>OZ004692.1:76208938-81208938 GCA_963924545.1 Pogonocherus hispidulus | reverse complement strand
TTGTAGCCTGTAAAAAATTTCCGTGTCGATTGTGGTAGAACGTAAAAGTAAATTAAAAACCCAAATCTTAATCCAATCCTTTCCCAAGAATGGTATATTGAACTGAACTGGGGCGTAATCGAGTAAGAAGGGTTTGTGTTCTCTTACAGTTTACAACCTTGTATGTCTGTAATTTATTCTGTCCCTCCTATTCAGTGCTCAGAATTCATGAGCGTCACATGTGATGGGATGTAGAACATATTCTGTGAAGAGCTATCAAAAGTAAATGCGGTACAACCAAAACGTTATTGGTAAATACATAAATTTAAATAAAAAAATTAAATAAGGCCATTTTTAAATGTTGTGTTAATGTTTTTAGATATGACAAAAGATGATGTGAAGAAAATTATTGTTCTATTGCTGTTATTTGAACTTTTGCTAAAATATTCGTGTCAATAATTCGTCCAGTGGATTATTTAATCATGTAAATATATGTATCATTTCCAACCTTTCATGAAAGGTCAGACTTCTGTACAGGATCTCGGAGTAAAGCTTTCGAACAATCAATGGCTGTAGCCTTGGAGAGTGAAAAATTGCTTTAAATGACTATATTAGACGTGTAGCATTTTAGATGGACTGTGTGTATTTCATTTGTGACAAACTTCATAACAGCAGCGTTTGCTTCTGTTACGGACTTATGGAATAAACTTTAATAGAGTCGTCAAGGCCAAAGAATTGAAATATATTTACTAGATAAAATTATGTCAATACTCTTTTATAAAGGATACAATATCTATATAAGAACAATACATTAAATATTGCCTTAAATAATATGGGTTGTGTATAAAATACTTTATCAAACTTTTTCCGCGGATCCTATGTCACAAAATAAGAAAAAATAGTATAAAAATGTGAGCAGAAACCCCTTTGTTGTCCTGGCAAGAAGGGGATGGGGACATATTAAGTATTAACTTTCAAAGTAATGGTCATATTTAAACCAAATTTTGTTTAATTTGTGATAATCCACTTTGTTCTCGAATTTCGATGAAAATGTATTTACGCGATTTTTGAGGGGACACTGAAATGATTAAAATATATAAATTTGTCATGGAACAGTAGCAAATTCACCAGAGACAAGAAATAATTATTGTTTTTTTTTCTTTGTAATGCTTCGACTGTTTGTTCATAGCAGCATTATATTTTTAGGATGGAAGTGTAAGCATTCTTTTTCTTTTAATAATGAGCACCTTCGGCATGCAGTATATATGTATAGAATAATATATGATTTACGTTACGACCGACATATAATTTATCAAATTCTTTTTGAAACAACATGCCAGACAATGGTATAGAAATACGTGCATGTACGAAAATTATACGATTTGATGTTTGATACGCCACTGGATACAGTACTATTTCTTATGTCTTTACATGTATATCACCGTGTTTTATATGTCTCACACCTTCCATCCCAATTTATTGTAATCGACAAGAGAACCCTTTTCTCCTGAATACAATTCTGTTTTACATAAACTCTAAGAAATAATACTTTACACTTCGTTCTAGTTTATAAGGAATAAAAAAATAGAGAACTAAGAAATCTCTGCAATTACGCTACGAGTATTAATCCGATTTTAAGTGTAAGGAATGTGATGTGAAATCTTAGTATACATCAGAAATTCACTGTTTATGAAGGTTTCAGAAGCCATAAAGCTTAGAAAAATAATTACTATTTAAAAATTTCACAGTTGATAGCTCCTGGGTTTATTTTAAGTAGAACTGATTATTTATAAATTTATTGAAGCGACCTAGAAATACACCTATCATTTCTTATGTAGTTGCTCGTAGAATAGCTACCGTGTGAACAATGGCAAACCATTAAATGATAAGAGTTCTTAAAGTTTTGTTTTCGAAGTACTACTAACTTAATACAAATATATATAGTTTTTACAGAGGAAAGCTCATCCTTTTTTGTTAATTTTTCTAGATTTGTCAAATACACTTGGGTAATAATTAAATATTTAATCAAAAAATTCACAGATTTTGTAATCTTTGCAATCATCGGAGACATTGGAAATCATAACACCATATATGAAACATAATTATAAGCGCGCCGATCGTCCTATGAAATGAGACGCTACATCATTAAGCGAGTACGGTATTATAACTGAACACTCCCCACTACTCTCCACGCCCTTCGCCGGTCGAGAGCTGCGCTATTATTAGTGGAGTAAAATCGCCGGTCCAACTCGCTTCTTTCTAGAGGTATAATATATATATAATATTAATATGTATAGTATTTCTATAAGTCTGAGCTCGTAATACTTCACTATGATAAACGCAAGTGCTCTTTGAAAATTCGATAATTTGAAAACGGTCAAACGGTCAATTTTTTCTTAGACATTTTTTTAATGTCTAGGCATTTCACATATTTCCGCATATCGAAGTTTGTCATGCATAATTTTAGAAATTTTATAACTATAGATAGTAACCTATAGATAGTGCAGCGCTCGACCGGCGAGCGGCATGAAGAGTAGTGGGGAGTGTTCAGTTAATATACCGTACTCGCTTAATGGAGTAGCGCCTCATTTGATAGGACGATCGGCGCGCTTATAATTATATTTCATATATGGTGTTATCATTTCCAATGTCTCCGATGGTTGCAAGGATTGCGAAATCTGTGAATTTTTTTAATGGCAATGCACTTATGGCATTTAAAAAAAATGTGTTACTGAAAAAAGTTGTAGATTACACCACATATGCCCCAAAATATGCTCCACAAGATTCCATAGAGTTCCTCGGGTTTCATCTGCTCCACTATATGTATTTCCTCACTCGATCGCGACACCGCTGTCTTTTGGCCTTGAACGAAAACTCCTAATTTGGCCCCCATATACGAACATAAACATTTCCAATGTTAAACTCCCACTTAACTGAAGTTTATCTATGCGCACTTTATGATGACGTGATAGCTTCTCTCTACCATACAACCTCAATAGGAAAAGGCGATAGTACGTTCAAAGTTAATTTTTTGACAAAAATTCAGCTGTCAAATAGAAAATTCCGGTATCTCGATTTGTTTTCATGATTTGTAATAGATACAAATTGTTTGTATTAATAATATTTTAACCAATATATTAATTAATAATATTTTCATACTACTAATAATATTTTAACCAATTTTTTTATCAACATACTTAGAAATCGGATGATCTCAGCATTAAGGTTTCAGCATACATTTTTATAACTGTAATGTTTTTCAAGAAACATACATGAACCAATAGTCTGAGAAACTCGCAAAGCAAATAAAAATATAAAATATATTTATACGGCCAATGTTATTCTAATTTGATGTAAGGAAGATAAATAAACGTTGCCGGGAGAAGTATGTCAAAACTCTATTATAAAATTAACAATATCCCCCAAGCGGTGGCATATAAATAGGAATTAATTTAAAAACAGTTAAAAGTAATAAATCCAATAAAATATCGTACCTAACTGATTATTTTTTTAATAAAAGCTTTTCCAGGTTTTGTAAACTAATAATTCAAGTCCAAGGAATAGTACTATCAATCAGGTAGAAATATATTTTTAGGGTGAAATAAAATTTATCTTTCAGCCTAATATGAAATACAAAAATTCATAAAAAATACATTGTCTTGACTAAGGAGTATTTACAAAGTAGGTACCAGACGTAAAAAAAAAATCATAGGTTTGATTTATTTATCGATAATGATACTACTTATTCATTATAAAGTTAAAGAAGGTCTTTTATTTCATTTAATCGTTATATTTTTTAAAGCCTAATAAATATTGTCTTACAACTCGAAAATTAATCAGAAAGATATCGGAAAAATACAACGAATCACAGAACAGGTTATCAGTTGACAGAAACTGAACTAGAGAAATAGTAAATTCTTAATAAAATTCTTCACTTTCTACGGTGTGTCAAGTCTTACCAAGATAAAGCGTGTGCTGCCTAAATAAGTCAATGTTCGTGTATTTATTATAAAAAGTACTTACATTACTTGGTGGTTTGGCGAATGTATGCAATTTCGTGTGTCTTCTTCATTGTTTTCATAAAGTTGCATAAATTTTAATATCAAATCATTCGTATGCCCCATGTTTTCAATTGATTGTGTTTTCTCAACTAAATTAAAGTCGCAGAAAACCCTTCTTGAATACAGCAAATCATGTAGGCGGTTTACCGAAAGCATACGAGATAAGATTCGCATTATTTCGATCCACACAAAGTTGCTGATCGCGGGTAATGAAGAAAAAATGACTGTTGGCGAAGTTAATATAACAGACACTACCCAGCAAGAACACAAACGTTAAAATAACGTTAAAATTGACGGTAACCGACCGTTGAGTAACTTTTGTATTACCACGTTGAATCAACGGAAGAATGTCCCGCGGTTCACCGTATATTTCAACGCATGCTACAACATTTTAATAACGTTTATTATAACTTTATTTAAAACGTTATTTATAACTTAATATACTACGTCTCTATAACAAGTTTATTAAACGTTGAATTTGATCGCAAAACAACTAGTTTTTAACCGCTACTAAACGTTAATACAACGTGTGTTAGAAACGTGTTTCAGACACATTCCAAATATCTGTCAACGTTGATAAAACGTTTGAGATCAACGTTGATAGAACGATTGAGATCAACGTTATAGAACGTTGAGATTAACGTTATTATAACGTTGAGATCAACGTTACTATAACGTTGAGATTATAACGTTGAGATCAACGTCGTCATAATCGTATCCGTGAACATCGTATTCTAACTGTATCAATGTTCTATTAACGTTGATCTTAGCGTTCTGTAACGTTGGTCTCAACGTTAATAGAACATTGATAGTTAGAATACGATGTTCACGGATACGATGATGACGAATTTTCACATGCAACACTTTTGGAAATCACTTATACAAATTCCACCACTTGGCACTGCTTGAATATAAAAATATATTATGTTTTAGGGCTTCTCCAGGAGACTAAAATTATGAAATAGTAGTTTCTAAAACATTTTTATTTTTGCTTTTAAGTTAGCTTCTAAATGCTAAATGAAAATTAATTATACCAATAATAATACCACTTCATCTGACTAAACATTTATTTAAAATACTTAATATATCTACAAAATATCATATTTGGTCTTGTACGGAGAACCTGAAAAGTAAAAGTATTTTAGTTTAGATAATAATAATTTTCACTGCAAATCAGAATTTATCACTTTAAAATTGAGAAGTTAATTTTCAATAGGGAACTTTTCTACTTACTAGGTGGTGGTTAGTCATTTCACCTAGTATTTCACTGTTACAATGATTATCTGATTTGTAGGTATTAAATTAAAAAACACTGATAAACCTCAGTTAGTTATTTATTGAATTGAAATGAACCCATCTATGAGACCCATGTATATTTTCTGAGCTACGTTGTAAATTTGTTTCATTTAAACAAGAAAATACGGTATTGCAAGTTCTTTTTACTCTGCGGTCGAATTTCCACTTACCAATTCTTTTTTTATTTCTTTCTGAAGTATTTCTGAGCATTACCTCGAGTTAAAAAAATTAAATTAGAGAACAGAATTATTTACTTTATATTCTTATTACCTAAAATATAAACCCAGTTATTTAATAGTAGATAATTATCTTGGGTTCCAGAAAGAATAAAATTTATATTTCACGATTGATTTTCAAATAACGTACAAGCAGTATGTAAAAAAGTGTATGTTGAATTAAAAATGAAAATTCAGAAAACACATCAGTCAGAAAAAGTTAATCATTTTATACAATGAAGTAAATAAGTACCTATCATAAGTAGGTACTTATTTACGCACCTACTTATAGCTAGTTACTTAGTTACGTAAATATAATGTAGTAAATTATGTTACCCAAGTAACATAATTTACTTAAAAACATATTTCTATCAATTAGGTAGGTTACAGGAGGTAGACACCTATATCGTTACGTATATCCGTAGTCATCGACGTTATGTCACCCGCCTATTATAGTTTTTATAACATATTTTTTATTTTAATGCAATGTGTCGGTCCGTAAAAAAACAAGTTAGATAAATAGATACCCTAAGTATGTCAGTAATTTCAACATCATTTAACATAAAATTTAGAATGACTAACGTAAACTGATCTACGAAAAGCTTGTATCATTTTTTCAACCTGGTAACTCAAAAAATAAATATTTTACAGTAATTTCAAAGCAGGACAAAATTTAATTTACTTACCTCTTCGGAGACAAGCGTCAAAGCAAACCTAAATTTAGCCGAGGTTGAAAATAAGTTAAAACAATAAAAAAAGCATGAGCTACAGCACCTGTGATGCCACGGCCATATTGAAATAAACGAGTATGGGTACCTAACCTACATACCTTTTCTGGACATGCAACGAAAACTATTAGTATAAAAACAAAACAGTAATGCATAAACTTGCAACTAAAGTACAACAATCCACTAAAAATGGTTTCATAAACTTACTTTTCACTAGTTATTGCCTGCCAATAGTGAGAATTTTTGAACTGCACCAGAACACCACATATCACTGGATACAAAGTACGAACGAACAAGTGGCGGTTGGCGCAACTAGCGGGCGATGTAACACATGACCAACGTGACGGAAAAAGGAACTAACGACTGACATCATGCTTGTTTACTACCAACGGTGTCGACGACCAATCACGATTATTACAATTGACATCAGCCATCAAATATCCGCTTGCTGATTGGTTAGATGCAACCTTTCGGATTGTGAAGTTGGAAGTTGATGTTGACCCCGTAAAAATTTGAATTGAACTGAGTTTGTATTTCGTTTTTCGTTCGTAGCCGGGGGACGAGGAATTGCCTTTATAGCAATTTTTATAAATACATTTTTCCACTTCAACTGCACAAAATATTAGGTACACTGAAAAATAATATTGATTTATTTTGTGCAGAAATGCCAAGTGTTTCTAAGATCGCCATAAACATAAACTACCTATACCAATATTTAATAGCTATTATTGCGATAGATAATACGAAAAATTTGACATTTCATCTTGTGTATAAAATCATAGATATGTGTAAAATTGTCTTATGATCTTGAAATTAATGTCAATAATGATTCACCATTTTCATGTTGTTTTAATAAAATTATTTATAGGTAAAAAATTAAAGATACTCGTAAAATTAGTGTGTTCAAAAGAGTTGAAATATTGTTTCTCTTAACGTTTATATAACGTGCAGATTCTAGTTAAATATAACCTTATTACTTACGTTGAAATAATGTTCAAAACCACTCAAGCTATTACTTTTTATTATAAAGTTTACGTCCTCTTAACGTACAAATTACACCTAAAAATTACGTTCATATTTACGTTTAAATAATGTTAACAGCCATAGCTCAAATTAACTTGATTAACAAACGTCAATTTCCCATGAAAATATTACCAATACTAAACAAAGTGTTGAAATATTGTTCCTTTTAACGTTTATATGTCGGGCAGAAAATAGTTAAATATAACCTTATTATTTACGTTAAAATAACGTCCAAAATCACTTAAGCTGTTAATTTTTATTAGAAAGTTTACGTCCTTTTAACGTACAAATTGCACTTAAAAATTACGTGCCTATTTACGTTTAATTAACGTTAACAGTCATAGAGTAAATTAACTTTATTAATCAACGTCAATTTCCCATGAAAATATAACCAGTATTAAACAAAGAGTTGAAACAATGTTTCTTTTAACGTTTATATAACGTGCAGGTTATAGTTAAATATAACCTTATTATTTACGTTTAAATAACGTTCAAAACCACGCAAGCGGTTACTTTTCATTAAAAAGTTTACGTCCTTTTAACGTACAAATTACTCTTAAAAATTACGTGTATATTTACGTTTAAATAACGTTAACAGTCATAGCGCAAATTAACTTGATTAACCAACGTCAATTTTCCGTGAAAATATTACCAGTATTAAACAAAGAGTTGAAACATTGTTTCATTTAACGTTTATATAACGTGCAGGTTATAGTTAAATATAACCTAATTATTTACGTTGCAAAAACGTTACAAAGCAATCAAGTTGTTACTTTTTATTATAAAATCTACGTTTCTCTAACGTTAACGTAAGCCATTGAATTCTACTAATAAATTCACGTTTTTATAACGTCTAAGTTACACCTTACGTTGATAACAATTGTTGAATAGACGTGTTATTAACGTTTGATTGAAAGTAGGTTCTTAAACAACGTTGGTTTTTTCAACCAGTAACGTTTATTCAACTACAGCAACGTTATATACACGTTAAAACAACCAACCTGTTCTCACTGGGTATAGAGACTATATATGGTCCTGATTGTTCACAGAACATGCACAGTGTCAAAAACGGCTTATAGACTTAAGAGTCCATTCACTAGGTCGAAATAAGCCCTAAATCGGCGTTCGTCTCGTGTCTAATTATAAAAAAACTATAAAAGATAGCGACTTTTAGTAAAAAAGTATTGAAAGATAAGACTTTAATCTAAGTCCCTATAGTAATAATTTTTGGTATTTCTTTTTATTTTTAAAATTTCAGGCAAACAATCTTGTACTAAAATAGCGTATTTTCAAAAATTATTTTCTCTAAAATACATGTATTAAACAAAAATTTGCTACTATAGGGATCTAGTTTATCTTTTGATCTTTCCCGTGATATATAATTTATAACATTAAAAAGAAATTTGTTTGCCATTATAAGACAAATCCGGTACCCTTGTAATAATGGCTAACTTTATTTCCATGTGCCTTTTTACTTCGGTTATACGTGCACCTCCGAAATCTTAATAATTCGGTAGTGGGAATATGTAAGTCTCCACCCATCGGCTACCCATCCTCTCAATCCGACCCCGCATTCATGTCTGTCAAATCTACAGTGATTGGACCCTTAAGGGACAAGTTAAGTGTAAAATATTTAAACTTAAATATTTTAAAGGTTATTCTCCGACGCTAATGTAGAGTTGGGATTTGAGGCCAGAAGCCCGGCCAGGCCAGGCCCGGCCCGAAATCGGGCCTGGCCGGGCCGGGAAAATCTGCATATTTTACTGGCCGGGCTGGACCTGGCCGGATGCTTTGTAATACCTGGCCGGGCCGGGCTGAAATTGAATTGGCCAGGCCCGACTGGCCGGGCCGGTTCGGGCCTGGTCTGACCGGGCCGGATCGGGCCTGGCCGAATCGGGCTAACCGGTTTGCTGTATAACAATTTTAAAATACTATATCTTGTTCTTCCTATGAGGAATTTGATTTCATAATAACTTGAGGTGTTTCACCCATTTATCTGACCACTTGCGGCCAATCTCACTCAAACTACTTAAAATTTAAGGTGTCCCAAAATGGAAAAATTATACTTAGCAATAAGTATTACTCTGATATTTAAGCACATCTAAAAATTCTTATACAGACTTAGAATTCGATGCAGAATTTAAAAATGAAATATTTGAAAAAATTAAGTTGATGGTCATAACTTCTTTTTGGACTACCCTGTATACATGAATTGAGCATAAAAAAATCGCATGAAAAAATAAAAATCCACAAGTCCGAGTGTTTTTCCAAAAAACACACCGCTGAATTTTAAATGAATTTAGACATCACTTCTGGGACTCACTGTACATACATATAATATCTTATACTACTATATATATATATATTACAAGTGTTAAATGTAAAACATTATGTTTGTGTTTAAGTGGTTGAACAAATTTGTTTTCGGAGTTTGTATTTTATTTGATAATGAAATAAAAAATTATTCTATTAAGGTTTTTTTGCTCTATTTTGTGAGACATTTGAACGTTTCATTGAGACATAAAAGAGTTAGTAAATTTATGAATTGTCATACCTATTGCCAATGTCAAGTAGGTAGGATTTCTGGTATCGCCGAATGTGGCTTAGGCAGACTGGGTTGAATTTGGACGGACCGATTCTGGCTAAACTTGCCTTGATAGAGCCGGGCCGGATTAGATTCGATTTGAGCTTCGATTCGACTTGCTTGGTCGGGTCTGGCCTGGTCTGACGTAGCCGAGTCGCGCCTGGCCTGGTCTGGCCGGGTTGGGTCTGGCTTGGCCTGGCCTGGCCTGGTCTGGCCGGGCCGGGTCTGGCCTGGCCTGGTCTGGATGGGTCTGGCCTGGCCGGGCCGGGCCGAATTCAATCTGGCTTGGTCGGGCCTGGCTCAAATCTGGCCTGGTCGGGCCATAATTGTCAAGAGGTCTGGCTTTAATTGGGCCAAACGTTCGGTGGGTTTATCTGGCCTGGCCTGGCCTGGCTTGGCCTATACTCTGTCGGGCCGGGCCTGGCCTGGCCTGAATTTTTTAAAAAAGTCGCAACTCTACGCTAATGTAAATAAGATTTTGATTTAATTAAAAACATAAAATCCTACCGAGATAGTATGTTATGTCCTTTTAAAGTTAAATACATTAGTTATTTTATTAACTTATAAAGTTAACTAAGGCCTTTCGATTGAAGCATTACACATTAGGTACTGAATTTCACGCAATCGTTTTTAAAAATACTAATAATAATTCTTCTTTATCTACACATGCCAGGTCTAGTTACATTCAAAATATTATAAATCATAGCACGGGAATAATAAGAGAAAAGATTTATGAGGGAAGAAATAAATCGAAATCTCTTTGGGATTACCAGAATGCCTTAAAGATTCAATCCAAAGGCAATTATATGAGACTTTATAAATCTAAAAGGTTGCGCGATGAAGTAAGCGACAGTACAAGGAATTAATTTATCTCTGAAAATAAAATAAATCCTCTCTACGTCTAGTAACGTCCCATTATTCCTCATCCCATTACACTAGAGACGCTCCTGTAATCGGACTGGAGATGAGAAAAAGAATTTTTGCTGGGTAATTGCGGGTTTGGTATTGCTATCAGGAGGAAAGCTAAGCTGCATTAATAGAATATCTCCGAGAATGGAAAAAACCGGAGAAAGAAATTTTAAAGTAAACAGAACTGGCATAAGGTTTAAAAAATAATAATGAATATAGTTGAAGAGCTGAAGTCCTTAAAATAGAAATCAGTTCATAAGAGATAACGTTTTGGAGCATAGGATTTGTATAACTATTATTGAAAATGGTTCAAGTCTGAAACCTAATCCTTTCTTAGCTAAATTGAATTAAGGTAATCTAAATCTAGCATCAAATAGACATATAGCCTGACCCGATTTAAATGTGATTATAACTATAATATGATCCTTAAAAATACACTTTCAATTTAAATTGCATTTTATAACTCATTTTTGTGTTTAGTATGCGTAATTGTAATATAATAATATGATAAAGGAGTAGATACTATTTTTGATCTGTTAATAAATATAATATGTAATAGTTCTAATATTTTGCCGGTGTACGTGTGCCTATTTTGCATATAAAGGCAATGATGAAGATCAGGTTATTATGAGATCATTTCCGTCATTTGAGGAATATGGTGTAGTAGTACTTCTGCATTTTCTTTTAGCATAGTGATGGACTCCCTATGGATGGATGGATATGCTGAATATCAAATAAAAAGCTTAGTTTATAAATTAGGCGAGGTCAGGCTAATCTAGTATAATCGCTTTTTTATATAAACTTCCACACATTTATAATTAAATAATGTCTAACTAGATATTGGTATAGAGATGTATATCGGAGCAACATTCAAATGGTTCGAAAAAATAATAAATCAGTATTATTTTGTGAAATTTATAATTATAAATAATCCACTATTTTTCGCGTAGACAAATTTATACAAGTGGTTTTTCTACTAACTTTTTGCAATAGTTTTGATAAAATCTCGTTCTAAGTTTACCGAGCAGGTGGCTCAGGGCGTAGCGTCTCGATCGCTCAACCCAGAGGTCGTGGGTTCTAATCCCCACTCCGCCAAACAATTTTTCATTAAATTGTTTACTCGTAGATCAAGGCTTATTCGCAGGGATGGCTTGGCAACCATCCTGGCGATGGCCTAGGATGGGAAGAATGTCAACTTGGTCTTAATGTGAGAGATTAAAATCAGTTGATGTTTGACTTGTCCCCCTAACTAATGAGGTTTTCCAGGTTTCCCTCATTCCAGCACTGAATGGTGGTTAGGGCCTACCAACGTAAGTCGTTCCTGAGGCGCAAATGCGGCCCGCGAAATAATAATATGCCGCCCCCTCTCCCACACAAGTCTCAGACTTTCGGGCTAATCCTTGTGATTAGAATGAGGGGTAGAAATATTATTATTATTAAGTATTATATTTTAATGATTGTCCTACATCATTTGGTTTGTTTTATGTAATAACTTTTAAAATTTTTATTAAATATTTTTTTAGCTCGCATTCTACAGGTCTTAAATCACTTATATCTTAAATGGGCGTAATAAAATTAATTGAAACTGCGTACAGTAGCAAGATAGTCTACCTACTATATCTCCTGACACTGTGAGAAAATATGTATTTCAAGTACTTAGATAAATATGATTGTGAAATTTTGACAAACTTAATCAAAATAGCTAGGTACAAAATACCAAAATAGACTAGTATCCCGCTGTTATTACAAAACATTTGTTTTAATGATGGGCATACGTTTTAATTAAATGTAATTACAAGCAATCAACATTACCGGTATAGAAATAATGAAAACTCGCATATTTTTAAAAAAGGTCATACACAATGACCTAAAAATAATACTTGGGCTGATAAAAGTATTGAAAAAAGCTATTATCAATCCTTTATTAGTTAAGGAATATTTAAATGAGTAATTATATCTCAATATATTTAAAAACTGAATTTTTCAAAATAATTATTAGTGCTCGTTTATTAGAAGAAAACCCAAGGCATTCTCCTATATCTAGGCTAAGACTGAACGCAATTTATCTATATCAGACTGAGAACATTCTTGTCTCAAAATTAGGTTAAACTTTAAAATCAAGACACTTTTGGATTAAAAACTTATTATATCATAAGACGTGTCGCATAACCCCGAGGATACTTTTCTCTATATTATAGAGAATTACTCGATTGATCTCTATTTTATCTAAAAGGGACGTCACAGACTGCCCCAGTCTGCATTATTCAAATGTGGCAGATAGAAGATGCTTCCTTGTCAAACACATAGGTACGCAACTAATGGATTAGGGTCAGCGACGATAAAATGCTGATTGCAAGTTGCTCACAAAATGAAGCGGTCTAGCCATCCTGGGTACTTGTTTAAAATATTTGATACAATACACTATACAATTTCAAATTTCAAAATGTATAGAACACTTCACTGTCTTTATAAACTTCACTCAGATTGTATGCCACGATACCAAATTTTATAGAAAGGGGAGGTGACGACATAAAATTATACATTTAATTATTCCACTTGAAAAGATGCATTATATGTTATTTATTTGGCCATCTTGCTTTTTGTATCCTACTTTTCACAAAGCTTTGCACCGTTATACAGTTTTGTACGAAAGCGTAGAACGGACATAGCTTTTTATTTGTATACTTAATAATAATAATAATAATAATAATAATAATAATAATAATAATAATAATAATAATAATAATAATAATAATAATAATAATAATAATATAATATAATAATAATTTAAACAGTTTAAACTTCCCAGTTTAAACTGTAAATTTAGTTAAATAATAATAAATAGGGCCTACCAACGAACCTCGTTCCTGAGGCGCAACTGCAGGCTGCGAAATAATAATATGCCGCCCCCCCCACACAAGTCTTAGACTTGTGAATGAAGAATAAAGATATTATTATTATTTAACTAAATTTACTGTTTGAACTCGTAATTTAACAAAGTTTACAGTTTAAAATGGGAATTTAAGAAAATTTACACCTTAAACTGGGAATTTAACTAAATTTACAGTTTAAACTGGGAAGTATACAAATAAAATGCTATATGTCCGTTCTATGTTTTTATAGTTTTGAGTTTGGACAATGGTTTAACTGAAACTGGTACTAATTGATAACTGACCTTACTAGTATGTCCTTAGTAAATTTTATATGTAAGACAAAACATTTTTTCAGATACTAACAACGAATAAATATATCTCTAGAGAATAGTTGTTTCATATTTCCAGCATGATCAAATTTTCAATTTGGTTCTGTATAACTAGTAAAAGCTGTAAATAGTTTTTTTAATTTTAACGGCGCATAAAATTTTAAAAGATTCCTACTTCAACCTGCTACCATGCTTTTTGTATAATGGTAAGAATATTGCTTTTTAGTAAATAATCCAACCCGTACAGGGTAATGGAAATACAGATTTCAGTGTATGTCAGAAAAACATTGGGGTTACTGATCTTAATAATAATATACATCTTACAGGGTGACTTCTTGTATTTATGTTTTTAGTTAAAGCAAAATTTATATATGAACAGTTGCAATACAAAGGAAATAGGGTCTGTTTGATATGTTATAGATTCGGTGTATTTTTATATTTTCGGAAAAAAAATAAAAACTGGCTTTAGAGACAGTATTGGGCTTGAAAGCGAATATAGAGAATATGGCCGCAGTGGAGTGTTTGGTTTTCAGCCCACTTACTTTTGAACATAACCTAACCTAACCTTTAATTATATCTTATCTTATCTTTCAATCACATAAAAGTTATCACACCCTGTATATTAACAAAAAATATAGACAAAATATTTTAGGGTAAAAATCATCCTGGATCTGGGACTATTAATTTCAACATTTTTAAAGATATCTGCAATAAACGAGATACCCAGAAGGGGATTCTAGTAATGTGAAATTGAGTTACGCTTAATACGGAAAGATCCAGGGTCGCGCAATAGAGCGACGGACGAGGAATTTAGCTTCAAACAACCCTTCCTAATCCGTTTTCTATGATGAAGTTCGAACTACCCTTTAATGTAGAAACAGATTTGGTTTGCACCAATATAATTGCTTAGATGCTTGTTAACTGTGGTTAGCCAAAGGATTAGACGTTAGACAGGTATCCATTTAGGTCCAGGAACAATAGCATTATATGGAATAATCAATAACACAGAAGATATTTTAAAATACCTATCAATAACTTTTTTTTCGAATCTGAGATGAAGTTGACTTTCTGACCTCGATTTTCTAATCTAAATTTTGGCACTATCCATAAAACTCTAAGCTGCCATAGTTTGATACATAGGAATAACAGTTTCTACTGCAGATCATAAAATAATCAATAAAGCATTCTTAACACACTTTCTGAGTGAAATTGAATAATGCAAAACAAAATTTGTCAAAATATAACCTTGCCTGTACTTTTATTGAAAAATACTTGCTAAAAATACAATAAAGGTACTGTTTTAACCATAAATATAAAATAAATAGCAACAATAGCAACAAAGGCGATACATTTAGTTAACTAACATGCAATAAATAAATAGGTACCTAATCGCCATTTAAAACATAGATGATAATTTTAATCAAACTCTTACAAGGAAGCCGCATTATTTTATTATTTTACAAAAAATATTAATTAATTCAGGTGAATAGTATTTGCCGAGTAATAACCTAATGGATTGTTAAAGTACAGTTGGTAAGTTTTACAAAAATTAACACTACATTCTATAGGCATAGATTAATTGTGTTTTACCCAGCTGTACTGTGTGTGTAATCTTATGAGTTTCAATAGTATTTTAATCAAGTTTTCAGTGAAAAAATCCTCCTTGCGCGTCCCAGAGGATTAAATCTCCGTCCAGGTAATAACTCGCCTATATATTGTGCACATTTCTTTTACCAGTAGCTATTCCCCTCGTCCGTGGAGTGAATAACTGCTGAATCCGTGAATCGTGTACCCTGAGGAGACGTAATGAACCCAGAATAACCGCTTTCTGCATTCGTCCGGCTAGAAGATCTGCCGAATTTCGGCATGATTATTATTATTATTATTATTATTATTATTATTATTATTATTATTATTATTATTATTATTATTATTATTATTATTATTATTATTATTATTATTATTATTATTATTATTATTATTATTATTATTATTATTATTATTATAATTTTTACATAATTAAATCAAATCTGAATAATGAGTAGTTTAGAATAGACACGTAGGTAATGGATACATAATTTTTCAGTTTTTTTTTCTTTTTCCTTTTTGATATAGGTAGTTTGTCTGATACATTTGAATCCGATACTATTAATATTATATTTGCAGACTTCGCCTGAATTCTTTTTATTTCCTTCCCTAGTTTTCATATTATTTCAAATTGAAGGGTTGTCAGAATGTTTGTATTTCGATTCTCGATCCTTCAAACGTAGAAACTCATTATTTTAAATGATACCTTGCGCTCGCTACAATAACAGGAATACTATTGTTAATAAACTAAAGTCAAGTTTACCTTTCAAACTGGAAATTGCTGAAGTTTGAACAGATAAATGGTGAACCTTATTGCATACCTGTTAAGTATTGTTTAGACATGAACGAAATTTAAAGCATCTTAAATAGTAAATAAGTTTTGTAAAGCTGAATATTTTCCGCGATACATTAAACAGTTCTAAAATGTAGATAGTAAACTGGAAAAATATTATTTCAGATGTTCTGAATAAAGTACTAATAGTAAAAGAGCATTAAATTTAAATTAATAAACATCATATACACGGTGCCCATTATCTATATCCTTACATAGCTAATTTTGTTAATTGTGGAGCTGGAGAATTGGTTAAATTAGCAAAATTGGGCAGAATTACAAGAGGAATTCAGTGCATCCTTCAGATTTAATTTTAATTTTCAACTTTTCCAGATATTTTGGAAAAACTGAAAATCGGCAAAATTTTTAAACTCGAATATCTCGAAAACTATAAAAGATACAAATAATATAAAAATACCCTGTGATAGTGTTTTTTACGTGGAATTCAGCGGTTATAATGAAAATTTCATGGGTATCTTAGTTTTTGAGAAAAAAATAAAGTTTGTTTTTTTAAATGGCAACCATAGTTGGCTATAGTATCAATGAAAAGCTTATTTTTTTCTAATTTCAAAAATATAATATTTAATATACCTTTCTCTTTTCGTTTGTTTACTGTAATGAACAAATAATTTATTAACATAGTTAAGCTATGAAAAACAAACGTAGATCAGTAAACAACAATAAAATACAAATGTCAGATCACAATAAAGTCACATTATACACGTCAAAATTAAGCATTCATGTTAAAATAGTCATTGTGAAATGTACACAAACGAAGAAATAACGATTTATTAAATATTATATTTTTTAAATCAGAAAAAAATAAGCTTTTCATTGATACCATAGCCAATATGGTAGCCATTTAAACAAACATAACTTTATTTTTTTTTCTCAAAAACTAAGATACCCATGAAAATTTCAATATAACCGCTGAATTCCACGTAAAAAACACTATCACAGAGTATTTTTATATTTTTTCTATCTTTTATAGTTTAGTTCTTTTAAAAAAAAATTAAACAAATTAGTTTTAGTAGCAGATATAACTATGTTATTTTAAATTTTTTATGTTAATGTTTCTTTGAGAAAGAGGTAGCTACACTATTTTTAAATAGATATAATAGACAAAATTTTACCACTAATTTGAGTACAATACGCATTTTTATTCCCTTTTATGCAATTTTTTTTGTAGTGAATAATCTGTGCTTGGTCCAATAAATACGGTGTAGTCATTGTATTGATTTTGTTGGGTTTTGTTTCAATTTTGTTGTTATTAAATTGACATATTTGTTTGTTTTCTATTTGTTCGCACATTTTTTTGTGAACAATAGATCTATATTTGATTTTGTGTTGTCTTGTCTATGATATCAATCGCTTAAAAATAGTTATTAATTGAATAGTTAAATTAAAAAGTTCTTACACGTTTTGGTGTACATGTATAGAACATTTTGATGTAATCTCGGAATTTGTTCTCCAGTTGGAGCCAGTTAGATAAATATAGTTGGGCCGTTCAATCTTTGCCCACACGTGATCATGCATGTATGTATATGAATTAATATTAAAAACCTAACCCATTCTTTTCTAACAGTGGATGTTATTTACAATTAATCATGCAATTTGTTTGATAATGTCACATATTAGTCAGGTGAGTGTAAATATTTAGCAGCCCAACTATATCGGTAATTCCTACATATTACAAGGATTTATTACCCAAGTCGTACCTTTAACACAAACTGCTTCACCTGAATCTAGTATATTTATAATATACTGTATAAACAGTTTATTTGTGATTCAAAATACATATAATCTTACCTTTATTTACTTCTGTTATGAGTGCCTACATGTACCAAAAATGAAATATCAGAACTGTATTAACCAACTGATGATCTATTTTTTCAAGACAATGACAAAACAAATATGTAGCCCTAACTGAACATGAAAATCTGAAAATGTTATAGTTATGTATATACGAATTTACTCTGGAAATAAAATTATGTCGAAACGTCATATCCAAAATCCGAATGACGACGAATTTACAGCAAGCTTCGGTTTCACCTATTACAATTTTTTGAAAATCGTTTTATAAGCAATTCTTGTATTGATGACGGACATAAATTGCTAATAATTTTGAAAAACATTGAATCCAATTTTTTTTTATATGATCATTTTACGGTCAAAACCTGTAATGATAATTGAATGACACATAACTATGAATAGTACGAATCTACTTCATATCCACCATCTGTAAACGCCTTATCTAAATAAGGATTAAAACAAATTAAGCCAAAATAGCTATTCTCCTGGCTATATGCCACGCCGAGCACTGAATTATAAAGCAAAAATTTGCAGGATTTTGTCACAACACACTTAGAATCAGAATGAAGTAGATCTAGGTAGTAGAATGAAGTATGAAGATTCATACTATTCGTAGTTATGTGTTAATCACGGATTTCTTAAAATAAACTGGATCGCTGATTCCTAACTATCATTTTGTCAGTTGTAAGGTGGTCGCCATACTGTGCTAACATTCCATTGGCTAGTTTTCAGCTAATGATGTTGAGGTATTTACAGAGGGAAATTTTGAAAATAGTTTGGTGAGATATGGGCATATGACTAACTAAATATTACTTATATGGGTGGATATGGGTATAAAATATGTACACTTTTGTAATAAAAATACTTTAGCAGCGGGTCTAAAAAGTTAACTTAATATAGGGTTATATCAAAAATTAAATTGTATTATTTGTGCATTAGATATGACGAGTAATTGACAGGACTGGACTCAAGAGTTATATTTGTGCAGCAAAGGTACACATAATTTTTTTCTATTAATAGTGCATTTCAAATAATTGGAATCATCTCTTTTTAATTTGACTTAAAATGATTTTCGACAAAGTCGAAATTTATGTGCTTGTAAAGACACTCCCTACATGTACAAATCTTCCAATGGTATGTCTGGTAGGTACCTATGTATATTAAATTCATTGACGACACTCTTTATTTCTCCTGTTACAACTTCATTTTTTAAATAAATTTTACATTTGCCGGAATTATAACTGATTCATAATAGTTACTTGTCTAAACATAATTTAGTAACTAACCCAAAAAACTTTAAAGTAACATGGTTTGTCAACCATTTGAACCTTGTCTGATTGCAGTATAAAAATTAGTTAGGATCAGTTTTGTATATTGTTTTGAGGAATTCTAATATCGATACCTTTTTGCCAAAATATCGTAAGCCACTCACTAAATTTTACCTTAGGCTACTTACGACAATTCTGCCACTCTGCCTATTACACTTCTGTTACTTACGATAAAATGTATGCAGTTATTTAACCGTGAAACATTTAAATACGCTTACATATTTATGGATCTATCTATCTCTGCCAAGATGTGTATTTGCATATTATACTTACGATAGATCCATAGTCATTTTCATGGAAAATGTCACTTAGATAGTTTGGCAAAAAGTTATCGATATAAGGTAGGTATTTATCGAAGAATTAGACATATGTTTGTAGTTATTTTAATTGTGGCGGAAGGTGTGGCATATATAAAATATATAAAAAGCCAGGATGAAAGTAGCTGCACGTCTTATCAGTAAAAACGGCACTAAAAAATATTTTTTAACTGAATGACATCATACAATTAGTAATGTCAAGTAGTTATTAGTCAAATTTATACTTTACACTGTTAAGATATATTAAATATTGTGAATGAATTGGGATAGGTTAATCAGTTATTTTGTTATAAAATTACATGAAGTTTATAATACACAATATGGTAATAACTGCTTTTCTAGAAGATAACATTAACAACTTCAAAACTCAAAATCATTATGATTATGGTAGGAATTTAATAAAAACACATTTAAAATATAATTTATACACAATCACATTATAATAGGAGTTTTATCCACACTTATAAAGCATATAAAGTAACCTATTATCCACTACTGAAATAATAAAAAAATATAAACTTAAATCAACCAAATTTAATTTACTTATTAAAATTAACATTAACATTTATATTAATAGACATTCCGTTCTTCGCTTTTTCATATTTCACTTCGTTTCCGTTAATAGGAAGCTTGTAGTTGCTTCTTGCAACAAATTTTGGATGTCTCCTCTCCTGAGGAATGACTTGAACGAGAAGAACCTTGGATTTTCCTTGCAATACCAAGTTTGTTAGATACGGAGTCTAGCTCTCTGCCACAGCAGGGCTCTTCCACCCACCATGCCGCTTGATGGGTGTAAAGTCGGCACCTTTATTTCCCAATAAAGTTATTGAAGTGCACCCTCATATAGTGGCCAATATAAGCTTCTGCGTTTGCCAAGTTCAGAAACGATGCAACTTTTGATGGAACTTTTGCCAATGTGTTGATTCCAACAGGCTGAGAAGTACATTTTTGATTCTTATAATGTAAAAAGAATCTGTTTTGTGATAAGTTCTTTGGTCTTAGGGAAATACATTTTCTACACATCTCTACGTCGTTGATAGAAAATCCTTCATTTATAATTTTAAACTTTCGTGAAATGCCGGTCTTTGTATCTGGTATCGAAACAACTAGATACGCGCCAGTGTCCTATACATTAGTGATTTTCAAATTCGTCAATTCGTAGCATCGACAAGCACCAGAGACTCCTATTACTAGCGCAACCTAAAATGATTCAAAGTATTATTAATACATATTGTCTAAAAAGTTAAGAGTTATTACCTTAATTATAAAATATTCTTTATCACAAGATTTAGTCAAAAATTCTTCAATTTGCACTCTTTCCAAAACTGCAGCCTTTTTCACCTTGTATCCTTTCGATTGACTCTTCAGATAACAGATATCTACGTTTTTAGACTTTTATCGCAACCTTCAACATTGAATACTTCGACCAAATGGATGAAATGATGAAATTGCATGTTTTTTCTTCAGATTAAGAAATAAATAACTTGCACCTTGCACACAGAACTTCATTTATCAACCACAAAACAAAAAGAAAATATAAAAGCAGTGCTGGTAACTCAACAGTGTTACCATCATTTAGTTCATAAAATATCTAGAAGTTAGCACAGTATGGCGGCCGCCTACTTTTTTAGCTACCCCCACCAGTATGTATTAGCGATCCAGTTTATTTTAAGAAATCCGTGGTGTTAATATACAACCCATCTGTCAAGTAGTAGTAGAACTTATTTCTGCATCCCATTATTGTATTGGATAATATAATGAATTTAATCTTAAAAGGGTAATATTTATGATAATAGAACAGAAATATTAAAGACACGTAGACGAATTTAATCACATTGTGTCTCCTCTTGAAAATCGGAATAAAATTTGGTCGAGACGCAAAAAGTGCAATAATTGTTTCGGTTCGCTGCAAATCAACAAAAAGCCGTATAACAAATCAGTAATAAATCGTCATTTATTAAACCAGTTACTCAGATACCCATAGAGGTTCTTTTAATTAGTTATTTATTCACCACGTTTTGTGCATGTAAAACAATACAGTAGGTAATCACTGTTTTGTTTAAAATGGTGAAACTGCTTACAGATGATATCGGGATCCAGAGTGCTGAGGATTTTTCATTTCCGGTCGAGAATACGATCCGTGCACATGTTGGATTGCGGGCATTTTGTTCCCGAAGTAGAGACGACCGTCTATTGTTGGTTTAGTTCGGCTCGAATTCACCCGAAATTCCTATCATAAAGCAAAGTATTTATCGTGTATTGTTATGGCTGGAGAAAAAATGACCGGCTACACAAATGGCGACATTTTTTATTGTAATCTCCACACTTTAACGATTTAGGACCTTTTTATTTCTGCGCTGGCCGACGACACTTTATTTACTAGAAGCGAGACCCGTCGTATAGGATATGTGCCAGTGAATCAATGTCAACGTGTGCGGCTTTTGGCGACAGACTTATTGTACCTTTCTATGTGACTTCTATTCACATAGCTTGGAGAGACATATTTTCTTCACTAGTATGTATAAAGACTTATTTTCAACGTACGCATACTTTCAAAATTAATACAATAACCGGAAACAATAGCTCAGTCGAACATAGAGTATATTGAATATATTTTTTAGTTTATTGAGATGAATGAAAAACTACATCAGACTAACAAAGAGTACTCAGTAGTATAAAGAAGTCATAACACTGGGTCAGATAAAATAAAGAAAATAGGCTGTTTCATCATTTCATCACAGAACTCAAGCTTGGCCAGAATAATACTGTAGAATGAAATTATAAAAAGAATTATGTCCGGAATGATTCGGTTACAAGTTTGTGTGCAATTATATGTGCGTAGTTTATCAGTTAGCTCTGAAACGCGCACCTTGTTCTGGATCTAATTGTGCCCATGAGCGAGACTCGGGCATTTTGTTACATATTAGATTCGTTATCGAGTAATATCAAACCGTTTGAAGTTGCTTAATATCCATGTTCCATTCGTAGTTACCGAGTAGACTGGTAAGTAGTCTAAATATAATTAATATATTATTAATTATCAATACAAATATGAAGAGGCCGTTATATAGGCCATAGAAGCTTCAACGCTACTATAATAATAATTATTATTATTATCTTTATAATAATATATATTACAACTGCGGTACAGCCAGTGAGAGGAGGCTTAACGTTCCCCATTTGTTATATTATGATGACCTTAAACCCCGTAGAGATAGATTTACGTCAATCCCCAGGGTGGTATAAGTAGTCAAAATGGAGTTCAGATGAGAGGAGTGTGCACTGGTTCATCTCAAAAGAGGGCAAAGAATACGGAGTGCTGTCCTGAATACGGACAGGACACGTAGCTTGAGGATGGAAGCATTTTACGTTATCTAATTGGTGGTGAGTTGTACACATAGTTGGGTATCGAGAAACACTTCAACCAAGAAATTAGTGCAGTGAAAAATACTCATTCGTAAGTATTGACATTGCCTCCGACAGATTTGACCTTTAGAGATGTTGCAGAAGAACTAGACATATGCGGCAACTAGCTTATTATTCATATGCTCTTCTACTCATTTGAGGTTGTAAAATCGATACTCAACTCCGCCACCTACATTGCGCCCGTTCGGTTGAATATTCAAATCAACTCTGCAAAACACAGTTTGTTTCTGAAGTTTCACAGGAAGAAGCCTTTGTACGGCGTTACTATAACAATATATAAACCTACGCTGATCCGATAAGCTGATCTTCGATTTTCCTGTCATTGGACTTAAATTCTGAATCAGAGACATGATGACTTGCCGAGATACTGTATTTATATTGAAGTCGTATATATGGGTCTATATATCACCAATGCAAGGTGCAGAACCTTTCGAGAAACGCCTAAGACAATAATGTATTTGCTGTTGACTTGCAACTGACTACTCAACCTACACGTGGTGCTTTCGCCTCAGAGTATGTTGATATTAAGTATGTTGAGGGAGACGACAACTGCCTGATTTATTGTCTTGAAGAAGGCGGAAAAACCGGAAAAAATATCAAGATCTGCCCTTCGTATTCTGCAAATTGTACCCGCACTACATGGACTAGGATTATTGGAATCCCTAGTGCAGCAAATCACACTGTTTTCTGGACTAAAGATTATATCGATATGCCGAAGTTCAGCACCTAATCATAGTGGGAAGAATCCAGGAAACCGTCATCATGGGTTAGTTAATTTTGCTCAGGGCACATGAATCTCGGGTCCAATAATAATTTATGTTTAGAGAGTAATAGCTAGTATTACTGGTATCCCAGTGTGAATAACGGAGCTTCGGAGTAAGGATACTGGATTCGGTTAAAATATAATATTATTATTTTATACCTCTCACTCTCGTCACACAGAATATCCGAAATTCTGAAATTTACGTAGTGACATTTTATTATTATTCTGTAGTTACAATTAAACCTTACTAGTTAGGGAGACAGTGAAACTTACGTTAATCTGGCACATTAACACCAGATTTGTCTACCATCCTACCTGGAACGCAGAGTTGAATGTTAAGTCATATTATTACGGCTTCAAAACCAGGACTAATGCGATTATTTCCAGAGAATATATTTACAGGCGTCAGGAAACTAAATAGAAATAGAAATATAAATATAACGAAATATATTTCTTGTATCACCTTTATATAATAAGCAATTTCAGTCCCTCAAAAGTGGGAGTAAAGTGAGTCTTTTACTCCTTAGGGTAAAAAACATATGTCCAACTCAATTAATGAATATTATGGCTACTCATATTTATCAGTCATAATGGTAACCAATTTTATTTTTATATGCCATGCTTACAAATACTTTTTAAATTAGAAATATATTAATAATAACTTTTTTTAATTCTTTCAATTAAAATGTTGGGTCGTACAAAAAATAGTATATACACCTCGGGAGTACAAGTTTTTTCCCCTCGGTGCTTTGGAGAGCCCTCGTGCTACGAACGCACCTCGGGAAAAAATCATGCATTTTACTCCCTTGGTGTATAATTTACTATGATATTATATCAAATTGACAGTTGTGGAATTAGTTTTATTTTGCAATAGAAATTATCCAAGTTGGCGTAAAAAGTATTATATAGTCCACGAGATTAGTGGATTAGTGTACTTTAGTCCCTTGCATTAGTGTTCACAATTATCCTGGTGTCGGGGTCACTTTACTCCCTTGGTGCATAAATAATTATTTATTCCCTTTTGCTGTAAAATAATTTTTTAAAACTACGTGGTATCAAATGACACGGGTTATTATGTAAAGACATGTTCAAACTGGTGCATATTTTTTACTACATATCTACTTTGAAACACATGGTAGCAAATATTTATTGAAGAGTGTTACGGTATCCATAAATTGTGTTAAAATTAAGTGGCCATTTACTTGAGCGGAAATAAAACTTTTATAATCCCTCTATCCTCTAGCGTCTAATTATATAGCCAAACTTTCTAAAATATAACCCAACACATGTTACCCTCTACTAATATTGAACCCTTTCTGGTAATTACAACAACCCTAATGAAACATAACCGTCATATGTTACTTATTATTTAAATAACATAAATGAAAGCTGCAACAACATTTCTTACATCGAGATGGTGATATGATGGTGATGATGTTCCTGATATATGTTAAATGCTGCTGTTCGTGCGAATAGGAATGCAGGAATATTATATTGATGAATAGTTAGTTACTTTGTCTTAATTTATGAATATTTATGCTATTCCTCAGTCTACTTCACTTCATTTATACATTCATGAAAATATTTTTTGTTTAGTTGATTTTAGTCAACCGTACATTGGTATATTGCACTGCATAGTTAAAAAAAATATATATTTTCAAAAATATCTCCTTGAAACTTCTGAGTAAGAGTCCTAGCTTCACTTTGTTCATAAGACCCAATATGTTCATCTTTATAGGTACATTCAAAATTAGAAAAATGTCATCAATGCTTGCCCATTTTATTGATTCGTAACTGCTTTTAAATAATTAGTAGTACTTAATATTAATCTAGTTTATTTTAATTCAGATACTAGACTGCTACTACTAGTCACGTTAGATTGCCAACGGAAAGTTTCCACCTCGAATAGCTTGGTATAAAAGTTTTTTCAAACAAATTCCTGAGACAGGTCGATTTTTATTTCAAGGGGTACACATTTTCGTAGTATTGAAGGGTGTCCTAAAAAAAAAAGGTTCATCACAGAGGTTCATCACAACTCATATTTTTTAAATGGAACACCGTGTGTATTTCTACGAACACGAATACATTGATGATAAAGGGTTTGATTAATCTTGCTAGTTCAGAAGATATATCTTTAAAAGCGTTCCGTCTATGTATCAAGGATTGCTGTACCATGCAGAATGGATTCAAACACCTGATGACTTTAAAGGTCTGTGGTATAACTGTGGAAGAGACGTTCAATACTCTTTCCTCACTCATTACTTTATTAAGTACAGTTAATTAATTATTAATAGCATATAATTGATAACTGGTGTAAATGATAACTCATAATTGATGATAACTAATACTTACTAGTTAAGTTAACATAGAAATAATAATAATCACTATTAACATAATTATTATTATATATTTTTTATTTATTTCGGTTATATAACGTCGGTCTACTTCCGCGACTAAGGCCAATCACCGACGCCAGGAGACGAGCAATACCCTACCTGGAAATTTTGCTGAACCCCCACTTTTATTGTAGCACGGTAAGGATCTTTTACTTGCCTATCATTTCATAGACAAGGAATCTCCGGCTTTACATCCTATTCAAGGAATGGTAGTACGTCAGTAGATAAGTGAGGTTCCTTCCCCACCGGAAGTGAGCTGTCATGTACCTCGGCGGGCGCGCGTGACGTGTTGGCGGGCACGTGTAACGTGTACCCGCAAAACACGTGACGTGTAGTAGATAAATGAGGTTCCTTCCTCACCGGAAATGAGCTGTCATGTACCTCGGCGGACACGCCTAACGTGTGGGCGGGCACGCGTGACGGGTTTGCGGGTACACGTTACGCGTGCCCGCCGAGGTACATGACAGCTCACTTCCGGTGGGAAAGGAACCTCATTTATCTACTACACGTCACGTGCTTTGAGGTTACGCGTTACACGTCACGCGTGCCCGCCGAGGTACATGATACGTGTGACGTGTCGGCGGGCAGGCGTGACGTGTTTGCGAGTACATGTCACCTGTTTTGCGCTAACACGTCACGCGTTCCCGCCGACACGTCACGTGTGCCCGCCGAGGTACATGACAGCTCACTTCCGGTGGGGAAGGAACCTCAATTATCTACTTACGTCTTTCTACACACACCCCATCTAAGTTTGAATAGCTTCTGTGAATTGAATTCACCGACATATAGGCCACTAGAAGATGCAGACCGCCACCGCGGATCTTCTCTGCATGGACGCCCATCAAAGGTAAATCAAAGTAATTAACTGATCATGATTTTTTACGTTTTAAGGCATTTTGAGGTATGATAACAACATTAATATAGCGTATTTTTTAATAAAAGTTTATAAACTCCTAGCCTCAATACCTCCTGTACCAATATTGTATTGCAGATTATCAAAAACTTCGTAATTTTTGGAAAGGTCAGAATTTCGACATCATATTAATTAAATTTTGGCCCATTTATTCCTACTGACCGTGGTATTAAACTACATTACATGAATTTGTTATGCTTATAGTCAGGATTACATTCCTTTGAACCATCACTAATAATTCCAACAGACAAAAGTTAGTTACCTTAAAGGTACTATATAGATACATTTCAGTCTGCATCTGATAATGTCTAGGTTAAAACTCAACATAAATTTTTAGTGGCCAAATTAAATTCTAGGCAGACTGATGGTCCCCGTCGAAGGACCATAAAACAATTTTCATGAACGTATAGGTATAGGAAATACGGTGGTACGTATGAACACGTAATACTATTTTTACGATTGGTTTTACTATCAATTCTCCCCAGAGACTATTAAGCTTTACGATAGAATAGGTCAGGTGCTTTGGATGCATGATGTTTGTTTTTATAACGTTGACCATAAACATCACTCGTAAATGCCTGTTTTACTTTTTACGCTTACGGTACGTGAGACATCTATTTCGCATTACTTTTTAACAACTCATTTGGCGCTCGCGCCTGCAATAAAGTCATCAGAGTATTGGGTATCCATTTAAGGCAATGAAAATGTATGCATTTGCAACAGCGAAATATTTTTTATTGGTACCTGGTAAATGCGTTGCAAAATATTCTCCAGTATAAACCCCAGCGGGGTTCTGGATATTTCCTAAAAACACATAATTGTTTTTTTCAATTTTTATGAATGATTCTCCACAATTAAACACCGGATTAATTCAAGTAATTCTATTTGTCAAGTAAATCTGAACTTATAAGTGTTATTATTAATTAAATTGATTTTTGATTGCAGATCAGAAAATAGTTGACACTGACGTAGATTTCCAAATAACATCAAAACACTATACTGCACTCGCCAACCAAGTTGACATCATCTGGAGATGGTTAAAACCATGATACAACTACACAGATATGCCAATGCGCATATCGTGACTTCAGTTACGAGTAAAAACAGTTGATAAACACGAAAATAATTATATCACTACCCTTAAGAATTTTCGCATCGCATCGCCATTTTCCCTCACGAATGACGTCATGCGCAGAACAAACGAAAGTTATGAGCATATCTGTGTAGTTGTATCATGGTTAAAGCTAAACCTATGCACTGTGTCCTAAACTGTTGCTATGGTTTAGTGAACTATGGAACTATGTTGGTATGCCTATGGATTTTACTATTTATTAGCCCAACTAATTTAAAAAAAGACACTTGAATACAGTTATTAGGACCTTTGGCAATTATTAGAATGCTATATGTTAATACTCGTGCTTAATAGTTGCTTAAATGGATTTAGTTTTATTAATACCAAAGAGAACCAATCAAAAAATATATACGTTTGAACACTGTTCATGCAAATTGGAAAATAAATTATTAATTCTACTCATCACTGAGTAATAGGGTACGAATACTCGTATACAACGAAACTGATGTCGACACATTTAATTTCAACTGAAATTTATTGGGATTGATAGAATCATTCACCAACAACGAATCAATCAATCAATACGTGATTGGTGTGCAATAAATTTATATATTATATTCATTTTGCGCTAGAAAAATCTTGAGGGCATTAATTACAGCGTGGTTAAACTGCAATTTGTTGCCATTGAAGTATTTGACAGCGTTACTATCTTAATTTTTAATATAACATGTCGGAAAACCATTAACAGCTAATTGATTAAAAGGAAAACGGAAAAGGACTGACTTCGGTGACATAACTGAGGTAAAATAATGAACGGATGAGATAAGTTGCCAAGATTAAAACGAATGAAGTAGATCAATCAAGGGGCAAAAGGAAATAGTGGAGAAGTATAAAATATATATATAAGTAGAACTTCATTTACTAAAGTAACTTTTTTGTGGCGAGATTTGTATGGGTTAGCAGAAGACATAAATCCCATGTTCAAGTCTCTGCAGAGCTTGGTAATGTTAAACTTTAACTAGGTTTAATATTTATGATAGTACTAACAAATGACTATCTGCCCTAACAATAGCCCGCTACTTTTCATTTCAAATTAGGCTATCCCTGGTAAATATTCAGAAGTTCTCATATTTTTATATTTTTGTTCTCTATATACTGGTCATACCATTTTGTTTTGATTTACAAGCAATATTAACTGTAGTCCACAAACAGGATGTGTTAATTTTATTTGAAATACCAATGCCAGCATTAAATAAATATAACTATAAATTACGAGAAGATTACGAAAAAGGTGTACCTTTCTGGGTACATCTAGGTACCTATAGTATTTATAGTAACACATAAATGTATTAATTTACTATTACTTGACGATTATTTCTCATTTTATGTTAAAGTGGAGAGAATTTATATATTTAAATATGAGTAGGTATGCGAAAAAGTGATAAAAGGGAAGTATCCACGTTAATCACGTGTTTTCATTCTTTACGCACAAGCTACAGTTTCTGTAATAAGATTTCAATGTATTTCTGATACTATGTCTACCGAAATACAAACTCGAAATTGGTTTGTTATTACAAATCTTCTGCTATGAATGTTTATAATGTGTTCTTTTTTAATTGAAAATGAAGATATACAACTGAAGTTTTTGTGTGTAAATTTTTCCACATATATGCATTAATAAGTGTATACAAAGTCTCTTTGATTACCAGTAACTGCATTTGAGTGGCATGATTCGTTTTAAACATTTAACCTCAAGATAAATAAAAAATAATAGATTTTTTGGGTGTAATCACTGGCCCGTGATTAAATTGGAAAACACCCATTGAGCCTGTTGCAGAAAAGACGTCACGTACTGTTATGTCCTTAAAATAATAGCCCAAATATTAATATTTCCACTGCCATTATGGCATACTCACTCTGGCGAGCTTATGTATAGATAAAATAATTATACTTGTCATTCAAAACATTAATCTGTTTAAAGAGTTTAATCCCATTCATATAATACAAGAAATATAACAATCTGTTAAGCACAAATATAGTAAAGTTTACATCCAAAAGAACGTCTCATATTCGATATTTAAGATTTACAATAAATGCCACTCAATATCAGAAATGTATTTTAAGAATAAGTTACATACTTAAATTACTTTTGAAAATTACATATAATACAATATAGAAATATTTAGAAGATCACATATAAAATGTATTTACAATATTATAAGTTATATAACACGCAGTCCTTATCCTATATTCACGATTTTTTATTTTTTGATGAATATTTTCGTTTGTTTTATGTGTTATACCTATATATTTAATTTTACTCTCCAAGGTAGTTTTAGAATGCAGTGATTTCATGTTTTAGTTTTTCATATATATTTACTTTTTATTTTATTTTAATATATTTCATTAATATTACTCCATACTCTAGAGTTAGGTAGCTAGTTTGTAATTAAAGGTTGATATCTATCCATATATTGGGACTTCTGCGGTACTTGTGAAACTTAAAATATTTGAAAATATAAATACAAGTGCTGCGTTTTGGTAATGTTTGGCAATTATTTATTTTATTTTCTTTTGGGTTACACCACCTGTAAAGTAATGAAAAAGCAAGAAAATCAGAATTGTTTATATTTCACAGGTGTAAATTATTTCATAAAAAAGAGCTGCGCTGGATTGATATAGAGACTGAGACGAATAAATAGTTACATACAACATCTAGATCCAAGATAAGTGAAACACATTTTATTTATTGACAAATTCATAATTACACGTCAAATTCTATGATAAAGAAAAGTTCACTACACTACTAAATCACTAATATTATTGGACCCAAATGATTAATCAATTTACGGGACAAATTTCCTGATGTGCAGCGCTTCCATTATGTTGAAATGAAGTAACGGTCTATTTTGAACATGCACACATAAAAGGTCAAATGGTTTATTAATTCTCTCCTAACCTTTAAAGGATTTTAATTTCCTTATGGAATCCTGCAGAAATTACATTGTGAAATAATTTCCTGGCCATTAATTTGGGCCAAATTTCTTTAGTAAAGGATATAAGCAGGTAATTCCTAAATTGCATATACAACATATTGTCGTAAAATATATTTTCTGTAGATATATGGGTTGTCCATCCTTAAGGTACATATATAATCAACTACAGGCCAGGATTCGTTAGAATTCAAATTGCGTTGGACATACACTAATACCTACTACAATTTCTGATTTTTTTATTACGATGTATATACAACTGTTTAGGCCGATTTACTATCATCGTGATGCACAATAAAAAATACAATTTCCTATGCTGACAGTGATTATTACTGTGACAGCTCATTTCCTATTTTCTAGTTTTTCATAATTTCTTTAGTAGAGTTTTTTCCTAAACTACAGTTAATAGAGTAAATGACTTCCTTGAGTTTATTTATATCTTTGCAAGACGAGTATGAGGGAGGGAATTTAATTAATTTTACTTCTATATGTAATTTCTCATTTTATTTGAATTACCAGTGAAGAGTAAATGAAACGTGCAACGAGCAAATAAAAAATAAAAAGAATTTTCAGCGAGTAAAATATTCTCTAAATTTAATTTGACCATTATTTGTTCCATTTAAGGACATTTTTCATCTTATGATTTTTCATTCTATCTTCATATTTATATTTTTCAGGTTTTTATGTGTACAGGTAAAACGTTATATAGTTTTGGTGTATAACATACAAACTACTCCAAATAACATCTTACCATGACTTACCAAAAGATCTTTAGTATTATGTAGTTTTTTTTTTAATAAAATGTAAAGTTACGAATATCATGAAGCTTATAAAATGACAAGGGTGTCCCATTTTCATTGGCATTGCTAGGTAAATTTCACCTGTAACTGAAAAACCCTAGACGCTATTGAAAAACTGAGTTCGTCACTGAAATCTAGGCCAAAAAATTTATAGAATACGCTCATAAAATAATAGAATATTTTGTTGAATGTCTCCGGAAAAAAAAAATAAAGTAGCGAAATTTTGATTGCACCATCTTATTTTTCTCAAGAAATTGACTAAAGTTCGCGAAAACAGCATATTTATATCTGGTACCGGGATATCAAAAACTTCTGTATGCAAACTTATCAGCCGGTCATCAAAAAACTCGCGGAGGAAAACAATATTTTCTCGTGTAGTATGTGCTGTTGCACCGTCATGCTGGAAATAACCGTACCGAAGTTCATCATCTTTTAACTTTTGCACAAATTCAGCCAAAAAGTTGTGTCTGTACCTTTCTGAGTTGACGGTGAAATCGAAAAAAATTGGCCCAATTATTCTTCTGCGAGAAACTGCCATCCAAACACCAATTTTTTGAGCATGTAGTGGCGATTCAGTAAAAACATGAGGGTTATCATTGCTCCACATTCGCATATTTTGAGAATTGATGTATCCTGAAAGGTGGAACCACGATTCGTCAGAAAAAAGTTAAGTCCAGAAGATCGTCATTCATTAAATTATTGACAAACCAATGGCAGTAAGCAAGGCGTCTAGGGTGGTCTGCGGGCAGAAGAACTTGATGTGCTTGCATCTTATATGGATGCATGTTCAAGTCTTTCTTTAAAATCTTATGACATGTTCCATAAGAAAGTCCAATTTCCTGAGAAAGACGTTTTAAAGATTTTGCAGGCTCCTCTTCCATACGTTGACGAACTTCATTGACAACTTCTTCTGTACGAACTCTTGGTCTACCAGCACCTTTTTTATGAGTCACACAACCAGTTTCGCGAAACACTTCAACACAATTTGTAAGGCACGCATAAAAATTGTCCGGTAATATTGCCACGTTTGGGAAGTGCTCTCGAAAATTGTCCAAACACAAACGTTGACTGTATTGTTAATTTCCATTAACTAGCGCACCCGTTCGAAAATAGGCTTCAATCATGAAAATTTTGTGCTGTGTGGTAAGAGGCATGATTCAAAAACTGGATTAGAAAATTTCAGCACAATGACTTGACAGATTCTGACACAACAAAACATATTCAAAAATTTAAAGTAAGACACAAGTTTTACATTCCACAACCACCCTTGACCAAGATAATTTTTGATATCCCGGTATTAACTGAGATAGGTACCCTATTAACTCATCGAAAATGGGGCATTTAATATAATACTCGTATAACATATAAAATAAGATATTTAATAAGTTCTTGTATGTTAATATATTATTATAATTGCAAGGTACGTAATTTAATTTACTCGTTATTTATTCGATTTTCTGGTAATTGCAATACTTTTACAACAATATACTTCTTAAGGTTTTTCCATATACATATAGTGCAAAAGCCGGCTGTAAATTCTAAAAATCGACGAACATTTTTTTTAGCTCCATCTTCTCCCCGAGTGACACCATCACAGTTTTTTTTAATAACGGCCCTTAATGTAAACTACCTATCTGGAGTGATCGATCAAATTTGGTTTCGAATTTTTTCTTTAACACTTTGATAGTATTTAGTTGTTTAAAATAAACTTGAACCTTCAAATAACCCTAAACAAAATCTCTAAAGGGGTAAGGTCATATGACTTTGCACGTGATTCGACTGTCCCCCATCTGCCCTTTTCACAATTTAATCTTTAACGACTGTTTACATGTGGTGTGTATTTTTTTAATTCAATAGAACTGAACTTGAATATTTACAAATTTATATTCTCATTTATTCCACAGTATTAAAGCGATACCATGTCACATGGCACTATATTTTCCGTACGCCGAAGCAAAATTTGTAGTGTTCGAAGTTGTAAGTAAAATTTAAGGTTAACATTAGAATAATTTTCATTATATTACTGCAGGAATAGGTGGGGGCAAAAAGTGTATATTTACGGAAAAAGTGTATAACTTGAAAAACAAAATTGACCTGTATTGTCTATTAACCGCAGGTGAATAGGAACTTTATATTTAGAGCGTTTCACATTATATTTAATAAATGGTAAAATTTAATAAATCCAGCGTTCGCACTGTATAATTCTTAAATGCAAATTAATTCGTTAATTAGTGACTCATTAAATATTAACAAATTTTCTAGCTGATACTTGATGTAAAACCAACACATTAAGATTCTCGTCCAGTTACAATTTACGTTAACTTAGGTTTTAGTATCATGACATATTACGTCATTTGTCACAACGCATAGGCATTGTCACCGAATCCGCTGGGTCAGGGAAAAGTCACCCTTCCGAAACTGCCCGTGATTTGAAACGAATGTTCTCGATTTGCTGAACGATCAGGGACTATCGGTCAGGAACTAACCGAGAGATCATTGGCGGTCCCATTTCGAACGTCAGGCCAGTTAAAACGACAAGACGTACGAAACTAATGTAGGTGGCGTTTTACTTTCTGGAGGATTAGAAACGTGCCACTTTAATGATTTTCAGCTGCGGTAAATGAGATTCGATTAAAATTGAGAATTTATTGGCTGGATATTTCGCCGGCTGCCAATTCGATTCCTTGATTGTGTTTAATCTACCGAAATTCTTTTACATTAGTGCGATGATAGATAATTAAAATTTAAATGTAGTAATGGAACGAATTCCTTTTGCAGTGTCACTGTTATTGAGGTCAACAATTCATTCAGAATTAGGTATTGAATTTGCCTTGCTTCTCAATAAGCAGGCAGATAATTTTTAAATTATATTTCTGAAGGAATATGAGAAAAGGAAAAAGCGGAAATAATCCATTTGAAAAGTTAACAAAACATAAATTTAACTATGTTTTTAAGCACGAAGCATAAGCTCTGAAAATCTATAAATTATCTATCATTGAAAAAACTATGAAGATTTTGTCTTTAATATCTTAGAGTAGTTTTAGTTTAATTTAGTAGTCTTTATTAGCTTCATAGCTATTATAGCAGTACATAATTACAGTATCGATAGTAATACAAAATCGAAATATATCCTCCTAAAAATAAAATTTTCTTAACCTACTCCTAAATGTATTTATCCTTATACAGGTTCTAATCGCCATTGGTAACTGATTATAAATACTCAAACCCTCAACAAAGGTGGTTTTTTGCATTGATGCTGTGTTGTATGGTTGTATATAAAAAGTTTCATTAAACCTCAAATTATAATTTATCATATCACCCCGTTTGGTTAGAAAGTTCTGTAGGTATTGGGGTGCACATTTATTTACAATTTTGTGTATCAAGGTTAAATTCGATTCAATAATCAATTAGTAGTTGTTTTCGGCATTTTCATTTCAATAACTAAGGACACTTTAAGTTACTGAATTTCACTGTTGCTATTTCTTTAATTACAAAGAATGGTATTTAAATTGTATTATCACTATTAGCATGGTAAAAGTTAGCATTTTTACTCGCGGACAGAAGGATATGACTGGCGAGTCGTAGACGAGTCTGTCACCTTCTGGAGCCAGTAAAAACAGTTACCTTGCGTTTATTGTTATATTTGTCATAAGCTTTGGAAACGCCACCGCGATTACGTATGTTGTTTATTTATCTTGGTGAAAATGTATGTACCAGAACCAATTATTAAGGAAGCCACCAGCGTCGTTTCAAGTTTATTGTCAGAAAAATCATTTTCAAGGTATGAGCGTGAATATAATGACTTGAGAGAATGAGAAAAAAATTGTGTATTTGGGGTAACAGAAGATTTTTTATTGGTTTACATGTATCAATTATCTGTTAGATTCAGTCCGAATACATTATGGGCAAAATGGTGTATGCTAAAAAGTTGTTCAGAAATCAAGGAAAATCTTCAAGTTCACAGGTTTGTTTTTTATTTAAAATTATAAAATGTAAAAATGTGACGTTTGGTTGAAATTTGTAGATTTTAAAAGATAATTGCATTTTTTCAACGAAAGAATCAGTGTTACATTCCAAAAAAGCCCAAGGTTTTAACTAAAGAAGAAGATAAACGATTTCTATTCGACGCTCTTGATGACCATCTGGTTGTTTGAGAAAATTGGAACAGTATTCGGGATTTTTTGGTTGTTGTCGATGTGATGAACTTCTTTCCCTGTTCTTGAATGACGTAGAAGATATGGGCAAATACATAATTGTAATACAAAAAAGTTTAACAACAAGAAATGTTGCAGCATGTTGTAAAGAAAATATCTACATAAATCTTTGGCCTCCCAGAACAGAAAGCCTACGTTTTTTTTTAACATATAAAGGGTTTTTCAATAGGAACGCTCGATGTTTGGCAACAGCGTATGACGAAGTCGGTAGTCAGACAGGTTGTATCTTTGACAGACGTATTCAGTTAATCTTTACATTTCATTATGGAACGCTATACGATTCAACAACGCCTCGAAACGGTTAAAACTTATTATCAAAATCAATGTTCTATTCGGCAAACGTTTCGTGCACTTCGGCCATTTTATGGTTTTGATGGTCGTCCTTCAGAGTCCACAATTTGCCGTCTAATAAATAAATTTGAAGCAACCGGGTCGCTGTTAGATCAGACAACGCCTGTACGTCAACGAAGCGCAAGATCCGTTGAAAATATTGCTGCAGTCCGGGAAAGTGTGCCTCACAGTCCGTAACAATCCATTCCACGTCGTGCTCAAGAACTTGGCCTTTCTTCTACGTCAGTTTGGCGAATCTTGCATAAGGACTTAGGGTTTCACCCTTATAAAGTACAATTAACCCAAGGACTAAAGCCCAACGATCATAGACAGCCGCTTGCATTCGCTGAGTGGGCGCTAGAGCAGTTGGAGGTTGATCCTAATTTTGGACGAAAAATAATCATGCGATTTAACGCCACTGGATTTTTTCTCTAGGGCTTTGTGAAATCTCGTGTCTATGCCGACAAACCACAGACGGTTGCCGCCTTAAAGGCCAACATCAGACGCGTCATTGGTGAAATTGAGCCACTTCTATGCGATAACGTCATCGAAAATTGGATCTACAGGATTCGAGTCACCAGGCGAAGCCGCGGCGGACATCTAGTTGATATAATTTTTAAAACATAATGTGCTCACATATGTTTTAAAATAAAAATAAAAACATGTCAGTTCAACTTACACAATTTGTTTTATTACATTACAAAGATCGAGCGTTCCTATTGAAAAACCCTTTAGAAATGGAAAATGTATTTCCCTTAATGCTGGTCAGTACATTATTCGTCATGTCCCAGGGCCAATTGCAAAATATTTATGTTTAACAGAAACAGAATTATATACCGGTTATTTTTTTTCGCCGATCTGAGATAACTATGGTTGTGGCTGCGGGTGGATATATTCTATCACTAAAACGTGCAGAGGATGGAAATCTAGCAAAACTGCACCATGTTTCCATTAATAATAAAATCGAATTGTCGAAAACATTCCTTCCTAGTAAAGAGTCTACAAATACTATGCCATTTTTCTTCTACTTTAGAAGTCTCTGCATCAGCAGATGGTTCAATTTCAACTATTTCATCGACCAAATTTTGTACTATGGGAAATAACAGTTATAACATGATCTTTAACATTTATGATACAAATAAAACACGATTGTCTAATTAAAAAATGCTACTAATTTGTAAAACTGACAGTTAACTTGTAAAAATTCTACAAGGTAGTAACTTAAAAAAATAAACTTGCTTAATTAATACGGTGTTTTGATAAACTGTCGTTTACAAATGAGTAACTAATAAATATTTTATTATTTCAGATAGGTAGCATGAAGTACGTATTACTTTACTTCTCCAATATTTTATTTCTTAAATTTAACATTTTTCTTTTAATTTTGTTTAATAAATTCCAGACAACAATAAAGCGATTAGTTAGGTATGGGAACCGAATACAATAATAGTATCTTAGGTAATAAAAATATACGTGATTAGATAAGTGATCGACCAATTACGAAGCGACAGACCAATTCAGTATGTGTGTAATTAATTTAACCATATGTATCTAATTGGTCGCGTACAGTTTGCGCTAAGTAAATGTTTGTCAGACAACGCTGTTTATTACTGTGTTAATACAATTTGGTTGCATCAGTCACCGCTTGTCAAGTGTGTAGGAAAGCCAATAGTATTTATTGGTTAGTTTATATATAGTGTGTCCATTTAGTACGTAATTATTTTATGCCTCGTTTAAGCTATAACAGATATGAGTTTCTTGCTTGTCACAGTCGCAAATTTTCTACATCTTTTAGGTATGCAATACTAGGAAAATTTAAATTATTATTTATTGTCTTTTTTAAGACAAAACAGCTATATAAAAAACTTGTATGTTCTATAAGAACTTATCTACATATAATACCGGATATCGACAATAGGATATCGACAAAATATAAAGAGAAAGTTAAAAACAAAATTGAGAAAATATCTAAAAACGATGAAATGAGGCTAGAAGATGTATTGAACAATCTTAAAAGAATAATTATTGGAGCCACTAGAAAAGTTTGTGGAGTTTGTCAGAATACTATCAGGAAAAACAAACAGCGTGATGGCTTAAATAAATACAAACACAAGTCAACATTAAGAAGAAACGGAAAATGTTAATAAATAGAACAAATGAAAATTATAATATTTATAAGGGAGATTAGTAAGAATGGTATCAACAACGGCTAAGGAGATCAACATAAGGATACAAGGAGTACACATTGAACAGCTATATAAATTTAATAACTCAGGAATACCACTAGAGGAAACGGGGGAAAAGAAACAGAGATAAACGCTAGAATTGATAAGGCAATCAAAATCTACTATGCTGTGAATAAAAACTTTCTAGAGAAAAGAGGTATCAAAATACCAAGATCAACATATCTAAAGCAATATACAGATCAGTCCTAACGTATGGATGCGAACCATAGGTGTTAATAGCAAGATAAAAAAGCAAAATACCGGCTGCAGAGATGATATGTATCTAAGAAAAGTATTAAATTAATAAAAGAATAACAAGGACGCAACCGCGTAAGCGTTAAAGACAATGTCCAAATTGCAGAGAATCAGAGATCGCATAAACTGAACTGATTCTACAGCGTGCGTGACATTATCTCTGTTAGAAGTCGATAGTCAGTGGTACTGTCAACCGGTTATAATAATGAATCAAAACTTGACGGAGATAAATATGTATGTTTATAATTTAAACATATTGGCAACTAGAAATATATATACAAGATATGGACCTTATTAACATAAGAGTAAGTATAGTCTATATAATGTCAATTGAAACTGTAAAAAAAAATTCCGACAAAAGAAACACCTGCACTTCGACGGCGGCCTCTTTGTTTACGCACGTGTATCGTTTGTCGGAATTTTTTATGCAGTTTCAATTGAGATTATAAAGACTATACATAAGAGTACTTAAATGGGTTTAGTAATCTCAGGGCTAATACAGTTAAATATAATATCAACAATTTTTTATTTAACATACATGTCTAATATATAGTTTAAACTTAAAATTATCCTTATAATACTATATAAAAGTATAAAAGCACAAAAAAGTTGAATGCTAGAAAGTTACTTCCTACAGAACCTAAATATATTTTATTTAACACTGTCACACATATGTACTAAGTTTCAATATGTAACATACTGGCCGAGAGCCAAATATATAAGTGGAATAACTTACATATATATTAAATTCAACAGAGTTAAGAGTAATCCAAAAGAAAGATTAAGAACATATAACCCCAATACAAAAGAATTCCCTCAACCTAACTTTTCTCAAAATATTGCAGCTACCCATCTTCCTTAAGGCTATATAAAGTTTTATACAATACTCTGGAATATAATACTTCCGCATCTTAAAACCATTGCAGCAAAAAATAAAACGACAAATTAATTTAAAACTTCTTGTACGTTCCAATATAGATTTAATTTTTTTTTTTATTTGGTCTGTCTATATAGAATTCAGTTAGAACCGAATTTCTTACAGCATGATGTTGGTATGATGGCAATCTTTATACTTGCTTTATAGAGAGAACTTTAAGTGATCTAATTTCTCCAGTTATACATTATTGGTATCAGTCGATATACCTACTGAAAAAGATAATATATTTTAAACTATTACACTCTTTAAATAACTATTAATAAAAATAATGTCTATATTTTTTAAATGCTAAAATAGCAACAGTGGTGTTTCATACGTAAAATAATAATTTTTACAATAATTTCAATTTTGATGTTGAAGTTTCGCGAATTGAAAATTGTTGTTGCAATATATAAATGTAAAAAAATCATACTGAAATAAAGATTTAAAATATCATTAAATTCAATTTTTAATTGTATGAGTATTTCATAATTTTGGTTGATGTACCCATGAGCGTAAAAGTGATACAAAAATGATATTCCTTCCTGTACCATTCGGTATTTTATACACATATTATAAGTACACTATAAGGCATGGATAACATAGTATACGAATGACATACAATTCAGGGTACCTACTTTTAAGGGGGAATCTTATGGGGAAGGATGTTGTATTATAAATATGTGATGGTTATGGTATTAATACATGAATCTCTGAATATGGACGCGTGGTAAGAACACCGATTCTTCGAATACTGGTGGTAAGTATCACCATTTCCGATGCCGTTGAATTAGGTAAAATGGTAATATGTTTTCTAAAGATTTGTCAGCTGGAGACAGGATACAAGTTTTTTTTGCATGTAATAGGATGGATGAAATAACAAATGTTAAAAGTATTTCAATAAGTCTCTCGAAGTTAGGCTGTGCTAGGATTTTATAAGCAAGCAATATAAAAAACTAGTAATAGGGGGTGGCGTCCAGTCTTATTTAGAAACGGGCAGTCGGTTAAAGAAGAGCTCCAAAATGAGCTTCCCAACTATTTTTGTTGCATATTTTTTGATAATAAATTGAACTATCAGTTGGTACAGAGTAACATGGTTTAAACACTTATTTTCGTGTTGACTTTAAATCTGGGTCTGATAGATCGGAAATACTATACAAATAATAGTTGGAAAGAATCACTAGGTACCAATAAAACAAATTCTTGTAATTCTTTTGTAAGCAATTCTATTACTACTTCGAAATAGACTACCTAGGACGAGAAATATTGGTTATCACATTTTTCAGTGTGTGACTCTTGTAAAGGTTATATTATTGTAGATATACAAATGAGTTAGTATATCAAAAGATATACCTACAAATTTAGTTAAGTAACCAATGGAGTTTCCTTATCCGCTTGCAAGATCTGTTTTAAATCCCGACATCTCTTAAAACAGTCTAGAAGTAATAATTTACCTGGAATCTTAAATTGGAAAATAAATACTTATATCCGTTAGACAAATATAATGCATTCTTCGTGCACTACTTGTTACTGATACTTGAAATCTAATTATTCCGTCTTTTGATTTAGCATGTAATATTTACGTTATTCTGGTGAAATATTCCAATAAAACGACCCTCCAATTACGGAGCCTGCGGTTACGAGACACGTTTAAGGTACGACTAATATTAAATCCCAGCTTAAGAGTTTTATAATGGAACGAATAATTTAGGAAGCTTCCCTTAAAATATATGAGACGGCTTCTAAGATCCTTGTACTGTAAATTCCTACTAGAAATTTTGTTTCTTTATGCACGACATTAATTTATTATTAGGTTTAATAATAGGAATAGGACGTTTTCAATTACATTTAAATTGATGTAACTGTTAGCAGAGGAAATTATATAACCATGGATGAATAAAATAGGTATTGTTTTTTATGCTAAAGATGTCAGAATGGTTTAAGTATAAATTAAATTGCATATAAAGTATTACTTTTACTTTAATGTGTCATTTCTGTTGAATTCCAAGAAAGAATAATGGAAGGATTATTATTCCTCATTATATTTCTCATTTCACGTACTCAAATCTAGGAGTAAGTCAGATGATGGCGGTGCAAATAAAACGATTTATGCAAACGATATATTGATTTGCCTACCTACATATCTATTTACCTATTTTTTCAAAAAACTAAACTAAGAGGCATATTATGGTTAGAGATGATTTGAATATTAGGATTTGAACAAGTTTTGGTTTCTCTTGTTACTACCTACTCTAGGAACTCAAAGAGAACAAACTCATCTCATTACCTAAAAGGACACATAGAAAATAACTTCCTTCCAGAAGAAGCCGTGTCTAGTATTAATTTTTCTGTTATTCATTAATATTTATTAATAAAACACATTTCCGTAGGAAACATAAATAGTAATAAGCTATTCTTGAATAGTTGTTTGATTTCCATTGTCATTCACTCTAAAGTATGTGAAAATTGAACAGGGATTATAGTCTACTATAATAATAATAATAGTAATAATAATAATAATAATAATAATAATTAATAATAATAATAATAATAATAATAGGTACATTTATTTTCCATAAATAAGTAAGTAATACACTTTACAAAAAGAAAAACAGTAATGGAAAATCACGGGGCGGTTTTCAAGCAAGCAGTACTAGTACGCACAGCCCCCCGGACTAATGCACTAATGCACTAACCCAGGCTACTTAAAGAAACTTAAATTCCACAAATTTATAATACCTAATAACTAAACTTAAACTTACGGACAGCTGATAAACAAATCTAGATATCCATAGAAATCCAATATGTCTTACAGATATACAAATATGGGAAAGACACAATATAATAATAATCATTCTAATATATTTCTCATTAATGTTGATTGTTGAGCAACAAATTTGAAACACATTTCTTAAACCGGCCAATGGGCATTGATTTGTAGCTTTCTGGAATTGCATTATATAGCTTCACAACACTGCAAGAAAAGGATCTTTTGTAGAGGCTGCTTTTATGGGACGGTGGTATTAAACAGTTTCTATTTCTAGTTTTAAAATTATGTACATTTGAATGATAACAAATTTTAGAATACAAGTAGCTTGGTGTTTTCGTCGTAATAATCCGATGATAAAAAGTTAATGTTTGCAACTTTAGGCGATTGTCCATATTTAACCATTTTAAATCCCTTCAACTTATAACTAACATGTTCTCTTCGCCGTATTCCAAAAATATATCTAATACAAGAATTCTGCGTCCTTTGTATTCTATTTTTTGACAGAACATCCAAACAGGGATAATAAACGGGAGCACAGAATAAAAAGTTGGACAAAACTAGAGATTCGCACAATAATTTCTTTACAGTTACTGACAAATAAGTCCTATGTGGATAAAAAATTTTAATGCAGAGTAGGCCCTTTGCACATATTTACTAATCTGTACGGTAAATTTAAAGGTATTATCAAAGTATAACCCCAAATTAGAAGAACTCTGAACAACCGGAATCCGAGTTCCATTTATATCCAACTTGACATTATTAGATATATCTGAAACAAATTCATTGCTACCAAATAAGATAATTTTGTTTTGTTTGGGTTCAAAAACAATCAGTGTTCTTGCGAGACCTTTTCAATGGTTTTGAGGTCACAGTTTATTTTATTTATAGCATCACCTACATTATCTTTAATGAATGACATATTTAGTTGCGTGTCATCTGCATACATGTGTGAAGTACAATGTTTTAACTTACTGCATAGATTTAATGTATAGATACAAAATAGTAGAGGTTCCAGAATAGAGCCCTGCGGTACACCCACATTAAGTGTACCTCTTTCAGAGAATTTATTGTCTAACTTAACTGCCTGTGTACGATTTCCTAGATAATTAGTTAGTAGTTCAATAGAACTTTTACTCAAGCCAATGTAATGCAATATACTAATAAGAACACTATGTTGTAAGGTATCAAATGCCTTAGAATACAATGTGAGTAATGTATGGTATTATATGAACACCACAATACTTCAGCATTACCAAACCTATACCATCAGTACCAATAGCGTGCGTCTTAATTTGATGCATAATTTCATAAATAGTTTTTTCCGTTGCTAAAGTGAAATCAAAATTTGAAGGTATGTTTTTTAAGGTACTCGATGAATAATAATTTATTAAATAGTCGTTATTGTAATCCGATTTTGGGATATTATTTATAAAGCGATCGTTAATTTTCTTCAGGTTTCAAGAGAAAATTTTGTCTTCCAGGACGCATATTGATTACTATAAATCAGTATGAATATTATGACATTGAAAAACATAAACAAACAAAAAATGTCAGTAATGGAATGTACTAGACACTGACTAATTAATATCTTTTTTATTCACTTATTTCTCAAATTCAACGAAGACTAACTATACAGTATGTTTGTAAAGGTGAAAGGATAGTTCTGTTACTTCCCTGAAAAAAATATACCTATATTTATAATTGGACAAATATATCTCTGATGTCCTGAAAATAAGATGCTATTTCACTTTTATTTTATCAAATATTAAAAAGTAATGTATAAAAGGAGAACCATTTTATGAATGCGACTTATACTCTACAAATATTTGTATAAATATAAAAATTGTAGGTCTAGAAGCAAGTTAATAACTAATTTTATTATTAATTGCCATTTCAATGCTTCGAAGTCTATTAATATAGTATTCATTAAATACTCTATATATATATATATATATATATATATATATATATATATATATATATATTGCGTATGTCTGTAAAAGTCTATACTTATTACTTCTGGTATGATCGAATGTACTGACTATGACAAAATTATATACAATGTGTCTACTTAGGTTTAGTATGCATTTCTTCTATTATAACTCATCATTACCCGTATGCAAATTCAGTGGATAGAATGTAACAGCAAATAGTCAAAACCAAAGTTTCAATTAGTATTTAAATTATAGTTTCAAAGTAATGTCTACTAAAACCCGTCCTTACAAACCTATGTGTTGGGACAGGTACTAAGGATAGGCGTTAAATTAATATAACAAAGGCAATTACTACCGTTATGTTCTCCTACACTAAATTACTATCAATATAATATATTCAAACTCAATTTAATAACGAACTGCTAACTTTTTCATGCGTGACTTTAATATTTTTCTAATAGATGTGAAACTAATGCCTTGTGTCAAGTTGGAGACTTGAACAAGAGTACGCGCCACTAGTAGTTGCTTTTTGTGTCACCATCTCAATTTGAGTAGATAGATAACTTTAAAGATTGTAACTATTTGTAACTGTTGTAACACTGTTAACTTCATGTTTATTTAATAGAATTATGTGTTATATAATCCTATTATTTTCATTAAAGCCAGCTTAATTATACATTATTCTGTAGTTATCAGAATAATGATATGTTTAATAATTTACAATTTGTCGTTGAGACATTATTAAGTTTGTGAAAATTCATAATTCGAATTTATTGGTTGGAATGTATAGTTTATTTTTTTTTGTTATATTGAAGCTAGAGTGGTTATCATTTTGATCGTAAAGGATTAAAATTTGATTTCTTTTAACTGGTTTTGTATGTATGACTACTTGGAGTACATAACATTTTCTTATAAATATTTTACAAGTGGATTATGCAAATATAATATTGAAATCTCGACCCAAATAATAACAACAAAGTCAACTTAAACTACCTTTTTCTCGGTTTGAATTAATGAATAAATTCTTTTAATCTTAAATTTGCTTTTCCTTATCATTTTCTTCTAGCTTCTTTGAGAAACTAGATATTATATAATCTGTAGAAAACGCAATGTAGTTAGGTTGATCATACACGGTATAATTTTTGTGTTAAAACGGCAGAATTGCCGTCGGTGTGTGGGAAAAACTGTAGTTTTATCCTGTTGTTATTAAACCATAAACAGTTTTTAAGAAATCAGCACGTGTTTTTAATGCCGCAAAGAAATCTTAATATATTTCAAATTTTTTTCTCAGCATATGTATTCAAAACACCGACAGTTTCAGTTTTGGAGTTGTTTTGAGCATATGAAATTAACGCACAGTTGTACGTCATGTCCTTGCATGATGCATCCCATGACAACATGGTCTGAAACACATTTAAATTTGCAGGTATTTCAGTCTAACTAAATTTTGATAAAATACGCTGCGCCACATGTGACGGAAACCTTTAGAACTCATATTACACGAACGATATACCCGCCAAGTTTGTAGAAGTACTCATAAATTGTAGTAAAATTTACAAAACCCTGTGTTAAAAATGAATCAATCCGCCATAAATACGGAATAATTACACGGTGAATAATTAACTATTACACATTACCTTGTAAAATCTACTGTGTTAAATTACTTTTATGTAATGTAATAATACACCGATATGTCTAACACTGCCAAGTGTGGACTATATACACACTGATGAGTGTGTTAATAGTGTTAATTCAGTGTTAAAATTAGTCGGATTTTTTTACTGTGTACTTTGATACCATTACATAGGTAACACTTACATTGATTTGACAATTATTTAAAAAAATAATCGAACTTATAGAAACTTTAATTATTCCTTGATTATTCTGATGTATTATTATAACAAAATTGTTTTGTTGCTATCAATCTGTTTGGTGTTGTTTTATTGAATTATTTTTTTATATTTGTCAGTTTTCTTAAAGTTCTAATTATGTATATTAGTCAGACGCAATCATTGTCCAAGTGTAAAATTTTCGTTATTGATAGTCACTTATCTGTTACTTATAACTGCACATTTTTCTTCTTTCCTTTTTATTTATAGATATAGTTTCAGTTCTTTTTAATTTTATATTGCATATAGCATAAACATCGATTGCACTACAAACGTTGCTTGTACTACTAGCAGATGAACCCATTTTGGTTAGGCATGTTTTGAAAATCACCGGATGAGAAAGAGAGACTTTTAAGAAGTGGGTTTAAACAAATCAATTTATTTATTCTTTTTATTAAGGAAGTGATCGATGCTTTAGGTAAAAACATCATCCTATGTAATTTAGAGACTTTTGTCTTTATTTAATATTCTTTATTTTTCTTCCTTATCCAATATAAAAGTATCGTCGTTTATTTTTTAGTCAATACCATTAGTTTTATTTAAAAGAGTATGATCAAAAGTATATACTATAAATATAATATTCAGATTTGCCATAAATTATACAACTGCCTTACAATATTTTCATCCCTTTAAAATGTAAAATCCACATACTCAATAATCTACTCAACACCATCTAATAGCTGTAACAGTAATTATATCGGCATGACAACACAATATCTAGAAAACCACTTTAAACAACAATCGCAACCAATCAGCGCACAGCAAACATGCCCAAGAAAAAGCCACACTTTTAATTTTGATCAAACCCTTATATTGTCGAACAAATCACTATACAAGATCAAGAATCAATTACTATACAAGAATCATCAAAGAAATAATCCACATCCGAAGAAATAAAAATAGCCTAAAAAATCGTGTTGATATAAGGACAAAATTTATCCAACATTTATTACAATCCTATTAAATAACTTATATAAGTTAAAAATAATACCTATCCATAAAGCAGCTAGACTAACCTGTCAAGTATATAATAACAACGTCAGCAACACTTCGACCAAACCTTCCACCCTTGTTTTGTTTACTTATTTAAAAATATACAAGAAACCCTCTTTGACATTAACATAACACATATAATATGCAGAAATCCCACGAAACATACCTGCAGTCCAGACATAAATTTCGCCATGAAAACAATTCGAAATCCTTTATTGTAACTAGTTGGCCTAATATGAAAAAATAATTATTATTATATTTATTTCTTCAATAAAAAAACCAAAAGAAAATCTTTTTATTTTTTTTATTTTTGGAGGGCTTTCAGCTCATTTTTTTTTACATTGATACCTTCTCCTACGTTTCGTCCGAGTTTTCGGACTTCTTCATAGGTTACTTAAATATTGAAAATAATGTTTTTACATGAATAATTAAATTAGATTAGTGACAGAATATTTATCTAAAAGAGTGTTTTCTTACCTACTAGAATCTTTCTATTTTAACTACCTACTACATTATGGTTTTATTTAATTTTTATATGTACATTTGCTCCATGATTTGAGCAGTGATCTGACTGTTTTAGGTGGTCGCCGTCGATGTGTTTCTTTTTGAAAGCAGGTACCTAATTAAGTCAAGTGCGTATGTTAGTGGTTCAGATAGCCTAATATTGATGGTCCGAACGACAGAGTTATTATAAACATTTTCACGACTCGAGAATGCTATTGAGAAGAGGTTTCGCAGTTTGTTCATCTACTGGGTGTTTGAAAAGCAATTTACTATTGTATGAGATTGCGATATATGCTACTCAGATTCTCTATATCCGTTTGATAATTAACTGTCTTTTTGTTGTTTTGTATTTCTGCCATTTCCAAAAATATACGTTTTTTGGTATTTCTTTCTTTATGTAGTATAGTTGTATTCGGAAAATTAAAGTTGTGTAATTTATTTACGGCGTGTTCAGTTAATGCCGTGCTACATGAATTAGGCGTTGCTATAGAATTTATAATTGATAACTTATGTTGATTTATACGTTTGTTTAAATACTGTTGGGTTTGTCCTATGTAGCATCTATCGCAATCTGAGCAGTCTACTTTATAAATAACATGAGTTTGATTTAATTTATCTACTGGATCTTTCAGTTTTGAATATAGTTTGTTTTTTATGCTATTGTCATTTCTGTGTGTTAATTGTATATTATATTTACCTAATTCTTTCTGAACTTTTTCTGATACTTGTGGTATATATGGGGCCGATATGTATATTTTGTCTTTATTTGGATTGCTTAGATTTTTGTTCTGGTTTGTGTTGTTGAATATTGGTCCTAAACAGTTAGGTTGTAAATCTATGTCAGCCTGATTTTGATGGGTTTTGTTGTTTATTATATGTATTCTCTTTTGCATGTACTTGTTTATGAATGGTAGCGGGTAGAAATTACTTAAAAGAATGTTTTTAATTTTGATTATGTTTTCTTTGTGAAACTGTTTATCTGATAGTAACAAGGCCCTGTCTACAAGGCTGCTTATAACACTAATTTTGTACTTATTACTAGTAATAAGTACAAAATTAGTTGCTATATAGGACAAACCCAACAGTATTTAAACAAACGTATAAATCAACATAAGTTATCAATTAGAAATTCTATAGCAACGCCTAATTCATGTAGCACGGCATTAACTGAACACGCCGTAAATAAATTACACAACTTTAATTTTCCGAATACAACTATACTACATAAAGAAAGAAATACCAAAAAACGTATATTTTTGGAAATGGCAGAAATACAAAACAACAAAAAGACAGTTAATTATCAAACGGATATAGAGAATCTGAGTAGCATATATCGCAATCTCATACAATAGTAAATTGCTTTTCAAACACCCAGTAGATGAACAAACTGCGAAACCTCTTCTCAATAGCACTCTCGAGTCGTGAAAATGTTTATAATAACTCTGTCGTTCGGACCATCAATATTAGGCTATCTGAACCACTAACATACGCACTTGACTTAATTAGGTACCTGCTTTCAAAAAGAAACACATCGACGGCGACACCTAAAACAGTCAGATCACTGCTCAAATCATGGAGCAAATGTACATATAAAAATAAAATAAAACCATAATGTAGTAGGTAGTTAAAATAGAAAGATTCTAGTAGGTAAGAAAACACTCTTTTAGATAAATATTCTGTCACTAATCTAATTTAATTATTCATGTAAAAACATTATTTTCAGTATTTAAGTAACCTAAGAAGAATTCCGAAAACTCGGACGAAACGTCGGAGAAGGTATCAATGTAAAAAAAAATGAGCTGAAAGCCCTCCAAAAATAAAAAAAATAAAAAGATTTTCTTTTGGTTTTTTTATTGAAGAAATAAATTCAACTATAACAGCCAACAACTTGTCTAGTATCATTATTATTATAATGACCAAATTATTATGATTGCATTATATTGCTGAGGTATGTACCTATTAGTATAGTATATTGGTATATAGTAGTATTTACATCTTTCTTTATACAGGAATTAAGCCAAAAAGTTAACTAAGATATAAATTATTAATGAACATATAAAATATTATGGTTGAATAAACTTTTGTATTTTCTAATTACCTAGTATCCTAGGTATGCAAAGGAGTAACCTTATTATTTTTAAGATATGTCGCAAACAACTACTTTGCGTAAAACATTCACCGACCAACATTGTGTTAGAATTTGCCGAAGTAGTCCAAGGTAAGTTGTTCCTAACAATTGAATTATAACGGCATATCCTTATATAACCTCAACCTATTGTCTTTAATACATCTTTTTAATAGTATTATCTACATTTTTTAAATAATGAAAAATTTTAACAAGCATCTACATTACATTAAATATAATTATTTTTGGTTACGTACCTTTTATATTGAATTTTATTGAATTTTTTATTTTTATTTTTTATTGAACCATAATATTTGATAATTTCATTAAATAATTTATCTCTTAGTTAATTTTTTGGTTTAATTCCTATATAAAGAAAGATGTATACAGTTCAATAAGTAAATGAATAATATTAAAAATTTACTGCAAAAATAGTAGGTAGTATATTAGTACACCGCCATGTAGAATCATATCGTAACTTATATTAATTATACAAGTGTTAAATATAAAAAATATTTGGTTTTTAAACAGTGTGTTTAAAGAACCTATAAACCTTCTTCAAAGGTTGAAGAAACTTATACTAAATAAATAAAAAATACACTGGACTATAGACCAGCAAGGCTCATACTCACAGACCATCAATATTAAATAAAACGCTGAGTAATTTATACTTGATGAATATGTAAATTAAAAAATCTTGGGGATTAGTCATAAAACAAGGTGAAAACACAGAAGTCAGATATTTAAGAACAAGTAGTGATAATTAGTAGAAGCTTGCTGGCATTGTAACTGTTGAGAAACTGGGAATCTATAATTTTATGTTAGTTCTAGCAAGTGGGATGAACTACCTACTAAAACTAAACTTTCTGAGTTGCTATTGTTCTGTTGAGTCCTAATTGTATTTATTCACGTGTAGAACACCATCTGCAATTTCTCGCACACATACGTCTGTTAAGAAACTTACCATTCCAATTTTGAATTATTCTATAAAATAATTTAGTAATGTTCTTAGGGATAATTACTTATTTGGGGAGATGAGGAAATTACAAGTCAGAATCTGGCTTTTGTGTAAGTTCAAGTCTACAAGAAAACAATTATTATCACAGAATTATAATGATATAGCATTGTGTTATCTGTAATAGTATTGTCTTGTAATATTTATATTAAATAAGTGGGTGACATCTACCACCAGTGCAAGATATTAGGTCTCTGCATTAAAATGTTTCGTTTATTTTGGCAAACGTTTATTTCCTTAAGTACCTTCCTCAGGGAATCTTTATCGTAAGAAAATTCATTGTCCTCTTTTAATTTTTGAAGTAACTTCCTTGTTGTAGGCACAAACTTAAATTCTATATTGAATTTTTCGATGGTCCGCCCAATTTTCCCAAAATTTAAATTATCTATTTTTTGGACCACTGCAGTACATAACAATATAATAATAATAGTATAATAATACATGTTATATAAAATATTCACCGATATACGTGACGTAATGTATTTACTGAACACCTGCGTATATCATATTACCAGATAACAGTTTCCTCTAAGCTAGTGTTACAGACACCAGCTCTGCAATTCTCCTATTCAATTCTTAGAATACCAAAAGATAAGGTGAAGCTGTTTTGTCAGCATCCTTGGACTGACGCTGTTTTGTCAGCCTCTTAAACATTATAAATAGGACCGCAATTGCAGAACTAGTCAAGTTAATACACTTCACTCAACCTATACGCATCTAATAATTGTAACTAAAAAGTTAATAAATAAAGTTTTTTTTAAAAAGTTAATTAATTATCTAGTGAGATAACAATTTTGGCGCAGTCGGTAGGATCTGAAGACACACTGGTATAGGAGCCTAACCATCGAAGAACCACCTGAAGAACAAGGAGAACATCCAGCAGCGGTGCCTAACTACAGGGAAGGTGTCAGTGGAACAAGGAGTACTTCGACAACGGTGTGGCAGATCCTAATCTCTCGCTCAGAGAAAGAACCCAGCTCAAAGAAGCAGATGAAGATTTATACGTAAGTCATTTTTAAGAATCATCTCGTATTTTTATTGTTTAATTTTAAGAAAGTGAAAGTGAACAAGTTCTATAATCTACAATTGATAAATCCTTTCTACATTCCCGTATATTATACTGCTAATATACAAGAGGTAATTTTAAGCAAACAAATATTAAACATCCGTGTATTATACTGTTAATACGCGAAGTATTTAAATAAATAAATTTTATTTAAATAAAATTACAACATTTCTCAGTGTATTATACTGCTAATACATAAAATCAATTTAAGAAATAAATTTCAATTTTAAAAGTGCAAATAAAATAAATCAATATGCCTTCTGAAACCAGAACTAGCGGAACAGAAACAGAACCCGAACATATCGAGCCTTATAGGCTTAGTGAAATTTTTTCTATTGTGCCAGAGTTCGATGGCAATCCAATATTTTTAAGAACGTTTTTAAATGCTTGCGTCCATGCGTTGCACATGGCAGTAAATGACCAGGTTATTTTATTAACATTACATATCAAGAATAAATTAAAAGGTAAAGCTGCCGAAATAGTAAATTCGCGCAACCCAAATACTTGGGCAGAAATCAAATCATTACTAGAGACACATTTTGGCGACTCTAGAGACCTAACATCATTAATCCAAGATTTACAGAAATTTAATCAACAAAATAATGAAAGTGCATTAAATTTTATTTCACGTCTCCAAACGCACAACGCGAAAATGCACGCAGCAGTGCAAAAACAAAGCTTAACTAGTGAACAAAAAACAGCCCAATCTGACCTAATCGAAACTATGACTTTGACAAGTTTACTTACAGGTCTAGAACCGAATTTAGGTAGAATTATTCGGGCAGGAAACCCGCAAACTATATTAGAAGCGATTAACAGAGTTAAACGTGAATTACAATTAGGATATTTCGAATCACAGAAATTTCCGCATAAAAATCAATCTAAAAACCAAGTACCAACACAACGCCCTGCTACAAAGATGTGTTCATTTTGTAAACGCCCCGGACATACTTTTAATGAATGCCGAGCCAGGCAATCTTCACAGTTTCGCCCACAAAATACCAATTTCAATAATAATTATTCTCATGCACCTCAACCATCCCAATTTCAACAAAGACCTAATTACCAAAATTTTTCTAATTCAAATCCTCAAAGAAACTTCCAAAATCAACCACCAAATAATTCGCAGCAACATAGACCTGCAGTCATCAGACCAAATCCTAATTTCAATCAAAATAGGCCATCAGCTATCCAACCAAACCCAAACTATCGCCCAAATCCACAAAGAGCACATTATGTGAATTTTAACGAAAATTATGATTATCAAACGTGGAATGACACCCAATATGAAACAGCATCCAATAACTTTAGTGATTATAATAATTACGATAATTATCAATATGACGAACAACCCAATTATGATCTAGAAAATTTTGATTACAATTCTCCAAACTATTCAGAGAATTATACTTTTAATTCTTCGTACACGAGTGATTATCCTGCTAATCCTCAGGATTTTTGCGAAAGCAAAACCCATTTATCAGACCCACCGAAACCAGACCAGGCAGACGAAATCTCTCACCAAATTCAACACATGACATTAAATCACCCAACAATGGAGCAAACTTTCATGTAAGCTCGCTCTTATCTTTAAATTGCCAAAATTTATTTTATATCAAAGATATTACCAACACCTACAAAATTCTTATTGATACTGGCGCTTCAATTTCAATTTTTAAAAGAAATACTTGTAAAGATTACCCGCAACGATTTTCCGAAAAAATTAGTATTCAAGGTATTACCGATGAAAAAATTACGATTACAGAAGCCACACTAATTCCTTTCAAAATGGGTGACCCACATAAAGTTTACATTTGTGACCTAGATATTGATTTCGACGGACTTTTAGGATCCGATTTTCTAGAACATTACGATTGTGTAATCGACATTAAAAATAAACAATTGATTACTAATTTTAAAACTGTACCACTCTTTAAAGTAACTGACGATTCAACAGAAGAAGTAACAAATAACGAGCCAATCAATAACAATCCCCAAAATAAAATTTTTATTGAAGGACGTACTGAAAAAATATGCAAACTAAAATGTAATTTAAAAAACACTGATGCTATACTGGTAGCTCAGGAAGTAGAAAAAGTACGCTTACCTAACGCTTTAGTTAACATTAATAAAAATGGTGAATTCTTTACATCAATCATTAATCCCAATGCTATTGACAAGGACATTAATTTTTCTAATTTAAAACTCGAACCAATTCAAAAATTTAAATCGATATTTAGTTTAAACGATAAAAATTCTGAAGGACTTTCTTATAACGACCGAACTGACGAAATTAAAGATCAACTTCGTCTTGACCATTTGAATGAAGAGGAAACGGATTTAATTACAAATTTATGCTTAGACTTTCAGGACATATTTTACTTAGACGGTGATGACCTTACTTTTACAAACGAGATCAAACATTCGATCGATACTAATAATGCAAAACCAATAGCTACAAAATCATATCGCTATCCGCACATCCACAAGGATGAGGTAAAATCGCAAATGTCGAAAATGCTTAGTCAAGGTATAATTCAGCCATCCATATCGCCTTGGTCCTCCCCAGTATGGGTAGTTCCCAAAAAATTAGATGCATCAGGCAAACAAAAATGGCGCGTTGTAGTAGACTATCGAAAACTCAACGAAGTGACTATTGACGATAAATATCCTCTCCCAATTATATCTGACCTATTAGACCAGCTTGGAAAATGTCAATATTTTACAACTTTAGATCTTGCATCCGGATTTCATCAGATAGAAATTGATCCGAAAGACATTCAAAAGACCGCCTTTACCGTTGAAAATGGACATTTTGAGTTTGTTAGAATGCCATTTGGTTTGAAAAATGCCCCATCGACATTTCAAAGAGTAATGGATAACATTTTATTGGGTATCCAAAACGAAAGATGTCTTGTCTATATGGACGACATAATTATTTATTCACCTACCATTAATGACCATATTTCTCGATTAAACGAAGTATTCAAACGTTTAAGAAAGGCTAATTTAAAAATACAGCCAGACAAATGCGAATTCCTTCGTAAGGAAGTAACTTATTTAGGCCATTTAATCACAAAGGAGGGAGTAAAACCGAATCCAATCAAAATCGATGCAATTATAAATTTCCCTCAACCAGTAAATCAGAAACAAATCAAATCATTTTTAGGACTAGCCGGATACTACCGGAGATTCATTCAAAACTTTTCCAAATTATCGAAACCATTAACAAAACTTTTACAGAAAGACGTAACGTTTAAATTTGACAATGACTGTTACCAATCATTCAACGAATTAAAACAAGCTTTAACCACCTCTCCTATCCTTATTTATCCGAACTTTGACGAACCATTTATACTTACAACTGACGCTAGTGCATACGCCATTGGATCAGTATTATCACAAGGACCAATAGGTAAAGATTTACCAATAGCATACGCCTCACGTACGTTATGTTCAGCGGAAACGAAATACTCCACGATCGAACGCGAGTTATTAGCTATTGTATGGTCTGTAAAACATTTTAGACCTTACTTATATGGTAGAAAATTTAAATTAGTTACTGATCATAGACCCCTCACATGGCTATTTTCGATAAAAGACCCAGGTAGTCGATTAGCGCGTTGGCGCCTTAAACTGGAAGAGTATGATTACGAAGTAATCTACAAACCTGGAAAGATAAACAAAAACGCAGATGCCCTTTCACGCATCAAAATCAATTATTTTAAAGACTGTTCTCAATTTCATTCAAAAATATTAGCGGCAAACGAGGACGACACGGAAGAAATACCAGACAATGACAATGACGAAATAACCAACCAACAAATTGTTGATGAATTTTACACCTTTGTAGAATTATATAAGACCAAGTCACTTATCGACTATGACAGAATACAAATTTCAAATAAACAATTACTCGATAAAGATAATAAAAATATTGTTAGTTTTTTCCAACAAAATAATTTAAAAGACATTCATTACCAAATTATCGAAGACATTTTCGAGGAACAACCAGAATTTTTTAACGACAAAATAAATGTCCTATCAAGTAAAACAGTAAAGCAACGTAAATACTTTATTATTCCTATTCCATTTGATCCAGAATCTGTTATAGAACATTTATTCTTAACATTATACAGAGACCAAGAAAATTTCGATCTCTCTAAAACTTATCACGTAGAAAACAATTTAGATCTACCCGTATTAGAAATTCTTTCATTTATATTTGCCGAAAAAGATTTAAAAATAATAATTTGCCAAAATTTAGTAACAATCCCTGATCAAGACCAAATTCCGATTATTATCGATCAGAACCATTCAGGTAAAAATAATCTTCATCGAGGAATCAATGAAACGATTCGAAGAATTAAAGAAAAATATAACTGGAACGGTTTAACAAAGGACATTGAAAATTTCATTAAGAAATGTGAAATTTGCCAGAAAACTAAAATGTATCGAAAAAACAATAATAACCCTCTAGTAATAACCGAGACCCCCAAAACACCATTCGAACGAATTAACGTTGATATATTCGAATCCCCTACTAGAAATTACGCACTAACAATTCGTGACGAACTTACAAAATTTACCCAAGCTTACGCTCTTGTCGATAAGACAGCAAAATCTGTTGTTAACACTCTTTTACTTTATTTTCAACATTACGGCACGCCCTTACGTATTCATTGCGACTATGGTCGTGAATTTGACAATAGTATTTTAAAAGACCTTTGTAAATTATATGATATTAAATTAACATATTCAAGCGTAGCCCATCCTCAATCTAACGGTTCATTAGAAAGATTCCATGCAACTCTTGCCGAAATGATAAGAGTACATTTAGCCGAAAATCCCGACGAACATCCGTTCAACGTTTTACCTTACGCCATTATCTGTTACAACAATTCAGTGAACAGAACACACGGTTTCACCCCGTTCGAATTAATATTTGGACACACTTCTAGCAGACCTCCAGAAACGCTCTACAATCAAAACGAATTGATCACCAAATATGTTCGAGATCTTAACAATCGAATTTCCCATTATTATAAGATGGCACGTGCTCGAACACTATCACAAAAAGAAAAAGCTAAAACTAGATTCGACCAAAAGGTTAACGAAAATCGACCCAATTACGATGTCGGAAACAAAGTCTATGTTAAAGAATCACAAATTAAAGATAAACTACAAAATAAATTCAACGGACCTTTCGAAATAAGAGAAATATACCAAAATTCAGCACTATTATTTAATCCGAAAACAAATCAATTAAGTAAAGTCAATTTCGATAGACTAAAACCCTATTTTGAAAACTAATTCTATTTTTCAGATTAATGCTGCTGTTCGGATCAGCAATTTGTCAATACAAAATAACACCAATAAATAATACCGTAGGAATCTACTACCATGACAAATCAAACATAATCGTAACAAACGACAAATGGACATTACTGGTACACAAAGACATTACTTCACTAAAACAAGCCCAGGAAAAGAACAATCAAATATTAGACAATATACTTCACATGATTGACCCAGCCATTCAGAACATGCAAGATTTTATGAGCGAAGTAAAAACGCATTTAAGCTTATTAACCCAAATATCACAAGCCGTAGAATCTAAATTTCAAGCGGTTTTCAACGACGTTAAAAGACATAAGCGCGGTATACTAAACGGACTAGGCACTATTTTCAAATCAATAACCGGAAACCTAGATTCCGAAGATGGAGAATATTACATGAACTGCATAAATAAAATTAATAATGACGAACACCAATTAGAAAATCTTCTAAAAAATCAAATATCCGTAACTACATCGGTTATACAAAATTTCAATACCACTATTAGAAAATTACAAATAGACGAGGAAACATTTAACGAAGATATTAATAAAATTGAAAAGGCACTTATAGATATGAAAGATTCATACCAAATCGTAACTATAAAAATTAAATTCCTGGAAATCTGTGAGCAACTCATGGCAAGCTATTCATTTATTGAAGATACATTGAATGATATCTTAAATTCTATAACATTTGCGAGGTTAAAAATAATCCATACATCAATTATCACTCCGGATCATTTGCTTAACGCTTTACAAGAAATTTCACAAAACTTACACAGAAGTAATCTTCCATTACAAATAAGATTATCAAAGATTGCACAATATCTCGATATAATCGAACTACAGGCATTTCAGACAGACACTGATTTAGTTTTTGTACTTAAGATACCTCTTGTAGATCCTCAAACTTTTAAAACCTACCAAATATATCCAATCCCAATTTTAGATAATAGAACAGGATTACATCACTTATTATCAATTTCACAAAAATATATTGCGCGAGACGATGATTCTTTAATGTACATACCCATTCCAAATTTAGAAAATTGCAAACAACTTTATCCTGATATGAAGTTATGTTCTGACCTATTTGCCTACCCGATAGACAACAATGCCATATGTGAAGCAAGACTCTTAAAAAGTCCTAGGACCTTTCCCGAAAACTGTCAAAATTCATTTATTATTAGCCAAGGATACAACGTCCAAAAATTAGAAGAAAACACCTGGTTAATAACCAATGCAGAACCTGTCCAAGCAACGATAAATTGTCCACAAGGAAACCCAGAATCCGAAATAATCTATAAAAACTCAATCATTAAACTAAATTCCAATTGTTACGCCTACATCGGTACAACCAAAATCCAAGCTAGCCCCAATAATATTACCAATTTCAAGAAAAGCATCCATCCAGTGGAAATATCCTTCCAATGCTGTAACGAGTTTCCAGATAAATCCCAGATGCCAAAATTAAAACCATTAAAAATAAACGATATCAATACTGAGGATTTGGAAATAGCGAAGCATAAGCTAAATCAATATTCCAAAGATTTAGACGACCTAATAAATGAACCATTTGTAAACAAGAATATCTCTTGGTTCACCTATTTTATTATTACACTAATAATTGCCATCGTACTGTTGTACCTGGTTTTCAAGTGCAGGAAAAGACGCAGATCAGCCCTTGTTCTGCAGTCATCACACAGTCCACCACCATCACCTCCAAGACAGGCAACCCAAAGATTTACCAATCTATTCCCAAATCGAAGACGACCCAGCGTACGAGCCGATGATCCACAAATAGAAGATATCGAGCTCAATTGAATTTTGCTTTTTTCAATCTCATTCCTATTTTTTAATCAATTATTGTACTCTAACTTTAAGCTATTGCTATTTGCTTTATATAATTTAAATATAACAATTTTTATCATTTTGAAAATTGTAAAAGTCGCTTTATAAAATCAACTTTTTTAATAAGGGGGAAGTTGTTATATAAAATATTCACCGATATACGTGACGTAATGTATTTACTGAACACCTGCGTATATCATATTACCAGATAACAGTTTCCTCTAAGCTAGTGTTACAGACACCAGCTCTGCAATTCTCCTATTCAATTCTTAGAATACCAAAAGATAAGGTGAAGCTGTTTTGTCAGCATCCTTGGACTGACGCTGTTTTGTCAGCCTCTTAAACATTATAAATAGGACCGCAATTGCAGAACTAGTCAAGTTAATACACTTCACTCAACCTATACGCATCTAATAATTGTAACTAAAAAGTTAATAAATAAAGTTTTTTTTAAAAAGTTAATTAATTATCTAGTGAGATAACATACATATCAGTATAATCAATATTCGCTATCACCTCCCTCGTTTATCTGCGAATCATTTTTTCATGCATTTTTTGCATGCGAAGCATTATTTATTACTCATTATATTAAGAGCGCAAAATATATCTACTAAGAAAATACGCTAGTTTATCAAACTATGCTCCTGGGAATGAATAACCTGAATAATAATTACAACTGGGAAATATGCAACCGCTTGTTCTCGTCGAATGCAGGCACTTGTTTATTTTTATGGACCAATAGTAATTCAATTCAAACTCTGACTTCAGTCCCCATGTTGCCAAAATTACGGATATGTCACCAGTCGCCACTTTAAAATAGGCGACGAATAATGATATTTCTAATAAAAATGTTTTTTTTTTTCAGTAGTTTTGTACTGACAAAATCAATATGATTTTTTTTATTTTAAAATAACAATTTGGCAATACTGTATTTCTATCGGAACCTGGTCGGAATCTTTTTACATATTCTGATTAAGAACCAGCAAGCAGCCAGACTGTAGATATGCTGCCGGCACTAATGCCAATCATCGAAAGATATATCTAAAGGTGCATTTAAATTAGAGCGAACAGAAGCGAGCGAACGAATTCGTTCGTTCGTCTCTGTTCGCTCTAATATATGCAGAAACACGGACGAGTTCGTTCGATCCCGTTTTGTTCTCCATATAAATTACGCAAGCTTAAGGAAACGAATTCGTTCGTTCGCTTCTGTTCGCTCTAATTTAAATGCACCTTAACCGTTTCCTAATGTTATACTCGTTGACATTCGGATATTTTATTTGCTATTTTCCAGTCGCAATTAAGAAGACCACTTAGCTTATTTTATATAAAAAAATATCATCAATATAAATGTTCTCTCGAGCTATATGCTCCCCGCTATTTTTCTTGTCTTTGAAAAATACGAATTATTTTAACTAAGAATGTAGGGAAAAATTTATGAATTTCCTAAATCCGTAGAAAATTTTATAAAATTCTAAATTTTGTATAGTTCTAGTTTGGAACTAAGCTTCGATTATAACCATCGTGTCACAATATTGATTATAAGATTGCAAAAGTCAATAGTATCATACCCTTGCTAACAATTTCTGTTGTTTAGCAACTTTTCTATACTTTTATTATTTTATTAACTGGAGATATTTTATTAAGAAAGCAGTTAAAAATAGGGAGTTATTCATGGAAACATCTTTATTTATTGCCTTAATAAATCCCCGAAGTAGAATATATGCAAATTGGAAATGAATTTAAAAAGGAGGGCTCAGCGATACTTTGGCTTATTGAGTTGGTAACGCCGCTGAGCAGTAAATCCCCTGTTAAGACCGGCATCAGGAATGCTAAAATGTCCCTAAATGGAGGTTGAAATGGAATATTTGATTTCTAATTCGGATGACGTTCCAAGCTTGGAATTCTGGTCTCCAAATAATTGTGCTTCCAGGGAGTATGTGTAAAATTCTGCTAGAATTTAATAATGTAAATATAGGTCGTGTTCGGAAATTAATAAGTATGAAAGTATCACAATATTAGAAATTGTATTATTAGAAATTGAGGAAATTAAGAAGGAAATTGTAGATAAATTAGAAATAACCCCCTTAGAAAATAAAGAACAACGAAACAATTATCCTAAAAACAATCTGCCTATTCCTATTAATATTATTTAATCTACTAGTGGTAGAACAGAACACAAGGAACTTAATGGGTTGGCAACCATCCTGGTGTGAGGCCTAGGATGGGAAGAATGGCTTGGTGTCAAGGTGAGAGATTAACATCGGTTGATATTTGACTGTCCCCGTAACTAATGAGGTTTTACAAATTTTCCTCATTCCTTCACTGAATGGTGGTTAGGGCCTACCAACGTAAGTCGTTGCTGAAGCGAAATTGCGACCTACTGAATAATCATGTCACCCTCTGTCTCACACAAGTCTTACCAAGACTTCCGGGCTTTTTTTTGTGATTAGAATGAGGGGTGGAGATATTATTATTATTATGAAAGTAGCTGGTACATAAGTTTAAAATAAAATAACTTATTGAATATACTAAATATAATAAACTGTTCAGTTAATGTCAATGAAGTCAATGAAATGTCTTAAAGAGAATAAAATTGCCACAGAAAGTGTTTTTATGAAAATAGGAAATATACAGGGTGTCCCAGTGTGAGCGTACAAAAATTTACCAGGGGGTGGATCAGATTAAAATAAGAATACAATTCTTATAAAAAATTCTCTGATGCACGCCTAACGAGTTACAGGGTCTTATTTAAAAAAAAACACCAATTTTCCGCAATAAAATGCTTAAAAACCGTTTCGCAGATTTGGTTAATTTTTGGGTGACGTATACATCTATTAAATGTCATTAAAACTACATGGTGTTTGTGTAACTCTGACACCTGTGGTGGTCTAGGCCTATCTTCCTTATAATTTTGTCTTCATATCCTACTGTTTCGTGAATTGACTAAGTTTCCTTAATCGGCTACCAATTCTTAATAAAAAAGGTATTCTTGTCACACCGGTAAATCGGTAAAGTACCGATTACATTCTTTTATGTAGAAAAATATTATGCAAAGAAGTCATAAGAAAGAGTAGGCCTAAGCCACCACAGATGTCAGAGTTAAACAAACACTATGTAGTTTTAATGACCTTTAATAGATGTACCTACACGTCACCTAAAAATTACCTAAATCTACGAAACGGTTTTAAGTTATTGCGGAAAATTGTTGTTGTTTTCTTTTTCCAAAATAACACCCTGTAAATCGTTAGGCGTGCATCAGAGAAATTTTTATTATATGAATTTTGGTCTGGTTCACCCCTGGCAAATATTTGTCCGCTCACACTGGGACACCCTGTATAAGGAAGTGTTGTTTATTTACTATAGATGTACACACTACTACACACTGTTAAAATTTTGGTATACATTGTTTCTTTTTTAATTTTAGGGGTATTACTAATTCAGTTCTAAAGTAGTAGTAACAATTCGCTTGATAAAGTTAACTGTGTAGTATTGCGGCCCCCTATTGTTGTGTAATATTCAACAGCATTTAGATATCGATTGCACTGCAGAGTAGAATTAATACCATATTATATTATATATGCAATAGTTTTCGCATGATTCAATAGGCAGTAGAAATCGTGATAACATCACTGTTAAAATATATAAATGGTATTATTTAGTGCATACTTCAATAAATAGCAGAGTTAAGATGAGAGTTAAACGTTAAGCAGAGACTCTTAACTCTTCAAACTACACGTACCCACATTGCATTATTTTAAACAATAAAAAAAAGATGAAAGACAAAACTATTAAAATAGGAAATTGATATTAACTATTAGGTAACCTTGAAAAAGTCCGAAAATTCGGACGAAACGTAGGATATTATTTGTCCATATATGGCTGAAAGTCCTCTTTTATTGTTTTTTTTGAAAAAATAGTACTTTTTTTGTTTTACTTTCCTTCTAAGCCAGCCAACTACTATATCGTAGCAATATAGAAAACTTTTCGTATTTTCCAGAAATATTCGAAAAATAATATATAAACTGCATATATTTGGAATGCATTTCTCTTTCCATTTTAGAAATAAAATACAGGGTTTTTCATTTAAGAAACACAAGCTGAGAAACGAGAAACAAAATCGAGAAACGCCCTGCAGCTCGGAAACGGTAATCGATAGAGAGATGGGGTTTGGGCCATTGTTATTTTTCCGAAAAAAAAGCAAAGCCCCGTCCAGAAACGTACATCAATTTGAACTATCCTGTATACACCTATATTAATTAAATTCGTTTATTACACTTTAATTTTAACATTCAGTTAATGTAAGAAATAAAAAAAAAACAGATTCATGTACATTCCTGTATATATAAAGTGTCCTTGAATTCTCCAAATAGCATGGGCCCTAATGTCTCTAACCGTCAACTAAATAACTTTTATTTTTTTTAAACATACCTACCTATAATTTACAAAATGTGTATAGCTCGCCATTCAATTTAATGTTCTTATGATATCAATTATCAAACTATATTACTTCAGACGTTACCGAGTTGTATCCTGGAATGGGTTGAAGAACTAACTCCCTTAGTAATACTATAGATTAGAAGTAGAACAAATATAGAAGAAATATTTTCATAAACATATCTTATGCCCATTTGCACCTTTGCTTAGCGATTTTAAGTAGGTAGGTATAACTTAATTTGAGTAATAGACTGTGATTATATTTAAGACATAGCGCCAAAGAGCTTACAGTCTAATCTGATTCTTAAATTAAGCTAAGCTTAAACTTCCTAAAATGTGGTGGTGCAAATGAGCATTAATTAATCAAATAAATTTGATTCCCTATTCATCTCCCTCTTGTTTCCTCTTAAACACAAATCCTTCAATATGAAACTTTTCCTAGGAACCTTTTAACGTCAGTCCTATCGAGTGAATTACTCAAAGAATAACTAATCCTAATCTGCGCCAAGATATATAGATTTCTGGTATTTAAGTATGTTTTATGAAAGCACAACCTTAATTTTCGATTGATTTACAAAAAAAAGTTAGTATGAACGATGGATATTTTTTTTACGATTTAATGGAACATCCTAAATATTTTCGTTTGATGTATATTTTATAATATATATTTTTACATATTTAAAGATGTTCTCTTACTAACATTGTTACATGGTTTAGTGGTGTTATATCTAATAATACGAGAGACATATTTTCTGTGATTTATACAATTTTTACAATCTTATTTGTTAATACAAATAAACCAATATAAATATAATATATTATTGTCTTCGGATGGCAAAATCGTAAGGGGTCTATTAAAATATATTAAAACATACAAGTTAGGTAAGGTGTTATATCGAAACCACCTCAAATTGTTAATTATTGTATTTAACATTAGTGAAATAAAAAACTTCGTAATATGACAATTTTAAATTAATTTGGTTATAAATTGAAATATAATATAGAAAGGTATAAAAAATTAAAAAATCTCGTAAAAGTTAGTCTAGTGAAAACATTTTTGATTCACTGGTGGACATGAAAATAAATTTTTGTTAGGTATTGAATTCATTTCTAAAACTAACTTTAAGAAAACAAATGCAGGCGACTTTTATCTATACAGGGTGTCCACCTAGTGCGCGTAAGTCCAATATCTGGGTTAATAAAAGAGATAACTTAATTTTTTTTTCTACAGGGTTCTCTAATATCCCGAGCTGCACAAAATGAAAATATATTTACATATTCAGGGTGTTCAGTTTTTCCTGGACAGGTACCAACTTCGTTTTTCTAAATGGAAATATATATTTTTTTATTGCTTTTTCGAACTAAACCCTTGATTTTAGTAGGACTTTCATCAGCCTTCCCTATACCTAACTTAAACTGTTTTTGAAATATTGACGGGTGAATATTGACATTTTTGCAACTTTGACACCCTGTAAAATCTAAACGATTTGAGATCAAGCAAAATGGTTTGCACATTCCTATCTTAACTTTTCATAAGCTATCGTTTGGTACTAATTTAAAATTTATCCAGGATTTAAAAATTTTCAAAATTTTCAGAAAATTTTAAATTTTTGGATAATTCTGAAATTAGTACCAAACGATAGCTTATGAAAAGTTAAGATAGGAATGTGCAAACCGTTTTGCTTGATCTCAAACCGTTTAGATTGTATAGGGTGTCAAAGTTGCAAAAATGTCAATATTCACCCGTCAATATTTCAAAAACAGTTTAAGTTAGGTATAGGGAAGGCTGATGAAAGTCCTACTAAAATCAAGGGTTTAGTTCGAAAAAGCAATAAAAAATATATATTTCCATTTAGAAAAACGAAGTTGGTACCTGTCCAGGAAAAATTGAACACCCTGAATATGTAAATATATTTTCATTTTGTGCAGCTCGGGATATTAGACAACCCTGTAGAAAAAAAATTAAGTTATCTCTTTTATTAACCCAGATATTGGACTTACGCGCACTAGGTGGACACCCTGTATATGAGAAGCAACAAAACTTAACACCAATTTGTAACTCTCAGTAATATCCTCCAGCTGGCAAAAACTTATTGTTTTAATTGAAATAAGTGAGTTTTATACGAATACAAATTAATATTCCTCAGATGTAGTGAGCCAGACATCGTAAAATGAAAAAAAAGGTTTTATATTCTTTTCATTTATTTTCTGCTACTACATAAACCTACATAATACGTATCCTCCAATTCCCTCGTGTATGTGTAAATTTATATCACCCATAAACAAGCATATACGCAATGATCTCTATTTCGCAATATATTTGCTTTGATATACCTTAAGCCATTGAAAACTTAGGTAATTCCCCTTCTCTTTGTAAATGATCCTGGATATTTCCTCGGCACTAAATAGACATATTGAAAGACACTGCCTCAAAACACAAAGTAGTGATATAAACATGATACTTTTCTTTTATTAAGAAACTGGAGAGAGAATTTTATTTAGCAGACATAACACTAGAAAGAATGAAACTGGTACTTGAAAGGAAATATTTCTCCTATTTCGTGCAATACCTTTAATGCCTTTCACGGTATTGAGGTTCAAAGTCGCATTATATGAAGCTGCATACATCATATTACTGCAAAATGTAATATTCCAAATGGCTTACATTTTGTTCGATTTTTACAACATTTTACGGATAGTTTCATACAATTCTGTTCATCGCATTGTATTCTTCCAGGTAATATACAATTATGGAACATCTATACACAGTTATATGTATTATCTTATAAAATAAAACATTTAATGTATTATACTATTTTAAGTAAAATTGTTTTTTATAGGATATTAACTCACCAGTCATTTCCAGTTTTCGTCATGTTTTGTCTTTTCCTACCAGTTTGGTGTGGTTTGGGCTCAGCAACCATATTTACATCTGAAACAGAATAGATACTTCTAGAAATCAAGATCGGTTTGCCGTCGAAAAGACAACTATTTAGTAATATGTATATAACAATATTTCTCACGAACTTCATGCTCCTGAAATAAGTTTTGTAAATAAAAAACTTTTTTCTTATATTTGTTTTGAACCGAGTACCTACCAATGCAGAATATCAAAGCGTTGTTGTTGTTGTTGTTGATAAGCGGCGCGGTTACCCGCAGCACTCAGGTCTTTCGACCCATTGTGCCTGCCGCTAGTTGGGAGCTATTGGAAGAGACCCGTGCTGTGCTCATAGGCCAACACCCGTTGTAGGGGAAGCTCCCTAATGTCCTGAGGCAGAAGAAATGCTGCGCCCAGGTGTTTGTGTCTCTTGACCATGAGGCAGGCACAGCGACAGAGGATGTGAATGGAGTCCTCGTCATCGTGTCCGCAAAACCTGCACCTTCTAGTGTCACTAAGACCGATAGTGTTAAGGTGCTTGTTAAGATGTCCGTGACCTGTCAACAGTCCTGTGACAATCCTTATGCTGTTACGACTTAGCGCAAGTATTGATCGAGTTGCGTTCGACCAAGGCCCTTCAATTAAGAGCCTGGCTTGTCGCAGCCCAGTCACGTTTGACCATTCTTCCTTTGATCTTACCTTGATCCAGTTTTTAATGGACCTTGCTACATAACTAGGCGGAAGCCCCAGCACTGGTTCGGGCCCTGTAAACTGTATACTTGAGCCTCTCTTAGCCAGTGCATCGGCCTCCTCATTTCCTGTTATATTATAATGACCCGGTACCCAGGTCAATTTTACCTGGTTGTTCTGTCCCAACTGGGTCAGACCATTAACACACTCTAGGACCGCCCTGGAGGTGATCCTGGAGGTGATCCTGTAGGAGATCCAGGCACGTAAAGCCGCCTGACTGTCGGTGCATATCTGGATATGCTGATTAGAATATCTCCTTTTGAGATTTTCCTGAACACATGCAGAGATAGCAAACACTTCCGCCTGAAAGACCGTGGCATATCAAAGCGTTAACTAGAGAGTTCAAGATTTGTAAATAGTGTACGCCTATTATTAAAGTGTAAACGTGTGAACTTTTAAGTAACTATAATAGATATCTTGGCACATATAAAATGACAATTTTTTTATTTATTAGGCGTTATGGTTAACGTTATTATTAGGATAACGATTAGAATGCCAAGAGGGAGAGATTTTGAACTTTTTAAAATTAAATGCGAATACTACAAAAACATATGACAGTGTTAACCCAAAATTTCGTTTGGGTTTTAAAAATTTGTACAACAAATTATACATTTTCAAATTGTCCTTAGTGGCTGTATGAACCTAGGGTTACTTCTTATCTCCTAAGTGAAAGGCAAAGAACAAGACTTAAATGGCATAGCCATAAAAACGCACTTAAACGTTTAGATTTTGACTGAATTATTCATATGAAATGTTATATGAAACAAATACATAATCACAAAATATATGAGACATATAACCGCAATCATACAGGCGCTTTATTATCTCTCCGTATGTAGCGGAAGCTCTTATCGTTAATAAAGTTAAAATGCATTCCATTTGAGACTGAGCATGCCCAGAATAACGATTACGTTAACCATTATTAACCACCTTATAATGGGTTCAAAATCTCCCTAATAACATCTAGAAATACACAGCAGTGTAGCTGTCAGTTTTACTATTTCACGATTTATATTGTAGCAATTGAAATTGCTTACTGCTGATATTAGATATTTATTAAATTAATTTATGTTGGAAGTCCCCCTAGATATTATAAAAATACAACCAGAAAGACTCAAATACTGTATTGTTGGTTGCATGGTTCAACTAAACAAATAAGGGTTGGTAAACAAAACGTTTCAAATATAAATTTTTTATTTTTAACTATTAACAAGCAATCATGCATAAAAAAAAAACTACTTAACATGCATTAGACATATTGGCATTACATTTCACAGAGACTAAATCACAATTTTCACTTAAAATTGTCCTTTTTGCAACACTTTCACTTCACTAAAACTTCAGTTTTCACCAGATCTCCCTGTTTGTGGTAAGTCACCTTACTCTCTCCATGTCTCCATGTAGTAGTTATTTTCTACAGTTTCCACATTTTTTAAACAATTAGTTGTCTAGTTAAAATAAATTTTATTTAAGATCACCATAAACCATAGATAAACTTTTGCAAGGTTTATAATCTGAAATGTCAAAAGGCAGTGCGAATAGGAAAATTCTTCTTCTTCCACAAGATTTATATTTTTGCCATTACCATGACCCATAGGCCTCGAACTCGTAAACAGACATGCGCTTCAGAATAGTTTTTTCAAAAATTGCTTTCTGGAAACGTTGGGTTCCGTTTAACTTTCTTTTACGTTGCAAGCATCGAGGAAGGCACACGTGTTGTACGTTTCAGCCTCCATTTTAAATCTTCTTCGTGAAAAGCACATGGCAAACCCTTTTTGAATTAAAGGGTAAGTTTCATCTAATTCAACTTTATTTGATAATTTTTTAACAATTTCACGTAATTGTAGGTTTGTGATGATATATATTCTTTATGGAATTTATCCATTTGAAGATAAAACCATACTTGTGATAGCATTTATTGGTTGTATCTATCCATTTGATGGTATATAATTTTTGTTGGAGTTAATCTGATTGGGTTGATCATCCATGGTTTATTTGAAGCATGATTTTGAATTGCGACTGCAGTATGCTGAAATTGCTGGATGACCCTACAACATTTTTTATTGGTTTTAATTGGATGCAGTAGACCTGAATTGCATTTCCCTTTCCCTTCCTATTTTGGAGGATTGAGCCTTTAGTTTTTGAAGTGGACCAGAACCGCAGTACCTATAGCAGTTATAAGTAGACAGCAAGTGGTATAATCCAGGTTGTATTTTTGGATGTTGTATCTTGTATGCTTGAAAGTTGTATATTGTATATTTACATCATTTTAATCACCAATCCTTAAAGGACAGGTATAAATTACTACAAAAAGATAAATTTTCAGGAATAAGGATTCCGAAATTCAATGTAAAATTTGGTGTAGCTTTTAAATTAATACTAAGTACTTTTCTATGTACACCAATGGTACCAGAGGTAATTATCTAACAATTGATTTTTGTTACATGTGAATCAAGTTATTAGAAACTTTTTTTATTATAATACATACTCAATTCAACCAATTGCTATCTTGTTGTAATTAACATAATGATAAAAAATTAATCAACATCTTTATGAGATAAAAATCATTTACTCAAGTAACTGTTTGATTTTCCTCTCCGACAGATTTTTCAGGTGCATTTTTGGTGAGCTAATGTTACGTATTGTTTTCTGTATCTTTCACAATACACCTTAAATTTTCTTTACGATTAAAGTACAGTGGTGCCCCCGGTAAAGTCTTTTAGACAAATAAATAATGTGAATTTTAACAACTATAAACTTTTCAAATTTTACATATAAAAAAAAAAAAAAAAAAACAGGTAAATAAGAATATTGCAAATCAAGAATTCCGACCCAGCCAGACAACTGCTAGCCGGCAGAAAATTGTAAGTGTCCTTGGGTTAACTAAACTAAAACAATCTGGCAAATTACAACTATATAAAAATTTGACCAAGCACGCTATACAAAAGTGACGCACCAACGTCAAGGGCCCGATTTGCAATGGTATATTTATTGTTTTATTTAATCTTATTAAAATTTAAATAATTTATATATAGTAGCCACCACAGATTTACCTTACATCTGCGGAGAGAGAAATTAAAATTCATAATAACAGCCTGGATTCACTAGAACTTTGAATATATAGGTTTGAGCACATACCTTTTTCTTGCGTTTTTATTGTACTTGATTGTGCTGTTGCATGCTGGAATTCTTTAATTAATTTGGTTAAATCCTAGTAAAATGGAATCTAGTAATATGAAACCAGTTTATCTCCTGAGTGAGGAATTGAACTATGAATTACGTATAAGAGGTGTAAACGCGGGTAGAAAAGACGCTGCAGCTAAACGGAAAATATTAAATAGATTATTAGAGTCCGAACGTAAACGAGAGACGGAGTTAGTAGATTCTGAGTTTGATTTTAATGTTGAACAAAACTTAATTGTAGAAATTTTACAGTCAATAAAAAATCTCATTGATGAATTTGAGGGACCTGCTTCTGATTCTATGTATAAGCGTATTGAAACTCGTCTAATACATGTTTATAATAGAATTTTACGAATGCCATCTGGAGAAAATAAAGAAATAAAAGACTTTAAAGACGATTCTCATTCCACTTGTATATTATATGACGCAGATCTCAGAGAAAAAATTCAACAATCAGAAATTTCACCTCTCGTTGACATAAATGTAAGCACCTCTTATGTTCCTAAACAGATGCCTGGTTCATCCAACCAAAATAATAGAAAGTCAGTACCTGTTTATAAATGGGATTTAAAATATGATACACAAAATATGAGTGTACATACCTTTTTAGAGAGAGTACAAGAGTTATCGGTGACTCGTAATGTAAGTAATGTAGAGTTATTGGAGTCAGCAGCTGATCTTTTCGAAGGTCCAGCTAAACTTTGGTTTCGAAATATTCAACGTAAAAAACTAGCTACTGATTGGGAAGGTCTAGTACGTTTATTGAAGCGTGACTTTTTATCGGACGGTTTTGATGATGACCTGTGGGACGAAATCAAAAAACGAACACAGGGTAACAAAGAATCAATCCTTTTATATGTTGCTACGATGGAGTCATACTTCGATAGACTATCTCGTCCTCCAGCAGAAGTTACAAAACTTAAAATTATTAAAGAACGAATTTTACCACGCTATACGTCGAGAATAGCTTTAGTTGATGTAAAGAACACCGATGAGTTGTGTACTATTTGTAGAAAGTTGGATGAAGCAGATCGCATAAAAAATAATTATATTCCCCCTCCAAAAAGTACGAGTGTTTTACAAACTGATTTGGCATATTTAACGCAATCTAGTACTACATTAGCAAGCACATCTACGGGTAGAACATGTCAATTTCGTAGAAATTTTAATGTTTCCACTGTCACTTGTTGGAACTGCAATAAACCAAATCATAGATACCAGGTATGCAGAGAAAAACGTAAGATATTTTGTTTCAAGTGCGGAAATCCTGACGTCATATCTCGAAACTGCAGAAAGTGTTCAAAAAACTAATAATAAAGGCAAATAATTTTGGCCACTGTTTGCCACATGTAAATAAGGCCGTACGTTTTATTCCGTCTAAAATTGTTTTTAATTCTAAATTTAATCATTTAAATTCTCGTGGTAAAAATTTTGCTTTTCATCCCTATTTTAATAATTTTAAATCTAAGATTTTAACATCTCAAACCGAATGGCAATCTTGGTTAAACAAAGTTAAAAATTTTTATTTAAATAGTCATGATAATTTTATTGTACAAGATGAGTATAATAAATTAAATAATACTGTACCAGAAACTTTACCAGTCTTTGTTGAGCGAGCTCACGATAATCGTCCATATATAGCTATTAATGTCTATGATAAGGAACTAGTAGCCTTACTTGATTCAGGAGCAAATAAATCGGTTATTGGATCCGAAGGTGTACACATTTTAAATAAATTCAAATTAAACATTCAACCAGTTCAAACGAAATTTGTAACTACAGCAGATGGTCAAAAACAAATCATATCCGGCTCAGTTTCATTACCAATTTGTTTAAATAAGGAGTGTAAATTGTTAGAGGTATTAGTAGTTCCATCACTAAACCATTCATTGATCCTAGGTAGTGATTTTTGCAGATTATTTAATCTTTGTCTAAATTTTAAAAACAACACTTGGGAAATTAGTGATCCAAGAACAAATATCAATGTAAATGTGATAGATGTTAAAACATTTAAAAATATTAGTGATCAAGGCCTTCGAAATACAGTTTCCTTCACCGAAGATAAAAGAATTCAAATAGAGAACATATTAGCTAAATTCAAACAATTGTCACCTGAAAATAAATTAGGTAGAACCAATAAACTAATTCAACATATTGACACAGGGGACGCGATACCTTGTAAACAAAGACAATATCAACTATCACCATATCTATTAAAAGAATTAAATTCACAGTTAGATGAAATGTTAAAGTTAAAGGTAATAGAACCATCTTTTAGTAGTTGGAGTTCACCTGTTTTATTAGTAAAAAAATCAGACGGGACATATCGCTTTTGTTTTGATGGTAGAAAATTGAATGCAGTCACTAAAAAAGATTCCTATCCACTTCCTAGAGTTGATCAAATACTGAATATGTTGAAAGGGGCCAAGTTTGTTTCGAGTATAGATTTGAAAAGTGCTTTCTGGCAAATACCTTTGTCAGAAGACAGTAAAGAAAAAACCGCTTTTAGTGTACCCGGAAGGGGCTTATTTCATTTTTGTGTAGTACCTTTTGGTTTATCTAATAGTGCCCAAGCACAACAGAGATTGATGGATAGAGTTCTAGGTCCAGAATTAGAGCCTTCAGCTTTTACTTATTTAGATGACGTTATTTTAGTATCAGAAACATTTGAAGACCACCTAAATTTGTTAAATGAGGTACTTTCTCGTCTTAAATCAGCTAATCTGACTATAAACTATGGCAAATGTAACTTTTTCCGTGAATCTTTAAATTATCTTGGTTTCGTTGTGGATAAGGATGGGTTAAGGACTAATCCAGATAAAGTTGAGGCTATGGTAAACTATCCCAGACCGCAAAATAGTTCTGAGGTCAAACGTTTTCTTGGCATGGCTTCATGGTACAGAAGATTTATAAAAGATTTTTCATCAACCGTTTCAGCTTTAAACGACCTATTAAAGGGTCGCGGTAAAAAACTTCCTATTAAATGGAATGATCAAGCCGAACAAGCTTTTCAAAACATCAAGCAAGCTTTAATTTCCGCTCCAATTTTAACATCTCCCGATTTTAATGAAAAATTTTCTATACAGTGCGATGCTAGTGCTACTGGTTTAGGCGCTGTACTTACACAAGTACAAAACGGAGAAGAAAAAGTAATTGCTTTTGCAAGCCGCAGTCTATCGCGTACTGAACGAAACTGGTCAACTTATCAGAGAGAGCTTGGCGCTGTTTATTTTGGAATAACTAAATTCAGACCGTTCATCGAAGGAATTCATTTTACTGTCATAACAGATCACTACAGTCTGTTGTGGTTTCAAAAATTAAAAGAACCAACTGGTGTACTCGCCAGATGGGCAGCTCAATTACAACAGTTTGACTTTGATATAATTCACCGTAAGGGTAAACTAAATGTTGTTCCAGATGCTTTGTCTAGGTCACCACTCCCTATGGAAGTAAATGTGTTAGGAGTTTTGCTTGATGATTTGGAACCTTGGTATTTAAAATTAAGAGATAAAATTAATAGCCACCCTGAAAATTATCCACACTGGACCGTAAAAGATAATTACATTTATAAATTTCTTCCTAAAAACATTCCTTTAAAATCTAATATATCAGAATGGAAATTAGTTGTTCCACTTTCACAACGTAAGTCAGTAATTAGTCAATGTCATGACATTCCCACATCGGGACATTTCGGTTTTTACAAAACCTTAAACAAAATAACTGAAGATTTTTATTGGCCTAAAATAAGAAAAGATGTTTTAAAGTATATTAGGAATTGTGATATTTGTCATAGTCAAAAAATGCCAAACTCCGCACCTATGGGATTAATGGGAACAGAAAGAAAAATTACCACACCTTTTCAATGTATTTTTATAGATTTTCTTGGTCCGTATCCACGTTCACCACGAGGCAATAGTTATGCAATAATCGTTACTGACTATTTCACAAAATATGTCTTGGTAAAGCCAATACGTGCTGCTACTGCTAAAGCGTTAGTTTCATATATAGAAAATGAAGTATTTTTAGTGTATGGAGTAAGTCAATTCTTAGTGTGTGACAACGGTTCTCAATTTACCGGAAAGGAATTTAAAGAACTAGCTAAAAAGTATAAAGTTCAAAAGATTTTATATAATGCTAGATATCATCCACAGCATAATGCAGCTGAACGTTCGATAAGAACTTTATTAACATCGATTCGTTGCTTCATCACCAATCATAAAAATTGGGACAAGGATATTTATGAAATAGCTCATGCTATGAGAGTATCTCATCATCACGTGGTTGGGTATAGCCCTGCATTCTTAAATTTTGGACGAAAAATTCCAATATCGGGTGATTTTTATGGTGAACATATAGATAACGTAGATTTTAATTTAGAACCTGGATACGCAGATCACTATGCAGAAAATCTAGCTAATTTTTCAGATTTGTATAAAAAAGTACAAGATATGTTGAATACAATGTATCAACGAAATTCTAAACAATATAATTTACGTAGGCGGAATATTATTTTTAATGTAGGTGATAAGGTCTGGAAACGGAATCATGTTCTATCAGATGCTACGAAGCAGTTTTCAGCCAAACTAGCACCTAGATATGTACTCTGTAAAGTACGTAACGTGAAATCTCGATTAGTATATGAACTCGACGACATACAAGGTAATGATGTAGGATCTTGGCACATTAGTCAATTAAAACCCTATCTAGGATCGAATTCTGATTTATCAGAGTAAAATTTTTCTGCTACCTAGATATCTACCTACTTAGTTTATTCTGTAAAACATTCTACTTTTACCAATAGAAAATGTAACATGGGTATAGTTCGTTTCATATTACTATGAGTTTCTCATATTTTTATGCAAGAGTATTGCAATAGTCACTTTAAAGTGTTATTTGTGTCGATATATAGTAGGAAACTATATTTTCGCATAGTTAGATGTACTACCCAGTACGTACCTATTTTTTTGGTTTCGAACCAAAAACTAATTGTTGCAACAAATTTTTCTTCGAACAATTTTTCTTTAAACACGTGTTCCTTGTGTTCATATATTCCCTGTAGTTATAATTAGTATGTAGTTCTAGTATAGTACATCGGTACTTCTCATATTTTAATTGTAAAGCCCTGTGGTAGTGGGTTATGAATTATGCCACCGTGGAATTAAACCTGCGTGAGGTAAAAATCCTCAAAAAGGACCCTTTGTTGTAGCAGAGGGGCTCGTTTGTGATTGGGACATGCTCGTCATCGGAGGGCTGCTTTTAATAGTAGGGTGTTTAAGAAGGGTAGGTGGTGCTGCAGATTGGTAATAGACTATTCAGTCGAGGCTGGATACTCTGGCTGGTTTGCATCCCACAATCTACCTCAGCTCTCATATACCTGCCGCTCCGAGAGATTGCATGTCGAGCCACATATGGGAACAACCCCGTCGCATGTTTTTTTTTTCGCTCTTAGTAGTGTTTCAGTGTGTCAGCCACTTTATCGCTGGTGGGATAGTAAACCACGTCCCTGGAGTATTCCTAAATTTTATGGTTTCTTTTCCTTTTTCTTGACGGTTTACCTGTGTTTCTTTTCGGGGTACAGTCACCTATTATAAATTTCTGCTGAGATCTTGGACCATTTTGGTAGGTTCTTTGCACGAGGCACCTCAAGCGTCTTGAGGTAGCGCAACTTAGAACGTGACCTGTCGCTTAACATCTTCAGATAGTGTCACGAGCTCTTGGTTAGGTATGGACTAGTGGGTTATTGTCTTTCGTCAGGAAGGGCACGTGAATTTGTCAAGGTAAAAGTTTCTTCGTATCCTTCTCTTTTTGTCAGTATGAGTACGTTTAGTACGATGACATGTCTAATTTTGGTAGCAAGTTCGTTTACTTTCTTACCATTTTTGTATATAATAGATTTTGTACTTTCAGTACATCCCCTGTAACAAGCTGATGGCCTTTACATTATTATTGTGGAAGTGTTAATATCCATAGTTTTTGAGATTAAGCTAATTAAAATAGTTTAATTGAATTTTAGAAGTTTAAGAATACTGCAAATAATTGTAGTCAATTATGATACTTGTGAGTAAGTTTTGATAAAGTCAATTATAGAATTTAGATTATAAATTTTAGGATGGCTTAGATTAGGAAATTACTAACATTAGATTTAATATAGAAATTCTATAAAAGGAGTAATGATTTTTAAACTTTTCTCAAATTTAAATTTATCAAAAATATAACCTGAGGTCATATTTTTTTGGTTGGTGAAGGGTGTGTAGCAATTGAAATTGCTTACTGCTGATATTAGATATTTATTAAATTAATTTATGTTGGAAGTCCCCCTAGATATTATAAAAATACAACCAGAAAGACTCAAATACTGTATTGTTGGTTGCATGGTTCAACTAAACAAATAAGGGTTGGTAAACAAAACGTTTCAAATATAAATTTTTTATTTTTAACTATTAACAAGCAATCATGCATAAAAAAAAAACTACTTAACATGCATTAGACATATTGGCATTACATTTCACAGAGACTAAATCACAATTTTCACTTAAAATTGTCCTTTTTGCAACACTTTCACTTCACTAAAACTTCAGTTTTCACCAGATCTCCCTGTTTGTGGTAAGTCACCTTACTCTCTCCATGTCTCCATGTAGTAGTTATTTTCTACAGTTTCCACATTTTTTAAACAATTAGTTGTCTAGTTAAAATAAATTTTATTTAAGATCACCATAAACCATAGATAAACTTTTGCAAGGTTTATAATCTGAAATGTCAAAAGGCAGTGCGAATAGGAAAATTCTTCTTCTTCCACAAGATTTATATTTTTGCCATTACCATGACCCATAGGCCTCGAACTCGTAAACAGACATGCGCTTCAGAATAGTTTTTTCAAAAATTGCTTTCTGGAAACGTTGGGTTCCGTTTAACTTTCTTTTACGTTGCAAGCATCGAGGAAGGCACACGTGTTGTACGTTTCAGCCTCCATTTTAAATCTTCTTCGTGAAAAGCACATGGCAAACCCTTTTTGAATTAAAGGGTAAGTTTCATCTAATTCAACTTTATTTGATAATTTTTTAACAATTTCACGTAATTGTAGGTTTGTGATGATATATATTCTTTATGGAATTTATCCATTTGAAGATAAAACCATACTTGTGATAGCATTTATTGGTTGTATCTATCCATTTGATGGTATATAATTTTTGTTGGAGTTAATCTGATTGGGTTGATCATCCATGGTTTATTTGAAGCATGATTTTGAATTGCGACTGCAGTATGCTGAAATTGCTGGATGACCCTACAACATTTTTTATTGGTTTTAATTGGATGCAGTAGACCTGAATTGCATTTCCCTTTCCCTTCCTATTTTGGAGGATTGAGCCTTTAGTTTTTGAAGTGGACCAGAACCGCAGTACCTATAGCAGTTATAAGTAGACAGCAAGTGGTATAATCCAGGTTGTATTTTTGGATGTTGTATCTTGTATGCTTGAAAGTTGTATATTGTATATTTACATCATTTTAATCACCAATCCTTAAAGGACAGGTATAAATTACTACAAAAAGATAAATTTTCAGGAATAAGGATTCCGAAATTCAATGTAAAATTTGGTGTAGCTTTTAAATTAATACTAAGTACTTTTCTATGTACACCAATGGTACCAGAGGTAATTATCTAACAATTGATTTTTGTTACATGTGAATCAAGTTATTAGAAACTTTTTTTATTATAATACATACTCAATTCAACCAATTGCTATCTTGTTGTAATTAACATAATGATAAAAAATTAATCAACATCTTTATGAGATAAAAATCATTTACTCAAGTAACTGTTTGATTTTCCTCTCCGACAGATTTTTCAGGTGCATTTTTGGTGAGCTAATGTTACGTATTGTTTTCTGTATCTTTCACAATACACCTTAAATTTTCTTTACGATTAAAGTACAGTGGTGCCCCCGGTAAAGTCTTTTAGACAAATAAATAATGTGAATTTTAACAACTATAAACTTTTCAAATTTTACATATAAAAAAAAAAAAAAAAAAACAGGTAAATAAGAATATTGCAAATCAAGAATTCCGACCCAGCCAGACAACTGCTAGCCGGCAGAAAATTGTAAGTGTCCTTGGGTTAACTAAACTAAAACAATCTGGCAAATTACAACTATATAAAAATTTGACCAAGCACGCTATAATATAACGACATAATTCTGAAATAACGGTTGACAGTATTCATGATGACTGCTAATTGCAAGAATTCATAATTTCCTGCTTCTGTTTGGAAAATGAACTTTGTGAAAGAGGGAAGGAATATTACAACTTACAAAAACTGTGTAAGTAGACCTATTAATAAAGTACCTAATAAAATATTCGCTACTTACGTGGTACCTATGATAGTACCTAGGTGGCAGTATTTAAAAACAATTTCAAATTCTCTTTTTCAAGAAAAAAATGTAAAGATTAAAATTTAGATTAAGCCAAAATATTAACTGAGATGTGTTATTAATGAATCATTAAAATATTATGTATTATTCAAATAAGTTAAATATTCCTTGTTACCTAGGTATAACCTAGGTACACAAAGGAATAACCTCATTATTTAAAGCAATATATATCGTGCATGCATCTCCACCCTTGAATTACAAATGTATAATATCAATTTATTGTTTTTTAATATATTTACAAGGAAAGTCATTTTCTGTTTGTATTTTGAGAACTAGGTACTATTTCTATTATTAAGATTAAGTCAAACAGTACTTGATTACGATTTCTCAGTTGTCAATATTTTCAGTAAATAGATTCACTTCGGCTTCTGAATTAAAATAAAAAAGCGACTTGCTATTTTGTTCATATTTTTATATGTATTTATTTTAACTTTAATTTTCCTTTAGAAGTGATGCAAATAAAAAACATCACATAAATTAGAAAATCTCCAAAATCAAAGGTAAAAGCTGTCTGGAAACAGCTTAGTAGGTATACTAGGGGGGTTCTGGACCACAAACCACATGTAAAAGCCCATAAGCCAAAAACGTGGTCAAATTTGTTCCCAGATGTGGGTATGTCCGATATATTTTGTGGGTACGCATGATGTGAGCAAGGATAACGAGGATAACGTGTAAGGATAACAAGGATAACGTCTAAGGATAACAAGGATAACGTGTAAGGATAACGAGGTAAATGTCATGCGTACCCACAAAATATATCGGACATACCCACATTTGGGAACAAATTTGACCTCGGTTTTGGCTTATGGGGATTTACACGGGGTTTGTGGTCCAGAACCCCCCTAGTATACCTACTCAGCTTCATTATAACAAAAGTCCAGACACGCCTGACACCTACCGACATTACTAGTGTCCAACCTGGAAGTCCAACCTAAACTATAATAAACAATATGAAGAGATATGCTGCTACAAGCATGTGTTCGGCATGTGTTCGACATGTGATGTTAAGGCTGATCCACATTAATAAAGATTCGCGTTGTGTGTTATATTTTGAAATTTAGCAAAAATATTTGCGGCGCAAATTTAAATCTGGTAAAGTTTTTCACCACGTAAATGTTTATTTCGTATGCAGTACTGCCGAATCCACTCGTACGTCCAGGATTTTTCTTCTTAAAAAGAGACAAGCACAATAGTTCCCCACTAATTAGAGCCTGTGCTGGTACAAACCTATTAATAAAGCCGTGTTGGAAGTAATAGTCGCAATCTGTATAGTAAAAGATCTAACTAACAAAATACAATAAAACATGGAATGGGGCAATTAGAAATCATTGCACCTTATCCAGAAATATTCAAAACATGATTTGTTATGCAATCCAAAACACCAGTGAGACATGGTCATTCATAAATAGGTATCTATATAGTAAAATGAAACAAAACTACAGATACACTCAGAATCTAATCCACATTAACACTACTGTGCCGACTGTGTTGACATTCTTTGTCTACAAATACCAGCAATGTGTTTATGTAGAATGTATATAAATTTCGGTATGAGCACAATTCCATTAAAAAATGGATTTTGAAACGTACATTTTTACCAGTCTATTTTCTTAGGAAGTACAGCAACATCCATTGATTTATATAAACATAGAAAAGCAATGATATATATTAGGCAAAACTTGGCTCCGTTGTGCTGAGTATTTTGTGCATTATAGTTTCTGATAGCGGCATCGAAACGGCAAATAACGTACATCTCGAAGTACGTGCATGTCTTCTGCTTAGAAGTTCTGATTACCAGATCGCTACAAAAGCATCCAACTCGCCGTGTTTGTACGTGCAGATAAAATTCGCGTCTATTTGAAATGCAAACAGATATTCTTCCTGCCAGCTGTTGCGAGCAACTCAATTTAGCCAGCAGTATTCACATATTTATTTAATATGCTGGTTAAGGTTTTCTTAGGATTATCTTATTTATATCTACAAGGAACACTTAAGCTTTAAGAATTGAAAATATTAATTATAGAGTATGTGCAGAAATTTCTGTACGTATTGCATAAACAATTACTTCACTACTTATAGTTATTAGTTAATAAGTACTTTCTAGAACGTTTAAATTATATAATACGTTTCTTCTTTGATATAATAAATAATTTCCTTTCTCGTGAATACCAGGTCTATCTATCTTTCTTTATGTTTTAATTATCTACGGATGTTCTGACTCAGCAGTAGAAAACCTATAACATTCTTCTATGCTATAACTATTAAAAACAAATAAAATTCAGTTTTGCACTGTAGTCAGTAAAATAAATAACAACCAAATGCTTAAATTATCCTCACTTTAAACATTTAATTAATCAATCGACTATATAGTTTCCAGGAATTTGCAGAGCACAATATATACATAATATACAGACTGACCCATTTGAAAGCGGGTCACCACCTCAAGTTTTCTATTTCATAATCTCTTGTATCTCTTACCGTTTCCGGGCAATAATGAGTCTTGAATTTTACCCATCTTGTATATATACAGGGTGATTCAGTCATTAGTACATTAATTTTAACCAGGTATTCGGACAGTGTAATAACGACAAAGAATCAAAAAACAATTTTTTTCCTACCCTTTAAAAGTGAAACCAATTAACTTATAACTCCCGGTTATACGGCGCTTCTTACGTGTAACAAATTAGAACACGAAGCACAGCGCGCAGACTATCACTCCAATCCAACAGCGTTGCCACAACAGACATCGGAGCAATGTTCCGTATCTGCAACATTATGAGTACACCTAATTGTATTCTAACAATAAAAATACAATCTTAAAACTGTAACCATAGATAAACCGATGATTTACTCAATAGTATAACCGAATACTTAAGAAAATTTTTAAAAAATTATGATATTTTTGAACACTTCAAGCATTTCCTATTTTGATTTATTAATTATCTTATAAATAAATGGGTGTTTATATTCCATTCTGGAAGGTTTAATGTGCAAGCAGGAGTCGGCAGGAGGAGTAATAAAATATAATTTGATTTAAGAGTTAAATTTGATTTGAAAAAAAAAACAGTAGCTGCTCCATGTTCTATTCCTCAATTAATAGTTAAGGGATTAATAAGCTTGCTACTTTCCTTAACACCATTTTATTAGTTTTATTACTTTAAGTATTGATTTATAAAATTAACTATCCAGAATATCTTGTATTGATTTATGAATACAAAAATAATGTGCTATGGACGAAAGATTATTGTTTTATCAGGTGTTGGAATTCTACACAGGTAACATGCAACTTTTTGAAAAACATGAATTGCCTACCTAAGTATACGGTATTACAAGCTGAATAGGTAATCGGGTATGATACTAAATAAAATACATAAGTATTTGTTTGTCGGTTAACAAGTTATAAAACATAATTATATGTAAATGTGGACAATAATAAAAATACAATGAATTGTAATAGACCGAACCAGTACTGGGGCTGCCGCCTAGTTATGTAACAAGGTCTATTGGAAACTGGATCAAGGAAAGATCAGAGGAAGAATGGTTGAACGGGACCGGGCTGTGACAAGCCAGGCTCTTAATTGAAGGGCCTTGGTCGAATGCAACTTGATTAATACTTACGCTATGTCGTAACAGCATAAGGATTGTCACAGGACTGCTGACAGGTCACGGACATCTCAATAAGCACCTTAACACTATTGGCCTCAGTGATACCAGAAGGTGCAGGTTTTGCGGACACGATGATGAGGACTCCATTCACATCCTCTGTCGCTGTGCCTGCCTCATGGTCAAGAGACACAAACATCTGGGCGCGGGATTTCTCCTGCCCCAGAATATTAGAGAACTTCCCCCAGAACGGGTGTTGGCCTATGCGCATAGCACGGGTCTCTTCCACTAGCGGCAGGTACAATGGGTCAAAAGACCTGAGAGTTGCGGGTAACCGTGCCGCCTAACAACAACAACAATAACCGAACACTCGCAAAACATAGGTATCATTCTCCCTATATATTTATTGTTATTTACAAATAAATAATAATTTTTAATAGAAAAAATAACATATGTATTATGTAGTCATAGTGTCATAAATTTAATAATAATTAAAGCAAATTTGAAACAAAATATGTAAAAATATAGGTGCCTGTTTACTCCTTGTTCTTATGTAGTTAGAGTGCACATAAAAAATGCAGTAACAACCAACTTGGAAATAAGGTCAATGACCTGACAGTAAGATAGGTCAATATTGCGCGTAGGGACATTTCTGCTATTGATTACAATAATAGATTTTTGCACGTTACATAGTTAAGTGGTTTTAAATTTATTGTCTACATTGGATATCAATGATATATAAAAACACAAAATTAAGAATCTACGGTAAGTATATAAATAAGAAAAATATTTCAGTCTCTTTTAATAATTTCTGCACTATTTCTCTAAATAAATGTAACTTAGTAAACAGAGCTAATAGTTTTGAGGTCATAACTGTCATATTTTGTTAGAGAAAAAACATAAAAGTTTAAAAGTTAGTCAATAAAACCGTTTTATTATGATACCTATTATTTATTTATTATACAGTATTTATTAAAGTATTTAGTAAATACCAATTATGATTTTGCAGCGATTTTCTGCAAAAATATTTAAATTTGGCAACGTTGCGCCTACGCCCGTTAGCGATTTCGCACAGCTGTTATAAGTGACAGTCTAAACAAGGGGGTTAAAAAATGATTTGAAAATATTTTTTCAATGTAAATATGCCTCTAAACATTTTTTTAAATCGTGTAAATATTCGTATTATACTCATTTTTCTCCATATTTTCTTAAAATTAATGTACTAATGACGAATTATACGAACTAAAAATTCGTTTTTCTTTATCGAGTGGCATATTTTCTGGATAACGAAAAATGTTATTCTATAAGACAAGTATTAGGTTTAGTATGTTCTATTTAAGAACTATTTATTTTTCTCGGATGTTAGGATTTGCAAAAAGGAAATCAAATAAACGAATTTCTAGGTGTTATTCTTATTTTCCTTAACTTGACCTTACAGGCATAATTATTATTTCTTTAGAATTTCACAGAATTTAAAAATAGCTACCAGAGCGTCCGTTCTTCAATTTAATGGAACAGTATGCTTTGTTTAGTTTTGAGGAATTATAAAAATAATCGCATTTTCTGCAAAAGCATTAAAAAAATAGGTTTACAACCATCCAGCATTATTTTCTTTGCTAACAAATATTAGCTTCTGCAATTTTCTTAGACAAGAATAATTAATTGTACATCAGCTAGATTTAATGTACCTATATTTATTATATCATCAAAATAATTGCCCTATTTTAATTAATTAATTTATTTATTATTTGGACAACAGACTAAAATTCCAGTAATTCACCAAACAACTTCAAAACAGCATTTAAATGTGTTAACTAAGTTAAAATTACAAAATACAAATAAAATTAGTGCTACTAATTAACTAACTACTAACTACTACTACTAGTAATATAAGAAAATGTATGCACATAATCATACCTACATACATTGCATTGGTATTAAGAATACACATGATAGATCACATATATAATTATTGGTATACACAGTTCACAGCAACACCTCACCAAATAAATATATAAAATTTTTAAAAATCCGGCCAACGTTTATTACAGAGAGCATGACAGTTCTAAGAGTAAAATATTTTAAATTTCAAAATAACTCGAAAACTATTATCTTTGGGTATATAACATACTAATATGGATCGATAGAGTTTTTAATTCTGAATCTGATCCATTAAAAATATACAGGGTGTTCCATTTAAAATAAACGAGGTATTGGCCCTTACAGTTTTCCAATTTTGCTACGAGATTATTAACACCCTGTATAATTTATAAAATCTTTATATGCATCAAAATATTCGCCATGGCTTATACTAAACGAATACCAATATTTATTATCGAATTGTAAAAACTAAGGAAGATACTATTATTTTCACTAGTCTGCATTTGTCATTTTTTACATAAAATATTAAATATATTCGAAACTATAAAGTTTAGCTATAACAAACGTTATATGGACTGAAAGCACATGTGATGAGGAATCCAATGAGCTAATAATATACAGGGTGTTGCATTTAAAATAAGAAAATTTTTATAGGTTTGGAAGGATGTGAACACCATGTATATCTGTAACTAATTTTAAATTGTAGCCCTTATTATTTCTGAAAACTTTTGTATTAGATATTTTTTTCTAAAGTTGGTAATAATGGAGAAATAAAGGAATCTCAGACGAATGGGTCACCCTGTACATGGACGATATTAAAATGTCCACAACGGCTCACATGCAACTATTACTAAGAATAACAGAAATTGTATTAACTAAATATATAAATACGGAGTTTAATATAATTCAATGTACAGTTTACATGCAGAACATGGAAACTAAGTAGAAGAATAATCAGAGAATACTCCGAATAACTAAAAAATACAAGAAATGGATAGCAAAGAATACACATGATATAAATATCTAGGATTTTTTTCAAAATCAAATAAACTATTGAAAAATAAAACGAGACCTCAGGAACTATAAAAGGAGGGATTGAACAACTAAGACTTCACTCTAGAAACCTCTTTTATAAACATTAACACATGTGCTTCCTGTACCAATACATTAATTCTGTTTGATAAAATAGTCCGCAACGGATCTAGAAAACATACATTAATTAACAGGAACACATTAACACACAATATTTCTGTAAAAATTAATTTTCGAACCATTAATAGATTTAAAAAAAATTATTAAAAAATTATTTGTCGAACTATCCTAAAAGTGTGTTTTAAGTAAACTCGATTAAGAAACATTTACATTATTTTACATCCTCATATAAGTATATTAGCTGAATTGTTCTAACTGGGTCTCTGCTGTTGCTACATAATTTATCCACTATTGTTTGGATTAACCAAACCACAGTTTGTAGTGTGAATTACTGCTTCATTAGCTAATCTAGAGCAGTAAACTTTGGTATAAACGTTAAGTATTCATGGCTTCTTGTAGGAGACTTCAGAGTACTTTACTAATTGGTTTAATGGTATGCATTTTTAAAAATCCTTGTCAGCTCAGTAACATATTGCCGTCCAGTGGCTACATCTGAGCTGAAAATATTTTACAAAGCAAAGGTTACTTTATATTCTTGTTACAACTTTATATTTTACTAAATAAAATATGACTGCATACGGTAAGCCTCACATAAATCCGCAAAGGCTCATTTTCTTTAGAAAAAGGTAAAACGATTTAGCGATAGGGCATGAGATATTACTTTATTATAATTGTGAACCTTAAATTTATTTCTGATATATTGGTGTTTTCAACTTTATCAGTTAAATCATAGGAAAATATTTACAATTCTAATATTAATTACTTGTGAGATATTATAATAGCAACAATAATTTATATTAAAACGAAAATTAGATTACAAGTGAAAGAACATAAACAAGTTAATTTGACACAAGCTAATAAGACAAAATATAAAATTTTTAATTGTTTCAGGTCTCACTTCTTTCATATTCTTAAACACCAATTGAGAATCACCTTAGCTTTTTGGTAACATTTAAAAAATATGTTATTTTTACGTTGGTGGTAAGTAGCTTATTTCGCAAACAATTTTTTAACTACAATTTTGCCATTTAACGCAATGCGAATGCAATGATGAATTTTTTGAAACGGTGATCATATTATCCACAAAAATAGCTATGACTGTCAAAGTAGGTAACTAGAACAAGTTATTGTCATATTAATACACTACAATAGGTACAGTATTTTTTTATTTTCTTACATACACTACCCAACAGAAACAAATCTAATCATAGGGTATGACAACATACAGAAAATTTATACATTTTTAAACAAGCAGGTACAGCCATTATATCTCATGGCTTTTTATCGAGGCAATATACATAGTATCGAGGTACAGTTGAAAATGTGAAAAGTTTTGCAACTGATTGCAATTACTGCAAATTTGATATATAGGATAATATTTTTGTTCCAACCATTCCATTCCAACCATTGTTTTGTTCCAAATATTATTTCCAACCAAAGTAATATAGTATATACTATACTGTATGTATACTTCTTCCTTTGAGAATCGAATCGAATCAGTAATACCACATATTTAAACAAAATGAGGGCGGTTGGTTACGTTTTCATGAGGACATAATATATGCAGTTCCTGAATGTAATACGTTCTAATAGAGTTATCTATTGGATTATGGTTATGTAAAGCTCGGTACTGACTTGAGCAAATTTGCGCGCATTGACGCTGTGCGCGCAAATTTATTCAGATGCGTACGGGAGGAGCATGCGTGCGCGTAACTTCTGACACGCATGAACACACTCCGTCGCTTGTCGGTCTTAGAAGGACCTTTAGAAGTTATGCGCACGCATGTTCCTCCCGTACGCATCTGAATAAATTTGTGCGCACAGCGTTCGTGCGCGCAAATTTGCTCAAGTCAGTACCGACCTTTATATTTGCGATAGAGTAAGGATATGTTAATTGTGTTAAGATAGAAAAAACATTAAGACAATCAGAAAAGTTAAAACGTCTCTGGCAATGAAAGGTATCTTAAAAGATTGTATATTATTATGTCAGTTTGATAAATTAAACTTTACTAAACTGGTTTTATTCGTTATTTTTTACTCTCTATAAGAGCACGAAAAAGCGAGACAGCCACAATCGTTTACACTGGTTGGCCTTAATAAATACGGCAGAATGAAGGCTGAAGAATGGAACAAATATCAACCAGGCAATGCCAATCTAATGGATGTTGTGCCAGCCCAGCAATATGATCCGTGTTTGTGCCTCTAGTTCTACTGTACCCTTTTTAGTCATCAACAATTTTTCACCTTTGCGAGTTTATTAGGCACAAATGTTGTAATTATTTTTGAAAATAATTTTATTATCATATTACTGGAATGCCTCAATTAAAAGAAGGTTGTGCCTAATGTAGTAACTAACTAATATGAAACAGGTCCTAGGATGATACACTTCATACGCATCGTTAAGCGTATATTGTTAATTTCTAACTGCCACTTTATGCTGCTGAGTTATCAATACCAAGATTTTGAATTGTAGTATTCTAAGGACCGCAATATTTTAAGTTTTATGGACAGTTGCACTTATATTAAAATGAAATTACGTACCTAATTATTAGTTTAATCCCATTCAGTAGTGAAAATAAAGAAATTCGATTTACATACATGTACAGTATAGAACGAACATCCTTATTCCTTATACATGAAACTTCCTAAGCAAGTAAAAATTATACAGAAACAAACTTATTTAAAACTTTTATATCATTTGAATAAAAACTGAAACTTAAGGCACGTCTCATTTCAATTTCAGAACTTTGGAAGTAAAGAAACATGTAAGACAAAAAGTTTCGAAATCTATTTTAAGCGATTTTATTTAAATCTTATAATTCAAGTATTAAACTCAGATTAGATTTAAAAATTATGTGCTACTAACTTTTAAGAGACCGTCAATATGTACAATGAGAATATTCTTTTGAAAGACCAATAAATTGTAAAAAACTTTTATATCAAGGACTTTAAAGTGTTATTTTGCAATTCTTGGTCAAAAGAGAGATTTGGGACCTGTTTCTCTCTACCCTTCTATCTGTTTATTTATATTTCCCGAAAACAAGAACTTACATCATAAAACATATAAATCGAAGTGATGTCATCTACACTCTTTCTATTTTATATTCAATATATGCAGAAAATACACTTTTAGGCACAATTTTTAATTCTTTGAAGTTACAGCATGCTGTGAAATCTTTGTTAGCAAATTTCTCAAAACTTTGACCTATTCTTTGAAATAAATTAGATTTTTTTATACAGGGTGTCCCAGTGTGAGCGTACAAAAATTTACGAGGGGGTGGACCAGACCAAAATAAGAATAAAACTCTTATAAAAAAAAATTCTCTGATGCACGCCTAACGAGTTACAGGGTGTTATTTTGAAAAAAAAAAGTTCCGCAGTAACTTAAAAAACGTTAGGTAATTTTTGGGAGACGGGTCTATCTAAACATCTACATGGTGTTTGTTTAACTCTGACACCTGTGGTTGCCTAAGCCTACTCTTTCTTATGACTTCCTTTGCATGTATTTTACTGCATAAAGAATGTAATCGGTACTTTACACTCAATTTACTCGAAAATGGTTGATTTTAGAGCTATGTAACAAGGGTACCTTTTTTGTTCAGAATTGATAGACGATTAAGGAAAAGTCAGTTAATCCACGAAAAAGTAGGATATGTAAAAGTTATGAAGACAAAATCATAAGGAAGAGTAGGCTTAGGCCACCACAGGTGTCAGAATTAAATAAACACCATGTAGTTTTAATGACCTTTATTAGATGTACACGTTACCCAAAAATTACCTAAATCTACGAAACGGTTTTTAAGTTATTGCGGAAAATTGTTTTTTTTTTCTCCAAAATAACACCCTGTAACTCGTTAGGCGTGCATCAGAGAAATTTTTTTTATAAGAAATTTATTCTTATTTTGGTCTTCTCTACCCTCTGGTAAATTTTTGTACGCTCACACTGGGACACCCTGTATATGATTGTTTCTTTTTTATAGTCACCGGTTGGTTACAGCATATTAGAATTGATAGCAATATAATTTCTTAGATATTATAGATGATATCAGATACCAAACCCTTAATTAGTACAATTTATTAAGGAATACCAAACATAAGTAGGGGTGTATGAATAAATTCTTTGTAAAGATTGACCTCGCAAGTTCTCAACAAATTACAGAAATCTGAAGTGACTTGGAAATTTTTTATTTCTTCATTTGTTACAGATAAGTTATTTAAAGTAGTAGATGAATATGAATTTAGGTATATATTATAGATACAAACTTCCCCAGTAATTTCATTATAGCGTCATTTGAGAGAATTGTAAATAGCTAAAATGGTCCGAGAACGCAGAGTTGCAACTATTAAACCCTGAACACTGTAAACTTAAATTAAGCGAAGTACCGCCCATCAGCGCGGAAAATGATCAAAGTGTATAGTAGACATCAAGACAACTACATGAAAACTCGTAAATGACAAACATATAGCTTCAAATAATTTAAATTATTAAACTTTGTATACTTGATAACATTATTTCATCATAAGTCATATTAACTCCACAGATGTCACCTAACTATATAACAGTCGTTAAACTATTATACTATGAAAATATTTAACATTAATAAGCTACTTTATGGAATTAGTGGTTTGAATGCAAACAACAATGGAATTGTCATTTTATTTGTCACCCAGGGTTCATACCGAGATGTTAAGTATAATGCAATACCTTTGTCTTCAAGAATTTTAGATGATCTTAGTTATATATATTATACTATATTATACTTCAAAAACCCAAAACTATTTAATAAAAATACAAGTCAGCAGGATCTGTCAAATAATGTAACAAACAGGTAACTTTATATCAAATGTTAATATTTAAAACAATTTTTTTTCGAACGCATATTGTTGAATTAATTAATATACATATAGTTACATATTTAAAGGGTGCACAACAACGAAGAAAGGAGTCGAAAGAATCAAATATTAATATTAAAATTTCACAGATTTCGCAATCCTTTCAACCATCGGAAACATTGGAAATAGACACCATACATGAAACATAATTATAAGCGTGCCGATCGTCCCATCAAATGATACGCTACTCTATTAAACGAGTACGGTATTATAACTGAACACTCCCCACGACTCTTCACACTTTTCGCCGATCGAGCGCTGCGCTATGCATATTAGTGGAGTAAAATCGCCGATCTAACTTGCTTCTTTCCAGGCGCGATTACTGGTTTACAGAGGCATCAGTATTCGCGCCATAAGCCTGAGCGCTCCGTAACACTTCACTCTGATAAACGCGAGCGCTTAAAAAATTTCGAAAACAGTTACAGATATCAACCCAAACTTTTTAAATATCTAGACTATATTTCATTCGCTCTATATACAGGGTGTCCACCTAGTGCGCGTAAGTCCAATATCTGGGTTAATAAAAGAGATAACTTAATTTTTTTTTCTACAGGGTTGTCTAATATCCCGAGCTGCACAAAATGAAAATATATTTACATATTCAGGGTGTTCAGTTTTTCCTGGACAGGTACCAACTTCATTTTTTTAAATGGAAACCTATATTTTTTATGGCATTATCGAATTCTACGTAAAAAATTAGTGGGACTTTGTGCATAACACTGCTATTGAAATATTGATAGTTTTCGAGATATTTGACTTTTAATTTTTTTTTCTTATGTTTCGTCACTTCTAATAGTTGATATAATTATGGTTGTATGACAGCTAGAAATTATTTTTTTTTCAGAAACTGTAGAGTGAAGATGGCTCTTTCGAAAAACGTATCAAAAGTTGACGTGCGATATACAGGGGGCAACAGAAATCGTGCCAAACCTGATGGTTTAAAATTTAAAAAATCTCGACTTTTTCAAATGGAACACCCTGTGTTTTATGATTTCATTAGATGCCTTTCTGTAGACTCTACAATTTTATAATAGCTTTCCCTATACCTAAGTTGCGTAGTTTTTGCAAAAAACCCACTTTTATGAAAAATACCCGATTTGCGCACGTTCCTTTCTCGGGAAAACGCAGTGAGCGTCTGTCACGCAATAAAATTTGTGACAATCAGTTTACATGTCATTTCTTCTTTTACTGAATATTCACGTACGAGTTTAGAGTAAGTACTAAGCGTGCATACAATTAACTATTCAAAAGAAGAATTAGTGAAAATGGTTTATGCCTTAGGAGAAGCTCATGGAAATTGTTTGCTAGCAGCACGTATTTACAAAGCAAATAATCCAGATTTACAGAGATTTCCACGTGCTGACTGTTTTGAAAATGTGAAAGAAAGATTTGAAAGAACAGCAAATGCGAATTATGAGAAAACTACCAGGAGACATGACAGTAACAATGACGATATTCAGTTTAATGTTGTGGCGTCTGCTGTTGAAAATCCAAATATTAGTGTCAGGAAAATCAGTAATAATCTTGGAGTTTCCAAAAGCTTGACAAACAAGATACTGAAGAAGAATAATTTTCATCCGTATCATATTGAAAACCATCAAGCACTGTTACCTCAAGTTCACCTAAACCGCCTGCAATTTTGCCACTGGGCATTGGATAAAATTCAGGAAAGTCCAAACTTTTTTATGAATATCTTGTTTACTGACGAATCAACATTTTCAAACACATGCTTACCCAATCGTCGCAACTTTCATCACTACGCTGACAATAATCCAAGATTATTGAGGGTACTAGATAATCAGCATCGTTTCAAAGTGAACGTGTGGGCTGGAATTTGTGGAGAACATATTGTTGGACCGTACTTTTTTGAAGGCAATTTAAATGCCAATGTGTATTTGCATTTTTTGCAAAACGAACTTCCCCTTCTACAGCTACAGAATACGCCCGCTGATTATTTGGTTCAACAATGGTTTCAGCATGATGGTGCCCCTCCACATTCCACTTTGGCGGTACTGTGATTATTTTATTGTTGTAGTACTTTTCCTATTATCTATTCATATTTCAGATTAGAGAACACCTAAACCACGTATATCCAAATAAGTGGTTAGGTCGTGGTGGTCCAGTTCCTTGGCCTGCACGTTCGCCTGATTTAAATATTCTGGACGTTTTCTTGTGGGGTTATATCAAGGAGCGAGTATACGAAGTACCACCAACGGATATGCAAGACTTGAAAGAAAAGATCCAAAATGAGTTTCTAACCATAACGCCCGAAATGTTAAGAAATGTTCACATTCATTTTCGTCGTAGATTAATGCTTTGTGTTGAAAACAACGGTGGACATTTTGAGCATTTACTTTAGGTTAGCTTGCTTGTATGAGTATTGCGTATTCTTTTTTCAATACTCTATGTATATTCATCCATTTCACTAATAATTTTTCTAACTACGGTAACACCGTTTGGTTTTCAATATGATACGTATGAAACTTCTTCTTCAATATCTTATTTGTCGAGCTTTTGAAAACTCCAAGATTTCTACTGATTTTCTGATACTAATATTTTTGGATTTTCAACAGCAGAAACCACAACATTAAACTAAATATTATCGTTGTTACTCCCATGTCTCCTGGTAGTTTTCTCATAATTCCCATTTGCTGTTCTTTCAAATCTTTCTTTCACATTTTCAAAACAGTCAGCACGTGGGAATCTCTATAAATACGTGCTGCTAGCAAATAATTCCCATGAACTTCTTCTAAAGCATACGCCAGTTTTGCTAATTCTTAATTACATGTAGAGCTTTTATGATTTTTTACTTTTATTTACAAATAAATGGTAACTTTCCATAAAGACTTGTTTATTAAACTGAAATTATCTAAATTTTTCAGTTATTTTTATTTTAAGAAGTGTAAACTAATACATTTTATAAAAATAAATAGCCTTACAATATTTTTTCCGTCAAAGGAGTGCGCAAATCGGGTATTTTTCATAAAAGTGGTTTGTTTGCAAAAACTACGCAACTTAGGTATAGGGAAAGCTATTATAAAATTGTAGAGTCTACAGAAAGGCATCTAATGAAATCATAAAACACAGGGTGTTCCATTTGAAAAAGTCGAGATTTTTTAAATTTTAAACCATCAGGTTTGGCACGATTTCTGTTGCCCCCTGTATATCGCAGGTCAACTTTTGATACGTTTTTCGAAAGAGCCATCTTCACTCTACAGTTTCTGAAAAAAATAATTTCTAGCTGTCATACAACCATAATTATGTCAACTATTAGAAGTGACGAAACATAAGAAAAAAAAATTAAAAGTCAAATATCTTGAAAACTATCAATATTTCAATAGCAGTGTTAAGCACAAAGTCCCACTAATTTTTTACGTAGAATTCGATAATGCCATAAAAAATATAGGTTTCCATTTAAAAAAATGAAGTTGGTACCTGTCCAGGAAAAACTGAACACCCTGAATATGTAAATATATTTTCATTTTGTGCAGCTCGGGATATTAGACAACCCTGTAGAAAAAAAAATTAAGTTATCTCTTTTATTAACCCAGATATTGGACTTACGCGCACTAGGTGGACACCCTGTATATATATATATATATATATATTGAATATTTCACTGAGATACATACCGAAGTTTGTCATGCTTAATTTTAGGAGTTTTAAATTTACGTAATCTTTTTGGTAATATATTGTGCGACCAAAAAAAAAAAAAAAGTCGAAGGGCTTAGGTTTTGTGCATAAGTGGCTTAAATTTCAGAGCGGTAGGTGCAGTCGTGTTTTTTTTTATGGCCTTGTATGACTCAGAAGCACATGTTTTTGAATTGTGCAGATAACGCACTCTAAGGTGATTTAAACAAATTGCCCTACTAAAAAATGTTGTAGATTGCACCACATAATATGGCCCAAAAGATGCTATACTAATGGTATAGGTTTCATCTCGCGACACCGCTGTCTTTTGACCTTGAACGAAAACTCCTAACTTGGTCCCCATATATACCAGCATAAAGATTTACAATGTTAATACTTACGTCGTTGTCCTGTGTTCTTGCAAAACAAGAAATATTAATTACATAAAAAGAGAAAGTGAGATAATCATCAGTTTCATACAAATCAGAATTTGTTTATTTTGTGTAACAATATTTTTTCTAATTGTGTAACGTACCCACTTTTTGCCACAATTATTATTGAACCAAAAAGGTACTCCTGGATATGTATAGTGTTTTTTCATAAATAAAGTCCTTATAGTGAAACAGGAGATTTAATTAAACTAAGATACCATATGGGTAATATGTTACAAATAAATTACCACGGGTAAGTAATTGTATATTACTATTTATACAAGACTAGTTTCGATATATTCTATTACAGATACATATACATATTAATCACTACAACAATATGTTCCTCATAAAATGCCGAAATACGTAATCCAAATACAAATATTTAAATTATATACAGGAGGCTCAATCTTATTTTTAAAAGAAAATAGGAAAAGGAAATCCTACAAACATTCGTTCAAGAATGACAAGTATTTTCATGGATTACATCTGTAATTCACCACCAAATTGCAGTGTTAAGATAAAAATTGTAGAAATGTCAAACTGTTCTATAGATTTAGGAACACAGCCGATATATTAATAAATTAATATTAAATTAGTAAACTAGTATATTAAATTATCAAGCAGTCATAAAACTTTAAAATATAGGCAGTTTGAAATTTTAGAAACTGCAATATTTTCTATGTAAGCGACACAATATGAATTTCAGCACAAGGTCAATTTAAGAATATTTATGCATTTCCTTCCCCTATACTCATTTGTTTTAATAAACAACAATTTTCCTTGATGGTAGCTGAAGGGAAAGTAAAAGAGCGGCAACGCATAGTTATGTTGAGCTGCGAAAGGGCAAATCGTATATTTGTCATAAATATATGTTAGGCGAAAATGTTTCACAGCGAATGTAGCAGTTGAATACTTTGCCGTTTTAGGGGAATTGGCGAAGAAATATTTTATAATATAAGTGACCGAACCAAATGCAATCTACTGTCTATTACGAGTCTACTAGCTTCGCGTATCTTATATAAAAATTATTAATAACGAATATGTTGTGAAATTGTATCATTATTATTATGTTTATTATTTTATAATATATATTATCTCTAAATGAAAGCATAATGGGGGATATCATTCACTCAAGTAATAATAACAAATCGAAAAGACAAAAGAGTATTATTTTCAAGTGTTCATTAGTTTATAAACTTAGTAAAAAGATACTTAATATAAAACGATATTTCGAATGAGTTTTTTAGGTCCTAGGGTTTACAACATCAGTCGCCTCTAGCCATCAGAGAATAAAATAATGCCGCTTTTTTCCACAGAAGTCTCCTACTTTCAGACTAGTTTTGTAATTGCAATGAGAAAATAAATATTGTTAATATATTGTTAGTAATAGTACAGATATTTTCAATGAAAAATATTTACAGTGGGCAGTATAATTTAATTACACAGTAAGTAATTAAGATTTGCAAACAGAGGTAATTTACTAAAGAACATTCCAATGCCACAATTTTATCATTAGTGGATGTTTAACATTAAAGGTGTTTCTTTAACATCTTTAAAGTTAAACATCCACAGCTTTAATGTCTAACTGTAAAGTTTGCAGTTTCTATTCAAGGATATATGGGTTATAGATAATGTCGAATCTATTTTATTTTCAAATGAAGTAACTATATCCTTCAGATTTAAACTATAGAAAAAGAATTATTATACAATTCAAAGGAATTACATCTACATAAATATATTTAGTAGTGGTGAGAGACACACCGTAGTGCTCTCTTTGGGTCTTTGCTACTATCTGTCTGACAATTATTGTCAAATTGACAGACAGATAACGACCTGCTTTTCCGCAGGAACCATTATAGCAGTGGCCTCTATTGTCTTTGAGGAAGACAATCCTACATATTTATTTGAAGGAGATGCCGGAAACAACTACTCCACGGAAAATGTGCCCCGACTGGCATTGCATTACTTCGGCATCTCCATAGGAGTCGCCACATCTTTCATCGAGACCAACCACAGACACTGACCTGTTTCGCGCTTATTATGCGCTCATCAGAGTGCCATAAGTAGTAGATTGGATAGACGTCGCAACGATATTGCGACGTGATTGCCTAATGGGCATTGTGAATGTTAGTAGTGGTGAGAAATACACCGTAGTGCCCCGTTGGGTCTTTCCTAGTCTCTGTCTGATAATTATTATTGTCAAATTGACGGACCAGCGACCTCGATTGTCTTTGAGGAAGACAATCTTACTTATTTATTTATCTGATAATAACTATTTATGCATTGAAGTAGAATGGTATACCAGTATTCTGACGGATTAAAATCTCTCTACACAATTAGAGATTTAATGTTAACTTAATCCATATGCGTTATGCATTAGGTTAATATTTTTTTATTATTTATACAATTATTGCTATAATTATTATTTAAAAAGCTTGCTGTTAATTTGAGTTTGGAAAAGTGAACACACATTGTTATTAATTTTAGTTATGTATCATTAGGAATAATAGGAATCGATAATAAGTATATAACAGCTGGTTTCATCCTGATTTTTATGATTTCAAGAACGTTGAGAATAGTTTCAGGCGGATATAGACGGCATGCTCAGGAAGAGACTGATAAGCATAAAATTGGTACGTAGATACGCACATACTGGCGTAAAAGGTAGATCGTGTTGAATGATAGTTTTAAGCGGGGACACCTTAGTCTCCAGTACTGTGAATCTTGTGTGGATGCTATCTTGTGGTGGGCAATATTACTAAGTTACTTGGAAAGTAATGGATATCACACCTTTAACAGATATTGAGCGGGATATTGGTACGACTAAATTTGGTTATACTAATACAGGTTAAATTGAACAATAGAGTGAGAGAGTAAATGCAGATATTCTGAATATTGTAAGAAGGTAAACGGAGAAAGAGGATTAAACATAAAATTATATAGATATAATGGATTGTAACTGACATGCGTCTGAATCATCTTGACTATTTCAAAATGTTCTTTTTATCAATTTTTTAATATAGTATGTACTCTATTCTATTGTGTTATTTTAGTCATAAGAAGGAGGACACTTAGCATCATTTGTGACTTATAATTCTAAATAATCAAGGCCTGATATTATAGAACTTATTTAATAATTTCATTAATAATTTACATCTTAGTTAACTTTTTGCTTAATTCCTATTGGTCGGTTTCTCAATGCTTGGTTAACACGGTTTAACCAGCAGTTAAGCTAGCTATAAGTTTAGAATGTGATTTACCACTGAACATTTTATGAATAACTATTCACATTCTAAATTTGTAGTTAGTTAACTGTAGGTTAAATTACGTTAACCGAGCATTGAAAAACCGGCCCTTAATAAAGAAAGATGTAAACTATCTGAATATCTCAGTATAAAATAAGCAGCACTACATTTAGTTCCTCCTGACCACTAGTAAATTTGATTCAAACTTTCACAATATAATTTTGTGTAATACAGATGGAATGCGTTTGTAGAGCGGTCCCTTGTTCGAGTAAATGGAGTTCGGAAGGGGGGCAGATTTCATAGAAACTATTATCATCGCTTTCAATTGAACCCTGACTTGCTTACAAGATAGCAAGAGCGGATGGATGTGATGATATATAGTAACATGGAAACTTGTGTTATGTGCGACTTCTAAGAATTTGGCTCCTAATTCCTCACCGACTGCATGTTTCTTACAAGTTTATAAAATATTTGTTTATTGATATACTGCCGCCTCAGAAAAGGATATTTGTATTTCTTAATTTTTTTATATAAAGATAAATATTTCATAATCATGTAACTATTAAACCCTTTGTACTAAGAAATAAGGTCGAACAAAATACGAACTACTGACTAAGAAAGCAGTTGAAAAACTAGAAGCATGAAATGTGTGGACACTGAATGGTTTATAATACACAAAGAAGAGAATCATTGAAAACCTGGAGAATTTGGCTGTAGAACTATAACTGGTGAAACTAGAAATAATATAATAAAAATAATGTTGTTCGCTATTTTGCTCTTAGACTTATATCATGGTCGGTTCTGAATAGCAAAACAGAATATGTATATGTACCTAACATGTTATTTTTGGTTCTTGCGGCTGTTTTTTCTAAAATATATTGTAAAGAAAATATAAAAGAGACTCATGATATATGAAGTGGTCCACGCAAAATTTGTGTCAAATTTTTTGTCGCATATCTTTTGACATACGTATATAATAAGTCGCAGATACATGACTCTTCTTTTGTTATTTAGGTGATTGCCTCAACCACTACCTTCAAAATTCGTGTAGTTCATATATTTTTAGAGATCCAAACAAAAACACCTTGTTATGTTTTTTTTTGCAAAAACTTGGCTTATTCCGAGAGGCCATGGCTTATTCCGAGAGGTTCTGAAAAACAGTTATATGGTCAGTTTGCAGACCCATTTGTTGCCTTTAATAATCTCCTTGAATCATTCCGCAACACAACTTGTTTTGAAGATATAGCATTTTTAATGACTGCCCATGATTTAACAAGGTGTTAGTATTACTATTTATGATATTAATATTTTTAATATTTACTAAGTAGGCTTTGAAGTTTTGAGAGTATAATAGAAGCATTTTTTCTGTTCATAATATTACCTATTGTATCGTTCTTGTAATAGTATTCAATCTTCACTAAGGCTCGACATTTTTTATAATTTGAAATAACAATACTTCTATTGTTGTACTGTTAAAACACTATTATCAACCACGTAAATCTAGACTAAATCTGTAAAAATATGCAGATTACTTCGTTTCAAAATTTTCCGTGATACTATACCGATCAAAGTTTAGGTATACCTACATAGACTTTGTACCAATACAACGATGTATGAATAGTGAACATGTGCAACTAAAAAATAAAATTCATCTGATGTATATTTATTTTAAGAAATATCTATATACAGAATATACTATAGAATTATAGGCTATAGAATGTACTTTCTCCCAGGTTTCATCCCTATATTCCACTCTAATTCCATCCTCTCAGATTTAAAAAATCTATAATGATAATAGACTTTATATCTAAATAAAGAATAGTGGATTCACAGTAAAATCAATTAATTCTGAGTGCAAAATTGTATTTACTGACATGACACTAGCATAGCACACGTCTCACTAAAATATTCAAACTATGGATATTTACACACCACATTACATTCAGGTGGATACTAACATGGACTTCAAGTCGCCATTTACGAAAATATAATTATCATTATATTTGCAAGTTCAATGAATGGACAGCTAACAAAGCATATAGTAAATTTATTGCTTAGTTTTTTTAATATAGGTATCTCAGGTTATGTCATTTTAAAATACTAGGTTGACCAAATACACAACATCAAAAGCGCAACTCTTGCAATGCAAAGAGCAACTCTTTATAGGCTACTATGTTTATGGAAATATTGATTCAAAAACCTTTGAATCGAAATAGTTTCAGCTTTAAACAAGAAGAGATTGGAATTCCTTAAGTCCACAGCAACTATTTATTTGTATCTTATGGAGCCTGTAACTTGTCTTAGAAGCCAATAGTATAAATATAACACATCTGACATCAGACACTTCTGAAATAACAAATAAGTAATGCCATTATAACTCACAACTGGCCTTAGTCTAAACATGTAACTAAAACATGGACAAGTCAACATGTGAATATTTTATGGAATGTGGAAATATTATTGTAGATTTATACTATTAAAGCCCAATATAAAAAAGGTAAATATTGCACATTATTATGTATATATTACACACGGTGTATCACGACAATCTGAATCAATCGTCTAATAGATGGCGCTTGCTTGACTTTCGGTCACTCTCGGTTATATCCGAAGTCGATGCTTATTTCCAAATAGAACACACAAGTTTTTGTTGCATTTTTGAACCCTTGGAAGGGGTTTGCTTGCTTGTCATAGTTGTATGGCAAATTCGTTTCTTTAATTTTGCGTGATAAGTGTATGTAATTTAATTTAATTAAATATACAATATTTAATTATTAGTTAATAAACCATTAGGTAATTGAAAATTAATTGTAGACTTGAAATTTAGTTAAAAAATCTCCATTATCTAGTTTAGAAAATTAAATCATATTTTTTTAAAATATTTAACACCTTGTATGTTGAAAAGGTAAATTTTGTGTGTTTTAAAATTGTTCATATGAAAAGCCAAAATGTACATTAAGAACCTACTATCACATGCTCTGACGTCCGACGTTAAGTTAGACTCACGACGTTAAGTTACTTATTCAGAACACGTTATGAACCAATATTTTGAATCATTTATTAACTATTTAAAATATGTTCCACATACCCTACCTCCCCTAACATGCGAAATAAATAGCGTGCAGGAATGCTGGCTTGCATTCCTTTGATATTTAAAAGGCGACAAAGGAAGGGAAAGGATAGGAAAAGCTTTGTGTGTGAAGTATTCAAAAACTGAAGAAAATTCAAAATATTGTACTTATATTTTGTATGTAAAATATGGGACACATTCAAAGTAAGAAGTTTTTAAAGAAATTTATAAAATTAAGAAGAAGGAAAATAATTATATATAACATTTTTATATAACTATTCTTTACCATTAGGTTATAAAGTCACAATTACTATGGAAAAATAAAAAATGAATAGGAAGTGTAAGTGATTAAATGATATTTTTGCGAAGACAAAAATGTTCATAGCTACCCGCTATGAGAGAACAAGGCCATTATTTTCTGCACCAAATTTATAATTAACCAGCTTACATAGATGAATAGCGAAATATGTCAGCGGCAATAATATACAGGGCACCTCAATACGATGCACTTTTGATCACTTTTATAGGTCATTTCAAAAAGTTATTTCTAGTCCACCCTGTATATTACATCAAAAAATTTGGCTAAGGGATGAGAGATCCTCAGTCCTTGTATAACTGCACCCCAAAATTTAACTTCTAATTTTTCTGTGGTAAGAGACAATGAGAAAAAACATAATATTACATTTCTTATAAAAAATACATGGCGTTCCACTTAAACAAATCTGTCTACGGCAGCTGGCCGTCCACAAAGCAACCAACATATTATTTATAAAATTCAGGACAACTTTCCAGATTTGTATCTCAAATAATAATACAGATAAGGGGAAGTCCATTCTCTACCAATAACTCTGTACAATCTATTTTAGCACCATATGCCTACATTATTACATATGTAACATTTTATTACAATACCTACTTGTAATGATAATCTTTACACCAAAGAATTACGTTACATTTATTTGATTAAATTCTTTATACAATTAAAAGTGTCTTCTGTTTTGCCCTCAGTTGACTTTGCTCTCATTTTATAAATATCCTATTTTCCAAAGAAATTAAATTAGATCTCTTTAGCTTTGGATAAATGCATTTTCTTTAAGAACCGCATTTTAAATGTAGGTACCTATTCTCTGAAACTTAGAGGGTATATTTTCAAAGGTGGTAAAATAATTTATTAAAAAAACCAATTATTATTGCTTGGAATAATGTAAATGACTCTATACAAGCCGAAATTTAATATTCCATTGTTCATTTTAACTTCCCAAGCCATTACGGAAATAAAGTTTCTACATAAACGCTTCCGGTCCGGTAGTCGGTCCAAGAATTATGAATAAAAATAATAGTGATATGTATTTGACATTTAAAATGGTAAAACTGTGATGACGAAAACCATGGAACACATATCAGATAAAAACACAAAATGCAATTATTATTATAGAATTTATAAAGTGCGAAACCGGTCAGTGTCTTATGGCTGATTTCGATGACAGATGTGACGAGTTTCGTGGAGATGTCGGAGTAATGCAATGCCAAGAGGGGTACCTACATAGTCTATGGAGTAGTTGTTTTCGGCATCTTCTTGAGATAAATTAATATAACTATATTTTACCTCAAATATCTGTTTTAAATACAAACCTATATTTGTAATTGTATCAACTTAGTGCAGGTTTGCAGTGGTGGAGAAATAGGTGATAAATATATAAGTACAAACGCTGTACATGTAAATATTTAGAACAAGTCTGCATTTCAAGAATAAATAGGGGAATATGAGCTTCCCTGACTCAGAACTCTCCTAAATTACCCGCTGATGTTCTGACAGAGATCTGATTTGGAGTTACCCGTGAATAGGAAACGGAAATTTTCGAGAAAACGAGAAGCTATAGGCAAATTATGTCCCATAATATACATAAAAATCATTAGCAGTGCAGTACCAAAAGTGCCTTTTTGATTTATTAAATAACGTTGATAGGTGCACAAGGTGATCAGATCAGATATATCTGTACCGGAACCTTCATTCTTAAACACTCTATAATTTCTTGCACTGCCTGAACAAAAAAGCAACATTTTAAATGGAAAATATATATTATACTCTCCCTATACCCAATCTCATATATTTAACATTATATAAAAAAATTAACAAATGTAAAGGTTCGTAAAAACATTGTTATAACTGTTTTAACATATAGGATTCTCTATTAATTTTCCGTAGTGGAGAAAGTGAACATGGTGTGTTAATTTTTTTGTAATTAAAACTTGAAGGGGGTTGGAACCTTTGGTGTGAAGATAACACTGACGTAGTTTTTCACATAACATTAAAACAAACTATACTGCACTCGACGCGCGTTTCGCCAATCAAGATGGCATCATCTGGAGATGACAAAACTGAGCTGATGATGAAGATGATAAAAAGTTTTTAACATCCCCAGATGATGCCAACTTGGTTGGAGAAACGCGCGTCGAGTCCAGTATAGTGTCTTGGTGTTACGTGGAAAACTACGTCAGTGATATCTATAATTAAAATAAATTTGAACGTAATCTACATTATGCTTCATTCCTTTATACAAATATTACATTAACAGTTTAAGAAGTTGAAACACGGAAATATTTACCTACATACTGTATAGTTTTACTACATGTTATATAGAATTAAGTTGTTTTTCTTACAGCATTGGCATTAGGTAATAGTTGCCTATTAACCATGGCATTATTTATTATTGAATTAGCAGTTAGGTACTTAAATTTTCACTGTAATTCATTCAATTTAATTATGTTTGTCTATTTTTTCATTATAAGCTAATTACTTATGGATCTTCGTAAACAATTTGTGACATAAAGATGTTCTATAAGTGCGTTTCATTCAAAATGATAAAACTGAAATATATTTACCATGGTGTTTTAAATTGAATTGAAAATCGATTGGTAGATCATGTATATTATATATTAGTAAGTAGTTTTTGATATTCTGACGAATGCAATTCATGATCTTCTACAGAAAAGTGTAATATACTCTATATCTCTATGCTATTTAGGAAGTTAATTCAGTATTTAATTTCCTGTTGTAAATTACCTCAGTAATTAATGTGAACGATGATTGACAGATGATAACACTTCAAACAGAAACATAAAATATAATTATATAAACTGCTAGACGAAGTATAAAAATAATATAATACCAGTGACTATAGATAGTCACTGATAATACCTATACAATAGAGGTAGATCCTCGGACACATTTTGTATAGAATGAAACTTCTTGCAAGATTAAATGAACAAAAAAGGGTGTATAAGGTATCTAGGTAATAAAGGTAGTTATGTAGCCTATAACGAAAAATAGACTAGATAGCTAATACTAATAGATAAATAATAATTAAATATAATGTATTATTATGATCATTTAAATAGTCAAACAAGAATCCAAGCGATACACGTCATTAGACTAGCTATAAAATTATTTACAAGATGTTAAAGGGCCAAAAACATTTATTTCCTTGTAATTATTATGGACGACTCGAAAATCGAACCTATACAGGTAAACAGAAAACCATCGTCTCTACCACAAGTTTACCCATAGCACCCAGGCAATTTTTGTTATAAAAAATCACTAACACTATTATTATTACTATTGAACCCCAATTTATATGTATATACATTAGATATATCCACAACTTTGCAAACAGAAAATACTTGTTACATCCTTAGCTAGGGTACATAGTTGGTTTCTTTTGGGATTACACCACCTGTAAAATAACAAAAAGCAGAAAACCAGAAGTATACAAATTAATTATTCAAAGTGTAGTAACAAGGCAAACTTCTAAAGTTTGCCCCAAAAAACCACTGTATTAACGTGTGATAAAATAATATTTGATATATTGACTAAATTTTATCAGTGGTTTTTCAGTTTTATACAAAATTTTATAATATTACATGTCATATTCTAAAATATGTCCAAATAAAATAGTTATAATAAAAAATTAAAAGAAATTAAACACTTAACTAGCTTTCGTCTAGACGTTTCGAGTTGATCCTCAACTCTTCTTCTGTAGACTATTTTTATGTTGAGAACTCTTTATATGAACGAGAAGTAGTTCTTGTCAGATTGACATTTTTAATTTAAATTGTCATCACATGCACTGATCACTATGATATTATTAATTTTCCATTGGTAACATCTTTTTGGAGTAGAGGAAGCCATGTTTGATCTATGAATATTGTTTCCGACGAAATACAATTATCACCATTAAGTTTAATGAAAGCACTTTCTTTTAATTTTCTTTTAACCGATTTTTCTTCCTTTTGTAAAACTTTAGCCTGTGTCCAATCAACTCGGTGACCGTTATCCCATACATGTTTTATATGTATGGGATATTTCGTAGATCAAACATGGCTTCCTCTACTCCAAAAAGATGTTACCAATGGAAAATTAATAATATCATAGTGATCAGTGCATGTGATGACAATTTAAATTAAAAATGTCAATCTGACAAGAACTACTTCTCGTTCATATAAAGAGTTCTCAACATAAAAATAGTCTACAGAAGAAGAGTTGAGGATCAACTCGAAACGTCTAGACGAAAGCTAGTTAAGTGTTTAATTTCTTTTAATTTTTTATTATAACTATTTTATTTGGACATATTTTAGAATATGACATGTAATATTATAAAATTTTGTATAAAACTGAAAAAACACTGATAAAATTTAGTCAATATATCAAATATTATTTTATCACACGTTAATACAGTGGTTTTTTGGGGCAAACTTTAGAAGTTTGCCTTGTTACTACACTTTGAATAATTAATTTGTATACTTCTGGTTTTCTGCTTTTTGTTATTTTACAGGTAGTGTAATCCCAAAAGAAACCAACTATGAATCGTTAAAATACACCACAAATAAGTTACAGACATTACTTAGCTAGGGTATTTTGTTAAACGACCAAAATATTATAGTATAAGCATGTGAACCAAAATTGAGCTGAATTCTGTGGAATATTCCATATTGCCGCTTTATTTGATAATACTATATTTATTTTTGGTTTTCTGAATTCTAACAGCATTACACATAATATGACTATTAAAAAAATATTCGAATTTTTCTACGGACATTAACGAGCTAAGACATAAATACTTCAGGAGTGCAAAGCTAAAACTATGATAACGCTAATGTCGACAGTATTTTTACTTGCGGCACTAATTTTGCTATTTTAAAGCGGAAAGTTTCCAATGGTAATCCCAAAACTGAATAAATTTCAAGTCGCTATACACGTACTCGGTATATATCTATATAAAATGGTGTCTGTGTAAGTGACGGTGGACGACGAGTCCACTTTCCTGAGCTTTCTTCCGCTAATGCAGTACTCGTGTAGGGATGTTAAAATCGCCTTTGGGCCGTCGTGAGGACGACTCCTCTATACTTAACACGTACCTAAAACCAAGTTTTCGCTCTGCTTCCTCAGTTCCACTAAAGCGATAAAATCGTTTATCTATTACTGGGGGCCTAATCTACTCTGTCGTAAATGGCCTATATGATACGCTTCTTTGTTGTCAGATCTGCACACCGACTTTATTGAAAGTCTCGAAAGATGTATAAGATTAAGATAAGGAACTTAGTTTATTTCGCCATTGGCACATTTATCTCTAATAACTAAAAACTTTTTTAACGAGAAAGTATTTGCATTTGCTTGTAGTTGGGCAGGATTAAACCGATCAAAAAGAAAACTATTTTTTAAGTTGCCTAAGATAGGGGTGGCAAATAAGGGCCTGTAAGGGAAAACGTGTTGCTATTAAGAGTCCATTCTCTAGGTAGAAATAAGCCCTAAATCGGCGTTCGCCTCGTATCTAATTATAAAAAAACTATAAAAGACCGACTTCTAGTAAAAAAGTATTGAAAGATAAGACTTTAGTCTAAGTCCCTATAGTAGTAATTTTTGGTATTTCTTTTAATTTGTAAAATTCCAGGCAAACAATCTTGTACTAAAATAGCGTATTTTCAAAAATTATTTTCTCTAAAATACATGTATTAAACAAAAATTTGCTACTATAGGGATCTAGTTTATCTTTTGATCTTTCCGGTGATATATAATTTATAACATTAAAAAGAAATTTTGTTGCAATTATAAGACAAATCCGGTACCCTTGCAATGAGGGCTAACTTTATTTCCATGTGCCTTTGTACTTCGGCTTTACGTGCACCTTCGAAATCTTAATAATTCGATAGTTGGAATATATAAGTCTCCACCCATCGGCCACCCATCCTCTCAATCCGGCCCAACATTCATGCCTGTCAAATCTACAGAGAATGGACCCTTAAAAAGAACAAATAAGTAACCAAAATATTACACCAAGGCAGATAGCCAACTACACTGGACGTACAAAAAATAATTGGGGCACTTTTTTGAGTGACGGCTGTGACCTTTCCACATATTAGTCACACATCATCTAACCAGAAGTTTTCTAAATATCAGATTAAAATATTTCTAATAGTCATAAATAAAATGTTCTAGGAAAATCACATCCAAACTTTACAGCTAACTAACTACTGGAGTCAAAGCTACTGGGTGAACTATGTTTAAGAAGCATTAAAAAAACAACCCATAAGGATAATATACATAAGTTAAATATATCAAATTATTAATTATATTCCAAATGAAAACTGTAGCTAGGTATAACAGCAAATTCATGTCCCTAATTTTAACATTTTAGCAGGTATTACGAGCCACCCTAAATAACTCCGTTACTGTTTTGTTTCTAGAGAAATCCCGAGACAGATCGGTTTTTGCTTGGAGGACATATTTTGCTATCAAATTTAACGTGGCAACATGTACCGCCTCCCCCCCCCTCAGCACAAATGCGAAAATTTTAAATAGGGATTAGGGGTCAAGTGACCCCTCATATGAATAGTCTTTCAATTCTCTTTTCAACCATATAAATATGTTTGATATTCATTTGCCATTTCGCGACAAAATCTATCCAAAACTTTTTTTTGAAAAGAATTCACATTTTTTTTTCTATTTTCGTAACAACAGCCAGTAATAATTTTATTTGTCATTATTTTAACAACTGTCAATTTTAACAACTATCAAATCAGAGCATCAATATTCGTTACTTAAATCATTTTCTGCTGCTTGTTCGTTAGCTTTTATTTGTTGCTTGTGTTACTTTAGTTTGTGAAACAGATTAATACAATGGTCTATATTCGGTAAGAACGAATTGAAATAGTAAGTTTATATTATCAAAACGGAAACTATGCCAGAATCGCTGCTCGCATCTTCAATAATAATAATCCTACAAAAAATGTGCGGCACAAGTATGTTTTAGAACTTATGAACAAGTTTGTGACAACTGGATCTGTTAATAACAAGAAACATAATGCTACCTGAATCGCTAATGATGAAAATGTTGCAGTTGCTGTTGCTGTTATAGGTCATGTGACTTTACATTTATGACATTTTCGTTTTTCGTTTGACTTCATTACATCGACATTTGATGGTGGATACGACTTCAACTATATGCATTATTATCTACCAGGAATGAGGTATAATATGAAAATCATAGCTGGCCAATATCAGCTTAGTCAAACTTGATGGCCAAATAATACAGACTTTACATAATATGATGTCTAGAATTTGCATTTCAGTTAGATTTATGAATAAGGAAAAATTCGCAATTAAGAGTAATAACATTAATATATTCTGCCTTTTATTGGTACTCTGCCGCAATCCTAAAAGTATAAAAAATAAACCGCTGCACCAAAAGTAACTACCTAAATATAATAAATTTCGATCAGCGTTTTAGTTATCTATTGAAAGGGAAGTAAACTAATCGTTCAGAAAATATTATCTAACAGCTTATGAGGTCATTGTAAAGTAAGGGGTATACTTGAAAGTCTTATATAAGGTTTGTTCAGCAGCCTGTCATAAATGTTGGAAACAGTCAGGAGTTTGCGCATTACGGAATTACTGTTCCAGCATCTAAATGTCAGTAACATTTTACATAAGCTTGTTGTTCCTGCAGTTGTTAGTGACTTTTCTGATCTGTTGGAAACCTGTTTTAAAAGTTTGCAAATTTTTTACGAACATTGCTGAACATTAACCAAACTTTTTTGTGCTTTCTAGTCGAGTCCTCTGTGACGTTGACAGACACCGTGACACAGCTTTCAGTGTACAGATTATTATTTCAGTGTGATTTTTGTATTTTTGTGTGTGGCGTACAATTTACGTTTACTTATAAATCATGCCCCAGTTAAGTTACTTTCCTTAAATTTAGCTAAGGAAGTGTGCAAATCGTAAACACTTAACAGATTTCAAACATGTAACCTAATAAAAATATTGAAATGGATATTATGGATGAAAATGATAACAGTTCATCGGAGAGTGAATATTATTATAATTAGGACGTTCCAACTGAAAACGTTTGTAAACATAACAAACACTGTTGCTAACCATCATGCGCACTGCACCCTTGTTGCCAACATGTTTCCAACACTTTGCTGGAACAAACCTATAATTTTAAGAAATCACGCTAGTAGCAATAAGTAAATGGGATCTAGCTGCTTCAAAAATTTTTACTGTATCATTGGAAAATAAAGGAGTTGTGTCAACTGCTGATACAATAGTCGAACGTAATCATTTACGTTTTAGATTCATCGATATAGATAATTGTTCTCCAAATAAAACTCAGTAAACGAAAATTTAAACGATTTAAACTTTAATAACATTGATCTACAAATAAGAATTGGTTTAGTACAATGTTATTACGAATGCGACAGAAATTACATTGCTGGATTATGAAGATTTCGTATGAAAATGGGTTTGAGAGCAGGGTCCTGTCAAATGGTAGCGTACCGTAATTTGATTAGCAGATTTGAAAGATCAGGGTCTGTAACCTACAGAGATCAGGAAGACCAAGGATTAGTGATGTCCAAGTTGCAGAAGTTCTTCGGGAAAACAAAACATTCTCAACACTAATACGTTAGCAATCAGTAGCATGAATTCGATATTAAATGCAAATACACATGCCATACACCACGGTTTTGAAAACTTTACGCAAAATTCTGAAAATGTATTCCAATAAACTTAATGTGCTGTTTGAATTAAATGCTGCAGATTTTCCTATCAGGTATGCTTTTCCTATACAAATATTGGCTTAGATGGAAATTGAACCCGAATGGTTATCCCGTATTTTATGGACAGATGATGCCCATTTCTGTCTAAGTGGTGGAATCAATACTCAAGACTGTCGAATTTGGTCAACAGATAATCCACATGAAATCATTCAGGAAGGTCTTCATGACAAGAAAGTCACCGTTTGGTGCGGTTTCACATCTAATTTTATCATTGGGCCATACTTTTTTGAGGAGATACAGAATGGAGAGGTCGTATCTGTAACTGTTACTGGTGAACGATACCTGTAAATGTTATGGGATTATGCCATTCCACGGATACCAAACGAGCCTTTTACCGATATTTACCGACTAGTTAAAGATTGTTTAACTGATGTTTTTCAAAATCGTGTTATAAACAGACATTTTATAAATTTATGGCTTCCAAGATCGCCTGATCTTAACCCAGTGGATTACTGGCTGTGAGGTTATTTGAAAAATTTGGTGGTTAGGACAGGACCAACAACGCAGGAAGAATTAAAATACTCTATTAGGGAGAAAATTGCTGCAATTCAATCAGGAAAGGTGAATAACCTGTTATTAACTTAATTATTTAAAAATATATAATACGCTGAAATATATCCCTTACTTTATGATAACCTTAGATATCTATTGTAACTGATATCTGAAAATCAGAGAAAATATTTAACAATCTGAAATAATAAAAAATTCAAGTGCTGCGTATTTATATTGATAAGAGACGAATCCAAAACGTTAACTAGAAATTGTAATGTTTAATTTTTACTATTATAATTATTATCTGCTTTTCTCAGTATGAGAACTTTATTTTTTCGTTGAGTAAATCCATAGATTTAAGATTGAGCAAAACCAAGTTTTAAAAATCAACATTTTATTGTTTCTTTCGGAATGGTTTATTTTCATAATTTTTAAATTTTCAGAAGTGTGGCAAGATATTCAATAAAAAAAAGAATATCCAGATAATGTTTTAAATAAATAGTTACAGATAATATCTAAAATAGGAATATTACCTAATAATAGTAACTCTACTCCTCATTCTAACCCAATAGTAACCCAATAGCCGAAAAGTTCTTGAATTGTGTATAGAGCGGAATATTATGATTCTGTTAACATAATGAATTGGCCAGGATTAGGCTTGCTTGCTAACAAGAAAAACCATATCAGTCAGAAAATGTCTTTACTCAAAAGTATGTCCAGATATATTCTTCTTTTAAAGCATGCTTTGCTTGAAATAAAAGTAGGCAATTAGAAATGATTCATTTACAGGAACATAAATTAATATTATAGGTTGAGTTTATCCTCCTAAATAGTGGTTTCCTTTGGTAGATTTTTTTAATAAGTATCAATGATAGCCTTAATAATATCACGGTTTCTTATAAAGAATTAATAATTTAATATTGACACGCCCCATAAGTTAAATTGAATTCATGTTCGCAGATTCACGGGTAATAGCAAATAATATTATATTGCAATGGGACGGGCAGTACGAAACAGAAAAGTATAAAGTACCTTCATTCTTACGACCCAAAGCACATTCAAGCAGACGGCACATATAAAGAAATCTAAAAATTGGTCGAGAGTCTGAGAACTGTGAATACGATTCCGTTCATCCGTTGCGTACCATACGATCGATCCCGACATAATATTTGCGTTTAGCTTTAATAGTTTCATGCGGTACCTACTCTCGCGAATACTTGCCAACACAAGTTTCCATACGTTTACGTTAGAATCAGAAGATTATAAGTATAGTACTCTCCCGGCAACTTTTTGAATGCCCCTCTTTATAAATTCCTCTAAATCATATTAAAGCTGACATAGGAAGTGATTAGATCCCGTTTTTATACTAACTTTTATAGCAAGATATATTGAAAATAGGGTAAGAACAATGTGTCCATTTTATTCAGCAGCAATATTATACTAAGTATCATTAGCATATTTAATTTTTAATTAGGTACATCAAGTTATTAAAATAAAACTGAGGGACTAAACATTTTGGTTTTAAAGTAAAACGACTACCTACTTACTATTTAGAAACCAATATACTTATACCAGTGAATTTTGTGATAATGATTGTGGAAAAACGTTTTATTCAAATACGAAAAATACAAAGTTAAAATCTTTAGTTCATAATCTCTCAATCGTATTCGTCATGAGAAGACAAAAGATAAATAAGTAACAGATTGGCTTGTAATGTTCTATTTAATTATAGCGGAAGGTTTTTGTCATTAACAACGCAAGATTTACATTACATTATTTTCAGTGCCAAGATCATTATAATATATAATTAGTTTTGAGGATGAAATGCCAACACCTAATTAAATAAACATTGTATTTATATACAAATTTATCATAACAAGTTGTCGAAAATTGCAGTTTTGGGTGATACCAAAGTCGTTTCTAGCAAATTATCCAATTAATAAAAATGATTCTGTATAGGAAGATTAATAAAATAATTCACATTATTTTTATATTATTATATTTCAGGTCCAGTCCTCGATATTACATAATTGTTTACATTGTAGTACATGCTTCTTCTACTTCCGAGCACAAGGTTCAAAGAAAATTTCAAAGCTTGCCCTGTCCCGCATTGTCACCGCTCTGTCAGGCCGGTCTGTCATCATTGTGTTTTTTGTGCTCCGAGCAGTCACCACGCTCTTACATATCGTATCGATATAGTAATTAGAAAAGCAACTCTGCTGTAATTTACAGCCGAGGAATTTGACTATCTTATGTAAGTAGACATTTACATTTATTTTTTAGTTGACATCTCTCTGATTTCCTATGTAATCCAAAGAAGGAGATTGCCTTTTAAGGAAGGCAGTCTCTGTTTTATACTAACGTTCTTTTCAGCCCCTGAAATATGGGTAAATCCAAGAACACTCGTAAATTACGACTGTTCTTCTAACTAGGGTGTACTAGTAATAGGTCAACTAGTAGTAGTGAGTCAGAAAATACCAGGAAATTGGTAAAGCGTTTAAAGAGATTAGAGAAAGAACTACTCAGCCGTCGTTCATTGTCATCATCTCCATCACGCAGTCGCACTCGCCACGTGAGGAGACAGCGGCTACGTTCCAACTCTCGTACCTCATCCCGTCACGGCGACAATCTACCGCGCGCACGGTCGACATTACCTGACAGCGTTCGATTGGATCGAGCGAGTGCTGATTCGGGGTTGCCACTTGGAGTGGAAATTCCCTATTCACAGGATGCTGGAAGCGATACTTGGAGTATTGCTTCTGAAAGTAATATAGACGCTTGCAGCGTCACAAATAATTTTGATGCTGACGGCCTGATAATCCACAATGATGTGTCGCTGCCGGAAGACATTCTGGAAATTCTAGGCGAAAATCCAGAAAAGAAATGTTTAAATGAAGTTACACTACATGACCAATTAGTGGTTAGATGGAATTCGTTGTTACAAAATGGACTTAAAAAAGAGGACTGTTTAACTCTTTTAAACAAGTTTGCTATTCCTAGCAATTTAGCAAACTTAGCCCCGCCGAAGCTGAATCTAGAAATTTCTGCGGCTTTACAAAAATAAAATTTAACAATAGATGCCTCTCAATGTGAAGTTCAGAACCAATTAGGCAAAGAAATTTGCGCTTTAGGGAAAGGTTTAACAACTAACATTGATAAAGTACCTGCAGACTTTAAAAATAATATGTTACCTAGTATCTTAGATTCTTAGAATTAGGCAAATAAATTTGCGCTTTAGCGAAAAGTTTAACAACTAACATTGATAAAGTAAGTACCTGCAGACTTTAAAAATAATATGTTATCTAGTCTCTTAGATTCTGGCAGAATCCTGACGAATATTTTCCACCGTATTTCGCATACTAGGAAAAATCTTATCATCCCTCACGTGAAGAATTTGGGGGAAGTGGCAGACAAATGTATTCCATCAGAATATCTGTTTGGGACAGATTTACTGGATAGGCTAAAATCATTAAAGACCATTGAATCTATCAGCAAGGATCTAAAGATCACTGCCAACAAGCCGAAGGCTTCACTATATAGGGGACAAAATAGAGGAGGGGGAGGAGCTCAGATACGGACATATAATCGGAACCTTCCCTCTTCCAGTCGTCCTTTAAATAATTCACAGAGACCGGTCCGTCGCTTGAGGGACTTGGTACCGGTCAGAAGCCAATCCTCGAGAATTTACCAATGGGAAAACATGAAGGATTCTCAGTGGAGCAACGGGGAAAAAAGGATACGGAGGGAAAAAAGGTAAAGGTAAAGTTTTTATGCTGGTCGCTTAAATACATTTTATGAACATTGGCTATCAGTCACGTCCAATGCAATTGTATTGCTTTGGAAACGAGGTTATTCATTACCTTTTTCTGAGGCACCCTTCCAACCAAGACCGTTTGCACCAACTAAATTTAATAATACCGAACAAAAAACCATTGAAACCGAAATTTCAAACGTAATTAAAATTAGCGCTATTCAAAGATGTTACCCTGCACGTAATCAGTTTATTTCCAGAATATTTTTGGTCGATAAACCCAACGGCAAGAAGCGATCCATCCTTAATTTAAAGAAACTTGAATAAATACGTTTGTGCTCCACATTTCAAAATGGAGGATGCGCGAACGGCGAGCAGATTAATTAAGTACAAATGTCTACGCGACTACTATTGAATTAAAAGACGCATATTATTTACTTCCAATTAAAAAAGATCACAGGCAGTATTTACGGTTTTGCTATAAAAACAAGTTGTACGAATTTACCTGCTTATCGTTTGGCTTGGCATCAGCGCCTTATGCTTTTACCAAACTTTTAAAACCAGTAGTGCAGTCCTTGCGCGCCAGGGGTGCACTCTGTGTCAATTAGCTTGACAACTTCTTGATTTTGGGTTTATCAGAGGAGAAATCTTCCAGAAACACTCTTCTGACCACTTCACTATTAAAATTTCTTGGGTTCCTAATTAATACTGGAAAGAGCGTGCTATCTCCTGGTACCAAATTTAAACATCTCGGTTTCATTATTGATTCCAGAAATATGACAATGGAATTGCCTGATAAGCGCAAAAAGATTCAGAAATGTATTCTGAAGACTATCGATAGCAAGAGCTGCAAAATTATAAAGTTTGCAAAACTTCTCGGTTTATAACTTTCGCATGCCCAGCGGTCAAATACGGCTGGCTATATACGAAGCTCCAATACGAAAAATTCCAATTTTAAAAAATGACCTCAAAAGGGATTTTTTCAATTTAGGAACTTTTAAGAACGCAAGTTTTATCTGGCTGGGGTGTTTATTGTAGGGGAGAAACCACTTTCGGATGGTGGACATCCGGGATACAGACAACCATAGAAACTATTTGGAGTTGCAGGCTATATATTACGGATTAAAATGCTTTGCAAAAAACTTGCTAAACTACAACATCTTAATTCGTACAGATAACACCACGGCCTTATCATACATAAATAGAATGGGGAGCGTCAAATTTCCGAAATGAAACTCTTTAGCTAGGGAAATTTAGCAATGGTGCGAAGTCAAGAATATTTCAATTTTCGCATTATACATACCTTCCAGTGAAAACTGGCAGGCTGATCGGCCTTCTCGTGCTTTGCATGCCGAGAAGGAATGGCCCCTTAATGCGGATTTTTTCACAAAGATAGGAGATCATTTTGGCCTTCCCGAAATTGACCTTTTCGCTTCTCTCCATAACGACAAATGTGAAAGATACTTTTCATGGGTCTTAGACCCAGAGGCGGAGAATATAGACGCATTTACGGTCCATTGGGGTAACCTAAACTTTTATGCCTTCCCTCCTTTTTCCCTTATTCTTTGCTCTTTACAAAAAATTGTAAATGACCAGGCAACAGGAATTTTAGTGGTACCATTTTGGGAGTCGCAATCCTGGTATCCACTGTTTTTAAAATTATTAGATAGTACTTTACTTTTTCTGGGCCCTTCTGATAATATGCTGTTTTGTCATTTCAGCAAAAGGAAGCATCCCCTCTCCAACGAGCTTACCCTGGCTGTCGCGAGGCTATCAGGGAAGCGTTTCGGCGCAATTGTATTGCCGAAAACACAATAACCACTATGGAAAATTCTTTAAGTGACAATACAATAAAACAATATAACACAACCTTAAAATACTGGTAGGAATACTGTAACCGCGCTGGAATTTCAACATTCAAAGGGGAAACAGTACATATAATATCTTTCCTCCAGGATATATTCGACAAAACTCGTAATATATAAGAATCATTGAATTCCCATAGATCGGCCCTTTCCTTAATAACTTCAAGAAATTTAGGGGATGATTTACGTTTGAAGCGCTTTCTAAAGGGCATTTTTAGACGTCGACCTTCTACGCCAAAGTACAACTGTACGTGGGACCCCCAATTAGTCCTCACATACTTAAAAACTTCTGAGGATAGCAGTCTAAAGCTATTGTCCCAGAAATTAGTTATTCTGAAGGCATTAGTTACAGGGCAGCGATTGCAAACCATTTCTTTGATAAACCTCCCAAATATACACTTTTCTAGTTCAGGTGCAAAGATTTTTGTCCCGGACTTCGAATCCAAAATCATTACAACCGTGTTTAGACCTTCCATATTTTGCTGACGATCCTTGGATCTGTGTAGCGTCAAATTTGAAAGATTATTTAGACAGGACTGAACCATTGAGGCAAACCCAATCGACTACATTGTTCATATCTTACAAAAAACCGTACACTGCAGTACGAAAACAAACCCTTAGCCGTTGGACGAAGGACATCCTTCAAGCAGCGGGTATCAATTCTGATGTCTTTTTAAACCTTATTCGGTCAGACATGCCTCCACCTCGGCCGCCGCGAGAAAAGGCCTTTCAATGGATGTAGTGAGAAAGTCCCCAGGATGGAGTTCAAAAGCCAATACATTTGCAAGGTTTTATAACAGGCCTTTAATAAACACTGACAGTTTTCTTACTACTGTATTAGACAACACGAATTAGTATAGAATATTATATAAGTCGTTTGTTGCATTTTTCAGTTTATATCACTTATCTCTGTTAACACGAGTATAGTGCACTTAATATCTTTAATATAATATGTTTTTCGATCAGGTTGTTTTACGGCCCCCCTTTCTTCCTTTGAACATCTACAATGTAAACAATTATGTAATATCGAGGACTGGACCTGAAATATAATTAAGCGATCAAATGAACTTACCTGTGAAGTTCGATCGTAATTATATGAAGGTCCAGTCCGAAGATATTACATCCCGGCCCATATCCCAGTCTGCCGTAAAATTTAGAGGTAGATACTTTAAACAAAATGATGACAGACCGGCCTGACAGAGCGGTGACAATGCGGGACAGGGCAAGCTTTGAAATTTTCTTTGAACCTTGTGCTCGGAAGTAGAAGAAGCATGTACTACAATGTAAACAATTATGTAATATCTTCGGACTGGACCTTCATATAATTACGATCGAACTTCACAGGTAAGTTCATTTGATCGCTTAAAAATATCTTTTATATTTTTATAATTATATTTTTAAAATCACACAATGCAATAGTGTGGTGGAAAGAAAATCATACACTTAATTGTGCACGATCACAAAACTTCTCTTGTACATTTTTCTTTTAGGAATTCTATGACAAATCGGTGACGATATCTTAATTGCTTTAACCGGGAAACCGGAAACACGCCAGAACTCCTATTTTCTCTGGAACGCTATTATATCTCCAATTTTAATCAGATCTGTTCTGCAGGTTAACAAGTCCCTTACACAATTTTTGGTTTTGTTGAGAAATGTTCTGATGCCAGCAGACTTACATTGTTCGTGTTTTCACGCTTTTCATATTCATGAACAGAGTAACTTATAACTTAACATGTTAGAGCTTAAAAGTGAACTCTAGGTATATGTATATAGGGCCCTAATAGGGTTGGGGGAGGCTATAGTGGGAAATAACAACGAAATATTCATCGAAACAAACTTTCCTGCGTTGTGAATTTTCTAGCGTATATTTTGTATAAATTTTGTCGTCAGCGGTAATACATATCCAGAGGAATAGATCACCTCGCAGTTAGATTAATATAAATACTCCTAAAGGAAGGAGATTAGAGAATAGTGAAATGCATATTATAAATGCAAATGTATACATTACAATATCTCAATTCTGAATATATGGTTACTAAAATTTCAAGCAACCTTAGCAAAATTCAATTAGTTTTATATCTCATTATAAACATTAATGCCACATCCAAAAAATAAGAGAAGCAACGCAATAGTGCGTGCATTCCTTAGATATAGGATTATAATCAGCAAAGTATTAATGTGCTTGACCGTCGCTGCTTCCTATAAATAATATTTAGTTTTGGGTAATTCGCTACATATAAAAAGAAAGTATAGCATATGCAGACAAAACCTTCTAGAAATGATCGCCAATCGTAAATAATAATATATGTACAGGGTTTTTAGTTAACTTGACAGCCGGCAGATTAATGGTTGATGGCTACGTTTCAGAGAACCTCAACATAGTTTATAGGCTTATTGAGTTGTTAGCTATACTTTTCTAATTAAATAGATTTGTGACTTTTATAGTTTGAGGTAGAATAGGTTTGCCACTAAGTTTTCAGTCGGGATATCCTTGTATACAGGCTGTACTCACTAGGATGTTGTATATTCAGTGAATAAGATGGTTTGTATTTGTAGACAATATGAGATACTAATTAGTTTTTTTCATTAGAGGAAATATAAATAATTCCCTTAATGTATAAAATCATATTGTGATGTTTTTTAAATTACAGTATCCAGTTAACATTTCCCTTGCCTGCATTATGTGATTCCTGCTTAGAGGCAAGGCATCAGTGGTCAACTTTCCCGATGATATTTCTGCTTAGAAGTTGCGATGCTCGTAACTTAGAAATTCAAATGCAATAAGACTTCTGATGTCCAGATTGGTTAGTATTGAGAATACAGGTTATCCTTTTCTGCCTAAGGCGTATATTATTTTATTGTCCAGTATTCTGATGTTCCATGGTAATGATAATGATGCTTTATTGTAAGTGATAGAACAAATATTCTTGTAGCATCTTCCTTTTATTAACATTTTTAATTTATTAAAACAAACATAAATACTCTGGAATTGAACTAACTACAACTTTTTAAATAAAATAATCTCCTAGAATTTGAAATTAGTGAGAGGGTCGACTACAAGCTAAAATAGCTACTTCCCAGTGGTCTCATACCTAAGGTCCGTTATTTATCCTCCCTAGTCGTCTGGCTCACTTGAATAGTCAACCAATACATACATTACATACCAATACAATACATTATCTACTTGAGACTATGGTGGGGGTATCTTAAAGTACGTGTCAGCCCGTTTCGCCTTCTCCTCTCGTCTTCGTCTGAATATCTGTTAGAGTACGCTAAAAATTTCGTGGAAAACTGGGTGCTGCTTGGTTCAATCGATATCAACAGTGTTTTATACTTTCTTTTGGTGTTTTCTTTATTCATAAGTGTAATTACGGCTAACCGTAGACCAGCCGAGCCAGTCGGCCACCCTCTTAGTTCTGACCGAGCGTGACAACTTCTTTGTGCCACTACATTGTCCGTGTTATTTGACTCAACATTCAAAGATATTGGTGAAGGCGGCTATGCACAAGTGGTTAGTGAAAAATGCAAGTGAACTTATCTTGTTATTTTGTAGGGCTAGCAGTGATTGTCTACCCCTTGTGGAGATTTAATTCGATTGCCCACAATGCTTTTGCGGACCATTTCTTCAGCAACTATAGATATAACTGCCAGCAGCTCTGCTTACACAATGCTCTGGCATGGCGGACCATAGTTGGAAAATTGGAAAAGAAGATTGCTCCTTCAAGTTTCAGCTTTTAGCTATACTGAGTAGGATCTGTTGTATACAAATTTGGGAAAGATACTATTTGCACTGACCTGTAAAAGAAGCGTCCAGTTGATCTTACTCTTTCGCTAACAGTGACTGATATTTCGATATCGTATATTATGTTGGTCACCTATCGATCGATTCGAGTACTACAATTCTTGTCAGAACCACTTCTTCCACCTAGATATTTAGTGATGGGAGATACAGAATTTCCTTCGTTACACTTGTTAGAGTTGTTCGCATAATATACAGGCGGCTTCTTTTATCTAGCTAAACTTTTATTATTGCTTTTAGATTATCAGACACTGTCTTCATATTTTTATAGCAATTACCTTATACACATTTTCGTTTTCGTCCAATTTTCGTTTCATTCCTCAGATTTTTGTTATGTTCTTACGGTACTCTTCATAAGAGATGTGTACCTTTTTTTGGTATATTTTCTGCAGATTTCAAGTTACCTTTGTAAGTACTTGTACCTAAAGAGGTGGCCCTATGTGTACCAGTTTTCTCTTCCTAGTAATAATGCCTACCTCTCTCTTTTCTCTCTTTTTACATAATTATTGTAAACTCTACAAACTCTTTTACAATAATTCTCTTTCGAAATATAAATAAAACTGTGAACACACAGTATCGGATTTACAGAATCAGATTTAATGAATGCGACCCCTACCATATACGCATGCTCAAAATTATTATCATAGCGGGTGACTTCGAATTAGAAAACACATCTATTTTATTCACAACTGCTAAAAAGGTATACTGTAATTATGTAAGTCTATCGTCGAAGCGTTACACTGAAGTGTTTATTTTTATATTTACTGTCACAGTGGTAACTTTTGCATTGTATTTAATGCAACTTTACTTCAAACGCTCAAAATAAACTATCTGTGATGTTATTCTCTTCGTGATGACAATTATGAAGCAATATAGATTTTCTAAATCAAACCCTCTCGTAAAAACTTTTTGATCGTCTGGTATATAGTATATGGTTATCACATCCCGTCTTAGATTTATTGAGGAAATGTCTGTTATGCAACCAGAATATTTCTTTTTATTCACTTTTTTCGTATTAAACTGATAACATGTAAAGGCCATTTATCTTAAGAAATGGTTACGTGTTTGTAGTTGTACTTTATTTTTGATTTACTGTCATAAATTTTTCCTGTCAGTGGTTTATCTAGTTCGGTGAAGTATAGTACATCTAAAATAGTGAATTAAATATAAGATTTGCATTTAAATTGTTGAGTTCAGATTTAACATCAGAGTTAACAATCTATTTCGGTAGCACTGAGTTATACACTAATTAGAAGTAGATGTGTACATACTTATTGTTCTCTATTGTTATTATTGCCAATATGACACAGATCCATCTAGTTATTAAAAATTGCTCTCTGTAAAGATAGAATAATAGAGTTATAACTAATTATAGACAAAGCTGCGCTCTGATAATTTAATAATCAGTCAATTAGAAGCAACATGGGACATTTTCATCGGTATTAGTGCTTCAATTACTGTCAAGTGTTCTAAAAAATAAGAGTATGGAACGTGTCAACATTTCGCTTTGAATTTCATTCAGTTGACTTTAAATAATTAAAAAAATTATATCTAAAGTACAACCGCTGTAATTTTCCGATGAACCATAATATCACAGACATTGAGTACTAGTCACTGAATCAATAATGAGATAACCATAACAAGAGATTGATTTATCATGCACAAAAATTTATTTTGATCATCAATGATAACTGATAGAGAAGAGAATAATAGACGTTTGTGTGGTATTAAATTTCAGACTTTAACTTGATCACTGTAGTGAAATTTGGGATTTCAAATAGGTACTACTTTCTTGGCATATTTTCAAGGATTTTATTATAAAAATATTCTTAAACACCTAAAAGAAACTTTGTACATAAAGCTGTATACCAAATGTATTTTGTTTAATTTACTGATGTCTGGTATATTCTCAAGCCCAGCAGATGGTATTGTTTGACTTTTACAATATTTTGAAGATACTAAAACGAAGGCCCGTTAATACCTGTGAGTTAAGGTAAAAGGTTGAGGAGGTAAAGTGATAATATCGTTTTGAATCTATTTTTAGATAAAATAGATAAAATAACGAAAAATAAAAATTAACTCACATTTTAGTCGTGGTGAGAAACACACCGTAGTGCCCTCTTTGGGTCTTTGCTACTGTCTGTCTGACAATTAGTCTGACAATTACTGTCAAATTGACAGACAGATAAAGAGGGCACTAGGGTGTGTTTCTCACCACTACTAAGATTCTCGATGCCCATTAGCCAATCACGTCGCAACATCATTCATCGATTCCACTACCTATGGCACTCTGACAAGCGCATAATAAGCGCGAAACCGGTCAGTATCTGTGATTGGTCTCGATGAAAGATGTGGCGACTCCTACACAGTAAAAGAAGACAAATGGTAAAATTACTAAATGGTAATCGTAATTTGCTGCAGTGTTATTTTTAACACGAACTGGGTAGTATAATAACTAAACCTTTGGAACTCATATTACACGAACGATATACCCGCCAAGTTTGTAGAAGTACTCATAAATTGTAGTAAAATTTACAAAACCCTGTGTTAAAAATGAATCAATCCGCCATAAAAACGGAATAATTACACGGTGAATAATTAACTATTACACATTACCTTGTAAAATCTACTGTGTTAAATTACTTTTATGTAATGTAATAATACACCGATATGTCTAACACTGCCAAGTGTGGACTATATACACACTGATGAGTGTGGATTCAGTGTTAAAATCAGTCGGATTTTTTACTGTGTATGGAGATGCCGAAGTAGTGCAATTCCACTCGGGGCACATTGCCCATGGAATAGTTGTTTTCGGCATCTCCTTTCAATAATATTTATTAATTTCTATATGTGTGTATTAAAACGCATCAAGATTGAGAATTAATTGTAGAATTTTATCAACATTTCTTTTACTTATTTCGCAGCAGCTTAAACCTGCTTATTTACTTTAAGCAGCTTAAATCTGCTTAAAGTAAACTTAATGTTAATGTATCTATAAATTCGTACCTGAGTATTATAAATATAAGTATTAATAATTTTTATTTTTATTATTATTTATTATTTATCAAATTCTAAGTGTCCGATATATGTATCTTGAGTTAGAAAATTAAGGAATAAATTTACTATTTCCGAAACCAAGCAATTTTTAAAAAATCCAGTTTGACAGTCAGTATTTTTTTAAATGAAACAGCCTCTATATTTTTCTATTTTTATATAGTGCATTCTACTACCTTCTGAAGTTATAACTGAACGAATGTGCGATAAACGTACTGTGTTGAAAAGACAATTGACAAAGGATACAACCACTTTCTGCAACATTACCCTTGTGGCATTACCCTATTTTGATAATATCTCCGTTATTATAGAAACATACGACAACATCTATATTAAAGTATGCGTGAGAGAACTAAAAAAATCTATAAATAATTGTAGCTTTGAGAACTAAGATAACATGATAGCCTAGATATACCCTATCTGCTTCATTAGTTTTACATAATTATCTGAGAGTAGATCAAAGACAGCTACAAAAAACGTCCTAGCGGATATCCGGTCTTTTAGCGTGAAATTTAGAGCTGGCGTGTAGATAATATTACGAGAACTGTTTTGAATCATCTACCAACAGTATAAAAAAATTACCTGCTTTTTTATATAGTTAGAAGCTCCATGATATAAAGACTAAGACATAGAGTAATGTCTATGACTAAGGTAAGTTAACTTTATTGAGATAATTTAATATACTCAATTTTTGTAGCTGAAATTTTGTATCTAGAAAGATGATGTAATACTAAACAATTTTGATGAATTGTAAGGGTACTCTATTTTTGATGGTAAAACATCATCATTTTTTAAGTGCTGAAAGTAGAATTCATTTTTTAGTAAACATTTTTATCAATTTTATCAATGGGGTTTTCCGCTAAGGTTCGGAGCTCCGCCCGCCCTTCGAAAAGGTGTAACGGCGGCGGGCGTTAAAAAATATATTGCTGTCACAATTGTTGCAGCAAATTAATATTGTAGATATTTACTTTTGTAAGCTAAAATGATGAATTTTTACAGACTGTCTAAATGAACGAATTAATCCCAAACTTTACCTGCAGAAAGAATAAAAACTACAGACAATGAAACAGAATAACTAAACGCTAATAATAATAAATAATTGTAACTAAAAAGTAAAATAAAAAAAGGTTGCTCTAGCGGAATTCGAACTTGCGAAATTCTGCACTTCAATGTTTGAAATTCTGCGACTTATACCACTACGCCACCGTGTCACTCGTTATTGTTTGACCCTGCGACAATTATCTAAACCGTACGTATTAACCTGAAATTAATTCTTACCGATATTCTAATTGGAAAAGCATTTCGCTTTAATATTTTGCTAATCAGAAGTGTATGGTAGTCAGTACTATCAATTCCGTTAGCAATATGTGGCATAGGAAAATAATAACTTATCTGAAGTTTAATTAATTTGACAGTTTTCGTAGGAGGTCTTTGTCGTTAGTGCAATCTCACATCGGCAGATAAAATGAGAAAGAAGTTGAAATGGACGCATCTCGAGATTTTCGAAGATGAAATAGACGTAGAAGGACTCGACGTACGATTTCGAAAAAAAATATCTTAAAGGATTAGAGAAAGGATGGACCTTTTGTGTGAAGCCGTTCTCCAAGCCGTAAAAATTAGAAAAGAAGTCGAGGAGTCCCGCGAAAAATCGGGATTTCGGCAGACGTGATGGAGCCATTAGGCGCGAGGACAAACGCCGGTGCTAGCCGCATCTCTCTCGCTGAACGGCGATCGACGAAAATTTTGCAGAGATTTCGGAAAGGCGTTTAAATTGGGAAAACGCATAGGAAACGGAACAAAAATACGGCTAGGAATATGAGAAAGGCTTGGAGCGACCTTTGATCGCCCGCGGAGATCGCTTCGCGATCCCCGCTCGGAGATAAATGCTTAGAAACTTTGTCGATTTGACGAGGGAATTTAGAGGGAGACAAAATCAACGCGTTTTAATATATATGGATTATATCTCTGTAGTTTAATTAAGGAATATTCACATATACAAAATCAGGAAAGAGGTTTGTGTAATTGTATGTATTATTCAAATTGCTATATTCGGATTTAATTTAAACATACAAGGTTGTAACAGTACCATTAGTAAATAGAACAATACATGAAAACAAACCTTTTTTGTTTAAAAACATAATAATATGTCCGCAAAGGAGCCGTTTTGGCAGAAAAAAAGCAAAAATGGCTTTGGTAAGTTAGGTTTACTTCAGTGATAAATAACTAAGATTGATAAATAAATGATGGTTTACAATAAGCGTTAAAAATGTTGACCATTTGCTTTAATACAAAGATTGCACCGTCGTTTTATTGACTCGCCAACCCTATGGAATATTCCGGGAATAGCGTGTACAACTGGCCATTATTGTTGCTAAGAGATCATTCTCATTATGAATAGGCGTTTTGTAGACTAAAGATTTGGGATGACCCCAAAATAAAAAAATCCGGAGGGTTGAGATCGGGAGAATGCGCGGGCGTTGTATTAAACTAAATGGGTTTGTCTCCATGTCCCCTACCACCTCTTAAAGTTTTTCGGCATGTTTTTGGGACACCCTGTATACACAGTACGCTAGCTCAATAATATAAATACAAAGACAAACTAACTTTATTAACAGAACTGAATTTACCATTTTGTTTTTCTTATTTACCAGTTTTGAAAAACCAGAGTAGGAATACGTTTAAAAAAGCCAAAAGTATATCTAAGTATTTCCCATTTAAAACCGTACTGTTCTCTTTTCATCATTGTAACGAGCGAAAAAACTACACACCTTTGCTAAGTTAGCTTTTCTTCAGTGTTCACTTAAATTTATACAGCCTAACGTGCTTTATGTAAAAAAATGTATGAAACGAAATAAGTTATTTACATACAATCGAATGAAATACCCAGTCCTAAAATTATAGGATATAAAATCAGTCCTAAATTATATGACATTGAACTTAGATCTTGTGTCAGAATTAAAAATAAGGGATTTAGCAAAAGTTACCTTTAAATATTTCACATACTATTATTGAGACAACTGCATCCAAAGTATTAAAACATAACATTAGCTAAATTTCTCCAACAACTTTATTACAGGACAGCTAGAGTGGGAAAGGACATTACATTTATTTTAAACACATTTTATTACATCGGTCATGTCATCAGTATAATTCTGTAACCAGCCGTTTAAAATTAGAATGACTTGCTTATTAAAGATCCGTGGAGGTATGTACATTCCACTGCATTACCTATTCCACAAGTTGATTTTGTGCCAAAATATGCAGGTACTAGAAATATATTAATAAATTAGGAATCTCAATATACAAGTACAAAATAAGTTTATTTGACGGTTTGTTTTAACTGTGTGAAATATTCGATTTATTATGGATTTTATGTGCCAATAAATTCTGCTTATATTGGGTTATTTATTTTTATTGCGAAAAAAGTCGTAGCTCATCGAAACTAAATGAGAAAACTAGTTTATTATTAACACAGCCATTTTAAAATAACAAAATATATACCAACATTATATTCCGAATCAGAAATTATTTTAATTTATTTATATTCTTTTAATTTTTTTTAATTGCCTAATATATTTTAGCAAAATAATTAAAAAAGTACAATATATACACATTTGAGACATATTAACTCGTTACGTTTAAGTGTTCCTTGTTCTTAAAATGACACACTGAGTTAACAGCTAAGTGTGTTTGAAAATTAGGACATCTCGATATTTATTTGTTTCTGATTAACATCAAAAATGTTCTGAAAATTATAATCAGCCTATAACAGCTGTTTTCCCAAAATTTTCAAGTTTCATGTAAAAGATAAGTATAAATAATATAAAACGATAAATTATTATTTTGTTGCTTACTACTTAAATTTTAACTTATTACACTACATTTGCCCAAAAAACATGGTGTACCAAAAAATTATAAAAACGCACTTTGGAATGGAAATCTGATTTAGTACAGTAGATACCCACGGTCAGTTGTATTTAATTTCTTATATTTTCGGTGTACGAATGTTTCAATGACTCTATGGTATCTGTCCTTACAGAAAATACAGAGATGTCGTTAAACAAGAGTCATCGCGACTCTTATTTACTTCGAAATTATTAATCGAAATCGAATTATCTTATTAATCGAAAAAAGCGTGGCAAACTGGATTTTAATACACTTTTAAATTACAGTAAAAAATCGCATAATTAGTATTTCAGACGCTTCCTGCAGGCAGCAAACTTTAAATAATTTAGAAATGTTAAAACCAAGCCTAATATGTTTTTTTACATAAAGTTCTGCCCATAATTCCAAGCGTTATTCTATATTTAGCACTAAAAGAAAAAATGTTATGAATTCCCTGTTCCTCTAATCAATTATTATTTTATAGTACTTCGAGCAGCTTCAACAGTTCTTGTAATTTTTACTTAGTATCCAGAGTAGCTGCAATAAAAAACGTTTTAAGGCAATCCTCAGTTTCTTAACTTTAAGTAACCGGGAACAATCCTTATTATGGTGCGCGCATACACGATCGGAGGGAAAACGGAGAAAGCACATTTGCTAAGTGGTAGAAGCACTGTGACACACAAGCGAAGACAATGGGCTTATTGACATTCCTTAGGCTGGTCTTATTTCTATTTTCTAGGTGCACCGCAGTTTTATATAATATGATAAAGTAAGAAAGTTCCAAATGTTTCTTTATTTATACATAGGTAGCTTTTGCCTTATTGTTGCAGCTAAGACTTACAAGAGTGATATACTAGATTAACTATTACAACCACATATAGGAAAGACTAAGAAGATTATGTGGGAATGTGCCTAATTTGACATTTGACGTAGGCACAGAATCTATTTATTTCATGCAAGTGAAAAATATGGGTGAATTAATAGCAGACATAGGAGAAACGCTGACATCGACTCAGACGATCACTTTAATTATTCTAATATTAACCATTTTCCGTAGCAAATTAGAAAATTAATATTTAACAAAATATTAGTAGTAATTATCAGGTAGTTAATATCTGGCTAGTTAATTAATTTTTTAGGATTACGCCATCACTAAAATATAAGAATTGGAAAACAGAATCAGTTATTCAAAATAAATTCTTTTAGTACTTACTTTCCTGATTTTCTTATGTTACGTTAGATATAACAATAAAATAAATAATTCTTGTGGTTTGTTATACCCTTAAATAAAGCCGATAGATGTCTTCCATTTAGTGATATGATTTTATAACTACTATAGCGTGATTCTTAATTAAGAGGAGTAAATTTATAAATTGCGGTCGGAAACTTAACCCTAGGATTGGCTATATTGACAACACAGACTGATATTAGCATTGAAAATACTTATAGGATCGCGAAGGTTCTGGTATATGGGTATGTTTCGATGAAAAGTGTAATGCGATGAGCATGTCACACCGACATGGTTAGATAGTGGGGGACCAAGTAGAGCGGGCGGCGTGGGCGCATAGTTTGGCATTCGTATTCGTATTTCTATATTGCAAATTGCAAGTCTGAGAATCTGAGCTCTCATGTGAATGTGATATACAAGGTGGCAAAGCCTGTAAGTCGCAAATGGTAAGTTCTCAAATTAGAAGGTAACTAAATTATAAAAGTTTGGCATTCGCATTCGTATATTGCAAATTGCAAGTCTGCGAATCTGAGCTCTCATGTGAATGTTATATACAAGATGGCAACGTCTGTAAGTCGCAAATGGTAAGTCCTCAAATTAGAAGGTAACTTTTGCAAACTTTCTATAGTTCCAAATTTCCTTAATTCATTTTCAATCCACTCCGATGGTTGCAAGAATTGCGAAATCTGTGAATTTTTACACATATTTCTCATTAAAAATCTAATGCCCCACCTGTTGAAGATATGCTATTTAGAATTAGGACACACTTTATTAAATGACACAGGAAAATGTTTGAGAAAGAAAAGTATTCTGCAGTATTCTTCGAATTTAATTTTAGTTGAACTGAAAAGTTCGTTTAATAAAAGCACAAGTATTGCGAAGTAGCAAAAGAAAGATCTACATAATATGTTAACCTGTAGGTCATTCTTTTTATTTGATTATCGCCACTTTTGTCTTTGATCAAATAAACTTTCAACACCGGATATGTAAGGAATCCAAGGATAACAACCGTTACCAAATATTCGTGACAACAAATTAAGTGCAAAATATTATCTCTACTAGGTAAATAACAAATTTCGATTTCGTACATAGTCTACATTTTATCTTTCGTTTTCAGACATACTGTTTTTGCATGAACCGAAAAACACGAGAACCAATTATAAGAACCATCCATAACGAAGCCAATAAAACTGTTCGCGCGAAAGATACAGCTGAAATTATTACATTTGCACTTACATTGAGCCCGTATATCTTAGTTACATGTGCTAGTTTGTAATTTCATGCCCAGCTGCGTTCACGGGGCTATCAGGAGAGAGGCAATTATTCGTTGATTACGGCGTTAATAAGAAAAAGTCTGGGAGAGAAATTCTGTTTATTGCATTCCGATAAATGAAGTAGGGCGGAAAAGTAAAATTTATGGAAGATTTATTGCAGTCAGTTCAAAGTTTGAATTTTTATCTTCATCAGTTTAGAGGTTTTCACATCAAATATTTCATCTGCATTTGTAGTCGTATTAAAATGTAAAGTAAATGTAAAGAGGTTTAAAGAAAAATGCTAAAAATTAATAAATAGTGAGCAGGCTTTGATTCTATGGGAAATAGATTTAAACATCCTCAAGATTTGTACAGCAATAATTAAAGGGAAACAACTACACAAATAAGATTTTCATATTTTCTATTCCATAAACAGTAGGACTATGTATAGAGCAGTTCATTTTTATGGGAATTCAGGGTAACTCAAAAAGTAAAAGTTACGGACTAATAATTGTAGTCTCGACCTACTTTTTCAAGGCTAGGTAGATGGTGCTATCAGATTAAATCTATTTTTACATGTTTTTGAATTACAGGGTGATTTTGAAATTTTGCCTGTTTCAACAAGACCTTGTACCTTTCTTATTTTGAGAGATATAGAAAAAGTGTAAATGACCAATTTTTAAAAGTACTTAAGTGGAACGCAGTGGAGTAGTCAATATTTTTCTTTCTATTTTTGGTTTTGGTCTGCGGAATACTTAAACTTATTTTTTTTAATGGAACCTTGTATATTTTTCCTTATTTAAAAGTAGCTTTTCATCCTGTTTAATACAATATATAATAGTATGGTTATATTTAAACACTTATACGGTTTTAATATAATATTTTCCACTTTAAATTAACAATATGAAAATGGAGGTAATGCAATTTGAAAGCTGTGGGAATAGAATTGATCTGACAGCACCATCAACTTGGCCTTGAAAAAGTAGGTGGAGATTAGGTGCAATTAATTTATCCGTAACATTTGCACTTTTCAAGTTACCCTGGATTCCCGTAAAAAATGGTCTACGCTGTATGGAAAATGCTATGAAGCAATATATTGAACATATAACATCTTGATATAAACTACTACATGTAAAATAACACTTTATTACATATCGTTAAATTTATAAATATAGGTAGTTCACATGATACAACTACACAGATATGCTCATAACTTTCGTTTGTTTGCGCATGACGTCATTCGTGATGAAAAAATGGCAATGCGATGCGAAAATTCTTAAGGCCAGTGATATAATTATTTTCGTGTTTATCAATTGTTTTTCTTCGTAACTGACGTCACTATGCGCATTGACATATCTGTGTAGTTGTATCATGGGTAGTTCATATTGTAGGTTTTTTCGTGATAACGGTAAAACTTACTAAAGCCTTAGTAATGGGGTGTTTTCCTATTTTTTTTTACATCGGCAATGGAAAGTAGTTGGAAAAAGAAGAGATAGGTATCTCTGGAATTTTAATATTGGGTTCATTTAAGTCCATAAATTATGTTTTTATTGTGCGCGATATCTATGTGACGTCACTAAGCGAAAATTCAAAATTGGCGCCATTTTTTAGTGATTTTTAGGATATCTTCATTTGTGTGGTTTGTGTCACTGGTGACAATTTTACTTTTGTTTATGTTTGAATTGTTTGGTTAGGATAAACATCATGGTAAACATGAGACATTGTTTTTAGTTTATATTTTTATCTGTGAATTGTTGTCTCTGCCTGTGACTGATTACAAGTGTATTTATTAGTAATAGAAAATCATCATAGTTTGTAAAGGTAATTTTTGAATATGTTTAATCGACTTTGCAGTAATACTGTTAAGTTAAATACTAATCTTACATTTTTCAACCCTTTTATTTGTGAAAGGATCTATAGGATCCTTATCTTAAAAGGATCTATAACCGGTAAATTGTCGGACTTAGCCTATACAAAACCTTGCTCCATGTTTAATAAAAGTTTACTTCACAAGAAAACAACAATACAACACGTCAAGTTGTCAAGCCAAACACAAACAGGAAATTTCAAATGTCAATTATCGAAATGTCGAAATGTTTCTCGTCGTTACAAACTGAAACTAGCCACATATTATAAGTGTGGCCTCTTTATAGATACATATTCCCTAGTTTTGGCTTAGTGACGTCACGAATATAGAATAAAATTTCAAAATTGAATTAAAAATTTTCTACCGATTCAATCTTAATAATTTTTATCCTAATAAATATAAAAAAAATATATTTTATAAAAATACAGGTTTCCACTTTCACCTCGATTAGGAAAATACCCCATTTTCCGAATGGAATTTACTTTAAAACATTAATCCCTATTATCTGGCGTCAACGCTTAAACTCAATCGATTCTTAATAACAATAATTCCATAATTTGGAGTAATCACAAATTCGGATAAATAAAGCTCAACTAAAACCGTTTCGCAAAATAAACAGCCGAGTCAAGTCTAGATCCAATCACAAGAACCGTTATTAATTATACATTTCCGGGGCGCCATGACATTAAAATTCAATTCGAATCAAGCGTGCCGTGAAACTGCCACGGCCCGTTGATATTGGCTTTAAAATAGAGACAATTTCAATTTACACACAGCACTTTCCAACCCTTTTTCTGTTGAAGCCTTTTGGGTATACATTTAATTTGCTAAGAACCTAGGGGACCGAAGCTAAAAAATCGCATCATCATAATATCCACGTCAATAATAGAGGTAGCCTTAGTGTTTTTATCAGTAATTTGTCAGAATAATGATTTTAACACATAATAAAAGTTAATTTCACATGAAAGGCTTTTACATAGAATGAAAGTTTAAATCAGAGGAATGTGCTGACTTTCAATTAATTTCCAATAGCAAAAACACATTCTTCAATAATACCTACGCATTTTAAATCGAAAACTACGAAAAATAAATAAATAAATAAATACAATAATCCATAAATAGTAACAAATAAACAATACAACGATAATTAAGCAAAAGATAGTAAACGATAAACTTCTAACTAAACTAAACTAAATAAAACGACATTTCGATGACAGTTGCAAATAAAAAAATCAATCGTACTTATGTTTAGAATAGGAGCAACTTGATTTTTATTTATCAAATACGACTACATAGAGAATTAATACACCTAGTTTTCAAATATTAAAATGATTGAAAGCCAACACATTCCCCCGATTTAACACATATAGATAATTTTTTTTTGAGAATGATATATTCTGCTTTGTTTCTATTATTCCTTAGTAATTAACCATGTTAAGGAAAAACAATAATATTTTAAAAACCATAGTTTTACATATTTCAGTCTGGAATCCATGAGTTTTTATGATGCAATTAATTAGTTTTCCCACAAAAAGTTAAATTTGTTTTATGTGCAGTAGTATGGAAGTTGTTCAAAATAAACAAAGTCTAGCCAGGCATTAAATACACGTAAGTTGACTACAAGTTGGTTTAAAATGTTTTTTGCTAAATTTAAGTGCTTTGAATGACCTCAATCAGAGTAAAATGTACAAAACATTAACGGTCACACAGGATTTATCGAACTAATATATTTTGGTTCCTAAATCATGTAACATCATGGGAACTGTACAACAGCTGGCCATGTTATTTTTGGGCAATTTATTAAATGTCACTATGTTGTAACGTTAATTATACGCATCATTAATTATTACTTTTATTAATTACTCGATAAGTTTTTTCATGGACATCCATCTCCTCAAAATATTATTTTCTCCTAGAAATGTAACTTGCAAACAATTAATTTTTAAATTAAATTCACCACCTTCATTTGTATAGTAATAATAAGTAAAAACTACTTAATCTTGAAAGGAATTGGAGCTTTGGTGTGAAGATGAGACTGACGTAGTTTTTCACATAACACCATATTGTACTCGATGCGCGTTTTCTCAACCAAGTTGGCATCATCTGGAGATGATTAAAACTAGTTTTGATGGCGGACAAACAATGCCAACTTGATTAAGAGTCCATTCACTGGTCCGAAATAAGCCCAAAATCGGCGTTCGTCTCGTGTCTAATTATAAAAAAACTATAAAAGATAGCGACTTTTAGTAAAAAAGTATTGAAAGATAAGACTTTAATCTAAATCCATATAGTAGTAATTTTTTGTAATTCTTTTTATTTTTAAAATTCCAGGCAAACAATCTTGTATTAAAATAGAGTAATTTTCAAAAATTATTTTCTCTAAAATACATGTATTAAACAAAAATTTGCTACTATAGGGATCTAGTTTATCTTTTGATCTTTCCGGTGATATATAATTTATAACATTAAAAAGAAATTTTGTTGCAATTATAAGACAAATCCGGTACCCCTGCAATGAGGGCTAACTTTGTTTCCATGTGCCTTTTTACTTCGGCTTTACGTGCACCTCTGAAATCTAAATAATTCGGTAGTGGAAATATGTAAGTCTTCACCCATCGGCTACCCAACCTCTTAAACCGACCCGGAATTCATATCTGTCAAGTCTACAGTGAATGGACCCTTAAGGCCATCAACATATAAGGCCTAAGGCCAACATATAAGGTATATCACAAGTATGCAGGGAGTCCCACCGGGAACACCCCCCCCCCATCGTCCATCCTCCATCCTCCAAATTTGTCCAAAAGTCAATTTTTTCAAATGTGGAATGGAAACGCCTTGTTTTTATAATTTTATCTTACTCAGCATTAAAAATGAAACTAACTTTGCATAAGGTTGCTCCGAAAATGTATTGTTTTCCAAATATTGGCAATTTGATAACTATTCCCAGCATGATTGTTGATAATTTTTAGTGAGTAGGTGAAAGTAACATTTATTCAGTACTTTTTCATGCCGTCATGACCAACGAAGAGTAACTGTACTTAAAAGTTATAACATTTTTGTAACAGAAAAATGTTAAATTGCCAATACTTCTAAATCAACAAATTTTCGTAATAGACAACCTTATGCAATGATAATATCTTTTTTTAATGCTGAATAAGAGAAAATGAGTGAGTTTCCATTTGATAAAAATGACTTTTGACAATTTTTTCAATAAATTTTTTTTTGAGCGCCCTGTGTTAATAATTAACAAAGCATCGTACGAAGTCTGCCAAAGTAGGCTCCTTTCTACATAGAAAACGACCAAGATTAAATATAATAAAGGCACCCGCATCCATTTATAACTAGTAATAATTTTTCGGTCTGCAAATGTAATTTTTTACATAAAATTTAAAATATGTCAAAAACGGTTCGACTTAGGTATAGGACATTATACATGAAATGTGTTAGACTTTCCATTAGAATCTAAAAATGAAATAGTGTATAAGTTGTCCTATTTAAAATAAGTAAGTTCACATCTACGTTCGGTATAACCGGAAGTGAAGTTGAAAATATTTTAGCTGAATGGTGGTTGAAAATGGAATTGACGTTGGTTTGCTACCAAAGCTGAGGTATACAAAAAGTGTAAGTTTAACTATATGGACCTCTACTTAAGAATTAAGTTATTATAATAACAAATATATTAATACTATTTGATATATTTGTTGATGTACGTGTACACATTTTACATAAAAAATGTGCATCTCTCCTTTGATAGTAGTCACTTTGTTATAATTAGAGTCAAGCAAGGCTGAAATGATTCAATTGTCTTTGAGAGACAGAAGAACAAAGGTGACTTAAAATCAAAGGTTTTGCATTAATATGTAATATAATGAAAGTGAACTTGCTTCCACAAATGAAAAGGGCCGTTGTGCTAAAGTGCCCCTTGAAATTTTAACGTCTACATTTGATAATAGTCTTAAAATTTTGCATCTTCAATATAATTTGTAAAAAAACATTATAATTTGTATTTATATTATAAAAAATATTATAATATACAGGGTGTCACACCAGGAACTGCCTCGATCGATATCTGGGAAAGTACTAATTCGAAATATTTGAAAATTTGGCAACATGGTAAAGGCTTTAGGGCGAATGCAACCAAAAACCAAAATATGTAGAACTCTCCAGCACTTCCGGTTATACCAGAAGTAGATATATAAACTTCGTTATTTTAAATAGGACACCCTGTATACTATTGCATTTTTTCATTCTACGGAAAATTTTAGGGTTAATTTATGTGGCATTCCCTATAGCTAGGAGTACATTTTGAGATATTAATATTTAAAGAAAAAAATTGACATATGCTATGGTGCGCAATAGTGTCCGCAACTTTTTCCGAGAAAGTGATATTAAGTTGGTTTTTTGTATTCTTAGAGAACTTAAGCGATGCTAAATTATGGTGTATCCATATGTTCAAATATATTATAAGGTTGTGATTAGTACCTTCCCAGAATCGATCGACGCAGTTCCTGGTGAGACACACTGGATATAATTTGCAAAAAGATGGTGGCAGTAATTTTTATAGACATTATTTTGGTAGCGTTGCATATAAAACGTAAAATCCGATATACAACAGAGTAACGATGAAACATTATATACGACGGCAAAAAGTATCCTATTAGCTGTATTTTCTTCATGTCAAAACGTGCTGAACATTTGTGATATTGGTGAAACGACAACACATAAATATTAATACATGAGCTGTGGAAGCAAAAATATTTTAAAAGTAACGTAAGCAATTTTTTTTTAAGTTGGTTATATTTCACACTTACTTTAAATTTAAATAATTTTTTGTTCCTCCAAAAAATTCATTATATCCTCAGTACTCTGTATAAATTTATTTCTAATTCTTAAAATCTTACATTACTAGCGACTATTACTTCTAGAACTTTTAAGAAATAAATCAATTTCTTTACACATTTGTTTCTTTCTACAATTAAATATTTAATTGCATCGATCTATTTAAATTCCTATTATTATTACCTTAGAAGAAACATTTAGAATATTTCTATAAATAGGGCATTAGTTATTAACAGAATTTTAGATGAACCGTTTACTACTAGATGTCACCGAGATTTAGTTTTCAGTCTGTAATTTGGTAAAACATCATAAGTTCAGCACGATGGCAACGAAACTTCCTTCCATCGCAAACGCTCAATTGTTGCCGATATATGAATATGATTCGCGATGCGATATAGCAGTAGCAGTCCTGTTATGCTTTGCCTATCGATTAACAATTAATAGAAACTAAATAAATCATAAATATTACTGCATTTATATGAGTGAAGTAGTAGCAAACTTTCTCAGTTTTCTTTCAATATGTGGAATAATTTTTACTCTTACTCTATTTAATTTTGACTTACTATTTCTTATTTGAAGTACACATTAGTGTCAAATACACTATGACTAAGTGCGTAATTTCCGGTCGTTCAAATCTGTTTTTAAAAAAATTATTTTGACTAGAAATTGAAACTATTAATGACTATACATCAGACGTACATTTAAACAAACAAATAGATATATTATTATGTGGAAGTAGGTATATTACCTAAAAAATTGCCCTTTAATTTGCTTTTTCATTTCCAACTGAAATCCAGAAAATTTCCAACATCGCAGAAGAACTTATTCTACCGGCTGCTGTAGATATGGTGAACACAATAATTGGTAAGTCTTCTGGGAAGCTGCTTTTAAAAGTGCCTTTGTCCAATAACACAATTAGTCAGAGGATACAACATATTGTGGAGGATATCAACGATCAATTAATTGAAAAAATTGAAGGAGTCGAATTTGGATTGCAGTTAGATAAGGGTACGGATAATAATAAGGATGCTCATTTGATATGCTATGTACGGTTTATAGATGGTAATAATAATATTGGTAATTGAAGAAGACCTTCTGTTTTGTCAAAATATCTCTGCAGGAAGGAAGGCTCAGGACCTGTTCAAGATTTTTAATACATTCATATCTGAAAATAATTTGAATTGGCCTAAATGCGATGGTGTCTGTACTGATAGAGCTCGCTCCATGTCTGGCTGCTATGGAGGATTACAGACCTTTATTCGAAGCAAATTTCTAAATGCACTGTGGACCCATTGCATTATTCATAGAGAAGCGCTTGCGTCAAATAATCTGAGTCCTGCACTGGATCAGGTGTTAGAATGTGTGGTGAAAGTGGTAAATTTTATAAAATATCGTCCATTGACAGCAAGGTTTTTCAAAAACTGTGTAAGGATATGGGAGCCGAACACTCATCTTTATTGTACTATAGCAGTGCACAATGGTTCTCTCGTGTTAATGTGTTATCACGTACCTTTGAATTTCGGCAAAAAAATTTTATTTTCCTTATAGAAGAGGTATACAAAGATACAGAATATTTTGGTGATGACGATTTTTTAATAAAACTGGCATATTTATGCGACATTCTTGAAAAGCTCAATTCTCTTAATCGCTCTCTGCAGGGAAAAAACATGCACCTTTTGAAATGAACGGAAAGAATATCAGCTTTTATAAAAAAAACTCAAAATATGGAGAAACAGGCAAATATTGTCTTTTTAATATCTAATCTTTCTCAAGATATAGAAACCATGTTTGAGGAACACTTATCACAGCTAATTATCTGGCTAGAGAAATATGTTCAAAATGAAAACTTCGATAAGTTTGCATGGATTTAAGATCTATTTAACTATTGCTCCGTCTGTAATTACTTCTGCAGAAGAAGAGAATCTTATCGAGTTATCTTGTGATAACAGTTTGAAAGCAAAATTTAGCAGCATGGAATTGACAGTCTTTTTGATTTTAATAAAAGATAAATATCCCCTACTAAGTGATAAGGCTCAGCGGATTTTAATTCCATTTTCAAGGTCATATTTGTGCGAAGCTGAGTTTTCGGCGGTTGCTGTAATAAAAAGCAAGTATAGAGCAAATATCAACGTGGAAAAGCAAATAAGGATGGCCGTGTCCAGTTTAGGTCCACGATTTGAGAAAATGTGCAGTGATTTGCAGGTTCATCCATCACATTAATTATTAATTTAATGTTAATAAAGTAAAAAAAAATAAGATATACGAGTTTCATTTATTTTTATCTCTTAGTATGACGAATAGTCATACTTTTACCTAAGGTAGGGTGCCAAGGAAAAATTTTAACTGAAATAGGCGCGACTAGGAAAAGTTTCGGAACTACTGGTCTATAGTATTACTTTTACCAACTATTATTTGTATCTAGAATATATATTTACTTTTAAGAAATAAATGCATTTACCACAATTGAATATTAACACACAAATTTTGCACCTGTTAAACGCGCTTGCGCGTACATCCAACATATTGAATCATCAGTTAGAAAGAAGCCTGAGTGGTGGTCGCGGTACAGCCACGTATTACCATATATTTACACACGTAGTATGTATTGATGATATACATATACCTACCATGTATTTTTGTAGTATTACCTACCTTGCTAGTAATAGTACCTGTGTACTGTATCGATAGAAAAATAAGTAAAAAACGAATGTAGTGGAAGATCATCAGTACAATGTTCAATGTATTCCAGATGTCCAAAGATGGATTTATAATGCTTTGAATGTTTAAGGTGTTAGAAAACGTTATATTATACTTTTGTTCTTTTTAATACGGATGGTGTATACTAAGTTTTTTTTTTTTTAGTTTAGTTTAGTTTATTCAATCATTATCAAAATATACAACACATTATAAAATAGTAAGAATAACTATATCAGATGTACCTATAGTAACAATTCCAATAATGGATACACTCAGATTCAAACTAACCCTTCGCCTGCTGCACAACACCTAGACATGGCTGCCTGTTTGTGTCCTTGCCACAGACTAAGGCCAAATAGCAAAGAATACATCCAATACAAAAACAATTTAACACAATTTCAATTAAAAATAATACAAGTTGAAGTAGCAGGATAGGTATATTAGAAAAAAGACAATAACACAATAAAATGGAAAACATTTCATAAACCAGAAGTCAGAAGAACTGATGAAATACCAAAGGATTTTGAAGTAAGTATAATTTTAATTCTTTTTTATATTTATTTTTGTTAAATACATTTTTTAGATGCATTTGAATGATATTGTAAAGTTGAGGTGCCCGATAGAAGACAAATCTCTGCAGATGCGCTCTGCTATATAAAGGTAAAACAATGTTTTGGTTAGCCATTGACCTCGTGTTGTAGACATTTTCTACAGGCAGATAATCTTTATTATGGTATATCCAAACTAAGCAACCATATGAACACAAACCCCTTATATAATATCAAGCAGATTAGCCTCGGCGTAACAATACTCTTGTTGAGAATAATGTAGATTTTTTTAGTATTACTTTTAAAATAGAATTTTGGGTCACTTGTAGATTCCTAAATACATTGTTGTAAACACCACTCCAAATAACAACACAGTATCTCAAAATAGATTCTACCAGTACATTATAGACAGTAAGTAAATTATTCCTTGGAAGAACATCTCTCAGTTGGTAGAATTTATATTTTAGAAATCTCATTTTTTTTATGATAGAGCCAACATGCTCATTCCACCTCAGGTGGAATCACTACGCCAAGGTAATTAACTGAAACAGATTTATTTATCGATATAGAGTCACTATCTTGCTCACCGCAATTTTTTTTAATTTTTAGAACTTGGGCTTCCGGTTGGTCATCCACCATGAAAGAGAATGTTAAAAATTTACTTTTTTTGGCATTTAATGTTAAACGACTATGGCTTAACCAACTGTAAATTTTGGCTAGACCAATTTCTGCCTTTCCATAAACCTCTTCCCAGGAGTCCCCCACAAAAACTAGAGCCGTGTCATCAGCATACAGTGTTAGGTAACCATCTAGCTAAAGCGTCAATTTTACTGATATTATTTATATACACAAGGAACAGTATTGGACCCAATACTGTTCCCTGTGGTACACCCATCCCACCGGTAAGGGTTCGCTGAGAGCGTTGTCTATTTTTACTCTTTACATTCTCCCCGAAAGGTAATTAGTTAGAATTTTATGGGCAGGACCTCTAATGCCAGCATTATATAGTCTTTTTAGAAGTATATCGTGCGCTACAGTATCAAATGCCTTGGCTAAATCAAAGAATAAGCCAAGATACTTCTTATTCTGGTTCATATTTTCTACAACCGCTTTTATTAGATTCAGTACAGCATGTTCAGTGCTAGTGTATCATTCATGTAAGGTAGAAATATATATATTTGTTAAAAATATTCTTGAACTAATCATTCAATAAAGAGCTTTTCGCGAATCGCGATCGTAAACAAAACTTTTCCTGGAAAACCTGAGTTTTTTAAAGAATTTCTTAATTTTCTTAATGTCACGATAATTTGCTGAGCAATATTTATAATATAAATATATATTTTGGTACGCAAATAACTCTGAATTATACATAATAAAAAATATTTTACCCTTACATCTGATATAAAAGTTTCGCTATTTAAATATTAAATTCACAATATTTTGTAGCCAGATCTAAAACTCTATTTAAAACGATAAAACCACTTATAGTTTTCATAAACTAAAAACAAAATTAGCTTCTTTATTACTTAATGTTTCCGTATCACGCAACCATAAAAAGCCCATTAATATGTATATAAAATCACGACACCTACATAAATCCATTTTATTTGTTTGAAAAGTGATCATATAAAAATAAATCTCAGAGCTTCTATAAGCATATAAACATAACAGAAAACCGAATTTGTTACCAATAGTTTTACCGCATATAAAATATTCGGACACCAAACCACCCACATTTACATTTTATTGCAGTTTAGCCTCAACTAAATTCCCAACAATGTATCGTAATTCATAAATGCACAGGAGTTTGAAAAATACTTTTTCTCATAATATCATCATATCCTTTTAGCTCGATTGTAAATTCAGTTGAAAACCAATAAATAATGTTACCCTATTTCGGTATCCACTTCACATGGATTTGGTACGTGAGCTGGTTAAGAATTACTACAATTATGTTGTTCATCTTAACCGTTTGTGTTTTTATTGACTTGAAATTTAAGGGGATCATCACTTCCTGAAAGATATATAAATTTATGAAATACTCTTCTCTTTGGGTTAATATTATTTTAGAACGTGCATTGAGGGAAATATCTGGCATGAAAACAGTATTAAGGCTGAGATCTTTTAAAATAATAAATACCAATGCTAACAATGTTGTTATTTATTTGAAGGAGATGCCGAAAACAACTACTCCACAGGCAATGTGCCGTGTAATGTAATGTAATGTCATTACATTACATTACACGGCACATTGCCTGTGGAGATGCCAGACACAGCATACATTGCCCGACTGGCATTGCATGACTTCGGCGACATGAAAGTCACCTTATCTTTATCGAGATCAACCATGCGACATTGTAATAAAGTGCGAAACCGGTCAGTGTCTTGTGGTTGGTTTCGATGAAAGATGTGGCGACTCCTATGGAGATGCCGAAGTAATGCAATGCCAGGAGGGGTGCATAGTTGCATAGGCCGTGGAGTAGTTGTTTTCTCCTTCACATCTCCTTCAAATAAATAACTAAGATTGTCTTCCTTAAAGACAATAGAGGTCACTGCTGTAATGGCACCTGCGGAAAAGCAGGTCGTTATCTGTCTGTCAATTTGACAATAATTGTCAGACAGATAGTAGCATAGTAGCAAAGAGGGCACTACGGTGTGTTTCTCACCACTACTAATGTTGTTATTATGTTTCGTTTAAATTATCAATTATTTTTTATAATTTGTGATACCGAACCGATTCATTGCTGTTTCTCTTGGGATTACACTACCTGTAAAATAATAAAAAAAACAGGAAACCAGAAGCATACAAATTAAATATTCAAAGTGCAGTATCAAGGCAAACTTTTAAAGTTTGAGCCAAAAAACCACTGTATAGTATGCAATAAAATAAATATTTGGTAAATTAACTAAATTTTATCAGTGGTATTTTACATAAATAAACAAAAAATATGGTGGAGATATGTAGATGACATATTTTCAATATGGCCTCATAGCTATAATTTAAATGATTTTCAAAATTTTTATTGACAGCATGAGACAACTATAAATTTTACAGTAGAAATTGAAAGTTATAATAAACCACCATTTTTAGAGGTGTTAATAATTAATACAATTAAATTTTGACAATAATTTATATAGAAAAAAAAACAATACAAATAGATATCTAAATTTTAATTCTAATCATCACATGAGTATCAAAAGTGGTATACTTTATACCAAATTCCTTATGAATGTCGTAAATATTATATTGGCGAAACACCTAGACCGTTACAAATAAAAGTCCACGGATATAAAAAATTAGGTTAAGGATTACCACGTTGATTAACAAGGTCTATATTAGTAAAACATATATGGGATAACGGTCACCGGGTTGAGTGGATACAGGCTAAAATTTTACAAAAAAAAAAAAAAAAAAATCAGTTAAAAGAAAATTAAAGAATGTGCTTTGATTAAACTTAATGGTGATAACTGTATTTCGTCAAAAACAATATTCATGGATCAATCGTGGCTTCTTCAACTCTAGAAGGATGTTACCAGTTGAAAATTAATAATATCATAGTGATCATTGCATATGATGACATTTTAAATTAAAAGTGTCAATCTGACAAAAAGTTTTTTATCATACAAACCATACAAGTTGAGAATCAATTTGAAATGTTTAGAAAAAAGCTAGTTAGGTGTTTAATTTTTTTTAAATTTTATTATAATTATTATTTTATTTAGACATAATTCAAAATATGATTTGTAATATTACAGAATTTTATTTAGAAATTTAGTTAATATATCAAATATTTATTTTGTTGCATGTCATGCAGTGGTCTTTTGGGATAACCTTTAGAAGTTTGCCTTGATACTGCACTTCGAATATTTAATTTGTATCCTTCTGGTTTCCTGTTTTTTTGTTATTTTACAGGTGGTATAGTCGCAAAAGAAACTACAATGAATCATAAACACGAACCACAAATAAGTTACAGACATTATATCGAACCGATATATTGTCAGTCCGAATATAACTTGCAACATGTATTTCTAAATCATTTCTAAATAATTCTTTACATACAAAACATTTTTTCAGAATATATCAGCAGTCGGGCCCGCGATGCCTACTCGCATATTCTAGTGGTCTGCACGTCCGTAAATTTACAGAAAGTACATAAATCTAGGTGAGGTTTATGTGGAGAAAGTACAATCCCTTAGATGGGTTGTAAAAGCGAAGCTCCCTTGTCTATGCATTGATATTCATCTATCTTATCCTACGACAAAATGTGCTTCGTCAATATTTCTGGGTTCTGCTCATCCCCTGGCGTCAGTGATTGGCGTTAGTGGCGGACGTAAGTCGACGTTAAATAACAGTAATAAATGTTTATTATCTTCATTGAAACTACAATTGATGCTGCTTCATGTGATTGATATTGCTTTATGTGTCATTTATGTTATAGGAATAAAATAAAATTAGCTAATTATTGGGCTATAATGAAATACCTTTGTGTTATGCCGTTAAAAGTTAATACCTTTCCAACTACTTTCACAGACGAGTTCATGACTTACATGAAAGAGATACTGCCGATAGTTTTTCATTTATCGCCAATAGTACTTACCGGAAACTAGAGATGTGAAATTCGAATGTTTTTGTAAACTTGTACTTGAACTATAGTCCCAACAACTATATTTTGTACATTATATTAAAATATTATAAAAAATTATTGAGTCTGCAAAAATATGCCCAACGAATATAACATTTATTTGAATAAATCATCTTTTTTTTCGTTTAGTCCATCGCATCATATCGAACTATATATCTATCTTTTCTATGCGAGTCTAACTATGATAGTGACATTGGATCAATTAAAATTCAAAGTCTGTCATAAAAATATGAGCAAGCAGCAAGATATCTAAGTTATACCTGATAAAACCTGATAATAAACCTGATGAACCAAGCCCACATGCGCGGTGCTTATTTATTCATTTTGACATTAATTATCTCATCGATTCTCGTTTTTTTTTTTATATACTAGTACTCTATTAAAGTTATAGTATAATAATATCTAGTATCGGCTCGAACAGGTTCTCGAGGGCGATACAAATCCTTTTAAAACATGTAAATCGTAGTTTACGAGTACCTTGCTGAATTGATTCGAATAATTTGTGCAGGTTATACGGATTCGACTTATCTCTATCAGAAATATGCTTAATGTATTATTGGTACTCACTAGCTGCTAGCTAGCATAGGTTCCTTATATTCTCTATTATTTGCAAAGATCTTTTTTATAACGGGAGAACATTAATCTTGTTGCGAGGCCACATTTTATTTTAAACTTGTATTCGATGGTTTCTGAGATAAAATATCCATTGTGCATTATATTAATGTAAATTGTAAATATTCCCAATTGCATGTATTCGGGTAAAGTGACAAGTAAATAAACAAAAGGAATTATATCAAGTCAACAAAGATCACAATGATGTAGCTTCAGACGTCGAAATTTCGGAGTACTCACTCCTTTTCAATGTAGCGTAGGTTTCCTAAACTTACTACTGGTGTAGTAATATACCGGCCACCATCTGAATTTTCAGCAACACAATATTCTGCTATTCTTTTCTTTAACCTTCCAAAAACTGAACATACACGACGATTTCGAAGGACGAAATACAAACATGACGGCCGATATATTACGGCACTCTAGGAAACTTAAGCTTAACAGAAGGAAGTTTTCTGTAGCTACAGATATCGATGTGTCGCAGTTATGGCTCTTTGTTGGTGTAGCGTACAAACAGGAAATTTTCTTGCTACAGCTAACGTGTACTACACTCAAGGGGAGCAAAAACTTTAAAATATCGGTATCTGTAGTTAAAAGATTTTCTCTAGTTACGTACATGTTACTCTTAAGGACTCTGGGTACAATGTTTATTTTGTTTGTTTTAATATTTGCTTTAACATTAGCATTCAAATAAATTCCACCTTTACCAGAATAAGTAATATCAATGAGACAAACAATACAGAAACATGATTTAACAGAACATAAATGTAAGTACATCTGTTAGTTTATTTGCTACTGGCACACATATATCCAGCAAATTAGCTAACCGTTATACTATTATTAAACTGCATACAATTTAATAATAGCTATAGAGTGGCAAATTGAGAATAGAATTTTTTTTTACAATCTAGAAATACTTTTTTAAAAAATGTATTTGCAATCTTTAATGACATTTTGCCATTGGGAGCCGGCGGCTCAGGTTTAGTGTCTCGATCGCTCACCCCAGAGGTAGAGGGTTCGAATGCCCTTTGTACCAGACAATTTTTAATTAAATTGTCTACTCGTAGATTAAGACTTGTTCGCAGAGATGGGTTGACAATCATCCTAGCGATGGCCTAGGATGGGAAGAATGTCAGCCTGAAGTTAATGTGATAGATTAAAATCAGTTGAAGTTTGACTGAGTCTTCCCAGAGAATAACGTTTTCCAGGTTTCCCTCATTCCAACACTGAATGGTGGTTAGGGCCTACCAACGTAAGTCGTTCTTGAATCGCAAATATAGCCTGCAAAATATGCTCCTCCCTCCCCCACACAAGTCTCAGACTCTCGGGCTAATCTTTGTTATTAGAATTAGGCGTAGAGATATTATTATTTTATTTATTATTTGTCAAAATATGCATTGTGTATTACATTTAAGTTAGTATGTCTCCGAGTCATACTCAATGCGAAAATGAAGACTAAAGAATAAAAATAATAAATGGATTACGGAGTTTACGTAAGAAATACAGGACAACGAAAACATCAGATGGTTTTAGTGAACCATTATATTATAGAATTACTCTATAACAACTATTCGTTCATATGCCATATAACACGATACTAGAACTACATATTTTACTATTGCCTTCAAGGTAATTTTGTGATTATTTCCGCATTCTAGATCCATTATTATTATCAAAACTATGTTGTACAGTTACAGTATAAACAATTTACTTACTGAATTTGATAACTAATTTAAATGGGCAATATTTCTTCACTTGCTAATAATTAAACAAGTATGTAAATACTGGAAATATCTGGTCATCTGGTAACTGGATTTAAAGTAAATACACAAAAATTTTAAATTAGTTGGATCAGTAAAATTAAATGGTGTTCACGTATAAACTGTTGAGTTCAATATTACAGAGATTACTGACATTTTATTTCAATTATGTAAACGTATTCCACAGACTGATATAAATATTATCTATTTAAATCTTATACCACCAGTGATAACTTATTTATATATATTTTATTACATTGACACATGACAAATATATATTTTTAAATCAACCAATTTGAATCTACTATTGGTAGGTACTTAAATTATTTTAAATTACTATACTTTAATATAAAATTTGAGTATAACTATGATAACTTTATAGCGTTTTAAAAATATTGTTTTTAATGTGAAAGAACTCTTGTTACCGAATAACAAGTGATAAATGAGAGTGAAGTTATCTCTATATCCTTTCAACCACTCCTCGGACTATATGCCCCAAGGGCACTACGGTGTTTCTTACCACTACTAACATACCAGATTCCCTTTAAGCAATCATATTGCAACATCGTTCATCGAGATTACTACCTATGGTACTTTGATGAGTACGGAATAAGTGCAAAACCGGTTAGTGTCTGGTGGTTGGTCTCAATGAAGGATCTTACGACTTCCATGGAGATGCCGGAGTAATGCAATCCGTGCAGTAGTTGTTTTTGGGATTTCCTTATTACATGACCCGAGGAGATGATTTCAGCAGTTCTATAAATTCAAACGGGGTAAGTTAAACCCAAGTTAAAGGGTAAGTTAAATTTTAAGAAAGAAATCAAGATGAACTCATTATTTCAACGATCGGGGTTAAACCACACCATTGAAAATATCTGAGGATCAGCTTAATTCTACTTCATTACATTCAACGCTGATAAAAAGAAAATATTGTGTTCTTTATCTAACAACTTGATAAATTTAATAAAATAAAACGTCACACTTAGTTAAGCAAAGCTTTGATGTACAGTCTGAGTCACCAACACCCACTGTTTAATGTCTTATTTTTATTTTAGAAAAAAAATAACATATGGGTACGAAATGGTTTGTTTTGGCTAAAATTTATATTATTATTATTGATTGCAAATACACTAGTTGAGAGTTCACATTCGTTTACTATGTAAATTCATGCCACTTATTTCATAGCACACTCAAAGCTTGCGCGAAAAATACGAATAGCATGGCTAATTTTTCAAAATTTACAACGAAACCATTTCGTACCCCAATGTTCATTTTTTCTAAAATAAAAATAAGACATTGAAAAGTGGGTGAGCTGTGTTGGTGACTCAGGCTGTACAAAGTAAAAAAAATTGGAATAAATTAGCTGACCCGATTCTCTTTTTCATCAAATGTCAATCGTATAGAGTGAAAATACCTTACAGCTTATTATATGCGTCCTATTTTCCCAATAGTAGCTATGAAATGTTTTATTCATCTTGCTAGACCTGAAAATGTCAGTGAATTTACAATATTTATTGAACTATCGGATTACTTCCTCTACTCGAGTAAGTGATATAGCTTATTGACTTCACCATAAAAATAGTAGTTAATTAAATATGACTTTGAGGAAAAGCCCAATGGAGTGTTTCTCATGTTCTCAATAAAATAAAGGTTGTTTTAGTCAGATATCACAAATTCCAAGCAGATCATAAATCGTGAAATACCCACTACACCTCTAGAACATCCACAGTGACTGAGATTTACTAGCAGTTATAACTTAAAGCATCCTACAAACTGTAGCAATTTAGTCGAAGACAGGCATTGACAGCGGTTGACCTACTCGTTCGGCCAGTCCGAGCTCCGAGTGACAACGGGGCCGTGAATACTGATGCGGCTCTGTTTGGAAGCTAGCCCTCATCATGTTTAACCGCAACCCACATCACTTCCGATTTGTAACTTTCCCTTTGCAGGGTGCAGTGTAGGAGCGCACAATGAAAATTTAAACATTTCTCATCTTCTAAATACACTACAGAACTATACCATAAAATATACAAATCCTGCTGATTATTTAAATAATCTTTTTCGCATTAGTTATATGTGCACATAACATTAGTCAATGTAAAGAGAGTTGGGATCATAAATTTTTCACATATGGCCTAGTGACTACATGCAATGAATACAGAGGGCTATGTGTATGTTACGTTATATGTAATGTATGTATGTTATGTTATATGTTGGTATTACGTTTCATACTTGTTATGTGAAACTGTTGCGTCCAAAGAGTTTAAAGTGGTGAATCTAGTGAAGATCTTCTAATATTAAATACAAAAGAAATAATGATACATTTTTAAACCCATCAAATAAATCAAAATACATCATCTTAAAAAATCAAATTTCAGTAAATTATAGCTACAAATGTCATTTATTTCTATAAAATAGCGTTTTTTGAACTTTGAACTAATATTTCCGGGCAATAGAAAATATTTTTATTCTAAAGTTCATTCCAAATTTAAATATTGGTGAATAGCAATATTTGATGCAATCCTATATACAATTATAAAATCAATCATTGTTATAAAACTTCCACATTTAGGTTTGTCGTTATGATATTAATAGTTTGGAACTGTGCCTTACACATCAACGCAAACTAAACTGACATACTTAAATCGAAGAGGTTCTTCTATCACATTCAATTCTCCCACATAGGGTAAATCGAGGAGAGATGGACCAGTAGGAGAAACATACCACCTGCGATTTCTCGCATACTGTGGCAACAATACTTGCCACGCCGGTGCAGAATCAAGAAATAGCTCATCACTAGTACAGTTACTCGCATGTGTGTGCAGTTTTTTCAAAGTTATCGGGAAATTTAGTTTTGAATCGTCACCGAAATTTTGCATGGTGTTTCTCTTTGAACAGTTACTTCGCTTGAGGCAAGTTTTAGGCAAAAGTTTAGACATGTTATGGGCAGATATGTATTCCGGCATGCACTTAACCGCAAAAGCGTAGAGTTCACGTGTTTAACTGGTTGAGAATTTACTGGTCCATGTATCTTCAACTTTTAGGAGAGACGGGCCATACAGGTATAAGAGAGATGGACCTACGTTTTGTTGTTACAGTATAATGGCCAATCAGAACATCCGCAAGCGGAATATGGATAAAAGGAGTTGGTTCGCAGACAATTTGTCTTCTGCCATTAATGCAGTAGTGTACGGCGAAATAAGGGTGAACAAAGCAGCAAGATCATTCGGCATTCCAAAAACAAACAAACAAAGAAAAAGACTGGTTATGCTAACTCTGCGGTGCCGTCCCCATTATGAAAAAGGGGAAGAAAAAACTAAATTAGTGTACGGTCCATCTCTCCTATACCTTCTAGGAGAGATTTGACCAATTTAAATTTTCAGTTTTTTATATTTTATAATTGCTTGTTAGGTTAATGTTTAAACTGTGCCAAATAGATCACCAAAGTTTAAGTTTACGTTGTACTTTTTTACAGGGCTGTATTCATACAAATAAAGAAGTTATTGAAAGTTTTTCAAAAGGTGGTCCATCTCTCCTGGACTTACCCTATATTTATTGCCATTGAGGTTTTAAGAAGAACTTTTTATTTATTCCACTGGCATAGGATTGTAGTCTACTTGACGACTAATACAGAAATAACAAGTATACAGGACCAGAAGAGATAATCTAATATATTTAAGTGACCTTGAAGTGACTCAAGTGTCATTTGTAAATTTTGGGAGTAAAGTTAGAATTCGTATTTCTGACACCAAATATTCTAGACGAAGAAGTGCGCATATCTTTACATTATGTGTTTACATTGTGTAAATTGTTGTGAACTCAATAATAAACGTTAGTTAAGATTTACACCATGTGAATAGAGACTCTATGTATTAGAGAATGCAACAAAGCTGTTAACTTCTCAAACATTTAAATAACACTTTAAAGACTCGAGTTGTTGGCAACTGTTCAGTTCTGTTTTCAATCCCCGTCGAAAACATTAACGTCAACTGATTTGGACGCATTTACGAATATTATCAGCTTAGTCGAAATATGGTGGAGGCTTATCGGCGAACTGCATGTTATCGATTTTATGTATCGAAGCGAAAGCTTATGTATCTTTATGTAAACTAGGCGAAAAACATGGATTACCCAATATCGTTTGCTCTGCTTTTTTCGAGAATGCAGAATAATCCCAAGAATTTTTTACTACGTATATTATTGCTCAGTTCTCAGTCCCTATATTACAATGTCATCGAGAATTGTGACGTTAATGCCTTATAGTTCAAGATATCCTTGTCCAGCACGTCTGGGGAACGTTGTTAACATATCAGTGGTGAATGATAACTAAAAAGCTAATAACTAGTAATTATGAAAGCATCGACGATTGATTTACACAATCCTGTTAGTTAAAAGTCCTTGGTATGAACGAATGCCAAAAAATTTATGAAAAAGCATATTCACTGGACTAGCTTACTGTTAATTAACTGTTTCGACTCAGGAAACGACTGAACACTAAAACAAAACTAATACTGAGAGCCTCAGTTTGATTAGAGTAGAGTTTCTGATTTATTTTTGGTTTGTTGGTGTTTTGTTCAAGTGTTAGTGTTTCCACATCTGGAAACAAAACTGGAAGTGAACCTGACCGGATGGTGGAATATTTGGCGTGTTTTCTAGGTACAGTTAAAACACAGTTTGTTTCAAATATACGGTAAAATAAAGCAACTGCTTCAACTAGTTATAATGTTAAGGTGCGTACAGACATGCAACATAACTTCGTATCGCAACATAACTTCGTAAAAATTAACACAAACAACGGACATCCGTAATAAAAAATCTGAACGTTTAAAGTATTATGCTTTTCAAGGAAATAATCGTGAGAATTCATCATTTTCATACAATGAGTCTAAACAGATAATAGTCTCCGGAAGGATCCTTGAATGGACTCGGAAGTTATCAGGTTGTGTCTGGTAGTAGAAGCTCCAAACCATAGATACATTTTCTAGCTGTGATCTTGAAATACGTATAATATGGCGTTTAAAATTTACGTATGAGGAAAATCCCGAATATAGCGAGCCATAAATACTGCGCGACATTGCAACAATTTTATGAATATGTGCATTGGAAGTAAGCTCCAGATCAAAATTTACCCCCAAATTAGATAAAGTCTCCTGTCTGTAAAGAATGGCTTTATTTACCATGTAATTGTAACTAATCAAATTTTCTCTAAAGAATAAGGTATGACGTGACAAAACATCCATACCTAGATGATTTAAGTAATAATAATAATAATAATAATAATAATAATAATAATAATATCTCTACCCCTCATTCTAATCACAAGGATTAGCCCGAAAGTCTGACACTTGTGTGGGGAGGGGGCGGCATATTATTATTTCGCGGCCGCATTTGCGCCTCAGGAACGACTTACGTTGGTAGGCCCTAACCACCATTCAGTGCTGGAATGAGGGAAACCTGGAAAACCTCATTAGTTAGGGGGACAAGTCAAACATCAACTGATTTTAATCTCTCACATTGACACTAAGTTGACATTCTTCCCATCCTAGGCCATCGCCAGGATGGTTGCCAAGCCATCCCTGCGAATAAGCCTTGATCTACGAGTAAACAATTTAATGAAAAATTGTTTGGTGGAATGGGAATTAGAACCCACGACCTCTGGGTTGAGAGATCGAGACGCTAAGCCCTGAGCCACCGACTCGCCCATAAGTAACACCATACTTAAATGTACGTTGTCATAAAGACTAGCCTAGTTGCTATAAACTGGTTTATTATCAAATTGCTATTAAGGGACTCACATGGATACATTGCGTTTAGTCACATTAGATTTTAGTATCTTTTTTATTTAAAATTATTCCAATTCTTCTAGTATTGAAAGGTACAATATAAAAAATTGAAAATAAAAAACTTCCCCTGAAGAATATATGTCAACCCCGTCAAAATATTATTGTATTGAATACTTATGAACTGTGTTTAACATTAACCGAATTCTACTTGAGTTTTACCACAGATATACATTTTCAGTATAAATCGATTTATAATTTCTGATACATTATTTACCATTTAATACATATATGAAGTGAATAAGAGTAGGACGCCATGGCGAAATGTGGTCATAGCGACGTAAGGGTGAGGTTACACTACTGAATGTATCCGTTTTCACCCCCATGTCAAAGAATCCTTTTCAATCGGAATTTTCTCTAATAATAAAACTAAGGCGAAACGAATGATCTATCGCATATGAAAGCAACTGGCCATAATGTGTTTGATAAAAATGTATTGAATAGTATTTGCCAACTGAACGGAGGCAACTTTAAAAAAAGCCCAAATTTCTGCACTTCTATATGAATGAGCTACTGATCATCTAATGATGAACTAAAATATCACCATTGGATGACCAATCGATATGGAAAAAAATATTTTGTCCTTCTCAGCTCCTTCTGTCGAAGGAGTGAGCGTTCTTAAAACTCCCGTCGTTTGTAGATAATATTATTAATATATTGGGGTATTATCAGATATTTATCACCATTTCAGTGAATTCTCTGTTTCACCTCTTGCTTAAGTTATCCACAACATACGCTTGTTATATCTTCATTAGGACATATTTCTTTGATGGCCGCATCATATCTAAGTGCTCTTCGTTAAGGGCAAACTGGCGTTGGCCTCGTTAAATACCAACCAACCTCTCACTCTCCTTAAACGAATTTCTGACAACTAAGTTCTCTCACTAAGTTCTAAGTTTATTCAACGAATAAAAAAAGTCGTGTCAATTGTTACAGAGTTGAATAGTGCATGTGTTGTAACTTCACGCAGCATTTACTAGACATCGTGTGTTATATTTTTTTACTCTAGCGAATAGTGGATTTCTATAAAAATTTCTACGCATATTATAAAGATCCTTTAAATCTTTTTATAATCAAATGACCAATAGGAGGATGAGAATATATTCATTAATACATATTCTTTACTCTGTATAAGGAAATTAATGAAATATTATTTAATTATATAAAACACCACGTAAGAACAGAGCATAAAAAATAATATAATGGGCTGCCTGGTTAATTATAACCGACGCTTTTAAAATTGCATGTGCACGCATATTGCAGAAATGTGCTGTTTGAAATAATATATGCTGATCTTGTTGTACCTTGTAATAAAAGTAATAATATATTTTACTATATTTATTAATGTATAAGAAACAAGTGTATGTATGTGTATTTATACAATACAAAGTCGTGTAAATGGAACGTTAAGTATTGTATTAATACAAAATATAACTTTAAGCTGCCTGTTCATTAAAATAATAATATGTTTATAAAGCTTGGTTCTTGCTATAAAACAGTGACAATATTCATTCAACCACAGTTTCGATAATCTTGTGTATAACAGTATATCATTACGATGCAGAAGAAAGTGCAATTTTGTCAAATTGGCTTGTAAACTATTTAATGGCAAGATTAAAGACGGCAGCGAATTAATTTCTTTGATTATGTTAAGTATTTCAAATCATGGAACAAGGCCAATTAAAATTGTATATTCTAGTCAGCATCGAACGAACTATGGATTTTATAGTCCTATAAAGATATTAAGTGTTAAAATTCTTCCTAGTGATTTTGATATTTTCGCATCTTCTTGGCTACAAGGAGGAATTGTAGATTAATTAGAAATATGTAGCCGCTTTAATATAATTGTTATTTTATTGTGTTTAGTAGTAAATTCGTTCATATGGGTCAATTGTTTTAAGTATGGGTATAAAATGTTAACTACTACCATGCACTCATTATTTCTCAGGATCGTATCATTTGGGTTGGCCTCTTGATACAAATTGTAACAATAAATAAATAAATAAACGGTAGTGTTTTATAAAAAATATGTAATAATCAATTCTCGAACAATAATCCACTCCTTTATGGGTCTTAAATAAACTTTAAAAACTTTTTTCTTATTTTGAAAGTAAATACCTGTAGCAATCCTATTTGTAATGTGACAAAGAAAAATATCCTATCTTACTACAGACAATAAATTCAAGTAAAGCTGGTTTCAAAACTTAAATTAGTTTCCTGTTTGGCCTGTTGGGAGCGCCAGGTAGAATTTGGGGTTCAATTGGAATGTATTGGATCTAAAAACTATACGTACGTCTAGTAGGCATATTGCAGATGTTGCTTTAGCTTTTCATGCATATCGAATGAAATAACTTTCAAAGAATTTAGATCAAAGGATACAGCCAGAGATGCTAGGAATTCTTATGGAAAAACATAATGAAATAGGTACACGTGGTTGGATGACTATGGAAGTAATTAGATGTCACGAAATAATACTACGATTTGGTAAACCTCTGATGATGTTGATGACTATGTTGTAAGTGATGACTTTTATTTCGAAAATGTGAATCTAACAATTTCATAACAGAAGTGCAAGTTCACTAACGATGAATCGAAAACTTTTAGAAGCAAGTTAAATCATCGATTTACGTAATTTCTTTTTATTTTTTTTATGATTTAAACGTATAATGCTAAATATGAATTGTACTATCTCATAATTTTACAAAAAATATCAATTGTAAAATTCACTATGCTATCATCTTCTTCGAGTAAATAATAATGTTATTCATTCGTTACAATTTATGTACCTATATTTATTAATAATATGTCAATATCATTTAAACATTTAATACTGGCGCCGCCACCACAAAGTAGATAGGTAATTATTGGAAGGAGATGCCGAAAACAACTACTCCACGGGAAATATGCCCCGACTGGCGTTGCATTACATCAACATCTCCATGGATTATCAATTATTGTCAATTATACAATAATTGTCAGACAGGTAGTAGCAAAGACCCAAAGAGGGCACTGCAGTGTATTTCACTGTATCTCGCCACTACAAACATAGATAGGTAATATTATTTAAATTTTTCCAGTGGAGTTGGAAAATCTACATTTCACATATTTTTGACTTCAAAGTTCTTAAAATGCTCATTAAAATTATTTCTTAATCCATAGAACTGACAATTATTTCGACAGTTCGATATGGGATCTGTTGTTTAATTTTAAACACTACGTACCTAAATTACTTTAGTATCAGTGGTATAGTATAGTGGTGGATATTCCCAATGATATTCTAAATACCTACGCGAACTTTTCCGAATTATATGTGCCAGCAATAAATCATTAATATTTATACTCAAAATGATCCGAATATTAATTCTTTAGTGCATAGGTATATGTGAATTTGATGACAAGAAAGTTATTGTTACTTTGAGGCATATTAAACCTAAACAGACATGTGCCACGATAGTATCCTAACATTTTTTTATAAGAGATTGCCTATGTACTTGCTTGTCCATAAAAAATGATCTTTAACATCAATACTTATATCATCAATATATAAAAAGGGTAACAAATTTGAGGTGAATAATTTTCATCCCATATCGATTACATACTGTAAGCGTTAACCTGTAAAGTCCTTGAGATAATGTTGCACGATTTTATATATTTTATCGTCTAGAATTCAATAACCATATTGCAGCATAGCTTTATGAAGTATCGATCTGCAGTCACAAATTTAATTAGGTTTGCTCAGTCTTTAACTGAGTCCATTGATAATTTAAAAAATTATAAAACCAACGTAATTTACACCGACTTTTAGAAAGCGTTCGATAGATTATATACTTCAAAAGCTTAACAAATCCGATATATCTGATTCTCTTATATCCCTATTTGCTTCTTAGTTAAGTAATATAATGTATGTTGTATTTAATTGCTTCAGGTCTATCGAATACGCAGCTATGTGTGGTGATCCGCAGATTCTGGGACCATTATTATTTGTTATCTTTATCAATGACATCGTGAGTGATTTATATGTTGAAAGTCTTCTCTATGATGAGACGATCTTAAGCTGCATGATGTTGTTAGAGATTAAAGGGATTGTCTCAGTCTTTCGGATAAACTTAATAAAGTATCTACTTGGTGCGTGCGCAATAAACTACCTGGAAATGCTGAAAATTGAAATGTCTTTTACAGCAAAATATACCAAGATTACTTTGTAAGCTTGATAGTCTCCTTTTGAAGCGACCAAAAACTTTTTGCGATCTTGGTATCTCGTTTAACAGAAAATTAATGTTTGACGCACATATTGACACCATCATACAAGAATCTAACAGAACATATAGTTTTATTGCACATAACTAGTAATAACATTCCTTTACACTTCCTTTGTTAAACATAAACTTAAGTATGCTTCTCTAGTTTAGTATCTTAGTTGTAATATACACGTTGATAACTTAGAATTAGTCCAACGTAGTTATTAGAGTTACTTTCTTATCAAAAGTTACTTTCTAAATCAGAAGGTGCCAACCCGAATATTGCTTTTCCTCAGCTAGAATTGTTAGAAAGATATTCGACGGTCAGTCTTGAAAATAGGCGTCAGTACTTTCCTCAAGTTTTGTTATTCAAACTCATCCATAATAGAACTGATTACCGTAAACTTATGTCAAAATTATATTTTCCTGTAGAATGAACAATGTATGAATGAATTACTACTACAGTAAATATCACATTATGCGTTCCTGCACGGCATACCAATATACTTAAATTAACTGCTTTGCATATGCATATTGCATATTTGATTGCAACCTTAGTTGCTTAAAACATCTCTATACTTCAAATAAGTTCTTTTTTGTCTTTGAACAATTTTGTCTTTTAGTTAATTTTCATTCTAATGTATTTGAGGGCAATATTATCTGCAACACTATCTTACTTCTCCTGAATATTTCATATACTATACTATATGACTTTCGTTTTTACTGTACCTTTTACTTTATATTTCAATATCACAATTGGGTTATTTACCTGTAGAACATTATTGAAATATATCCTGTTAAATAAATTCTGTTAAAATTTGAAAGATATGCTGAAAAGAGTTTGCTCCACGGGCAATGTGCCTCCCGACTGGCGTTGCATTACTCGGGATTTCCATGGAAAATGTAATACAACGCCAACACATTGCCCGTGGAGTAGTTATTTTCGGCATCTCCTTCTAATAAATAAGTAGGATTGTCTTCCTCAAAGACAATAGAAGGCACTGCTGTAATGGCACCTGCGGAAAGCAAATCACTATCTGTCTGTCAATTTGATAATAATTGTTAGACGGATAGTAGCAAAGCCTCAAAGAGGGCACTATGGTGTGTTTCTCACCACTACTAATAATACAAATTTCTTATATTTCAGACGATCAGAATCGTTAGAATTCAAAATATAACGAAGGTTATGCCAAAAAGTCAGTTACTTATAATATTAAAATTCTACTACTACTACTAAACAATTTGAACTACTTACTCATATGCATTATCATATACTGAGGTTTGAAACGCACCTGAAACAAAAAGAGACAGTAGTATCCATAATTATTTATTTATTAGTAATACACAGTAAAAAAAGACAAATGGTAAAATTACTAAATGGTAATCGTAATTTGCTGCAGTGTTATTTTTAACACGAACTGGGTAGTATAATAACTAAACCTTTAGAACTCATATTACACGAACGATATACCCGCCAAGTTTGTAGAAGCACTCATAAATTGTAGTGAAATTTACAAAACCCCGTGTTAAAAATGAATCAATCCGCCATAAATACGGAATAATTACACGGTAAATAATTAACTATTACACATTACCTTGTAAAATCTACTGTGTTAAATTACTTTTATGTAATGTAATAATACACCGATATATCTAACACTGCCAAGTGTGGACTATATACACACTGATGAGTGTGGATTCAGTGTTAAAATCAGTCGGAATTTTTTACTGTGTAAAGAGATATATTATTAATGAAATTGTTCAACACAGTAAAAAAATCCGACTGATTTTAACACTGAATCCACACTCATCAGTGTGTATATAGTCCACACTTGGCAGTGTTAGACATATCGGTGTATTATTACATTACATAAAAGTAATTTAACACAGTAGATTTTACAAGGTAATGTGTAATAGTTAATTATTCACCGTGTAATTATTCCGTTTTTATGGCGGATTGATTGTAAATTTTACTACACTTTATGAGTACTTCTACAAGCTTGGCGGGTATATCGTTCGTGTAATATGAGTTCTAAAGGATTAGTTATTATACTACCCAGTTCGTGTTAAAAATAACACTGCAGCAAATTACGATTACCATTTAGTAATTTTACCATTTGTCTTTTTTTACTGTGAAGTATCATGATGTAATGAAGTTTCAATTTTCAGTGTTACGTATAACCTACGTAAAAAATATATTATACATAAACAAATATTTTAATTACTACTTTTAACAGAATTGTAAACTGTAATAAAAAAATTGCGTATAAATGCAATTGTATCTCAGGCCTGATGATCAGATGTGTTGTTATAGGTTACCAACTGATAATTGATAATAGAATGGTAGAATAATAATATGCAACTTTCGTGAAAACCTCTGTGGATATAATTCTGGATAGAGATATTATTATAAAAATGGATAAAGTGGATAAAATTAATCAAATATTGACAATCCTAAATAAAACTTAACGAATAAATACCAAGAAGACAAAATAAATTCAATATTAATTTTAAAACTTATAGATACATTTAAATGCACTAATTAATTAAGAATTACTTATTTACTCGAAAATATTCTAGTTTTATGCAGCTACCTATGGCGTTATTGTATATACGTCACGTATATAAAATAATCAAATTAAAATTACAGGAAATTATAGTATACTACCCACATAAAGTATACTGCCTACATAAAAACCGTTTTATTCAGAAATTAAACCCTTTAATTAAACTAGTATGCAACTGTGTCAACTGCTTGGTTAATTTTCCTATTTGAAGGGGCACAGTAAATATCAATTCGGTTTTAGATTGATCCAGAAAACAGATCTTCTTGTTAGAAATATCGAAACGTAATGAAACTGTCTTCTATACTTTACATATAAATTACAAAATGACATTCTTTCAAATATTATAATGACGTGACTGTTAATTCCTTTTTTTATAGTTGCTTTATTTCTATTACGACCTGAAAATATATTTGGTAGTTGCTAAATAGGCTTCATAACTCTCACTAGCGGCTCATTAATCAAGCCGCCCCAATGACCCAGTCTCTTACAACCTGAAATAAGTACTTCTCTAGTTTTAAACATATACCTTTTACCTTTTACCTATTGCAGTCTTACTACATACAACTGCAGTATGTACGAGATAGAGTTTTAATTTCTTAAATATGTCGTCGAAAGAGGTGGATAAATATGTTAAAGACTTTGTGGCTTCATTACCTTTATTCATAAGATGCAATGTGTTCATTTAGAGGAACGTTTGATTTCCCTGAATATTTTATTGAAATTGTGATTAAACCTGAAGTAAGTTATTAATAAGGCATTATACAGGGTGTCCATCTAGTACTTAGATGTCCAATATCTCAGTTGATAAGAGTTGTGTTAGTTATCACACTTCCCTAGGCCTAAACTTAATATTTTTCGAGATTAGTTATTAATATTCTTCACTGTGTGTTAAACTGACCAGCTTCATATTTATGACAAATTAAATGATAGAGACATAATTTCTAGACTCGTTGATAAAACCTCTTAACTTCTGAAAATACACAGAAATATTTAAAATCTTTTACAGGGTATTGATAATACTGTGCCAACTTTCGTCAATTTGATACGAAAAAAGTATATTTTTTCAAATGGAACAACTTGTATTTTATCGGGAAATAAGAAGAACCTAATAAATACTCAACCGATATGCCAAGCCTTTTCGTGTGGTTAAAAAGTTTTTCTAAAAAATGCATATTTATCGAAAACTGTAACTTTTGTGCTTTTCTTGCTGAAAAATCAGTTAGTGCTTGTTAGAAGTTCAAAGCTACCACTGTGATAGTTCCAATTAAAAAAAAATTACGCAACAGTAATGCAGTAATAAAATAGTAATCTTTCAAAAAAATTAATACAAAACAGAAAAAAAATACGGACAAATGCCCGGTGCAAGGGGGCCCTACAGAAATCTCAAAAGTTTTCAGTGCTACCAATCAGTTCTCCCTTCCGCTCACATGTGTTTAAAAATCTGTTGAGTTCTGTATATCAATCAGTCCCAATCCGACCTTGGCCGGAACAGCAAGTTCCAGCCAAGTATAGAGAAGAACAACTTCTACTAAACTTCGACACGAAACAGTGAACTAGTTACCATCTTCGACACCCTGGCCTACAAGTAACCCTTCTAGCCATTGGACTTCATCAACAAAGAAATTCGATTTATTTCACACCTTCCTTTCCCAAGGCAAGTCATCCAAACTACGTATAACCATAACCAATCGCCTGTCCCAAGGCGACCATCAAAGAAATTCGTTACACATCAAAAGTCTTACAGCCGCAGCATCCCCGATATTAGAGAACGAGGTTCGACAGTCCACCAGTGAGTAGCGGATCTATAAGTGAGCAAGAGCAAACCCGTGGATTTCAGCTACCAGCCACGTCAAGATCCTAGGCAATTTCTTTGATTATTAGAAATTATTATTCATCATTTTTGTAACAATAATAAACTATGCATAAAATTAAGTAAGTATCAAGTGTTATTACATTTATAATACAAAAGAACTATTAGAACTGCATTAGAGGATGTAATGCAGATAAAGCATTTTTTAGGTGTAAAGTTTTTTTATAAATGCAAACTGCTATAAACAATAGTTACCTTTACGTTACATTATTTAATAACCTTTCTGGGATTGCACCTTGTTATTAAAAAATAAAGAAAAGAAATTTAGTCACTAATAAAAGCCCCTGACTTGGATATTTGATTATAGTGCACTCTGTAAAAGTATGAAGATTGTTTTGTATTGTACTGCTTTCACTGACAGTATTTTCGTAATAAATAAAACAAATAGGTATAATTAATAATTACCATTACCTGCCTCATCGGTAAAAATAAATATATTGAGATTTTCTTCAAGACAAGTAAATCGCAGAAGGAGTAGAGTAGCAGCCGTGAGCATTAATTGTCAAAATGGATGTCAGAGAATAAATATTTAGTATCAGGAACTAGATGGCACCCCATTCGTGGGAACGCACTGATTTGCAGTGTTAAGTAGACAACCCGTCAGCGGCAGCGGCTTGGTTGAATTCATCACATCCCTCAGACATTCATACATACACTCACTGACTTAGTTAAGGGTATTATTCTATTTACTTGTTTTACTTATTTTAATTATTTCATAATACGATCATTCAAATAGATACGTCACAAATTAATGGGTGTTAACCCGTAACAAAAATATACAGGGTGTTCCACGGTAACGGAGACATTAGACATATTTCGGAGACTACTTCGATTTTGATTTTGAAAATTTGGGCAATAGTGTTTTCGGGCATGCCCTTCTCACCTAAAATAAAGGCATCCACCTAACGCTTCCGGTTATACGGGAAGTTGATGCATCTACATTATTTTACACTGGACACCCTGCATATTATTGCAATTTTGAACTCTATGTGATATTCTTAACACATTTCACATAGGATGCCCTATACCTATCTCCAACTGTTTTTGAAATATTGACATTTTTCAATTTTGACACCCTGTAAAATCTAAACGGTTTGAGATCAAGCAAAACGGTTTGCACATTCCGATCTTAAATTTTCATTCATTTCATTTTCATCAAAATAAAAAAAATTTCCATTAATATAATCTCTTGATTAAATCTGAAATTAGTATCAAACGATAGCTTATGAAAAGTTGAGATTAGGAATGTGCAAACCGTTTTGCCTGATCTCAAACCGTTTAGATTTTACAGGGTGTCAAAGTTGAAAAATGTCAATATTTCAAAAACAGTTGAAGATAGGTATAGGTCATCCTACATGAAATGTGTTTAGAATATCCCGTAGAGTTCAAAATTGCAATAATATACAAGGCGTTCCATATAAAATAACGAAGATGACATCAACTTCCGGTACAACCGGAAGCGTTAGGTGGACGCCATTATTTTACTTAAGAAGAGCATGCCCGAAAACACTATTGTGTTAGATACTAACACTATATAATAAGTTTAAATTGGCAAAATATTACACAATAGTATGTATAAGATATTGTAAAAAGCAAAATGCTAATAAGTAGATTACTAAATATCACTACTTCACGCCGATATTTTTTTCATAGATGTTTGCAAACCCACATAAAAATGTTTTATTCTACTAACAGTACGACAAAAATCATCAGTTCGATAAATATGATAAATTTGATATCTGTATTATACGGTATTACAACTTCAACTACCATTTGGTACGAGAATTAGGGAAACCTGGAAAACCTTATTAATTAAAATGAATAGTAGGTTGTTAGCCATTTATCAATGAGGTTGCAGTACTAGTGGCACATTAAGAATGCTACTAATAGCAGACTAATGCATACTAATAATTAAGAATGCGCAAAGATTTAATATAGGAGCAATTCGAACTGTCGTCGAATGTGTGTAATGAAAAATCTTACGTCGACCACGGAGCTCCCAATAAGCTGTTTAACATTAATTCAATAGAATATTCTTTGGGATTCTTATTATTGTATATTTTGATCTACCATACTTTTATATCTTCCTCGATACTTAAGGTCAAGGTATTGAAAACGAAATAATGTAATATTAATTTATTACTTTAGACAAGAAATTGTTAGGTAAATTAACATTACTAAAAAATAATGACGACATTATATCACTAATTAAGATATTTGCTCTGGGTATATAATTTTTCTGCTTCTGAAAATATTGTATAATAAAATTAATAAACTAACAAAGTGATTTGAATAACGTTTTAGCGTTCTTGAAATTTTGGAGTCTTTATTTAGTTTTTAAATATCTCTATAAGATGAATTCATATGAAATATAGATTGGGAAGGACTCATTATCTGAGCTGTAACAATGCCAACGAGGAACATGGAAAATATTAAGACGAATCTGCGACGACGAAATAGCAAAGAGAAATTTGTTAGACTCTTCTAGTCACGTAATTCTGATTTTAAAAGCTTGTTGCTGTGACTAGAAACAGTTTTCATCCTTGACGCACACATACATTCCACTCATACTTTATAAATTCCATGACAGAACATTTAATCTTTAGCAAAAAGTTCTTTTGTGTAAGTACTTGAATTTCGCCAATCTTGCATCGAGTCGAATTGAGTTATAAATCCTCTAGATGCAATACCACTAACGACATAAGAATAAATGTGAGTATAAACAAGCTTTTAAAGTGCAGTAGTTTACAAACTATTTTATTTCCTTTAGAGTTTTAAAAAACGCTAAATAAAAATAGATGCAACTTCTGAAAAGTCCCCTTTTCCATTTTCCGAAATAATATCTTTTTTACTGATAATTACATTTATTTAAAGAAAATTATTTTCAAATTACCATGAAACCAACTTTATCAATTTTTGAGAAGTGTCGCAAAATTCTATAAAACTAAAGTTGTGGAAATAGCAGAAAAGAAACAAACAAAAGAAAAATATTTGTTAATTCGACCATTACATGTAATAGAAATACTACTGAACCTCTGAGATAGATAATAATTATGTTTTAATAAAGCAGATCATTACCTCATACGAACGAAGCAAAGCCAGTGCCTGATCGGTGATGGTTGTATGTGAGATTGGTATCACATGATAACATCGATAGTAAATGCATCTTCAGGTCTGAGGGAATTCTAATTCTGCCTATCTTTGCAAGGGTGATCCAATTAGCGTTTAATATTAATGTAATCACATCATACCACCCGTCGAAGTGCTTGTTTAAGTTGTAACTGGTTTTAGTAGTTTATTAAGTTAAATAAGAAACAAATAAATCTGCTTGGGAGGAACACCAACACAATTAGTTATACTCTTTTATATATGCCCTAAGAACATTTAGATATATTATACTGACGTTATTTAACAATAATTAAGAATAATATTAATAATAATAACAAATAATATTTAACAATAATTATGATAGAACAATATTATATTAGAACATCTATATCGCTTACCTAGCGACGTATACTAATAATGGAGTGCAGTTAATTGAGCAATTATTAATTTAATTCCAAATGATCACCTTTTTGCAAATTTATAATTTTATCAATCCATTACATATACAAATAGAGGCTATAAAACAATTTACTGATATACATAACATTTTAACATGGTTGAAGATTTAAGAAAAATGAGATAAAAGTACTACTACCTCTACATGGGTTTAGTACCCTTTAGGATACCATTAATTTCATCGAGTTTACATATTGAAGATACCTGTATTGAAGATACAGTGTAATTGAAAAATAAAAATAAAATAAAATTAACTTTTCAGGTTTCAAACCATAATATTTTCGTGTAATAGAGGATGACGAAAACGTAATTATTATCAATTTACAAGTAGATATCTAATTCAGTATTCACATTCACTACTCGTTATATTCTGTTTTCAATATTCCTATATCGATTTTTATTGACTTTTCAGATTCTTTCTTATTGCCAGTTGATGCAATAAATATTGGTTTTTCCTAGAAATTTAAATTATTTGACGGTAATAATGCACTGGTTATGCCAACCAGTGTATGAGTTTCATGAACATAGTTAACTCCATGTGATTAACTTTAGGTCTGGAACAGGCATGCCAGCATGATTTAATAAACTTCCTGATAAATTATCTTTATATCTGTTGTAATGATCCCTTAACATGAACTGTTACTACTTGTTTAACAATTTAGTGAGTGACTTTGTAAATTTAATGATGAAACTATAGTTACTGCATAGCTATATAAATTATATAATATTAGTACTGTCCACTACTGCTCAAAGTTTCGACTTTTGATGCTTGGAATAATGTTGACATATTTACTAATTGTGTCGAAATTAACTAACGTACATCGGAAGAAAAAAGCGTAAGGATTCCAGTAGGTACACCCTGAAGTAGTGACCCCTGAAGTAAATATTCTAAAACGGTAATAAAATTGGATATAAAAATTATGTAACAGGACCCAAAACATAGTCTAGCCTGCTACTCTTCTACAGTGAATGGGTCCCTGACATGAAGTACTAAGACTTACTATTTTGATTTGTAGTGTCTTCAACTTTATGAATGTTATGATAAATTCGGTTTTTGGTGTAATATTTTGAAAATTATAAATCGTAAAAGTATGCAACCGAGTACACAAGCTATCATAGACCCGGTTTTTCAATATAGAGTTAACTCACAAGTTAAAGTTATAAAATTAACTCAGAGTTAAATTAACCCGTACATGAAGGTAGAGTTAACTATAAATGTTAAAGTTAAATATAACCAAATAGGTCTTGTGTTTTATGTTTAGTAAATCTGTGTATTTTCTATATAAAATTCTTAGAATAAATGCATACAGTAATAAGGACAATGTTAGAAGGCTAGAATTATTTAAACATATATCAAACTATTTTAAAGAATGGGTTCGGTGTGATTTTGTGTAAGGTTTATACTGTGAAGAAATTTATAGAAAAGATACAAGATATTGTATTTTTTTGTACTATCAACATTTATTTATGTGAATAATTGCAATTCGTAATTAAAACTGGATTATTTTTGGCTCCAGCAAACCATTCCACTTTTGGGTCCTTTAGTTTTCTTTTTAACTACCTACCTGTCTGTTAATCGATTCTTTTGAATTATAAAATTTTTTTAACGTTTTTTTCCTATCTTATTAATTTTTAGTAACAATTCATTAAATATCAAAATGTATCTAATAATACTTACACAAAGGCAATATTGAACCTTATTTAAATAGTCATTATTTCATACAGCTTTTAAGTTAACATTAACATACCTTAGAGTTAACTCAGTGTTAACACATAGGTATGAGTTACTTAACTCGTGTTTAACTTGCAATTGAAAAACCGGGCCATAGACATTTTTCTTTTTTGTAGGGCTGTCAATTGAAATATGCCATAAAACTTAAAAAGTAACTGAATCTTCATCCATACAAGATAACCATTGGGCAGGAGTTGCTTTCAATTGATTACGGAAGACGATTACGTTATTTTGAATCCAAAGAACCAGTACCTAATAATTTCTTAAACTTGACGTTTTTTACTGATGAAGCACTGTTTCAATTTAAATGTAAATAGCCAATATTAAATAATAAAGGACTTGGGATGCAAAAAGTCCTTATACATTTGTCGAAACTAATTTAGATCCTAGAAAAGTTCACGTTTGGGTAGCGATATTAAGACGATGTGTAGTAGAATTTTTTATGAGATAATAAATAGTGAAAGACATCGAAGAGTTATTTTAGGGTGTTTTTAGTACAATTACGGTTTATTTCAGCAAGATAGGACGACTGCACATGCCTTAAGAGCGACAATTCGGTTTTTAGATGAGTTTTATAGTTATTGACTAATTATTTGAGAACTGTGGCCAGCTAGGTCACCGAACTTAACTCTGTTATTGTTTGGACAGTTAAATAAATATGTTGACTCCAATATATAATATCGAAAAATTATAAGCAGCAATTATAATTAAAAATGCATAAAGCAGTAAATTAGTGTATGCCTAGTGAAAGATATAATTTTCAACATAATATATAGAAATACCTATATAAATGTATATAATAGAGCTACTCTCAATGTTTTTTTAGTTATTAAATGCTGTATTTTTTGTCCACTAATGAACTGCAGTCTTTTAGTTTTGTAATTTTAATACGGTTAATTAATAAAATAAAAAAATAAAAGATAGTTTTTGAATTTAACATCATTGAACATTTGACTTACTCAAATATTTTTTCGTTATCACAAATTATCTATATATTTCACTAAAATCCATGTAATTTCAATATTATCAACAGTTTATATCTAAGGTTAATTAATTATCAGTCAACATATTTTTATTTAAATTCCTTCAACACTGTCGGGAGGATAACATTTAATCTAGGGATTTTTTAGTTAATCACTGTTAATTGCCTATATTCGACGATTCCGTGGCTTTTGTACAATTATGGAGAGCTGAAATCTTGGCCAGCATTAATTATTATTTTTACCATTTTCCTTATATTTGAATGAGACTACTTGAAGGTTATAATAGCAAACTACTTGATGGTCATAATAGTAAACATGATATTCGAAATCCTTTTTCGCGAAACCCGATACCTGTTAGGGCAAAACGGGACCATATCATATACTAGGTACCTTATGTAACGTTTTACATATGCAGTGTTGCGGTATTCCAATATTTTTTGCAGGTATTTTATGGAATACATTCAACTTATATCCTGACATGAACATCCAATGAAACGTTATGGAAATTTAACGCGTTCGTTGTAGAACATCTGAAATTTGAGAACTTTTTATTCATAACATGTGTGTCAATATCATCATGTTGCAACCACATAATATGAGATTCGACGTAGTAAGAATATTTTTTATTCGCGAAACTACAATACTATATATACATGTATTGTATCTAAACAGAACCATGAATATTGGACGTACGATTATACAAGGTGCCCATAATCTATCTTCTTAGATAGCTAACTTTGTTAATAGTGGAGATAGAGAATTGGTTAAATTAGCAAAGTTACAAGAGGAATTCAGTGCCTCCTTTAGATTTAATTTTAATTTTCAACTTTTCGAGATATTTTGAAAAAACTGAAAATCGCCAAAATTTATAAACTCAAACATCTCGAAAACTATAAAAGATACAAATAATGTAAAAATACTCGGTGGTAGTGTTTTTTACGTGGAATTCAGCGGTGATATTTAAAATTTCACGGGCATCCTAGTTTTTGAGAAAAAAAATAAAGTTATGTTTTTTTAAATGGCAACCATAGTTGGCTATGCTATCAATAAAAGCTTATTTTTTGTGACTTCAAAAATATAATATTTAATATACCTTTATCTTTTCTTTTGTTTACTATAATGAACAAATAATTTATTAATATTGTACCTAAGCTGTGAAAAACAAACGTAGATCAGTAAACAACAATAAAATACAAATGTCAGATCACAGAAAAGTCACATTATACACGTCAAAATTAAACGTTCATGTTAAAATCGTTATTGTGAAATGTACACAAACGAAGAAAAAAACGATTTATTAAATATTATATTTTTGAAATCAGAAAAAAATAAGCCTTTTATTGATACCATAGCCAACTATGGTTTAAAAAACATAACTTTATTTTTTTTCTCAAAATCTAAGATCCCGTGAAATTTTTAATACCACCGCTGAATTCCACGTAAAAAACACTATCACAGAGTATTTTTATATTATTTGTATCTTTTATAGTTTTCGACATATTCGAGTTTATAAATTTTGGCGGTTTTCAGTTTTTTCAAAATATCTCGAAAAGTTGAAAATTAAAATTAAATCTGAAGGAGGCAATGAATTCCCCTTGTAATTCTATCCAATTTTGTTAATTTAACTAATTCTATCTCCACTATTCACAAAGTTAGCCATGTAAGGACATAGATAATGGGCACCCTGTATATCAAATAAACTTTAAATAATGCATTGAGTTTGCTGAAAACATTAACGAGAAATAATATGCCTCAAAAAATCAAGGCTACATGATTAGTTTCGAGATATTTAAAAAAAAAAAAAATGGAAATTTTGGAAATTCGTTTTTGTAAAATTTCAGGCTTGTTTGAAGAGCTATTGAAGAAAAGAACAATACGCTATATCGAATGGAATTCTAATACGACCCAATTAAATTTTTACGTCACTCTACAGCATTTTTCCTTGTGGGTTCAATAATGTAGCAGGTCAGTTTGATGATGGTTTTTCACGTTCAGAACGTGATCAAACTATTTCATTATCTGCTATAACCATTTTATATTAGGTATCACAGCTTTAAAACTATTTTAATCATAAATTAGGTTACGCGGACACAACATAGCAGACAAAATAGTAAACAAATGTAGTGACTTCATGCCACTGTCGCTTTGACGACAATTTAAAATTTTTATAACAAATCATACTTATCCTGTTTTTTGTTATTGTGACAGTAATTTAGTTAGTAAATTTACCAAATTACATTTAACTTGCGTGTAGCCGATTTGTGGCATTACATATAGTGGGTACCATATTGATGCTAAAAACGATCAATGATGTAAATCTATAACAAACCACGGAAACAATTTTGAACTATCGTCAGAAGCTGCATATTTTCAACTACTAATTGACCTATTTTAGCGGTTTTTTTCATACAGCACACAAGAATATATATGAATTTTATCCGTCACTCCTGGGATACGCTCCATAAAATATATCGAGGTAATACCAACTGGCAAAAGTTAATCTGCATACCATATAAGCTGACTGCAAATTGTACAGGGTGACCCATTCGTCTGGGATTCCTTTATTTCTCCACTATTACCAATTAGAAAAAAATATCCAATACAAAAGTTTTCAGAAATAATAAGGACTACAATTTAAAATTAGTTACAGATATACAGGGTGTTCACATCCTTCCAAACCTATAAAAAATGTCTTATTTTAAATGGAACACCCTGTATATTATTAGATCATTGGATTCCTCATCGCAAGTGCTTTCAGTCCTTATAACATTTGTTATAGCTAAACTTTATAGTTTCGAAGATATTTAATATTTTGTGTAAAAAATGACAAATGCAGACTTTGGTGAAAACTGTTATTTTCACCAAAGTCTGCATTTGTCATTTTTTACACAAAATATTAAATATCTTCGAAACTATAAAGTTTCATATCGTGTCATATCTTCCTTAGTTTTTACATTTCGATAATAAATATTAGTATTCGTTTAGTATAAGCCATGGCGAATATTTTGCTGTATATAAATGTTTTATAAATTATACAGGGTGTTAATAATCTCGTAGCAAAATTGGAAAACTGTAAGGGCCAATATCTCGTTTATTTTAAATGGAACACCCTGTATATTTTTAATGGATCAGATTCAGAATTGAAAACTCTATCGATCCATATTAGTATGTTATATACCCAAAGATAATAGTTTTTGAGTTATTTTGAAATTTAAAATATTTTACTCTTTGGTTACAAGTAAACATAAGTTGATAATAATGGAGAAATAAAGGAATCCCAGACGAATGGGTCACCCTGTACATGGAATAATGCGTATAATCGGTGTTCATATTTTGAGGGCTCTATTGAACGCCTATATATTGTATTTTCCTTAAAGTGGTTATCTAATACGAGAAAAAAATTATTGTGTCAGATTATGTATGCCAGATTATAATTCGCAGTAATCGCAGATTATAATTCGCAGCCATCTTTCTACTGTGCAAGTCCAATATAAAAACTTGTCTAGATAGGTAGATTAATAATAGATAGATATAAAAAGAAACACGCATAAATCCAAGCATAAGCGGATTAGTTAAGTGTGGGTCGCACATAGAATGATCTATGGAACTTCTAAAAGGAATTACCTATCTTTACTGATTCTAAAAATTGGCACAAAGATATGGCATAGGTTTTCATACTTTCTATTTCAGCATTCTGTATAAAAAAAGGTAGGTACCTTTTATTCAGTCCCTAAGAACTGCTCAAATATAAAATATTTATAGGAAATTAGCGACTTGGCGTTGTTATTATCGATATAAATACCGAGCAACACTGGTCGCGGTTAGTACTTGGATTGGCGACATTGCAGGTCACAGGCGGTCACTTCTAGTGACCTGTACGTCGGTGAATTCACAGAAGCTATTCAAACTTAGGCGAGGTTTGCGAAGAAAAACGTACTATCTCTTGGATAGGATGTAAAGTCGGAGATCCCTTGTCTATGAAATCAAGGCAAGTAAAAGATTCCTGATACAAAAGTGGGGGTTCGGCAAAATTTCTAGGTTAGGGGTTGCTCGTCTCCTGGCGTCGGTGATTGACCTGAGACGAACCGAAACAACCACTTCCCAATGAATATATGTATATGATATATGTAATATGATATATTATACACTAACGTCACATTTTAGGGATACGTTATTTTCTTCCAGGTGCCAAACAGAAACACTTTGTCGCACGTAAATTAAAGTTTACAGTATTTTAGTATTTTCCAAGCAAAAAAAAGCCATTTTAGTTAAAATATGTATGCTTTCTTATAAGAGTGGATTCTTTTAGCAGATATTCATGTACGTTAAGTTAAAATTTAAAAAATTACTTGCCAGATATGATATAATGTGTGTTGAATGAAAACTCATACGTTGGAAAATTAAGTGTATGACGACATTTTTTTGTAGGAATAAATTGTATGATCTAAGCGATCCCAAGGACGCGGAAGAACTTAAATATTTTGGAAGAGCTAAGTACTGACACTGAAGTGATGGAACAAATACAAAATTCTTCAGAAATTCAATTTGTATTAGATCTCATAGTAACCAGGATGATGAAGAACTGATTCCCAATATTCGTAGTATTGTAAAGAGTGTCCTAAGAGAATCTATGGATATTTTTCTAGTTCAGCATGAACAGAGAGTAGCCATTACTGAAACTGTAGAAAATGAAGCATCTAATAGTGATTCTGATCCTGAAGAGCGCCGGATCTGTGGCACAGCCGACTTTGATAAATATCGTATAATCAAGGTATGGGGGAGTCGATCTATTTGATAAAATAGGAGGCCTATATAGTACGTTCCAAAAATGGTACTGGTCCTTTGTGAGATTTTGCTTGAATGCATCTATAGTCAACATGCGGATTTTATACAGGCAATGTTAGCTAAAGATCAATCTGCACAGTTTTATCTGCAGAATAGTACTAGCTTTTCTGACAAGTCCTGAGTATTTAGTCGGCCCTAAACCCAAGTGCTCCAGATTAGTGTTAAGAAAAGTAGGATTCGACAAAATTGACACGATGATAACACGGTTATTATAACCATGTTATCATAACCAAAAGACGCAAAGATGTGCATGCACAACTGCGTAAAATGTACCATTGTGTGAAATGTATAGTAGGTCTTTATCATGCCACATCTTGTTTCAGAAACTATCACGTCTCCACAATAAGTATAATAGCTTTGTAGTATAATAGTTTTTCTTTAGGTTTAAGTACGACTGACATTTATTTTTTTTAAACAATCATTCCTTTATTTGCTCGACTTATGAAATATCTTACGTCCAAAATAAATATGACTCATTTGTAGTTAAAAAAAAAATAGATACTTAATTTCACTTTAGAATCCTCAAATCTATTAAATTTAATTAAAAAAATCTTCAAAATTAAGAAAAAAATACTCGGGCACCATTGGACTTGTGTTACAATAATCTTGTTATTTCTAAGAAAAAATAATAGGCAAGAGGAAGGATATGGTTTTTAAATACATATAACTAAATGCTTCCCTAAGAATGCATATTTTCCAGCATACTTTACAGTTTAAAACAAAACCATTTTATTTTGTCAAGCTCCACTACTAACAGAATAATATTATATTAACCAGTAGTTGACGCTATATTTGGCATTATAAATCATTACATTCCAGCGTGTGTGTAGTCAATATTCACAGTTATTAAAGCGCCTATTAAATTTTAGATATAATTTACTGTTACACCGTAATGTATGGTGTTTAATAAAAATCGCTTGCATTTACATTTTTTCGAAATCGCTCATGTACTCTGCCGCATACCGGTGAGATATCCTAGACGTCTGTAGTCTGCAGGCCATTGTGGCAAACAATGCACTGGACGCGGTCATAAACATCGGCTTATGCCTCTGCAGGCTTACTTCGCTTACTCGACTTCCCAAACCGCATGACGCCCGACCTACACCTGGGTTTCGTTCTGCTGTGTATAAACTGCAGGCGCTTCATAAAAAATGGGTGAAATATATAGTACCTGTTAGTTTAAACCTGGCGCATGCAATAATTTCCTTTTTTTGTGAGTGGAACATAGTAAATCTTGAAAGCATGTGTAGGAAATGCTTGAGCTATATATGTTTTACTGGAAATAAAATATGATATTGGAAAATATATTAAATAATAATATATACAAAAAAGTTACGCATTTTCATGCCAATTAAAAATAAGAAACATACTTAATTGGTGATTTCTCATATCATTTCTGAAATATCCAGAAAAAACTGGTTTTCTTATTTCTTCCATATCTTTATTATTTTTTATTACTAAAACAAATGCAAGAAAATTAAGTACGTTTAGATAAATTGATACGCTGCATCTATTTGACGTTTACAAATTTTTCCAGGCTTACTAGATATTTTTTTTTTATTATTATTAAGATTCTTTGTTGGAGAATCTTATTTCTATTAAAACTGGTCTGATGACCAACCATTATTTTTCCTCTAATAATGTTAAAAACTAAACATTTATTAACTAAAGTTCATCCAACGACGTCCTTTAGATTGTTTTCTTTTAACAATTTCACTGGCGCACTATGTCCTGCTTTTACACAGCACACTACACCAGCTCAAATGGTTTGGGTCTCTTCAATCTTCAAACAAGATGTTGGTTGTCCAGCAGCTGAAGAGCTTCTGCATTTATGTGGAGGTGAAGTCTGGCCTCATGTCTGCCAGCAAACCTTTTGATCTCATCTTTAACCATTGGGATGTTAAGGTCTCGATGCAAGTCGGAGTTGCGTATGTACCATGGAGCGTCTACTATGTTATGCAGCACTTTGTTCTGGAAAGTCTGAATGGTTTTAATATTACTATTTCTGGCACAACCCCAAAGTTGAATACCGTATAACCAAACTGGTTTTAAGATTTGATTGTAAATTAGTATCTTATTATGTATTGTCAACTTAGAATTTCTTCCAAGCATCCAATAATGCTGTCTATATTTCAAACGAAGTTCGACACTTTTCTTCTTCACATGTTCTTTCCACCGGAGCTTGGCATCCAGGGTCATGCCTAGGTATTTGGCGTTATTCTCATTGGGCACAATAGTACCATTAATATCCAAGGACGGAGGGTTAACTAGTCTTTTGTTGATAAAGTTAACATGAATTGATTTGAGCTCGTTTAGCTTGATCTTCCATTGTTTGGTCCAATCAAGTATTGTGTTGCTAGCTACTTGAAGTCTTCTAGTGGATATTCCTTGATCTTTACCGACCGCAAGAAGTGCAGTGTCGTCAGTAAATGTAGCTACAGTGGTCTCTTCTAGTACTGGCATATCACTAGTATATAGCAGGTAAAGGATAAGGCCAAGAACGCACCCTGTGGCACTTCTGCTCTTATATCTTTCAGGTCAGAATATTCATCTTTGTGTTTTATTCTGAAAAGTCTGCTTGAGATATACGATAACAGAATCTCTACATATTGTGTCGGAAGTATTTTGTTTAATTTGTGTATCAATCCTTCGTGCCATACCTTGTCAAAGGCCTGAGCAACATCTAAGAAGGCTGCAGAGCAGACTTTGTTTTCTTCAAGTGTACGCTCTATTATGTTAGTAATACCATGTACCTGATCAATAGTTAAGTGCTTTTGTCTAAAGCCAAATTGGTAATCCGGGATAATATTACCATTTTCAATTAGTGGTCTTAATCTCTTGAGAAGTAGTTTTTCAAACAACTTTGAAATGGTTCGCAGCAGGGAGATAGGTCTGTAAGACTTGACGTCATTTGGTGGCTTGCCTGGTTTAAGCAACATGATCACTTCCGCTACCTTCCAGCTGGCAGGAACGTGTTTCACTCTAAAGGCTGCATTGAAGAGGTACGTCAGGCTTACTAGATATCTCTCATCCAGAGAGATATCTAGTAAGCCTGATCCAACTTTGGATTTTCTTATGAACGCCATATTGGATTTTAGTTAAAATCTTAGTTACAAAATTTGTTAAATAAAATTATAGCTGCCATGAAATAAAAAATGCACATTTTGACGTGTCAGTGTAAAGTCAAGCACAACTGTCATTTACTCTCCCAATTAAGTGCTAAAGTGTTCTTGAGTGTTCCTGTTATTTGTTTAATATGGCACAATATTCGATAGATGAAATGTTAGATACGTATAACGTTTGCATACGGTGTAACAGAAATTCTGTAGCTGCATAACGATGTTGAATGAATAATTATTGTAGATACCCCCAGAGAAGGCATCCGAATATGAATATTTTCCAACGTTTATGTAAGCGACTACAACAAGAATCTCACACTTTAAAAATCGTAAGAAATAATTTTGTTATTGCAACTGTAAATGAAATAAACGTTTTCATATTCACATAAATCCAGAGTTATCCCAAAGGAAATAGCTTTAAAATGAAATTTATCAAAATCAGGTGTACACTGTGTTTATTATAATATTGTCCCACTTTTAAACGGCTGTAAAATCTTTATTTCTCCTGATTGAGGTCTCCTAAAAAGGGATATGTGTGTTTTTCTGCAAAGTTTTCTATGGCAGTTTTATATTTTTCCCTGTCGCGTTCGCTTTTCAAGCAGACGACATGACTTTTTCAATAAGACACCCTGTATATTTTACGATCTTCGGATAGATATTTTTTTATGATTCTAAATAGATGCGATATGAGGTAGTTATCTTTAATAGTTTTGCTGTAACTGGCATAAATTAAAATATAATTATTCTGCCTATACTATAAAAATTAAACGCGCTTAATAATCAAAAAGAAACAAAAAAAACTTACAAAACCCTGCATTTTCAGAGCAATCCTATCTGTTTTTCGTAAAACAGTCAATCCCTCTATCTGCTCTCAATTCATCACGAAACAACCATTGGAAAAATTCCTGATTTTTTTACTGCAACAAACATTATTATGCTGCACTCCGCACTTAATAAGAGAAGTAAGACCACAAATTGGCGTTTCCATAAGTGTTTGGTGTGGCCTTTTAGATGACCAGTTACTAGGTAACTGGTCATCTAAAGTGGTAACTTTAATCGGCATCGTTTAACTGGTCAGGTGTATATAAATTTTCTGAATTTCTAAATATTCGAAAAGATCTCGATGAAATGCTAGATAATTTAATACCGTAATTATTATAGAGCTTTTGAATGAACGTTTTCCAGATTGATGGATAGGAGCTAATGGTAGTATGCTGGCCACCATGCTTAAATCCTTTAGTCTATTTTCTTTGGTAATTTATAAAAAGTGGATTTTTATCAGATCACTGGAAAATGCTGAACAGCTAGATGTAAAAATAATAGTAATAATAGTAATAAAAGTGTTACAATCAATTTCACCAAAAAACAATAGAAATGCAGTAAGGAACGTGGACCGTAACAAAATATTTCTTTGCATAGTACACGGAAGAGGACATTTTGAGCAATTTATTATATATACAGGTTGGGCCATTAGTGCGTATGCGGACCATACCACAATACCGTTAAAGTTATAAGAATAATTTTTGGTACGAAGTTAGATGCCAGTGGCGTGCATATCTTAAAATTATTTGGCACATACAAGCTGTTTAATATTAAAATGCCAAACCGAACATGCATTTTTTTAAATGGAACACCCTCTATATTTTTAGATTTTTGAATAAAGCTTACTTTTCTGAACAATTTAATATAGCACTTAATATATCTAAATTTACACGTGGCGACGTTGTTGCAAGTTTTCTATGAAAAAGGTCGTTACTTCGCATTATTGTAGCTCTCCATTTAAATGAGATATAACTTCCATTTTCTCATAAGATAAATTAAGAATATGCCTTTATTCAAGAAAATATAACGATTTAACAAAAAGTTACATTTGCTATAGAGTGTGATACATTTCGCATATAGTAATTTTACTTCAAAATTTTATATGGAACATCCTGTATATTATCATGTCGCCTTAAAGAGCTCCTTTTCAGCTTTCTAACGATACCATACTTGGTGGGCTTAAATAAAATTTATTTTTCTAACTGTAACGGTATAGGTGGTGTGGTCCGCATACGCACTAATTGCCCACCCTGTATAGGTTAATTTTAATTAATTGCATTTACTCTCCTATCCTATTATTTATTTTTTGTTTTACCAAGTTTGAAAACCATTTGTACTAAAACTTAAAAAATATTCATTTATTCTTTCAGGGCAACTATGATTTACTCATTTTGTTACAATGGTTTTAAGTCACATTAAAGTCGGATGACCCAAGTGTGGCACATCTTTGAAATCCTAATTTAGTTTCTATCCAATGGTGCAAAAATTCAATACGGCGTCTATGAGAAAAAGTTGCCTACTAAAATATGGAGATTATGCAAAGATACTAAATTTCACTACATTTGTTTTAGCAATGAAAAGGATATGGAAGAATAAGTAATAATAATAGGAAGTTATAGTATTAAGAGTTAGGTATTATATTTGCTTTTCCTAAAAGTTTAAGCTTAATATATTACATTGTGTTAACAAATTAATTATTGACTGTAGATGTTCATTCAGTTAGTAGTTTAAACGATATGCAACAATACTAGGAAATAAGTAAAATTATTTTCCTATGCCTTTTTAAATGAAATATTGGGTCACTAGAGAAATTGAGATTGCTTATATTGTTTGATTAATTTTTCGAAACTATATCACCCAATCCGAAAACAGGATTTAATTATCTTTAGTTATTTTTAATTGCGTCGTAAACCAATTTCAGGCAGTTGTGGGACCATTAAATGTGTAAGGTATTTGTAGGTAAATGTTTACTCACAGACTATTTGCTAAAACTCCACAATTATATAAATTAACGTTATATTCGTACTTATAAATCTTCGTACAAATTAGAATTACAAAAGGCAAAGAATCGAGAACCGAATTATTTACGTCATTATATTTATAGCAAGGGGGTGTTTGATGCGGTACCTACAGATTTAGCCAATCTCCGCCAGTCCAATTTTGTATTTCGATTGATAGGCTTGGAGCATCCTGCAGGCCATTCTTCTTTCCATCTTTTCTAATCAGTAGGCATTGTCAGTTTCAGTTAGACTGAATTACAGCTTAATCGAAAATTATTCGATTTTCTAAACATAGCAAATGCTCCTAATAAAAGTGTTTTTGTATGTATTACGTAAAGCACATTTAAAAGTTCAGCCTCCTACGATTTTTTTTCAATCAATTTTTTTTTTAATTACTTTAGGCATTTAGGGATATAGGGGACTACTGTAAAGTGTTGTTTTAACGTTATTATTAATTTGTGAAGTAAGTAAAGGAACAGTATTCTAGATTAACAATAATTATTAGAGTTTCCAATACCTGCTATATCTTTTAAACGAAACCCAAATTCAATAAACTTGAAACATTTAAGACTCTATAAAAAAAATTCTTCGATGCCACGATGTCAATTTTTTAATAAAAAAATCGAGTAATTTTCGAAAAAATTGAAATCGTTGAAAAAAAAATCGTAGTAGGCTGAGGATTAGCAGCTGGGCCATCGTAATAGGTTCAACAAGTACATCTAGGAGGCTAATATATATATATATATATAAAAAAATTCATTGGAATCGCTCTTACCAAAAATTTTTTAGAAGGGTGTCCTGGTTTTTAATGGGCCACACTGTATATGTAAATATATACATCGAGTGGTTTATAATATTCATGCTAACAATGTCACTATACAGGATGTGTCTGACACCAGTTGATAGTTGACGTAAGAGCCACCTGACAGGAATCAGAACGATTTAATTTAGCACTGAATTCAGTACTCAAATTGCGCCGCTGGTTTAGCGGACTTTGATTAGAAATTAGAACATGTTCTAATTTCTAGCATCCAAATCCGCTAAATCTGCGCGCGCAATTTGTCAACGAAGTCAACGATCAATTAAAAATACCGGTCATATTTTATTATTTCAGTTTCTAACGGAAACAATCAAATGGACATCAAGTTTCTTATTTTAAACAGAATACCCTAAATAGTTTTCCTTATTTAAAGCATTCTGTTCGAGCATAACGAATTAATTGCAATAAGGGAGATATGTCCAAACAAGTGTGACATAAAAGCAATGTATTAGGAAAATACACCAATTCCTGATTAATTTGTAGGTCCCTGTTATCTCTTTTACGAATATCACAACATGGCTACAAATACTATAGACATATTAAATATCAAATCTCAAAATAAGTAATTAACGATTCTTCCGATATGGCATTTACACACTTATCGCTTTGTTGCTGGTATAATAACCACACCTGAACATTTTATCTGTTTCATATCTACGTTGGAAATTGTGGGATGTAAATTCGTACAAGCTTTATTTGATATATCTATTTCCTCACATATAAATTTCTAAGATTAATTAATATTGGCTGTTACCACAAATATTCAGAGCATCGATCCCTACTTTTACCATTTCCAGAGGAAAAACCAATTCATTAATCAGATTTTAATAAATTGTAACTATTAGGTATACTAGCTTTGCTCAAGCTATTTTTGAGTTTAATAATTCGTAGCTATGACGAAAAATGTAATACGCACTGCGGAACGTAAAGTGCGGTATTTCTGTTTAACAAACTTACAAACTTCAAACTGTATTCTGGTCCAAAGTAGTGATATGCAAGCAACCTTTGGTATATAAATAACTATAAGATATAGTAGTTGGTTGGAATTGTTTTATATGAAATTTTGAGAGATGCTGGTTATGTGGAGGTAGTACTATCTATCCTTTTTAAGAACGAGTATAACTAACTGAACTAATCAGGTACCCACATCTGGAACTGGGACTCATGAGGGTACATACTCTTTTATTCACACGGAATTCCGCATTTAAGGTGAACTATTTTAATGTACCTAATACTCGACGGCAAACTAAATAGACACTTGTATTTAGAAAGTAGACTAAAATAGTATACATCTCTTATGAATCGCAGGATGCCGCAGGAATACAGATAAAAAATGTAAGAAAAAGGAACAAGCAGGGTGCGAAATCTTTTCGAACCTTATAGCAGGTAATAATATTGTGAGAACCTCTTTAGAAACAACAGTTATGAAAAAAATTCTTTATGGGCAAAACTATTATGGGTAAAAAATCAGCAGACAACCACACCTCGTCCTACAAAATCAGAATGTAACTTAAGGCTCAGTGTAAGAATGTCACCAAGCCTTTGCGTACGTCGCTAATACGAACTATATTTGAATATGTTGGGTTCAGGTATATGTACAGTGCAATGGTAATAGAACTAATAAAGGAGCTGACATGCCAACTCAGAAGGCAGCAGATATAAAGACTTTTGAATCACATCCTTCCAGAATAATTCCGATCGAGCATCCGAAGTGGTAACACGTAGGTAGCGAGCGAAACAAAGTGAGATAGTAGTGAGTGCACAGTGAAGTGGAAGCCCCACAGGATTCGACTAGAGATAGGAGAATTCAACAACATGCCTTCTTCTAGGCAAAGTAGCAGTTCCGGCAGCGATGCCGAAAAGGCGAGGACGAAAGCGCTCATCGACGAGCAGCGGAAACACGACGCAGCCACAAGCCAACTGCGCGGAGAGTTCGCGCAAAACCTGCAAAGGCCACGCGCCCAAAGGTCGATGAGTCGATATACTACGAAGACAGCGACGACGAAGACGACTTGAGCATAGATAGCACCACGGAAAAATTGAGGACTCAAAGTATCGAGGCAATGGAGACGGAGGCTCCGGCGCCAACCACCGACGCACCAGCGGCGGCTACCACTTCCTCCTCCGAGGAGGAGGAGTGGAAAGTCGTGGGCCCTAAGGTGAGAAATTCTAAAAGACCTCTTTCTTCTGTTTCAGGCTCCGACTCCGACAGGCCAAGGAGTCAACCGAAAAGGAAGCAGACCGCCCCCGCCACCACAAAGGCCACCCCCGCCACCACACAGGCTACCCCCGCCGCTGCCGCCAAAACCAGGATACCACCGGTGATCCTCCGAGAAGCCGGGAGCTGGACCAGGGTCTCGAAAGACATCCAAAACAAGCAGATCCCATACACCAAAGCGAAGCTAACCAGCGATGGAGTGGCAGTGACTCCGGAGACGGCCAATGACCACCGGAAGCTCACCACCTACCTCAGAGATACCAACCAGGGGTATCACACCTTCACCCTGGCGGAGGAAAGGAAGCAGAGGGTGGTACTCAGGGGACTGCCCATAGAAGTCCCACTAGAAGACATCAAGGAGGACCTGAAAGCCCAGGGGTATAATCCTATATCCCTCAGCAAAATGGTCTCCAGACGGACCAAGAAAGAGATGCCCCTGGTACTGGTGCAAGTACCCACGGCGGAGACGGGCATACTAGGTATCAAGAGATGCTGTTACCTAGTGGTACGAGCTGAGGCCCAGAGAAAACCCACGGGAGCGACGCAGTGCCACCGCTGCCAGCGTTTCGGCCACGGGCAGTCCAACTGCACGGCGGCCCCGAAGTGCGTGAAGTGCGGCCAAGACCACCCAACAACCACGTGCGAGAAGCCTAGGGAGGAGCCGGCAAACTGCGCCAACTGCGGAGGGAACCACCCGGCCAGCTATAGGGGATGCCCGAGGTTCCCCAAGCCCAGAAGCCAGAAGACCTTTGCCGAGGCGGCAAAGGCAAAGACGGCGGCACCCCTGCCACCAACACCAATGCAGGGCCTGGACTTTGCGAAGATGACCAAGATGATGGAGCAGATGCAGAAGATGTTCGCAGTAATGGGGACACTCTTCGGCAACTCCCATCTCGGGTAAGTATGATCTAATAAAATAATTTATGTTTCAGCTAGGCAGCTACGCAGCACAGAAGAGACAATAAACAAACTCCCACGACTCGCGGGTAACGAGAGGCCCGCGGCTTGGCAGCTCCGTGGACTCATACACGGTAGCGCGCCAGGCCCGGGCGAACTCTCACCGCAAATACCTTACCATACCCTCGTACCGACCTTGAGCCTTCGGGCTCGTCTTGGCGGTACTCCCTATGCTACATAGCAATTCCTACCTAACCTATAACCCGACAAAATCCTAAAACCTGACTACCCCCGGTGGGTTAGACGCTGGCGAAAAACAAAGAAGAAAGAAAAGCGCCAGAAGAACAAGAAGAATAGGGTCTTGCCAGCAGACCCTGCCAGGACAGGAGAAGGCCTCGCGTTAGCCCCGCCCACCGCCAATTGGTGGGATACGCGAAACGCGAGGTCAAGCTCTACGAGGCGTCCCGGCCTACAGCGATGGTATGGGTAAAGAGCGGTGATCTCGCTCGGCCCTGTACCATCCGAGGTCACGACTACTGCCAAGAATATTGGCGCGATCCTTCCAGAATACTGCGATTAGAGACTGATAAAATGATTAAAGAAGATAATAAAACGAAATTTAAGAATCTGTGGGATGAAACACGCTGATATAGGATAGGATATAGGATATAGAGGATTTCTTGTTAGGAATTTATAAAGGTACACCTTTTTGTAGAATATTTCATTTCCAATCATCAATGTACAGAGGCACTTGGCACTTGGGGTCCTACTTTAGTCTAATAATTTTAAAAATACTGTTTAATTTTCAAATACATACGTATAAATGAGTTAGATAGGTTTTCAAGCTACAATCCTCTGTAAGAATTTACAATAGCAAGTAACAAGATACTTTTATGATAATTATTACTTCAATTTTCTTTCAAATAAAAAAGACACAATAAAAAGTAAATTTACTTCTACAAGTAATCCTTAGAAACAATGAATACATAATAACCAGCCATTATGGCTGCATAGATTTTCCTTATTTCCTACTTTTCCTATTAAAGCGGAAAACTTTGAAGTGATATTTATTCATTTGCGCTTTATAAGAGGTGAACTTTATAGATGAAGCTTCGAGTACCGTTAGTTGAAACTAGACGCAAACACGTAAGCTTTAAAGAAAGTTAGGAGTTGGTCTTATTTTACGTTTTACAATAAACTTTCTAAGGGCCTTTGACTAGTTAAGTTTTCTTACGAAAAAATATTTGATAATAGGAGGCAGGCAAAAAATAAAATTCTTAAGCAATATACATATATATACAGGGTGTCCCAGTGTGAGCGTACAAAAATTTACCAGGGTGTGGACCCAAAATAAGAATAAAACTCTTATAAAAAAAATTCTCTGATGCACGCCTAACGAGTTACAGGGTGTTATTTTGAAAAAAAAAAATCCGCTATCCTTAATTCCAATCCGCAATTCCTTAAAAATCGTTAGGTAATTTTTGGGCGACGTGTATATCTATTAAGGTTCATTAAAACTACATGGTGTTTGTTTAACTCTGACACCTGTGGTGGCCTAGACCTTCTTTTCCTTATGACTTCCTTTGCATGTATTTTTCTGCATAAAGGAATGAAGTCGCTAATTTACACTGAATTTACTCGAAAGTGGTTGATTTTAGAGCTGTGTAACAAGAGCACCTTTTTTGTTCATAATTAATAGCCGATTAAGAAAAACTTAGTTAATCCACGAAAAAGTAGCACATGCAAGAGTTATGAAGACAAAATCATAAGGAAGAGTTAGACCTTCACAGGTGTCAGAGATAAACACCTAAATCTACCTACTTACCTAAATCTACGAAACGGTTTTTAAGTTGTTGCGGAAAATTGTTTTTTTTTCTCGCCAAAATAACACCCTGCAACTCGTTAGGCGAGCATCAGAGAATTTTTTTTTGTAAGAGTTTTATTCTTATTTTGGTCTCGTCTACCGCCTGGTAAATTTTTGTACGGTTACACTGGGACAACCTATATAAAGTGTGTCATTTAGTGTGTAATTCGTCACATGTATATTTCGTAAACTATTAGATTTAAAGAAAAAAATCAAATATAAAAGGTTCTTGGTTGCCAAAAGCGCCAAGTAGAATAAGAATAGCACGGAAACAGTCTCTATCATTTACATTGTATTTGGATCATTTCACAACATACATAAGGTTCTTAACATTTTGGCAACTGGATGAAATATGAGGTGAGAAAATATGTGACAACTAATATTGTGACGGCATATTAAAGTCGTTAATTTCACGATAAAAACCAACTTTAGAATCTGTAGTTAAGTTATGCAGTGCATACTGTAACTTACAATTAGTTTTAAAATAAAGGTGAATGTATTTCAGCTGAGTATAGCAGGTAGAGCGTAGGAAGGATTTACTTCATTGGTTGCAATTTAGTTATGATTTACGTAAAAACTTTATAGGCTTTACGTGCTCCGTGCCCTCAAGGGGGGTTTAATATTTAAATCTGGCACCTTGCTTTTAACTGTAGGTATAATAAGCCTTCAGCAACAATAATTATGCTTTTTATAAATTAGTGAAACATAAAAATGATCGTTTGTTATAAATTTTTTTATTATATTTCATAACGAACGTAGGTCATCCATATTTAAGACAATGGTGGGTTCTATTTATTATGATTTTTATACAGAGTGGCCCAATAGTGTGACAAAGTTCCATAACTTCCTGTATGTTTTTTAAGAAAATAAATACTAGACAATTATTGGCTCCATTAATTATGCTATATGGTCTAGTTTTACGTTCTATAGAATTTTCTTCAAAATAGCTTTACTTATACAGTGTGCCCACAATTGGTGATGCATGTAGTGGGATCTCGGAAACTATAAGAGATAGAAAAACGGTCAAAGGGGGAAAGTTTTAGATAATTTTGTTTGTAATTGAATGCCGTTTTTTTTGCGATTTTATCTATTTTGGTTTTTGAGATATTTTAAAAAAACTAAAATGATGCATTTTCGAAAATACCCTGTAATTTCTTTATTTTAAACAATTTTTAGATTCTGTAAAAACTTTCTTAGGGCAACTTTTTACGTAGAAAACGCCTGTGTAGTCCGATTTTATTTGCAACGTTTCGGTTTTTTGGAACCGTCATCAACTTTGTTTTTTCATATGGACGCCATATTGGATTTTTACTTTTCTTAGCTTTCTAATGATGTATCACAATTAGTAAAAAAAAGTTAGGTTATGGTTAAAAAATCAAAAATTAATATTTTGTTATAAATTTGGCAACGTCGTACAGTAAAACACTGAAATTCTGGTCATATTAAATTTAATCTCTATCACAATAAAACATTAAAATATTTGTTGAAAGTTTTTACCACGTAACAAAAAATAAATTTACAAAAGCCGTAAGTTTGGATAAATACATCAACTAATAGTTTTCAGAACACCTGTCACCTAAAAATCATTTAATTATTATGTATAAACAGAAATTCAGATCCATAATAAAAAAATGTCAAAAATGTATGGAAGCAAATGGGCAACACTTTGAACTTTAGATATTTTATTTCGGTTATTAGTCTTTATAGTTTAACTATGTTTTAATTTGTGTTGATATTTTGTTATTATTTGTAGCTTAGAGTTTAAACCGAAAATGATCTACTAGGAAACTGATGTATTAGCAAAAAAATTATTGCGTTAAATTATGTACTGAATTTCTGTTTATACATAATAATTAAATAATTTTTAGGTGACAGATGTTCTGAAAACTATTAGTTGAATGTATTTATCCGAACTTACGGCTTTTGTAAATTTATTTTTTGTTACATGGTAAAAACTTTCAACAAATATTTTAATGTTTTATTGTGATAGAGATTAAATTTAATATGACCAGAATTTCAGTGTTTTACTGTGCGACGTTGCCAAATTTATAACAAAATATTAATTTTTGATTTTATAACCATAACTTAACTTTTTTTTACTAATTGTGATACATCATTAGAAAGCTAAGAAAAGAGGCTTTCCAAAACCGTAAAAATCCAATATGGCGCCCATATGAAGAAATAAAGTTGATGATGGTTCCAAAAAACCGAAACGTTGCAAATAAAATCGGACTACACAAGCGTTTTCTACGTAAAAAGTTGCCCTAAGAAAGTTTTTACAGAATCTAAAAATTGTTTTAAATAAAGAAATTACAGGGTATTTTCGAAAATGCATCATTTTAGTTTTTTCAAAATATCTCAAAAACCAAAAGAGATAAAATCGCAAAAAAACGGCATTCGATTACAAACAAAATTGTCTAAAACTTTCCCCGTTTGACCGTTTTTCTATCTCTTATAGTTTCCGAGATCCCAATACATGCATCACCAATTGTGGGCACACTGTATAGAGGGCGAGTCCAAACTCGCTACCACAGTTATCTCAATTTTTAATGAAACACCCTATATTTTATCTAATTTTGATTAAGGTCTCTTCTGTTCTATGAAGCATGCCATATGCCCAATTGCAACGGTTTTTGAGATATTTGAGGATTTATACTCTAAATTATTATTTTGTTTAGAAGTATAGAATGGACTAGCATGAGAAGTGGATCTGAGCGGGTTTTATTTCCTTGTACTTAAAAAATTAAATAGGCCTCTAAAATTGTTCAACCGTTTATATTATAGTAACCGATTACGGAGTATAATAGTAAAACATGTATAATAATATGAATAGTAATTTTAAAAGACACCGCTATTTTGTGTACTTATAAAGTGTATACATGTACGTGTAATTTCAATATATTTGAAGAGCAATAAATTAAAAAAAAATATTCTCAATTTCCTAGAAATAATCGATACTCAAAGATTAAATAAAATACATAGTTTCTCGTACATAAAATACATCGGAAACTTGACCTGCATGAGCAGTAAAAAGAAACAAACATTAAAACTTGGGTGGTGGTGAAAGTTGAAGTTAATATAATGCAATTTAAGTTAATACAAATTAGTGTAAGTTGATAACAATATAATATAATTGGTAGATTTAATTGGGGCAGTAATATATTATATACCAAAGGACAATTATTGATCCAAAAGACACTTTAAGTTTTAAGTGTTAAAAATAACACAATACTTTTCTATTCATATGTGCAAGGTTCTTTGGAACTATATTATGATAATTTGTCTAAGGAACTGTATAACTGACAGTTATCATTACGTGATTGATAATTATCTGCTGAACATAATTATTATGGTTATGGTTACCATGTCACAACTTTAAAAGAATTTAAAAAAAAACGAAGTTAATAGAAACGAATTTTAGGACATATTGATTTAATTTTACCAAGGCATGATTATTAGAGATAGTGTATTAGCTATTAGGTTACTGCCATAAACTAACAATAGATGGATAACAATTATAACTAACAACAATTATACTAAGTAACAACGACCTGTAGCAGACTAACGGAGAACAGAAAACGGATTGGATTAACAAAAAATATCTATAGGCACATGTCAGAATGAAATTAAAAACTTGGAGAGTGTTCTAAAAGATAAAATGGTAAATGCCAAAGATAAAATAAACAGATTTACTAAGGGGGATCTTAATTTAATATTATATAAATTTATGGTGCATAATATAAGTGACTACCGTCTGAAGTTCGTTAATTTGTTACAAGTAACTTCAAATTATAACTTGTATTTGTACATATACAGCTCATAATTTTTATCTGAAACACAAGGGGCAGAGAATTTGACATAAAAAACTTTCTATTTATTCGCTAAAGTGTAGTTAAGTAGTGTTGTATCACAAAGGAATGCATCACAAATAAATGTCGAAGATATTGGATTATCCAAAAAGAAACTAGTGTCTATAACAAATTATTTATACACTTTAAACTGCTGTTAATTATCTATTCTGAAAGGCAAGGAAATATCATTATGTAGCATATGTATCTAGCATATGTATAGAACAGTCCTTTTGGCGTCGAACAATATTTGATACATTTTTCAGAAATGTAGCAAAATATCACATCATAAAAAGTAGCTTCTACACAATTCCATAAGTAATTAATTCAACCAAAATAATCATTCTTATTACTTACCTAAAATTTGGCTAAGGACGGTCCTTCCGTCTTCCCCTAAACAGGCACTTCTTGCGTCGAATGGATTGGTGAACTGAACAAAAGCATATCCCTTGTGCATTGAAATTCCTGCAAATAAAACATTATGCATTAGCGACAGCTTTATACACGGAAATGTATCCCGAAAATGGTAACGATTTTAGAAAGTCTCCCCAACAGATAAGTAAAAGTACTGAAGTAAATGCATTTTGTAAAATGTGAAATATATAGTTACCACCTAGTACGCGGAAGTCTAATATATCAGTAGATAAAAGAGTTACCTACAGTAATTCTTTTTTGCGATATCGTCAGACTTCTTGAACAATTTAAAAATCATTTCACTTGATTCGATGTGGTCTGTCTCTCCTGGACAGGGACAGGTAGTAACTTCGTTTTAGTAGTAACGAACATTTTTTTGAACTCTTCTCTACATTTTAGTAGAACTTCTATCGCACTTCTCTATTCCTAAACTTCAATTTTCCGGGATATTCTTATTATTTTGGAATTTTTTTTCACTATTAATAATATCTACCTTCACATTTTTGAAAATTTAAAGGATAGACAAATCTCTTTTGCAGGTTCGCTAGAAGAGCCTTTGAGCTTTTAGAAAACACATAAATAGATTTAAAATTTTATACAGGGTCTTCTTAATTGTGTGTAACTTTTGTGGAGAGAAATTGTTCAATATGTAAAAATTTAGACAACAATTAGGTTTTGCTGACCGACTCTTAACATATATTATAATGCTTAATTGATACATGTTTTAAGTATACAAGTTAGCCCAGTTTTAGCCAATCATGTATTATAACAACTAGAAAACAAAATACTCATTCATTATAACTCACTCGCGTTATTGTAATATTTATATAAGGTTTTTAAAATTATATAGAATAGATATATCAATATCACCAAAACACACTATATAATACAGGGTGATTTTTTTTGGGCGTCTGTTAGAAGTATCTCGAGCACGGAAAATTACTTTGATCTGAAAATTTGGCAACATGCATTCTGCGATAAGATCTATTTATGGACAATATTTTCCAGGTGAAAATACTTCCGGAAATACCGGAAGTTGACCCCAACTTCGTTATTTTAAATGGAATACCCTATATATTGTATCATTTCTGGATTCTACATGAAATTCTAAGCACATTTCATGTAGGATGTCCTATAATTATCTTTAACTGTTTTTGAAATATTGACGGATGAATATTGACATTTTGCAACTTTGACACCCAATAAAATCTAAACGGTTTGAGATCAAGCAAAACGGTTTGCGTCGTAGCTTAACTTTTCATAAGCTATCGTTTGACAACAATTTCAGATTTAGCCAGTAATAAACAATTTTCGATTAAATTTAATCTCTTGGTTAAATCTGAAATTAGAGTCAAACGATAGCTTATGAAAAGTTAAGATAGGAATGTGCAAACTGTTTTATTTGATCTCAAACCGTTTAGATTTTATAGGGTGTCAAAGTTGCAAAATGTCAATATTCACGTGTCAATATTTCAAAAACAGTTGAAGATAGGTATAGAATATCCTATATGAAATGTGTTTAGAATTTTACGTAGAATCCAGAAATGATACAATATATAGGGTATACCATTTAAAATTTAGGGACAACTTCCGGTATTTCCGGAAGTACTTTCACATGAAAAATATTTTTCATAAATAGGTCTTATTGCAGAATGCACGTTGCCAAATTTTCAGATCAGTAAGTAATTTTCCGTTCTCGAGATACTTCTAACAGACGCCCAAAAAAAATCACCCTGTATAATTAGAAGGTTTAGAATGCGTTTATCGATTTTTAATTCTTTCATGTAAGTGTAACTATTTGATAATTCTATGAATTAAAGCGTAAATTTTATTTTTAATACAACTTATTAGCGATTCCATTACATCAGTAGTAATCATTCAGACAACAAGTGTGTTAAACCCTCATCAAAAACTGCGATAAGCGCGACTTCAACTCAGTCGGCCGAATTAATAATGAATAGTTTTATTTTAAGTACGATGCGAGTGGTCCTTTAGTGTTAAATTAGTATGAATTATTCAAGTGCAGAGTGGAGTTTAATTGGTGGACAAGGGAATTGTATTTATAATACAAGCTCAACCGTCAGCTGTATCAGCATATGAATTGAAATATAAAATATTAATAGCCTGCGAGGGCTGTGCAAAATCGCGCGCATAGGGGTAGAAATCAGGTTATCATTTTATAATGTCTGTCTCCTATCTGCAGAAATTTTCGCCGTATCTTCAATATGAAAACGCAATTTGCATTGATTTATGACGCGTGAAACTTCAGATTGCGTTGATATTAAGATTTAATAGGTCGAACCATATTTGGTGATTTGAGCAAATAGATCAAGTGTTCCAATAGATCTTGCCAATGTTGCATTCGCTTTATAAATATTTCGTTTTGCTGTATAAGTAGGGAATATATTTACTTATTATAGACACAAATGGTTTTCTACTTAAATATAACTATAAAAAGTCAAAGAGCTAAATAAATAGAGGAGTTAAAAAATACAATGTACAAATAATACATAAATACACCTCCGAATACATAAAATAATAGAAAATAATTCTTTGCCACAAAAAGGACAGTTGGGAATTAGTTTTTGGAACCAAAAATATTACGTTTAAAAAATTCGCATTTATTTTACCAAAACACAACAAGATCTTAATTTGTACAATCATGTTTTTTGTTATCTCGATCATCAGGTATTTGCTTTTTTGAGTGTGCGAATTTAATTTTTGATAAAACTAAGTATGAAAGTTAACACCGGACAATATTATGTTCAATCAGTAGCCTAGACAATATTATATAAATCACCCATAAGTGGTAATGCTGGTTCTCTAAATAAATAAGATGTTGGATTTATGATAGTTATAAAAGTGAACTAAAATTGATATATCGAACCGACGCACAAAAATCGGCTTTTGTAGCGTGTGATCTGAACTAAGTACCTAAATACTAAATACTGCTTTTTATCTTAATTTTTTTCTTTCATTTTAGTTTTAATAATTATAATATTATTGCTTGCATGTATGTACTTGTTGAGACAGAATTAATCGGTGGTATCTTATTTAGTTGTATATTTATATTCCAGTTAGGAGACGTTTAGGGACAATCATTTACAGGGTGAGAGAGAATTTAAAAATTGGATGACTATCATAAGGTCTAGTAAGCTATATTTTGGAGTAACACATCAAAATTTTTAATTAGTAACCGATATCGTGTTGCAACTTAAATTAGTGGTGATAAAAAAAATAAATATTCTGGACAAAATCAGAGGTCGCTACTACGATCCAATAATCCATTAGTTAGTTATTAATACCTACAACTATTTTATTTGATAGGAAAAAGTTTATAACAATAAATTAATACAATCCTGCCTGTTACTTGTATAAAGGATTTTAATGTAATCAACAAAAAGCATTTAATTTTTAAAATTAAAATAAGAATTTTCTCAAATAATATCGAATTAATTATTAGAAGAGAAGGTAAAGGGCAAAATAAATATTATCTTGCGCTATTTTTTGTTCATCTGGTACTGTTAAATCAGGAGATCATGGCGGCCACTCGTTGTCACCTCTCCCACTTACCTATCTATCTATAAAATTTATAAAATTTTGTTGGTGTACCACTAAAGTCTACAGGCCTTCGTGCAGGCGCACCATCCTGTTGAACCAAATATTTAATGCTTCAGCAGTATATACTAACTAGAACAGTCGAATTTTTTGGTAATTCTATAGACATGTTCATTCATTCAAATTATTTCAAATTCAGCTCAAATATTAATCTTCTGAGAAGTTTACAAAGGGTGGTCTATGTTTTCACTCTTTTTTATGAAATGCAAAGTTATGGGGGTTATAGTTATATAAAGGACGGTATTAATCTATTACTTAACATATATTATATTATTTATTATTTATTTAGCGTATGGCAATAGCACAAGTATAAAGATATATACAGTAATTTCACTCGGCAAAATCTCTTTGATGTTGGTGTCCTTAAGTTTTGTTTTTTTAACCCCCCAAAAAGACCACTGCGCATACTACCCACGCACAATCATGCGCATTAATGACCGTTTTTGGCAGATACGCACAGGCCCGGACTATTACTTTTTGGAGTAAAAAAGGTGGCCTATCAGAATTTCGTTTACAAATGAAACAATATTTTGTAGCCATGTTACACACAATACAAAACACTTATCAAAATCACAAACACAAACGCCTAGACACACAAACGTATGCTGATTACCTGTAAAGCAAAAAGCAAATGTGCGCCCATAAAATAGCATACGCCGGCCCATTCCCCCCCTTCTACATCTCTACCAACGCGCATACTACCCAAGAGCAGACATGTGCATTAAAAACTTTTGTACAAAAAATTTAAAGAGTGAAACTACTGTATATATCTTTATACTTGTGGCAATAGTATACATGGTATGATAATAATACACATGGTATGTAAAATTAAAACTAAAAACATTAACAACACACAACAATATATTATATTATAAAAACCATAGTATGTTGTTAACGTTCATATAAAAAAAAATATTTTCCAGTTTAATTTGAACAGAAATAGTCGATATATATAAACAAAGCTTTAGGCTTTTATAAAAAATAGCAGTTTATCTATATCAACAGTCATAAATTAAAATAATTGCTTAAATTTTTAGATAATAATCACTTACTACAACCCATTTGACCGATATAAACTGTCAAAGTGGGTGTCTCAAATATCGATCGCTTAATTAATTTCATTGTATTTGTAAATATGCTTAAAATTAAAATTACAAAATGATTATTTAAACTTTTAAATAACGTAAAAAGAAAGTATACAAGAATTAATTGAGTAATTGATTATTAAGTTATTACCTACTAACTTATTTTATCATTTTATACAATCCTTCAAGTTAACGTAAATCACTAGAAGAAAGTAAATTTACAAGTAATAATTCTATGTGCCGTGTAACTGAGTCTGTCAGCCCTTTGAGACACTTATAATTTAAATATGAAAGAGAGCAAGAAAAATTAAATTAAAAATGTAAAAGGGCAGCTCGTAGTGTAAAATGGGCAATGTGATTGGCTCACAGTCTCTAATCAGCGTTCACTTTTTCTATACTGGTAATTATATTAATAATAATGAATGTCTAATAATTACTAGTCACGATTTTTAACATATTTTTATCAAATGTATCACAATGAAAAAAGTTACTATACCTTTTTTATATTCCTAGACCTAATTTCTAAATTAAATACACTCATATACTCTAACCTAAACTAACATCTAACTTAGTTCTTATATATTAAGGTGGATATATAGGATTAACCTCCTTGATTAGGTTACTTCAGTTTGGAAGTTATTGGTACAAATAATCTAAATATCTTTCTAGCTAGGTAACATCTAAAATTAATGAAACCCAAATGTGCCATATTATTTCTGTAATATTATTTCGCCAACAAACAATACAAGTTGACGACGCAAACTTTATAGAGATTCAAAATTTTATCGAGCAAAAGATAACAATAAAACGTTCTTAGAGTTTTATAAATTAGGAGAAAGTATTAGTAGGTATATATATTGGGGTCAAGGAGGCCAGTTACAAGCCACTGACTCCAGGAGAATAGCTGAGTGGGCTGTGGCAATCCCACTAGGAAGCTTTTCTCAAGACCGTCCGTGCGTGGTGAAGAGCCACATCCTGCTCGAGGTGGCCCTGCTGACGACTAAACACGGCGGATCTAGACGAGGAAGGTCGATAAATTCCCCCAAGTCAGGATGTATGCGACCCGTGTCCGTGGCCGAATGGCACCGGGGTGATAGGTGTCTCTAACGGGGCCTCTAGAATACCGGGCAACCTTCTAGAGTATCCTTGCCTTGCCACAGCAATGCGGGGCTCTGCTGTGGTGGACTCTAATCCCTTGCTACTCGTGGGACTTTTATGGAGAACATAGTAGCCAATAAAAAACAACCTAACGAGGGAGGTCAAACCCTCGACCCTCCCCAGGCAACTGGGGAACCTATGGAGATCGGGATTAATCCGACTCCCATTGAAAGCCCGATCCCATCGGATCAGGAAAGGAGGCTGCTACAGTCTTCGACACCTGAGACTGAAGGAGAAGGCAATTTAGGGGATGAGACATCTACATCTGTAGACAAACTCTCCCTTAAAAGAAGACGGCTAGGAGGAGCTGCAAGGAAGCGCCTAAGTCGTTTGCTTAAGAGCGGAGTGCCTTACCAAACCGCCTTAAGTAATGTGCTGAACCAGCCGAAACTTGATCCTCAGCAGGAGGTAGGTAACCAGTCCTCCTCTCTGCCAGTGGGAACGAGCAAACGCATGCGTTCGGATGGTAGTTCACCGGATCTGGGAGCCAAGAGAGCCCGGGAAGGTGGATATACCAAACCATCATTCAAGGCTGTAACAGAGGGAATTAGGGTGGGAATTATCCACCCTGCGTACCCCGAAACGGCCTTGACCAACAACCAATTAGGAACTCTGCAGAGGGCGATAATGTCAGCTGTAGATGAACTACCAGATGATGGACCTCAGGTGAGATTCCAGGGCTGTACACATCGACCTGGATGGCTTCTCACCACTTGTGTGGATCAGATGAGCGTCTCGTGGTTGGAGAGCACAATAAAGCATCTTCAGCCGTGGGAAGGAGCTCGTCTTCAAACCGTACAGGGTGAGGATTTACCTAAACCACATATATATGTGGCCTATATACCGGATGAAGCCGACAAACGGCTCACATCGGACATAGTTCTCAGCAGGCTGAGGAAAATGAACCATGGCTTGAATACCCGCGAGTGGAAAGTACTACACCGGGAAGAGTCTGGCCCAGGGCAGGTCTGGACATTCTCGACTGACGAGGGGTCTAAGGCAGCTCTGGAAGGGCTGAACAATCAGCCCTATTTTGGTTTTGGGCAGGTGCAATTCCGCCCAAAAATCAACAAAATCAAAGGGGTAAAAGGGAAAGAACCCGCCCCAACAACTAAAAGGTCGGAGGATGAACCACCAACCTCGAGGGGCAAATCTAAAATGCACTCCACTGGTGGAAAATTTCCCCGAAACAAACCACTTGGGAAAGGAAAATCCATCCCAAACAAACCTCCTCTTCGGAAGAGTGGATCAAAACCGCCATCCGGAAAGAAGGGTAAACCGCCCTCCCCCAAACCCAAACCAAGCACCTAAACCCCGTTTCCTATCCTAGTTTCCCCTCTTTATAACCTTTTTTTTCCATCCAATAACCCATCCCCTCCCTCTGATGTCTGCTACTACTACATACATCAGGTGCCTACAGGCGAACATTCAACATGCCAAGGCCGCGACGTATGTCCTTGGAAAAAGATTCCAGGACGAGCAAATTGACATTGCTCTTATTCAAGAACCCTGGACCAGTAATACAGGCCGAGTAACCGGACTAGGTAACACTTCTGGAAAGGTAATAGTGATGGGATCTGAAGCCAGACCCAGAGCTTGTATCTGGATCAGAAACAATATTAACTATTTTGTACTTACAGATTACTGCACCCCGGATGTCGTAGCCATCCAACTATCGATCCGAATGGGGGAGAGCAGGGGGAATATAATCCTCTGCTTGGCTTACTTTCCGGGCGATAGGGATGCTGGTCAACCTCCTCCATCTGCAGTGCGGGATTTAGTCGCCTTCAGTGGGAGAAACAATGTCCACCTGGTCATCGGATGTGATGCGAATTCCCACCACACGGCTTGGGGCAGCACAGACATTAACCAAAGAGGTGAGTCACTATTTGATTATATATTAGGTGAAGGGCTAATGGTAAACAACATTGGTTCAGAACCAACCTTTATCACTAGAAATAGGAGAGAGGTACTAGATCTCACCATCAGCTCAAATCTTTTGAGCTATAAGATAACTGACTGGAAGGTATCTTCTGAACCATCATGTTCAGACCATAAACACATTCTATTTAATATAGAAACGGGGCCTAGGCCCATGGTGAAATATAGGGACCCGAGAAGCACAGACTGGGGCGAGTACAAACGATCGGTCCAGTCACGACTTCAAGGTACCCTGACCACTATAAATAATCGTGACGAGATAGAGATTGCGACGGAACAAATTCGGAACGCTCTTATAGCAGCTTATCACGAAAACTGTCCACTTAAGACCAAAAAAGATAATAGAGGCACATCTTGGTGGAACAAAAAACTGGAAAAAATGAGGAAAGAAGTTCGACGCCTCTTTAATCGAGCTAAAGTTTCGGGCGCCTAGGCTCCATATAGATCTGCATTAACAGACTATAATAAAGAAATAAGAAGGGCAAAAAGGGAATCTTGGAGGAAGTTCTGCGAGAGTATATCTGATTTACCTAGCAGTACGAGAATCCACAAGATCCTTTCTAGAGATCCGGCAAGGGAATTTGGGTCGATAAAACGACCTGATGGAACCTTCACGAAATCTGGAAGGGAAACCTTGGAGCTTTTGTTACAAAACCACTTCCCAGGTAGTTCGATTTTGGATAACCAGCAACTACCACTACCAGAAGGCCGATTTAAACGACCTAACCAAAATGACTGGATGGTGGCCAGGAAGGTTGTCACAAGACCAGCTATTGAGTGGGCTATCAAATCTTTTCAGCCATTCAAATCACCCGGTGAGGATGGTGTGTTTCCGGCTCTGCTCCAAAACGGACTGGAAATCATCATACCGTTTCTTATTAGACTATTCAGAGCTAGTCTGGCATGGAGCTATATACCATCCAGTTGGTCCGCAGTGAGGGTGGTATACATACCTAAAATAGGTCGAATAGACCTATGCCCCAAATCGCTCAGACCCATTAGCCTGACATCATTTCTGTTGAAAAGTCTGGAAAAGGTACTGGACGGACACATTAGGACGAGTGTGTTAAGCATTCATCCTCTTAATACCCACCAGTATGCCTATCAAACCGGCAAGTCAACAGAACAGTCAGGAGCGTTTAACAATGCACTGCCTGACTCCCTATATACAGCTGTCAATGCTAGGGGAGTCGACCCAACCATAAGTGGCTGGATTCGGGCTATGTTAGAAAATAGAACTATAACGACGTCCCTTCAGGAAGAAACGGTCAGATTTAGGGCCGCAAGAGGGTGTCCACAAGGGGGGGTTCTTTCCCCTCCTACTTTGGTCACTGCTTGTGGATGACCTGCTGGCCATACTTTCTGTGTGGGAGGTTGAGGTTCAAGCATATGCGGACGATCTAGTCATTTTAATCAGAGGAAACTCTAAAGAGGGAATTTCCCTCACCCTCCAAGAGGTACTAGAGACAGTTCTGAGTTGGTGTAAGAGGGAGCAGATGTCTGTAAACCCTCACAAAACGGTAATTGTACCGTTTACCAAGAAAAGGAAGCTGGACAACTTAAGACCTCCCTCCTTACTTGGTGAAATAATTCCATTTGCGGAGGAAGCAAAGTATCTGGGTGTAGTACTGGATAAGTCGCTTAATTGGAACTCCCATCTGGAAAAAATGATCCACAAGGCACGACTGTCCTTATGGACTTGTCGAAGAATTTGTGGGAAATCTTGGGGCACTGGACCCAAACAAATATATTGGCTGTATGTGACGGTCATACGACCCATGATCGCATACGGCTCCATAGTTTGGTGGTCCAAAGGACTACAACAAAGGACCAAACTCAAACTCTCTGGTTTACAGAGACAAGCCTGCCTGGCCATAACTGGAGCAATTAGCTCCACACCGTCAGCAGCTCTGGAAATCCTACTGGACCTACCTCCTCTTCATATATATTTGGAGAGAGAGGCCAGATGGGCAACATACAGACTAAAGCAGGCAGCTTTTAACATGCCGCAGTCTGACACCATGGAGCGCAATAGGCTGCTGGATGACATGGAAAGTCACAGTATCCTGGAGATGATTTCAGATGTCATGCCTGCAAAGACCAACCTTGAACTGCCCTTTCACATTCTCTTCCCAGGAAGAGATGAGTGGGATCGGAATAAGGCCGACCTATTAAGGGCAGATAGTTGTTGGTTTACAGACGGATCCAAAACACCCATGGGAGTTGGAGCCGGAGTATATAGTTGCAACCCAACGGTGAGAATATCTTCATCCCTTGGCAGTTATGCAACTATATTTCAGGCAGAAATTTATGCCATCGAATTGTGTGTACAGAGGCTGGAACAAAGGCAACTTACACGCAAATCGATAAAAATCTTCTCAGACAGCCAAGCAGCTCTTAAAGCTCTTGGTTCCTACCGTTGCAACTCAAAAACGGTATGGAGCTGCCAGCAGGCACTTGCTCAATTGAGCAGAAAAAATAGAATAACTCTGGTCTGGGTCCCAGGCCATTCTGGCCATGAGGGGAATGAGGCAGCCGACTCTCTAGCTAGGGAGGGTGCTGTTTCTGAATTTGTCGGACCAGAACCGGTGCTTGGCATATCCTCGAGTACTGCCAAAGCAACGCTCTTGACCCGGGCTGAGGAGCAAATCCTCCAGTACTGGCAGGAACTACCACGATTAGTTCATTCGAAGGCGTTTATAATAAACCCTTCAAAAACAAGAACTAAAAAACTTCTAGAGTTAAGCAGGTTTCACCTACGAACTCTAATTGGCCTATATACGGGCCACTGCCGTTTAAAATATCATCTGTGCAAATTCGGCCTAGCAGAAGATGCTGAGTGCCGCCTATGCTTAGAAGATGATGAAACGGCAGAACACATATTGTGCACCGGCCCTGCAGGGGAAAGGATCAGATACTCATTATTTGGCAAAGGACAACTTCTGCCAGAGGATCTGAACAAACTCTCACCCAATAAGGTGATCAGCTACATTAAGAAGCTGGACCTGTTGGGTGAAATATAAGTAGGTGTGAGCCACAATAGACCACATGGTCGCGGTGGAGGGTCTGGTTTTCGGCCCACTCACTTTTGAACCTAACCTAACCTAACCTAGTAGGTATATTGGATTCTATGAAGTATACAGGATATCCCTGAAATATATGTATTAGCGGTGATTGGTGGAAAAATCACGATTGAAGCTATTTCATCTATTTAAAGGAATGCTACGTTAAGACGTTAGAGCCTCTTAACAGCAGATTAGTAAGTTGATAGAGTTTATTTAGAGACATTTTTTCATGTAATTATTAATTGGTGTTTACAAATTGGTGTCTAAAAATTGTAGGTACTCCAGGTAAAGAAATATGCGTATTTTTTGTTCATTATTCGAGAGTCGTAACTTTTTCTTTAAAAGATGGCAGTATAATTACAAGTAATTTCACAAATAATTTAATCAAGGTTACATTCAACAAACTACCTTCGAAAACCAAAGTTCATTTTCATTTAATTTCATTCATTTCATTCATTTCATTCATTTCATTCATTTCATTCATTTCATTCATTTCATTCATTTCATTCATTTCATTCATTTCATTCATTTCATTCATTTAATTTTTCAGTATCATTGTTTATATTGCAAGCACGCAAGTAATTGATGAAATCGGTTTTTAACTATTCTAAAATTTTATTTAGATATTATGTGTTCCATTTAAGAAATCAAGTTTTCATGGCTTGCAGTCGACCTAACTTGGTATTCATTTTTCACCACCCTATATGAGATTCGGCAATCTTGAAGGTACTGTTACAAAGCTTATAACCCTCTCACCGTGAATGTTGTTGGTCTATCTTTCTTACTATAAAAACACAGTGTTTTACGCTAGTTGCTGATTTCTGATTTTTTGTAAGAAATTGAATTATCTCGTAAACGGTTACTTTTAGGAATTGGGAAATTTGATGAAAGTGACTCCAAAATTTAATGTAGAATCCAAAAATGCTATAATACAGAGGATGTTCCATTTAAAATAACAACAGTGACGTCAATTTCCGGTATAGCTACATTATTTTATTTAAGGATAGCATACCCATAAACCTTAAAATGCCAAATTTCAAAATTTAAATCGAAGTGGTTTTTGAATTAATTTAATAAACCATCTACTTTTAGCCACCCTGTCTGTATAATAACACTGTATTATGCTTACAAGATTTGAAGACGGATGTAAGCTCTAAAATAACTTTCTTTTCTGGACAAAATTCTGAATGAGTGCGCGATATCTCCACAAGAGTTTTCTATTAAGTTCCGTTTTTAAGATATATCTACTTAGTTTATTATCGTGCCATTTTATTTTAGACTTCTTATTTACATGAAGCCACGAGAGCAGTATATCATTTTATAATGCCTGTCACTTGTCAATGGGATTTATGGCATACCTTCAATGAGGAACGCAATTTGTAGTGATTTATGAAGTGTAAAATATCAGATTGCGAGAACGTATTAAGATTAACTGGATGCAAGAATGTCCACTACGGTTGCGACGTTCTTACATTACTATCTCAATAATTCAGTTATTCTCATTCATTCATGTTACAATATTGTTTTTCACTTGAAAATACTAAGTACAACTATAGAGTGGCGATGAAATTTCCATATGAATCGTTCTACAAGACAGGAGAGAAATAGGAAAACATAACCAATATAGAATAAATCACCAATGGAACCCTGTTACTGAATATAAAAGAAATTTTTTCTTTATTTTCTATGAGCAACCCCATAAAAGTACTCAGTACCATCACCGTACCATTTTCGATCACGAATCTTAACCTATACAAATAGAAAGACGTACGCTATTTAATATTTCTTGATGTCGTTTTTTAGTCAAGATAGGAGTGATTGAGAGGTTATAGTCACATCTAGCTTAATATAAATCTATATTTATAAATAAGATAAAATCGAATATGTATATTAAATAATGAGTATGTACGTAGTTTATTTCCTTATAATAACCATAATATTTTTAACTTGTAGATTAATGCAAGAAAAATATTAATTCAATTTTTTCATTACTCACGCTATTCTAATTTGTCTATTATACATTATATTATACTATAGGTACCAAAATTCAGCATTTCACCATAAGCAAGTAACTAATTGAATGAATACATTCAGTGGTGTTAAATGTAACTAAAGCTTGTGTCACATGATAAAGAGGACCTTATAAATATCTAGGCACGTACTATCTACCTTTACATAGGTACTTAAATATAATAACAGGAATAAAAAATACATATATTAAAATCCTTCTACTAAAGTTAGAGATAATTAGTTAATACTACTAGTTAATAATAATAAACACTGCCAGAACAGCAGAAGAACCAACATTAATATGGTAATAATTAAAAAATACCTAAATTTAACACATTTTCTGCTTGTTTAATACAATTCTTTTTTGAGGACTCTCGGGTCATCACTGCAGATGTCCTATATGTATAGGGTGGTTCAATTTGGTCGGTTTTCAAGGGTTACTGAGAATCTGTTGTAGATTAAAGATATACAAGTCTATAGCTCTTTTTTAGAGAAAATAACAATAGCGCACACCGCATCTCTCTATCCTATTCTCTCTATTTATTATATAGAGATATTTCCACGAGGACGTTAGTTTCGAATAATTTGTAATTTATATGGAAATAATAAGGAGCAGAAGAATATAAGACGTTTGTTAATAATAAAAGGCTTAATTTTATTAAGGTGATTTGATCAAGACTCATTTGATGTTATCCACAATATGTTTTTCCTCGATATCTCTAACTAGGAGATATTCTGACAGATTCCTGATATCAGGTATTTTACAAGAAAGATATTCATATAATAATAAATTAACATATTAACAAAGTTATAGTCCTCTAGTTAGGTTTTCATATATCAATTATTTGTATAGGAAACAGTTCTAATCAAATAATGCTTCCTAGTAAGAAATTATGTCTTATTTTATTTAGCGGATGTAGGCAGTAAAGTATAAGTCTTAAACTAGATGTCGAGAAAAGTTCATTTATGATTCCATAAACTAACCTAGTACACTTTGTTATGACTCTCCGTAGGATTAAGCAGGAAGTACCGCTACAACTACAGAATATATACTTTTCTTCTTAGACATATCCCCCTAAAATAATCTTTTACTCTTTATTTGAGTAGAAAAAGACGTGAAAAGGCAATGAAAGGGACTAACTGAATTATTTTCTTCCTAATACTGTAAAAATAAAATAAACTTACCTACCTAGGTACCTACTACTTTTACATTTAATACATTGAAGGAATTTCATTAGGAATAAACTTAGTTATTTTTCGAAAATATCCATAAGATACCTCGTAAAACTGCGTGAAAGCGTGCGAAAAAGATAAAGCACGTAATATGTCAACAATACAAAACCTCAAAAATAATGAAATAACATGAATGATATAATTTAATAACATGGTATGATTTAATGAATTATATTCTTTAAAATTAATCAATCCGTTTAACATGACAGGTTTTATAATACAATTTAAAGGAACTTTAGTTAACCTTTACGTTTTAATATATTGGATACAATTAACTCTACAGTACAAAGTACGTTACTTTACTAAAAGTTCCTTTAAATGATCACAAAACATGCACATAACCCTTTCCTCAATTACATTGTGATAGAACAAACTAGTCTAAAGTAACATTTATTATAACACAAAATAATTTTTACTACGATTTCTTTCTATGGAAGGGGAAATAGGGTAATTCCTGAATAGATGGTCTACCTTTTTTAAATGATATCAGAGAGCTAATCGCTAATTAGATTAGCGAAAAACAAAAAAAAATGGGCATGTAAAATGCCTGTTTATTTGACTATACCATAAATATAGAAACCTTTTTAAGAATAAATAAATAAAGAAAGGATAAAGAAGTCAAAAATAGTTATGTAACAAAACCTATGAACGAGCCATCTCACCCGAAGTTTATCGGTGCAAACCCTCAAATCCCCAACGGGATGTAGTGCCACCAACATTTTTATTACAAAATTTATATTTGCGAATTAGCATAAAATTTAAAATATTTCAAAATATACTAGACGCTACATTCATATAAGTTATAAATCTGTATACAATATCCAAGCAATAATAACAATAAATAATTACTATATAATTCGTTTGTTAGTTAAAATTATGAGAGAATAGATTTTATTAGGAAAATATTCTTTCTCTTATAAGCATCTCGGTTATTTTCTATTTTCATAGAAGACATTATTCGTTGTTATTCAAAAAGGTACCTACAATAGGTAAGTTCCGTCTGAATCGAACAAGTGGTAACCATTTTGGCAAGAGCCGAAAGATAGAAAATCCTTTATTCTGCCAGTCACTAAAAGTCTTCATTCCTAAAATTTGTAGTGGTAAAAAAGGTGGTCATACCCATAGACATATAATACTAGGGGAGACAGAACATTCCATTAGAAAAACACGATTTGTTTACAATCATACACACTTTCACACTTGTACATAAGTTGGAAGGAGATGGGTTTATAAAATGGCAATACTGTAACCTAGGCGTCCACGTCCGATGGGGGCCGTTCGGATATAACGCCCGGGCGACGTCCAGATGAAACTTTTCGCTCAAAAGTCGTTCGGTTTTAACAGGCGTTTTGTACGAGCGTGCCGTTCGGTTATTTGAGGAGAATCGTTAGGACAACAACTTTTCGCCCTTGTTAAAACTGGGACGATAATCACACGACATGCGCAGATGTGAGTAAATTGAATTTTGACATTTTATCAGTTATTAACATTGTCAGAGATTTTATATAATTAGATATTTTGTGTATTTGTGTGTATAATAAACATCACTACAAGGACAGAGAGGTTGCTCTTTTCATACGAAAATTGCTTTGAAATTCATTTGCACTGCAATTTGCAATTGTAACTTCAACAAAAATTGTTTTATTCTTGAAGACACTTCATACTCCACTAACAAACAGTTCCGTAATCTATCCAAATGAGGCCGTGATCGAAATAAAATTGTACCTGTTCATCATCATCTTCACTTGAACTACTGTCTTCCATCGCGCCAGTATCCTTGGCTGTAGTCGTGACCTCGGATGATACAGGGCCGAGCGAGATTACCGCTCTTTACCCATACCATCGCTGTAGGCCGGGACGCCTCGTAGAGCTTGACCTCGCGCTTCGCGTATCCCACCAAATGGCGGTGGGCGGGGCTAACGCGAGGCCTTCTCCTGTCCTGGCAGGGTCTGCTGGCAAGACCCTATTCTTCTTGTTCTTCGGGCGCTCTTCTTTTATTCTTTGTTTTTCGCCAGCGTCTAACCCCTGGGGGTAGTCAGGTTTTGGGATTTTGTCGGGTTATAGGTTAGGTAGGAATTGCTATGTAGCATAGGGAGTACCGCCAAGACGAGCCCGAAGGCTCAAGGTCGGTACGAGGGTATGGTAAGGTATTTGCGGTGAGAGTTTGCCCGGGCCTGGCGCGCTACCGTGTATGAGTCCACGGAGCTGCCAAGCCGCGGGCCTCTCGTTACCCGCGAGTCGTGGGAGTTTGTTTATTGTCTCTTCCGTACTGCGTGGATGCCTAGCTGAAACATAAATTATTTTATTAGCACATACTTACCCGAGATGGGAGTTGCCGAAGAGTGTTCCCATTACTGCGAACATCTTCTGCATCTGCTCCATCATCTTGGTCATCTTCGCAAAGTCCAGGCCCTGCATTGGTGTTGGTGGCGGGGGTGCCGCCGTCTTTGCCTTTGCCGCCTCGGCAAATGTCTTGTGGCTTTTGGGCTTGGGGAACCTCGAGCATCCCCTATAACTGGCCGGGTGGTCCCCTCCGCAGTTGGCGCACTTTGCCGGCTCCTCCCTGGACTTCTCGCACGTTGTTGTGGGGTGGTCTTGGCCGCACTTCACGCACTTCGGGGCCGCCGTGCAGTTGGACTGCCCGTGGCCGAAACGCTGGCAGCGGTGGCACTGCGTCGCTCCCGTGGGTCTTCTCTGGGCCTCTGCTCTTACCACCAGGTAACAACATCTCCTGATGTTCAGGATGCCTGTCTCCGTCGTTGGTACTTGGATCAGTACCAGGGGCATCTCTTTCTTCGTTCGCCGGGAGACCATCCTGCTGAGGGATATAGGATTATACCCCTGGGCTTTCAGATCCTCCTCTATGTCTGTCAGAGGGACTTCTATGGGCAGTCCTCTTAGATCTACCCTCTGGTTTCTCTCCTCCGCCAGGGTGAATGTGTGATACCCTTGGTTGGTGTCACGGAGGTAGGCGGTCAACTTCCGGTGGTCATTGGCCGTCTCCGGAGTTATTGCCACCCCGTCGCTTGTCAGCTTTGCCTTGTTGTAGCGGATCTGTTTGGCTAGGATCTCTTTCGAGACCCTGGTCCAGCTCCCGGCTTCTCGGAGGATCACCGGTGGTATCCTGATTTTGGCGGCGGCGGCGGGGGTAGCCTGTGTGGTGGCGGGGGGTGGCCTTTGTGGTGGCGGGGGCGGCCTGCTTCCTCTTCGGTTGACTCCTTGGCCTGTCGGAGTCGGAGCCTGAAACAGAAGAAAGAGGTCTTTTAGAATTTCTCACCTTAGGGCCCACGACTTTCCACTCCTCCTCGGAGGAGGAGGAAGTGGTAGTCGCCGCTGGTGCGTCGGTGGTTGGCGCCGGAGCCTCCGTCTCCATTGCCTCGATACTTTGAGTCCTCAATTTTTCTTCCACTGCTGCCAGTCTCTCTTCCCATTTCTTGTTTAGCCTTTCAAGTTCCTGGTCGAATCCCTTGCACAGGTCTTGGTTTTCTTTGACATTCTCGTCCACTTCTTTCTGCAGGCCCATCACTGCTTCTTTCAGCCTTATGTTCTCGTCCCTCAGCTTATCCATCTCCGTCGGCTCTTCGCTGCTTGTCCTCGCAGGGGTCTTTACCACTCCCGTGGTGCTATCTATGCTTAGGTCGTCTTCGTCGTCGCTATCTTCGTAATCGTCGTATATCGACTGATCGACCTTTGGGCGCGTAGCCAGCTGCCTTTGCAGGTTTTGCGCGAACTCTCTCCTCAGTTTGCTTGTGGCTGCGTCGTGTTTCCGCTGCTCGTCGATGAGCGCTTTCGTCCTCGCCTTTTCGGCATCGCTGCCGGAACTGCTACTTTGCCTTGAAGAAGGCATGTTGTTGAATTCTCCTATCGCTAGTCGAATCCTGTGAGGCTTCCACTTCGCTGTGTACGTCTAATGATGCACTGTGTCGCTTTGTTTCGCTCGCTACCTACGTGTTACCACTTCGGCTGCTCGATCGGAACTGATGGTCCTACTGTCTTCCATCATAAAGTTATTCATATAAATAGTGCATGTTGAAACAACAGCCTGGTAAATATGAATACGATTTTGATCCATTGACGATAAAACAGATAAAATCTTATTGTACGTACTCAAAAATCACTCGAAGTAAACTACACATAACCTGGATTGCATTTGCTTGAATTTAAAGTTTGCCGCCATATTATACTTACCACAATTGTTCGTATTTTATGAGTAACATTTCTGTGACGTCATTCACCCGGGTGAACGATTCAGGCTGGGTAAAACAACTTCATCCGAACGCACTCCAGTTATCTTTACCAGTGGTGTGCAGTTTTTTTTAAGGATCATTACAATAAGTTTTAATTTAAAGGTTTATTTATGTTAGAACTGAGATTTGTGTGGGAGCAAATAAGACATGTACCTATTACTGCTTGGACCTATATATTCTCAATACTCTACAAAATCATTATTAAAATCTCAGCAGAATGTTATATAAACAATTCAAAACACTTATAATGGTGTTTCATTCATTGTCCTTGGTCTTGACACAGCTGGTCCTAATATTTGGCCTTCCTGTGTTTCCATTGCACCGAAGAAAATTTCGCCCATGACTAAACGGATGATACCTGTAACATTTGAAAAGACATAGGTATGAATGATTTTTGAGAAACTATTCTGGATAGTAGAGCGCTATAAACGCATTTCTCTACTGCAGGTGTTCCTTTTGTTTATTGTATGGCAGTCAAGCGCTATTCACACATTTCTCGACTGCAAACCTTATGAATGCAAATCATTCATTATCAATATCATCAATGATCAAGTTTTCTCTTTACTTTATCTCTCATAGCTTGAATTTCTGTATTATCTTATTGGATTTGTTTAAACATTTACATTTCCAGTATTATTTATACCCCAAACTCCATCAGGAAGCTTTTCCAACCACTAAAAAATCCACATTATTCTGCTCTCAGGATTAACAGGAAAGCTACAACAATAATATTCTGTATTAAAATATAACAAACATCTAATAGGTTTATTTTTCTGCATTTCAAATAGTTGCAACAAAATTATTTACTGTTTAAATACTGGAAATCCAGCCTGGAATTGGACAATAATTTTATTACATCATTTTTCGGTCTAAAATGCTTTATTTCCAAAAATTTGATACAAAACAGATAAATATTTTTTGCAATAATTTACTTAAAATTTTGTTAACAACACCACTGCATACGCTAAAAAACATAACCTTACTTACCGCCGAAATACCAGTCCGGGATTAGAATAGTCGACTTTTTTACAAACCACGCACTTTTGAACTAATATAGATTGATTATAAAAGGCTCTAAATACCTCTACTGCCAAAAAAACACTGCAAATAAATAAAAAATCCCAAAAGATCACAAACACAGCAACATTGTAATGTCATCTTTTGACATAAGAGCGTCATTTGATAGCAAAACAGCCGTACAGCATTGCCATAGTATTTCCCTAACACGATAATAATTTTATGTTATTAGGAAATTATAAATAATTTTAAAAGTAGAGATTATGTATTTTCATTAAAAAACACAGATAAATATTTAGTATATTATTTTTTCTTAATTACACATAAAAATTCAGATAAATATAATTAATATACTCTTCGTTTTCAAATGCAATCCGCATAGATTTACATCATTGATTTTTGTTGAAAACGATGTCTGATCGGCATAAAATGTAAACAATTCTGTCTCCCCCTTCTTATGTCTATGGTCATACCTATAATATGTGATGTATTCATATGTGATATTGAATATTAGCTTCTTAATAATAAATTTACCTGGAGAATCATTTAATAATATTGTGTAAATTCACATAATTTATGTATTTTTCTTCAATATATAAAAAATTATATATTGAAGAAAGAGTACTCAATAGATACTCAATATAAGAGTAAAAATTCAATTATGATGGCAGGCGCTATAAAACTATTTCACCTTTAAGTCTGGTTATTATGATCGTTATTGGATTTAGAATACACCAGAAATGAAATCCTATCTTGTGTAGATAATATGCTTACCTAGGCATGCAACAGGTAATTTGCTCAAATACGATTATCCTCGTTCCAGGGAAGCAGAACAAAGCCCGAGAAAAACATTAAATACTATGGAAATATTAAATTCATAAAACTGCCTCAAAGACGACATTATAAAGAATCCTGTGTTCCTGGAACGAAAGCATATAAAATATTAAATGTGATGTTAGTGTCACACAGTGAACCGTTTTACCATGTTCCTGGTTATACACTTTATTGTAGACGGTAGCAACCAAGTGATCCGGAAGTATCAGGCATGCTCCGTGTGACTAGTTTGAGCTGCTGTGATTTATGAACAGGGTAAAAAATCTGCATGGATGCCGAGAAACGGCTAATATTTCGCTGTTATATTGTGAAGCCGTTTTGCTCACGTACAGCTAGTAGGTATTCGTATAAACCATCAGGTGGTACATGAGTCAGTGTTATGAATATAAACGCTTTAGAGAAACAATAAGAAAATTCTCTCAGGGATATAGCCTGCGTAACAAATTCCTAGGGTGTTTTCCATAAAATTACACCCTTTATTCTATTGCTAGGGATAATTTTATTTTTACTGTTAAAAGATAATTTAGTATACACCAATTTTACACCCCTAACTACTAATTTTATTTAAACGGAAATATTTACAAAACAAAAAAAAGATATGAACTGTTTATTAATTAATATAGACTCACCCATTATAATCCTAATTTGATTTTAAAATTTATATTAAATTCTAACCATTCCAGATGCATGAGACTATCCAATTTTATTTTAAACTCACCCAAATGTTTGTTTAAAATTGTTACGTTCAAAATGATCCATTTTACAATATACTTTGAGAATGGGATAAAAATATTAAGTATACTGGTGAAATATCATAAAATTGGAGGATCAAGACTATATAATATAAAAAAAATTATATAAGAAAAGGGAGTTTAATAATTAAAAACAAATTGCTATGATATCTTAGGTCAGTATAATGAACTTAATAATTGACTGCAATAATTGTAATTAATTAATTTTTACTAATAACTCTTCCTCTTCTTCTTTCTCCTGGGGTCGGTTCCTCTATGGCAAGTCCCAAAGCACTGTGGCCACATCTGAGGCTATTGTGCATCCCGCCGACCTTCTGTTCAGCCAGCAACTTTGTTCTTTACATAAAGTCCAAAAGTCTACTCGCTGAAATTTCTTTTAGCTCGCAAGGTCCCCAAAAAGGTTTACCCAGGAGCGTTAGCCTCATTTGAGCGTAGCCTTCATTCACTTAGAATGTGAAGCGGAGTGTCGTCTGCATCATCCCAGCCCCGACGTACCGGGCTTTCTCCTAATCTTAAATTATAGAGATGCTTCTTGAGATGGCAGTGCCCCATTATGAGGCCTGTCATGCTCCTGAGCCGAGGTTTACTCATGCCCAGCATCTCTACAGTTCTTCTCTGCAAAGGACCTTCCTTGAGTGCCTTCGCATGATTATGTCCTTGTTTTAAAAACCAGTAATTCCTATGTTCTCGTTCGACCCATTTTCCCAGAGCCGTTCTAGCAGCAGAACGTAGTAACTGTTAACCATCATAAAGTGAAAAAGAACAAATATTTATACTTGGTGAAACAGCAGGGTAAAATGTGCTCGAACAGATAGATTTTTAGTTTTCATATGACACTTTTTTAAATATTATTTGGTTAATTTACTTGATTTTTTTACATTACTATCTTGTATTCTAACAGACCCAAATATTTGTTGGATTGCTTGCATCAGGTCCGAATTTTTTATATTATATCAGGCATATCCGACAGTTACCAGATTTTCATTGTATTTTTTTTACGGGGCACATTTAAAGGATGGAGTAGGTAGATATATGAAAGAATTCCAAATAATATCGGTGGACGCATCATGCTACTTAACAATACCAACCAGACATGTTTTGAAACAATTTAAAATAGACAATTCCTGCTTTATGATTAATGAAACTTGTTTTTGGGAATATGCCATGTAAAATTGAAATAAGAAAATGGATAGTAGATGCTCAAACATTATTAGAAAGTAAAACTAGTCCAAAACTACTGCATAAAATATAATAAATGTAATTATTTAATAATGAAAATAAGCTAACTAAATTTTATCAGTTTTTTTAATTTAACACAAATATTAAATACCTGACTTATAGTTGAGAAACTATAGATCATTCAACTTAATTCGTTTTTCTTGTTCTGGGCTTTAGGTTTTTTATATCGGGTTCTCTGTTTCAGTTAATTCATTAATCAATTTATCATTTTTTCCTAAATTTCATCTCCAAATTACTGAATTCCTTTCAATCTGATGTTCTTACCTATATGGTATTTTACAAGAAGTAGAAGTTAGATAATAAAATTCGAGATAGTTTTGAAACAAGCATATTTTGGAGCTACCACTGTTTTTCTTTCATATATTTCTAGAGATTTCAAAGATAGAAAAATTATAAAGAATTATATTGCCTACGATATTGCTTACTACTACTACTGAATGAATGATACTTCATTCCATTTTATGTAATTTACCATTGTTTTTTTTATACAACACGTACTCAAATATATAGTTAATAATTTACAAATAACTACATACCAGTATGTTTGTGATTACTGTTACCAACTGCATTTAAAAAAATTAATATTTATGGTCATTTCATTGTTACTATTATTATATTGCTAGTACATTTTAAAAACATTTATATTAGAAAGCAATAGCTTGAAGGAAGCGCAAGGAAACTTCATTAACAATTTATATGTTAGTATATTTCAACTCTACATAATCATATTTCCTTTTGCAGTTGACTTAAAACTATTTCCAATATGACCATGTACTGAAGATAGTGCGGGTCTACAAGAACTTGTAAGTAGTGTTAGTGAATGGCGTACTAACAATAAATTACCTATCAATGTAGATAAATGCAAATTTTGTCCTTTTGCTCTCAAAAACAACCTGTAATATTTGACTGTTCCCTTGGTACTGACTATTTGGCATGTTGCAGTGATAGACTTAGGAGCAATCTATTATTACAAACCCTCATTCTCTCATCATGCTGATAAATTAGTTATGCTGCATATAAAACTTTGGGCTTCACTATCATAAGTTAAGGTTAGTTTAATGACATCACTGCATTAAAAAGCTTTAATTTTTCATTAGTTCACTCCAAGCTGAAATATTGAGTCTTATTTGGTATTCGCAGTACCTGATTTATGTTAACCACCTGGAGAGAATTCAAAGTCGCCTTCTTAAACTTTTATCATTTCGGGGTGACAACCAACATCCAGCCACAGGTTGAGACCGTGAGTTACTTTTACAAAGATTCAATTCAATCTTTATAATATACTAGAAGAATGTTTGGTAGCTTGCCATTTTTATTTAAAATGTTTCATGGCAGTATTGAATCATCAGCTTTATCGACTCTATTCAACATACGAGTACCTAAACCTGGCTCTCGTGATGATCGCATATTTTACTGCAGGAATCCTACACCACTGTACTCATAAAATCTCCAGTTCACATAATGTCAAACAATTTTAATCAAACATCTATTAATTGTGACATGAACTGTTGTGCTCTCAACGACTTATTGCGTATTGCAGGTGACTGTTTTAGTATTTAATAGTAGCCACCTAATTTCTATTTTCATTGTACAGATATTAGTTTTTGTACTATTCACTGATGTATTATTACTTGTTTTGTCTTGTAATTGAAATGTTTATTTTATTGGGCAATAAATGCAGTTATTGTTATTGTAATTATTAATACATTCTAGTTTGGGAGTACTATGAATGTAAGGCATAATTATTTTTGCACTTTTTACGTAAAAAACAAAACTCTCCAGGGTCGTTGCTATTTTCAACTTAATTTCCAAATTGACGCAATTGAACCAGTTCGAACATGACTGACCTTACTCTATGCGTTTTTACAGACCAATGTTCCAAGTTTGTTTCTGTAAAGTCACACTAAATATTCAAAAGTGTTGTAAATTATCTCATTATGTAAAGTAGGCTAGGCTTATATACCAACTGCAATGCAATTATAATATTAATTTGCTCATAATCATCTCAGGTATTCCAACTCACTCAACATTAAGCATGTTGATACACACAGTGATTAGGTTGAAAATTAATGAATACGTTGAATATGAATAGCTGAAAAATAAAGGACTTTCTACTTCGAAATAAATGGGGAACGTAGAAATATATAAGAGAGAGTATATAATTGACATTGCCGTAAGAACCTAATAATCAACTGGGATGGAAAGACCACGATGAGTCAAAGTAAAAGCAAAGGCAATTGTGATTTTCTTTTAACTCCTGCGGAATTTGCCGAAAGCTTATGGAAAATTTCAGGCGATTATGAGTAAATTACGTACTCAGTGGCCGAGAATCCGTGCACCCTTACCCTCACTCAAGAATTCCGTCACTTACGCATATTTGTAACGCATCACGGACCTGTTCCATTTTTTTAAATGTTCGTTTTACAATTATTATTTAATAGTTATAGGTATGTATTTAAAACACTAAAATATTAGGACTTTATAATTGAAATAGATGAATTAGTACTTACAGAGGTAAATTAGTAAATTCTTTCTGAATTTATGGATTATAATCTAAAAAAGTTGTGAATGTAGTCCTGGATATAATTTTTCACCCATATTGGATTTCCTATTTCTGAAATTTCTAATACATTCCCGGTTATAAATAAATTTATTACTTAATTTAGTTTTATCAAATACACAAAAACTATTAGGAAAATATTCATGACACAACCAATAGTGTGTTAGTTAAAGGAAAGGTATTACCAAAGTTTACAGAATTATATTCTGTATACTTTGGTAATACACACTTAAAGAATTGTTGAAATATATTCAGCGAGATAGGTGGAATATAAACCTATATATTATAATAAAAACTGGTCTGGACCCTCAATTTTAAGAGATATAAGACAAACATACCCTGTGACCGAAAAGTAAGAAATAAAATTCTTAGTACCTTAATAACACTGACGGAGTTTTCCACATAACACCAAAACCATTATACTGCACTCGACGCGCGTTTCGCCAACCAAGTTGGCATCATATGGAGGTGAGTAAGACTAAACCCTTGTTAATATTGTGTCCTATTTATACCTAAACTATTTCTACAGTTCATTGAACCGTCGCGATAGCTCAGTGAACCATCGCGACTGAGCAGTGAACCGCCGCGACGGATCAGTGAACCGTGATCTACTAACCAACAGAGCGGGCTATATGGGATTGGCCCTCTGTCACCATTCATACTATTTTTACATTTAGCAATTTCCAAACTCTTAAAAGCATCCATCTTAGAAGCAACTGTCTGGAATTTGTTACATTCCTAATTAGTCTTAAATTGCTACTATCTATTTCATGGTTGTTCTCAAACGCATGTTGGGCAACACTAGACTGAACTGTTCTATCATATTTGAAATGAACATTATGTTCCTTGAATCTAGTTTGTCCAACATACTGTTGATTGCAGTCTTTACAGCTAATTTCGTAAAACCCCGACTTTTCTTTAGTTTCTATTTTGTGTCTTGGATTGCCTAAAAGTTGTAGTTTATTTCCCGATAAATAAACTACTGACATACCTATATCTTTAAAAACCTTACCAAAGCCACGGGTGAAAGGAGGATCGTATGGAATAGATATGAATTTTGGATTTTCTCTTTCATTTTGAAAAGTCGAGGAATTTCGAAGTGTCTCTTTACATATACGTTTCCTAAATATTTTATCAATTAAACTTAAAGAATATCCATTATTCATAGCTATATCCCTAATCAATGACTCCTTTTTCAAACCTCTCCTTATTAAGAGGGATGCATAATAGGCGATCAATTACAAAACTGAAACTCGCCATTTTGTGTTGAGCACAATGGTGAGAGTCCTTAGGGATATTTCTTAAAGTACTGATATCTTCTCTGTATATGTCAAATTCTAACTTATTTTCACTATTTCTAATTATTAATACATATAAGAATGGTAGTTGTCCAGAGATTTCATATTCATATGTAAATTTAATTGACGCGAAACGATTGTTCAATTTAGAAACAAAGTTGTCAATATCACTGACTTTTTGTATCAAACACTGCAAAGATGAATCTGTTCATGAAGGGATTGGCAATGAATGGTGACAAAGAGTTATCCATTGCTGTATCCTCATGTTGCTTGAAGAAATTACCATTGAATTGAAAGCAATTTTGATTCATGCAAAGTTTAGTGAGTTGAAGATACTCTTTTGCTACATCTCGACTGAGATTGTTTGATTCGGTTCAGACAGCTGGATGCTTTTGAGAGTTTGAAAATTGTTAAACGTAAAAATAGTATGAATGGTGACAAAGGGCCAATACCATATAGCTCACTTTATTGGTTAGTGCTCACGGTTCGCTGATTCGTCGCGGAGGTTTACTGATCAGTTGCGGTGGGTCATTGAGCTGCCGCGAAGGTTTAGTGAACCATAGAAATAGTTTAGGTATAAATAGGACACAATGGTTTAGTTTTAATCACCTCCAGATGATGCGAACTTGGTTGGCGAAACGCACGTCGAGTGCAGTTATAGTGTTTTGTGTTATGTGGAAAATTACGTGAGTGTTATCTTCACAACAAAGGTTCCAACCCCTTTCAAGACTAGTATCTTAATAAAATTCATATCTTTTTCCTGATTGCTCCATGTATAAAAACTTGGAGTAATTGAATGTAAACCGCTCAACTCAAGGATTCGGGCATATCCGTAGTCGTTCTAGAAAAACATTAAAATAATTTAGCAAAAACTACGAATAGTAAGGACATGATTAGATCCTCCATCTGCAAACGCCTTTATTTAAATAAGGACTAAAAGAAATCAAGCCAAAACAGCTATTCTCCTGGCTATTCTAAAATAAATGTTTTTACTCTTTACATGAAAATAATTTTGTTTTTTAATTTCTTTTCGGATTGCGCAACCTATAAACTAATAAAAACAGGAAACCAGATAATTTAAATTTATTTTGCAGGTGGTGTAATTTCACAAGAAATTAAGACAAATTGTACAAACCCCAAATAACAGACTTTGTATTTTCTTTATTATTTCATAATGATTTATAGTTAGAGTATAAACTTTCTGTTTTAAAATAAATAAATTTACATTTAGAATAGCTCAAATGTCTTGACATTAAGGCCTGCATCGCAAATAAATTCCTAAGGCGAAGTTTGGTTTTAACTTTTGAAAGATATACATTTTTGCTGCAATTATTTCGATATATTCCCAAGGCATGCAGAATTGCACATAGTAGGGCTATATTTCCACAAATAAAAGCTGTATGATGTTTCCTTCTACTCAACTTAAAACATTTGCACTTTCTTTTCGTTTATATGTTCTCTGTACTCTCACTCTTGTAGTTGTTCCATTGTGCTCTGTGTCTGAAGTGCAAATATGAATTTGAAAATGCTGAATGCGCAATATTTTCACGTCTTCACCGGTCGATAAAAAGTACATTTTAGCGACTGGTTTGTTACCTATTTAGTAGAGCTACTCATAAATTGGGAAGTATTTATAAAATATTGATCAATATTTGCCACTACACATTTTGTTTCCGAGTAGCCGAGTTTCTTGTCTTAAAGTACTTACACATTTTTATGACTTTTAATACAAAAAATTAATTAATTATTCTAAACACAGGCGTTCTGAAAATATTGCTATTTATATTTATTCGATATTCAACAGTATGTCAATGTCTGGTAATAATGAAATTAAACATATAGATTTACAAGTTATCAACTTTCTTTATGCCACATGAAAGACATTTTATAACGGTAGATATAAGTAAAAGTTCAAGAACACGTAATAAAATAATCAAGTATAGGATATAACAGCTGTGGTTCTATATAGAAGCTGAACTGAAGACGGGTACGATGATTTATTATTGCAATTATTTTTTCACGTATTTTGATAAAGTGTTAACCTCTATGTGTGCTCAGAGGAATACAGGACTTTAATAGTCAGGACCAAATATTTAAATTACTGAAGTTTTGTTGTATTGTAATTATATAATTATTATAAATGCGTAATTAGTTCATAACTTTTTTGCTATTCAATATATCGACGTGCAGTTTCGCCACTCAATAGGTGTATCTATACTGCACATTTTAAAAATATTTTTATTATATGCAGGGTATCCGTACGTAGGGAGGTGATTCAAAGTTATGTTTTTTTAAATGGAACACCCTAAATATTTTAAAATTTTAAATAAGGGAACTTTGTATGTATAAACCATTATGGGTCTAACTCTTTCCTTTTCGGAATTATTCAAGTTTTTGATAGAAAATAGATAATTATTTGGAAAATCACTGCGAAGTAGCCCATGAATATTTTCTAACAAAAAAGCAGCAGAAAATTTTAGAATAGCTTGCAGTTTCAGCAAATAGTCGACATTTGGTCCAAACACGCTCATTTTTTTAAATGCAACACTCTGTATTTTTTCTACGTGTAGGTAGTATTTTTGATAAACCTTCCACTGATATGCAGGTTGTATGGTGAAGTTTGAATATTTATCGAGATTTTCAAAAAAAATACTGGAATCAATGTTATTTGTAACTATTACCATTACCTATACAGGGTTATTCAGAACTTATCTCTAAAACTTTGAGGATATGTGCATCCTTAAATAAGAAATCGATATCACCAAAAAAATTTATAATAAAAGTCTTAGGATTTCCCGTAAACAATGTTTAAAGTTATACCATTATAAAGGACTACGTCGATGGGCAACTGTACTTCAACGACAATCTGATATACCACATTCCTAAGAATGTGGTAAAAAAAAGTAAACACGTTTTTTGTACCTAGAACGCCTGGGCGAATAGACTTGGAGTGGGGATAATATCTCTATTGTCTATTCAGTCATCAGTCTATGTGTGTACTCTCTGTGTGCCGGTGTTTTATTTATCGTAGGAGTGTTAAACTGTAAAGTTTTCAAAATGGCTCATGTGTACAGTAATGCTGAGTTAATGGACTGTTACCAGTGGATTATCAACTACGAGTTATGTTTTGCACGAGTGGTTGTTGCAGCAAAATGCTGAAAATCCCCAATTTACTAAATAATTTGCGTTTACAAGATCAGTAACCAGGAGGAACATTCGGTTTAGTGCGGCAAAATTGGATAAGGGCGTGCCCAAAATGTGTATAAGTCGAGGAATATTATTTTGAAGCTTTTGTAACAAGGTATGTGCAAATTTTTTATAAATTTCATGTTTCTAATACCTAGTAATCAAGTAGCGCAATTCTTCAAAATTAGTGTAACAAAATTTTATTCATTTTAAAGTCACGTCACTTTGGTCATATCTATCTATCTTTAAGTTTATTTTAAAGTAAAAAGCTGCAAATCTTTTTTGCCCCGGGTGTCGGTATACTCTCAGAACTTCCGAACTTTTTTCGTGTTAGCCAGTTTGCATTGTCAGTTCCAAGGTCACTCCATTACAGGGACCAGTATTCAACGGCGTGCAATGTAAAATTTTTAAATAGTTTTCAGAAGCCGCCAAAGATTTTTTTTTGCACTACCACATTTCTACATGTATATTGAACATCCCCAAATTTTATTATGGGTAAGTTCTGAATAAAACTGTATATGCAGGCGGGTTTGTTTCTTTGCGGAAATCAATAAGAATTTAAGTTATATAAGAAAATAAAATAATTTAAGTATCGTTGTATTTCAGATATTTGGTCTGTGAAGTGCAAATAATATTATTTATTTTCATTTTAGAGATTATTTTAGTTTTCAATTTCAATATATTATTTTTTTTTCAGAAGAATGGCAGAATAACCAATATAAAATACCTGTATTTACATCCATGAAATAAATTTTGCTTGGTACCTACTTAAAACTTTTTGTAAGTATAAAAGTATCTAACTTCATTTTTAACTACTCCAACTGTAATGCCCTACGTCCGTTTGCCCTGATGTGCCCTGAAATTTTATTTCATGGAAACAAATATAAAGTTAATGGAGAACCACAACTTAGTTTAAACCATTTGCCATCCAAGAGCGAGACCGACAACACAAAGTTATAATTCAGTTATTAAACTAATAAGGACCTTAAATCGAAGAAATGATCCTGAAACAAAGCTAACCACTTTAGTATGAAATCCTATTCGAAGTCCCCGAGACAGCAATCAAGTTAGCGATGAGAAATGGATGAAGTCTCCAGTCAATTTATTGGCCACCCATCCAGAATCTAATCAAGGGAATTGGGTTAGTGATATGAAATTACTCCAGCCTCTGCGAACACTGAACAACGATGATAAGACACTTCATTGGATCCCTAACAGAAATCGCGTTACAGCCGACTGTAAAAACACAATACATTCTTTTATTACTTCTTGATTCGGTTCGATACTCGTTGAAATATTATATTATCTTTCAGACTTCCAGTAAAAATGTATAGGTATATTTTCCCTTTAGGAAATGTGAGCAAAGCGAAGTGGTTATTTGCAGTATATTCTACTGTAAGTTCCACTACTAGATAAATCGTATCGTATCGTATAACATACTTTTGTATCAGAAAACCGTTAACAAATATTACTAGGACAATAGTTAGTAAGTCTACAAACGGCATCAGTATAAACCACTAATATAATGAAATAGAATTGCTTTAAAAATAATATTACAAGCAACAATCTTTGCCTCTGATACTGCACTGTGTAGGTACTTAAATAGATGAATGTTTTCTAAATCATAAGAAAACTAATTATAAAGTGCTTTCATAAAGTGGCTGATAAATTCATTAAACAATCAAGGAATAATTTTTGGGAAAAAACGCTGGAACTCGAAATTTTATTTTTATTTGTTCGTTTTTTCAAATACAGTTACTCCACACGGCGTGATTCGTGTAGGAAGTATGACGTCATCCATGATTTTTACAATGACACTTTTATTACGGAATGTGAAAGAGCACATTTTTTACATACAGTTACATACAGTTACGAAAGCACTGTATGTATTTTTGTATTTTTGGAGAAATATAGTGATGGTATTAATTTATATTAATTCCTGTGACATTAGAATATCTGTCTGTGGATATTTATACACATCTATAATCAAAGCAAAATCATAGATAATACTGACATGTCATTATATTGACAAATATATCGCCGCGGCGATAGCTCAGTCTGTTAGGTGCTGGGTGATAGCCTGTGACTAACAGAATGGGTATAGGTAATTGTTTTTTGAAAAAAAAAACATTGATCTCATTTAGATGTTCCAAGAAATATATAGAAAACACTCTATATACTAGTATTTCGGCTTGTTAGGCATTTTTCAATAGAGTAAATGTCTATTACTGACATTTACTCTATTGACAGTAATAGACATTTACTCTATTGAAAAAGGCCCTAACAAGCCGAAATACTAGTATATAGTGTTTTCTATATATTTCTTGGAACATCTAAATGAGATCAATGTTTTTTTCAAAACAATTATTTTCACGATGTTTCATAAAGAACCATCTGCTTCGAGTACCCACTTTATAGAATGGGTATATTGCGGCGCGAGTTCGAATCTCGCCAGGGGAGAAATGGCACCTCTCTCAGGGAATGGTTGTGTGTCTGCGTTTTTTTCATGTGTACCCCCCTCTACACAAGCCTTAGGCTTTCAGTAGGGAGGTTGTCCATTTCTGTGGTGTGTTTTAATAAGGAAGTTTCCTTTCATAATTGTCCGAATTTAGACAGATTTCTTTGTTCCCTTTTGATTTCCTCTTGACGTGAAATTTTTAAGTCAATGAAAATATTTTCAACTGTAAAATACTTCCGGTTCTACCGGAAAACCGTTGTTATTTCAAATAGAACACCCTGTATATAAGTTATATAAATATTTTTTTAAATTTTACGTTCAATTGTATCAGGTTCGCATTCATCAAAAAGTACTATAATTAAACTCAATGATTTTTGAGAAAATCGTAATTATAACTATTTTTTTTTTGTATAAATCAGTGACAATGTTAAAAAACTATAAAATTGTTTCCATGAAATACGTGGACTGTGTCCATGTCCGTGTATTGTCCAGCTCGTTCGCCTAACCGTTGAGTGACCAAGTTGTATAACTTGATCACACAACGGCCTAACTTAATATCCCTTGATTATTTTGGTTGGAATATTATGAAAGGCAAATTATGTACTACATCCAGAGCAGAATTAAATATGATGGACAGAAGACGTGCTACAATTAATTCGCTATCAAGGAAAGATATAAGAAAAGCTACTGGTCGTAGTTCAATAATCGTAATTCAATAAAAAGTGTGATATTGACACTGGCACTCTGAAATGTCAACTTGGAAAGGTATGAGTCATGTCTTGAAACTTGTATTTTTACACTTCGGCATTTTTCACGTTTTCAGCATTAAAATACATAGCACAAAAGCTATGAGATACATTTTGAACCTATGAGAGCAAGTTTGAAATAATTTGAAGTGATATCGGATGTTTCATTTTAAAAATACTTGTTGATTCAATATAAATTTATATTCAGAATTTCCATAAAATTACCTATATAAATATGAACTTAACCTTTTTGGAAACTGTTGCGAGTAAGAAGTTTAATAGGGATTTTCAAAGATACACATCTCTTTTTGTTTGTCTAATGGTACTGACCAAAATGATGCAGAAATAATACAGGGTTTGTTTAATGACATTCGGTTAGGAAAATCTGTATATTATTGAAATTTATAAACATTACGTTTATAATTTTGTCTCACTACTATTTTGTGACTTGACTTGTAAGTGTCCAAATTTTCAAAAAAGATCTCAATATGGTAGATTTTAGGTATACTGAATTTTGAAAAAAAAATTAACTAAGGATAATTTTCAAGGAATTAAAAATGCAATAAAATGTTTGATACTGTTTAAAATAAGGAAGTTGATATTGACTTCAGATATCTATAACCGGAGATGACGGAGGTAAAAATATTCAAATTTTCAAAATTCTATCTCTATTGGTTCTCTATATGCAGACCGATTCAGCTCGTCATGACATATCCTGTGCAGGGTGGACCAAATTTGATGTGATTTGGTGCTATCTCGAAAACTGGGAGGTAGGAAATACCCTAGGATACGCGGACGATATCGGAATAACGGTCAGTGCGGAGTCAATCTCATTACTAAACAGGAAGGTCAACAAAACTCTAGACCTTATCGATGAATGGCTGGAGAACAACTACCTGCAGATAACACCACAAAAAACAGATGCAGTGGTGATAAAAGGACCCAGGAAAAGAACAGATATAAGCTTCTCCCTCAGAGGGATAGAGACTAAAACATCAAAAGCCATCAAGTATCTGGGAATCTGGTTTGATGACCAACGTATTTTTGGCCATCATGTAATAAGGGCGGTAGAGAAGGCAGAAAGAAAAACGGCGGCCCTTACACGTATTTTACCAAACGTAGGTGGACCGTCGACAGGGAAAAGAAGGGTGATGCTGAGGAAAGGGCAGCACTGGAAAGCCTTAATGCCATAGAGCGCACTGCTAGAGGGAGGGAGGCACTAAAACAAAACACCGCAAGGAGATGGCAATCGCTGTGGGACTCCACTACAACGGTTGCGCAGTGGACGAAAGAGCTCATCCCGAACATAAAAAAGTGGACAGACTGCAGACACAAGAATATTGACTACTTTCTTGCGCAGTTTCTGACAGGACATGGGTCATACAGGACGTACACCAAATGAATTGGTAAACAGCCCTCAGACAACTGCATTTACTGCGGAGAGGTGGACACACCGTCACACACGATCCTAGCATGTGTCAGATGGAACAACTATAGAGAGCAAACTCAAGAACATCTCCAAGGCACAGACAGTGCTGCCCAACTGGTAGACAAAATGATTAATGATTCGGCTTGCTGGAAAGCAGCCGAAGCCATGATACGCACTATTATGAGTAGAAAAGAACAAGAGAAGCAGTTAGGGTACGGAGCGGACAACCCAAACCTCTAATTGTCTCTAGGTAATTGGGGAATGTAGGGAAGGACACACGGATAACAAGCCCCCACAGCACTCGTGAAGCATGTCTACACCAAGACGATACCAGGGCGTTATGTGAGGGAGGGGTTTTGGTCGGTAAAAGTCCGACACTTCCTGTTGCGATAGAAAATAGGCGCTGGAGTCAATGATGGATTTCCCCTCACAAAAAAAAAAAAAAATGTAGGAAATACCCGATAAGTAGTGGTCCTTGATAACAATTTTCGAGAAAAAAATATTGCGTAAACCGCAGCTTTTTATTTCAATTCGTTTCAGAGAGAAAGATCTTAATAGGTATATCTTAAGTGCCTTAATAATTTTTTTTCCATTTATTGATCGAACACTTTTATATTGAGATACAGAGGTCAGTTAAAATGAAAATTTTTTAGAAACGCACTGTATCTCTCTAATGAATTTCGATAGAAAGCTGCAGTTTGTGCGTGTTTTTTTTTCTTGAAAATTGTTACCAACACGTACAGGGTTAGGCACTATAATCTGACAACTTATTGTGATTTTATTATTGAAATTACAAAAAAGTTTTTAATACAAAATTTTCAGCTTTTTTAATGAATTTTTATAATACTGTATTAGAAAAACAGTAAATTAAAGAAAAAAAATTTTTTTAAATGGGACACCCTATATATCAGTGCAAACTTAGCTTCTTTTCAAAAATATATAATATGTTACTATTTGATTCAGGACTTTTCCACATGTTAGTTTAAAACTATTTTTGAAAAAATAAGAGGGAAATTTATGTTTGACGGATCGCAGTGGCTATGGACGAGGCACGCGAAACAAACAAATTACTTTGACAGAAGTTTATTTATCGTCATTAATTTATTATAAATTTACTATAAATTAGACATAAATTTCCCTCCTGTTTTTTCTAAAATAGTTTTAAACGGACATATGTGGAAAAGTCCTGAATCAAACAGTAACAAATTATATATTTTTGAAAAGAGAAAAATTTAACGAAGCTAAAGATCCATTTAAAAAAATATTTTTTTCTTTAATTTAGTGATTTCCGTTATTCAATTGTTTTTTCTAATACAGCATTATAAAAATTAATAAAAAAAGCTAAAAATTTTGTATTAAAATCTTTTTTGTAATTTCAATAATAAAATCACAATAAGTTGTCAGATTATAGTGACTAAACCAGTACATATCAGCTTTTTTCTATCTCGCACAGTTTCCGAAATAACCCCAAATCCCTTCGAATTTCGTCCACCCAGTACATACTGCATCACTTCCAGTTTGGTTTAGTAAACATTTAGGCAGTCGTAATATGAGAGTAATAATGATATAAATAGGAGTAACTATTATTAAGAATAACTAGTTGCAGATAATCCCGCGCCATTAGTTTAAGATGCTCATTCATGATTAAAAAAGGGAAAGCGAAAGGTAATAAAACTAATTTTTATTAGCCCCTAGAATTGAGAATAAAACCAATAAAAGCACGCACATCTTATTTCTTCGCTATACATGACACGGTACGGCGATTAATTTCAATAAAAGTCTTGTTAAATATTTTATAAAGTCAACTACACTTAAAAGAGAGTGGGTTTGTAGTGGTAATAATATTACTTGGTGTTCTGTAAACTGGACAAATCCTAGATCTATAATTTATTTAGGAATAAATATTTAATGAAAAGTACTTTTACGTTCCTTGAACAGACCGAATGGAATGGTTCCAGAAATCCGCCACTAAAGATATAGAGCTCGTTCTGAGAAATTGTATTGGCATCTCGAACCGATATAGAATCTATACCATCAAGAGGTGTTCGTCTATAATTCTTGAATGGCAGTTTTTGCTTTCAAAAAGGGACATCGAAATATGTATTACATTTGTTAGTGATGGTAGTATACAAAGCCAAAAATATGAATTAGAAAGAAAAACTGGCGGTAATTCTTACCACCTGCACTATTAAACTATTTATGTAGATGTGATTAAAGCAAATAATAACTAAGAAAACTTACAACTTGTTGAACATTAAATAAATAATAATATTATTAGAACAAGTCATAAAAACTTTTTGTAGGTACCTACTCAAAATGTTTGTATTATATGACTAAGAAAATCCTAATACATGAGCGAATACATTTTTCTAGGTGGATTAATAAATTATATTCCTATGATAAAATAACACAGGCTTGAGAAAGAGGAGTAATCGAGCTTAATCAATTTTTCTCTATAAAAAATTTAATATTTAGGACATTCGTTGATCTTTCATTATTATAACCAATACGAATGAGAGGGAATGTATTGAGATCTCGTAAACTATAGAGATAGCTAAACAATTAAATGGGGAAAGTTTAAGAGAATTCTCTTGGTAACTTAATGGCACTTATGGAGTAGTTCCAGCTGTTCAGGTGCTCAGATATATTGAAAAAATTGAAATATTGCATTTTGGACAACATTTTACGCTGAATACGTCTGTCTGGTGCAATTTCAATTACATTGTTTCGGTTTTCTGAAAATAATCATCTTTATTTTTTATTATGGCAACCATATTGGATTTTTCACTCACTTTTTACCTTTTCAGTGATACTTTACTGAGATTACCTCGGAGATTACATATAAGAAAAAAAATTGTCATTGAAAATCAAAGAAATACAATTTTTTGAGAGACTTGGCAACATCGCACACCATTGCACATGTCCTATTTTTTGAAAGCGATGCCAAATAAATAAGATCGTCTTCCTTAAAGATGATAGAGGTCAAATGGTATCTACAGAAAAGTAGGTCGCTACTATCTGTCAATTAGACAATAATTGTCAGATGGGTAGCAGCACAGACCAGAAGAGGACGCTACTGTGTTTCTCACCAGTACTAACATACCAGATGCTCTTTAGGCAATCATATCACAACATCGTTAATCGAGTCCACTGCCTATGGCACTCTAATGAGCACATAACAAGTACGAAACCGGTTAGTGTCTGGTGCTTGATCTCGATGAAAGATGTGGCAACTCTCGTGGTGATGCCAAAGTAACGCAGTGCTAGTGGGGGTATACATAGTCCGTGAAGTAGTTGTTTTCGATATCTCCTTAAAATTGCACAATATTATTTATTTAACAAATAAGGAATACCATTTTTTCAAAACTAAATTGCTTTTGTTAATGTCTACTATAAGTTTGAAGGAAGAAAAACAACATAATCTAATTGATAGTAGCTATAATAAATTAATATAATAACGAAGCGAAAAATGTTTAAAAAGTTTTCGCTTAGATATGAAAATAATAATAATTATTATTTAACTAATAAGCTCATTAAACTTTGACATTTCGAACTTTCAATTTAAAGTTCCATTAATTTAAAATTCATTATTTCACATGCACTTATTGATCATTATCGTTGCTTTGGTTTTTGCTTTATGTGTCCTTTGCCTTTATCTTAATTGCAATGATTAACTAAATAACGTTCAATTAAATATCTTTCTTTTTTCAAACTTATTGTAGGCATTAATAAAAAAAAATAGATTTTGCAAAAATGGTGTTAAATAAATAATATTGTGTAATATTTTGCTGAGCGATGTTGCCAAGTCTATCGAAAAATAAAATTTCTTTGGTTTTTAATACTTTATTTTTTCCTATGTGTGATATTTATTAAAAAGGTAAAAAATACTCTTTTTAGTGGAATGAAATGATTGAAAATCCAATATGGCCGACATAATAGAAAAAGTAGATTACTTTTCTAGAAACAGAATCTTTGTAACTGAAATCCGAGTAGGTAGACAGAGGGTTCTCCAAAATGCAGCATTTCATATCTCAAATACCTGAACAGCTAGAACCGCTTCATAAGCGCAATGAAGTTACCTTCGGAATTCTCTAAAACTTTCCCCATATTTTTAACCTTTTATAGTTTCCAGAGATCTCAATATATTCATCGTCAATTTGGAACACACTGTCAACTTGCGAGAGTCATATGTCATATGTATTATAATCAACTTAAAAACACGGATTGAAATAGTGCATCATATAAAATTTTATTTTTTAATTGGACAATCTCCACAGAAGTGCTTTTATTAAATTATGTTTCTTAGAAATTACGTTTCTGCTACAGCAAACTACTTAGTTGAAATATAAGAACCATTTACAATTCTACAATTGTTTATCAAGGTATAAGGTATATGATGGAGAACATTTGGAACATACTATACACTATACACTGCTGTGTATAGTAACCAAAAAATAGTGCAAATATGAAATGGTGGATATACATTTTTATAAATCTCTTCTTTAAGTTATGGTAACGTTGCAAAATAGAATTCGTACAAATTTTACTAAATGTATAGAAACAAACAGCTGGAATCAAAATGTTCTAGTGCAAAGGGTAGGGTAGTACAAAAGTAGGTACTTCCATTATTACTGACTGCTGCTACATTTTGAATGTCTACAAACAACAGCGGGGTGTAGAAAAAGAGTTCTACAGCTTAACACGTGGTTAATGTAAATTAACAAAAACAACTACGAGTATAGTAAGGATACCCCCATATCCTCCTTCTGCAAACACGCCTTATAAAATAAGGACTGAACCAAATTAGGCCAAAACAGCTATTCTCCTGGCTAATGCCACGCCGAGCGCTGAATTACAAATCAAAATTTGGCATATTTTGTCTAACAACGTTAGAATAAAAAATACAATGTTTTGGATTGCAACGAAAACTACCATGAAATACTCTGGACCTCACATCGTAGGATGTCACTAATTGCAGACCGGTTTCGACCTTTTTTATGATCTCATCAGTGCAATATAGGTGAGCATCCTACGAAAGCAAAGACCTGAGTATTGGGCACAATAGGTAAGCTTTGCGTATACGCAAGCCCTAATGGCGCCACCTCTTGGTAGTTCTCGCAACACAATCCAAAACCAATGGGGAAATCTAACAACGGGGTGTAGAAAAAGAGTTCTACAGCTTAACAGATGGTTAATGTAAATTAACAAAAACAAACAACTACGAGTGTAGTAAGGATACCCCCATATCAAGGCAATTAGTAACATCCTACGATGTGAGGTCCAGAGTATTTCCTCGTAGTCTTCGTTGCAATCCAAAACATTGTATTTTTGATTCTAACGTTGTTAGACAAAATACGCCAAATTTTGCTTTGTAATTCAGCGCTCGGCGTGGCATTAGCCAGGAGAATGGCTGTTTTGGCCTAATTTGGTTCAGTCCTTATTTTATAAGGCGTGTTTACAGATGGAGGAGATGGGGGTATCCTTATTACACTCGTAGCTGTTTGTTTTTGTTAGTCTACAAACAAGTTGTGATAGGTGAAGACTTGGCAGATCAGTCAAAATGTTAAATGAACATAAAGATTAATACATACAAGCAGCTAATGAAAAATATGTTTTTCTTAAAATATATTTTCTGATAACGTCCTTTGCAGACTCAAAGTTTTTTAATTCTAATCTATAAACGTCGGCACATGCTAGTATGGAATTTAAAATCTAACGAGCAATATTAATGACTTAAATAAAAGATTTGGTAATATGCATAAAGAAATGGTAATGAAAATTGTAACTAATCCTCTTTCACCTCTATAATAAGAAACGACTAATCACAGAAAGCTTTTATGTGTGCTCTATATCAGAGCAGTAGAGCGCACATTTATTTGTTTCTAAAACTATGTATTACAAGTTTTCTGTATTAAATTTACTTTTCTTTTGTAAATAACTCCAGGGTATGTTGTTTCATGATCTATATATACCTACTCAATTGAAAAACTGACAATATTCTATTACGTCGCCAATTATTCTGATATTTTGTTAGTGCAATTTCCGTAAATAGAAAACTTATTTTGAGATACACTTACAGACAAGGCAAAAATTTTTGGATTATGAAAAAGTTGAGATCAACGTGCACTCAATCCCAAATTCATAAATATGCAGTGTTCACAACGTTACATTCAAATATTAGCAAAATTGTAACAATCTAAAATTTTGTAGAATAGGATCTTTAATTATTGACAAAGTAAAATATAATAAATCTTTCAAAATGGGAAAAATTAATCAAAAAATATTGACAATATCTGGTTTATGAATAATAATTAATCTTACGTGGGTCATTTGATTTATGAGACTTAAACTTTTACATCATCAATCAAATAACAATTTTTAATTTGTTATTATTTTGTTATTTGTTAATTTTTAGTTAATTTGCGTGACTAATTTCCCTAATGTACAAATGCGTTATACTTATCTAAACTGGAGTTAATCTGGTCAAGAACAAAAGTGCGACATCTGTACGAGAAAACGGCAAATAACATTACAAATTTTAATTGAATGATATTGGTTCGAATTGGGTACATTATAAACAAATCTGGGCGTTTGGTTTTAAAATAAAATCATGGGAAAGTCACCCTTTAATTTATAAAAAATATATAAAAAAGAGCCAGAACAAATAATAGGAAAGCATGAAAAAATAATAATTTTAACGCACTTACCGGCAAGCCGTCCATACCGCTGAAACATTCTTTCAACATCGGTTTTGGAGCACTGGAATGTGTTTAGGTTTCCAACAAAAACTCTTGAGTTCACTGCTTGGGGGTCCTGGGAATTTGTTTGGTTCCCTACTTTGCTCATCTTCATTTTGGCGGACTGCCTGAAAAGGGAGCAAAAGTTAATTAGCGCTTTTTCTTTTGTAAACTGTAAATACAAATTAATTATAGTATGGTACTAAAATCCTTTTGTTAAATGTTTCAGACCAATTATGTAAAGGTATACTATAGAATAAGTGAAAAGATTCATAAAAGGTCTATACAATATTGCCTGCTTCTTTTAATTAACGAAGTAAGATTTTGAAAGTTTTATTAACAACTGAGATAATATCTGAGATAAAGTAATTACCTTTAAGATTATTTAGGTAAACTGATTGAGATGAGTTCGTGAAGATGAATATAATGTGTATTGTCTTGTTTAATTAATAATAATAATAATAATAATAATAATGATAATGATAATGATAATAATAATAATAATAATAATAATAATAATAATAATAATAATAATAATGATTTAGGTACATTACATCAAAATTATTGATTTTTTTTAAATTAAGCGATTAAGAGGTTGCACTTTCACATTAACCTACTTAAACTTATCTAAACTTTTATTGTTTTTTCTTTTTGTAAATCGTGTTTTGGACTCTCTGGTTCAAATATTTGTATTAGATTTTTGGAAACAACCAACTATTGTGAAACGTGTTTATTTTATTGGGGTTTCTTGGGAATTTTGTCAGAGCTATAAAATAAGTAGACATAAAATAAGGCATACGATAAGTGGTGTGGTACAAAAGCTTTTTTAAAAGATGCTATTGTAGGTATATTTTATGTTTTTTTTTTGTGTGTATACCGAAGTTTTTTTTAAAAGGATGCTATTTTATATCTTACTGAGTTTTTGTGTATCTGCTTTATCATTTATATTATTAGTTTTTTTTTATTTCTATCATTCCCAGAATTTCTCGTTTTGTATTTTGGTTTTCTGTTACTATAATTTTTGTTTGGTCAAGGTTCAATTGGTGTTTTGTAAGTTGGTTGTACATATATACACAGAGAGATCCAGAGTGGTTGACCGGATTCTGAACCCACCCTCTCCCAATCGCTATCATAACTGGTTTCCGTCTATTGTCAACTGATCAGTTTTCGAAATCGAATAATTAACAATAGGAAATAATGTAATTTCAGGAAACGTAAACCAGTTTTGATAGAAATTTGATCAAGGTGTGTTCAGAATCCGGTGAGTTAGCCTGGATCTCACTCAATATATACATACAAACATACATAGGTATTTTAACCTATACGCGTGAACTTGGGAAATTAGACCTGAGGGCAAATAACGACTAATAATGAAAAATCATGTATGCAACTAAGGTATGGAAATAAAATATTATTGATAAACTGTTATTTGTTTGTTTCAAGTATTGGGTGTGCTACATATTTTAGAAAGAAAATGTTGTATTTCCAAGTATTAAAAATCATTACAAAAAATACAGTCATTATGCATGTATGTAAAATAAAAGTTGCCATTATGAACATAATATTAACCATTAGGATTAACTATACTATAATATCATCCGGTATAGGATAAAAAGCGTTTTTACTTATCAGCGCTACTAAAACTGGTGTTTAAATGAATTATGTACGTATATATTTTTATACTATAGTATAAGTTGCGCATAGAAAAATTAGAAGTCTCATAAATATTCATTTAACAGTTTCCACGCGATGAAGCATACCAATGCCATTGTCACTAATATAAAATGTATATTGTTAAACCGAATAATAAAACAGTACGAAAATGCAATCAAAATGGCGATATAACTGAATTTCGTATTTTTATTTCATATTAATTGCAATATTGCAGTCAAACCTACTGCAGTCTACACGTATCAGCAGTGATGTGGCGTATTGTTTGTAACAATAAAGTATTTAATTTTTGCATAATGATTATTTTATTTTGTACACGGGGTAGTATATCACAACGTGCAATGGCTTTTTCCCTAGCGTCGGGTATCTATAATTTATATAATTTTTTGATAAATATTTGAGTCTATAAAAATAAAATCCCGTGGTTTGATATTCAAATGTAAATTGATAATTATATTTTCTCCGGTAATACAAGTAAATAATAATTGTCAGAATAATAAACTCCGGAGTTTAGTAGAACTATAAATAGACAAACCGATGATTTACTCCATGGTAGAACTGAGTACCTATACAATAACTCTGCCCTATAGTCGTCGACTAAAAAATTAAATTCTTTAGTCGACGTTATTGGCAATTCGAACTGCCAATGCCAAAGACGGCGTTGAAAATTGTAAACAAATATGAAGACGAGTAAAAATTTTACATACATTATTTAGTAAATAGCATTCAATTCCCATAAATATAGTGACTTTTTGTAGTTACCAGTTAGGGTGAAATAAACAATAAAAAGAGAAGTAAAAGCAGTCATATATCCCAAAAGTGCGTCTTTACTATTTATCACATGAGTTTTTTGGGGTTACTTTTACTAAAATATATGTGACAAACGTTAGGAAAAGTGTAGAAGCAAGTGTAGTTACTACCATAATAAACGCCCCATTCACGATGAGACCTACCTCGCCGCATGCGGCGATACAAGGTCTCAGAGACAATCTTAATGTGAATGGTGTTGTATCAGCTAGTATCAAGCATCGCTGAGACGGTACCATTGAGACCCACTTCGGCGTTTGCAAGATGCATGCGGCGCGACGGGTCTCAGCATGTTTCATCGGATTATATCGCAAGGCTGGCTATTGCCTGGTGAATAATTTTTGCCACTGTATTCTATTTATTGGTATATTGTACATCTGCTATTAGTTTACATCTGGATGTTATAGGAAATTCGTAGCATTTTCTGCATCTATCTTTCTGCATCTTAATTGAAATACTTTACTTACTTTAATAGGTACTTTAAAACATATTTTTTATAGTCATTTGTCGCTATAACTTGATCTTATACTGCAAGTATAGATACATAAATATATTGGTTTCTGGGTCTATTTAGCCGGTTTGTAAGAACTAATATTAAAGTTCTTTATGTTCTTGGATGACACTGTTATTACATATATCTGCCGTGTAAGATCACCATACATTTTGCTTTTTTATAAGGACATTATTTTTTATAGGAGTTTTTGCGTTTCTTAGTACTTTCCTGATTCTAATTTATATTTCTTGTAGACGGGTTAGTACCAAGTCTATTAACAAATTATTTTTGGTTTAGGATCGGTCTTGTTATATTGCATGTATGAAGTATGACCGCTTTTTATGAGCGGGTATGTAAGTCTTTTTCAAGGATAAGCTGATTAGATGCTTTGTGAACAAGTATGGGGTAATACCTATCACCGTCAGAATGAATGAATCAATGGATCATTTTTCAGTATGACTACTTCTTTGCTACAAGGAAACTAAAATTACTCATGTGTCCTACATGACCTATGGGTGGCATTCTACTATATTTTTTCTTGTGCAAATGCTTCAAAATGTTAATAAAAAATCATTGCGCAACTTATTCAAAATGTTAATAAAAAAATAATTCAAAACTCGTAAATGTTTACTTAGAGTCCACCATTTTCACTTCTTTAGGTCAGTTTCAGTCAATGAACCGACGTTGCCACGTTTAATTTATTTTCAGTATATTTGCTACATTTGTGATATATTTTCCACACATTTTTTTCAATGGTGATTTAAGTTACTCTAAAAAAACGTTACACATACTAATTTTTGGGATTTTTAAAATAAGGATTCATTTATAAAGTGAAGAATATATATATATTTGTAAAAATGCTCTTGTTTATAATATATTGTCCTATTTATAATGTTATATAATTTGAAAATCTGAAATTTATTTATTATTTATTTGTTTATTGTTATAATTTGTATATACAGGCGAACCCAAATGATACAATCCTGAGAAATGATGAAAGGAATTGGTAGTAGTTATGTGGTTATTACATTTTACCTATTCTTAAAGTAATTTACCCACATGAGAGAATATGCTACTAAATATAAAAAGCGACTACATATACCCAATTAATTCTATTAATTATGGCGAAGAGGATGCGAACATATTAAAATCACTACAGGAATGCTATTTAACGCATAACAATATCATTAGTAGGACTATGAAATCCATAGTTCGTTCGATGCTTACTTAGAAATAGGATTTCAGTTGACCATGTTCCATGATCTGAAATACGCAACTTAAACAAAGAAATGAATTCGCTGCAGTTAATCTTGCCATTAAATAGTTTGTAAGCAAATTTGATATAATTGCATTTTCTTCTTCATAGTACTAATATAATTCCATGTAGCTAAAGTCTTTGATCATATGTGTAGTGTGTAGTTCTTCTTTTTTATCTTTATCCAAGTTAAGCTTAAACCAAAATGTAATTACACATTTTCCTTTGAATTTTTTCTATACGATTAATATGAATTTGCTACTATAAAATTCTACTGACGATCTGACAAGGGAGTTAAACAATAAAATTATAAAATTTATATGAGTAAAGTCAAGCGTTTACCTTTTGATAAACCCACACATACAAAAACATTTCTCTTACTCTCATTTTTCATCAGTTCCCATACTTCATAAAATCTGCTTACGAAGAGATTATGACAATAAAGCAAGTGCCTACTCTTAACAATAATTGTAGAAACCACACTTTTGTAGAAACAAAGTGAGAGAAAAACTTTTCTGAAGATGGAAGACTATTCACGATGTAATACCTCTTGCCTTGAATTATCTTTAGTTCAACATAGACTTAGGTATGCCTACCCTGCTCATAGGTAAGGAATAATTAGATTGCAGTAGTTTCGTTAGTTAGACCAAAGGATTATAAACCACTAGATAGTCAATGACCCCGTTAGCTTTTCTCGCTGTTAAATAAGACTTCGAACACCAAGAAACAAGTGTTTCATTGCGTACAAGTTAGTGTTACCTTCTCTTACAAATGTTGTTTGTGTGTTTTATTTCACTCTCAGACTTATTTCTTACTTTCATTTACATCGATTAAAGATTGAGAGTTCCAAGATTTATTACCAATAAAATGCAGTATAGGCATGCGTCGATGAGATAGCATTCCATAATATTGGGTTGAACTTACTTCGATCATCTATTTCCTATGACGGTTAAAGACTCTCTAGCCAAATTGTGGTAAATTCAACTAGATCGTCTCGATCAACTATAGCGGAACAAATATGAGTGCGTATATTGGAATCAACATAATCAGTAGTAATTAATTTCAGTCATCATATTTCAAAGGGCTTGATTCTGAACGAAGGATTGCTAGCGACAATAGAATGATCTGAAAATAGCGAATCCGTATTAATCACCTAGTTATACAAACGCTGTAATAATCCATTTCCGTATCAGTGTAATAGAAGATTCAAGTTAATATTTCAATAAATATGTTTCAAAATCAGGTATTACAATTTGTATCCTTAAATAACTAATTAATTTTTTTTATCAGTTTTTCGCATTAAATAGATATCCATTAAAATTTAAAAGTGTGAAAGTTAATGGAAATAAAACTGAAATGGTGTTGTGAAAAGTTTTATGTAAATAAACCTCCACGTTTAATTAACAATTTAATTTTTTTTAACTTATTGTTGCCTCTTCGTGAATTCCTTGAAATCCCCCTGAAATAAATCAGAATAAAATGAGTTTAAATAGAGTGTAAATTATCTCATTTAGTCATTGTAATTAAAGAAGTTTGCGTCAACAGCTGCAAATGCAAAGAGATATTAACTCAGATATTAGTTTCGTTGGGAGTTTATTTGCTGCTAGGAAAAACAACCAATTAGGATGCAGGTGGTGTGTATCCCGAGCCCGGAGGAACGTAATTCTGGATTTCACCCTTTAATTACCTACATGCATTCTAATCTGACTCACTCAACTTCTACACTGGCATCTGAACTAAGTAATTCGCTATTAGTTGCGCAAAACCGTAAGTATTACTCCCATTTAGGAAGTTTAGATGGAAATGTTCAACCCTCACCATTTTTCTCGTTTTCTGAAGCAACAGCTTTTATATATTTTTTTTTACTGGAAAGTTTGCTGAATATTATAAAATTGTAACGTAAAAAGTTTTGAAGTACCTATATTTACTAAATATAATTAAGTTAATGTTGCGTTATGAACATGGACCAGTCATTAAATTTTATTACATTTATAAATATGTTATAAAAAATTTTCTACTGAAGCCAGTTATAGCTTACTAATTTTAATAACGGGTCTATTCACTTCAAATGAATTGAAAGTACGTATTTGGTTTCAAATATTCTTCTCTCAATGGAAAACTTGAATAAACAACTTGAAATAAACTTCATCTATTTACTTTTGGGTTTTATCAAATTCCAAGTGTAAGTCATTAAAAAATAATAGACTTTCAGCAACTATGCAAGGAGAGATTGAATCTACTGCGTAAATGAAAACTTTATCGTTCTCTTCTTAAACTCATTAATCCGTTTGCACGGTTTCTGAACTAACATGTAGGTATATTCGGTGTGATAAAATGGTTGTCAACACATTTAGAAAACAAAATATACTAACAAGAACCCATTAACACAAACATAATGCTGAACATCAATTTATGCAAAGAAAAATTAATTTCTAATAAAAAAAGAAGGAACAATAGAGGAATTATACATATCAACTACATTTCTATACTTCAAAAAGATTAGTTATTAAAACTATACTTTCAAAACAAAGCCCAATCAATGTAACACCCGTTCCCTTGAGCATAGTACAAATGAGAATCATTTCTATCTTTTATATCTATAGACACATTCGTATAATATAGGTGACCTTGTCAATATCAATAATAACCCTTGAAATAAAGCAAAAATTGCATCTACCAAAAACAGATAAACAAACAAGTTTCATATAAAATTCCTAAATATGATTTTATTCTAAAATAAAATTCTTTGCGATGCAACATCAGGTTATAGCCACAAATTATTATAACAGATATTTCAATTAAGAGGGATACGTACAGAAAATGCATAACACTGCAATATTGAACAGGATTTCTATTTGAAGACCATTTTCTTATATAATTCAAACGGATAAAAGAAAACTATTTCCTGAGTCCTACGCGTAGTTACACGCATAGCAGAATAGAACTCAGTGAAATGTGTCCAGTGCAATGCATATTCCATGCTGCTTTGAGAGATATTCACTGATTTATATTCAATTTCATTGTCAATGGCTCTTTCCTTGGGCTTCACTAGAGAGAGGCAAGGACTCCTTTAAAAGGGAACCAACGGCTTTTTTATAAAATAAAACATTGTGGAGATAAGATTTTTCTAGTAGTAGCACTAAATATAAATTAAGTCATACTAAAAATGGTATATAGAATTAATAATATAATTTTTTTAATTGCATATATATAACATATATATTTCATTTACTATGAAAGAAAGAGGTGCTTCAGTGATTATGTTATTATTTATAGCTATAGTGTAGACCAGCTTGTTGCATCTAATATTTTAAATTCACATTTTTTAATTTGTATCATCCGTTTTCCTTTAAACAGTAAGCATTTTCAAGGCATCCTTGCAGTTTCAGTGTTAGTAGTTTTTCAGTAAAAAAAGATACTTTTAAGCATAAGCTCCAGTAATATCCGCTTTTAAGTAAAAATTGTAAAACATTAATTTTCTGTGGGAACGGTTTGGTTGTACCTCCCAATGAACTTGTAGCCTCTTGGGTTATTAAGCGGCCACGTACATCCATAAAATGCCTGAAAATCTGCTGGCAGAATAAATATAAAATATAAAGTAATATAAAATTATTGATTTGAAACGTGTCAACTTTAAAGTGGGAGGTTCATATGAATAATCCTACTCTTTTATTAGGATTGGTTTATCAATGTACAGTTAAAACTGTCTGCTAAGTACCTAACTAGCAATTAAGGCTAACTGACAGTCAAAGTGTCTGTTAATTCTAGAAGTGCTTTTCCAGTCCAACTTTATCTGGATTGGAAAATATTGTGTAGAGTTAGTAAGAATGACTTTTAAATACTTTGCTGTTATTGGCTAATTTTTTCTGACTTTTACCCTCTATACGAAAATTATTAAATTTTCATTAAATTTGTCATCAATCTGAAACCTAACTTATAAACATTATTAAGTTTAGCATTTTATGTATATGTAAGCTGATTATATTTTAATGTTTGTTTTGTTATTACCAGCGTTTTGTAATGACAGTATCATCTGATAGTGGAGAAAGTAGGTATGTATGTAAATTATATCGTTTCAATTTGGTTCTCAAATTGTTCCATAATTCGGAAAACTGCCTGTCCGTTTTAAGCGAAATCTAATAAAGAAATCCAAGTCAACGTATTCTCCAAAAGGATTCCTTCTTTCCCTAACTGTGTAGGGTCTTCTTTCACGATTTAAGAACACCATAAATTCATCCTCATCTCCCAAAAGACTAAAAACTTTTCGACCTACACAGTTAGGTATCTTTTAAGATCATACCTATATAACAAAATTTGCAGTAATTAAAAACCACTGTCACTTTGGACAATAAATAATTAGATTATTATTCTTTTAACTGGAAGTTAGTATAGAAACAGGCACTTTGAAATATTTGTTAGATTGACAGGCACTTTGACTCGCAGTTATCAGTTCACAGTAGTTTGAAAAACGCTTTAACTGTCTTTTTGAACTGCTAGTTCAAAATGATAGTTTTGAATCCTTAACCATGCATTGAAAAACCGGCCCTTAGAAGATCAAAATAAAGAATATATTCGAGGACCATTTTATACAGAAGAATTACAGGAAGTTAAGTATAAAGATGATTTGGTAGAAAAAGTGTTGAAAAGAAAGGCAAATTTAGTACTTGTTAAGTGAGCTTGGCCTTAATAAATGACACAATTCTTGAATTTATAGAAGTGTTTCAAAATATTTTTAATGAATTCTGCTTAGAATCTGCTGCAAAATTTCTGCTTGGAATACAGTAAGATAAGTCCCCAGACTACAGCTTGTACGCCTTCTAGGTCTCAGCCCAAATACTTCCTCTGTCTGTTTTGGAACCATCAGTGAACTATACAAGTCTCTAAGCCTCCAGAGAATTTATCTTCAACTCCCAATCACTGAGATACTGTATTTGAACCTCGAATGGCTTAGGGAAGTTAACTCTAAAACAACTTACGTTGGTAATCCTCAACCACCGTTCATTGTTGGAATGAGGAAAACCTAGAAAAACAACTACTGATGTTAATCTCTTACATTCACACTATTCTGAGATGTTCTTCCTATCCTAGGCACGCACGCAAGGATGGTTGCTAACGCAATCCTGCGAACAAGTCTTAAATATGATTAGACAATTTAAATAAAAATTGTCCTGTGGAATGGAGAATCGAACCCAGGACCTCTGGGTTAAGCGACGGGACACTAAACTTCGAGTCACCAACCAGATTGACGATGACCGGTACAATTTCTAGAGATATATTACTTGCATGGAAATAATAATATAATATTAAAATATAACACCTGCGTGCCTCACGGTTTAGTGTCTTGATCGTTCAACCCAGAGGTCGTGAGTTCGAATTCCCATTCCACCAAACAATTTTTAATTAAATTTTTTACTCGTAGATCAAGGCTTGTTCGCAGGGATGGGTTGATAACCCTCTTGGCAATGGCCTAGGATGGAAAGAATGTCAACTTGGTGTTAATATGAGGGATTAAAATCAGTTAAGGTTTGACTGTCCCCCTAACTAATGAAGATTTCCAAGTTGCACTCATTTGAGCACGAAATGGTGGTTAGGGCGTACCAACGTAAGTCGGTCCTGAGGGGCAAATGCGGTCGTCGAAATAATAGTATGCCACCCCCTCTCCCACACAAGTCTCAGACTGTCGTGCTAATCCTTGTGATTAGAATGAGGGGTAGAAATATTATTATTATTATTATATAACAATATTACTACGATTTACATCTAGATTAGGTTTGGGCAAAGAACTTGAGAAGATGAGAAGCAAGGACACAATAAAAACACGGGCGGGTACATGCATTTCACAGCTCTTTATCTCGTTTTAGCACTGCATTAATTTACTAGCGCTTGTAAACCCTTTTTGAATTATTTAAACTAATTCATATTCATCACGTCTGAAATATCCTCCACGTACACATGTGGTGAAGTAATGTAGTCGTGTATTCGAGACGAATACGAGTACCATTCATCGCAAAAAATTAGGCGTATTGTTCACGGTAAAACGCGCTTCATACATATTTGATACATATGCATTCCCAAAATTGAGACCTATTTATGCTCATTGTAGCTTGATTTGTTCACTGCAGCCATACAACTTGCAGCGAGTTTGGCTGAGTCATTGTTGCTAGTGCTGCAGGCAGTAGAAATGTGCTAATATCCAGCCGACTTGGATTGGGCGTCGGTAATGAATTGCCATGAATTATGCGCACAGTGATTGTGACGGGTACAATTGATTATGGCCGTGTACGGTGGTATTTGCAATATTAAAGTCTTCTAATGTGACTATATTAATGCAACTTGTCATTAGACAATAATACTGTCAGTAAATCGAATTCCTATGCCCTATGCATGCTACGTGTTCAGTGAAAACATTGATTATACGTGAGGTGCAAGGCTTCTGAAAACAAATTGGCAACACAATCAGGATCTAAACAATACATATTCTAATGCAATTATTTTATTTTCTCTCTTCTAACCCTTTCAGTTATACTTATTTCCAGACATTATCTAAAAATAATAACAATTATTTGTTAATTATGATTTTACAAACGATTGGTTTTTATTATTTTTTAAATATCTATATCAATTGTAACAGTTTGCCATGCCTTTCAATTTGACTGAGATGTATTATATACCGCTTGTAATTTAATACTTCTACGTCACTGTTAATTTCTTCACATACTATAAGTACTCTATTTACTGAAAAATAGAAGTAAAGACATAAATACATATTTATGTCTCTATTTCTATTTTTCAGTGTCACCAATTTAAGTTGCACCATCTAAAATTCATGTCATCATGTTGCACCATCATCATGTCCAATATTAATTTCAGTATTCTAATTCCATCATAATTAGTTTTAAATAATTTTTAATTTTGTTTGCTAATATAGAAAAATATTTTAGTTAGCTTTAGCTCTTAAGTTACTTTTTCACATGATGTGATGTTCTTAATTTTTCTAGTAAAAATATATTTAGAAAGGCAGAAACTGTAGAGATATATGTAGAACAAATAACAGGTGTGGTGCCGAGTTCCCAAAAGAAACAAAGACGCCCCTACATACAGACATCACCAGATATTCCTATTCTTTGTTTGAACCGTACCCTTGACTATTTTACCCTAGTTTTATTAATCTTTGCCGTTGGAAAAGATCAATGCATAAGAGCTAAGTATACTGATTGCTCTTGATGTCTACTGTACACTCTGCATGCATTGATCTGCAAGTTCTGTTAGAGATATAGCATAGCGTCAGTATTCTAGGCCTTGTTATTTAGCTACGCTACACTGAAGAAGAAAAAATCCCGAAACTTGGATTTGTTGCTTGCTTCTGGAAGAAGCAAGCAACATTGGATGAGATTATTTGATGAGAATAGACGGGTACTTTTACAAAATTTTTCATTGTGATCGTCTAGTCGATCGTCTGTGTTTAATTATTTATATGTTTACAAAATATGGAGTGGACTGATTAGTTAAGTCTGAGGTTAATTGAGTGCTTTAGACAATTCCATAAGAAGATAAAGTGAAAAGGAAAATAGAGAGCTTGTTAACTTCGTATGTTTGAGAAATGCGACGTGAAGGGACCGTGCGTTAGTTAGCCTCAGTTTTTGGTTGCAAGAGAAGTAATGTATTAAAAATGGGCTCATCCAACAAACATTTCTAAAACATCCAAAAATGTCTAAAATGTTTAAAATTTCTATTTTTAAATGGTGTTGTCACCCATCAACGCCTAGGCCGCTATTTCTTTGAAATTAGGTAATGGATTATTATAAATGCCGCACTCGCCAACAATATACCGTTCTCATCGTTCGACATTTCAACAACTACTAGCACGGAACCTTTCCCGGTGTTGTCGAATTCAAAACAAAATTTTGGTATTTTGGCCAACTTCACAGGCCAACGCCACATGCGCCGTCGTTGGCGTTGGTTTGCATTGGAACTTGGTATGCACGTGGCTTTAGAGTGCTTGACCCAATAGCTTCTATTTGTTAAAACTTTATCCCTACAATTTCTAAATTGTTGTAAAATATACTGATCTGCTGCAATAACTTCCTTGAGATACTAATTCTAAAATAAGTCATAACCTGTTTGGTAGAAATTTTCTAACCAACGAATTAGTTAAACAAAAACATTTAATTGATTTGCACAATGATTCCAAGTATAGTACTACGATATTCTACAATACTACGTTATCCATGGTAAACTGTCTGTGCATACTATATTTTATTATTCATTATTACTAGGCATCATTATTAGCATGAAGTGCATTAGCTGTGTGAATGACGTGTTTCACTATACCTTGTCTGCGTTCAAATATTGTGCAAATGACACTGTATCTAGACATTCTTGATTTATAAAGTTCGATATTTGTTTGTAGTCAAGTTTTTCAAAAGCTGTAAGTAACCCCATCTAATGGAGCCTGTTTCTTTATCATGTCGAGTAATTATCCGGGAATGAGAACTTATTATTCCACAGGGGTAGAAGCACGACTATTCTTTGCCGGGTAATTAATCGGCATGTAAAGGAATGAGCCCACGAAGCAACATTTTTTAAACTCGAATATATGGCGAAGGAATACTAAGCAGCAACAGAAAGGGTCGTTATATCATTGCGTTGTTTATTGAAGTTATGGTTAGTGGGTTCAAATTGTACTAAACTTTATAATTATTCGTTATATATATAGTTCTAATTTGGTGGATATATTAATTTAAATTTGTGGTTTTAAACCTAAAAAGTAGTTTGCATAGATTTCATGTCAGATGTGATGGTAAGAGGTTGAAAAAGAAAATGTTTACCACATTACGGATGCCAGGTCACATTTTCTATGGCGACAATAGAAAAGCCTTGAGAGATGAATGCCTATACTACCTATTGAATGTTTTAATTTAGAAAATAACTATAAACTACTACTCATTGGTTTTTAATTGTGTAAAAAGTAGTAAATAATTCTAAAATTAAGTGCCGCTTATTATACAAATACCTAATTTAACTACTTAAATTATTTACAGTATATCTGATTTATTTCAGAAAACATTTTTTCAGTTTGATACAATTAGTCTAGAAAATCCATTTTTGTACAAACTGATTGTTTTTGTTGAATGCAATAGAAATGGATTGTTAAGAATTTTCCCACTTTAGTCCTTGACAAAATCAAAATGAATTGAAATCTCTTTCAACAATTTTCAAATTAAATGTCATTTTATTTAGAACTGGTAAAAATAGTTTTTAAATACCCTTTTTGCAAAGTCACGGAAACTAACGTTAACAAGTTCGTGTGCATTGGAGTAAGGTCTGGTGATCTTACTGGGCACTCAATACTACCTCGTCTTCCTATCCACTAATTGGGGAAGGCAGAATCTAGATATTCTCTAACAGACCTATAACAATGAGAGGGATCTTCGTCTTCTTGGAAAAATATTACATCGGGTTCCAAGTCAACACTTTCACCAGTTTCCATTGTGACAGGATCCATGACACTTTCTAACATATCAAGATATCTCTCATCAGTTAGAATATATTCATAAAAAATTGGACGATGATATGATCAATTACCAATTAATGTTAATGTACAGAAACAGGTTTTTCCGAGTTTTCATTACTCATTTTACTTATTAAATTATATCGGATAAAAGTTTTCGCTGGGACATTCTGTGAACCAAAACACTGGTTTTCTATCACGTTTAGATGTAACTAATTGATCTTTATTGTATTTTCAACACTATCAATCGTTTGAAAATGGCACGGCCAAGTGTTGAAATTGCAATAGGGATCAGTTATAATTAAAAAGTTACAAAATAAAACTAAATATGTTGTAATATGTACATTAAAAATATCTTGTTTCAAATATCAATGAAACTTAATCTGAAATGTTTTAAGTTTACGCATTTCGGATAGGAACGTTATCCGCTCTTATTTTACTTTCGTATTTTCCGGTTCACATGCATTACAAATTTAGATTTCACGTCTTGTGACAATCTTCATGTAACGTAATTTCAGTTATCTAGAAAAACCAATTTAAGGAGCAATTGTAGTTAAAGCAGTGTTACAGAAAGAAAGTAGAATTTTACTGAAATAGATTCATTGTAGTTTTTTTTGGGATTACATCACCTGTAAAATAATAAAAAATGGGAAACTAGAAGAATTCAAATTCAATATTCAAAGAGTGGTATCAAATTGTGGTAGCAACAGTGGTAGCAGTTGTTCATTATTGTTCAATCTTTTTATTATTTAAATATCATGCACATACCTACTTTTCTTAAAAAAATATATATTTTAATTGTGATTAGAATTGTTTTTACTTGTTGGTTTCAATTCGCCAAACATTCCCTATTATTTATAACTATTATCTACACATAGACAGTTAAATACAAAATTATCCTGGCGTTCACAAGGTGGTATAAAATTTAATATTAATTATAAAGCTTAGCCGAAGCTGGATCCGGAGATAAATCTATTTAAATAGAGCCAATAAAAAAATTTGAGAATGTTCCTTGCACTATTAGGTAAGTTTGTGCTAACTTACCTAATAGTTGCCGGAAAACAACCTGAGCTGAGCAATGTTATATGTACAACAAAAATATTAAAGATATAAATGCATAGTCATAACCTTTAAAAAAAACGAGGTTGGCTGCCGTTGCATGCGGTGTAAAAACCATTGTTATTTTTATGCAAGGCGAACGTCATAAAGGTACAAAAGGTGATAAATACGTAAAATTATTTTTAAATTTCAACTATACGACAGTAGGAGTGGAATTTTATCATATTATATTATATTTTTACTGCCATCATATTTTAATTCTTATAACCTACCTATTTTAGTTTCGATTTTCTATAATCCAGTCAAAATTTTCAGTTTTAAGACCAGTCTAATTGAAGCAAAAAAATATAAAGGAGCTTGTTAAACTTTTCATATATGTAGTCATATTTATGATTTTGATATACCAAATATATTTTGTGGTCCCTAGAAGGCTTCGATGCATTTATTATAAAAATTTGTAAAACAATTTAAGTAAAAACTGTAAGAACTTGTAGAAAAAAATATAACCAACAAAGTTAGAGTCTTCAATCCCCAGAATGTGCCATGAGACATGGTGTCAGTAATAGTGTAAGTAAAGTTTTTGACGTTCCCACCAATCGATACATATTTTATACATATACAGGGTGTTTCAGAAGATATGTGCCATAGCTCGTGGAGAGATTCATCATCTAACAACAAGACAAAAAGTTCCATCAACATGAGTTTTTTATATGTTTACTTTATCAAAATACCATGAAACGGCTTTAGCAGTTTGAAGAAAATTTCGGTTTTGTGATCGTGTTCAGGTGTATTTGAATAATAAATAATATACAAATAGAAGTCGTCGTAACTTAAAAAAAAAAAAAATGTGTTTTTAAATATTCTACTCAAAAAATTGCATTTATCTCTTGAAAAAAGCCGAAAACTGAAAACGTATCAAGAGAATATTTTTACAACTCATTTTTCCGTCTACACAAATGTGCTAGTAAAAAGTCAAAAATTCAGTGGCTTCCATATATTTATTTCAAAAAAAGGTTGCCAGCCTGTACGCATGGCCTTGGTGAAGTTGACTACCATTATTAATGCCAAAATATGTACTATTTTAAGTACTTTTTAGAATCCAATTTTTATTCAAATTGCTGAAGTCGTTTCAAGATATTTTGGAAAAAGTAAACATAAATAAAAAACTTTAACACCCTGTATCTAAGAAACGAAGTAAAAGTGGACTCATGTTGATAGGAACTTTTTGTCTTGTTTTTGGGTGAATAATCTTCCAACAAGCTGTGGCACATGTTTTTTGAAACACCCTGCTAAGACAAAGGTGGGTATCACTTTGCCAAATATAAACGGCTGCATGGTCCAGTCATGGACACTTTGCATTTGTAAGCTGTTTGCTGTAGGTTATGTATTACGGTAAAGAGTACTCTAATGTAACTCAACATCCTAGTCTAATTTAGCCCAACTTTAATAGGAGCAGACAGACCACGGGTTAATGAATGTACATATCCTTCTACTGGTTTAATATCACATCTATTATTTTCTTGGCGAGAAACATCATATATTGTGTCCGCTTCAGTTGTAGCAGCTTTTGATCACAGTGAAAGTCTGACTGACGAACTTTAAAACCAATGACCCGTATCATTACCCAAATTTACGTTTTCCAATAAGTTCAACTGCATATTTTTTATATTTGTAACCACTAGAACCTCTCATACGAAAACGGAAAAACAATGGATCAAGTATCAATTAATTCAGTTTTTTGAGCAATTTGGAAGGGATATTATAAACACAACAATAAGGTATAGTCATAAAGTTTCAACGTACAGGCAGTGTTCTAGCGCAAAGGAAAAATCTTGGCGAAAGAGAATTGTGCGGAATAAAGCAACCACGGCAGGATACTGGACCAAATCTTCAATCAACAAAGAGGAGTCTGGAAAGGGTGTTGTCAAAATGAGTAGGTATAAACAGGGAACATAATACTAATATGATTCGTAGTTTCTTTTGGGATTACACCACCTTTAATATAACAAAAAGCAAAAAACCAGAACTTTTTGTATCTTTCGCCCCAAATTTTTTTTAACTACGCACTTAATTTGAAAATATATTGGTGCATATTGGCGCATAAACTTCAAGCATCATAAGTTAAACGTTGCCGACAATCTGTTACGTGTAGACTATTGCGCCCGTGTTCAAACCACGCAATATAAGGACGAAGAGTTTTTTCAAACATATCGTTTTCTGACGAATCGCATATATCATTATCAGGTCAGGTCAATAGGATAATTTCTAGAAAAACTGATTTTTTTTATCCACCATATAGTGTCGACTTGAATTTAGCTAAAAAAAGTAGCATTTTCAGCTGAAATGCTCCAGAAACAATTATTCCAGAATTAAAAACCATAGAACATTTTTTCCAAAATTTACGTCAGCTCTATTTAGAAACGTACCAATCTAGTATGAAATCCTATCCTAGTATCCTATGAAAGTATACACCGCTTGGAATTATGCTTGTAAAAACATGGTGGTCATTTGGAGATGGAGTATACCATACATATATCATTCTAATAATTATTATTACCTTTGTGTAAATTTTAATATTATACATAATAATTTCTGAGTTTTCAGTATCCTTTACGTATTATTGTCATACTTACTTTATTTTAGTAGTATCCTAAATTCAAAATATTCCAAGATATTGATTAGACTGTACGAAACTGTACCAAGTAATATTGAAATTCAGTAGGAGCCCTGGCGTATTATGTAACTTAGTTTTATTTGTTGTGTTGTAAATCTGGGAAACACTTTAGAGAATGATGTTTTAGAGAGCGCCGGATATGATACAATACAGGTGCTTGTATGTATCGCTTCTGAAACAGCGCTTATACTGCGATAATGCTTGCTACAGCCTGAAACATAGTAAGTAGTGCAGAGAAAATGAAATGAGAGTTATAATCGCATGTCCAACTTTTCAACAAAATATTGGTTTGTTATCTCTCTTTCGCTAATAATTAAACATATATTTTTTATTTACAAATAATTTTATCAGTTATGGAAATAATCAACTGCAGAAAATTACATCAAAGATATGGAAACCTTTATGTAATATATGCCATATAGTCAATCGATAAAATGAACAGTCGTTGCAACTTATGCACAGATCCACTGGGCAAAACGACGTACGAAAAATGAAACTGTGCAATAATATGACAAATCTGTTGAGTGACAAATCTGTCTATTCATTATTTTCTGCGGCATGTAGAAGACCGTAGTATATCCACCGCATAGGATTTGTCGGTGTTCTTTCTTCAGTTGAAATCTATGATGCTATCTGGTTGAAAAACTTTGTCAAGTTAGCATAAATGTTCAATAATTTTTTAGATTATAAATAAAGTTGCTATAGCAAAATGTATTCATTTAAATGTATTATTTAATGTAAATGTATTATTTTGAGATGTACGGTAAAGTAATATTATCGTTTTTAGTTTATGGTCAGAATATCTATTTTGGGAGTGAGGAGGAAATACACTAAAACACAACTTAAGCTACATGTCGATGCCACCCAGATAGTAAATAAGAACAAAGATGAAATATAGATATGTAACATAATGTAAAATTATCAACGACGTGCGTCAGAATCAAGCAGGCGTTATAATCATTTTAGGGATATAAGCATATCAACAGAATTTCTGTCCGAGAACCATCGGCTTTAACACATTTAAATTTAGGGCGTAAGATGCGAAAAGTTCTCAGGAGACCGAAGGGGCTATTTTAGGCACATAATCTACTACGAAAACAACACGCAGGAGGAGGATAATAGATGTTTATGTAATTTTAGAAAACTGAATCCAAACTATTCAGGGATCCGAAATAACGCAAACGAGTAAGAAATTGTTGAAGAAACGTTATTTCTTTTCTTAATTTTTCAGCATAAGTGAATCATTTAGAACGATTTGATTCCTATTTTCTTAACTTCTCTCAATTGTTATAGCGCTACACGGTCCATCTAGTATTTTCTACGATATTTCTAAATGATTGAAATTGTTTAGTTAATTGTTATTTAGTTATGTAGTTAGAGTATGTGAAATTAAATATTTTAAAATGAATTATTGTTACCTAATAGTACTAGCCCGGAATGTAGCTCGTCATATATTTAGAAATTATAAAAAATATTCTTCTGCGAATATATTCGTACATGCTCCTGTAGTCATTATGTGTGTACTTATGTGTGTACCGACAATATTGCATATCACAAGCACCAACCTTTTTACGCTGCTGCCAGAGACACAAAATAAAAATTATTGGGGAATTATTGTTAAGGGGATGTAAGTAAAACGCAAAAAGTAATATCTTGAGGTACCTACGATACTAATGCTTTTAGCTTCGTATCTTGTTGTCTGCAACTAATTATTTCGTTGTCTATTATCTGACTTGTTTCCAAGACTATCAACTGTCTTCTTTCTGTAAACTAATCTAATAAACAAACAAATACTGAAATATGTAAATCAAGTAAAACAAAATATTCTCTTAATTTTTTATAAGTCTATATAATCACAAAACATTACTTCTTATTACTTCATTAAAAAATATGACCATAACTACAAGTTCTTGTTTACAGTGCTAATTATATAGCGATTATTTTATTGAACCACTAGTAGGTATAGTAATTCTGCTCGTTTGACGCTGTCCCTCGTGAGTCTTTAAATAGACCTGCAAAGCTTGTCGAACTTCATAAGAGCACCGTTTTTTTAAGGATGTAGTGACACATGCACTATACTTATTAGTAGGCAGCGTTAACTGATCAGGTGTTTCGTTTGTGTGTGTCATTCCGTTCAAGGGCCCGATTTTCGACTCGTGGGAATACATTTTTAAGCGAAAATTACGTAATAATGACGTAGGCGCATATTTTCTTTCATGAAGTATAAAGAGAAGGAGTCTGAACTTAATAGGATTTGCCTGGTAAAATACGTACTGAAGAAAAAGACTTTGTATTGAGTTTCATTCATTTGTTTCAGTGGCGCTGCTATCATCATGATCGTTCGTCCAGCGCGTTTATATTGTTTACTGTTCCTGTTTAACAGTTGACCTTTGTTTTTCTAAGCATTTGACACTTTTTATTTACCATATAGCAACATTGTCTTCGAATTCAACAGTAATACTATTTTCTGGTAATCATAATATTTTGTATTTATTTTGTGACAATTAGCACCTATGTTACATATGGGTGGTAAGTGTATATTTTATGTAAAGAAGTAAAGACTTAAAATTAATATAAAATAAATGCACATGGAAAATTGCATAGATTTTCAGGAAATATGAAATGCTCTATATCTTTCAGTAAAAGCTTAAACTATTTATTGAGTAACGAATTCCAACTACCTACTTACCTATTTTTAAAATTAACTTACCTGATTTTGTAAATTCACCTCTATGAAATATTTATGTATTGTTTTGTATTTCTATTCATATTCCAAACGAAGGAGATGAATTAGAAGGTGGTGTTATTATCTATATTGAAATCAGATTCTACCACTAGTTTTATCTCATATTTTTATTTATTCAATTTTCTAATCCAAGGTGATATTTTTTGATAAACATAGATTACTTAATATGCAAGATATGTGCAGTTCGAAAATTATTATATATAGGAATTTCTCTAATCAAATGTTTTGATAGTTTTGAACCCCTCCATGGGACTGGATCCCAGCTACCACTTAGAATAACTTACTGTCAATTGAATTTTAAAAGTTAATGTCACTTTATTAATAAAAACTGCTTTACATTTAATAGGTGTAATTTCTCCAAGATTTAAAAAGTTGCTCAGTCAACAAAGTAGTTACTTGTACGGAAAATGCAATAAAATGATGATTATGTAATTCATACATTTGTTATCTTTGTTATCTTTGTATTGTATGGTTAGATATAATCATAATATTTTGTAGTTTATAATAAACCAGGAAATACATTGTCCGTCGTTGGACTTTCCTTATCTATATAATTAAATCACAGGTTAGTTAAAATAAACTAGCAGGGTAGCACGGGAAAGGTTTTAATAAGTCTGGCGGTGGTCTACTGGCCATTTTCACTAGTAATTGCTTTCAAACGACACGTAATTCTGGCCCAGTTGAGACACAATCCCATAAGCCAGCGCCATCTACGGTAGAAGTATAGTCGTATAAGTAAACTGTGAGCTGCTATATAAAATTATATTGGTAGTATATGGTTTTACAGTTCATCTAGATTTTATTTAAATCAAGTAAAATACGCCGCCATTTTCGACGTTTATGTTGTGGTGGATCTCAGCACTTAACAAACGAATTGCATACGGAAGGTTTTGAGAATTCTTGATTCTGTTTAGCTTTAGGTAATTCACCACCACAGTGTGGGAATAAAAATAACTCCCCATAATTGTTTTACAGTTGTGATATTTGGAAGAAGAACTAAAGTTATGAAATCCAACATAAGGACGATTGTGTTTGTAACTCATTTGTAGTGCAGTTTACAAATAATAATTTTTTTGCATAACAACTACATATTTCAAATAAAAACTTATTTTTTCAACAACATTTTGGAATGGCTATGGGATCATTATTATCTCCAGTAATGAGCAATATTTTTATGGAAAATTTTGGGGAATTTTATGTTAAAAATTATGTTAACAAACCAAAAATATGATGGAGATGATGGTAGATGACATATTTTCAATATGGCCCCATTGTTATGAAATGATTTTCTCAATTTTATTAAGAGCAAAAAAACAACTATCTATTTTACGATAGAAACTGAAAATTATATTCAACTACCATTTTTAGACGTGCTAACGAAATTAAAACAGTCAAATTTTAAAACTAATTTATATCCTATAAATATTTATATAAACTAATATACTTATATCATATATTTAAAAAAGACTGACACAAATAATAGATAATTAAATTTTAATTTTAATTATCACTTAAGTGTATCAAAAGAGGTATAGTTAAATGTTTATATCACAAAGGAAACTTAATATCATCAACCGCAGATAAAAAAAAGGATGTCGATAAAAAGTATCTTAAGGGGAAACAATTATTCTCATGATTTTGTTGAAGAAAATAAAAAAATGGGTAAAATTTTAATAGCTATTGCAAGAATTAATAGGGAAAATCCAAAACAGCCATTACCATGACCAAACATTTTAACATAAGATCGTAATTTACAACGAAAAATACCTGCTTAAAGATCGATACTTACAAAAACAGAATCAACGAACAATGATCAAAATTAAGAAAATTGTTAAAAAATCAAATTCCTTGTGAATGTGGTATATATTATATTGTGCAGACATCTAGGCTATCACAAATAAGGGTCCATGAAAAATTATGTTAGAAATTACCAAATTCATAAGTCTAGTAATTAGCAAAACATGTATGGGTCAACAATTACCTGATTGGCTAGACAGGCTAAAATTATAGAAAAAGAAGAAAAAATAGATAAAAAAATTAAAAGAAAGAGTTTTTATTAAACCTTACGGTGATAACTGCGCTTTCCATCTTAGAAGGATGCTACCAGTGGAAAATTAATAATAACATAATGATAACTTTACATATGATGACTTTTAAAATAAAAATGTCAATCTGACAATTTTTTTATCCTTCAAAATTCTACTCACGACGAGTCGAGGATCAACATCCAACAGTCTTTATATTCAAACTTACTTTTATTTATAAATAGATATGCATGTTATTCTGTCAAATTTCAATTAATATTTTTATTAATAAAACTGCTTCAGTCAGTATTAGCCTCATCTATCATATTCTAAACATAAATCTTACTGCATGCCACCTCTAACATAAAAACCAGGAACCAAAGCATTCTAAAGATACACACTAAGATTCTAAGATACACTTTTAAAGTTTAACCGGAGAAATCATCCCCAGAAGGTACTCTTCAATTTTCAGCTTTCCACTGATAGAGGCAAACAATCAAGAATTGAAAATTAAATAGGTAGTAGTGCTTTATGAGACAAATAAAAATTAAAATGTGATATTTCATAGAAACTTCATTGAAAAGTGAATTAAAGCTTCACTGATAATATTTAATTCATAATTTTTTTTTTTGATACTTAATATTTATTTATTTATTTATTTATTTATTTATTGACTGATGTATCACAGGACTAGCCTAAATTTACAGATACATCACTAAATTAAATATAACATTCAGAGCATGTTTCTCTTAACACAATATAATCATACAAAAAAAAAGAAAACAAAAAATTATATCTATGCTGTATTCACTAAAAAACGGGGAAAATCTAACAAATAAAAATTTTAATGTAAATTGAAAATGTAAATGTAAATGTAGAATGTAAATAATTAATGTAAAAAACAACAAAAATTACACATTAAATACAATAAAATATACAAAGACATAACAAATGGAGGCTGATGTAGGAATATAATATAAATAGCAGATATTATACAGTGTGGGTGAGTTTGCATTATACATTCAGTAACTTCGTAAATGTCAAGATATTAAAATTTTTCAAAAAGTACTTACTTCTAAATGATTTTTTGTGCTCTTTTTAACCCTCTGATTAAAAACGCTCTCATTAAAAGAACAAAGGAGCAGCGACATGTACAGTGATTTTTTTAAGGGGAACACCCTGTGTTTTATTTCATAATTTGCAATCCTATCAAATTCTGAATATGACACCATTTTTATTTTTTCTTAAAAGTGATAATATATAAGTTAGGAACAATACAAGAAATTCGGTATACACATCAGTACACCCACACTGTATACAGATAGATCCTATTTACCCAATTTGTTACAATGTTTCTATCAAATAATTACAAACTTTATAGGCATGACATAAGAAATTAATTGCTGTGTTGTACGGTCATAAACTGGCTATTCTTTATATGGCTCGTAGGGCGAAAACACGCTATTTCTGTCTTTACCTTAAACGGTGTTATAAGAGATCTTATGGTTATTTAATATTATACATGTTTCCCTAATGTCCCAAAATAAGGTAACTTAAATGCAAATCTAAATATGGGTGTATGGTACAAATTTCCTCAATTGTGAAGTAATTGTAGTAACATCCGAATACGTTAATAGAAGAACGTATTCCATTTTCAACAAAATTTAATCATGAAAGGGGTTGGAACCTCTGGTATGAAGACAACACTGACGCAGTTTTCCATATAACACCAAAACACTATACTGCACTCAGTATAGTGTTTTGGTGTTATGTGGAAAACTACGTCAGTGTTAACTAAATTTAGATATATTTTGTTACTGGATTTATTCTACTTCGACATATTTGTATTTATAAACATTTAAAATAATGTTACTCTTTCCAGGGTTCTAAAGATAAATGAGACTTTTAATAAGAATAAAAATCTTTATTTAACACTTCAGACACAATACAACACTTCTTGTATAATATCTAAATAAATATATACCGAAAACATTTCGAAAATTGCACTTAATTATTTCACTTAAGTATTGGTTCTTCTCTTGATCGCTGTTCGATTAAGGCCGACTCCCTCGACGGCCTCACCGGCGTCGCACGCCACGGTCTTTATATAGGAGAACTAACCTTCTAGATCCTCGTAGGAATGCTCATCAAATACTCATGAGTAATCTACATACCAGGGCAGTTCAATAAATAATCGACCCCAAGTTATACGAGGGGTATTCGATAAATATCGCTGGTGACAACCAGGGAATGTGGGCAAAAGGACATGTATCCCTTATTTGAAGGCTTAGAGGGTTGAGACTTCGCCCTTGGGGGTTTTCCCCTCCCAGAGGCGGCGTTGCCAGATTGTCCACAATTTCCCTAGGACTGGGGGAAAAGTAGATTTGGCAACGCCACACTCGGGCACTGTGTCGGCGATTTTGTAACAATAATAAGAGTAACATGCTAAACTTTAGCCAATACTAGCCAATATAAGGCTTTTAGTAAAATCTCAATAGAATCAACTTGATTGTCTGACATTTTTTAGATCAGTGTAGTGACGGGAACAAATATAAAGGTCACCGACTATACTTTTTCTTTTTTGTACCATTTACACGTCTCTGTCTCCTCTTCACTGCTCTAGTCTACGCCTCTACGGATCTTACTTTTTCATGCATGTCGCATGTTTTGACAAGGTACACTTGTAGCATTAGCTGCATGGCATAAGTTTGAATTACCAAATATTTTTTCAAATTCTTTAAAAATTAAATAAAGAAATAGGTAATTGGAACTACTTAAACTATTATATTTTCTGTTTTAGTCATGTTGTAATTTTAGATATTTATTTAAGTTCGCCACACTTCCTCCCTGTCTAAACGCATGCGAGTGTGCCATGTGGCCTCAAAGCAGGCAGTGTCCTTGATTGTCATAAGAGTATACATATTTGACGATACTTTATTCATATTCCAATAGGTGATAAACAACACCGTTAAAAATTTAACCATGCTTTGTCATGTTTCGCCAATTATCAGCTAAATAGTACAAGTTATCAAAAAATGCAGCAGACTAAAAAGTTCATTCATTCAAAGATCAACATCAAAAGTTCATTGACTCAAAGTTCAACATCTCTGTAGATTATATATAATGCTAATAGATCTATTATTCTGTAGGTACTCCAAATCTTACTCTATCACCGAATTTGAATGAATTATCTTTAAAAATTTAAAATCCAACAAACAAGAAATTGAGACTTAATCGCTCTGTATATCAGAAACGAAACGTTTCCAGATCTATATTTTTAGGTACCTTTCAGAGGTCTCAAAGAATCTCTAGTAAAATTTTGTTGGTTGAATATTGCAGTACGTAGCCATCGTCAGTTAACGATGGCTACGTGCAATACCTTGTATATGCTGTGAGATTTTCTATTTATAGGTAAATATTGTTCATAATGCCTGCCTAGTTATCACTTCGTGAAATTTCAGTGTGTCGTAAGGGAATGTTTTTATTATGCTATTGTGGGAGTGTCTCTGAAGTTAGTGATGTACTTCAAACAAAAATTTTTTTAGATAATGAAGTACGTTCAAAGCCCATATCATAGAGAATTTATATCTAGTGAAGTTTAAAAATTATTAAATAGTAAGATTATTTCTAATACAGCTCACTTACTTGCTCTCATTCTATCCTACTCAGTGCACTTGGTGTACGAACTTTTCCTAGCGGTATGAGTCTTCTCTTTGAATAGCTTGAATCGCGCCGATGAGGAATAAAACCCGGTACATACACACCGTTGTACCTTACGTCTTACATATTTAGTTAAAACGTATCAGTTAAAACATTACGTGTAGACAGAAAAACGGACGTTTTACTTGAACTGAATCGAGACGGACGACCGTCTAGAAAACTGAAGAGCTGAGCCATTGTTTTCCAATAAAAATACGGTTTTCTCGTAAAAGTTGTAGCATGTAGAAGCTCTTTCGACTTAATTATGGTTATTTAGGTCAGTCTATTTTTGACGTAAAACTGTACGAAATTTATTTCGTTTTAAATAACATGTTGGACTTATTATAGTGGTCTCCTGATTTTTTTTACGAAATTTATTGAATCATACCGATGTTATCCTTGCCTATGATAAGATAAATCAAAAGATTACAGCGACAGAAAAATCAGAAAAATCCTTGTCATTTTGAGTAAAAATGCCAGGAGGTGGAAAATAAATCTTTTCTTTCAGGTATTATAAAAAATTAGGTACAGAAAGTAAACAAATCAGGGTGTTAAACACAATAAAATTACTGACAAAGGGGCGCTACCTCCATGATCGACCATTAAAACTCAGATCGTTTAAACTTACCCTTTTAACTGACAGATAAGACGTAAGGTAAAACGGTATGTAGGTACTTATGTACCGGGCTTAACTCGGATATTCATCGTATGATCGTAGGGATATTTGATATTCCTGTCATTGTAAAATTGGAAAGATATTTGAAAATATCAAAATTATTATTTTCATCTGTACCTATTTTACTGTATATAGTAAATACTTATTAGATAATATAATTAATGTATTCGTTAATTAATCAATATTAAATTGAGCATCATTTTAATTAAGGACATCTATGCAATCATAACATGTAGTTAATTCCACTAGCTCCGTTCCTTAAAATATGAAAATATTATATATAGCTGATCAGAAGAACAAGAATGCACCTAATAGCATATTATCTATGTAATACCTGGACTGATTGAGATGGACACTTTAAATATCTTCGGTCTTCAAAAGTAAATAAATTATAAGTTAAAAATCTTCAGTACCAAAAGAAACTGCAATAATATGTTTTACTTATCTCCTCGCAAGTAGAAGTAATCATGAATTTTCAATGAGCCCGTCTGCGGGAGAATATAATGTAAAATGAATATCAGCATTTGCGAGGCCGCAGGAGCACATAACTTCCTTATATATCACCCAATAAAATTTGAATTTGTGCTGAGTTTTCCAACTTTTACTGCAACATAAAAGGTGCAAATTGACTTTTACGTTACTCTTTCTATATTAGATGTAACTATAATAAGATTAAGAATTATTGAATTGTGTACATAATATGTATTCTACAGGGTCTTTCAACGAAAACTGAACCCCCCCTATAATTACAAAACGTTTATAAAAAGGTGCTCGAATCGAGGTTTCCTTGAATAAAAAACAGTCCAACAAGATGGTTGCCCAAAATTCCGGCCCAAACATTCAATTTTTGAGGAGTCTGAGTATGAAATTCCCTTGTTAAATGAGGATTAGTACTGCTTCATTTAGAACTGGGCGATTTACTTCGCGTATCTTGTTTAGTAGCGAACTCGTTGCAACAAACTTATCCATCAGTCATCAGTTGTTTAACGTACTGATGGCTTACATTATTTCTGGATGATTAGCCTTAATCATCGTGAATTCGTGCTGTAGCTTTAGCGCAATCGTGATTTCGATACTAAATTGCAACAATTGCTACTCTTTCTGCGATAGAATAAACCATTTCCAAAACATGTGTACAGTTTCAACAACATACTGAAATTAACGATTGGGTGGTCACAAGCAAAACACAGCAGTTACTTTTTTGTAACTTAAGAAGAGATAAGGATTGAATTTGTCTGAAAAATGGAAGTATGCCTGGAAAATAGCATACACTAAATAGTCTTTAGAATACTCATCAAAAAAAGTAATGTGGTTGTGTAGTAGATTATTATTGGTGGGCATTTCTGTTGAAATTAGTACGCGAATGTTTTTCAACTTTTCGTTTTAAGTTAATAAGTCTGTCAAATCTCAACCGATTCCCAAATACGATGCACCAGTGTATTCGCAATGGAAAAGGCTTTAAAATAGTGTGTTAGAAGTACCTACGGTAGTTCCATTTGAAATTTTAAAGTTGGGGTCGTTAGGGGTATGAACGTATCGAGTTTTCGTTGAAAGACCCTCTATGGAGTTTATATTATACACAAATTAAAAACTCATGAACTTTTCAAAGGTTGTCCTATTTCAGCTTTAGATTGTTTTAGCTTACTTTTTCTTGATAAATTAATAAACAACGTCATGAGTAATATTTACTTCGAAAAAAGTTTCTCATTGTTTGGTATTCTGTAATCTTGCATATATGCATATTCCGATTTCAAGCAACTCGTTACATTGTGTGCTTATTATTTCTAACAAGATGCAGAGTAAATAATATAATTTCTAAATACACTGACTACCTAACGTAATTATTGTAATTTTGCAGACAATAATTACTAATAGATGTGTACACATATATTTTAGTAGTATGTATACTGTGTTTAATGAGTCATGAAATTTACCAAACCATAATACCATCTCCAGATCATCAGAATAAATTAGGAGTTATTTCTGTTTTAATTTCTCAACTTATTTTTTTTACACTAATCCATCAAATGCATTAAAATGTTATATGAGTAACTTGACAATATATTCGCTTGGTGTTGATATGCATTTGTTTATTACTAGTGAAGGTTGACAATAAAGCATAGTTCAGTATTCAGTGTAGTAGGAAAAAAGAATAAGCAGTGAAATCCAGACCGTGGTTCTACAGATCATGGCTTCCCCTCCGTATCTTAGTTACTTATTAGGTTTTCCAAAAATTTTTCAAATTTGGATTAGTAGAAATGACCTTTAGTAAACTGTCTTTTATAAGACAAAACTTATTTTTTATTAGTGGCGTACATTTTTATTTAAGGAAAAAGGGATCAATTTTTGTAGATGTCATGTTAGGCATTTTTTAGAGAAAAATTAATACCATATTATTGATCAGTGTGCTTTGGAACCCCATTTCTAAAATTTCACTACATTAAATTTTCCGAGTCGGTCCCTTAAAAGCATATTTTTCTAATCGCTCAGTAGAAAATATCGTATTACGAAATTCGAAATTTTGAATGATACGGTGCTAGAAACTAATTTTAAATAGAAAACGAATTTCTAAAAGTAAAGCATAAGAAAAATGTGTCTTTAAGAGACCGTCACTCAAATCTAATGTAGTGAAATTTTTCATATGGTCCGCTGATCAATAATATTGTATTAATTTTTCTCTAAAAAAAATGCATAATATGGCTTTAAAAAATCGACCTTTTTCTCTTTAAATAAAAATTCACGTCACTAACAAAAAATAGTATACTTAAAGATTGTTACTATGTTACTTCAAGTTTGATTGAAATCAGATAACTAAAAATACATACATGAATCTTTCGTTTTTTTTTTAGTTATAAGTACTAAAAGTTAACATTTGGCTTTCCCAAAAATATATTGATGGAACCCTGGCACTTTTATTGATAAAAGTGTAGTAATGTCTTCGAAATTACTCGAAATTCCTGGACTTTTCCGTCGTGACGGTTCACTGGGACGTCGCATCGGTTCACTGAGCTGTCGCAACTAGTAGCTGCAGCTGTAGCTGTAGCAGTTTAGGTGTAAATAGGACACAGTGTTACTATAAGTTTAGTTTTAATCATCTGCAGATGATGCCAACTTGGTTGGCGAAATGCGGGTCGAGTGCAGTATAGTGTTTTGGTGTTATATGGAAAACAATGTCAGTGTTATCTTCACACCAAGCGTTTCAACCTCTTTCAATATTGCTAATCTCTTAAAATATCTTTGGTATTGTAAAATTCAAAGGGATTTAACAAAAATGGAGGAGTTTTTATTTATTCCTTCTATACCTATACTATCTATAATAACAGTCGATTTTGTTTAAAATTTTTAGAATGTATGAAATTTATCTAGGTATATATAAAAACTATTGTCGTAGCTATATACCAATTTTCGTCAAAACATACATACTTTATACTACAGGAAATATTAATATAATTATTTTTTTTTTAATATTGGAATACGCTTCTTCTGTATTTATTCTGATTTACATTTTAAATAGCTTCGTCATAATATGGCTTTAATAAACTAATTTTCAGTAGATTTATTTGTTACTACATCATAATGCTTTAGTAGTTTAATTTACCACAGCAAAATTATATATGCACCCTACTTAAAATATTCTATTACGTCTGTCTTAAAACTCGATTCACGGTAAAATTAATGTGATAGGTAGAAATAAATTTTATTTTACTGTGCTTTTTTGTCTTGCATAAAATTAGCTACAACTTCAACGAGTCACCCTTTCTTCCTGGCAGCGTCACGTGATATTAGAATAATGTATGCTTGGAAGTAAAAACGTAAATTCTGAAAACTTTGAAATAAAACGCTTGAGAAACAGTTGCTGAGAAAATACCCTGCTAGACTGAATTGTATTCATCAGAAGACAAAGGGATTTTACTATATAAGATGATAATATTTTCGTTGGATTTGATGGGAATACTTTGATTATCATTTATTTAGACAAAATTTGTTATTAAAAGTTTTATTCTTCGCCAATAATAGTTGGAATGTGATTTTGAAATAATATATTTAGAAAATTACTAGAAAAATGTGGATGAAGATTATGAAAATTTCATTGCTAATAGAATTTTGATCATTATTGAGTCCTTCTACCACAAATTCTTAATATACATTAAGTCCGTTTCTGATCCTTTGACACAGCAATGCAGGACGAGTGCACTGGCGTAACAAGGATTAAATTCCTAATCCATAGCTGTTTAAATACAATTTCTTTCAATTAATATGTTCATAAAATAGAACTGATTGAGAGGCCTCTGTTGTTTTCGATTTTTTAAAGCTATTTAATCAGAGATACACAGTTAAAATGTTGGTATCTGTATGAATATGGTCAGGAAATGAATGATATGGTTGCCATTTAGAAAAAACATACAACAAACGTAGTAAATTAAACCAGCTGTTGATCTACCATTTTTGTCGTCCAGTATTTATGAATAATGAATATACAGGTATTCTGTATTCATTATATGAATAATGAATACAGAATATACAGAATAATGAATATATATTCGCTTGCAATGACATAAAACGGAAACTGGTTTTTGATCATATTCCAAGTGAGAGCTATATGATCATAGTAATACTGTAAATATAGAGCGAAAGTTTGTTTGGAACAACCAGCGGAATGTGTTCAGTGGTTTAACGTATTCTAAAGCATCATTCTCATTCCACGTGAATTCAGAAGAATTTACTGTGTTCGCAGCGCACCTTCATAGAGGAACATTAAACAATGGCGTTAAAAGTTATAGGAAATTAGTTCAATTTAAAAAAAAAAATAGGGCAGTGGCAGACGACGTAATGCCGATCAGGAAGAGCATATTTGTCATATTCTTTTAGATAATGCACACAAGTATTGTACTTCAATATTTAAAAATATATCAGTATGAAATTTAGTCTATACACGCCTTAATGCAACAAAATTATGTATCTAGTTTTGAGTTTACAAACTAGTTTTGTGAACAATTGCAGGATAACGCGAATTTTATGCAGCAATGGATATTTAGTGATGAGGAAACTTTTCAAGTGTCGGGTAGAGTAAATCTACTTAACACAATCGTTTGGGCTGTCAATATTTATAGGGCGTTTTTTAATAATTTGTATTTTTAATTGAAGAGCCAACGAACACTTGTAGATAGTACTTGGATATCCTGAAATAGTATTTTATCCCCCAGCTGCAAGATATCCGAAACGTAATTAATCAGTGAGATGATGCTCCGCCTCACTGGTCTATTGCAATACACAACTTCTTAAACGAGGAGTTACCGGAACGATGGCGTGATTGCGGTGTATTTCTTAGATTCCAAATTCATCAGACCTAACTTTACCTGATGTAAAAAATATTGTGTACTCACAACATCTAACGTATGTAGATGATTTGCGCAAGAAAATAAGTCATGCATTTTAGTCTATCACACCACAAATGCTGGCGAACACATGCCATCTATTTCGGCAGGATTATATTGCATTTGTCAAGGACGCCACATAGAAATTGTTTAGAAAATACTAAACTCCCATGTATAAGCTATGTTTTGTATTTAAAAACAGTTCAGGGTTTTAGGTTATTGATGATTACTTTTTTGTTACTTCAAATTGATCAGCCTTACGTTAATACTTACATTAATATTATTGGACAAATTTTATAATGTAAATAAGGTTTCTAGTTACTATTCAGTGTGTAAAGACCAGATGGTAGTAGACGTAACTTGTCACTGAACGAGTTACTGAGTTACGAGTTACTGTAATATTTTTGGAAAGGTGGAAGGTGTTTCCTAATTAACCGTTTGGGAGATTTCCTTTAAAATTGTCAAAAGAAAAGTTAGCATTATCAGCTCAAAAGTATCACGTTATCATTAGAATCGAACGTATTATCTAGTGGATGCTCTGGTGGGGCAGTTAAAAGCAGGCACAAGCTGTCAGTTTCATATTATGAAAGTATTTCCTTAGTTGAAATTGTCAGGTTAAAATGCCCGTTACCAATCATATTATAGGTTAATTCTAGACATCGCCAAAAATTCCCTTCCAAACTGGCGGCTGTTATTATTTTTATAAAAACTACGTAGGTTCATGATATTTTATTTAGATTGTGACGGTTAACATCTTGTTCCGGTGGAAAGGGAAGTAGATAATAAAATATGGTAATTATTTTTAATTGATAGAACGTGACGTCAGATGGTCAGAACCTATATTTGAATTACGTATTAAAATTAGTTGAGAATTGATTATGTCAACGCATCCATTACACACCCTGTACTTACTACACGTATTTTAAAAGCTAAAAGCAATTCTTTATACCCACTTCAATCGTAATGTCGCATTAATTGGATTCCATTTTTTATAAGATTTGCATATTTGAAATTCCGTCGTTTCCATTTATAATTTTTATGGCGGGTGTAATTTTCAATTAAATTTCAGTCACTTTAAATTCTGCAGTATAATTTTACTATTCTTCCAACGCTTTCCAAATAAATTGCTAAAACCTATTTGCATTCAGAAATATGTTAGGAAATAAATGCACTTCTCTATGAGAATAATGTAGCGATAAAGTTCGAGAACACTTTCAACTTCGTATCGAACTCCTTTACCGCTTAAAAGTTTGTTAATGATAATGTATACCAAGAGAATAGTTTACTTACACCAAAAAAATCTTTGCCAGTATGTACCATTTATTAAATTAATTTCTTATTGATTCATTATTTAATTTCTACTGAACTCAACTCAACTCAATTCAACTAGTAGTGGTGAGAAACACACCGTAGTGCCCTCTTTGGGTCTTTCCTACTACCTGTCTGAGAATTATTGTCAAATTGACAGACAGATAACGTTAATCCTTCAAATCAATTCAACTAGTAATGTTTTGCATTGTCCATAGTCACTGAATGAGCAACTTTTGCGTAATCCTTTTGTTTCAGATTTTAACTAAAACATAATATACTAACTCAGATATCTTACTCCCATAGTCGGGATTAAAAATTAATGACAAATAATAATTATAGTAAATCAATGCACACCTGGGGTCATTGTACCTGGGCATGAATTAAAGTGAATTTTAAAAAAGTGAACATGTTGAACGTGAAAGTTCTGTGCTATTATTACTTCAAATTAACTTACTATTAATAGATTTTATAACTGAAAAAACTAATTCTAAGTTACGACGTGGTAACATTTTGTTTACGTGGTTAAATTTTTTAGTGTGACTAGTGTAAACAAACAGACCTCCTATTTTATTAGACGAACCTCAAAATATTTCTTCAGACCTCTTGTTATTTTCTTTGTTTTTGTAATCGACGTCATTAAATAGATACACAAATACTCAATTCTATTACAGCTTGGGAACATTTCTCCACTTTAGATGCTTTTAGTGCGAAACCTATAAAGTAAACCCAGTAAAGTTATCTTACTTGACTTGACTTTATTGGGATATGCGAAATGGGAAGATTAATGTTACCTCCTCAATTTGAAAACATTTGTATATTTTCGTCATATTTATAGAATATACACTGAGGGAAAAATCTTATTTAAAACTGCTATTACCTAGAATTTTTTAAAATTATAAATTATTTATTGTTGCATATTAAGTATATTTATTATAAATAATTATTTTTCAAAATTTCTTTGTAAGAAATATACTAAAAATTGGTATAACTGTAAAAACTGTAACATTTGTATTTAAAATATTTATTAATTGAATATACCTCTACCCTATAATATAATTATTTATAATTTCAATATTCTGTATAAATTTAAATAAATATACTTACTTAAAGAAAATAAATATTTGATATTAAGGATTCTATTAAATGGTTCAAATTCAATTATTAATTTTAGACCAAATATTTGTTTTTAAGAAATACAATTATTTGCATCAGCTAAATATGCGGAGCGCTTGCGTGTTCAACCAGTTTGTTGGGCAGAGGCCGTAGAACAGCCATTTTTGTAGCGTTACCATGTGAATAGAAGTACTCGTTATGTTTTTTTGCAAGTAAAGTAAGTGTAATTAGCTGTTCAGTAAATGATAATATAACAAACTAATAGCGCAGTGTGTGTATGTAATAATTATATATTGTAGTAGTGTAACCTTGGAATCAGGAATAGGCATTATGGGCCATTGATAATCGCAAGAATGTTGGAAAACCTGCACTAGACGTTCTAAAGTAAGAACAGAGGTGGCTTCTTCAGGAACTGTTATTATGAGGATGTACCTATATGAATAATTTAATGATAACTCAATTAAATGTTTTTTTGCTAACCTAATTAATTGCTTATTCAGATAATTTATAAAAACAAGTAAACTATTTTTCTGCTTAAAAATCACATTCATTTATTTCAGGCAGAATGTGATACATTTTTACTACAGATATTAAAATTAATACTGTTAACTACGTCTGTGTTTACTAATAGCTACCTACGTCCATAACTTATTTTTGTATCAATATTTTTATTATAACTACCTACTTGTATATAGGTGTACCTAGGTATCGATATTTTATAGATTTTATAGAGATATCGCATATAGAATTCTTGAGTGATATTGAAACTGACTAAAAAGTTTTATATTCATGCATTTTCCACAAATGCAAGTCATATGAATAATTATATAAAAAAAAGTAAATAGTTTTCCCATCTCCTATAAGATGTGGTTTGCTATAAATAAATAAATATAAGAATCTATTTAATTTAAAGACTGACTTTTGAATATTTAATATTTGGTAACTGTAGATAACACTAACGTAGTTGTCCACATAACACCAAACCACTGTAAGTACTGCACTCGAGGAGCGTTTTGCCAACGAAGTTGGCATCATCTGGGGATGATTAAAACTGCCAGTTTTTGGTAATTGCTGATAAGAAAACTCACAAAGATTACATTGATTTTACAGAAAAAGATATAATTAATTCGATATCTAACAAACGAAAATCTTGAAACTCGATGGCCGTTGTGAATTAGCTTAGTTAGAATCTGCAAAATATTGCTCCTTGGCGAAAATGTTTTACATTTATTTTGTTGATGGTTATGTTAAAACCGTTCTCTCGGTGTAATAATAGTTACACATGGCTGCATATTTATTGCTTGTGCTGAGTAGCTGGTGTCAATTGCAATGCCATCGGGGTATCAAACATTGCACCGCTCCACTGAATACAGAAATCAATTAGCATTACCCTTAATTAGGGTTATATTGTAGTGTCAAATGGTACAGAGAACCGTTGTCTATTACATCGATGCTGTATTTCGATACATAAATCAACACTGTATTATAACTCTAACCATAATTAAATTATTGCTCATTGGAATATATTCACTTTCTGTGGGCGTTTATGCTTGACAGTTCAGGATAGACTGATTAATGGTATTGTCTGAAATTATTTATTTATGACAGCGTCCAGGTGCTCATAATTATCGAAAAATGAACTAAACCGAACTTGACAACTAAAGATCGCCTTTGGTTTATGTTTTGAAAACATTTTCTTTCCGACAATATGAGCTTCTAACTAATTTAATAATTCATTTCTTTCAGATGTTAAACCACAGTTGGGAACTATCTATAAAATCAAAATAGCATTAGCTAGATTGTGTTTTAGTGCTGGTTCTAAATTATTTACCTATAGTTATCAAGGCAGGGCTTTTACAGTAGAACCATGACTTTTATACTCTATTTATCTGTTCTTTTTATGTTTTAATAATTTGCATAGTCAATAATATTATTTTCATAGGTATACAAAAATGAGGAGGAATGTTTTTTGTTAATAAAAAAATCATAAGCCGCACGAGAAAGCTTATTTATATATAATAAAGCTTTTAAAAGCTTTTTAAATATAATAATATATAAAAAATTATATATTATAAAGCAAAATTTACTATAAATAAGCTAAGAGTAATCAATTGATAATTTAATTATCAATTGATTACTCTTAGAAACGACACCATGTTTCACCTGAAAAAAAAATTAATAACTAATGTTGTTAAAATTTTTTGGAAACAAACCCGTAGAGCTCCTCGACTGTTTTTTTGGGATTACTTATTCAATCTCAAGGACAAACAAAGAGGATTGGTTGACGCTCATGCAGAATACTAGTAAATATGTACGTTTCAGTTATCTATGCAAACCTTCTTCAGAACTATACTATTCAGGGTGAGTCCTTAGTACATGAATCGGCGATAACTTCGCTACTAAAAATAATAGATGAAAGAGATGAAGTATAAAAAATGTGTAGAGTTAAAATGGGACACGTTTTTAAATTGTTCTCGATTATACAGGCTATCTATCAGTGGCGTGCGGTGCCCTTTGGGACAGGGTAGGCAAAGAATTATTAAATTCTAAAAATTAGTTACCCATCAAATAATGCATCTCAGTACTCAGTATATATCCATAAACAGTCTAAAACGGGTATCGCTTATTTTAAAAAGGGGATTTTCAGTTTTTTTGCACACAGCGCAACACTTTTGTCCCACCAAAAAAAAAATGTTGCTTCATTTTATAAAAAAAATTGTAAATTTTGTAAAAATATTTCACTTATTTGTATTAAGATCAATGCGACGATCTTTTTTTAAAAACTCATTTAATACATCATCATAGAAATTGGTTGTTCTTTTTAAGTCCTCCAAAAGATTACTTTCCAGTAAAATAATAGTCAAATTATTTAAACGTTATTGTCCTTGGGTATTTCGCAAATATGTGTGGATTCTTTTTAAACCGGAAAACGATCGTTCTGCGGAGGCACTACTGGCTGGAATTGTTACAATTAATTTTGCTAACGTTGGTAGCTCAAGAAATACGTGACACATACTTTTATCTTCACAAAATCTAACAATTTCATAAGGATTCATAAGAAAATATGTACTACCTGAAAATAATAAAACCCCGAATAATAATAAATAAAATAATAATTCACCCCGAAACGCTTAGAACTTAAAATTAGTTAAAACTAAACAAATATCAAATACCTAGTATTCTATTGTCGATGTCGATCCGACTCGATCCTCTCTTTTCATCGATATAAGACGAACAGGACCAAAGAGAAAGGCAAAGGATCAGATCACATTTGCGTGCCTTCTGTTCTACGTTGGCGGTCCACGGGTACGTGCGTTTCTTTCTAGTTTATTGACATATTTTTTAACATCTCTGTCTTACTCGTACAAAAGCACTGCTTTTGGTTCCCGTAAGATTTGCAATAGCTCGAGCGTTTTGCTTGCCCCGTATCGCATATGGAATGCTTTTATTGTCGAATAATAATTTTAAGTGGATACCTATTTTACGCTGCTTTGTGTTTCAGCAATATTTTTTATTTGTGTTTGTGTTTTATGGATTTTTAGTTTAGTAACTAAACTTAAGGAAAATGGTAGTAATTACCTACTTATATAATAATTTAATTTAGACATCGCAACATTTTTATTTTTATTATCTAGTCTCGTTTTGGTCTAATTTATAGGGTAGGCAATGCTTTTTTGCCTATATTGTATGCACGCCACTGCTATCTATCTATTTCACATGAGTGAGGTTCTATAGCGAGTAATTTCTATTCTAGGGTGCTTCAGTTTTTCTGTATACTGCACCTTCTAGAGAATACTGCATTTTCAAATTTACAGAACTATGTTGTGACATAACAACATGTGTTATGTTACTACAACTATATGTTATGATATAACAAACTAAAATTTCGATATCAAGTCCAAAATGAACCAAATCTTAATTACCACGATAACACCTTTTACTGTTATTTACAATAACATGCGTGCCAATAATGATATGTATCGAAAACGTCTCATTAATTTAATTTAATCTTGGTATAAAATCAACAAGAAGTAGTAAAAAACATTTTTATTCACACAAATTAACCAATTATATACAAATTCAAGTGTAGTGTTTTTTCGAGTCAAAAAAATTATCATGAAATTAACACTTAGTCAAAGTGTCGAGTCAAAATAAATAAAAATATGATAAAGTAGGTGTTGTCTGTAATACATTTTTCCAACATTCATTGGTCATTACCTTCAATTCGAAATAAGTCATGTATTCGACATGCTAATGAAAGTGGCCCTAAAATATTAGGAGGATCCCAAACATATAAAAGTTTATAGGATGTGTGATATGTTTATATTGTGCTCATATAAGACAACCTATGCAGTTTGCAACTAAAGTTGGCCATAATTGGTAAAAAAATTCATATAAACATCTGTCCGCAAACGTTACAAATGTTCCAAACAATGTTACGAATTTACGAAGAATTATGATTTTTGTTAAATTGCAAAGAAACCCTTGAAACCCTGCGCTATTTTATTAACATTTGCTATGCAGCTTTCTCATTTGATTCTATAGACGGGGTCGCAAACTACGGGAGTGAATTTAGTATACGCGCTGCCCATTTTTTCTTTGACGCACCAAATTCGACCCATTAGGCTCATTTTAACACAATCATGCAGCCAGATTCTGCTCAAACCTTTACAAAATATATATTCTTGATGTATTAAAACGTATAAGCAGCTAAATGTCCCATAATATGTAGGTACCTCTATCGCAGAAAGTTCATATAGGTTATGATACTCATAACTAATATGACTGACTGATTTCGGGTAAAATTGTATTGAGGCTGTAAATTTTAATAATTTTTATCTTAATATGAGGTAGGCTATTTGTCTATGGAATGGCATTTTGGTTTTTGGATAGATTTTGAATTATACATTTGTAATTATTAATTATTAATGATAGTAGTATTTCAAGTTTTAATAATATGCTGGAAACCCAACCGTGGGGGGATATTTATGAGTATAAAAGTGATAACGTAAATGGTCAGTGGGATCATTTTTTTCATATATTTCAACACTGCTTTTCAGTGTGTTTTCCGCTGAAAAAAGTTAATGCTTGTAAGAATAAAAATTTATATGAAAGTAGCCCTGACATCATAAATAGTAAAAAAAGATTAAGTACACTAAATATGTTACTTCAAACCAACAGTGATTATAGGAGCATATACAATGAGGAAAAAAAAGTATTAAATAATCTGTTGGAAGATGCTAAGAAAAAATATTTCAATAAAAAACTTTTAGATACAGATAATGTAACAAAAACGATGTGGGATATTGTAGAATCGGTGTCTGGTAATTTAAAAAAGTCGAAAAAATTTGTAGTCGACATACAAGGTGATCATGTAAATATTGTAAATGGTTTTAATAATTTTTTTATCAATTCGGCTTGTAATTTATTATCAGTACAGCCCAAGGTAGAGTATATGGATAATATAAATATAAATCCTTATTCAATGTTTTTTTACAATGTTTCTGAAAATGAAATATTAAACTCGTTGAAAAACCTGTGAACGCGTTGAAAAATAAAAATAGTTCTGGGGAAGATGAAGTTCCAACATCCTTGATTAAGAAATGTATACAATATGTTTTGGAGCCTATACACTTTATTATAAATAATTCATTATCATATGGAATTTTTCCTGACAACCTGAAACTTTCTTCGGTTGAACCTTTATATAAAAGTGGAGATCCTGCTGCCATGGAGAATTATTGTCCAATAAGTTTGTTACCAACTTTCTCAAAAATTTTTGAAAAGGTTGTAACAAACAGAGTAACAAATTTTTTCAGGGAGTTTCAACTGTTCAGTGTTTCACAGCATGGGTTTTTGAAGAATAGAAGTGTTGAGACAGCTGGTTTTGAACTGTTGGGTGGGATTTTTAGTACCATCGAAAATGGGTTTTTGACCTTAGGCATATTTCTAGATTTATCAAAAGCATATGACTGCGTGGATCATGAGATATTGCTTAAAAAAATGTATAATTATGGTATCAGAGTGTAATGAAGTACATTATATTTCCCCGTTATAATAATTATTTTACCTGTCTATAAGTCACCCACACAACGCCGTAAATAAAAGAACTACACCCGACATAAAGTGTATTATTTCGACGTCTGAAGTAGAAGCCAAAGGCGCGCGCATCTTTTGGTTCTCCACGCGGACATAGGAAATTTCACGCGCTAAGAGTTCAGTTGCTGAGCCACCGTCCGAGAATCCAGCCGCACTAAGACATCACGAGTTCCTGTATACCGATTTGTACCACCAGTAAGTAAGGAATATTTTACAAGTCAGTAAAATCAACAAGTGAAATTTTCCTAAGTATCAAAACCGATTGGGACTTGTGTATTTTTCGCCGTCTGTCTACCTGATCAAATATTTTCAGAGTCCGTAAATTGGAAATAGTGAAATTTTGTAAAGTATCAAAATAAATTGGGACTTAGACGATTTGTCAAATAAACCGAATATTCTTCAGAGTCCACAAGAACTTGGGGACTTGTGATTATTTCCAATTTAGTAGTGTACCAGTATAAAATATATAAAGCCCGAGATTTCACTTATGCGCATGTCCGAGGTATTTGTAAAGCCATATCCAGCTAACAGCGATTCAGACATTCAGTCTGTGACCACGCTGCATCGAAGTAAGACCTGTCCGCCTGCACCGCTGCTACCAGAAAGTGAGTAAACAATTACCAGTCAGTAAATTCGACCAAGTGAAATTTTTCTAAGTATAAAAATCATTTTATACTTTAACAAATTTTGTCGACAAACCGAATATTCTTCAGAGTCCACAAGACCGTGGGGACTTGTGATTATTTCAGATTTAGTAGTGTACAAGCATAAAATAGCCAAAGTCCGAAATTTCACTTATGCGCATGTCCGAGGTTTTCATAGAACCATATCCAGCTAGCAGCAACGCAGACATTCAGTCTACCGCCGTCCAGCATACGAAGCAGTCCTGTCTACCAGCACCAGCTAGAAGTAAGTACCGCGCAAGTCTGGACACTTGGTAAAAATTTATCACCTGCTGTTTAGGTATATAAAATTATTCTAAGTCGATTAGAATAAGGTATCTAAAGTTTTCTAAGTGGAATAATTTGGTAAACGTTCAAAGTCGATAATTTCACTTCTGCGCCTGTCCGAGTTCTCTCTGGTACCTTACCCAGCTGAGAACGACTCCGTTATTCAGTCTGCAGCCGTCCAGGCGAGGAAGTCCTGTCTGCTACCGCTCCTACTACCAGAAGAGAAGTGAGTAAATCTGTCAGAGTCCACAAGGTTTACACTTAGTAGAATTTCACTACCTGCTGTCTACTACGTCGAAATATCTACTAAGTCCCTGATCACCGTTCTGCGCATGTCTAAGCCCTGTTAGACATCAAAAGGGAATAACAGCCGATACAGAGGGTAGTACCTGTCGACCGCCAGAACCGAACAGACGTGCCGGCCCCTGAGTGGAAGTGAGCTAAATCTCCGAATAGGGCACTATAACTTGGCTATTGTATTTGTGTACTAATTATCTGCTCTTTTCTAGGGATCGTCGGTATACGATCGGTTCTTTGGGTTAAGCTGCTCTTTCAGACATGCCGAACTGAATCGTGTCGTATCCGAAGCCCACTGTATTTATTTGTGTACTAATTCTCTGCTCTCTTCTAGTTATTCCTGGGATACAATCGATTCACTAGGTTAAGCTGCTCTTTCAGACATGCCGAACTGAATCGTGTCGTATCCGAAGCCCACTGTATTTATTTATGTACTAATTCTCTGCTCTCTTCTAGGTATTCCTGGGATACAATCGATTCACTAGGTTAAGCTGCTCTTTCAGACATGCCGAACTGAATCGTGTCGTATCCGAAGCCCACTGTATTTATTTGTGTACTAATTCTCTGCTCTCTTCCAGGGATCGTCGGTATACGATCGATTCATTTGGGCTAAGCTGCTCTTTCAGACGTGCTCACTTAAATCGTGTCGTATCGGAAGCCTTATTACTGTATGTATGTTTTAATCATAATTTCATTCCAGATTTCTTGCCATTGTTAATCATAACTTCATTCCAGATTTATTAATCATAACTTCATTCCAGATTTCTTGCGATTATTAATCATAACTTCATTCCAGCTTTCTTGCCATTGTTAACCATAGAGTATTATTCATATTTATAGACAATAGCCAAGTATTGACCATTGCTTTTAAATAACTGTAGCTTGTTGCTTGTTAATTATTTGATGCTTGCTTAGTAATAATTGCTTCCTCACCTGGTATCCACGCACGACCACCGCCCGTAACCGCACTAGTATTCATCACCCGCTGTAAATAGTATCACGTAGCTTGTTGCCATCCCGTTAGTAGCTTGATCCCTGCTTAAGCTTGTGTATACCTGCCCAAGACCCATGTGTGCTTTAGAGAAGGATAGTATTTAGATTTATATATTTTAGGTCTCAGACAATATATGTATAACAGGTTTACTGGTGTATTATTATTATCTGTTGTGTGAAGTCTAATTTTCCCTATCGACCGACCTGGCGTACCGTATCTTCACTGAAGCTACCTGAGTAGTGGTGTTCCTACACTGTAACCAGGAACTGGCGCCCGAGGCAAAATAAAAGAGAAACCGAACCTCGGGCACTAACGTGACACTTCCTACCTGTGCAAATCGGGAAGTATCCGTCACAAATCTGGCGCCCGAGCAGGGACCTAAATAGGGAAAATTAGTGAAGATTTGCAGTTAGAGGAGCTTTCCGCCAAAATCTGGAGGTCCCCGACTTTTGACCTGACCTGACCTAAGCTCTTTTGTCATCCACCCACCTTGTGGGGTGTCATTTGGCACTAAACCGACCACAAGGAACCGATTCCGACCATCGCCGAACCGCTCCGATCTTTGCCGAAGGCGTTATTGGACTTTTAACGCCTGAGAAGAGTTAGAGCAACGACCAGCGAACTTTGGGGGTATTTTAAGACGACAAGGCTGGAGCTTTGCCGTCATTGACTGAACCCCTACCCGAACTTTTCCGAGTTTACCCGAACCAAACGAAGCCGTGTGGGGTATCGTTTTCAGGGTAATCGGACCCAAGGAATCGATTGCCGGTATTGGCAGTTCGATCCGAGCAGCCGTTCCGCCTAGAAGTGTCCCACAGCGAAGTACGAAGTGGAAGTCGAGAAATAAGGTGTTCAGGACGTTCTCCGCAGTCGCCCGCACCTGCCAGTAAGACTTTTACCGCTTCACCGGATTTTGCCCGAAGTATTTCCTGACTCCGGTAACAAAATATACCTAGCTTGTGACCCCTCTTTTGGCACTAAACCAGATACGCAGAATCGAATACCGATAGTCTCGCAGCGATCTATTTAGCCGTTGCGAAGTGTCCTAGGAAAGTAGTTGCTACTAGGACCAGCAACTGAACACATCGTCGAAGATACCGCTGTAGGAGTAAGTACAAGTGATCTACGCCTGCCAGGAGTGAACACTAGCCAGTGTTAGCAGCATCGGAGATACCGCTCCGATACCAGAAAATACTAGTGACCGCCTGACCGCCTGTACCTGAAGATGCCCACCGAGGAAGACCCACCGACTTGGACAATGGAGCTCAAAGACGAAGCCGCAGTTACCGACCAAGGTGATTTCCGCCTAAGCTGGATCTATAAGCTCAGGAAAGAACAAATTGACACCGAGTTGGCAAAGTTCCGCCTAGACCTGAGTGGAACAGTAGAGGAGAAGAAAAAGCGCTTGGTAAAGTTTATCAAGGATGGCTGTACCTCACCGCTGCCAAACCGCCAGCCAACTCCTCTAGTTTTTCCCGTACCACCGCCACCTGCCGCTATGCCTGCTACCGCTGTACCAATGCCCCCAGGAGCCGTCACCACCTTCACAGTAAACACAGTATGCGAGAGGGTGCGAAAATGGAATCTCCATTTCAATGGCAAGACAGATGCTGTCGAGTTTCTAGAGAAACTCTGCGAATTCCAAGAGCACAGTGGCATCTCTACATCCGCGCTGTTGCCGTCACTGTACGAAATATTTCAGGGGAATGCTCTAGCATGGTACCGAAACAACCGAGGACTTTGGACTTGCTGGGAAGACTTTGTTACCGACTTCAAGCAATTCTATCTACCAGCCAATTACGACTCGTTTCTAGAGGAACAGATCTACCACCGCCGCCAACAACCGGGAGAAGCCGGCCGAGACTACGTAGTAGCCCTACAAACACTACTACGCCGCCACGAGGGATTCTCAGACGAGAAAGCTCTACACCGCCTCCATGGAAACCTACTACCTGATTACAAGCAATACATTCGTTTGAGCGACCTACGAGGAACACGCGACCTCGTGAGCAGGATAGAGGAATATGAGGCTCTACAGAGAGAGACTGTAGCACTGGGGAAAAGCCAACAGGCCGAGTATACTCCGCCTCAGAGAGCTGCCGCTCCACCTCTACCTGAACGACCAGCCGTAGCTAGAAACCCACCGCCCGTACCTCGATACACCAGGGCACCGAACACCTATAATCAGGGAAATACTGCTAGGGTAGAGACCGCTCCTGTACCGCACCCTCTACCTATGAGAGTCCCTGAAGCACGCCCTACAACCGCAAGCACCAGCTTTGACAGGAATGCCATCTGCTGGCGTTGTGGACAAGCTGGACACTTCCGCAGTCAATGTCGATCACCACCTAGACTTTTCTGCTCAAGATGTGGAAAGACTGGAGTCATGACCAGAGACTGCCAGTGTCCCAGGTCGGAAAACTAGCCAGGAACTGTACCGTTACGAGGCCTGTACCGTTCCGTCCCATCAATGCCTCGGAAATCGTAACACCACCTGATCAAGACAACCGCCCGCACGTACCAGTTAGTATCCAGGACCAGACGTTCTTAGCCCTAATAGACACCGGAGCTGCGCGCTCGTACATAGGAGACCGTGTTAGCCAGTTCTGCAATCAACATGGTGTCCCAAATCATGTCACCGCTGCACCCGCTGTCCAGTTAGCCAATGGTAACTTAGTTACTGTAGACAGGGCTTACTATGTGGAGTTCCACATAGGATCAAAACGTTTTGAGGAGTGCTTAGAGCACCTACCCAACCTGGCCTCAGATTTAGTAGTGGGAATGGACATCCTGAGTAAATATGACTTTGTCATTAAGTCCATCCACTGCGACTGTCCGTCTAGAAAACCAGATCGTGTCCCCAAGGCCACCGCCTGTTCAAAACCAGCTCGGAGCCATCTCTCTTTGTATCTCCGCCCAAGAAGAGAGACAGCTACAAAGTTTCCTAGATACGGAACTACCCGGCTTTGAGGATATACGAGGAACCACCGGACTTATACAGCACCACATTTACCTGACCACACGACAGCCAATTAAGCAACGATACCGTCCTCAGAATCCCCGGATGCAAGAAGTCATCAACAGGGAAGTTGATGAGATGCTAGAGAACGGCATAATAGAACCATCCGGTAGTCCATGGAGCTCACCGGTTGTGATAGTCCGGAAAAAGGATGGGAAACCGAGATTTTGTATTGACTTTAGGAAAGTCAATGAGGTCACACAAAAGGACGCTTATCCGTTACCGTACATCAACGCTATATTGGACAAACTCCGTAAGGCCCGTTATATCTCAAGCCTAGACCTGAAACAAGGATATTGGCAGATACCACTGTCCCCGGAAAGTAAGCCTGTCACAGCATTTACCGTACCAGGCCGAGGTTTGTTCCAGTTCCGAGTCATGCCTTTCGGACTCCACTCAGCACCAGCAACCTTTCAACGACTTCTAGACCGAATTATAGGTCCCAAGTTAGAACCGTATGCTTTCGCCTACCTAGACGACATCATCGTCTTAGGGGAGACTTTCGAACAACACTTGGCGAACCTACAGGAAGTATTCCGACGGCTCCGCATAGCAAACCTTCAACTGAACCCGGAGAAATGCAAATTTTGCCGGAAGTCATTGAAATATCTAGGCCATGTGGTTACATCCGAGGGAATCAATACAGATCCGGAAAAAGTGGAGTCTATCTGTAAATTTCCTGCCCCTCGAAATGTTCGAGATGTCCGCCGCTTCCTTGGTATGTGTTCCTGGTATAGACGCTTCGTGCCCACATTCTCACAAGTAGTGGCACCACTAACTCGCCTACTACGAAAGAAACAACGTTTCCAGTGGACACCGGAACAAGAGGAAGCTTTCTCGAAATTAAAAGCCTGTCTAACTGAAGCTCCGATACTGACCTGTCCTGACTTTGAGAAACCGTTCACGCTTCAAACCGACGCGTCCGATCACGGGCTCGGTGCAGCCCTGACCCAGAACATCGAAGGATGCGATCGAGTAATTGCTTATGCAAGCCGTACACTGTCACCAGCGGAAAGGAACTATTCAGTGACGGAACGAGAATGCCTGGCCATAGTCTGGGGGATCGAGAAGATGCGCCCCTACTTGGAAGGTTATCACTTCACCGTCCTGACCGACCACCAGTCACTCAGATGGTTGCACTCGATTAAGAGTCCAACAGGCCGTCTAGCGAGGTGGAGCATATTCCTGCAGCAGTACGACTTCGAAATCAAGTACCGGAAAGGAGCGTTGAACCGAGTAGCTGATGCTCTTTCCAGACAACCGCTCGAAGGAACTACGTCCGCCACAGACACGGGAGAATTATGTATCATAACCGCCCCAGCAGATTGTTCCTGGTACACACGGAAAAAGCAAGAAGTTGAGCAAAATCCGGAAGCTTTCCCAGATTTCTGTATACGAAATAACCAGCTATTTCGTCATTTCTGGGACTCCAGTGACTTAACAGAACCTGACCTGTCCGACCCATGGAAATTGTGTGTTCCAACCCCTCTTCGCCGCACCGTTCTGCAAGAAAACCATGATGTACCGGCCGCTGGACACATGGGGATTGCTAAGACGATAGCCCGCATTTCGCAACGATACTATTGGCCTGGTATGTTCCGTGATGTGGCTAAGTATGTAAGAGGGTGTCTGCAGTGCCAGCGATATAAACCATCGCAGCAGCAGACTCCGGGGAAGATGCAACCGTCCAAAAATAACCAACCATGGGAAACCGTGAGCACAGATCTCGTAGGACCGCTACCCCGATCCAGTAAAGGAAATAACTACTTGGTAGTTTTTCAAGACCGCTTTACCAAGTGGATCCAGTGCCGTCCCCTACGGAGTGCTACCGCCCGCAATGTGAGCAAAGCTCTCTATGAGGAGATAATCACTCGTTTTGGATGTCCCCGTACCGTCATCAGTGACAATGGTTCCCAATACGACAGTAAGATTTTCCGTTCTCTGCTAGCCGAATTTGGCATTCAACACCGGTTTACGCCTCCGTACACACCACAGGCTAATCCCGTTGAACGAGCCAACCGTACGATTAAAACAATGGTCGCTCAGTACTGCGAGCATGATCACCGAACCTGGGACCAATACTTGAATGACTTCCAGCTAGCCATGAATAGCTCGAAGCACGAGTCCACCGGATTTTCCCCGGCTTTCCTGAACTTTGGACGAGAGCCACAATTACCGAGCACCCTCTATCGCTCCGCCCAAGAAGAACCAGGGGAACCGTCTGAAGAAAACGAGATACCACCTGAACATACCGATCGGTTAGAAAAGCTCAAGGAAGTGTATACACTAGTCCGCGTCAACTTGGCACAAGCTTTCACATCACAAAGTCGGTATTACAATCTCCGCCGCCGTGAGTGGCGTTGCCATACAGGCGACCGAGTAATGAAACGGGAAAATCCTTTGTCGTCCGCTGTCAAAGGATTTGCTGCTAAACTCGCTCCAAAATACTCCGGGCCGTATACTGTCACCGCCGTGGTATCACCAGTGGTCTACAACTTGAAATCGGATACCGGGCAGAAGCTTTCGCATATACACATAAAGGATCTAAAACCGTATATTCCTTGCAGTGTCGAACCGCCTAGTACCACCAGCTCCCCGCTTGGTGCTGCCTCGCCTGCCCACCGCCCCACGTAGACAACCCGGCGAACCCCCACGGGGAGCAGCCATTCCCCCAACACACCGGCTTAGAGACGACGCTCTGCAACGACGCCGTTGGAAGCTCATTACAACCGCATATGCTCGGCTTGCCGCCCCGTCCGGGACGCCCACCCACGAGTCGATCTCATCCCATGCAACCAGAGGTCCCCGACATACCCTTGCCCATAGGGCCAGCGCCGCTCTTTGCTATAGCTACTCCACCCCCGGAGGACAACCCCTCACACAAGGCCCCGGAAGGAAACAGATCTCCGCTTACGCCCAGCATTCCCCGAATTTTTTTAGACCAAGCCCTGTCCGGACGGCCCTGCGAGAGTTGGGACGAGGAAGCATATGCCGCCATACAGACACTACGACCCGCAGACAAACCAGTAGACCGACCCTGGCGATGTCGATTACAAACGCCCGACGGTCGATCCCGATGGATTCCCATTCGGCCGCGTTCAGAAGCCCGAAAACCGCCAGAGACTAACCTCTGAGACCGCCCCAGAATTTCCCACCGGCCGTCCTTCAATAGTTTTTTTTAATTTTATTCTCTTACCAGAAGTATTGTTTATTTAGTTCCCCTGCCGTTTAGAGGTGTTAGAAAGATTTAGTCCCCTAATAAATTTAGTTAGAACCCATGTGCCAATTTTTTTTCTCTACCCGACCCACCCCGTTATCTTCTGTTCTAGATGATCTCCCCCAGGCTGCACCTCAACCTGTCTTCCGATGAGGAAGACTCCCTGCTGAAAGCCCTCGAAGAAGCCAGCCAGGAGCCGACCCAGGAACCTTCATTGTCCTGGCCATCTAGTCCCACCTCCGCCGACGACCAATGCAGCCGTCCCACACTAGCACCCCAGGATGCCCCTCGTCTGGGAGTAACCTCGCTACCCCAGCCATCGCACTCTCCCATCCCCGCTCCAGGAAACCGGCCGTACGCAAAAGTGCCCATGTACCTGCCAGTGGCACAATATTCGCTATGTTGGCGATGTGGCCAGCCCGGTCACTCCCGCAGCAGTTGTGGGGAACCAGCCCGGTCACTCCCGCAGCAGTTGTGGGGAACCAGCCCGGCTCTTCTGTTCCAGATGTGGACTCGTTGGGATTATGTCAAGATCCTGTACCTGTGACCGGCCTTCTACCAGTACCCGTGTAACCCCGAGACCATCATCCGTCCGCTGCCTGCCCGTTACCTACCAGCCGCCACGCAAATCACTAAGCCAGAAACGCTCCTATCAACTCTGTCATCGCCGACTAGCTTTACGACCTAACAACCAAATATCCAGAGGCGTCCAGTGTTATTACGCTGATATGTTACGACGACCAAGAACCCGTTCCGAGGGGACCCAGACCGAAGAAATGCCGTAGGATCCGTTCACCCGGCTAATCCAGGAGTCATATGGCGGACTCCCAGAAACCGTTTTCCGTTCCTTTCTGTTAGCTAAGTGACAGCCGTCACCAGAAAATGTTTATTTATTTTGGGTTTATTTTTATATATTAACTTGATGAGAAATTGTAAGTTAACCGTTAGAATATATAGTTTTTTCTTGTAAAAGGTGAACATATCCTCAAATAAAGTTCACGTAACCGCCGGAGGATATGCGCCTTGTAGAATAATTCTTTTCAGTTAGGGAAAAAGAAAAATGATCATTTCATGCTCATTTTTTACGAAGTAAGAGGGGGGTGTAATGAAGTACATTATATTTCCCCGTTATAATAATTATTTTACCTGTCTATAAGTCACCCACACAACGCCGTAAATAAAAGAACTACACCCGACATAAAGTGTATTATTTCGACGTCTGAAGTAGAAGCCAAAGGCGCGCGCATCTTTTGGTTCTCCACGCGGACATAGGAAATTTCACGCGCTAAGAGTTCAGTTGCTGAGCCACCGTCCGAGAATCCAGCCGCACTAAGACATCACGAGTTCCTGTATACCGATTTGTACCACCAGTAAGTAAGGAATATTTTACAAGTCAGTAAAATCAACAAGTGAAATTTTCCTAAGTATCAAAACAGATTGGGACTTGTGTATTTTTCGCCGTCTGTCTACCTGATCAAATATTTTCAGAGTCCGTAAATTGGAAATAGTGAAATTTTGTAAAGTATCAAAATAAATTGGGACTTAGACGATTTGTCAATTAAACCGAATATTCTTCAGAGTCCACAAGAACTTGGGGACTTGTGATTATTTCCAATTTAGTAGTGTACCAGTATAAAATATATAAAGCCCGAGATTTCACTTATGCGCATGTCCGAGGTATTTGTAAAGCCATATCCAGCTAACAGCGATTCAGACATTCAGTCTGTGACCACGCTGCATCGAAGTAAGACCTGTCCGCCTGCACCGCTGCTACCAGAAAGTGAGTAAACAATTACCAGTCAGTAAATTCGACCAAGTGAAATTTTTCTAAGTATAAAAATCATTTTATACTTTAACAAATTTTGTCGACAAACCGAATATTCTTCAGAGTCCACAAGACCGTGGGGACTTGTGATTATTTCAGATTTAGTAGTGTACAAGCATAAAATAGCCAAAGTCCGAAATTTCACTTATGCGCATGTCCGAGGTTTTCATAGAACCATATCCAGCTAGCAGCAACGCAGACATTCAGTCTACCGCCGTCCAGCATACGAAGCAGTCCTGTCTACCAGCACCAGCTAGAAGTAAGTACCGCGCAAGTCTGGACACTTGGTAAAAATTTATCACCTGCTGTTTAGGTATATAAAATTATTCTAAGTCGATTAGAATAAGGTATCTAAAGTTTTCTAAGTGGAATAATTTGGTAAACGTTCAAAGTCGATAATTTCACTTCTGCGCCTGTCCGAGTTCTCTCTGGTACCTTACCCAGCTGAGAACGACTCCGTTATTCAGTCTGCAGCCGTCCAGGCGAGGAAGTCCTGTCTGCTACCGCTCCTACTACCAGAAGAGAAGTGAGTAAATCTGTCAGAGTCCACAAGGTTTACACTTAGTAGAATTTCACTACCTGCTGTCTACTACGTCGAAATATCTACTAAGTCCCTGATCACCGTTCTGCGCATGTCTAAGCCCTGTTAGACATCAAAAGGGAATAACAGCCGATACAGAGGGTAGTACCTGTCGACCGCCAGAACCGAACAGACGTGCCGGCCCCTGAGTGGAAGTGAGCTAAATCTCCGAATAGGGCACTATAACTTGGCTATTGTATTTGTGTACTAATTATCTGCTCTCTTCTAGGGATCGTCGGTATACGATCGGTTCTTTGGGTTAAGCTGCTCTTTCAGACATGCCGAACTGAATCGTGTCGTATCCGAAGCCCACTGTATTTATTTGTGTACTAATTCTCTGCTCTCTTCTAGTTATTCCTGGGATACAATCGATTCACTAGGTTAAGCTGCTCTTTCAGACATGCCGAACTGAATCGTGTCGTATCCGAAGCCCACTGTATTTATTTATGTACTAATTCTCTGCTCTCTTCTAGGTATTCCTGGGATACAATCGATTCACTAGGTTAAGCTGCTCTTTCAGACATGCCGAACTGAATCGTGTCGTATCCGAAGCCCACTGTATTTATTTGTGTACTAATTCTCTGCTCTCTTCCAGGGATCGTCGGTATACGATCGATTCATTTGGGCTAAGCTGCTCTTTCAGACGTGCTCACTTAAATCGTGTCGTATCGGAAGCCTTATTACTGTATGTATGTTTTAATCATAATTTCATTCCAGATTTCTTGCCATTGTTAATCATAACTTCATTCCAGATTTATTAATCATAACTTCATTCCAGATTTCTTGCGATTATTAATCATAACTTCATTCCAGCTTTCTTGCCATTGTTAACCATAGAGTATTATTCATATTTATAGACAATAGCCAAGTATTGACCATTGCTTTTAAATAACTGTAGCTTGTTGCTTGTTAATTATTTGATGCTTGCTTAGTAATAATTGCTTCCTCACCTGGTATCCACGCACGACCACCGCCCGTAACCGCACTAGTATTCATCACCCGCTGTAAATAGTATCACGTAGCTTGTTGCCATCCCGTTAGTAGCTTGATCCCTGCTTAAGCTTGTGTATACCTGCCCAAGACCCATGTGTGCTTTAGAGAAGGATAGTATTTAGATTTATATATTTTAGGTCTCAGACAATATATGTATAACAGGTTTACTGGTGTATTATTATTATCTGTTGTGTGAAGTCTAATTTTCCCTATCGACCGACCTGGCGTACCGTATCTTCACTGAAGCTACCTGAGTAGTGGTGTTCCTACACTGTAACCAGGAACTGGCGCCCGAGGCAAAATAAAAGAGAAACCGAACCTCGGGCACTAACGTGACACTTCCTACCTGTGCAAATCGGGAAGTATCCGTCACAAGAGGAAACTGTTTGCAGTGGTTTCAAACATATTTAGAAAATCGAACACAAATGGTTAACATTGATTTCGATAGAATAACTGTAAAGTCATCAAAGCAAAGTGTTAGACAGGGAATCCCTCAGGGTAGTATACTGGGCCCTTTGTTGTTTAATATTTATATTAATGACTTGGGTTCCAATTTTGATGACAAACCGCATAAAATTTTAAGTTATGCTGATGATACAACTCTGATTATAACCAGCAAAACTTTACCCGAATTAGAGTATGAGTCAACAGAATGTTTAAAAAATGTTAATAATTGGCTTCAACGAAATAAACTCGTGTTAAATGAAAATAAAACAAAATACGTGCTATTTACTTCAAATAGATCAAATAATAGAGTTTCAACCCTATATATAAACGAGACACATACATATCTCAATTCAGTCACAAAATTTTTGGGCATTTTTGTTGATTCAACACTGAACTGGATAGATCATATAGATGATTTAACGAAAAAACTTAACAGCTGATGTTATAGTATGAGAGTAATAAAGCCATATGTTTCACAATCAGTTTTAAAAACAGTATACTATGCAAGTTTCTTGTCAAGGATGAAATTTGGAATTTTATTTTGGGGAGCAAGCACCAGTATATACAGGGTTTTTGTTATCCAGAAACAAATTATACGTTTGATAATGAATTTGGGGTTTAATAGCTCATGTAGGAATCAATTTCGAGCATTTGGATGTCTGACCACTATAGGGTTATACATATATGAATGTTTATTGTTTAATTTTAAGTATAAAGGAAAATTCAACGATTTTATATCAAAGAAAAAATATAATTTTAGGAACAACAATTATATGTTTCCACACCATAAGTTAAGTAATACTGAAAGGGGCCCTTCTTACGCGGCTTTAAGATTTTTTAACGTCTTGCCTGAGAGTATTAAGAAAATTGTTTACAGTTTACAGTTTATTGTTTAAAGTTTTTAAACGTGAGATTTTTAAATTGATAGTAGATATAGAACCTTATACAGTTGCCGAATTTTTAGATGCATTTTAGTATTGTCATGGTTTTATATTGTTTCGATTATTTACAACACTTACCTACTAGTTTTATGTATGATTGTATTTTATTTGAATGTCTTTGATTTTATGATGTATTTGTATTTTTAATTATACCGATTTTCCCCTGACTTTGTTTCAACCCACTTTTGTATTACACTGTGTGGCAGTTTGAAATAAATATTATTATTATTATTATTATTATTATTATTATTATTATTATTATTATTATATGAACCCCGGCAGATCTATGGAGAGCCGGTTTCGTTCGTCCATGATTTTGTGATCATGATTTGATATGGGCCAATCACGTTGCTTCATTTTCTAAATGTACGAATAACATTGCTGTTTTTGTAATCGTGATGCCGAGTTCACAGTCAAAAGAAAACAACTAAGAACAGATAATACCTATGCTTCTCTTAATTTATGGTTCTTGGCTCCTGTGGATGTCATTTAATTGTATTTAGGTAGGATTCAATGATCTGAATTCTATAAATTTATTATTACCAGCTATTCAACGCTGCATGAGAAGAAGTTTTCACCTGCAATTGTACTGAAATTGTTATTGAATATACTGATGTACTGAAAAAGAGGCGATTGTGCTGACAGGAACAAAACTGCTCATAATAATGTAGGTAAATCATCTCTTTACCTAAGAGGAAAATAAAATATTTTTTACGCTACTAAGCTTGCATTTTTTAACATATATAATTTTTCTTGAAGCCAATAATTCGTTTGCAGACATAATATGTTTATATGAACTTTTCTGTCAATTTGGAACGTAACATTTCCCATTAAAAAATAATCAAGTATTTTAATTGCAGCTCGTATAATCGAATAGTTTTAAAATGTACCCCATACATAAATATTTTTAAATAGGATTTGACATGTAAGTAAACAACATTCCAACGAAGAGTTTCGAGGGGGGAAATTCTCATGTAGTGGTCTTTAGGTAATTTCTCAATAACAATAAAATAATTTTGTCCAAGTAGAAAACCTTAAAAGAGACTAATACATTTAACTTAGTAATTTAACACTTAATTTTGATTCACAATTTTAAATTTTAAACGCTAGAAAAGGACAGGTTGCACCTCATGTTCTCGCTCATTGAATACAACATACAATATTTATTGTCTGATTTCAAATATTGATTGTAAAAATTATTAAATAAATAATTTAGTGAATTAAGTTACTCTACGTGTAGATTACAAAGCTTTTATGAAAGTCATTTTCTAAAAGCATTTATTTTACTGCATGTGTGGTATGAATGAAAATATTTACGTTCATCGGAAAATACAAATATAAAGCAATCCAAATGCATTGATGTGAAAAGTAAATAAAATTTGTTTACTTGTCTCCAGGCTAAAAAATTTAGCATAGAACGGTTTCTATAGTGCCACTTGTGGCGTTTAAATATGTGAACTACATTGATGTTCTTTGTCGCAATCAGCTTGTATTGAATATTAGGTTTATTATATGCAACAATATTATGCAAATTTGCATATGAAAGCATTACGGCACAAACTAGCGTTTTCAGAATTAAGTGAAGCATATAACTGTATACCTACTTATACATAATTTTAACTTATTATGAACTTTACTCCATGTTGATTCGCAAACCAATCCTAAAATCTTATTTCCAGCTAGTTAAAGAAACATTAAAGGAAAATACATTACTCACAATATGCAATAAATTGACCTATCCCTTGTTGATATATTTCTTGTTTAGCATGAACCGTTTCACAATGTATCAATATAATATGTATAATATGTATCAATAATGCTTCTCATTCATTCCATTTGTGATCACCAAATGACGATTCGACTGTGCAAAATATTTCGATGCTAATTTTCAACTGGATTTTTACCTGTTATTTTTGTAGAAGTATCAGCGTGTTTCAGGTATTGAATTTCAGATACAAAAGGGAGATCTATGCCAATTACAAAAATGTTTTCGAATAATGTTATTAGACGTGGGCCTAAAACAGATAGGTTAATACCTCATCGCGATCATTCCAGCATAGGATGAATCTTTATATTCATTGGAATATAAAGTTTTATTCAGATGCGAATGTATCTCTTATCGATATGTGTTTAGATTCAGACTATACCAGACCGAGGAAGTCTGAACCAGATTTGATCGGGTTGTATTGCCAGCTGACGAAAGACAACACCTGATTAAAACTGAACTTGTTAATGATCTGATTCTGTTCGGTACACGACAAGATATTTATGAGCAAAATAAACGGAATTAAGTTATTTTTAGACAGATTTGTCTCACGGCAACGGCACACAGATGGGTCGACTTCTCTTGGCTCGCAGGTGAGTAATTTTCGGTTAGTGAGTGTGAATTTAATAACTCATCCATATCATTGCTCATTAAAGGCTCCATCTCAAGGTCAAAATGTCGGCATTGTTTATCACTCTTTAGAGGTACAGAAATGTGAATTATTAACATAATAAGAAAGTCATGTCAATCATTCGGTCGAAAGTCCAAAGTGGAATTTAGATGTTTGAGATGTTCAGATGATCAGCATTAAATATGTCTTTTGAGAATATCATTATGTATATAAAATTCAGTGTCAAATATTGTTGTATCTATACATATTTAAAATATATGTGCACCTGAAGCCTCATTATAAAAAGGAAAGTAATTTTATATTTATTTTCTCTGGAAATGTAAGATTTTTGTATATAGTTTGTTTACCACAAAATGTAACTTTCACTAGCAATAGGATAATATTTAGCGGATTTTTTTATGAAATTATTTTTATGAGAAATTGTAAGAGACTGGCCATGGATGGTACCCGTAAAATTATTTTTGCTCTTCCAAGTTCTTCCAAATGCGAAGATATGAGTTACTGATAATTCATTTAGGAGAAGACTACCAACTTCCATATTACTATTTTGAAAATATTTCCCTTTTAAAGGAAAACATGAGTATATGGACCAATACACTTGTTGGGACTACCTAATAATTTGAGGTGGTATATAGAGAACATAGCTGTTTTACGCCTAAGAAGTGAATAAACGAAATATGCATTAAGCAAGCTTATTACATCATTTGCTTATTTATCAAATATAATTTCATTAATACAAAAGGGAAAAGCTTCGTAGAAAAGTCATCATTTGGTGAAATTTAGGACACCATTTGGTGGTTTATAGAATTAGTATTTAAAGATTATTTCCGTTTTATTAGTAATAAATATTTTGTGATAAGATGAAATATATTAAAGCAAATGAATAAGTACTATAAATCATAGTAATTATACAATCTACAATGAATTTCTTTACATAAATTATTTCAATGTTTATTATTTATAATGAAAATGCTTTAAACGAAGCCATTAGAATATTTGGTTATGTAATAAGAAATTGTAAATATAGATATAGGTAATCGGATCAAGTCTATTTCAGGCGGTTTTCCAACACATATTTTAAATTAAGTTCCGCGGAGGGTGAAATCGACAAGCTACCCTATGCATACGTACGCAAGTTGAGGTTTAAACAGCAGTTTTATCTTTTTAGCACCTAAACCTAAATTGTAGTCGAGCTTAGAGTCGATTGAATGGGAAAATTGGACCGCTTAGCGTGCCCTGAAATGGCCCAATAAGCTGTTAGTGCGTCATACGATGCGATATTTTGGAGGGAGTTCGCCACTTTTTACTTTTAACTCAAACTTACTGAAGTGGATCTTAATTTAGGCGAATAAGAAAAGGATTTCTAAAGAATCATTTTTTGATGCATGCATTTAAGACGTCAATGTTGAATACAAAAATAAAGTAAGAAAGTAAAAAGTATAATATATGTACAGGGGTGGGGAAATACTCAAATAAAATCAGATATCCTCTTTTAGCAGTAATAAGTGGCTGTATCCAGCATCAAAATCTATCTTATTGGAGATGGATTTTATCCACTTATAGCAGTACAAAATCCACGTAAAATTTCGGTTGATAGCGCAGTGAGTACTTAAAAAAAATTTTTTTCTTGAAGTTGTACGATGCGGTTATTAAATACGACTTAATTTTTTATTGATGTAAAGTATGTTGTAGTTCAACAACATTTATTGGGGCAAGCCGTGGTAGCAATTGATTTCATATTATCGATATGAGCGACAAGCAAGGTATATGTTCTTTAACACGCAGGAAATATCACTATTGTTTCACAATCCACAAATGTTTATTAAATACAATTTAATTGAACTTATATCAAACTTTAGTAGTTAGTGACAGGCAGAATTGAATGATACCCACAAGTTGTTTAAATTCCGTGTCTGGTTTTTAAATAATATAACAATAATAAATAAATCACTGTGCCAAAGTAATCAGTCAGTAGTTAAACTTTAAAAACTTAGTTTAGCCTAACCGATCAGAAAAATCTCAATATAAAAAAGCAGACAAGCCTCAAATAAAACACTCATCGTGTTTTGTTTGATGTTTTGAAAGTGAATGTACCTCTGTTGTCAAACTTTGCCGCTGTCTGCTTCTATAGATATGTACCCAAACTATTAAGTAAATAACACTAGCACTAATCGCAATTCAGTGAAAACTTCCGGGAATTTGAAACTTTGAATTTAATACTTTGCATGGATGTGCATATAAATATATTGTATTTTAGGTATTTTAAATCCACGCAATAAATGAAGGCGGTGATTCCTTAGGTTATTTTAGTTTCAAAAGCCTTAAGGAACCAAATGCCTGATGATACTAGCTTGCACAATAGAGGGCGGCGTTTAAGTTTTTAAAAATACCATATTTATTCAATTATCTCTAAAGCTGAATGGCACAGATTGACGAAACTTAGAGAATTTATTTAACTGGTTGAAGAGAATAGTTTACTATTTTTCATATAAACGTGTCACCCAGTGGCAAAGATAGAGGAGAGCCTTGTCATTAGAACCTTGAATAATCTACAACACTGGATTTTCAGAAAAATTAATACACGACACATAGACACGTTTAATTCCATGTCATATTTCTAATAAAAAAGGTATTTTGAATTTTATTTGTAACATACAATGTTTTTGAATTATGAATTATTTTTTAATACAAATTCATTTTAAAATGAACTTGAAAGAATATATTTATAGATGGTGCTGAAATTGGAGAATTTTTAGAACATATGCTTCTTAAAGAAGAGATGACTCGATAATACGTGTTATTGACGGATTTAAATATTGAGCTAGTTTTGGATAATTTCTGTTACTTTTTTATTCCCAAATCAAAAATTATGAAGGAATGGTGTAACATAAAACGAACACAAACAACGCTACGTTCCACGATAAACTCTATCCATTGGAATGTTGTTTCCTTGTTGTCATGCAGTGCACGTAAAGAAATCAGCCCAGGGTATCAACCACGATAAATGGTTAGCTGCAACAATTTATTGGTCTGTAAAGTTAGGTGTACGCGTAACAGCTATAAAGACAATATCTAAAGAGTGAAATTATTACTCAAAAAAGTACCCGTGCAAGCATTTCAATACATTAAGTATTTAAATTTTTATTTTGGTCTTATATGTTTTTCCGGCTCTGTTATTTACCAGACCATATTGTTGATGTTTTTTAATAAAAACAGTAAAATAAAGACACAGTTGCAAGATAAACAACGGTAAATGATAAGAAAACATTCAACAGTATAAATAGATACATGAGGGTTTAATTTTTTTTTAATAAATATATCTTCGCCTAAATCTACAGCTCTGATGGCTTTCGGTCCTTTATAACTTTCTAACAATTATTGCCCAGTCCGCTAGTATGCGGATGCATTGACGCACAGTGAAACCGGTAAGTTGACGCATACGGCAGACAACGCAACAATATTTTCATCATGCACTGACTCGTGTATCAGTTGAGCGCGATCTGCCGCATCGTTTGAAGTTAATATAAATACGAAGGAATCACTGATAATAGAGGCGGAAAAAAGGAAAAAAACGTCTGTTTTGTATTCTCCAGTAGGGAAAATATCCTGCCTTCTAAAAGATGTACTGCTGAGTCCTGAATTTAACTCTTTTTTAGTTATTTACCGATATCTTCTGAGAAGTATTAATTTAAAAGTTTATACAAGTATTGAATAAAGGAGGCTTTCTATTATTTACATTGAAATTTATATACTGGGTGTCACTTTTCTCGGGTTGTGCTTAAGTGCTTGATGAAAATATTGCTGCGTTGTTTGGCGTAGGTCATCATACATCAACTTCTCCGCATTCTCTGTGCGTCAAGGCACCGAATGATACCGGGCTAGGTGAAATGCTGCCTTTACTCTTTCAATGGAAACTTATGCGGTTATACTCTGCATTAACATGGATTAAAAATCACATCTTCATCCTGCCCCATCGTTGTAAATAAGGTTAAATAAAATAAACACACAATTGAAAGTCTTGTAAGATTTACAAAAAAAAAAAAAAAAAAAAACAGTCGAGAATATGTAATGGTCAACAGTGTGATGACGCGATAACTGTTGAGTTTGGTTATAGGACATTGTACATGAAACAGACTTAGAATTCGATGCAGAATTCAAAATTGAAATATAAAATAGGTGTTTCCATTTGAAAAAATGAAATTGGTGTAGTCACTTATTTCTGGGCCACCCTGTGTCCATGAATTTACCATCAGAAAAACCACAATAAAAATAAAAATCGCCGTGTCCAAAAAAAAACCTCTAAATTTTATATGAATTTGTTTCAACCTACGAATCCTCAGTGTATATTTGCCATTTGATACTCGTAATCTAATTTTTTGATAAACATGATATTTTATTGCACTGTTATTTAGTTTTGCAATTTTTCCACGACGTGACGACTGAACCGAACTCAACTGAAGTACGATCAATAAAATGTTTTCAGTACTATAAATTGAGGGTGAATATTATTAATTCACAGTAGTTCGTGTTGCAAGATATTCTTGTAGCCTCCAGGCTGGGCTTTATTTCAGTTATTATTGTCTTAAACGCTGTATTGTTCAGTTTCAAATGATTATTCAAAACAGACATTAAATACGGCACATAGACTTCAATCAGTCTGCAACGTATTCAGCCCGTTGTTATTTACGGTAAATTTTAACATATTAATGTGAAAGTAACACTGATTTTAAGTGTGGATAACTACATGTTAACTATGTGTTAAGTTTCTTATTTATAGAAAATTAAAGTATACACCCTTTACTGGAATGTATGTGCAAAGGCTAATCAATAATATGAACGTGATATTTACTCCGAGGAAAGCTTTTTCATATGCAACTTAAATGAAGCTGAAGCTTTACTTCGTTACCTTGGTTCAGTTAAGTAGTGCAATTTCTATTCATATACCCAGTAATACGAATCCTATAATTCCTAACCTACGTCGAACTCTGGCAGAACAATCCATCTCAATACGTAAGCGGGCCTGCAACTGCGGTATTAAAATGGCATAAATCACGTACGTATCAAATACCTTGCAGTAATTGGACAAATCCTGCGAAATCCCCATAACCCAAATCTGTCTCCTTTGGGGTATATACCTATTTGCGTTCCCAGACATCCAGCGCTTGCGTTCCCCACCATCCGCTTTCATATCATTCAATCAAGAAATGTAGCTGGAAATATGGGGTTTGTCTCAGACTTGGGAAAATTAGGTTTCGCAACGAAGAAGGAAATTGGCTAAAGTGCGATATTTCTCAAAGCCACGCGTATAATGAAACCGTGGGTAAAGGCATTTGACTTTAAAATATCTGGATTCTTATACGATCTTAGCACTTCCTTATTCGCCGTTACTGCGGGCCGGGATCTTCAATTAAATGCTTATGGTGCAGGTGGTTTTATTGTGTGGTTTAATGTTTTGTCTTTGAAAATTTATTAACTGGAAACTTTCAGCCATGCATTCAGTAACATTGTAAGTAACGTTTTGACGACTTTCGGTGAATGTTTAGGAAACGGGGTTTCCTGTTCATATTGAATTAGAGAATTTATATGAATTGTTAATTTTCATTTTCACGCTAATGGCAAATATTGTAATGGGTGTCCAAAATAAGATCCTCTATTTCCTTATCTCAGGAAGTATAAGAGATAAATAAAATATACAAGGTGTCTACTTTGATATAAGGTTTGAAACCTTTGATTTATGTACAAATCCGTAAAATCTTTATTTTTCAAGATAATCGACTGAACTTTTTTTGTTTCAAAGGGCATTAAAAGCTGCTTCTTTTATCCTACTACCGCTTTAAGACGAACATAAGGGCCTGCTACGATTTTTTTTGTCTAAGATCGAAATCCAATATAACCATTTAGGGATTTTTTATTTACAATTTGGCACGATAGCGATAATCAGGACCTCTCAAAACTCCCATATCCATGGGTGTTCGAAATTTGAACAAAAAACATGCAGAGCTTTTCTATCTACACGATATCAAAACTTAGCAAAATATCGATTTTGAAAGTGTGCCACAGAATTATGACAACAGTTGAATGTTTGTACATATATAAGTGCGAAATCGGTCAGTGTTTGATGGTTGGTCTCGACAAAATATGTGGCGACGTCCGTGAAGATGTCGGGGTAATGCGACGCCAGTCGGCGCATATAGGCCGTGGAGTAGTCGATTTCAGCAAATCCTTCAAATATATAAAAGTATATCTTTTAAGACATCACTTTGATTTGAATACCAGATCTTCCATCATGACCATACGGTCTATTGTGCCTCACATGTAATAATAATTATATTTCACCCAACGTGAAGTGAACGGTTGAGTGAAACTTTAATCTAATGGAGCTCGGTGGCCGAGCGGTTAAGACGTCTGGTTTTAAATCGTTCTCCGCGGTTGACGACGGTTCGAATCTCAGCGTGGTCAACTTTTTCTAATTGCTCCAATATTAAATCTGTGTGTATAAGGCTGGTAGCGTTCTTAATATGCAACTAGTACTGCAATATCACTGTATAAATGGCTAACAACCTACTGTACACTTTAATTAATAAGGTTTTCCAGGTTTCCCTTATTCTCGTACTAAATGGTAGTTAAAGTTATAACATCGTAAGTCGTTCCTGGGCGCACTCGCGGCCCGCAAAATAATAATATGCCGCTCCCTCTCCCACACAAGTCTCTGACTTTCGGGCTCATCACTATGAGAATGAGAGATAGAGATATTAGAGATATTATTATTATTAAGTCCTTTCACAGAAGTTGTTATTTGTCAAATGAAATATCTAATCCTTTCTGCAGCAGAAGCGGTTCATAAATTTATTTTTGAAATTTTTTAATTTCCTAAGTCTAAGCTGATTTTGTATAGGTGATATTTTAAAAGTAAATGCCTAATAGAGGTCAGTTAGGTGAGTTAGTGAGCTTGTAAACCTGTAAACAGGCTGCTAAATCTTCTTATAAGTAAAGTTTACAATATTCTGTAAACATTGTTATAAGCTAGATAATGCTGCTGAATAATTCTTGGAGTATTTTCTCATTAGTCCTGGTCAAGAGAGCTGCTTCGACGATATTCGAGAATATGCTAAGCATATTCTCATCTCAGCCAAGTTCGGGCCATGTCTTCCCCAGTCAGATTCCGCTACATCAACCCTATTGAAGCCGGAATTTATTTAGAAGGAAGTCACTCAGTTTTTGCTGCTCAAGCGAGCAGCTAGTATCTTTAAGCAGTTCCAGGTACTTGTAGAGTCACGGAAGTACGAGGTTTAAAAATAACTTCCTCCACCTACGAAGATAATATTAAATTATGCTATTAAATTTTCGTTATTCTTATGGTACACACTTTTGGAAGTATCTGCCTTGTGAAGAGCCTGGCAAGACAACACCAAACTCCTTACAGAACGTTTGTTCAATCTATTAAAAAATGTACGGAATATGTAGCATTGAAGCTTTGACGTCATAGCTTTAAATATGTCTGGAAAATGTTGAAAGTTTAAGGAGATATCAGTTTAGCTATATATATTCCATTCAAACAGTATTATAGTAAATACTATTAAAGACTAGATATTTTTAAAAATTTTCATTGCAGCGCTACTTTAAAATGTGCAGTTACTTAGATTTTTGGGATATATTTGGACGTTATTTATTAGAAATAATTTATTATCAAATTGGGAAAATGTGATTCATGTTAGTTCTACGACATGCTGAAGTTTTTAACATATTCCAGAGCTCCTAGTCTGCATTTTTCTTAAAACGCATGACATCTGTGAACGGTACCAGCACACATGACATATTGGGTGGAGGCAGTGATATATCGTCTGTTACTAGAAAAATTTGCATTTAAGCAGTATTCCATGTTATAACTCCTATTTTATAACTTAGTGCGTGTTAACAGACGGTATATTGGTTTCGGTGAAATCCTTAAGGGAAACGATAAAGTGAATAAAAAGCAATATAGATTTCCATTTGATTTATGCGCGAAGAAAGCGGCACGTAAATTTTATTATCGCCATATTTTACTAATGTTTCACAGTCGGAAATGCCAAAATATTGAAATTTAATAACGCAGTATAAAAATGTCATAGTACATCAATTGTTCTTGATAAATTATGGGCGGGTTATAGAGTACAAGTTCATCAAATTTCTATGGATAAAGTATAATAATAAATATAAAATCTAATAGTAGCAAACAAATCATAAAATTAATCTACTGATTCACTGCATTGCAAATTTAATGATTAAATGAATTTCATGAAATTAACATTTCAAATAATGGTGTGTGAATTGGATACTATTTTATATAAATGAAAAGTGTTGATTGGTATTTTCCACATTTTACATGGACATAACTTAATTATATAACTTGATATAAAGACAAATCCTTTAGAGCATCGTCTATGTTTTGTATAGTATATATATTTTTAATATTATTTATTGGCTTATTTAACTGTTTCTATCTGTTTATATATAGGCATTAAGCCAAAAAGTTAACTAAGAGATAAGTTATTGATAAAAACTTGTTACGAATTTTTGGATTTTGAACCCCTTAATTTTTGGCGTATAGTTATCGTAATCGTTATACTGACCATGCGAAGTGCCAAAAAGAGTATTATTTTTGGCACTACGGCTGCTCATGCGGTTGCTTCACGTAACTATTTAGTCCGCGGGCCGAAACTGACAGTTCCTGCCTCAAGACGGGAACTGTGCCGCTCTTTTAGCCCTACACGTTCAGTTGGACGGAATGTATTTCTTGTCACTTCCTCGACGAAATAGAAAGAGGAATATTCATAGGTATAGTGAAAATATGGCATCGTTGAAGAAGAGAAAAATGGAGGCTATTCTACTTTTCAGTATGAAAGAGGAAGAGGAAGCAGATATTACTACAAGAAAGAGAAAGAGATTTTGGTAAAGAATGGTACCTATTTATAATTACCTATTAACCATATTTATCTAAACGAAGTGAGGCTAAGCAAATTAATAAAAAAACTTTGTGAAAATTAATTTTCTTTTAAGGCGTTGCTATATACTATATGGGTAGAGAGATATCGCTCAAAAGCACGTAGTTACACCGCACTGAACGCCACTGAAATGATCATCGCACGCTTCAACCCACGTCTATTCACGTCTTTGTTTCTTTTCACATTTTTTAAATACTTTTGTCTTTGTCTTCGATGAACTCGGCCGACTCCTGCATTTCACGATACAGTTCTTGTCGTGGCTTGTGGCCTGTGCAGTTAAAAATAATCAACATGTTGAAAGTTCGCAGTTCGCGCCGGACAGACTAAATTGGACGCGCGCCCGGCCTCAAGTCGCCCTTTACGTGGAGATTTGAACTGAAACGATGGCCTACACAGTTCAAAACGCATGGAAAACCCATCGTGAAGGGCCCGTATCAGTCTAACGATTACGATAACGATAAGGTAAAATTTAAAAGGTTATAATTTAATATTTTTAATCGTTGTATGACATCAACGGCTTAATTCATCTTTTGACTGCTTCATCTACAAGGGAATGCAACCACGCCCTTAATATCTGATCCTACTAAAGAAGGGATACGGCATAAGTTCATTAAGTCGATTACTTAGTATAAAATGCTTAGTAGCTGCTATGTAAGAATAGTAGCTTCTTTACTTACGAGAGTAGTAGAGAATAGAATAGTAGTAACTTCTTAATACTTTGTGTTGTAAACATTTCAGTTTACTAATTTCCTCTGTCGGCAAAGCCTGTGGTGTCATAAGTTTTTTATAAAGAAAGACATGGTCTGCGAGATTTTAAAACACAGTCCGGTACGCCTTGAGTAAGGTATGAGAATAAGAAGTTACGAATAAGACGTAAAGAGTCATGCTGATGCCTGTAAAACCTAAAGTGAATCAGTTTAATTTGTAAATGGTTTGCTTTCGCAGAAGCCTTATTTTATTTGAACATAAATAACGGGGATAATGGCCTAGGTGTGTTACAGTGTCCTATATATATAGCATATACAGAATACTTTAGATAAGTTTTAATTAAATAAATGGTGTATACGTTTTGCTGAGTGCTGAGAGATAATTTGTTAAAACTAAAACTCAACTTAAATTTTCAGTCTACGTGACTACGTTCGTCATTGCCTGAATGGACCACCTTTATATACAAGGTTATCATAAAGAAAGGAATATATTTCAGCTTATTATGTATTTTTAACAGATTAGATTAATAACAGGATGTTAAAGAAATTCGATTGCTTAAACAATGGTATTTATTATGTCCAACAGTGGTTAACGCAAATGTTCGATAAGTCGTCCATTTTGCTGCTGTACAATCACCAACCGTTCCTCCAAATTGTACACAGCATTATTCAGCATTTCTGGCGAATTTCAGCAATTTGCTCCCTTATAGAGTCTTTTAATTCTTCCAGCGTTGTTGGTCGTGTACTAAACGCCAAATTTTTTAAATAACTCCATAACCAGTAATACTCTGCGTTAAGATTAGGCGGGTTGGATGCCATGAACTTACAAAATGTTTGCTTATAACACGATTTTGAAAAATATCAGTTAAAAATTCTTTAACTGGTCGGTAAATATACAGGGGTGCTCCCTTCTCCAAAAAAATATATTTTCAATTTCTTTGTGCTCGTTTTGTATCCGTGGAATGGCATAATCTCGTAACATATGCAGATATTGTTCACTAGCAACAGTTAGAGATACGGCCTCTCCATTCTGTATCTCCTCAAAAAAGTATGGTCCAGTGATAAAATTGGACGTGAAACCGTACCAAACGGTGACTTTCTTGTGATGAAGACCTTCCTGAACATTTTTATATGGAATATCTGTTGACCGTATTCAACAGTTTTGCATATTGACTCCACCATTTAGAGATAAATGGGCCTCATCTGTCCATAAAATACGGGATAACCATTCGGGTTCAATTTCCATCTGAACCAATATTTGTAGGAAAATCTACATCATTTAATTCAAACAGCAGTTTAAGTTTATAGGGATACATTTTTAGGATTTTGCGTAAAATTTTCCAATAAAAACAAGAAGACAGTATTTTGAAGACCGTATTGTCACGGAAAACAATTGAAAACTTTCCAAGTAATACAGATACTGCACTTGTGGTCTTTCGAAATCTCTCTTCTGGTATATTTCCAGAAGAAAATTTGAAACATCATATAAACACATTCTAACGTAATTTCGACAAGCTTCATATTTCTGCTCCATACCGCCTCGGTAGTGCAGTGAGCTAGGTCGTATTGTGACAGCTTTTTAGGGTCACATTGCTTTTATGGGCTAGGTTCATATAGTAATTTCGGTGAACATAAAATGTTCGTATATGTTGTATCAATGTCTACCGCCTTCTGGACAGCGTTTGGCTTTGGATATGAGAGTGTTTCTAATTTACGTGGTGTTTTAATAATAATTAAAGAAATCTCTGTGCCATGCTATAAAGTATCTACACTGTGAAATATTTCCAGAATATTTCGGGCATTATCCTTATTCAATTAGTTTATTATGCTCATATAAATATGTCAGAAGTTATAACTTTTGACATAAAAAACTTTGACATAGCGAAAAAAAAGCGGTTTCAATTCTGTTATAGTTTCTAGACAAATATTTAAAATATTCCGTGTTTTCCTGCGTACGTTGTAATATGGTCGGCTTTCACTTTACTTCCGTCAAAAATGGCAAGGTGTATATTTTAAAGAGTTTTTATATCCTCAATTTATACCTCGCAAAGCGAAGGACGATATGGGGGTTAAAAGGATAAGCCTCTTTATACGTTTTCAAGGGGGAGAATAAACCAAGTATTAAGAAGATTAGCTTTCTGAAAAGCATACTTATACCTTTAAATTAAGTACTAGAAGCGAATTGGATTATTTGTGGGGCACAGATATGTTGAAAGGCTGGAAATATGGTCTACTTTTATTATAATAATACTGAAATCCTTGTAGGTAGCCTAAATGAATTTAAATTATCTTTCCTCTAATTCGAAAAGGAGTGGATAACGAATATTACTGATAGTGTTCTTTCACAGATAAGAAGCGCTATAAATCGAGATTTTATGGTTCGATAATACGTAACTGTGATAATTTATTGAATCATGTAATCATAAATTAGCAGAGAATGCAGATGTAATAGCAGTTCAAGTGAACATAAAGTCGATTCTGATAAGAGTCCAGTTTTATATAATATAGAGTACAAATGTGTACAAAGCAGATAAAAAATTTTAGGCTATACTTTTGAATATAACGTTTATATTCATTATATTCTAATATTTGTAATAATTATACTGAAATTATTTTCGACATATCATGAATTCAATTTGTCAAAAACATGATAATATAAATCATCAAAAAATTATAATACAATTTAAAAGAAAACACTTTACCTACTAAGTTTAATTATGACATACTTACTACACTTTCGATCTTTATTTTGAATACTTACGATTTCCTGTTTTTAATTATTTTGCAGGTGGTGTAATCCCAAAATTAACTACAATCAAGGATAATAGAAAACTTAGACTACAAATTCAGTATAGCAGTGAGTACAAGAAAAAAGAACTGACTAAAAGATTTATTAATACAGTCACAAAATTTGTTATAAGGTTTTTCAAGTGATAGAATCACGACTTTGACTGAACTAGAAATATTTTTTAAATCATATAAATCTGACGCTGGAGTCACTGTAGCACTGAATAATACTCTGACAAAAAATAATTATCGTAGAATAGGGATATATTGCTTGATGACATACGTATGTACAAATGTACCCTCCTTATCTCTTTTGCGATATAGTTATTTCACTCATGAACAGGCAAGTACAGAATCTGGTTCTAATCATTTGATGCTGTTAGAGGGTGTTAATTGACTTCAGGCGAACTGAAATTATCAGATTGCGTCGACAGCAAATGCCGGTAGAGTGTAGGGGAAACTGGAGAAAACGACAGCCACATATCGGATGAAAAGGAGACTATATAACTTCTAGACTAACTATACATAATTCCATCTGCCTGTACTCTATTTGCTAAAATTAGTAATTTCTTAAATAATATTTAGTAACTTTAACTTAAGAATCAGGTGTAGACAAAGCTTCCAAAAGCTAAAAAAAAACTCGTATCTTTTTCTGGTTGGTTATACAAAAATAGGTCAATTATTTTGAAACAATGATTGTCTTTCTTGTAATGTTTACAACTCTTTTCGTCATGTTGCGGAGCTATGGCAGGATCGAATTTTTTTTAAAAGACATTTAATTGAAACATTTATATTTTTAGTGATTTGGATAGAACGCCATCACGAATTTATTCATATGAGGGTTGATGAAGTATTGACAGATTGTCAATTGCTGGGATTGCTGTGTTACAATAACTCTTTGTCTAACATATTACCTACAAACATTTGGATAAAAATCTCTCGTACTACTAGAGTATTTTGTTAAACGATTGCTAATCTGTTACAGGATAAAAATAATTTTGTCTTCGCTTAACACAGTACTACAGTACTCCACTAATACTTACTGGTTTTACCGATCAAGAAGAAACTGGTTAATGGCTTCCCGATATACTGCAACTTGAACTTATTTTCATTTTAATATAAACAACATCCATGCTACAGCAGAATTTCAAGTTCTAGAATTTGAACCCCTACACTAAGAGAGAAATCTTGCTTAAAATATCTAATAAGCCATAGTTTTTTGAAATAATTAATTAGGTATTTATTTTTGCCTACTATTTTTGAAATATTTATTTTCTAAAATTAAATAATTATTATTTACTACAAAATATTTAGTAGTAGACATACTCTCAGTGCTCTGTATAAATTTAAACAAATGTATTTAATTGTCGAAAATAAATATTTGATATTAATAATTCTAGTGAAATTGTTTAAATTCAACGATTCATTATGGAAATTCTTATTTTTAACAAATACATTTATTTCCCAATTAAATATTTAATTGAAACCGCGCTTCCGCGTATACTATCTTCTTCAGCTTCTTGGACAATGGCCATTATAGCAGTCGTCGCACAGCCATTTTTGTATCGTGTTGTGTGTTTGTTTGCACGAAAAGGGTAAGTGTAATTAGCTGTTCAGTGAATAATAATACAATGAACTAATTGTTTGGCGTATATATGTGCAATAATTTTATATTGTTTTTAGGTACCTATAGTATTAATTAATGAAATAATCGGTACAATATCAATCAAACTTTATCTAATTTTCAATATTAAATATTTGGTAACTTTAAATACTTACTTGTCTCATTTTGGAAAACAAAGTTTATTTGTCAGTAATAAATCTAAATTAAGTGTGCCAAATAAATCCGTTTGAGAAAAGTAAACATTTAATTCAGTAGGTACACTAAATTATTTTTTCCATGGCAATTAAATTTATTAGACAATATTAAATACTCAGTGTAGCGCCGAAGCACCGATGACCGACCCTGTCTAACCTCACCATCTTGGTCACTTTGGCCATAATTAATATATTATAGTTCATGTACTAATAAAAAGGTTTTAGATGAAGTTAAGTGCTTATGCATATAATAAATCAGCTGAAAACTGAAAATTCATGTTCTTTTCAACTGTATCTCATCATCAATCATTTTTACGGTATCATCATCTAGTATAGGTTTAAGAACATAGCAGTCGCTGACTTCCAAATAAATCAAGTGTGGGTAACTTATTATATAATATTAAAGATGTCTTCTGACAGAAATAGGTTCACTGTTCCTATTTTGATCAAAATAGTGATGAGACATTTTTGATAAACAGAGGTCTCAAAATATGATGCCCATATCGCTTTTATTTTTCCATAAAAAGGAATGGAGCAACATAGCCGTTTTGTCGCTCTTCCCATACCATTACATACCCGCATTATTTCTAACATACATAAAATATATGTTTATCACAGGTCACAATAAGCTTCATGTAATTTCCTTTGAACTGTTTGTTTGTGATTTATGAACCTGTGGCTAGTCACGAAATAAATGTTTTAAATTTAATTCCAACTAATTAACTAATATCGTACCAAGTATTTCAGTCTGGAAGCAAATGCATGTCAAATTTTCATAACGGTAAAACACGTCATTAAATTAGAAATTTATGGCAGCAGAAGAAAAAACGTTATGAACCTGAAATGTTTTTCATTGGCCAATAAACCCCCTTCTAGCAGTAATTTATTATACCTTGTAAAGTAATAATAAATAACTAGTAAACTATTAACTACCATGGTATAATAAAATTAAGGCAATTTTATTCCCAAAATAATAATCCTCTCTGTGCTCTATACAATAGTTTCTTCGTTTAACTTAAGTTTATATCCGCAAAACAAAAAACACAATGTGTTATTCAAATTCGCGTTTACGCAACTTATGTAATACTAAGTCGGTTAAATTAATATAGGGTCATTAGAAGAATAACATAACATCTATAAAGGACCAAGGATGAAGTAGGAAAATTCAAATTTTGTAATGTAATATGCGAGCTTCTGACAAAAAATCATAGACTGTGATCTTGGTTCCCGAAATAAAGGGTCGGTTTGTAATAATGTGTCTAGTAAAAATAAATCATTAATACATAATTAACAATACTGTCGGAATAGTGAAATAAAATAAAACTTCATTCAAGCTTGCTGAGTGTGCATTCTGATATAGATTGTTAATTCATTATTATATTATAACTAAACCTATTTATGTAAATATTGATTTACTAAATAGAGCTATTATTTTATATAAGATTAAATTACATCGTGCATAATTTAATCGTAAATAGATTTGAATATTCATCCCATGCTCATTTTAACGTGTATTTCAATTTAGTTGCACATATTCAATGGAGCTTCAATCGCACCACACAACTATAATACATAGGTACATAATCCACATGATTTAATTATTTTTAAAGGTGTAATGATTAATTTGTTTAATGTCTAAAAATGTAAACTCATGAGTAGTGTTTCTTTTGGAGGTTTTGTGAAACGGAGTAGCAAATTATTTCGTGCATATGTCGAGCTTCTAGGGATTCATGTACTTAATGTGGGCCTTTTTAGCCCACTCCGAAATAACTCAAATTTTTTACGTTTCAATTACAATTTACTACAGCAATCCGCAATTTTTTTATAACTGTCGTTTTTCCGGAAATAGGATGTGATGCAGCTAGAATCTAAAACTTCGTCATACTTTTGTATCTTTGAAAGTAAGTAAGATATGGGAACGAAATTGGTATCAGATTTTTTTATACTTTAATTACAGTTTATTACAGGAAATAAAGGATTCTTACCTACCTCTATCTAAACAGCGTTAATAAACAAACAAAATATTTTCGTAAATAAATAAAATTTAGCTGTGATGTACAATATTTTTGCTAAAATAATTTACTAATAAATAGATCAGGAATATGTTGAACAATTCCAGGACACTTCGCCGGATATCGAAGAAGCAAGAGATAACGTTATTTGAATGTAAAACCGTTGTCTGTATTAATACAAGCATTCCTAAACATTCCTGCATTATTTTAATTATTTAATTATTCGACGTTAAATGTCAAAATGTCAAAAGAGGGCCTTAAATGTTTTATCACTCCAAGGTAAAAAACCTTCTTTTAAGCATATAAATAAAGTTTAATATAATAAGAATTATTTCTGATCTACCATACAGATTACAGATTACAGATAATACCCTTTCCTGTTTTTACAGACTAGCGCAGGGTTGTAGGTATCTATAGTCACACAAATTAATTCAACTAGTTCCAGCACAAGCACCGAAACATTTATTTTATTTCAAGTTTATTTTATATTGCTTCAAATAACCTTCCTTACCAGTAATTGGCGCTCCTTCTTCTAATTTTTATTTCAAATAATACAACTCTGTAGTCTGTGTATCTAAAAGTGGATTGTGAAAATATTCCTTTGAATGTTTTTACATAAGATAATTTGATTTAATCCCTGGTATTGATGTTACTGTATTCACTGAGATTTAATATCCAGCTTCTGGCTCTTGCTCCAGTTTTTTATTTTAAAGCTATTATTTTTAAGCTGTTTAAGAGCAGAACTACAGAAGCGGAAAATAACGATATTATTTAATATCTAATGCAGCCAAGTATAAAGTATTTCCTATGCTGTATTTGTATAATTAAATTCTGTTATATACTTGTTTACGTTTAATTAAATTTTGAGTGAGACAATTAAGTTTGGACAAAGGAGGTAGGTATATGTTTTATTTCAAGAAACATAGCTATAATTGAATCGTGCTTAAGTAAAACAAAAGAAAAGTTCTTCCTTTGAATAAATGCATTCTCAACTTATCAGTATTAGCATTTTAGAAGCAATTACTCGTATAACACTAGGCTACGACTCCACTGCTTCATATTTATAAGAGTTAATAACATTCCAATACTTTAGATATTTCGTTTGCATACTTAAATTAAAATATTTATTATTCACAAAAACAAGGTTTATGCAACAAATATGCTTGCCATTTCTATCCTCTTTTACCCCTCCAGAGTAGTAAAATGGATACGAGAGGAGCTGCGATAACTTTTTGACAGATTTTCCGTCAATTCGATAGTTATATCTCCCATGATAACGGGGAAGCCGTTGACTCTTGAGTTTAAAGTCCTCACATAAGCAGAATGTAATGGCAGTATAGTTCGTAAAGAAATCAAGAATCCGCATCCCCTTCTCCACATGATATACTTCTCTCCTCCTGTACAGACATGCCGAAATTCGGCATAAATCTTAGCAACCAGAATTCCAAAGGTCGTTATCCTCGGTTCGTTGCGTCCCCGCAAGTAGCCAGCCTAATCGCATGATTTTGAAAGTGATAGACTGGTATTGTTGAGTCATATTTGTCATATTCATCAATCACTAGCTGAGAATAAAATTTTCCTGAAGAACGGCGAGGAGGAAAAACGGAAAGAATATTAGTGTGCTGAACGAAATCAGCAAGCTTGTTCCAGATCACACTGTTAAGCTAGTACTGCCAATACTGATCATTGGAGCCCTTGATGGAGTAAAACACACACAACTTTATCAGAACTAGAGAATAGAATGTCGAAATTCAGGCAGAAATCTTTAGCAGCAGAATCATCTTTAGTTCATTTTGTTTGCTCAGGGAATATGAAACTTAGGTCCACTAACTATTTACCAGTTGGTTTGGGTGTGACTGTTAGTGTAGTCAACGTCTCTCTATGAGTATCGGAGTCACAGAAAAGGCGTAAAATAAACTACTTCAACTACTACTTAACTACTTAAATTAAATAAAAAACTCCTTAAATACTTACACTACTTAAATGCAGTCAAAAGGGCTCAAAAAATTAAGAACACCCTGTGTTGTTGCCAAGCTTTCGGAAATGTTTATTTCCTTTCTCAAGACATAAACTTGAGATTAGTAGAAGAACTTTGTAAAATTTGAACTTACAGAAAACAAAACTGTTGAAGTAAGTTATAAAAACACAAAAAATATTAAAATATTACTAGAACTGTATAAGACAGTCACAATTATTTTACTTTTAAAAAATAACTACATAATGTTACAATATATCAAAGACTCTGGGTCTTGAATCTTTGATATCCCTACTATGGTAACATTATGTAGTTATTTTTTAAAAGTAAAATAATTGTGACTCGAGCAGGGTAAATAGCTGTCTGCTTGAGATACAGATATACGAGTACTTATTTGTTGTCGACTTACTCAAAGTATCGACTCTCAAAAAATTATAATAAGTAACCGACTATTGACACATAATAACTAAATATCTACTCGGATGTTAATACATAGATATTAAATAATACGCGAGTAAGGATAGTTTCTATATATAACAAATGGATAAAATAGATATGAAATAGATATGGATAAAACTATACAGCTTTTGAAAAGCTTTATTAGTGTCTTTCACCATGTTATGCTTTTAATATGATTTTCAATATAGTTTCCTAATAATTGGCTTCAGTTTCCGCTGAACCCCTTATTACGTGGTATGCATATCGGTTAGCACATCTACTTTTGCTCATGACTCACGATTTCAAGGTTTTTGTGTATATTTTATTAAGTTAAGTGTATTAATATCGAAAAACACCTTAGTTTCTTGTAAACACACTTATAAATGATATATTGGTACAACTTTTACATGACTATAGTAGATGGATTAGGTACGTTCAGAAATAACATGAAATATAGCCTATCAATTCAATTTATACTAAATGAAATTTCACACTTTTTCAGTGTGAATAATAGGTCAAAATCTAATTAGTAATTCCAATTTCATTTTATATTTTTCTTTATCAATATCTAATCAAGCCAGAGTAGGTTTAAAAATCGCAAGTTGGAATCAATTTCAATCAACCTACGGAAAAATAATAAAAAGTCACAACTAAGTACTTTTTTCGATATATCAAGTTTGAACAGGTTGTCACAAAAAGCTTCTGAGAATAGATAAATGAACAGTGAGATAATTACATACTGTATTACTCAAAATAGGTAGAAGTTAAATATTCGTAGATTCAAAAGCAGGAGAAAATATATAAATAATCACTTATATATGACTATAAATCACAAAATAATGCAGTGTTGTTCATGAACACGCACGCACATGCTCAATAAATTTGCTTATGCCTTGAAATAATTATTACAAATATGAAATGCAGATATCGTAAATACGTCTGCATTAATGCAAGTGAAAAAATCCTGCATTTATAAATATACACTGTAGTCGTTACTTGTAAAATATTATCTATATTTAGAAAATCGCCACATCACCAGTAAAATTTTCAATAGTAATCAGCCAAAATTTCTAGTATTGTTGACCATGACACAAATACAAATTTTCCAGAATTAACTAGAAAAGCAGGACATGGAATTTTAATTGGTAGATGTATTATAAATACCACGGGAATGTCGTTAATTGCATTATAATCTAACCTCAATTCTACAGTAACTAGGTAGGTATACAATACTAGCAATTTGTAGGTATTTTAAAATATTTATTATTTATGAAATTTATTTTTTTAAACACAGCTTTTTTAAACCTAGAACTTCAGTAAAATGTAATAGAATAATAATTGGATTTGTATTACAAAACATACACTCAGTAATGGTTATGGTATAAATGGTATATACATGATATAGGCAACGTATTTCGTACACTTGGGCCTCTCCAGTCCAGAAAAAAAATCCTCGATTAAGAAGGAAGCAACTGCCTATGATCTTTACCTATTATTTAATGTTAGACTGTTATATTGTTATGACATATGCATAGAATAGGCTTAATTGTAAGTTGAACTCTCAGCAATAATATTCACAGTTCACAGTTCACACACAGTATATCTGGCTAGTAGCTTACACAATTTACGATTCAGATAATACTGACACAATAAAATTTTTATACGTGTAGTAAATACACGTTGCCGCTTCCGGAAAGTAAAATATTTTGATAGTTATACGACTTCCTATTGTAACTTCCTATTGTATAGATAAAGCTTACTTAATCTAAATAGAATACCCTGTATATTGCTGTATATGTCGATTTTACGTTAGGTACATTTTAGGGACACTTTATATATTGATCCCTATTGCTAAAACGTAGAGCTTTCGAGAATTTACAGAAATATTTACAGATTTGCAAAATTATTCTGTGAATAACTTATAGACCAAATAAAACCTATTTTACTGTAGACGTTATAAGGAAGCTAGTAGATAATTAACGGACTGTTAAAACATATTTAGTTGTACACAAAGTGATCAAATATCTTCAATTTTTTAAGTGAAAACCCCCAATTTTTATTAGTCTAATTAATTCTGCGCCCAAAGATGTCATTAGTTAGAAAACAAAGAAGTTGTAACGGGGTATAGCAGTATAAGAATAACTGCACTTTTTTCTTTCCACATGACTGGTATACTTAATCTTAACTTAGCCAGTCAAGCTAACATTTTATTACATATCTGTATATAGCGCATAATTGCAAATCTGCAAAAACGTATAGAATGCTCCAAAGTTGTCGATGTAATATTTATGAAAGTAATTATAATATTCTAGCAATACTAAACCATAAATCTATAATTTATTCTACAGACCATGGATCACCATTGGCATCTTGGCTATTAATGAAGATAGAGAGTTGATAAGGTGAGGATATGTGAGTGTCCGATCCGATTTCAGTGGATTTGGAATGATTTCATTTTTAAAATGTCAAAAACTCTATTTTTAGTTTAGTTCAAATATTATTCATTATATTTGTGGTTTTTTAAGCGGTTTCTCTGAAAACACTGAAGGGAGATAGAGATACTGATGGACCCTTCGAGTGAACGTGGTTTTATTGCCCATTGGATTTTGCAATATCATACGCATGCCTATATTATTTGACCAAGTTCTCTAGAGTAGGATATATATAGTATATCTGCCTCGTTAAGTTTTCGGAATTTTTTGGCAATATAATAGTACTATTATAGGTATATATACAAGCGTTGCAACAAATAAACAGGATTTGATATTAAAAAACAAAAACTAGCTACTGTAAGCGAGATGTTTGTTTGCCCTAAAAATATATTATGCAAAACCAAATTAACGCAAAGCATTTTAAGCAAATTTTGCTATAAATAAGATTTTAGCGTATTTGATGAAACAAAAGAGTTATTCAAAAGGCCCCCGTAAGCCTTTACTTATTACCTCAAATTTATAAATTATATATTGATATACTTTTACAAAACGAATAATTTTAAGTACTTTTATCACAGATTTTAGAAAACATATTTTATTTATAGATTCACAATTATCAACTATATATTTAATTTGAATTGACCGTGGCAAAAATAAGATTTCGACGGAAGTACTGGTTTGTTTTTGCGTAAACATCGTAATATTTTTGTCATCGTTTGAATTGAAATTTAGTACTACTTAAAGTAAATTCAGAAATAAATACTATTAAATCAAATATGAAAATAAACACTTGAGTTTGATACTTGTATCTTAAATTTAAAAAATTAAAGTTATCCTTATTATAAGCGGAAAACGAAATATATTTTTTAATTGAAAGCAGTTTGCGACGAAAAATTTGATGATTTTTTGTTACTGAACTACCTACTTATGTTACTATTTATACTTTTATAAAGAAATAATAAATATGTTACAAATATAATAACAAAATTAAGAAAGTTAGAATTTCACTTCACACACTGCGTAATTTATATTTAATTCAAACTCTCTGAAAATAATTATAATAGGGCCTTACAGCTAATTTTAAATAAAATATGACCTACAATTCCTCTGAATTAGGTTCGGGTTACTCATGCTTGTCTGTATGTGTGTGGGTTTACCTTAGTAGTGTTGGCAATCTCCGCGAGCCAATGAATCATAGCATAGCTTTCGCCAGGAGATACGTTTTATAGACTGCTTAATTGGCTACCTGTATAGCGCTAGCCAAAAATATTTTATAGTACCGGCAGTTCAAGGTGATTTCAAAAATACATGTGTGGTAAAACCTCAATTACTATCTATACTAATATATTAACTGTAACGTACATTTTAATGTCGTTTCATGAGGTTGACTATTATGCACCCCGTAAAACACCCAACCTAATTGTTGGTGGCTTAAGTTCTCCGTTTTTCAATTCTACGTTGGAGAACGCTCATTGGCTAGAAAAAACAGTAGCCCCTCCAAAAATCCAACAGACTATCAGGTGTAATTAGGATAGACAAGGCAGACAGTTCCCGTCTTCGAAAGTAGGCAGATGCAGATGTGAGTTATTTTACCTTTTGATATATATAATTTATTCACTTTCATTATTGGTTGCGATTATAATTATTATTAGTACAGAAATACGATCATAGCGATTTGTAGTTATTATTAAGTAATTATATTTCATATATAATCAGGATTTACCTGGATTTTAGGTAAATTATTTAGGCGTGGTCAGGGAGATTTTTTTTGTCACCCTATATGGTGAAATGTAGTACGATTCTAAACAATAGAAAATAGTTTTAATATGATTTTATAAATTTGTGAAGCTGTGCTCTAGTCCGGAGATTATAGAAAACATTGTTTTTTAAAACCAATAAATTTGAGTTTTCTTGCCTCCATTTTGTTTGAATCAGATTGCGATTATCCACCACGTGTTGTGCCCTTTGGGAATTAAGTTAATTATCTTATCGTTATCTTATCTTCTCTTATCTTATAGTTATAATATATGATTGGAGTTATAGAAAATTGCTAATATCGTAATTTCTGCACTAGGTTAAGTAATTTGTTACTTTATATAGATTTGAATAACTCACATTCACGCCGATTAGAAGACTGGAACCTGTTTCCTAACATAGTAAATTCATTGATTATTGTTCTTTGACAACAAATTTGTACAATAAATCAATACGAATTTCTATAACTTGTCACTCAGTTTTTGAAATATTAATGAAATAATTTTTCTCTTTTACCTAATTAGACTGGTAATATTTCCTTGTTTAACCGGTTATGAAACCGTTGTTTTTGGAATTTTGGGTCAGATAATAGAGGGTTTTTTTATTTAATTTATTTTTGTTCCTTCTGAACTATTGTATCTTTCAATAGTAATGATTAGAGTTTTTTATTAAGAAATTGTCGAGTGCTGAACTGTAATCAGTTCATTTGAATGCAATTTTTTGGGTAATTTTATTTGCTTCATTCTGGGTAGGGTCACTAAAGGTTGACACCTTCCAGGTTTTGCTTTTATTTGTTAATTACTTTCCCTGTGAGAATCACAGAGGATTTTTCCATACCAGATTTGCTGGTACATTCCCTTCAGGAATTTATTTATAATTTTTAATCTTGGCTACACTAGCCGTCAACGTTCATCTATATATTTGTAAATTTTGGGGCACTCTTAACACAAACAATTCTTTGTATGTACTCTTCTGAGACGAGGCTGCTGTAACCTGACTGCGAGATCTATAACCTGCTGAAAACTCTGGACGCTTACCACCTGCAGATCCCTAGATAAGAGGATTGGACTTAGCAGTACGTGACCATCATCTGGACTAGAGCTCTAGCTTCCCCACTTTGCCACGGAAAGTCCACCTGGATCCAATCATCAGCACAGGTTAAGGGTGAGAGTACTGACCTCATAAAGAAGGAACGAGATTTTCAGAGTGACCCCGAACCTCTTAAAATTGTGTAAAGTTAGCCAATTTTAAAATTTAATTTTTCAAATTTTTTTCATATTTTAGTCAATATTAAATCATTTTTGAATTATTGTTAAATAGTCACTTTATTATTCATTTGTAAATTCCATTCAATTTGTTTATTTGATTATAGTGTATTCAACTAACTTTTATATAGTTTTCTTTTATCTTATATCTAAAAATTATCCTGGTGCCCAAATAACTTGTCAACAGTCAAAGCCGTCCTAAGAATACTACGCCCTAGTCTCATAAATCTCCCTGAGCTACCGGAGCTAATGTCCATAAACTTAAGCTAGTGGAATTGCACATCCCTAGCTTAGCTGAGTTTGTGGTGTGGTTAAAAGAAAAACCAATATCTAACTAATTATACATAAATTATACCTATGTTCTACTATAGTAACAAGTAGATAAGTTAGGCATAGAATATAGGTATACATAGAAGACATGCCTAAATAAAAAATTAATTAATCTGGATAATTGACGACTTGAAGATTTTTTGTTCGATCTCATGCATGGAAGATTGCCGTACTCTTCAACTCAATCTGAATAAAATTAACACGTGGTGTTCCTTAAACAATTTGAAGCTTAACATTGATAAATGTAATGTCATGTCTTTTTCTAGGAAACATAACTCGGATTCTCTATCCTTATAGTTTGGTACAGTCCCGTCTTCAGCGCCCTACTGTTTTTAGAGATTTAGGTGTTACATTTGATCCACATTTAAGTTTTCGAGAACATATATACGCAGTTATTGCTAAAGCTTATAAAAATTTGGGATTCGTTATACGCAATTCGAAGGATTTCCGTTCCTTAAATGTAATTACAACACTTTATTACACATTTGTCCGTGCTCACTTAGAATATGCTTCACTTATTTGGTGCCCAACTTATAATGTTTATATTGACTTACCGGAAGGGGTACAAAGGAAATTTTTAAAGTATTTGTTTTTTAGAAAGCATGATTACTATCTACCTATCGGATATCCGAACGAGCTGCTCCTATCAGAATTTAAAATACCATCATTACATGCGCGTAGAAAAGCTAACTCAGTAATTTTTTTGTTTAAAATTTTTAACTCTAATATTGATTGTTCTGATGCATTAAGCAGGTTTAACATTCACGTACCTCGGATTAATTCGAGATGCCGTCAAACTTTTACCCAACCTATGGCTCGTACGCACCTACTATATTCTTCTCCAGTTAATACTATGTGTAGCAATTATTTAACAGTTGATGATAGTATCGATATATTTAACACTTGTATTACTAGCATTAAAAGAGCATTTCTCAATGTGTAGATTGATTCATACTATCTCGATGCTATCTATCACCTATCTAGACACAATACTACTCGTATTTATACTATTTCTACTTAAGGATGTTTTGCTTTTGTTTTCACTACTGTTTTGTTTATGAGTGATATATATTGTATTTTTTTTATATATATATATATATATATATATATATATATATATATATATATATATATATATATATATATATATTCAGCTTATAAAAGTTATTTCCTGTTAATTACTTACTATGTGTAGATATACTAACTATACATATGTTAATGTTGGAAACATTCTATACTTACTATATGTTATATGTAATGTTATATGTTATGTGTTCTATCTCTATCCACCTTTGGTATTTACTGTCGGATAGTAGTAATAATAAATAAATAAATAAAATAAATAAATAATATTACATTTCTGATTTAGGGAATAATCGTAAGAATATTGACTGTAATGGACACAAACAAAAAAAAATTTTATTGTGCCACAATACGCAAAAGAATGAACAAGCTATAATATACACATGCATATCTACATATTTTCATGGTGACTTCTACTGGAAGCATTTCTTAATGCCTCCTAATCCTATGCTATTTTGTCTATCTTCTATTCTATTGATTATTTTCGAGAAAAGTGGAATGTCATTAACATTTAATCAGCTATAACTATCGTTTTTATTGAAATACCCTATATATCTAAACATATTAGAATTATTTCTGTGAAATTAGGATATGGTAAGTGCGTTGGGAAGGTTTAATATATTTTAGAAAGGTTCAGAAAAAAATCGCCTATTATATGTTATGTTATCTTATACCTATACCCGTTATATGTTTAGCAAGACAACTAAAAACTCATTAAATACATCACTCTACAATGCGTTGCCACAAAATGTACAAAATTTAAATGCAAATAAACTGAAAGCAATTTTAAAAAACTACTTAATTTCAAGAGCCTTTTATATAGTATGGGAATGCATGGATGCCCTGAACCATGGAGATGTATTTTAAACTTGAAATATTGAAAGAGTAATATTTAATTTTTTTTTTTAATCTGTATAATGTATATATTGCATGATTGGGTAAATGCATTTTTATTTGATGTTGTTGTATTGTGATGTAAAATAACGACTTTGTACTGAATTATATTTTTTTTTGTAAGACTTACCACAAATGTTTTGTTATATAATGTGGGAATTTTAATTCCCACATTAATTTGAGAACTTACCATTTGCGACTTACAGATTTTGCCACCTTGTAATATCACATTCACATGAGAGCTCAGATTCTCAAACCTGGAATTTGTAATATACGAATACGAATGTCAAACTATGCGCCCAAGCTGCCGGATCTATTCGGTCCCCCACTACCTAACCATGTCGGTATGACATGCTCATCGCGTTACACTTTCCATTTTCAATGGTAAAAGTTTGCTCTTTCCCTGTGTACAGAACTACCCTGTATGTTTGGAAATAGCCCAAAGTGGTCTAGCTATTACTGCAAACTGGGAAAAGAAAATATTCTCTACCAAATGTGTAAATGTATAATCAACCGCTGAGTAATCACCCCGTACAATGCATCTAATTTAAGTCAAAATCATTTCCGTTGTGATATAATTGCAATCAACTTGGTTCTAGATATTGTATCCCGCATAATACCTAGAAATGTGTACTTCGAAATTAGTATATACAATCTACAATGAACACGCCAATAATCACATTGTGCGGTACCACATCCGTAAGAAATCGAATCACTCTCTCATATGTTGTCTCCGAGATCAGTAATGCTTTCCTGATCTAATAGATGAGGAAATTATTGACTACTAACAAATTAAGCTAATTCGTTTGGCATGTATTGAAATTAAAACTATTTGCAACAAGATTTGCTATCCAAATTGGTTTAAATTTTCTGTTGTCTTTAAAACATGGCTCATGTTACATAAGAATTGATTTGACCTTGATTAAGTTACACAGACAACACAAAATTCTTAAAACAATCACGTCTTGGTTATTCTGCTGCATTAAACTGATGACGATGATGATAAATAATAAAATGCTAATCATTAATATTGAAAACTGAACTTATTTTGCGTTGAGCCACTTCTCCAGCTAAAGCCAACTCATAATATAATTCTGATCTTCATAAGTAATTTTTCCGTTTGATTACTTTCCTACGAAAACAGGAACAAATTGACATGAGGAATAAATTAGAACGAATTAACGAATTTTTGTTAAGCTATCAACGTTAATATAACTAAACTTTAACCTATATAGTTATAACAGTTGGAATCAGTTGGTTGCATCGAAATGTATACGTATAAAAGCTTCACCTATTACTACCCAATTTTTATGATTTATAACAACAATGAAATATTCAGATGTCAATAAATTCCATACATCAAAATTTCTTCCAAATTCTTGGAACCATATTTAGAACAAAAAGAGAAAATTATGTATCTAATCTTAAAGTACCATTAAGATATTTGGGGGATCTCAACTACAAAGAACTATTAGATATAATTTCAATTACATAACAGCCCCTATTCATTTACCGAGTATTTGAATATAAAATAGTTAAACAAATACTTTCTTGAAATTCATTAGTAGAAATCATATTCACAGTAGAATAAAAATATTTAATAGAATTGTTAACTTGATAAATAAAATATGTTAAGGAAGTATTGTACATTTTTTAAAATGTTGTTTAAATGCATTAAAAACATCGATCCATCCAAAACATCTGTTTTCGTTTTCCAACAATAATTTTCAGAGTAATTAATTACACTTACCATGTGGCAAGATTATACATGCCAGTGTTTGGGATAAGCATATTGGAGTGGGCATTTTAAAAAAAATATGAGAATAACAGTTACTCCAGCTCAGGAAGCTACTAAAGGAAAAATAATTGTGATGAGTATAATATATGAATTTCGTTAGGTACTTAAGGGCGTTATGTATATTGCTAATCCTTTATTTTCAAGACTATACTGTTAATAATGTTTACCGAAACTTTCAGCCATAGGCAATCGAAGCAGTAATCTGAAGTCCAGCAACTTTACCGTTAACTGTAACTGACGAGTATCCAGTTTGAATAACTCTGTGCAGGCATTTATTCTGAGTTAGTTAGAAAATTATAACTTCAGTAGCTATTTGGTGTAAGTGCAAGAAAAATCACATAATTATGGGCATATCTCAGCTAAATAATTTTAGATCCTTGTTCCTTGAAGGAAATAGTAGCTAGCATTAACAAATGACTAGACGATCCCATTAATATAGCGTTTTCTGAAGATATGAATATCGACGGAATTGTTTTAATTTTTGTAAATTTATTAAATATATATGCATGAACACCAAGTTTTCCTAATTTCTTTTTGGTTTTTTAGTTTCATTTACCACCCAGCTGATGACAAGTTCAGCGTGTGTTGATATCAATCATGGAAGCTGAAGCCTGTCGCCGGTTAAAGCGTATAACCCCAACGAATTCCTCAGTGGGAAGAAAACCGGTCATCAATTTCCATTGGTTAACTTTACGTCACCAGCAAAATCCTTTAAGGTATTTACCTTTTTTAAATTGTTAATACATGTGTACAGGTAAACTTTCCAGGTATCAATTTTATCGGCGAGATTGGTTACTTGAGACCAGTCTTAGTGCGCCTGTGACACGCTGGAGTAAAATTTATTCTTGGATATTTTTTAAAAATGAGGTAAGTATTCAAATTCAAAACAAACTTTTGGTATAAGTAACTGATTACCAGTACTGTAATTTTTCGATATACTATTTTTTTATGCATTATAAGAATTATCGGTATATATTAAAAGTACAGTACATACAAAAAGTATAGGTATGTATTAAAAATTTCGCCGTTATACTTTCTTTACCACACTGTAGATATTTCTGTAGTACATATACAGGGTGCGGCAAAAATATGAAATATTTTAAATACCACTGTAACCCTTGCTGATTTTGACATAGTCTTTTAGTGAGAGGTTTTATAGAATGTAAACTATTAAAATTATATTTATGTGAGATTTTGTCATGTGCAATAATTGTAAGAATTAATATGTATATACTGTATCCTTATTTCAGAGCCTCACAGTATGAATTTGGGTAAAAATCAGTCATGTAATATTTCAAAGCTTTTGCCAGACCCACTATATTGTATTAACTATATTACATGTTACATTTGGCTTGTATGTTAAGTTAGGTTAAGTTCAAAAGTTAGTGGGCCGAAAACCAGATCCTTCACCGTGACCATGTGGTGTATTGTGACTCGCACCTATTTATATTTCACCCAACAGGCCGAGCCTCTTAATGAAGCTGAGCAACTTATTGGGTGAGAACTTATTCAGATTCTCTGACAGAAGTTGTCCTTTGCCGTGCCATAATATGTGTTCTGCCGTTTCATCATCTTCTAAGCACAAGCGGCACTCAGCATCTTCTGTTAAGGCGAATTTATACAGATGTTATTTTGAACGTAAGTGACCAACGACCAAACTTTTAGAGTTAAGCATGTTGCAACATGCTTAACTCTACTTGTTTTTACATAACACGCACTTGTTTTTGAAGGGTTTATTATGAACGCCTTCAAATGAACTAATCTTGGTAGTTCTTGCCAGTACCGGAGGATATGTCCCTCAGCCTAGGTCAAGAGCGTTGCTTTGGCAGTACTCGAGGATATGCCAAGCACCGGTTCTGGTCCGACAAATTCAGAAGCAGCACCCTCCCTGGCTAGAGAGTCGGTTGCTTCATTTCCTTCTTGGCCAGAATGGCCTGGGACCCAGACCAGAGTTACCCTATTTTTCCTGCTCAAATGTGCGAGCGCCTGTTGACAACTCCATACCGTTTTTGAGTTACAACGGTATGGAGCCAAGGGCTGCTTGGCTGTCTGAGAAGATTTTTATCAAGTTGCGTGTATGTTGCGTTTGTTCCAGCCATGTAAGTATGTTAAGATTAGGTTTAAATCACAAGTATGTTATTTATAATTTTATTTATATAAATAATTCATACTTGTTTTTTTTTCAGTAATTTCTTTCAGTACCATTTTAATTAATCTTGAAGTGAGTGGCCTTTATAATCTTATATTAATTTAATTTAATAATAGAATATTTTTCATACAAGAATTTACACGTATGGTACATTTTAAGAAAAACTAAATTATATTATTTACTTACCGGAAAAGCATTCGTACTTTGCCATATCATAAAATTGTCAGGTAGAATGAGAAGTATCAAATGAATTTATTTATATTTTAAATGAAATGGCTTCACTTCTAACGCTGTAAAGTCTACAAAACCGTCGGAATCAAACTTTATTTTGTTTCTTAAACTTTCCACTGCAATGTACAACTTTCTTATTTCTCTTATTTTCGGAATAAACCGCACCATCTATTGTGCTTTTGAGGATTTCGCGGATAATCCCCTCTGACAAATGTCTTATAAGTGAATTTTAAAACAAGTTACTGTAGCTTGCAAACGTTAAAGTAAATTTGGGAAGATATTTACGGTTTATATATTTAAAAATGATACGAATAATTTAAATGGATCTTGTAAATACGTAATGGTAAATAAAAAATAAGGTAAATGTGTCATGAGTTTTATTATATTAATACACATGAATTATTTGTTAATTGGATATTAATGTTTGCTTTATGAGAAAAAATCCAATATATGAAATAGCTATTTATAGTTGGGAAAAGTACTATTTTATATAACGAGCAGATTTCTGTGGAACGAGCGCTAGCGAGTTCCGCAAAAGCATGCAAGTTATACAAAATTGTGTCTCCCAACGTGTTTCATACAAGATTTTTTCTACTTTTGACCACGACATGCATGTTTAATCAATCGTAACTTAAGAACAGAATAATGTTTTTTAGTTTACAAATCACATTATGTTCATTCTTGTGTACTGTTAAGATACTTAAACTTATTCAGTATACTTAAACTTAATTTATGTCAAGTTTGACACTTCTAGAGAATACATTTTTCGTAGAAGTAAATCAGTAGATATTATACTAGTTATCATCATGTCAGATATCGAAAGCGATATTCTTAGCGATATAGAAGAAGCGGCCTAATGCGCTTTATCTACTGTTATTCCTACAAAGTCAAAGTTACGGTATGATATAGCCTATACGAAATTTATTGCCTGGTGCGAGAATAAAAAGGTGAAGCACATAAACGAGAAAATCTTGCTGGCGTATTTCCAAGGAAAGAAGAATATGAAGATTCCAAATTATGGAACCTATATTCCATGCTGAGAACAGAAATACCACTAAAAAGAAATGTAAATATTAATAAGTATATACCAGTCTAATATTATTTTTAAAGCGCCACTTCGATGGTTACCAGCCTAAAAAATCAAATGTTTTGACGAAAGAAAACATTATTGATTTTCTGACAAAAGCTGACGATGCACATCACTTAATAAATAAGGTACTTAAATATGATATACCAAATACAAGTAAAAATAAAATGTTTTATGTATGTATGTTATTTGACAGTTTTTTACTTAAATTGGTTTATTTTAGGTAGCTTTAATTATTGGAATAGCTGGTGCTTGCCGGAAAAGTTAATTGACTTTCCTTCGTCTGGAAAACGGGATCGACCAAGGACAGTACATTAAAGTAACAATTCCTAATACAAAATCTAAAATATTTCGCGAATTTGCAGTTACATCTGGAGGTACTGATGATTTAAATTTCATTGAAATTGTAAAAAAATACGTTTCTTTGCGACAACCCAATTTAAGAAACGAACGATTTTTTGTCAGGTACTCTCATGGAAAATGTAGAAACCCAAGCTGTGGGTATTAATACCTTTGCAAATTTACCCAAAAAGATAGCCCATTTTTTAAAATTTCCAAATGCGAGTTTATTTACCGGTCACTGTTTTCGAAGATCATCAACTACACTGCTTGCAGATTCTGATACGAATATTCTAAAAATTAAGGAACATGACGGATGGAGGTCGAATACCGCATCAGAAGGCTACGTAGAAAATTCCATAGAGAATAAGTAAAGAATTGCGCGTCCAAGATTCTCGAAGAGACATCGGTAGAAAATACACAAATAAATACAATTGCGAAAACTTTTTTGTCAGCTGGAGTTAATCTCAATAATTGTACTAATTGTGTTATAATAGTATATTGTTATATTAGGATTAAAGTGTCACTTTTTTGGATAGCAAATTTGTATGTGCGAGGCGAAGCGTAGCGAGGTCGAGCGGATGCAAAATTGCGAGACAAAAAAGACACATTTAATCCGAATACCTATAATATATTATTTTTGTCTGCAACCGAAATCCCCTATTTAATTTATTGCGAAAATAATACTGAATGTTGATAGTGATAAGGATAATCCAAGCACCGTTGCCATTTCTAATGTCACAACATCTGAAAATAATCTAACTATTAATGAAAACGTGTTGGACTGCTGCGAGAATTGCTCCAAGAATGAGGGTACTGGCAGTTTCTGTGGTCCATTTAATTTTAATACTTGTTCAAATTATTGTAAATACTGTTAAATAAACTTTTATAAATTAAAACTTGATTGACACTTTTACTCTAAGTATTAAAAACCCCTCTTTACTTTCTACGGCACTCGTAGGAGATAGACGAAATACCAGAACTGCCATACGCTCCGGGGATACTGAGTCCGTTGTGGGGACTGAGAAGTACCGAATTTATTGGAACTACTCATTTTCCACGCTCATAAAAATATCGACTAAAATGAGGCAAGTATAAAACTTTACCAGCTTTTACTCTTGCACAACTGAGTATTATATTAACAGTTTTAGTACTTATACAATATTTTATACAATATTTTACAATATATTGTACAATATATACATTATTTTGTAAAATATTTTATAATTGATTTTAAAGTACGTGCAGTTTTTTGGAAATAAATGGAATTAATTATAGAGTTTATAGCATTTTCCATAATTTCACGTTTCATATTAGTTTTATGATATCGTCAGTATTTTACCAAGTGGAACTATAATACTTCGATACACGACTAAGTTAAGGAACATTCTAGATTATTGCATGTTTCCACTGGCTTTATTGCACAACATCACCACTATGAAATAAAAGCAAAAATTTGAACTCGTATTTGATAGAAAGCAGAGAATTGTTTCGCCATAGTCAACATCAATTCGCCGAGCATGATTGCGCTCACAAGCACGCGTCCAAATTTATACAATAACCCTATACGCGGTCCTCTAAACGGATTACTCCGGACGTAGCGATTAGCGCGGAAATTGACTATTACAACCCGGAAAATATGCGACCCGGCAGATGGCGTCCTTTCTATTAATAAAAAATTCGACGCTAAATTAAAAATAACACCACAACTTCAAACAAGCGTGATTCCAATTTACATGCAGATCGTTCGGTAAAACAAATATTGAGATTTCAACTTTTAGCTATTCTAAAGGTTTTTACAAAAGCATAAATGTTGAACGTTCGCATTTCAAAGTCATCGTAACCCTCTTATTTCGCCGCATGGCGTCCTTATTAGTAATAAAAAACATTTCGTTAAATTACACATCAAAACAAGTGATAAGTAATTCTGGAAATTTTAACTGCTACAAAGTGTGCCCTAAATGTCGAATTCATCTGAGGAATTTTTCACACTATAATGCGATCAACACACTAAAGTCTAAGCCACCAACCCTATTATTAATATAATTTAGTATAATTTAGAAAATAAATTAAAACATCACACCACCTCAACTTCAGAGAAGCTTATTGTAATTCCTGATCGATTGCTTGATCCTGTGAATTACAAAAAAATCGATCCTAACTTTTAGCTACCGTAAAGTCGTTTGAAAAACATACTTAACCACTATTAATAATAATTAATAATTGATTCACTTCACCACATCCATTGAGTTACTTATTGTCTAATAACAATTCTCTTTACGATGGAGTTATATTTATACAGGATGTAAAAATATATTGTATAGGATTTCGAGGGGTGATACTATATCTAAAATTAAAAATAAAAGTTCTTATGAAAATAATTTGCTCCAAAATGATACCTAAGGGACTTACACAGAAAAACATATGTTTTACACTGTTATTTTATGGTTAGTAAATAATGTGATGTCGAATTGAACACGTTTTGTTAGTAAATATATCAACAATGTAAATATATTTACCAAAACATAAAAGTAAAATTCATAATTTCAATTTCTTAAATAAAATTTACACCAATACTACAATTTAACAAATCAGAATTAAATATTAAACGATACCCGGTCAGATAACTCCTTGCACCATCCTCAGTTGTCATGTCATCTATCGTCCTCGTCTCAAAAGTCAGTTTTACGGCTGACCAAAGCGTTATTTGCAGCAGTAGTAGTAGTGATTTGCAGTCCGTGACCGTTTGGAGCTGAGCTATAATAATACAGATCTGTTCAATTAGCACTAAGAAATTAGTGTCCCCTGAAAGACTTTTGGAAAAGTTCTTTATACTCTCAAGAATTATTTTATTTAACAGATACTAAATAATAGAAACTTGAATCAGTACCAGGTAGCGTGTTATAGAGTTTCGTCCCATCTGTGATGCTGCGACGTGTATGGGTAATATAATTGCTGATCCAATTTTACCGGTGAAATGTTATTTATAATGAAACTTGTTTCATGAAACCTATTTATCGAGCATTTATTTTAATGTATGGGGATTTTAAAAGTTTCAGTACGAGTAGGTAACTGTAGGTTATGGCTATTTTCCGTTGGTGGTCCATACGAATTTAGTGGCATACTTTGTTGACTATTAATACCAAATTTCACAGTCTTTACCTATCATTAATTAAAAGTCATAGGAGTAACCGATAACAAGCAAAATGAAACCAAAATGTCTTCTGACATATTTCATTGACTTGTATGTAATGTCTGTTATTCAGAAGTGTCCCAAATATATAACAGAACTTAACAGGAAGGTTGCCGGCTAGTCGGCAACTGAAACGCGATTTTTAGCCCAACTAGCTGATTAGTTTAACTATAAAATACTACTATTGAAACAATTCTGATCAATCTAAATGTTTTTTATGACACAGCCGTAACTGAGCAGCTTTATATTTTTCCTTTCATATTAAATTGGCAGACAAATAAATTAAAGTGGTCTGTATTACTTACAGCCTTAATTCAAGTATAATGATAACGCTTTACCACAGTGAATTAAATGTACTGTTTAATGTATCAACGTCTCATGTAATTAATGTAAGTACTTTAATCTAGAACTAGCATAATGAATGATTCTCCATTTAGATAAAAAAGACGCAGGTATTTTACTTGGAATGAATGATTTATAGCTGACATACATTTATCGTTGCTTGTCCAACAGTATACTATTTTTCATTAGTAAAAATGATACAACTCCATATTTATTACCTGTACAATTAAAGGTAATTTAATATTTCAACTACTAAAGGTAACACAAATTTGCATTTTCAAACTTTCTGAAATAAAAAACCTACAAATATCTGCAAAATTGGTAAACGTTTTTAATAGTTAAAAAATAATTATTGTAAGTAGCATTTTTAGAAAAAATATATTTGAATTAGGTATATTTTATTGGATAAAAATATTTTTAATAATTTGGTTTCTGTTATAGTTTCTAATACAGGATAATAAGATTGGTGTATACGGTGTGTTTACTCGTATATCGACTCGAAAATTAAGCAGAACTAATAAAATAAAATAAATATACGATGCATATACCGAGCGCGTGACAAGCTTAGGCATGATATTTTATTAAATATGCACTATCAATCAGTCCCACCATCACCATTCGCCCAGAATGTAAATAATATTACCACTACTACTTGTTTGAATTCCCCCAGCTTTATGGATTGCGATGCTTCCAATGACAGTCAAGATGACATCTTTGTAGTTTATTATCAAAACACTCGCAGTTTAAAAAATAAAGCACCTGAAATGTTAAATTCGTCTGTTTCTGATTCCTTAGTCATTATTAACATTTACTTTCCTCCAAATACAGGAACTTAGAGATTATGAATTTTTATTGGAGGCAATCGAATATTATTTTTTATAGGAATATAATAATGACAATTGTTGGTGATTTCAATATAGGTACGTGATTATTCATCTTATTTACGTGATCGCCGTCATAATAATCAAATCAGATTACTAAGAACCTTCTTGAATGTATTAAGTTTGTCTCAGCACAACCTCGTTTGTAACCACTTTGATCGAATTCTCGATTGGTTCTTTATAATAAAAACCATTGGTGGGTGGGGTTAGGCATCATCCATCCCTACAAACTTCTTTTAAATTTAATTGCAGTACTAACTTGAAGCATAAGTTTCCCATTAACCGTGTTAATTGTTATAATTTTAGATAAGCTAACTTTTTCAAGTTTTGCGAATTCAGCTAACATTGATTGGAGTCCTAAATTCATTTACCAACGTTGAAGATGCTTGCACCTATTTTTATGAGAAAGTCTATAATACATTTGATGTTTGTTAACCTAAGTTTACCTCTGATCATAGGAATAATTATCCTCCATGGTTTAACTCTCAAATATAAGATAAGAGAAATAAGAGATATTAAGATCAAATCCAAAATGTTACCTGCATATAAAAATAACAATAATTAAATAGCATTTTAAGAACTTATAAGACTTAGAGCTAAAGTAAAGCGGGATGTTGATACAAAACACATATGCAATCAATTGCAAGCAGTATTAGCAACTAGCCACATACATTTTGGGCACTTGTTAAAAGCAGAGTAGGTTCTATAGCATTTCTAATAACATGCATTTCAACGGGCAACATATTAACAATCTCAGTGCTATTTCGAACACCTATGCAGATTTTTTCAGTAAATCCTTTACTCAGTCTTCCAGGATGCATGCAGATAGTGCTGTACTGACACCTATTGATCAGTTACATATAAATGAGTTTGAAGAAAATAAAGTTCTTACTGCCCTAAAGCGAACTAAACCGAAAATGACAACTGGACCTGATGCGGTGCCGGCATTAATTTTTTTACGGTTTTATTTTAAAACTGTGTTTTAATCATCTCCAGATGCTGCCAACTTGGTTGGCGAAACGCGCGTCCAGTGCAGTATAGTGTTTTGGTGTTATGTGGAAAAAAACGTCAGTGTTAATATATACTTTTTATATGTAAAAGGTTTCGGAAATATACAAAGATATATTAAAAAAGCAGAAAGCATTGAAAGCATATTTTGGAAAGTTTATATACATTTTTGTAGACGTTAACCGTCTCCACTACATATCTGGTTAACAATTGATACTATAATTTCCATAAACCAAAGAGTAATGTAAATTAAAATTTAGGCAATTATAAATATTTAAGCAAATTTAAACAATTATAATAAACTTAGGCAAACCTCTTGTATTTGTAAAGGCACCGATGGTATGTAAAAATACTAAACCACAGTAAGTCGAGTCCAGGCGGTGTGTGACTAACATTGAATTAGTATATGAGCAATTTTGTCGTGCGAATTAATAGTAGATGCAAATTATAGAGTTTTGTCATTGTATCTGAGGTTAATATATCATCCAAAGGAAAGATACTGGAATCTGTAGACAAAATAATGTTATATGCTTGAGTGATATGCTAAACAGTTTTAAAAATTTACTGAAAGTAATAATTTTTTGTGGCTTGTTTGTTGTCTTCATACTCTATGATTCATTCAATTTACTCTACTTGCAAAATAATGAAACGGATGAAAGCAGATGTATTCACAATGAAGACTGCAGGTATACTATCAAGGTAAAGTGTAAGTGTAAAATGCAACTTTTAAAGTTTGTCCAGAAGAATTAAGCATGGAAACATTAATTAACTGTTTGTTTGATTTCAAATTGTGAGATCTGTCAAATCAATCAATATTTCAGAAATCGTTTCATCCAGGCATATGTGGCATTATACAGTGTCCCCCTAAAGTCGTGCACAAATTCATTGTTAGATAAACAAAAGAAATTATTAAAAATTCCCGAAAAACGTCGATTTTTGAATTTAATTTACTATTTTTTCAAATAATAATTTAATATACAGGGTGACCTATGTTCGAGTAATGACGTCATCACAATTTTTTTTGAATGGAATACCCCACTTTTTTTCCAATTTTCGGATTACCCTAACTGAGCTGATTCCAAAAATATACCATAAGTTGCTTCTAATTGTTACAGGGAGGACAACAATACCCAAATTATTTACAAATACTAAATTTATTTACAAATAAATAAACGTACTAAAAATTGGATCAAAGCACCACATATCACTTTAAAATGTCATTATTTTTTGCTATAATTTCTTTGATGTTTTTTTTATTTTATCTGCCTGATAGAACGTGCTCGTGTATTTCTTGCAGGCAATCATTTTTAAATAGTTTGTTAAGATTGTAAAACTAAATCCATTTTGAATGATTCTTCCTTAAAATATTGAGTATTTTTAAATTAATTAAAAAACATGATTCTAAGTGAAACCGAACGGATTGAAATTCTTATGATGATCGGATATGGTGATAGAATTCGAACTCGTGAGGAAGTTTTTGTTCTGTTTAATGAAAGTCATCCCAATCGTCCACCAATAAATCGATCCACGGTTAGCACGGTTAGCCGAACTGAAGCAAAGTTTCGAAATCATGGTCATGTTAAAGATATGCCCAGATCTTGCCGACCGACTGTAGATGAAGAAGTGCAGTTACAAGCCCTTTTGACCATTCATGAAAACCCGCAATACAGTCTCGAGAGTCATAGCAGATAATTTAGGAATGGGTGAAAGTACACTGAGTAGACTTCTTCACAGAAACAAGTATCATCCCTACAAAGTCCACTTAGTACAAGAATTATCTGACGATGATTTCGACAGACGCACAGAATTTTGCGAAATGATGATGGAAGAATGTCAGGCAGATCCGGATTTTGTCAAACGCATAATTTTCTCCGACGAGGCGTCTTTTTATTTGAATGACATCGTCAATAAACAGAATTGTCGGTACTGGTCAGATCGCAATCCACATTGAATGATGGAAGTACACACTCAGCATCCCCAAAAGGTCAATGTTTGGATCGGAATGGTTGATAATCGAATTTTGGGGCCGTATTTCTTTGAAGGAAATTTAGATGGTGCAAGATATTTGGAATTTCTTCAGTTCGATTTAGTTCCTTCCTTGATTGTTCTATTTCCAAATGAAGAAGATGCAGATTTGCCCAATGAAACTATTTGGTTTCAGCAAGATGGTGCACCACCGCACTATGCCATCGCTGTTCGCCGCTATTTAGATGATGTGTTTCCTCATCATTGGATTGGCAGAAGAGGACCTAAGGAATGGCCCACCAGATCACCAGATTTAACACCGCTCGACTTTTTTCTTTGGGGTTATCTAAAAAGCAAAATATACGTCAATAAACCAAACAGTATTAACGATCTGAAGGAGCGAATTCGGCAAGAAGTTCGAGCGATCCCGCCTGAAGTCATTGGGAACGTACAGCAAGAATTTGTTTCCCGTGTGGCCCATTGTTTGGCAGTAAATGGTCAACAATTTGAACATTTAATTTAGGTCTTTCTGGTGCTTTGATCCAATTTTTAGTACGTTTATTTATTTGTAAATAAATTTAATATTTGTAAATAATTTGGGTATTGTTGTCCTCCCTGTAGAAAATTGGAAAAAAGTGGGGTGTTCCAATTAAAAAAAATTGTGATGACGTCATTACTCGAACATAGGTCACCCTGTATATTAAATTATTATTTGAAAAAATAGTAAATTAAATTCAAAAATCGACTTGTTTCCGGAATTTTTAATAATTTCTTTTGTTTACCTAACAATGAATTTGTGTACGACTTTAGGGGGACACTGTATATTCTCAATTTTATATGGGATTAGACTTATTCCACTCCACAGGTTTGATTATTAATTTGTTTAATTTGATTGTAGCTAAAATAATTTATGAGAAATATGAGAAATTGAACCAATAAAATATGAATAAAGATTCGTTTTTCCTTTAAATCATCGAGAAAGGTAGAAGTAGATAAATGAAAACCCTGTATATACTTGCAATGTCTATTCAGAAAGCACAATCGATGTTATTAAAAACCTTAGTACCTAACTGATACAGTGAGTACTAAAATTTCTATACCATTGATTTTTATCCACTTTGCACACAGATTAAGTTAAGTTAAAAATTAACGGCTAACTTGTTTAGCAAAACCAGAGACGTTATATAGCAGCGTGTAGTTTACAGTAAAAATTAATTATAAAGCAATTTGAAATTGACCTAATTAAGTGAACTCATTATAGATAATAACGTTAAAGTGTTAAAAGTGTAAGTTAGTAAATATTCTATGCTTATTTTTAACACCAGTAACTCGATAATTGATCACATCGTAATAGCATGTCCACGATGGGAGAAGCGCAGCTGTGCTTCACGCTTGATGATTGATTGCTTTCTAATTACATTATTCATTGGTGATTGACACCGCCGAGACTACACTGGCTACATGGGTCGCATGTCCGTCCGTATAGGTGTGTGTAATATCACACCCGTGTAGCCCATGTGTCCTCTAATTAAGTCATCTAATTTCAAATAATGAGCGGCTAGGGGACCAGCACATGCTAACCTAATCTGAATAAAAGTCTAACATGAAATTCAATTTGCTGGTGATTAGGTATTTTCTCCTTGTGCCTTCACGTGTGGGGATATTCAAATGAAAAAATAGGCACTGGGGCGCAGTTTATTTCAAGCAATATTAGCTTAGTTCCAACACCTCGAAAGACCGTTTACTCTATGTCATGTTCAATAAATAAAATGACCTAGAGTTAACGAATTTTGGACAATATAAATTTGTAAACAAGATGCATTTAAATTAGAGCGAACAGAAGCGAACGAACGAAGGAACGAATTCGTAGGTATTTGCTCCGTTTGTTCTCTGTAACTATGATGATCCATTCGCAATGTCGGATACAGATCAGGAAATAATAATAGCGGCGCTAGTTTTCTAGTTATTGGGGGGTGTCGAAAAAAAAAAGAAAGAATATAGTGTGGGGTTCTAATTTGTCAAAAGAAAAGAAGCAAAACGGGAGGTGAAGCTTTGTTAACTGATTTAACTAATAACAATTCGGGCCAAGTTACAAATTTCTATAGAATGCCTATGGAAGATTTTGAGTTTTAGTTCAATTTGTTTTGTCCATTCCATACTGATGAAACTTACGACACTAAATAATAAACGTATAACAAACTAATTTGAAAAAAAAATCAGTTTTGCAAATGAGGATCGTTAACTAATAACAATTCGGGCCAAGTTACAAATTTCTATAGAATGCCTATGGAAGATTTTGAGTTTTAGTTGAATTTGTTTTGTCCATTCCATACTGATGAAACTTACGACACTAAACAATAATAAACGTATAACAAACTAATTTGAAAATAAATTCAGTTTTGCAAATGAGGATCGATTTCCTTTGATTATTCACTGATTTACCGACAGGTGTTGGAATATGGACAAACACGAACGAGTTCATTACGAATACCTGAGGCATACCAATTCGTTCGTTCGTTCGCTTCTGTTGGCTCTAATTTATATGTACCTTTAGTGAATCGATTTCTGGGCATTCATTTCAATACATGTTATACTTAGATAAATTAATTTGGTGGGTAGCGTTTATATCTTGATAAAGGTGAATATTTTACAAAAGCGGGATTATGGTCAAGGAGTGCACAAAGTAATTATAAACTGTTCCAACGATTATATTTCCGTATATTAATAGAAAATGGTACGAAGTTGATGACTGCATATCTAAAATATACACAATTGTCAGTTGTGCACACTGTTCTCACTTTTAGACGGTAAAATAATTCTGCGTTAGAACAAACAACTAAATAGTCATATTGGTTATATCAATATCGTAGTGTTCATAAAGTCAAATTTTGTATGCCGTGTACAAATCTGTGCGGGAATATCGTGTGATATGTCAAAATTTTCATAAAAATGCGAAAATTACGAGAATTTCGCAGCCGTCTCTCGCAGAGGTGACAGGATGGAGAAAACTACCCCTATGAAATCCTGCTAGATATGAAGGTATTATTTCTACCGTTTTCTATTTTAAAGATTTAGTGGAAGAGAAGATTAAATATTTAGATCTAGTAGTAAAAACTACATTTATCGAGCAAGTATATTAGGGCTATTAGGGCTTGCGTAGGCAAATTTAATCAGTTGAACTCTTCATGGAAAATTCAGATTTTTCTTGCCAGATACTGATGTTTTGGTGTTAGGTTTGAAATGAGCCCCTTTGTTACCATCTGATAGCAGGTTTATGTCTATCTGCCTTGGTGCCGGCAATCACGACATATTTTTAAGACCAATTTACAACGTCCTAGGCCCTTTGAAGGTAGCGGTACTTTCGGGACTTCACGTATTTTCAGGGCAGATAGTATTGAGACTTTTAAGTTAAAATCAAAACTAGGATTCCGGAGAAACTTCTTAGAAATCCAACCGTCTACAATCGAAGTGTTAATTTGCTTAAGAAAAAGTAAATCCTGGATGATTCAATTTCTAAAAAAATTGAATGTTTCATTTGTATGATTTACTCGGCAAGCATAAAAGTCAATAGGCTAATAGAGTTAAGGTAGTGGATCTTTAGCCAAAAAAAAAGCTCCATTAATATGCCACCTATGTTGGTAGCTTTAAAACCAGAAATACAGAGATGCTATTATCAATGTATGGAATGATTTCATGCCGTGAAAATGCGTTAATGGTGAATTTGACTAGTTTCGTATGATCTTCCTTGCGCCTCCGATGAAGTTCTTATCTTGTGAAGAGTTCGTGCAAAAATAATAACTGTAGTCAGCATGTATGTCCACTACTCATAATTTAGTTTGCACAGAAATACGTAACTGTAAGAGAAATTCCAAATCATGCTCAAATTTCAGAAAAAATCATCTGTTACTCAGATTTATAAGCCAATAAATCTGGCAGTGACGAATAGTTTAATGATATAGTTTCTTATTTTATCCCTTTCCTCTATTTTCAATTAAAAAAAAAATTATAACAAAATTGGTTTCTTCTATCAGGAAACAACAAAAGACGACATATTATGCTATTTTAAGTAGGTAATCACAACCACCCACCCCCTGCTACCCTATCCCTTGTGGATTTTTAGAAAGATTTTTGTTGTTTGTGATAATTTCTGCAATTAATATAATGTTAATTAGGGTTATTTTTCGCATTAAATCCTTAAAATGGCAATGTAGAAATAATACCTTCATCCTCAGCTTTCACCCTTTCCTAGGCGTAACTCTGTTAACAAGTATACACATTATGCTTTTAATTTTTGTTAATAAGGAAATTTTTCCAAAAAGAAAATATCTAACCGAATGAACCAACCATTTTCTTACTAGGATTTCCTAGAGGTGGTTTTACTACTTTCTGCCACTCTTCCGATATCCGGCCCAGAAGCAATCCTATTTTTTTTTTTTTATTTTTACGTATTGCACAATATTACCGAACCAAGTTGTACAGTGGTTGTTACATTTTGAACACGGACTAAAAGTAGTTTTTATTCTACAAATTCCCTATCTCAACTGCCTGCTAATGATAATTTAAATTATATTATTTATAGATATTTGATAATAATAAAACCACAAATAAAAATTTAACTTAATTCTATCAAGAAAATTATCCACAAAAAAACGAAACATACTACTTTAAACATATTATTAAATTTAATAAATGTAACATTATATTTAGGTTTCCTAAATTTTATATTAATGATTTTATTTATTAATAGTTTTGCGTATTTTTCTGACTAAGGATTCGGTTAATGTGAAATAAATTTTTAGAAAAACAAGAGCAGCACCAGAAACAACCAGATTACCTTGATTATTGTAATGTGATCATTAGTAAAATATATTTGATTTTCGCGTATGCACTCTTTAACTTTAATTAAGCGAATGAATTGAGAATTGAATTTTCTGAAGAAAATTGGATATACAGTTTACGTTAAATGTATATAGAACAATTTAGTGTAAGTGTAAAGTAGTTATACTGTTAAGAGGCGTACCTACGTATAGTAAACGAAATATATTGCAAATAAAAACCCAAGACGTAATAGAATATCATAAGCAGAATAAATGTCACGAATGTTTAATATTCAGTTCCTTATAAAAAGTCCATCAAAAGAAATTAGATTTTTCATAAAAAAATATGTTGGTAGGTAGGTGGATGCTACGTAGTTCTAATTTACTACTAATTAGTCATTCATAAAGGTAGTAGGTTGAAAATAAGTAGTTAAACAGTACTGAAATTCAATATGACTTTACATGGATCGGTATGTGGCACTGGTGTATGCTGTTTGTGCAATAATATAAAGCTTAGTTTGTTTTGTATGTAAATACGTATAAGTGAAAGAGACATGGTATGCACCAGGCACATGGCACATGTAGTAACAGTTGTGACCGGTTTCGGTGGCAGTAAAGAAATTTATATCTGCTATTACTATCAGGATTTACATAATTTATCTTGATTTTTTTTTTTCGATACAATAGTACAACATGGACGTAAATAAATAATCTTCACCCTGAATGACTTTTCAATCAATCAATATTTAATATAATTTAAATATCAAGCCACCGTTGCGTAAGGATTTAAAAAATCCTCAATAATATTAAAAAATTTTAAAATTAGTAAAGAAATTATATGATGTAAACAGCATATATCCAACTATAATTAATATAAATATAATTCTGAAAATTTGTATATAACTGGAAGGATATTGTACTGAATTATCTTTTTTTTTTCAAAACTGACAATTCTCATGTTAATAATTGAGGAAAATCGAATTCATGAAATATGTTTGACATGAGTCAATATATCTTAGGAACAAAATATGTGATTTATATTTCCACTAGCAAATGCTAATGAAAACAGTTCTTAACTCTGTTTTAGATGATAATTTAATAAAATCGACTTGCAATGCAAATTACAGCTTTTGTTTTAAAAAGTAACCTTATTATTTTGGACGCACTCTAGATTATATGATCTTATTAAAACACAATTGCATTATTTTACCAAAAATTTTTTTTTAACAGAACGTTGTCTTTTAATAATAAATATAATAAAAACAAACAAATATAATGAATATAATAGAAATAGATAAATAATATGTAAAGTTACTCGAATAACAAAAAAATTGACAATAACCGATCCTTTTTTAACTAGAGAGATACCCAGAATACGCAACTTATATCCCGTACCAATACCGTCAATAATTGAAATAAATTACTTGAAAAAATTTCAATTGTATTAATGACTAGGTTAGGTTAGGTTAGGTTCAAAGGTGAGTGGGCCGAAAACCAGTGCTCCACTGCGACCATATGCGTCTATTCTGGCTCAGACCTACTTATATATCACCCAACAGGTCCAGCCTCTTAATGAAGCTGATCACCTTATTGGGTAACTTATTCAGATCCACTGGCAGAAGTTGTCTTTTTCCAAATACTGAGTATCTGATCTTTTCGCCAGTTTACAGGCTAAATAAAGTTCGTAGGTGCAACCTAACTCTAAATGTTTTTTAGTTCTTGTTTTTAAAGAGTTTTTATTATGAATGCCTTTGATTGAACTAATCTTGACAGTTCTTGTGGTATTCGTATATTGGATTTGCCCCTCAGGCCAGGTCAAGAGTTGCTTTGACAGTACTTGAGGATATGCCAAGCACCGGTTCTGGTCCGACGAATTCAGAAGCAGCACCCACCCTGGTAGAGGATCAGGTGCTTCATTCCCTTCATGGCCTGGGACCCAGACCAGAATTACTCTATTTTTCCTGCCTAAATGAGCGAGTACCTGCTGACAGCTCCATACCGTTTTTAAGTTACAACGGTAGGAACCAAGAGCTTTAAGAGCTCCTTGGCTGTCTGAGAAGATTTTTATCGATTTGCGCGTAAGCTGCGTTTGTTCCACCCTCTGGACATACAATTCGATGGTACAGATTTCTTGCTGAAATATAGTTGCATAACTACCAAGGCTTGAGGATATTTTTACCGTTGGGTTGCAATTATACACTCCGGCTCCAACATCCATGGGTGTTTTGGAGCCATCTGTAAACCAACAACTATCTGCTCTCAATAGGTCTGCTTTACGATCCCATTCATGTTTTCCTGGGAAGATAATGTTAAAGTATTAATGACTAACTTGTATTCACAAACCGAATTTCGCGAAACTCTAACTGATGCATTCGCAAATTATAACATCTATTTGTTTTCAGAAATTTTGACCTCCTGTAGAATGGTGCGGTTTGGTACTAGGGTTTCAATTGTAATATTTTTAGTCAAAGAATTGGTGATTAGTGAAGAACTGTAGTAGAGAAGAACTGGTGGCTGATAACTAAATTTCAGGGACACCTTGCATAAAGAAATTAGTGATGCTTACAAATTTTCGTTGAAAAGATATAGGTAGGTGCTGCACTTACGAAATTATTCAATTTCGTTTTGGCAAAGCCTTACATGTTTAAAAATATTGAAAATATTAAAAAAAATAATGTATTTATAAAAACATAGGAACTCACTATTTTCTTTCAAAAATTATGTCACTTAAAGCAACTAGTAACATCTTAACATGTACCTTAACAAAGACAAACTACTACGGGTGTAGTAAGGATACCCCCATATCCTCCATCTGTAAACACGCCTTATAAAATAAGGACTGAACCAAATTAGGCCAAAACAGGTATTCTCCTGGCTAATGCCACGCCGAGCGCTGAATTACAAAGCAAAATTTGGTGTATTTTGTCTAACAATGTTAGAATTCAAAATACAATGTTTTGGATTGCAACGAAAACTACGAGGAAATACTCTGGACCTCACATCGTAGGATGTCACTAATTGCAGACCGGACCAAAGACCTGAGTATTTGGCACAATTGGTAAGCCTTGCGTACGCAAGCCTCAATGGCGCCACCTCTTGGTAGTTCTCGCAACACAATCCAAACCCACCTATCTACCAACGGAGTGTAGAAAAAGAGTTCTACAGCTTAACAGGTGGTTGATGTAATTAACAAAAACAAACTACTACGAATGTAGTAAGGATACCCCCATATCCTCCATTCAGACCCATATCCTCAATTCAGCGCTCGGCGTGGCATTAGCCAGGAGAATAGCTGTTTTGGCCTAATTTGGTTCAGTCCTTATTTTATAAGGCGTGTTTACAGATGGAGGATATGGGGGTATCCTTACTACACTCGTAGTAGTTTGTTTTTGTTAATTACATTAACCATCTGTTAAGCTGTAGAACTCTTTTTCTACACTCCGTTGTTAGATTCCCCGTTGGGTTTGGATTGTGTTGCGAGAACTACCAAGAGGTGGCGCCATTGAGGCTTGCGTACGCAAGGCTTACCAATTGTGCCAAATACTCAGGTCTTTGCATTCGGAGGTATGCTCACTCATATTGCACTGATGAGACCATAAAAAGGTCGAAACCGGTCTGCAATTAGTGACATCCTACGATGTGAGGTCCAGAGTATTTCCTGGTAGTTTTCGTTGCAATCCAAAACATTGTATTTTGAATTCTAACATTGTTAGACAAAATACACCAAATTTTGCTTTGTAATTCAGCGCTCGGCGTGGCATTAGCCAGGAGAATACCTGTTTTGGCCTAATTTGGTTCAGTCCTTATTTTATAAGGCGTGTTTACAGATGGAGGATATGGGGGTATCCTTACTACACTCGTAGTAGTTTGTTTTTGTTAATTACATTAACCATCTGTTAAGCTGTAGAACTCTTTTTCTACACTCCGTTGTAACAGGTACCTGTCAACTATCTACAGAAATGCAGTATGTAGTTTCATAATAACTTCATTAACAATTAAAATATTGACAAAGTAAGTTATAGTTCTCGTTTGTTTTCTCAAGCTCGATGCTATGTAACTAGTTTGAATTAGTTTAGCATATATTGTAACAAACACGCTACACGAAATTGTACATGTGACTAAATTTTGTTAAATAATTTAAGTTTCCTAAGAATCATTCAACAAATTGTATATTGTTAACAGGTTTTATTTTTCCACTTACTCAAATCATAGACAGGATGTTCGTGCATGATTGTAGATATTTCTGTAGTTACTTAACATTGTTCAGTACAAAATTAACTAAAGTTTAAAATGTGTACGAAGCAAATTATAAGGTTCAGTTATGTACTGAAATTACTTTATTATATACTCATATATTTTCTATGGGGAACTAACTCTTAGCATGTACTGTCAAGTTATGCCGTTATCGCTAAAAATGTTCATTGATTATTTCTCGGGCAACAGATTTTATACGGGAAGTTCTCTCTAGCACACTCATTGGGTATCATTTAAAAACCATTCACCTATATACAGTGCCTTCGAAAAGTAACGAATAAATTCATTATTTTAGAAATTGAGAAGTTTTCGAAAAAATCCCCTGACACGTCGATTTTTTCTTCGAGACGACCTCATTCCTGCACTAATAATCCAGATATAGAGGGACGTGATCTTCCAAGAAATTACATGTTCTTTCAACAAGATGGTGCACCTCCCCATTATGCAGAACCTGTCCGTGTTTATTTAGATGAGCTGTTCCCGAATCGTTGGATAGGGAGAAGGGGGCCGATTGAGTGGCCAGCCAGATCGCCTGATTTGACACCTAGATTATTTCTTGTGGGATACTTAAAAAACAAAGTATACGTTACTAGACCGGTTAACTTAGAAGACTTAAAAGCAAGAATTCGTCACGAGATATATCGTATACCTCCTGAAGTTGTAGATAATGTCGAAAAAGAATTTATTAATCGTCTTGGCTACTGTCAGGCAGCCAACAGTGCACAATTTGAACATTTAATTTAGTCGACTTTTTACATAATCATTATCATTGTCAGTATTGTGAAAATTAAATTTTAAGATCTTCAAACATTATTTTCTTGAAATTTTTGTTATGTAACACCATAATTTTTCATGATGCGTATGTAGAATGATACGCTCTTTCAAATGGCGTGGTCAAAATTGGGGGTTGCTATTTAAAAAAATTGTCAATGACGTCATATCTGGAGCAACTATGACGTCACAAATATGGGTCGTATGTCAAAAAGTGCCTTTTTTAAAAACAAAATCGACGTGTCAGGGGATTTTTTCGAAAACTTCTCAATTTCTAAAATAATCAATTTATGCGTTACTTTTCGAAAGCACTGTATAATTAGGTTTCTGATAATACGTACCTATATCTACTATTAAAAATTGTATAATTACTCAGTTGTCTTCAGATTATGCTGTATGTAGGTACCTACTTGATAAAAATAATGTATTTTCACTTGTACTGAAAGTTATAATGTAACTTTGATATTTTTAACTCGCCGCATACTAAATTATTGTATTTTTGGATACTACGCTGGCAAAGCATTCATTCTGTAAATCCCAGACGTTCACTTTTGACACATTTTGTAACCATTAATGCTCCTGTTTTACATTTGCCATGTTTTGTGTCAAATTAAATGAATAATAAATATCTTTTTAGATTTGATCCAGTAGACGTATACTGTTGGTTTCTGCGTGGGATGCAAGGTAACTACTTTTTTCACTTAAAAAATAATTTGTTGTACGAGTATTTCAACTGATACTCAAATCAAAACAGGATTAAGTAGGTACATGAAATACTGAACACGCAGGTTTTGAAGTGGGTTTAGTTTAGCGATTTAAGTGGAATACTTATTCGTATAAAAATAGAGGAGTATTCATAATTTAGTTTCTCTAATATAGAGAAACTACTGATAGAAACGACTGAGAAGTAATAATTTTATTCTTTAGCATATTCCTTTGAAAGATAGTATGTTTGGTCAATCGGTGTTGAGCAGATTTCCCCGTTGGAAAATTATGTAATTTGTTCTTAAGCAGCTCATTGCCCGTGATCATCAGAAGAATGGATTTAGTGGGAATATTTTTTTAATTTATGGAATAGGACTCATACCAGATCAGGAAAAACGGGATAATACGTAAATTTGGAAAGCTACATTTTTAATCACAACCGCAGAAAGGCGGATCATTTATACCGGGTTTCCCATTTCATTTGACTAATAGCAATTAACATGGGCTATTACATTTCATTGAATTTTATATTCCCAGGGCACACTATGAGAAATATTGCTAACGGAATCGATAGTACTGACTGTTAAACACTTCTGATTACCAAAATTCTAAAGCGAAATGCTGTTTTAATTAAAATATTAATAAAAATTCGTTTTAAGTTAATAGATGTAGTTTACATAAGTCTTTTAGTGACATTACGTTACGTCAACGATTGGAGTAGTTGGTTGAGCGTCCGTCTTTCAATCTGAACTTCGCGGTTTTGCAGGTTCAAATCCCACCAGGGACAACTTTTTTTTATTTTACTTTTTCATTAATTTCAAATTATTAGTGTTTACTTATTCGAACAAATATGGTTCAATGTCAGTACCTTGTTATTATTTTTGAAAGTCACAATATTTACTTATCAGCAAAAAAATAAAACATGGTTTAATTGGTTCGTTTCCTTTATCTTTAGCTAAAGCTACTATCTTACAAAATAAGTAATCAATAAGCAACATATTTTTTATTTATTACGTGCACTGTGCTTTTACTAATAGTGTACTTATCTCTGCTAATAGTTACTACATATTATACCTCAATCTGGATATTGAGTAAACAGTTAAACAGTTACAGAAACTGTCGTGAATGAAAAAGTAAAATAAAATAAAGTTGTCCCTGGTGGGATTTGAACCTGCAAAACCGCGAGGTTCAGATTGAAAGACGGACGCTCAACCAACTACTCCAATCGTTGACGTAACGTAATGTCACTAAAAGACTTATGTAAACTACATCTATTAACTTAAAACGAATTTTTATTAATATTTTAATTAAAACAGCATTTCGCTTTAGTATTTTGGTAATCAGAAGTGTTTAACAGTCAGTACTATCGATTCCGTTAGCAATATTTCTCATAGTGTGGCCTGGGAACATAAAATTCAATGAAATGTAATAGCCCATGTTAATTGCCATTAGTCAAATGAAATGGGAAACCCGGTATATTGAAAGAATAGGTATACTTGAAACCTTTACTAAGCTTTAGTTTTTTTTTAATTATTATATATTTATTTTTACATATTATATTTATTATAGATAAATAATTATTTTTTCTACAATCTCTGAAAGGTTTCGGTACAGTTTCTGAAAGATCTTTCGGTGAATCTGACCAGGATACTGACTCTTTTTTCTGCACTTGTTAGGACAACTACTTCAAAATTTATTTGCAAAAAGAATATACCAATATACAAATTATAAAAATTAATGGCTGATGTAATTATAAAAACTGTATAGTTTGTTCCAACTATTTTTAAAATATTTATTCTGTAAAATTAAATAATTATTTACCTACAATCTAGTTAGTAGTTTTATATGCATTTTCTACAATTACACATTACAATTCTGCAATCTACAAGTCATATAAATAATTGTTATATTTAAAAGAAATTAAATGGATTTTTCATTTCCTATGAAATTTGACTTTCTATAAATAAATATAATAATCTATTCAATATCAGGCCGTGCATTTCCATATTAAATATTTGGTAACTATAAATACCTGCTTGTCTCATTTTGGAAAACTAAAGTTCATTTTTCAATATAAACCAAATTAAATGTGCCAAATAAATCTATTTGCGAAAACCAAACATTTAATTCATAGCAAACTAAATATTTTTCTCATTGGCAATTTAATTTAGTAGATATTATATATTTAATATTGCCATTGAAATAAATGCCATGTTAATACCAATTAAATCTTATTTTGTCAAATGCAAATAAATAATTTAATTGGTGGTAAGAAATTTTATTTATCTCAATTAAATCCTTTTCTCGGTGTTGAGAAAGTTTTGATGTAAATTTTGCATAATGTGCTCGCGTGGTGGGCAATTTACGAAAATTAAATTCTCAAAGCTCGAAGAAACTTTTGCCATGAAGACTTGCCGGCTGAAGAAATGACCCTATATGTTGCTGAGTCTAGGTCAAAGTGATTAACCTGAGCCATATGTACTCTGGAAAATGTTTGCACTCTCCAAACTTATCACGAAATTAATCGTGGCGGAAACTTATAAAATCTGTATACGATTCCAAGTTAATATTATTTGCATTCAAGGCAAAATCAATGTTAAAATTTAATAAACGTTTAGTATAAAAATACGACTGCACCGCTATATATTTTACTGTAATTATTCAATAATTTATTAGGTATCATGCACTAAATATATAAAAGGTAATTCTTAACCTATACGCATAAACTTGGGAAATTATAGCTGAGGACAAATAGTGACTGTAAAAATATGTAGTAATACATTTATAGTTTCGGAAATAATTTTGAAAGAAATGTTTACAAAAATTTAGCTGAATTTTTTTATGAAATGAAATCAATTTTATGTAATTCACGTTCTTTTATTTTTATTCAAAATAGATTCGTATTTCCGAAACTAAAAATGTTTTACTACATTTTTTTCATAATTAGTCATTGTTTGTCTCAGCTATAATTTCCCAAGTTTATGCATATAGGTTAAGAATCGCCCTGTATTTTATATGGAACAACTGTTATTTTGTCGGTTGCATCCAAGACTGGCTAACTTGATGTATCGAGACAAATTTTGAATTATATCAAAACACTTATTACAATAAACTATGCAACATTATTTGCATTTGATAGATCTGAATTAACGACTTACAGTCCATTCCTGTAGTATTATAGTGTACCTACACTAAATACTTCGTGTTGATGGCGTCCGACACGAATGAGAAATAATTCTTGTTAATGTTAATGTTTAGAAAAAAAAAAGTGTAATTTTAGCAGCTCCTTTATTTCTCAGGCTTGTCATTATATCATCAGGTCACGAGGAGTAATATTTATCAATACTTCAAGTTTAACAATAAGTATTTTATTATTTAGTTACGTATAACCGTCGCTGTAAAGGATAGACATAAGATTAAACTAGCCAATGTCAAACATAAAAAGGAAGAGAGAGAGAGAAGGAAAAATACCATAAACATACAGAATTCATTTTTACGACCCCTTTGGAACTAAATGCAATTTATTAAGGCTAGCATACAGAAAAGTTCAACAAAGCTTAATATTCCTGTTCGAACAGCTCATTAATAATAAATAAATAATGTCAAATATCAATTCATACCAAGACACAATTTCAACATCTTCGAAATTGGTACTGAAGAAATTTTCTATCACTATCCACGGAATGGATTTTAACCAAGTGTATCGGGCCCTTGTGACTTGAGGCTCAATCCTACCCTATATAATATTATATCTGCTTTAATTACTGTCTGAGGACTATATATGTATATTGCACCGAGTTGATTTAATCTTTTTTCATTCTCGAGTAGATCATTTTTTCTTACTTCTTTCTTTCTTTATTTTTGTTACTTTTATTTTTAGAGCTTTGAATTTTATTTTTTTATATTGTTCCCATTAGCTTAAATTAGGAAAATAGTCTGTTCTGATTTGACCTGCTAAATAAAAATATATATCAAATAATAAGGTTGTGGTATATTGTTTGGAAGTGTATGGCAGAAACTTGGAAATTTTAATATTCTGATCTTTATCTTATTGCTGGAATATTCGTCATCTCGTTACCAATTATTATTTCCCTTCTTTTTATTATTTACGATGAAATTTATACAGCAGATACTCATTAAAATTAAAGGCCTGACTTTTTATTACCGGAAAGAACGCCTTAATGAATCAATATGGTATTGCCATTTTTTCATTATTGCAGCTGAAATCGAATACGAGAGCTCGAACAGCACAATGGACAGAATGAAAGGAGAACGCAAAAAGTCCTGACAACCCCGATAGCCTTTTGTTTAAATTGATTCGGCGGCAGCGGAATTTAATACCACTCCAGAGCTCCGTAATTGTAAAATCGGTTTCAACCTATCCATGCAGTACGGTTTTATGCTAGTGCCTAGGCCAGATCAACGACTATTTGGTGTACCCAGGCACTGGTGACGTATTTGTACATCATTTACACTACAATGTCCTTTAAATGGAGACAAATTGCCTCTAAAAATATCCCAGTCACTTCACTTTTACGTAATTTTGCATTCGTACTCTGAAAAAATATAATTTTCAAAATGTTTTTTTAAATAAATTTAAATTAATGGATTTACTTAAAACGACGAAAAATTTATGAATTCGCATTTAATGAACTATTTCTCTCAATCAGTTCATTGAAGGAAATAATGCAGCAGTCTCAGTTAACTGAGGAATGTTATCTCAAAGGATAATTAGTAGTTTACTATTTATTAAAAATGTTCTGAAACTTTTCAGAGATACAAAAAAGGCTAAAGGAAAATATTCCGCTTATGCGCTTTCTGTAGAGCGCTTTTCAGAATTAAGACCATCCAATAATGATGTCAGAGTACACACAACTCTTTTGTTTTTCTCGCTGCGATAGTCACTTTTTTCTTATGGAAGTCATACAGTTTTATACCGTACCATACATACCGTAGCCATATCATAAAGTTATTCAGTTTGTACGTTTTAAAATGACTTCAAAAATATAAAATTAACAAGCAAAGTATTATTTTTCTAGAAGGCAGCCATGATCAACAAATTTAGTTGAAAATTGATTTTTATAACTGCCATTGTACATTTCCAGTTCATAATCGCTTGTCACGTCGACTATTCCTATTTCTAGTCTGTCGATTAGGCCCAATTTGAGTATAGGGATTTGCAATTCATTTCATGGTTCCCATGGACATTCGCTAGCTACCGCCACCACATTGTGCCGTTAAAAACTACAAATTGGAAATAAAAGTGTCAATACGACATACTCGATCTGTCAAATGTTGACAGGGACACTAGTGACAGAGCAGTTGCAATTTTACACTTACACGACACTACAAAAACTAAATACACAGAAAACTCATAGAACTAACCAAAATTTTAAAATTTATATGCACAACGGCAAAATACTTAAAAATAACGGACATAATCCGTCAGCATCAAAATAATCATGTGGACTCTATAGCGACTAACGTACTACTGTGCGTTTCTCGAAGTTGTATCCCGGATTGGAATGTTAGTATATATCTCCAACGTATGGAGCGTCGTCATGTTATTAGTTAAATTCAATGCATTGGCACATCTCGGTTACGGACCGCTACAAATTGAGGTGGTGTGATTTAAGCGCGCGTGCCAGTCTCGCACAAGATTTGCCAGCCTGACAATCCCAACATTCCAATCCGGGATACAACTTCGTGAAACGCACAGTAAACTTAACTCCACGTACCGCCCATGAAGGTAGTTGTGGAGAAGAGAAGCAGTCAGTGAAACAAAGCGATGGTAGCGAGGTAGGGACCAGGCGACGTGATGTAGCCGATTATGGTCAGTTACTGTTCTGTAATCATTTCAGGATTCTGCACATGCAAAACTAGTCCCGTATCAATTTTCAGAAGAATATCTTTGAAAATGTCTATAAGCTATAACGAAATTGCAATTTTCAGTTTTTCCTGTTTTTTTTTTATTTCTACCTCTAGTTTTTGAGATCCCAATAGTGAGCGAAATGAGCTTAAATGAGGAACCCTGTATTTAACCAATTTAATTACAGTCAAAACTTAACGTATGTTAATGTTTACATCAGAGATGGGCAAAATGTAATCCAATTAGCAGTAAGTAACAAATACGATGACCTACCGATTAATCACATTTAATGCAATTGAAAAAATCATTATTGGTCAAAACAATTAGAATTCTTTGATTGTAATTGCATTTAAAGTAAAACAATGTTAATAAATGATTACCTGCAGTGTGTTTCACTTTTTAGTATAACCAGTTCAAATTCTAATTATCATGTCAATAAATATAGGTTCAATTTGGCAAAAGAAATGTCTCACAGTTTAATATTTGGTACTATTGCTCATTTACAGATAGATTTTTGATTAACACTAATTCGGTACTAATATTCTTCGAAAATTTGAACGCATTCATCAGAACGCATTTAATCAACAATTAATTATCCGACGTTGAAAACATTCAAATTAAATTGGGGTTAAATAACACTTTTACCTATTTTTATTAAATATCTCTATACCAGGAGTTCTCAAATTATTTTTATTTTTTTCTTTCTTCAGAAAATAAACAAAAGTTAAAATTACTCAGATGAGTTTTATCACTTAATAATATACTATTAATATATCACGATCTATACCATGATCTGCCGTGAAGAAAAACAAATAACTATGAATATTTGTAAATGCATGCGGAAAAAATGTAAAATTGAAATTGAATCTTAATCCGTGGCATCAGCTATAGAGTTGTTAAGAACTTATAAAAACTAGGTACTCATTGTTATATAAACTCCTTACAAGGTGCAACCTCGCTTAATTCGACAAATTTTGATAATGCTTTCCAGTGATAAATACTTATGAATCAAATTTTAATAATTGTGTATAGAAAATATTAATGGAAATACTTGTCTATATTTCTGTTCACTGGACAGAAATTTTACATCCTATATACACCAAAATAAAATGTAAAATACTTACTTTTGGCTTGCCTTCGCCTTTTGAGCTACGGCAGTGATTTTGTTAAGGTCCAGAATATCCATCCATGTGATTTTTAAATCTGAAACAAATATAATACGTTCGTTATACTACATAAACCTTGTATACATACAATCCATCGCATTGTTGAATCATATTTTGACAGGCATGAATAAAATTATATCAATCAAATGGTTGGCGTTCTACCAAAACAATTAAAAGGAATTATACGTTTTTTCAGCATGATACAAAAATGCCATTGCATACCAGGAACAAGAAAGTAAATATAGAAATAATATTTCCTGGTGTGTATGTCATTTATAACATTTAATAATTTCTTCGCGTGCTACCCGTCTATTCTTAGAACGGATAAATTAATACTGAAGGATAAAGGTAATAAATGCAAATATTTTAATATGCGGCTTTTTAATTACTACGTAATAAACTGTAACGTATCATTTTTCTACTGAAAAGACGGAAACAGAACAATGTTGACATTATTTCATATTAATCATAGTCCAAAAATGAGAGTACGCGATGTAAACCATAGTAATTCTATTTTTAATATCATGCCCTCTTTATAATAAGGATTAACTCTTAATAATAATAAATATAATCTTAAAGCTTACTAAAAGCTGACATTCAATTATTTCAGCAATTATTGCAAAATTTTGGATGTCATTAAGTACAAAATTAAAATATTCTTTGTAAGGTAAAAAACAAGATTTTAGGGTATAAAAAGAGGGCACAGAACATTCTGTATATCAACAACGTATATTGAGTAATAGCCCTTATTATTAGCTGACGATATTGCGACATGATTTCTTAAAGGATATCTGGTAGTTTAATTGTGGTGGGAAACACAGCAGTGCCCTCTTCCGCTCTATGCTACTAACCGTTTGACAATAATGATTGTCTAATTCACAGATAGATAGCAACCTGCTTTTCTGCAGGTAGCATTATAGCTTTGACCTCTAACGTCTTTAAGAAAGACGTTTATACAGATATTATAAACAGGTAATAGTTGTATAAGTAGATCATATTTATACTAGTCCATGGACTATGTGCCCGAACTGGCGTTGCATTACTCCGACATCTCCAGAAGTCGCTATAATAGTGTAATGCAACGCCAGTCGGAGCACAGTGGAGTAGTTGTTTTCGCCATATAATTCAAATAAATAAGTAGGATCGTAGGGGTCAAACCTATAACAACACCTGCATAAAAGAAGGTCGCTATCTATCTGCCAATTAGATAATTGTCAGAGGGATAGTAGTACATACTAGAAGAGGGCACTAGTGTGTTTCGCACAACATACTAGATGCCTTTTAGGCAATCATGTCGCAACATCGTTCACCGAGTCGACTACCTATGGCACTCTGAAGACCACATAATAAGTGCGCTTGGTCTCGATGAAAGATGTAGCAAATTTCGTGGAGATACCGGGATAATGCAGGAGTAGTTATTTTCGGCTTCATTCATGTTTCGCCTTTTCATAAAATTGTTTCTTTGTCTTGGCAATTTTTAATTGCAAATTGTTATGAAAACAATAGTTGATGTAATTATTATTTCAGAAATATGAAATATTGTGCAGAATCCTACAGTCAAACAAAAAATATATTAAAAAAAGAATTTACTTTTTTGAAATGTATTTAAATATATAAATCCTTGCCGAGTACAGGTTTTACACATTATGCTAGCTTTCTCTCAATTTTTCTATTAATTATTAACTGTCTTAGGTCAAATTAGATATAACGGGTATTCATATTATTTACTTTTACGGCATAGATACAATGCACATAAGTTACTTTTATTAATGATAAGTCCTGTCCTGTAAATGATGATCCTGTTTTTACCTATGACTTTATTTTCAAACATAATTTAACTTTGCATCGTTTTGGATATTGTTTTGCAGAGCTAGCTTAGATCCACTTGTATTTTTTGACATTTAAAGTGGACAGTAGGTTGTTAGCCATTTATATAGTGATATTGCAGTACTAGTTGCATATTAAAAATGCTACCAGTTTTATACACACAAATTTGATACCTACGGGGAATTATTAAAAAATTGCCGTCTTTACCCCTCGGCTACGGAGCTCCAGTCGAAGTTCTTTTTGCAATGCCATGGAAAATAATTGTAGAAGCCCGTTAATCTGTCTAAATGTTATTTTATAATTTGTTGTTGTATTATTTAGCACTGTGACTAGACCAGCAATAATTAATTGACAATGTTAGTACTCTGTACCGCTAAGCTGCCCGAAGCTGAATCAGAAATTAAAATATCTGCAGACGCAATACGTGATGATTTTCTCGCATAATTTACAGTCACGTAGTGTTTCCGGTAGCTTATTTAAGGGATTGTAGCTGCCTAGAAAGCATCTTTTGTTTCCGCCAGCACCAGTCATCAGCAGTCTGCAGTAGGAGTACTTTGTTCCAACCTAGTCCCAATCCTTCGCGTTTAATCCTGCCGACTCCGTTCTAACACTAACTAGCCACCACGAAGCAAGCTCTAGGTTCACATAACTACGGACATTCTATAAGCGGTTGATCTGGGCAAAGTAGCATTGTGTGTACTTGTAACTTGTTTGGATAGAAGTAATGTGTAGTTGGATACTAACTAATACGACACTCATCCATCAGCTTAAAGTCACCACAGTTCGCGTTGCCTCTTTCTTATGTACGGTTCACTTCACATATACCGAGAAAGGGGGGAGCACCTGAGACGGTGGTGAGTGTAAGCTGGCGATTGTTGTACGTCTTCTGTATGAGCGGTTGCTTTGGGGATTGATACTTTGCGGAACGCTTCATTTTATTTTGCGTTCAAACTTGGTGCAAAAGGCTTGGAGCTGCTGTCCGACAGTGCTCTGTTTCTAGTGTGAACTGACATATCTTATAGTCAGTTGTTTTATGGAGCGTGTGTCAGTACATCTTTTCCAGACGCCGAGTATAGTATATACATTCGTATTTTCAGTCTGGAATTCGACCAGTTAGGTTTGTTTTCGATTTCCGGGGTGCCTAATGCATTTGTATTTTGTTTCTTTTTGTGTTTTACTAAATTTGCCTTAGCTTACCACGGATCCCTGTATGAGCGGTTGACTTGGGACAAATTGCTCACTAGTGTTCATTGTTGGAATACGACCTGAGGATGATATAATGAGCCGCCCGCTGATATACTATTACCACATATTTAATATGTGCTATTACTATTTTCTGTTAGTAATATCACAAGTATAAAGATATATACAGTAGTTTCACTCTTTAAATTTTTTGTACAAAAGTTTTTAATGCACATGTCTGCTCTTGGGTAGTATGCGCGTTGGTACAGATGTAGAAGGGGAGGAATGGGCCGGCGTATGCTATTTTATGGGCGCACATTTGCTTTTTGCTTTACAGGTAATCAGCATACGTTTGTGTGTCTAGGCGTTTGTGTTTGTGATTTTGATAAGTGTTTTGTATTGTGTGTAACATGGCCACAAAATATTGTTTCATTTGTAAACGAAATTCTGTTAGGCCACCTTTTTTACTCCAACAAATAATAGTCCGGGCCTGTGCGTGTCTCCCAAAAACGGTCACTAATGCGCATGATTGTGCTTGGGTAGTATGCGCAGTGGTCTTTTTGGGGGGTTAAAAAAACAAAACTTAAGGACACCAACATCAAAGAGATTTTGCCGAGTGAAATTACTGTATATATCTTTATACTTGTGGTAATATACTGTTGTATCTGAGCTTCTCCTGGTTGTTGTTGCTTGTTGCTGGTTCACCGTCTACCTTATTTTACTCACCGCTTGTTTTATTTGTTGCTACCCCATGCATCGATCATTTTACTATTACCAGACACATATACATCTACTTACTTATCTTTTTAGCACCAAATATTGCTGTTTATATATTTCTGCGTATTTAATGCTACTACTTGCCTATTAATCAACGGATTTATATCCGTTATATCCGATTTATAAATAAATATTTTAGTAAATAGAATTTAAATAGTAAAATAAATAAATAGTAAATAGAGTTTGACTTTTATTACTCAGATTAAGGAAAACTGACACCTGGCATATGCATTTATTGCCCATTCTTCACTGTATATCCCTACCCTTTAATTATCAGGAAGTAGAGTCCCTGTGGACCATTCACCACATTAAATCTTGAAAAAGGAAATCTACAAAATTACGTTTTGTATAAAAATCGAAAATAAATAATAGGGGGTCAAAACATAAAGAGAAATAGTTTTAGGTATGGTTAAAACAGTACCTTAAATACATCGCAACATTAATTAGAAAAACTGACATTGTAGGTATTCTGTTTTATTAACTTATAATAGGTAATTGTATGTTTCACATAGATGGAGATCTTATTTAAACGTAATTAAAACAGCATTACTAACTTAACCGCTATAACAAGCAAATGCACAACAAAGGTATCTATAAATTAAAATTACGTACAAAAAATTTAATGCACCCTGCATTATATTTAACACACAACTGCACTCAGAAAATCCTCTGCCGCATTCGTTAAACTTTTTAGTTGAAAACAATACGTCTTTTTGTTATAAGCGCAGGAGAACAAGCGAGAGAGACAATCAAAAGTTGCATACACTAAGGGCTGTTGCAGAGAACATCTTCAAAGTGCATTGATGAATCGAGGTTTGAAAGTTTGAAATTCAGAAGCTTAGCGCTAGCTATGTTAGCGTGATTCCTATGGTGGATCCTTTGTCGATATAAAGAGCCTAACCGCACTTTTATTGCCCTTTGTTATGGAAGATAATTCCTTTATGATGCAAAATTTCTGAACAACTTCAGTAGTAATATAGTTGGAACATACGAGCTTTGCCAAACTTGGAGGGCTAATTTTATTCTATATAGGAGATATTTTATTTATCTAAACACGGGTGTTAAATGATTTATAGATATTTGAAAATGTTTATCAAGATATTGTATGCTTTTCAGCCGAAGAACTGGCTTCGTTGAGATATATATGTATATATATAAAAAAGAAACAGTTCTTAGATACTGTGTCAAAAAACCTGTCTATTAAAGAGGGTTTTATTTGAGAGTAACAAAACCCTTAGTTTGTTCTTTCTTTATGGAGTGGATATACACAGCACTTCATAAAAAATAAATAAATTAACTTCAAGGTTATTTTGAGTCCAGCATGTCTTACAACACTTAAACCGAACCGTTTCAATAATACTGGAGATATTATATAGGAATTAAGCTAAAAGTTAACTAAGAGATAAATTATTACTGAAATTATTAAATATTATGGTTCAATAAAGTTTTATATTTCCTCGTTACCTATATTCCTAGGTATGCAAAGAAATAACCTTATTATTTTTAAGATATGTCGAAAACAATAAGGAAATAATATATAATTGGAACATACCATACAGTTGAACCCTAATATTTCATAATTTCATTAATAATTTATCTCTTAGTTAACTTTTTGGCTTAATTCCTATATGAATAAAGATGTAAACAGTGAAATAAGCTAATAAATAATATTAAAAGTAGGTATACTATAAAAAACTGGAGATTTTATATAACAAAAATGAAGTGAAATTTGTTCTAGATCTATTTCATTTTGCACTATTTCTGAAGTTATTATATTTTACCTTATTTGATTTGATTTGATTTGATTTGATTATTACTTGTTATATGCTTATGTTTAAAATTTGTCTTCCATACAAATAGTTAAAGACTATGTATAAAATTGCAAAACAACCTACCCAAAATTAAGAACTTCGTGATCAACGTTATTGCTATAAAATATAATATAATAGTATCTCCTATGTAGGGTGATTCGGGACAAGGTTGTATTTGATAATCTGACGTATATTTGACAATATATTCGTTAATTTATTGCTTAAATTTAAACACTGCAGTATGTATTATATAACATCCTGAATAAAAGAATATTACGTAAGGCTGATCTAGAAAATACTCTAGAATGGTTTTAGTCTATTACTTTTAAATTTGATAAGCATCCTCCCATTGGAATGTCTCCGAATTAACTAATGAATTTTATACACTTAACAAATTTTAACAAATTGATTCTTCATTCCTGTTAGAAGCAAATCTTCGAAAATACAAATTATTTCTAATTGTGAATAAGATAAAATTATAAAAACAGGGAGTTTCCATTTGGAAAAATTGTCATTTGACAGTTTTTCAGTTTCATTTTTAATTTTCTTATTGAACACCTTCTGTTAATAATTAAAAAAATATACGAAGTCTGCTAAAGTAGATCCCTTTCTACAGTCTCTCGTACAGTTAAAATTGGTAATTATTTTTCGGTCTAGAAACGTCCGGAGCGATTTTTTACTTAACATTATAAATATGTCAAAAACGGTATAGACTGAGGTATAGGATATTATTGTACCTACATGAAATGAGTTTAGAAGTACGTTTAGAATCTAATGAAAAAATGAATGAATGGTTATATAGGGTATTTCCTTTAAAATAAGCAAGTTGACATTACTTCCGATATAACCGGAAGTGCTGCTGTTTTGAAAATATTATTATCATATGGTCCCCATCGACTTAGATATGCTACCAGATTTTCAGATTTTTTCTGATTATAGTTTTTCCATATGCATGGAGTTCCCGGTGGAATACCCTATTATAATTAACAAATTACAACCACTGGCTTGGGTACAAATGTTCTACAAACTGCTGTAATGAGAAAAATCCTTCTACAGTTACAGAATACTACGACTTAGCCCTAAGAAACTTATACATGTGTGCCGGACTTGCTTGTGTGCTTCATTTTCATTCGTTTCTCTAAAAAAAAACTACATAAAATATTTATATTTATTTATGTCTTTACATTTATCGTATCTCATTTCTCTGGACCTGCATAAGAATTTTTATATATGCAGACATCAACTGAGTGCAAAAATATTTTAAGGATGTGGGCCCGGTGTTCTAATAAAATCTTTTCACACGGCCATAAAAGGGAATTCGGTTCACTTCTAAGTTGCAATGCAGTTTCTCATGCATTGCAGTTTGTCGTTTTTTTAGCTTCATCGTTATACTTTTAGAATGCATAGAAGTTTGAAGACATTAACCTGAACAATCATTGGTTATATTATATATTTTCTATTATCTGTGGTATTATCAATACATCCTTTCTTTATATAGGAGTTTTGTTTCACTTCTGACACTATTAAAATATACACCTGCGCCAAAAAGATCAGCCAGGGGTTGAAAAGATATTTTTTATTGACGAAACGTATAATTTGATTAAAATTATTTCGAATTGGTCAAAAGTAAATTCAATTTAAATCAAAAGGAGTGTTGTGATGTCTATGGTTGTATTCTATATTAATAATAATTATCTACTTCTTTCACCATGGGAATATATTTAATTTTTTTTTGTTTTAGAAGTATGGCAAGCTGGATCTATGTTAAACACATCATTGAGTCATCAGTCATCAGTCATCAGTCATCATTGAGTCATCATAAACACATCATCAGTTTTAATCATCTCCAGATGATGTCAACTTGGTTGGCGAAACGTGCGTCGAATGTAGTATAGTGTTTTGGTGTTATGTGGAAAACTATGTCAGTGACATAATTGAGATCGTTCGAGAAATCCTGGAAGTTGTCTTGATATCACTTAGTCTAAAACGAGTGTTACTTTTAGAAATATTCCATGACTGATTATTTGATGTCAAGAGTATCTTATTGAATATGATGGTTCTTATTTTTAATAAGAACCCCTTTTTTAAATCGAGAGAATCTAATATATACCAGTTACATACATATAGTGTATTCATATATATATATATATATATATATATATATATATATATATTATAATATTTTAATTACCCTTATACTTGTTTATAATTCAATTAAATTTTTAACAATAACTAATTTTTGAGGGTTAAATTATATTTGCCTCGACTTATTTATACCATTTATTGAATATTTAAATTAATTTTATTTTAATTAAATTTGAGTTTAGTGTTGGGCGCCAATTATATTTTAGTTTATAGTAAATTTTCGTAATTTTTAATTTTCTCAATTAATCAATTTCCATGTTATACATAAGAAAACATTATGCTTACCTCCTTAATCTACAACTCTTTCTTTTCAGCTATTCACCTATATTCACTCTATTTTGTTTTTATTTTAAATAATTTCAAAGTTATTTAATTTAATAAATTTTTTAGAAATTGAATCTATTGAATTGTTTAATTAATTTAGAAAATTGATTGACTCTTCTTCAGGTGGGGTTCATTACAAATATTTACTTGACTGTAATATTTTCAATTTAATATAAATTTTTTTATTTTAATTTTAAAATATTTTGTAAATTTGTTCTAGCAAATAAACATCTATTTAAATTTAACAATCCTTATTTTATTATAATCAAATATAAACATATGTCCGTGGACAAAAACCGATCTATACAAATTTATGTAATTTGGGTTGCCTAACCTCTTACTGTTTGCAGATCTCGTATTGAAAACTTTACATAACTGTACTAATCTATATAAATTCTGCACAAGCAGGTAATGTTTAGGGTGACCATATAGGCCATGGACTATTTCCGGACCGGATCGAATGAAAGGAAAGGAAGGTTCAATTTTTTGATTTTCTCATGGTTCTGGTCGTTTAAACGTACACGGAGTGTACGTCAAAGAGTATAAGATACAAGGCAAAAAATATATATAATATGAGTAAATACTGTGCTTGCTTTAATATTTTTTTGAAAATAACAGAGAACTCATAAATATAATAGACAGATATAAGTATCTCATAGACAATACAAAATTTAATAAAAACATTTTTTCTTTGGAATGTTCTTTGGAGTTAGCATTTTAATCATAATCAGTCGACCCCGTTCGATCTCCGACGTCGACTTGGACAAGGTTTTTACATGCTTTTACATGCTTTTACATGCACAATTTTAGATTGGATAAAAATTCCGGACATTTTAATCATTGTTGCGATTCCGTCCGGACTCGAAATATAATCACTAATTTCCGGACATGTCCGGAATTTTCCGGACGAATGGTCACCCTAGTTATGTTGCTTAACTAAAACTAAAATATTACTAGTTATGAAAACTGTGATTAAAATGGTTCATATTTGTGTGACAAATTCTGGATATTATTCTTCTTCTGGATCATTACTCTGGATCTCCTTTAAGGTAAGTACTTATTTAGACTCCTGTCTATTTCAGGCCTGACTTTATATCTAGATAATATGTTATAGCTATATGTTTTAAGTCGTCTTATTAATGCAATTAAATGAAAATCTAATCTCAATATTTCTGCTTGTAGATCTCTGCTATCTTTTCTCCAGCTGTACATTAATTTTAAGCAAGTGATTTCACAACAAACTTACTTTGAGGTTATCTTGTTATCCCTGCTTATCTCTCCATAAATTTTTAACAACTTTCCTTCTAAATTTCTCCTCAAAATTTCACTTTTATCTTGATTTTTCAAAAAGGACGCCGCTTCGGTTTTCTCAAAATTTTGTTGTCCCTATCTCTTAGCAACAATTTCAATTCATTCTTTTTCATGGAACTTCGATTTTACCCATGTCTTTAGTCACTCTTTTGCACTTAATAGTCTTTTCTTAAACACTTCAATTCACTTTAAATTGTTTTTTTAATACATTTTAAACTACTCTATTATTTAATTAACAAGTTTATATTACTTAATTTATTATTTAACTATCCTTATTTTCTAAAACAAATCCCTTATTTTATTTTAAAATACCTTCTCTTATCTAGTTACTATCTGTCAAAATTTTATTTGATTATAATTTAAATGTCCTTAATTCTCACAATTCAATATATGAATTTTAATAAATCATTGATAACTTTTCAATTACTTATTCATTCCTTTTGAAATTTAATAATCTTAATCTTTAATCTTTTCTGATTGAATATAATATGTCAATAGCTCTGGTTTTATTTTACTTTTTCTAAATGTACTGTGCCTAAATATTTTACATATGTATCAATCATATATTTATCCCTATAATTTTTTTTGTATATCCAGAATGTCTTTATATATATATATATATATATATATAAAATATCGATTTAATGAGATAATTTTACCAGGTCATAACCAGGTAGAATTTATTTATATTTATCAAACTACTGAGAGGATGTTGTGACTGGAAGTTATACCAAAAGAAATTCTACTTATACTTATTTATATTAGATGTAGGTATTGATAAAGATTTTTGTTGACTTTTTATTTTACAGCTTCTACAGTTCTGAGCCGTTCGGTTGTTCTTCACTTGATTCACCACTTCATGGGCGTCATATATATTTAATAGTCAAAACAGATCTCTATGGTCAAAACCATGATACAACTACACTGATATGCTCATAACTTGACCAAATTTCGTTTGTTCTGCGCACGACGTCATTCTTGATGCAAAAATGGCGAAAATTCAAATACCTTACTGTCAGCATGACTGTCAGTGATATAATTATTTTCGTGTTTGTCAATTGTATTCCCGTATTATTATAATTGTAAGGCCCGAGGGTTATCAAGTTGTCATTTTTATATTATAGGGTGTATTTATTTATAGTAGTGCTTCTTATTATCTCTTCAAATTGTAAAGTTTAGGTTAGAATTATATTCGGTAGGTAGATCGGTACAAAGAATGCGGTTTGAATTAAAATAAGAAAGATTGATATTAATCAATTATTATTTTAGTTTTCCTGTATGAATCGTATATTATAATTCCATAATCGACGTTTATTTTATTTTGTTATCTTTGTTTACAAGTATTTTATTTAATTTTGTATCAAAACTGACGTCACGCTCATCGATAGACCACGCCTCCATGCGCATAGGCATATCAGTGTAGTTGTATCATGGTCAAAACTATGTTCGTGCACACGTACGAATGAAATGACGTTTGGTTGACGTTTGACTTTTGACTAATAATTTGGCAAGAATCTCATCTATTTACTAGGACCCAGGGCCAGTACGGTTTCTACCTGAGCAATAAAATAATTTTGAATTTTATTATGGGCGACAACTAGAGGCAGATTAAATTCTTTTCAATTATTAAATCAATTTCTTCTAACTATGAATATACCATACCATAACTACATATTTGACCATATCATATTTTCACCCTGATATTTTAAGATAGTTATATTATATTACTTCTTTATTCTTTAAGTTACTGTCAAAATAAATAAAGTGTATAAAGAATAGGTACCTAATGTTATTATACACAATAAAAAAAGGCAAATGGTAAAATTACTAAATGGTAATCGTAATTTGATGCAGTGTTATTTTTAACACGAACTGGGTGGTATAATAACTAAACCTTTAGAACTCATATTACACGAACGATATACCCGTCAAGTTTGTAGAAGTACTCATAAATTGTAGTAAAATTTACAAATCCCTGTGTTAAAAATGAATCAATCTGCCATAAATACGGAATAATTACACGGTGAATGATTAACTATTACACATTACCTTGTAAAATCTACTGTGTTAAATTACTTTTATATAATGTAATAATACACTGATATTTGGTTGAATTGCTCGGTTTTTTTTACTGTGTAAACTTTATCAAATTCATGATAAAATTTATTTTGAGCCGAAGGAGCAAAATTGTTTTCGGACCGACTAAACCTCAGCGATCAATTGTAAACCTAATGAACGATGGAATACCATGTATTTTTTAGAAAATACTGTAAATTATATAAACTTTGGAATATTATCTCCCTGCAGAGGAATTACTTCTAACGAATATTTGTAATTCCCGTATAGATCAACGATTTTAATTACTTCGCAATCCAAAGTACTTTACAGAAGTCAATTTAATCAGGAATTTGGCCTAATCCCAAAATTTTAAAATAAAAGAAGGTGCTACATTTAAAGCTTCATGTTTCATAATGCTTAATGTTCGAGAAACGACTAGAATTTTAAGCAGTTTAAACTTCTAATGAAATTGGGGCCCTTATTATCAAGCTTATTGTACTAAAAAGTTGGAAATAGAACTGAAATAGTATTACGACGACACATTACTAAGATGAAATGGTTTGTTTCCGTTTAAGTTTAGTTGTTTCTATTGAAGTAAATTAAAATTTTCTTGGATGTAAGATCTTACTAAGGATTTATTGTAGTCGAGCAAGTAAATCTATTTAAAGCAAATTTTGCTTTCTTGCTGCCGAGTTCCTTTGTAAAAATCATCATATTAAAATATTTTTGTTATCTATTAAAATTACTAGATATATAAATGTACGCGGGGCCCAAGATTAAAAATAAAGGTAAATTTACTTAATAGAGATGAATTTTTATTAATTAGTGATAACAGTTTTATCCAATTCTTCTCCAGGTTTTTACATACAGTTTTACGATGATATTTTTAACAGCAAAAGGAAATTATATTTTACAGGTATTTGTGGATATATATACAGGGTTATTCAGAACCTATCCATAATAAAATTTGGGGATGTTCAACATACATGTAGAAATGTGGTAGTGCAAAAAAAAATTTTTTTGGCGGGGTCTGAAAACTATTTAAAAATTTTTCATTTCACGCCGCTGGATACTGGTCCACTGTAATGGAGTGACCTTGGGACTGACAATGCAAACTAGCTAGCACGAAAAAAACCAGCGCACCCGGCGCAACAAATATTTGCAGCGTTTTTACTTTAAAATAAACTTAAAGATAGATAGATGTGACCAAAGTGACGTGTCTTTAAAATGAATAAAATTTTGTTACACTAATTTTGAAGCATTGCGCTACTTGATTACTAGGTATTACAAACATGAAATTTATAAAAAATTTGCACATACCTTGTTACAAAAGCTGTTCGAAATAATATTCCTGGACTTGTACACAATTTTGGACACGCCTTATCCAATTTTGCCTCACTAAACCGAATGTTCCGCCTGGTTGCTGATCTTGTAAACGCAAATTATTAAGTAAATTGGGGATTTTCAGCATTTTGCTGCAACAACCACTCACAAAACCTAACTGTCGATGTGTCGGCGTGTCGATTAATCGTTCCGCATACAAGCGCGAAGCTGCCAATGAATTTTGTCCAACTTCGCCATAAATAAGAATCATGTCCATTAACTCAGCATTACTGTACACATGAGCCATTTTGAAAATTTTTCAGTTTAACACTCGATAAACAAAACACCCGCACTCCGCACATAGACAGCGACACAGAAAGACTGATGACTGCATAGACAGTAAGAGATATTATCCCCACTCAAACTGTATTCGCCAGGCGTTCGCCAGGTACAAAAACTGTTGTTTACTGTTTTTTGGAAGAATGTGATATATCAGGTCGTTGAAGTACACAGTTGCCCAGCTACGTAGTTCTTTATAATGGTATAACTTTAAACATTGTTTACGGGAAATCCTAATTACTTTTATTACAATTTTTTTGGTGATATCGATTTCTTATTTAAGGATGCACATATCCTCAAAGTTTTAGAGATGAGTTCTGAATAACCCTGTATATATATTGATACAAAATAGAATAATAGCGATAGCTAAATGAGAAAGAATAATATATATCAACATTAAACAGTTTAGATATTGATTTATGTAATATGGTTTGTTTAAAAATGAATAAAAGTTAATAATACCATATATTATTGTAATATGCATATCTTAAATTAAGTCAATTGTAGAAAGACAGTATAAATTAAGTATTATTTAAAGATTTTTAAAAATAAATTCATTAGAAATGCATGCATTGCAAGAAGACATTGGAAATTACCAATAAACAGCATCGATTTGTTTTATTTAACAGATGTCTGTATTTTGCTCAGATAACGAACTCCAATATCAAACAGTCAATATAACATTACGATTAGACTTTAAAATTATATTTATGTTTAAAATTGAAATTTATTAAATTAATAATTTACCTGACAGCAAATGTCAAACGATAGGTAAAGCCAGATTTGCAAGTTCCAACCGTGGTACCTACAAGAAATAAGAAATTAAAATAATTTAAGAAATATGTTAACTATTAATTATTAAAAATTTATATAAAATAAATGAAAGAAATGTATTAGTTTTAAAAAAATCAGTGAAGTGTAAGTGAATAGAAAATTTAAACAAGAAATTAAACTCATGTGGATAAACCTTTAGTCAAAGATAATATTATCAAAATCTAAGTGTACGAGGAAAAAACAAGATTTTATTTACTTGGTTACCAAAAAATTTAAGAAGAGCTTGGCGTCGTATATTGCATTAAAAAAAAAAAAAATTGTTTAATTAGAAGGAAATAGTTGAAAAGGAAAATAAAATTACTTACCATATCAAGAAAATAGGTGATAGAAGGTAGAAATAAAATACATGGTTCCATTTAGTCAATTGAGACCTAGAGCAGAGTGGAGACCATCTGCAGGAGTTCCTGATCCCTTCAAGGAAGGTGAAAAGTCTAAAAGACACCATTGTGAGGAAAAATTACAATAAAAAGGTACCTTAAAAAAAAAATTTAAATCTAAAAGCTAGCATAACGTGATCACACGAGAAACAGAATATAATAATATCCACAAAGAATATAATTTGAGTGATACTTACAAACAGTTATCTCCACTTATATCCACAAAATAAGAACTTTGAATAAGAATATTTCACTAAATTCTTCATAAACATTCATATTTAGTGTACGTAAATAATAAAATAGTTAGGTTAGGATCTTAGAATAGTAGAGCTAGTTTGTTTTCAAGAAGTGAATTTCAGATCATAGGACCAATAAGAAATTAGTGTAAAGCGTGCTGCATAAATTCAGGGGTAATTGAACAAGTAGAGATTTTACAGCAAATCATAAATTGTTATTGGTTCTATATCAAATAATGATAAGATAAAATTTGAAAATTGATAAATATTATTATTATTTTTTCATACATGTGAAAAGTTTATTTTTTAGTTACTTATATCTAAAAGGTGGAAGTAAAAGACAATTTGTTGAAATTAAATATTCATTTGTTTTAAAGTCTATTTTATTGATTGTGAGCTGAGATTGTCTATTGAAGATCTCCTTTTTGAACTGACTACTGAGAGAAGAATCTTATGTTCTTATAGACAAAGTAAAAGAGTAGAAGAAAATAGAACAGGCAAAGTAATTTTAGCAGAGCTAGGGAAAATAAGTGTCAAAAAGAATAGGAAAGAAAATTAAAACATACTATTCAATTAAAAAAAAAAAAAAAAAAAGAAAACCTAATCAATTAAATAAAAAAAAAAATAAATAAATAAATAAAATCTTATAAATTCGAAATTACATATTTACTAAAATAATAACAAATCATATAAATTAGAAGCTCAAATTAAGGGTACACATACAAAAATACAATATTCATAATAATTTGGTGCCCAACGCGAGGCAAATCACAAAACTATATTTTATTATAATAATTTGGCGCCCAACGTGGGAGGCTCAACGTGAAAGGGAAAAAATAGGGAAAGAGTAGAATTGAACAGAGTCATTTGAAATAAAGAGATGGATCTAAGGAGTGGAAGACAAACAGGGGAAGAAGAGGGACAGTCAGATGAAGAAACTACAATGACCCAAGAAAGTGAAGAGAGACCAGCATGGCAGTTGATGTTGGAAGAAATGATGAGGACAATGGAAGAAAATAAAAAAAGACAGGAAGAAGATAGAAAAAGACAGGAAGAAGATCGAAAAAGACAGGAAGAAGATCGAAAAAGGCAGGATGAGGATCGAAGAAAACAAGAGGAAGATCGAAAAAAACAGGAGGAAGATCGGAAAAGACTAGAAAGTATTATTAAAGAAGATTTGACAAAAATAGAGACAGGTCGAAAAGAGGATATGCAAAACATTATTAAAGTGTTGGATGAAAAAGTGCAGAATATTAAAGACGAAATTAGAAGAGACACTCAAAGTTGGAGACAAGAACTAAGACGAGATATAGAAAAAACAGAACAAGAAGTAACAGCAATTACAGTAAAAACATTAGCAATAGAAGAAAAAGTAGAAAGCCAGGACAAGGAGATAAAACAGATTGAGAGAAATGTTACTATAAACAGAAATGAAGTTGAACAGGTGAAGAATCAGATTCAGACAGGGATAATGGTTAGCAAGGAGGAGATGGAAATGGAAAGAATAAGGACAAAGGAGCAAATAGATCAATTACAGAACGAGATAAAGCGAGTAAGAGAAATAAGAAGCACGGAAATCGAGCCTATAACAAGATTCATATGTCAAGCCGAGAATAAGATACACAAATTTACAGGCAATTATAACAAACTACATCCTAGAGTGTTTATTAAATCCATAAGCAGGAAAATAACAGAGTTAGAAGGTAGAAGAACGGGTCAAGGTAATCAGATGGAAAGGATAAAGGAAATAATACGTGAAAATCTGGAAGCAGAAGCATTAATTTGGTTTAATGGTATTGAAAATACTGTAAATGACTTTGCACAATTCGAAAACAAATTTCTAAAACATTTTTGGAGTGATAATATACAATCTATAGTAAGAGAGAAATTATATTTTGGGAAATTCAACCCAAAACTTTCTAATTCAATGACAAATTTTGCATTAAAACTATTTTCAACTGCTCAATACTTAAGTCCTAAAATCAATGAACCTGAATTAGTACTATACATAGCGAGACAGTTCAAACCCGAGATATCAGAGACCATAGCAGTTCAAAATATTGATAATATGGAGCACATGTATAGTTATCTGACAAGGATAGAGCGTAATATTAACAGAATGCCACAGAATTTTAACAATAATAGTACAAATTATTTTCAAAATTCAAGTAACAACAATAACAATAATAGTTCTCGAAATTTTAACAGACCAAATGATACGAATCAAAACAATTTTAATAATTCCAGGTCATACAATAATTTTAGACAGAATAACAATAATTATGAGTCTCGCAATACAATGCATAGAAATGGGAATAATTTTAACAATGATAGATACAATAATAATAATAATAGTCAGAGATACAATAATTACAATAATAATAATAATGGGAATCGTTACAATAATGGTGGTATTAATAATAGTTCAGATAGGACAAATAATGCACAGAGAAATCAATATTATAACAATAATAATCATAGAAATTTTAATAACAATCAAAATTATTCAAATAATTATCGAAATGATGAAGGTTTTCGACACAACACTCAAAATACAAATTTCCAATCAGCACGTCGAGACCAAGATCAACCACGTAGACAGGTAAATTTCCAGCGACAAGATAGATCAAGTAGATCACAGGAACGAGAGGAAAGCCAACGAGCTGAGGAAGGTGGTACACGAACAAACAGGACACAATCACTAGACAGGTTACCTACAACAGAAAACAATAACATGAGTCAAAATTTTTAAATACATGCAAGCCAAATACACATATTAAATTATACACAAGTCATTATACACACCCAAAGGAATTCATAAAATTAGATGAAAATTTAGTAATTAATCAAAATAATAGTTTAATTTATATAAATTCAAAATTTCAAAATACAAATATTAAAATTTTACTTGATTCTGGTTCAGAAGCATCTCTAGTTAACAATAATATACTTAATAAATTTCCAGAACTTAATAAGGATATAGTTAAAGTGAATAAATTAATATTGGTAGGTCCAAATGCAAAGAAACTATACGAGGTTAATAAATTAGTAAATATTAAATTAAAGATAGGTCAAAAAGATATATTATTTCAACTTTTAATAGTACCAAGCATGTCAATAGATATAGTGATAGGATCTGATTATTTGCATAAATATAAAGCTAAAATCGACTATGAAACAAAAAAATTGCGTATTGATGATATATGGGTAGAGTTAGAAAATGAAAATCAAAGTATTATGAATATAGAAAATGAAACAGGGGAAGTAGATAAAGATGAAGGTAGGAATGAAATAGGAATGTTTAATATAGAAGGATATGATTATTATGATAATGTAGAAGAGGATGAATTTAATATAAATAATTTAATAATTAATGCTGATAGTAATTATAAAGGTTTAGTAAAAGATATGTTAATAAAGAATGAAGGTTTAGTATCAGATAAGATGAGTTTGGCAAGAAACTATATTCATAAGTTAGAAGTACATAATTTACAAAATTTTAAATCAAGAACATACCCCATACCATTCATGCACAAAATTAAAGTTAAACAGGAGATTGACAAACTATTAAAAGATGAAATAATCGAACGAAGCGTAACACCATACATAAATCCAGTCGTGATAGTCCCTAAGAAATCCGGAGATATACGAATATGCCTCGATGCAAGGACCATAAATAAATACACAGTTCCACAATATGAATCTCCATTAGTAGTAGACTCGATATTGGGACAAATAACCAATGCAACAATATTCACTAAGCTAGACCTTAAGCATAGTTTTTGGTTGATACCACTAGACGCAGAATCTCGTAAATATACAGGTTTTATGATTGATGGGGAGGTATTTCAATTCAGGGTGACACCATTTGGCTTGCAGAGCTCTTGTGCTGCTTTGGTGAGAGCATTACACGGGATTTTAAATAAATATGATACATTTGTGCTACACTACATAGACGATATACTCATATTTTCTGACACTATCGAAAATCATAAATTACATTTACAGACAGTACTACAAGAACTTGACGAAAATGGTTTGAAATTAAACATAGACAAATGCAAATTTTTTCAAAAAGAGGTAACATACTTGGGTTATTTGGTAAATGAAAAGGGAATACGAATGGACGAAGACAGAATTAAAACTATAAAAGAATATACGCGACCACAAAATTTAAAGACTTTAAGGGGATTTTTGGGAATGGTTAATTATTTTAAAAGACTAATACCAGACTTGACAAATTTTGAACTACCGTTGATAGACCTTTTGAAAAAGAATGTAAAGTGGACTTGGACTGACAGACAAGAGACAGCTTTCCAAGACATTAAAAATCTCATCATCAGACAATTACAAGTTTATCATCCAAATTACAATTTACCTTTCATGATACGGACAGACGCATCAATTAACAGACTAGCGGGAGTATTATTACAAATTCAGCAACATCAAGAAGTACCAATTGCATTTACATCAAGAGTTACTAAAAAACACGAGCAAGGCTACAGCGTTTCAGAAATTGAATTGGCGAGCATAATTTTCACAATTACCAAATGCAGATTTTATTTACTAGGGAAAAGGTTTAAAATTCAAACTGATAATCAAGCTTTAACAGCTATATTAAATAATAAATTTGGAAATAATAGAATTCATCGATGGGCTTTGTTACTTACAGAATATGACTTTGAAATTGAGTACATACCAGGAAAGACTAACATACTTGCAGATGCATTGACACGAATGGACGATAGACAAAACGAGGACCAAAGAATAGTTAAAATTGGGGTAAATATATTAAAAGACGAAGAGGGTTTATTTTCAGTAGAGACAATAATTACAGACCAACAAAGACTGACGGACGTTGAAAAAAATAAATTACATTACAGAGACAATATTTATATAAAAACAATAAAAGACCAGGAATTATACGCAATAACGAGTGACTTGACCAAACAAATCATTGCCACACTACACGAAACATATGGACACATAGGGGTACACAAAACATGGAAGATATACAGGGAAAATTATTACAACAAACATGATAGAAACATCACCAAACATTTCATAAAAACATGCCACATATGCCAATTGGCTAAGGAGAAAAACTTACACTACCAAGGACTACCAAAGACAATAATATCAACAAGACCACGAGAAATCATAGCCATAGATTTTATTAGCAACCTTATAACAAGTTATAATGGTAATAAACACATATTTATAATTGTAGACTATTTTTCAAAGTACGTGAAACTTTACCCTTGTACAAAGACAAATACAAAGACTGTAATAAAACTACTTGACAAATACCGACAGGAAGAAGGATTTTTTGAAAACTGTATTTTGGACAACGCTACCTATTTTAGAAACAGTAGGATATTAAATTATTTCAGCAAAATTAAGACAAGACCACGATTCATTAGTATACGTAATCCTAGGGCCAATTATGCAGAAAGGTATATCAAGGAAGTGTCCAAGTATATGCGTATACTAGTGAATGACGACCACCCAAGGTGGGAAGACCACATAACAGACGTAGAGACTTATTTAAATCATACACCAAACAACATTACAAACGCTATACCTATCACAACATTCAAAAATACACAACCTGAAAGACCATGGATAAACACAACACCACACTATGATACACTGATACAAAAGGTAAATGATAGACTAAGAAAGACAGCAGACAAATACATAAAACGAATGACAAAACGACAGAAAAACATTCGACATTTCAATAAAGGGGATTTAGTTATTGTGAAAGCACTCAGAGTACCAAATCAAAGGGAAAAAATATGCAAGAAATTATTGCTACCTTACGATGGGCCATTTGAAATTAATACACCCAATGGACAAAACAGTTATGAATTAAAATACATAGGGACAGACAAAATAAAAGGGATATATAACATAGACCAAATACATCCATATTATGAACTTTGACGAAGTGCAGTACAAATAAAATCATTATTTACATGAAAAACAACATTACACATCACACATTACACAAACACTGAAAAGAAATCATCATCGATAAAATTTATTTGACAAATTATCTTATGCAATCTAATTTACAAATAAATTTGGGAATATTGATACAAAATAGAATAATAGCGATAGCTAAATGAGAAAGAATAATATATATCAACATTAAACAGTTTAGATATTGATTTATGTAATATGGTTTGTTTAAAAATGAATAAAAGTTAATAATACCATATATTATTGTAATATGCATATCTTAAATTAAGTCAATTGTAGAAAGACAGTATAAATTAAGTATTATTTAAAGATTTTTAAAAATAAATTCATTAGAAATGCATGCATTGCAAGAAGACATTGGAAATTACCAATAAACAGCATCGATTTGTTTTATTTAACAGATGTCTGTATTTTGCTCAGATAACGAACTCCAATATCAAACAGTCAATATAACATTACGATTAGACTTTAAAATTATATTTATGTTTAAAATTGAAATTTATTAAATTAATAATTTACCTGACAGCAAATGTCAAACGATAGGTAAAGCCAGATTTGCAAGTTCCAACCGTGGTACCTACAAGAAATAAGAAATTAAAATAATTTAAGAAATATGTTAACTATTAATTATTAAAAATTTATATAAAATAAATGAAAGAAATGTATTAGTTTTAAAAAAATCAGTGAAGTGTAAGTGAATAGAAAATTTAAACAAGAAATTAAACTCATGTGGATAAACCTTTAGTCAAAGATAATATTATCAAAATCTAAGTGTACGAGGAAAAAACAAGATTTTATTTACTTGGTTACCAAAAAATTTAAGAAGAGCTTGGCGTCGTATATTGCATTAAAAAAAAAAAAAATTGTTTAATTAGAAGGAAATAGTTGAAAAGGAAAATAAAATTACTTACCATATCAAGAAAATAGGTGATAGAAGGTAGAAATAAAATACATGGTTCCATTTAGTCAATTGAGACCTAGAGCAGAGTGGAGACCATCTGCAGGAGTTCCTGATCCCTTCAAGGAAGGTGAAAAGTCTAAAAGACACCATTGTGAGGAAAAATTACAATAAAAAGGTACCTTAAAAAAAAAATTTAAATCTAAAAGCTAGCATAACGTGATCACACGAGAAACAGAATATAATAATATCCACAAAGAATATAATTTGAGTGATACTTACAAACAGTTATCTCCACTTATATCCACAAAATAAGAACTTTGAATAAGAATATTTCACTAAATTCTTCATAAACATTCATATTTAGTGTACGTAAATAATAAAATAGTTAGGTTAGGATCTTAGAATAGTAGAGCTAGTTTGTTTTCAAGAAGTGAATTTCAGATCATAGGACCAATAAGAAATTAGTGTAAAGCGTGCTGCATAAATTCAGGGGTAATTGAACAAGTAGAGATTTTACAGCAAATCATAAATTGTTATTGGTTCTATATCAAATAATGATAAGATAAAATTTGAAAATTGATAAATATTATTATTATTTTTTCATACATGTGAAAAGTTTATTTTTTAGTTACTTATATCTAAAAGGTGGAAGTAAAAGACAATTTGTTGAAATTAAATATTCATTTGTTTTAAAGTCTATTTTATTGATTGTGAGCTGAGATTGTCTATTGAAGATCTCCTTTTTGAACTGACTACTGAGAGAAGAATCTTATGTTCTTATAGACAAAGTAAAAGAGTAGAAGAAAATAGAACAGGCAAAGTAATTTTAGCAGAGCTAGGGAAAATAAGTGTCAAAAAGAATAGGAAAGAAAATTAAAACATACTATTCAATTAAAAAAAAAAAAAAAAAAAAAGAAAACCTAATCAATTAAATAAAAAAAAAAATAAATAAATAAATAAAATCTTATAAATTCGAAATTATATATTTACTAAAATAATAACAAATCATATAAATTAGAAGCTCAAATTAAGGGTACACATACAAAAATACAATATTCATAATAATTTGGTGCCCAACGCGAGGCAAATCACAAAACTATATTTTATTATAATAATATATATATATATATATATATATATATATATAACCTCTCTATAGTCTTCATCCACATATTTTTCTATTTCTATGAATATTATATATTGACTCACTTAACTGTTTACACAGTTATATATTTCTATTGTTTAAACTAAAAAAATAAACTAAATAAACTAAAAAAAAATAATTAGTTAAGAAATAGAGAACGCACATAAAATAAGGAGTTTAAATTTTCCTTTTTATCTATAACTTAGGTACTCAAAGAAATATCCGCATTACGTGAAAATTATTTTTTTGAAACAAGTACTGTGCGCCGACTCCCATGGACTCCCATCATTGAATTTTAAGAAAGACTACTGAAATTTCAGTTTTGTCAGCAAATAATTTAAAATAGAGGTGACAAAAAATCATTTTTCTTAAAAATTCAATACAAAGTTTATGAGGTACGGATTCCTCAGGTGTATACTAGGTACAGGGTGATTTAGCCATTAATACATTAATTATAAGAGAAGATAGGGAAAAATGAGCATGATAAGGAAGACACGATTTAAATAATGTTTAGAGGTACCTAGATTTACGTTGAAAAAAATATTTTCAAATCTTTATTTAAGCCCCTTATTGAGACTATCACTGACCGCTGACGGCCTCGATACATACACAGCTGAACGAACTCGGTAGCAGATCTAAACGCAACGTTGCCAAATTTAAATATTTTCGTAGAACATTGCCAGAAAAATCATAATTAGAATTTTAATGTATCAGGTGTCTTAATACAAACGATTTTATTGAATAATTTAGAAACTTTTATGTTTTTTCTTGCTCACTTAAACCAACAATAATTTCAAATGTTAAGATATGTATTGAATGCTGAATATTCATGAGATTCTATTAAAAATTCAGAGTAACACGGCCCACTCAGATGTTCCGGTAGAAAATTCAGTCCAATTGAACGATCTCCGTAAACTTCTGCCCATATGTTGAAACAATATCCTCCGAAAGCAAATCCAGCGAGTAGCATCGTTTGACCAAATGTAACTGCTGTGACTGCAAAAACATTAGCTCTGTGTAACAGTTTAAAAATATTATTTAATATTGAAGTTAAACATAAAGCTTCAACAGATCGAAGAATAAACCATTTACATTTCGTTTCTGAAATAGTGTAGATAAAAACCAACATTCAATTAGTAAACTATTAAAAGGGGCTGAAAAGTTTTTCTTATTTAAATACTTACTACAGATACTTAATTTTGGGTTTTTATATCACCGACATCCAATGTAAAACATAAATTTAAAACCGCTCAGGTACTATGTAACATACAAAAATGAATTGTCTGTGTTTGTAATCAAGAGCAAAAATGTTCCTACACAGGATCTTGACCTATCCTGCGCTGTCGGGCTATTGACCTTGTTTCCAAGTTGGTTTTTACTGCGTTTTTTATGTACACTCTAATAAATTGATACGTAAGGTAATAAAACTAGTAAAATGGTGGTAGGGAAGTAGCAAGTGTATGTAATTTATTAATCCCTTAATTATTAATTAATTAATGGAACATGGAGCAGTTTTACTGTCTTTTCTTGAAGTTAAATTTTATTCTTAAGAGTCCATTCACTAGGTCGAAATAAGCCCTAAATCGGCGTTCGGCTCGTGTCTAATTATAAAAAAACTATAAAAGATAGCGACTTTTAGTAAAAAAGTATTGAAAGATAAGACTTTAGTCTTAAGTCCCTATAGTAGTAATTTTTGGTATTTCTTTTTATTTTTAAAATTCCAGGCAAACAATCTTGTACTAAAATAGCGTATTTTCAAAAATTATTTTCTCTAAAATACATGTATTAAACAAAAATTTGCTACTATAGGGACCTAGTTTATCTTTTGATCTTTTCGGTGATATATAATTTATAACATTAAAAAGAAATTTTGTTGCAATTATAAGACAAATCCGGTACCCTTGCAATGAGGGCTAACTTTATTTAAATGTGCCTTTTTACTTCGGCTTTACGTGCATCTCCGAAATCTTAATAATTCGATAGTTGGAATATATAAGTCTCCACCCATCGGCCACCCATCCTCTCAATCCGACCCAACATTCATGCCTGTCAAATCTACAGAGAATGGACCCTTAAACAAAATTAGATTTTAGTAAACTCCTGCTTGCATATTAAACCTTCCAAAATGGAATATAAACACCTATTTATTTATAAGATAATTATTAAATGGAAATAATAAACACTTGAAGTGTTCTATCTGTAAAAGATATAAAAATATATCCGCAAAGATATCTTAATAGAATTTTCCGAAATATCAGCTTCAGTTTAGTGTACCCAAAACACTTTAGTATAAGAAATAAAAATATTCTAAATGAGATTTTTTTGTTCATGATTCGTAACAAAATTCGAACACACGTTAAGTACCTTACTTAATTTTCCAAAAAAAAAAGAGGTGAATTTGATTCGTGGTGACCTAGCAATACTTAGCTACAAATCAGTTTTATTACAGCTCAGTAAATTATCAATGCAATTCCAAATAATAGTTTAAATTTACACAATACAATTGTGCTCTAAAAATCTGCATATGGGCTTATAACTTATATTCAGAAATTCTCAATACCATAAAGAAACCTTCAATCCTTATTCGACACCAATTCAATGTTTGGTTAATTCTGCTAAAAATTATGTATTGTAGTGTATCTGAAGTGGTATGCTATAGAGTTGCGACTTTTTAAAAAAATTCAGGCCAGGCCAGATAAACCCACCGACCTCTTGACAATTATGGCCCGGCCAGGCCAGACCCGGCCGCATATCCGTATCGGACGTAGCGTATCGCAGATTGGCAAATGCCTAACTCAATCTTGTATCGGACGACCGTGGTCGCAGAAGTATGTGCGATATCAGTCGTCCGATATGCATTCCGCTGCGGCGCTTCGTATTATTTGATTATTAATGCAAGACAATACGACATTGATTTAACGAAAGTACCTTTAAAAAATTGAATTCAGGCAATATTCATTCTCGTCCAATTTTTATTTTTTAATTTTTCTGAACCCCTGAAATATTCAAGCAAATTCAACTTCAATAGTGGGCTATGTGATTAAAAATATGTTACAAATTACGGATTTTTTTAAATAAAGGATAAAACCTTTATCGGTTTTGAACTTCCCCCTCAATGTCTTAATTCAGGCGTTTTTTTTCTGTGAATTTTTTTCTTCGAATTCACTTTGGATTGGAATTTTAATTAATCCTTTAAAATTATTTTGGTAGATATACATACTTTCTCAATGTTAAATGAAAAAATTAGATATTAGATTAACAATTTTAATAAAACTAATTTTATTTTGAAAACTTATTATCACCTAAGCTAACATTTGAATTGACACATTTATTCAATGAATGTGATGCTTTTTTCTTTTTCTTTATGAGTGGTTGAATTCTTCCTCCTGACTGCAATCTTCTTTTCCCTGTGGCTGTCGATTTTCTTCTGGCAATAGATGTTGGTTGGACGCTTATCTTCTTCCCTTTTCTCTGCGTTTTTTTGATAATTCTTAAGGCTTTAGCCTGACGAAATTTAAACATTCCAAATAATCCACTTATTAATGTTGATGTGGAATTCACGTTTTTGTCATAAGCTACACAACAAGCATTTATTGCTTCTGAGAAACCGCATGGATCATCTTCTAAACCTTGTCTAACGTTATTGTCTAAGGTTGATATAAATTTAGACCATTTTTCGTTTGCATCAGAAATTATCTTTATTTTATTTGAGCCATTTATGTTATGATAATATTGTTCTTGCAACTCACTGGTATCGCTTTCTTCATGTACTAGGTTGGTCTGATCTGTCACTATAACTGCTTTTTTCGAAATTTGTTCAAGTTGAAGCGGACAAAAGAGATCTTTCGGTGGTTCTACCCCTGTAGCAATTTCATATAGTAATATTTTATTTTTTAAAGTTAGAGCATTACGCACATTTTCTAATTCAAATTTGTTTATAATGAACGACTGATGTTTACAAATTTTTCCATTTGCTCCTATAAGACAGCTGCAAATTCCAATGTTCATATCCACGAAATATACCTCAGATGTATGATTACTTTTGACGGAATAATGCATGCCACTCAAATGTCGGACTTGACTTTCATCCACATCTTTAGAATTGGGACAAAAGCTCTTGATACTTCTACCATTTACTTTATCAAATGCTAAGTCTAGGAGTCTTTGCTTGTAATAACTTTGAAAATCACTCATAACAAAATCAGTTAGTTGTGGCAAGTTATTGGCTTTGGTGCGTTCTAAGGGTATGTCTTTAAATAGCCTAAACATAACTTCTATATAGTTATTTGTATCTGCGCCACGTGTAAGTAATTTTTTCCTGAACAACATGCACCACGACTGTAAATCATTGTCAATCTTATGTTTAATATATTTTTTAAAATTTGGGAATTTGCAATCTTCATCAAATGTTTTCAAACATAATTCAAGCTCTGAATTACTTTTAGCATAAAGGATATCTTTAAACAATCGATAATGTGTTTGTCTAGACTCTTTAGGTATGTTATTTTTTGACATATTCAGCCATTTCCAGACACTCTTAAGAACATGAAATATGCACAAGAGCATTTTTGAAGAAGGCCAATATTTTTGTAGTACTTTCCGTTCAGTCATATCATCATCAGTGATAATAACTTTGGGGGTAAGTTGTATTGGACAAAGGTTAATGAAATTTTGAACGGCTATGTCAAATACTTCTTCCTTTTGGCTGGTTGAAATAATACATCCCAACGGTATTCCTCCAGCTACTGAATGAGTGGCGAGAAAATAAAGTTTGTGGTTTTGTACATCGCAGTTACTGGTTGCGTCGACAAACATGATTTCATTTGATTGCCAGATTTTCATAGTTGCTCTCTTCATTATTGCCGTAGAGAATGTCACTGCATAGTGATCTCCTATTTGACTGATTCGATAAGATACATCTTCTCTTTTAGTGAAATTCTCCTCTAACTTAGAAAACATATTTTGTCCAACTTTTTCGCCATAATGTTCTTTGAAGTGCTGTCTCCATATATTTTGAAAATCTGATTTTTTAGGGAAAAAGCGACGATCTGAAGCCAAAAGATCATATTTTTCGCCAAATTCTTCCATCTTTTTGAAACAATAACTGTGATAAGCAGAAGCTACCGAGTGTCCCCTTTCATAATATTCAATTATCTCTGCCTTAGTTTCTTCACTTATAGGTCTTTTCGTAAGTGCTGCGGCACTTTCAGTGGTGTGATTATGAGTTGATTTGAATTCAATCACACAAGGCCAATCAGCCCCTAGTACATCAGGACATTTTGCCCGAGACTTGTTTTTTGGCACATGTATCACAGATATAATTAATTTAGCTGGACATTCTATGTTTCTGGATGGATGTGGCCTTTTTCTGGGATTGTTTAATTTATGAACAGTTGTTTTAAAATGGCAATGGTATTCCCTTTTGAAAATATGTTTTTTAGCTTTATCTTTTGGAGTTCTTAATGTTCTTGTTATGGACCAAGTTACTTTGCTTAACTCTGATAGTTTACAAACCCAGTCCTATAAATAAAACTTACTTTAAAATAGGTACAAATTGAGTTTTCAAAATTATATTGCAATATGTACAATACATCGTACCAATTGGCACAACCAAATTATTAAAATACTCACTAAAAAATTGTAGAATTCAACGATAAACTAAATACTAAAATGTGTCCTGTTTTTTAAAAACAAATTAGTTTAGCTTTCTTATATTTTTTACTTTATAAATAAAAACAGATTCCTGTGGGGGTTGTTCGAGGAGTTGTTAGTGCGTTTATTAATTATTATAACAACAATGCGGACATTTACACTTTTAAATTAAAAACAAAACTTAAAATAACATACAAGCTATGTATTTAATTAATTGTATTTATATTTCTGTACCTCAAACGTAAACTGCATTAGGTAAGTTACTATTTTTCGGAAAATGCAAAATTGTAGGTCCTTTTATTAGAGGGTCTAAAATATAATAATAATAATAATAAATATAATAGCTTTTATTACTTTTTCTACGTTCATGCAAAAAAAAAATTATTGAACTATATTTAGTGAAAAAACTGGTTCTTTATTGCACTCATCTGTCATTCTACTACAGCGTTTTCTGATCATGACAAACATAAACGTCAAATCGACATGCCACCTAAATAAAACATTTTGTGGTTTTTAAATGAACGCAGAAAAAATTTTGTATGCAAATCGCACAAAAAGTGTTTATTGAACTCGACGTGTTGTCCAACTCGGCCTGACGGCCTCGTTGGACAATTTCACGTTACGTGCAATAAACACTTACTTTTTGCACTTGTTGCATAAATAACTATTTTCTACGTTCATGCAAAAAACAAAACTTTATTGAACTATATTTAGTGAAAAAACTGGTTCTTTATTGCACTAGTGCAATAGAAAATTTATTGCACTCATCTGTCATTCTACTACAGCGTTTTGTAATCATGACCAACATAAACGTCAAATCGACGTGCCACTTGGTGCCACCTAAATAAAACACTTTTTGGTTTTTGAATGAACGCTGAAAAAATATTGTATGCAACTCATACAAAAAGTGTTTATTGAACTCGACGTGTTGTCGTCACTTGACAATTGTTGACAATTTCACGTCACGTGCAATAAACACCTACTTTTTGCACTTGTTGCATAAATAACTATTCAATTTTTTATTTATTTTTATTAATCCAGATGATATGGAATAGTGTTCAGATATTTACCGGATTTGCAAAATATTTCTTGCTCTCCCGAACAATTATTTACCATTCGTGACTTAATACAGTTTACCTCCGAGGTACAGATCTACGTAGCGATAGTAACATAATAAATATTGAAATTACTATTTCATATAGGTACACGTACCTATGTTTTTAAAAAATGTTTCATTGCTTAAAACGACAGCTAAATTCTAACCTAACTAACTATCACCGTTGACTGAATAAATATTTGACTCAACGCTATCACTTAGAAGTCAGATATCCAGCACTTACCTCGATTTCTTCCTCGGATTTAAATTTGGATCTCAATGTATTGCCATTTAGTTTGTATTCATAATTCTGGGGATAAATATCCATTTTGCAAAGCCAATTAATTGCAATACACACTTCCACAACTTTGTAAACAAAACTAAACAGGTCTGAAGAATTTTATCATGCTAGCTGTTATCGGACGTGCGATATTGCACCCACAAATACGATTTAGCGCGTCTTTTACACGTTTTCAATCGGCTCAATTCGATAGTTTCCGCTTTGCGATACGCCACGTCCGATACGGATATGCGACCCGGCCCGGCCAGACCAGGCCAGGCGCGACTCGGCTACGCCAGACCAGGCCAGGGGCCTTATTCTGTAACTGGCGAACCGTTCGATTCGGTAGGATTTCTTCGATAGTGACGTCATTTTCGGTTTGGTAGCGTGAAAGCTATTCCGTAGCATCGGACCTATCGGTAACTCAATAGAAGCCTCGGTTCGCTGACCGAGAGCATTGTGGGTTTCGATTTGGATTTCGGTAAAGGTTTTCGAGGTTACGTTGACGCGTGACATTGGATGTTTAATCAGTATTTTTCTTTTATTTTATGTTTTTCTATAATGTTTGAGTATAAATTTCTGTTTTAAGTGAAAGGTGAATTGATTCAATCTACTTTGCAGCCATGGATATTATTGGAGTTCTACGCAATAGATATATTTTAAGGCACAGAAGGGAGCTAAGGCGGGAGCAAATCCGTAATGTGAAATGGTTAGAGGCTTCTCAGGGATGCCTCTAACCCTTTCATACTACCCGATAGCATTTACGGATAGATATAGATTATCAATAGATCTAGTTCGTGCACTAATTGAAGAACTTCGACTCTTCATGCATGAGCCTGAGAGAACTACGGGAATGCCAGTACAATATAGTGTGATATTTTCTCAAGGATCTACACCCTAGATTTCATTATATAGGCAGCAACCGTCCAAATAATTATCCTACTTTTTTCTTAGGTATTAGGTATGTGTTCTGAATTTCTTCGGGCAAGGCTCATTCCAGAAAGCTGTGGGCTGTGACTTTAGTTTAGGACTTAGAGCCGGTTTTTCAATGCTTGGTTATCGTAATTTAACCTAGAGTTATAACTACAAGTTTAGAATGTGAATAGTTATTCATAAAATTTTCGAGGTAAATATAGTTAGTTGAACTACGGGTTAAATCATGTTAACAAAGCATTGAAAAACCGGCCCTAAGTCAGTCTGCCTAGACAAAGTGGTGGGTGCCCTAAATCACCCTGAAATACTGGTTTCCAAATGTTTCTTGAACCAAAATAATATATTCGTTTAAGTAAACTTATCTACCTTACTATAAAGTCAATTATCTTGGGCACTATATGGTCTCATGTCATACGTGCAGTTAATCAAAAAATACTTATGTCAACTGTGATGTCAAACACAAACACGCACTGTGATTGGTTGGGAGCATGGCAATCCGGCGACAGCGCATGACGTTCGGCAATTTTCCCGATCGCCCTTCGATTCCTATCAAACCGAACGGAATGGTTCCCGATAAGCGATACTGAATTGCAATGTACGCTACTGAACCGAATGTTCGACTACTGTGCCGTTCGATAGTCTACCGAACCGAGCGATTCGGTCTACAAAAAATAAATACAGAATAAGGCCCCAGACCCGACCAAATCTAATCGAAGCTCAAATCGAATCTGATCCGGCCCGGCTCTATCAAGGCAAGTTTAGCCAGAATCAGTCCGCCCAAATTCAACCCAGTCTGCCTAAGCCACATTCGGCCATACCAGAAATCCTGCCTACTTGACATTGACAATAGGTATGACAATTCTTAAATTTATTAACTCTTTTATGTCTCAATGTTCAAATGTTCAAACGTTCAAATGTCTCACAAAATAGAAAAAACAACCTTAATAGAATAATTTTTTTATCATCTAGAAATATGACCTCCACCTCAATAGAATAATCAGCGGTGTGTTTTTTGGAAAAACACTCGGACTTGTGAATTTTTATTTTTTAATTCGATTTTTGTATGCTCAATTCAGTCCAAAAAGATGTTACGACCATCAACTTTATTTTTTCAAATATTTCATTTTTAAATTCTGCATCGAATTCTAAGTCTGTGTAAGAATTTTTAGATGTGCTTAAATATCAGAGTAATATTTATTGCTAAGTATAATTTTTCCATTTTGGGACACCTTAAATTTTAAGTAGTATGAGTGAGATTGGCCGTAAGTGGTCAGATAAATGGGTGAAACACCTCAAGTTATTATGAAATCAAATTCCTCATAGGAAGAACAAGATATAGTATTTTAAAATTGTTATACAGCAAACCGGTTAGCCTAGGTTAAGTCGAAATTGGTCCGATCCGGCCCGAAACGGCCAGGCCAGCCCAGGCCCGATTTGGCAAGGCCCGAACCGGTCCGGCCCGGCCCGATCCGGCTAAGCCAAGCCCGATCCGGCCAGGCCAGGCCTAAACCGGCCCGGCCAGGTATTACAAAGCATCCGGCCAGGTCCAGCCCGACCAGTAAAATATGCAGATTTTCCCGGCCCGGCCAGGCCGGGCTTCTGGCCTCAAATCCCAACTCTAGCTATGCTAGCTTCTATTTGTCATATTTTTAATATATAAAAAAGGTGTTACTTTTGTCCCAGATACACTTTGGTAAATCAATGAACATATTTTTTCTATTGTGTTGAATACCTTTTAATTAATTAACTAATTATTTTGGTAAGTATTTAAAATAAACAGGCCATTTATGTGAAACTTATGTCACCATATTTGCATATAACATTTAATACAACAAAGAATAATAATGGTCATAGGTTTTAGGAAGATGTGTAAATAACAACATGATACTATTGTCTGCCAACGTGGTATACAGACGAAATTATACTTAGACATTAATTAACGGCGCAATTTAAGCTGATAAGTTGTGCCAAGTCATAAATTTCTGCATAAACAAAATATTTTATTAAATCCCTCTCCGTTTTAAGTTAAATTACATTCGAGAAACAACGGCAGTGAGCGGAGGGGTTTTGAAAACAATGGCGATACATAGGCTGCGAGACAAAACAATGTATCTACTATCTGGCTTAGGAAGCAGAATTGTCATAAGTTAAAGTTAGTACAATTTCAATGCAACTGTTTCTGAGATATTCCATCATATCTGGGAGGCTTACAAACGTGACCCATAAAGACTAATGAAATAATACGCCATGGCCGCCTTCTCTGAGCTTGATTTTAGATGAGGCTCATTAATATTTCACTTCTGAATAACCAGGCTTTCTAATTATTAATTTCCCTCTATTGTTGAGGAAAGAGCTTTGTAGCTACACGCACACTGATATCAGTTTTTTCTCTGCCCGAACTCTAAGCACAGCGATTAATAAAGTCTAGTTCTAGCGACAAATTATTCTTATTGTGTGAAATTCACACCAGAAATCAGTTAAGTTCACCAAATTGCAAAGAGCAAAAAGATATGAATTATTATTGAACTGAGTATTAGACGACGTCGAAAAACGATAATTTAAGATAATTTTTTTCTCTGTAGACATTAGGAGCATGTAAAAAGCATAAACTAGCTTAGTTATCTGCGTATTTATATAAAATGTTATCTGTTAGCTGCATGACGTTTGTTAGTTGATTCAAAAGAGTAAACCAAACTCAAGGTACCTACATTCCGCAACTCCGCTACGCATGTAGCATGAAGCTGCATATCAGCACAGAGATTAAATTTTATGCTACTGAATTTATAATTATTTATACGATACTTAAGGAGAAAGATGTACCTCTAAATCAATAGGTAAAAATACGTCTGGAAATGTACCAAGCAATGGAAATTTACTTAGATTTATTATTTTTATGGTTATTTTTTTTTTGTTTTATTTAACATCGAGCTATTTTTATGCCTAAGGCCAATCACCGACGCCAGGAGACGAGCAATCTCCCAGATTGGAAATGTGGCCGAACCTCCACATTTTGTAGCGGGGTGGGGATCTCTTACTTGCCTATCATCTTATAGACAATAGACATCTGCTTTAACTTTCTACCCGATGGTACATCTTGTGCACAAATCTCGCCTCAGTTTGTACAGCTTCTGTATATGCACCGACGTACTACAGGACACTAGTGTTGACTGAATTATTTCACTCAACGACACTGGTAAGAGACCTTGGTATCCGCGGACAAACGATACATACCGGGACCTCGACTACCTCCCAGTCTTAGAAGTCATCAGGAGGTGTGGAGTCAAGTTCTTCGCACGTGCTGAGACGCCCAGCAACCCGCTAATCCGGGAAGCCGTGGACTACGAACTAGATGCGGCCGCTGTATACAAGTGGACTCCAACTGCTGGACCCCTGATGAGAGTAAGATCTTCTTATGTTTCAGATTCCACTTGGAACAAACGGGCAGGGCTAGGATGCGACTAAAAGCGACCCTCAGACCTCCTCTCGAAGGCGCGAAAGCCGACAACGGTAGCGGATTCACTTCGAGTAGCCTTCCCTTACCTTGCATAATGCTAAAGGGCTAGTTGGCTCCTTTAGAGATGCATCCCCGGCTCCACAGCCACTCCTCACCTACCCCAAACCACCACACAGGACAAGAGCGGCATTTGCCGGCCCCGCCCGAGACAGACTACCACCGGTGAGTTAGACATGCAGGCGAAGAAAGGAGACAAGACAGAAGAGCGCCAGAAGATCCTACCCAGCCTGCAGGGTAGAGCTAGGACAGGAGGAGACCCCACCAATCGGCCACAACTATCACTTTTTGTGATCGGGGTTGGTGAAGGATGGGGTCCACCTCTACGAGGCAGTCCAGGCCTACAGCGATGGGAAGGGTATAGAGCGATAATCCCGCTCGGACCCAAACCATTCCAGGTCATGACCACGGTAAATGGATACTGGCGGCACTAGTTAAGAGTGTGTATATCGTGCTAGTAAGTGTGGGCAGGTATCACGGGTATAGCCTCCAGGCTATAATACCCAAGTAGGTGGTAACCGCAGATCACCTTTCTTCCGACTGCTTGCTCGTATTTGCTAAATTCATAAATAATAATTAGATACACAAACATCTCTTCCATAAACATTACGTTTAAATGCATAAATAATATCTACTTGAATATTTACAAAAATAAATAAATACCTAATATAAAAAAAATTATAACCAGAAAATACATAATAATTTAATTGGCACAAGAAAATATCTTCTATGTCTATGTTTTCTTTCTAGGTATATAAATATATAGGGAAAACTAGTAGAGTTAAATAAAAAATATAGTACGAGAATTAAATTAATAATACAAAGCAAATTACAGAGAATTATAGTTTAAAAATTGGCTGTCCGCAAACACAGCTCAGGTAAAATTACGATTAAACTGAATTTCCCAATCTCGTTCAATCATCAACATAATTTGCACATGGATGCATGACATACATCGCACGCACGAAGCTGATTTAGAATTTGATGAAATTTGTATTCCCTTAGTGTATAGACACTATTGTGTGGGTCTTCAAACGTCCGCGTCATATCCTTTATTATGTATATGCGAATTTACCATTTACACAATTAATTTAAAAACTGCGATACTACCCAACAAGTAAAGTAGGCTTATATTATATTTTTGATAAAATAACTATTGTATTCATTCTATTGACATTTATAATTTATATTGTTGTAGTTTTAAACTAAAATTAATGTAAATTTAAAAGGACTATCCGATTTATAATTTTTATATTCGTTCAAGTAGATATTACACATGTATAAACTGCATCTTTATTGAGTACTTACTTTTTCAAGCAATAAATCATAAGTTTTTTGTCAGCCATCCCGACCCGATCTTTTCAGGATTTCTGCTGATCAGTTCATTTATCATTTGTACTTTATAAAACCCGATGATCGAGTCTTTGCTTGAAAACCCATTTGATCTAGTTTCAAAAGAACCAGATATCAATCGTTATGTGATAGTGAGACAATGGTCACTGAGTATAGTGACCTTTCAAGAAATATTTATTTATATTTTTTTTTTAAAAATCCGAAACAGAGTTTTCGGCCAAAGTGAAAATTAGATAGAGAAGGGCACGAGCTCCTGTCTTTGTAGTAAATGTTATAGTGATAATAATTAAATATATGATATCATTACCCACTAGCATCGTTAGAATTAAAAGAATATCATTAGGTATTTAGCGACAGAGTGAAAACAACAGTTTTTGAGAACTGTTTAGTCAGTATAAATATCTAATTCAAGTACCAATTGAACTACACAAGAAAACAGTTGAAATAAACCATATTATCATTTTCACAATTATTTTTTACTGATTAAAAAAAAATTATGAACCGCGAATTTCGCTAGTAAACTGCTTACAAAATAAGTCGACAGCTTATTTTTTCATCATTTTTAATAGACTGCATCTCGGAAACGCCTTCGCCGACTTTAGTAAAAAAGGAAAAATGTAAAAGGGGCGGAGAATGATCTTCAATAAAAATATTTTTTTAATATTATACTTGGTGCAGAAGAATGCAATACAAAATTAATTAATTAATTAATTCTCAAAAACCGTTGCTATTAGGTATAGGGAATGCTTCATAGAACAGAAATAGTTGTGAGAGACTTTAATGAAAATGATATAAAATATAGGGTGTTTAATTAAGAAAAATTGAGAAAACTGCGGTTGCGAATTTTGGTTCGCCCTATATACAAGTAAAGTTATCTTGAAAGGAATTCTATAGAAACTAAAACTGGACCATATAGCGTAATTAATGCAGCCAAAAATTATCCAGTTTTTAATTTCTTAAAGACGATACAGGGTGCTCAATTTATTGCGATTAAGATACAAAAATGCTCGTATATTCTGAACCTCTCTCTATAATAGTAGTAAACCTTATATTGGCTAATTCGAAAAAATGATTCGAATTGAAATATGAAATAAAAAATATATCATTTCATTTAAAAAAATTTAAGTTTCATATGGCCTATGGTTTATAGATGACCCGATATGACTACACATATTTTTAAAATGTGTGTGTCATCTTAGGCTCAATGAGATTCTAAAATTTTTTCTTTGTTTATTATGGCATAGGAGTTATGGAACTTTGTCACAATATTGGGCTACCCTGTACAATGCCTATTAAATATAAGTAACCTATTTTAAGTAACCCAGTAAAACTGCAATTTAGCAAAAAGGGGTTTTTAACATTTATTTGCTGAAAGTTTTGTCTAATGAAATGGATAATTAAGACCAAAAGCAGAAAACAAGACATTTTCTTAGATATAAATACAAAATTCAACTTATTGGTACATTATTAATGAAATTATACAAATATTTGAATATAATCAATCTATTTTCACTGTTAACATAACTTCGGTATTCAAAGGGAACAACCACATTGTTCAAAAGAAAATATAGGAAACAGTTTGTTCGTAGAATAGAGCACTGTCCATTACTGAACTCCTGAAATAGCTTCAAGTGTTTTCTTATATTATTCTTTTAAGACTACTATCATCATACGCTCAAATAGAAAAATATTATAAATTTTTCTTTATATTAATGAAATTTCCTTTAAATACCTATCTAAGTAAGAAATGAAAAGATATATAGATATCGTACATAATATGTAAATTACCTCAATAATAATACACCTCCCTTAAAATTTTATTTGGAGATTTTTAAATATCATATATATTTTTAAACACGCTGTATATAACACTACCAAATAACTGTATGTAATTTAGAAGATAAACAAAAATTAGTATCAAAGTTGACAATTTACTAAATTATTTTCAGTTTCAAATATAGTGTGCCTTAACGGAAATTAATCGAATTTTCGAAATATCAACGAAAAAGTAAGGTTTCTCATTTTCCAGTGTTAGAAGTATGTTAGTTTAACAAAACTAAGATTAGAAAAACAAAAATATTTGAGAATGATAACCAGATACTATAAGAAAATATAAATACAGTAATTATCTTCCAGAATCAGTAGAAGATACTCATTTAATATACAGCTGACAATAATCAGAACACGTATCGAAAGCAGTTGTGGGTGTACTTATTTGCATATTTGATTTGACATTCATTGTTCACGTAGCATACTGGATAATAATAGTGCCCCATTATTTTACCGTAAACATATCAAATATTATTTAGTCGAAGCCAAAACCGCTGATATCTGTAACCTTTAAACTACGATAAAATTTATATTCATATAAAATGTTATCTACATGTTTCTTCAAATTATATACACATTATTACCTATTTAAAAAATGTTCACCTAAAGCCGAGCTCATACCAAACGTGCTGGTCCGCACCGCACCGCTGAAAATATTAAATTAAATAAGATATTGATTTCAATAATAGGGAGATTTTGAACCCCTTAAATTATACCTTATCGTTAACGTAATCGTTATACTTAGCATGCGCAGTGCCAAAACTGATACTCTTTTTGGCACTGCGCATGCTCAGAATAACGATAGCGACATGCTAAAATTTAAGGGGTTCAAAAACATCCTATTATATATATGCAAATAGCGATTTGGCGATAATTTCTATATAAAAATAAATTGAAGAATTATAATAATGGATATAATATCAAAATAATATGATAAAAATCAAAATTAGTGAACAATTCATATACCTAGCTCGTCCAGATAGTTATTTATCTTCCTATATTCAAATTTAACATCAGGTATAGGTATTATTAAACCTTTCTCTCACTGTTGATACAACACATTATTACCGATCATTTAAATATATTATATTTATTAATATTTATAAACAAGTGCCCCCCTCCCCCCATAAACCTTATTTTGATGGTTAAATCGTAAAAAATGGTTCGGTTTGCGATCTAAACTATTAACACATATTTGCATGTTTAGATCCATACTATTTAAAATGTAAAACCCTTCTTTTAGCACCCCTATATAAGGGTAATATACTGAATGGATTGCACACATTTCAAATATTATATCTGTTATTTTACTAAGGAGCAGAAACATAATTCTTGTCGATAGCAGAAACAAATGATAGCTTTTCACGGCATAAATCTTATATTATGCGCTTCTTGATAATATTAAACGTGAAAATTTATCAGAATTGTCTCGTATTCCATCCATACTTTCCCTTTAAAGAATTCGATAAGGGAACGAGCTCTGTCACGGAATATTCTAAATTATTCTGTCGAAACGGAATATTGGGATCGTCTAATATCTGACCCGTTTGACCTTTTATTACCTCTATAGAGAAGAGGATACCTGATAAAGTATCAGTTTTATCTTTTTTTTTACAGTAATAGGAATTGACCTCTATCTTTAGTTACAGTAATATCAGTACTCAGTAGTCTGTTAAACCGTTGAAATAAAAAATGTTCAGTCCATTTCTTAGTCCGAAATAAGCCCAAAATCAGCGTTTGTCTCGTGTCTAATTATAAAAAAACTATAAAAGATAGCGACTTTTAGTAAAAAATATTGAAAGATAAGACTTTAATCTAAATTCCTATAGTAGTAATTTTTGGTAATTCCTGTTATTTTTAAAATTGTGTTAAGTTGTTTAAGATTGTTTGCCTTAAGAAGGCAAACAATCTTGTACTAAAATAGCGTAGTTTTACAAATTATTTTCTCTAAAATACATGTATTAAACAAAAATTTGCTACTATAGGGATCTAGTTTATCTTTTGATCTTTCCGGTGGTATATAATTTATAACATTAAAAAGAAATTTTGTTGCAATTATAAGACAAATCCGGTACCGTTGCAATAAGGGCAAACTTTATTTCCATGCGCCTTTTTACTTCGGCTTTACGTGCACCTCCGAAATCTAAGTAATTTGGTAGTGGAAATATATAAGTCTTCGCCCATCGACTACCCAACCTCTCAACCCGACCCCGCATTCATGCCTGTCAAATTAGACCCTTAAATGATTTTTATTTAATATTTCTGTGAAGTTTTATGAGGTTATAATATTTACAAAAACAGTATAGGTACCTATAGGCCCAACCAATTGTTTTCAATTATAATTACTAATCTTTTCCCATACTATGAGACTGCTTAAAAAAAATTGTCAAAATTATCAAAAAATCTCATTAGAAAACAAGATTGTAACAAATGTCGAGTTAACGAATCAACTTGATTGGTCGAGTGACTTAATAACTTAATTTATTTTCCTTAACAGTAATTTTTTTATATTATCTATTGACTTTATTAATTGCTTATAAATTTATTTAGGTATTTAGCACAAAAAACTAAAGCTAGCTAAGTATTAAAATCTATTACAGTAAAGAAGTATTAAGTATACAGTAAGTATATCAGCATGACTGCCCCGATACACCTTACCTAGTTGTTTAAATTTGGTATTAATAACTAACATTTTGTTATTAACTGGTTTTGCTATTAACTATTATTATTATTAACCATTAAGAGGTTGGATTCGGGTTTTTTATTTGTATTTTCTTGTATGCCTGTATACTACTTGGTAAAGCTGAATTTTAAAAACATGCTACTAGGATGCTTTTTCGAGATTGGGTTGTGAATTCTTAGTAGATAGGTTAGTTTATCAAAGTTATCGTTTTCATTACTAGAATGAAAAAGAATGGGTTGCTAGACGACACTTTTAAATCCGTTGCAGAAATAGTATATTATGTTATTAAGACTAGAAGACGAATATTATTTGTTGAGCCCAGAAGCTTACCCAGCCGAGGCGTTAGCCAAGGCTGTGTCATAAGGCCAACTAGAAACTTTTTTCGAAATATTGCCTAATAAAGTAGGAACGGAAATAAGTCAGTATTAATCGAGAGGAAATTTGAAACTTTTTTGTGCAACTCATGTTTTGTATCTTTTAAAATAAAGTAGGATGGGGGCGCCAAACTTTCTTTCCTTTAAACGTTAATAACTCGACTCAGGATAAACCTAATCTAACAAACTCAGTCTCGTTAGAAAGGGCTTTTTTATGCATATTTAGAGTCATGAAAGCTGGTTTCGTTACTCTTATTGTAGCCGTTAGAGAGCGCTGCCTGCCAACATAACAAATATGGCGGATTTTCTATAAAATTTCAAATGGCACGGTGTATTTATTTCCACATATTTAATATAAAAATATCACTATAAATACAAGTAAAATATCACTTTTTATCCTAATGATAACACAATATATTATTAAATTAGGAAGACACGGTTCTTATATTTCTGCTTATAGTGAAACATTTGTTTTAGTCATACTATACATAATAACTAATATTTATTAACTAATAAATAATTTTTTGATTTTATAAGTTTGTAATATACCTTACACCTTAATTCAAACGTTTAATTTTACTTTACTTTAATGATCAAAATGATTAGTTGGCAAAAAATCAAAAAAATTGCTATATACTAATTCAATATTACTACAAATATATGCCGTTCTTATGTTCTACTTGTTTTCAGAAATTGCTCACTTTTAAAAATACAATTCTACTAGTTATTATGAACATTTATTTGAAGAAGATGCCGAAAACAACTACTGCACGGCAATGTGCCCGACTGAGGTTGCATTACTCTTATTATTATCTTATCATTACATTACATCTGTGGCCAGTCGGGGCAAATTGCCCGTGGAGTAGTTGTTTTCGGCAATTCCTTCAAATAAATAAGTAGGATTGTCTTCCTCAAGGACAATAGAGGTTACTACTGTAGTGGTATCTGCGAAAAAGCAGATCGTTGTCTGTCAGTCAGTTTGACAACAGTTGTCAGACGGATAGTAGTAAAGACCCAAAGAAGGGACTATGGTGTGTTTCTGACCACTAATAATATTAGGAATATTGTTTAAATGAATTACTTACTCTATTTTTGAAGAAAATAAAACAAGAAACAGCTTAGTGATAACAACTACTGTGGACTGTAAATGTTAAATTTTGTAGAATATAACTCAATTCTGTTACGGACCTGCATTAATAGGATTTTCCTTTTCTTGAATGATGTCCATCGCAGATGACGCTTCCTCGTGGTTTAGTGGATTCTGCCGATGTATAAACGAAAAGTATATTAAAAACATGCCAATACTTATTTGATGCAGACGAACACAACATAATGGTTTCCTAAGAATTATTATTAGGATTATTTATACACAAGGGCAGATTTATTAGTAAATAAAACGAGGTACCTAATAATTGAAATAGCTTAAATATTTTGCAGAAATATTTTGTTATATTAATAATATAAATAAAATATACATGAAAAGAATATTTTGCAGTAAATAAAAATATCAAGATTGGTTAGCATAATTTAATAAATATATTGGCTGAATTGTTAACCAAGCATTGAGTAACATGGTTTCCAAAACTTGCTGATAATATTAATTATTATTGTTATTACTACTATTGTAACTTTTTACCGCGTTATGCACTTCTCCGTTCTCGCTGGTTTATATTTATTATAGACTGGATAGTACCAAGTCTATGAAGAAATTATTTTTGGTTTAGAAATGATCTTATTGTATAGCAAATATGGCTACATTTTGTTGGTGGATATATACACTTTCTTTCTGGCTAAGTTAAGTGAGGTAAGTTATGAATGTGTATGGAGTATGCCCGTCACTGGTATAATGAATGAAATGATGTGAATTGTTTCAGTTTCCATATGTTTCACCTTCTATTGCTAGTTGTTAATATTTTTCTTTCTTTTCTGTACATTTTTTAGTTATGTTTTGACAGATGGTATTACCACGTTGAGGAGATACTCTTTATTTTATCCTGAAGTCTTTTGTTGGTGTATTTGTTGGTCACTGTTTTATCAGTTTGTATGTGAGGTTCCAGTATAATTTATAATTTGTGTTCTATTCTTGGTGGTGATATATTGTTAGTACACTTAATACTTCGATTGCATATTAAGGCGGTTTTCCACCAAACGGACTAGTCGAGTTTCTGTTTTGTTCTTGTTTTTTGAAACACAGAAAACAAAAAACAAAACTCGGACAAATTTGAAACTTTGTTTCTACCAAGCAGACAAAGTTTCGTAGGAGTTTCGTTTTACTTTTCAGTTCTTTTCCATCAAACGAACTATAATAATAATATAATAATATCTCTACCCCTCATTCTAATCACAAGGATTAGCCCGAAAGTCTGAGACTTGTGTGGGAGAGGGGGCGGCATATTATTATTTCGCGGGCCGCATTTGCGCCTCAGGAACGACTTACGTTGGTAGGCCCTAACCACCATTCAGTGCTGGAATGAGGGAAACCTGGAAAACCTCATTAGTTAGGGGGACAAGTCAAACATCAACTGATTTTAATCTCTCACATTAACACCAAGTTGATATTCTTCCCATCCTAGGCCATCGCCAGGATGGTTGCCAAGCCATCCCTGCGAATAAGCCTTGATCTACGAGCAAACAATTTAATGAAAAATTGTTTGGCGGAATGGGGATTAGAACCCACGACCTCTGGGTTGAGCGATCGAGACGCTAAGCCCTGAGCCACCTGCTCGGTTCTCAACTAGTGCGTTGCTTTCAATTTTGAGGTTTGAAGACAAGAGTTTTGGAAATGTTTAAAGATAATTTTTTTATCATGGCTGGTGGTTGGTTTGTACTGCGTTCTATGGAGCAGATTCCTTTTCTAACTTTCCTTTTCTAGATTCATTTTCAGAGCTAATTCCTTTCGAATTAACACGGTAGTATACCTATATTTATACTGCATTGTAATATCTATTGATAAACGTCTCGTGTTAACTTACCTATTGTTATATTTATAAATTTAATATTTTTTAACCACACTATTTACTTTACACAAAGAGAGCTGAAAAGAAACTAGGTACGCATTAAAAACACAACTTGCTGTTTCCTCTAGACAGACTTCAGTTCGTAAATACGTCAAATTCTTTGATCTTACCGCTTCCGAATGAGACTCGAAAAACAAAAGAGCAACTGTCGCAAAAACCTCGAGTCTTCAAAAAGTTTGTGCAAAGTTGCAGTTTTGTTTTTTCGACAGCAGTTTTTGTTGTGTTTTTGTTTTGTCCTTTTGGTGGAAAACCGTCTTTATATCGCATGGCTTTGCCTGACGAATAATTTTTGCCATTGAATCATATCTATTGGTATTTGCACACCTGCCAGTAGTTTCAATCCGGAAGTTACACGTTCTATTGTTAAGTGATAAGTAATATAAGTGATATGTGCAGAAAATGTTGTCAACATCTTGAAACAATAGAATATTACTACTCGGACGTAAACTACTAGCAGGTGTGCAATATACCAATAGACATAATACAGTGACGATATATCTGCAACCGAAACTATAAGCGCACTACCCATATTCATCACCAACTGTAATAGAAAACAAATATTGTAAATTATACTGGAACGTAATCATAGAAACAGATAAAACGGTAGGCCATAATGCACTAGATTGCATAGATTTACACTTCAAGGTAAAATAAAAAGAGTTACATACCTTATCGATGTGGCAATACCACCTGACCAAAATATAGCAAAACAATATACAGAAAAAAAAAAGAAAAATATCAACAATTAGCAATAGAAGTGAAACGATATGAAAATAGAAACAAGTGCATTTCATACCATTCATTATATCGGTGATGGATATCCATAGTCATAGTCCATAGACATACTCTATATTCATTCATAAATAATCACCTCTCTCAACTTATCCTGGAAGAAAGTGTATATAAACAGTCATAAAAATCAGCCATACTTCCATGCATGCTATGGTGTCTAGTTTAAAATGATAGATAAATTTAAGAAACTAAATAAAGAGTAAAATGTAGTTTATTTATTTTGCTAAATGTAGATGAATAATGCTTAAAATATGATATTTGTCTCTCCTAACTTTCTTTGTTATCAGTAGAGCAGTAGAGCTGTAGTATTACAATTGAAGTTACCCTGTAAAAGAGGTTGGGGCGGGAGCGAAGGGGTCAAGCAACCGGTTACCGACAGTGACGTGACTTAGTCTGTAGCATGGAGTCAGGAACTTCACTGAGAGTCGTATAGATAAATTACATTAGTTTCATTACATCTCATTAGATAGCTTTTTGGAACTCGTGCATTTACCATTCATAAGAAAATAAAATTAGTATGAGTCTTGGGTGGCAGAGGGGGCGGCATATTATTGTTTCGATGGCCGCATTTGCGCCTCAGGAACGACTTACGTTGGGTAGGCCCTAACCACCATTCAGTGCTAGAATGAAGGAAACCTGGAAAACCTCATTAGTTAGGGGGACAAGTCAAACATTAACTGATTTTAATCTCTCGCATTAACACAAAGCTGACACTCTTCCCATCCTAGGCCATCGCCAGCATGATTGTCAACCCATCCCTGCGAACAAGCCTTAATCTACGAGTAGACAATTTGATTACAAATTGTCTACAAATAAAATTTCTAATAAGTCTGATAGTATAGTAACAGTTTTCGATTTGGAGAAGTTTGGACATTTTATACAGTTTCGATTATGTAAATGATTTGCTTAGAACATATTTTCTTACAATTTCCTTTAATATAGCACATTCAAGTTGAAACGCCCGGTAGAGCATACATACTACTAAAATAGATTATAAAGCAAGTGCATTCCAGGAATAAATAATGTGTTATGTTTGTAATATAAGTAAGCAACACCTGATAATGAATAAAATCAGGTTCAACTGACAGGAGGTAACATTTGCTTTGGAAATTGGTTTCTAACAGCGTTTAGATCATAATATTAAAAAACTGCGTTAAACTTTAGTTAACAAAAGCTTCCAATTACTTTTTTACGAACAAAAACCAGTTGAGAATGCAAAATTAAATTGCTGATCTAGATAGGAATGCCAGTTCCACTGAATGCGCAAAGCGGAAATTATACGCTTGGAGCTGTGGTGTTGAGCACTTAAGAATAAATAAATCTGATCATTGACACTTGAAAAATTTCACTTAATTTCATAACAGAACGGGCCAAGCTGGTGTCTTTAGAAAATTATTAATTGTCTTATTATTATTATTAACATATTATTCTGAGTACCCTATACATCGTTGGTAAGTACGAGTTGATCATGTTAGTGTAAAATATAAAAGTAAATGAGTTTTCGACAATGAATTAAGGCACTGCATTCTTTACAATGTGCATTCCTTTCAGTTAATAGAGTTACTGGACATCCCATAAGGTTCAGCTTGAGCAGTATTTAGGTTTCCCTTATTTTTACATCCATTGCGCATGTATGGTTCTTAATAAGAGCAGCTTTAATAAGGTTATTACTTGAGTTTAATTCTGCAGGTTTAGGATACGGTGTTATGTCTCTGGTCTTTAATATTTTGGGCGTAACTGCAACAATCGTGAAAATACTTCATGGTGCAAACGATAAAACATGTAGTAAATATATTATTTATGTAGTTTTGGAGTGACAAGAATAAATACACAAAAGTATTAACGACAATATAATATGTATATGAAAATAAAATGTAAGTTTGCTAAAAACTCAAACTAAGGCGTATTATATATAATATGATGATTTTCAATGACAGAATTCTATACTACTCAGCTGACTCGATAAACCTTAGCATTTTCTCTTCATGAAAAAAGTGTATGTACATCTTATTATTTCCACAAGCGCATACTGATTTTGATGAAGTCGATTCATTTGTTTTAAATAAAATAGGCTATTTCAAAAACAATATTGTATCTTCATCATTTGGCTAATAAGCTACATTTTATGGCAATACCTTAAAAGGTTTCAAACGAATTCAACTAATTTCGATTCAACCAAATACGAATTCCGTAATAATTTCAAATTGGTACTTTCTATCTGTTATTGGTGGATTTTATTAGTAATCAGTAACCATTTCAAGTAAAAGTACCTGAAGTAATAATACTTCATGCACAATAAAGTACTACTTGAAGATATTATACAGTCAAATTTAAACACATTTAATTAATCATAGGTTTAAGCTCTTCATCATTAAGAAAGTATAATTTACTTTGTAACTGAAACTTGAAAAATAATAATTCAAAAACTAAGATATTTGAAGTACCATAGACTATTTGAAATACCTTAGGTTATTTGAAATACTTTGGACTTATTTGAAGTGCTCTAAAGTACTTGAAGTACCGTGAAGTATTTGAAGCTATTGGAATATTGCAAATATTTTGAAATACTTGATATATTAATTCAGTATTTGAGGTACTAATTGATTACTTCAAATACTTTTTGAGTACTTAAAATATTTATTGAGTACTTGAAATACTGCTCGAGTATTTTAAAAACAGTAGTTGCCATTTATTTGAAGTACTTTCGACCAATAATTTGTACATTTGTACTTCGATGTATGCATAGTATTTGATACTTGTAACTGCCAAAAATACCTTTCACGCTACTTGGTACCTACCGATAAAGGGGCTTTTAATAAAAATATATGTAAAACCTTTTATTTTTCAAATGTCTTTTTCCCTAACTTCTCCTGAGTTTTACAGTAAGAGACCAAAACGTTTCAAAGGCATAAATTCTTGTTGATTTATTGCTTTAAAATTCTGAAGAAACCGAATTTAATTGTTTATTTTATTGATTATTCCAATTAAATGCGTTATCACTACCAAGTACAGAGATATCCAGAATGATTGACCGGATTTTGAACACACCCTCTTCCAATTGCTGTCATAACTGGTTTCCGTTTGTTAATATTACTTTATATTCTATTATCTACTGATCAATTTTCGAAATCGAACAATTAACAATAGGAAATACGGTACTTTTTGCAAACGGAGACCAATTTTGATATCAATTCTCTCTCATTCCAGTACCACTACAGTTTATTTCATTATTGCCGATGAATTTTTACATTTCACATATTTTAACTCAATACTGCTTAAATCACGTTATCAAAATGTTTCCATTTCAAATTATTCGCTACATTTGATTTGAATAGATTATAAGTGTAACAGTAAAGCCTTGTCTAGTAGCCATCGTGCTAGTAAAACCAGTAATAACTTATCGTAGTGCTATGGCGAGACCACCATGTATATTATAATGATATCTAAATTTTATAATATGTAATCTGTATTTGTGCCTTTTCAAAATATATTTCTGCCACTAAACATAATTGAAATATATGTATAATTGCTGAATATTCATTTAGGTATAATAAACGATCTTAGGCTAATTTCAATTTTAGCATATTTTTACATATGTATATATCGTACATAAATATTGCATGAATTCTCCGGGCTGATAAATTATTTTTGACGTGTACCTGAAATAACTTTTTCTATCCATTCTTCTGCAACACAACACAATTTGTCGCGTGTCTTATATTTAACTTATAATCAGCAGAATTTGTATTCAACGATATGGTAATCAGACACACACTAATACAATGTCAACGATATCAGTTCTTGGTGTGAAAAGTGATACATAAAATACCTGAGTTAATAAAATTGTTAACATATGAATAAGTTCCTATACAATGGGAGCTTTTTATATATAGGATAAATATATTTATTCAGCTTATGGTGGAATATATACTATAAACTACCTCCGTCATTTACTTACAGTCTCATATATTATGTAGGAATAGTACAGAATAATAACGGGCAATCTAATGATCCTTCAAGGATGTTTACGTTGCTTCTATGGGTGTTCCACATAATAGTCCTCACCCTCGTATCTCGGCAACGGAAAGATATATTTTGATTTTGAAAAAAACAGATAATAGAGTTCATCTATGGCTTCATCACTGAATTCAATAATTGGAGATGGCGAAAGTCGAAAGAAATTTTTCGTTGACAGGAACTTTGTAACTAGGTTTATCCGATACTTTGTTCAATTCTAAATAATTTTTGTCAAATGACTATTTTTCAAAAACTTAATAGTTTCAAAGATATCCAGCCCTTCATTTGGTGAGGCCTAAACTCAAGCGTATTTTAGAGTTACGAATGATTACCTTATACAATAAAACAATAATTATCCAAGGTAATTTAATAGCTTTTTTAAGGAATAGTGAAATAATATGTATTTCTGTAAAATATGGCAATAGTTTTTTAAATACCTAATTAATTTTGTATAATGATCCATAATTATTTGTACGCTAGTCCTAAAATAAAACCTAAATATATAACGAAACTTCATCACAGTGGGTTTTGATTAGAAGGAAACAAAAATTTTGTTTAATATCACTCAGAAATACAAATTGACAAAACAGCTAAATATATGTCATGACGACAGCTTAAAATTTGGCTAATTTAAGTGAAAATATAGTTCAGTATTTATACTAATCAAGGAAAATACGACATGCTTGTCAGTTATGGTGAATGCAGAGAAAATTCCAGAGCTGCAGTGAGATTATATTCTCCACGATTCCCTAACAGAAGACGCCCAGATCAGCATACATTTTTAAAGTTGAAGAGAAATGTTTTGCAGTATGGAAGTTTTAATGTCAATAAACGTAAACATTTAAATACGGTGACAAATGATCTAGCAACAGCGGAAGATTCAGAGGCAACTAACATATCAATTAGGTCATGCCATAGGATACTGTCCAGAACAAATTCCATCCATACAAGGCACATATTGTTCACCATTTACGACCCGAAGATCCCGAAAGACGGTTAGATTTTCTATCTCGTTTCAGTTTTGTACCAAGACGACGATAGTATCCTTAAAGAAATTTGTTGGACTGACAAAAGTCGATTTCATAATAATGGTCTCGTCAATAGACACAACTGTCATTATTGGTCCGAGATGGACAAAAGAAACTGGCAATCAAAATAAATTTGGAATAAATGAGTGGTGTGGCATATTAGATGGATATCTCATTGGTCCTCTTTTATTTGAGGGACAATTAACTGGTGCACGGTATTTAAATTTTTTGCAAAACGACATTTTACATTAATTAAAAGATATTTCTGTGGCAACAAGACGCGATATGTGTTGGCAACAAGATGGTGCTCCTGCCCATAATGCACAGGTAGTTGCAGAGTACTTGAACAGATCCTACCCTGGAAGATGGATTGATATACTGAGCCAATAGAAGATATGGTGGACTTAATAAATAAGAAAATGGAAATGTTTTTGAACACTTGTAGTTTCACGTTTTTTAATTTACATATTTTATTTCACTATTCCTTAAAAAGAGCTATTAAATGGACTGGATAATTATTATTGTTGCATTGTATAAGATAATAATTCGAAACTCAAAAATACGCTTCAGTTTGGGTCTCACCAAATGAAGAGCCCGATATCTCTGAAACTATTAAGTTTTCGAAAAATAGTCACTGGACAAAAATAGTTTAGAATTGAACAAAGTATCGGATAAACCTTGTTACAAAGTTCCTGCTAACGAAAAATTTCTTTCGACTTCAGCGTCATCTTCAATTTGCTCTGAAAAAAATAAAGTTGGATCCCGTGACGAAGCCATAGATGAGCTCTATCATCTGCTTTTTTCAAAATCAAAATATATCTTTTCGTTGCCGCCGAGATACGAGGCTGAGGACTTTTATGTGGAACACCCGGTATAGGTATTATTATGCGCTAATTGAAATTTTGTTCCTCATGTAACAATTACCATTAAAGTATATATTAAATGTTATTTATTAGCTTGATTAACTGGTGGACATCTTTTTTATATAGGAATTAAGCCAAAAAGTTAAGTAAGAGATTGGACACATTTTTATTTTTTTACTGACAAAACTAAAATTGTAGTAATCCTCCTTAGCCTAATGTACGATACGTATTTCCGATTCAGGCGTCCTCAGGCACATGATGTCTGGCAGAAGTTAACATCTAAGAATTGTTAAAAGTTACAAGAAATATATGGCAACTGAAGTGATTAAATAAAAATAATGGCAATGTCAAAATTGTTAGTTTGTAGATAACTTAAAATTTTCCTAATTTCCTATATACTTGTCCTAATATACCTATACATATACCTATACCTAGTATATTTCCTATACAGGGTTATTCAGAACTTATCCATAATAAAATTTGGGGATGTTCAACATACATGTACAAATGTGGTCGTGCAAAAAAAAATTTTTTTGGCGGAGTCTTAAAACTATTTAAAAATTTTTCATTGCACGCCGCTGGATACTGGTCCACTGTAATGGAGTGATCTTGGGACTGACAATGCAAACTGGTTAGCACGAAAAAAACTTCGGAAGATCTGAGAGTATACCGACACCCGGCGCAAAAAAGATTTGCAGCGTTTTTACTTTAAAATAAACTGAAAGATAGATAGATGTGACCAAAGTGACGTGTTTTTAAAATGAATAAAATTTTGTTACACTAATTTTGAAGAATTGCGCTACTTGGTTACTAGGTATTAGAAACATGAAATTTATAAAAAATTTGCACATACCTTGTTACAAAAGCTTTTCGAAATAATATTCCTTGATTTGTACACAATTTTGGGCACGCCTTATCCAATTTTGCCGCACTAAAGCGAATGTTTCTCCTGGTTACTGATCTTGTAAATGCAAATTATTAAGTAAATTGGGGATTTTCAGCATTTTGCTGCAACAACCACTCACAAAACCTAACTTTTAATTGATAATCCACTGGTAACAGTCCATTAACTCAGCATTACTGTACACATGAGCCATTTTGAAAATTTTACAGTTTAACACTCCTAAGATAAATAAAACACCCGCGAGAGCGACACACATAGACTGACGGTCGGTTTTAACCAGGCGTTCCAGACAAAAACGTAATTACTTTTTTTATCACATTCTTAGGAATGTGGTAGAAAAGTATCAGATGTGTTGAAGTACAGTTGCCCAGCTACGTAGTCCTTTATAATGGTATAACTTTAAACATTGTTTACGGAAAATCCTAAGCCTTTTATTATAAATTTTTTTGGTGATATCGATTTCTTATTTAAGGATGCACATATCCTCAAAGTTTTAGAGATAAGTTCTGAATAAGGCTGTATACTTGTCCTATACCTATAATTTATCCTAATAATGTTTGACTCCTATAATTGTGGTAGTTTTTTATAGTATATAGTAGGTATATTTTCTTGTATTTTTTTTTCACAATTCTTAGATATTAAACCTCCTGCGACACATGTGCTGAAGTACAAATACGTATCGTACATTAGGCTAAGGAGGATTGCTACAATTTCAGTTTTGTCAGCAAAAAATAAAAAATAAAAATGTTTTCATTAAAATTCAATACAAAATTTATTAAAAATAATTATTTTTAATGTAATGGAGATGCTTGTTTAATATTAAAAAATGTAGAGAACACTATTAAATTGAAAAATGTATTAAAGATAATAAGTTGAGGTTATATGAAGATTATGCTGTTGTAATTCAATGTCGGGTGGTTCCTGTTGTACGCAAAGTAGTTGTTTTCGACATACCTTAAAAATAATACGGTTATTCCTTTGCATACCTAGGATAATAATAGGTAACTAGTATATACAAAACTTTACTGAACCTTAATATTTGATAATTTCATTAATAATTTATTTCTTAGTTAATTTTTTGACTTAATTCCTATATAAAGATGTAAATTACTACTAAAAGTTGTCATTATAAATAAAATCAGGAAGTCACTTTGGTGATATTGTTTTCAAATCGCTTAGTGCCTTTTTATGTTTACCTAAACAGACATTATTTTTTACAGATTTTTTTATTATATTGAGCAGTAAAACTTTAAGTACCTTTACGGACGGTTAAAGTTATGTTTATGTGCGATATTGTAGAACTTTATTTTAGAGGAAATGCAGTAAAATACTTGAATGTGAGCAACTTTGCATATACTAATAGATTTTATATAACATTCCACCACTTACAATAAAATTTCAATAAGAAACGGCAAGTTCATATTTGCGCAAATGCTATCAGTTATTTCTTAACTGTTCTTAACTGTTAATACGTAAGTATCTGTTCTGAATATTTATTAATAGCAGTAACTGTTGAGTGACAACACTCGAGTAACGCAGAAATTGATTGGATTAAAATTAATACACTTTATTATGAAAAAGGCTATCTAGTTGTTAAACTGGAAATATATTTTATTTTTTTGTACTAATTGCTTATCACTGACGTAGTTTTCCACATAACACCAAAACACTATACTGCACTCAGATGATTAAAATGGGCATAAAATAGATGTTACCATAGGTTTAGTTTTAATCATCTTTAGATGATGCCAACTTTGTTGGCCCAACGCGTCAAGTGCAGTATAGTGTTTTGGTGTTATGTGGAAAAACACGTCAGTGAATACTATTAGAGACAATGTTTGCATTTATTAATACGATTCTACCCTTTTCCTGTCTGTCTGTCTAAGTTGTTCTATTTTACTGAAAAATTGTTGGTGTTAACAGCGGTATCTGCTTTACTTATTGTTACAATAATTAATGAAAGCAAACATCAGAGCAACCAGCTCTAAAAATAATCGTAAATAGTTTTAACGAAACAATTAGATCTTGTAGACCAAAAACGCAATGAAAAGGCTGCAAATATAAAAAGTTTCAAAGTTATTGCTCAACGTCAATTTGGCAGTAAGTACTAAAGTAGGAATGTGTGATGGTTTATTTGGTTTTGAGACTTAACAATTGTATTATGGTAATAGAATAATACCTATATTGTACCAAAATTGAAATGTGTAGAAATCTATTTGTAACTTATAACCGATTTAGTATTAGTGGTAAGGTAAATCACAATATTTTTAAATACAAGCATCAACTTTCTTTGGTCCACTTGCACTGTTACATATTATGTAGGTATATACTGTAATTAATTAATATTAAAAAATAATGAAGTTAACCAGCACCTACTACTGATTTTAGTATTTATTAGTAGAATGTAGGTACTATGCTATTACCATAATACCATTGTTAAGGCTCAGAATCATTCCTGCTGTAACGGTCTCGTTTTGTTTAGCTAATAAGATACCTTTCTTAGTTGATTTAAACTAATAATTCTTATCTTATTCTATGTTTTTACCTACTTGTTAAACACCAATTCTGTATTTAACGTACTCTAGGTATTCTGTGTATATTAATTCCGTACAATCTTGACTTCATTTTCTGTGGTATATTACGTCTATCGATATATAGTCGTAGGTGATATAAACTAACTTCATAACGATATAGTGACGCCATCTCGTGTTAAGAACGGGAAGAGATGTGACAGGGGAACGACAGGGGAAGCGAGAGGATGGCGAAAAATGGTCGTACCGATGAGTTGGTGAAAACGTGTAGCTGAATTTTAATATAGAAATAAGGGAAAGAAATAAAACAAAGTATTAAGAGTGTGATACAGGAGAACCCTGAATTTGTTTTCTATAATAAAAACGCAAGAAGACGATCGTTGATGACTATTTTATGGTGCTTGGACAGCAACGTAGTAAAAACGTTAAGGTCTACCATCCCTGTAAATTTGTGAGTACCTCTATTTTGGAAGTGTTTCTTGAACACCTTGTGTATACCGTGACTTACTTATTTAACTTAACTAAGACTAGGCCGCGAGTGCGCTAGAATTGGGACCTTATCGTTACCGCGCGAACTAAAAATCTCTAAAACTTACCTTTCTATATAAATTTTGGTATAGCCGAATTTTCTTTCTATCTGAATTTGAGAGTACTTGTTAATATATGTAAATTTATATGTTTCTATATGTATCGAGTGTTCGTAAATGTATAGTTAAATATCATTACATTAAAACTAATTTTGTTCTTGCCAAGTGTTTTTTTCAATTGTCTTCACTTAGATAGGAACTATACCTTTACCAATACCATCAAAAAAAAAAGATCAATTGATGGCGCCCAAGTTTGGCAAATAATAGAAAACCCTACTATACTTCACACTGCTCAACCCTGAGGCAGAATTTCATCTCTATAGTAAGTATATTTTGTACCTTTAAGAGTCCATTCACTAGGTCGAAATAAGCCCTAAATCGGCGTTCGTCTCGTGTCTAATTATAAAAAAACTATAAAAGATAGTTTAGATGACTTTTAGTAAAAAAGTATTGAAAGATAAGACTTTAATCTAAGTCCCTATAGTAGTAACTTTTGCTATTTCTTTTTATTTTTTAAATTCCAGGCAAACAATCTTGTACTAAAATAGCGTATTTTCAAAAATTATTTTCTCTAAAATACATGTATTAAAAAAAAAATTGCTACTATAGGGATCTAGTTTATGTTTTGATCTTTCCGGTGATATATAATTTATAACATTAAAAAGAAATTTTGTTGCAATTATAAGACAAATCCGGTACCCTTGCAATGAGGACTAACTTTATTTCCATGTGCCTTTTTACTTCGGCTTTACGTGCACCTCCGAAATCTTAATAATTCGATAGTTGGAATATATAAGTCTCCACCCATCGGCCACCCATCCTCTCAATCCGACACAATATTCGTGCCTGTCAAATCTACAGAGAATGGACCCTTAATTAAAAAAATAACGAGAAAACGTTATACAATTGGCGCCCAACGTGCCGTCAATTTTTAGTATATGTTGTACCTTTACCTATATAACGTAAATAAGGAAATTTGTCGTTATACTGCACCAAAGAAACCATCATACATTCTTACTTTAATACATATTGCCAAACTGACGACTAGCAATAACTCCGAAATATATTAGCAGTTGTTCCATTGTTTTCTTGAGCTACAAGATCTTATTGAAACTACTTATGTTTGTTTTTAGAGCTGTAGTTTGCTTTGGTACTAGTAGCAATGAGCGGTAAACAAATACCGCTGTTATCTCTAACAATTTTTCAGTGAAATAGTACAACAAAGACAGACAAAGAGAAAAAGGGTAGAATCATATTAAAAAATTCAAACCTTGTTTGTAATAGTAGGTATTATATTGTAAAAATGTTATTCCACTTTATAGCTTAATTCGCTTTGTCTACATTAAGATAAGCACCCTCTATATTTTAATTCACAATTAACCGACAATAGATGCCACAGACGATACATTAGACCATAAGAAGTAAAACAAATAATTTTTTATCTTAACTTTCTATTTTTCGTATACACCAGAATATTAGCTAGATATCTTACACAACATTTTTAGTTCGTACTTGGAATTCTCAGATTATAGTCAGAATTCGAAAAAATATTTCACAGTGGCCCTTCTACACCTTCGTATTGTCATGACAATCTGAATTAGAAATGCAGTATTGGTTGAAAACTATGCGTCATCGAAATCAGTAGTATCTAATAACTACGGGACTTATTACTATTTTTACAGGCTCGAATATATTGTTGCATTATATATAAACTCTAAATTACTAAGTAGTGGTGAATAGAAGTAAATAAATAAATGTCTTTGTATAAATCCCATAAAAAAAGTATATATCTGCGTATTAGGTCATTAAACTAACATGGAATGCGACTCGTTATTCTCCCAACATATCATTATTTTATATGTGTAGGGTATTCCCCTAGCGGTCTAATAAATCACCGTATCCAATTTACATGAAAAATGTACCAATATCACGTCGCATATATTTGTAAATTAGCTTCATAAACTACTGAAAAACTAAATTAAAAAATTCTTTTGCTGGAAAAGTATTTAATAATTTATACTTTAAACGACGTTATTTCAGGAAATATTTTGTATACCAAAGAATGTATACCAAAAAATAGGTAGGCCAACCAAGGCCAAGCTATTTTGTTTATTACTTATTTTATAAATATCTAAATAATAATTCAAATATAATAGAGTGTTCTATTGCCTCTGTGAAGTTATCTCTTGTGTAAAACAAAACTTATACGGAATACTTGCACTTCCGCAGAATATCTGTAAAATTAACACTCCTTTTTATAAACATCACTGGCTAAAATTTTAGAAAGAAATATAAACAAATTAAAACTCCCAGAGAATTTTGTGTAATAGGATTACTTAGGAAATACTTAGGTACTTATTATCAGCTGAATATTTTTAACTGTGCCTTTTTTCCACACAACTAGTGTGGCCGTGGAACGAGGCAGGTGATTGTGACGAATAATTTAGACAAAATTCATCGATACCAGGCGGCATAGACCAGACACAAGCTGAGCAGAGGCGAGAAAATGTTCCGTCTCGTCTTCCTCGCTTATAATCCACCTATCAATTGGAAAGTATTAAGTTTTCTCTAATACTAAAAAAGTATTATGATGGTCAGACTTCCAAGAATCATTCAGACTTCCAACATAATTGAGGAATTGATCGTTTACTTATTGCCACCATTTAAATTGATCTAGCACTTTCTCAACTAATGTTTAATCTCTGCATTTATTTATAAACCTTATTTTTTAATATATAAAACCAAAGTATTAGCTATACAGAAAGAGAATTCGGACGGTTTGTGAGGAAAGTTTACCTGCACCTACCAAACCTACCAAATGAAGGTAAAGGATATGATTTAGAAAACCTACTATTAGAAAATAACATAAAAATGAAAATTATTTTGGGTAGGCATATTAGGAATTCAGTAGATAAGGGTTAGGGACTAGTTAGTCAGAAAATAAGTAAATCTAAATAAATTGATATATAAATAAATGGTAAATAAAATTTAAACAACATTTCTATATGTAGATACACTGAATCCAAATATATCACAGTAGGGTAATGAAATGGATGATGAATGCCTAAAATAGTGACAAAACCGTTCCAACGATCGAATTTCCTTGTTATCAATAAAAAATGCTACAAAGTGGACGTCTACGTACAAAACCGACGAACATGGTTCTGTGTGATATAATAACTTCGTGTTGGAACAAACATAAATACAGCGCATTTATTAATTATAAGTACTTTAGCTGTATATCTAAATATGTTTATTAGTTGGAATATAACAGTGAGGTTCTTATTAGTAGGTACTATAACCCATCAAGAAGGTGCAATCCATTTGATTACACATAAACTTATTCATAAACGAATGGGTAGGAGTGTGAAAATGATTGTGAAGTAAACGAAACAAATGTTATGTTGCCAGATTTGCTCGAATAATGTTCTATTGTAGTGGGAATATAATCTGTTGATGTTTGATTTTATCAACAATTTTTGTTATAGTTATTATTATTATTATTGCATATAGACAAGAGCATACGTGAAAACCTATTAAGCTTAAAATAATAAGAAATGAACACATATTTCTAATCACATAAACAAATACAACGTAGAAATGTGAGTTAACAGTCCTTATGCCCCACAATTAAAAAAAAATATTTTTTAATTTTTAAATATCCAGCAAAATTACTATTGATTGCACGTTTTTCTGTCAATATATGTTAATAATTCAATTTAATAAAATCCATGGATCCCCATAGACCCATAGAACATTAGCCTTATTGCACGAAATCAGGAAATAAATCAATTGTAAATAAACTAATATCCTAAAATGTGTCAAATCTGACATACAGGAATGTTGAACAGGTTTTTCAAATGAATCGTATAATATGGTTTCATATATCTCAAAAAACATTTAAATTCGCATTGGAATGGTTATTTACAGTCTTCATATTATTTAGCGCAATCGCACAAGCACCTAGGGTTCGATAATAATTTATTAACAGCTAACTACATCAAGTCAAACAAACTTTGCGGGGACGATATATGGCAGTTTATAACGTGAAATTGTGAAAAGCCCAGCCTACAATATATCATTCATTTGTGCTTCAATAAGACATAGTCGGGACGGGCAGTTTTATTCAATGGAAAACTGTATCCTCCTAAATCAAACGGCCCATTTATCATTCTCGTGTATTGGTTTGCAATTTCCAACGACCGCAACTAAACATACATTGCATTCGAACATGTTTGGTTAATGCACCGAACATATATAGGCTACATGAACATAACGATTTGGACAAATAGCGAATCTAGCTTAAAAGTGACCGGTACAAAGCAGACGTCACTGAGCTCAATTTTGTAATAAAAGGGAATTATTTAGAGGAAATTAACGAGGTATATAGAATTTCTGCTGAATTAAACCGAATGTTTGCTTCTCAACGTAGTGGTAGTGAGCTATGTGAAAAGCTGTGGTGCCATGCTAGAGGTTACTATAATAATTAATTTTAGATTAGCAGTGGCCTACCGATTTTGGTCAAATAAATAAATCTCGAGTAACGTTATTATGGTCCCTATACTTAATTGTTCTATTAGAAAAAAAAAAATATATAAGGTAATGCATTAAAAATGGTATTAGGTGAAATGGGAATTAAAAATAATTTCGCTATTTTCAGTTGAGAAAATATGCAGGGTGTCACAAATTAGTAGGTCAAAAATCGTGAACAACAAAGAAGATAATTGGGTTTTCATTATGTCATATTTAATTTGGGCACCCCGTTTTCGAGATATAGGATGTTAAAGTTGAGTTTTAAAAAAATGTTTATCAATAACTTCGTTGTTTTCTAACATACTGGGTTCACATTTTGCACATGATTAGCACTCTAGCTATCCTATCACCGTTTTTCAAAAAATTTGGTTAAAAAAATCAGAGCACAAGCGTAGGAATGGTAATCGGTGACATCGGTGGTGATAAATATCGGTTCCCTAATTTTTTCCTAGGCGCGCCTACTGTGAAGAAGTACGCCTGGTTTTTAGATAAAATAGCTTTTTCAAATTTTTTTTCTTTCTTGTAAAATTTTGGTTTTTTGCTTGCTTTCCGAAATATCTGACAATATGTTAAACTGTACGACATCCTTGGACAAGGTTTACAGTTCTGGAATTCTTAAAAAACTGTATTTTAAAATACAAGAAGTATTGACAAGGGCGACATTAGACATTGCCATGCCTTACTTAATCTAGTGCTAGGAAGTATCTAAAGTTATTGAAAGTACTTGGAGTGTTAGGTTCATAGCAATCAGCTTCTTGACAAATTAGAAAGATGACTATCTTTTTCATTTTAGGATTTTAAGATAAACACACAATAATAAATATAAAACCTAAGCAATCAACAAGTACATACGAATGAAAACACAAATACGATGGGAATAACAAAAACTAAAACATAAATAGTTACTTTTTCTACGAGCACATGTACAGGAAAATTTTCCAATACCTAAGTTTGTAATAGAAACTAAAAGGACCTACTAATTTATGACATACTATATAACGCGAAACGTGCAACGTATGGTATACCTACTATTTGTATATTTATTTTAATAGTTAGCAGGTAGCGCATCTTGTTTTATTTTCACTGCGAAATGACAAACAACTATATTTCACATGAAGAAACTCTACAATGTGTTAATATTATAAACATGATAAAAATCGTTAAACATTTAAGATTTCTGTAATACAAACTTGCAAAACTCAAACATATGCCTATTAATAGATTCGTAAAACATAATTAATTTACGGGATACTTTGAGCACTTATGGTCCCATTAAGAAATGTATATTTTTTCAAAAACTGATATGTTTAGGTCTAACGCGCCATAAAAAAAACTAATGGTTAAATAATAAAGTTGGCAAGGCATAGGCTGAGCTAGAGTGTGTTGTGGCAGCATTTTCGCTTACACGGTCTTTATGGTCTGGGTTCGATCCCCACTGACGGTGGGTATGGGGTGTTTGTCTGTGTTTTTTCAATGTGTAACCCCTCAAGGACAATCTTTGAGTTTAGATTTGGGGGTTGTCTAGTTTATGTAGTGTTTTAATTTTACTTTAGTAGTTTGTATCCTTCCTCTGACAAGTAATTCAGTAAGAAACGTTTTAAGAAGAAAATGTCTGAAACTCGTACAAGATACTCACAATTTAGTCCTAAATCAAAATTATCAAAAATATACATGGCATTCCATTACATCTACAAACCATGAGCAAAGTATTTCAAACACGTTACCGTAATATATTTTTTACACAAATTCTTCCTATGGTTATCAGAAACATACACATTGCGTCAACACGTCAAACATCTGTTTCAGATATTGTTTTACAACTTGAAAATCCAATGTTTTTACTATCATTATCTGTGTAAAATTTACCCCGGCTTTGCTCTTTTGCCTAAAAGCAAGGCTCTACAAATAAGTTGGCTGTCATGGATCTAAAATTTATAAGCCATGTGGGGAGGTACCAAATAGAGTAGCAGTAAGAATATGTTATGCACAGCAGCACCATAAAGAAGTAATATTTCGAATAATAAATAAAAAAATGTTTTGCAGTATTTGCTATGCATGGACACATTTACCTACATGTTTTGTCAGAACGAATAACGGTTAAGTTGTAATTGCTTTTTTGTGTACTTTTCGAACCCTTAATTAAAATAGAAAAACGAAATGCCATTCCATTAATCTCCTGTAAAATTTAGAAGTTTTAAATGTTAACGATTAATAAAATTCTAGAGAAAATACTTCGAAAATTGTTCAAGCAGAGTTGTGCAACAATCTGTGTTCGTTAAACAACTTATAGACTTAGGAGAACAAAACATCACTTAAAAAGCAACCCTCTCAATGTGTTCAAAGCAGCAGAGCCAAAAGTAATTAATAACGTTTTTAGAGGAGTTTCAAGGGTATAAAATTGAAGTATCATCAGGTAACCTTTTTTCAGGAATTCGCTGGTCGAGGATCTTATATCCTTGGCAAAATATGTGTTGGCTTAGCTTTTACACATAAATGTCAGTATTCGAAACCTGAAGTTTACTTTGCACGCTATATACGTTTTAGATTTAGAATGAAGCAGAACCGTCTTCAGAATAATGAACTGAATTGTAGGTTTGAAAATTATTTAGAAATCAAAAATAAAATAGGATAGGAAATAAGTAATACACAGAAGTAAGTTTTATTGGGGGGATTACTTTATTTTTAATAAACTTCTCACCTTTAATTAAGGAACCAGATAAAATAATTTCTTATGTAAATAAGTATTTTAGGTAGGTGGTAGAGTCCATCTGTGTACAAAAGGAAGTAGCAAGTTTTGAATCACAAAATGAATCAAAATATTAATGACAACATTTCATGAACAATATTTCAATAAATCAACAGCATGAAACACTGAGTATATTTGATGTAATATACAGAGTGTTTACTTTTAAGTGTATACATATCGATAAAAAGTTTATTTTGTGAGATATTTTCAAAAATCTTTTTTGTTCGAAATGTTTTCAAAAAACGCTCCTTTTGACGTTATTACTTTTGTCAAAATGCACATCTACAAACCAATTAGCGGTTTTTTTATTTAAAATCTAATACAACAGCGCTAATCAGGACCCGTAAAAACCCCATTTACCGAATTTGAACAAATATAGAGGGTGTTCAGTTCTACACCGTGCTAAAGTTGAGCAAAATAACAACTTCAGAGGCACCTGGCGAGTCAAGAGTGCCATGGAATTATTTCAAAACAGTTGAAGAATTAACAGGACCACCCAAAATGTTGATGGCCGAAATTGCAAGAAGAAATATACAGAATGTTTTTCTCTAGGTACAGCGTCTGAAATTTTTGACTTTTTTCGAATTTTATGATGCTTTGGATTTTCCAAACAATGTTAATAAATGTAAAATAAATTTATTTTACATTTTGTAACATTATTTCAAAAATCCAAGACACGCTTGACTTTCATAAAAATCGAAAAAAGTCAGACGCTGTATACAAAAACGTATAGAACCGAATACCCTCTACATTTTTTTGTTCAAATTTGGCAAATGGGGAGTTTTACGGGTCCTGATTGGCGCTGTTGTATTAGATTTTAAATAAAAAAATCCCTAAATGGTTTTGTGAAAATCGGGGATATAAAACATCTTAGGCGTCCCTGGATTTACATTTTGACAAAAGTAATAACGTGAAAAGGAACGTTTTTTGAAAACATTTCAAACAAACAAGGTTTTTGAAAATATTTCACAAAATAAACATTTTATCGATTTGTATACACTTAAAAGTAGACACACTGTATATGATTTACCATAAAAAAATCAACGTGCCCAGTTATCTTATCCTTTACTGTGTAATAATTATCTAAGTAGGCCACATACCAACTACTCGAAGTTACAATTAAACCAATTTTTCCATAAAAGCAATTAGAAAATAAAGTTATACATTTCTCATCAATACATCTGGGAAGCCTGAAAAACAAAACAAAAAATAAACAGAAATATTGATCTGTATTTGCACAAGCACGTAATACGCGTGGCAAGTTCTTATTTTGCCTCTCGATTGACTTCAACCTTTACAACTCGTGGCTATAATAGTCCTTTTAGTAGGAAGTAATATTTAAATTCTGTAATCCTGCAATTAGTTATACCCTTTGGATTTAAAATGTCAATATTTTTCGATTATGATTATTTTCGCATGTCAATAATATGCAAAAAAATAAAATTTTATTCGACAATCCAAACACATTATATCGCAGACGCGCCATTTTCTTTTCGATATATTTACACCAATGGAGCTAGAGAAAATTATTAAAGTTGATTTAAAATTATATTAAGTTGTTTTTCGTGTTCAAGCTTTTCAGTGTCTTTATAAATATCATCAAACTTTATGCTTGGCAAGATATTACCTTTCACTGCATGAATAATTTAATTGTATGGTAGATATTTATTTATTTATTTATTTATTTATTTATTTATTTATTTATTTAATTGAATACAACACCCTACAGGATAAACCTAGTTAAAGGGTGAGGAGAACAGGCAGAGAGAAAAAATATAATAAGTACAAGTAATATCTATACCTAGGCACTCACAACTTCACAGGAAAGTACAGTAGGTCAGACAAATAGGTACAAAAGTACAGAAAAATTTAAAAGATGCAAAAATAAACTTCAAATACAATTATCACAGATAAACAACTAAAATATGCATATATACATATACATATATATTTACACATATATAGGTACACACATCTACACATACATACATAAATCACAACAGGAGACAGCGATTATGTAAAAGTATTTCGTAAAATTACAGATTTGGAGGCAAATAATTATTTTTCTTAATTTGAGAAATAGAACAAAAAAGTATATCAAGCGACTCCTCTATATTATTATAATTTCGTATCATTTGAAACATGGGGGATGAGGTCATCCTATTAGTTCTGGCACATGGCAAAGTTAACAGATGGTGATTTCTTACATTAAACTGTGGAACCTTAAAATACAACATAGATAGAAGCTGTTCCGACTTAATAAAGTTATGTAGTATTTTATATAAAAATAATACCGAGGAGTTAGTTCTACGGGCAGCCAGGCTTTGAAGACCAAAGCGTTGTAACAAAAGCTCATTTGGCGTTCCTCTAGGTACAAATGTGCTGTCAACTTGGAAACTGGCAGATTTCATAAACCGTCTTTGAATGCGTTCAAGGGCATTAATATGAACATTATATATAGGGGACCAGACACAAGAGGCGTATTCCAGCTTAGAACGGACAAAGGTCTGATATAGCAGCTTGAGAGTATCGATGTTTCGGAAATCCTTACAGTTACGTAGTACAAAGCCTAAGCTTCTGTACGATGATTGAGTAACAACCTGAATATGTTGATTAAATGTCATCTTTGAATCAAACGTCACGCCGAGGTCTTTAACAAACTCAGGTCTAGAAAGAGAAATATCATCCAGCTTGTAGTCATACGAGATCTTGAAAACCTTACGACTATATGACATAATATTACACTTGCTCGCATTTAATGGTAATTTGTTAGTTTGGCACCATTCGCCAATCTTAACTAAGTTGGACTGAAGATGTAAACAGTCTTCCAGAGATTCGACATTTATAAAAATCTTCAGGTCATCCGCAAACAGCAAATAATTTACATCTAGGTCGTTCACTATGTCATTGATGAATAAAACAAAGAAAATTGGACCAAGACCCGACCCTTGAGGTACACCAGAAACTTGGCTAAATTCGAAAGATTTATGCCCCTGAATTTGTACATATTGAATTCTGTCCGTGAAGTAAGAGTCGATTAAGTTCAGTATTGGGTTAGAAAATCCATATGAGCGTAACTTACGTAGAAGAATTTTGTGATTGATCCTATCAAATGCTTTAGAGAAGTCAGTGTAGAGGACATCTACCTGACTTCTCCGGTCTAAAGCCTCACTGACAAACTGGGTTTTGCAGACAAGGTTCGATACCGTAGATCGCCCAGCAACAAACCCATGCTGAGCTTCAGAAATTAGATGTTGAGTATGATACAAGATGTGTTTTTGCAAAATAGTTTCAAAAATCTTGCAGAAGTTGGATAGTATTGCAATCGGACGGTAATTAAGAATGTCATTACGATTTCCTTTTTTCAATATAGGACAAATTCTGGACTTTTTCCATAGATCAGGAAATACAGAAGTTTTCAAAATCGAGTTAAATAGGATGCTAAGCGGTTTACTGAAAATATTAGCACAATCCCGTATTAAAATATCTGCTTTTGGTACACTTAATCAGGTATAAGGCAATATTATTTTTGGGCTTATATCCATCGTAAATATTCCAAACCTTGTATTATTCCGGTTCTGGTAACTATAACATAAGGATAGCAAAGGGTAAGGAAATGTGAAGGGTAGATCCTGCTTGAAGTAATTATTATGCACATCATTGCGTGCCGACTGGCCAGCCTCTAAGGAAGTTGTATAACGTGCAACGGTTAGAGAGATAACCTATCGTGTCGAGACGTTTTTACTCGGCCGTTTTCTGCGATAACAAGTACAATAAAAAGGAGAGACATTCATTCTACTCTTTTCTAAATAACTCACCTTAAAAATACTGCCACGCTGCTAATAAATTAGAGTTAAAGTGCTAACAAGACGAAAAAATCTGATTTTTTAATAGGACACGCAACTGTATGTTAATAAATTGTTTGCATTTGCATACCTATTACGCCACGGCTATCAAAAATTTACAATTTAGATTTTCAGACATGAAATTAATAAACAGTGTCTTAGTCCATATGTTCTACTATAGCTTTTGCTACAAACATTGTCTCAAAAGATTTTGTAATCAGCAGAATTTCAAAATAAAGAAATCCTCCATACGGGATTCTCAATGACCTTGTTTAATTAATTTAATGAATGTTGTCAGTAGAATTCGGGAGGTTTAGAGGAAAATCTATAGCTAGCACTGCAGACCATATAGAGGTAGCTGCATGTACATGCAAAGAGAAATACTCAGTTTTAGGGAATCATAAATTGTTATATTAATAACAATACTACACCTATTACACCAATCGTCACGACACGATTAGTGTCAACAAGCGTACTATTGGGAGGATTTTGATAAACAACAAAGAAACGGGTTAACAAGTTAAAACAATCTTAAGTATACCAAAATAACTGCGTGGATTGTAATGTCGTGTATGTGGGTCAAACCGGTAGAAGTATTGAAACTAGAGTAAAATAACATAAAAAATCCATACTAAATAACGTAAAAAATTCAGGATTTTCGACGCATTGTATAGAAAACAATCATTTTATAGATTAGAAAAATGTAAAGGTACTCGTGAATGATCGTGAAAAGAAAGGAAAGCGCTTAGATCTCTTAGAGCAATTAGAAATTAAAAAATCTTTAATAATTATAAATCCTTGTACTATGAATGATCAGATAGATTTTACACTTTCGCCCTTAGAAAAGGTACTAAAAACTCGGGCTTTACCAGATGGTAGGAACAATCGGGGGTAGGTGCTAATCAAATAATTAACGAAAACGCGCTTGGAAACATTTAGAAATAGACATTTACTATATTGAAAAAGGCCTAATAAGCCGAAATACTAGTATATAGAGTGTTTTCTATATATTTCTTGGAACATCTAAACGAGATCAATGTTTATTTCAAAACAATTATTTTCACGATGTTTCAAAAAGAACCATCCGCTTCGAGTATCCACTTTAGTAAATAATATTTCTATTGACTATACCTGTGGATAAAAACTTTGAATAGATCCTCATTCATCAATATTATCTTATCATCTAAGTACACTAGACAGACATTCAATAAGGTTCTAAATAACAATAATAATTCTATAAACTGAAACGTTTTAGAGTCCGCCACTTTCACTTATTTGTATCTCAACATTTTTCGATACACGCATGCAAGACATTGTGACATTTTTTGGATTTTTAGTTTTTTCAATAACTGGGGTCTATAAGAAACTGATATTTTCCAAAAATTCAACAAAACTAACTATCCGAACCAGTTTTCCCCAATATTTTTAATGTCTCGTTTCATTGTATCTGCACACATCAACATCTTCAGCTGCAAATACATTAAAAATCACATACAATTTTAAAAATGTTCTAAAAGAAGATTGTAAGAGCATCTACGATTTTTAATTTTTATTAAATAGACGGTTAAAATATTGGAATGGCAGCTACAATGGTCATGCATGCAAAACCATTAAATAATAAAATATGTAAGGTCCGTTACAATACTTTTACACGTAGCTTTTTTTGTAAGTGTAACTAATACAATGTTTTTACTTGGAACTTTCACGTCCGCTAAATAATTATTTATTCAGATTCTAATCTCACAATAAATTAAAAGAAACTGCAGCCGGCTTTGTGCTGACTCGTATCGTTTTTACTTTGGTTTTTGAATTGGAAGATCTGAATTTGGAATAATTATTTTACGTTTTGCCACAATATTAAAGGTCGCATCAAAATATTTACGGCTGTATTTAAGTATTATTAAATATTTAGTTTAATAATAATTTCTACAAATAAACACATTCATGCTCTATTGCTAACCACGTTAATTTTTCCTTCATTATTATGAATAAGTGAATAGTTTGAATAAACTAAGCAGTAAATATAATACATTGTAAAGGATTTTACAATTTTTTTGTGCGTTAATTCAGTACACTGCGGTATATTGTAATTCGCCTTACAATTTTAAAAGTTTATAATTTTTCAAGCAAAACTATTGAAAAAGAATTTACAATGTTTTTACCGCTAACTTTCTACAAAAATGATTGTAAATGCATTCGTGTAAAAATAGTTTTACTGCACATTCCCTGGTTATATAATGAACAATCTGTTAAAAACCACATGTCAAAATGGGGCAAACCGTGGTAGCAAGGTAGGTCGCGGTTAGTACTTGGATGGGTGACATGCAGGGAAGACCGTCGGCGCTTGCCCGCATCTTCTAGTGGCCTGTACGTCGGTGAATTCACAGAAGCTATGCAAATTTAGGCGAGATTTGCGTAGAACACGTACCATCCCTTGGATAGGATGTAAAGCCGGAGATCCCTTGTCTATGAAATGATAGGCAAGTAAAAGATCCCTACACTGCTATAAAAAGTGGGGGTTCGGCAAAAATTTCCAGGTTCGGGGTTGCTCGTCTCCTGGCGTCGGTGATTGGCCTTAGTAGCGGAAATAGGCCGACGTTAAATAAACGAGAAAAAAAACATGTAAAAATGTTAATAATTATACAAAATATTTGCATTATTAATTACTAAAAACTTCAAACCGCTCTCGTGTAAAGTAGATGTTGGTCACTTGCAATATTTTTGCATGCGTGTATCGTTTTGCCAGAAAGCAAATATAGAGTCAAAGTGCTTATTGCCTTGACGAACTGACACAATTTAAAATTTTGTGTTCCACAATAATTTTTACTAAATCTAAGATTCTGCCTTTATTGCTTGCTTTAAATCTCCATCACATTCTGAGACCAAGATTTTTGATCTGATAGGTAATTCTATTAAAAAGGAAAATCTAGACATTTATATTATTTTAGCATATGCCGATGTATTCAATACCGGGGATCAAATAGTACGAGAAATAGTTTAGTTAGTTTGTATGTATTTTTTTACATAATGAGTTTATTCCGTCTTTTTACTTATAACATAATCCAGGTGTTCAAGGGAATTCCATTTTTTTGTTGAAATGTCTCAGTAAATATAAGTTTTATTTTCACTTACTAGCACGGTACATATAAGATACCAATTCCTTACTGTTGAGGTTAAATATAGTTTATAAGTACAAAGTGTATAACACAGAAATAAATAACAGGATGTAATAAAATGTATCTTTCTACCTTTTCATTCCCAATCCAGTTAAGAACTTTATTTTTATAATGCGGCTTTTTGAAATAGTAAATATTTGAAGTATAAAGAATGTTGCATGTCTGAAGATATTAAAGTTGATACGGCCTCTTGCCCTTCCCCAATCGATATTCTATACGTTAAAGTATACATAAACACCTCTTACAACCTTATGATCGGAAGTAAGGATATTTAATGCTCGAGAGTTACTCGTATTATTTTGCAATTAGGAAATTTCACGCCCTAGGTAATTTTCTAATTTAGCAACTAGCGGTGACTGCTCCAAAGTAAAATGAACTAACGAGAGGTGAGTTTAAAATTAATCTTCTTTTAGTAGAGAGCTCGGAGGCTGAAAATGTTCATTCTGTAGGGCATTAAAAGCTAAAAGCTGAAAACTAGCTATATCGGTAGCTTATATATAAGTAAACTTCAAAAAAAAGTTGTCCAAAAATTGTCCTGTACAGAAGGGCGTTATTCAAAATTTTCGAGTTATGTAGTACGTCAGATAGCCGAAATCCAGTTCTTTCTTTGGTAAAAATTGTATAATATTCTCTGTAGCCGTTTAGCTGTAAAAAAATAAGTTATTTAAAAAAAAGCATTGCATCTTATGGGAAACGCAGACTTTAAGCGTCGATATCTCCGTTCGATGCTTGCTAAAAATTAATTCATTTTGCCGTGTTTTTACATTTCTCACTCCATTGCTCGGAAACTAGGTCTCAAATCAAAAAAAAGTATTCTTTAGAAATTGAAACCCAATGCTTTCAGACTACGACAGTATCATTAGAAAATTTTTTACGCAAATAATAACCGAGTTATGATTTAAAAACCAACGCAGCTACAAAATTTCCAGGTGGTTGGAACTGCAAACCTCGATCGCCCGCCTGCACCGCACTATTCCCCGCGCTCGGACGTTGCCCAAGATCTGTGATCTGCCGGTTATTATATTATTCCCAATATACAGGGTGGTCGCGAGATACTGGGCGAAAATTCATAAGCAGATCCTTAAGTCAAAATATTGCTATTCAACCAAACTTACCTTAGTCCAAGGGCAGATACTAAAAAAGATACAGGGCGTTAAAGTTTAATTATTATTTTCGAGATTTTTCAATAACTTTCCTAAAAATCCTAGTATTTGCATAAATTTTTTGGATCGGGGTTTTTGGAGGCGACAAATTCAAATCTAACCATATTTTGTAAAAAAAACACTTTTTTTGCCCTTGGTATAGGTATCTATCGTGATAATTATTTCACTAATTAATATACTTTCATAAATAATTATTAAACACTGCTTGGAGTAATATCTATTTAATAAAATACATAAATATAAAATAAATAAATAATATTAATAAATATATTAAATATATTTTTTTTATGGGTCCAATGTTTTTTCAGAGCCTGTGATCATCGGTCCAGACAAATTGTGGCAAAACATGCATTTTTTAGTATCCTTTTTACATTTAATTTTCAGCATCGATTCGATATCGCTATCCGAAGTAGTACTACTTCCACTGTCTTCATTATTGCATTGATTCATCATCATAGCTTTAACCCTGTAAATTATCAATTTATGCGTCAATATCGAAGATATATAGTTAGCAGTTAATAATTAGTATTGGATTTTACTTGCACTGTATAACATAATTTCCTAACATAATTAATTAACATAATTAATTTAAATTTCCTCCGCTTTATACAATAGGTATAATAGATCGAGGTTTTCGTGAACTTCAATTCTTATCTTTGAGAATTAGGTTTGCATTAATGGTTATGTTATTACCATTCACCCTATGTATGAAATCATTAAAATTAATTTAATACACACTTACCACTTCCAGATTTATGCAGGTAATAGATAGAAATATAGAAAAAATAATTCACACTAGCTAATATTAATCACAAAAATACTGCTTGCAAACACTCGCTAGTCAAAACAATTCACGAGAGACAGATCATCACAGATCTTAGGCAACGTTCGAGCGCGGGGAATGGTGCGGTGCAGGCGGGCGATCGAGGTTTGCAGTTCCAACCACCTGGAAATTTTGTAGCTGCGTTGGTTTTTAAATCATAACTCGGTTATTATTTGCGTAAAAAATTTTCTAATGATACTGTCGTAGTCTGAAAGCATTGGGTTTCAATTTCTAAAGAATACTTTTTTTTGATTTGAGACCTAGTTTCCGAGCAATGGAGTGAGAAATGTAAAAACACGGCAAAATGAATTAATTTTTAGCAAGCATCGAACGGAGATATCGACGCTTAAAGTCTGCGTTTCCCATAAGATGCAATGCTTTTTTTTAAATAACTTATTTTTTTACAGCTAAACGGCTACAGAGAATATTATACAATTTTTACCAACGAAAGAACTGGATTTCGGCTATCTGACGTACTACATAACTCGAAAATTTTTAATAACGCCCTTCTGTACAGGACAATTTTTGGACAACTTTTTTTTGAAGTTTACGTATATATAAGCTATCGATATAGCTAGGTATTAGCTTTTAGTATTGAAACCCCTACCACTTCACTTTTTAAGGCACTTTCGGGCGCACGAGCTCTCTACTATTTCTCCTCCTTCTCCTCCTAAGCCGTTAAATTCATTGGGTAGGAGGTGCTCCATATATTTTTATTACCTTTACTGGAGTTAAGTAAGTTATATGATTAATTATTATATAAATTTAACATCATGTTAATTCATCATTAATAATCTTAATTAATCATTGCTCATCTTCCGTACTTTTATTTAACCAGGCTCCCTAGTAAATTTAAATCAGCTATAACTCGAAAAGTGAGCCAAAACATGAGGTAAATCAAGGAAATAGGCATAATTCTGAAATTATCAATGTGTAGTAAAGAAAAAACTCAATTAAAATACCAGAATGTTCTAATTACTGCCTATTGCACAAGGAACTATCTAGGAACCGTCACTTTTTAGTAAAAAGTTACTTCTTCAAATTAAGTTTACTAATGCCTAATTTATTTTTTTAGTCATATGGGAGAGATATTTATAAAGTTAGATATAAGAAACTGTATTGTTTTACTGACAAATTTGTGTAACCGACCGTAACGGATCACAATTGTTGAACTGGTAAAATGTGCGAGCAGATCCGTTACGATCGGCGATCGGTTACACAAATTTGTCTGTAGATTCACTTTGTCGGTAAATTCCAACTTGTCTAGTGGTAATTTCCACTACTGAAGAGTCAAATTGAAGACGAAACGAGCTTGAGAACGCCTCAATCAAAACTGGGCATATAATTTATCATGTATCGGAAAACCTATTGGCGAACCAAATCCGGTCTTCCAAAGCATGTTTTGACATAGGGGTAACTCATAGTTTTCGATCTTCTTTTGGATCTCATCAGTAGGACGAACTAGTCCTAGAGCTAATTTGATTATTGTATTGTTTTAAATAGAACCCTGTATAATTTTAGATTTTCAGAAAATCCGCACGGTGAAGTTTTTGAAAATATATAGTCTTATAATATGCACCTTTGCTCAGTTGTCATAAATATCAGGAATTTCTGTATATTTAGTTATAATAACCAATATCGTATATCTTATTTATTTATCCATTGAAACAGCTATCGATAAGCTACAAGTGCTTTTTAATATTAGTTATTATTTTTAATATTAGACATTAAAGTATCCCTCAATGGGAAAAAATAATGCAATGTTTTATGTAAACTAACAGAGTGGTCCTACTTCCCAAAAAGAACATATATAATGTAATAATCTTAGTTATTTACTAAGTTTAAGAGATCATTGGATGCCTATTGAGATAACTATATCGATTAGCAAATTTTTAAAAGCTATAGTTAGGACTTCCTACTACCGTAGATTACGTAAGCGGGGTTTATATTTAAAACAATAGAGTTGTCCTATCCCCATTTTAATTCTGATATAATTGGAACTACTCGAAATCGTTATAGAATAGACATCGTGTAGACCTTGTGAAAATTGTATTAAAGAGTAATTATGCCTATCAGAATGGTCATAATACAGAAACATGGTAGAATAATAGGTATATAAGTATTTTGAATTTATTGTGGGTGTCCAAAAAAACAACTGTTTTTGGGCACTCTTTATATTTTTTTAAAACTAAAAATTGCTATTTTTTCTCTATCCATATATCTATCCATATATAACTCTCTGGAATTATCTTCAATAGTTTTCTAGATAGGACAACTGGAAAACCTCAATATCTCATTATTTAAAATATTGTATATGTGTGCAAATATTTGTATAGCAAAAAATGCTCGTACAAAAGGAAATATGCCGATTTTTTTTTACTTTCCTTTTTTAATACCTTAATCATTTTGTTTATTATTTAGATTACTCTGACATTAATTTTTATAATACATGTTTTTTATTCTAATATATATATTATCATCCTGGCCCTAGACTAACAGTAATAACAAATAATGTATTATTAGAAATAAATGCAACCACGAAAATGCAATGAAGACTGAAAGTGAAAATGTCTCGGATACTATTGAAGATATAAAATATAAATTTCCCCTTATGCCACATGACTTGTTTGCTCATTTTTTAAATAACCGATAATGAGGTCATCCTTCTTTACTCAGGATATGTACTTCGTCTCAAATTATCCAGACGGCATTATTTTTATCATGTTTTGTTGTTGTTATCTTGGTCATTCGAAAAAACGTATTTCTCTTGCTGTAAATTAAGTCTACTGTGTTTCCTGATACACTCGTAGGAAATTTGGTCTACTTATTTTCAACCTTTTCACGCTGTTACTCGTCAAATTTCAAACGGGTATGTAAAACAATTCGATTCGAACATCTATAAAACTGTACAGAATATATCTTTTAAATTTCGGTAAATGGTCAGTTCCACATTTCAGTCATTATTGTCATTATGGATAGTTTATAAATCAATAGAAAGCACCGAGAGTTCAAACTCGGTGTCTATAAAGATACAGAACTATTTACCTCCAAAAAAGTGTTGTCGAGTTGTTGCAACAAATCTAAAAAAGTTCGTTTGGAATCATTTTCGGAAGCCTACTTGATGGTAACCCCTTATTTAACATTTACTCGATTCTATAGCGAAATAAAATTGCCTATTTTTTACAACCAACTAAATTTTTTAACGATCTCCTAGACAAAAACCTAGTACATAAATTAATTGATAAATAAGTATATTCCCTTTTCAAAGGCCTTTCTAAAATTTATATGTCAGCATTAAACTGTGGGGTTCGAGTGAACAACATTTAGTTTTCAATTTACCAACTCTTTTTTTCACCTCTAAATATAGATCACCTTTCAATTTCTTATTCGTAATTGTGGACTACACTGCAGTAGATGTAAGTATAAGTTATTAGCTTTATTGAGTACCTAATAACAGTTTAAAATCGAGATTAAATACCTAGATACTTAGAAATTGTTAGCAAGGATTATTTTGATCTGCAAGTGGGTCATCTTTATTTTCTAAGGAACTCGAGAGCTTGAACTGGTCGCAGGATAACTTGTTGAAACAGAAACACAAAGAGAATTTGAATAGAATAACGCGGAAGAAGACGAAGAAGTATGAATAGAGTGGAACGAAGAGAGCAAACTGAAGGAAACGTTTTTTCTTTTTACTTTCTTTTACGTGATGTGACAAAATACCCGATAAAAGGAACAATATTAGAGGATTTAAATAGTTACTTGTGAAGCATTATACACTACTCACTTTACTTATTTGCTTCTAGCATTTCTGTAGTTATATTTTGTATGCTGACTGACCTACGTATTATATACATTATTTTATTTCAATTCTGACTCATTTTGTAATAGAAAATAATAAAAATCCTTAAAACTTTTCATAAACATTACAAGTTTCTGAAGCCATAAAAGTAATGAGTGATAAAGGCAATGTTAGTGCGAGTAGTTCAGTGCGGCAATGTTAGTTCAAGTTGTAAATGATGGGTTCTTACAAACGCAGCTACAATTTCTTATAGAAACATATATTCTGTTAAATATGACAATTTATACTTACAACAGAAAGCCTTAAAAGCTCTTGATGTGTAATGGTGACTCACCTGTAAGCAAATACGTAAGTGTTAGATATTTAAATAGTCAGCAATTAATATAGGAAGACTCATAGCAACTACCAAATATATTAGAAAATTTTCATTAACAGTTATCCATTACCTTTTCTGATATTCAGATACTGATCTCATTTGATAGCATATTTTATGTTCAATACAATAATAAAAGTTTATCGTATGAAAAATAGGAAATATTTATATAAATTTATTCAAATTAACCAATAATCGAGCAGAAGTTTCACCAAAAATTTTACGCCTACAAACTTGGTGCAGAAGCTGTCTGATGACATTTTTGATGGACGAGTGCAATTTTGTGGTAATGATAAAACTGTCCAATGTAAACCATGTATTCAGAAATATTGTTTTTTCTGATGATGCAACATTTTACTTAATGGTATTGGCAAAATTGCTATTATTAGGGGGTTTAAAATAAGCATTGGATGATGGAGTCGAAGACACAAGATCCCCAAAACATTAACATGTGCTTAACAGCTTTGGCGACGTTGTGCAACTGTGTACTGTGTATTGTGAACTTCCTAATGAAGAATATCCTGATTCACTCGATCTCAGAATGTGATTACGGTAAGAGGCAGGTTACCGAGCCTTGAATACTAGGACGATTCTAGATAGGAGTCCCGTTCTCCACATGGAGGACTTCGCGCAATCACTTAGGGACGGTTTTCGAGGGCATACAACCAAATTCCAGTTGCCCCCGAGGACATCCCAGAAACAGCCATCACTACTCCCTTTGGTTTGTACGAGTTTCCATTTATGACTTTCGGCCTACATAATGCAGCGCAGACCTTTAACATTTTATGGACGAAGTAAGCCAAGGTTTGGATTTCTGCTACGTATATATATAGACGACATCCTGATGGCATCGAAGTCCGAAGAGGAGCATTTACAAATGCTTTTTACGAAGCATTTACAAATGCATATACAATTTCATGAACTTTATATGGGGTCCAATGTGATTGATGTAAATAAGCAATGTGATTGGCTAACATCTAGACAACAAGGTCGAAAACTGGAGCATGCGCACTTACATGTCGACAATATCTATTGGAAATGACGTAGAAATCATATTTTTTTCATGATATGTTTCATGCTTAATTGCAAGGATATTTATTATATTGTTGTTACGATTGCTTTTGCAAGTACGGGAATTAATGGACTTTTTAGTATTCGCAGAAGACCTAATTTAACTTATTTAATAAAATATTTTCGTTTTTTATATTTTTCAAAACTCTGCTCTATCCTAGTGTCGCCCTATGGCGAATTGCGATCCCTTGCTACTTCACCCGTTGAACAGCTCCATTTGCTGTGCATGAGTTCTATAACTATGACCAAACTCTATAAGAGTGGGAGTGTGATGGTCCATTTAGTGTGATTATTACACAAACAGTAGTTATTTATGACAAATTATCTTAAATAATGTGGTTATTCCTTTGCATACCTAGGATGTAAGTAACAATAACACTTCCTTAAATATGTCTCTCAACGATCAAACCAAGAAAAATTTCCAAACTGACAAATAAAAAATGATAGAAATCTCGATTATTATAATTTTCCTATATTATTCCAGAAAGTGATATATACGATATATCATATACCTATAGAACACAGCAGCAAATATTAAATCCGATACAATAAAATGTATTCGCGAGTGCGAATCTGCCACCGTTGTAAATTCAACAGTTAGTTTCAGGCGTGTGAACTCTGCAATATAATTATGCAACCCTCCCTCGAAAGACGGGTTTTGTCACTGCGTTCTCACTGGATTGCCTCATCAAATGCTATAATCAAATTTAAGTCAATCTTCATTATATCCCTTTCCGACGAGGCCGTATTCTATATTGCGAAAGTAATGTAATAATATATACCGATTCGGTTCAACAAGGAATTGCAAATGTACACAAGTAAAAATTAACAGATATGTGAACATATATTTTCTATGAAGAACGAACTCTTTTTATTTATGTCTTGTATTAATTATTATCGGACGTACGTGGTGTACACTTATATTGAAAAATGCAGATAATGACATTGTCGATATTTCTTGTCAGTACTGAATTAGTTTGGGCCCATATTCCAAATTTTTTCACCGGTCTTATTAATAACTAATTATGAATCCACTATAAAAAGTATTATAGTCATTGTCATTAATGAAGGCAGTGATCGTAAATTATGAAGTTTCCTAGTTGTATATCAGTCTTAGTACCTACAAGTAGGGAAACACAGTAGGGAGATTTTCCCCTCTGTATGTTACTCCTTCTATTTTTTGTTATAGTATATCGGTAGGTATCGACCTTGAGACAGAACTCATCCATATATATTAAAACGCGTCGATTTTGTCTCGCTCTAAATTCCGTTGCCGAATCCACAAAGTTTTAAAGCTATCTCCTCCGAGGGGGGATCGCGGAGCGATCCCCGCGGGCGACCGGAGGTCCCCCCGGCCTTTCTCCAATGCGTAGGGGTATTTTCGTCCCGTTTCCTACGCGTTTTTCCAATTTAAACGCCTTTTCAAAAAACCTCTGTAAAATTTTTGTCAATCGCCGTTAAACGAGAAAGATACGGCTAGCACCGGCGTTTGTCCTTGCGCCTAATGGCCCCGTCACGCCTGCCGAAATCCCGACTTTCCGTGGGACTCCCTAAACCCTTTTTATAATTTTACGGCTTCGAGAACCGCTTCAGTCGAAAGTTCCGTCCTTTCTCTAATTCTTTGAGATTTTTTTTCGAGACCGTACGTCCAGTCCTTCTACGTCTATTTCGTCTTCGAAAATCTCGAGTCGCGTCCGTCTCAACTTCTTTCTCTTTTTATCTGCCGATGTGAGATTGCAGTAACGAGACAAGCACCTCCCACGAAAACTGTCAAATTAATTAAACTTCAGATAGGTTAAGGCGCGTAGCGCAATGAGAAAGTCGTAGGATTCAAAACGGGATAATGCTAGTAAGTTTCGCGAGTTCGAGTCACGCTGGAGGCAAATCTTTTTTTTTACTTTTTAATTCCAATTATTTATTAGTATTAGTATTTAGTTATTCTATTTCATTATCTGTAATCTGTAGTTTTTATTCTTTCTGCACGTAAAGTTTGGAATTAATTCGTTCATTTTAGCAGTCTGTTAAATTCATCATTTTAGCTTACAAAAGTAAATATCTACAATATTTTTGGTCCCATTGATAAAATTCATAAAAATGTTTACTGAAAAATAAATTCTACTTTCAGCACTTAAAAAATTAAGATATTTTACCATCAAGAATAGAGTACCTTTACAATTCATCAAAATATTAAGAAAAATCTCTTTAATATAAATTCTTTAATACATATACATATATAAATTTATTTAATATGTGTTTTCTTAAAAATAATATTATTCTAGATGCTCTTGTCACCCGAAGGGTGACCCGAAAGGTGAACCCAGGCCGCAGGCCTGGACCCCCGGTAGGGCTAGAAATGGGAAAGAAAATCGCGACAGCGATTTTCTCCCATTTCTAGTTCTTCTTTAAAAGGATGTTCAAGACAAAAAGTCCAAAATAAATCTAACCGTAGTTAGTTTTATGCATGATTGATTAGATTACAATGATATTTGTTAATATGATAAACTTTGTAGATAAACACTATGCCTATGCCCACAACTACACCTAAAAGAATATGGTCTGTTAAACCTAAGTTAACTTTTTTAACATTTTATTGTGGCGAAATCGTAATATTTTCTTACTTTAATTTCTTACGGAAAATGTATTCATAACAAGACATTTTTTATTACCTTATACAGAGTGTCCCGAAACTAGTGTGCAATATTTTGCCAGTGTGGTTCTTTGGTTAATAAGGGGACTTTTTCTTCATATTAAACATGGGTCTAGAAATGCTTCCTTAAAATTTCAGAATCAACTTTATATCAAAACAATGCATTTATCGGTACAAGAGTATCTATATTTTTAACATAGAAAACTCTAAAATTTCATATTTTAATGACAACACCAGGGAAAAGTTCTGCGTCCTATCGATACGACTCAAGACTACCGTTTTTTAGCAAAAAGATATTGAAATTTCATATTTCCTAATCGAAAGTAGAAAAAGCCACAGCACAAAAAGCTGGGGTAATATTGAAATAATAGTTGTTGATTAATCTTTGTTGCTACTCGATTAGTGAAGATTTCAACTTAAAGTGATTATAAATTGCATATAATCTGTCGCATAAAAGAATAATATTTCATACTAATAATATATATTCTAATAAGATATATTCTACGGGTTTCACTGATTTTACTTTAAAAGAGAATACATATCATCTAGTGGAAAGTGAGTAATCCATTTAGACTGAATTCCATAGCAGCCACTTCTCTATTTGACAGACAGCTTGCCCTCACGCTGACAAACAGTATTTGCAATCTCCAACTGCAAAAAGTTACAGATTTGTTGGTTAACCCTCTGCATTATATCTGTGTCATAAAAGGATGTCGGGAGAGCAAACGCCAAGAGATGTGTGTGTGAAATTAAAGCATTGATAGACAGACCTGAAATTCATATACCTACATATAACAATACATATACTTTTTTAAATATGAAACTGTGGAATTTTAATAAGCTTTTCATCAATAGCTCGGTTACTGAAAATAATGAGTAATGCATTTTTTTGTGTAATGATAGAAGTAACTTTTTATATTTTTATTATTATTATCTATACAGGATGTGCAATGTTACGAGTGGATATAACTCCGAAACTAATTAAGATACGTAATAGATCCGTTTTCACGAATACAGCTATCTCCAGCTAAACAAATCAAGCTTAAAGTTTATTTGAAACTTTGTTTTTGAAACCAAAATGACACACTAATAAGGTTGAAATTTATTACCTCCTGTAAAAATATCAAGCATTATAACATCGACCGTTCATAAATACAAATTGTTTGAAGTTTAAAGTTGTCAAGTTAAAGTTCCTAAGTTACCTATAAATTAATATAATGCTACATAATGACAAAAATGAATAATGCCGTTAATACTTTCAAAAGGAATTTTTGTTGTATTTCATTGTTTCAACGTTGGGCCAGCTATAGCTATAGTTAGAAATAAATTTTCTTCAAATATTTCAATAACAAGTTTTACACTGGGAGACGTTACCCAGTTTCGGTTTTTTGGGAAGATCATCCACTTATTTTTTTTATAGGGGTCATATTGGATTTTTCACTCATTAAAAGAGTTTTTTTTCCTTTTCAGTAATGCATCACACATAGAAAAAAATTATTTAGTCATTAAAAATCAAAGAAATATGATTTTTTGATAGACTTGGCAACATCGCATAGCAAATCATTACACGATATTATTTATTTTACAAACAAATGAAGGAAGAACAACAAAATCTAATTAATAACAATAAATTGTAAATTACTAACAACGAAACGAAAAATATTTCGATGAACAGCATTTAGTTAATAATTTCAAATCTCTTAATTGCAATCTTAACTAAACAGCAACAAGACAGATAAAGCAATAATGCAAATAACGATAATAAATAAGAACATGTGAAATTTAGAATTTTAACCCATTTTATAGTTTAATGAACTTATTGCTAATTTGGACCGTTTTTCTATCTCTTATAGTTTCCCAGATCTCAATACTTTCACCACCAATTGTATACTTACACATTATTTATTTGATTAATATACTTTCATATAAATTTGCTTATACAGATATAGTGCATCTCCTAAGCACCACTAAATCCCTACAACCGAATTGTCATGCCATACAGTTTACACAGTCGAGAGTCTGTCGGTTTTGCCTATTTCGTAAAATCAAAACTAGCAAGATTAAAAGTCAGAAGCAATTTATATAGCTTAATGTTTGTACGTGTATACTGCCTATACTGCCTACTGGAGTATCGTCTCCTGTAACTCAGGAACAAAAAAATATTACTTAAAGAAATCCTAAGGGAAATTGGTAGATAATGAAATAAAAGGGAGTGCAACGAGGAGCGTAAAATAAGGGGAGTATTTTAAATGCAAAGTCGGAGGTTTAAGCACCCAAACATTTTAAAGCGGAATTCCTCCATAAAGAGCCTTTATGTAATGCCATCTTTTCATGATATGCAAGAAAAGTCGTTCATTCTGGAAGAAATTAGCTTCTATCCAACCACATCCGTTTGAAAAAATATATTTCGTAAGCGTGTGAGCTATATGTAGATATAAAATGTCAATTCTTTATATAAAAAACCTTCTAGTATTCCAAAGCCTGTCAGATTACTTCGATTTGCATAATGGCTTTTTCATGTAGGGATCTACAAAATTCTGTTTCAGCTTAGTTAGTTACACAGTGAAATTTAATTGTTCAAATGGCGTAAATAAGACTATACAAACGACATTCTTTCTTTAATAGAAAAGTAATGTGGTAAAATGGCATACACTAAAATATGAATTCCATAGCCTTGATTATGCAATTACGCATTAGCAAATTATTTTAGGAATTTGACGAATCGTAGAACGATGCTACAAAGTTATAAACTTTATTTCTGAAGAATATTCTTTTGTAAATTATTAAGAGTCCATTCACTAGGTCGAAATAAGCCCTAAATCGGCGTTCGTCTCGTGTCTAATTATAAAAAAACTATAAAAGATAGCTATTTTTAGTAAAAAAGTATTGAAAGATAAGACTTTAATCTAAGTCCCTATAGTAGTAATTTTTGGTATTTCTTTTTATTTTTAAAATTCCAGGCAAACAATCTTGTACTAAAATAGCGTATTTTCAAAAATTATTTTCTCTAAAATACATGTATTAAACAAAAATTTGCTACTATAGGGATCTAGTTTATCTTTTGATCTTTCCGGTGATATATAATTTATAACATTAAAAAGAAATTTTGTTGCAATTATAAGACAAATCCGGTACCCTTGCAATAAGGGCTAACTTTATTTCCATGTGCCTTTTTACTTCGGCTTTACGTGCACCTCCGAAATCTTAATAATTCGATAGTTAGAATATATAAGTCTGCACCCATCGGCCACCCATCCTCTCAATCCGACCCAACATTCATGCGTGTCAAATCTACAGAGAATGGACCCTTAAGGTATTCAATTTATTTTCAATAGCAGTGCTTATTTATTTTCATCTATATTTTTATGTTTCGCGTGGTCGTATATCGTCGTAAATAACCGAAATAAGAAATTCTTAGAAATAAGCCATTGAAGAATGCCGTGTGCGACAAGTTTACCAGATCAATGAGAAGAATTAGATATATATCCTTCAGATAATAGCTTATTTAAGAACATTTTTCTGTGGGGTATCCGATTTAGAATTGAACACCCTCATAAAAAAATTTGAACTGAAACCACGTTGACAGAAAATCACCTTCACTTGTTTTTTCTCGAATAATATAGATACAATTGTATTGAAGCGAGACTGTCGGAGCTAAAACGACATGAGATGGCTTCTGCCTCGTCTTGTATGTGTCTAGTCTCGTCTCGATCTATATTGCCTTAAAGAGTACTTACTAGTCAGGTAGTTACCCAAATAACAGGTTTTAGTGTATTTACCGTAACATTGTGATGTAAAATCAAAATGAATTGACTGAATCGCAAGTGTTTCTTTAGTAACAAAAAAGTATTATTTTAATATATGTACAAGGTGTTTCAGGAATAGAATTATAAATTTTTGTAACAGCTAGTACTGGTAGCTAATTTTGTTATCTATGGAGGTTGTTTCAAAATTGAACTTTACTCTGAATATGTTCTAAAACTGATTGTTTTCGATTTCAATTGCAGTAGGTGCCTCGATAACCAAGATCGGTCTCATGTTCATAATTGATTCTTATTTTTTGTGAGAAATAATGATAGTAGAAGAATGATAGAGTGAGGATAATTATTTTGAAAATATTTCGGACATCACCAAGTGGTAAATGCTGACATTGATTGGTGAATACTGACATTCACCAGGTTTCTGTTTTTTTACAGTACCATGGCAGGATTTACAAAAGTCAAAAATGAGAAACTGTTTTCTCATTGGAAAGTCCTTCGAGTCCAGGTGCAATAGTCTGTTACAGTCTTTATAACCTAATTTAAAATTGTATAAAAACGACACACGTGCGTAAACAAAGAGGCCGGCGTCGAAGTGCAGGTGTTTCATTTGTAGGATTTTTTTTTACAGTTTCAATTTACATTATAAAGACTATACTAGATTAGATCGCTACAAAGTTCTTATCCAGCATCTTACTCTAATAATATACTAATATCCTTATTCTTATAGATAAACTCATCAATCTCTATATCAAAGTATTCATGAGAAACTTTCTATATGCATATAATATGTGTTCAATTAAAAATTAGTTTTGCTTCACACCTCTGCCTTGGACATATTCGAAAATAATTTTAAAACAAGGGAGATATTCTCCAATAAAGTATTGGAGTATTCCATTAAAAAAATTGTGCATGACATCATATTCGGAGTCGCTAATCAGATCGATACCGCAAAAATTGATGTAGCAAATTAACTAAAAGTTTAAATTTACCATTCAAAATTTACGAAAATATTAAATTCTTATTTCAATATGCTGTTATATGAAATAAATCTGTTTAACAGAAAATATTAAAGGATAATGAATAATAATGTAAAAACTGAAAGAATACCTACGTAGTCCCCTGTCAAATTGTTTAATCACTTCATTTATTCAACATGGTTTTAATACCACACATAATGTGTAAAGTTTAAGCTAAATATGACATTTCCAATATGGAACGCCATTACTCACTTTGTATTTATTTTCATTTACAGTTGAATGATCAAAACCATAAGGGACTAACGAATACCACGGCACAGGAGATGAAAGATATTAATAACAAATGCTCAATATGCCTCTCCAAGGCATAATATAAATGTCTGAACTCCGTCTGATCATTCATGCAGAGAACGTAATGTAGGTATTTGATTAGAGGTCAGTCCGTTGAAACTTCACATTTTCAGGCCAACTGAATGAGCGATTAAATATTTACCTGCTTCTCAAACATTCTGCTTTAGATACAAGACAAAGCTTTATGAGGAATAAATAATTTAAAGTCGCTCTTGATGAATAATTATTGTTTCAGTTAACAAGGAAAAAGAGAAAATTTGTAAAGATCTACAGCCGATCATTTATTTAGATTTTAAGAAATGTTTCATGTTGTGATGGACTGGTATAATTTGAAAATAAACTAATTTACTCACATTACGAAGTTTAGAGTTCCAAGAGGTGGTACAAATGCGCAAGACCAGTGTTATTTATTTATATAGACAAAAAATACGTAGGTACAGTAAAACCACTGCACTGTAACCGAATAGAAAATAAATTTCTTTTCTATTTTCTATGAACAACTCCATAAGGTTACTCGGTATTATTCGCGCTTCCCGAATACGAATCAGAACACATAGAAATATAAAGACCTTCTATGTTGTTTGTTGGCTTCTATTTTTAATCAAATTTGGAGAGATTTGAGAGGTTATAGTCACAGTCAAAATTAACTTAATTTAAATCTATATAAGTCTAAATCGAATGTTTATTAAATAATGAGTAGGTACGTAATTAATTCGTTATTATAATATTATCAATTTATAGATATGTACAAGAAAAATGAATTCGTTACGTTATTCTCATTTACCTGTATATTTCGTTAAATATATTTTATTAAAGTTTTTGACTCGTGTAAGATAAGGAGTCATATAAATGTATAAAATTATATTTTTTCTCAAATCTAATTTACAATTTAGAATAACTAATTCGTAGCGTCAAATGAATTTAAAGCTTGTTTGTGTCTGCGATTGTAAATCTGTAGTAAGCTAGCTAGTAAGAAGCTTCCTTGTAAATTAAATAATTTAGAATATGAACAATGGTGTGACTTTCAGAGGAGCATGTTTTTATCAATTAACACTAAATGTATTAAGAAAATGTCGTCACAAAATAATAAACTGAAAAGATTAATCTGTGACATGCCAAAAGAAGGTATTCCTCAAAAAAACTCTCACCATTGTAGAACGTCATTCCTCACAGTCTTTTGATGAAGAAAAAATTGATCACCTTAACAAGGGATTAAATTTTGCATTACTTGTTTCTGAAGGCATTTTAGACGAGATTGTTTCAAGTGTGGAAAGTGGAATTCATGATTGCTCTAAAGGATTTTCCAGAGAAGCTTGCAGATATCAAATCTCGACAAATATTGTCTTTATAGTGAATAGTAAGCCAACATGCACTAAGGATAGAAAAATAATTAAATGGCTGCCTGAAAAAGATTGTCATTACCTAAAAGCTGATAAGGATAATAAGGTTATAATTTTAGATAAACAAGGCTATTATGAAAGGGTGAACAACCTGATTAGTAATGGCTCTTATAACAAACTTTCTAGAAATCCATTACGAAAAATGATTAGTGAAGTAAGAAATGTACTTAAATCCTGCAATAATCTTATTACTCCGGCTTTAAATAGGAGGTTACATGTATCTAACCCAGGTGTACCTAGATTGAACTACTTGCCTATGGTTCATAAACCAATGGGAAGTCGGTGCGTCCCATTGTTTCATCAGTTGGATAACCGACTTATCACCTATCAAAATGGTTAACAGAGAAGTTCGAAAGTTTACCCATTCCACCACCTAGTTTTTCTGTGACTAATTCTACTGATTTCATTAATAAGGCCGAAAAATATCCAGTTGCAAGAAGGTGAAGTTTTGATCTCCTTTGACGTTTGTTTATTGTTTTCAAGTATTCCAAAACCACAGACCTTGGACTACCTTAAAGATATATTCGAATCAAACAATACTTTGTCTCCATTCATTGCCATTCATCTGTTCATGAATCTCTTCATGAACAGATTCGAAACGTAGGCAAAAGAAGAATTCGAGTATTTTCCCAGGGATTGGTTCAGATATATGGATGATATCTTTGCAGTGTTTCATACAAAAGTCACTGATATTGACACCTTTGTTTCTAATAGTCGTCTCGCGTCATTTAAATTTACATATGAAATTGAAAACTTTGGACAGCTACCATTCTTAGATGTATTAATAATTAGAAATAATGAAAATAAGTTAGAATTTGACATATACAGAAAAGATACCAGTACTTTAAGATATATCCCTAAGGACTTTCATCACTGTGCTCAACACAAAATGGCGAGTTTAAATTTTTTAATTCATCGCCTATTCAGCTTCCCTCTAAATATGGAAACGTCTGAAAAAGAAAAGACATTGATCGGGGATATACAGCGAGTAATATTCTGTAAGTTTAATTGATAAAATAATTAATAAACGTACCCAAATTTAAAGAGACACTTCGAAATTCCTCGAGTTTTCAAAATGAAAGAGAAAATCCAAAATTCATATCTATTCCATACGATCTTCGTTTTACTTTAATTTTTTGTTCATCAGAAAATAAACTACAACTTTTAGGCAATCCAAAAGACAAAATAGAAACTAATGAAAAGTCGGGGATTTACGAAGTTAGCTGTAAGACTGTAATCAAAAATACGTTGGACAAACGAGAAGGTCAATTCAAACTAGATTCAAGGAACATATGGCTCATCTCAAATATGGTAGAACAGATAAGTCTAGTGTCGCCCAACATGCGTTTGAGAACAACCATAAAATAGATAGTAGCAATTTAAGACTAATTTAGGAATATAACCAATTCCAGACAGTTGGATGCTTTTGAGAGTTTGGAAATTACTAAATGTAAAAATAGTATGAATGGTGATAGAGGGCAAATCCCATATAGCCTGCTTTATTGGTTAGTAAATTACGGATTCATCGCGATGGTTCACTGAGCAGTCGCGACGGTTCACTGAACCGTAGAAATGGTTTAGGTATAAATAGGATACAATGTTAGCATAAGTTTAGTTTTAATCATCTCCAGATTATGCCAACTTCGTTGACGAAACGCGCGTCGACTGCAGTATAGTGTTATCACGTCCTACGTCAGTGTTATCTTCACATCAAAGGTTTCAACCCCTTTCAAGAAAACATGACTTAACAATATTAATGTGGCTATATTAAGAAAAATTAAGTTGATGATTATTCTGAACAGGCGAAACGTTAGATACTTAAAAAACTGTTTACGCCATTCGTTAGAGTGTAAAAAGTTTGTATGAGAAGTCCTTTTTTTTCAATAGCTCTTCAAACCAACAGATTTTTTTGAGGCATATTATTGGTCATCAAATTACGCAACCTTGTCCTAATTTACCTTGTCCTTGTCCGTTAGAGATAGAGGCCTTGTCCGGTTTCCAATATACCTACCAATGTTTTCGCATCCAATTTGAAACGCACTGTATATAGTTTACATAGAAAACATTTTTGGCTGATGGTACCAATGGCTAGTAATATGTTCGAAATATTTCAAAATTATATAACCTTTGTGTTTATAGTATTTTGTAATATAAAAAATAATAAAGTTAGGGGAAATATCAAACCTGCATCGTCTACCATAAGTTGCCATTATTATATTATTAATAACTTTAGTTCATTAAAATTGTTGATGTTAAGAAAACACATTATTTGTCGCGTTCTTTCATAATTTGTAATATCGATTTTGAACAATAATACAGAAAAAGGCTTGAGTGTAATCCCAAATGTCGTGAGTAAAAACTAATTATCCTGCTTGTTTATTTGACCTATATCCAATTAACTGTGCATTAATTATGAGTATGTCGTAGGAAGCTCTACCAGACTCAACAAAAAATATGAAACTGTATGTACTGTATGATTTTCTAAAGCAATATTTATTTAATATATAATTTTAATTGAGCTGTAAAATATAGGTCAAGTAATTTTTACTTGTATACAAATAATTTGTAATTACATAGATGAAGACATTAATTTAAACCACTATTTTTATTTCCAAATGATATGGAGGGACAATAAAATATTATGGAGAAATATTCTATAATTTAAGGTAAATTCATTTTTCGTTACATATGCTACCTAAAAAAGTATATCTAGCTCATTGAGCTTCTGGGATATTTTTGGATAGAAAGAAATTGCAGCTTTGAAAAATGTAATTGAAATTTTGCTTAAATTGCTAATTAGCTATAGTTTTTGTAAATTATTAATTATTTATTTTTGTATATTATATTCGCAATGGTAGATAAATAATTATTTTTAAAAATTTCTTTGAAAAGAGAATGTACCAAGAATTAATTTAATAATTTCAAAAACTGTATAGATTATTTCAAACATTTTTAAAGTAGTTATTTTCTAAAATTATATAATTATTTTCTTACAAAATATTTAGTTGTGAATATACTCTCAGGACTGTATAAATTTAAACATATATATTTTATTTTAACAAAATAAACATTTTATAATAAGCATTTTATTAAACTGATTTAAATCCAACTATTAATCCTAGATCCATTCTAGATTATATTTACTTTTAAGTAATACACTTATTTTCTACAATTAAATATTTAATTGCAACCGCTAAACCCGCAGAGCACTTTTGTGTACAGTTAACTTGTTGAGCTGGCCGTAGCAGAGCCATTTATGTAACGTTACCATGTGAAGAGAAGTACCTATGTGTTGTGTGTTTCTTCACAAATAAAGCAAGTGTAGTAACCCGTTCAGTGAAATATAGTATAAGGGACTAATTTCCTAGTTTGTATGTAATAATTGTATATTATTACATATGTACAGGTACTTCGTACCCCAAATTAAAGTATATTTAATAATTTCAGCAAATTTCCAGAATATCAATGTAGTACTAAGTTTCAAATAACAAGTTTAAAAGTTCAAGACTGAGTGGTAACAAAATATTACCTTCATATTGACTAGGTATATCTCGATACTACACTAAACATACACTACACTGACAGATGAAAATAACTTTTAATTATTATGGAAAACATGTTTTTGTACTTATTTCCCCGAATAGGAGAAGACTCACAAATATATCCAGAGGTCAGTTATAAAACGAAGATTATTTCAATAATCTTGGCAAATATAGAGATTTATAGTAGCATAATAATTAAAGTAGTAGCAAACTATGAAGTCCCATTAACGCATTTAATAATAATTACTCATTCAAACTGCGCTATTGCCAAGATAGAGAACAAAAATCTGCCTAAAATTATCTTCTAAGATACCTATAGCATAGCATAAATCGCAATTATTGCCAGGAGTGAAACAACTTGAGCCACCTGAACGTAATTTACGATAATGTGGCCCTTTGATTTTAACCAAAGTAATTTATAATACAATGGCATTAAAGCCTTAATTTTGCCGAGTTGAAATTATGTCGGAGTCTTCGCTGAAAGCAATTGGAATTTAATTTATGTAAAATACTGCATAAGTAAAATAACTTCAGCCAGCTTTTAGTGACCTACTCGTATCCGACATTTTATTCATGAGCAAGTTGTATATAAAAACATATTGTAGTGCTTTTCGCAGATTGACAAAAAGTTTATTTATTCAGGTCGCTACACATGAAATATTTTCGTTCATTTGGAATTACCTTGTTAATACATTAACTGCATTAACTCCAGTATACATTATTATCGTAATGAACTGTAGATAGATATTTAAATACCCATCAAGCAGTTCCATGATGTCTTTCCATTTTTATTTTCTTTTTATTTATTCCTTTATTTTTTTTATTTATAGGGTTTTGTAATTATTTACAAATTTTTTGTCACTTAAATACAAGACATTATGTTGTCTCACAAAATATTTGTGGTCTGCTTCTGGTATGCTTTGTGGTATGACATTGGTGATCAACACTGAAAATTGTGATTATCGTAAATTTTTTTACATGCATCAAATAAAATTTTTTTATTACACGAACACGAATAGATCAATAGGGCTTTCTCTCAGAATGTCTTTTTACTCCAATTGGATTTAAGACTGCCTAAAAACCAAAGGCAATGCATGTATAAGGTAACCTCAAAATTAGTGTTGGTTTAAGTTAGTTTTAAAATTAACCTTTTTGCAGTAAAAGTTGAGTTCTTTAGGGAAAAGAGTGAAATCCACTTTATAACAAGTTTTGAGACAATTTAATATAAAAAAAGCAGTTGACGACTATTATGTACACTATTTCTGACGTGATTTCATCGATATTGTTCGACGTATACATGAAAATGGACTTTTATTTATAGCAAATTTCTTATTTAGATCATTAGTAGGTAACTGTTTATTTAGAAACATATTGTTACAAGCTCATCGACACAATTTCCGAATGCGGCGTTGCCAAATCTACTTTTCCCACAGCCTTAAGGATATTGTGCACAATCTGTCAACACCGCCTCTGGGGGTGCCAGGGACGACCCCCACCAAGAGCGAAGTATAAACCCTCTAGGCCTTCACATAAGGCAGATAGAATCTTTTGTCCGCATTTCCTGGATGTCACCAGTGGTGCTTATCGAATAATCCTCGTATAACTTGGCTGTCGATCATTCATTGAACTGTCTTGGTATGTGGATTATTCGTGAGTATTCGATGGAAATTTCTACGATGATCTAGAAGCCAGTTCACCTATGTAAAGGCCGCAGGGTGCAATTTGGTCCCTTAGAGGTGCATCCTTAGGCTACAATGCCAATCCTGACCCCACCTAACTACAAATCCCAGGGCGGGAGCGGCAATTGCCGCCCCCGCCCATGACAGACCACCCCCGGGGGTTAACATGCCGGCGAAGAAAGAACACCAAGACAGAAGAGCGCCAGAAGATCCTACCCGGCCGGCAGGGTAGAGCCAGGACAGGAGGAGATCCCACAAATCGCCCACACCTATCACTCTTGTGACCGGGGTTGGTGAGGGATGGGGTCCACCTCTACGAGGCCGTCCAGGCCCACAGAGATGAGGAGGGCGAAGAGTGATAGTCCCACTCGACCCCGAATCATACAAGGTCACGTTCACAGCCAAGAATATTGGCACGCGCGCGGCGAGGAAGTCAGTCTTAATGAGGCAGCGATCAAGAGCAAATAAGCAATACTTAAGTGAAACAACTATAATTAAGTTTCTTCGGCATGTATTTATTTAAATATTCCGTTACTATCCCATAGCGATAGTAGCGGATAGGCCTCTACGATATGCTTTACATGTGGAGCGATAGAGACAACATAGGAGATTCATAAGACCAGAGCGAAACAGAGACAGCGGATAGCTTTCCATATCTCCTTACCACTCTGGTGTAGGCCTCTGTCCTATAGATATTTAAAGATTGCAAGAAAACTGCAAGGGAACCTATTTTTTCAGCGCAAAATAAACATGTATATTGAGCGTGAAGTATGTTCTCATTTCTATCTGTCTGCACAGGACGAGCCATGGTAATTTAGTTTTTGTCAAACGGGGACTAAAACAATAATGTATGCAAATTAAAACGTTTAAATTAAACCGCACTGCGTATGTCTCCACTTGTCCTGTGGGACAGACTGGATTAGGTCTATCAATAAACAAACAAAACTCCGGATTACATCGTCATCGGCGAATAAGTTGTAGTTTTGTAAGGGTAAGTAGGAATTTGTAGGAATATTGAAGATCCAAAGTTGATGGAAGGGAAATAAATTCAATTAATTCGTTACCCCTTCTGTTCTTCTATATGGTACTAAATAAATTTTGGAATGGGTTTTATTTATAATATTGGAAACTCATTTCTAAAATGTTTCCAAAATTCTATCATTTAGCACGTAGACACATAGCGGATTCATATGAAGCTCGATTGTGATAGACCGGTTAATAAATTCCATATCTTCATAGATCTAATATTAGTGCAGCATCTCGATTAAAAAACAGGTTGGTTAATCCCTTTGTCTGAAGTTGTTTCGAGTCTACAGAGTTGGAATAATCGCTATTATGCAGTGTTTAATTTTTTGACAGCGTATCAACTTCGGTTTTTTAAAGGACGGTGCATTTTTACTATTATTCCTAAATTATACATAAAGGTTGTTACTCTGCTATGTATGATAAATATATTCTTCCTCTCGCAAGTACTTCGAATTCTAATTTACTTCCTAGTTCCTCGAATAAAGGTTCAAAATAATTTTCCATCGACCTAAAGCATAGAAAAATAGATTTCTTTAATTTTTATCAATTCAGGATGAATAAACTATAAAGCAATTTTAAGTATGTTTAGTCTGATAATGATTGCTGCTACTAAATGTGATAGGATATGGCTTAATATTTTTTTTTCTTAAATCTATTACCTAAAAGGTTGACACACAGATCAGTATTTTCTATACTGACACTAAAATAGTAATTTGCACGACTATTCTTCTCACTAGTTTTGTTTGTCATGAAATGATTTACATTTTACGTCTTTGCAATTCTCTATTTCATGTTTTCAAACAGTTTATATGATACGTTGTATAAATACGAGCTGCTAGCAAATATTTACATTACTTTTGATGTAGCCTAAGTGATAGTTACCAACTCAGAATAATTCAATCTTAAGAAACGTAAACTTCATTACTGGGTTCAAAAAGTGATTAACCCCTTGGCGTGACTGGGGTGTTGACTATGTTGTTTCGGCAAAGAAGCAACTCCAATTTAATTTATTTTTTTTTAATTAGTAGACTACAAGATGTAATATCAAGATGTACTTTATTTTGATTTATTGTGAAAAGGGGTATACAGTGTGTCCAGTTTAAGAGGAACTGTATTGGCATCTCAGAAACCATTAGAGATACAGAGTTGGTTAAATTGGGAAAAAGTTAGGCAATTTTACGCCCAGAAAGAGTCCAAGATTATATTTCCAGGAATTCCATCCATTAAGTAATTACAGGGTGAAAACAAAAAATGTGCATTCTCTGCAAACGTCTACAGCTCGTTTATTGCAAAAGATAAATTCATAAAATTTTAGGACAGGAATAGCAGTCAGCAAGAACTTCAAAATTGGTATTTCAAAAAATTTAGGCCCGCTAGATTTTGCGTTAACGTACTCAACTTTTGTTTTTCTTATGGGCGCCATATTGGATTTTGGTATTTTTGAAAACTCCGTAAAAGTGCTTTTCAACCATGTATAATATGCATAACCATTATGATAACGACGTGCTAAAATTTAAAAGGTTCAAAATCTCCCTATTAACACACATCCACATTAGTATTTTGATGCATTTACTGGGTGAAGTTATAAAGTCGGTACGTTCTACAAGTTGAAACAAGCAAAAATATTAATATTAATCTTCGACGATTTTGAATGTGATCAGCGCATTTTATTAATGCTATTACATGAAAAGTTATTTAGTTTTTCTTCCTGTATTCTTGAAATTTGTATGTTAAAATAGCGAGAATGCGAAATATCTACAATTTAAAGGACTACAACAGGAGTCCGACTCTCTCCTTTAACAGTACAAATTACGAATATAATCGTAATATATCTAAACAAATTTCATCAATAGATCTACATTCTAATGATATGAACTCAATTCGTTCTCCAATAACTAGGTATATAAGAATAAATAAATACTTTTTAGGAAAATTAGTGGAATCACTTTATATTGAATAAAAGAACGGATGGATCAATATTTTTTAAATCTTCTTAAAAAACTTAAAGCTATAGCATTTAAGTGTCTAGATATTTTAGATGTTAGTTCTAAATTTAAAGAACAAGAAGGCTCGACTTTGAACACTTCGCTTCGCTTCGCTTTAAGCTGTTCGCTTATTGCTAATTTAACAATTTTTATTTCTTTTAGCACTTTATATAGAACAATTTGCCAAGGTTGTGAAGTTTGCTGTTTTGAGAAGCCAGTCCAGGTTGCTGCTGGAGTTTAGCACGATATATAAACACAGTATTGTCAGAATGTTATATTTCCATAGACCAGATTTGCTTCGCTCCGCCTACACCTTGGAAATATTGACTTAATCTTAAGAGCAATTCTTAAACATTTTATGGGCTCATTCTGAAACATAAAAAATATGAATCTACCAGAATGATTGCAAAGTTTAACCCTGGAAACCATTGGAGCTTCACATACAGAATGTCAGTGACTGGGAGTCAAAGATAAATTCTCTAGAGACTTGAAGCCTCGTGTGATTCAAAGATAGCTCCAAAACAAACAGAGGAACAGGAGCTTGAGTGTTATTTGGACTGAGACCTAAGTGGCGTAAAAGCTTGCATAGTCTGGGGACATACGGTATTCCAAGCAAAAATTTTCGCAATAATAGCGTGCTTGGCAGAAAATTTGTGGAGTTCCCTAAGGAGGGGGGGGGGGGGGAGGAGGGAAAACCTAAGACACATCTACATATTCTCCAATAGTCAAGCCACTATAAAGTAAACTCTTGCAAGGTTAGTTGGAGGGGTGCTTGGGATTGCCTCAAATCGATAATTGAACTGACAGATACCAATATAGTGATACTGTATTGGGGGTCAGGTCAAAAAGGTCTTGAGGGAAATGACCGTGCAGATGAACTTGCTAAAAATGGATTTGATATGGTTTTCCTAGCACCGGAGCTGGTTTGTGGAATCAGAACAACTTTGAGGAAATGGGTAAAACTAGAGTATAGGACTTACTGGGTCTTAAAAACCAAGACATAGCCTACGTAGTTGTGAAACTCAGAAAAACATTGTACAGAAGCTGATCGTAAGTAAGCCTCAACTAAGGACCACAATCATCTACTGACTAAAGTCATAACAGGCCACCGCCATCTTAAGAAACATCTTTAGAATCTAAGGTTGACAGATTGCTCGGTATGCCGAGTCTGCGATGTATATTCTGGATAAACGTGAGGGCTACGCTCGTGTGAGACCAATACTCCTGGGAACTTTGCGAACTAAAGGATATATCAGCGTGTAGACTTTTGTATTTGGACTCACTGATTATGAAATCAGTGAGATATACAATTAGCCTAGCAGTGGATTTCGCCTCACAAAAATCGACCCACATAAAAAAAGAAGAAGAAGCCTCATAAAAAATGTGTTCACTATTTGATTGATTTTTTATTTGATTATTGGATTTCATTCTACAGAGTTTTAAGTTTCTTGTACCGTCTTTAATCAACTATATCATTGCTGCTAATGGCATTGATGCTTTTGGCATGTTCTATGGCATTCCTTATCTACTTTGTATGAAGATTCTACAGCGTGGCATTACTATTTTATTAGATCCGTTTATAAAGATGTCCCTTCCGATCCGTCAATGTCCCTTCATCAGTTATCTCATTTTTCGGTCTGTATATAATAGCGGAGAGCAGTATATTAGACACTACGCCAATGAAAAACCACTAAATACTACTCCTATACTAGATTGTACATCCACGATATGAGGTGTGCCATTTTCGTTATTGTCCTGATGGTGCCATATCCGTTATTTTAAAAGAAGGCACTTTACTCACTTTTACTTCTTGAATAACCATTGAATGTTGATAAATTCATACAGGTTATACAAATTTAGAAGACGTTTGTATAGAAGATAATCCCGTCCCATCCCATAGATAGGATATAAATTCTATTAGGCAAGACAAGAAATCTCCTATAAGGAGGTTTCTTGTGCAATCGATGGTATATAAGTAAAGGATAGGAAGGATTTTTTATTTTTTTTTATTACATTATTACGTCAAATTAATTTAGTTGACAATTGGAAATACTTTGAAAAATTCAGTGTATGACTATAGAAGTATATAGAGTGTATGGTGATTTAGAAGATAAACGTTAATTAAGAACTATTAATAGCAAACTCTGAATCACGTCGTTGTCAATAAGTTATAGTTTTGCAAGGATAAGTGGGAGTTTGGAGGAATGCTGAAGGTCCGAAGGGACATCATCAGCGGAAAGCAAATTAACTCCGAAATCGCTGGGGAGGCATAACTCCCAGTTTTAACCATCGGTCGCATAACGTCAAGTCGCTGCTCCTCCCGTTCGTTTTCATCGTGCGACGTATAGTACAGGGATTTATACTCAGCTGAGTTCTAATTATGGAAACGGATTTCAAGAATCTCAGTAACAAAATGTGTCTCGATTTGATTGTTAATTATGTCGCTGACAGCCAATAAATAATGTTATTGATCACAGAATATGAACTCCAGTGCCTATATAGTTGATGTAGATATTAATGTGAAATAAATACATAAAAGTTATAATCATATTGAGACAGCTGTACCGAAATAAGATGGGAAAAGCAAAATAAGTTATGCGAAATATTAAATTTTGTAGCTAATGAAAAGTGTGTATATAACTACTAGATTTTTTCTTCAATAGATGACCAAAACCTTCGAAGTCTGTGGCTCTGTCGTAACATTTTTGTGGACTATTGCACCATTCCTTTTTTTACTATATTGGACAGAAACTACGTCCTATTTTTCTTGATCTGTTTTCCATCTACCACAACATGTTAAACTGGTTCCCAATGTTCCAATTTCAAATAATAATATTTTTTATCTACCAGCCAAACTTTTTTGTCATGAAATTAGTTAAGCGACTCGTTAATGTGCTTCTAACTATCTGCCATATTGTTAAAAAAATACTGTCTCTGAAAAGGTAATTTAATAATACAAGTAGTCGCTATGTAGAAGAGGTGTACAGTAAATTTACTTGCAAGTATTAATAGAGGTTAGTTGAGATAATAACGATTAAAGTAATCTACCTTAATATTAGTCCAAGATGAAAGTGCTCCAATTTACTGTATTTATAGTGGCTGTAATGACTGATATATACTGGGTATATACATTATAGTTTCAAATTGTCTAGGAGTGCTTGTTTGAGTAGACCCTATGTGGAGCAATATCGGAAAAAGTCTGGATTTGTTTAGGTCTTTAGCTTAGTTTTCGAATGTTTTAAATTGCTGCAATATTTGACTCAGATCTGTGCTAGTAGATTTACATTTTTAATAGGAACTAATTAGTACACTACTTCTCCAGAGAATATTGTTATTATTTTCTCGAAACGGATTTAAGTTTTCCGTGTATTTAAAAGGTTGAAAACGAACTTATTTTCTTAATTAATTTCATTGATATATAAGTAACCTTCTTAAATTAGAGAGTTAGTTTGAACATACTCTCTTTTCTGTTTCACTTATTGTAGAATATATTAGGGTCAAATGGAATAATTTAATTATTTTCGAAACCAAAAATATTTCCAGAAAATTAATGGGCAGATCAATTTTATATTCGTATGTGGCACGTTTTTTATTTTTTCAATATTTTATTATTAGCTAATATAGGATTTGACGAATTTATCCCTAAGAATAAAGGAGATATGCCCAACACAGTGCACCATAAGCGTAGTGTGCTGCAAAGAAAACATAAATTGATTACTGGGCTAAAGGCACTACATCTCCTTTAGTTTTATCACACCACACCTTTAGAAATATCTTTCCCTTACAATTATACATAGATTAAACAACTCCTATATCAGCATATTCGTATATCCTATTAAAAAAAATATCGATCAGTTATAATAATGTTATAACTAAAAAACTAAAAGGTAAGGTTTGAAATTCATGGTAAAAATCGACCTAGATTCCGAGAATTTTCTGAAAATATTTTTGGTTTCGGAAATAATGAATTTATAATTCACCCCGTATAATTAAAAATTATTTTCAAATGTGCCTCTTAGAATTCTATACAATTTTTTTATTTAACATTTTTTATATCATTTTAAGTAACCTAACCGAGTTATGTCCCGGCCTCTTACTAACGACTCACCCTGTATAAAATCTAACTGAAGATAGGATATAATGGTATCAAATGTGGCTTCGTAGTCGAAAGTTTTTAATTATTCCATACATTTGACGATGGTTCGAATCTCGCCGGTGGTCAACTTTTTCTAATTGCTCCTATATTAAATATTTGCGCATAAAACTAGTAGGTTTCTTAATATACACCTTAACGCTACTTCACTGTGTAAGTGGCTAACAACTTACTGTTCACTTTAATTAATAAGAATAAGATTTTCCAGGTTTCCTCTATTCTCGGTGTCGTAAGCCGTTCCTGGGCACACTCTCAGCCCGAAAAAAATATATAGAAGAGAAAATTTGAAACAATACTTTACATCTCATGCAGGTGCTGTATACTGTAAACAAATTTAATTTTTTTAAAAGTACTAATGAAATATGTCTTTAATTTTTTACATCTTCCTTTATATAGGAATTAAGCCAAAAAGTTAACACTAAGAGATAAATTATTAATGAAATTATGAAATATTATGGTTCAATAAAGTTTTAATTTTCCTTGGTTAGGTTACCGTACTTAGGTCACCTATAACCTAAGTGCGCAAAGGAATAACCTTTTTATGTTTTTAATTTGTTTCTATTTTGGTGTAAAAATAAATAAATAAAATAATGCATTTTTTAACAGTCAAGGAGTGAGTAGTAACAGCATGTTGACAGCAACAATGACATGAGCTAATGCTCCCGAATAAATTAAAATTTTACTGAGGCACGTTGCTCTGTTCTGGGATGCTCTACTTAGGTGAGAATGGTATCATTATGCAGACAATTTATAAGCAGAAGTATGCTGTGCGGAGTGTGCTGCCACGAGTTGCTCGATGTTGCCTAAATGGGAATCTGCCTTTTAATCGCTTGTGGATGACACTGCGCGCCTCACATGTTTCGATAACTGTATTACATAAACTTGCCCTCATATGAACCTCGGTCTCTTCTCGTGCAAATGTATTTTTTTAAGTTTGTTTTTTTACTAATGTATTGTTGGGTGGCGCTCAACATTTGTTAAAATCGATCGCAAGTATTCGTAAAAAGTTGTGCTTATGTTAAATATATTTATTTGTTTTTATATTTTTCCGCCATTGATAAAAACATTAAAAAATAGTCGATGTATAGTATTAAAATATAACGACGGAAATTTCTATTAACGATAAATTAAATCAAGATAAAAGAAATGGTTTGAATGGAGTACCGAAGAAGATAAAGAATTACAATTCTAGGCTTCGTTGAGCCGGAGATAGGAATCAAGTCAGGAATACCTGTATAATTTAGCAGGGCTGTAAGTGAGATGATAATCTGGTGCCTTTATACAAGTCATGCAATACCTGTATCACGGATATGTATCATGATGTAATTTTTAAATTACTTAATTGAATAGAATAGTTATGATGCAATGTTTTTGTCGACGTCATTATAAATAATAAATAATATCATTTGTTTATATTGCCGTCATTATTTAACAACTTTGTCGTATTAATCCAAAGGAGCTGCTGAGTTGAGCTGCTATATTTTTATAGGGTTGGCATAAAGTCAATAATACTATTTCTAAATAAATATACTCACATCATCAGATGTGAGGTACACATTTTATATTCTTAGTGTTTGATAATTAGAACAGATACTTAAATATACCTACTTACAAGCGAATCAAAGTATTACCACAAAAATTACTAGACACACAGGAAACGCCTCCTCATGTTGTATATATACTTATAGTTAGACTGAATGATGATAACATTAGCCTTGATAAAACAAATAATAATATTGGTAGTTATTGATAGAGGATTGTCAGACGATTTTGTAGAAGAATAAAGACGTTCAATTTAAAGATTTACAAAGTGTTGTTTATTATAATTAAATATAAAACATGGCGCAGTCGTAAAACCTAGAAACAATTAAAATGGATTTAACGTTAGCGAAATTACCATGTCCCTTAGTGTTGGAAGGAAATGTGCCGGAAAAATTTAAAAAGTTTAAACAGGAATTAGTAATTTATCTGGTTGCTACTGGTTTACAAAGTAAGTCAGATGAACAGAAAGTAGCGATACTGTTAAATATTATTGGTGAAGATGGTCGAGAAATTTTTAATAATTTTAAATTAAGTGACATTGACAAGAAGGGTTTTGTAAAAGTACTGGCAGAGTTTGAAAAATATTTGTTGCCAAAGAAGAATATAATTTATGAAAGGTTTAAATTTTACTCCAAGGGTCAGGATTTAAATGAACCATTTGATCATTTTCTTAATGAGGTTAAGAAGTTAGCAATAAACTGTGAATTTAAAGAAGAAGAAGAGATGATCAGGGATAGAATTGTGTTAGGAGTAGCTAGTAAGAAGTTACAGGAAAAATTATTAGCAGTAGATGAATTGACAGTTGATAAAGCTATAGAACATAGTAAGAAGTTTGAAACATTACAAGGACAGATACAATTGATGAGAAGTGGAGATGTTGCAGTTGATTCATGCAGAACAGGGGGAAAGGAGTTTACAAGCAACAAGAATATTGAAAAGTATACATTCAGGTGCAGAAGATGCAATATAGTTCATGAACCGAGAAACTGTCCAGCTTTTGGAAAAAAATGCTCGCGTTGTGGCAAGTTAAATCACTTCAAGATTGGATGCAAGGTTCGTCTTGTAAAGGAAGTCATTCCTGAGGAACAGAAACACAGTGATCCAGGCCTTAACGTTGAAAATTTATTGAATATTGACTCTGTAAGTGATACTCATAGTATAACTTGGTCTGAAGATATAATTATTAACGGAGTAGTTGTTAAATTTAAAATAGATTCAGGTTGTGAAGTGAATATTTTACCAATAGATATATTTAAAAAACTTAAATTATCAAAGAAGCTTGATCAAACTAAAATTGTTTTAGAAGCATATGGGGGTTCAAAATAATACCTCTAGGATTGATTAGAGTAAATTGCAAAATTAGAAATAAAGAGTTATATGAACAGTTTATAGTTGTAAATAAGGGTAGTACACCATTACTTGGTTTAAAAACTTGTATTAAGTTTGGTTTAATTAATAGAGTAAATGAGGTTTGTACTAATGTTACAGATATTGTAAATGTAAATAATGATATATTTACAGGTACAGGAAAATTTGATATAAAATGTCGACTTCATGTAGATCCAGGAGTAATACCAGTAGTTCGCCCCCCCAGAAGAATTCCCAATGCTATAAGTGATAGAGTCAAATCATCGTTGGATGAATTGGAACAGAGGCAAATAATTCAAAAAGTAAATGGTCCTGTTGAATGGGCTAGTAATTTAGTAATTGTTGAGAAACCAGATAAAAGTTTAAGAATATGTTTAGATCCAAGTGATCTAAATAAGGCTTTAAAACGTGAGTACTGTCTGATACCTACCATTAATGAAATTAGAGCTAAGCTGGCAGGTAGATCTTGGTTTACTGTTTTAGATTTGAGAGAGGGGTTTTATCACATAGAGTTAGAACAAAATTCAACAAATCTGTGTACATTTAGTTCACCTTTTGGCTTTTATAAGTTTTTAAGATTACCATTTGGATTGAGTGTTGCTCCTGAACTGTTTCAAAAGATGAACAATAGTTATTTTGGAGATATACCTGGAGTTATTATCTATTTTGATGATTTACTTATCGCTGCATCTAGTGAGATAGAGCATAATTCTGTATTAGAAAATGTGTTTAAAAGAGCTCGTAATCACAATATAAAATTTAATCCTAATAAAATTCAATATAAACAAAGACAAGTTAAGTATTTAGGGCATCTCTTTTGTGAGGATGGTGTTCTTCCTGATACTAATAGAGTCAAAGCAGTAAAAGAGTTAGTAGCACCAAATTCTAAAGTTGAAGTACAACGAGTTTTGGGATTGTTTAATTATTTTAGAAGTTTTATTCCAAATTTGTCAAATGAATCAACACCTCTTAGAAATCTATTGAAAAAAGATGTAAACTTTTCATGGAGTAGGCAACATGGTGATTGTTTTGAAAGACTAAAGAAATTGTTGTGCGAAGCTCCAGTATTAGCTAATTTTGATGATGCAAAAGAGATTGTTATTCAAACAGATGCGTCAAGAGATGGAATAGGTTGCTGTTTGATGCAAAATGGTAAACCTGTATGTTTCGCGTCTAGAAGTTTAAATGATTGTGAAAAAGGGTGGGCGCAAATTGAAAAAGAATTTTATATTATAGCTTTTGCTTGTACTAAATTTCACCATTATATTTATGGTCGTAAAGTTACTGTGTGGACAGATCATAAACCACTAGTAGCAATTATGAAGAAAAAATTATCTGATATTGTTTCACCTAGATTGCAAAGAATTAGGTTGAGACTAGTTAGGTATGATTTAGATGTTAACTATCTGCCTGGAAAAGAATTATTTGTAGCTGATTTATTATCTCGAAATTTTTTAGTTGAGAATTCACATGGTGACAATACCATGACTGAAATAGTTCATAACATAAACTCTGTTCTCAACATTTCACAGTCAATGAAAGTAAAATTTCAGAGACATGTTAGTAAGGATAAAGTATTAAGTTTGGTTAAAAAATATTGTACTTCTAAATGGCCGAAAATAAATAAAAGTAGTGGTGAAATTTATCTATATTATAACTTGAGGGATGAATTATGTGTTGTTGAAGACATTATTTTATTTAAAGACAGGTTAGTAGTTCCAAATGCATTAAGATGTGATATGTTAAAACTTACTCATGAGGGTCATTTTGGCATAAATAAAATGATTCTAAGAGCAAAATATAGTTTATATTGGCCAAAAATGTTACAAGATGTTATACATTTTGTAAATAGTTGTAAAGTTTGTGAAAAGAATAAAACAAATAACATCAAAGAGCCACTAATAAGTCATGAGATTCCAAATAGGCCATATTCAAAATTAGCTTGTGATATTTGTGAATATGCTGGTAAAAACTATTTAGTTATATTTGATTTTTTCAGTAAGTGGTTAGAAGTATTACAAATAAGAGATAAAAGTAGTGATGAGCTTATAAAAAAATTTAAGATAAATTTTGCAACTCATGGTATTCCCGATACTCTAATTGCTGATAATGTTCCTTTTGCATCGTATAAAATGGCTAAATTCGCTGATGAGTTTGGTTTTAAAATTATAACGAGTAGTCCATATTATCCTAAAAGTAATGGGCAAGCTGTTCCAATTTGTTGAGAAAAAATTGTGATCTTGACATAGCATTGCTAAATTATAGAAGTACAGAGATAGTAGGTGTAGGTTTATCACCATCTCAGTTATTGATGAATCGCATATTAAAAACTAAATTACCAATTAGCCAGAATAAGCTAGAAAAAATTAGTAATGATAGAAGTTCAGATCAAATTTATGATAGATTAAGAAAAAAACAAAATGATTCTAAAAAATATTATGATAGGTCAGCAAAAGAAAGAGATAATTTTAGTGCTAATCAAAATGTGACTGTAAAACAAGGAAATATTTGGGTTCCAGCTAAAGTAGTAAAACCTTGTATTGAACCAAGATCATACCTCGTTAAGTTTAGTAATGGTAGAATATGTAGACGTAATAGCTCACAATTAAGAAAGTCATTAAATCAACCGGAATTAGATGAACCAGAATTTGATTTAGATAAACCTCAGCTGGTAACTTTTAATGAGGAAATAGACCAAAACTCGACAGCGTCAGATATTGTGGGGAAGGAAACTGGAACTACTGGTGTTATGAATGGTACACGTGAAGATAGAAATTTAGATTCTAGTCGTCCAGTTAGAAGTTCAAAATTACCAGTTAGATTTAAAGATTATGTATTGAATTCTGTTATATTAGAATAGTTTACTTGTAAAAAAGGGAGATGTTGTATATATACTTATAGTTAGACTGAATGATGATAACATTAGCCTTGATAAAACAAATAATAATATTGGTAGTTATTGATAGAGGATTGTCAGACGATTTTGTAGAAGAATAAAGACGTTCAATTTAAAGATTTACAAAGTGTTGTTTATTATAATTAAATATAAAACATGGCTAATTGGTAATTTAGTTTTTAATATGCGATTCATCAATAATTGAGATGGTGATAAACCTACACCTACTATCTCTGTACTTCTATAATTTAGCAATGGTATGTCAAGATCACAATTTTTGCTCATTGCTCTTACCTTTTGTATACATTGTTTTAAATTTGGTTTTGATTTTGTTCTAGGTGAACTAATTTATTATTTTACTAGAAAAAGTACAAATACTAAGGCATAAATGAACATACACAAATGCTTATTATAAATAATAACACAATAAATGAGTGCCAAATTTAGTTATTATTTATATAATCCCTTCGCCAAAGTCGATCTAAAATATTTTAGTACTAAATTACACTATGTCACTTCCAATTAATTGCACTAAACCGATGTAGAATATTATATTCACATTACAATCACATAAAACTTTATTTCAAGCTATAAGTAAACAGGGAAAAGCACAAAAACACGAATAATAAATGCGCGTGACGTGCCCCAACCGTACTACGCGCCTGAAGTCTACTCAGGTGGTGGATGAAACTAGTAAGAATCAGACAACATTTTCAATGAATTGAACAGAGACACGTTCTACCCACTCCCGCATGTTGGGCGGTGTTGTCACTTTTTAGGAAAAGTCGTTCAGTTAAAGAAATGAAAATATAAAGTTTAGTCAATTTATTTAATTTCACGAATGAATCAAGAAAAAGTGGTGGTTATAAAAGCTTTATGTGCACCCTTCTAAGATTCATATAACTAAATTAAAATGCTATTTAATGATAATCGTAAATATAAATAATATTTATATAGTATTGTCGAATTAGATGGAGAAATTTGAGTCCTCCCTCAGAAGTTCCAGCGTATAGCCGACTTGTACTTCGACCCCACTTATATTTGGTGAGCCGGGTACATTTCTCTGCATCTCTACATGTTAATGGTTTGATGGTTTTTGGCTAGTATTTGTTCTTCACGGTTGGATGTTATGGCAAAAAAATAAACAAAGTCGCATATGGCATATTTTTAATTTATTTAAAATAAGATATAAGTATAATAATTACAGATGACATATACTGTAATCCTAAGAAGTGTTCTCCATTCTTTACCTACAATCTTCTGTAAAAAACACTAGCCATTACAATATAACAATTTAATATTTTTATTAACAACAACGAATAGATGGATATAATGATTTGGGATTAGCAGTCTACATTAGTCTCGTATCTGTATTATGTATAGTTGTTTATTTTTATTTGTTTCGCATTCAACAGACACAAGTCCCAATTACAGAATTACAGGACATCTACGAGAAGTAAGAAATAATACAATTGACTCTTAAGTGTCCAGATATGTTCAAATAATTAACAATTAGAAACGGATACACGTCTGGCCACTTACTTATTTCGCATAGAATTCAGTGAGTTACACACATCTCCACTATCAAACGCATCGACTCTCCACCTCGGACTACAGTGATTGGTTGAATAAGATCACGCTAGGGGAACGCACCTGTCTCGTTCCGTTTTTTACAAATGTAATTCTAATTCTATACGAAATAACTCCGTGGCCAGACGTATGGGTGTCAACGGATCTATTAGACAAGCCATAACTTCTAGAGTATTGGATGTATCAAAATGAGATTTGGTATAGGTAAATGGTAGAGGAAGAGGAAAGTTTTTGCATATTTTTCACGTTTAGGTAACTTCCGGTTTCACCGGAAATGGCTTCAATTTTCAATTTTTAAATGGAACACACTGTATATTTTTACATGTTTGAATTTCTGAGACAATTTTGGACTAGCAAATGACATTTTAAAAAGTTTTTTCGCCTACTTGATTTTTTTAGAGCTATTTTTAATATTGCATCTAGGTGGCCATGATTGAGCGCAAACTAATCCGAAGGCCTTAGATGATGTCAGAAAAATGTAATCGCAAAGTTTTAGTGATTAGTATGATAGATAGGAATGAGACAAGTTGGCAAAATTACTTTTTTATATCTAACTATTTTTTTTTTCAAATGGCAACACTTTTTAGACAAGCACTTTTCAAAAAGGGATTTTTTTTGCGAATCCAACGATACTAAATTCATTGTGATTGGATTAAAAATAAGCTCATAAAATACATTTACTTCAGTGACGTTTTTAATAAATTCGTATACGAGTATTATACTTTAAAAGTTTAATGTCATCTTCTAGTCCAAAATTGTCTCAGAAATTCAAATATGTAAAAATATATAGGGTGTTCCATTTAAAAATTCAAAATTTAAGCCATTTCAGGTGAAACCGGAAGTAACCTAAACGTGAAAAATATGCAAAAACTTTCCTCTTCCTCTACCATTTACCTATACTATACATTTTTACTATACATTTTTATACATCCAATACTCTAAAAGTTATGGCTTGTCTTATAGATCCGTTGACACCCGGTATATATAAATTAATATTTTAAAATAAACTGTAATAAAGCAAATTTGTTTTTCCACAACAAACAAACATATTATCAATGATTCTCAGCTGTTCACAAGTAACAACCATTTGGAATATAGGAGATGCAATAAGGACATTAACATTTGTTTTTGGAATGTTAAAAAAAATGTATTGTGGTTGCGTGGAGGTATTTGAAGAACTTTAAAACTTACTAATCTGAGGATTTCTATGCAGTCCCATATGTTGTTTAAAATTTTTTGTACAAATAATATTCGATGCATAGCGCTTCGATTTACTAATTTAGTAAAATCAAAAGAAGCAAGGAGAGATTGTTGAGAAAAATCTGGGAGAATAGATGCCATGAAGTATGTATACTGTCGATTTTAGTAAATGCCTTTGTACTGTTTCTAATGAATCTATATGAATTTTATATATACATTACGATTACGGATCCATATTCTAATTGCGATCGGAGAAAAGACACGTATAATAGACGAAGTGTTTGCCATTCGATAAAAATAAATAAATTATTATGTCATTACACGAATCCTAGACTTTTGTAGGTGGTAGCAATGCAGATATCTTTCTGTTTATTGATGTTAGTTAAATATGAAATATATCTTTTGTAGTGATATTCAGAAAGAACACATACAACAACGTTTGTAAGAAATGTGCAAGCAAAAGTATGATAACAATTGTTAACAAATATTTTACATTTTAAGTGACAACAACCAATCTGTTATAAAATAGAAGCAATTGGTCCATCCATTTGCAAAACTTATTTGTAACATATGATTTTCATTCCAACCTTCAATTGCTTGTGTATATTAAAGATGTTCTGCCAAAATATAATTATTTTCGCCAATTTCTGAGCGCTGAACCACAAAATAAGGACCCTCCTGTATAATTAAAACCAAAACTCTCCAGTCTACCCTTTATGAATTCTCTAATTCACAGTTCACAATTCTGTTCATGCTTCTACAAATTTACACTTACTTTAGCGCACTTTAGTTAAAATTTGTCTCAATTATTGTCGTTTTACCAATATTCCCGGTTATAAAGACCTTTACATTACAAAGGCACCACTTTTATGCGTCATTTGTGTCCAGAATATATGGAATGTATAACGGTGAATTGATGGATGAGACTGAAGATAATTTAGATAAGTAATTGAAATTATGGTTTTAGTCATATGGCTTAATGTTCTATAGACTGCAAATAATGAGTAGGTACCTATAATTTGTTACATCTGATTCTACCGGAAGGAGACATCAATGTTCTTATTTAAAGTGCAGTATCCTGATGTACATTAAGTGCAAGTTATTTAAAAGGTGAAGTCATCATAACAATAATTGGAATCTATTTTACTGTTATTATTTCATTATGATGTGTTATGCAATGTATTGCTGTTGTTACAGCTGTTCATTAGTTTCCCTACGGTAACGCTCCCCCCCCCCTCGATTTCAATAATTGTTATGATGAATTCTCGAACACTACCTTAATTTTGTAAAAAACTTGCACTTAGTTTGGTATCATTGTAAAGGAAATTTTACATTTGTTAAGAATATCGAAAAAAAGACGTACACTTTAAATGCATAAATACGTATGTTTTATGTTGCACTTTTGTTTTTATTTCAATTATTTGTTTTAATACACTATATTAATAAGCTATTAGGTACCTGCATTTACACTATATTAATGAGCTATTAGGTACCTGAATTTTTTTTTAGTTGGCTATAATCTCTCATCTATGAGATCAACTAAATTTCTGTTATCAAGAAGGAGTCTGTCACACAGTAATTTGATTAACTGTATTGTTGAAAGGTGATTTTTGTCTGTAACGAGCATTGATAAAGAAAATTTTCATTTGGAAGGCATAATCAATAAATAAATTAAATATTGAGGAGCTGAAAGCCCTGGCTGATTACATAGGAGAAATATCTATATTTCAAAAATTATTCTTTAATTTGGTGTAAGTCCATTTGGAACCATAAATCCATTTCTTTTGTGGACACACACATTTATTCAATAACATTCCGAATTCCTGAACTTAACAGACAAATGCTGTAGTGTTCCTACAAGGCAGAGCAACAGCCCATACTACGACAAAAGCAATAAAAATTTTACGACATTTTGTTGATGGTTGTATTATTTCTCTATTTTGAAATTTTCAGTGACTCTCAGATCCATTGACTTAGCTGCGCCTGATTTCCCCTTACATAGGTATTTAAAGGAAAAAGTTTACGCAAGAGATCTAGCAAATGTTGATGCGGTTAAAGGCAAAATCAGTGGTGAAATTTCAGGAATAGGGAGATATATGCTTGGTATATACAGAAAGATGTAAAATTTTGAACATAGGCTTAAACCAAGTATCGAAGTCAGTGACGGTAATTTGGAGGACATGATCTTTAAAATTGTATTTTCAATATATATTTATTAAATAGGGCATGGGATATATTTATTCTGAAATTTTTAGAAAATATGAATTGAACTCCCAATACTTCTAATTAACAGTTTCAATCAATCAGCCTATACAGGGTGTTCCACGGTGACGGTTCATTAGAAGTATTTGGAGAACCAATTAAGATATTAATTTGAAATTTGAAGTGAAGTCAAAGTGGGCCATGATCTACTTGATGAAAGTATTTTGCAGCTTCTCCCACTTCCAGCTATACTGGAAGTCGACATTAACTTCGTTATTTTAAATGGGACACCCTATATATTATTGCAATTTTCGATTCTACATGAAATTCTAAACACGTTTCATGTAGGATGTCCTATCTTCAACTGTTTTTGAAATATTGACAGGTGAATATTGGCATTTTTCAACATTGACACTGTAAAATCTAAACGGTTTGAGATCAAACAAAACGGTTTGCACATTCTTAATTTTAAATTTTTATAATCTATCGTTTGATATAAATTTCAGATTTAACCAAGAGATTAAATTTAATCGAAAATTTTTTATTTCTAGAAAATCTGAAATTAGTGTCAATCATGTCTTCTAATGGACCGTCACCGTGGGACACCCGTTATATACCTACATTGTATACCTACATATATCATTATAATCATGAAGAATGCTTTATTAAAGTATACTAAAAATGTACACAGAGTGTTTTCATTAAAACAAGAAATTAGTAACTTGTAGTCTACTTAAAATAGACTAAATAATCTGCTCCCCCAAAATAATCAAAAAGTGAATTGTTTTAAAAATAAGTTTCACATATAAAGAAACTAAACCAATAATAGTCTATTGCATTTGCTATGAATATAAAGAAACAAGTAGACAATTTATTTTCTAAATATAATGTAACGTTGACTTTACTGAATAAGTTTTGTATTTCTGAACAAATCTGTTTGTCAGTCATATCATATGAATCTAGATAAACGTTTCACGATTCTGTATTGGATATTTTTGTATGAGTTAGACTTACTGGAAGCTAAAACTTATCTATGTCCATTTTAAAAGCATAACCGTCGTACATAATCGCCATATGTTTAATAATGCAAGACTTTGTCTGAACGTTAGTAAACTTTGTTGCAGGAATTCATATTTAAGTAAAAACTTGGTAGTATATTAATCAAAAACTTTAAAGATGCATCCATATTTGCCGGTATTTTCATGAAAATTCTAAGGCGCTATAAAAGTTTCTCCAGATCTGAAAGACGAAGGGAACTTTATTTAGCTTCAGCCTTTAAGAAATTTTGTATTTCTTTTGTCACTGAATGACACCAAAGTTAGTGATCTATTAAACTTTAAATCTGGTTCTTTCACATTTTAGTCAACGCGGATCTAACAAATATTGCAGTGTAAGAAATATGTGATGATACACAACAATGCGAAATACAGGAAAGAAAATGGAGGTTAAGTATGCGGCATCTGGCTTAAAGACAAACTGGGATAGAAGAGCTAATATTTTAAAGGGTAGCAAGAGATGGAGGCAAACTCTGCATTTATTTCGAAAGCTACATTGTGTCACGTACGGACGTTACTTCTGGTACGCCTAGCTCAATTCTCAGCGTGATTCTACGATTTTTTTCTTTGCAATATATTTTTAGATTTAGTGCATTATGCAGAGTACCGTTTAATTCAATGTAATTTAGGTGAAAACTAAAATTACTTATTATAGCGTGGTTTGTAATAATTACATACAATAATTATTATTGTTGCTGTATATCTTAACCATTTCAAATTTTAGTTCATTACGTTGTGTAATAAATATCCTGAGCAAATGAAGTGGTTATTATTTAGTATTGTTACAAAATAGCCTGTCTGTGTTAGAAGATATTGTGAATATGATTTAATACTTAATATGATTTGTAACATCATATCATTTGTATTTATTTACATAGCAATATTTATTTTTATAGGAAATATAATTAGATATTATTTTTTACTGAAAAGTTCCAGGATAAGTAGACTTCCATCAAATAGACAAATATTAAAAACAATTGAAACACGATTAAATAAAACATGTAAATGATACAAGGTCCTACAAAATACAATACTAAAAAACAAAATTCGATAAATAAACAAACATAATCAAAACTATATAGGTAGAAACTGCAAATTAGAAAAATATATTTTTTATATCACTTGACCTACAAACTAGTATATCTAGGACACAATGCTATTATAATTTGTTACCATTTGGCGAAATGGAGGAGTTTTTAAATATTGGCATGACAATTTTTTACACAATCTGACATTAATGATCTCAGTATATGAAAATGAAGCAATGATAGAATATTATCAACTATATTATGAATTACTTTGTGTAAAAATACGACAAACAGCATAAAACTTCTCCTAATTAGAGAATTCATGTTAAAGAGCTATACAAAAGTACATGCGAGATATCTCTAGGAGGATAAAAATTTTCAACTTGCTTGTCAATGAAGGTAGCAGATTTAAAAAACCGATACTGTACTTTTTCTATGGAAGAGATATATACAAAATACATCGGGTTTTAAATAATGCATGCATATTCAAGTTTGGCATATATGTGTCACAAATAGCATATAATGAGTTCCAAGAGATTTAAAATATTTCATATTTCTTATTATAAATCCGAGACTTTTATATGCTGATGCAATCAGAATCCTACTATGATTTCTATAAGTAAGTTCAGGATTAAAGGTTAAGCCCAGGGCTTTAGTTACACTTGGTCCGGTTAAGATGACATTGTCTTGTATATAATTGTGATTTAATCGTACATGTTTATGACTAAAGGACATAATATTGCTTTAATTGGAATTTTGAGGCAAAAACTCATGTGCATACCAATTATTCATAATGTCCAAATTCAGCTGCAGCATTAGTCGGATACACACTGTGAGTAAACAGTGTGGAACTAAGTCAATAAAAAAAATATGGCCGAATTTATAAAAAATTGTCTGGAATCCTTCAACTTTTGTTTTGACAGTGCATCTTTTTTGATAATTGCCGAGAGATTTTTTTCGAGATAAACGAATTTAAAGTAAAAAGAAAACTCAAATGAAATGTATTAGTAATAATTGGTCGGTAAATTTAATAAAATAGCAATTCACTTACACTAAGAATTAAATTATATGTTCAAATTGCCACCCAAACACTTCTTAACAATATTCTAGTCGAAATAAGAATTTTTGGAGAACATGGCAGATAGTGTCAGCTCTAATGGTCATTGCGGATTCGAATGCATTGCGGATTAGCTGCTTCAATTCATCTATCTTATTTGGGCTATTAATATAAATTTTACTCTTTAGATAGCTCCATAATAAAAAATCAAGTGGGGTATGATCGGGGACTCATGCAGGCCATCAATAGCTCCTCTCCTACCAATCCATCTGTTGGGAAAAATTTGGTCTAAATAATTGCGAACCGTCACTGAAAAGTGTGCGGGCGCACCATTTTGTTGATACCATAAATTATTATTTGGTAAGTCTGGATATCCATGATTTGGGTAGAGAACGGCCAGGGCGGGAATTAACTCATCCCTTAAAAAATATAGATATTTTTCAGAGGTTAGCGATCGTCAATAATTCCAGCCCAAACGTTTACTTTTACAGGGAACTGAGTACCTATGTGCTTCAATGATCCAATGATGATTTTCAAAAGCCCGGTATCTGCAGTTCTGCCGATTGACTATACCATTAAGAAAAAATGTAGCTTCGTGGGAGAATATTATGCAGTTTATGAATTCCGAATTAGTATCACATCGATTCATCATAGTCTCAAAGAACTGCAGTCTATGATCAGGGTCATCCTCATTGACTTCTTATACCAAAACTAATTTATACTGATACCATTTGTACTTTTTGATGACATTAGCTACCGATTCTCGACATTATATGAGCACAGTATGGTGAGCAGTTAATAAAATATCTAATTGGACATCTTCTTCTACCTTTGGACGACCAGTTCGAGGACGGTCCCTAACATGACCATACTGTTAAAATTTGTTCTCGATTTTAGACACTGTAGATATTGTAACGGGCTTTTGTTCTAGATACTTATTATTAAATAGCTCACACACTTCATCTAGTTTTATTATATTATTACTAATTGCATATTATTAATAATATATTAATTTATTAATATTTCAATTATTTGTTTTTCGCTTAATATCGCACCATTTTCGCCACTAATCTTATAATAATTAACATCATTTGGAAATGACTAACTGAGTCGCACAAGACAATATAGAACTTTCATAAATTACGCGAAAACTTCAATTGTTTGCGTTTTTACAATTATTATCATTACTTTTTACCTTTAAATTCGGTTATCTCGAAAAATACACAGTAAAAAAAAGACAAATGGTAAAATTACTTCATGGTAATCGTAATTTGCTGCAGTGTTATTTTTAACACTAACTGGGTAGTATAATAACTAAACCTTTAGAACTCATATTACACGATTGATATACCCACCAAGTTTGTAGAAGTACTCATAAATTGTAGTAAAATTTACACAACCCTGTGTTAAAAATGAATCAATCCGCCATAAAAACGGAATAATTACACGGTGAATAATTAACTATTATACATTACCTTGTAAAATTTACTGTGTTAAATTACTTTTATGTAATGTAATAATACACCGATATGTCTAACACTGCCGAGTGTGGACTATATACACACTGATGAGTGTGGATTCAGTGTTAAAATCAGTCGGATTTTTTTACTGTGTATCAACGTCAATATAATATTATAGTATATCTTTGGAATCGCAATTTCAGCAGCTATTTAACTATGATATCAAAAATATGGGTGGTCATTTAAAAAATCAACGATGACATCACAGGATGCAAACAAAAGATAATAAGCCAGCGGAAATTATCAAAAAAAGATGCATTTTCAAAAACAAAATTTGAATATAAATTATTATATTCTTGAATTTGTCACTCCGTAATATAACCCTATTATAACTTTTAATTTATTTAATTTCTGTACAAAACTATTTTGTATCAATTTCTGTCTAATCAATATAGGTATGTCTATTACAACATCGCGTGTTATGTCCTATATTGACAATTTTAATGGGTACAGGTAATGGTTTTTCCAATTTGTAACCCCCTCCGGACACCCTTTGGTTTCTAAGTTGTCTATTGTTTGTGATGGAGTTGTTTAATCATTTACTAGAAGTATTTTGAAAATGTTCGTTTCTATCCTTTGTAGCAATTGAAATTGCTTACTGCTGATATTAGATATTTATTAAATTAATTTATGTTGGAAGTCCCCCTAGATATTATAAAAATACAACCAGAAAGACTCAAATACTGTATTGTTGGTTGCATGGTTCAACTAAACAAATAAGGGTTGGTAAACAAAACGTTTCAAATATAAATTTTTTATTTTTAACTATTAACAAGCAATCATGCATAAAAAAAAACTACTTAACATGCATTAGACATATTGGCATTACATTTCACAGAGACTAAATCACAATTTTCACTTAAAATTGTCCTTTTTGCAACACTTTCACTTCACTAAAACTTCAGTTTTCACCAGATCTCCCTGTTTGTGGTAAGTCACCTTACTCTCTCCATGTCTCCATGTAGTAGTTATTTTCTACAGTTTCCACATTTTTTAAACAATTAGTTGTCTAGTTAAAATAAATTTTATTTAAGATCACCATAAACCATAGATAAACTTTTGCAAGGTTTATAATCTGAAATGTCAAAAGGCAGTGCGAATAGGAAAATTCTTCTTCTTCCACAAGATTTATATTTTTGCCATTACCATGACCCATAGGCTTCGAACTCGTAAACAGACATGCGCTTCAGAATAGTTTTTTCAAAAATTGCTTTCTGGAAACGTTGGGTTCCGTTTAACTTTCTTTTACGTTGCAAGCATCGAGGAAGGCACACGTGTTGTACGTTTCAGCCTCCATTTTAAATCTTCTTCGTTAAAAGCACATGGCAAACCCTTTTTGAATTAAAGGGTAAGTTTCATCTAATTCAACTTTATTTGATAATTTTTTAACAATTTCACGTAATTGTAGGTTTGTGATGATATATATTCTTTATGGAATTTATCCATTTGAAGATAAAACCATACTTGTGATAGCATTTATTGGTTGTATCTATCCATTTGATGGTATATAATTTTTGTTGGAGTTAATCTGATTGGGTTGATCATCCATGGTTTATTTGAAGCATGATTTTGAATTGCGACTGCAGTATGCTGAAATTGCTGGATGACCCTACAACATTTTTTATTGGTTTTAATTGGATGCAGTAGACCTGAATTGCATTTCCCTTTCCCTTCCTATTTTGGAGGATTGAGCCTTGAGTTTTTGAAGTGGACCAGAACCGCAGTACCTATAGCAGTTATAAGTAGACAGCAAGTGGTATAATCCAGGTTGTATTTTTGGATGTTGTATCTTGTATGCTTGAAAGTTGTATATTGTATATTTACATCATTTTAATCACCAATCCTTAAAGGACAGGTATAAATTACTACAAAAAGATAAATTTTCAGGAATAAGGATTCCGAAATTCAATGTAAAATTTGGTGTAGCTTTTAAATTAATACTAAGTACTTTTCTATGTACACCAATGGTACCAGAGGTAATTATCTAACAATTGATTTTTGTTACATGTAAATCAAGCTATTAGAAACTTTTTTTATTATAATACATACTCAATTCAACCAATTGCTATCTTGTTGTAATTAACATAATGATAAAAAATTAATCAACATCTTTATGAGATAAAAATCATTTACTCAAGTAACTGTTTGATTTTCCTCTCCGACAGATTTTTCAGGTGCATTTTTGGTGAGCTAATGTTACGTATTGTTTTCTGTATCTTTCACAATACACCTTAAATTTTCTTTACGATTAAAGTACAGTGGTGCCCCCGGTAAAGTCTTTTAGACAAATAAATAATGTGAATTTTAACAACTATAAACTTTTCAAATTTTACATTTTAAAAAAAAAAAAAAAAAAAAAATAAAAAACAAGTAAATAAGAATATTGCAAATCAAGAATTCCGACCCAGCCAGACAACTGCTAGCCGGCAGAAAATTGTAAGTGTCCTTGGGTTAACTAAACTAACACAATCTGGCAAATTACAACTATATAAAAATTTGACCAAGCACGCTATACAAAAGTGACGCACCAACGTCAAGGGCCCGATTTGCAATGGTATATTTATTGTTTTATTTAATCTTATTAAAATTTAAATAATTTATATATAGTAGCCACCACAGATTTACCTTACATCTGCGGAGAGAGAAATTAAAATTCATAATAACAGCCTGGATTCACTAGAACTTTGAATATATAGGTTTGAGCACATACCTTTTTCTTGCGTTTTTATTGTACTTGATTGTGCTGTTGCATGCTGGAATTCTTTAATTAATTTGGTTAAATCCTAGTAAAATGGAATCTAGTAATATGAAACCAGTTTATCTCCTGAGTGAGGAATTGAACTATGAATTACGTATAAGAGGTGTAAACGCGGGTAGAAAAGACGCTGCAGCTAAACGGAAAATATTAAATAGATTATTAGAGTCCGAACGTAAACGAGAGACGGAGTTAGTAGATTCTGAGTTTGATTTTAATGTTGAACAAAACTTAATTGTAGAAATTTTACAGTCAATAAAAAATCTCATTGATGAATTTGAGGGACCTGCTTCTGATTCTATGTATAAGCGTATTGAAACTCGTCTAATACATGTTTATAATAGAATTTTACGAATGCCATCTGGAGAAAATAAAGAAATAAAAGACTTTAAAGACGATTCTCATTCCACTTGTATATTATATGACGCAGATCTCAGAGAAAAAATTCAACAATCAGAAATTTCACCTCTCGTTGACATAAATGTAAGCACCTCTTATGTTCCTAAACAGATGCCTGGTTCATCCAACCAAAATAATAGAAAGTCAGTACCTGTTTATAAATGGGATTTAAAATATGATACACAAAATATGAGTGTACATACCTTTTTAGAGAGAGTACAAGAGTTATCGGTGACTCGTAATGTAAGTAATGTAGAGTTATTTGAGTCAGCAGCTGATCTTTTCGAAGGTCCAGCTAAACTTTGGTTTCGAAATATTCAACGTAAAAAACTAGCTACTGATTGGGAAGGTCTAGTACGTTTATTGAAGCGTGACTTTTTATCGGACGGTTTTGATGATGACCTGTGGGACGAAATCAAAAAACGAACACAGGGTAACAAAGAATCAATCCTTTTATATGTTGCTACGATGGAGTCATACTTCGATAGACTATCTCGTCCTCCAGCAGAAGTTACAAAACTTAAAATTATTAAAGAACGAATTTTACCACGCTATACGTCGAGAATAGCTTTAGTTGATGTAAAGAACACCGATGAGTTGTGTACTATTTGTAGAAAGTTGGATGAAGCAGATCGCATAAAAAATAATTATATTCCCCCTCCAAAAAGTACGAGTGTTTTACAAACTGATTTGGCATATTTAACGCAATCTAGTACTACATTAGCAAGCACATCTACGGGTAGAACATGTCAATTTCGTAGAAATTTTAATGTTTCCACTGTCACTTGTTGGAACTGCAATAAACCAAATCATAGATACCAGGTATGCAGAGAAAAACGTAAGATATTTTGTTTCAAGTGCGGAAATCCTGACGTCATATCTCGAAACTGCAGAAAGTGTTCAAAAAACTAATAATAAAGGCAAATAATTTTGGCCACTGTTTGCCACATGTAAATAAGGCCGTACGTTTTATTCCGTCTAAAATTGTTTTTAATTCTAAATTTAATCATTTAAATTCTCGTGGTAAAAATTTTGCTTTTCATCCCTATTTTAATAATTTTAAATCTAAGATTTTAACATCTCAAACCGAATGGCAATCTTGGTTAAACAAAGTTAAAAATTTTTATTTAAATAGTCATGATAATTTTATTGTACAAGATGAGTATAATAAATTAAATAATACTGTACCAGAAACTTTACCAGTCTTTGTTGAGCGAGCTCACGATAATCGTCCATATATAGCTATTAATGTCTATGATAAGGAACTAGTAGCCTTACTTGATTCAGGAGCAAATAAATCGGTTATTGGATCCGAAGGTGAACACATTTTAAATAAATTCAAATTAAACATTCAACCAGTTCAAACGAAATTTGTAACTACAGCAGATGGTCAAAAACAAATCATATCCGGCTCAGTTTCATTACCAATTTGTTTAAATAAGGAGTGTAAATTGTTAGAGGTATTAGTAGTTCCATCACTAAACCATTCATTGATCCTAGGTAGTGATTTTTGCAGATTATTTAATCTTTGTCTAAATTTTAAAAACAACATTTGGGAAATTAGTGATCCAAGAACAAATATCAATGTAAATGTGATAGATGTTAAAACATTTAAAAATATTAGTGATCAAGGCCTTCGAAATACAGTTTCCTTCACCGAAGATAAAAGAATTCAAATAGAGAACATATTAGCTAAATTCAAACAATTGTCACCTGAAAATAAATTAGGTAGAACCAATAAACTAATTCAACATATTGACACAGGGGACGCGATACCTTGTAAACAAAGACAATATCAACTATCACCATATCTATTAAAAGAATTAAATTCACAGTTAGATGAAATGTTAAAGTTAAAGGTAATAGAACCATCTTTTAGTAGTTGGAGTTCACCTGTTTTATTAGTAAAAAAATCAGACGGGACATATCGCTTTTGTTTTGATGGTAGAAAATTGAATGCAGTCACTAAAAAAGATTCCTATCCACTTCCTAGAGTTGATCAAATACTGAATATGTTGAAAGGGGCCAAGTTTGTTTCGAGTATAGATTTGAAAAGTGCTTTCTGGCAAATACCTTTGTCAGAAGACAGTAAAGAAAAAACCGCTTTTAGTGTACCCGGAAGGGGCTTATTTCATTTTTGTGTAGTACCTTTTGGTTTATCTAATAGTGCCCAAGCACAACAGAGATTGATGGATAGAGTTCTAGGTCCAGAATTAGAGCCTTCAGCTTTTACTTATTTAGATGACGTTATTTTAGTATCAGAAACATTTGAAGACCACCTAAATTTGTTAAATGAGGTACTTTCTCGTCTTAAATCAGCTAATCTGACTATAAACTATGGCAAATGTAACTTTTTCCGTGAATCTTTAAATTATCTTGGTTTCGTTGTGGATAAGGATGGGTTAAGGACTAATCCAGATAAAGTTGAGGCTATGGTAAACTATCCCAGACCGCAAAATAGTTCTGAGGTCAAACGTTTTCTTGGCATGGCTTCATGGTACAGAAGATTTATAAAAGATTTTTCATCAACCGTTTCAGCTTTAAACGACCTATTAAAGGGTCGCGGAAAAAAACTTCCTATTAAATGGAATGATCAAGCCGAACAAGCTTTTCAAAACATCAAGCAAGCTTTAATTTCCGCTCCAATTTTAACATCTCCTGACTTTAATGAAAAATTTTCTATACAGTGCGATGCTAGTGCTACTGGTTTAGGCGCTGTACTTACACAAGTACAAAACGGAGAAGAAAAAGTAATTGCTTTTGCAAGCCGCAGTCTATCGCGTACTGAACGAAACTGGTCAACTTATCAGAGAGAGCTTGGCGCTGTTTATTTTGGAATAACTAAATTCAGACCGTTCATCGAAGGAATTCATTTTACTGTCATAACAGATCACTACAGTCTGTTGTGGTTTCAAAAATTAAAAGAACCAACTGGTGTACTCGCCAGATGGGCAGCTCAATTACAACAGTTTGACTTTGATATAATTCACCGTAAGGGTAAACTAAATGTTGTTCCAGATGCTTTGTCTAGGTCACCACTCCCTATGGAAGTAAATGTGTTAGGAGTTTTGCTTGATGATTTGGAACCTTGGTATTTAAAATTAAGAGATAAAATTAATAGCCACCCTGAAAATTATCCACACTGGACCGTAAAAGATAATTACATTTATAAATTTCTTCCTAAAAACATTCCTTTAAAATCTAATATATCAGAATGGAAATTAGTTGTTCCACTTTCACAACGTAAGTCAGTAATTAGTCAATGTCATGACATTCCCACATCGGGACATTTCGGTTTTTACAAAACCTTAAACAAAATAACTGAAGATTTTTATTGGCCTAAAATAAGAAAAGATGTTTTAAAGTATATTAGGAATTGTGATATTTGTCATAGTCAAAAAATGCCAAACTCCGCACCTATGGGATTAATGGGAACAGAAAGAAAAATTACCACACCTTTTCAATGTATTTTTATAGATTTTCTTGGTCCGTATCCACGTTCACCACGAGGCAATAGTTATGCAATAATCGTTACTGACTATTTCACAAAATATGTCTTGGTAAAGCCAATACGTGCTGCTACTGCTAAAGCGTTAGTTTCATATATAGAAAATGAAGTATTTTTAGTGTATGGAGTAAGTCAATTCTTAGTGTGTGACAACGGTTCTCAATTTACCGGAAAGGAATTTAAAGAACTAGCTAAAAAGTATAAAGTTCAAAAGATTTTATATAATGCTAGATATCATCCACAGCATAATGCAGCTGAACGTTCGATAAGAACTTTATTAACATCGATTCGTTGCTTCATCACCAATCATAAAAATTGGGACAAGGATATTTATGAAATAGCTCATGCTATGAGAGTATCTCATCATCACGTGGTTGGGTATAGCCCTGCATTCTTAAATTTTGGACGAAAAATTCCAATATCGGGTGATTTTTATGGTGAACATATAGATAACGTAGATTTTAATTTAGAACCTGGATACGCAGATCACTATGCAGAAAATCTAGCTAATTTTTCAGATTTGTATAAAAAAGTACAAGATATGTTGAATACAATGTATCAACGAAATTCTAAACAATATAATTTACGTAGGCGGAATATTAATTTTAATGTAGGTGATAAGGTCTGGAAACGGAATCATGTTCTATCAGATGCTACGAAGCAGTTTTCAGCCAAACTAGCACCTAGATATGTACTCTGTAAAGTACGTAACGTGAAATCTCGATTAGTATATGAACTCGACGACATACAAGGTAATGATGTAGGATCTTGGCACATTAGTCAATTAAAACCCTATCTAGGATCGAATTCTGATTTATCAGAGTAAAATTTTTCTGCTACCTAGATATCTACCTACTTAGTTTATTTTGTAAAACATTCTACTTTTACCAATAGAAAATGTAACATGGGTATAGTTCGTTTCATATTACTATGAGTTTCTCATATTTTTATGCAAGAGTATTGCAATGGTCACTTTAAAGTGTTATTTGTGTCGATATATAGTAGGAAACTATATTTTCGCATAGTTAGATGTACTACCCAGTACGTACCTATTTTTTTGGTTTCGAACCAAAAACTAATTGTTGCAACAAATTTTTTCTTCGAACAATTTTTCTTTAAACACGTGTTCCTTGTGTTCATATATTCCCTGTAGTTATAATTAGTATGTAGTTCTAGTATAGTACATCGGTACTTCTCATATTTTAATTGTAAAGCCCTGTGGTAGTGGGTTATGAATTATGCCACCGTGGAATTAAACCTGCGTGAGGTAAAAATCCTCAAAAAGGACCCTTTGTTGTAGCAGAGGGGCTCGTTTGTGATTGGGACATGCTCGTCATCGGAGGGCTGCTTTTAATAGTAGGGTGTTTAAGAAGGGTAGGTGGTGCTGCAGATTGGTAATAGACTATTCAGTCGAGGCTGGATACTCTGGCTGGTTTGCATCCCACAATCTACCTCAGCTCTCATATACCTGCCGCTCCGAGAGATTGCATGTCGAGCCACATATGGGAACAACCCCGTCGCATGTTTTTTTTCGCTCTTAGTAGTGTTTCAGTGTGTCAGCCCCTTTATCGCTGGTGGGATAGTAAACCATGTCCCTGGAGTATTCCTAAATTTTATGGTTTCTTTTCCTTTTTCTTGACGGTTTACCTGTGTTTCTTTTCGGGGTACAGTCACCTATTATAAATTTCTGCTGAGATCTTGGACCATTTTGGTAGGTTCTTTGCACGAGGCACCTCAAGCGTCTTGAGGTAGCGCAACTTAGAACGTGACCTGTCGCTTAACATCTTCAGATAGTGTCACGAGCTCTTGGTTAGGTATGGACTAGTGGGTTATTGTCTTTCGTCAGGAAGGGCACGTGAATTTGTCAAGGTAAAAGTTTCTTCGTATCCTTCTCTTTTTGTCAGTATGAGTACGTTTAGTACGATGACATGTCTAATTTTGGTAGCAAGTTCGTTTACTTTCTTACCATTTTTGTATATAATAGATTTTGTACTTTCAGTACATCCCCTGTAACAAGCTGATGGCCTTTACATTATTATTGTGGAAGTGTTAATATCCATAGTTTTTGAGATTAAGCTAATTAAAATAGTTTAATTGAATTTTAGAAGTTTAAGAATACTGCAAATAATTGTAGTCAATTATGATACTTGTGAGTAAGTTTTGATAAAGTCAATTATAGAATTTAGATTATAAATTTTAGGATGGCTTAGATTAGGAAATTACTAACATTAGATTTAATATAGAAATTCTATAAAAGGAGTAATGATTTTTAAACTTTTCTCAAATTTAAATTTATCAAAAATATAACCTGAGGTCATATTTTTTTTGGTTGGTGAAGGGTGTGTAGCAATTGAAATTGCTTACTGCTGATATTAGATATTTATTAAATTAATTTATGTTGGAAGTCCCCCTAGATATTATAAAAATACAACCAGAAAGACTCAAATACTGTATTGTTGGTTGCATGGTTCAACTAAACAAATAAGGGTTGGTAAACAAAACGTTTCAAATATAAATTTTTTATTTTTAACTATTAACAAGCAATCATGCATAAAAAAAAACTACTTAACATGCATTAGACATATTGGCATTACATTTCACAGAGACTAAATCACAATTTTCACTTAAAATTGTCCTTTTTGCAACACTTTCACTTCACTAAAACTTCAGTTTTCACCAGATCTCCCTGTTTGTGGTAAGTCACCTTACTCTCTCCATGTCTCCATGTAGTAGTTATTTTCTACAGTTTCCACATTTTTTAAACAATTAGTTGTCTAGTTAAAATAAATTTTATTTAAGATCACCATAAACCATAGATAAACTTTTGCAAGGTTTATAATCTGAAATGTCAAAAGGCAGTGCGAATAGGAAAATTCTTCTTCTTCCACAAGATTTATATTTTTGCCATTACCATGACCCATAGGCTTCGAACTCGTAAACAGACATGCGCTTCAGAATAGTTTTTTCAAAAATTGCTTTCTGGAAACGTTGGGTTCCGTTTAACTTTCTTTTACGTTGCAAGCATCGAGGAAGGCACACGTGTTGTACGTTTCAGCCTCCATTTTAAATCTTCTTCGTTAAAAGCACATGGCAAACCCTTTTTGAATTAAAGGGTAAGTTTCATCTAATTCAACTTTATTTGATAATTTTTTAACAATTTCACGTAATTGTAGGTTTGTGATGATATATATTCTTTATGGAATTTATCCATTTGAAGATAAAACCATACTTGTGATAGCATTTATTGGTTGTATCTATCCATTTGATGGTATATAATTTTTGTTGGAGTTAATCTGATTGGGTTGATCATCCATGGTTTATTTGAAGCATGATTTTGAATTGCGACTGCAGTATGCTGAAATTGCTGGATGACCCTACAACATTTTTTATTGGTTTTAATTGGATGCAGTAGACCTGAATTGCATTTCCCTTTCCCTTCCTATTTTGGAGGATTGAGCCTTGAGTTTTTGAAGTGGACCAGAACCGCAGTACCTATAGCAGTTATAAGTAGACAGCAAGTGGTATAATCCAGGTTGTATTTTTGGATGTTGTATCTTGTATGCTTGAAAGTTGTATATTGTATATTTACATCATTTTAATCACCAATCCTTAAAGGACAGGTATAAATTACTACAAAAAGATAAATTTTCAGGAATAAGGATTCCGAAATTCAATGTAAAATTTGGTGTAGCTTTTAAATTAATACTAAGTACTTTTCTATGTACACCAATGGTACCAGAGGTAATTATCTAACAATTGATTTTTGTTACATGTAAATCAAGCTATTAGAAACTTTTTTTATTATAATACATACTCAATTCAACCAATTGCTATCTTGTTGTAATTAACATAATGATAAAAAATTAATCAACATCTTTATGAGATAAAAATCATTTACTCAAGTAACTGTTTGATTTTCCTCTCCGACAGATTTTTCAGGTGCATTTTTGGTGAGCTAATGTTACGTATTGTTTTCTGTATCTTTCACAATACACCTTAAATTTTCTTTACGATTAAAGTACAGTGGTGCCCCCGGTAAAGTCTTTTAGACAAATAAATAATGTGAATTTTAACAACTATAAACTTTTCAAATTTTACATTTTAAAAAAAAAAAAAAAAAAAAAATAAAAAACAAGTAAATAAGAATATTGCAAATCAAGAATTCCGACCCAGCCAGACAACTGCTAGCCGGCAGAAAATTGTAAGTGTCCTTGGGTTAACTAAACTAACACAATCTGGCAAATTACAACTATATAAAAATTTGACCAAGCACGCTATACCTTTTAATAATGTAAAATACCTGGAACGACGCGATTTTTTGACTTGTAATTTCATGCTCTAGAAATATGTGAATCTTATGCAATAATGCGTTTCCATTTGAAATATCTGTCAAAATACTTTAAAAGGATAGATTATACTATATACTATAGATAGAGATACTTATTCCAAATACTAAAAAACAAAACAAATACCAAAACAAACAAATACCAATAATAAATATACAAATAAAAAACAAATACCAAAACACTATACTACATTCGAAGCGCGTTTCGCCAACCAAATTGGTATCATATGGAGATGATTAAAATTAAACCTATGCTAAAACTGTGTCCTATTTATACCTAAACTATTTCTGCGGTTCAGTGAACCATCGCCACTGATTAGTGAACTGCCGCGAGTAATGGATATTCTGTAAGTTTAATTGATAGAATAATTAGGAAACGTAAATTTAAAGAGACACTTGAATGGGAAAATAACAGAAAATCCAGTGGCTTATAAATCGGGAAATAAACTACAACAACTTTTAGGGAATCCAAAAAACAAAAACCTAGAAACTAAGGAAAAGTCGGGGATTTACGAAATTAGCTGTAAAGATCAAAAGTATGTTGGACAAACTATAAGGTCAATTCAAACTAGATTCAAGGAACATATGGCTCATCTCAGATATGGTAGAACAAATAAGTCTAGTGTCGCCCAACATGCGAGAGCAACCATAAAATAGATAGTAGCAATTCAAAACTAATTAAGAATATAACTCGGAATATAATAAATTGCAGGCAGCAGGATGTTTTTGAGAATTTGGAAATTGCTAAACGTAAAAATAGTATGAATGGTGACAGAGGGTCAATCCTATGTAGACCACTTTATTGGTTAGTATCTCACAGGTCACTGATCCGTCGCAGGGGTTCACTGATCAGTCGCGATGGTTCACTGAACTGTCGCGACGGTTCACTGAGCCGTAGAAATAATTTAGGTATAAATAGGACACAATGTTAGCATACGGTCAGTTTTAATCATCTCCAGATGATGACAACTTGGTTGGCAAAACGCGCGTCGAGTCCAGTATAATAGTGTTTTGGTGTTATGTGCTACGTCAGTGTTATCTTGACGCCAAAGGTTCCAACCCCTTTCAAGATATAGGTGCTTGCTTATTACAGGATATTATTTCAAAATTAACCGTTAGCCTTTTCCGAGATGTTTTGCATTTTCCATGGTTTCTATTGTTAGGCAATTAATAGTACTCCATTCAAAAATTCAATCCACTCAAATCCATTGATCCACTCAAATCAATTTTTCCACTTTTTATCGCATGTCGTTTGCTGTACAAGCAATTTTAAAACCCTGAACACCTCTAAAAATATTAGTAGGTAGTCATTATAAAATGTGCTACAAAAATCTTTAAAATTATGCAAAAGATAAAATTTAAATAAGGGATTTGTTACAAAATTAAAGCATACAGTTACAGAAATTAAAATAATAATATCTGTTGATGTAAAATATATGAACGTATTCTAAATTATTATCGCAGATGTTACCTTTGGTATCAACCTCTTTTTGCCACTTCTGTACTATTCAATAGAAGAGATAAACAAATAAGTTGGGGCGTTAGATCTTTGTACACGCGTGATCATGCATATTTGTATGAATTAATATTAAAAACCTAATTTAAGTTTCTTGCAAACCAAGTAAACGTTTTCTTGGAACATGGAATTAGAAACTGTGTATTTTGTTAATGCAGTTTACAAAAGTTAGCAGATAAACACACTTCTGGTAAAATTATGATGTAAATAAATCTCTGTTTCTGAAGGACAAGTTGGGTTGGATTTTGGTTTAGTTTTACTCAATCAAATATACAATGTACGCGCTGAAGAAATATATGTACCTATTGTATACAAGAAATACGTAACTCTGATATTACGAAAGTACGTAGGTATTACATAAGAAACTACCTAACAAAGACACTGTTAAAATTTTGAAAGTGGCAGTATTAACATTTGGTTATCTAATACAAAATAATGCATGATATTAAACAATATTACTTTTAGCAAATAACTACGAATAATAAGAACGTCATTAAGATCATCCTCCATCTGCAAACGCCTTATATTAAAAATAAAGACTAAAACAAATCAAGCCAAAACAGCTATTATCCTGGCTATATGCCGCGCCAAGCGCTGAATTACAAAGCAAGATTTGCCGTATTTTGGTCTAAACACAGTTAGAATCAAAAATACAAGGATTCAGATTGCAACGAAAACTACGAGGAAATACTCAGACCACACATCGTAGGAAGCCACTAATTGCAGAACGGTTTCGACCTTTTAATGATGTCATCAATGCAATATAAGTGAGCAAACCCACGAATGCGAAGACCTGAGTATTTGGCACAATAGATGAGCCTTGCGTACGCAAGTCCTAATGGCGCCACCTCTGGGTAGTTTTCGCAACACAATCCAAATCAATCGTAAGGGATGGGGTAAATCCAATACAATAACAGGTTGTAGAAACTAGTTCTACTACTTGTCAGATGGCATGCATATGGCAAATAACTACGAATAGTAAGGACGTCATTAAGATCATCCTTCATCTGCAAACGCCTTATATTAAAAATAAGGACTAAAACAGATATTCTCCTGGCTATATGCCGCGCCGAGCGCTGAATTACAAAGCAAGATTTGCCGTATTTTGGTCTGTTATTGTTAACTACTGATGAATTAGACACTTCAAGTCAGATCCTATTATAATAACCAATACCCATGCTCATATATGCTTTTTGATAATTCTGTATATCTAGTTTGGTTCATTTATATTTTATTTCTTAACAAAATGTTAATAGTAACGATGAGAATAATATCAAAAATATATTACAAGACATTATAAGCAAATGTTTTTATCATTCTTTCGAAGTTTTCAGTATTTATTCCAAATGTTCTAACAAAAATATAGTTTTAACAGTATTCTTGTATCATAATTATATAAACAGCAAAAGGTATATAGAAAATAAGAACTCGAAAGCAATATATCTACATACAAAGTAATTGTTTATTAGAAAAAGTGGTGATGGACATTCGTTAACTGGAACTTGAACCTCGTCGTATCGGACGAACTTACTGAACAAAATTAACTATTGAAACAAATACAAATATGTACTGAAATAATAATTATGATTAATATATTTTTTCCTCAAGAACTACCTTCCAGAGTAATAATAGGTAGAATACTAAAATAAAATTAAAATTTCAACTGATACATGCGATATAATTATACGCAACGTGTTGCACACACAAAATAAAATATGTGAAGATTATCAAATATGTTGGCCCTATTTTATATTCATAAACAGAAAGAACGCCTACTCCTGTGTCTGGGTAAAATATTACACACGCTAAAAAAATTTAATCATAGAGAAATTCCGAAAAAGCTAATAAAAAGAACAATAAATCAAGGGAATATAAAGGATATATGAATAAGTAAAATAAATTCTAATTTCCTGGATACGAATGAATTACCGCCAGAAATATTTTCTAAGTTGAATTTCAGCATAACAAATCATTGTTGGTACACAGGCCTCCTATTAGAATTATGGTTGTGACATTACACGAAACGTTTTATATTCCACAACGTAATGGTTTTCGGATGGTATAATTCTGTGTAAATAGATAGACTATTCTAAATTATGCAGTTCTATTTTTTATTCTACGTACACCTTTATCGTCATTATTTTCCCATTATTCGCGTGCTCTGGGGTTTTTTCTTTTGTTTACAAGCTTTTTATTTGGGATGATCACTGTAATTAAAGGATCTCTATGAAAAAATAACATACGTAAATTTGCAATACATAACAATACACGTAAAGGTAAATTTTATTTCGTATTTAGTTACATGCAGCAATAAGTACAAACGGGCCATATACTGGCCCGTATTCCATGCATGGTTTAGTATGGTGTACTAAAACAACAAAAAACTTATTAACTTGATAACAACATTAAACTTGCCTAGATAGTACTACATAAAAATTTATTAGAATAATGCCTCGCTTAACATAATATAGCGAGAAAAGGAGCACATGCAATGGTGGTAACTTTAAGTTGGCGAATATTATACATGTTGCAGTAAAACCTCTATATACGCCAACGTTTTAAAAGCTGTCACCTCTAAAAACGGCCAGTTTTCAAATTTGTAAAAACCAATTATGGAAATACCCGTACTAATGACCTCCCTAATAGCGGCATCCCCTTAAAACGGCCACGCCCACTTCAAAAACAATTGTTTTCATAAAATACTTGCAACTGTACCTCCGAATTACGGGTCATAAATTTTATTGGCAAATGTGTACAAACCTAAAATATTTCGTATGTATACAGGGCGCCCTATTTCTTGACCCGTTGCATGGGTAACTTTTTTATTAGTAGAGATACAAAAACGCTTAAATGAGCAAATTAGTGCAGTTTCGTATTAGTAATTCTACGGTAAGGCGAAAAATTATATACGGGGGAAGGTTGAAAAGTTATTGACAAAAAACGAAAAATCCAACTTTTCTATTATCCCTCGTAGCTCGTTCATTTGAAGAGTTAGAGAAAAATGCTTCACATGTTTTTTGCAGTATTTTTCATGTAAAATGACATGCACTTGCTACTTTTTATATATCTCTTAAAATGGTTGAGAATCACAGTAAAATATATTTTTTTTAAATGTAATGGATAGGTGGCTGTGACATTAACCGAAAGTCCCCTTTTTTCTCTTTCAGATGATATAACATAGTCCATATTTTATCCTTACAAAAGTAATAATAATCGTTGTTTTTAAAGAAAGTTTATTGTCACATCAAGAATGCTATGGAAATAAAACAAAAAATAAGATTCCTGATATTTTTAAAAACGTCTAGTTGGCATTTAATTATTGACAGATCATAAGTGACATTTTTAGTTTTTGTTAAGTAGTTTATTGTTTATTATTAATACTGCATACAAAATAATAGTGTTGCAAATATGTACACCAACGAAGAGAAAAATGATATGCTATTTTGTTATTATAACCAAAATCGAGATGCACAAGCTGCAGCGAATCTTTATTTTAAAACTTACATGGAACGAAGACAACCACATCATAGAATATTTAGACAGCTGGAAAATAATATACGATTACACGGTTCTTTTTCAAAGCCTAAGGATGAAAGAAACTTCAATGAAGACACTGAAATAAATGTTTTAGCTTATGTAAATTTTAAACCTGATTCTTCAACTGCAGAAATTGCACATCACTGCAACACTTCCAAGGAAACTGTAAGAGCTATTTTAAAAGGTAACAATTTAAAGCCTTATCATTATTCCATATGCAATACTTTATATCCAGCTGATAATCAAAGAAGGATGACATTTTGTCGATGGTACATTTCAAAATGCGAAGAGGATCTAGACTTCCGGAAAAAGATTTTATTCAGTGATGAAAGTAGATTTACCAACAATGGTATTTTTAACCGCCATAATAACATAATGTGGTGCCGAGAAAATCCACATCTTCTTTCTGAAAGAAGAAATCAACGTCAATTTGGAATAAATGTGTGGTGGGGAATTTTTTGTGGCAAAATTATTGGCCCATATTTTTACGAAGATAATTTGAATGCGAATAATTACCTTCATTTTCTAAGAAATACTCTAACAGCGGAATATTTAAATGAATTACCACTTCATATTTTTAGAAATCTTAAATACTTCCAACACGATGGAGCACCTGCGGATAATTCCCGCGAGGTAAAACAATATTTACATGAACAGTTTGATAATGTTATAGGAAATAGAATGGATATCGACTGGCCAGCGCGAACACCTAATTTGACCCCCTTAGATTTCTTTCTTTGAGGGTTATTGAAAGATAAAGTTTATGTGACAGCTCCTCTAGATATAGAGGATCTAAAAGTCAGGATTCAAGATACAATTAGAAGCATACATGGACATACAATAAATAATGTTTTAAGAAGTATCCAGAAACGTTGCTTACTATGTATCCAACAGGATGGTGGTCATTTCGAACATTTACTTCAATATAATTAATTAATTAATAATTTCTGTTCTCAAATCATTCTTTTGTTCCCTAATCCATAGCATTCTTGATGTGACAATAAACTTTCTTTAAAAACAACGATTATTATTACTTTTGTAAGGATAAAATATGGACTATGTTATATCATCTGAAAGAGAAAAAAGGGGACTTTCGGTTAATGTCACAGCCACCTATCCATTACATTTAAAAAAAATATATTTTACTGTGATTCTCAACCATTTTAAGAGATATATAAAAAGTAGCAAGTGCGTGTCATTTTACATGAAAAATACTGCAAAAAACATGTGAAGCATTTTTCTCTAACTCTTCAAATGAACGAGCTACGAGGGATAATAGAAAAGTTGGATTTTTCGTTTTTTGTCAATAACTTTTCAACCTTCCCCCGTATATAATTTTTCGCCTTACCGTAGAATTACTAATACGAAACTGCACTAATTTGCTCATTTAAGCGTTTTTGTATCTCTACTAATAAAAAAGTTACCCATGCAACGGGTCAAGAAATAGGGCGCCCTGTATATTATGTATGTATTGAATATGTATTTCGACCATTCATAGGCAGAATTTTATAAATGCAACGATTACTAGTATTTCCCATGGCAATTTCAAAACCCTAAGCGATAAAGGGGCAATTTTATAGATTTTAAGCTAGTTTATGTTCAACTGTGATTTTGTTACAATCATCTTGTTAAAAAGAAAACGTTTGTCTCTTAAAGACAAAATTGATTTTATTGTGGAAAGGGAAAAGTTCAGTACCAGTGCTCGAAAGTTGGTTGAAAATTATGGTATTGGAAGGACGCAAGTTAACGTAAGTAATTATAAAAAACAAATCCGACTTAAAGAAACTCTTTAAAGAATGTTCCAATCCAGAACAGAAGAGAAAATTTCCCAAAACAGAAGGATTGGCTATTGACCAAGTAGTTTACAATTATTGGTTCTGTATAGCCGGAAATAAAAACCTCCCTATATCTGCACCTCTGATATAAGAAAAAGCGTTAGAAGGAGAATTAGTTGATGGTAGAGATTGTGATCTAAATACTGGAGGTGATGTGGAAGAATCTGAAACATATTAAAGATATGAGTGAAGTTTGTGAAAAACTAAGAGAAGTGCAAACTTTCCTATTTTGTAATGTTACTAGAACTAGCTATAAAAATTGGACAAACAACAAACCTCTATTGAAAAATACTTTAAAAAAGGTAATTATTTAGTATGGCAGCTAATGTTTAAAATACGTACATATATAAGTTTTTATTGTTTAATTTCATTTTTTTATGTATAAGCACACCTAATTTGTAGATATATATGTAGCTAGTTTCTTCAATGTGTCCAATTTAATTTAATAAAGAAAGTACAAAAATAACCAACACTTTTTATTTATTTTTGATCTCTCCAAAACGTCCATTGTGTCAATAAATTTTGGTGGCCGCTAGTTAGAGGTTTTATTGTATTATTATATTACAACAGTTTGGACTTAGATACTATGTTTCACTGTAACCCCCAATGTCAAAAAAATACTATTGTCTATCATCCTATTGCAGTATACGTGGTTGGAGTTAGCAAATGTTTTGTTATAAATATGGCGGCGATGTTTTATTATTTAAGTAGTAATGTGCGCTTGAAATAATACTGCCTTTATGAAATGCTGTTTCGAACGGTATTGTTTACCAAAATTGTTTTTGTTGAACAACAGAGAATGGATTACCAATTAGGATAATGATTTACAATGTTATTTAGTGTATAAATTGAACACAAATACGAGGAAATAGATAATATTCAAATACAACTTCACGTGGCCATAACAGCCCTTTGGACCACTTTGGGTCTACGCTAATGGTATGCCGGAGGTTTTCCGAAAAGCTTTTTGTGTTGAACTTAATTCTAAAAGACATGACAACCTGACTAAAGTTATTATACTAAAACGCATAATTTGCCAACAAAAAATAAAAACTCAGTCTTCTAGATGGAGAACCTGGGATGACTCTTTGATTCATTCCTTTTTATGATAATATCCTCTTTATAATACCCACTGTAAGGCATTACTAACTAAAACCATAACGAAAAATCTGGTCTATTAGTAGTATTTTATAAATCTTGAATGTAAATTTTTTTTCTGTTTTCAAAAATAAATAATTTTAGTAAATTATGACGAAGCACTTTCGTGATATATAATAATAAAGAATATTCGTCTTTACTCATTCTCCCACATAAATCGACGCAAGAGCAGGTTAATTTCAGAAGCCCAATTGGGATACTGATACGATATTCTGAATTTCATTCTAGATCATAACGATCTTTAAGAAGTGTTCAACTGTCCACATGCACAAATAATATTTTTCATTTGTTCATTTTTCAATACACACAATAAGTATTATGTCGGTTATCTGGTGCCATCATCATCGGTATTATATTCCTCTATTTCACTAAATAATACTTAATGAAAATTAAAATATCCAGTTACCAGTTACCGCACCTTAATAGAATGTTGCCAATCATTCTATTTTATACATCTTCACAAGGTATAATAATTATTCATCTTTCTTGAAACTTACGTGGATTGTTAAATACGTTACGTAAACGTAACGTAATTATTCGCACTCAATTTGTGTTTCTTTAATGCGCGCACCAAAAGTACGTTGCAAAAGTGAGTGAGTTAGTCAGCATATGTGTGGAACATTTAGCAGTGGTAGATACATACATATCTATCTGTGTTTCTTTTCCTTTATTTTGATGTAAAAATAGTACTAGAGTACTAAATCATTAAATATAAAATCTAATTTTTAATCCATGTACAATAATTGTTTTCTCTGATGGAACACTAAAGTATCATTTTATTGCACCCTTTTGACATAACGATATCCCCCAACGTAAGTTCAACTGGCGCTTCTAAAGATATTATTATCATCATTTATTATCAAATAAAATAAACATACGTTTTTTTATTGATTAGGTAAATGCTAATTAGGTATATCTTTAAAATAGGAAATATATACTATCCTCATAATATGAAAACTGTCCTCAAAACGATTATTATTCTTAGCTTGGACAATGCCGAAGTTCGCCTCAAAATAAAAACTATGTTTTTCTGCAATTTTCTTTATTCCTTTCACAACCTTTATCTTTCTTGTATTTCTTTAAGAATTCTGAGTGGAATATACTTTGGAACCTAGAAGCATGACAGTCAGTTTGTTTTCCAATGAGAAACCTACCGACTTCTGCATGAAACAATTTTAGGAGAAGAATAATTAAAGCTATCATCATTTCTAATGAAAATACTAAAAATAATTATATCTATGTTAACTGAATTTAATTTAGTGTACTTTTAATGAGATGTAGGTATGCATTGTATGTTTTAGATGGAAAACGTTTATATATTATTATTCTGCTAGTTATTAGCAACAAAACCAATAAAATGTTTAATTGAAACTTCCAATTATAAATAAGTTGTATTATTGTCATTATTATTATTATTATTATTTAATACTATAACCACCGAGACTTCTCCTAAATCTTACTTTATATTTTACCATGAACAATGATGATTTTAATGATTTTTTATAAACCAGCTTACCTTTTGCAGCGAAAGGCATCCTACCACAACACGAGCGCAACTCGACACTGAAGTGTTACTCACCTGAAAATAAAAGAAATCTTTATCAATGATTCTAACTGTGCAAGGGAGAATAAATTTCAATAGGAAACATGATACCGTTACTAATTAGGAGGCAAATATGAAAAAGTCAAGAGCCACAGATAAAGAAGTAATGAATAAAGTACCTTTTCATCATTTTTATTACCCCATTTTCCTGTATAATAGCTGCTCTCCAAGGTTCGTGTAATTATGCAACACATAAAATGTGAATCGCATAAATTAATAGTTATTTTATTCCACCAGCGTACAGGGGAGACTTATGGTTCCTTAGATTAACCACACCTAATTTATTCTTTAAACTATTTATGTATACACGTTAGACATGTAAATGTCAGGCCTTTCCGTGTGTTAAGCAAATATACCATCGGTAAACACAGTCCTTGTCTACCTAAACGCAGGATGTACAGGACTAGTAAGCTAAGATTTGTGGAACCCCCACGGCGGGAATTTTATACGAGTTAGCCTCTTTCAAGTACATTCTGTCCAAGCTATAATGACTATAATAGCAAGAAATAGAATAAATACGCGATAGCTCAAAGATACAAAACCAATAAATAAAAATTGATGATTTTTTATATTTATGATTTGATTTATATGATTTAGGTATATTAAAAGTTGTAAACCTTACACTTTTCAAATCTAAAGTCAACGTTTTATTCAGAAAAATTTGGCTATCTTCATCGAGTTGCCAGAGTAACGCAACGCCTATCGGGGCACTTACTCCGTGAAGTAGTTGTTTTGGGCATCGCCCTAATATATCGCATCGCGATATATTATGTACCTAAAAGATACATTACACAGTATGAATAAAAAGTATAAAATAAATTCATTCTTTCGTAACATAAAATACCTATTTCTGGTAATTCCTCGGGACATTTCATTTTAATTGGGCAAATTTTGAATTACCTAATTTCTTTTTCCTATAAAAACAGTTCCTATAAACATAGGTCCGCATGCTACTGTTTTTTAAATTAAACATCTGTAGATCGGTAACGAAGCGTTTGCGGACCAATGTTTATAGGACTTTTTTTATAAAATGACCTGGGCAATCACCCCCTTAAATATTGCCCTGTCTTTTTTAAACACCCTTTATATATAAGTAAGTACTAGCAGACTTTTAATAAGATTGTTAAAGCGCATTATCTATCTTCCACATTATGACATTATAATGAAACATAAGTAAAGTCTTTTACATTTCCATTTATAGAGACAGCTGATTTTCACTTGAAAACAATTGCTCAACTACAACATGTAAACTCGCCAGTTGAAAACGAGCACTAAACTTCTGTAACTCGTTGAACCTACCTATTCAATAAATTTTCTGTACTTAGTTGGAAAGTTGTGTATAACTTAGAGCAATATTTCCGCTGTTTATTCGCGATACATTTCTGCAACACGGTGGAGTCTTAAGGGACATGTTATGGGGCAACCGGTCAGGATTGTGTAATTCAGGAACACTCCTCAGGGATATGCATCCGCTTTAAACGTCGGCTTTGATGCATTGCTCCACCAAATTATTCTAACTTAAAGAGAGCTTTTTGACTAAAGAACGACTATGCTAGCGGTTCAACAGGGCTATTAATCTTCAAATGTTTTGTATGTTCTATTTCCACCGGTAATATATTTCCATCCGAAATGTGGAATATTATTGCAGGAATTTATAACAGTGTTTATTTATTCCCAGATGAAAACATTCTGACCCTAAATACTAAATACTGCGACTGTACTGCAAACTATATAAAATTGGATTTTGTCTGTTTCATAGAACTACCAGGTTTGTTTTACAGGTAAAAAATAAAACTTTTTGTAAACAACTAAATTTGTTCAATTTAGTAATAACACAACAAATTTTGCTGGAGTAAATTGATATTTTTGTGTTCAGAGTTACATTGATATATCCACGACAAAATTCGACATTGCTATTTTAAGGGTGTTTTGACCATCTGGAGGAAATAAGAACTATTTTGGAAAGTTTTAACATTGGAAATGTTTATGTTGATATATGGGGACCAAGTTAAGAGTTTTCGTTCAAGGCCAAAAGACAGCCATCATGCGATCGATTGACGCAATAGGTAGGAACATTTTACTAGTAGATCAAACTATATGGGGCATATGTGGTGCGATCTACAACTTTCTGAAAACGTTTTAAAAAAAAGTTTAGGTTAATATCTTCAACCGTTTTCGAATAATCGAATTAGTAAGAAGCGCTGGCGTTTATCAGAGTGAAGTTAGTGTTAGTCCTGCGATTTTACTCCTCTAATATAGATAACGCAGCGCTCGACCGGCATGCGGCGTGAAGTGTAGTGGGGAGTGTTCAATTATAGTACCGTAATCGCTTAATGGAGTAGCGTCTCATTGGTAGGACGATCGGCGCGCTTGTAATTATGTTTTATAATATGCTGTATTCGCATGCGTAAATTCTCACATATCGTTTTCCTGAAACTAAAGCCCACCGCCCACGGTGCGACTGTTTTGAGACAAAGGTTGCAAATCAATTGAGCTAGCAACTGTTTTCTAACCGCGGCAGCGTATAGTAGTGTTGAGCCGCATACGAGTCGATTCGAATGAAACTAGTTTGCAATCAGTCCCAAATGGGTTGTACGCGACCATTTTCCGCGGTCGCAGTTGCGTTGCAGTTTAAAGTTGCCCGGTGCTTACCACGTGTTATTTGTTTATTTCAAAATGAGTGATCAAGAACTGAACTTAAAATTTGTCGAAGAGGTAGAGAAACACGAAGAACTGTACAATTATAACAGTCAACAACTTTGTATCTGTCTGAGACAGTTCTTTTGCTGCTACGAAGAGCCTACAATTTAAATTTTCCCTTACGTATGGACGGACCCAGTACTCCCTCTGTGTCCTGTCCAGTCTCCGGTATTGATAATAATCAATGATGTCTTCCTCATCTGTTTCTGAATATTCAGAATTTGACATGGTAAACATTTTCTGCACTGCTACACCAAATGATTGAAACTGATTCACAATGAGTCGCATCCGTGTGCGTGCCAGAGTTTCAATTTGGTTGTAAACTGGTTCTAGAGAAAACTAGTTTACAACCTTTGTCTCAAAACAGTCGCACCGTGGGCGATCGGCCTTACTGTTTCATTAAGACATACTGTTCTCTGTAAGGCCCACCGCCCACGGTGCGACTGTTTTGAGACAAAGGTTGCAAATCAGTTGAGCTAGCAACTGTTTTCTAACCGCGGCAGCGTATAGTAGTGTTGAGCCGCACACGAGTCGATTCGAATGAAACTAGTTTGCAATCAGTCCCAAATCGGTTGTACGCGACCATTTTCCGCGGTCGCAGTTGCGTTGCAGTTTAAAGTTGCCCGGTGCTTACCACGTGTTATTTGTTTATTTCAAAATGAGTGATCAAGAACTGAACTTAAAATTTGTCGAAGAAGTAGAGAAACACGAAGAACTGTACAATTATAACAGTCAACAACTTTGTATCTGTCTGAGACAGTTCTTTTGCTGCTACGAAGAGCCTACAATTTAAATTTTCCCTTATGTATGGACGGACCCAGTACTCCCTCTGTGTCCTGTCCAGTCTCCGGTATTGATAATAATCAATGATGTCTTCCTCATCTGTTTCTGAATATTCAGAATTTGACATGGTAAACATTTTCTGCACTGCTACACCAAATGATTGAAACTGATTCACAATGAGTCGCATCCGTGTGCGTGCCAGAGTTTCAATTTGGTGGTAAACTGGTTCTAGAGAAAACTAGTTTGCAACCTTTGTCTCAAAACAGTCGCACCGTGGGCGGTTGGCCTAATACATTTTTTAGCTCTTTTGCTTCTTGTTCCTGTTCTTCATTCTTTTATAAGTTGGGTATTGTATTAACGAAAAGCTCTTTATAGGGTAAAATTTTAATCATTTAAGGTTCATGTTGGGAAAGATGTTCAAACATAAACAAGCCATAGCATAAGGTTTTATTTCTAGCAAAAGATGTGAAAACGCCTATTATTTTAAATACAACGTACGTTTATATAAGTAGTATATACAATTTTATAGCTACATTACACTTGTTTACCTCGTTCGCAATGTATAAATACTTGTACATACAATGTAATCAGTGTAATCACGAAATATTTTTCCAGGTGTTTTAGCACATCTACTCATACTTTCAATGCTGACTTGTTAGCCAGATTACTGGGCGAGTTTATGAATGTGAATAAACAATATTTATAAAACGTAATATTCGCATGAGAAAAACATTTATATTCATCATGGTTATCCGCAAAGTAAATAAGGATTTATGGCAACTTTTTCCATATTGCATACTGCTATTTTACAATTTAATTGACGTATTCCCTTAAATGTCGTCAAACTCGTACCAATGATAAATCACTCAAAGGTAATGTAGTATTAAATCTAACATAAAACAGAAAGTTTTGACACGTTTACGAAATCATTAATTTAAATATACTACTCTGGGGTACCATTCAGCTTCATTTTTTCCATTTATATTGCTTGGTTTATTACAAACGCAAAACTCTTTTACATCTGTCAGTGAAAAATTGCCAAAGAATTGATGAAACGATTTAGGTCGAAATTAATCTTATATTTTGCGCTTTCGTATTCGTAAAACTTCATTCCAATCTGTTTTAATATATACAGTTGTCCTGCCAGCTCATCTGTAATTTTGTCAAATTGTTAATTGTTATGTATAAATAAGTATATATTTCTATAATAATATCCACATGTATGTTAGAGACAAATATCACAAAATTACGACCTTATACGAACTATTTATAGATAATTAATTACTTTTGAAAATTAAATAATGTTCATATACCAAATGCAGTTTCCAAACTATTTTAATAGAGACTATAATAAACGAAGAACTAACTAATACCTGTGTTGATTGACATTTTAAAAGCCATATTTATTCTCTATCATAAAATAAAAATAGATATTGTTGAAGAAAATAATAACGTGTAAGGCTTCTCGTCTACGAAGCTACCTACTGGTTTGTTATTTCTGAGAAACTAAAATCACATAGCAGTCCCATGAGCGTTACTACACGTGTAATGCGTTACCAATTTGGTCCATTACCAAAAACGTTATATTATTATTAAGTATATTGTAGCATATTATTCTGTAATACATTATTAATGTAGACAAATATGTAAGCATATCTAATATGTAATATAAAACTATTTGTCTTTTATTTTGTATCATTATTTTCCTGAAAACTAAAAGCTGGAATGAATAAGCAATGAAACATAATGTCACCATGTTACTCATTCCACCAATGGTTCTATGGTTCTATGGTACTATGGTTCGGTTCGAATCTCGCCGACGGTCACTATATTAAATCTGGTGGATAATACCCGGGTCAACAAGCAACTAATACTGCAACCTCACTGTATAAATGGCTAATAGCCTACTGTTTAATTAATAAGGTTTTTTAGGTTTCCCTTAATCTCGTGCTAAAATAGTAGTAACATAAAGTAGTACAGGTAGTTAAAGTTGTAATATCGTAGGTCGTTATTGGGCCCACTCACGGCCGCAAAAATAATAATATGCCGCTTCCGTTCCCACACAAGCCCCTGACTTCTGGAAGTCAGCCTCAGAGCCCAGAGTTCAGAGTCAGAGTCAGAGCCGTAATGAGCCTGGGCTCATTACGATGAGAATAAGTGATAGAGATATGATTATTGCCATTCTTATAATTTGTACAATGGTTTCAATAGTTCAAATAAAACACTCAACATGTTTTAGTAAGTATTTTAGTAAGAAATAGGTAAGTAATATTTCGAACATCTACCGATTTACCTATATCATAGTATCAAGAGTATGCTGATTTACGTTCTATGTACCTTTGATTAAGACAAATAAAATAAATACTAAGCAAGTATACCTACTAAGTTATGTTACAGAGATTACGATTCATTACTATGCTATAGTTCTTGCTAATTGGAACAAAAATGACACAACCTTTGATAATTTAATGGATAATTTAACATTTGATAAATTTACGTCCAGGTATATCTTTTAGTTTTTTAGATACCAATGGTGCGGTATCAAATACCGATAATTCTTCAAATTGATCCAATACCTACAATTGATATTTGTAATGTAACATTATATTTGTTTATTTTAATGTTTTAAATAATTTCAATATCGCAGTTTCCGTTAAATGGAACTGATTAATTTGAAGATGACCATATTCCACTTCAGAATACTATGGAATCCTTTTGACGGATATAAAAGTCAGTGGCAGTAAATAAAGATGTAGACCTAGGCCTATCATTTTTAATCTGTATTTGAAGTAAAGCAGTTTAATTTTATATAAAAATAGACACTTAATGATACAAACTTCCTGCAGTTAGTAACATTTATTTATATATAGAACACAGTAATGACTAGCCACAAATTAGGAATTTAATTTAAATAAGGTACACTGTGTTCATTATATATTGTCGTTGAGTAAAAACTTTGTCACTCAACGATATTGTGTCACTTGTAAACGGCTGCAAAATCTTTATTTCTTGAGATAGATGTATCTTAGAAAAGGAATTTGAATGTTTTTTTCCACTTCCCACCACATAGGTGTCACTACTATGACACTACTTTAATCCGCAAGGAAAACAAAAATGCAACTATTTATTGAAAATATGTTTTTATGTCATTTAGACTAGATGAGAAAATATTTATCTCTCGCTTCAAATATAACTCAGTCATATATATGGACACAGAATATGGCTCAGTCATATGGAGCCTTATAATATGTATCACGTTCCATCATTGAAAGAATTCAGCGTAGATTTTTTAAATCTGCTGTTTTTTATTAGGTGTGCACTTTGAACGAAGTAGCTATTTCACAAAGTCAAATCTGTGCTCGTTTTGATCTACAAAGTCTCGGCACTATACGCACTATGCACTCTATAATATTCTTGCATAAATTAATTCATCACATTGTTAGATATGAATCGCTTATAATAATAGCAGACGCAGTACCTTATTTATGCTACCTATTGGTCGAACTAATGTTGAACGTTGAACACTATATCAAATGCTAAGTAGGTGTAATAGTATGGAAGACATAAATATTTCTCATATTGTCTAAATTACTTAAAAACATATTTTCAATAGCTAGTTGCATTTTTGTATTTCTTCTGTATTAAAGTAGTCATAGTGGCACCTATGATGAACTACCTCGATGAACGATGCTGCGACGTGATTGCTTAATGGGAAATAAGTAGGATTGTCTTCCTTAAAGAGAATAGAGGTCACTGGTGTAATGGCACCTGCGGAAAAGCAGGTCGTTAATCGTTATCTGTGTGTCAATTTGACAATAATTGTCAGACAGATAGTAGCAAAGACCAAAAGAGGGCACTACGGTGTGTTTTTCACCGCTACTAACATTCACAATGTCCATTAAGCAATCACGTCGTAGCATCGTTCATCGAGTCCACTACCTATGGAACTCTGATGAGCGCAAAATAAGCGCGAAACCGGTCAGTGTCTGGTAGTTGGTCTCGATGAACGATGTGGCGACTCCTACGGAGATGCCGATGTATTACAATGCCAGTCGGGGCACATTGCCCGTGAAGTAGGTGTTTTCGGCATCTCCTTCAAAGAAATTTCTGTTTTATTTTATATAGGATTTAAGCCAAAAACTAAGTAAGATAAATATAAAATATTTATATAAATATTTTTCTGTATAAATAAAAATGTAAAGAGACATAAGCCAATAAATAATATTGTAAGAAATTTCTAATTATAATAACAAAAACTGCCTTGTGAAATGTAAAGTAAATTAAAATGTGGCCAGCCTAACACAGAGGGTAATGGTGTTACATTTTCCTAAACTAATTGTCATATAAAATGGACTCCGAGATACAAGCCCGTATACGTCCGTGGAATGAGCATGGATACAATGAAACACAGCCATAAAGTCCTCCTATGTTAAATTTAGCTTCTATATTATGCATTGGATTTGACTGAATAGCGCTTCAGCGCTTGCTGGAAAGTTTATGAAGCTAAATCGCTTGCATTATTTAAGTTAATAGTTTTAGTGTTTCACAATAGAATTTTCAGATGATGATTATAAAACTGCATACATATTTGATTAATGTGATTAGTGTCGTAGATAAATCAACAAACATAATAGTGTATATTTTACTAAATACTATTTATATTGTTCGCTTGATATTGATCAAACTAAATACCTAGTTCCATGCAATAGTGCAAATAATTAGGTCTATTACTTACTACTACTGACTTTATTAGCATTTACAACATCTGAATAAAATATTTATTTGACTTAAAATTTTCTGCTTTAGAGAAACTCTATCGGAGTTTCTATTTTGTAACAGAAAAATTAGATTATGGGAAATTTGTATACAAAAAATTTGTAAATCCACAACTTACATATAGCTTTTATACACCATAACTCCCCCTTAATCAAATGACCCTAAGCATAGTTTCCTTTTGATATGTACAGGGACAGCACTCGAAAATTTACTGGATATTTCACTTAGAAAATAGCAAAGATATCCATATGTCTATAATGGAGTACTGTATTATTTTATTTATAAAAAATCTAATTGTTTATCAACAATTAGTAAATAAAGTATTTTTTTACTCTTCCGATATCCTCAAAGGCAAGTTAGAGTTAAAATTTTTGCGTGTTTCGTGATGAAAGAAATTTATCTGTGAATAACACGTCCACTAAATTAAAAGTATTTGACTGTGGACATTATAAGGACGGCATAAAGTAAAATTATACAAATTAAATATTCAAAGTGCAGTATCAAGGCAAACTTCTAAAGTTTGCCCCTGCTTTTTGTTATTTTACAGGTGGTGTAATCCTAAAAGAAACCATAAGTTAATAAATATATTTAATTTACTTTAAAATGGAAAACGTAACTCCTACTGGCATTAAATTTTTTTTATGCATTAGTTTTCGTTTACCTCATTTTTACTCTCATTAACGGCATAGTTGGTTCTTTTAACCTTTCTTTTCATACAACTAATTTTCCAAATTTTTTGCTGTATCTCACTGTATTTCCTAAATCAATATCTAATCAACATAATTTTCACCTCAAAATACTACAACTCAAAAACAACACTACAACTATTAACATAATTTTTGTATTTAAAGATATTTAAATGTTGTTTGCTAGATAAATTGGTTTCACTTGACTTTATAAATCTTATGAATCACAATAATACATAGGGCGAAGTCAACAAAAATTTTCATCCTCGATTATCCGTCAAAGGATTGACTTCAGTGAAAAATGTTCGAAGGTCGATTTTTATTTGAAGGGGGACACATTTTTATAATATTGACACTTATATAGGATGTTCCAAAAAGGAGAAGTTTACCATAACTTATATTTTTTAAATAGAACACTCTGTGTACTTTTACAGATTTGGTTAGAACGTCCTCTCATAAATAGTTTGACATAGGATTGAAATATGAGGATATGGTTCTAATAGTGAGGGAGATATGACCACAAATGGAGAAAGACTTTGTAGTGTTTGCAGCCTAGCAACGAATCGATACCCTGTATTTCCTTGTCATTTAATGTGCATAACCACATATACATACACGCAAATAGATAAATGTAAAGTTTTCATTAAGATTCATACACTTGCAAATTGATAGTTTATTAATGCTACAACATGTAGGAGAAAGTTATGGGAATATATTTCGGTATAATTTATAACCGCCTTTCTGTTCACTTTTATAATAATAATAATAATAAATGTTATTATTATTATTATTGTTATTATCAGTTATCACAGACAACGAAGTGCATCACAATCGCCCGGATATTATCATCTTTAACAAGCGAGAAAAAACTGCTCAGATTCTAGATATCACAGTTCCTCTAGACAATAGCATCGCGAGAGCCAGAACAGAAAAATTATTAAAATATCAAATTCTGGCTGACGAACTGAAAAGGATATACCGCTTAACGGAAGTAGATATCTATCCCATAGTAATTTCATGTAATGGGCTGGTTGATAAATATTTACCACATACGTTGGAAAGAATTGGATTAAAACACATCCAAAATTTAATCGCTTTGTCCCAGAAATAGGTGATACTTTCGACATGCCGTACTATATGTCGAATAACGGCCACTGGCGCTCGTGTTGTTCCGTAAGAAATCCACGAGATGTTAGTCAATACCAGCATTACGCTGTGAAAAAAAAAATAAAATAATAATAATAATAATAATAAATGTTTTTATTGCCAACTTAAGTCACATACAATACATATAAGCGTACAAATCATCTAAATATACATATACTGCTAACAATAAAAAAAACATAGGTAAGTGTAATGTGTGTGACAAGATGACAAAAGGCAGCTGTCAAAGATAGAACATTGCTCTTCCACTCAAACAGATACCTTTTTAAATACTATAAAAATACTACGAAATACTATAATACTATAAAATTTAATAATATTAATTACACAGTAATCACAATAATTACGTATATTATCTGCTATACGTTATCTGGTGTAATATATAACTATTAAATGTAATTGTTCCTTCCATTAAGTTATTTTTTAATTTAGATTTGAGAGACGCTATTGGTAAATTTTTAAAAAGGGACTTCATTAATGTTACCTAGTCGTGTCAAATTCCAATGTATGTAAATGTATCGAAAATCCTATATTCCATCCTGTTTGGTAGTAGAATCGATAACTTAAATATTTTATACATATCTTCTTTTTATGGTGAAATTCCAATACGTTTAACAGAGGGAAACGCAACGACATGATCGAACTCCCCGTGAAAAGTGTCATAAGTTATAGCTTTTTACTGTAGACGTGACCCTCTGGGAAATTTTCAACCAAGTATTTTTAAATTTAGGTAACCTATAAGTTTCCGAAGGCGTATGAATTGGAATTTTATTTTTGTTTGTGATGGGATACGCGTTAATATGTTATGATATCGATCTCTTGGAGAAAGACGTTATGACAACTCAAATTTGAAAGAGGGAAAACACACTACTTTCAAGCCAATTTAAAAATATTAATACTTAACTGTTTCCGCACTGTTCATATCAAATTAGGAAACTATGCACAATATTTCTAATTTTCATTATTATGCTTTTTTTTCCTATATATAAACACATATAGCAGGAAGAAAAGATCATAAAAAAATTGTAAATAATTTTTGTGAGTCAATAAATTTAACTGTATCTTGCCGCACTAATATTATTAAATTATTCAAATATTCTTTAATATTTTCAAAAATGTGACCAAATTCCAAAAAAAAGAAAAAAGAATGCAAAAGGGATAAGATATAATCCAGAAATAATCTAATAATAGTTAGTTATTTCTATAGTCCGATTAATGTAAAACTGACCTAATTTTCTTTCCTCAGCGTATTTTTTTGTCTCAAAATGTAATCACAAGTAATTTTTCCTGTAAAATTTAATGATTGTTTAAAAATTTTAATTACTTCAAAATACCTATCCAACTACCGAAAACAACTTTTTTTTAATGGAATATATATATTTTACAAAAGCAAAAATTTCCTTTGTCTTCAATAATTTTCGCGATAGAACAAATACATAATATCATAATAACCACCTGAACAATGATGAAATAGTTTTTAAAATAATTCATCGTAAGGTATGGGACAAGGCATTTCATTTTATAATTGAGGAATTTAAGAAAGGTATCTTAGTATATTAAAACCGACAAAAGCAAGTACCAAGCACTTACCAAGCATACCAAGTGAATACAATTTTCCAAATTTCATTTTGAAGATTAAAACTATATATTATTAAAATACAATGTAGCAATTATATAATTTTGGAAAGTCACCATTAGTGTCTTGAAATCAATTTATCATATTCGCTCCTTGAGATTTCTGTTACTGGCATAGTTCCATATATAATTACTAGATAGCACGGCGCTCCTGCTAATTATCAGTTATTTAATATTTACTTTGGTAACAATGCGTTTATTTTAGGTGAATCATTTGGACGAAATTTATTTTTAATTTTAGTTTGTCAAGAACATATCTAAATACTAAATGAATAGATTTCTTTCAAACATAGTAATTCTATATATACAACTACCCCCATTATTTTCATAACCTGGCCATTATTTTATTATAAATAATTGTAAAACGATCATTATAAACGATATATATAGACGATAATTATAAAGCTATCATGATAATAAATAAATATCCAGAAGCCAGATAACCTCCCTATTATAGCTCTATTCCTTCCCGTAACCTCGACGCTCGGTTATTTGGGGATTCTATCCTGAAACGGCTAGTGCTGTAGCATCTCGAGTGCTAGTATGTTAGCAGCGAATTGTTTCTTACGGGTTAGGTTTAATAAGCGTTTAATAAGTTTAATAATTTATCTAGCTTTGTTAATTACATTGCCTTACGTTTCGTTAATTCTAGTTACTCAGATTGTAGTTAAAACCGAACTGCAGAAACAGCAAGTGAGAACGAATTTTGTATGGTATTTTGCGGGGTATTTAATCAAAAAATGTCTCACTCACTAAACATACGCGATGTTTGTGCAGCATATTCTAAAGCCACCAAGATTTGGATGAATAGTTTGCTACTATAAAGCTTACCAAAATGCCAATTTGAACGTATTTGGCAATTTATATTTGTCTCGCAATTTTTTGTATGCTTTATATTGTTTGAAGTTTTATTTCAATTAAACTTTGAAAGTATTGTTTTACAAAACATGGTCATTAAAAGTTTTGAAAATGTTAATTTGTATACCCATGGAAACATTTTCCTCAAAATAATTTAATAAAAGTGTTTGGCAGAAGTATAAACTATATTATAGGTACACATAAGTATGTAAACAGAAACTTGAGAAGATATTAGTTATAAGTACTTACCTATTTTATTTCATCTAAAAAGTGTGATTGTTATATGATAAGAAAACGCATTTTCTCAAAATAAAACTGTAAAATATAAATTAATGAGCTATGTCTATGGACAAGCAATTAAATATCCTGAAAAATTCACCTTCCTTTTGGAACTGAGGTCATGAATCCGTTCCCACATCACAGGGTAACCCACATCAAAGGTGCTGCCTGCGAGATACTCTTCTCAGATACTCTTCGATACTCTTCGAGATACTCTTCTTTATTTATTTTTGTAAGCTGCCAAGTCATGCATGGGTCCTAGGAGCTATATTATAATACAAATTATTAGAAAGTTTTCTTTTCAAAAGAATGTGCAATATCCCACAAACATTATTACGACGATTTATTTATTTGGAGATGCCGAAAACAACTACTCCACGGGAAATATGCACCGATTGGCGTTGCATTACAGCAACATCTCCATGGATGTCGCCACATCCTTACCAGACACACCAAATACCAGACAGTGACCAGTTTCGATCTTGTTATGATCTCGTCAGATTGCCATAGGTATCGGAATCGATGAATAATCTGGCGACGTGATTGCCTAAGGGGCATAGTGAATGTTTGTAGTGGCGAGATACAGTGAAATACACCGTAGTGCCCTCTTTGGGTCTTTGCTACTACCTGTCTGACAATTATTGTCTAATTGAGCAGACAGATAACGATCTGCTTTTCTGCAGTTGCCACTACAGCGACCTCTACTGTCTTTGAGGAAGACAATCCTACTTATTTATTTATTTGGAGATGCCGAAAACAACTACTCCACGAGCAATATGCCCCGACTGGCGTTATTGGAGTAACAACTGAGTAGTTGTTTTCGGCATCTCTAAATAAATAAATAAGTAGGATTGTCTTCCTCAAAGATAATAGAGGTCGCTGTAATGGCATCTGCAGAAAAGCATATCGTTATCTGTTTATCAATTAGACAATAATTGTCAGACAGGTAGTAGCAAAGACCCAAAGAGGGCACTATGGTGTATTTCACTGTATCTCGCCACTACAATTATTACTACGAGTCCAATCTATTTCCTATTTAATGTGAATTAGGATACAACTTATGAGAATTTTACTTATGTAAATATTTCCCTTTCTAATATCACAGAACTACGCCGAGTGTTCCCAAATATGTGTAGAGTCAACAATATCTGCAAAAATTTTAATCTTGAAACTTTCAACTTGATTCTATAAATAAGCTTAGTTCCATACTTCAAGATATAACAAGGCTACATTCAGGTTGGGCTATAATAAGTAAACTCTAATGTAATAAGCAGACATTTCGACAATGTTTATTGCATTTGTCAAGGCAACAAAAGAAAACAACTGCTATTAATATTACTGTTGCATGGACTAAGAATTAGGTTAATTATTTTATGTTTTAGTACTTTCTAGTAATTTGAGATTAATACAAAAGTTCGCTACTTCAGGAAACTATTAAAGATTATTCATAAATTTGACTTATTTCTGTCTTCAAAATGTTAATGATAAACGTGTATCTCCGATTATTGTTCAAATGGTGATGATATTGGTGAAGATATTGGATATTAGATTGGATTGGTGAATGATGATTAATTGGATAATTGTATTCCTAAATTAAGTTTTTAGTTTTTTGAACAAATATTTCGATGATATTATTATTCAGTTGTCCAATGAAATATGAGAAGGACATATGTGTAGTTTATAGTGGTCCTTGCCACAACCATAATATTATCAGCAAATATACCTATATTGGCCAAACATCTAAGAATTTAAAAAATGGTTTAGTATCTCATAAAAGTAATTGTAGAACTGATAAACGTAACACTTTGTCTCAGTATGTTCTTGATCAGGGCATAACATGAATTTTAAGAACAAAGGCATTCTTAGTCCATGCAACATTAATATTAATTGCAGTTGTCTTCTTTGTAGCCTTCAACTAAAGCTCGGTATAGTAAATCAGAGTTTACTTATTACTTATTATAGCCTAGCTTGATAGTGTTATTTCAATTAGTCGGTCGTTATTATCCTTTGACTGTTTTTTATATATAGAGGGCAACTATTAAATTAGCTGACTATTAGGGATAGACCTAATTACCTGTCGTATGTCTCTGAGTTTGTGGGAAAACTATCCTAATACGTAAAAATTACACCAATGGTATAATATATTAGTGAAGACAACTTAAAAGAAAAACTTAGTTGTTAACAAGATGTTCAATTATTCATCTTAAAAAAAATCATTATTCATTTTTGTACTATTGCTTTAAGTTACACTTAGTTTACAACATTTTGTTATATATTGAAGACTGTCTATAAGATAAATAGACTACATTTTATTTTTGACAAAATAAAATAAAATAAATCTATAGTGGCTTGCAACCTAGAGTAAATTTTCCACACGTCCATATTTCTAAAGGTGTTTTTTGAGTAATAAGTCTAATTATATTTTCTAATTCATGATGTTATGACATATATCGCCAAACAACGGTTTTTAAATTACTGAAATGTTTGAAACGCACACCTAGGGATTATAAATTGGCAGTAATTAACCTACTTTAACACTGTTGTCATAGAGTAGCTAAATATAAATCACGAGACAAATATAAATTTACGAAAACTATTTTTGCTGTTTTGCATATTTTATACGATCCTACCTACCAACTCGTGTATTGAAATATTATATATTATGCCAGGTATACTAAATGGTATTTTCAAACTGAATTTTTTAATTTCGTTATTGCAGATTCTATTTAATTAAACTAAAGTACGAGTACTGAAATAATTAAGTACCTCATATGGACAGTATATCATAACGATGGTCAATGGCTACAAGGTCCCATTTATTTTGGTGCTGTCTTATAAGTATAGCATAGCAGAAAAGTTGTCTTATATCGAATAAGTTACTTTCATTAAATATAAGATCAGTAGGCTAAGTATGGTTTTTCTGATACATTACTTTTATTACATATTTCTGTATTATTTTCAGACTTCTAATGTGATTGTTTGTTGCTCCTCCCCATACTATATAATTCCATATGACAAATGAGGTTCAACTAATGCATGGTATAATATTTTCAGATGCTCTAATGTAATATACTTTTGAAGAATCTTTAAATTTATTTAATATACTTCTAATTTTTCTAACTACATTGTTAATTTGAACATCCCATTTTAAATGAGAATCCAAGAAGACGCCTCGAAATTTTATATTATTCACACATATTATATTAATTGGTTCATTATTCAAGGTCAGAGAAATGCTGTTAAAATCGAGTAGGTTTCTTTTATAGGATGTAAAGGGAACTTAATAAGTTTTGTCAAAATGTATAGTAAGTAGCCTGGTGTTTAGCATATAGCAATCTTTTTAAAATCGTTTTTCGCTTTTTCTTTTACTTTTTGAAAACTGTCACCTTGATTACCGTTGAGTTATCGGCAAAGCTCACTATATGTCCCTCACTTTTTACTTTAAATAGGTCATTTAAAAATATATTAAAAAGTATAGGACCCAGAACTGTCTTGAGGCACTCCATATTCCACTGTTTTAAATTCACTTTGAGTATTGTTTACTTTAAGGCATTGTTTTCGGCTAAATAACTGCATAGTCATAAATAAGAGTAACTCTTATACATATATTTTCCAAAATCTGCAAAAGCTGGCTATAATTGACCGTGTCAAATGCTTTTTTCAAATCTACAAAGATACAGATTGTAGGTGTTTTATTATATAATGATTTGTAAAGAGACATGGTCAATTGTGATATTGCATCCTGTGTAGATCTGTGTTCCCTAAATCCATATTGTTGGTCTGAAATTATATTATATCGATTTAGATAATTTACTCTCCTTTTTTTCAGGATCTTCTCAACAATCTTTGATATGCTTGGTAGAATTGAAATTGATCTGTAATTTAACACGTGAAACATGTGAAATTGACGTGTGAACGTGAGGCCATGTGAAATTAATAAAACAATTTGCTGTCTCTTGCGATTTTTTGAAGTTGCCTAACAAAATACTTAAAAGATTTTGACAGTGTTCTCGACGAGCAGCGAAATCATTTTATACTGTTATTGATAATGTTTAAAGGAAATCGTTATGTATACCTTACTTCACACTTTCTAAAACTCCAAACTTTTCTTAAACGGAGTTTACACATGCCAGGATTACTATCACTATGTCAATACTGTCATAGCAATTAACATGCCAGTGGAGTGGCAGTAGAAGGGACTATTAAGGTAATAATCATGGTGGAGACTAATTTGCTAATCACATAATAATAATAATAATAATAATAATACCCTCTAATTAATAATAATAATAATCTCTACCCCTCATTCTAATCACAATGATTAGCTCGAAAGTCTGGGACTTGTGTAGAAGAGGGGGCGGCACCTTATTATTTCGCGGGCCGTATTTGCGTCTCAGGAACGACTTACGTTGGTAGGCCCTAACCACCATTCAGTGCTGGAATGAGGGAAACCTGGAAAACCTCATTAGTTAGGGACAAGTCAAACATCAACCGATTTTAATCTCTCACATTAACACCAAGTTGACATTCTTCCCATCCTAGGCCATCGCCAGGATGGTTGCCAAGCCATCCTTGCGAATAAGCCTTGATCTACGAGTAAACAATTTAATGAAAAATTGTTTAGTGGAATGGGAATTAGAACCCACGACCTCTGGGTTGAGCGATCGAGACGCTAAGCCGTGAGCCACCGGCTCGCCAACATGTCTAATTTATTAAAATCGGAATATGTTTACTTTTCGTTGTGAAAACTAATGAATGTAGAAGTTTGGATTTAAAAAACTGTGTTATGAAATTTATGGCTGATAATAGCCATTAGATCTTTAAATAATTTCATTTTAGAAATGCATTGCTGAAACAAACCTAAATTCTACCAAAAACCATGTTATTGGAATAAACTAGGACATTTATTTAACTAATATTTCTGTTTTTATTAGACTATGCCATAGTCTAATTTTTATCTACATCTGTTATCTGTTATCTACATTTATCAGTATCTAAATCATAAGGTATGTTCACGTATACTTAAGCTTTCAAGAAACTCCATGGAAATACCTATTGTGCTTAAATCTGAGAACAAGCGGGCCATTTGTTTATGACTATGACTTTACCTATGTGTAAAAATTATAAATGTAGCCAAAACTAGTGTTCCATGCATGACTGGATAAGTGAAGCACCATTTTGTAACTAAATGTTATCCATAACATCCGACAATGTGAAAAGTCGTACCAAAATTGATTTTGAACCAGAAAATACTTTGACCTACCTTAAAATTTTGGTTTTCTTTTTTTGTTAATCAAAATAATTAGACAGTGATACTCTTTCTTCTACAGTGAATTACTTCCTTACTTAAAAATATCTGAAAATATTAGAAGCTAAATATTTTTGAAAATATTACTGAAAATGAGCTAAAAAATTTTATATTAGGTACACTCTTCTTGCACCACTGAACAGCTTATAACTTAACCTTAAGTAGACATTATACTATAATATTAATTTAGATAACAGGCACGGCCATCTATTGAACTGTTCATTTGTTATTTTCATTATTTCACACTGGAAACATAGAAGGTTATGAACTAGTTCACCTGACCGGTATATCTGAGCTGCCAAAAGCTGTATAACTAATTGATAGTGGGAGATATCCGGCCGTGACGAACCCCGGTTATGATGGCACCCTTGAAACTTTGTATATTCACTGAGTTGGCAACTTTAGTTTTTGCATAGTAAGACATCAGACTACGTAAGCTCTGCTGATAATTCTGATTTCGTTTGTGTTTGAGAAGTTTTAATCAAAATATTTGGATTTATTGAAAAAGGTACCCTACGTCTAAAATATTTTATTTAATATGCTCTTAATCTATTTCCTGACTCCAATAATTTAAGTACCTACTTGTTGTAATTTAATTTTCCAATAAAATCTCGTGATCTTCACCTTATAGACAACTACAGGTGGACGCTCTGTTATAGATGGTTTAAATTTTATCGCGGGAAGTTTAAAATGTCCACTTTTCGGGTTGGATGGAACCCCTATGTTTCGCTTACGTTGGAACAGGGAATCATCATACCCGAATCGTTATAATATTATTACTGTAATACAATAATATTGTTATTACTGTAATACAATAATATTGTTATTATTGTAATACTGAACCATGAAAATCAAGAGTAGTAGACAAAATTGAGACGAGGATAATATGAAGGCTGCAATAGATGCTGTCAGAACCCCAAATATGGGATGGAAGTTAGCAACAAAAACCTGTGGTGTACCCAAAAGTACCCTACGTCGACGAGCGTTGGATAGGAATAAAGTTGTTAAATGTGCAAATAAGGGTTTTTTGGTAGTGCTACTACGGTTTTCAATCCAAAAGTCTGGGGTGAATTGGTGAAAAATATAAAAACTATGTTGATCGATTTTTTGGATCTACGGCTTTGGAACTGCGTAGGCTAGATTTTCAGTAAGCGGAGGAAATGGGCTTAAACCACAATTTCAATAAAGAGGAGTGCATGGACGGTTGGGACTGGTACAATAAATTTATGAAACGAAAGCCCAGTCTGAGTTTAAGAGCTCGAGAAGCAACTTCTGTCGCTTGAGCTGAAAGACAAAAGTGATAGACGAAAATAATTTACGTCCCGAACAAATATATAACATGAATGAATCCGGATTTTCGACTGTTCAAAATAACACTCAAAAATGTTGGCACAACGAGGAAGGAAGCAAGTGGGAACTTTAACCACTGCGGAGTGAGGACACCATTTCACTGTTGTTTGCTATGTGAATGCTGTAGGGCACTTTATACCACCAGCAATGATTTTCCCTCGAAAGAACATGAAAAATTAACTCATTGATTAGGCTCCAATGGATACTGGCCCAGGAAAATGGATGGATGAATTCAGATGTGTTTAAAGTGCATGCATTTTAAGAGATAAACTTACAGAGATAGAGATCACAAGAAAAAAAGTACTTCTACTTGACAGGAATAGTAGCCACAAGAATTTACAGGTACTGACATGCAAAATAAAATAACATCATATTATTTTGTTTTCCTACCCACTGCACACACTGCCTTCAGCCTTTAGCCGTTAGTTTTTTTTTGGACCCCTTACCACTTATTATAATCAAGCAGTTAGGTGTTGGTTAACTACTCATCCCGGAAGAACCGTCACTCATTTTCATGCTGGTGAATTATTTAACGAAGTATATACAAGGCGACAGCAGTAGACATATCCGCAAATGGGTTTAGGGCTACCGGGTTAGTTCCTTTTAATGACGCTATATTTCCTGACTGGATGTTGTCACCATCTAAAACTACTGACGTTCCAGTGTCAAAAAACGTAGCCACGTAGTAGCCACAAGAATTTAGAGGTACTGACATATGCAAAACAAAATAACATCATATTATTTTGTTTTCCTGCCCACTGCACACACCGCCTTCAACCTTTAGTCGTTAGTTTTTTTGGACACCTTACCACTTTACCCTGGATTTATAAACTTTCGTTCGCGCTGGCGTTGGCGTTGCTACGGATTTTGCTACGAACGCCGGGCGAAAAAGTTGGAAAAAAGTTATCTTCGAAAGCCGATGAGCGCCAACGCCGTGTATAAACGACTATATGAATATACCTAACCAACCTAACATCACCAATCCCTTGTTTATGGACTATATTTTAAAACATTGTTTTAACTTTGGACGAGAACGCCAGCGCCAGCACCAACGACGAGTTTATAAATCCAGGGTTATTATAATCAAGCAGTTAGGTGTTGGTTAACTACTCATCCCGGAAGAACCGCCACTTATTTTCAAACAGGTGAATTATTTAATGAAGTATACACAAAAGTGGCAACAGTAAACATATCCGCAAATGGGTGTAGAGCTGCTGGGTTAGTTCCTTTTAATGATGCTATATTTCCTAACTGGATGTTTTCACCATCTAAAACTACTGATGACGTTCCAGTGTCAAAACACGTTGAAACAGATACACAGTCAAACATCCTGAAGAAAGTTGCTCAAATACCACAGCGTCCACCTCAAAGCACCAAAATATTGAACGAACGCCACCATTTGAAGAAGTTAACAAAAACGAAAATAATGTAAAAGTTTTAAAATTAATTGAAGAGCTATCTGCTCTACCACAGGTCGAAATAAAATTCAATCAAAAAGGATAAAGGAAAGGTAAATTAGGCATTTTAAACAGTACTTCGGGTATAAAAGAAGGAAAAGAGCTAGGGAGAAAAGGTAAAAAGAGGAACGATTTCAGCAAAAAAATTAAAAAGAAATTTAAGAAATTTGGATGAAGAACAGAATTTTGAAAAAGAACTTTTCGAAGAAGACAACAGCAGCGACGTGGCATGCATTTTTTGCAACGAATTGTAGGTATTGAAAATCCGGATTAGGTGATGTGGATACAGTGTCAGTACCGCTGTAACTGGTGCCATACGGACTGTGCGGGATTTGACAAAATATTAAAAATGTTTACTTGTGACTTATGCATTTAGTTTTAGTGACTTACCAATTATATCTGACTAACTAATTTTTACTAACTATTCTGTTTTATTTTTTGCTTTGTTTTAGTGGTATATATATTTTTACGGCATTTATATTGTCACTTAAAGTTTTACAAATATGTGTTCTATTAAAGTTTTGTTCGGGTGCCAACCTTGCCTGGTGTTAGGATATGGTAGCTCACTTGCTAAGTTACAAATAACAATAAATAAATTAAAAGTAATGGATAATAGACTATTTTTTCCGTATTTTTGTATTAGGTAAATGTCCATTCTGGGACCTAATACCATTAAAAAAAAAATTAAAGTTGCTTTTTTCATAAACTAAATTATGAATTTCAAAAAAGAATTCATCATGACCGGATCTTCTGCTTATTTTGTTTTTATTATTCAGTATTACCGTGATTTATTTATAAATATATCTAATATATTTTAAGTTAATAAAATTGTCATAATTTTGTGCGTACGGAACCTTATTTTCACTAAAGATGCACTACTGGCATAACTAAGAATTTATTCGATTACTTTCCTACATTATTAACTGCAACCCAAAAAGAGAATCGGGAGTTTGCAATCCACACTTACAAAATGAAGAGTAAGTTATTTCGATTTTCAAGATAGTTGTTCCTCGGTGAGCGGAAATATTTTTGTATAACTATATAACACTACAGGCTGTTGGGTGACGAGGTACTATATATCAGGAAGTAATAGTCTTTGAAGAATAGAACTTTGGGGAAAACATTTCTAAAAAAAGTAACTAAGAGAAATTACCCGGAAATAGTTTTTAAGTTCCTAACTCTACCGCAAAAGGGCGTAACTGCTCGGGTCAGATTAAAAAATGAAATTTTCGGAATAATTTACACTTTTTTATGTGGAATGTCAGCTAGAGAAAGAGGGAGGGGGAAGATCTAATGATTATAGTGCCTTTCGCCTAACCGAAATATAGACACATAAATTTGTTTCTGTTGAAATAACAGTGTTAAATACATTATTGGATGCCTTGTATTTAAAAACTATAGTTGTCTCCAACGTGGATAGTGCTTAATTAGTGTCAAGACTGAAATTTACTTATTTAGAACTCTGACACACTCTTAATTAAATTGCCTTTAGATCACGTGAAACTTAATTAGCTTGGAAGGGTATCTATGATAGAAAATTAATAGAGGCGTAGTAGTAATTCTCTCGAGACTAATTAATTTTGAATATAATATTGTTAAAGAGGTAAAACTTGTAAAAATTATTTGAATATTGCCATAGTAAGTATATATCATCTACCTAAAGAGTATATATGATATGATTATTAACTTAAGTAAAACCTCAAGTAAAATAAAAAAAATTTGGATATGAATTCGTTTGAATATATAAATATGAATATGATAAAGTGATTAATCATATTCCTTAGATTGTAACGAAAATTTTATTAATTTCAATCAATGGCCACAAATAGGCAAAATAGATCTGCGATGAGTATTATCCGATAGTATAGGAGTGGGCAAATATCGACAAAACGAACCAACACGCTAAAATCTGGGCTTTTTCTGTGTGTAACTTGAAAGACAGGTACTGCTTTTTCCGTCTTAATTTTTGAGTTACATTGATTCAGTAATTAGTATATTGTTGTCTTGATATCTGTTGTGGTGACAATTTAATCAATAATCTTGTATATAGTAATTATCTTACATTCCAGTTAAGTGGAAATTTGGATTCTTATGTGAATCTCAACGGCACGTGTCGGCGTTTTTTGTTTTGGTTAGGTTTTATCATAGGTTTCATGATGAAGACCTTTTATAGATATTGTCTTTGAACTACATTATACTCATTGAAACCTCTTGGGAATTTAGGTCTTTTAGACTGGAATTTAGCCAAATAATAATTTCAATAGAGTTTTGAGTCAATAATTCAATTACCTTAAGTACGATTTTTTCCTTTAGGGTTGTTTAACCAAATTTGTTGGGGAAAATCGTTCAAGCTTATTTAACTGTCTTAGTCGCTGTATGGGTATAGTAAGTTCAAAAACAAGTAGCTAGCAGTATTGATCTCTTGTCAGGTTACACAGGACTATTTCTAATTGTTTGTGGTTTATTCATTATTAAATTTACTCCATATATTTCTATTTTGAACTATTCACTCTTGCATTTTGATAAACATTAATATTATTCAATCTATAATCACTTTAAAGTATAATTATATAGCTTAATTGTGTAGAAAATATTTAATCAACAGGGTCATTATTTTTGTTGGCGCAGACAATTTTTTATACGTTTGAGAAAATATATCTTCTAGTAATTTTTTTATTGAACCATTTCTTATAGTTTGTATACTGAAAGTTCACTTATTGTACTTAACGATGTCTTACCTTTTCAGTTGTTAATTATTATTCTTAATTGCATATTTTGAATAATTTTATTGCAATTTTATATACTGGGTGATTCCCATTTCACGTAAATTTTATATATCACTTTCTGTTAATTTTGAGTTCATTAGTTTACATTTTTTATTCAACATAGTGAAGTCGCTATCATTGCCAAATTATTGTTGTTATCTTACTCATGTTACAATTGTCCTTTACAGTCTTGGTCTAAATACTTCCTACTTCATGTAAAACACCTTGACTTCTTGGAAGAGGAGAACTGACAAGGAATTTCAACTCCACCATTAGAAGTACGATAAAAGGAGAAGGCACTTGCATCCCGATTAGCAGCATCCGGATCGACAAGAAGCTAGCTAGCTACAACATATTGTTCGAAGTTTCCGGAAGGTCCCAGGATCTGCTGCACGTTACCGAAAGTCCACTTTGACCATATTTACTGAAGAGTATGGTGACAGGTTGAGTTTTATTCTCAGAGGTCAGAAGAATACATTTTGTAAATCAGATCATATTTATTTTAGCATGTACATAAATGTAAAGTAATTTTGATTGATAACAACCATGAGTTTATAATTTTCCATCTAATTTTTTTATTATTTACATACAAAATATTTTAGATGGAAAATATTTTAATTATAATATAGAATTGTTTTTACTTGTTTGCTTCAATTCGCCAAAGAGTCACTATTCTTTATAACTATTATTATTGCATATTAAGTCAAAACAAAATTATCATGGCGTCCAGAAGGTGGTACAAAAATTAATATTAATTATAAACCTTTCAATCTGCATCCTACCGAGAGCTTAGTCGGAGATAATAGAGAGTTTTTGAACCCCTTAAATTTTAGCACGTCGTTATCGTTATCGTTATTCTGCGCATGCGCAGTGCCAAAAATAGTATCATTTTCGGCACTGCGCATTCTCAGAATAACCATAACCATAACGATAACGTAAATTTTAAGGGGTTCAAAAACTCCCTAATGTCTAGGAATCTAATTAATTAGAGCCAATAAAAAAAAAATTTGTTTCGTTACAATATTATCCATTATTCACTAATTTCATTAAAATCCTACCATTGAATTGACATTAGATAAATAACATGTACTAAAACCAAACCAATGTCATAAACTAAATAATAATACATTATTAGACGAGCGTGGAACAAACAACTCATTATTTAAGGTGTCGTAATTCATATAAGTAAATAGCAACTAGATCGGAATAATTATATACTGTATCATCTATTTTATTACTACTTAGAGGAACACGCACATAAATTATAACAAGTATCGGTGAATTTGTATCAACGACTCTGGTAATAGGCCATAATCATCAATACTACGGAAAAAGAATTGCTTGTATTATTACTGCAGGACGATCATTGATGATTTATTCATTAATTCCAGAAAATTAACAGATTAATCATTAGATAAATATTACGTGTTCATACCGGAAGTAACAAGAAATATAAAATATTCTTGAAAAAGTCACTGCCATCCAAATTTTAGATAGAAATGAAGACAGATTCTGCATGTACAGAAGATGGAGGATCAATTCATTTGAAAAGAAGTGGAGTTCAATATACTTCAAAACTTACAAAGTACTTTAAGAGGATTAAGGGGATTACGTACACCCTGTATAATAATATATAGTTATATATCATTTATAATACATCCTATTACAGCATTACTTGCTAAGTTTCAGTTTCAAGTTGTTTAGAACATAGAAGCAAATGGATAATATTTGTGATAAATAAGATAATTAAAAAAAAATCTAGAAAGATAGAAACAGTCTATATACAAGGTGGGCCATTAGTGTGTATGCGAACTGTACCATCTATTCCGTTAAAATAGATGGAATAGATGAAATATGGGTCAGTTATATGGAGTCCTATTTATGCAATTCATGTTACTTTGTTAGAACGAGTTCAGCGCAGATTTTTTAAAACTGCAGTATTTATGCTTGATGGGATTTGTGCTACAAGGGGTACCCCGCAATGTTTATTTTATGATCGCTTCAATATGCAAAGTCTATTAGTGAGACGAAAAATTCATTCTGTGATTTTTATCTTTAAAGCTATGCACTATGTAATAAAATGTGAGTCAATTGTGTCACGTATTAAGTATAGAGTACCTAGACTAAACACCCGATATAGTAGTTTATTTGCATTACCACAGGCTCGCACTAACATTTTAATTAAATCACCTAGACATATATCAAATAAGTAATTATCATGATGTTGAGATAACCGTGGACATTTTATCATCCTCTCTTAGGGTCATTAAGAACTTGTTGATATAATCGGATATATACTCCTTCTACCTTTTTATTGTTTTGTTTTGAATTTTTTGTTATTGTTTTCAGTGTAAAAATTTTTATATTCGTTATTAGATAATATGTATGTTCTATTAGTTGTGCTCGAATAAGTGGATGCACATTGTGTCATTTTCTGTCATTTTTTGTAAGTGCGTAACTTATCCTGTAAGTGGGTTTTTGACCCCGTTGGGTATTTTATTGTAAGAAATAAAATAAATAAATAAATAAAATTAGAATACTCATTTTTGGTACAAAGTTAGATGTCAGTGGCATGCATAGGTATTTCAAAATCATTTTGGTGTTTAATATCAATATTAAAATTTCAAACCAAACTTATACTTTTTCAAATGGAACACCCTATATGTTATTGGATTTTTTGGATTAATGGAATCCAAATATGGAATACATATTTGGATTTTTGAATTAAGTGTGTTTTTCTGAACATTTTAATATGGAACTTCATATATCTAAATTTATATATTGGGAAATTATTGCCAGTTCTCTATGAAAAAGATCGCTACTTCGCATTATTGTAGCTCTCTTGTGAAATGCAATGCGCAATGTAAAGTATATCACTCGGTATAGCAAATATAATTCTTGTTTAAATCGTTATGTTTTCTTCATAGAAGACATATTCTCTATTCGACCTATGAGAAAATGGAAGTTATACCTCTTTTAAACGGAGAGCTACAATAATGCGAAGTAGCGATCTTTTTCTTAGAAAACTGGGAATAACTTCGCAACATGTAAATTTAAATATGTAAAGTGACATATTCAAATATTCAGAAAAACATGCTTAATTCAAAAATTCAAAAATACATATGGTGTTTCCTTTGAAAAAGTATCTGGTTTGTTGGTTTGGCATTTTAAAAGAAACACTATGTATGTGGCAACCTAATTTTAAAATATGCACGCCACTGGCATCTTACTTCGTAAGAAAAATCATTATTCTAATTTTAACGGAATAGGTGGTACAGTCCGCATGCGCACTAATGGCCCACACTGTACTTAATGATTGTCAATAGTTCATTAGTCCATTGACGTTTTATGTCAAGAAGAAAGTCAACTCTTGAAACATAGTATATCACGTCGTTGTCCACCCTACTTGTTGTTTTCTATTATTTTTATAATAAAAAATATTGTCTTTGAAAAAATTTAGGCAACTGTAGTTGCAACCGAGCACTAATATCTTGATATGTGTATTTTTATTGTTATAGGGCAGGCAATATGTTTAGTGTGGATGAAATATTCAATGGTTGTGTAGAAATATTGCTGTCGAGATAAACTAAACAGAATAATATCAGTTGGCATCTGATTTATCTGATGATGAAACAGAAGGAAATTCTGTATGCCTTTCTGGAAGAATCCTTAGGTTACAGCTATTGTTCATATTGATGAAAACGAAGACGTAAATGATGAAAAAATATGACCATCATCATCATTTTGGGTTCAAGATGTGGGTTCATTTCTAATGCTATTACTTTTATATCATAAATATGGAGAATAGAGTACCTAAAAATATAAAGTTACCCTCGAAAAACATTTTCAGCAAGAGTGAACGAGGAAAAACTCTTGCTACAGTTTGTAATGTTGTACTCACAGTATTGTCAAATTGTGACTAAGAGGAACCGATGAAAAACGTAGAGCAATACAGTAAAATTGAAAAAAAATACTGTTAAAATGCCTAATGGTATCACTCAATATAACTCTGTACAATATTAACATGAAGGAAGTCGATCTATTACACCACCTTAACCTCCAACTTGATTTTTTAAATCTTTTTCATAGCGATTAGATTACATGAAATAATTATATTAACAAAAACTCTAGGTATTTTAAAATATTTTTTGTTCTGAACACTAATGGGTTTTAATAAACATTTTTAAATGATAAATTGAAATAAATTACAATCCATTTAGAGTAAACCGCCACCAAACCTAATAAAATAAAAGCATTTTTAGGCTGACTGGATTTTTGATATATTGGTGATAACTAATCATATTTAATGCGTATGCAATTACATTATTAAAATCGATAGTGGATTGTACTCTGAATTCAGTTTACAACGCAGCACTGAATTATTAACTGTCAGCTGTCTTCTATATGTATTCTCTATGATGTCGTATTTTGATTTTCTCTATACCTATCATACACAATAGTAGGTATAAATGACTATTGTGAATCACAACATAGTAGTATCGATCAGTAACTGGCATTATTAGTATAATCTACTGTATGTATCTACTGAAACTGATCAGAACAAAGTAGATATATCAATATTAATTTATTGTACAATATTATAACAACTAAACTACATAATACAATTAAAACTTTTGTAGCTTATGGAGAAGGACGGTATTTTAATAAAACAATGTAAACTGTTACTAAATATTTTACACAAATTTAAACGTTAATCGATCATTTTTATATTAAAATAAATGATACTTTATGAGATCCATAAAACTTGAATAGAAGCAAGTCGCTATAGGTTTTGATAGTAAAAGTCTTGAACCTATTTGACAATTCAAGGAGAAAACGTACTTTTATATAATAGAATAAAATATATTTGGTCGGTGTAGAATATACGTTAGTTTATAAAAAATATTCCCCTACTATATAATACGTAAATAAACAGCATTTCAAATTAATAACTAACATTTTTCTAAATCTTGTCATTATCCCTGTCCTGCATTATAGAAATATTTTCCTTTTACGGCCAAATTTGCTGACTATGTTATAAGAGTCTACACGATTTTATTGATCTAACTACTATGCTATGCAAACATAAGATATGTTTGTATACATACAGCAGGCATAAATTTTGCAGTAGCCGAATTTTTAAATCTCTAAATAGATTATGTTAACGGATTATTATGTATGCAAATCTTCGCAGAAATTAAACTAAACAAATGCACCTAAGAAAATTAGGGTGACGAAAATTTTGAGGATAAATTCATTTTTCTAAAATAAAAGATGGCGCCACAGGCGCTGTCAAATATTGTTTTTTAAATGATCAGGTGGGACGTGTTAAGGTCTCTCAACTCTCTGCATACTAGTCTTTCAAAAATTTTAATCAATCAATTCAAGTTATAAGCGTTTCTGTGAGTAAGGTTATATATGAATACAAGCAGACAAATACAACAATTTAATAAAGGAAACAATATTTTAACAGGAATAACTAAAGATTTTGTTCAAAGTGAGCATTGGTATAAATATTTTTGAAAAGATAACATACTACTAGATCAACTCTATCAGCTACTGCGTCCTTATTGTATGTATACAGTCCAGTATGTATACATGTACAGGATGTCACATGAGTATAAAATAGTTTGATTACATATAAACGGTTAGAGATAGACAATAAATGTAAATTCCATGTACTCTTAATATTTGAGCTGCATCTGGTAAAAATATTTTCAAATATACAGGGTGTCCCATAAAAGCGCTACCGACATCAACTTTGTTTTTTTAAGTAGCACCCCCCCAAACTTTCTAGTCATTTTAGAATTCTACATAAAATTTGGAATCTTCTGATACCCCATAATCGACCGTTTGTTCTAAGCTTTAGCCCACCATTTTAACTTTAATGCCAAAAATGTCACTTGCAAGGGGTACTTTAAAAATTATTTACTCAAAAACGGGAAGAGATAGCAAGTGGCGGTTTTCTCATACTCGTAGAGAAAGGAATAGACTTTGTTTTTGTTTGGCCAAAGTTTCATTATCTGCTCAGATGTATTTTCTGCGAATTTTCAAATTTGCGTCTTTTGATAACCACATTCCTACCTGATATACCTTACCTGATATACCTTATGTGGCATAGTTTAAGAAATAATGATCAATTTATTCAAATTCGCTCGCCATTTGTGGCTCATTGCAGAGTGTGCCATGAAAAATTAAATTAGTAAAACTTTTCACTTGCATATTGTCAAAATCATTGAAGCAATTTTTTTTTGTGTCTCCAAAATTAAATTCTCTAAACAAGAATTGGTGGACATGGTATTTGTTTTGGAGCAAAATGAAAAAATATTTAATATTAAATAAAAAAAATTGTTATATCGTTTACTCTTCCGTCTTTAGAAAATGTGGCATCGCCCGTAGCAGGTTTTCTTCGTTTTCTTACTTTTTTTATAACTCACAGTGCTTATCGCCTCAAACTGTTATAAACTTTTCTAAAATCGACTAATTTTGGCTGTCTTCTCACTGGAATTATGCGTTAACTCTTCTTGAAGCTAGTTCCGGGTTTCTTCGCATTCTCCCAAAACAAACACCATCTCCACCAATTCTTCTTTAGAGAATTTCATTTTGGAGACACAAAAATAAATTGTTGCAATGATAAATTGAATAATTTTGACAGTGTCTAAGTGAAAAGGTTTACTAATTTGACTCAACAAAATACTTTTTGTTAGAATTCTGTATTTAATATTAAATTTAACAACAAAATGGACCGATTTTTTTCTTTTTTTGTGAAATATAACCCTCAGTGTAAAACCTTAACAAAAGTATGCGATTTTACAATAAAGTACATTGTTCGATTGATATTTTCAGCTATACCATGGCCTGTCTGATGTTCTTTTTATCTGATTTTGAATCTTTTTATTTTATCATTTTATATATGTGATAACTTTCTCAACCGATTTACTTAATACAAATCACTAAAACTCCCTTATAGTTATTTACACTACAAGGGAGGTAAGTAGATTTTACCAGTCGAGGACGATTTTACGCCCGAGCTTAGAGAGGGCTGCCAACAGGGTCCGAAACTGGTCAAAACTTCCTCCTCCTGCGTGGTGCATACATTTTTATCTGCTCCCTTACTGTTCATGAAATATAAAATCAGATTTTACATTTCTTGATCAATTTTATTTGACAATGATACTAAGTAATTTTTGACATTAGTGTATAACAAGTAATCTGCTTTGATTTCCTTGTTATGAAGGCGTTTTTTACAAACGACGCTTACTTAAAATTTGTAGTTTTGTGGCTCTGAATTATTTTTTTCAAATGAGTGAATTTCAAATAGAAAATGCAACAAAGGCTGCCTACGAAAGTTTATTTCCCGAAAAGTCGAAAAGGCGATACGAATGATCATATGGAGCATTCAAGAAATGGTGTCAGAGCAAAAATACTGGTGTTTCTGAAATGTTACTGTTGGCATATTTCATGAAGAAATCAGCAACATTAAAATCTGGCGAGTTTGTGGTGTGAATACTCAATGATTAAGTCAAATATTTTCATACACACGGGAACGCAGATACATCCAAATATCCTAAACTGAGCTACAAACCTAAAAAATCAAGCGTCTTCACATGAGAACAAGTCAATGATTTTCTCCTGCAAGCATCCGATGACACATATTTGCAGGCGCTTGACGCTATGATGAGTTATGCAAACTTACGGTGGAGAACGTAAAAATAACAATGACATTATTATTGTTCTATTCTAGATTCGAAAAATCGCATGTCATTTACGTTTACCATTAATTCTTGTCCAGGTAGTGTTTGCATCTAGAAATTGCCAAGAAACATATCACGATTAGATTAGAGGTAAAAACTGACAATTCACGTTTCTTTGTGCGTTATCAATCAGGCAGATGCTGCAATCAATCAGTCGGCAAGAATACAATTTCCACGATTCCTAACAAGGCAGTGCAGTTTTTGAATCTGGAAAATCCCAAAACATATATAGAACATAAGTTCAGGAGAACGTCGGCAACGTTACTGGCTAATACAGGAGTGGTTGTCTTAGCGATCAAGAGGCACGGTGGGTGGAAATCCGCGACGATTGCAGAAAGTTATGTTGCTGACAGTTTGTGTAACAAAAATGAAGTGGGTATTAGAATTCTTCACAACAAAACTTTATCTGCAGCTTCCAGTAGAACGTAACATCAGGTTATGACAATGGAACAGTCAGACAATAGTGAGCCCCAGGTTATTATAATGGAACAGCCAGACTATTTTGAAAAAAACGTTGTAGTTAACAAACGTGAGGGAAGTTATTAACATTTTATGAATAATGAGACTAATTGTAATAATTGTACTATTACAATAAATATTAATTAATAATTAATAAAATTTCAAGTTCCACATTTGCTGATTTGCATGATTCGAAATCACTTATTTGCCCAAGGGAGATAAGTAACTCACTTACCGCCTATCGTCAATAGCAACTAGCACTTTACCGGTAAAATCAACTTACCTGCTTGAAAACAATGTGGTAATCGTCTACTTACCATAGTGGAAGCAGATAAACTATTTTATTTATTTCAGTGACAGAGTACCTATTTGATTATAGCAGCCCACAAATGACAATATCTCTCGTCTCGTCTAACTGGCGCATGTTCTTTCTTGCCTCATGAGCTATGCGTATGGCCGTCCTGCTAAAGCTCTGGTTTCCTCGAATACGGCACCGGCAGATTGCGACCGTAATAATGCGGTGAATGACGTCACAAAAAATTGTTCTATGCAGATCAGAGGTACGCGGTTTTTAAGGTAGCGGTGGTGGACGCCGCAACGCAACGTGTCGGTGCCGCTATACATATATATAATACTACTATATCGCGTGTTTCCTATGTTAGCCCATAAGCGGTTTCTCCGAAAACATTAAAGGACAAAAGATATAGTGCTATACTGTTCCAGAGACCCTTTGTTCGATTTGCGCATGCGCAATCTCCATGGTTACGGAAGCTGACACACTGTTTATAGGCTGACAGACTTCCCAACTTTCAACTTTTTTTAAAAGAAGTCGGTAGACAGAGATGCAGTATTTATGCTGCATGCTTATTGGATGTCGCGAAATTCGTGCGCATGCGCATATTTGACTAAGGTACTCTCGATAAGGATAGAGATTGTATGTCGGCGCCGTGTTGTTTTCGGAATTTTTGGGCCTCTACCCGCGATATAGTAGTATTATATATATGCCGCTATATTGAATGTGGTAGCAAGTGCGGCGGAAAACAGTTGGTCAACGGTTTATAGTGGCTTGAATTGCCGCACGTTTGTGTCTGTGCTTAAAAATTAACAGATACATATATTTTATTTTACGAATTATATGCTAAAAATATGTTATTTTTGTTGTTTTTATTTCCTCTAACAAAGTACAATGAGTTGCGGACTAAAATCGACTGAATGGACAAGTGAGCCATATACAGTCCTTAAAAACGTCAGATTCACTTTTCCTATTCTCCTTCTCTGATTCCTCACCATCTAACACCACTAAAAGAGCAACGTGAGGATCGTTCATGTTACTTGTTTTCAACCACAAGCGGTACTGAAGACGCTTTCTGACTTTACACTTCTTATTTTTAAAGATAAGCTACCAGACATTCCCATTGCAATCTGACGTCATTGGCCGCAATATTATGGTCGCAATTTGCCATTGCCGCATTCGCGGCAACCAGAGCTTAAGCGAGGTCTGCAAGCATATTGGAGGATAGTCCGTCGGAAAGCACGGTCTAGGATGCACATAAAAAAAACCGAGGTATAACCAAATGGGACTTTCACCAGCCGAAAAGGCATGTTTTCTTACATAGAAAATCGAAATTGACGACTCTCTCCATTGGTCGAGAGAAAAGATATAGACAAAAAACTGGAAAAATAGGGAAATATTTTTTTTTAAATTTGAACACTCATAACTTTTTTTCTAAAGAATGTAGAACAACAATTTTTTTTAAGTTTTATTCCTCATTCAATTTTATTTCTTTTGGTATATATTTCATTAAAATAAAATTATAAACTATATTAAATAAACAATAATATTTAAAAAAAGACAACAAATTACCAAAATATTTTTAAACTCACCTCGCCATAACTTTCTTATGCAAAGAGCTATTTCAATGCTTTTTTTTTCAAAAACTGCGCAATTTAATGGACTTCATTTTGTCTCGATTAATATGTGGTCTATTTTTAAAAATAAAACCGGTAGCGGCTCTTAAATGTCGGGGCGCATGCCTCTGCGGCGGGCTAGACGGCGATTTTTTCCCATCGCGATCGCTGCACCCGCGCCTAGTTACAGTTTTTAATTTGGTATATTTGTACCTTATAGTGAGTAGATATCGAAAATTTTATTCTCAAAAATTTTGTGTTTTGTTTTATTTATAATTGTTGAAATATTTGTGCTGGTTTTATTTGAACAAATTTTAATATTTGGTGATCGATAGACAATTATTAATGTATTTCTGATACAAGTATTTTTTTCCACATGCTATCCTCCAATAAAAATGGTAGACTAGTCGTAAAGTGTGATGACACTGATGTTCTAGTACTATTAATTTATTATTATCCTACTCGCGAAAATTTTAGTAGTAGTAATACCAAAGAATTATTATGGAAACTGGACACACAAATATGACAACTAAGAAAAAAAGATATATTCCTATTCACGTCATTTCAAAAAAATTAGTGAATTTTATTTAATTTTTGATTGGCATGTAGGCTTACCAAGTTTTCACAGCCTCACAGGATGTGATACAACCAGTTCCCTTTAAAAAAAATGGGGAAAAAATGCTTGAAAGGTCTACTATAAAAATTGCGACACACTCAACCTTTACAAATTGGCCAAATATGTATAAAAAGTTCTTAATACAAAAATAAAAATTCAAAACATCTGATTTTTTCTACTACTAGAAGATTAGTTCAATTTCCTTTTTTTTTTTTGTATATATTTTATTAAAAAAAGTTGAAAACTATATTACAAAAACAGTAATATTTAAAAAAAGACAACGAATTGCCAATGTTTTTTTATACTCACTCCGCCATAACTTTTTTATGCAAAGAGCTATCTATTTCAATGTTTTTTTTTTCAAAAATTGCGCAATTTAATGGGTAAAAATCGTAAGTCGTTAATTTTATTCTAAAAAATTGTAATGATTTAGAAAAATAATAGATAATTGTGGAAAGTGTATTAAATAAAAATTTTGACAAACAAAACAAAATTTTGAAAGGGGTTGGAACCTTTGGTAGGTAACACTGACGTAGTTTTGGAAAATGTGGAAAGCTACGTCAGTATCAAAAAAAAAATTAAAACAAATTATTTTCTAAAAATGTATCGTCATCAGGATCTCCAGCTTCAGTTTGATTTTCTTCAGGTTCCCGATTAATATTAATGCAATTCATTTTGCATTTGCAATTTGAGCAACAAAATACCCTTTCTTTTTTACACTGACATTTTTGCGTGTTGCAGTTTTTATCATTGCATAATAATAAGGAAATAATTTTCCGCATATCTTTTGGAACTAGAACTTGATGCATCATTTTCGGAACCCTAAAGTCCATCCATATAACAGGAGATCTTTTTTGGTTACCTCATCAATACATCTATTGACCCATATAAATGTTTGATAATTTGAACTAAAATTCTACATTATAATAAAATGTGCGTACATTACAAATTTTTGCTTTATAAATTCACCTAAGTACATGTAGTTTGAAACTATCTTCTGTAGGGGGCAATTCCTGAGTTTGTATTTTGGTCTTATTTGTATGGTTTAACCTAATTTCTTTGAGATATTTTGTATGTTTATTTTTGTATAAAAAACTTACAAATCTTCTGGCGAACCTTATTCCTTCGTCAGGTGCCATTTCGGCAAATTTGTGAAGGTTGAGTGTGCCGCAATTTTTACAGTACACCTCACAAGATTTTTCTTTCCTATTTTAGATGTGATACGCCCAGCCGTATCACATCCCCATCACGTTGTATCACATTCCCATGCGATACGAACAGTTCAAAGTGGTTCACAGGATGTGAACTGGTCGTATCACATCCTGTGAGGTTGTGAAAACTTGGTAATCCTTCACATGCCAATTTAAAATTAAATAAAATTCACCACTTTTTTTGAAATGAGGTGAATAGGAATATATCGTTTTTTTGTTAGTTGTCTTATTTGTGTGACGTTCCCATGAATATTTCTTTGGTGGTATTACTATTACTAAATTTTTTGTGAGTAACATAATAATAAATTACAGTCTACCATTTTTATTGGAGGATAACATGTGAAAAATAATCCTTGTATCAGAAAAAAATTAATAACTGTCTATCCATCACCAAATATTAAAATTCATTAAAATAAAACCAGCACAAATATTTCAATAGTTATAAATAAAACAAAACACAAAATTTTTGAGAATAAAATTTTCGATATCTACTCACTATAAGGTACAAATATACCAAATTAAATACTGTAACCAGGCGCGGGTGCAGCGATCGCGATGGGAAAAAATCGCCGTCTAGCCCGCCGCAGAGGCATGCGCCCCGACATTTAAGAGCCGCTACCGGTTTTATTTTTAAATATAGACCACATGTTAATCGAGACAAAATGAAGTCCATTAAATTGCGCAGTTTTAAAAAAAAAAAAAACATTGAAATAGCTCTTTTCATAAGAAAGTTATGGCGAGGTGAGTTTAAAAATATTTTGGTAATTTGTTGTTTTTTTTTAAATATTACTGTTTTTTTAATATAGTTTATAATTTTATTTCAATGAAATATATACCAAAAGAAATGAAATTGAATGAGGAGTAAAACTTAAAAAAATTTGTTGTTCTACATTCTTTAGAAAAAAAGTTATGAGTGATCAAAATTAAAAAAAAAATATTTCCCTATTTTTCCAGTTTTTTGTCTATATCTTTTCTCTCGACCAATGGAGAGAGTCGTCAATTTCGATTTTCTATGTAAGAAAACATGCCTTTTCGACTGGTGAAAGTCCCATTTGGTTATACCTCAGTTTTTTTAGCTCCGAAACTAGAAGGCTTTTCGCGCTCCATCCGACGGACTAGGAGTAGAATTGTAATATTACGTTAACACGGCCATCCTGCTATTTCACTAACATATTATTATGCACTTTTATGTTTGTGTTGTATAATTTTCTGATCTAATTTGTAATTTGTTGATTAATACTACTCGTATGTGTAATTTCCTATTCTGTAATAAAGCTTTGCCTGTTGAATAGTATATTATAATAGGCTTGTTTCTGCAGCAATCACCAACTAGTCAGAAGGATTGTGGTTGCTTGAAAACAGCTTTCTGACTGGTTTGGAATGATTTGATTCGGTCTGACTAGTTTGGGATTTCTGCAGGAACAGGGCTAATAAAATAAATAAAAATAAAATAACAAAGCTAGCATATTCTTGAGCAATAAACTTAAATTGTTAATTAAAGTTCCTGAGTGTATTTCCTGGTAATATACGTTTTCGTTTTATAACTACACCGTTATATATTTTTGTTAGTGCAGTGAAAATTTTCCTTAACAATCACTTCACTCTACAATTTTCCCGGAGCACAATAAGTATCATCAGAAAATATCGGCATTAAAGTTACAAAAAGTCCAACATATTTTAGTCGAGATGTTGCCTCGCTAATGCTGTAACGTGAAGGCAACGTGATTTATAGGATTTTTCAGTTGCAACTGTCAACACCAAACATCTCCAAACCAACGACATGGCCATTATAGTATTTCAACCTCGCGTCGTGCTCGTGGAAATGAAATACTAAACAGTAAATCATAGCCACTGACTTGTTCCAGTATTTAATATTCAATTTACATATACATTTTTATGATACTATATCAGCTGCAGATAATATCGCAATTTATATGTATAGGCAAATGTAAGAATATTAATTAAACTACAATATATGTAACAAATTATTTTAATGATCCAAATGTAGAAAATAAAGGACTAAATAGTTAAGATTATTTTTACAACTTTCAGTAATAGGAAACATATTTTTTACCTACTTTTATTATTTTTTATTGGTTTCAGTCAGTGTAATCTAATATAAATATAATAGTTTTGTTATAACAATTCTGGATTTCCTTTTTCAATAAATTGGTTATTTATGGAATTTTATATTTATGTTTACCGTTATATTGATATTTATATCCGATTAATATCCGAATTTTTTCTTTATATCTGTGTGGAAAATGAAACAAAGAAAATATTTCTGTATCTACGAATTGAGCTTTACTGAATATTGCAAGTCATAATATTTTTTGGCTTTCAGTTTTAAATCACAAGTCATTCTTTTTGGAGTTAGGCACTATTTTACTATACTTAAGTATAGTTTGTTTATGGTACCTATTGTACTCTAAAAATAGTAATAACAAGAAACATAATTTAAATGTAGATATAGTCAAATGCAGGTAAACACAATTCATTGACTGACTTATTGCATAAATATTGGAATTCTATACAACAAATCAGTTTTAAATTAGCAAGCTCTGATGATTAGCAAAATTTGCTACTATGCCAATTTTATAGGGTGATTGACTAGAAGTGTATACATACCCCTTTAAAAAGTATAGTATAAAAATCATTATCAAAATAAATTGTATTTTATGGTATTCATATGGTATTTTATACATTTTTCGGAATAATACGAATTTATTATGTTTCTTTTAGTATACATTTTTCACAACTGTACCTGTTAATTGCTAAAAAACAATGTTAAAACAAATTAGAGACAGAAATAAAGAAAAAAAAAAAACAAATTCGTCATGAAACCCTCACCGATACTCGTATAGAGCGGTAAAACTTTTTTTAGTATATTATTGGGGCTACCTATATATTCGCCTCTAATTATTACTTAAGGTGCTTGACACTTCTTATGGCATGTTTTTCTGTTATCGAATATGACTTAAATACATATATGGGTTAGCTTAGAATTAATTGAAAAAAAATTTCACATATCTATTTTAAAACCTTAATATGTACCTTAGACCTTAAACAAAAATGTTATCAACAAATGAAAACTTGCTTTGTGGACGTTTATTTATTTTATTTGTGGTACTGACACAACGACAATTTTTTCTTTTATATCCTGCTAATTTGCTGTCTTTTCTCTAAGTATCTGACATTTATATTCACTGGTAATATGGTTGTTTATACTCTATGATCTACTAAATTGAAGTTTTTGTTGATGTTTCTGATGGTGTAGCAATTTATATATTATATTTAGTTAATTCCATTAGAGGAAATCAAAGCATCAACGGTAGTTGTGAGAGAAATGTATAGTTTTTTGGGACTTAATAGATAAAAGTAATATAAAAGAGCTAAATTTGTTGATGACAATCGAGCAAGGGTAAGATAAAGTCAACTTCAAAGCATTCCGAAATCAGCAATAATGATTATTTTAAAAGCTAAAAATTTCTTTTGATATATTTTCAACAAGGTTCTATTTTTAAGATATAAGACACATTACATATTTCTATCACAGGCGTGCAGATTGTTAATTGAATTTTACATTTTTCATGTTGGAAATGTTCTATATTTTCGAAGCTGTGTCCAACTAGTGTCATTCACGATTATATACGGCAAATAAATAATAATACTTTATTACATTTTATCCTATCACATCTTATCAGGCGGCGATAGTTTTATTCCTGACAAAGTTCAATTTATAGGATTATTCGTATTTTTAAGAACTACGTGCAGTCCTCATAAAAAGATATACAAATACAAAATATATTATAACAATAATTATGTCAACCAGTAATTACTAGGCACATTAATTTATAACTTTGAGTGGAAACGTTTTTCTTCCTTATGGAAGTAGTAATCAAGTAGTTTTATAACACCGAATTTTGTTCAGGAATATGTGCCTATGAATTCTTCTCTCTATGGTTAAAGGTACAAACTTTAATCGATCAATCAAAAATAAATACTAAGTACATTTATTTTCGATGCCTAGCACTACAAATTTAATTGAATTATAAACGTAGTTTCAAAAAAGCATGCCTATATTTTTTTTAGTTGTTTACTTATTTGTTTAGATATTTAAATATTTCTCTCACATACACATACCAAAAACCTTGTTAAAACTTCTAATTGATTGTTTTTAACTTTATAGAATTACAAGAAGCAAAACTATCCGAAACGCCGCGCCGTCTTGATTCTAGAAATGAATTGCTCTTGATTTATTTTCAGTGTAAACACTTTTCTAAAATGAGTAATAAATTAATTTTGTTCGCAAGATTTACCGAGATATTTTTCACCAAATGTTTATTGAGTTTCAAATTTACGTTGTTGTTTCATATTTCATATAGTTTCAGGGGATATTGCCCTTACTTAATCAAGACAGTTTTTGTAAAACCGAAGGACTAGTAATTTAGTTTTGTTTAAACACTTCTATCCTTGAGAGGTCTTACTGCTCATATTTTTTGATAAAACGAAAAAATTATCAAGTGGTTTAAATATGGTGAATATAGAGTTGTCTTATACAAGATAGCCTGTAAATTAGAATATGCGTATTTTTATGGATCAAACTCTTAAAGACTGCTGCTCATTGAATCCTTAGAGAATTAAAACCTTTTCAGGGATGAAATAAACATATTCTTTATTCTCTACGTCCGGAAGTAACCTGCTATGCAAACGTAGTATTTTTGTTTGGATTGTACATGACATTTCAATTTTGTGTTTTAAATATGAGGGGCAACTTTTTTAACTTAACTGCTTCAGAAGAAGGCACTTGTGAAAATTATTAATAAGTGAAGTAGGTATTTAAAACTAACTAAGCTAACTATTTAATAAACAATCACGTTGACACACAGGTACAGGAACCCATCCATTATGGCGTTAGGTGAGTAACTTTCTTACCTTATGATATATCACTACCTAAATTGGACTAGCTTATGATATCTCAAAGTAAAAAAGCTTAGTAGTAGAAATACAATATATTTGTAACAAAAACCATTAGAATCTTTTCGTTAAATAAATATAGTTTTAAATAAAATGGAATTGATTCAAATTTGGGAAATATTATTATCAAATAGTAATTAACGCCGTAGATAGAAAAAACGTTCATTTAATAATAACTTAATAACTATTTCAGTGCCATTGCGAGAATTGCCTTTTTTAAAGAAATTGCCTGTTTCGCATCAAGCAGCCTTAGTCTTCTTTTAACTAATCATGTTTTCAAATAATTCAGTTTCTAAAATCAATAAAGAAATATTTACGTGGTTATCTAGAAACAATAAATTTGTTTAAAATACAAATTTGATTTGATTTAAATAAATCGTTTTGTGTCTATTATAGGGTGGGTATTAGACTGTTTGTCAACTTTAGAAGAAAAAGTAGTAACATTTTATTTCCTGTCCAATTTCAACAGTTACAACAAAAGAATCTGGTATTTCGTTTTGGTAAATTCATGAAGTTGTCACCTTTATTAATTTTTAATGTGTATAATTTAGTGTATTCAAAAAGTTGACATCGTTTGGTGATCATTCAACTGCTTGGTAAAAACACTACTAATATAATGTATGGAATAGAGAATAATGACTAATTTATTGTTCAATACTATATCTATGTATAAAACACTAGTAACTGTGTTACAATCTTTCATGACTTTAGTCTCTGTTCTTTACTAATAAATGCTATATAGCAAAAGGTACAAAATATAACCATAACCATGTATTATATACATTAAACACCAACTTATACTTTCTCCAACTAACCAACAGTTACAATCTACCTAAATTACTACGTGTATTCCAAACAATAGCTAATTTTAGGCAGTAGGTTGGAAAGCATATTAGGTATAATCTTTATTGCTTAAAATATACAAAACAAGTACGGAAAAGGTGATTTAATGAAGCAAAACAAAGGGTGGTTAAAGATTAAAATTGTAATTAAAGCAGGCAACTTTTTAGCAAGCCTGTGTTCAGGGTTATTAAATATGCAACCGTAAAAATAGCACACACGGAATTCAGCTAAGAAGAGCAATGTTGTTCCTTATTCGCATTTGAGTTAAATATTTCAACCCTAGTACAGCGAATTAAAAGGTTTTCAGCTTAAATAATACATATGTCTATTAAAGCAGAATGAAGTACCACTGAACTATAATGGAAGACACAAAAACGTATTTTCTCCAGATATTTAAACACAAAACATATATATTCAAATTCTGTATAGGTACATTCACTCAATTCAAAAATACATTCATGTTTGTAACTTAATTCTAGTGCAGCTGTATGGTTTATTGCAGTTTTTTTTGGGATTATACCACTTGTAAAATAAAAAACCTGGAAACAAAAAGCATTCAAAATAAAAATTAAAATGTAGTCTCAAGGCAAACTTCTAAAATTTGCCCCAAAAATCCAGTGTATATGCAATAAAAATAAATATATGACAAATTAACTAAATTCGATTTGTGGTTTCTTAGTTTGGTATAAAATTCTGCGGTATTACAAACGCTGTTTAGAATTATGTCTAAACAAAAGAATATAATAAAATTCAACCACTTAAACACTTCACTAGCTTTGTTTTAAATGTTTCAGTCGATTTTCGACTCGTCGGCAGTAAAAGTTTATATAAAAGAAAGTCCATCTGACAATTTATTACAAATACACCGTGCTCTGTTCAAGAAAATAGTTATGAACAAGTTTTTCAATTAATTTTGAGGCCCCCGTATACAACTAGCTAATTTTGAAAAACCTCTTCCACTCTCAAGGGCCGGTTTTATAATCAAATTTAAAGGAACTTTAGGTAAAGTTACCTTTTAACACCTTGGATACAATTGTCTCAATAATAGTAAGGTTTCATAATAAAAAATAAAGAAGATTTAACTAGTTACCTTGAAACTAGCGGTTACATGGACACTATTACTGAGACAATTGTATCCAAGGCATTAAAAAGTAACTTTAGCTAAAGTTCCTTTAAATTTGATTATAAAATTGGCCCCTAAAAATAAAAATTTCCGCTGTAATTGTTTCTGAAGTTTAAGTTTTTGGAACGGTGCAGAGCAACATTGATTTAAAAAATCGCTGTATTTCGAAACACACTTTACTTTATACCTATATGGCAAAAATTATATAATGTGACCATGAATCTTCACGTATAATCAAAAATGCCATATGATGCAGTGTTTCATTTAAAATAAAAAAGTAGGTGGTTACTTCCGATATCTCGAAAAGTGCAACGGCCTTGAAGATATTTTTATTGAAGAGATCAAGGGCAGTAACCTAGACATTCAAATTTTCAAAAAACTTATCACTGTAACAGCCTATCTTTGCTTCTAACGAACCAATTGCATAAATATAACCCCATACAGAATATATATTTACTTATATGTTATTTAGCTTGCTAGCCAGTTAATTAAGCGAATGCTGAGTGTTCAGGAGATAAAATGCGAACAAAATATATCAAGGGGTTGGTTTACGTTCGAAGAGTTTTGTAAAATATGGATATTTCAATTTTTCATTAACTAGAATGAATGCGAGAACCACAAGAAAAATGTACGTATAACGGCCATTTCAAAAATATGATATTTTGAAGGAGACCCTGTTGAAATTTTTCGATAACTGACTATAAATAATTACTAAAGAGGTTTTAGAGAAATTAGAGAGACAGCCAAAGTAACGTAATCAGTAGTAGACTTCCATCTGCTGAAAAAGTCATATATTGTTAAATTTTATTTGAATTAATATGCTCAAATAATAGCCTCAACAGTTTACTATTTATAGTGTATACAGTATACCTACTGTGTAATATTTTAGCTACCATAGATGATACAAACGCTGCAACAGAAATTGTTGGGCCGTGTAACAAAGTTGAAGCGGTAGTGGCTATTTTAATATCAAGGATTTGGTAGAAATAAGGTTCAGCAAAATCTGATATTGAATGCGTAGTCTATCCAGCCGACAACATATGTAATCACAGCATATCCGCTTAAGTTATTTTCAAGATATTAACAGCCGCTTGGTAGGCGAAAAGATTGTGCAACTTTTGCACTTGTTTTTGGTTTTCAGATAAATAAATTAAATTTGAAAATCGAAACTTCTTTGCCTAATGACTTAATAGATTATGTTAATAACAGTATTTAGGAAAATCGATCAACATTACAAGATAAGAATATAAGAATTGATTTTTTATTCCATGCACGGTGAAATGGTTTATACGAAATTATATAGGAAATTTGCAGAACATATGCACATGAACAGGCTTGGAATATTTTCAGGGAGTCTACAAGAAGTAATAGAATTAACAGGCGATAGATGACGGATCAGAATGAATGATAGCTCCACTGAAGGTAGCTCCCAACTCCTTCTTTGTTAAAGGTGATTGACGCCCTGTCAGCACTGACATCGCGTCAACTAATTTAATCAGTGCGACACGTGACACAAAACCAGTAACATCAAATGAAACAAAAATTAAATATATTGCCTGAAATAACTATGCCGTGCTGCATTAAATATGCGATTTAAATATAAACGGATTTAACCATAACATACGACAAACCTGGCCAATGTACCGGGCTCTATAATCAATTATTAGAAATGCTTGAAAATTTTCAATTTATTGCATCTCACCTGAGAAATAGAAAAAGAAATTACGATATGGCGCCAAATTTAATTTAATGCTATAATTCATCTTAATTTTTAAAAAGTACACTAATTATATTTTTGGGATTGAAACTTTTGGAATTTTTATGCAGGAAACCATTGTCATCAAAATTGAATATCGATGAAGCGCCTACATTTTATGACGGTTTTAGGGGCACGTTTAATTTGAATAAAAATTAGGATCATTATCTTCTCATATTTTTAATCGATATGATTATGACTTGGGTTTTTTAATAGAGATATTATTGGCAAAATGAAGTGAAAGAAAAAGAAAATATTTGGTTAAACATAACGTTAAACAGGAAATATACAAACAATAATTTAAAATAACGTAACAAAACATAAACGTAGTTCAGAAAATGATCGCATTAACGTTGTTTTGTTGGTATTTGTTTACAAAGTTGGTGTGTGTTTTCTTACTTCGCAGGTATTATAATATTATTTGTATATACATATTGTATATATACATAATAAGTATGCCCCCTAGCGTCGACGTAAAAAGATCGTTTTTATTTAATAAGTTTGTAAATAAGTTTAACAGACATTCTCGCAATGTTCATATTGTTTTCCTTAATTTTGTTTGTCATAACCCTGTCATATTTTAATTTTATAGTAACAAGCCCTGGAAAAATATATAATATAAGATATCAAATCACTGTGAATAGTTTTTTCACTAGTTTCTACTAGTGTCACCGGATAATTGAATACTGGAGTAAAAACAAGTGTGTTTCTTACAAAACAGTTACAAAACTAAGCTGGTACTACGAAGAAGGTCCGTCAAGTTAGCGACTCATATGTTGAAATTTTACAGTTGAGTTAGTAAATAATTTTGTGCTCATTTTGTGCTAATTTGTGCTGTAGGTTGTAAATTTTGTGCTCCATCCATTTTCGAGGTAAGCCAAAAACTAAGATGAGTCGCCAGCTTGACGCTGCGACTCAGACATCGAATTTTTGATATTTAATGTTTCCAACATTTTGTGCTAATTTTGTGCTAATTTGTGCCGTAAGTTATAAATTTTGTGCTCTATCGGTTTCCGAAATAATCCGAAAACTAAAATGAGTCGCCAGCTTGACGCTGCGACTCACATATCGAATTTTTGATATTTAATGTTTCCAACATTTTGTGCTAATTTTGTGCTAATTTGTGCCGTAAGTTATAAATTTTGTGCTCTATCGGTTTCTGAAGTAATCCGAAAACTAAAATGAGTCGCCCGCTTGACGCTGCGACTCACATCGAATTTTTGATATTTAATGTTTCCAACATTTTGTGCTAATTTGTGCCGTTATAAATTTTGTGCTCTATCGGTTTCTGAATTAATCCCAAACCTAAAATGAGTCGCTAGCTTGACGCTGCGACTCACGTATCGAATTTTCAAGATCTAGCTTTACAAGTATTTTGTGCTTACTTTGTGCTAATTTTTGCTGTAATTTATAAACTTTATGCTTTATCTATTTTCAGAATAATTCAAGAATTAAAATAAGTCTATAGCTTGGTACTGCTACTCACGTAGCGAATTTTCAAGATCTACCTTTACAAATGTTTTGTGATCATTTTCTGCAAATTTGTGCTGAAACTTATAAACTTTGTGTCCAATCCATTTTTGAAATAATTATTTGTGTTATGCTTTACATATTTTGTGATTTTTTGTTTGTAGTGTATTATTAAATTCTTATATGAATTATCAATATAAAAGATTTTTGAAAGTTAAAAATTGACAAACATGAAAACACAAAAAGGCATATCAATTCACTAATGACACTAAGCAATTTCTATAACTAATTGAAAACCTCTATAACCGTTAAAACAAACACTACACATCTATTTACTCATTACGCCATCTATCCGATTTAACCGCAACGACTACTGATTAGTACGTTCCCTTTAGTCAGGTAATTTTGAGTCATTTTTCTGCAGTATCTACTTGAAGAAAAATTGATTAAAAACATATTAAATTAGAACTTCGTTATTTTTAATTATCAATTCTATAAGTGAGATATATAGTATATTTGAGATGGAACACAAATTGTTAAATAAAACGAGTTACTACGATTCCAATAACAGTACATATTTATAGCGTTGACGTCGAATTCGAGCTATATAGCGTCTTATTCGACGCCTTCTGTTGTAAAAAAATCGATACATGACTCTCACCGTCAAGCTGGCAAATCTTGTTAGCTCTTAAATTATCTTTAAATTAGATAAAGCATAAAATTTATAAGTTCCAGCACAAATTAGCACATAGTAAGCATAAAACACTTGTAAAGCTAGATATTAAAAATTCGATACGTAAGACGCAGCATCAAACTTAGCTTTCTAATTATTTCAGAAACCGATAGAGTACAAAATTTATAACTTACAGCACAAATTAGCACAAAATTCGCACAAAATGTTGCAAACATTAAATATCAAAAATTCGATATGTGAGTCGCAGCGTCAAGCTGGCGACTCATTTTAGTTTTCGGATTATTTCGGAAACCGATAGAGCACAAAATTTATAACTTACGGCACAAATTAGCACAAAATTAGCACAAAATGTTGGAAACATTAAATATCAAAAATTCGATGTCTGAGTCGCAGCGTCAAGCTGGCGACTCATCTTAGTTTTTGGCTTACCTCGAAAATGGATGGAGCACAAAATTTACAACCTACAGCACAAATTAGCGCAAAATGAGCACAAAATTATTTACTAACTCTAATGTAAAATTTCAACATATGAGTCGCTAACTTGACGGACCTCTACGAAGACCTTGTATTAGGAGGGTGAGAAGTGAGAAGATAATCATATCTAAAGAATTGTGAAAATTAGTCATACCGCAGAGGTCCATATAAGGCGTATTTAACCCCATTTATTATTTTAACATACCAAAAACATAACATAATTATACCTATTTTATTAATTGTTTGAACACACTAAACGTTCCCAAAGAACAAGTGAAAAAGTTCCATAGTTTCCTTGAATAGAGAATAATAGTTTTAGCGTCGTTATAAATATTATAAATTGAAAATAACAGAGGGTATAAATATATTTTGAACAAATTATTTTAGTTTCTCTATCTATGTGTATAGAAATCAAATATTGCTTCCATAATATGCCGCGGCGATAGCTCAGTCTGTTAGGTGCTGGGTGGTAGCTTGTGACTAACAGAATGGTATATCGCGGCGCGAGTTCGAATCTCGCTAGGGGAGAAATGGCACCTCTCCCAGGGAATGGTTGTGTGTCTGCGTTTCTTTCATGTGTACCCTCCCTCTACACAAGCCTTAGGCTTTCAGTAGGGAGGTTGTCCATTTCTGTGGTGTGTTTTATGTTTATGTTTTATATTATAAAAAATAAGTTTACATTGGTATTTCAGAAACAAATAAGTACCTAATATGATTATTCTGATTGCAATAGTTGGTAGGTAATGTTATTTTTACAGAAGTATATACCAAGTTAGTCTGTTGCATTATGAAAAATTGCCATTTTAGAACTAATTTTGTATTGATAAAAATAGTTTTTTAAGGGTATCTATCTTAGAAAATATGTTATGTGACTTTCGTTGGCAAAAAATGTGGCGAAGTCGTGCTCAAGAGTACCTTAATCATGTTTCTAGTTATAACCGTGTGGGTAAATCGTAGATACCATAATCATGACTAGAAGTCAATCACGTTGATCTTTTTTTAAAATTCACCATTCCTATTGCAAGTTTTGTAATTAAGATGGTTAAATCGAAGACAGCTCACAGATAGAGTAGCAGTTTCTTATACTTCTTATGTGTTCTACAAATTAAAAATCTATTTTGTGAAGATAATTTCAACGGGCTTAATCTATTTATATTATGTATCCGCGCCATTTTACTGTTTAATAATTATTATATCCAGGCATGACAATAAAACCGCAGGTTGGCAGACTAGTAAAATTCTGATTAGAGAGTCATAAAAATCACGTTCAGTGTAAAAAAAATATTCAGTGCCGCATTCGCTACTGTAAATTTTTTACGAGTTTTGTTAGATATATATTTTTAAAATAGTTTTAAAATTAATGTTTCTTCAAGCTATAGTACGAGCAATAAATAACTTTTAGAAATGTCAGCGAAGTTATATAAAATTTATTTTCATTTCCTGGGTAATCCCTTTCTCAAAATATAAATACCAGGTTTATGCATAGTTACTACCTACATTCAGCGTCAGTCGATACGCAATACACCTATGATATTACCCCACAATGTCAGAAACTTACGTTCAAAATCGTTTGTAGTCGAAAAAATTCCCGTCCCGAATTCCGAAAGTTAATAGTACGGTAAGAAATTATTTTGAGTAGCAGTAACATTTTCTAAGTAGTTAAGAAATGAGAAATGTTTCTCAATTTGGGAGGCAGGTTAATTTCCTCAGAAATTAAAAATATACACAAAACTAATAAAAATAAAAATATTACAACAAAAATTTACCTTCCACTAACTTTTTATTATTTTATGGGATATCAGAGTTTGAAGCAGACATTTTACAAAATTACCAGTTTCAAAATTTTGTTACAACCACCTCATAACTAAGTAAGGGCCGGTTTCACAATCATATTTAGAGAACTTTACCGAAAGTTGCTGTTTAGTGCCTAGGATACAATTTTTTCAATAATAGTAAGGTCAGATTTCATTGTAAAACATAAAGGGCTAAAGTTGCCTTGGTACTTTGGATACTATCTCGGATACTATTACTAAATTACTATTACAATGTTAATCATGGCTCCATGATTAACGCAACTAATGTTTGCTTTTGTTTTGTATTTTATTTGTTCTTTTTATTTTTTATTTTTTCTCTTAAATTTGTCGTATATTTTATACTATTGTCAACATTTTCTCTGTAATTGGGTAAACCCGTTGAGAATAAATGTATTATTATTATTATTATTATTATTATTATTATTATTATTATTATTATTATTATTATTATTATTATTATTATTATTATTATTATTATTATTATTATTATTACTAAAACCGTTGTATCGCAAAGTATTAAATATTAACTTTAGTTAAAGTTCCTTTAAATTTGATTATGAAACTGGCCCTTAGTTAGATAAAATAAAAGGTGCGCAAAAAATAAAAGTCGATGAGTTTCAGATTTAAGTAAGTAGGTACCTACTTATTTTTGTAACTCCCTTCCTTTATGTGCATACAAAACAGAATATTGTGTTTTACATCTTTAAAATAGCCTAAAATGAGTTATTATCTAAAATACGAAATGTTAAACGAAACTATCTTAAAGACTATGTAAATAAATGAATACATTTTTCCTTGTAATTGCTGAAAAAAAACATAAGTACCTACAAACAAAGAAAGCATACCATCTACTCGTACATGCAGAGAAATTCTTTGCCATTCCACGAATTTATAGCCTTTTAAATAAGGCATATATCAAAGGAAAAATGTAAGGGTACATAAACACTGCAACATCAACATAGGATTTCAAGAAGTAAATATTATTGTATTCAAATTCTGGGAATGATTTCATAGGTCTCAATATTTGAATTATATACTAAACTAACAATAACTAACTAGGCGGAACATTCAAAGGACGTAGTTTTTTTTATCCAATTACTCATCGAAAATTGTAGCGAATCTATTTTTTAAGATGCTATGCCAAAGAGCACGCGAATATGAAAAATAAATTAATGCCTTACTGGAAATCATAATACTCGATGCAGCGAGTTCTTTAATGACGTATAAAGTGCGATTCTTGAGGGTTTGTTGTATCATCATTACCATAGTTGTCGTATTGTTGTACTTTCTGGTAATATTTGGAATTATAAATTACCCACAGAGGACATATTGAGCTCTGTTCTTCCCTCCCCAGCCTTTTAAGGTTGATTTTTAGGATCAAATACGACCCTTTGAAGGACTATATTTAAAATTTTAGTACCTATTAAAAATTAACAAGAAAGTCAATCTTTTGTGATAGTTATTTAACGTTGCTGGCTCAAAAGAAACTAACAAATCGAATTATAAGAAAACTGTGTTCTTTTCATACAGGTACTACATATGAAGATGCTTCAGTATACTATTGAAATACGGAACTTTCATTATTGTGGTAATAAATGTAAATCTGTAATGTAAATTTAAATATCTATCCACATGTGTTCTTTATTTTTAATTACTGTACTGTATTAGAGATATAATATATGGACGAGTTTTTTTTCTGTAGTCAAACTGAATTAAAAGACCAAGGTCTTTGGAATTGTAAGTATATTGGATGAATATACATCGTCTCAATTTACTGTAAAAGAATATTTAGCTCTACTTCAAAGATGCGAGGGCGACGAATTCCTTCTACGATAATTTTGTTCTTTTGTCCAAATTTCTTAAGAGTCTCAATATCTGCTAGCAACCAGGCGTTTTGAGTATATTATGCGCTCAACAAAGACACACATAATGGCTAAAAAACAATAAAGAACAGCGACAAAGCTTTAGGTAATATGAAACTTTTAACGTATCTAAAAATTTTGACATGCGTGTAATTTTAATTCTTTTGTTCAGCGAATTTCACGGTACGCCAAGTTTATTGAAAACTGCTTGCTTTATTGTTACTCAAAGGAATTGGTCGTCTAATGAAAAATATCACTTTTCCATAGTGAAGTTCTGAATATCGGTGGGCTAGTCGCTTGCTAAGAATTTAGTGTTTCGATCGATTAACCCCCAGAGCTAACAGGTCGTGGGTTCGAATCCCCATTTAGCCACAATTTTTAATTAAATCGTCTACTCGTAAAACATATACTGACAACAATTTCGGCGTGTGTGCCTAGGATGGGAATAATGTTATTTTGGTGTAAATGTACGTGTTGATGTTTGACTGTCTCTTTAACTAATAATGTTCCGCCCTCTCTCCCACACAGGTGGGAGACAAGACAAGAGTGTCGGATTATCTTCTGATTAGAATGAGGTTAGAGATATTAGTATCATTATATATTATAGTTCTACTCATACAATGTTTTATTAAAAACTAAGTAATGTTGATTTAAAGAATTATCAATTAAACAGTACGACCTGATTACTGATAATTTATTTGAGTACTTTATGTATTACTTTGAGATGATTTTATTGAAACACGTACGAAACTATACTGCTGAAAAATTGAAATGGATAGATTTTGAATAGATACCCAAAAACTGATCAATTTAATATTATGTAAAATTCTTAAAAATAATTTAGTTTTATTGAAACGGTATGAAAATGGTTCCACTGTCATCAAGTCTAATTGTCTGTCAATAAAATAGAGGCCCGGGTATTTATTTATTTATTTGTTTAAGTATTAATATATATCCAGCAGCCTTATATTGCCATTAATAGAAGTATATGACAAGAAAAAAATGTGTGTAAACATACAGAAAGTATAGAAGAATTATAAGAGAAAAATGGACGAAATGAACCTATAAATGTTATAACTAGTACAAATATACATAGACCAATTATTTTTACACCAGTTAAGTATATACTGAAAATATATACTGCAATCTAGAGCAAGTTCTTCTAAGTCAATTATTTCGGTAAGATCAAATGAACTTCCGGGGTGTCTCACTTAAAATTATGAGCAGATTTTTGTTTGTAGTCAATCATAAAAACAAATAAATTCATTAATTTATTATTAAATTAGGTAGTGCCACTAAGAAAATTTGTCCAGTACCGATTTGAATCCGGTAACAAACATTAAGTTGCCCTGTTAAAAAATTGTGGATAAAGTGCATGTTATATACACATTTTTTAAATATAAGTAAAGAAAAAATACATAGATGAGCAGATACGTTATCACAAGTAACGTCAAATATTTTTACTAGTAGTAATTAAAATCAATTAAACGTGTAGGTATTTCAAATAAAATATTTTGTAATAATATATATCAGATAGACAGAGACGAGAATCTCACAACAAATCACTCACGCCCTTTTTATCACTAACAGCAACAATTCCAATATATTTTATTTGCTTGTCCAATAACAAGGCTTGTTAAAAACTGCCGCGCCATAAAACGACAATTCTTCGCCTCCGAAAATTCCTAAAGGATCGAAAGCATTGATGTCGGCAATATATTACAATTCTCACTTAATAGGAAGAATGGTTGGTTGTTTTTTCCTCAACTAACAAATAACCAGTGTTAACGCTACCGGGGTTGAGTTCACATAAGAGAAGCTGTTACGAATTAGCCTTAGGGTGAGATATATGTTGCTGTCCTGCTGTGGTAGAACAAGGATAACCGGCTCCTGCCTGTTTCCCACTGTGATGTTGGGGTTGGTAAACAAGTAAAATTGACCACTTCTTTGACCGCATACAGTGAATCTAATTAACTACTGTATTGAGTTAATATGTAGTATATTATATTTAGGTTGGGCACCAGAGGTAATAATTTATATTAACAAGTTTTTATCAGATGATACGGCTTGGGTAAAATGTGAATTATGGAGTCGAATGGAGATATAAGAGAGAGTTTATTAATACCCTGGTGTTTGATTAATCTGTATTGTTCTTTAACATGGGGAGTGCGCAAATGTGTAGCAAAAAACAACAAATCATTTTGTTACATTTAACACCACAGTTGATTATCTTCTCCTTGTGAATTCTGATAAATGAGGACAATTTTGGTATTAAAGGTTAATTTATTACGTATTAATTACTATTTTATGAATAAAGTAAATAATATATTTATGAAAACGGACATAAATTAAACAATATCTATTTTTTTCTTTTTGTTGTACTTATAAGGTTTATAGAATACAGTAGTAGTAGTAATAATAATAATAATAATAATAATGAGCCAGAAAATTAAAGTGTGTGGATGAGGGACCAGCATGTTATTATTTTGCGGGCCATGGGTGCGAGTATGAAATGGTTTTGATAACTTTATTTATAATAAGATTTACCGCTTCCTTCTAATGGAGATAAAGCCTTTTGTTGTTTACCATTTGGTAACTAATAATAGGGGTACCGGCAGCTGAGCTGTAACACTAGACCAGAATCGATGATCGAATTGTTGGTGGTTGAAATCCATCTACAACCATGGATACCTGTGAATGTTAAAGTGAAATGGTAAGTCAATGTAAGTTTAATAGGGAAAAAGGGCCGATCGATACTCGTTAGACAGTTTGCTACTTTTACTTTTATATTTTACGCTATACCTACTACATAGGGTGGTAAATAAAGCAACAAACAATTATATTTTATGAATTGCTGCCAAAATAATCTCATCATACGTATTAATACAAACATATATTTTTATTAAAACATATGTAAGTTTTGAGATAAATATAAATCGAATTTTTATGATTAACGATAACATTTTATTTAAGACTGTATTAGTGTAAAAAAACCCATCTTTTAATGTTTTAATTACTGTTTTAATTACTAAGATACAAATATTTAAAAACTGGTCTTTTCAAATTTTTAAAAAATTTTCTATGTAGATCCCAGACACTTTTGCGACAGCAAATTATATACCTATACAGGGGGCACAAGCAGTAGGTTTTTTTATATGGAATACTTTGTACATTTTTATTTATTTATTTATTTATTTATTTAGAATACACTAGCTGACAGCAAACCCAATTAATGGGTGGCATTAATGGGTATCATAAAAATTACAAAAAGATATAATAATGTACAATATTAGAACATATATAACATAAAATTAACATAAACAGTGGATACAGCAAATAATATAACAGAGTACAACATTTAACAATAAAATTTTTAATTTCTAAAATCGTATGTCAGAAATTAGAAGCAATTTTCCTCTTAATCGACGCAATAGTGTCATGGAAAACATTGGGTGTCGGAAGATAAAACAATGGTAAGGTGGGGAACATAAAGACGTAGGGAGTATAACAAATCCCACCACTAACGAATTACACATATGACCAGATCGTTGCATTGAAATCGTTAGAGTAAATTTTCTTGAGATATTCCTCGGGGTGGATAAATGTCATCAGATTTGAATCATAAATATTATTATATTTCCTATGTATATTTTCTAATTTGCTGATATGAATTTGATACTCTGGATCCCATACAATAGAGGCATATGCCTTACTAGAGCCATATTGTTAAGGGTGCTGCTTCTGAATACCTACTGCCAAAGCAACTTTGTTGACCTGGGCTGAGGGGCAAGGGGGCTCCAATACTAGCAAGAACTACTGAAAAAAACCCTTCAAAAATAAGAACTAAAAAAACTATTGGAGTTAAGCAGGTTGCACCTACGAACTTTAACTGACCTGTATACTAGTCACTGCCGTTTAAAATATTATCTGTATAAATTCGGCCTACCAGAAGATGCTGAGTGCCGCTTGGGCTTAGAAGATGATGAAACGGCAGAAGACATATTATGCACCTGACCCGCTGGGGAAAGGATCAGATACTCATTATTTGGCAAAGTATAACTTCTGCCAGAGGATCTGAATAAGTTCTCACCCAATAAGGTGATCAGCTTCATGAAGAGGCTGGACCTGTTGGGTGAAATATAAGCAGGTGTGAGCGACAATAGACCACATGGTCGCCGTAGAGGGTCCGGTTTTCGCCCCACTGACTTTTAAACCTAACCTAACCTAACCTAACCTAACCTAACCTAACCTAACCTAACCTAAGTTATACAACTCAATTAAAGTCGGTTAATCTGATGAACGACCGGGTCGTTATTTATATATTTTAATCAGCTATCTTTGAACCAACATCAGAAATTCTCTAGTAAATCTTAACCATAATCACTATATCATTAAAATCATCAAACTTTCCACAGGTATAGGATCTAATGGAATTACACTTGTTTAAAATTAAAAATGTATAGTAAACGGCTGAGTAAGAAACAATCATTTTCAATTTTACTACAGCCTGGACTAGTCCCAATTTACTGATAAAAATACTTATCATCTCTGATACATATTATAGACGCTATTAAATATTGGTACACATAGCTACACATGTTCCATTAATGTTTTGGATGTGTTACAATCATTCTCCAGTACAAATTGTTATTTTTTTTTACTTAAACTCATCATATTACAAAATCACTTGCTTTGTACAGAAGACCAGAAATATACACTATTGAAATAAAAAAAATTGTATCGCTTAGTTATAAACTAGTGATGTAAAACGGATTTTTTTCCGCAGACAAATTTGACATTTTTGAAAAAATCTGGTAAAGAAAAATATGGTTTTTTTCTCCAGCAAAATATACCTTTCTGTCCATCGGAAAAAAAATTTAAATATCCAGACAAAAACAGATATTGGACAAAAATCCGAAAATTTTAGGACAATAATTGGACAAAATTCTGACAAAAATCGGATTACCCGCCTTTTTTACTGTCATCTATTATTAACTTATAAAACTTGTATTTGGCCTTTCTGATTTGCTTTCATTAGGTATAGTATAAATAGTAATTACAACATTTTAAAAATTTATTTTGGTGACCAGAAGTTTACTGAAAGGTAAATAAATACTTAGGACTTGGGTACAAGTGATTGTATTGTTGGCTGTTAAAATAATATGAATAATAGGTAGGTACTTAACCGAATACTGTGCTTTAAACTTTAAACGGAAATAAATATTTATTTTTAATCTTTTTAATTTTAATTATTCTATTTTTATTAACGGTTAACATTTTACTGTTCGTATTAGCATCAAAATATGGTCGAAAGTTTTTTAATATATTATATTTCTTAATTGGCTATTGACAAATTATTGATTCGTATTAAAAATATTCAGTTTATTTTTTACATTTTTCAAAAAAACAACAAAAATATAGATAACTAATCATTTTCTATTTTCTATCTTTAATAACTCAATTAATATTGGCTGATACGTTGAAAATGTTAGTTAAACGGCGATCAAAACTAAACTTTAAGAAATGCATTAGAAAATTTCCAATATTTGATTATAACATTCACGTATTTGGTATTAAATTGATCAGTAAATTATGTCTAATTCAATTTTTTACCTCAAAAATGAATTTTTTTTTTGTCCGATTTTGGTCCAATTTTTGTCAGGAAAAAAATCAGACAAAAATGACAGAAACATTTTTTTTTGTCATTTTTACATCACTATTATAAACATTAACAAATTTAATAAAAACGACAGAGTTAAGGTCTATTATAAAAGCGAATAATATGCTCTATACGCCCACTGTTCTGTTAAACGCATAACTCAAGGTGGCCTAGGTTTCGCACCATGTTTTGAAATGTAAATGTAATTTTAATTTTACAATTTCAGTACTGTATATTTATGGTCATATTGTATAATCAAACAGGAACATTATTACCTCTTTTCCTAGCAGTCATATTATATCGCACACTAAAGTACACTGTACACTTTTTATATTTTAGAAGATTACCGCATCATCTTAGCTACGTCTACCACAATAATACACCTTATAATAAAGGTTTAATTATCATAAATTATGTGCATTAAAAACACATTTCGTAAATGGTCTTAATGGACGGAGATGGGACTGTAAAGTGTAAAATATATGTTTCGGTCTTCTTCAGTTCAGACATTAGGAGATTGTCCTTCTTTCCACTATTAATTTAAATGGCTGAATACGCATTCCCCAGAGAGCATTGAAAGCAGTGTCAGCAGGAAGACCACATCAGCAGGAAAGCTCCTCTGAAAGCTTTCACATCACTGAGCTCCTTTGACCGTGTAAAGTCGTGATTTTGAACACTATTTTTTACCTGAAGCTCTAACTGTATTTAATGTTTTTCAATTCCTTGCAGTTGCAGTTAAATGATGGTGTTGCCTTTTATTCCTTTCATTGCTCTGGCAGGATATATGTATTTCTTTTCAATTGAACACAAGCTATACAAGGTACATGTTACCCGTATTAGCATAGAATATACGATACGGCTACGTTATTAATCTTTTAAAATGCGTTACAATTTTCCATTTACAAGAATTACGAATAAACATGATATATCATTTTTATACTTACCCAACGGCTACTATGTATTATACAAAAAAATGTAAAATATATCATATGATTTTGAAAATTAATAGTGATTCTTATGTTAAGTATTAGTTTCAAGAGTAACTGATATTATTTTAATACATCTTGTCCCATTTAAAACGAAGCATAACTTTTGAAAACATATCATCTAGAGTAGAATACAGAGGGAGTTCCCTTTTCCAAATAATTAAGTGAGTTTTATATGTTTTGTATATAAAATTTACTACTTTTTGTTTACTTCTCTAATTCTACCATAGATCGCTGTTCAGAAACATAATTTTGGATCTCTATCTTCTAATGTAATACTCTTTAGAGAGCTGCAATATACTTATACGCTTAGATTTATTGAAAATTTGTCTAATTTCTCTAAATCATTAGCACTACTGTATAATTTTATTTATCTGGATACCAGTTACTGGATACCTTATATTGTTACACTAAGTGCTTCAACTTAGTTTTATATCTGCGTGCTGTAACTCTTTCTGTAGTGGTTTTTCATTGGTTACAGACTGCGCCACTAATAATTTATCATATTGTGTCTTTTATCAGCTTTTAGTTCGATTAATATTTTACATTTTTGACATCTTCTTTCTCACAGAATTGATCTATATTTGTAAAATTTGCAGGCATTTTGGGATAATTTTTCTACTTGTTCTGAGTTACAAACTCAAGCATCAAATAAAACTATCAGAATTATATACGTTACTTATAATTTCATTCTGAGAATAATGTCCCCCGTTGAAAAAAAAAACAAAACGAAAAATAAAAATTAATAATTTTTTTCTTCTCTTATTTTTGTTAGTTAGTTTTGTTTTTCGATATTAATTTCTACGAGTCTGTTATTTTTAATATAAAATTCATCTTATCATTCATATTCATATTGATAAATGCTTTTTTTTGATGTTTTAAATAAATTCTTTGTAAAATGCGATGTAGCCAGATGCACCAAATTATTTTTCACAAATTTTGTTCTTGATGTCGTGTTACATCATTGAAAAGCTAGAAAGTCATGGTGCAATTTGCAGCCCATGTTTTTATTCAGTATTCTCGGTAAATTTTAACTGTTGCAACATTGTTATAAGACTAAAATAGTTATAGGTATAAATATTGGGTTACATATTAGTTACAAAAAAATTAAGCTAGTAATTAGGTATTGTGTTTCATTTCTTGGCATTAATACTAATTCTACTCTATATTAGTTGTTACAAAGTGTTATTGTCATATACTGTAGTAATAAAAGATTTTATAATAATTATAGTACCTTTATTGTGTTATTAGGATAAAAAGTAATATTCGTCAGCGTAGTTGAGCGAATTCAAATTTGCGAGTCGAAAACATCACTTTTTATCCGAAAAATACATATATTATTTTTTTCTACAATCATCTGAGATGGATAATTTTTCATTATTTTAATGTTCTTTACAAACATCTAATATGAATAATATCGTCATTCAAATAAATATCAATGCAGGCATGACATTAGGTTTGCCTAATGTCATGGAATAGTCTTTTTTGGGATTACATCACCTGAAAAATAATAATAGTAAAAAAAAAGTTGACAGAAGTCATTTCACTTTTAAAGCTGGCGTAATACTTGGATTATATTATGTAATGATATTTTATAGAAAAAGCCTATTGGTTTACTAGTAAAGAAATTTCTCATTTTTTTACACAGCCACGGCTGTGTAAGCTTCTAAGCTCAACAAATAATATTCGAAATTTACTCCTAGCAACATAATATACTATTTCTCCGGTGGATTTAAGTATTGCCTAGCATCCCATTCATTTTAATCCTAGTAATGAAAACGATAACTTTCATGCCAAATATGTGTATCAAAACAAGCGTCTTTTAAGACGGTTGCAGTAAAAAATTTTATTTGATCGGTTAACTTTTTCTAAATTTCCAATTCCTATTTACGAATTTTTCCTACTTCCTATACAATTTTCGTCAATTCATTATCAATTCACAATAACCAGTTGAGAACACGCTGTATATACGTTTTACCATTTAACTATTATACATATATAGGTACATACATATATTTATACAGTATTGCTTCAAGACTACCTTGTGCGAATATTTTTTTTAAGGTTAGATAAATACTTATAACTTAAAGGTCCATTCTCTGTAGATTTGACAGGCATGAATGCGAGGTCGACTTACATATTTCCACTATCGAATTATTAAGATTTCGGAGGTACACGTAAAGCCGATGTAAAAAGGCACATGGAAACAAAGTTAGCCCTCATTGCAAGGGTACCGGATTTGTCTTATAATTGCAACAAAATTTCTTTTTAGTGTTATAAATTATATATCACCGGAAAGATCAAAAGATAAACTAGATCCCTATAGTAGCAAATTTTTGTTTAATACATGTATTTTAGAGAAAATAATTTTTGAAAATACGCTATTTTAGTACAAGATTGTTTGCCTGGAATTTTAAAAATAAAAAGAAATACCAAAAATTACTACTATAGGGACATAGATTAAAGTCTTATCTTTCAATACTTTTTTACTAAAAGTCGCTATCTTTTATAGTTTTTTTATAATTAGACACGAGACGAACGCCGATTTAGGGCTTATTTCGACCTAGTGAATGGACTCTTAACTAACATTAGAACCCTTTTATAGTTAGTTTAAGTTGAGGGTTTAGGGTAGATATTGTCTTCATCTACACTTAGAAACAGAACCTAAGGAAATGACTGCAATGCAGAAAAGGAGAGAGTGCGACACAGTTGAAAGCATTAGACAAAAGTTGGGAATAAAATAATTAAAAATTAGATCTAGTTGAAAGATATGGCTTTCCCGGTTGAAACCCTACTAAGTACGCAGTGTGATGCAACGGTATCCTATTAGTACGACAAATTGTTTGTTTTATAAAATTCATTTAGAGTATCCGTCACCCGGTTACAAAAGAGGAAAAGATAAATATTAGAAGTTCGGTTTTAATTATTCATTAAGTAAACTGTACGCAAGTTCATTTAAAGCGATACTAGCGCTCATTAAACCCCTATAATGACAAGACAAATAAGAATGTCTTTAGACCGTTCGCCTGGAAATGCTTGTTGAAATTTGCAGTGAGATGCTTTTGTTTACTTGTTCCCTCAAAGCGTTGACTCTCCTCTTTATTACACACACAAGATAAAACGCCTTGTGTTTCTTGACATTTTCGACAAAAATTTAAATGCCAATATAAGCTGAAAGTAAAAAATAAAATAGCTACTTGGGTTATGAAAATTCTTTTACAAGTATCGTGTATAGTACCTACAGCAAGCACAGACAGGGATACTAGATAACCATATTTATTAGATACCACATTTGGGTTTCTTAAATTAATTTTGATGAGGCTACGTACATCTACATTTTGAGTATTGACCACTATGTTATTATTACTGAACAGGTTATACATAGCACAGACGGGTGACACATTTCGTTATTTATTTATTTTTTATTTATTTGTTTTACTTTACACTGTTTTAAAGGTAAAACTCAATTATAAAACAGGAGGGTATGAAACGTAATGCACAGAAATAAAATAGATATAAGAGCTAGCAAAGAAAAGAGCAAAAGCACAAGTATTGAATATAAATTAAACAAAATAATTAGCTTAAGTAAATAGATTTGGGATTTTTAAGGCGGTATGAGAATATAATATCAATTATATTTTCCAACTTATTGCAGTTAGTACACATTGTATGCACAAAGGAGAATATTTCACTTCTTTACGTTGGTACTTGGAGTAAGTGAAAATTTGAATACTCTTGAGAACTGATCTTGAGACAAAGAAAGAAGGATAAAAAGGTAGTCGATTTTATTTTCGATAATATTGACTATGAACATCGAACTCATGTCTACGTAGAATAAAAATAATAATAATAATAATAATAATAATATTAATAATAATAATAATAATAATAATAATAATAATAATAATAATAATAATAATAATAATAATAATAATAATAATAATAATAATACACAATATATGCACATATGAAGATACCTTCTTTACGCAGGGCACACGAATCCCGGACTCAGTAGTTGCTCACCCCCACGGACGTGGGGAGTAGCTACTGTTAACCACCAGCAGCCGACCCCGAGAATCGGAGCCAGGGAACCGGTCGACTAGATTTCGACAAAAAAGAAATAATAATAATAATAATAGTAATAATAGCAATAATAATAATAACAATATTTCTACCACTCATTCTAATCACAAGGACTGGTCAGACAAGTCTGAGACTTGTGTGGGAGAGGGGCGGCATATTATTATTACACACACCTCATTTCCGCCTCAGGAATGACAGGTTGGTAAGCCCTCACCACCATTCAGTGCTGGAATGAGGAAAACCTCATAACCTAGGGGGACATGAATTCGTTATGGGCTTAAGCCCGCTCATCCCAACTCCACGTCTCCAAAAATCAGAAGGCAAGCTAGGGGACAGTCAAATATCAACTAATTTACCACATCACTCACAGTAACAAAAAGCTGGCATTCTTCCCATCCTAAGCCATCGGCGATCCTGACCCCTGGCCAGTATCGTTACCAACCCATCCCTGCGAACCAGCCTTAATCGAATCGGGATTCGAACCCATGATCTCGGGGCTGAACGATCGAGACACTGAATCCTGAGCCACAGGCTCGCCTAAAACTAGAAGACTAATAAGTGTTTTTTGAGTAACTCACTGTGTGGGTATCCGATTGGTGATGTTTTTTATCACACATAAAACTTAGTAGCTTGAGAAATTTACGCTGAACGGATTCGATGCTCCCAATATGTATATTATAGCGAGGAAGCCATATACGTGCGGTGTATTCAACCTTAGGTCTAAGAAACCTGTTGAGTAATATACGTTTGGGTTTGTAAAATCGCGACTGCTACGAACTATAAATCTATAAAACTTATATCCGTCAGAAACTACAGAATTTATATGACTAGTAAATGGAATTTACTAATCGAAAATAACGCCGGAATAATAAGGTTACAGTGATTCAGAAAGAAAGTCGAATTGTTGAAGCTTTTGAAGCAAAATTCCATGGTCAAGTATGTAAAACGCTCTTGAAATGTCTGTGCCAACTACATCAGTTTGAGCTTGCATATCAGTAGATTCGTCAATAAACTGTGTAACAAAAACTAAATTAAGTTGATGTAATCGAAATATTGCTCTAACTCTCTAGTAAACAAACTTATAAAGTAAAAGCTCAAGAGTTCTGGAAAAATTATAGAGAATTAAAATAGGGCAAGAGTTTACAATACAGCATTTAACTCCTTTTTATATAAAATATGTAGTTTGGACTCCAGATATCAGGAAAAGTGTAGGTTTTAAGGCATAGTCTTAAATGAAGAGCAAGCACATGTACACTATTCTTGAATATAAATACCGGCACCTTGTCAGGCCTAGTTGCTATTTTCAGTTTAGTTTGTTTTGGAGCAACGAGTACTTAATTTTCCTCAAACTCCTTAATATGTACATAATCTAAAATTACGTAATGTAAATTAAGATCTAAGTGCACGTTTATTGACTCGGTAAAAGATTTACTAAAAGAATCAGGGAGAGTTTAAAATTTCGGTAAGGTTATCTAAGCTTTACCCATTGACGTTCATATTATTAGATACATCAGTTAACGGCCAAAATTTATTAGGAATGCTCATACTATTTTCAAAGGTTCCTATACAATTTTCGTAAGCTATCTAAGCCTTCTAAATTCTTGAAACATATTTAACTCATCGCTATTTATATGAGCACGCAAAGTTCTAGATTTGGTTTTGATTTCTTTTATAAATAAGGAATAAAACACAGAGGACAGTTGCCCTTGTGACTAGGGCTCTACTTGGATACACACATATCGAAAATATTATATAATTTTCCATTTAAATACTTGTAAGCATCCTCAACGTTGGTAAATGAAAATAAGTTCCAACCAATGTTCGCCATGCATTCATTCATAGAGCCAAAATAAGTTAGGTTTTCTGAAATTATAGCAATTAATATGGTAACAAAGACCTCAATATGTTTCAGTTTAGTACTATTTTTACTAGTACCATTTATTAATTTCAAATGAAAATTCTTACGCCGGATAGTGTATTTACCCATTCATTAATGGTTTAGATCGTTTTATTAAAGACCAGGTTTTGTTATGAATGTAAGACATCTGGATTGGTGTCAAATTTATCGGAAAATTGAGTATATTGATTCCTTTTCAAGTTACAATTTTGCTAATATATTTTTTGATATTTTCGATGCCGATATCCATTTACGCTGTGCCACAAAATAAGGGCTGGGCTCTTCTTTATTCCGCGTAATACAAACATAGAGTTGGTAATGTGGTGCTACTCATAAAACGGTTTTTTGAACGCAATGAAACAAATTATATCACTCCTGGTTTAAGCTGAAATGATCCCAACTTTCGACTTTTAAGTGGAACAGCCTGGAAATTATTAATTATTTCATTATTATTATTCATTATTACTTTTAATAAAATTGCCTACTCGTATATGAAAGCCTGTTTATAGGGATGGATTGGCAACCAACCTAACGTGCGTGTAAACTTGAAGTTTAACTATCCCCCTAACTAATGAGGTTTTCCAGGTTTTCCTCATTCCAGCACTGAATGGTGTTTAGGACTTACCAACGTATGTCATTCCTGAAGCGCAATTGCAGCCTATTGGAGATTAAAATAAAAAATTCTTAAGTTAAATTCATTTAATTTAATTACAATTAGAACTTATACTCGAAATTAACAGTATACTTATACCTACCTACACAGTTCCACTTATTTTCTATCTGTAAGTATTTTGTGTACTCAATGCGTTTTTATAAAATGAACGAATTGAATGAAATGTTAATTTAAATTTCAAACGCCTCTCCGTAAGTTATTGATATATGGAAATTCTGAAATCCTGTACCGGATAAAACGCAAACCTTGTCCAAAAAGACTTTCGTTCATTTTTAACGTGCTCAGCGGTGGTGGTGCGTGCACTGGTGTACACCCTCTATTTCACAGAATCTATTATTAAACACACCCCAACTCGTGTACAGAACACACATTTCTATTTTCTGCTTTGATATAGCTGATTATTCAATTATTTGCCAGTTAACGAAATTAGATTTACCTGTAGATTATAATAGAGTTATTGGAACTGGTTAAAAATGCATTGAAAATATTTAATATTTTCAGTATTTAATAGCATAGCAGATTTGTGTCAAATTTAGATTCAAGTTTAGAGGTAGAAGTTTGAAGCGTTTATAAAACAAGCGTCACTTATTTCAATAAGTTGGCTATATTCCACTGAATTACCAAACTGAGGTAATTAATTTGTTTTAGATAAAACCACTAATAATTGAATCTAAGGAAATAATGCAAAAACTTTCTGTAACCTGCATCTGCACTTTCTTTTTATAGCAAATAGTTTGTGAAGTCGGTGCCAAAACTTTAAGTTCTGTTAAATGGTGCTCGTGGGACGATGAGGTCCAGAGGTACTTCGTATCCGTATCAGAAACACGACGCTTAATCGAATAAATATCTCATAGAGCATTAATAATTAGAGTACTTCGGAAATTTATAGGTCGAGCATCAGATTCCCATTTCTCATATTAGATGAATATATTAGTGAGATAAGTGGCAGATGAATTGTGAACAATGAAATTCATTTTGCCTGTAGTGAAATTGACATGCACTAATTAATTAGACAATATTCGAATAGGGAACCAAATAAGCTCAAATGTATCCAGTGGTAGAAGAGGATTATTCTCTCATTGGTCTCTCGTCAAAGAACTTACCGGGAAGAGACAGTTTAACTCTAGAGTACCCGTTTGGAACTTTGAGAAGCCAGTACCCGTTCCGGTCTGTGAGACCAGTAATCAATATTTATCCCGTGAATTATTAATTTACTGATAAAAGGTTTGTTTGACTCAAATAAATATACTTTCGTTTCAAGACAAATATTTTTATTTATACTGACATCAAAAGAGTAAAACAACTTAACTGTATGTACTATTTTAAAAAGCAAAGATAAATGAAAATATATTTCTAACTATAAAAAATGCTCTTGTCTTCTTTTAGTGATCTTGTCGGTAATCTTGATATTGGAAGACATGTCACTTTATAGGAGGAGCCATTTTATTCCAAATAGTAGTTCTATCTTTTCCAATAAAACTATTTCGATTTATTTCCGTCTCTTCGGGCTCAGTTTCATTTTCATGATCAGAAATTTCTTGCTCTGTGTCTGACCCTATTTCTCTAGGCTCTAAAATATCTTCGTCGGAGTCTGAAGAAACGCCGTCAAAATTATGTTCAAGACCTTCTTCATCTTCTTCGTTCAAAGCATCACACATTAGCTTTTCAAGTTGTGCCTGTTCTTTTTCATAGTATCCCATGACCAAACTAAAAAAAGTACATTTTGGCTGTTTAAATATGTTTTAAACATTACTGTACATAAACAAAGAAAAAAAATATATAGAAATAAAATTAATTACTCACCTTTTATTGAAAATGCTTTAGATATCAACACAAAAAAAATTACTTATATACCCGTTTCGGTCTCAGGGACCGAAAATGCAACTGCACCAAAAACGACTGTAGGTACATATCAAATCGCTGTGTCGTACTAAGCATAGGCGTCGCAGTTTAGGAAGGTACACGAACAGACAGGGAAGTAGGGATGACGGCCATTTTAATACTCGGAAATTAAAATTCCGTCTGACTCAGAGACCGCAAACGGGTACTGGAGGGTTAATGGGAAGATATTATTCAAATAAACTGAAGTTAAGGAATACGCGACTGTCAATAACTGTATATAATCTCACCGCTGCTTCATGCTTCAAGGATTATATGTATACAGAAGTTGACTCACTGGGTTATTTCGCAAAGGAACTATAATTAACCTGTTTATTGTCCAAATGACTGAAATTGTTTCCATATTCTTTCCTGTACCTTTATGTGATTTCCATATGGCACAAGTTAAATGTTCTCCAAATATTCTGTAGAGGAATTGTTCATTTCAGATCTCTATCATCTTTTTGATGACATACACTTCTAGTTTTTATCGATATGATAAGTTTGATACTGCCTAACTTGAGCATAAATAACTTAACATTTTTAATATACAATTCTGTACCTATCTTCCTCATAAAAAGCAAAATGTTATTATAACGTATTTGGATGCCAACACCAACAGTAGTGATGCTATCGATTTTAAAGTTCGACTTGTATTGATGGTCAAACGTAAGGGCTGACCGCTGCGTTTGCATGATGAAAAATGACTGCGAACCATGGCATATTTATTTTAAGGAACTTGGGTCGTAATTACGTGATGAGAATGAGATTTTAGTCCCATTCACTTGAAAAATATTTCTCATAATCATAAGAATATTCACTAATTTCCTTTATTGATGCAATTGTTCTGTGAAAATGATACCAAATTTGTAAGAGCCACTGGAATATATTGTTTCTAACAATATTCTGAACATCTGAAAATCAATCTGAACAAATTGATAATCCTTATCAAGTTTTTTGTTATACTACAGCTATATAAAATGTATTATTAAGAGTCCATTTACTAGGTCGAAATAAGCCCTAAATCGGCGTTGGTCTCGTGTCCAATTATAAGAAAACTATAAAAGATAGCGACTTTTAGTAAAAAGTATTGAAATATACTAAACGTATTAAAGTATTAAATATACAGACTTTAATCTAAGTCCTTAGACCTAAGACTTAATCTAATTTTTAAAATTCCAGACAAACAGTCTTGTACTAAAATAGCGTATTTTCAAAAATTATTTTCTCTAAAATACATGTATTAAACACAAATTTGCTACTATAGGGATCTAGTTTATCTTTTGATCTTTCCGGTGATATATAATTTATAACATTAAAAAGAAATTTTGTTGCAATTATAAGACAAATCCGGTACCCTTGCAATGAGGGCTAACTTTATTTCCATGTGCCTTTTTACTTCGGCTTTACGTGCACCTCCGAAATCTTAATAATTCGATAGTTGGAATATATAAGTCTCCACCCATCGGCCACCCATCCTCATAAGAAATAAAGTTCTTGAACTGCCGTTGGGTATACACGCGCGTAGTTTTTTTTTATAATCTACACGTTCCCAACAAAGATCCTGAATCGAGATAAGCCTGCGCCTGTGCAACTCAGCGAATATAAACAGACTCCTTCCATATTATCCTAATAGCAAATCTTACCAAATTCCTACTTACCCCCACTCCCAATAAAAAACCCACCCCAAAATACCACCCTTCAAAAAACCCACCCCTAAATTATCCCTTCAGATCAAAAAAGTGCCGCCGAAAATTATGATGCCTAATACCAACCCAGCCCAGAAACGCAAAAAGAAGCGAAAACGCGACAAACCAGCACCCCTTCAAGTCGATGCCACCACTACAGCACGAGTAAGTAGCAGTAGTGCAAACTCCCCCATTACCATGTCCATAGCCTCCAGTACATATTCCTCCAGCGTAAGCTCTCCAATCGACACATCCTTCCTTTCAGAATATGCCACCCCCCGGACAATGACAGAGGACCAAACGACATATATTACAATGGCAAACATCATCCCGACGCTACAATCGACAAGTACCAGTACGACGATGACGTTCACGACCGTAAATACGACGACGACTACAGCCCTAATCCACTCGACGCCACGTACCACCCCTACTCCAACAACCACCCCATCAGCATATGGAGCTAAAACACTGATTGACGTCAGTATTAACTCCATATTCCCAGACAATCCCTTCCAACGTCAAACACTCGACTTATCAGACTCCGACACCAACTCTTCTCCCGAGACACTTCAGATCACTAAAAAACAAAAAAAAATAAACAAAAACAAATCCCAAGACTTAGACGCAATACAAATCCTTCCCCTTACACCGACGCAAAACACGCCTGCACCCAAACCGACACCTAGAACAAAAATAAACAAAAACACACGCCCACCATCCCCAAAACCAACACAGACACCTACACAAACACAAATAAAAAAACCCAATACACCACCAATATACATATACACACAAAAACACGCCACAGTAATAAAACTCATCACATCGAACATCCAGCCATCCCCCGTGTTTAAATTTAATAACTCGGCGCTGGTATGCCATGCAACATCCCAGGAGACCCATAAGAAAATGGTGAACCTTTTGCGAGATAATAAAGTCGAGTACTTTACGTACAATTTAACCAACTTTAGGCCTGTGAAAGTGGTGGTAAAGTATGTACCAGTAGACACACCGAATTCTGACATTGAGACTGATCTCAGGCTCAAATCTCTTCCTTTCACTTCCATAGCTAGAGTCATGTTATCCCGTGGAGGCAAAAAAGTTCCCTCCAACATCCTACTTATCACCATCCCGAAAGATTCCACACAGGCGTACTATGAGATGACGGATCTCTGTCATCTCAAAGTCACAGTGAGTGACTATGTGCGCCTGGACATCCCTCAATGCCATAGGTGCCAGAAATTCGGACATTCGTCCCAACTCTGCAATCGCGCGCATAAATGCGTGCGTTGCGGAGGTAGCCACGAGGGACAACCCTGCGCCGCTCCCGCCTGCAAATGTATCAATTGCGGCGGGGAACATCCGGCCAGCTACCGTGGATGTCCGGCGTATCTGGTAGCGAAGGCAAGGTCCAATCCCAACCCTGTACCTAAGCCTGTCCCTGCCTCCACTGCTGCTAGCAAGCGGCCGTCCGGCACGACTCTAGCTACACAAGTCAACCCTGGATTAGCCTCAACCGCGTTCCCAAGTTTACCCCCCCAAACAAAGGCCACAGCCGCCCCAAGACCAACCCCTGCAGAAACAGCAGACAATAACACTGCTGCACAGGCCTGGACAAAATTCAGGGCCAGAGAGCAGCAGAGACTACCCCCACAGACGCCACAACCCGCCCCTCAGACGGACAGTCCTTTAAAGGATATTCTGGATTTCTTCAGATCTTTCGATCTGAAGAACATCTGGAATAAAATAAAGCTAATAATAGCTAAACTCAAAAACGCGACAGACCCGACGGAGAAGCTTCTGATTATTGTAGAAGCTATCTCAGACATATTTACATGAACCTACAATGACTAGAACAAAGTTAAATATGTTGCAGCACAACAGCAATGGTGTGCTGCGACAAAAGCCCGAGATACAGACGATACTCGACGCAGAACACATCGACATCGCCTGTTTTTGTGAAACAAACCTAAAACCTTCCTCAGCCTTCAGCTTTCCTGGCTACCGAGTGTATAGGGCCGACCAAGCAGTCGGCAGGGTAGGCACTGCCTTGGTAGTCAAATCCCACCTACAACATTTCGAAACCCCACTTCCTACCCTTAACTCCTTCGACGCTGTGGCCATCACATTAAAAACCACAGGTACGGACATATTGATTATCTCTGCTTATAAAAAGCATAGAATTATATTAGACACCTCGGACCTCGACAAACTAGGGCAAGTTAATAACAAATACCTGCTGCTCGGAGATATTAATTCCAAACATCCTACCTGGGACGTATATCACCCGGCTGATGCCTCGGGCAAGGCCCTATATGATTACGTATCCCACAATCCCCATATCCAAATACACACACCCCAAGAACCTACCAGACCCTCTTCTCAGTCCACTATAGACTTCATGATCAGCTCCAATTTCAAAGGGGATGCAGAACTTATTGTCCTGCAACAATTAAATAGTGATCATTGGCCAGTGTTGACGCATGTTAACATAACGGCCGTCCCTAGAGCAGTAAAATGCTATCCTAGGGAGAAGGACTATAACTGGGCTGAGTTTTCCCGCATTCTCTCATCCCAATTACCAAATAACCCACCCTGTAACAACCCTCCCGAAATCGACCGAGCGGTGATTAACATCACGACGGTAGTTCAACGAGCCCTAGAACAGACGTGTACACTAAAACGAACGACACGCTACAACAGACCACTGCCACCCCACATACTTGACTTAATTAAATCTAAAAACCGGACCAGGAAGCAATTCCTGCGCACCCATAATCCGGCCACTTTAACGCAACTCAATAGACAAAAACATGAAATCGCAAGACAAATTAGAGCCTACAGAGACGAAGGTATAGCGCAAACTATCCTCGACCACCCTGAAGATCCATATTATCTACCCCGAATATTTCTTAAAAAGCGAATTCAGATTCCACCCCTGCAAGTCGGTGATGAGAAGTATGTAACAGACTCTGAAAAATCCTACATCCTTTCTACCCAATACCAAACCCAATTTACCCCAAATTTCATCCCTCAACACACCCGAACCCTAGTCGACCACCAAGCCGCCGATATACCGGCAGGTCGACTACTAACAACTGATAACCCCGTATATTTCCGTCCGTCCAAAGTCCTCGAACATATTAAATCCCTTAATCCCAAGAAGGCTCCCGGGCTTGACAATATTCCCACTTTTGCCCTAAAATACCTACCCCTTAACACAATCCTTTTCCTTACCAAAATATATAACTCTAGTCTTCGAGAAACACACTATCCTACTCCCTGGAAAACCGCCAAACTTATCCCCATCCTTAAGCCCAAAAAGCCCGGGAATCAGCCGGCCAGCTACAGGCCAATAAGTCTTCTGCCCTCCTTATCCAAGGTATTCGATTCCATGATCCTGGAGGAAATGCTGGAGGTCCTGGATGGTGACGAAGTCATCAGTGACTTCCAGTATGGGTTTCGGAGAAACCACTCCACTTCCCAACAGCTCCTCAGAGTCTGTGAAATCATCACCACTAATAACAATCGAGGTCTATTGACAGGGGTTGTCTCCCTAGACCTCGAAAAAGCTTTCGACAAAGTCTGGCATCCTGGACTACTATATAAACTCCATTTCGCGGGATACTCTGCGCGTATTATTAAATTAATACAAGCTTATTTATCTAACCGCTCCTTTCGAGTAGTAGTCGAAGAGGAGAGCTCTCCTACAACCCCTATCCTATCCGGCGTCCCGCAGGGGTCGTCCCTAGGTCCCGTTTTATTTACCCTATACACCGCCGACATCCCAGATCCCAAAGACCACAGAACTACCCTTGCGCTATACGCGGATGACACCGCTATAATAACCACTTCACGTGACCAAAACCTGCTTAACAGAATCCTACAGGACCAGACGGACGACCTAGTCGAGACTGAGGACTCCTAGTCAACCCACAAAAATCCCAGTACACCTTCTTCACAAAGAGACTGCTCACTATTGAGCAAACACTGAGAATCAGCGATATGCCGGTGCATACCACCGCCACTTTACTATACCTAGGCCTCGTACTCGACAAGGGTCTCACCTTTTCGAAACAGGTCTCCAAGATCAAGGGAAACGCATACCGGAGATTCGGCCAAATAGCCAGTGTTATTAAACACGGACCTCCTGCCATTTCTACCCTCCTTTATAAATCCTACATAAGACCCATCCTTACATATGCCTCTCCAGTTTGGTATCCCTTAATTAGTCAAACCCATAAGTCCACCCTTCAGGTAATCCAAAATAAATCCCTTCGACTTGCGAATAACCTCCCACTTGCCACACCCATCCCTGTTCTACACAATATATCAGGCACCCCGACAATCGACGAACACATAAACCACCGACTCATCCCTAAATTCACACAAACCATTAGACAACACACAAATCCTTCCCTGACTGATCCCCTAACCGTCAAATTTGCTACCCGTCCTAAACATCCATCCCTTAGCTTCCATTACAACCCCTAAAAATCCAAAACCCAAAATCCAAATCCTGTCACGAAACAATAAAAAATCCAAAAAAAAACCCACCCCTAAATAAATCATCCCCTAAAAATTTTTTTTTCCCAAACTCACCCAAATATCTTCCTACCTGAAATAATAAAAAATCCAAAAAACCACCCCTAACCAAAAACCACCCTTAACTGCCAAAACTTCCTAAATCAACCCCAAATCATCCTACCATAAATAATAAAAAATCCGCCATACCAACCCTTATAAACCACCCTTAATACTACAACATAAATCCTAGCCACAACGTTCCTTCATAAATAATAAAAAATCCACTGTCCACTACCCTGAAACCCACCCACCTCATCCCAGCACTACTCTACAGCAATGCGAAAGATGCCCAGATATTAAGAAGACACTTCACCCCGGGGCAAGCGCTATAAAGCGGAGAGCCTCATGGATTGGTACTCTGGTGCCAACCATTCATCGCCTTACTTGCCACCCATCCTCTCAATCAGACCCAACATTCATGCCTGTCAAATCTACAGAGGATGGACCCTTAAATTAAATAGGTAATTGAAAAACGGACACTAATAAAAATAGTAACAATAATAAATTGAATAAGTTATCAAAAATTGATCACCTAGCTCTTAATAAACAATCCTTGGCATGTAAATATGTCGAAATGTTTAAATGTTAATTTGGACATGTGTTTATATATTATTAAAAACAAAAACCTGTTCTTCCTGCATAGTAATATCCACGACAACTATTTAGGGCCTAAGGTTTATAATCAGTTACCCATACCCATTAATTTCACACTGTAATTATTTTAATAAGTGTCAATATTTTTTAAAAGAGTACTTGGTGACTAAATGTTTTTATTCCTTGTCAAAGTATTGCTGTTAAATGTGTGGGTGAGTTTAGTTTGTAGGATATGATTTCTGACTATTAATATAGAAACTACAAATTAAATAAATTTTCATTTGAATTTGAAAGGAGCTCTATATACAGCTCAAAAGAAGTTCGTTGGAAGACCTTTGAAAGCAAAAAAATGCACGAATTTATATTTGAAGTATATTGAGTTAAAAACAATATTGAGACGACTCTCTCCAATTGTTATTTTCGGTAGAAGCTTCGCATATTCAATTCAATCCACCAGGTTCAAAGCCAATAGATTTCGTAAATATTTCACTTCACACCATAAATTTATCATTATTCTGCTGATTCACAGTCAGACCATTAATTTGTTTGTCGATACGTGCACCTCATTGGGTCCTGCCGATAATGATTGGTCTTTTAATGTCAAGCTTTGATTTACTAAGGCAAAATGCCTTACTTTGTAGATGAGAAAACAGAAATCATTTAAACTGAACATTGGTAGAACTCTTAACATTTATATTTTTCTCCATTGTTGACGATCTAGGCAAGATATTGATAACTTAATATAATCGTGTAATCCCGTAATTTATGACTGAGCTCTAGGATAAAACATGACCATTAAATTATTTTCTTTAGTTATGAGATTAATTATTTGTTTAGATTCATTTTCAGAATTAATGGTAACAATAAATCTGCAATAAATCAGATTGATTAAATTTAATAATTCAGGAATATAAATTTTCCTACTGTTTACAGTTAGAACTACCGGTTATATTAAATATGAAACTATAATTTCATATCAAATTGTAATTTGGCTTTAGATTTAGTTATATCAATTTCACCTATCATTTAGGAAAATGTAAATTAATCTAACTGTGAGGTAGACATAGACAGCATATATATTGCGAAATAGTTCGTAACAATATGAAGATTTCTATATTTGCTCTTTGGTACCCGATAGGCGTAACACATGACGAACACAATTCATCCAAATTTAATAAAGGTAGCTAATTTGAAGTAGAAATGTTTTTCAAAAACTCAACTTATCTATTTTTTACTACACAAGGTGCCAAATTAAACTATCCAACTTTATTTTGCATGTTGTTGAAAATAAGTTGCATTTAATATCTTCCACCGTATTAGTGGAAAATTAGTCTGTGCTCTGTTACATCCATATGTTGATACAAAACCGCAATATATTTAGTTATGTACGTGTAATATCTGCACCTGTGTACTATTTTTCGTGAACAAAATGTATCTACAATTTATTCAAAATAAATAGCAAAATATTAATTTAGTTTTACTAAAAGGTCTTTAACATGTAAACTAATTTTATTTTTTCGTGACTTTCCAATAGGGAGATTATGAGCTAGGTGCTAACTTTACACCAAAAAATAAAGTTGCAAAATATATATACTAATAAAACCTCAGATGAAAACGGCAACTCCAGTCTTATTAATTTCACCCTGTATCCATTCAGCTACTCTTTGAAACTGTTTCATTAAAGTGATCATATATTTACTAGGAAATCATATCACAGAGAATATAAATAATAAAACTTCGCTTACAATAACTAGGTACTTGAGGTGGATATTCTTCAATATACTCGTTCACAGTTCTTGGGAAACGTATTCAATTACAATCTCAATACTGAATTTTAGTAGTCCTAAAGTGTTCTGCCGCTCAAACGAGATATCAACATAAAGCATGGTATATGTACTTACAATACCTACATTATATCACTTTGAATAGTTTTCATAAAAACTGCTAGAGTGATATATTTTTGCAGTTTTAACCACCATTAAACCATTATACAATATGTTTCAAATTCGTGGTATCAGAATTGGTATCTGCATATGAAATAAAATAGTATCATTGGTAGCATTGGTATAATAAATATAACGACTCCAAGAAAGTAGGAAAGTTTGTAGAATTTGTTCTATCTCTTTCTTATATTATTCTCTGATATATTTGACATTTTCTTAATGCTGATAGAGTTCGAACTGTATTTAATTATATAATATTTCTTGCTAATTATATAACTTACATGGATGGCGGTTACGGTTTATTTTTCTTTATCATTAATATTTCAGTTATTATAACTTTAGTTGACCTACTGACAACATTTAGGGCAGTGTTTTAGAACAGTTGTGTCATTCTATTCACCATCCCCAACTTTTTCTCTTTTTCCAATTTGTTGAATTCTACATGAATAGAAATGGTTATAATGAATTTTTTCATGAGCTATATTTGTTTACAGATAAAGATAATATTAAGAAAATATTGATATTTTTAATATTTTGTTATTAATTCAGAATATCAATTAATAAAAATTATATAATGCTGATATAAAAGAGATAACTTTTGTGTCAATCAATATAGAGACAGACATAAAACTAAAACTAATTAAGTAGATTTGATTTTCAGGAACAGAAGCTTTGACTATATCCTCCCTTAGCTGTACATAACAGCCATCTTGATGAACAACACTTTAGTAAGCAACCCTTGCAGTTTATCATACCTTGCAGGTATGATAAAGACCGAAATGATGTATTGGAATATTTGTATGAAACAATATTCGCATTATGATATGTCTGGAATTAATAGGTAACATTTTTAAATTACGCAACTATTGAATAACTTAATTTGCCAATTTCCAAGCCGCTGTTAGACACAGACTTAATAAATTATATAGGGAACTCCATGCCACTTGATCCAATTTTTCCTGAACACAAGAAACGATCAAGACGAACCTTACTTCTTCAAAAGTTTAAACCAAGCGGAGGAACTATATTTACGTCCCTTTTGAATACATCTGTGAGATTAGCAATAGTTATGACTTTTTGGATAATGATAATGATAATCTTTTACCTCATTTACTACGTCCTTAAAGATAAGAAGGCTTTATATGTCAAATATACGTTACCTTAAATAGAAGATATATACTTATAATCTACCCTTAATACATTATATTTTATGGATTTCGTCAACTGACAGTTAACTTGAAACAGAAACAGTGTTTTTCAGTTATTACTTTTAAGTGTTCTTCCTGGGCTTTATAGCCCACAAAATCTACATTATTTTCTTCTGAAGGGATTCCGGAATTTACTGATTGCAATATAAAAGTATTAATTTTATTATAAGGAAAAATTACGCAAAGATTCAATTTTGTAGAGGAGCTTTTTGCATTTCTTTATCCCTAATTGGATGCCGGGCTTATTTTTTCCGTTTATTTATATTCTTTTTCCACTTTTACATCGTTTTCTATCTTCTGTTTACATTATAAATCCGTCAATATTGGGTTAAATCTCAACTACAGCTTGCTTTTCTAGTATGTACTATTATGAGTAGGTCCACTTCAATCAATTTTTATTTCCGGAATCATATTCTATAACAATTTCAATTAGCGAATTTAGCCAATATTCTTTAAGTTACTTTTAACTTTTAGGTACCCGACTGGCACTAATTTCAACTGTCCTATACTCATTTTAAAGCCACAGTAAGTACCTACTTTTTACTATAAAGTAACATTAAAATATACTTCTAATGTCACAAATATGACTTAAAGAATGTTTTGTCATTTACAACATACTGTTTTATATTAAATACTCTCTCAATTTGAAAAATACCACTGAAAATATGTCAGTTGTTTTTATAAGGGCAGAATAAAAAGCTTTTCTACTCTTCAATTACTGAAAAGCTTAAAGCAGTATTCATTCTGCGCTAGTTTTTTCTCCATATAGACTTTTTCTAAGAAGCTTTTATACTTGACAGAGAAAAAGTGTATTCAAAATATAATTACCTCACATAAAAAATGAAGTCCGTTGAAGACTGAAACAAATAACTTCACCAGCTCATAAAAACCCGCTTATAAAAAATGATATGATTTTACATTTTATCAAATCCTAATATTCATCTGTGTAATTAAAATAGGACGAGGACAGTACATAATGATTTTTATAACATTGACTAATAAATTTAGTAAAGGAGAAACATTTACAGATATAAACATGATTTGTTTCGGGATTGTGGAATAATATATTCTATTTATGTATCTCTATTTCTAACAATTATAACTAAAAACAGTATATAGACATAGAATTGCTTGATCTGTTTAGCTATTTTATTTTTAAAAGGACACCCGGTAACTTAAATAAACTTACCAGTCTTACTACAATTGTATAAAGCTTGATAAAAAATTATGCCTTTAAATACGTTAAGCTCTTTATATAGAAAATATGAAATTAACAGAATTTCTATCCCATTATTTTGTTTCATTTTATTTTATAAATGAAAACAAAATTATTCCTTTGTAATGCTGTAATAATGGCTGTAAAATTGCCCGGAATAAAGCTCTTTCATGGAAATTTATTCAGATGATATTTAAAATTATTTCTGATTTTCTAGTGAAATCACATTAGGTGTGAGTTCGCAAACAATTACTAGTTTAATAAAAAAAAAGGTGCCCCAGGTTGCTGAAAATCGCAGATTCAATAACATGGAAATTCGAATTTGTTTACCTGTGCGGAAATACTGCACTTTGATGGATAATCGGGGCTGAATTGGTTTTGGATATTTACATTGTGGAATCACATCAATCATTGCAGTGTTTAGGAGACTGCTGACAGTGTATTGTCGTTATTGTTTAATATTTACAATTATTTTCGCGTACTTGTTACCAGTAGGTATCATCATATTAATTAATCCACATCAATTAAAAAAGAGTAATTGGATTCGCTAGACGGTTACATGAAAATGTCAAATATCGATAAAAAGTAGCTAGAACTAATATTTTCATTATAATTTTTGCGCTGCATAAATGACAAAGGCCCTATAGGCAGCCAACATAATTTAAATAAAGTATCTGAAGTAAAGTATATATACCTACTGCCTATAAGATACGTATGTAAATTACACTCCAACTCCTAAGATGGAGGTAGATGTCTACTTAAATCATAAAAGCAAGAACTCACAAGAATTGCTTTTATGTTTTCTAAAATAGCTGCTGGAAGCTATATGTAAAGAGAATGAAAATAAATTATAAATTATTCACGTACTTATATTAAGCTGGACCCCTACCAATGAAAACAAAAATCGTACCTATCTCCTAAATTAGTGCTAATTATGTGCTAATTTGTTGCTCTATTCCTAAATTTTTTAAAAGTATAATGGGCGAGGCTAGCTTCATATTAAGATGACTTCCCTCCCCGATACCCACTAATGGTCCATTTGGTCCCTTAGAGGTGCATCCTTAGGCTACAATGCCAATCCTGACCCCACCTAACCACAATCCCAGGGCGGGAGCGGCAATTGCCGCCCCCGCCCATGACAGACCACCCCCGGGGGTTAACATGCCGGCGAAGAAAGAACATCAAGACAGAAGAGCGCCTGAAGATCCTACCCGGCCGGCAGGGTAGAGCCAGGACATGAGGAGATCCCACAAATCGCCCACACCTATCACTCTTGTGATCGGGGTTGGTGAGGGATGGGGTCCACCTCTACGAGGCCGTCCAGGCCTACAGAGATGAGGAGGGCAAAGAGTGATAGTCCCACTCGACCCCGAATCATACAAGGTCACGTTCACAGCCAAGAATATTGGCGATATTAAGATTCCCACCTCCCCCCCCATAACGATAAAGTTACATATCACGATGCACGTTACATCTGAGTTTGTAGCTATTTGGTTGCTTTAAGGATATGTAATAAATTTTTGAAATAATGATCGGTTTTGACAAAATGTAAAAAATACATGGTCGCCCGTCATGATTTCAATTGAAATGCACGGACGGAGTATATGATATGTGGTTGAAATAACCCTGGTATTACCTATAACGCTTGTTGAAATATTCGAGCAACAAACTTATAGATGTAAAATCCGAATTTTACCGGTGAATTGAACCGGTGCAGCTACAATATTTAAAAAAGTTGCTACTATGATTTTTACCTTAAACCATTAGTAGCAAAGTCGCAAAAAATTCGGTTCATAATATTTTTTAATAGTTCGTTGTTTCTTGAATGTTTTAAGGCAAAAATCACAGAAGCAACACATTTTATAAATATTGTAGCTGCACTGGTTCAATTTTCAATTCATCGGTGAAATTCGGTTTTTACAACAAAATATTTTCGATAGAACCATTTATAGCCACATATTTGTAAACTGTTAAACTATTAAATATGTGACAAAGAAGCTATCAATAGTCTAGGAAAAAAGTTTAATTAAATGTACTCTGTTGTGCACCCCACATTGCCGTTGTTCTTATCCCATATGCAATATTGTATTGCTTTGATTGAAAATGTCTTGCCTTTAAACTGTCTTTTTATGTGGTTTCCATTTAATCGATATTTTCCATAATTATTTGATAGTCTAGGTAGGAGGTGGTCAATAAATAGCTTCTGAAATTGAAACCAAGAAAGATAAAATGAGACCTGATCCGTTTTAATCTACCTCCAAATGTCATACCGAAGACTTAACTCAGTTATTTACAAATTAGCATGTACTTAGTTCGTCTTCGACCTTCTACATCTATCAAAGAAGAACCATTTTCAATAAAACTCTTCAGGCTATATCTTTAGGTCCGGTCAAAAGTAGTATGTAAATAAGTTCACACTAATAATAAGGGTGATGAAGGAAGTTTTCAGAGTTCTAAATCACTTGTTCTGGAAACAATGTTGTACCTAAAGCTTCTGGAAGTGGACCGAGAGAGGAGTGGTTAGGACATATATATTCCTAAGTTAAAAGTTTTCATTTAGTTGAAAAAGATGAAAAATTTAATTTGTCGTAGTTCAATAATACATCAGTAAAATATACTCTAGAATTTTAAGATGTAGAAATATTTCTTTGTTTTTTTTTAATATCCGATTACTTTTTTCCTCAGGAATATACAAGATCAAAATGAAACATAACTTGTTGTTCATATCACGTAACATAATAATGTTTTGGTTTTATAATTCTTTAAAATCAAATTCATAAGTAGTTGATTAAGCGAAACTTTATGCAAAGTCAGTATTTTTATTTTGAAATAAAAGAGATTAAAAAACTACACAAAGTTACGAAAACTATATAAACACATGAAACAAAACAAAAGTGTAATAAAAAGAATTTTAAAAAATACTAAAAGAAAATCAAGTATCAATTATTACTCAATTCAGTTGTATTTAAGCCACACTACAGTTGAAGATATAAAACTCAGTTTTGTATAAAGTTTATTCTTATACTGAAGTTTATTATAATTTTCAGTTGTTGTGATAATAATTGAATTGTACTTTTATCTAGGTATATTGGTAACTTGTAGAAAACAAGTTGAATTTAATCTAAATTAATAAAGAACCCAACAATAAAAGAACATAACTGGTATTTTTATTTTGTGAGTATTCATAGTATTATCATTTTTATAATAAAAATAAGTTAAATTGCATAATTTTTAAATCCTTTACGGCTGCTGTTCTATTTCAGTTATTCTTGCCTGAATATCACAATATATGACATCAAAGCTCCAGGAAAAGGGCCAAAGGAAAGTTTGTGCTATAAAACTCGCCAACAGTTGAACTTTATTAGATGGCACACATCTTTTTACTATTTTATCCCTTCACCCTTTCAGATCATCTTAAGGGAAAATAAACCTATAAAACATTATGTTACCAGAAGGGCCCTCTAATATTTGCCCACAATGTTTATCCAATAAATTTTCGTTTTCTTTTCTAAAAGTAATATTGATATAAAGCTTATTGTTTTTATATGAGAATTATTTATTCGAAATCCAAGCACGTATACATACTTAAGAATTATTGTTTAAAAATGGGAATGTATTGTAAAAAAGACCAGTTGATACTATACAGTGGTAGGAAAGGTTAGAACGAGAATAATCTTGAGTAGAGGATGTTTGAATGAACTGTGAAATATTGTAAAGGTCTTAGGGATTTCAAAACAAACATTTCACATAAAAAGTACGTAAAGTTAACATCAACTTGTAATTTTCTCTAATATCACTCATATCCATTGATAGAATATTTATTAAACTTCACTATACCGGGTTTCCCATTTCATTTGACTAATGGCAATTAACATGGGCTATTACATTTCATTGAATTTTATATTCCCAGGGCACACTATGAGAAATATTGCTAACGGAATCGATAGTACTGACTGTTAAACACTTCTGATTACCAAAATTCTAAAGCGAAATGCTGTTTTAATTAAAATATTAATAAAAATTCGTTTTAAGTTAATAGATGTAGTTTACATAAGTCTTTTAGTGACATTACGTTACGTCAACGATTGGAGTAGTTGGTTGAGCGTCCGTCTTTCAATCTGAACCTTGCGGTTTTGTAGGTTCAAATCCCACCAGGGACAACTTTTTTTTATTTTACTTTTTCATTAATTACAAATTATTATTGTTTACTTATTCGAACAAATATGGTTCAATGTCAGTACCTTGTTATTATTTTTGAAAGTCACAATATTTACTGATCAGCAAAAAAATAAAACATGGTTTAATTGGTTCGTTTCCTTTATCTTTAGGTAAAGCTACTATCTTACAAAATAAGTAATCAATAAGCAACATATTTTTTATTTATTACGTGCACTGTGCTTTTACTAATAGTGTACTTATCTCTGTTAATAGTTACTACATATTATACCTCAATCTGGATATTGAGTTAAACAGTTATAGAGGAACTGGCGTGAATTATTATTAGGTTTTTTTTTAAATAAAAAACTAATTCTAAAATTAAAGGTTTTTTAAAATATGTTGAAAAAACTCATAATTTTAGAATTATAGTTTTTCATTAAAAAAACCTATTACTAATTCACAACAGTTCCTCTGTAATACTGTTTAACTCAATATCCAGATTGAGGTATAATATGTAGTAACTATTAGCAGAGATAAGTACACTATTAGTAAAAGCACAGTGCAATAAAAAATATGTTGCTTATTGTTACTTATTTTATAAGATAGTAACGTTACCTAAAGATAAAGGAAACTAACCAATTAAAACATGTTTTTTTTTTTGATAAGTAAATATTGTGACTTACGAAAATAATAACTACCTAGGTACCGACAATGAACAATATTTATTCGAATAAGTAAACACTAATAATTTTTAAGTAATGAAAAAGTAAAATAAAAAAAAAAGTTGTCCCTGGTGGGATTTGAACCTGCAAAACCGCGAGGTTCAGATTGAAAGACGGACGCTCAACCAATTACTCCAATCGTTGACGTAACACAATTTCGCTAAAAGACGTATGTAAACTACATCTATTAACTTAAAACGAATTTTTATTGATATTTTAATTAAAACAGCATTTCGCTTTAGTATTTTGGTAATCAGAAGTGTTTAACAGTCAGTACTATCGATTCCGTTAGCAATATTTCTCATAGTGTGCCCTGGGAATATAAAATTCAATGAAATGTAATAGCCCATGTTAATTGCCATTAGTCAAATGAAATGGGAAACCCGGTATATTATCTACAATAAGAAATTTGTTTTCACAAGATTTTTATATGACTGTGGGTCATTTATTTTCCCTATTTTATATCGGCTTATCTTTTCGTCATTATTATTCCAAATTATTAAAATTTATTTAAACTTATTAACTTTTTAATTTTATTTAAAATCATATAAAAGGACTGTTACATGATAGTAAGGATTTTACTTTTACATGAAGACTACTTTTCTAAACAAGTTTAACACAAAAATTAGTCTAGAATTAATCTAAAAGAAATTATACGAAGTAATCCAATTTCATATTATGTTTTAGTAAGAATTTTTCTCATTCGATGATTGAAATCGATGATGATTGAAGAATTAGCACAAACCTGCAATATCAATATATCTGGTACTTTAAGCATGTTATTTAGCAAATCTTAATATAAAATATTAACATTAAACATAGGTAGGTTATAATAACAAAAAGGTATTTAGTTAATATTCTATAAATAATAATTATTTGTGATATTGGACAAATAATCTAAAAATATGTATCTAAAAATATAAACTGAAGATTTTAACTAAATTATATACGAACACGCACTTTGAATTTTATCTTAAAGCTAAGTACAGATCGGCCAACAATCGCCCGGATACATGTTGTCCATACTGTTGCCAACATGTATCCCATCAACTCGCAACAAGTTGATAGATACTCGGCAACATAGTGCCGATGTTGGGCAGCAAGACATCAAAGAATTTTGTTGCGTATTGGATGTATCCGTGTTTTCAATTTGAAATGGAAAACATCGCTCGGCCTGGATGGTGTTGTCAGTTGGTGAATTTCACCATCTTTTTTTGATAAGTTTCTTTTTCGTTTCTGGGCATGAAAAGCTATTACGATGAAAGCAGCACTAACACCAGCAGCAGTAGACAGGTCCATTTTTACATGTTAACTGTAAACACTGAGTTTAATGCGACGCGCAACTGGTTTTGGTTTGGACGAGCAACACTGTTGACCACACGTATCCTTATACAAGTTGTTGTATCCAACAAATATGTTGCCAACATCCATCAACATGTTGCCAACAGTTGGCAACATTTTGTTGTCTGGTTTGTACTTACCTTAAGTGAAACAAAGAACATGAATTCTTACATCTATGCCTATATGTATAGTAAGCTAATATTATACGTACCATTTCTTAAACATAGAGGATCACTTAATAACAACATATAGTTAAGACAGTTTTATAGGGTACAACGCAAAGTATCTACAGCCTCTATACTTCATATCTTAAACAAAATATTTTTTATGTAAATGGTAGAGTGAAAAGGATATGGCATATTCAAATACCTCTCCTCTGTTGTATATTAAATACAAAAATTGAATTATTATATTTACGTAAATATTTCTCATATTTTTATACATCAGTTTTTTTGGTAATTGAAATAACATTCTTATTTGAATGTAAATTTCTTTTCCATTTAATCTATTAGAGAAGGGAGAAATTGTAATTTCGTTAAGTAATGTGGTCCTTACATACCTACATATAAATTATTTCCATGTATAGGACAAAGAAAAACATTATTCAATGAGCGATAAAAATTCACAACATAAAAACATCGATATAAAGATCGAATCAGAAACAGAAAAAATATTATGAAGCAATCTCAAATGTTTGTTAGCTTAGCAATGTTAACACGAGTTGCGTTTCCACTTTAGCGAAAAGGAAATAAATGCAGATAACCTTTATTCAGAAAATAAATAATCAATCTCTGCAGCCGTAAAGTATGGAAAATTACGGCCAGACTTGTTAGTTTTTGAAGTGCTAAATATTTATAAAAATCGATCATTAACATTTTTTCTGTGATAGATAGTAAACAACAAATTAAAACATTACGCAGTAAATTTATAAAATCTTCAGGTAAATAGTGAAACTACACGTGTGAAACAACAGAAAACATATTTTTCTATAAACATTCTAATGTCCGGTTTTGATGTGGTAAAATTTTCAGGAGAAACTATTTATGTATAGTTAAAACAAATAAAACATTTAACTAATTTTAATTTGGTTAGTTCTTATATTTTAGGAAATTTAAATTGTTAATATACTTCTTCCAATTTTATTCATAATCAGCTTTCTTCCAGAGTTTAATAATTAATATTATATGAACTTCAGTGTACGTATAGAGATCTTCAATAAGAGAATATGTCTTTTACTTTTATATTATTTCAAAACATTAACCGTCGAGTGATCGCATTAATCTAGAACTAAATCGATTAGTTTCTATCAAAGTAGTGATTCATATTCAGAGGGTTACTATAGGTAGATACCTAATCAAATTAAAACGAAACATATTGACCACATAAAAGTATCAGGAAAATAGTTATACAATATATATACAATGCAACCGAAAGCATGGTTCAAACATTCTACGACATATTTTTCACAAGTTTATTATTATTAAACTGTTGATGTTAAAACAGTAAAATTCTCATTTATTATTACTTATTATTTTTACTGTTGCTAATACGTTTTAGAAAATGTAAATGTAAATTGTGTATATTTGTTACTTATAATAATTGTAAAACTGAAATCCGTCTAGATTTTTCGTATATTTTTATATGAATATTAGATTTTGACACTATTTATTGTAATGGTTGACTCTCCCTCACATTTATCTGGTATTAATTTTCATGTACCTCTTCGCAATCTTAGCGCACACTGCTTATTTTCTGAAAAATTTTGTAGAGCCAATTCAGGGCATAATTCACCAATTAATAGAATGCGTAGATTGTTTAATTTGAAGTTCTCCAATATAGATATATGTATTTAATATATAACAATAGCTTGTTTTAAGAATGATATAAAAAGTCATTTTGACCATGACATGTAAACTGTTTAGCGTTTTTACTTTGTTTTTACAAAAAGTAATAAGTAAGTATGTAAAGTTCATTCACGTTAAGTTTAAAGTGAAGTTTTAACTTTTAAGTTAAGTTTATATAAATAAATAAAAACTTGATAACGCAGAGAAGGGTTGCCAAATATAAAGCTCTTTGTAAGTGGCAAATGCTATGCTAATTTATTGGTCATTTGTTTATCGAATATTGAAAACAATTAATTACTGAAAATGACGTCACTTTAAACTTAAGATGAATGATGTTTATCTACTTATTATTAGTAACTTACTCCTTGTACACTAGTATTTAACTTTTCTAACTGTTAATTATTAGTACCTATTACACTTTTTTTGGCTACCTGGCCTGTTGTATTTCCTATGTGTGTATTTCTTATGTTCTAAATAAATATATAAATAAAATAAATAAATAGTTTCACAGATTAATGATATTTAGTAAAATAAAATTATTATTGTCCTAAGCGGAATTTCTTTAAATGATAAAATAATAACAAAAAATAATACATTTGTATTATTTTAATAAAAACTATATTGCAAGCAATATTTGAATATATCTCGTTACAACTATAAATACTGCGATGATAATCCGATAAAGGAATAAAAATATTTCTATATCATGTGCGAGGTTTGTGATAATTTATGTGGTATTTTTGAAAAAGAATGCTGACATTTTGTAGGCAATAAAAAAAATATAAAAATGTTGAACAAAATTTTCAGTTAATATTATTTCAAAGAATATAGGTATATAAAATAATTTGAAGCACTATAACAGGAGATAAGATGATTTCAAATATTTTTAGAGTACGAAATAGCAAACTGACTTAAGTAGGTGAAGAATCAGTTCTCACTGCTACAACCGAAAAGTTATTGTAGGTACTATAGATTATAGGTATTACAATGCGAATAATTCTGACAAGTTTAATTCCTCGTATAATTAATTAGTACGTATAAATAAGTATTTGATAACACAAGATTTTATCGAGCTGCTACTAAAATAAAACAAAGTGGAACCTACATATCGTGCAATCAAACGACATGTTATTAACAGGTATTATTACAGACGTTTTAAGTAGTAAAAAGACCATTAAGATTAAGAATCGGTTAGTGAATTTGCTTCTTTATTAATGATTTGTAACCGATATAAATAAAGTACTAACTTTTTGTATTATAAAATGATACTTATTACTTATCTCATATAGCTTATAGGTAGCTCTACATTGAGAATTTCATTTATTTTACAAATAATAGATAATTAAGTATTTTTGCAAAACAACATTGTAACCGGAAAACTCCTCTTTGTTAGAAGAGCAAATTTAAAATTATTGGCCACTTAAATGGTTTAGTTGAAAATAGGGAGGTAGATGCTTTTTTATGTGTAACAAGTCTGCTTGAACTTTTTACTTTACTTTATATAAAAATTTGGTTTTATGACATACAATTTGAATATTAAAGAACTTTAGTAATGTTGTTTAATATATGTCATCTCCGTTTAATGTTTTGTTCTGTAATAAATCCGAATGAAAGTGTTGGCTATATTTGTCATTGTATATTATAGAAAAAAAAAAAACACTGATACTAATGATATTTTATTATCTCGTGCAGCTGTTCTATATGATCGTAAACTTAAATTTTTGCAAAAACCAATACAAATTTTAATACACCGTCATAGTGAAATGCGGTTGGAATCTTGAGAAATATATTTGTAACAATACTTTAAAAACAACCGCGTTTTTTATGTCTTGTAATACAAGTTTCACAATATCCAGACCTTCCTCAAATCAAACTGGTCTGGAAGTAATTAATTACAGACGGATGTCAAAAAACTTTAATCAAAACATGTTATTTTAAAGGTTCATATGTATCTTCAAGAAGAATAGAAATCTATGAAGAATATTTACGAAATTAATAAACATTATGTGGAAGGTTTTAATTCCAGTTATCAGTAGAGATATACTAAGATGACATCAAAATTAAAATTATTTATTAATATCATTTGGTTCATATATTTTATGTCAATAATGACACTATCTATATCAACAGTTGAGAATGTTTTACAAGTCATCATTTATATTATTCTGCATATTCCTCAAACATGTATAAAAACTATATTTAAACTTGTTAATGGTTTTGTAAATTGACATCTACAGTTTCTTGTTTGTTGACTTTTTAGTAATAAGCAATAATAACACAATTTCCGCCGTCTTTAAAGTTGGAGACAAAGAAAGCGCGCTAGTTCTTCTGATGACGACCGACTTACCCTTTTTAGAGAAAATGCTTGCTGATTTCGCACAGAAATGATCACAAAAGTACGCTCACAAATTTTCCGCGCTCGCAAATTTCGCGAAAATAGCAGGAATCACTCGAGTCCTAGACGTCGGCTATAGAAAACGCGATGCGGCAAACTGAAGAAATCGCCGTCGCGACGGAGGTAGTAAACATTGGCGCATCGCGACGCCGATCCAGCTCGGCAGTTTCCGGAAAACTCCGTGGTAACAGTACTTCATCAGGTGACATGGAATTGGCTTGGGAGTTCTGTTGAATTCAAAAGCCCTTTAGATATAAATCGTAGGTGAAAAATATGTTGTCCTACAAATCGAATTTCTATTGATATCAATAAATTTCCAGTGGCCGACAGGTTTGTAGAAAAGTGCAAAACGGCAGTTGATATATTTATATGGAGTATGTAAGTGGCGCAAAAAAGGGAACTGTTCGAACAATCAAAATTAATAGCTTCACATGCCTTGGCTAGAGGGCTGGAAAATTCTACCTGTCGCTATAGAAAATTTATCGTTTTTTGGTATACACTTGAGAAAACTAAATTCTTATTAATAAATGAAAAATTGTCCGGGGTGCACACACTTCATTTAGTACTATTGAGATAAAACCTTTAATATAGGCAGAGTGTATACACGCTAAGCGCTAAAAAGGTGTTTTATTTTTATTTCTACCCGACGAAATTGTTTAACTTACAATGTTTTCATGATAGTATAATCAAATTCTGAATTAGATACTTTTAATTATTGTACATCCTACATTTATATATCTACATGAATTTATAAAACTAAATAAACAAACAAACATAAAATCAATATTGTCAAACATGTTAATGGGTACAACATGCCAATAAAGAAAATATAAGAAATTAAGTAATACACTACAACCCAAACACCAATTAAGTAAAGTAAATATTTTTCTATTACACTGAGAGAAAATCTTGCTTAAAACGACTACTAAGCGATAGTCTTTTGAAATTAGAATATTTTTTTCAAATATTTTGAAAATACTTATTTTCTAGAATTAAATAATTGTTTACCTATAAGGTATTTATTATAATATCTGTAACTTATTTGTGAAGCGTTTTCTTTTGGGATTGCGCCACCTGTAAAATAACAAAAATCAGGAAATCAGAAGCATACAAATTAAATATTCAAAGTGCAGTATCAAGGTAAAATTCTAATGTTTGCCCCAAAAAACACTGTATAATATGCAATAAAATAAATATTTGATAAATTAGCTAAACATCATTAGTGGTGGTATTTAGTTTTATACAAAATTCTGTACTATTATAAATCATATTTTAAATTAAGTCTAAATAAAATATTTATTATATAAGTAATACCTAACACTTAAAATAAATGAAACATTTAACTAGCTTTTTCTTAAACATTTGAAACTGATTCTCAACTCGTCGTCAGTAGAGGGTTTGTACAATAAAAAAACATAATAAGTAATTCCAATTAGTGCCTTTAGCTGGTCGACGTAATTCCTCTGAAGTTTCATACTATCTTGGACACACTTTGTTAGCAATAGAGCAATATCTCCAATATTTATTTAATAAAATATCGGTAAAAATTAATTTCAGATTAATAGACATTTTAAACAATTGTCTAAAAAGTTCGATGACAATTGCGTGTGGTGTAGAGATGAAAGTTGCTACTATAAGTTGCTAATATAACAGGGATGTGGTCTGTGGGAACTGAAAGCGTATGTACTATTTTATATATTTACGATCTTTTCAAACGTTTTATTTTACTTGTTACAGAAATGTTTGCTATGTTATTTCTTAAAGAAATTAAACATAAATATAGACATTTTTGACATTGAAATTATGAAAATGTTAATAATGGCACTGTTTTTTTATTAATTACAGGCTGTTCCAAAATGTAGGTTTTTTCAAATGACTCAGAAACTAGGTATCAAGTTTCTTTGTTAGCTTTGATTTTTTTTTTGGGGAATTATGTTGGTCTCCTGATTACGCAACATTGCCCCTATTGCTTCTTCGTATCTCTTACAGTTTCCGAGATCCCAATGGTGCGAGTATCGAAAAGTTGTACCCAGTCCTCCCTGTTTATTACTTCAAATATTTCAGATGAAAGATCAGTAGATATCTCTATTTATGGCTACAATACCAACATATTTAATAAAGATAGCTAGTTATATCAACAGCGATTTTATATTTATAAAAGTGCTGATCTGGAATTTTCAAAGTACTTATATAAAAAATCACAAAATAAATTCTTTAACTAATAATTTTATTATGATTTAATACATACAATACAGATTTATGTCCCATGCAATATACGGATAATCAAGAGTACTATACGATAAACACGAGTTAAATTCCTGATTTAAAAAATATCTGATAAGATACGCAGCAGATTCTCAATTCCAATTTTGGATTATTTATATGTACAAGAACTGCTAAATTTATTGCACCCTTGTTCTTAATAACTATTCAATTAGTGCCTTCAAAATGTATATGATCAGAGAGTACTAAAAAACGTATGTAAGCCATATCTTGTTTTGGTCAAATAGGCTTTTTGGTTTAAAAGTTGTTATTACATGATCATAAATATAATTTGATGGCTTCTAGTTAAAAACTCACTGTTTTAGGATAAATAGCCATAAAAGCAACATTTATCATTACTAAGCTGGATTATTCAAAGCAATCTGTGGCTTGACAACTGCACAATTTAACACCATGTATATTCATAATACCTATTATTACCCTGTGATCATATTTTACTGCGCGTGTACTGTGTGGACTACGCGTACTGGAATTTAAAAATTTGTATACGGGGATTTCTCGCAACTTTCGATATAAATATTGGCGTTGAGGTGCGACTTCCAGTTCCACCGGAAGTTGGTGTCAACTCGCTCATTTCAAATAGAATATGCTATTTTTATTCTGTTTTTGGATTCCACGTCAAATTTTAAGGTAAGTTTCATAAGCATACCTTATCAATATTCTTAACCGTTTTCGAGATTGATTTCGAGATTTCGATATTAATTTTTTCAAAAATTTCTCAAGAAACATAGATGCATAATGGTAATCCGTTCTATCTCTTTCAGTTTGTAACCGAAACATTTGAAATTTTAACGGAGTAATAATGAAATGTATCGAAATATGAAAATACGAAAGTTAGTGAAAATTTCACAGCGTGTCCAAAAAGGGCCAACCTACCAATTGTAACAAATTCAAAACCCAATAATTCATTTATTGTAAATGGAACACCCTGTGTTTTATAATGCTAACCTATGTAGTTTTTAATTCTCTTTCGATTGGTATTAACATTCTCTATACCTAAACTCCACCGATTTGAAGATATTTGGACATTATTGTCCACTAAACTAAATAAATAAATTATCTTGTTTTTTGATAATTTTAAACTGATAGAAATATTAGTTTCCAGTACGTTGAAATTATAACAAAAATATTTCTAGGCTTATTTTAGCTTCAGTCGTGGGTCCAAAATCAGATGCTTGTGTAAAAAGGGGCGATATATTATTATTTTATAGGCCGCACTAGTACCCAGAAACAACATGGTTTCGTAAAGCCTTACCACAATTTAGTGCAGAAGAGGAAAACCTGTAAAACGCCATTAATTAGGGGGCAGTCATATAGGTACATTAATTAGCCAAATTAATCTCTAACATCAACATTGGTAGGTATACTTTCCAAACTGGCTTGTATGCAGGCTTGTTTAATCGCTTTATATAAGGCCTGTATTGTTACATCAGGAGGTAAACTTAAAAATTGGCTGACAAAATTAAGTATTAGCTTTCATACGATTACACTTAGTATATATACAGTGTTTTTGTTTGAAAATGAACCATCCTGCACTGAAATAATTGCGCTTTATCTATTATTAGAATTCTATAATCAGTTATAAAAGCATTATATAACCTACTATATGTGACAGGTCAACAGGTGAATCTAGGAATATTGGGAGGTAATGGATATACAATAAGTTATGACCATAACATTCTATGAAATATTATAATACTAGTCCGCAGAGATTGACTGCTTAAACATTGTATCTAATATTGAATAGGAGTTGAATATACAGACATGCGCCCAGGAAATAACGCATAATTGGAAAAATTAGAGAGATATATTTTTTATAAAAAATGATGTAATAGAGTTACGCACTAAATGGACACACTGTACATATACAAGGAATACACTGCTCTGAAGAACTAAATATATTAAACACCTTTCACCTTTTTTTTGTTTTTCTAACAAATAACACATAAGTCATGTGCACTGTGCAACAACATGTCCCAAACCGTCAACAATATTGCATCCGAGTATGAGATGAGCTTCGCTTTTGTGTTACTTGTTTAACGAAATTATCCGATACATGTCGAGCGGTGCCGACCGCGTTTTATTGATACATATAAAACAAGTTTTATATGTATCAATAAAACGCGAAATATAACCATGATGAACGAGCATAAAACTGTTAGTTCAGCCGTTATATACAGATCTGTGGTGATTGCCTTTATACAACAAACCTTACCTGTTATACAAATAAAATATAATAGATATTAAATATATTACATTTAAAAGTTATTACTTATAGTCCCTATCTCACCTATGTATAATGTATATTAAACCTATTTCAGTGAAACTGATTGAGTAATGAGTATGGAAAATGACTTTTGAAAACAAATAAAAATTGTATTCTTACTATAAAAATTTTAATAAGCAGTATGCGTATTATTCTAGTGTAACAGTTTAATACGCTCATTTCTTTCAGTGTAAATATCTTTTGAACTTGAGGGAATCTAATAAATACAAAATACTCATCAAATAAAATACAGAGAGTAATACAATGTGTAATACAATTAATTACACGTTGGATTTAATTTTAGCTGTCACTTTTTCCTCCACAGTCAACCTCACTTTGAAATTGCAAATGGCAGCCCCCATCGAATGAGACGTCATTGGAAAGAGCATAAATTGCCTATACAATCATAACAAAAAATGTTAAGTCTGTTAATTGCTTCGCGCGTTAGAAGAAAAATTATCTATATTTTGGTAGAATACTTTAATCAAGATTCAATTCCTCCATGGTACCGTTAATCACTCAGTATCCTTTAATATACCTAATTTGTATTGAAAAAATACTCTGTTTTAGCTACTTTCTTATGAGTTATTATTTAATGCCATTTCTCATTTTTGTCATATCGCTTTCGCGCTTTAGGTCATTTTGACATTTTAAGTGAGTTTGACATTTAAAAAACTTATTTAAAATCTGCTATACTTTAGCAGAAGGAATCAAAATGATATTCATTTACGGATCCCAAAATCTTTGTGCGCATAAAACCACCATAGTATTCAACACCAGATAGGTAACTAGACAAAAACGACAGGTATATAAGTATGTAATAGAATCTCGCGAACCAATAAATCAATTTAACATCTTTGGGTATGGTTAGATAGGGATATTATATGCTCTTTCCAATAATGTATCACTCGTTTGGGGTTGTCATTTGAAATTTCAAAGTAAGGATGGCTATGGAGGAGGGAGTCACGGCTAAAATTAAATTCAATGTGTAATTAAACTTCCCCCTCCATAGCTCGATTGACCTGTTTTTTGTATTTTTTAAATATACTCAAATTCAAAAGGTATTTAGGGTGGTTCCTTTTGAAATGAACGCATTGTATATGATTTCGTTTTGATGTATAACGGTTCGTTATATTTAATAAGTTAATAATGGAGCCCAATATTGGGAACAAATTTGAAATTACGGTGATTCGTAGGTATGTAAAATTTGATATAAAAAATGTATGAAGCTCGGAGAACTTGCGTCAGTGCTATCACATATTACAATTTATTAAGACTTCTTTTTCATTTCGTTTCTTGCCAAAAGAAAATTGCTAAATACTTGTCTGTTGGTTCAAATTTGTTACCCGTATGGATTTACAGGTATACGAGTAGTTATTTCTTTCTAGGTTCTCGTGTTATTCACTTTAAAATATCTTTAGTGGATCGTTGTGTAACTATTTCTGTCGTTAATAGATGTCGCTAGATTATAAAGATAGATTATAGGTTTATTTAGCAATGTAAAAGAATTGGTATTGCTCAGAAGCAATACACCATAGTCACTGAATTCCTATATCGAGGGGAGCGTGTTAAATTTATAATATGTATGTAGTTTTGTTAAAATGTTAACAAACATTTGCACAAACATGGTAACATTTTGCTCAAAACCTTACATATTACATATTATATTATTTTATCGTTATTGCACAATCTTTCTTACAATTTGCAAATAGAATGAAATTCAAACTGATTTAAATTATGTTCATTTAATTAAGGGTCCATTCTCTGTAGATTTGACAGGCATGAATGTTGGGTCGGATTGAGAGGATGGGTGGCCGATGGGTGGAGACTTATATATTCCAACTATCGAATTATTAAGATTTCGGAGGTGCACGTAAAGCCGAAGTAAAAAGGCACATGGAAATAAAGTTAGCCCTCATTGCAAGGGTACCGGATTTGTCTTATAATTGCAACAAAATTTATATTTAATGTTATAAATTATATATCACCGGAAAGATCAAAAGATAAACTAGGTCCCTATAGTAGCAAATTTTTGTTTAATACATGTATTTTAGAGAAAATAATTTTTGAAAATACGCTATTTTAGTACAAGATTGTTTGCCTGGAATCTTAAAAATAAAAAGAAATACCAAAAATTACTACTATAGGGACTTAGATTAAAGTCTTATCTTTCAATACTTTTTTACTAAAAGTCGCTATCTTTTATAGTTTTTTTATAATTAGACACGAGCCGAACGCCGATTTAGGGCTTATTTCGACCTAGTGAATGGACTCTTAACTAAATAACTTTACATAGTTATTATTAATTTATAATAATCTTACAAATTCAAATAAATGTTATAATTTTATGAATACTACTAAATCTATAATAGATATAATAATTTCACAAAATGCTGCAGATATGTGCAGATGTTATTAAATATAATAAATGAAACTAATATGCAGCTATACATATTGAAAAATGTCAGTTTAGCATTTTAAAAAAAGGAGGATGACATTTACCTGCCACAATGGTATTTTTCGTTATTTCGCATACTATAATAAATGTTTGTAGTTTGATTCATCTCACTAGAGTTAAAAAAAAAAACGTAAATTCGGAATTTAATTTGCACGAAATGACCCAAATACTGATGTTTATTATAACTTTTTACAGTACATTGTTTGGCATTGTATATTGCAAATTCGCAGAACTTTGCCAACTCTGTATCTCAGGGAGATACATAAATCAAGGAGAAGATAATTCCCTGATTTCAATAGTGTGGACCAATGTTGAGATGTGCATGTAGTAATGAACTTTGGATTTCAAGAATTTACAGAAGCCAACTCATTAGCGTTCTCTAAAACTACTCGCAATATATAAAATTACTGACCTCCGACTTTGAAGGTAAACTCGAATGAAGTTTCATATCCAATTATGAAACAAAGGGTTGCTACAAATTATGCAATTAAATATTTATGCGTTCCATACCATACCAAATTAACTGTTTTCTCAGTAGATTTCCCAAGTCCCTCTAGTAATAGAAACAAAAATGACCGAAATAATTATTTAGTTTACATGCGCAGTTCCATTCCATGCTAGGCAGTAGAGCAAATTTCCCTTTCAAACAACTTTTAGTATTAGTAATGACAGTTCGTTGATCCAATAAATAATAATCATATTTTTTCGTATTAGGCTTTAAGGTTTCTTAAATTTATAAAAAAATGTATCTATACTGCCTCCATTTTATTAGAAAATAAAATTTTCTAACGATAAATGAGAAAAAATGTATACGATCCCTCGACATTCAGCAATGAATGTCTCACCTAAAAAAAACACTATTAGAATTTATGTGTACCTATAGGTCTACATCCTTGACAAAACTATATACATATCCGTTGTACTATATATTAGTTTTAATAAAATCCTCAAATTCATTTTTATAGTGTCTAAATCAGTAGTATGCTAAAAGTCGTGCTTCAATACGGAACCATTTTTAAATAGACACGAATACATTAAAATTAAATGTAGATATAGTTACGACGCTCGAAATTATAAAAAACCTGCTATGATTGGAATGTAAAAGACTAATTTTACAGCTGGTATATAAATATAATTTTTATGTGAAATAATTTTATGGACTTTTTAGAAGAATGTTGCTGAAACGCTTTTTTAAGCAAAAGACAGGCAAATGGATTAGCAGTGGAGGAGCAGTGGAGGTACTAGCAACCTACTCATTATTTATTTGTTCTTCTACAATATTTACAAATGTAGGTATTTTTGGGAACTATCTATGTTGTTTTTTTTTGCTTTCCATCATAGAATATATAGTTTAACTATGTAGATATACACATTTAACTTCTCAAATAAATATAAGTATAGTCTAGTGTAGCAGAAATAATTAAATTAGGCGGTGGTTAAGCCAAAGTAAAATACAATTCACCCCATTTCAGGCAAATGCTTTTAGCAAACGCTTGGAAACTCGTGCATTTATCAGCTAAAATTAAAAGCTAAATCCTTCATTTTTAATCTCTGACCAATGGCATAATACGGCCATTGTTACCAATGTAGTATTAATGTAATATTAATCTACACTTTGTTTTTTTTTATTCCATAAATCTATGTATCTAGGTTTATAGCCTCTTTGGGTTGTTGTTGTTAAATAAATAAATAAATAAATAATCCATTCAAAGTTAGTTACAGTTACTTAGTTACTGAGAAGAACTTTTGGTGCGCACGGTATAAAAGCATGTTCACTGTGTGATAGATAAATAGATAGATAGATATATTTATTAGTCCAACTGGAGCAATACAGCTTTGCTATGGGATAAGTCAAATCTACTTAAGTACAAGCAATGAAATACGTAAAACAACAAATAAAACATAAATATACAAGTATAAGCAAAGCAGCAAACACAATATAAACATACGATAAAATATAATAAAATACAACCCACAACAAATTAAAATAAGTTATCAGCTATTGTCAAAAATCTCCTGGACGGAGTATGTACAAATTCTCAATAAATATATTTTAACATTCTTTTTAAATAGATGAATGTTATTTATGTTTTTCAAATGTTGAGGTAAATGGTTAAACAACCTCAGTCCCAAAACATTGTGAGCTTTCTTTCCAAGGCGTCTGAAAGGGACACAAAAATTATGTTTGCCACGAATGCCATGACAGTGAACAGATACATTGGTAATAAAACGTTCCTTATTTCTGTAAATGTATAGTAATATTTCGTGGATATATAAACTTTTCAGCGGAGGAATACTAAATTTTGCAGGAAAAGGGCGGCATGATTGGGTTGGGGGTACTCCAGCTATACATCTGACAATACGCTTCTGAGCAATGAAAACTCTGTCTGCCCTACTTGAACCTCCCCAAATAATAATTCCATATGCGAACCTTGATTGAATTTGTGCAAAATAAAAGGAACATAACTGAGGTATGTCTAATATATCCTTCAAAATTCTTGTTTGATAACACTTTGAATTTAATATATTGGTAAGTCTGTCAAAGTGACTCCCAAAAGTCAAGGTTTCATCTAAAGTAATGCCTAACAACGAAACAGTATTACATTTCTCAATATAGGTATTATTAAACTTTATATTTAGCGAATATGGTATCCGACTTTGAGGTGTACGAAACATTACACAATTTGTTTTAGCACTATTAAAGAATAAAGAATTGTCGCTAAACCATCTGCATAAATCGGAAATACCTGCGTTTATGTTATTTTGAAGGGAAATTTCACATCCATCTGCGAACAGCAGCGAGGTATCGTCAGCATATTGAGAAACAGATGCCCCAGGAATCACTTTTGGCAATTCATTAATATAGATAATAAACAGTACGGTTCAAAACAACAAAAGTTTAGTTTTTGAAAATAATTAAAAGTATTAGGTGTAATACTAACTAATTTATAAACTTTCTTGAATTAAGTGGGCGATTATACTTTTTCCTAAAGGAACATCAATTTGAATACTTATATGATATTATATTGGTAGTGCTAGTGGTGTAAAAATCAGTAAAATACTCATTTCATAAAAAAATAATTGCCTGCTTAATATTTGGCGTGCCAACACTAGATTTTTGTAAGCATTAGTTTAAAAAAATGGTATTTGACCATTTCTTTGTTACATGTAATATTTCGGTATTGATTTCGGTTAGTTAACGTCGGTCTATTTCCGCAACTGAGGCCAATCACCTACGCCTGGAGACGAGCAAGCGCTAACCTATCTTTTTGCCTATCACTTCATAGACAAGCAATCTGCGCTTTACATTCTATCCAAGTGTTAGTTGGTCTTCTACAGAAATTTCGCCTAAGTTTTCATAGCTTATGTGAATTCGCCGATGTACAGACAACTAGAAGGTGGAAACAGACATCGTATTCTCTGCATGGTCCCTCATTGTATGTAGTATATAAACTGATCGCCAAGAACAACCGGACAAGCAGTTTTTAGCACCCTTTTCAAATTGTTATAGTTCAAAAATGGGTCAACGAATTTCTATGAACTGTTTGGATTATGAAAGCTCATTTCGTTCAGATTCTGTCCCACAAAAGGTCTTCGTATGGAAGTAGCATGTTAATATATTACATGGTGGAGAACAAAGTAATGCAAAAATACAACAAGTTGAAGTGTCTGTCAATTCGTAAATATTTTTTTACTGCGGTATTTGAAGTCTAAGTTGATATCTCGAAATCGTTTTGACCGTTTTTCAATTAATATAACCAAACAAATTCCTGTTTCTTCGAAAAAGTCTGTTTTTCGACTTCTACCTTGAGCTGTACACATGTTTACACCTCTACTGTAGCAATTTTATTGGCAAAGATACATACACTCAATTTGCAGATTATTTAATTCAGAAACCCGTTAAAAATACACCGAGTGTGTCAAAATGTGAATAATATAAATTGAAACTGCAGGGTGCAGTAATAAAACTAATTGAAATAGGCCGCTAACGGACATTTCACCAATATCTCCAGACATGTCCCGCAATTTTTTATTGCTGCCCTACGGCAGAAATACTAAACTTTTTCGACAAACTTATCACTTAAATTTTGATTTTTATCAAGTGAAACATGTTTACTGTGGCACTTGTAGACCCAAATGGAGGCATACTCAATTTACAGGTTTTTTAGTTAGAAAAATGTTACTTCCCAGAAAGATTACAGCTAGTAATAATAACACGTACTACACGGTAGTAATATTTACAGGAACACCATTTCAATGGGGAAACATTATTTACCTAGGCAATTCCACAACATATACTGTATATCTCAAATTAAAAAAATACTTAGTACTTACTTACCTGAAAGACATCAGTATTTTGTTATTTTAAGGGTGCTAAAAACTGTTTGTTCCGTTATTTTTGACGAGCAGTTTATTTGAAATCTATAAGTGTAATACTAAAGTAGATTAATTTACTGAGAATACATTGTATAAAATATCTTTATTTGAGTAAACACCATCTTATGTGGGTTATATATTTTTTCATTACTTACCTAATGATATTAGGATGGATGTAAATTTAATCCGTTTAAAACTGAACTTGGAAATTTAATGGAGAACATTAAGAGTTTTTAATAAAAAAAACTATTGTGTACGTTTATAAAACACACGTGGTTCTTCTATGTGTTTAGTGCTATATAGGTACCTACCTATGTTATATATCTGTGTAGTAAAAATGTTTTAATGCTTATTACACACTTATCCAGTGTCATATGGGTATATATGATGTTATGGATTAAATGGGTTGTTATTAGTATTATTATTTTCTGCTAATTATATATACACGGTGGTCACTTTTACGAAGCCCACCATTGGCATCTTGGAAAGGGTAAAATTTACAGAGTGGCTCAAATTAGAAAAAAGTTGCGCATTTTTATGCTTTTCAATTAGCTGAAAAGAAATCCGGGATATTTTGGGTAGTATTATCGCTGAAAAACTGAAAACGTGCATTTTCTTTTTCCTTTTATAACTTTTTTAGTTTCCAAGGAAACATTGTGAAACTTTGCAGTGTTAGATTTTTCGACATGAGCTTTCTAATGGAAGTTACAAAAATTTTCCACGCCAACTAGATGTCCAAATTTTCGTAGTCAACTTTTGATTTTCGTATGGCCGCCATATTGAATTTTGGTACCGTTGAAAAGAACGAAAAATTTCGATCTCGACCATGTGTAATACATAGGTAATCTAAAGTGTTCCCGCCAAAAATCAATAATTTATTTTTTTTTTTTAAATCAAGTTGTCTCCAAATAAAACAATTAATTAACTACTGATTTTAAACTTTTCTGGAAATACTTTAAGAAATAATGTAAGAAGACCGCCTGTCAAGTCTGTTAATACACATGACATTTTGGAAAAGTGAGAAAGTTGGTTAACTTTCAAAGTAAATTATACATAACGTTTATATTGATTATTTTTTGTAGGGGTTTGCAAAAAATAAAGTTTATAATATGCCAGTCCAAGATTTTGAACACCTCAGAAGGAGAATTGTTGAAGTATTTCAATTAATCACACCAGCAACTATTCAAAACGCAACAGCAAACATGGATCGTAGAACATATCTATGTATTGATCGTGAAGGAGGTCACTTTGAACAGTATTTATAAATGTTAACCAGCTTAAGAATGTAATATTTAAAATTTATAATTAATTTTACTATGGTTGTTAATAAAAACGTTATGTATAATTTACTTTGAAAATTGAACAACTTTCTCACTTTTCCAAAATGTCATGTGTATTAACATACTTGACAGGCGGTCTTCTTACATTATTTCTTAAAGTGATATTTCCAGAAAAGTTTAAAATCAGTAGTTAATTGTTTTATTCGGAGACAACTTGATTTAAAAAAAAAATAATAAATTATTGATTTTTGGCGGGAAAACACTTTAGATTACCTATGTATTACACATGGTCGAGATCGAAATTTTTCGTTCTTTTCAACGGTACCAAAATTCAATATGGCGGCCATAAGAAAATCAAAAGTTGACTACGAAAATTTGGACATCTAGTTGGCGTGGAAAATTTTTGTAACTTCCATTAGAAAGCTCATGTCGAAAAATCTAACACTGCAAAGTTTCACAATGTTTCCTTGGAAACTAAAAATGTTATAAAAGGAAAAAGGAAATGCACGTTTTCAGTTTTTCAGCGATAATTCAGGAACTACCCAAAATATCCCGGATTTCTTTTCAGCTAATTGAAAAGCATAAAAATGCGCAACTTTTTTCTAATTTGAGCCCCTCTGTATATTTTACCCTTTCCAAGATGCCAATGGTGGGCTTCGTAAAAGTGACCACCGTGTATATCGCTCCATTATTATACAAAATTCTAATAAAATATGAAGATTTTATAGGGAATTAAAATTTAAGATAAGTGGGCACTTTAGCGACACGCCCTTTGTAAAGAAAAAATTAACGACACGTGTTACAAAATATTGGAAATATCCACTAATTTAGGTAAGTGTCTGACTTATACTTAATACTAGTGTGGGTAGCGCTCCTCAAAAACAATATCTAAAAATAAAAAATCTAGTTTATAACCATAAAAATATCACAAAACTAGATCAAAAGAAATACCAACAAGCAAACAATATTATACTATTGGTGATTCGGTTTTTCTGATTTAGTAGTTCGTATTGTAAAGGGTCCCCCAAACCAACGCGGATAATCGCAGCACCTGCGGAAGTTCGCACCGCTTGCGATTCGCATCATTTTGTTTCCATTGCGTTAAATATATACGTTCACACCAACACGATTTTTTTCGTTTAGACTGCGAGTTGTCAGCGTTTATTTCGTACGGATCCGTAGAAGTTTCGCAGTCTCTTAACTAAGAAAGTAATTAATAAAATGGAAAAAATCATTGAATTAGTGAGAAAGTGTCCTATATTAGACGACCTTTCTCATGACGATTACAAAAATATTCGAAAAATGTAACAAAAATATAACATAGACTCTCTTCGTCTTTTCGTAATTGCGGCATTAATGTATGAAATTCCCTATATTGTCGCCTTTTTTTATTAATATCGTGAACCCATTTTCTTTTCTTCTTAAGGTTAGATACATAATATGATCAACACATTTATTTTTAAAGAATAATAATAATTTTAACTTAAATTGTCTTCTTCCACTGCAAGCAACACAAATGCTTCTTCTTCATCCGACGATGTATACATATTTCTGTATGATAGGTAAGTATGTAAGTACAAGTACAAATTGTTTGTTTTTCGTTTTCAGCAATAGCAATCAACCTTTTCGATACTGAAAATATGACGCATATGATGCGATTATATTCGCTTTGGTGTGGGGTTCTCTGCGGATTCCGCCACGAATTTCGCTTCGAACTTTCCGTCGCGAATCCGTTCCGAATATTTCGCGTTGGTTTGGGGGAGCCTTTAATCGTTGAAAGGTTGATTTAATTTAATGTTGAAACTTTGAGAATTTATATATCTAGTAAATACTAAGATACTAAGATTCAGCATTCATGTTTCCTTTAAGTATGTCTGTTTGGGATAGAAATATTGACTTTCTTTTAAAATGGAAAAAAAAAAATATTGCAATACTGTTTCAAATTACCTAAAATTGTGTTCTAATCTAAAACTTTTCTTTTGCTCTAAACTAAGTATTGTTTTTTGACATTCGACCTTTGTAATATTTTGATTGTAATTTTCTCAATAGAGTTGAGCGAAATTCGAAATAGCGAAAAATATAGTCGAATAAGTGGTTGACAATTCTGTAAGAGGAAATGTAATAATATAATAATATCTCTATCCCTCATTCTATCGCATTAATGTGCCCAGAATTCTGTGACTTTTGTGGACAGGGAGCTCTGTATTATTATTTTGAGGGACGCGAGTGCGGCAGTATAGTTTTTATTACTTTCTATTTTTGCAATAAATTTTTTAAATCCTTCGTCATAATTTGTAATATTGTTGTCACTTTATTTGTAATATAACTTTTGTTGTCACTTTACTCTAGAGCTGGGTCGCTCATGAACGACTCGCACGAATGTGCGACACATATCACTTTGCCGTGAGCGAACGACTCGCAACAAAAGAGCTCATCGTTCATTCCGCCATTGACACATCGTACAAACATGAGCTTTATACACAATACACATGCGATGTTTGATTGTGCGAGTTCTTAAGCATGGTTGATTGAACAATAATTTAGGAATAAATGAGTCAATACAAAATTGTAAAAGTAAAAATACTTAAATGTTTACTTACATTTATATATTCGCTTTATATATAACTGAAACTAACAATTCTGATGAAAACTAAACATCAAACGTTTGCAAATTAAGTTATAATTTGAAAATATAATTTGTGATAATTTTTCGCCGTGTAAACTGCTTCATTTTACAGTAACAATTTGTCTTGATTTAGAAAAAACTGCGAAATGAATCGAGCGAACTCGGCTATCCTCTTGTATACATCATCCTTGAATGCCGCCGGCCTTCGAAGAGCGCCAAGAGCGAGCGACTTGAACGACGAACCAAACTTTTGATCGAATGGTACAGTGACAGTGCCATGACCAAGTCGCTCAAATGAACAACTCGCTCTGAGCGACTCATTTGAATGAGCTGTGCCGCACGTGCCGGCACCCTGAAAAAGAACGAGCGACCCAGCTCTACTTTACTCGGTTCCAGTTTCTGTAATTCTGTAAATTAAGTATTTAGTATATTATTATAACTTCTAAATTAAGTATTTCTGTAATCTGTATCACCTACTTACTCAAATGATCTGCTCATATTATAAATAATTTAGTAATTGTACCAGTATTTTCAAATACTGGGCGATACCGCGGCGATAGCTCAGTCTGTTAGGTGTTGGGTGATAGCCTGTGACTAACAGAATGGGTATATTGCGGCGCGAGTTCGAATCTCGCCAGGGGAGAAATGGCACCTCTCCCAGAGGAATGGTTGCGTGTCTGCGTTTTTTTCATGTGTACCCACCCTCTACACAAGCCTTAGGCTTTCAGTAGGGAGGTTGTCCATTTCTGTGGTGTGTTTTATGTTTTTTTTATGTTTGGTTCATGTTACATCACGCAATCGTGCCAGCCAGCTATTGGAAATGTACAAGGTTTTTGATTTGAAAACCGTCCACCCCGCATATAATTAAAGTTACTTAATTTAAAAATTCGCTGGAACTCTATTCATGGTCGAATTCTCTTCATATGGGGAACATTATTTTAGCGTTTGGACAATTATGATACGGTTCTTCCCTTCACCTCCCACTTTTTTTGAATTTCAAACCCGTTTTGTTCATCACTGTCATTTTCTATAAGTTAAAGTTGTGCTATTGGGCCACCCACGGTATCACGTTTTTGTAAATCGATAAATAATAAGGTGGAAGTTATGGGTGAAATATCTATATGAAATCAGAAAATAACCTTTTGAAAATAAAAAGAACATAAGTTTTGTTCTTTTAAGTTTCCAAAGTAGGCCCCATTTTGGGGTCCGTGAAGTTAGCCCCCAACTCCTGGAGTTGGACGGCACTAACCCACAGTCGGTTAGTAAGTCGTTAGTAAGTATTTGTAAGCCCATTGGTAACATTTGTAAGTAAAGGGTAACCGATTTATTTGTTATTAATTTTTAGCGGCTAACTTCTTAGCAGCCCCCAAGTTGTTTATAATTGTAGTTTTTATGTTATCAGCTATTAGTAAGTCATTTGTAAGTATTTGTAAGTTGACTGTCGACATTTGTAAGTCCCTAAGAAAAAAGTTATAACCAGTTAATAAATGGCGGCTAACTTCTTAGCAGCCCCCAAGTTCATTCAGAATAATTTTTTTACCTTACCAGTTGTTAGTAAAACGTTTGTAAGTATTTGTATGCCGTCTTGCAACATTTGTAAGTCACTAATAAAAAAGTTACAACCAATAAATTAAATGAAGGCTAACTTCTTGGCAGCCCCCAAGTTCTTTCAGAATGTTTTTTTCATCTTACCAGTTCTTAGTAAATCGTTTGTAAGTATTTGTAAGCGGTCTTCCAACATTTGTAAGTCGCTAATAAAAAAGTTATAACCAAGCAATTAAATGAGGGCTCACTTCTTAGCAACCCTCAAAATCTTTCAGAATATTTTTTTAAGGATAGAACCTTGCCAGTTGTTATTAAGTCGTTTGCAAATATTTGCAAGGTGACTTTCAATATTTGAATGCCACTAATAAAGAAATTATAACCAATTAATTAAACGGTGGCTAACTTCTTAGCAACTCCAACCACTTAGCAAGTTTTCTCTAAATGTTCTGTTTACCTCACAACTGATCATTTACAAGTCCCTAATGTAACAGTTACTTATCAATTAATTCTGCCGGGGAAACTTGTTTGTACTGTTTGTTTTATTTACTGTTGTCGAAAATAAATAAAAAGATTTATTTTGAAAAAAGTTTTATTTTGCAAGCTAAAGATTTTACTAACGTAAGATAAAATCAAAATCTTGTTAAAAAGTATCTAGTTTAGTCCTAACCTAATTTCCTAACCTAATCCTAGCCATTTATCAAGTATAATTCAATATATATTTTTTTAACTATTTCACAAAGGTTACTCAAATATTACTGCGCTGCAGTTGTTCAAAATAGAAAAGTATGTAATAAATAATGGACCATGAATCCACGCTTATTTAAAAAAGGCGGGGACTTAATAAATTTAGATCTTATAGTATTTAAGTATATTGTCTGGTTTTCTAATGTGTGTAGTGTTTTCTAAAAAATTCGGTATACACAGCAGTAGAGCAAATTATTGGAAGGAGATGCCGAAAACAACTACTCCACGGGCAATATGCCCCGACTGGCGTTGCATTACATCAACATCTCCATGGATGTCGCCACATCCTTCATCAAGACCAAATACCAGACAATGACCGGTTTCGATCTTGTTATGATCTCGTCAGACTGCCATAGGTATTGGAATCGATGAATGATCTGGCGACGTGATTGCCTAAGGGGCATAGTGAATGTTTGTAGTGGCGAGATACAGTGAAATACTACTGCAGTGTATTTCACTGTATCTCGCCACTACAAACATTCACTATGCCCCTTAGGCAATCACGTCGCCAGATCATTCATCGATTCCAATACCTATGGCAGTCTGACGAGATCATAACAAGATCGAAACCGGTCATTGTCTGGTATTTGGTCTTGATGAAGGATGTGGCGACATCCATGGAGATGTTGATGTAATGCAACGCCAGTCGGGGCATATTGCCCGTGGAGTAGTTGTTTTCGGCATCTCCTTCCAATAATTAAATAGGATTGTCTTCCTCAAAGACAATAGAGGTCGCTGTAATGGCATCTGCTTTCTGCAGATCGTTATCTGTCTGTCAATTAGACAATAATTGTCAGACAGGTAGTAGCAAAGACCCAAAGAGGGCACTGCAGTGTATTTCACTGTATCTCGCCACTACAAACAGTAGAGCAAAGTTAAGTTACAGATACAGATCATTCTCTGCCTAACTCACACGTACCTACATTGCATTCTTAAACAATAAAAAAGATGAAAAACAGAATAAAACCAACCCATACAATAAAATTAAAATAGGAAATTGATGTATTAGGTAAGAAAACAGTTTTTGGATATTTATTCTGTCACTAATCTAATTTAATACGTATGTTAAATCATTATTTTTAGCTATTAAGTAACCTTGGAAAAGTCCGAAAACTCGTACGAAACGTAGGATATTTGTCGTAAGTTGTTAGTAAATCGTTTGTACATATTTGTAAGCTGACTTTCAATATCATTTGCAAGGCTCTAAGAAGTTACTACCAGTTAATCCAATGAAGTAAACTTCATTGTTCTATTTACCTTAACTATTCCTAATGGTATTAATTATAACATCATTTATTAGTATATTTGTTTGCTGACTTTTGTCATTTGTAAGTTGTTAATGAAAATGTTATTACTAAATAAATTCATATCAATTCCACAGAGGCTTACCTCTTATTAGTTCTAACTAAAAGTAAAATGTCATATGTATAAGTCATATACTTAACGTATCTACAAGGCACTAAAAGCAGTTAGAAATCGCCGACATATTCATTTTAGTTGGGGATTCTTCCTATATTTGTAACTTTCAGTTACCTCACTCAGACATTATAAGATAATCTCTACTTCACTCAAAACACTTTAAGGTTCATATATAGTGGGGTAGGTTATCTACGAAATATAATATTAATATAAATATAAATCTATAAACATAATATTAATATCTACCAAACCAATACCAATATTAAATTAATTGTTGGTTGGGTACAATAATAGTTGTTTAAAATAAATATTTTAAAATTTTAGTATTCAAGGGAAATCGTTATATTATATATCAAAAAAAAAAAAAAATTGTTAATCTGATGAAATCAGTCCTACATTTCTAACCTAAAGCTTTAGCCGCAAAGATGAAAAAGGCCGACTCAAAAATGTTCCGAATCGGACTCATCTCGGTAAATAGTATAGTTTTAAAAGAATCTTTATTTAGTTAATGGCATTTGTTCTTTGATTTACCAGTTACTCTTAGTTACAGAAGTTAATTTTCTTAGTTACTTGAAAGCAGACACTTACCGATTTCGCGCTAATTATGCGCTCATCAGAGTGCCCTAGTGCATGATAACGCGAAGTGTCTGGTAAGTGACCTTAGTGTCTGGTAGGTGGTCTCGATGAATGATATGTGGCGACTCCTGCAGAGATGCCGATTATTAATGCATTGCCAGTCGGGGCACATTGGCCGTGGAGTAGTTGTTTTCGGCATCTCCTTCAAATAAATTTAGTTTTCGTTAAATACTATTCATAATGAAATATTAATAGATTTTCGTTTCATTATCAAAAAGTTGTCACATAAATGACTGTAATTGTATAAATTTTTTATATATACCGTTCTCAAATCAGTCTGTAACGGTACCTATTGCTGACTGTGATGAGTATTACAATCACTAGTATTCTAAAATTTATTTGTTGAATAAATATCCTACGTTTCGTCCGGGTTTTCGGACTTTTTCAAGGTTACCTAATAGCTAAAAATAATGGTTTAACAAGTAGTAAATTAGATTAGTGACACAATAAATATCCAAAAAAGTTTTTTCTTAGGAACCTAATATCAATTTTCTATTTCAGTTTTATTGTATGGGTTGGTTTTATTTTGTCTTTCATGTTTTTTATTGTTTAATAATGCAATGTACGTGTGAATTAGGCAGAGAATGATCCGTATTTGGTGTCCCTGTGATTCTCTGCTTAACTTAACTTTCGTATTGCTGTAAGTATATACAGAATTTTTTAGAAAACACTACACGTATTAGAAAACAGACAATATACTTAACTATATAAGATCTAAATGTATTAAGTCCTCTTTTTTTTTTAAATAAGCGTGGATTCATGGTCCATTATTTATTACATACCTATCTATTATGAACAACTGCAGCGCAGTAATATTTGAGTAACCTTTGTCAAATAGTTAAAAAATATATATTGAATTATACTTGATAAATATGTACCTACTAAACTAGATACTTTTTAACGAGATTTTGATTTTGTCATATGTTAATCTGTTCATAAGGTATATCTCGCAAGATCTGTATCTTACGTTAGTAAAATCTTTAGCTTCTAAAATAAAACATTTTTTTTTATTTTCGACAACCACAGTAAATAAAACAAACAGGACAAACAAGTTTCCTCGACAGAATTAATTGATAAGTAACTGTTGTATTAGGGACTTGAAAATGATTAGTGGTGATGTAAACAAAACATTTAGAGAAAACTTGGAAGTTGCTAAGAAGTTAGCCTCCGTTTAATTAATTGGTTATAATTTCGTTATTAGTGACATACAAATATTGAAAGTCACCTTGCAAATATTTACAAACGACTTACTAACAGCTGGCAAGGGAAACAAAATATTTTGAAAGACTTTGAGGGTTTGCTAAGAAGTGAGCCCTGATTTAATTGATTGGTTATAACTTTTTTATTAGCGACTTGCAAATGTTGCAAGACAGCTTACAAATACTTACAAACGATTTAACAACTGGTAAGGTAAGTAAAACCTTCTGAAAGAATTTGGCGGCTTGGTGTGAAGTTAGCCCTCATTTAATTGAGTGGTTATAACTTTTTTATTAGCGACTTACAGATGTTGCAAGACGGCTTACAAATACTTACAAACGATTTACTAACAACTGGTAAGGTAAACAAAACATTCTGGAAGAACTTGGGGGCTGCTAAGAAGTTAGCCTCCATTTATAAATTTGTTATAACTTTTTTATTAGAGACTTACAAATGTCGACAGTCAACTTACAAATACTTACAAATGACTTACTAATAGCTGATAACATAAAAACTACAATTATAAACAACTTGGGGGCTGCTAAGAAGTTAGCCGCTAAAAATTAATAACAAATAAATCGGTTACCCTTTACTTACAAATGTTACCAATGGGCTTACAAATACTTACTAACGACTTACTAACCGACTGTGGATTAGTGCCGTCCAACTCCAGGAGTTGGGGGCTAACTTCACGGACCCCCCATTTTGTCTTTATTTAAATTCGACTCTTTCTTTACTAAATGTTTCGGCATTTGTGAGATATTCTGTTTTTGAGATTCTCAATATCACCCGACGGCATCTTTTGTATAACTGATTTTAGATGGTCCCATAGAAAGAAATCATGTGGAGATAAATCAAGGGAGCGATTAGGTCATTTAATCGGTCCTTGATTGCCTATCTGTCGATTAGGAAACCTTGTAGCCAATACTGCCTTACTATCAAGACGTAGTTTGGAGTGTGATCCTTGTGGGAAAATCAGTTCTTCTTCAGTTAGCATCAAATCACCATCTGTATCTTGCAATTTTTTCTGGACTTTCAGTGATTAATGGACCTGTGAGGTTTTTATTAATGAAAAATGAACTAATAACTTAATTCCGCAGAATATCTATAAAATTCAGTTATTTTAATTTCATTAAAAACGAACTATGTTTCAGGTCTCTGTTATCTAATTCACTGTACATATGGAGATTCTCATTGTCCCAGTATTTAAATTTCTACTTATTGACACATCCATTAACGTGGTAGGCACATTCATTGAAGCAAATATTTACTAAATAAATTTCGTGACTTGTCTGGCAATATTTTACAGAATTGACGATAAAAATAATCTACCTCTAATTCTTGGACGTGAAACATTTTGTAAGGATAGAATTTTGTTTAGTCCTAGAGTTATGTGCATTGCACCAACTGAAAAGCAAGTTATCTCACCGAGGCAGATTATCTATAATTTTGTGAGGCTTCATTCGCCAACACACTATGTGTACGCCGTTCCATATTTTCAACACTTTCAGTTTTTAAACAGTTTTATAATAAATTTCCTATATACAGATGTCCAAAATTTTTATAAGGATATCTTATTAAACTCATTCTAAAGTCCGCTAACTTCTGAACTAATTGGGTTAGGGACTCCGGACAAAATACAGGGTGAATCTTGGAAAATGTATTATCTTTTTTGCTATAAATTCATTTTCCTAAAATAAAAGAAGGCGTCACAGGCGCTGTCAAATATATTTTTTAAAATGATAAGGTGGCACGTCTTGCATATCATTTAAAAGCATTCTTAATTCTCCTCATATAAGCCTTTGAAAAATTGAAATCGGACTATCCGTTCTCAAGTTATACATGTTTCTGCGAGTTAAGGCTCGTTCAGATGGTGACATTGATGTCATGGTTGTAGACGTCGCGACAATAATGCCGCGACAGTGTCATTGTCTGAACTACTGAATGTCTCGATGTCATGGTGTCGTGACGCTAGTGCCGCATATCAAATTTTTTTGATACAGGACACCGTGACACTGACGATACCGCGGCACTGGCATCAAATATCTCTTTGCTTTCATCGTCTGAACATTGGCGGCACTAGTGACCGTATTGCGATACCCCAAATCCTCCAATGCTAAATAGATAGCATCTAACACTTCTACCAGGAAAGAGCTAATAGTGTTCTTTGGGAGTCGGTATAAATACTGAAGCGATGTCATTGGATCTCCAGATCCTAAGTACCGAAGAACTACATGTAGTTTCACTGCTGCTGGAATCGCATTCCTCATAGTGGTACTTTGATTTTGTACAATTGGTGCAATCTTAAAAATTATGATACTAAGTACCTACTTACATATTAATATAAAAACATTAACAAACAGCTTAACATAAAAATATATATTATAATAAATACAAAAGTAAATAAATGTATAGATAAATAAATTAATAAATAATATACACTTAACTTCTCCAAAAGTTCGTTGAACATGCCCTGGTTAATTCGGAGGAAATTGTAAAGGGACTTTGGGTCTTCTAACTACAATTCCCTTAGCAGTGTTTTTGATGCACCTAATGTGTTTCTATCCCTAATCCACTTTCTTACCCATTCTCGCTTTTTTTATTTTTGCCTTCAATTTCAAAATAATTAATTCTTCTAACACATCTGCTACTGCAACCGCGAGTTCCGCCATTTTAATCTGATAAATGTCACGACACTACGTATGTGTGTGTGAACACCTAGTGTCATGACATCCAATGCCAAGCACTGTCAGGGCTTTAGATGCCATGACATTAATGTCATCATCTGAACGAGCCTTTAAGGTTATAAATGAATAAAAAGCAGTCAAATTCGACAGTTTAATAAACAAATAGTAGACTGTTTTATAAGTTAAGAAAAGTGATTGTTTTCCAGTGAGTGTAAATGTTTCTATTCACGAGCGAGCGTTAGCGAGCGAGTGGACGAAATTTACACGAAAATGGAAAATTCACTTTTCTTAACGAGTTGAACATGCTATTTTTTCGTGTACTTTATAAAAATTAGTGTAATTTGAAGACTTATTAAAAATTATGAAAAATTCTGATATATCAAGGTAGCATTTGTGTCCATAGCAATAATAAACATGCGAACATGTAAACAATTTATGCAAAAGTTTTCATGTCACATTCACGTAAAATGAATTGCTTAAATGAATATAATGAGGAAATTGCTCAATTATTATCAGAAGCAGAGTCAAGTTTACTACCAGTAAAGTCCAGAGCAAAATATGAGAAAAGTTACCAACAGTTTTGCCACTGGAGGAACGAGAAAGATGTGCAAGGAGCCAGTGAAGACATTCTAATTTCGTACTTTTGTGAAAAGGTTTGTTTTATTTATGATTCCTCATGTTTAAGGATTAATTTAGAAATATTGTTATAGGTGAAAATTCTTAAAGCTTCAACACTCTGGTCACTGTACTCAATGGTGAAAAGTACTCTGCAAATAAACGAAAACGTAGACATTTCTGCCTATAAAAAATTGCTAGCCTATCTGAAACGTCAAAATGACAATTATTTAGCAAAAAAGTCGAGTGTTCTGTATAACATTTAATAATTTAAGTAATTGTACATTTGTAATTAATTCTAATAAAATAAATGAATGAAAAAAAGTGTTGCTAACAAGAAAACTGTTGCTAACGAGGAAAGTTCCTCTTTTCTTAACGATTTTGGATTAAACAATATGGTCCATTTCCATGAAGTATACGAAAAACAAGATTTTAATAGGAATAACTAGTGATTCAATGAGCACTTGGACCTCCTGATAGTAGAAGAACCTATCAGATATTTTCTGGCGCACGTTGTTCCATATTTTCCTGGGGATAGCTGCACACTCGGTGATTCTCTGTCGCAAATCCAAAAGATTGTCTGGTTGGGTACTGAATACCTTAGATTTAAGGTAACCCTATAGAAAAAATTCAGGATCTCAAATTCGGAGGACGCGTAGGCCGCTCAAGAGGTCCTCGATGTCCAATTCACCTGTTTCGATAAAAATTATCAAGGAAATTTCTGATTTCCCTAAAATAATGTTGTGGCTCATCGTCCTGTTGATACATTATGTTAAGCCCTTGAAACTAATTGACATTATTCTGAACTGTATAGGGTATCGCAGGCTGAATATTATTTTCTAACAAGTCAAGGTATACATGTGCTGTTACATTTTTTTCAATGAAAAAGGGTCCTATGATGTTATTATAGAATAATGTCCCTATTATAGAATAATGTCCATGAGTTTCAAGGGCTTAACACAACGTGTCAACTGAACTTTCATCCTAAGAGGTGGATTGGACGTCGAGGACCTTTTGACTGGCCTGCTATGCTCGTTCATCGGATTTGAGTACACTGGATTTTTTTCTACGGGGTTACCTTAAACGTAAGGTATTAATTACCAAACCAGACAATATTTTGGATTTGCGGCAGAGAATCACCAACGAGTGTTAAATTTTCCCGATTTTTATTCATTTATAACCTTACTTACAGAAACGCTTATAACTTGAGAAGGGATTGACGGATTTTGATACTTCAAGAACTTACTTAAATTGAATTACTGGTTTCCTATTTTCGATTTACCGGTGGTAACTCTAAAAAAATTGCGATGAACAATATTTCATGTTTTGCACATAACTTAAATAAGAGCTGAATGTAATAAAAATGTGTTTAATAATAAATATATCAAAGAGTGGATTAGTGCAAAATGTTTGATATTTTAGTATTAACCCATATTTTGATAACTCCTGAGTACATAAACAAAAATAGATAGTAGTTATTGATTAATGATAGGAACGTCCTTTGTAATAACCTGCGGATTAATTTTAATCACTTTATTTATAGCAATAGCGTCCCTTATCTCTTAATCTCTGGAAAAAGTTGTAAATTAGTTCTAAAAACATCGCCGCTTTTTTCAGTTCTATTACTAAGTTCAAAGTGTTCATTTAGTTTTGTGCATTATGAAAATATCACCGGGTGGAATTTATTTCATTTGTAGCTTATATTTACGTAAGTTTTCTTCATCTACTTATTGAAATACTTATTATTTACCAGTTTGTGTTCACATTTTCTTCTAGTGGACTTCGACCACGAATAACTATTGACTAAGAAATAAATAAAAGGCGCATTTTCATTAACAAACGCACAAGTTTTCATTGTAAATTTGCACCCGGAACACCCTGTGTATTTATACATATTTGAATAGAACGTCCTATCAAGAATACACTCATATAGGGTTTAATGGAAATAGCTCTAAGAGTGAGGGAAATATACATAAGAGACTGTTCCATATACATAATGAGTTAGAAAGAGAATATCGATTCATTGCTAGGCTGCAAACACTACATGTGTTTGCAGCCTTTCCAACACATGTAGTGTCTTTCTGTCAAAACAAGTCTTTCTCCAACACATCGCTTTTATGGTAACTATTTATGGTCATACCTCCCTCACTATTAAAACTATATCCATAAAACATATCAATGTATTCGTAAGAAGACGTTCTATCCAAATCTGTAAAAATACACAGGGTGTTTTATTACTATTTAAAAAATATAAGTTGTGGTAAACCTCTCTTTTTTGGAACACTCTGTATAAATGTCGATAATCGTGTCTCCCTTCAAATAAAATTTAACCCGTCCGAGCATTTTCCATCCTTTGGAAACCAATCCTTGGACAGGTAATCAATATGCACATTTTCGTTGACGCACCCTGTATATGTCACTCTATATACCGTTAATTTTAATATAAAAAATAGATACATTACTTCTACTACCTACTATTACTACTATTATAATAGAATACTTATATATACCAAATCACTATTTCTTTACCTTTCTGTTTCTAAAACGTTTATAGAATTCGTGAGACCTTTTACTTTGAACATAACATTATTTGCATATCTACAGCATTGACATGAATGAGTACTGATTACAGTATTAAATACAAACATACTCCATATGGGGCAAGCCGTGGTACCAACTTGGCGTTCATATTATCGACAACAACGCCAAGCAAGTTCGGCCGCGGTTAGTACTTGGATGGTTGACCATGCAGGGAAGACGGTGCCTGCTCGCATCTTCCAGTGGCCTATACGTCGGTGATTTCACAAAAGTTATGCAAACTTAGACAAGGTTTGCGTAGAAGACGTACCATCCCTTGGATAGGATGTAAAACCGGAAATCCCTGTCTATGAAATGATAGGCAAGTCAAAAGCTCCCTACCCTGCTATAAAAAGTGGGGGTTCACCAAAGTTTCCAGGTTGGAGACTCCTGGCGTCAGTGAGTGGCCTTATATTAGTCGTGGAAACAGGCCAACGTTAAATATCTGATATTATAGATAGACCATTAAATCCTATATCAGTGTATTCATGAGAAAACATTCTAACCAAAAATGAAAAAATACACAGGGGTGTTCTATTTAAAAAAGTTGATATTGACTGCAATAAATGAAAATGGAAATGTCCCAGCATTCTCTATAGGTACTTAATACCAAAATTTTATTGATTTTAACGGAGTCAGATATTTCCAATTCAGTTAAATCAAACTTTTTGAATGCGATATTACAGAATTTCGAAAAAACATTGACTGTTTAGTTTATCGTACCTGAAATACCGTCATAGGTCTCTAAACGTGTTCATCCAATAAAATTTTCTGAAGTTTTAATTTTATTGGTGCCATAAAGTACAAATTTTATAAATCTAAAATAGTGTTTACCTATTTTATCGGCAAACATTGATGAAATACATTTTATTTACGTTCAATCATAAATTACTCATAATAACAAAGGTAACAACAAACTATTCCTGTTTAGTTTGATTTACAACGTAGTTATTTTATTATTACTACAATATCTTCTTTCCCCATGATTAGTGACGTACGCAATGAATATTGTAAATAATATATACTTTATCTGCAATATCAAGGAATTTTATTTTCAAGATCAATTTAATTGACTTTAAAAGATCATTTCATTGAGTCTGATGAGATGAAGTGCTGTAAACAACTATATACGTAACAAAGTTCCCAGACGAATTATTCCTCGAGTAAAGCTAAAGTTCTGAAGAAACTAATAAATACTTATTATAATTTGATATATAAAATAAAAAATGATATTTAAAGTTATGAAAGGTACAGTAATGTATCTATCGATATAAACTATTTTTATGATATTTATGAGTTAAATTAATAGATAGTTCCTATAACATGTGGCAAAAATAGAATATAAAAACAAGATTTTGTAAATTTTGGTCTCCTTGATTGATTATAGTGATGGAGTGATGGATTGTGGATTATTCCAAGATAATAAGTAGAGCTTCCAAAACAAAGCAAATCCCTGAATTTTGCTGGTTACTAAGAAGATAAATCTAAAATCCCCTTATAGACTTAAACCCTGTTGTGTTTCAAAACAGTTATGAATATTCACTATCAGAATGTTATGTAAATATTCATCGTAAATGCCATTAAACTAATTTGAAATTGTTAGTTACAATATGTTTAACTAACTGAAGTGTATTTTTATTTATTATTATTTAGTCTATTGCTAAAATACGTTTATCCAGTTTACCTATATGGAAATCTCATTTTAAAAATGCATCTATTCCATTTTTATTTGCCCATTGAATAAAAGAATAAGAATGTTTTACCACTAAATGGAGGGAAATATTGTTATTGCTTTGACTATATAATGACAGGTTAAATATCTATGTATATTACAGAAATCAATTCTTCTATCTTGTTTGGTACAACATTTATATTTTCATAAAATAATTTTTGTTTTTTCGGTAATTTCTGTAATATACATCTGTTTTGACTGTGATGTAATTATGAAAAGTAAGTGGACTGTATATTTTTTCTTGATTTATTTTAACTGCCGGAGAATTATAATTTACACTAGTTTACTGGTTTACAACATTTTTATTTATGCAGACTCGCTGCCTAGTCTCTGGCGTCTCTTCAACCACACTCGGCCGTCCGTCCCACCACATATGGCATCATTTTTTTGGGGTGGGCGTGTTCGCCATATGCAACTCTGGCTAGTGTTGACACCGTTACAAATAACAGATACTTACTTAACTTAAAGATATAAATTACCTAAATTGGGCTTGAACATTCCGCCCGCCTTGAAGGAACTACCTTCAACAGAAAATACAACAATAATACTAGAACTAGTTACAATATATAGTTGTCATTTTATGGTAAGTGAATAAGTATATAGTTTGTAAATATAGGGATAATAATAAGGTAAATTGATAATTAGTCATTTTGCAATCATTATTAGTGCAAATTTCACTCAATAGGTAATACGCACACTTTATTCACTGAGCGCTTGATTTCACCTCCGCGAACCTTAATGTCTATCACTCGGGTGATGCCATCTCTTCCAGGGTGAAGTGTGGTTACTCTGCCTAACTGCCATTGTAGGGTGGGAGCGTTGTCGCATTTTACGAGTACTAAGGATCCAACCTTGAGAAGAGTGGTAGCTCTCTGCTTCCACTTGGTTCGGGTCTGCAACTCTGCTAAATATTCCTTTTGCCATCTTGACCAATAATGTTGCACCATAGCTTGGAGTCGTTCATATTTTTTTAAACGATTTTCTGGAACATCCACTAGATTGTGTTCAGGTAAAGCGGTCAAGGTTCTTCCAATTACGAAATGGGCAGGTGTGAGTGCCGTTAAATCGTTAGGATCGGGGGAAAGGGGACACAGGGGACGTGAGTTTAATATTCCTTCAACTCGAATTAATACTGTACTGAACTCCTCAAAGGTCATACTTGTGTTTCCTATTACTCTCTTAAGGTGAAATTTTGTACCTTTAATCCCTGATTCCCAAAGACCGCCGAAAGTAGGTGACCTAGCCGGTATAAAATGCCATTTAATGTTATCATTTAAAAGTTCGTTGGCGATTTCATCAGAATTGGTCTTGAGAAAACTCGAAATTTTTGATAGTTCGTTATTGGCACCAACAAAGTTTAAACCGTTGTCTGAATAAATGTTGGCTGGTCTACCTCGTCTACTTATAAACCGGTTCAAAGTTGCAATAAAAGCTCTGGTAGTCAATTCTGACACCAAGTCCAAATGTACTAATTTTGTACTCATACAGATAAATAAGCAAATATAGCATTTTGTTAATTTAGCACCACGAGTGCTTCTATCCTTTAATAAAAAGGGTCCGCCATAGTCGACTCCTACATTAAAAAATGGGAAATTTATTTCTACGCGCACATCAGGTAGATTACCCATCAGGTATTCACCTTCGACTGGTCTAGCCTTCAGACACGTAATGCACCGCCTAATAATTTTCTTGCAGGAATTGCGCCCCGAAATTGGCCAATATCGTTCTCTTACTGCACACAACAAATTTTGCGCACCGCAATGCATAAGCCGCTTGTGTTCATTGTCCAGAATAAGATCAGTTATCTTGTGCCCTTGTGGCAAAATAATTGGGTGCTTCTTATCAAATGAAAATTTTGAATTGGCAAGCCGACCACCCACTCGTAATAATTTATTATGCATGAAAGGATCTAATGCCAAAATTTTGCTCGTTTTTGAAATGCCCCCTTTGTCTAATAAATCACGATATTCATCAGAAAAACATTGTATTTGAGCATTTTTTATTAAACAATATAATGAAGTTTGCATTTCCATTGGGGTTAAAACACCAAACTGTCTCTTATTTGATGCTAATTTTATATTATTGATAAACCTTAAAACATATGCTAGTACTCGCTGAGCCGTTCTTAATGACGAAAACCTACTCACTATATCAAAACAAATTTCATTTGTCAATATAGTAAAATTTGAGTGTGAACGTTGCTCTGGAATCTCATATTCCACTTTAGTTTCAGGTAAGTGCCAATCAGAACTGTCTGTAAAAATCCATTCTGGGCCATGCCACCACAGACTAGATTCAATAAGCAATTTTGAAGTAGTGCCACGAGACAATAAATCTGCTGGATTAAATTTTGTATCTACGTGATGCCAATCATTTATCTCGGTTAAAGTTTGAATTTCACCAACCCTGTTAGCGATAAATGTTTTCCATCTAGTTGGCTCTCCCCTTATCCACGCTAATGTCACCGATGAATCAGTCCAAAAATATTTTTTAGTAAAACAAATTTGTAACGAGTTAATGGTTTTCTTGGTTAATCTCGCCATTAACAATGCTCCACATAATTCTAAGCGCGGTAAACTGATTTGTTTGAGGGGTGCAACGCGTGATTTCGCACAAAGCAAATGAGAATAAATTTCGCCCAAGGAGTTTACACAGCGTATATAGAGACATGAACCATAGGCCTTCTCGCTTGCATCACTGAATCCATGTAACTCAATTTGTATGTAATTTGAAATACTTACATATCTAGGTATTTTAATTTCATTTAATACTGGCAATTCGTTTTTAAAGACAATCCATTGATTGTACAGTTTGTTTGGAACTTGTTCATCCCAAGAAATTTTTAATTTCCACATTTCTTGAATTATTAGCTTCGCGACTATGATGATTGGACCTAGTAGACCTAGAGGGTCATAAATCTGACATATTGTTGACAGAATTGTTCGCTTACTAATCATATTATTTGTATCAACGTTATTTATTGAATATTGAATAAAGTCCTGATATGAATTCCAATAAATTCCTAGAGTTTTATTTTGTTCGTTCTCACCAATGGGTAAAATAGTAACTTCCAACTCTTTATTTACTTGAAATTTATTTAATACGTTTTTATCATTGCAGAGCCATTTTCTTAGCTCAAAACCCGCATTCGCTAAAATTTGGGAAATATCCCCTTGTATTTGTAATATCTCCGCCACTGAATCTGCTCCAGTTAACAAATCGTCTACGAAAAAATCATTTGCTATAATTTTTGAAATTTGTGCATTTGATGCATTATCGAGCGCTAATTGAAGTATGCACCGCACCGCTAAGAAAGGAGCTGACGCAGTACCGTAGCTGACTGTATTTAATTGATAGCATTTTATCTGCTCATCTTGACTAGGTCTCCAAAATATTTTTTGATATTTACGCTGATCATGATTGATTAATATCTGCCTATACATTTTAGATATGTCCGCGGCTATTACATATTTATATTGACGAAATCTACACAAAATTGAAAATATATCATTTTGCAATGCCGGGCCACTAAATTGCACATCATTTAAAGAAATTCCCGAATCAGTTTTAGCAGAGGCATCAAAGACAACTCTACATTTTGTGGTTAGACTAGTCCTTTTAAAAACAGCATGATGCGGAATATAGTAACCTTGTGACTCATGCTCGTTTTCATCATGAACCTCGCTCATATGGTTTAGTATTTTATACTCCTCCATGAAATTGACATATTCCTTTTTAATTTCTGGAACCTTACTAAATTTTTGCTCTAATGACAAAAATCGATTAAATGCCATTTGTCTCGAGTTACCTAAAGTTTTTAATGTTTCCTTGAATGGAATATTTACAACAAATCTGCCGTCTTTATTACGTGTAGTAGTCCTTTGAAAATAATCCTCGCAATATTTTTCACAATCAGAGGAAACTGAAACCTTAGTTTCGACCTCTTCAATTTGCCAGAACTTTTGAATTTTTTCATCTAATGAGTTCTCGAAATTGATAGATAAATGACTTACTGACACACCGGCTTGTTTCTCTAAATACAAACTACCGCCTATGACCCACCCTAATTTCGTGTTTTGTAAGATAGGTAAATTTGGTCCAAGCTGTTTCTGCCCAGTACTCAACACTGACCAAAACACATTAGACCCCAATAATATATCTATATTGTTTGATTTATGAAAGGTTGGGTCAGCTAAATTTAAATTTCCTGGAATATTTAAGATATTTTTGTCAATCGTTAACATTGGCAATTTATCTGTAATTTTAGGAAGAACAAGGCAGTTAATATTCATAGAAAAATCATTATACTGAGACATAATTGTTATATCAATTTGTTTGTTTATGTTTGCAAGGCTCTGCCCTACTCCCTTTACCATATGATTAACCTTGTATGGGGTTAAATTAAGGTCCTTACATAGACCTTCACTTATAAAATGGCTTTGTGAACCACTGTCCAACAGACAGCGACAAATATAATTTTTATTATTTATTTTAATTTTAATTAGTGCCGTTGCTAATATTACCTGAGACGGCCCTGGCGCATAGTCGCCTTCTACCGAGTGATTGTTACTAGACATGTTTTGAATATTTTGGGCGTAGGTGGGAACTGAAGGATCGCTTGTGGACGCACTTATCTGGCCCTTTCCGTCCCTTGCTCCACCGCCCGCCGTAGCCTCGATCACGCTACCTTCACGTGAGCAAGACGGTGATGCATTATTTCCCAATTCTAAATGTAATAAGGAATTATGGGGTTTATGACACTTAGGACATTTTTGTAATTTACAATTCCATGATGAATGTGAATTTCGTAAACAATTTAGGCATAAATTTAATTTTTTCGCTGCTGCGATTCGATCTTTTATTGCTAATTTTAAAAATAGATCACACTTATATATGTTATGATCCTTATTACAATAATAACATTTGTACACATTAGCACTACTTGTTACGAAGCTGCTTGAATGTTTTCTAGTAAAATTAATTTGATTTGACCTTTGTTTGTCACATTTCGCGGTGTCTAATTTTTCTAGCATTTCGCATTTTGCTTTAAGAAAATTATTTATGTCGGTCATTGCTGGTAAAGTATCCGCATATTTAAATGATTCCCAGTCTCTCCTGGTTACAGCGTCAAATTTTGCCGTTATTATATAAATAATTAGACGATCCCAAGCATCTATGTTTTCGCCTAACGTTTTTAAGGCTCTAAGATGTTTTGTTACCCCGTCATATAATCCGCGTAACTCTGCATGATTTTCTTTAATTAAACTAGGAAATTCGATTATTGATTTTATATGATTGTGAATCATTAGGGCTTTATTTTCATAACGGTCGACTAGCAAATTCCACGCATTTTTATAATTATCTGCGGAAACCTCCATGGACTTAAATACCTGCGACGCATCCTTTTCAAGGGATGATCGCAAATAATAAAATTTTTGGATATTTGATAATGAATCATTTTTGTCTACCAGGGCTGAAAATGCATCTCTGAACTCTAGCCAGTTACCATAATCACCGTTAAACGTTGGCAATTTAATTGTTGGTAATTTTATTAATGCATTATTGTGATTTAAAGATTGAGAGCAATTACTTGATACCTTGCTGGTGCCACTATGAACTTAATTATTATCAAATTCTGCGCTTTTATTTGTATAAATATTAATTAATGATTTTATATCGGCTGCCAGGGAAAAATAGACATTCTCAAAGGCTTCCCGTTCAGGAGACTCTACTTCCGATTGATCTTGAAGTTCAATTTCAGTTTGAATCTCATTGAATTCATCAAGACACGGTTCAAATTTGTCTAATCTATTATTTAATTGAGAAATAACTGTATCATTTAATTGATCCTTATTAATTTGATCAAAAAACGTTTTTAAACGTGTTACTTTGCCCTTTACTATACCACGTTTGACCCTTAATTCATCCATACTGATAAATTCAATTCGAGTTAAATACATTTTTTACTAGGTCATTACTTAGTAAAATTTTTTATATGCCGACAGTCCTTTCGTCGATCAAAATTTTCTCGTATTTTACTTGTTGATTTCCTTGATCGTCAAATCGGAGAATTAAGCCAAGTCTCTTGACAATGACCGGTCATAACAGAAAACAATTTTTTAAAGTTTTAGATAACTTATATAACTTTGTTAGACCATGCTCAGAGGTACCACCGCTCTTTGAAAACAGTTTGAAAATTAGTAGACATGTGGCCAGACAAATAACAATTCAACAATGAATTGTTGAGGTTAGGCAGAAGCGTTTGATAGAATGTTAGAAAGTCCGTGTAGCGATTCTGTTGTTGAGCAGATTTGATCCCCGGCTAGAGCAATTGCCGCCTGTCTTGTAATAGATTTTTTTTAAATTTACTAAATGTGCTTTAAACTTAGAAGTTAATTATTATGCAACAAAATTCAAAGCAGATATACATTTTTTATGTATACTCTCTGAAACGGATAACTTTGTTTGAATGCCATCGCATTAGTAAAACAAATATGGTTACAGTATGGAGCTTTATAACATAGTGGTCATACATACATTTTTGTTTTTTTTTTCAGTTGCAGACATTGTATCTTCTTACAATGTGGGCTTGTCTAAAAACTACCTCAACATGGAAACTAATAAATGGGCCAATTTTACAGTTCATATCGAGTAAGTTCAACATTTTTGAAATACAAAGCTATTGATTAAATTAGGGAAAAATAACCCTAATTCGTATCGATCTCGCAAAATAAAGCGGTAAATATCATTAGTGTGGTTATCACTTATAATTGCACAAGAGGTTTGTATTTTACCGGATAAATTTGGATTGTTTAATGAGAAACTGTTGCCTAGCAATTAGACGAGAAAAACTGTCAACAAGGTGGAGCGTTTTTAGGTTGACAGTTTTTCTAGTCAAATTGCTAAAGGAAACAGTCTAGAATTTAAACAACACAAATTTATCCGGTATCAATACAAACATCGAGTGTAAAGGCCTATTCCCACATAGCAGCGCCGCAGCGCCGCGCCGCGCTGCTACGGCGCTGCGGCGCTGCTATGTGATCGGCTCTGGGAATCGGTCTTAATTCGGCAGAACAATTTAATGAATAGTAGAAAATTATCACCAGATTGATGTTTGAGTCGCAACTGCATTAGCAGGCGTACAGGTATTAACAATTTGACTAATTTCGTTGTTTATAGACTCACCGAGTCGACTCAAGACCGAATTCAATAAGTTGTTGACACAAATTTATTTTGGCAACGGTCACCGCGATAATTGATTAAAAAATGAATAAGTGAAAAAACCACTGGTCCCAAAACGACTCATATTGTACAGTATAGTTTCCACTTTCCACAATACTGAAAAATTATAGCTGACAGGACAGATTTTAAAGTGACGTGCGACTACTAGATGTACTCTGCTTTTGAGGAACAGGCATTTTTATCGGTGATAAAAAACGATGCACCTTTTTTATCGCTGTCAAAGTGACAAAAATGTCACTGCCAAATAGACTATTTTATATAGGAGTTAATTTATCAACAGTAAAACCACAAGAGCTTTTTTTTTATCGGATAAATTTCTCTTTGTAACGAAATAATTTTGCCAATCAGTTATTTTATGAGAAAAACTGACATGAAAAAATCGCGAGACCGGAGGTCGAGCGATTTTGTCAAATGTCAGTTTTTCGAGCAAAATTACTGAATGGAAAAATTTTGAGTTAAAAAGAAATTTATCCATAAAAATAAAGCTCGAGTGTTTTTTGGCAAGATAAATTAACGACAAAATATGTAAACAAAGAACAACAATAATATTTATCTTCATTTGTACAATTATTTGAAGCAACAGTTATTAAAAATACAGTTGTTATAAATTGTTTGATTGGGTGTACTAATTTCAATATTTTCTTCTCTAGTTTCCACACATGCTGAATATTCATTTTGACTTATTTCATTCGAGGTCCGTAAGTTACTAACAAGATTTTCGTGATGTTCAGGGTCAATTTGGAGGTAGGGTTTAATTGATGATGATGATGAGTGCCCGGTTATCTTTATAAGTTGTTGGTCACTTACCCCTGCTTTAGCTAAATGGGAAACTGTACTGGCACGGTTTGAATGATTGGTAATTTTATTATTTGTGATGTCCAGTCCAATTTTAGCTGCAGAATTTTTAGTCCAAGTAGATATCGTATTAATTCCCAGTGGAACATTTTTATACCAACCTTTAGAATCTGTGTTTTTCCAAAAGGGATTTGGAGTTAAAAAAAGTCGTTCCGATGTTATATTTTTGTTTCTTTTTTCTAAGAGTAATTTTAACAATGTAACGGGACAAATGTTTTTATCCGTGTCATTTTTTGTCATCCATTTGCTGTCTGCTAATTTTTTAGACCCACCTTGTGCCGTCTTCGAAAAAATTGAATTATATTCAATTCTCCCTGTTGGAGTTCCATCTTGATTTTTTTCTTCATTAAAATAGTAAATTTTACAGTTTACTGCTTCTCCTCCTCTCCAAGCTAATTCATATGAAGCTATATGAAAGAATCTTTTTTGTAATCCCTCTGGTTCGTCTATATTCCACAATTTTGCCATGTTAAGTATATCTTTCTTGTCTATTGCTACAGAACATACCTTTCTTTTCTCTGGAACAGCTTGTAATTCTTTCCGTTTACTATTTCTTGCATCACGTGCTTCTTTAAAAGTTATGTCGGTAAACGGATCAAATTTAATATTGTACTCACTGAAATATTTTTCTTGAATCATCTTCGCAGTTGAATTCCAGATTGTTTTAACTGCATATTCCTTGTAATCTTCACCGGTTTTCTTTTTCATATTATATGCCCAATCCTTTAACATATCGGCTATACATTGTAGTGGAGTTATTTCTGACAGTTCGTAATTTCGGATTTGACAAAACTCCATAAATTGTCTCCATATTGACGATTTCGTGTTTTTTGTGGATTGCGGAATTGATTTTTCTGTTTTCTGTAATTTGTTTAGTCGAAATTTTCCCAAAACGACTCATATTGTACAGTATAGTTTCCACTTTCCACAATACTTAAAAATTATAGCTGACAGGACAGATTTTAAAGTGACGTGCGACTACTAGATGTACTCTGCTTTTGAGGAACAGGCATTTTTATCGGTGATAAAAAACGATGCACCTTTTTTATCGCTGTCAAAGTGACAAAAATGTCACTGCCAAATAGACTATTTTATATAGGAGTTAATTTATCACTGTAAAAGTTGCAGGTAACTTTTGTCGATTTCAAAGTGGCAATTGCACTGTGGCATATGCGATTTTTTATATATAAATTAAATTGTCTAGTATATCATTAGTATTAGTATTTATTAGTAGGTTTAACTATTTATTTGCGATATTCTAGTCGCTTCTTTTAATGAATAATAATTTAGAAAATATAAAAAATATTAGCAAATTTTTATGTCAAATAGAACTATCGGGGATTGTTTTTGAAACCTAATTTTGCCGAAGCAAGAATAAATTTCCCACTAAAAATGCAATGAATAGGTACATAAACACAAGGTATATGTTATTGCTCTCTTATTGTTCACAAGATTTGTAGTATTTAAGTTATTTTTATGTTTATGATGTTTTTTTTACTTTATTTTAAGTAATATTTATATTCTAATTGTATGTACTTCCTGCCCCATAATTGGAATTTATTTTCTGTCAGGGGTTGTAACTTTAAATAAATAAATAAACTTTAAACTTTAAATGTCGATCTACGGCAAAAATAAATGTAATAGATTTTCACTTAGTATTACAAAAACAGCACCTTTGTATAACTCATTTAGGTATCACCTATTTCATGGCAAACTTAATAACACATCTAATAATAAATATTATTTTATTATTATACATACTACTTGTTTTAGATTTGGGGGATATGTATACATTGACAGTGTAACAATGGAGGTTAATCATACGAATCATCTCAGAGTATCTCCAAACATTATAGAAATATATTCAAAGAATTTTTCCAACTGGTGCCACATGTTCCATGTATACGCTGTTAAGCCTGGTATATCAACAATTCTATTTTATTTTGGAAATAGCTCCCTTGGGTAAGAATAATTTCTTGATATACACTTAATTCACAAAAATATGCGCTATTAGTAATCTAATCTGTTTATGTATCACATAGAAAGAACTTTTATAAATAAATGCTGCGACAAATAGTAATCATTGTTAGCTACAGCCATAAATACATGCTGTTTTACTTAAGGCCCGTTCTTGCAGCAATCCCCCAACTAGCCAGAAGAATTGTGATTGGTTGAAAACAATTTGCTGACTGATTTGGAATGAATTGATTGGATCTGTCTAGTTTGGAATCCCTGCAGGAACAGGGCTTTAATTTAATAGAATAGGTAACAAGGTCGAACGATAGGATATTAAAATAAATTTTCCGTCAAATTTTAACCTCCCTTTTTATTTTAGCGACAACAATTTGTTATTAATATAAATATTACATTTTTCCTTAATATTGTTGTAGAACTCACATAAGTTCTTCCAACACTTTTAACAATTCGATGTCACATTTTATCTGCTACATATTTGGGAACTGGCCCCTTTCCAACATTTTCTAATAGTTGTATCATACCGAAGCTGACTGAAAATAATTAGTACCTATACATTACATACATACTGATTAACAATGTAATAATAATAAACAATCACCACAAATTCAATAATAATCTCTGTACTTAAGCAGATTAAACATAATTGCATCGGATTCTCAAAAATCCTTTAAGTCATAGGGACAGGTACCTTAATGTATTTTTTCTAAATAGCAACTGCCAAGTCAGGGGAGCAATAAATGTGATTATACTTAAATTAAACGGTAAATTTTTAAATACTAATTTAATATACATATGTTTATTTTCATTATTACATTATTATATTACATTATTTTATACTACACGGAGAACTTTTGTAATATCATTATTTTTATATTTAATAGAATGGGATTGCATATACCTATATATTTCGATTAAAGCAAATATCAACGTTCATTAGTTTGACCAGAATTTTATACTATACATAACGAATTTAATTAATACCATTAACTTTATTACGTCAATAAGTGGATCATAAAATGTGTTTAAAATCAAATCACTAATTTTAATATTATGCTGATGTATAATATTACATTGAACATTCAGCCATTTATAAAAGTTCAGAATGTATATTAGAAGCTGTCAATTACAAAGACATAATTAGTTTTGTAGATTTTCTAGATAATTGTATCTAGATAAAATATGACTAATATGACATCTTTATTAAGTGTTTTATTATCTTTTGTCTGAAGGGTGGATTTAGATCAAAAATAATTATAATATCATGTTTCAATTATTAGCGGTTACATACGACAGTGTACTGTTTGCGCAGGGACTAAGCTGTTTCTTTCCTTATAATAATAATGTGACTATTAAGTACCAGAGACATATACATCTACAGCCCATAAATTTTATTAGAGCGGAGGGTGGAATATCATAGAATTTTTTCAATAGGTAATGTTAAACAGTTAGGTACTTAAAACAGTAAATTATTTTGTTATTCTGAAATGTTCGTAGATAATTTGGATTATTTGTTACCTGAATATATACAATCGAATATATTTTGATTCTTCATCTATATGTAGATAATATTTTCGTGTTTAACCTATTATTTTATTTGGCAGTCAAAAAAATATCTATGTATTGCAAGTAAATGCTGCAGAGAATATAAACTGCTCGTCAAAAAGAACGGGACAAACAATTTTTAGCACATTTTTCAAATTGCTATGGTTCGAAAGTGGGTCAACGAATTTCTATAAACTTTTTGAATTATTAAAGCTCATTTCGCAAGAACACAAAGACAAATAATTTTCATGGTATTTTTATAGCAAATTAAAAATGCATTTTAAATTCAACAAAATTTTATTTAAGTAAATAACAATAAAAACAACAAAAAACTTACAATAGATTTTCAAGTGGCTGCCATCTTTGTTCAGTATATTTGTTATATATTTTATTAAAATTATTAATAGAGCCAGGTCACTCTGCCTAACCGGAGCTATCATTAGCGGAGCGTAATAGAATATGGCTTAAACTTGATGGAGCACCCCCTCATAATTCAAGGAAGGCATCTGAATACTTAAATGCGAATTTCCGAAGCCATGGATGGGAAATAAATGTACTGTGAGGAACCACCAAGGTCTCCTGATCTTACAGTATGAGATTATTTCTTATGGGGTGTCGTAAAAAATTAAATCCATCGCCTCTGCTCGCATCCATCGCCTCGGTAATTTCGGAAGTATTTCGATGTCTCCCTTGAATTGTGAGGGGGTCCTCGGTCATGTTGGAGTCATATTCTACTACGCTCCGCTAAGGGTATATCGTCCAAATATTCTTCCAGAGTATTTTTCATTTTCTCAATGCTTTAGTTCCGGTTGGGTAGAGGGACCTTGTGCGCTCTATTAATATTAATAAGATAATTAATAAATATATCGAATAAGGGGGCACCAATTTGAACATTTATTATAAGTTTTTTTGTTCTTCAATTTTGTTGAATTTAAAATGAATTTTTAATTTGTTATAAAAATGTAGTATGAAAATGAGTGTTTTTTGATAATCTTTTAAACTTTTTTGGGCAATACGATACACTGAACGAAAGGAAACCCTGAAAAACTCTGAGTCTGAATAAAATGGAAACATTGAAGGTGGATTTTTCAGGGCAAAACGTTTGAATTTAGTTTGGACGATGGCAGCATATAGGGTCAGGAGACAGAGCAATTTCAAAAAATGTAATAAAACTTCCGGGGCCGTATTTAAATTTAATTGATGATGATCCTGGAAATACAAAAAGTTTATGAGAAATATAGATTATATGCCATTCGATAAAACACAAAAAGTTGCTGTGAGGAAGTATTGTTACTTTTTCAATATCTACTCAAATAAAGTTGGAATAAAAAAAACGAATTTGCAGAATTTCAATTTTTTTCAAAAATTTCATAGCCAATCAAGTTAACATGGACATTTTTCAGCCATTATGTGGGTCCTCTGATTGCGCCATTTTGCCCTCATTTAACCGACTTCGTATCTCTTTGCATTTCGGAGATGCGATGCATACACCCAAAATTGAATCAGCCTCTTTATATATACATATATATATACATATATAAATGTGTGCAGAGAGTTTTTCTTTTTCTATAAGCAATTAAAACTTCTACACATCTATAAATTTTCATAAATTAATTATGTATGTAGTATAAACTAGTTAATACGGAATACTCAGTCACAAACTTACTTTGCAGGAACAATGTGATAGACATGCATGTAGATGTGCATATTGTGAAAATGAAAGCCTTAGAACCATATGCTGATTGGTTTCGAAAATATTACTATATATTCAGCACAATATCTATATATCCACAGATATTCGTACAGTTTCTCCGGTTAAGGTCAGCTATTCTTCTAGTTATTAATCATTAGCAATATAAACTCATATTTTCTTTTGCAGTGTAGTTGGACTTGACATGGATTATGTCTGTTTCAATTTCATTGATCATCTTTCCTATGGCGTATATACACTTTTAATTTACATACTAATGGTAAGAATATTTGAATATACTTATAATATGACACAAAATAAAGTATAACTTTACTACTATAAGTATTTCAAAATGGTGGCACTTCTGGTTATACCGGAAGTAGACGTTAACTGACTTAATTTTACTACGATAACTATTTTTAGATTATACGCGGAATTCATTCACATTTCTTGTATAATCTCGTCTATCTAATTCTAACCGTTTCTGATATATTCAAAATTGTAAAAATTTACTTTTGCAGACCGAAAAATAATTTGCAATTTTGGATTTAGAGTAGTTTTTTACAATAGCAAGCAGATTTCGTACAATATTTTAATAATTATTAACACAGGATGATCAAAAGAGAAGAATAAAAATGAAATAGAAGAAACTCTCCATAAGTCAAATTTTGTCAAACCAATCCTATGTCAAGTCAAACCTGTTTTTTATAATTTCATCTTAAAGCAGCATTTCAGCATTAAAAATACATGAGGTTAACTTTGCATAAGGTTGACTATTCCATGATACAACTACACAGATATGCCAATGCGCATAGTGACGTCAGTTACGAGGAAAAACAATTGATAAACACGAAAATAATTATATCACTGCCCTTAAGAATTTTCGCATCGCATCGCCATTTTTCCCTCACGAATGACGTCATGCGCAAACAAACGAAAGTTATGAGCATATCTGTGTAGTTGTATAATGGTCTATTCCGAAAATTTACAGTTATCTAAATATTGACAATTTAACATTTTTCTAATGCAAAAATGCTACGTCTTTTAAGTTCAGTTACTCTCAGTTCACCAAAATAACTTTTTTATGGAAAACGAACCTACGAACGCAGCAACACCAACTGGCCACAAGTGCGGATTGTAAACAACATCGAAGATATCTCAAACGATGATACTTTCTCAGACTTGTTCCATTGCCCACAAACAAAATTTATACTGAGAGCAGTTTCCTTCAGGACTGCCTCCAAATCGTTGCATGAGCATGGCGATATACATGAAGAAATCTAATTTTTTGAACAATTTGGTATACAGTGGTACTGTTTTTGACATTGCATATTATAGATTTGTTTATTAATGTTTTTTGTTGAACTTTATTGTTATTTTGTCCAGTGCATTTTTATCACTGTATAACTTTTTTCAGATGTTCTTTCATTACTACATTTGAATACAGTTTTTGTGATTAGCAATTCTTTTTCTATGAGTGAATTTTAACTGTGAATTACCTATAGCTTTGCGTTTATTATCACTATTATAAATACCTGATTGTTTCAATTAACAAATTAAGTCCATCAAGTTTATTAAGTTTACAAGTTATTTTTTCAAATTGGACTATCTGTCTTGTCAATTCGAATATTTCACTTTGCATTTTAATACACGATATCTTTTCACACACAACCCTCCTGGCTGTCAAAAAACTCGTCAGTCATTTTCATTTTCACTTTTTTAGAGTCACATTTTTAACAAATTTTTGTAGCACTTCACTAGTAGTATTTGTAGCTAAACATTGGTTTATTGATACCCCGAATAACTAATTTTTTCTTAGCTTATTGAGCTGCCTTGCTCATTTGCCTTGCAATAGTACGTCTGGATCAAGTGCCATCTCTTGTATTACATTTTTAACCTATTACTTGTTCATAGAAGACATAATTCTTCTTATTTTGCTCGCAGCATTTTCTTATGTGACATTATTTAGCGTACCTATTTTAATATATTTTGTAATTTAATTCCTTTTACTAATATCCTTTTAGAATTTGCTCCAAGCATATGCTGCACATCACCGTCAATGTGAACCTTTAAATATATATTTTCAGTATTAATACTACAACTACTTCCATATTATCGGACCATATGTTGAAAACTTATTGCACAATAACAGCAAATTACTTGTGCAACTAACTGCAAAGTATAACTTTGACAGAGAAGATAATTCAGTCAAATTAGCTCGATTTGTATTGTGCAGAAAGTTTGAGGCAAATGTTTGGTGTGCGCGCAATATTTGATTCGATTCATTTTTTTTTTAGTAAATATATTAAAAATAAAAACAAATAAATTTGTTAGGCTATGATAATTCCCTGTTAACTAAGTTAAGGCAGAATTATTGTGTTCTTAATTATGTATTCTTGTAAAGGCACTGTAGTACAATAAATTTTGTATAATTGAAATTATACAAACTAACCTAAGTAAATACAGCCTTCCGGTTGGTTGATATCGATACGATAAAAATAATCTTATATATTTTAGGACAGCCACACAGAAATGGATCCATATCCGGATTTTTCAGTAACTTTGTCTGGAAATATGTATGCGCTACATGGCTTAATCTTCTCCATCCTCTTGGGAATACAGGCGATTAAGTACTATGGAGTCGATAAAAGGGTTACTGTGATTGGAAAGGAACTGATAAGCTTTTATGGAATCGTTTTCACATTCGGCTTTCTGCTGGCTAAATTTCACATTATACAATACCTGGACTTTCTGTGTATTTGCAAGTATATACATGTTGCCTCAACGTCAACGAAATACATACCACAGGTGAGAATAAACAACCTTTTCTGATTAAGTTTCTGGTTAATCTTGTAAATCAAATAATCTTAAAAATATTTATTATACAGGCTGATTCACTTAAGGAGGCTCACCATTGGGATATCAGTAATGGTAAGAGATACAGGGTGGCTCAAATTACAAAAAAGTTGCGCAATTTTATGACGAATGTTTTGGTAAAAGCAAACCTGAAATATATTTTTTAATTTCTGAAATATTCTGAAAAAACTGAAAATTTAGATTATCTAATTTTTGCCGTAATTCATTTATTTTTCAAGATAAGTTCATGAAATTCGGTTCCCAGGCATAAAATGCTCTATTGATTGCATTGGCGAAGTCAGATCACCTCTATCTCTTATTGTTTTTGAGAGACGATAGTCAACTTTTTTTTTTCTTATGGGTGCCATATTAGATTTTTATATTTTCAGATAGCTCTTCTCATTCTCTTTACGACGATGTATCATAGTATGGGTAAATTTAAATTATTAGGGTAATAGTCATAATTTCTTTTTATTATGCTGTTATGACATCGGTCTTTTGAGAAAAGACCTTTTTCGTATTCCCGATCAGTGTTCGGCATTTTCTGTTAAAGTCAGTAAAATAAATAAGTTGATATGATTATAACTTTACAAATGAAAAAATCTATAGTAAAATGTTATAAAATTTATTTAGAATTGGCTTCCTTACAGGGTTATTTAAAAAATATTATACATAATATTGTTTTTATTTAGTCGCGGCGATAGCTCATTCTGTTAGGTGCTGGGTGATAGCTTGTGACTAACAGAATGGTATATCGCGGCGCTAGTTCGAATCTCGCCAGGGGAGAAATGGCACCTCTCCCAGGAAATGGTTGTGTGTCTCCGTTTTTTTCATGTGTATCCTCCCTCTACACAAGCCTGAGACTTACAGAAGGGAGGTTGTCCGTTTCTGTGGTATGTTTTATGTTTTTTTATGTTTTATATGTAATTCAAATGAACAAATGAATAAAAATTATAAACTACTAAATAAGTAAAGAAAAATTTATATTCAAATATAAATAAGTTAACAAATTATGATTAAACTAAACTAAAGCATGTAATTGTTTTAGTTTAATTTCATAGCAGCCTAATCAAAAATATTTTTTTATGACTATTACCCTAATAATTTATATTTACCCATAATGTGATACATCGTCGTAAAGAGAATGAGAAGAGCTATCTGAAAATATAAAAATTCAATATGGCGCCCATAAGAAAAAAAAAAAGTTGACTATCGTCTCTCAAAAACAATAAGAGATAGAGGTGATCTGACTTCGCCAATACAATCAATAGAGCATTTTATGCCTGAGAACCGAATTTCATAAACTTATCTTGAAAAATAAATGAATTACGGCAAAAATTAGAAAATCTAAATTTTCAGTTTTTTCAGAATATTTCAGAAATTAAAAAAGATATTTCAGGTTTGCTTTTACCAAAATGTTCGTCATAAAATTGCGCAACTTTTTTGTAATTTGAGCCAACCTGTATCTCTTACCATTACTGATATCCCAATGGTGAGCCTCCTTAAGTGAATCAGCCTGTATATGTTGGAAACCAAGGGGGCCTTGGAATTTTGAAATCGTTATCAAAACACGCTTTTATGGTAATTAAATGGTTCGCAGTCTTTTCGAAAATATTAGTTTGAAAAGAATGTTCAATTTAAAAGCTACATCTAAATCCAATTGATTTAACAGATATTTTATGAGTGATATTAACAAAGTTAACAATATAGAAAATCGGCATTTGTATAATATTACTGTATAACGTCATGTAAAAATATTAATACTTGAGGAAATATTATTTATCATTAAAAAACTGTTAAGAAGAAAATTATTTGTTTTGTAGTAAGCAACAATCTCTGAACGTATTGCGATGAAAATCGAGTGTTCTAAAAATGTTTTGCGGTTTAACGCTATAGATGATTATTGAGGTCTTAAAGAGGGCTTTACTTAAATGCTTTGAGATTTTTAATACCTAAAGATTTTGAAGTGAACGGTTTTCACATTAATTATAATGGTAGATGCTCCGGTAGTAAGAGAATAATGAAGAAGTATTAATTACTTTGATTCATATATTGTTCAATACAAGTTCGTTACGTTGATCATAATAATTAAATATGTGAAACAGAATTATGTTACATGGTTGGTATAAAATGATAATATATCGCTGTGGTTTTCAAAACTAAAGGATCTACATTTCATATTCGTTCTTGTGTTTGGTTAAAAAATGCAAAACAGACGACTTAATATATAAAAAATGTTATCTTGCCATATTTTCAACGTTATTCATTTGCATTTGAAAGAGTTTCATACGTCCTCTTTCACACGAGATCCCTATATTTTATAGCGTCAATCGACCGTCATCAAGAAAAACAGGATCAATGTGCACTGGGGAACGGATTTAATTGATAAAGCAAATTTCTTGTCACCAATTAAATAATTCATTGGTACTGGCAAATTCAAGATTTAATTGGTTTCAATATGGCATTTATTTCAATGATATTATTAAACATTTAATGTTATGAAATATATTTAACTGCTGAGGAGAGATATATGCCGAATTAAATGTTTAGTTTTTGCAGATTTAATTTAGTTTACTATTGAAAAATAAACAGTTTTCTGAAATAAACTAAGTATTTACCGTCACAAAATATTTTACATTGATACTTTTTATTATAACATTACTTACAGTTTATATGATCTCTAATCATTGTAAAAAACGCATATAAAAGTTTCCATTGAGTTTCAACATCATTCGAGAATTCTGTACATATGCGATTATCTTACATATCTATACATATACCTACACAAACGTATCTATAATAAAAAAATATTGATAAAAAAATATATTAATGAAGTAGCCACTGTAACAGTTAACATGACTTATTCTACAATGTATGCAAAAATAAGAAAAACTGATTTTATGTTTGAGTATAAAAAAATATATTATATATGTTTTTATAAATTATTTGACTAGGCAATTAGGTAGCAAAGAGAAGTTAGTTGTATTTGAAGAAGTTACCTCTATTGTTACTTTAGAACGCCTGGCGCAGATGTTTTAACCTCCTTGCGATTATGAATGACCCATAATGTCTATGTTAGATACAACACTACACAACTGCAATATACAATAATTGTTACATACATACACTACACAATTAGTTTGCTACAGGTCATTCACGCTAAGTTTAAAGTGACGTCATCTTGTCAAAAAATACACCGTTGACAGCTGAACTTTTTTACGGGCAGGAGTTTGAAAAATGTCACAGAATCACGACGGTTTTAGTTCTGAGAAGAACTGCTTTTAGTGTAAATAAAGTGAATAACTAGAAAACGTAAATAGAAAACACACGAGCAAAATTTAAGAGAACCAAACACCAAAAAACCAGCAAACAATAGAGAGGCAAAACAAATAAATAACAACTTGACAACGCAGAGATAAGATATAAAACTTTTGTAAATGGCAAATACTACGCTAATTTATTGGTCATTTGTTTATCGAATATTGACAACAATTAATTACTGAAAATGACGTCACTTTAAACTTAACGTGAATGACCTTTATATTGTAATTCACTTAACAGCTTACTTTACTTGGAAAAGAAACACACAACACACAGATACTACTTCTAGTAGTATCTGTGTGTTGTAATCGTAATAGGTACCTATCTGTAGTAACGCTATGGCTGTGCTACAGCCACGGCGTAAAAAGTTATACAATCAATTCAGTTTCATTTTCATCCTTCCGACAAAAAAGTATCCGACTGTTTTGTGTTCAGTACATATTACAGAACTCTTCAATCAATTGTTTCTTTCATATTGGTCTGTAGTTTTTGTACCTCATCACATATGGGCGATTCTAAACCGCCTAACGGTGGGTATAAATTCATACCAGGATAATTCCCGTATACGAGTACTTAGGGATCTTAATTAATATCTGTATGGATGGTTTTACTTAATTTATAAAATAAAGTGAGATAAATTTAAAATGAAAAGATCTTTTCGATTTTTTATAAAATATTGAGCTTTGGAAAAATTTTTAGGGATACATTGTTTTTTCTTAGCTGTATAATTTTTTCCTACAGCAGATAACATGACATATCTCCTACTTAGTTCTATTATCTGATATTTCAATTTTTATTCCAAAATTAGTTAATTAGTTAACGAACTTTTAAAATTTTCGGATTTATATAATTACTTTGTAATCTTTTTTCCAGATATATAAGAATTATGTAATTAAAAGCACTTTTGGATGGAATATTTGGAATTCAAATTTAGAATTAATTGGATGTGTCGCTATAATATCAAATATATTTATAGCTGCATATAATTATGGTAAGTAATTTTTAATATTTAATTCAAATTAAAAGGTAATTGTAATTTTACAGTATATAAAATCTAATTAGTTTCATTCCATTTGAATAAAATACTATATATATTATAATTACACAACATAAAAATTAAATTTTAATTTTAATTCTGACCAGAATACATTAAAGTTATAATAATTATTCAGTATGTCTACTTTAAAATGTTGAAATTGTAATTATTATATATTATTTAATTTAATACAAATAAGTGTGATTTATCTCTAAGCCACACAACTTTTATCTTTCTTGTAAAAGATTAAAGTACGTCAACTATATTTGACTTTTTTTACTTAAATGATAGCTTAGTTTTATTCAATTCTCTGACAATAGTTAAATTATGAAGAGACCCAGCACGGTCAAAGATTTGGCGTCAAGAGTAACACCATCGCCTTCTATCCATTAAGTATCAGTTTTGAACAACTTAGAACACGCATATTTTACTGAAAGAAATTTTATCCTTTTGAAGAGATATGATCTAACAACGGCTTTTTGGCAAAAATCAACTCTTGAAGAAGTGAAAAACGAAGTTGGAATGATAGGCGTCTTTCAATATTGTAAACAATGATATTATTTGTTCAGATCGAGAGTACGGTCCCGTACAAAAAATTTTATTAAAAATTGGAGACATTCCAGTGTATACCTACATACATTTTTACACCCATACTGAATTAATACTTTCAAGTAACACTGACGTAGTATTCCACATAACACCAAAACACTAAACTGCATTCAACGCCCGTTTCACCAACCAAGTTGACATCGTCTGAAGATGAGTAAAACTAAACCTATGCTAACATTGTGTCCTACTTATACCTAAGAAGAATATATTTTCAAAACCGCTTACAATATCTGGGAAACACCAGTTACCTTTTAGCACGTTCAGCTATACGGTGCCATATATAGGGTCTAAATTGGGAACTCAGCCCAAGAAAATTTTGCAAACTGCCCTTCCTCAGATAGCAAAAATGAATACAAATTGACCTATAAAAATAGATTTTATAAAAAAAAACTATGGAGGAATATTTATTAAAAGAAGTAAAAGGGTGTGCACTATATTCCACAAAGATATACAACGATCTTTTGGCATTTTGGCTTCTTCAGTGTAGTTAAGGCAAAACTGGAGGAGTGTAGCCCACGATTTGGACTAATATACACCCGTTGGATAAAATAATAGGCAGTGACGTATTACCGCGTGACGTAATAAATTGTGGTGGGGACTGTAATTCCATAGGCGTACGCAAAAATCGTTGGGAAGGTGCTAATAATGTCAAATAAATATAAAAAATATCAGAACATGAACGGTGTTATAGAAATTGTGAATTGTTTTTCAAACTCACCTTACAGATTAGTTGTACATTGAACGAAATTGATGAATACTGCCACAGATATTAAAAGAACGCTTTTAAGTGTTGATGGCCCACAACCAACTCACAGCTGCCACCGAAAACGCGATTAATCACATTCCGGAGCAAGTTTACTATTTAACACTTCACTTCACTTCACTTCACTTCATTTCATTACACTATACACTACACAACACATGTCTACACATCCTTCATTTAACCATGTCTCATCCATATAATATATTTTTCTATTTAAAGCGCGAAATTCTCTTATTTTCTCCAAATATTCTCGTCTCCATGTCCCAGTCTCATTTTTCTCTATAAGCATTAATACTCTTCCGATTCCGTTTGCAATATTTGAAATTCATTTCATGCATTGTCCTTATAAGCAATTTATTCGAGAGTTTGGGCAAATCGCTGTCTTCTGCCAGAGCAATGGAGTCTGTGTTTCCATATTTTATTGCACGAAATACACTACGAACGGAGACTTTTGTTAATTCATTACACAGTTCCGCCGCATCCACTACACTTAAATTTGTATCACGCGCTTTTAATCGCTCATAGAAATTTTTTATCATACGAATTTCCTCGCTTGTCAGATGAGATCGTTTACGCGTTTCTAATCCACTGCTCCCCGTGATCGCTTCCATAATAAAATCCTTTTCTTCGAACACTAAATAAACTAAGTAACACATCACCAAGTTCACCAATTAATATATGCAGTCCAGACACAAATTACAGCATTTCCCGCGTACTACGCTTATGTCAGGCTGCGATGAACTACATGGATGTGTGTGAAATGCGCATGTCCGATCTTCTAGACACTCTTGACTTTTGTTGCATAGGTTGCATATCTCGCTCTTCGTTTTTTAATCCGTTAAACAAAGACGGAACTATATCCGACGAAAAGAATTGTGGTAGCATCGAATAGAGAAGCATGGAACCACCATGGACCAGACAATTTATAGTTCTGTTCAATAGTAATGCGTAAGCGGCATCACTTTTCTATGTGCAAACGTTTGTGCCGCTATGTATTAAGTATTTACACTTCGTCCCTATTCTGTATCGAATTAGACCATGAGTCACTGCCTATTATTTTAGCCGACTGGTATAGATCTATAACAATTAGGCTGCGGACGACGGTACAGCACTTATACCTAATACTCCATTTTACATTTTCATGTACAATTGGACCACATTATTTAGAGATTAAATTGATTTTGTTTTAATAAATTATTATATTGTAAAGTTTAGGTATGCATCGGGTGTCTAACTTAAAGTCGATAGCACGTAATTTTGTTATTATCAAATACAGAGATTTGGTTAAGTCAAATCAATCAAATCAAATACTTTTATTCCAAAAGATAATAGAAATGACATAGGAAACGTCAAATCTACATCCACAAATATATCAAAACAAACATGTCATATCACACAACCTTCACATATTACGCATTAAGTATTCCATAGCATTCTTGAATTGAATATGGACACATTCTTAATAGAAAAAGTTTTATTTGTTTAAGTGGAAATAATTTGCTATTGATGGTGCTTAGTAATAAATATGTGCTAAAATTCGAAATGTCACTGATTTAAATCCCTGATGCCTAAATTCGCATATGGCTTCTGAGACGGTTACTGAACATCAAATTAATAAACAGAAAACACTTTACAATAAGGGGCTTTGACGCTCTTTACGTTGATTTTGTAAAATTTTGCGTAAAACTTTTCGCTCTCAAAAAAAAAAACATCTTCAGGTTCCCTTTTCTCATAGCAGTCATATTGGACTTTTGAATATTTAGAAAGATTTATTTTCTATAAATAAATGCATATACTAGACATTTAACAAAATTTCAGGAACAAAGTTCCCATGCTAACCTTGTGATTTAAGTGATACATACTGCACAATTCAGGTCGTGACCTATTAAATATATAATTTTCTAATATAAAAAATTATAATATCCAGAATAAACAATATTAATTAAAGGTACCTATTTATCATATGGTAAAAACAAAGGATGGTTATCAATGGCAAATTAATTTATAAGAAAATGGATTCAAGCAATAAAATAGATTAGCCATAACCTCCAGGGAAACAACGATGCACATTGATTTTACGGGGCTTCGTCTTTCATCACTTCAACAGTGTAGCGTATCTATATGTAGATAAAGATAGATGTCGGTATACATTATACTGTGACAAAATAATGAAACTGTTTGCTACATTATACTGACGAAGAGCAAAAACTCCGAAACGTCGATGGCAGCAGTAGTGTGGTTACTAACTTTGGGGACTATGACATAAAATCTTTTTTTAAACTTTTTAAAGAACCGCCCGGTGCACTCATGTAAATGAGTTTTAGGAACAATGAATTTCATTTTAGTATTCGGGCCAGTTTCATAATCAAATTTAAAGGAACCTTATCAAAAGTTGCTTTTTAATACCTTGGATATAAATGTATCAACAATAGTATCCAACAAATTTATAAGTAATTATTTATAACTATTTATAAATATTTATAATTTATAAATAATAAAGGACGGATAGCTAATATCCTTAATTTTTTTATTATTTACAGATAACTGGATGGATATAGTTACGAATATGTTATTTTGGACAGCTTGTGCGATTTTCCTCCAGCATATAGTATTCATCGCTCAGCACTATTTCATCTATAAAAAGTGGACAGAATTTGACCTAAGCGAATTGCAAGAAATCACCCTACAAGAAAAAATATCTTTATATGAACAAAGACTGGACAATTGCTGATTATAATACTTTACATATGAGTATCTCTTTTATATTTACTATTTTTATATTTATAATGAATATTTAGTTCATGTGTTTTATATTGTATTTATTAATACTGTCTCGAGATATACCTATCTAATAGATAGGTATCTCTATTGTAACAATAGTACCTGAAATAAACCTTTTTTATGTAGTACATTTATAATAAATTTTTAAATATTAGACTTTTTTAGGCAAAAATATAAAATTAAAGTAAAAATTTAAAAAAATATAAAATTAACATTAAGGTAAATGTCCCAGTGTTCGTCACACTAAGACGATGTTCGCAAGATGAAACTCAATATAAAATTCATATATTAATTTTTTCGTACAAAAATCTTTCTAATGAAAAATAAGTTAAGTTATCTTTTATGTTTTTTAGACAAATACACTTTATTTTTACTATAAATATATTTTTTTTCAAATTCGGGCTTCACATTTTAATGTACCATTATTCGTCATGCAAAAACAGGGGCTGTCCCAGTCACCGTCAATTAATGTCCCAGTATTCGTCATATTCGTAGTTCCATGCAAGAAGGCGCAAAAATGAATTATTCCCATTTATTTATTTAGTAACTTACTTAAAAGTATCTTATAATTTTGACAAACAAATTTTTAAGCCTTTTTTGAAGTAGATGCACACCTCTCATGCATCCATTGCAAACACTATTGACATTTGATCATATCTTCTTCATGCTCTTCCTCACATATAATAGGTACAAAACCAAGTTTCTTTCTGTGTTTTCTCAAATGCACAATTTCCATTCTCCAGTTTTTTTTAATTTAATTTAGGTTCTCCCTTACTTTTTTTTTAAATCTCTTCCTTAGCATTTTTTTATATTCCTTGCTTGCTAGTCGTTTCCTTTTCCTTTCTTGAATTTCTTGTTCTTTTTATAATTTCTTGTTTTCTTTCTTTCTAAAGTATTCTTGCGACGTTGCTACTCAAGGTATTTTTTCTTTTAGCTTTCTCGTCACCTTAGGTGTATCTGGCTATAGGAGCCTTTTTTAACTGCCTCGATCGCTTTTTTCATATCTTCGTCATTATAATTAAAACGACTCATCTATAACAAAGATACCAGTTATCGTCACTCATTGGCCTAGTATTCGTCACTACATTTTATAGCATGTGAATATTATCCCCAGCCTAAATTGATATGACGATCACTGGTACACAGATTTTTTAAAAAAAGTGTAATTAATTTGTTCCTCTACATTTACGAAAGCAAGTGTAGAACAAGGACAAATATAGAATTTTATTGAATGATTAATGACCCAGTGTTCGTCATACCTGACGAATACTGGGACAGACATCTGTTTTCATGTACCAGTATTCGTCACCACAAAAATTAAATTCTGATGGACTTCTAACCCATAAATATTTGCCAGTTACTTATTTTACATGTATCTAAATCATCAAAAAGTAATTTCTGGTCAATAAAACACACTACGTGCATGCTAGAAATATTTTACAAAAACAACTTACCTTAACATTTATATCAACAACTGTACTAATCAGAGATTGGTTTAAAACACCAGCACACACAACAAACCGCCCACGTAACAAATTTCACTCGATTGCAAATCATTGATACTAGTTTTTCCATTAGATGTCACTACGTATTATTAAAATTATAATAAAATGGAATTTAGCATTTGAGTGCTTAATTTTTAAGAATATTTAATCGCACTGACGATAACTGGGTCTGTGACGATCAGTGGAACATTTACCTTATGTATTTTATTATCTACAGCTGTTCTTAATAATTATTTACCTACCAAAAGCCCTATATTAATCAAGAGTAATTAATAAATACTATTTCCATATATCAAGAGGTACAATGTAATTCACGTTACTGAAAAAGTAATGGTGTTTCTTCATAGGGACGTATACAGTTTAAACAGCGTGTTTTCTAAACACAGATCAAAAATTCAGAGGCATATTCTGTATAGCTAAAAATAAGGGTTTTTGTTATATAAACCAGGGATGTTAGCCATTGTCGACCTACAGGGTGTCAAAAATTAAAATAAAAGTAGTTTTTAATTTTTTATTTCTAAACCATGTGAGGCAATAAAAATAAGATAAGTAATTAAATAAGATGACGGCTTCTTATTGTCTTTCCATTGCCTCTCTAAGATATTTTAAAGTATCGTAAAAGTGCACTTGGTCAAATAAATCAATTTTGTCGCTACTCGGTTTGGTATACAAAAAATGTAAAGGAAGAAAAAATGAAGATAATACAATGGAGTATATGACAATCTATTTTATTTGTAATATTGTTCAGGGTGATATATATTTTTTTTGATATTATTTTATTGCATACTATACAGTAATTTTTTGGGGCAAACTTTAGAAGTTTTGAATATTGAATTTGTATGCTTCCGGTTCCTTGCTTTTTGTTATTTTACAGGTGGTGTAATGAAACTATGAATCATGAAAACGGACCACAAATAAATTAAAGATATTAAAACATGTATGTAACATAGGAAGATTGGATTTGTGACACCATCAACATGAGCATCGTGTCGGTGCCTTTGATGCTACAAAGCCTTAGTCGTCTAACTGTTCATATCCATCGTCTTGCGATCCTAAATCACAGCATTGAAATATTTACACAATTTGTTGGGTTATTTCTGTACTTCGTAGGTACTTCTAAAGAAACTTTATCTCATCACGTACGTATTATAACTCATATTTCACTTCTTTATAGTTATTAACACTTTTCCTGAATCTTACGGCCGATCTTTACTTGGCGACCAACAGTCGCAACAAGTAAAGATATATTTGATGGACGATGCACGGACACTAGGGTGGTCCATTACATACTTATTTTGGTATACCGGTATTGGTTTGGTATATAATTTATTTTGGTATACCAGATGAAAGAAGAGTACAATATCTTATACTTGTTTTAATTTCTAATATGCTTCAACAAAACTTGAGAAGTGGATAGGGATCCAAAAACTGCATTTGAAGGAAATTCAAAATATATAATATGTAATATTACTATTGTACCTATTTATTTCCTAAGTCTTTGTCAGACTATAAATTTCTATTGGACTGGATTAATTCATACTGGACAGCTGTAATTATTGACTGGAGACAGGTATTTGGAACTGCTACAAAATGAAGTAATTCCTATCCTTGGAGTACCAATTCGGTACATCTGGTTTCAGCAAGATGGAGCGCCACCCAGTTACCAGCATGATGTACGTCGTTATTTAAATTAAGTCTTCCCACAGCGTTGCATTGGCAAAAGAGGGGTCGTAGAATGGTCACCCAAGTTTCCTGACCTTACACCTTGCGATTTCTTCTTGTGGGGACACTTAAAATCCAAGGTGCCCATAATCTTGTCGAACTAGAACAGCGCATAAGAGACGAACTTGCGTTGATTTCTCCAGAATGGATTATAAATGTACTTGACAGTTTTTACGATAGACTGGACCATTATCTCGCTGTGAATGGGGAGCACTTCGAGCATTTGTTGCACTAAATTAGTGCTTCCCGTTATTAATTAATTTTGATGTACCATTTTGTACTTTTTTCAGCAAAGAGAAGTTAGTTATTACACAAACGATTTTTAATTTGCTGGTAAGACACATTTTAAAAGCCTTGTATGACATGACATATTAACAAATTGACCTTACATGTAAGAGTGTCAAAATTTTTCACTAATGCAATTCGGATTTTTGCATTTTTACTGATTTTCAAAAATTTTGTCATGCAATCCGTTACACATTCTACATGTCCATATGAAAAAAAAGCGTTGATTCGAAATAAGAACGGAAAATATCGTGGTGCCATTTAAAAAAAACAAAATTGGTTCCTATGTCAACGAAAGTACTGGCTCCGAAACAAATTCAACGTTGCCAAAAGATGCAAAAAACTTAATTAAAAAACTTTTATCTGAACAATTTTTTTGTATTAGGTGTTTTAAAAAAGTTATATACAACATTTCATACGTATGGGACGCCGTGTATATATAGTATATTAGGAATATAGTTTTTAGGAGTAGTTTTTATTCTTCTAGATATCTTTGAAACTAGATTTGAATCGGCTGGTTTTTTTATATTTATTATCTCACATTTTACCTTTAAATTCTTCTATTCCGATTGAGGAAAATGTCTGGTTGCTTTAAACACCAATATAAACTGACCAGCTGGTTTTGTAGCTTCTACAGTGCCTAAAGCAATAATACTAAATCCAACATTTGTTCTTGTCATTAGGTAACATGTTGAGGGTTTGCAATAATTTCGATTGAAAGTTCACATATGCCTACTAGGGGAAAACACAATATTACTCTATAGCAGGATTTAAACCGATTTCATTTGTATATTCGTGTATAATATTTAGTGTCGCTTTATATGCCCATGCAATTTAATAAAATACTTGGGGATAAATCAGTGCATGTAAATTGTAAATTTGCTGTATATGAAGATGTCGGAACAGTAGAAAGTTCTTAATTGAATAATTTTTTACAAGGAATTCAATTTCTTTATCAAAAAACAATAGAGCATTCGCATTACACAGATATAGATATATACTTTATTTTTTATAAATGAAATACCCTGAATGGTAAGGGAGATTTGGACAAAAAAATGTAAGAGTAATGTGCTAGAAAGAGAATATAGATTCGTTGGTAGGCTACACATCGCTCTTATGGCACACTTTTTTGGTCATATTTCCCTTACCACTAAAGACATATAAAACCTCAAATGACTGTATTCCGAGAAACGGTGTTTTCAAATATTCCACTTAAAAAACAAAGTTATGGCGAAACAAATTATTATGGCGATATTCTATTGTTTTTCTGATAAAAAATTCCTTGTCATTTGTTATTTGTCAAAGATTCCTTGTCAAAAATTAGTCTGTAAAGTATTTTTTTCTTTTCCGATATCTTCAAAGTAACAAAGTTCGATCTAATATTTTTGCATGACAAACCTGTACATTTTTTTATTACAGCCTATGGCTTCCATAATTCTTAATTTCTCATTTTTATAAACCACAGTTACGAATTTGGATTGTTGATATTTGAAGCAAATATTTTTTACGTGATTTTTAGAGAATTTTAGCCAGGGGCTTACATTGCTCCGTCTTCACTAAAAATGAAACTGAAAATATTAAAAAGTGAAAAATATACAGGGTGTCCCACGTAGACATTCAATGAGCCGTTTCTAGAATACTACGCGTACTGGAATTCTGAAAATTTATATACGGGAATTTCTCACAATTTTCTATAGATTAAAAACTTTGGCGTTCTTCCGTGACTTCCGGTTCCACGGGAAGTTGATGTCAACTCGCTTATTTCAAATGGAATATGGTATTTTTTATTCCTTTTTGAATTCCACGTCAAATTTTAAGGTAAGTTTCATAAGCATGTCCTATCCATATTCTTAATCGTTTTTGAGATATTTTAATATTTTCAAATAATTTTCAAAAAACTTAGGTGCATTTATCCCGTTCTATCCATTTCAGTTTGCAACCTAAACACTTCAAATTTCAACAGAGTGACACTGCTAGTGTAAATTACACAGGGTGTCCAAAAAGGGGCGACCAATTGTGACAAATTCAAAATCCAATAATTCACTTATTGTAAATGTGTTTTATAATACTAACCTATTCTCTTTCGATTGGCATTAGCATTCCCTATACATAAATTAGAGAACTAGAAGTCGCACCTCAAAGTCAATATTTTTAATCGATATAACATTGTATACGGAAGAATTTATATATCGATTGATTATACATCGATTTGTATACGGGAGAAACCCCCGTATACAAATTACAAATTTTCAGAATTCCAGTAGGCGCAGAATTCTAGAAACGGCTAATTGAAGGTCTACGTGGTACAGCTTGTATATTACCTCCTTCATTTTCACCTACTACTTTCACCACAGAAATTTGTTACCAAATTTTGGAAGAAAAACGGCTCTGGAATTGTACCTACACTATATAGATTCATTATGATGTAGCTGATGAGTATTAATGTCTAAAATAATTTCTAATATATTCAACTGTCATCAGTTACCAAAGGATAATTTCGCTGATCTATATTTTTCAACAAACAATCTTCAATATTTTCTGATATAATATTTAAACATTTGACACATTTGTAACTGAAGTAAAATGGTGTAATTTGGACTGGCATCCCTCAAGTAATATTACTGAGTTTTAAAGTATAAGGATGATTGTGGGCGTTAGTAGCTGGATAGGAGCCTCGGAGAGGCTTTCGTACTCCATTGCCACTCCTCAGTGCCAACTGGTTTGATAGTGACTGGAACGGTGACTTTAATATTCTGTTGATAAAGTATTGATACTTTATACTTCTAGTATCTTATATTATTCTAGGTTTGAGATAAAGTATTGATACTATACTGCTAGTATCTTATATTATTCTTGACTGTCACCCAAATATTGACAGACTGAACTAGACTCACTGGACTATACTAGACTGGTAATAAGGTATTGACACTAAAATTCCGAGATTATCTTAGACTGTTAATAAAATGTTGATAAAGCATCTCCATTATAAACTATTAGGAGTCTTTGTACTCTACTCTGCTGGATGAAAGATGTTAGGTGTATTTGTTTAGGTTACAGGTTTATATACGTGCAGCTGCCTCTTCCCTTACCATAAACCACATGCTCGAAATATCAGCCATGATATTTATTGACGGGTTCGACTCATCCTGACCATGTTTTATTAAACATCCTATTTACCATTGTTTAATAATATAATTTTAAGTATAGGTACAATAATTAACTCGCTTCTAGAAGGAGATAAATATACGTAATTGATGTGCATCCCTCATACAGTTTTTCCAAATTCCTTTCATATAGATTTCATATATTCACTACTAAATATTTGGTAGGCAAATAATTATTTAATTTTAGAAAATAAATATTTTAAAAATGTTTGAAGCAAACTATACAGTTTTTAAAATGACTTCAATCAAAATTTTTTCCACAGTGTTTATAACTAACTTAAAAAAGCAGCATATTAGAACTGTATATGTTACATCTATATATTTATAGTTTTGTTACTTTCTACACCATATAGAAACTATAAAGTGTGCATTCTTTAATCTTCCGATATTGAAAAAGGAATCGCGTTCTAGATTGCTAGTCCATCACAACACCGTATCTAACGGCTGAAAAATTTATATGGAAAGTGGTTAAAATGTTATCACCGTTTGCAATAAACTTGGAGCAAAGTTTTCAACTGCAAAATGTGCCCTGTTAGTTTTAATTGAGCAATGGTTACAAAGCTTCCAACAAATTTTATACATTAAACTGCAACATCCTGACAAGGCTTTGTAAAAAATCCGGTTCATACCTCTAAAAACAGAAATTTGCTAAACTATAAATGGTTAAATTTTCTACTAGATCCCCATTAAATTAAATCCCCCACATGTTTTCTAGACATTATAAATTAACAAACTTTGAAACGCATGGAGAAGTTAGTTCATGAATTTGAACAATTACGAGCACAGCTGCTAAAAATACGGATCCGCAAAGTTTGCAGTAAATTGCCATAATAAGAAGAAGCCAATCAATCCCCCTGCAGATTTTATGGTTGCTTTATGATTGTTTTGCGGGTGTTAGCGAAGGATGACTAATTTACAGCCAAATCATGACCGCGCGAAACATTTGCAGTCGATCAGTTTATGATATCTCTATATCCTTCTCCTAATTCTCCTTTAATAAAGCATAAATACACAAATTATACAGGATCTTTCTGGACGACCGTGAGTTAGCCTACATGGACGTTCTTCGTGAAAATTTGTACAGGGTGTTTTCAAAAATTCTGAATTCTATAACAATATTTTCAACTGTGACGCACTTCCGGTTCTACGGTTCTGTAAAACCGCACACATTTCACTTTCGTTATACAGGTTTTGATAATGTTCGTTTTCCGTTATTTTCAAGTGTTTTCCTTTTTTATATAAACAGAATGGGACGGTTGAGAAGGAACTGAAATAGTTCTTTAGCTAACATTTCGACTTTTTATTTTACCAAGTCTTCATCTGAGCTCTCTACTGTCTTTGAGGAAGACAATCCTATATACTTATCTTCCACGGGCTATGTGCCCCGACTGGCACTGCATTACTCCAGCATCTCCATGGAAGTTGTCACATCCTTCATAGAAACAAACCACCAGACACTGACCGGTTTCGCACTTATTCTGTGCTCATCAGGTAGGAGACTAGATGAATGATGTTGCCAAATGATTGCCATAAGGGCATGTGTTATGTTAGTAACACATATCCTTGCTACTGACAATGATTGTCAAACTGACAGACAGATAGCGACCTGCTTTTCCGTAAGTGCCATTATACTCAGATACAATACACATTTGGAACTCATATTACACGAACGATATACCCGCCTAGTTTGTAGAAGTACTCATAAATTGTACTAAAATTTACAAAACCGTTGTTAAAAATGAATCAATCCGCCATAAATACATAATAATTACACGGTGAATAATTAACTATTACACATTATCTTGTAACATCTACTGTGTTAAATTACTTTTATGTTATGTAATAATACATTGATATGTCTAACACTGTCAAGTGTGGACTATATACACACTGATGAGTGTTAATTCAGGGTTAAAATTACTCGTTTTTTTTACTGTGAGCAGTGACCTCTATCTCTATTCAAATAAATAAGTAGGATTGTCTCCTCCCTCAAAGACAGAGAATCATGTCTGTCAATTTGATAATAATTGTCAGACGGATAGTAGCAAACACCAAAAGAGGGCACTACTGTGTATTTCTCACCACTACTAACAAATCTCGATTGATTGTCTTGCCTGGAGGTCTTCATCTCAGCATTTGAATAGGTGTTTTCATTTTTCATTTTTTTAAATATAAACAATACTTAATTAAGTATTGTTTATATGCCCATAATCAGTCATGGCCAGGCATGCCCGGCATGCCAGGCATGTCAGGCTGTCTAATGCCCATAGAGGCGGTTTAATTAAACCGTCTCTATGGGCATTAGACTGACAACAAATAACTGGTAATAGATTAATTATTGTTTGTTTTGAGGTGCGGCTAAGAATTTCACAGCCATCCCCGCAAGAAATTAAATGATTTTAGGTGATGCACATAAAAGAGTAGATAACTCAAAAACTAACACAGATAGGTATAGGGAGTTGTGATCCGTTCGAAAGAGAATAATATTGTGTACCAGACTATGGGAAAGCATACAGGTTATTCCATATAAAAAAGCAACTTATGATGGTTTAAAGTTAACTTAACTCGGCATTAAATGTCCACCACCCTACGTAATTAAGCCACCTTGAAAGGATGGATAGGAAGCTTAGGAGTTTAGCTATCCCTCCTATTAATATCGCCGCTTTATCTTTCTTACTACTCGTATAAAATATACATGGTTTTCAGCTAGTTACTATTTCGCTGTTTTTTTTTTTTTTTTTGAAAAAATTTAAATATCTCGAAAACGGTTAATTTTAGTCAGAGAGAAGCTTGATGAAAGTCCACCTAAAATTTTACGTTGATTCCCAAATTGAAATAGTGTATAGGGTATTAAATTTAAAATAAGCCAGGTGATGGCAAGTTCCGGTATAACCAGAAGTGGCATGTGGGCGTTATTATTTTAGTTGAGGAGGACATGATTTTCAAAATTAAAATGGAAGTAGTCTCTGAAATAATCTAATGTGCGGTCACCGTAAGTGAAACACCTGGTATATTTTTTCTCTATGTTTGGTATTCTCGATGTTTCAGTACAAGGTGTTTAGTTATCTATCTCTTTTATGTATCTTTTATTATTTTATGTCTGAAATGTAAGGTTCAACAAAAACGATAGAAAAATGTATACATGTATACATGTATTTTAAACCTTCTTCCGGATTATGGAAACTATTTTAATAGAATTTACCATATATTTACAAATATAGTAAATTATTATTTACAATTTATTTGTTAATATCAATAATGTGAAGAGATTTACCTTTTATAAAATTAAAAAATATAGACACGCTTTATTACACTCAACTAGATAGATGTAATTTAATAAATTTCTTGCCCAAGCTACAATAATGTGCAGCAATTCAACTTCGAGTTAGTAGGACATAACCACATATTAACTACGAATTCTATATTCTCTTTACACAAGACATTATTATGTACATTCTACGCTATGCATATTAGTATCTATTAGGAAAGTCGTTTCAAACAATTTCCCAGTGCAACTGGTAGTTGAGAGCTATTCTTGCAACCCGAAAAATAGTATTTATGTAAATAAGATTTTAATTTAATTTATGTAGGTATTCATATTTATAGATTATTAGGACCTCGTAAACAATAAGATGTATTATATCGGATAATTTACAATAGATTACATGTTAGTGCTTAATGACACCACTTTCCAAAATAAAAAGAGAAGAGAGAGATAGAAAATGTGCTTAATTTAGATATATTTTAATTATTATTACTATAATAATATTGTTTCTTCTGCTGTTCTGGCAGTGTTTATATTAAGTAAGTTATAGTCACGGTTGTATAAAAATGAATAATGATTATGACTTTTTTAATTCCATGTACGTGAATTTAATGGTAGAAGCTGAGGAAAAATAGCAAGTAGTAATGGGAAGTTATACTGTATACGTATAGTTACTATATACTTGTATTGAAATTAAAAAAACCTAATTATCACTAATTTTTAATCAAAGGATATATTTTGTATTCTGTATACTTGTTGGACCTAGATAATTATTATAGATTTACAAGCACAAACACAAGGTTTAGATTCATTTGACGCGACGTATTTTTGTATAAAAATATAACTAAATTAATAAAACTTGTTTCTAATTAGTTATTCCAAAATGTAAATTAAATTGGAGAAAAAACAATGGACCTATTCACATTGCTATTGATCATCTCTATATAATTTTTGTTATAGGAGTGAACAACTTTTAAAATATATTATAGATATTATAAATTTATCTATGAAACGGAATACGCAGATAAATTAAAATGACATCACGAATAACTATTTTTACAGTTATAGATTTCATTTTAGTGTCAACTGTCGTGGACAAAATAATGCACCATAAGTAGCTATCTTATATAAATTAAATTTAGAAAGTTTGGGGATGTCGCGTGGCCTGCACGGTAACCGGATCTTTCAGCTTGTGATCTTTTCTTATGGGGCTATCTAAAGTCAAAAGTATTCGCTAATTGACCTCTACCTTTGGAACAGCTGAAGCATAATATTCGAACCGAAATTAACGTAATTCCAATTGAAATGTTGGAAGCGAGTGATGCAAAATTTTTGTGCTAGACTTCAGGAGTGCCAGCAGTAAGACGGAGGTCATTTGACTGATGTAATATTCAGAAAAAAAAATTGCCATGTTTACTTAAGAACATTTTGTTTCAATTTTTGATTAAAGTTTAAACATCAATGAATACCAGTATACATAGAAAATAGATACTTCATTCTGCCTAACCCGTTATATTCAGCCTGTTAGGAGTTTAACTGCCATTATTAGGCAGGATACGTAGTTCAAAATAGTTTGAATATCAAAATTGGAGATCTCACCCTCCCTATTACTGACTCTGTTAAAAATCTGGGCATTGTTCTCGACTCAAATTTAAAATTTTCTGACCACATTAGCAAGTGTCTTCAGAAAGCCTACTGCTCTCTCAAACTCTTATACTCTAGCCGCTTTATACTAAACCAAAGCTTAAAACAAACATTATGTGAGCAACTTGTATTGTCACACTTTAATTATTGTGATGTAGTATATGGGCCCTGCATTAGCTCCTTTGACGCTTGCAGAATTCAGAAAATGCAAAATAATTGTTGTCGCTTCATTTTAAATTTAAGAAAATTTGATCATGTGTCAAGGGAAGTTACGAGCTTGAATTGTACATGAAATATCGTCGTTTACTACACGCAGGAAGTTTATTTCATAAAGTAATCAATAATAAATGTCCTTTGTATCTATTTAATAAACTGCAATCTCGTCATGATTTGCACAATGCCAACATTCGCTATTCGGAGTTATTACATATTCCTCGACACACAACGAAAAAGTTTGAATCATCATTCTCCTATCAGGCACCACATGTCTTTAATAATATCAGTAGCTCTTTAAGATCTCGACCTTTTAACTCATTTAAAATAAATTACAAAAGATTTCTATTAGAAAAACAGAGAATCGACTCTGCTTGACTGTTACAGATAATTATAAATATAAACATTATATCCACAAGTATGTATAAATTCTCAGCACATATGTTATACAAATTAGCCTCCCCTCCCCCCGTTTTAGTTCTAATGTATGCAGCTATTTGTTTTGCTTCATTTTTTGGTTATTTAGGTTAAAGTGTAAGAATAGTTTGTAACTAAACTTTCGCCTAATAAAGTCGATTTATTATTATTATTATTATTATTACTTCAGCATAAGATAGATTAATCACAAATAAACAAAAAAAGTTGTATATTACATAAGTGTAAAGCGGCCCCTTCACGTACATATCAGACGTGTTTCATTCCTGGAGTTTGCTCCACATTCACTCCTGGCGTTACACTCTTGGAGGGAACAGGTCAAACTACACGTTCACTTCATTTGTGGTTAGAGTGTCATTTCTTCCTGACAATTCTAAAATTCTTCTTAAATTTTTAAGTGAAGTGTAAACGATATCAAGCTTGAATTCGACTCCAAGAAAACTTGCAGCGTTTATTTTATTCCATGAAATAGAAGAAGAGGAAAATAAAAGAAAGAAAAAGAGGTACTGGGCCAAAAAATGGTCATTAAAACGAAGTGAATCTAGCTATATTCATCTATTGGCAGAAATCAATGATAGTTATCCGGAAGATTATTAAGAATTATTTTAGAATGGATAGTGACACCAAAGCCTACATATATTTATGTAGACTTTGGTGACACGTTTGCTCGCTTATTAATTTTAATAAAATATCATATATACAAAAGGAGAATACGGTAATGGGCGATTGTATATCACCAGAAGCAAGATTAGCTGCAACTTTGAGGTACTTAGCCATTGGTGGTTCTTTTGAAGATTTAAAATTCACAACTCGTATATCTCCAAAAACACGAGTTCTGCTATCAGAATAAGCACTGTCTCTGTTCTACTAACTAAATTTATGTTCTACTATCTCTCTCTCGAACTAAATTGAAAACCCGAATCGACCCTTCACGTTCACTTCTTGTTAACTCATGTGGTGACTTCGTGCTAGAAGTTTAGGCAGGTTGGAATGTTTGACTCCGCGCCCGACGCGAAGCACTCCAGGCGTTTTTCAACCCTACATGTTCAATTTTGGCGCGGAGCGATGGAGTGTCACTTCAAAAGCGACGAAAAACTACATGTGAAGGGGCCGCTTAAGTTAAACCGTTTTTAAGATAGGTTGAGTAATAACATCAAAGAATTTAATTACAATTTGGCAACAGTGTTGAATACACTGGACGTTTCTTGAACAGCTGGGAACTTAGCTGGCCAGCGCGCGCGGCAACTTGTAAGAGAATGACAAAAAATCCAAATGTAAACAAAAACAGTCGTGAATAATTAAGTGAGACATTTAGATGATAATTAATTATTTTTGATTTTATTTGTAAATAGAATCAATTAATCGATAATTATTAATGAATAATAAATTTTTAAATATTATAAATATAAAGATATAGTCTTGTAATTATTTCAATTTCAGTAATTTGTAAACGTTTAAAACAGGAACATAACTAATAGATTATATGAATTTGAAAAATATGCAACAAAAACATCTAAGAGGACAGGTGGCACAATTATTCATAAGTATAAAAATCAAGAATGTAGACACTCACCGAACATCAAAATACAGTAATTTTTTAATGCATAACTATAACCACACAATAAACCATAGCAAATGTTCAAAATGTCCACTGTTGTTTTCAATACACGCACGATATCTTCTAATCCAAGTTTCATAGTTCTCCATAATTAGTAACATATCGCGATACTCGTGTGCTAAACATTTTAATCGTGACTTTTTAGAGCGACAAACGAAAATAGTGGTAACACACATTCCGACTGTACTCTGGTCAAATGCTAGTTACGATTTATTTGCGCTGTTGTCATATTGCGCGATTTGTAATATCGAATTTTATTGATCAAGAAAAAAGTTATTCTACTTAAACTAAAAGTAAATAAATTAACAGAAATTGTAAAAATTCTATTTATGCAGATAATTACGAACATATTCCGTAAATACCTAACTAAAGTTTTGCAAGTTAAATCGGATATTTTGATAATTTTTTTCTCCAAAATGGTAGAGTTTTGGACCCATGTTATATAAGGTTTTTTCGTTTATTTTGATGTATACTATCGCCTGTTAAATAATGGTAGTCAAACTTCTATCAGCCTGTATACAGGGCGCCCTATTTCTTGACCCGTTGCATGGGTAACTTTTTTATTAGTAGAGATACAAAAACGCTTAAATGAGCAAATTAGTTCAGTTTCGTATTAGTAATTCTACGGTAAGGCGAAAAATTATATACGGGGGAAGGTTGAAAAGTTATTGACAAAAAACGAAAAATCCAACTTTTCTATTATCCCTCGTAGCTCGTTCATTTGAAGAGTTAGAGAAAAATGCTTCATATGTTTTTTGCAGTATTTTTCATGTAAAATGACATGCACTTGCTACTTTTTATATATCTCTTAAAATGGTTGAGAATCACAGTAAAATATATTTTTTTTAAATGTAATGGATAGGTGGCTGTGACATTAACCGAAAGTCCCCTTTTTTCTCTTTCAGATGATATAACATAGTCCATATTTTATCCTTACAAAAGTAATAATAATCGTTGTTTTTAAAGAAAGTTTATTGTCACATCAAGAATGCTATGGATTATGGAACAAAAGAATGTTTTGAGAACAGAAATTATTAATTAATTAATTATAATGAAGTAAATGTTCGAAATGACCACCATCCTGTTGGATACATAGTAAGCAACGTTTCTGGATACTTCTTAAAACATTATTTATTGTATGTCCATGTATGCTTCTAATTTCATCTTGAATCCTGACTTTTAGATCCTCTATATCTAGAGGAGCTGTCACATAAACTTTATCTTTCAATAACCCCCAAAGAAAGAAATCTAAGGGGGTCAAATCAGGCGTTCGCGCTGGCCAGTCGATATCCATTCTATTTCCTATAACATTATCAAACTGTTCATGTAAATATTGTTTTACCTCGCGGGAATTATGCGCAGGTGCTCCATCATGTTGGAAGTATTTAAGATTTCTAAAAATATGAAGTGGTAATTCATTTAAATATTCCTCTGTTAGAGTATTCCTTAGAAAATGAAGGTAATTATTCGCATTCAAATTATCTTCGTAAAAATATGGGCCAATAATTTTGCCACAAAAAATTCCACACCACACATTTATCCCAAATTGACGTTGATTTCTTCTTTCAGAAACAAGATGTGGATTTTCTCGGCACCACATTATGTTATTATGGCGGTTAAAAATACCATTGTTGGTAAATCTACTTTCATCACTGAATAAAATCTTTTTCCAGAAGTCTAGATCCTCTTCGCATTTTGAAATGTACCATCGACAAAATGTCATCCTTCTTTGATTATCAGCTGGATATAAAGTATTGCATATGGAATAATGATAAGGCTTTAAATTGTTACCTTTTAAAATAGCTCTTACAGTTTCCTTGGAAGTGTTGCAGTGATGTGCAATTTCTGCAGTTGAAGAATCAGGTTTAAAATTTACATAAGCCAAAACATTTATTTCAGTGTCTTCATTGAAGTTTCTTTCATCCTTAGGCTTTGAAAAAGAACCGTATAATCGTATATCATTTTCCAGCTGTCTAAATATTCTATGATGGGGTTGTCTTCGTTCCATGTAAGTTTCAAAATAAAGATTCGCTGCAGCTTGTGCATCTCGATTTTGGTTATAATAACAAAATAGCATATCATTTTTCTCTTCGTTGGTGTACATATTTGCAACACTATTATTGTGTATGCAGTATTAATAATAAACAATAAACTACTTAACAAAAACTAAAAATGTCACTTATGATCTGTCAATAATAAAATGCCAACTAGACGTTTTTAAAAATATCAGGAATCTTATTTTTTGTTTTATTTCCATATCATTCTTGATGTGACAATAAACTTTCTTTAAAAACAACGATTATTATTACTTTTGTAAGGATAAAATATGGACTATGTTATATCATCTGAAAGAGAAAAAAGGGGACTTTCGGTTAATGTCACAGCCACCTATCCATTACATTTAAAAAAAATATATTTTACTGTGATTCTCAACCATTTTAAGAGATATATAAAAAGTAGCAAGTGCATGTCATTTTACATGAAAATTACTGCAAAAAACATGTGAAGCATTTTTCTCTAACTCTTCAAATGAACGAGCTACGAGGGATAATAGAAAAGTTGGATTTTTCGTTTTTTGTCAATAACTTTTCAACCTTCCCCCGTATATAATTTTTCGCCTTACCGTAGAATTACTAATACGAAGCTGCACTAATTTGCTCATTTAAGCGTTTTTGTATCTCTACTAATAAAAAAGTTACCCATGCAACGGGTCAAGAAATAGGGCGCCCTGTATATCGGGTTATTCAGAAACCCATCTCTAAAACTTTGAGGATATGTTCATCCTTAAAAAAGAAATTGATATCACCAAAAAAAATTTAATAAAAGTAATCAGGATTTCCCGTAAACAATGTTTAAAGTTATACCATTATAAAGGACTACGTAGATGGGCAACTGTACAGTGTGATTCACTTTCGAGTGTGTAACATGGGTATCTCGCTTATTATAAAAGATAGACTGTAGGTTTAAATTCGGCAAAGTTGCGGAATTTTGTGCTCAATAAGTTGTCGCAAACAAAACCCCCATATCTGCTTTTGTTTTTGAGTAAGAGGCAAAAAAATATTTTTTCCGGTTTTCGTTTTCTGGACATAACTTCTATATTTTTGAAAATATTGGCTTATCGTTTTCACATTATTAGGACACTTTCTTGGGACAAATACGATGCCGTTAACCGTTTTTTAAAAAAATGTCACTTCTATTGTAAATCATCGTTAACTTTATTTTTTCTTATGGGCGCCATATTAGTTTTTCTCATATTTGAATAAACCGATTTTTTCTGAATACAACAATATAATATAATATAATATAATATATGTTATATATTGGCCTAAAAAATAAGGACATTATGAAGGAAAATAGGTATTTTTTTTTTGAAAATGTCTAGTTAGCCATGGCCATGACAGTCAGTTTTTGACAAACCACAAATATCACTTATAATTTTTATAAACTGCATCTGTGGAGTACTTTTTACATTGACTAACGATGTATTCAACCGAAGAGAAACAAGATATTATAGATATTATTACAGATGTAACAAAAATTTAAACAGAACAATTGAAGAATATTTAAACAAATACCCTGAAAGACGACAACCATGCAAGACATATATTACTAAACTGCACTGTAATTTAAGAAATTATGGCAGTCTTTCTAAACCAAGAAATAGGTATGGATCTGCCATAATGTCTTAAATTACATATATTACTAAATCTACAGTTTAGTAATATATGTCTTGCATGGTTGTCGTCTTTCAGGATATGTGTTTAAATATTCATCAATTGTTCTGTTTAAATTTTTGTTACATCTGTAATAAATATCTATATCTTGTTTCTCTTCGGTTTGTATACATCGTTAGTCAATGTAAAAAGTACTCTACAGATACAGTTTATAACAATAATTATCAGTGACATTTGTGGTTTGTCAAGAACTGACTGTCATGGCCATGGCTAACTAGACATTTTCAAAAAAATACCTATTTTCCTTCATAATGCCCTTATTTTTTAGGCAAATATTAACATATATTATATTGTTGTATTCAGAAAAAATTGGTTTATTCAAATATGAGAAAAACTAATATGGTGCCCATAAGAAAAAATAAAGTTGACGATGATTTACAATAGAAGTGTAATTTTTTTAAAAAACGATTTACGGCATCGTATTTGTCTCAAGAAGTGTCCTAATAATGTGAAAACGATAAGCCAATATATTAAAAAATATAGAAGTTATGGCCAGAAAACCGGAAAAAATCTTTTTTTGCCTCTTACTCTTCCTAACATTAGTAAATTCATTGATTATTGTTCTTTGACAACAAATTTGTACCATAAATCAATACGAATTTCTATAACTTGTCACTCAGTTTTTGAAATATTAATGAAATAATTTTTCTCTTTTACCTAATTAGAGTGGTAATCTTTCCTTGTTTAACCGGTTATGAAACCGTTGTTTTTGGAATTTTGGGTCAGATGATAGAGGGTTTTTTTGTTAAATTATTTTTGTTCCTTCTGAACTATAGTATCTTTAAAGATTAACGAGTAGAGTTTTTTATTAAGAATAATTGTCGAGTGCCTGAACTGTAATCAGTTCTTTTGAATGCAATTTTTTGGGTAATTTTATTTGCTTCATTCTGGGTAGGGTCACTAAAGGTTGACACCTTCCAGGTTTTGTTTTTATTTGTTAATTACTTTCCCTGTGAGAATCACAGAGGATTTTTCCATACCAGATTTGCTGGTACATTCCCTTCAGGAATTTATTTATAATTTTTAATCTTGGCTACACTAGCCGTCAACGTTAATCTATATATTTGTAAATTTTGGAGCACTCTTAACACAAACCATTCTTTGTATGTACTCCTCTGAGACGAGGCTGCTGTAACCTGACTGCGAGATCTATAACCTGCTGAAAACTCTGGACGCTTACCACCTGCAGATCCCTAGATAAGAGGATTGGACTTAGCAGTACGTGACCATCATCTGGACTAGAGCTCTAGCTTCCCCACTTTGCCACGGAAAGTCCACCTGGATCCAATCATCAGCACAGGTTAAGGGTGAGTGTACTGACCTCATAAAGAAGGAACGAGATTTTCAGAGTGACCCCGAATCTCTTAAAATTGTGTAAAGTTAGCCAATTTTAAAATTTCATTTTTCAAATTTTTTTCATATTTTAGTCAATATTAAATCATTTTTGAATTATTGTTAAATAGTCACTTTATTATTCATTTGTAAATTCCATTCAATTTGTTTATTTGATTATAGTGTATTCAACTAACTTTTATATAGTTTTCTTTTATCTTATATCTAAAAATTATCCTGGTGCCCAAATAACTTGTCAACAGTCAAAGTAGTCCTAAGAATACTACGCCCTAGTCTCATAAATCTCCCTGAGCTACCGGAGCTAATGTCCATAAACTTAAGCTAGTGGAATTGTACATCCCTAGCTTAGCTGAGTTTGTGGTGACAACTACCACATTTCTACATGTATGTTGAACATCCCCAAATTTTATTATGGATAGGTTCTGAATAACCCTGTATATACAAAAGTAGGTTATATTAATTATATTTAGAAAATTGTCAACGACCATCATAGCCCTAACTACTTTGTGATGGTGCGAAATAATTTGTCTTAAATGTATATTTTAAGTATCTGCTTCAACACATGAGTTCCACCTTATGCTATTAATAGCCCAATAAATCTAAGAACTTTGCAAGCCAGTGCCAAAATTTAATGGTTTTATATAGTGACGCGCGTATTTTGATATATTTCTATTGCCTTTTAATTAGTCCAAAGTAAAACAGACCATAATATAATTTGATGTAGGTACTAATTTTCTTCTAGGTATTAACTAATGTCACAATAAAGTTATTACCTCTATGCTGACCATATGTATCAAAAACGGGAAAAAGATTTAAAATAAACTTGTTCGATAGGTAGGTCTCGTAGAATAAGTGGCGTAGAATTATTTTTGGAAAAAAAATTTTTCTATACAGAGTGTTAGAAAACTGTTTTAAGTATTCTTCTTTAATGATAGGATTATGTTGATTAAATCTAATCCTTACTAGGATGTCTAAAACAGTTATAATTTTATACACCCTGTACAATCAGTTTTTTCTCGTGAAACAAAAATACATAAGTAATACATCTAGAGTTCCATATTCCCTAGGTAGAAGTTGGTATTTTTTTTTAATGCCGACTTTCTGAAAATATCCTGTAACTTTTTTTGTAGGACAAAAACAAAAAACCAACAAATGCGTCCCAAGATATCGACCAGAAGCATTAAATGTCACAATGTTAAAATTTTGCATTGCTCTTTTCTACACCCTGTATATTATGAAAAAGTGCTTTTTACCAAACATTATTTACGCCAATGATGTTATCCAAGACACGAACCTCTAGAATATATTTTTTTTATTAAAATGTGTCAAGATAGTTCTCTTAAAGGTGACGAAAAATTTGCTGTACCGACTCCTATGAGCAGGTTATTTGACTTGAACGCAAGAATACTATATACTATGAATAATAAAAGATGTATGTATTATGTATTTATAATATTATCTTACTTCTTTTTCGTAAAATCACTAATAAATAAAATAACTCTACTTGATAGTGAGTGTATTTTATTATATTTCAACTACTATGTATTGGAATATATTTCATCAGGAATCGCTGATTACACTTTGCTTATATTCTTCAAAATCAAAGCACTTATAATCAAAATCCCATAGTATCAAAGTTATTTTATTATATGCAGGACGAAGTTATTCGATGGAAACATTAATTAACATTTTTGGTTTTTATTTTCAAAACAATCTTAGTTGCTTAAGAGGAACATAGTTCGAATCAACAGACTGTCACTCTGCTAAGCGCTCACCCTCTATGTAGAAAGTTTTGCCTGTTTACAACTTCCGATTTAAATTCCTGTCACCCAATTTTGCCAAAGTGTGCAGAAGAGCTCGTCTACTAGTTGTTTGCTTATCTGTTTTCCTTACCTCGAAAATTAAACACAGAAATTAATCAAAGTAAGTATTAACTTTCGGAAAGCAAGGCTACCCTATATTATGTAGACTAACAAAACGTGCCAAGTATATAATAGTTGAGTTAAACATTAATATTTGTTGCTTTGTAGTTTAGGTACATGCAGATAAGCTTCTACGCATATAAGCGAGAAAACTATTAACATAAATAAGAGGTACAGTTACCTTTGCGACAGTAGGTCCTTCTGGCCTATGTTTTTTAAATTCCCTAATTTTTTTCTTATATGTTAATCATAATCAATATGTTGTGTAAGCGATTTAATGTAAGTCGAGTAATTTGTAATTATTTCTAATCTTTCACAGAGAGAGTGGATTAGAAATTTTTCAAAAAGGAAAACTCGAAAGAATCCATTACAAATTTTGTGCTAATTTGAGGTAAAACCAGTTGGTGACTTGTGAAGTCAATCCTTAAATAATATAATTATCGACATTCATTTTTTTACAGATTTTATGCGATATCGCAAATAGCATGTGACTTACAAATTTCTACAAGATAGGATGCAGTATGATGTAAACTATAAAGCCATTAATTTTCAATTCAATTTTGATTCAAATTGTAACTTCTTTTAGTATGTCGAATATACTTTATTAATTATTCATTAGTGATAAGTTATGTTCTATATCTTTTTGCAGACTTGCTTGAGAAAGTCTGGTAGAATGTCTCAAGTCTGATGAGCCAAAGTACTTACAACTTTTACTGGAGTACCTACTATTTGTTAAACAACTCTTGTCGATAACAAAATATAATTTTAAGAAAATATGTAATAGAATAGAATAGTTTATTGACATTATCATATACAATCAAGTACATTTATTGTTACAACTTAAAAAATATAAAATAATCAGAAGTGAGGCAATACCCAAACTAGAGAGAAAAGGTAGATGATGGATGGTAGAATACAACAATAATTGGACAGAAAAAAACCGATGTTAAGTTAAATGAGTAACAAATTCATCGATAGAAGGGAAACACTGATTCAGTAAAAATCTTTTCAGAAACTTATGAAACATAGTGGAAGACATATTTAATTAATTAAGTCTTTCTGATTAAATGATCTAATCTATACTAAGTGACTAATTAAATTGATATAATGAACATAAATTTATGTAACTTATATCAAAGATATAAGGTTCGTTATGAAAATGTTAAAACGCCATACAATTGACATTACGTACCCAGCAATCTGTAAAGCAGTTAAAGTGAAGTTTTATATTGAGATAATAGTTATTTGTTATTTGACTCTGAAAATTTTGGATTGATTTAGTCACAATTATTAGAACAGAATATTTCATGTTATGACCTCGCGGTTTACTATCTTTGGACTACTAACACTAAATTGAAATAGTTCACAAATCACTAAAACGACACATTGGTGCACAACATTTGTCTTACATTCCAATAAGGCGTTTCATAATAACATTACCCAGTCTCTCTAGAAAAATAAATATACGAAAAAGTCAGAGTTAACATGATGTATATTAATGAATGGATACGTCAATTTCGCTTTTCAGTCATTTTGTATACATTTTCTTTGATAGACATTTTACAGCCATATGTGAAACTTAACGTCCTACCGATTATGAAATAAACATATGGTTAATTAAATTGTGAAATATGGAAATCGATTTCGGCAGATCTTCTAGCTGGAAGAATGCAGAAGGCGGTCATTCTCAGGGCGTCTACTCAGAGCACACGGTTCCCGGACCCCACGGACGTGAGGAATAGCTACTGGTAACCCCTAGCGGCCGACCCTGATAATCGGCGCCAGGGAACCGGTGGACTGGATTTTAACAAAAAAAAAACAACAACAACAATACTAATAATAATAATAATAATAATAATAATAATAATAATAATAATAATAATAATAATAATAATAATAATAATAATAATAAGGGATACTCGGAAAATGATGCACATCCACAGAAGTTTGCATCCTCGATCGTCCGTTCCCCGTATATACCTCTCACGCCATCGAGGAGGTAGGGGACTCCTAAGTCTGGAGTGTATGCATGACAGAGTGGTTTTGGGTGTAGCACTGAAGATCTTTAGAAGCTCGGACCCCCTCCTTTGCCTCGTGAGAGATCACGAAATTACAGGAGCGGGGGCATTTCTACTTAAGGCGGCACAAAGAGCCGCAGATGAACTCGGTCTCCAGTTTGAGGTTAGGTGGAGAGGCGGACGAGGTGGCAACCCCGAGTTGCTAACTGAGTTGCAGCCACACCGCCTAGGAGCCGAACTTAAAATCGCCGAACAGGAGAAACTGTTTCGGCGGCACGTCGACAGGCGGGTCCACGGTGTTTTCTACCGACACATCGAGGACCGCGGTCTGTCGACAAGGCTGACCTTCTACTATCTAAGGTCAGCCGGGCTCACTTCGGAGACTGAGGGATTTATTGCGGCCTGTCCAGATGGCGTTATAAACACATTGGTCTATCGTAGCCGCGTGATGGGTGTACAGGTCCCTGATGTCAACTGCAGGGCCTGCCGTGGGGCGCCGGAGACATTGATGCATTTGTTGTCAGCGTGCCCGGCAAAAGCCACTTCGGCGTACATCCATCGCCACAATGCGGCTTTACGAGTACTATACTACCACCTTAGGCACTCGTATCAGATAGCCAGTGCCGCCAGTGCCGCCTTACTTGCCAGGAGATATAGAGTCCGTCGTCGGGAACGACATATGCCAGATTTTCTGGAACTACCAGTTCCCGACCTTCAGGCTTATACACGCTAATAAGCCTGACATTGTCCTCCTCGACAAACAAACCAGGACTATGTACGTCATCGAGTTTTCCGCTCCGGCGGAACCAAACATAGTCCTGAAGGAGGAGGAAAAGCGGACCAAATACCAAGATCTCCTGTTCGAGCTTCGCACGCTATACCCTGGCCACAAAGTCATGCTGGTAGTCCTCATTATCGGTGTTTTAGGAGGAGTTCGCACAACGCTGCTATCTGAACTGAAGACCATTCCGGCTTGCAGGAACTCTGCCGAGATCCTAGTAAGTCAGATGCAGAAATCAGTCATCCTGGGGTCACTACGTCTACTGAGGGCACACGATTTGGGAACCTGCAACTACTTACCGACCGGTGGGGAGGAGTAGTTGCAGTCACGACCTGGACTTCTGGCACGGCTGCAGCGATGAGTCGGGGCTCGTTGCAAGCCCTGACCAGTTTCTACCACAAAAAAAAATAAAATAATAATAATAATAATAATAATAATAATAATAATAATAATAATAATAATAATAATATCTCTAACTCAAACCTACGAACTTTGGGTTGAACAATTGAAACACTAAAGTCTGATGACACTAAACCGACCACCCGATGGCTCATATTATATTACCAAGAATAGAAGTTGAATATTTACTTTGTGTAGAATTTGAGAATAGTTTTCCATATACTACAATTTTTGCTCAAAACTTTAATCATTATTTATGTATCATCAAATACTCTATTCGGAATAAGTCACCTGTGATTTCGGTCAACGTAATTAGCCTTTTTATTCAGTTTATGTATCTTCAGAAACCTAGACTGGTACATAATATAATACAATAATTGTATTGTATTGCACATCATAAGATATCTTATGATTTGCTTACACTTTCTGCTGGTATTATATAGAATAGAGAATACATTATTCCAAGAATACATAAGAACAGTGTAAACTATATAATAACAACAATAAGACTATATAATACATTTGAGCATTTTTATAGATGTATACCATTGCAGTTCTCTGAAGATTGTTAACCGAAACGTTAGAAAAAAAGCCTTAAATAACCTATTACTTTAACCAAATTCCCAAGATTATATAAAAATAAAAAATATTAATAACTAACAGTCAGGAAAAAGAAATAGTTATAAAGGTCATCAATAGTTTTGCATGGTTGCTCAAATTGCACATTAAAAAGTTTTGTGAAGTAAACAGAACCTATCAGTATCACTGGTTCCATTACAACTTTCGCAAAAAATAATTAATGATTATAATAACTATTGTGTATTAGTTTTAACAAAAACTAAGTCTGCTAATATACAGGGTGTCTCAGGTTTTAATGGGGAAAATTTAAAATGCGATAGAACTAGCAAAAATAAAAATAAGTTTATACGAATTTGCATGTTTGAAAGCTTCCTTTAGGAGATGTAGGGTCTTAAAGTTAAAAAAACGTAGGTTTTTTTCTTTCAAATATCTCAAAAGCTACTTAGCCGTTTTTGGAAAACTTGGCATATTTTTAGCAATAAGTAAGGGGCTTCATTTTATGTAATTAGATTTAATTTAATTTTTCCAGGATTTAATAATTATTCTTGCATCCCAAATAGATTTTTTAAAGAAAAATTTGATTACTCCACCGATTTTTTTATAAATTTGATATTATTTTTCGATTGAGTAATTGAAAATAACGTTTATGCGGCATAAAATAAATACACGAATTTTATTTTTCCTCTGAAAAAGTAAACGATACTGTCAAAAAATGCAAGGGACAAATACGTTGTATTTTTAATTACTCAGTCTAAAAATAATATCAGACTTACAAAAAAGCAGTGACATGCTGAACATTTTTTCATATGTTCATATGAAGTTTATATGAAAGTTCATATAAACTTTCCTTTGTATTTTTACGATTTTAATCACTTATCAAATTTGCCCGATTAAAATCTGATATACCCTGTATATATACTTATAAATATAATGGAGTTGACACCTACTATATTATATTAACAGAAATATAGTTCAAAATGAGCAAAAATGTAAAGCTGTAGTCCTCAAATAAAAATAACAAAGTTATTTTTCTATTTCAGGCATCCATGTTTTTACTGGGGAGGCACCCCCTCCCCAGTATAGGGTAGAAGGAGAATTATTATCCTGTTGTAAATCTGAAACAAAATTTAATGACAGTTCGGAGATTACAGTACTCCATTTTGTAATTTTGATCTACAACCTGCCACATTTGAGACCTGAGTTCTGCAATTGTTTGCCTTTGAATAATATATGACGAATTGTTGTCACGCAGACTTAAACAAATTTCATCTGCTATAATTTGCAGGTTAATCTTTGTATAAGTTTGTTCTGTATTTAAAACAAGTTTTTTGCTGAAAAATTGCTACATTGTATGTAGGTAATATCTATTCGTGAAAATTGTGATTTTAAAATTTCATAATGTTTTATCGGTAGCACATGTATCAAGCCCAAAGAGTACTGGTTATTTGTTGATTCCAATGTTTAGTAGTTTCAGAAAACCACAGCTCCGCTACTACAAGAACTTCTTTTGTTTTTAATATTTAAATATTCCATAAATACGGTTATAACGTTTACTTTAATATTTCATTTTTCAATAACAAAAATGTGAAAGTGGGATATGCAAATATTACAGAACACTGAACAGATGTTACACCGCAATATAAAGATAAGGATAGATGCATATTGCGCTTGAACGTATGAACAGGGTGAAATTTAAAATAGGATGTGTATATTCCTGCTCATATTGGTCTTCTGAGAAAACCGGCTACATTTCGTGTTGCTTAACTATGCATTAAAATATCTGTGGCGCTATATGTTGGCAGGATATTCTCCAATGCAAATAACTGAACATTTTTTCTTTCGTTTAATTTAATTACGGCGCCTTGGAGTTCGTTTCTTATTTATGTACAAGGAGGAGTAGTCTTTTGTATTGGGGGAATAAATGAAGCGAAGTACGCCGGGTATAAAATCAGTAAAATACAATATAGTCTACCTGAACTAATATTTACCCAAATGAAATATAAATGTATATACATACAGCTTGTGTGTGCAAGGATGAGCTTCCAGAAACTTCATCTAGGGTTATATATAAATATCTATCGATTTTAAAAAATTATTTACTTTTGCCTGTTTTCAGATATCTCTAAGTATACTTAATAAAAAGCTTTAATCTATAAATAAATATTGTCCCAGGCAAGAAGTGACAATAATCTTTATAATAAGACATTTTTGGTATGATTATTGATTAATGCAGTCTGCGGTATTTACACACTTGATGCTATCTTCGCGTATGCAGATGCGGTGGGAAATCAATTCTATGAGTAGGACCTCGTTATATTTAACTGATTAGTGTTGTGGCACACTTTATTATAATTGTTTTATTACGGAGTAGAACTTTTAGCTTGGGTTGGTGCATGGTCATCGCTTTCAGTAAGCTGAATGGCGCTGATGAGGCCTAAATTTCGAAACATAAATCGTCATTCGGTCGCAGGTTCTGTTTTATGTTAATGTGGTTGGTAAAGCCCCATCCATTCTGTCTCTATTTGCCAATTGCCACTGACATTTTCATGCGATAAAACCAGACAAATCTATACGATATAGGTATTTACCAACAATGTTTACTTTTCGCATGTTTTTGTTTTTATATAGTATCTGATACCTTTGAATTAGTAATCAAATCATATCATATCGCCATGTTTGTGATTTTTGTGCAATTGTTCTATTTAAAATACGAGTGTTAGTTGCACCTCAGAATGATCTTACCACCCTCAATAGACTTTTCAATACCTATTTAAATATTATAAAAAGAGATGTTCATTTTCCTGTCTTATTTTTTTTTTTTAAGATATTTGGCATCTATAATTTACCTCGGTGACTACACTGTCTCACATCTAATGTTATTTTAGTAAGTAAAAAACATGAAGAAGATTCTCTTATACCAGATAAATTATTTTACAAATTTTTATGTTTCTTGAATGTTTGTTTTTATACTGGGTGAGTTTTTTAACCTGAAACTTTCAAATATCTCGAGAAAAAAGCACATTACGAAAAAATATCTATAACCAAAATGTAATCATTTAGCGGGGAAAATTCAATAGTACTAACATTAATCCATCTCCTCCCTTCCTGTAAGTGGGGCGGGTTTTGAAATATTAATTAGGAATTTTTTTATTGCAGATTCGGATTCTATCGCTAATTTTATGATTTTTTAGCAGTAGAATCCGAATCTGCAATAAAAAATATAGGTTCTTAATTAAGATGTCAAAGTTACAACCTAAAGGGAGGTAGAGGTGGACTAATTCTTATACTAATGCATTTTCCCCGCTAATAGGTATTTTTTCGTAAAGTGATTAATTCTCGTGATATTTGGAAATTTCAGGTTAAAAACTCACCCGTTATAATATCGGATACTTTTGAAATGGTACTCATATCATGTCACTATGTCTGTGACTTTTGTGCAATTGTTTTATTTAAAATAAGAATGAGAGTTGCACTTCAGAATCATCTGACCACGCTGTAGACTCTTCAATTTATTTAAATATTATAAAAAGGGACCAGCGTCCATTCTGCTGTCCTAACTTGTTTTAAGATATTTGGCATGTATCTATCTCAGTGACTACAGTGTAATACATAAATTAACATCCTCTCTTCTTTTCTAATTCGAGGTGCTGCTCTTGATTTATCTCTTAACTTTTTAAAAGACTATACAGCAGATGTTTCTTCGATTCATCTTTGAAACCTGATGGCTAATATCGTATCTTGATATTTTTAGACATTTAAAAAAATATTTTTGTAAAGGAGCGATAGATCAATTCATTTAGTAAGTATACCTAGAGTAAATAACAAATATTAAATACCCGTTGGCCTTTGTCATAATAGTTTAAGATTTAATCTCGATAAACTATGTGTCCTATATCCAATTTTCCTTGGGAAATGTTTAATTTATAAGAGGCAATGTAACAAATTTACAAATTTAATCTCAACCTTTTCTAATTTATTGAAATAAAAATTGAAGTCGGGATAATAAGCCACAGTTACATGTTCCAAACCAAGAGAACCAGAGAGAATCAGAGAGAGAGAGAATATGTTGACATTTGTATGTACTGAAAATTATTTTCAGTTATGTAGAGAATATAAAAACATCCAAGACACTTTTTGAATAGTATAAGTACATGAAATAATTCTTCTCAATCAAAGACACTTCAAGATCTTAAATTATTTTTATTAAGGGTATAAGAAGCCTAAAATATTTTCCAGCGTTTCAAGAACCAAGTAAAATACAGCAATTTATTTATTCATTATAAAGGTAAGACTTTGCTGGCACTCCCAAAGTGCCACTGTAATTTTTTAGTGTTTAATTGCTATGCCTAATATGACCTTTCTTGGATATAAAATAAATGCATCAATCTTAACTGATATATGGTTCTATATTTTCTCGCACCCAGAAGGTTTCAAGTTTGATAGAAGCACTGAAATTTCTGTCGGAGTTTTATAAATAATTTGCTCCTTCTACTCCTATTCAGGTTCTATTAATTATTCAATTATCTCCAATAATTACTATACATTATTAAATTGGTTTCAATTTAATCACAACAAAAAAAATTTTTTTAATTTCACACACAAAAGAAATATTTTAACTTATAGCGGTGAGTGACAAGTTATATTGTGTCGCTCAATGCTTGTTGTCAACGCAACTACTCAGACTGAATTTGTGTTATATCCCGACATCTGGCGGTAAAGAACAAAACACATCTTAAGCGCAGGAGTATACTACTTTCTACCCTCTACATTATTTCTGAATCCTTTTATTTATTATTTACCATGGTTCCCTTGACATATTACAGAGTGTGCTGGCCTCGGAGTTGGCTTCTCAAAATTTGTACCATGAAGTAAATAAATTTAATTATGGAAAATCCCGATATGGCATGTAACCGACAGCGTACAGTTTACCTACAGTAAATTTTTGGAGACAAATTTAGTAGATTTAACTACATCAGGTTATATCATAACACTGACGTAGTTTTCCACATAACACCAAAACATTATACTGCACTCGACGTGCATTTCGCCAACCAAGTTGGCATCATCTGCAGATGATTAAATCAGTTTTAATCATCTCCAGATGATTAAAATATACAGAAATTTACAGGGACAGGGGGGACACCCTGTATATTTTTATCTGTAAGAATAAGCAAACTACTCTTAAAAAAAGAAATGAGGGTTTTTTATTAAGAAAATAAAATATTTTGTAATTGTTAAACCTCTTTTAGGCATTTCTGCCTTTTTCCAATTACGTAAAGATTTACAGATTTTAGTTATAATATACTACTAGACTAATTAGTCTGTACAGATCGACTATCACTGCATAGCCGAAGACGGCCCAAAAGAAGTACGTGTAGACACTGTCGAAGAAAAGAACCGTTTGTTTAAAAAATGGCCGAAGACGATCTATGCATTTTAGTGCAAGAATATCCACCCCTTTTCGATTTATCTCACAAGGATTACGATAACAATAGGGTGAAACAACAGGATAATGTTTGACGTGATATAGGCGCTTAACTGCAGAAAACTCGTAAGTATATGTTTACTTTTAATTAAGTAACTACTAAATTACTAGTGAATATACAGTGCTTTCGAAAAGTAACGAATAAATCATTATTTTAGAAATTGAGAAGTTTTCGAAAAAATCCCCTGACACGTCGATTTTGTTTCTAAAAAAGGCACTTTTTGACATACGACCCATATTTGTGACGTCATCATTGTTCCAAACATGACGTCATCGGCAATTTTTTTAAATAGCAACCCCCAATTTTGACCACGCCATTTGAAAGAGCGTATCACTCTACATACGCATCATGAAAAATTATGGTTGCCTGACAGTAGCCTTAGCGACCGAGAATGTTTCTTATTGCTGTCAGATAAAAACTTGAAATCGTACTTTATTAAATAGCTTTTCTGTTTTTTGAGTTATTTCTTTAGTTCTTATCTTTTGTTTGGCAAAAGCACTGCGTTTCAAGTGTTTATTGAGTAGTAACTTTGTCATTTTATAAAAAAAAAAAGGTTAAATTAACTGAACGAGATCGAATTGAAATTCTTTGCATGATCGGATTTGGAGACAGGATGCGCACACAAAGAGAAGTAGTTGAATTGTTCAATGAAACTCATCCTGATCGACATCCCATTAGCCAAAGCATGGTAAGCAATATTGAGTTTAAATGCCGTAACTTTTGACATGTTCGTGATCTTCCTAAATCTGGTCGACCGTCAAAATCAATAGATGATGAGGTTAATGTTTTGTTGGCAATACAAGAAAATCATCACTCAACACTTAACCAATTGGCTTCTGATTTCAATATGGCAGCGTCCGCAGTTCACAAAATTATCAAAAAAGCAAAGTATCATCCTTATAAGGTATGCCTTGTTCATGAGCTATCTGAAGACGACTTTGATCGGCGAAATCAATTCTGCGAGCAAATGCAAGAGCTATGCAATAATGATAATAATTTCGTAAAAAACGTAATTTTTTCTGACGAGGCTACGTTTGTTTTGAACGGCCATGTCAATAGCCAAAACTGCCGTTATTGGGCTACCGAGAATCCCCGATGGATGATGGAGTATCACACTCAAAGTCCCCAGAAAGTAAATGTGTGGTGCGGCATAGTCGACGGAAGAATTCTGGGTCCCTATTTCTTTGACGTCAACCTAACAGGTGCAAGATATTTGGATTTTCTTCGAAACGACCTCATTCCTGCACTAATAACTTTATATCCAGATATAGAGTGACGTGATCTTCCAAGAAATGACACGTTCTTTCAACAAGATGGTGCACCTCCCCATTATGCAGCACCTGTCCGTGTTTATTTAGATGAGCTGTTCCCGAATCGTTGGATAGGGAGCAGGGGGCCGATTAAGTGGCCAGCCAGATCGCCTGATTTGACACCCCTACATTATTTCTTGTGGGGATACTTAAAAAGCAAAGTATACGTTACTAGACCGGTTAATTTAGAAGATTTAAAAGCAAGAATTCGTCACGAGATACATCGTATACCTCCTGAAGTTATAGATAATGTCCAAAAAGAATTTATTAATCGTCTTGGCTACTGTCAGGCAGCCAACGGTGCACAATTTGAACATTTAATTTAGTCGATTTTTTTACATGTTCATTATCATTGTCAGTATTGTGAAAATTAAATTTTAAGATCTGCAAACATTATTTTCTTGAAATTTTTGTTATATAACACCATAATTTTTCATGATGCGTATGTAGAATGATACGCTTTTTCAAATGGCGTGGTTAAAATTGGGGGTTGCTATTTAAACAAATTGTCGATGACGTCATATCTCGAACAACGATGACGTCACAAATATGGGTCGTATGTCAAAAAGTGCCTTTTTTAAAAACAAAATCGACGTGTCAGGGGATTTTTTCGAAAACTTCTCAATTTCTAAAATAATGAATTCATTCCTTACTTTTCCAAAGCACTATATATGCCCATATATTAATAACATTTCATCTTGTAATCCCCAAAAATTGTGTAAAACTCTCATTTCTCGTCTCTTACTCTATGCAAGTGATGAATCGAGAATCTCTTCTTTCTCCTTTTATTCTTTTATTTAAGAATGATGTACGTAGAACAAGCTATCACAATGTCCTTTTCGTCCGGCTCTATTGTTTCAACTAAAATATGGGTTACACCGATTGTGTGAGCACATAGTCGGAACATGATGCCCTATATGAAAATACAGACAACACGATACGACAGGTACCACATAGTGAGAGCACGGTATGCGCACGACACCCCAAGTGAAATTCAGCTTTAAAGTAGTCAATCAACGTTCGAAATAGTCCCTGTTTACTGTAAACGAACCAACATTGTTTATTACCGACCGTCATAGTTTGTTTGCGCTCTGGTTTTGTGCTTGTCCTTCAAGTCCTACAATCCTACATATTATTTGAACTCCATCAGGTCTCGTCACATTTCAAGTTTCAAGGTAAGTTGTGCAAAAACAAAATTTTCAGGTTAAATAAAAAAACTTCGGAATTTTCCAGACAAGGGCCTTTTTAGGTCTAGATTGCGAATTCTTTAAACTTCTAAATGGGGTTTATAATCTGAGACGAGACTGCGAAGTATAATTAGAAGATCAATCGACTTATCTGTAAGGAAGAGTGATCCTAATTATACGAGCAGTCTCGTCGAAAGAATATAAACATTCCACCTATTTTACATAACATAATACATATATCACAGAAACAATGACATAAGTATTCCCTACCCTAGCAATCTAGACTCTTTCAACAATGAGTATTCAGCCGATGGGAGCCCAGCGAGGCTGGGCCGGCATCGGCGGTTGTCCAGTGCTCGTGGTAGCAAAATTTTGAATTTATGTTTGAACGTCGTAGCATGGGCACGTGGCGTTACTACTACATGGTGTTTATAATTTTTTGACGAGACTGCTCATATAATTAGGATCACTCTTCCTTACAGTAAAGTCGATTGATCTTCTGATCGTATGCCATAAAACAAAACCTTGTGTTATGTTAATAAAATTCACCTTACTGTTTTAGTTTCGTTAAAATATACTTGCATTCAGACGCGAAATTAAAGAAAATAAATTTGGTTTAAAAAAAAAATTATTAGTAACGTGACTTGTGAACATTTATGAAAGGAGCGTATATGTTTACATGCTAATAGATAAGTTATGTTATATTATGTTATGATATATGTTATAAGTTAGATAATATTTTATTGCTACATTAAGTTTGTACTAGGACGTTTAAAATGCTGTTTTTTTAATCGGCAGACATCCACAGTGATTCAGAGTTTTTCAATGCCATTGTAACGTCCATAAATAAAGATAAAAGGTAAAGATAAAAGATAATGTCCACTGAAAACGTAATTTTTCCAGAATTGGAAGAAATTATTCTTAAAATGGTTCTTTTGGCATTATAGGCGTCAGATAACAAGCAATCAATAGATCAATATTGTTGTTATCATAAATGTACTACTGGTCTGCGGATCCCGCCGGACTAGTTCGTTTTCTTCACTGTATGACGTACGACCCCGATGGGCCACGAACTGATAAGCTCACAGGATTTGGCGTAAGGATTAGGTAGAATTAAGAAAACATATTTTGCTTTTTACATATTTATATCTGTTTATATTGACTATATGTATTATAAAAATTTATCCATGCATTTACAAGTTTTGTTATAACGTATGTATATTCTATATTAAATATTAGTTTTTGATATTAATAATTATATATCTGTGAAGGTACTGTCAACGTGTATATATATACAGAGCGTGGTCAATTCCCTGATACTATTGTGATTTTGTTATGATTTATTTAGGTGTAAATGATTTAAGTACGGGGTAGAATGAATAAATTAAGTTTTAAACGCTAATGAAACTCTGTAATAGATATTCGAATACAAGGTACTAACTATATTAACATGAATTTGTATAAAACTTATTAAATACAGCATGAATATTTTGAAAATTAAACAATATAGTAGAAAATAAATTACGGTAATATTCCAATATTTACAATAAAATGGAGTGCACTAACAAATTGTTACAGTATATTTAACTAACATACTTTTTAAATTTTATATAATAAAAATATAACTTAAAAGTTAATTGGTAGATATCTGGCACATGGTGTGTGTTGACTTAAAACAGCCAAAAACTAGTTAATTAATAATAATGTATTTTTCTAAAGGCCAGTAGGTGCGGCTTGCTCTGAACACTCATCTGATCCCATCGACATGTCAGCTATGATGCCGCTTTCTACAAAAAGAAAAGAGGAATATTAAATATTTGGAACATAATCTGTTTGATAATATTATGTAGGTATCATAGAAAATACAACATAATACAGGGTGTCCCAAGATAATGTGACACATTTTAATAGCTTATAACTTCAAGGCAAAGTGAGATAGCGACGAGCGGTTTTCACTGGTGCTCTTAATTTTACAAAAAGTTTTCTTTTGTCATTAGTACTAATTTGTTTTACTTCTACAGGTGCTTGTCAAAAATTGCCACTTTTTAATTCAAAATTGTGATCAGTTTTTAAATGAAACACACTGGAGACTGTAGATTATATTACTATTCGATAGAGACACTTTTTCTATTTTGAAATATGTATAGTTTGATAGAGCTATACCCAAAAACAAAGGAGTTATTTCAATTTACACACCGGCCCTTTTCAATAAACCATAATTTTTTTGGAAAATCGTATTTTGTTTTTTTTACATTGCCAGTACAGAATAACGGGATGCATCAACTAAAGCTATTATTACGAAAAGAACTGATTTATTACAAATTTATACAAATTACATTACAGCATAAATTACAAAATTATTTAAACAAAACACCAATTAAGGAGAATTCAGTTTTAATATACACACATCTATTGTACATCTTTAATGTTTGAGGTTAAATTACTGAATGTGCTCACCGTTTTCTTCAATACACTTTTGCAATCTAAACTGCATATTGTTGAAGGCAAGTTCTAACATTTCCGGCATTATGGTCTGAAAAACATTAGTTAAGTTATGTTTTAGTTGTTTTATATTTTGTACAACAGGATTATATAACAACAACCTTTGACATAACCCCATATGAAAAAATCAGGTACCGTTAGTTCGGAAAAATGTGCAGGCCATTCTATTGGCTCGGCTCTACCTATCTATTCTTTGATGCATTCCGTTATTCTGTACTGAGAATGTAAAAAAAAAAAACTAAAATGCGATTTTCCAAAAAAATTATGGTCTATTGAAAAGGGCTGGTGTGTAAATTGAAATAACTCCTTTATTTTTTGGTACAACTCTATCAAACTATACATTTTTGAAAAGAGGAAAAGTGTCTCTATTGAATGGTGACATAATCTACAAGGTGTTCCATTTAAAAAATGATCACAATTTTAAATTAAAAAGTGGCAATTTTTTTTCAAGCACCTGTAGAAGTAAAATAAACTCGTACCAATGACAAAAGAAAACTTTTGGTAAAATTAAGAGCACCAGTAAAACCGCTCGTCGTTATCTCATTTTGCATTGAAGTTATAAGCCTTTAAAATGTGTCACATTATCTTGGGACACCCTGCATAAAAAGTTATTGTTGGTTAATTGAAAATATATTGAAAGCTTTGATTATATAAATAAAAATATTAATTTGCAAACGTAAGGTATTTTTAAAAAATGGAATTTGATGTCTCAATGTCTCATTTTATATAACTAACTGCATTAAAACGACGAAATAAAAACATATTATATGTTTTTCGGTTCAATGCTAGTGATTCACTAAATGATATCAGGATATCGACTGTCCGAATTCCGTGAATCACTCATAATAATAATATTAGGAATAATAATATTATACCGATTATATTTTTACTCTCTATATTTTTGTCGTGAAAATAGATTAGTAACAAAAGCATGTGCTTTGAAAATGTATTAATTTGATTTTGAACAAGCTGCCTGATACACACTGACACTCCTTACCATTTGCCATTATAAAAATTTTAATAAAATTTCATTGATCTACCGGCCTTCAGGGTTTGGTCCTCAGATCGAAAGATGCCAGCCTAAACTTGGTCTTCGACTCGGTTACGAACTAATTTAATAAAATTACTTTGATTTTGTTGTACATCATTTATGTAGAGACATAGTTACTGATCGTTTATAGAAATTCCCGAATCGTCGACACCAGCGGGATTTACCGATATAACGGTGACTGAAAAAAGACATATTTTCTATTTTACAGTGCTGTTAAATATCTACTGTCAAATATACGGGTTGTTTCAGTTCAAATTAATCAAATTTTAGGTATAGATATCCGATATAAAATACTAAGAATTGCTTCATAAAGCAAGGGTGTACCTACATCTAAGTTCCAACATTTACGTAACTGACGCAAGCGCAGATCATTTTATGTGTTAAGGACAATTATAGATAAAATAGCTATATTTGTTAGGAAGTAGCCCTTTGGGAGAAAATCTGTCGAAAGTTATATATTTTGCAAAAGTTATACATACAGGGTGGCCCACGAATAACGAAACAAGCGAATTTTCGGATACTTACCAACTTTTTCTTGCAAATCGCTCGGACACGTCAATTAAGTTTTCGAGGCGGAAATATTCTGCGCATATTTTCAATGTCGTAGTTATACCCCCTAAGCGAGGGTGAGGTTCACTCTTAAAATTTTAAATAGGAAGGGGGTCGAGTCACACATCATTTTAAAGCTTGAAAAAAAGACCTTTACAATGCTGCATACTTTTTTGAATTTGAGTCACTAGTTCTTGAGAAATTTAATTTTTAATTTTTAATTGTTTTACATTTTTGCAAAATAATTGGAAACATTTTGAATTTATTTTTCTTTAGATTGTAATATTGTTAACTAAGTATTCCTTTTTAAACATTAATGTAGTAATAATCTGGATCGTCAAGAAACCCGAAGTATAAATTTCCGTTTAATATCGTGAAATAACAATTATCTGTACTGACAAAAAAGGCTGACATCAAATCACACCAGAAATGCTAAGTAATGTTCGGAAATACTTCAAGTAAAACCTTTATCACTGTATGGAAGCAAGAGGTGGTCATTTTCAGCATTTGTCAAATTAATACTCGTACTAAAAATATTAATAAGTAAATTTTCGTTTCTACTTGTTCGTAGGACCTATGTAGTGTAAGAATTGCAATTAATTTATTTTTTACTGACCAGGACTATTATTATTTTTAAAAAAGAATACTTACTAAACAATATTACAATCTAAAGAAAAAAAAATTCGAAATGTTTCCAATTATTTTGCAAAAATGAAAAAAAAATAAAAAACAAAAATTTAAATTTCTCAAGAACTAGTGACTCAAATTCAAAAAAGTATGCAGCATTGTAAAGGTCTTTTTTCAAGCTTTAAAATGAAATTTGTCTCGATCCCCCTTCCCTTTTAAAATTTTAAGGGTGAACCTCACCCTCGCTTAGGGGGTAAAACTACGACATTGAAAATATGCGCAAAATATTTCCCCCTCGAAAACTTAATTGACGTGTCCGAGCGATTTGCAAGAAAAAGTTGGTAAGTATCCGAAAATTCGCTTGTTTCGTTATTCGTAGGCCACCCTGTATAGTTCTTTAAAGTCAAATATCATTAATTATTTGGTTCCAACTATTTCTAGTAAAATTATCCTTTATTATTGCATGTTATTACTTATTTTTACATACTGGTATCATATCAGATTTAACCTGCCATTTTTTTCACATAAATAACAAAAACATACCGACAAACTTTAAGGGGTGGTAGGGGACATGAAAACAAACCTTTTTTGTTTAATAAACATATATATGTCCGCTAATGAGCCGTTTGGGCTGTAGAGCAATAAAATATTTTAAATTATACCCAAATAACTAAATTGATTCTTGCTTTAGTTGGAGACTACTGTATTTCGTTCAACATTTTTAACATTTCATCCACACTTCTTGTTGGGAGAAAAAAAATGTCTTTATCACAATAAACATTCCAAAGATGCCAATTTTAAGACCGTAGTATTATTTGTGACTTATTTAGTTGGCACCAGAACATTAACTCTGCTGATTTTTATTCAAAACTTGTATTGAAAATGGACGATAATTTCTGACTTCAAGAACTTACCGATATGTACCAAGCTTACGATGCAGCAAATGGTAATGGAAGAGAAGCTGCACGCTTGTATGGACAGAGATATCCGAAACGCCCGTAACTTCATCATACAACCTTAGCTTCCATCCATCGTCTCCTTTGTGGGAAGAGAAAGTGGGAACATAAAGCGTCCTGGTGGTGGTGATCGTTCAAGAACAGCTCGTAAGGTTGAATTTGAAGAAGGAGTTCCACAGCGTGTGGAGCAAAATCAATCCTCATATTTTCGCGAAATTGCACACCAAATAGGATCCTCCAGATCGACGGTACACCGTGTCATGCATGAACAACTCCTCTACCCCTATCATTTACAACACGTAGAACTTTAAATCCTGAAGATTAATAGAACTTAATAACACAACTTAATAGAACCTCACTTCGGAAGAATAGTATTGTTTTCTGATGAGGCAATTTTCTCTAAACATGTGGGCTGGTTTTGTTGGAGAGAATCTAATAGTTTACTTGCTGCCTGCTCGTTTCAATGCAGATATTTATCTCCAATGTCTGCACAATGGTTTGCCTCTATTATTTGAAAATTTAGACCCTTGAGACACTAGAAATAACGTGTGCTTTCAATATGACGGGGCACCTCCACATTTTGGTTTGAACGTGCGCCAGTATCTGGGCCAACAATTTCCCAGCCGATGGATTAGAAGAGGAGGTCCCGTGTCCTGACCCACGCGTTCCCACTATCTCAACCACGTGGATTTTTTTTTAGGGTCATCTGAAATCTTTAGTCTATGAATCGCCTACTTGTAATGAGGAAGATAGCAAGACGGCCAGATGGCAAGTTATGGCCTCTTGCCTTAACGGCCAGTTGTATACATGTAGAAGCTATTCCCGGAACATTCCATAGGGTCCGCAAGTCAATGAACCGCCGGTGCAATCTTTGTATTGAAGCAAATAGTCGACATATTGAACACTTATTGTAAACTATCATTTATTTATCAATGAAACAAAGTTCAACACAAACAAAGATTGATGTATTAATATCCTCCTGAACATTTTTTGTAAATGAATATTAATTATTTATCACTGAAATAAACATAACTTACTGAAACAATTTTTCCTTTTTTTTGCCAAAAGAACTCATTTGGCGGATATGGTTTTTATGTCCCCTACCACCCCTCAAAGTTGTCGGTATGTTTTTGGGACACCCTGTATACGATGCGCAATAAGATTACCTACATGTGCATAGAACATGTGGTTGGAAATTGTAGAGCTACAGGGCTTATATTTTTGCCAAATAAAAAGCATTGATAATTCAAATAAAATTATATAAATTTTCGTTTGAAAAAAAGTGGTTATAGATATTACAACTAATTTCATTGAAACATTTTTTTAAAGTCATGTGGCTAATGTAAATATTAAAAAAATATTTTAAGGAGTATAACTTAGAAATTTTAATATCTTTTTGATTTAACTTTTTTGGCTCTTACTTATTCGGTTTGCATCATGAAGATCACACATTTTCATGTAATAAAATCAACATGCTTAATTAAAGAAAATGATTTTTCTATTCTTGGATGGGGTTAAAACCCCTATTGACCACCACAATTTAGTACAAAATCTGCATCCCACTATGTGACCAACAAAATGAAAAGGACAGGTCGTAACTAAAATACATAACACAGCCCTTTCCCCTAAGCAGACTTGAGTTGTTAAATATTTTTCTTGCCACTTGCGATCGGGACACCAAAAACAAAACAGAACTAGTCGTCTAAAATTCGAACTCTGAAAAAGTTTAAAAAACTTTTGCAAAAGAAAAAGTTGCAGTTTTGTTTTCTTCGACACGAGCGTCCCTTTTGTTTCTATTCTATCCCTGTGGTGGAAAACTGACTCTCTAGATTTCACTTGAATTAGTGTGTGTAATCTGCAAGGCATCAATAAACTTCGTAATATATGTTGATTGTGCTTTTCATCACATAGCTATACGTGCTATGGAGATACATACAGTGAGGACATAAAGTCCCCCCCCCTATATAATTTTTGAACCACTGGATATAGTGTGATGAAATTCGGAACGATAACATATGACTAAATTCTGCATTTTTTGACACATCAATGACAGCTCTGAATGTCAAAGTGACAGCTGGGCATGCAATACAAATATTTTTTTACATGGAAATAGGGTCCAGTAATAACTCATTTTGAAGCTATTTTTTATGCTTAAAACATCCCCTAATTTTGAGAACATTCGGTTCAGTAATTTCCAAATAAAACCCAGCAGTATCACTTCATAACATAATCTTTTTACCACATAATCTTTAGAATAGAACTTACCCATATAGAACATTTATTTGTCAGGAAGTTCATGGTGGTCATTTTCAACATCTTTTGAAGTAACACGTCTTTCCTAAATTTGTTTCTGCCTCTACATTTAATTTAAATTATTTCATGATTTTGTAATTTAGGTTATTTTAGGTTAAGGTTGGTTTATTGTTATTTGTTTACTTTTAAATTTTGTTTTGCTTTGAATAATTTACAATAATTTGTAATATATATGTAAAAAATGATATAACGTAGAAATCGATAATACTAGTTTTTATTTGGAAATTACTGAACCGAATGTTCTCAAAATTGTGGGATGTTTTGAGCATAAAAATAGCTTCAAAATGAGTTGTTACTCGACACTTGGACAGTGATGATACATTTGATCACCAATAATTTTTTTTTAGTTAATTCGTAGTTCTTTTTGAACAGTAGAATAAATCCATTTTGATAGATGCCATACACGTACACATGTGAAAAAAAATGGCACCTGAATTACCTGAATTTCCTAGAATGCGGTATGTTAAATTAATTGGGATATAAAAATATACATACCTACAGAACACTGGCTATTAAGAGTTGCAGATCTATGATAAGGCTTCGGACTGTCGCAAGTCGATTCAAAGCTAAGGCTCATTGAATTTGTTTGCCCAGCAGGTGTACCACCTGAACCTCCTGAGCTGGTGCTACTAGATGAAAGGCTTGACATAGATATAACGGAATGTGGGCGTTTCACGTTTCTGCAGGACTCAACAACTGGACCTACAATAGAGTTGCGGATTCTTGGAACAGCTGTGTAATAGAAAACCGTGTTAAAGGAAATTGGCTTAAGCATTCTCTATTGAGGAGTTAAAAAGACAAGGTCGCTCTATGTCAAACATATAATTTTTAAAATCTGTTAATAAATAAAGATAAGTGGTAACCACATTTTAGCATGCGGAATATACTCGTAATAGTCATGATTCTTTAAAAGTTTAAGGTGGCTGTACTCATCCCAAGAAATTTTAAATAGGAGTAGTATATTGTATAAGAAACTTAGACTAACAGAGATAATCTATAAGAAAAGCTTAGGCACAGCATATGACATGGTTACTTTTTATAAGTACCTATAAGTATATATTTTTCTCTATATAACACCGCCATATCTGTTGCTTCAGATATGAAATATTTGATGCAATCAGCATCAGATATGAAATATCTGTTGTACCCAAATATCGATAAATTTATAAACTTCCGTATTGATTTTTTGTTTCCTTGATTTTAACTACGACAAATTAATTCTTGAAATTCATGTTGGACTCCTAAATGTCACAATTTTATGCTAGAAATAAGGTCACCTTAAATAAATAAAAGAACATTACTTATAACAAGTTCTTAAATGACTAATATTGTTATTTGATTTTACAAATCATATAAATAGAGGTCTTTTGCACATCTTAATAAATGTGAGAACGTGCAAAACACTATTTTTAGGATCAAGTAACTGCAAAATGGTACTAAAAAATAAATTATACTACTGTATAACTGACTATTTATTTATTGGAAGGAGATGCCGAAAACAACTACTCCACGGGCAATATGCCCCGACTGGCGTTGCATTACATCAACATCTCCATGGATGTCGCCACATCCTTCATCAAGACCAAATACCAGACAATGACCGGTTTCGATCTTGTTATGATCTCATCAGATTGCCATAGGTATCGGAATCGATGAATGATCTGGTGACATTGATTGCCTAAGGGGCATAGTGAATGTTTGTAGTGGCGAGATACAGTGAACTATTTATTTGTTTGACATAAATTAACCCAAGGCAAAAAACAAATACCTTTTTACGAAGTTAGTACTGTTAGAACTAATTATTTTCATAACATCATGCATTGTTAGTACATATTATAACAATCATCAAATCAATTGTAGTAGATAGATTAGCCCTTAAAATTACTACTCTCAACATTTTTTTATTTAAGAATCAGCTTCCTAGATTATAAACTGAAACATTTTATAAATCGGCATCCAAAACCTCCTGGATTCCTTATAGTGCTTCAAGTGAAAATTATAGAATGGTTTCCATGACCACCCGTTTTTTAGTAAAACTAACTACTTTCAGCAAAGGTATTAGACATAAGCACATATTATATGTGATATAAGTAACTATATTTCTGTGACCCTTGTAAGGATCCTTTCTGTACCCTGTTTTTGTTATGATTAAAACAGTTAAGGCTAATTAAGTTGATAAATCTCAGTATATCTAAATCCTTGTTATTTTCAACTCACATTTGAGAACTTTGGAGCACAGCCAAATTGCTATATTTTTTATGTACAAGATGTCTCATGGTTTTCAATAGATTTTGAGAAAACTAGTGAATTAAAAGTTGTGAATTGGTATAGACTCTAGGATTTGTAGAGATGAAAAATCTCTCATCATGAAAAATATATAAAATTGTTTTAAAATTATAACACCAAAACACTATACTGGACTGGACGCGCGTTTCGCCAACCAAGTTAGTATCATGTGCAGTACAGAGTTTTGGTGTTATGTGGAAAACTACGTCAGTATTGCTTCCTGTTATGCCGTGAGTCAAGTTTATTATTTTAATGAACACTTTGTATATTCTTATATATGAGTTATTATATTCTTCAACACATTGTAAATAGAAATCAATTATGAATGAACTATCTTTAACCATTTTTAAGATCTTTTAATTGTTACAAAAAAAATAATAATAAAGTAATAATAATAATTATGAAAATGAGGGAAATGTCTCTTACAACAATGATTAAAAATCTAACAAACATATGGCAATTTTTTCTCAATACTTTTCATAATAATGACAATCTAAATAGGTACGATCATGAGAAATAGTCAGAAGATACCTTGTACTGAACATTCTTTTGAAAGCTAAGAGTCTACCTCACAGTGTACGAAGGTACACTAGTAGAAGGTGTTGGATAATACGTTTAAAAATTGTTGATCTAGCTCAAGTAGTGTTTTTATATTTGAGTTTGTAACTATGTTCTGAGAAAATACTTGTAGAGCTAGAATTACTGCGAACTAATTCTCTCTTACTCACCCGAAAAAAACTTGTACTAAAAATTATTGTTAAAAAATGAACAGTAAATTTTCTCTGAACCATATTTTTCATTACTTATCGTACAAAAATTGAAGGTAGTAATATTGCAATTGGAATATGATTAATTAAATTTGTCTTTATTTTTCGTTTAGGCATTTACCTAAGTTAACAATCTCCGATTTATAATACAAATGCATTGCAGCAAATGCACAAATGACTGGTCTTAAGGAAAATTGGTCGGTAGCGCATTTAATGTTTTACGACATAGATATAAGAATTTTAAACTACTCTAAAACCATTTAAATAATGAACACTAGTTAAAATTTTAGAAAGATTACGAATTGCTACTAAATTTATAAAACGTTTAAATCAGTCTACTAAACACTGTTGTAGGTATTGGTTTGTAGCCTATGACTAATTATATATAGCTTTAACTGCATAACATAACCTTCATTAAACCAAGTGACTACTTCATTAAACCAGTGGCTTCCGACAATGGTAGCAGGGCTACAAGAGAAATCATTTTTGCATGCACTGAGTGTATGTATAACCTTAGCATATGAACATCTGGAATCTAAAGTGAAAAAGCGTCAAGCAAAACGTATCTACAGCTATCCAAGGCAGATATACTTACTTCGACTTAGCTGAGCAAAGCTTATTGACCTGTCACTGATTTGGTTACCGCTAGGTCGGATATCCAAACATGGTTTATTGCCAATACCCATAGAAGACATCTCAGCCATTCTAACAGCTGCAAAATAGGGTGAGTTCAAAATACGATATAACTATTTACTTTACTAACTCTAGTTATTATTATCCGCTTCAATAATCTGTGTTAATAAATAGATCATTAAAGTAATCAGGCAACTACTCAGTAATCGCTGCATAGATCTATTTATCAATTTTATCCATTGTTATCAAAGGGATATAGAGACTAGATTGATTAGGTTTTCATCGTAATATATTTAAATGTGTTACCTCTGTTTCTTATTGCTTGTCTCCAAAGAAGTTGAGACAATTCTTCAGTCCATATTTTCTTAACATCTTCTGTCATTGACTGCAATGTAAACGTGTCGTTAGGTTTCCGTTTTCTAAACCATATTTCGAATTTGGTGGGACTTTCTCCTATTTTTGCTGTTAAACCAATATCAGTCATCTTGATACTGTTTTTGTATATATACAAGTCTAGATTCTGAAAGGAAATATAAATGATTTATTTTCTCCATATTGTTTGGGTACCTACCTTTCGGTCGGGGAACCTTCTAGCTTTACTGAACAGTATCAATTCTTCAAATAGGAACACTTGACGCAGAGTCTTTTTACCAGTTCGTCCTTCCCATACCAAAAATTCGTTTTGTCTAATAAGTCTTCCTTGTTCCTTGAGATTCACCTATTTAATAATTTTGATTTAGAGTTACATATTATTCAGATACCAGCACTAACTTACGTCACATTCTCGAATGGAATCCATAGCAAGTAAGTCATTGCCATGACGTAATTGAAATCTTACCATTTCTTCGGCTTGTCTGAGGTCCTCAGTTTCTTGAATAAACCTTTCTGAAGAGTTAAAAACTGAAGCTGGGCAAGCTTTCATCATTTGCTGCAGCAAAAGAGCATATTTACCCATTCTCTGAACAGGCTTCAATAAGTAACTGGCTAAGTCCATTTTGTCTTCTAACTCTAATTGTTTGCTCTAAAAGTTACCAATATAAATTTTAAAATTATGTTTTTAATTTAAATTTATTACCTTAAAAAATAGCGATCCGTATTCCGACATCAACGAATCCGACTTTGGTTTATTTTTGTTGTACAGGGCATACAAGTAAAACCTGTCGTCGTATTTTAAAAAGATTTGACCAACTTGCAGTGGATTATTTTCACACTCCTCCAGTTCAGTCAAGAAGTGCTGACTATGGAACTCGTATATTTTCTCTACGTTTCCAAAAACGGTATTTCTTTGACCTCTTAGAGCTTGAGGAATATCTTCCCTTTGAAGTTCTGGTATATAATTAACTATTATATAATCTAAGGATTTCACGTAATCCCTCTCCGTTTCAATCATTTCTTTAATAATGTATTTTAAAGTTCTAAAAAAGTTAAGTATTAAATTTGCCCTCTTTTCTAACTGTTTTACTTACTTTTGAGTCTTTGAATCCATATTATTGTACAAGGCATCAGAAGGCAAATCCAAGGAGGACGCATGGCAGTACAAGTGCCTATTGGCAGACACAGGAGGAACTTTTCTCCTCTCATCGGAGTAATGATCTTCCTCAATATCGTCACTACTATTACTGAAACACGTAGAAAAGGTAGTTTACCTTTGTATTCTTTATTTTTATCTTTAACTGTATTGTAGAATTGAATAAAAATAAGCTTAAAAATAAAGTAATTTTAATTGTTTACAAAAAATATTGCATATACATATTTTTTTCTTGTGAATCAGTGCAAAATACTTTCTTTGACTTTCCTTACTGACCCTGCTTTATTTTCTAAAAATACATATATACAGGGTATTTGTTTTTAATAATCTGAGAAGAAATTGGACGTACGTCTGATAGTTTTGGAGATGTAGGTGAAAAACGAAAAATTTGTATTTCTGTTTTTAGTGTTGGAACAGAAAACCATTAACACTAGACTGTTCTTCTCAAAACATTATTGACACTTTTTTACAAGGAATCCGAATAAGATATTCAAGGTGGAGATACAATTATCAACTTAATTTTTTTCTTATGATCGCCATATTGGACTTTGCATTTTTGAGTCATTTGTTTTTTGCAATTTTTAATATGCATGATTAACAATATTCCGCGCCATTGGGAACGCAATTCAAACCTGGCCACACAAAACAATAAATATTCTGTTCGCTTTTTATGTAGATTTTACGTTTTTTGTTAAATTTTGTGAAGTGTGCTTTGAAAACAAATCGGGCATTTTATTTATCAACAAATTTTCAACATATCAACATAATTGTAAAGTTTCGTATGTGTTTTTATTAATTTTACAAAAAATATTACATTTTCAAACGAAAAAAAAATGGCAGAAGCCTACAATTCTTTAGTATGCATCGTACGAAATACGGAAATAAAAACGGAAGTACAAGGTACTTATCTCTGGAAGTACATTGTACTCTGGAAGTTATTCACAAATACCTACAGGTATTTGATCGGACGTATTTCTTAAAACTTCATAGAAATTTAGCAGAATTTGGTACGAAACTCATCTGCGGTAAGAGATTGAGCACACCTTAAAACATTTAAGTATATCCGTTAGAAGGAAGTCAATACGGCAATAGCCAATTAAATAAAACGATTTCAATTACATTTAAATAAATCAGCAGTGAAGCGTTTGACCAATGCTTATTTTTACATTTTATTTTGTTACTTGAATGAATTTTTAAATCAACCTATTTCATATTTTTTCGTTTAAAAATTAATTAAACAGAACAGAAGTAGTTGGACTGTCAATAGTTGTTGATAACAAAATGCTCTCTTGTTTGCTAAGTACACTTCACGAAATAAAAGCCGAATTTTGGCATAAATACAAAACAAAATATCAACTGTGATACATCGTCGTCAAACAAACCGGACTCAAGTATGCAAAAATCCAATATGGCGGCCATTAGAAAAATAAAGTTGATAGTTATTTCTCCTCAAAGTGTCTGAATAATGTTTAGATTAGAACTATCTGGTATTAATTGTTTTCAATTTAAACAGTAAAAACAGAAATAAAAATTTTACGTTTTTTCGCAATATCTCAAAAACTGTTAGAGGTAGGTCCAATTTATTTTCTAATTATTGATCCGCTTAAAAGTGTCAAATCTTGCCCTAATTTAACCGCCTTCGTAATTCTTAAGATAAACGAGGTACCCATGGTGGGACTCGAAAAACGGGCACCTTGTATTCATTAAGCATGGGCTGCTTGGGTCACTGAATTTTATATTAAATTAAACTATGAAAGAGCACCACATAATTATGTTTTGTATTACAAAAAGGTAATTTTAATTATGTAATAAATAATATCAGAATATAAATGAGGTGTGAGTGTGATTAAAACAGCATGCATTTATTTTCAATTCAGTTTACTAGTGTTAGAATCATTTTTCCTTTAAATGGTTTTTGTATACTGGATGCTTCTAAAACAAAAAATTTGGTAAAAAAGTAAAAATAAAGTGTTTTGATAAAGCTTTGTATATTTGGTTAGATCCAAGGACATTTAAATAAATGTCCTTGGTTAGATCCATAAGGTGTCTGATTGCCTCATGAATCACTAGTCTAGTCTCTGCTAGTATGACTAAATATAGCAAAAAATTGGTGTAAACAATCATGGATCTAAACATGTAGGTTCTGATCCTACCTACCAGGTATCTCTTAGTATATATTTAAACCTTAAAAATAACCTAACCACAGAAGAATATTGTACCTACTACATTAATATAATGAGATATCAACGAAAATAAATACCGCAGTCTCATTTCTTTAATCTTGAATGATACCATAGAAGTTTTAAAATATTAAAATCATTTCATCTTTTTATTCAGAATAATCGTGTCTTGCCTTTTTTAAGATCTATCTGAAACAAATACCTTTAAATTTTTGAAACACATACCTTTTCAGAAAACCATCACTGCCTTCTTCAATAACGCTATCCTGTTGATTTTCGGTATGATCCTGATTGGATCCGGCACTAGAACTACCGGCACTACATAATGCGCAACTTTCCCTATAGTACTGACACGAACATGTTCTCTGTAATTTTTTCTTCATATTATATACACTTTCTTCGCCAACAGAATTATCTGCAGTCGAAACGCCACTATCACAACGAGTACAGTCATTGTGCTCAGAATCAATTTTTTCTAACAGATTCTCGACGCTTTCACGCTCCTCCTTAATTCCACCTAAAGTTCCACTATTTTTACGCTCTAAAGTGTCTCTTCCACTCACGCTATTATTACAGACGCAGTTCTGCAATGTTTGTATATATTTTTTTTTTAGTTTGTAAGACACAGAATTCTCCGCATCGGATTCGCAACAGTTACACATTTCTCCAGCTGCATGGTGGTTGCAGTGGTAGATGAAGGCGAGGGAACTAACAGATCTTCTTCTTATTTGGGCACCTTGGGGCTTTGGGGTACTGGCTGCACTGATTTCATCAGATGAATAAGGGGGACTTTTATCTTGCTGATCTGTTTCCTTATCCGGTGGTTGGTTGGGATCCGAGTCATCTCGATGTACTTTAACGTTCTGAAATAACATACAGAGAAATTATTGGTGTAAGTAGTGTAAAGTGTAAGGTATACTACTAACACAATTATTGCTTTCAGACAGTTGCAGTCAATTTTATACATAATTAGTGGTAATCATAAAACAAATGAAACTGAATCTGCCCTATCGATAGAATTGAATAAGTCGATTAAACTCCCAGTTAATTTTTACCTTACAAATCTGGATCAACTTTTCGTTTCCTGACTTTTGGGCAAGTTTTACAAATTCTTCCTGTTCTTTACTATCATCATCCAGGATATCTTGACACGATTCAAGCAGTAGGAAACATCTTGAGCTATCCTCGATTTTCACCCTAGTATCCTCTAGCTTCTCCCTGAAGGCTTTCATTTGAATTTGAAGATTAGCAGTTAACTCTTTTAACGGTTGACCTTTGGAATCCTTAATATTTTTACATTCTTCGTATAGATCGTTAGCCTTTTCTATTTGTCTCTGAAACAACAAAGTTCATGATGATTTACTATTTTTTAAACTTCAATGGTTATGTATACTAAACAACAACAAACTGTTAATCTTTTTTATCTTAATTAATAATCTGTCCACAAATCTTCTACCACAATATTGTTTTATTATAAAAGGAACTATATAAAATTTGATATATTCTTAAATTCCCCGGTGGAAAGCAAATTTACTGGATTTCAGTTATATTCAAATCTAACAGATTTTCAGTTTGAAATTACCTATATGGTTTTAGGTGCTAACTGATAATTCAGACTTGTAGTTTCATATAACATTTAGCAATAAAAAGTTAAAAATCGATTTGGTCCCAAAATTATAATTACAAATAGATATTAGTATTATTATAAAAGTTATTATAACTATTGAATCATTTACAAATTGGTCACAAATCGACTACTTACTGAATCTTATATAAATTCCAGTATTTATAAATATATCCGTCGATATTAATTGTTGACCAATAACCAACACCAAAAACACGAGTGATTAAGTGATTACATTAAAAAAGGCGTCACTCATTCTGTATTATGTTATAATGATTTAGACTAGTGGATAACCGGAATCGCCGTGTATAGAATGTGAAATTATTATCAAGGAATAGAAATTCCATGCAAATATTTACAAAATAAAGCAAAATATCACTTAAGGTGGCCCACTTAAGGCCCACTTAAGGTGGCCCACTTTCAATTAATAATTGAAAAGTCTTAAGTTGTAGTTAGATCTTTTGAATATTTCAATTTTGCAAAATGTAATTTTAATACAGTTCTTTATTGAGATAGGCCCATAAAACCTTATATGGCCATATACGTAAAAAAGAGTACTTTTCCAACAAAAAAATACGGGAGGATAAAATATTAAAGTTCATATCGATGTAGCTTCATTGAGTCACCCTGTAAAAATTTAAAATATGTAAAATAAGGGCAAAAATAATTATTCACTAGGTACTTTACGATATTTTCCACGACAAAATATAAACATGAGATGCTTAATTAATTCACTAGGTAGTATGATATTTTTAATGGTCAGTTAAATGATCAAATTGACCATTAAAAATCAGTTAGATAACAAATAGATCTTTTGAGAAAACGATTATAGAAAATTACTTATGAAATATTCTTTTTTTTTAAATATTTGTGTACCTAAAGACGCAGTGTGTTCTTAAAAGTATCAGTAATTTTATGAATTTTCTGCCACGCAGTGTGGGAGCTGTGACAGGCACGCAGAGCTTCATAGAATTCTGAGTTGTCCAAATTTTCTTCTCCAATGAGCTGAAGTTGGAATTCGACAGATAATAAATAGGATGCATAAATGAACACTTCTACTTCATACACTTTCAACAAGTTATACTACGCAAAAGAACCTTAAATAAGTTGAGGAATTGTAGTGAAGTTATATCATTAGTAAGTTTAAGTTTAAATGTACCTTAATGTAAGTAACAAACTGTGAGGAATTGGATGTTATTTTGTTTTTAGAAACTCATGGACAGTGTCAAAGTCAGAGAGTTGGTAAACAATATAAAATTTGTACGTCAATATCGAAATTTTTCAATAAATGGATGAATAAGTTTTCAAATAATCCAATAAAATGGCTAAAATGTAAAAATTTGATGATTTTCCATGTAAATGTTAACTGAGAAACATTTATCTCACCCAATAGTATAAGATAACATAAGTACGAATAGGATTACTCATAATAACTATATAAATAAACAATACTGATAACTAGAGTTAGGAATAACTTTTACAGTTTACTTTACTACACTTTATCAGTCAGTTAAATTTTTTGAGGTTATGCCATTATTTTGTTACTGTCCATTATATTTATGAGTAAAGTTACATATTACCCTTATCCTAATAATTTTTAAATTTAATATGACCTATTTATTTCATGTAATTTCACACTTATTTATAATCAGACACAAAATAATTGGATGACAATATCATCATAAAAAATCATCCACTTGAGAAACCAATAATCATGCGATTATCACTGATCTATAAACGTTTTCTCTTTAGTATATAACGACAATGTAATATTAATATTCACATGCATTTTACTTCCGGATATTTTACAAATAAATAGTTTCCTAACAAGCAATCAAGCCAATCTATGCACGACACTTTGCAACACTTGGTCACGATTATTATTAAAGTGTAAAAAGGACAAAAATATTCATTATGTCCTTACCTCGGTAATATTTATAAGAAAGTGACAGGAACATATGCAGGAAATAAATGAAATATTATTTTAATCATAATGTTTAAAGTTACAAGTAACAGTTAGATAAACGTTTATTACATTGCAGGATTATAAGGACTGCTCAATTTTTAACACAATCAATATTTTATTGGACTAGAGTTATAAATATCTATATTTATATTAACAAGAACAACACGTAAAAAAGTACAGTAAAGTATATTTGTGCAAAGGTACCTAAGTGAGCTACATTAAACAAAATTCACAGATGTCCGGTACAAGCATACGTATACAAGTACGTATAAAGAACATGCTATGCATTTTCTGCCCCCTTTTATTTCCAATATTTGTTCAATAAAGTATTATTTTATTTATATATTGGGTAAAGAAAATAGTACTGCGATATTGTTAGCATGGATGATCGGAAATCTATACAGGGTTATTCAGAACTTATCTCTAAAACTTTGAGGATATGTGCATCCTTAAATAAGAAATCGATATCACCAAAAAAATTTATAATAAAAGATTTAGGATTTTCCGTAAACAATGTTTAAAGTTATACCATTATAAAGGACTACGTAGATGGGCAACTGTACTTCACTTCAACGACATCTGATATACCACAGTAAAAAACAGTAAACAAGTTTTTTGTACCTGGAACGCCTGGTTAAGACCGAGCGATAGAGTTGGAGTGGGGACAATATCTCTATTGTCTATCAGTTATCAGGCATCACTCATCAGTCTATGTGTGTCGGTCTCGCAGTGCGGGTGTTTTATTTATCCTAGGAGTGTTAAACTGTAAAATTTTCAAAATGGCTCATGTGTACAATAATGCTGAGTTAATGGACATGATTCTTATTTATGGCGAAGTTGAACAAAATTCATTGGCAGCTTCGCGCTTGTATGCGGAACGATTTCCCAATCGACACATCGACAGTTAGGTTTTGTGAGTGGTTGTTGCAGCAAAATGCTGAAAATCCCCAACTTACTGTTGATATACCAGTTACAGATGAAGCTTTGTTTACTCGAAATGGAATACAGAACATTCACAATACACACGTTTGGCAACTCGAAAATCCGTACGCAATTCAACGAAATCACTTCCAACACCGTTTTTCGATATCGATTCGACCGATATGCAATGAAACCGATTTCGATATGCAATGAAAAATTTTTAAATAGTTTTCAGAACCCGCCAAAAAATTTTTTTCTGCACTACCACATTTGTACATGTATGTTGAACATCCCCAAATTTTATTATGGATAAGTTCTGAATAACACTGTATATAAAACTGTTTAATATAATGTTTTTCGATCAAAAGTTAATAAAAGACTATATTACGCATTATATTAATAAAGCCACTCTGTACATTAGAATATAAAAGTACATGAATATATCATCATCTATTTATAATTTTTTATCGCAATCATTAGTTGAAGGTAACAAATAAGTCAAACATTGCTCATAACTACCTATGCACCTACCTAACTTATATCATAAACTGCAAAAGTATCATTGAGAAACACACTTACCCATGCATTGAAGAAGAATTTTTCAAAATCGTTAGCAACTTCTTTGACACCGGCGGCGTCACCGACAGACCGCAAGAGCAGAGTCAAACTATTCAGCGTTTCTTCTCCGACCTTCCTCGTCCACGAGAGAAGCTGTAAACAATTTAACGTTTATTAATCGCCAGTTTCTCACGACAGACAATTAACTAATTAGGCATGAATATTATAATGAAGAATTCTCGTATGGCTTATGAGAACTGCGTGGATGATTCTCTTGTTCCTATCATTGTTTGTTATGTAAATAAAATGTTTATTTTATTCTGAAGGTTTATAGGATTTATGGAGATATTCATTCTGGATTATATTCTAGGATACAAAAATATGGAAATTGGTACGGAAACAGCTAATAAATTAAAGGAAGAATACCATATTATTATATATTTCTCTTAATTTAAAAATTCCATATTCAGGTGTTAAACTCTCTCATTCCCTGATCGTCTTAGTAGTTTTACGCCAAAAGTCGGCATAATATTAATCATACCGCTTTAATAATATAACGGCATATAACAAGAGCAATTCATTAAATAAAAATTGATTTTGTTTAATTTCAGCTTTTTTATTTCAAACTGATTTTTTTCTTTTACATTGATCAGCACATCAAAAACAAAAATATGGTTGTTTACAGGATAAAGATATTTTTAATTTGATGTATACATAAACCCTCGTGCCATTTAAAATTCTTAAGAGGGTTGATGTGGCGCGCATAGGGGTGACGTTTGGGGGTTGTTTTTACATTAAAATTCTTCCCCCTCAAGATATGTTTTGACGTATTTTGGGAATTTTCTGGGAAATCCTTACTTCCCAAGATCGGGGGGGGGGGTCAAGTTTTGGTTGGATGACCCTGTATAACAAATTGGTTATGCAGGGTCTATGGAATATGGTTTTTCTTATTTATCTAATTGTGTAGAAACGGCTGTTACAAAAACTGCTAAATATCATAGATACATTTCCTAAGATATTAAGACATAATTTATAAGTAGGTATCTATTTACATTCTGACCGAGATATACGAAACAGAAAAATTGAAACGTTACGGTGACTTGACACCTATATCGCAAAAAAGCCGCAAAAATATTTTTTGAATTATGTTTTGTAATGTACTAGATCCTAACTTACAGTTTAGACAAAATAAAAAATTTTGAAATTGCAAGTAAACTATTTAGATTTGCAAAATGGTTTCTGTTTTAGAAGTTGGTTAATCAATTCTATTGGTGTATTTACATATCAGAAAATTTTTCTATTATGTATGCACTTACGTAAAAATATTTTTAAAACTTATTGTATTTTAACATTACCTGGCCTCTTCATATTTGAATTACTTACATAATACGTATTCCAAAATAAACTAAACTTTAAAAGTAATAGGGGAATTCATCAAATCAATACATCTCAAAAAAATTACTTTATTATACGATTTATGAAATTAAATCCTACGAAGAAGTTTCCAAATTGTATGGTTATAAAAATATTTATTAAATTACCGAATAACAAATAATTGTATACATTGTGGACCATTTTGGTTATGCATGTATTAATATCTTATTACTATAATTTTTTCACTCAACGCCATGACATCAATGATAAGCTTTTACAAAACTTTGAGACTATTCTAGTTTTGAAAAATTATACGGTGTTGCCAGATTTATTAAAAATACTAAAATATTGATTTTTGAGTTTGTTTTTGAAATTTATTCTTTCTCATATTATATCATGGAAAAGCTAAAAAAGACTCTATTTGCTCAGCTTAAAATTCAATATGAAAAATATTGATATAATACTCAATATGAAAATTTTTTTCCATAGGAAAAATTAAGTTGATTATGGCTTCTCGCAATCGAAACGTCGCAATGAAAATCTAATAGGTATGCAGTGAAATTCCTCGAAAAAAACTTGCTGTGAAAAAGTGTGTTCAGATTTTATAAATCCCTGTAAATAAAAAAATGACAGATTATTTTCGAAAACGCCAAATTAATTTTTTTCAAACTAACTCAAAACCCTGGTTTTAAAGCTTAATCTGGTCTATTATGGGCTACCCTTTTTTCAATTTGTATGGTTAGGTACCAGCATAACTTTTATAATATTTGTTTTCTATTATATATTTTATTATTATTATTATTATTATTATTATTAAACGTACTAATAGGTAATACAACTCGAATAATAATAATAATAAAATATTAAGGAAACGAAATGACCAAGTCGGTAGTATCATTTGCCAATCATAGCATATCATAGCAAAATTTGAATATAAATGAATCCAATCAAAGTACAGACAATTATTTCAATAGAAAGTAGGTCAAACAGAAATTTACATGAACAATTTATAAAACGGGAAAAATAGAAAAGTAATTAGTGATCCGCCATACTTAACTAACTATTTTTATTCAGTATTTTGACTAGCGGAAACCTAATTAATTTTAAGTAATATGGTTGATAAAATTATATCAAGTGACTCATAAGATAGATAAGGTGTTGCTAATAAACTATAGGTAATAACATGATACATGGAACAACATAAGGTATCACCAAACTATTTATAATTTTTTTTTTTTTGGAGTATTAGAAAACTGTCATCCAAATTCACGGATAGGTGTGTTTGTACCTTCATTTAGTAGCCAATAGTTTATGTATGTAATTTGAAACAACAATAATAATAATAATAATAATATTAATAATAATAATAATAATAACAATAATAATAATAATAATAATAATAATAATAATAATAATAATAATAATAATAATAATAATAATAAACCATGCATTTTTAATAACAGGTGACCGATATTTCAAGAGACATATTAATTAAGCACATAATAATATATCTACCTACGCCTGATTCTAAACACAAGGATTAACTAGAGAATCTGAAGTTTTTGTGAGGGAGGGCTGGCATACTATTATTTTGTTATGGTATCATTGCGGGAGTACAGGAAATAGAAAATCCCACATGTTTCATGAGAACGCCAAACACATATATTTTGTAGCTTTCTTATAATTTTGTCCCTACTGAATTATAGTTATTATCATATTCGCAGTTGTTGCGGAGTAGCTATGCGGTTGTTTTTTAATAACTTTTTATAAAACCATTTTCATCCATTAATGTATTGATTATATTAGCATAAATGCATATAAATGAAAAAAACTAACTTAAACTAAAAGCATTCATATAACTCAAGATTAGTTTATGATCTTATTAATTCACAATAAGTTTAAATAAACTAATATTTAAGAAACTACTCCTTCGCTAGGAATGGCTACATAATTAATTGAATCATAAAAGAGAAATTATTAATAGCAATATGTGATTTTTTAATGCCTGCCTGTCAGTTTGTAACAACTTATCAGGTAATAAGTCTAATTACATTTAATAATAATAATATTTAAACGCATCTTGCTTTTAAGAAAAAGTATAAATATTGTTGCCTGAGATGTAAATTTCACTATGCATAGAGTTCACATAAATACTTAAGATTTGAATTTTCTCACCCTTTTTTTGTGTAACGGATATTGAGAAAGTTTTGTACTAAAATATTTATTGTTAAATTATTCTACAGTTTACTTCGCTTTTCATGAATTGTTAACGTCGAGTATACACAATATGAATTATGACTAGATGGTACGATAAAATAGGTATAAAGTACAGAAAAGTGCTGATTTTTTAGGAAATTTTGCCAATGTCATAAATGCAGGACTCTCTCGGGATAATTTCCGTTTGTACCGCAGCTAAATGTCAACTTTATTTTTTTAAATGAAATTTCCTCTATATTTTCAAATTTTTTGGGGTAACTTTCTATTTACGATTATTCCTAAAATTTGTAGTTATCGTGATATTATTTTTTTAACAGAAATTTGACAAAGCAGACTTTTAAAGAGTTGTGGCAGTTGAATAATCCATATTTTATAAAAACATATTCATATTTTTAATGAAATTTTGAATTTGAAATTTGAAGAAAATAAAATCATATATAAAATATCGGATTTTTCTAAATTTTTGCCAATAGTGTTCACTTCAATAATTACCACTTCAAAAGTGTTAGGATGGGGTATAAGAAAGTCAATACAAAACATCCATTTTTTGGGCGTAGTTTCTATTAATAAAATAAAAATTGGTTTTGTATATTGATTTTGAAGATTAACTGAAGATATTTAATTTTATTCGATATTATACTGACTCTGTACCCAATTGAAAGTTTTTTAACTGTAAATTAGTCGCCTACTGCCATGTTCTTAAGGTCTATAGTGAAACATTTTCAATTTGATCTAGGGAATATTGATAAAAAAAGTTGTTCTTTACAGGTCTGAGGATTGCTCAAATTTACGTTACAAAAATTAATGTCCCTAAAACTATTAATTTTAAGAATACGATTTATTACACAAGGTGACCATATGATTTCATGTAGAACCCAGATACGCAAAAAAAATAAGACGGAACCAGATGAGATGAGATGAGACGAGACGAAATAATACGAGATTTTGTCTCGTCTCGATCGCTCTCATTTAAAAAATAGCAATTAATTGTACTAAGTTATTAAAAAAAAGTATATAAATTTTGGTTTATATTCAAAGGACATAATTCTGATAAATCAGAATTCATTTACAGATTTCCCTAATAATAAAAATGTTATTTCCCGGACATAATTCAAGGACTTAGCGACCTAAGAGTATCTCTACTACATAGCTAATACCAAATTATGTATATGTTAAGTAAATTAAATAACATATGGGGGTGCTTTATTTGAAAAACAATTTGTCCACACTCTACTACAGTACCCTGTGTATTTAGAAATATAATTTTAAAAGAAGGTAGATTAGGCTGAAAAATTTATATCTACTATAAATCAGTGTGTCGCACAAAGTGTCGGAATGCCGCCAAAAAAAAAAAAAAAATGCTGCAAATATTTAAGTTTCTGGTAATGGCTGTGGGTTATTTTTATGCCAGCGCAAAATATTTCCTTAAAATATCTACATAAGCAACATCCCTAGATTACTAAAGAGGTTGCAGCTACACCTCTTTAGTAATCTAGGGATCCATAAAAAAATATTTCATAATTTGTAAATCGTATTTCGGATTCTCACACACATGTTTGGTTTCTGTAAGTAAGAAACCCAAAACCATTGAGTGATAAAATATATGTTGCCACTCAAAGCCAAAAGAAACAGACAGGAGTTCAGAAAGAAAGACCCGTAATTATTTGCAAGTTATACATATGAAGAATATGTGGAATATGTGTATATACCTAGTTCTAGTAAAATTCTCACTATAAGCAATATGTAGCACAGTTCAATTTTATCATTTATAAACTTTTTTTCTTTAATATATTGACAAGATGATTACCGAGTATACTATATTAGATATGTCAATTTACTCTTACAACGTTTACAATTTATCTCATAATTTACCATCCAATAAGTAATTACCGTAAAGCCAATACATTATAATTTGCATTTTGCTCTTTAGCAAAAGCATTATGACTTGTCTTAGATACTGAAGAAATGAGAGTGTAATTACTAATATAGTAACATCATAGGTAAGAAGTTGTCATTATGACCTGCCATTCAATTTGTAATGCCCCGCAATGAACTGTTAGAAATATTAGAGGGAAATAATACAGTCTACCTTTATGAAGAAGACGTTACTGCAACAAATTCTTAATTGATGTAATGGAACTGGAATATTTTAAATATCTACTAGAAAACACTATTAACTTAAGTCCACTTCCCATCATACAGTGTAAAGTTGTAAACTTTTTCAGACAGATATCTAGAGAATATATCATTCACAGCGCTTTTTGATATTTTCGACGAAATGTAAAATTTCATGTATATAAAAATTGCATATCCCCAACAAAATATCTGTATTAAACAAAAGCCAAATAGACTGAAGTTATCACAACAAAAACGGTTTCGCTGAATCACTCTAGCCATGATTAAAAAAAAATTTTTGTTAACTTTTCTTTATTACTGTAAATCGATACTTTGGCTGCCAGTAGTCAAGGCCCATGTGACAGCAACTTCTCCAGCAGTTAATGCAGTATTGATACTTTGCAACCACTAAAAAACTTTTTCTTAGCACTAGTAAATGATGTTGGTGCCATTATACAGAGTATTAGTAATAGTTATATTATTGTCCTAATAACTGTCATTTGTCCTAATAACTTGTAGAATGATATGCAGTGGTTCTAACAAAATGACACTATTGTTGTTATTGAACACGTATCTAGTGTAGCAAAATAATATTGTCAGATGTATACCTACAGAGCACATCAAGCTAAAACATCAATGTACACTCCATCAAAAAATTAGATAATATGGAAAGATAAAAATAATGCTTTAATATACAATTCTTCTTTAAATTACCTATTCATAAAATTTTAGTCACTACTGCCCTGCATAAAATTGCAGTTTAGAAAAATATATCGTTTAACTCATATAGACGATATTTAGCTTAACACATTTAGGTACTTTCGCCATTATTAAATAATCCACAATCAATTACGAGTAGAAACCCTTGGAGCTACTTTAATCAATTATTATTGTCTCTGACAAACTACGTTTAACGAACATACACGGGTTTAATTTGCTTGCACACAACGCATCTGAAATGTAATGATTAAAAGGTTTAGGTAGACCGGTGAGCGTGAAACTGTAATCTCTATTACGACTGTGCATAACACGACTTTCAAATAGAGTAAGGAAATTATGATAAGTTATAGAGAAGCTTATCTTAGCAAAACTTTTTCGAACCATTTCCTTCAATAGGCTAATACAAAATATGTTTATGTTAAAGTTTACCTACACCTAGCAGTATAAGAATGTAAAATTCTGAATATATATTCAGATATTTTGAAAAGTTTGCTATATAAATTTTGCTGCCAATATTTGCCACTTTACACCATCGATCTATTTCCAAGAAGCTTTTTTCCACACTGTATTGTTCTTTCTTTGTTTAATTAATGTTTTAGAATAGACTGATCATAATAAAAAATGCTAATTTCAATTACAAAATAATTATTAGTAACACCTTTTTATTTTCAAATTATATATACATGTAATTTTTAGGGATAGTCTCATATATTGACAAAGTAACAAAAGCCAGATAAAACAAAATGATTTCATGATTTTTAGAAAGATAATTTTTTAAGGGAAATAAGGATAAATTAAATATAAATTTTATAAATATTATTATTAACAAATCAAAATATTTACTGAATGAACTTGCATTCACATGTCATCAAGAGATAATGAATGATTGACATATTGTTATGATGTTATCACTTTATTAATGACTTATTATATATGTATTTTATATCTAATATATAATTTCACAAAAAAAGTCAAGCAGTCTAGTCTGAGTCGCAAATAAAATTCATATTATGTTTTTTATATTCATGGGTCGATTAAAAAAGAGCTGAAGGGCAAAAACATAGTTTCCTTTAATTTGGCACAATGGCATCGGCCATTCTTTCCTATATGGAGAACCCCCAATTTTTTTCTCATAGGGACATATAGATCTAGTATGGCGCATAACGCCATTCCAAAAAAACTGCGTGTAATCTTTGTTGCTGTATTTATATTTGTATTACAATAATCTATGTGAGCTTAGTTTACCTATTTCGGCCGAAGTGAAATGATACTTAAACCAAAATGACAACAAAGCGAAGTTGCATCTTAATATTAGAGAAATGGCGTGAAATGGAATCACGGTTATGCCGCAGTATAAAAATCAGTCGCTCGTATGGTTATTGAAATTACACTTAGGGGCACATTCTACCGTTAGCTAAATTGTAGCTATATTATATGAAACGAAACAAAAGGGAATGTGACAGATTTACCAAGAGCTTATCTTACCAAGTTACATGAAGATGTTCGACTAAATGTCTTATTAAAAGCAGAAGAAACCTCAATATCCCAACCAGATATCTCTTGACTATAGAATATGCCAGACTATGGTCATTCGTCACTTTGCAGAAGAAAATTTCGATCCTCGTAGGAGAAAGCTCATTGACGAACTATCGTATCGAACGATAATAACGATCGTCATTTGGAGTTCAGTCAATTAATATCTAATATTATTTTTGTCAAATTTTGCCAAATTTTGTTAAATTTCTTGTCTAATTAATTTTTTTCTGATACAGCTACTTTTTGTTTAAATGACAGTAAATAGTAATAATTCTCGTTAATCTGGAAAATCTATAAAATCACAAAATTTTCACTGGGTGGTTCACTGCATACATGAATTTCATACTCAGCATCCAAAAAAGTTAATGTTTCTGTTAGATTGTAAATAGTCAAGTTTCGATATTGTACTTGTTTAAGAAAACTCTTCCGCTATGTGTAATTTTAACTTGGAGTTATTTTGTATTTGTCAAATAAAAACGAAGCTGACATATTCAGATACAATATCTGATTTCAGAAGGATTGGTGTTGGGATTGGATGGGCCGAAACTTTCCAGATAACGTTCTTATGGGATAGACTGAACGAAGAAGTACAATTTATATTGACATTTTAATCAGCATACGTAAAAATAATGTTTGCTTAACATGACCTGCTCTATTGATTGAGCTACATGCCCGAACTACGTTGTTGTTGAGAAAAATGGAAGAGCTCCAATTTAAAAAAAAATAATACAAGGTCACCAGTTCGCTATATTCATAGACTCAAATTATATCAAATCGAATGAAAACTTTATTTCCTAGATGAACTCTGGGATATGCTAGATGTCACGCCGCTATAAGAATAATTTTATTTATTCTTAGATGTTAGAACCACTTATCAAATATATGTTTGTTTAATCCACACGAAAGTACATATAGAGAAATACCATGATTTGAAGTTGAACATACTTACCTCATCAGCCTCTTCTTGCAAAGTACGGAATCTGGCTAATTCCTTAAGCCTTTCTACTCGCTCCTGCTTAAGCTGCTCCAGTCTTTTAGTGACCCTTTCAACTGAGTTAAATGAGTCATGGGCAAAACTAACACTGCGTTTAACATCCGCACTACTAGCCAACCACTGACTGCGTTCTGCTAAGCTGGTTAAAGTCTTATTTCCCTCTCTTCTGAGTTTGTGAATATTTTCTGATTCCAAGGCCTTTGTTATTTGCCTGCAACAAAAAAAATGAGATTGCTTTAACAACTGCACATTCATGGAAAAATTTGTGATATGATGTGACTTGTGCACAGAAGATTGTATGGAATTTTTTCCTTTGATATGAATTTACCTTATGTATTTGCGTTTTTCCTCCATTGGGAGTGTGCTAATCTATTCTGAAATAATTAGCAACACTCGCAAGCATTGCGTCTACACTACATATATTATTGAGATAAGATAACTTAACCTTAATTAACATTATCTAACAGAGAGGAATCCAGGAATATTTTAAATTCTAACGAAAGTAAATCCACGACTAATTTATTCTATAGCTATAGGATGCAACAAAATAATCCAAAAATGTGTGATAATCTAGTTTGTATGTAAATAAAAATTATCAACGGTAGGTAATGCTAATTCAGTAAAACATTGATGAATATAATTATACGGAATTTCAAACTCCCTAATATATAAATCTATATTTCCCTATATTAATGTCACAGGTATCATTTAAAACCTCGCCAAAAGCATCATTATATTTTGCATTTCTTCTTCTTCTTCTTCTTTTTTATTCACAATATTCTAATATCTATATTCTAATATCTAAACATCTTAAATTATTTTTAAACTTGGTATATTTCCGGTATTTCTCTGTATTGTGATTTGTGAGATTGCCCGAAAATCTCAGACTTGCGTGGTAGAAGGGGTGGCATACTATTATTCATCAGACCGCATTCGAACCCACGACCTCTGGGTTAAGCAAATTCTGAACCACCGACCCGATTTACGAGTATAAAGAGAAATATTGAAACATCATTTATCATAGTTTCAATTCTGCAAAAATTATGAAAGAGGTTAAGACCACAGCATTTACACTTATTCTATACAGGGTGGCCCACGAATAACGAAACAAGCGAATTTTCGGATACTTACCAACTTTTTCTTGCAAATCGCTGGGACACGCCAATTAAATTTTCGAGGGGGAAATATTTTGCACATATTTTCAATGTCGTAGTTTCACCCCCTAAGCGAGGGTGAGATTCACCCTTAAAATTTTAAATGGGAAGGGAGTCGAGACAAACCTCATTTTAAAGATTGAAAAAAGACCTTTGGAATGCTGCATACGTATTTGAATTTGAGTCACTAGTTCTTGAGAAATACAATTTTTTGTTTTTTATTTTTTTTCATTTTTGCAAAATAATTGGAAACATTTCGAATTTCTTTTTATTTAGATTGTAATGTTGTTTAGTAAGTATTATTTTTTAAAAATAATAATAGTTCTGGTCAGAAAAAAATAAATTAATTGCAATTCTTATACTACATAGGCCCTACGAACAACTAGAAACGAAAATTTACTTATTAATATTTTTAGTACGAGTATTAATTTGACAAATGCTGAAAATGACCACCTCTTGCTTCCATACAGTGATAAAGGTTTTGCTCGAAGTATTTCCGAACATTACTTAGCATTTCTGGTGTGATTTTATGTCAGCCTTTTTTGTCAGTACAGACAATTGTTATTTTACGATATTAAACGGAAATTTATAGGTACATCGGGTTTCTTGACGTTCCAGATTATTACTACATTAATGTTGAAAAAGGAATACTTAGTTAACAATATTACAATCTAAAGAAAAAGAAATTCAAAATGTTTCCAATTATTTTGCAAAAATGAAAAAAAAATTAAAATTAAAAATTATATTTCTCAAGAACTAGTGACTCAAATTCAAAAAAGTATGCAGCATTTTAAAGGTCTTTTTTCAAGCTAATAAAATGAGGTGTGACGCGACCCCCCTTCCTATTTAAAATTTTAAGGGTGAACCTCACCCTCGCTTAGGGGGTATAACTACGCCATTGAAAATATGCGCAAAATATTTCCCCCTCGAAAACTTAATTGACGTATCCGAGCAATTTGCAAGAAAAAGTTGGTAAGTATCCGAAAATTCGCTTGTTTCGTTATTCGTGGGCCACCCTGTATATACATACTACTTGTAATGCCGAGCCTGTACAATGTTCATGCAGTCACTAAAACGACAGATAAGATAAATCTAGATAGTAATACAAACAATTCCAGTTTATTTATTTGCCTACCTGCACTGATGATTTAAAAATCTTCGTGTAATTTGATGCGGCACCTCCTCATTCCTAAGCTGGGACAGTGTAGACAGTAGACTTTTCCCTGCTGTTCTGCAGGCAGCTACAAATGGCTCCAGCTGCTTGAAGAATTCGACCCATTCAAGCTGATCATGTGTGCACGAGCCACCGCAACTTGCAGGTGCTTGACATTGGTTTACGTACTTGTTCAAGGAAGCTTCATCGGAGACAAATATTACCTAAAAAGAAGTAAAGATATGAGAAAAATATTAATGTGACGCGACTTTGTTGTGCAAATACGACATATAAGTATCCAATTAAATTATGTACGACGTCTTGCCCTTTGCATAGAAATTTTTCAAAATTATGCAATAAACTAACGTCTATATAATCTGGACGTGTGAAGTGAAATGTGAATTTCAATTTTGTAATGGATTTTTTTTATATATACTTATATATTTTATTTATTCCCTACATAAGCATGATTCCAATAACAGGTTCGGAAATATTATCAACAAAAGGTACTTACTTCTAATAATTTACATTGCAAAAAGACAAAAATACTAGAGAAATATTGAATTAGCATTTAAAAAATACTTTTATTTTCCACAATTCATTACTTATTTAATTGAAACCGCTCTTGCGCATACACTACCTTCTTCAGCTTCTCGGACAGCGGACAGTGTCCATTATAGGCAGTCATGTCACAGCAATTTTTGATCCTGTTGTGTTCTTTGCAAGTAAAGTAAGTGTAATTAACCGTTCAATGAATAATAAGATAATGAATTAATTGTGTAGTGTATGTATACAGTGAGGACATAAAGTCCGTCCCCCCCCTCTAACTTTTGAACCATTGGGTAGATTGTGATGAAATTTGGAACGAAAATATATGACTAAATTCTGCATTTTTTGACATATCAATGACAGCTCTGAATGTCAAAGTGAAAGCTGGGCGCATTTGGCTCATTTTGAAGCTATTTTTATGCTCAAAACATCCCCCGAATTTGAGAACATTTGGTTTAGTAATTTCCAAATAAATCAGTTTATAACATAATCTTTATAATAGAACTTACCCATGGAACATTTATTTGTTAGAAGGTTCTTGGAGGTCATTTTCAACATATTTTGAAGTAAAACGTGTTTTCAAAATTTGTTTCTGCCTCTAAAATTTTTTTTTTTTTTTAGGTTTAATTTAAATTACTTCATAATTTTTTAATTTAGGTTATTTTAGGTTAGGGATGGTTTATTGTTATTTGTTTACTTTTAATTTTTGTTCTGCTTTGAATAATTTACAATAATTTGTAATATGTATGCAAAAAAATTATATAACAGAAATCGATATTACTGGTTTTTATTTGGAAATTACTGAACCAAATGTTCTCAAATTTGGGGGATGTTTTTAGCATAAAAATAGCTTTAAAATGAGTCCCCACTCGACCCCTATTTCCATTTAAAAAACTTTTCCTATTGCGCGCCCAGCTGTCACTTTGACATTCAGAGCTGTCATTGATATGTCAAAAAATGCAGAATTTAGTCATATATTATCGTTCCAAATTTCATCACAATCTACCCAGTGGTTCAAAAGTTAGAGGGGGGGCGACTTTATGTCCTCACTGTATAACAATTGTATATAATTCTACAGACAACTTACAGTTCTAAACACTAATACTAAAAGGGTTCTCTCGATTTTACTGATCTTGTGGAATACTCTATTCTGTTTTGTGGACTTTTACTTTATTATTTATTTTTTTCTCTTTCATTACTTATTTTCTTAAAACAAGTGTATTTAGCACTTATTGAATGCATTTATTTATAAGTTGAAAAGCTGTATCTTTTATGTGTTGAATTTTGGAAATTTGTAAATAGATATTATCTAATTATTATTATTATTATTATTATTATATCGTTTTTGTGTAATGTTGTATCCAATAATACGCAAATAATAGATATTGTGGGTTATTGATAATGACAATGAAGTTAGAAAACCTTCGCCAAACGTTCTAAGGTGACAATGGAGGTGGTTTCGTCAGAAACTGATATTTATTTCAAAATATATAAGTATGTATATCGTATTATAAAGCAATCTACGTTTTACAAAAAAAATAAATAGTTTTTCAGTAGCGAAATGTTATCAATTAAATACTTTTATACGTATTTAAACATACGTATTTTAATATTCTGAGAAAATAAATGCAGCAGTAGATATATTAGCATCAACGAGTTTCTTTGTTATGACAAGAAGATTATCAACCTTTATGCTCATAATATACTACTACAAGAGTTACAGTGATTGGGGCGACAAATTAAACATAAACGCCAAGTGAAACACTCAAGCTTCAATTTTATGGAGTCGGTATAGCTTGCGTGGGAAAGGAAAATACTCTGGGAATCAAAACATTATTAATATGAAGACATACATGTTATATCGACATACAACTCCAAACTAACCGTATTCACGAGAACAGTGAATTTGCTTACCAGTGAAATAAATACAAGATTAATAATTATCGCATGCTTGGAGCATGTTAGAACGGTGGTTATTTCATAAGAAAAATGTATCACAGCATGAAATTGGTAATAAAGGTGAAATTCACTGTAACTGTAGCACAGCAACCAAGTAGCGATTTAAGAATCTAACTGTACGTACCATAGTTTTGTAGTGAATATATTAATTTCTGTAGCAAATGAGGGTGATAATTTCTAATTGGAGGGATTAGAAATCGAAGTAATGATTATACAATGATATAATATTTGACAAGATGACTAACGGGACAATGTATAATTAACAATAATAATAACAAATAGTATTACCAGAGAGGATGATGTATAGCTAACTCCTCCGAAGCTAGAAGAACTGCCACCCTTTCCTTTCTGTTAAATAGCTTACCTACTGGTATACTTTTGGAACAGCTATTATAGCGAAACATTATTTTATATCAATATACTAATTATATTTACTAGGTATAAAATTATAAAAGCGTTTTGTTTCGAGGTTCCACAAATAACAACCAATAAATTAGTCGCAGCAGGCTTTGCCTTTATAATCATATACCGCTTGTATGATACATTTTTTATTTAAAGTTATGGCGTTAACAACACATGTGCATTGCAAACATTCTCTAACAAACATTTTATTCCAATGATTTTACATTAAACTTCTGTTTATTACAACAGAAAATAAATTACTGTCAGTACGATAAGCTCTGCATAAAATATATTGCAGTATACATATATCCGCCGATTTAAAATAATTAATATCCAGTAAAATCAAGTTAATAGGAAAATTTTGGAAATTAGATAGAGACACACTACTAATGCGAACCTGAGGTTTTGAATTACCTATTTGCATTAAAGTGGACTAAAACAAAAAATATGGAGAGATGTAACAAAAACTCGGATTTATGTTACTTTACGGATAGGTTATATTAAAATTGATTTTATGTTTATTTAGGTACCTTAAATCGAGATACCGAAAAGTCTACAGATTCTGACATGAACTAAGAAGAGTGAAGTCCAAGTAACTAGTTCACATACGGTTTTGATAAAATTTAAACTCTATCACCCATTTAGATGTTCCAAGAAATATATAGAAAACACTCTATATACTCGTATGTCGCCTTGTTAGGCCTTTTTCAATAGAGTAAATGTCTACAGTAGTAGACATTTACTCTATTGAAAGCGATTCGTCAAAACGGTTTGTTGGATATAATTTGGCCAGTATCGTCATTTTTATATTTCCCCACTGCGATCAGGGAATAAAAATGATCATTTATACCCACAATAGTTAAATTTGCTAGTTAAATTAGTGCTAGTTGAAATACTAATGTTTCGTATTATAACCATGAATAATTTAATTTTAAATTGAAGACAAGATGTGGGGCAGAAAGCAGATTACATCTGAGTTTAAGGCAACAAGAGATATTCTAGCTACATGAATAGCCATAAACATTATATAAAGAACACCAATTACTTCAATAAAAGTCATTCATCACTAATTCATCGCCTCGCCTTTAATTTCGAACAGCTGCTGGGCTAATATTAGCAAAGTGTCTCTTACTAAATCAGATTTTACGAGATACAATCTTTGTTTATACCGACCTTGCTTTAATAAATCTGATCACTTATCGCCATTAAAGTAAAAAGTTTGAAAATTGCATATATTCGATCTCCGGCATATTTCAAAGAATGTATATTGTCTTACTCCTTCGAAATCATGTTATGGTTCATAAATGAGAGTTATTTTTTCAATAGTAACCTCATTTAAACTTGTTTTAAAAAAGAAAGTTATATTATCGACCTAATTACCTATGTTAAACTGACAGGTTAAAAATAATACTACTAATCTGATGAACAAAGTGATATGAATAGAAGTTAAAAAAAATATATTATAATAATATACACAAGTCTGACCTATTGCGAATTATATATACCTACAGAGCTTTTCAATGGAAACGAGCCACCCTGATTAACTCCGTTAGTATTTTGTTTTCAGAGAAATTCCGAGGTAGGTCGATTTTTGCTTGGAGGGGGGCACATTTTGCTACCAAATTTAATGTGGCCACATGTACCTCCCCCCTCTTCAGGACAAATGTTAAAATTGTAAATAGAGAGTAGGGGTCAAGTGACCCCTCATATGAAAGGTCTTTCAATTTTATTTTCAGCCATATAAATATGTTTGATATTAATTTGTCATTTGGCGACAAAATCCACGAATAATTTTTTTTAATGTACTATAGACCACAGTATTTAAGAATGATTAGACATAAAACTCTTGAACTTCAAATAAAAGAGACTTCCAAATGGCCTTTCATTATTTAAATTATTTTATAGCGTAATTGGATTTTGAGTAATTTTTGTGTTTTTATTTTAACTTTATCTTTTAAACACATTAATTAACAATCAACAAATCAATATCTACTGGTGTACCAATTGCGCTATGAAATAATTTAAATAATAAAATGCCATTTGGAAGTCTATTTTATTTGAAGTTCAAGAGTGTTATGTCAAATCATTCTTAAATACTGTGGTCTATAGTACATTAAAAAAAAGTTATTACTGGATTTTTTGGAAATGACAAATGAATATCAAACATATTTGTATGGTTAAAGAGAGAACCTTTTTATGAGAACCTAAAAGACCTTTCATATGAGGGGTCACTTGACCCCTATTCCCTATTTAAAATTTTGACATATGTGCTGAGGGGTAGAGGGCGTTGGGATCTCAGAAACTTTAATAGATAGAAAATCGGTTAAATGGTTATTTTCGAGATTTTTATGTTGATGATGACTCTGTTTTGAAATAATTGCTAACGGCACCCGTCTTTGAGATATTAAATAAAAAACGAAAATTCGGTAACTTATCATATTATTATACATTATTCAGACGCCATTTAGAAAGGAATATATTGCCGATTAATCGTTTATGCTATATTCACTTAATTTAGAGATACTCTTGTCAACTTTTATGTTTTTTTATGGCGGCCATGTTGGATTTTCAGTTTTTCTAATTTAACCGAAAAAGAGCTTTCTAAGGATGTATCATAATGCTATGAACAAAATAATTTTTAAGGCGATAATTTAAGAAAACCTTTTTAAAAACAAAAGTTGACAAAAGTATCTCAAAATCAAGTGAAATGGTGGCCACGTAGAACCATATTATATGTGATATTATTTATTTTAATTCTGTTCTTAACTATAATAAGCATTCACAGCAATTAGTACAATATAATAATAGGTAGGTATGTGTGTCCACATTTTTATCAAATACATCGGAAAAAATTTAAAACAAAATATAATGTGTGCAGCTTATGTGAATATATTTTAAACCTGACAGTCTTTTGTTTTTTTTATCAAAAAAAAAAAAGCTGATAAGCAACTTCAGAGATTGGTTTTTTGTTTTTTTTTAATACTTAAAAAAAAAGTTGTATCAAATCAAAATGTTATCAAGATAAATTGATAACACTATACTACAAACCTAGAACCTATCAGATCAATAATTGCTCCCCTAAAGCCGCACAAAGATATTACCAAATTTTCATTTTTTGTATTTTCTTTTTTTATTGCGCAATTTTTAATATAATTTATTAATTTGCAATGTAGCCCCAAAAGAAGTTAGGCTGAAGTAAACATTTTTTAAATGGAACGCTTATGGCACCCTCTTTGAAAGTCAAAAGGTACTTCTTAAAATTACATAAGGTACATTAGCTAGATGAGATAATGTCGTATAGAGATTAGAGATTAGTATATGTCATCTATTATAAGTGACCTAACTGATCTTTACCTTATTAATTTTGAGTTTTGTATATTAACTTACAATTTCATGAAGTACCTCTAAAGTTAAATATTACTTGAAGTGTTACTTAACTTTATACAGAGTGCTCTCAGGAACCGAGGCATTATTTTTTAAATCAATCAATGTTTCATTTGTGGACAGTTCATTTTCTTTTGCTAGGTGTCTCTAGATATAAGGGAGATATGAGGTATCTTATTTTATTTCTCCTTTATACATATTACTAGTAATTAAAAATTTATAATAATCAAGTGGTGTATAGTTTGAAATGTTTTGTTAATAAGAATTGTTCCAGTTACTCCAAATTTAAATGAAGCAGACGTAGTATTATCTATTATGTAAAGTTCTAAAGTCATATATTTCTCGTATTCCTACCTAAATCTTTTTTAATTATGAGGTCATTAGTATTTAAACAAATGTAATTTTATATACGCAACTATAAATTGCTATTTTACCAATAAACGAAAACAATTAATTGACTAATTAAAAAAGATATATGTATTTATGACAAATATAAATTCTTTGAATTGATACTATTTTTATGATTCGACATTAATGAGTGAAGAGCTGTGAAAAAATAGTTGTAACTTATTTCTGACACACCCATTAAATATAATTTTGATTTTAATGATGATTTATCTAGAAAAGTGTGGCATTTTGTATGCATCGATATTAAATGTCAGTAAATATTTGTGACTAAATCATAACAAATAGTATGAATCATGTACAGTTTCTTATTATCTCTAAAAATAATAAGAAAGGGAGGGAAACAAAGTATTACAAATATAGGTTATTAGGTAACTAATACCAATACTAGCATTTAAAGTTTGTTCCAAGAAATCACCGTGCAAAATATAATTAACAATAAATTCAATAAATAAACTGAAATACGTCAGTACCTTTCCAGATTTGCTTTTTATTTGGACCAATTACTTTAAATTTGTAGTGTTTTTGCCACAAAATTACCTTGATAGATGTGTATTTTTTATTTTAAATACTTAATATTTGCTATTAGCTGTATAATAGGTGTAATATTCATATAAGAGTTTTTGCGGAGAGCTTCTCCACAAATGAGTAATAAATAAAAAGATTTTATTAGGTATTATAAAAGAATATGATTGTAATTAGCTTTGACCAATATTTAATGTAATAATAATGCACCAAAACCAAACAGTAACCAAAATAAGTAGGTACATTAATTTTAAGCAATAATAGAACACATCAAACGCAACAACTTTTCTATATAACATTCCTTCGAAATTCAGAATTTTTTTAAGGTTTTTTTAGCGTTTGTCCACCCCATAAGTTTCTGTCTATGAAGTTTATGGAGTCTATGTTTATTTGCATTTATTAACTGAGTAATATTGACTGAGACTAGTTAGGAAATGTTTTTGTTACTTTTTGGCGTGATACAGTACCGCCTACTAATAATACATATATCTTGCTTGCATTAAAAAGTACCGGTACTCTATTCACTGCAGTTTTAAAGAAACCTAATTGATCAAAGTAACTAAATGATATAACGCAAAAACCTAATCCATTTTTGTGATCGTCCTTTTATCGCTGTTATTTTATTCGTCTCACGCTCTACTTTTCGTCCATAGGCGTGTATGGACATTTACGTTAAAAAACTTGCAAAATTTTTAAATCGACAACTAGGGTTTATAATTATAGAAAAAGTTATTTGCAAAAGTTGTTGATACTGGCGAGATCTGTCATTGGTTAAAATTATTGCACTTATTTCCGTTACCTTGTATAGAAATTTGATATGTCACAGACCCACAATTTATTTTTTTTACTACTAACATGAGAAAACATTATTTACCTCATTTGTGTAATGAGAAGTAGTTCATTATTAACCTAGGTAAATAATGATTTCATTATTTACCTAGGTTAATAATAAATTGTATTGAAACTCATTTGTTTGACATTTCACGCATCAGTTTAACATTTCACCTACTTGATATTTCGATATGTTTGAGTAATAGGGGAAATGTCTGATTTTAAAATGAAAATAAGATCTTCTGGTGTTAATTCGGCTATTAGTAGTAAAAAAAATACTATATATACTTCGGTTGAGAAGGCCATTATTTACCTCAAAAATTATTATATTATTATAAATATAGTATTATTATAAAATTTCTAGGTCAATGATAGCTCACTTCTCAACCTAGGTATATAATATACTATGACACCCATTTAATTTGAAGCAGTATTTGATAAAATATTGTACAAAGACGTTTACCGGATTTACATATGCATGGATTTACTGGAGCCACCAAAAATTGGCGCGCTAGTAAAATAAAGTTGCATGTGTAAACATTGACTAGCGAGCAAGTGAAAACTGTGCATGCCTGGACCTAAAAAGTATGCAATCTTCAGAAATTTGTTTGCACCAGTGGTGAGTTATGCACTGATAAAAATAAAATTTGTAGTTTAGTGCACGTGCAAACAAGAACGTGCATGTCTACTCGCCAGTTTTTAGTCGACTGTCTCGATTTCGATACATATAGGTTCTATGTATCAATTTGCTCATCATCCGAAGATGGTTTCTGTAAGCTTTTTCACTTTATGCTGCTGCTAGTTTTGCGAGAAGTTTCTCAAAAGCTCCTAAATTATGCCGTCGACTAATCTAGTTTTTTACCCACATACGGCTTTTTCGTTTGTGGCATTTCTTTTTTCTAACTCATTAATTTTTTCTTCACTAACAACTTTGCGATAATTCTGCACACTTTGGAAAGTTTACTTGACATGTTTTCCATACAGCAAAATGTTTTTAACACTTTAGAAGAACTTTCTTGAACGAAGTCAATATACTAATGAAGCTGGTGGTGTCAGCCATTTCTGTTTTGAGCATCTAAAGGTCTGTACTGATTTGAGCATTTGGCACGCACGAATAGCTTGCACGCACGAACGATTTGTGAGCACACATTTTCGTTCGCGTAAATGTTTATTTTGGGACAATTTGGGTTTCAATGTTTGCACACAAATATCCGTTCCGTCAGTTGAGTGTGTGTCGTCAAGATGGCATCACAAAGAAATATAGTTCCTATTGCAAGTGCAGCGTTTATTGTAATGCACAGTATAATTACTAAAGAGAATGAAAAAAGAAAGAACCGATGGTGGATTACACAGTTATATCGAAGCCGGGAGTTATACAGTGGTACTAATTTAATAGCTGACATGAGGCTGGAAGAAAACAGTGGCCATTTCAATAATTTCATCCGGATGTCATCTGAGGATTTTGAATTTTTGGTCAATGTTATTGATGCGAAAGTCGGTAGGATGGATACCAAATTTAGAAAATATGTTTCTGTGAAAGAATGATTAGCTTTAACTCTACGTTTCTTAATGACCGGAGATTCCTATTCAAGTATGTAATATTTGTTTAAAATCTCACTAGTACAGCGCACAGCCTATTTTATTAAGAACCTCGTCCAGACTGAGCAAATTATACGCGTAAATCTCTTTGATGTTGTCACAGAGACCGACAAGCGACGGAGTGTGTTCGTGCGTGTTAGAAGTTACGCGCACGCAAGCTCCTCCCGTACGCATCTGAATAAATTTGTGCCCACAGCGTTCGCGCGCGCAAATTTGTTCAAGTCAGTACCGACCTTAACGTGTAAACCTCTACTGCCGTCCCCCTGGTATACTCCTATCTCCGTTCTACTGGTATACCCCTATCTCCTGAATTATTAATTGTTTCCTAATAAATAGATTCAACGTGGCATATCACCATTACAAACTCTTCTATCTTATCGTAAGTAATACAACCGGAAGGCAGTATGTGTATAAAAATTTACTTATCTTATCTTACCTGAATACGACTCGCAAGCTCTTTAAAAAGTTTGCTGTTCTTTAGACCTGGCGTCCATATTATAAATTTGTGAATCGACATAGAATTGGCAATGAGGCAGATTGACTTGTCTAAGACTTCCAGCATTTTGTAGTCCGCTTCATTTTCGGCTAGAAGTAGGACAGAAAATCCTTTTTCCTTATTTTTGGCCCTGCAACAGAATCAGTAATGAATAAGAAATCATCCATGGAAATGTTATGTTTAATATAAATTTTTGTCATACTTCTGAACAGTTCAATATTTATTGAACATTTTACCATTTAAGACATTTCACTGGCGAAAAACAAATTTGTCCAACTCATGAAAAGTAAAAAAATAAATTCGATAAAATGTCCTTTTAAAATGTACAGTTAATGGCGCATAATCTGGAGCAATAACTTTTCGAGTTGTATATTGAATTGAATATTTTATTGAAAAACATCCTGATACTAATTTAATAGTCAAATCAATTTAACTATGAATCAAACAACCTGCAGAATAAATTATATAATAAATCAGTTGCACAAATATGCTCTACTTTTACTTACGTTGGAATAGAAGAGTAATATAAGAGCAGCTTTGCAATTTCGTACTTGTTAAGGCCGGCCCGAGCAATGCACTCTGCATAACACAGAATAATTGGTCGTCCATCTGTGTCCGTAGTACCTGGAACATAACGGAAATAAATATTAGTACTTTTACCAAAAAAATAATAAAGAAACAAGACACATGGCGTAAGTCCTTCCCATTCATTAATCAGTTTACTGAATAGCAACTTAATCACAGCAACTGCCTGTATTTCATTTTTATGCTTCCTCTTACTCGGCTATACGGCGACAATGCCGCTGTAACTGGCCGCTGTCATATGTAGTTTTGAAAGAGACTTCAAGAAACGATGCGAGCACGTGTGGAATTTAAATCGTATGGTAATATGACAAGGCTTTGTGTGATTGCATCTGACTGTGTAATGACCTAAGCGGCTGCACTGTAATTAAATAATCCCATAAAGAACAAACTTCCGTCTTCGAACAATCTAGCGTTTCAATAGAAATAGAGATTCAATAGAGAACTATGGCATCTCTGCTTGGGATATTTCCTAGCGCATTTATTTTTTAATTAAGGAAACTTGGTTTAAATGTATCACATTGGTATTCTTCCATATGCAGTTACAATGTTAACTTCGAATTTTTTTGTACGTTATATAATAAAGGGTACATATTAGGTATAAACTAATAAATTGGTCAGAGTTATTGGCCGCCCCATAAGGTTATATAAGCAGTATTTAGGTTTTCCTTATTTTGATATTTACGTATGCGCATATATGCTTGATAATAAGGCAACCCTCAATAAGGTTAGTGTTTTACCACAGTCTTCTCTACAGAAGGCTGTGGTAAAACACTTTACCTTAATTGTGTAAGTTTAAGGTACGGTGTAAACTCCCTTATTTGATATTTTGGGCGTAACCGACAACAATCGTAAAAACGATATAAGATTTAGAAGTATTGTTTCTCCTAAATATTTAAAAAACGGCTATATTTTACAGAAATACATATTATTTCGTTATTTCTTAAAAAGAGCTATTAAATTGACTTGGATAATTGTTTCATTGTATAAGGTAATAATTCCAAACTTTAAAATACGCTTGAGTTGGGGCCTCACCAAATAAAGAGCGCGATATCTCTGAAACTATTAAGTTTTTTAAAACTAGACATTTGATGAAAATTGTTTTGAATTGCACAAAGTATCAAATAAACCTTGTTACAAAGTTCCTGCCTACAAAAAATTTCTTTCGACTTCAGCGCCATCTCCAATTTGCCCTGAAAAAAATTAAGTTGAATTCCGTGACGAAGCCATAGATGAACCTTATCATCTGTTTTTTTCAAAATCAATATATGTCTTCCGTTGCCGAGACACGAGGCTGAGGACTTTTATCTGGAACACCTAGTATACGATAATGCATTATTAATATGCTTGTGTGATACACACTCGTATATTAATGATGCACTTATCACGCACTTATGTAGTCAATAAATATTTCATTCCCGGGTGTTTTTTATTTTAAAACGTATTTTATTTATAGCTTCTAACATAGGCAAATATAAACATAAAGACAGTGTTTGATTCTTATGAGTAATTTCGCACAGAGCTTATAAGGTTCTACGCAGACCAGCCGCGCTTGGAGCCGCTAGCGTCAGTTGAACTAAAACGGGTCACATGACAAGAGATAGAGCAACTAACTACGAAGTCGTTGACGTTTGTTTCCCCATGAAATTACGCCACCTAACACCCCTAATCTCTCGCCTATGATTACGGCCAACCAAAGGATAGGATAGGATAGTTTCGTATAAATTTGAGTTAAGTTTCTACATAACAAAGGTAAGCATGCATGGCTTTACTCTTTATACTAGTTCATAGTTCAGCAAATATTTTTTAAATTCTTTAATTTGTTTAATTGTGATTTTGATTGATATTTGTTTTAATTCTTTTTAGGACCTGGATGATCATTTTTTGTTTAATTAATTATAATTACCTCTTAGAGAAAAGTTCCTAGAATTATATATTTTTTCGTTACTGTACTTAAAAATATAACTGTGATTAAAAAACACTGTAATGTTGCAATCTATTAATAAAACCCCATCAATAACAATAATAAGAGCATTCGGATGCTTCCGAATGCTCTTAGCATAATTCTGAAGGGAATAATTATTTATAAATTTATAAAAACCTTTATCTTCCAAAATAAAGTGAACATTTTATTTCGGTAGTTGTGTTGCCCAGAATAATGACTGTATCATGTAAACATATAATTAAGAGAAAAGTTCTAATGAACTATCTCTTGGCTACTTAGATAAACATTTATTTCTAAAGGAAACTGAAACACGTTCCTAATTAGCAGCTAAGTTTCTATACGTCTCTCTTTGCAAAATCTTCGTATATAGTGACATTACGACTAGATTTTCGTTAACTATCTACAAATTAACCTACTTCATTTGACAATAAAAGTTAAGCTGCTTGAAATTAGTGCATTACCTCACCCGCTTTCTCCGAAGCCTAGGATCACTGATACAAGATTTTCTGAAGACTTCAACTCATTTAATGAGCCAAATATTTCCACTACTTATAACGACTAAACCGGACTAGCCGTATATTAATTTTATTTATTATTAGTAGATTGAGGAACTTTATTTTTCCTATTTTTATTATAAGGGGAGAAGAAAATAAATAAACGGAAAACATAAAGATAATATATTTTTAAACCTTCAAACAGACTTAAAATATATGCAAACATGTGGATTATTGTAAAGAAAAATTTATTTTATTAATAGTATTAACTATACTTTCACTAAGGAGCTCCGTGGCCGAGCGGTTAAAGACGTTAGGTTTTTCAGGTCATGCTATGCGGTTGACGACGGTTCGAATCTCACCGTGGTCAACTTTTTCTAATTGCTCCAATATTAAATCTGTGTGCATAAGGCTGGCAGCGTTGTTAATATGCAACTAGTACTGCAATATCACTGTATAAATGGCTAACAACCTACTGTACACTTTAATTAATAAGGTTTTCTAGGTTTCCCTTATTTTCGTACTAAATGATAGTTAAAGTTATAACATCTATATATAAAGTGCTATAGATATATAGCTTTATATATAAAAAGCTATATAAAGTGGATGTGGTGTACACCGATTTTTCGAAGGCTTTTGACCGCATTGATCACGGAATATTAATGAGCAAATTAACAAGTCAATTTGGCTTCAGTAAACCACTTACAAATTTATTTACTTCGTACCTTAGTAATCGGGTTCAATATGTTGCATACAATGGTTATAGGTCTAACAATTTTTTAGCTATATCTGGGGTCCCTCAAGGCTCCAATCTAGGTCCACTCTTATTTCTGCTTTTTATAGATGACTTATATTCTCTTATTAACTGTCAGTACCTGATGTTTGCTGATGAACTCAAACTTTTTTCTGAGATAAACACATTATCTGACTGTATTAATATCCAGAATCAATTAAAAAAAATAGAAAATCGGTGCCATATTAATAACCTTAATATGAATGTCTCAAAATGTAAAATTGTAACTTACACACGAAAGCAATCTTGTATTTCATTTTATTACACATTTGATTCATGTCTATTACAGCGATGTCATAGTGCTACAGATCTGGGAGTTACCTTTGATAAGAAACTTACTTTTTCAAATCACTATGAAGACATAACATTGTCAGCATTTAGAATGTTAGAAGAAACTGTAATAGTTTTAACAGCATTATAGCACTAAAAAACTCTTTATTTTTCGTATGTTAGATCAAGACTTGAATACTGCAGTACTGTGTGGTCCACAATTTACAATATACATAAACTTAGCTTAGAAAGAGTGCAAAGGAAGTTTTTGAAGTTTCTTAATTTCAAAATTAATGGTGTGTATCCTGTTGAAACTATGATCATCAATTGCTTCTATCGCAGTTTAATTTTCAGTCACTTGAGTTACGGAGAATGCAACAATGTGTTAAATTTCTTTATTTTTTATTAAATAACAGAATTGATTCTATCGATTTGTTGCAAAGAATTCTCTATCACGTGACTTTATTTAATACTCGCAACCATATTACCTTTCACCAATCACATGCTACTTCAAATGTTTTATTTAAGTCTCCTGGATTTAACATGCTGCGTAACTTTAACGCAATTGCTAACACATGTGATATTAATTTTGATAGTTTAAGTGTAATTTTAGACAGATTAACTGCAAATTTTAGGTTTTAGAATTCTAAATTATCTACTTAGTCGATTTCTTTCTCGTTGTATGTATTATTTTTAGTTCGTACTTGTATTTATTGATTTATTATGTATTGAATTATGATGTATTATGTGCGTAAGCAAGTAACAGTTAGACAAACTGCTTAGTGTAATTATATTGTTCTATAATTGGAGTAATCTGTTGGGCAATAAATGTATTATTATTATTATTATTAACATCGTAAGTCGTTCCTGGGCGCATTCGCGGCTCGCAAAGTAATAATATGCCGCTCCCTCTCTGAATTTCGGGCTCATCATTCTTATTATTATATTATTATTATTATTCGTAATAGATGAGTCAGATAATCTTCTTGATTATGGTCTGATTTTCTTACAATACTCGTATTAGTATTGTATTAAGATAAATTATTCTAATGTTATGCCATTGATTAAATTGGCGGTCATATGTAGTCGACCTATCTTTCTTTAGAATTAACTAATTGGAACAATGGAATGAATTTTGAAATTGATATCACATGGCCATATTTTACTGTCGCTATATCAGCTTGCCTTCTGGAAGTTCATATTTCGTGTAGCCAAGATAAATATTAAATTTATGCAGATCAAGTACTTCAGTTTTTGGCAGTTGACACTATCCTTTAATTTCACTAGCTGCAAGCAAACAGCTGGTGTAAAAGAAGGGCAGGGCGTAGACACAGTGCTCCAGTGCACTCAACCAACACGAGGTATGAGTATAAGTGGGTACCTACCTTTCTGCTACACCGGGAGTCTATGTTAATCAGCAAAGGTCAGCACAGTTTGCAGGCCGTGAGAAAACCACTGGAAATCGTGCATGCTATGTGATAATAAGAAATGTCCTTTGCCTACACATATATGTCTTTACTATGGAAATAATAATAGGCGTCGCAATAAATTCTCCTACTGATTCGAAGCGGTAATAAATTAATATTTAATTATAAAAATGAATTCCTACGGAGAAAATCACTTTGGATTGCACATTTTTCCTACAATATTTCAATAAATAGTTTTTACAGTAGATAACAAAATCATCTTTATAGTAGCTTTTTACTGCTAAATGCAATTTTATAGGAAGTATTTAGCAAACTTTTATGCTCGCACTTGCCTAACATTTTTCATTTTCAAATTAAGATAGAAATATTATAGAATATATAGAAATATTTATCTATATTTCACTTTATTTCATAACAGCAGTCTGATAAGATTACGTTCTCTTTTTGCACTCATGAATTAGCTTATTGATATTCTCTATAAATATGATCCACAATGACTAGGGGAATGTTAGCAATTCCATCAATAATTTTGTTTTCAGCTGCCGCATTTCGCTTTGTTTATCAGTCAATGTCTCTTTGGCTCTGAGCCAGTGGCGGCTTCTTCTTAAGGCCGCATAGCCGCGTGCCCCTCCTCCAAAAATACCAAAGAAATCCTTATTATTATCATTATTGTAAATTAAATGCAAATGTTAAAACATGTTTATTGTGGTACAAAACTATTATTAGGAAGGGCTCGGGCGCTTGAGCTATCGTACTCATAATGCCACAGTCCACATTACTGGATCACCACAGCATACTGACACTGCACAGAGAGCAAAGCATTACAGCTTCGTGGCCGCACTTTGAGTCGCGGCCCAGGTAACTATGGCAACCGACCCGATCTCCTTTTCGACTAGACTCGTGAGATACTTTCCATATGCTTACACTATGCAGATTTGGCCGCAATTATTTCGCGGCCCTGTGCAAACATTATTAAACATTATAACATATTTTTAACATAATTAAATTACTTACTAAATTTTTGTGAAAAGACAATTTTATATATTACTTAACATGAATACTATTAGTAGTATAATTACAGCTAATTTTGCAAATCTTCCACTGGAAGATAAAGTATAAATAAAAGAATTGGGTGTTGCCTACCCAATAAATAATTTCGATGAAAAGGTTATGGAAAAATTTATTTCTATGAAAGACCGTAGAGCTGATTTCAATTTTAGAAAGTGAGTGTACGCGTGTATAAATAACTGTATGAAGTTTTGTTTACCTACGTAATAATTTAATGTGTCGTTTGATAACTAGGTAACTATAAATTGAATAACTAAAATACTTTTGAGTTTGTGATTGTGCCATATCGTTTTTAATTAACGGATATCTAAAAACTAAAAATAGTTATGTTCCTGCTTCCTGACTTCTCGTTTTCAGCTTTTTGAAGGTAACGTCGTATAGGTATGTAAATTTTTGATATCTAAATATTAATTACCTATTTAAATATGGTTTTAAACAACTTTTGTCGAGATTTCCGTCAATCGTATTAAAATGGGGAATATTTGTGTAACGAAAGTTATTTTTTCAAGCAAATATTCTAATTTATAATTTTAATGGGTTTGACCTTGAAATATGCAAAATTTTCGCCTCCGGCGCATTCTTTTATTTCTGCGCCTCCCCACATTCAAATCTCACCAGCCACCACTGCTCTGAGCTTTAGTAAGTGTTATCTAGCGATCTTTGAGACCTTTCAGTTTTGTTTAGTTTTGCAATTCCTGTTAAAGATATCATGCACCATAGGGTTACCTTTGGTGTCAGTTGTTGGTAAAGCTCTAGCTCTAGTAAATTTTCCACAATTCAGTTGATACTAAATCCAACAAGAGAATGGACTTGCGCTCGGGCGAAAATTCGTCTGTTACGGTCGTCTCAACGTAATTGGCTCAGCAGTTGACCGGGGCCGGCGCCTTACCTTGACCCGATACCTTTTTTAATGTTCTTACCTTTTAAATAATAAATGTCTTATTTTACGAATATTGAGAGTTTATATTATATGGCGCTGATAAATTTATTTCATCTAATTTAACCCATTACACTGAAGAAGCACCTATTTTTGAGGAAGCGCTAGATTTTATCTATAACGGTCCTGTGTAGCTATACACTCCTCCCACTCTAATCGGCAATGCGCAAAGCAAGTCCATTCTCTCGTTGGATTTAGTTTAAGTACCTAGTTCGCGCTTCATTGGATATAAACAAATTTGTGAATATCGATTTAAACGCAAAATGTGGGTGGTCTGAAAGGTCTATTGCTTGTATTGTCTGGCCTTTCTGTAATTTATAGATATGAAAAGTGAGCATTGCTTTTGAACTAAGTACCTACTTGTACTACCTTTGGAGTAGGCTGTTACAGCTACCCGATAAACGTTTTTAAGGTTTCTAAAATTTTGTTTTAACATTTTATGCATAACATTTTTGGCTGAATTTATTTCTCCAAATGTTCGAATAAATTCCGATATGAGCAGAAGAAATTTGCCGATTTGGGGGAATTTCTAAAAATTTTAGCAACAGTGGCCTATTCACTATTTTTTTACTGTACAATTTCATCACAAGAGAATGTTGACTACAGTTTAATGGTTATATATAACGCGGCAAAACAATCTACTGTGAATATTTGTGAAATTACAATTTTCAAAGTTACATATAAAATACAAATGTTACTGAAATAAAGAGATGACTTAAATAACTTATCTACTCTAAACGTAAACGAAACGAACTTTATTCCAAATATTTATTTAATACTTTTACATTTCTTTTACGATGAGATACTTGTAGATTCTTAGAATGCAGTTTTCTTATTCAGAAACAAAAATGCACTTTCATTTTCTATCACACGTATCCTAGCCACGTTTCCTCGTAGTAAATGCAGCTTTATAGCCAGTAACCTTTTATCGGGTGGGTATCTGTGACATAAAGGCAACGGCGTACATACCATTTACAAGTGTTTTATCTGCTTGACTGACTATTAATGTAAAGAACTTTTTAGAACCCGTAAAATTAGCGAACGTGAGAGTCAATTTGTGTTGTTAATGAATCCTCCCACAACCTGCACATGCAGATAACAGAAGAACGTGTGTATTGGAATGGCACGCGGCCTTACCTGCCGGTTCCATAGGGCTCCCACGCCAAACGACTTTTCCACCTGTCAGGCAAGTATAAGGGAGATCTAACTAACTGCTACGTTATTGTTACTTTGACATAATAAAAGGTTTTGCTCTGAAGTTGTTTACCCACCTGCAGCCACTGTCGAAGCTAATATTTGGAATGCAGTTGTGTGTCCCTGATTTAGTAAAAGTGGTCAATTTTTCAACAGACACATTAGTTACACTTTTTCACTGCTTACAAATTATTATGAATGTGCCGCAACTATTTAAGTCACATTACACAACAATCATTAATTTTGATACAAAATTTCATTCGAGATCTTCCGCAATTATCTATTTCTAATCTAATGGATTGATTTTACCTCTTAATTGACACAGAATATATAATTTATTTTCCAAATATAATGTTAAAAGTGGATGATTTCCACATACAGACTCATATTTGGTAATATTAAATATGTATGTATCTATATGATTCTAAGTGTAAAAAATGCCTAGTCCTTAGATTGGGAGTGTGAGTTGTCTACAAAAGTGAGGTAAATATCTAAGCAATAAATCTTATTGAAAGATATGGTTTGCTAGATCAGTCTAGTTTAAATACCTTAAACTAAGGTTTTCAAGGTTTCACTTATTCTCGTACCAAGTGGTAGATAAAGTTATAACATCGTAAGTCGTTACTGGGTGCACTCGCGGCCAGCAAAATAATAATATGCCGCTCACTCTCCCATACAAATTTTGATCTTCTGGGCTCATCATCAAGATGGGAATGAGGGATAAAGATATTATTATTACTATATTATTATTAAATATTTTCACATTATCTTGCAATAACATTACCATTGCATTACATAACCGCATGAACATTTATGGTAACGTCACTACTATTATATCCACAGTAGGTAATTATTCAATAACCTCAGTACCAGTATTATGTGTTCTTAAATAAAAAAAAAGTCAGTTTGTGCCGTTAATTTATTCAAATAAATCTAAACTTCAATATAAATATACTCGTAACTAATTTTAAATTTTTTAGTATAAAATAACAAATGATAAAATTGATCGACAATCATAAAAATATTGATTACTTTAAAACTCATTAAGCTGTTTTTAAAATATTATGACTTTTTAATTAGCCATGATCAATAGAAATAGATATATTAGATATGTACTTAAATCATGCTTAAGGCTTGCTTAAAATAATAAATAAGAAAATATTTTAAATAATTCCTTGATACTGTGGTAAACCCCCATTCCAATTTTTAATTAAATTGTTTACTAGTATATTAAGGCCTCCTCGCAGGGATGGGTTGGCAACCATCCTGGTGACGTGCCTAGGATAAGAATGTCAGCTTGGTGTTATGTGAGGGGTTAGCATCAGTAGTTAACGTTTGACTACCCCCCTAACGAATGAAGTTTTCCAGGTACCCCTCATACCACCACTAAATGATGGTTGGGGCCTACCAGCGTAAGTAGTTCCTAAAACCCAAATGTGGTCTTCTGAATAATAATATGCCCCCCCCCCCCGTAATCTAACATAAATCTCAGACTTCCAGGACAATCTTTGTGAATAGAATAAGGGGTAGAGATATTGTTATTAATTATTATTATTATAATACAAAAATACTGGGTGAATCTGTGCTTAATGTACCTATTAATCGCTCTTATGGAAAGTAAGATGTTTTTAACATCTCCCTCATTATGAAAGAAATAGCTCCAGCCTGGCTCTCTTGTCATTTATTTCGTTCTGTAAGAGTTTTCTCGCTGTATTTGTGACAGAATGTTGTATCCATGTATGTAAAAATATATACGGGATACTTCTATTTAAGATTCAATAGTCGACTTCACTTTTGGTTATACCGGACGTCCTACACACGCCTACTACTGTAGAAGAACCACTTTTGTAAATTCCATTCTAGACATAAACAAATTGAGGTGGCTGTTTTACCTGTCTCATTGAGAATAATAAGGAATTACTGACAGTTTCGTTGTATTGTTATTTTGTCTGGTACTAACGATTCTGAGTACAAGATTACCTGGTACTAAACTAAATAAATTTAAATATTGGATAAATAAACGTTTTAACGATAGGAGCTGCTATATGAATCAATTATATAATGCCAGAAAACTGGCCATCCGGGAATCGAACCCAGTGATAATAGAGAAAACAGAGTAGTCTCTCACAAAACGACTTTAGGTAATTAAAGAGAGCACTATGAAATAACCTAATTAACTAAGTAGCTAACTATTGGAATAATCTGAGTTGTCTAATGACTTTTTATGCACGAATTTATTATAAAGCATTCACCATTTAGCGGTGAGTGATAATGCAAATTTATAAAATGAAACGGGTTTCATTCTAGATTAATATTGAACTGATATTACACAATAATAACAATATTTCTATGGACAATAGTTGACGTATGAATTTTCTTATTTATAATATATCTGGACGGAATAAAACGACTTCGCGACTTTTATCAAAAAGATCCATTTTTTCAAATGGGACACCCAGTATACAATATTTTCAATCGAAAGGAAATTCAATTCTGATCAAAAATTGTCGTATGAGCTTTTATCCTAAAATCAAAATGATAAAGCAATTGATGATTTTTGAGATTCGTCAAGGTGGCTGTGTTAGTTGTCGTAACTTTGCCTTACCTTATAAAATAGAAAGTAAGAGGAATATCCATGATGTGAAACAGTATAGTTTATTTAAAATTATTGTATAAGCTTTAATAATCAAATTTAATAGTGGTGAGAAACACACCGTAGTGTGGCGACTTCTATGGAGATGCCGGAGTAATGCAATGCCAGTTAGGGCACATCGCCCTTGGGGTAGTTATTTTCGGCATTTCCTTCAAATAAACAAAATTTAAATTAGATGCTCAAAACATCACCCTCTTGCTTCAAGCATTTTTGAGCCCGCTTGTAAAGGTGCCTATTGGCCCTGGGAATGATTCTGCCATCAATATTATTGATAGCATGAATGTTGCTTTGATGGAGGTCCTCAAGATTGTTGTACCGCCTGTTATACGCCACACTCTTCTGATATGCCCAAAAGAAAAAATACATAGGCGTTATGTTTGGTGATCGAGGAGGCATCCGGGCCGTTAGTTGATCTGGCATCAAAAAAGTCTTGTAATAGGATATTGATCTGCCGAACATTATGACCAGGAACTCTCCATCTTGTTGAGAGTAGATATCGGATGGTGTCCAACAAACGCTGCTTTCAAAGTTACTGCAGTCTATTTTGTACATAAAATATAAAATTGCAAAAGTACCTACTTGAAACATATAATGTATAGGTACTGATAATTTTTGATCATCAAATCTGAATAAAAGAAAATTACGGTAAATATAAAACTATGTATTCATAAATATAAACATAATATACATACATAAATTATATAAAACAAAGTAATAAAAGTGAATATTATTTTAACTATATATTTTTCATTGCTCTTGGCACAGTACGTATAATAAGCGCTGATCATTTTTATTGATTTAAAAAAATCTGTGCAGTATAATTTATTATTAAAGTAAATTAAGTTCAGTTTTAATTAAGTCTGGACATGCTTTTTTCTTTCATCCCTCCATTAAACGTTCATTACACTGAATATTCGTTCAGAAAACGCAGAACTACTGGGTATGCTTAAAAAAATTGATAAAACTCTAGGCAATTCTGCCGATTTTAAAATATTGCACCACTTTGCTGCACACGAAAGTTTATTAAATTTGGTAAACTTAAGTACATACTGCTTTGTAAATTTCTTCTGCATATGTAACTTCATTGAATAATTCATCACAATTAATTTAGATATATGGTACTATACCATTTTTCTTTATTTTGCGAGGACGTTTTGTTCAATAAGAGGGCACGAGGACTAAGCGTTGCAACGAGGACAATCCTCCTGAAATGAGGACGGGTGGCAACCCTAATATGTACCTATATTTTATATACTGTTTACGCTCCGACCTATTACGTACACATTATGAATAATAAGGAAAAGCTAATTTCGATGCAACACCACATTACCATATTTAAGAGCATACATAACCTCATGTGTCTATTTATCACTTCGGTAATCAAAAATCAAACTAACATTTTATTAAATAAGAGAAAACAGTTCATAACGGGTTATTAGTCACTTTTCTTGCCAACGCTGGAATTATAGATTATGGTAATATATAAATTTATAGGTGCAGATTATAGCTTTAAATATTATGTGGGACAAACGTTAACAGTTAGAAGAGCACTTCAAAAATTACCGTCGTTCGTTCCTATATGTTAAAACGCGAATGATCAAAGGAGCATCCGGTCAATCGGTTATAGGTGCGGGTGAACTATGACTCTTTGGTGCTTCCGCATAGCGGTCATTATCTCTGAACCATCCCTCTTTACATTTCTGGGTTAAATAAGTCATGCAGTAAGTTTTACTGTCTGCGAGCTTGTCCTATTAGTCAAGTTGAGAGTACATATAGTAGTCACACTGATTATTATACATTAATATTATACATTATAAAAACGCATATAATATGCATTAATACATTAAATTTTATATTTACACTCTTTCTTAAAAAGGTGTCTTATTTTTTGATAGATTCACCTCATACAATAAGTAGTTATGTCCCTAACTTGTATTTTCTCTGGTCTAATTCGTTTTTAAGCTATAAATGCAATAGGCACGCGGTACTTGATTATATCCGAATATAGGAGCTTTATTCTTTGACAATATGTTTCACTCACTTTTCTAACAGGAATTTTATATATCTTATCACATTCTATAGCCATATGAGTGGCGATTACTGTCGTAGTTTATTGTACGTATCTACAGCAAAAATATTTTCTATGGCTGAGCAATTATAAAATATCTTCAAATATTTTCGTTGCAATTAAGACAAGATAATTTTCCTCAAATATTGAACGTGTTTGTAATCTAAAAAACTACGTAATATGTTACAATAAATTTTAGTTTTTGATAAAGACTGGGATTATATTTTATACCTATATAACTACATACTGATCACAAGTTAAAGATTTAAAGAGTAACTTTGGAAACCAATATAAGCGGTGAATAAACTAGATATTGTTATATACATATACTACATTTTTCAAAAAATCAATAGATCAACTAATCATAGAAATTGTTGGAGGCGAATCTCTCGAAAATCAAAATAAACCAATGATAGTAAGAAACTCCATTGAACTTCATATTATGAACTGCCAGAAGATCTGCAACTAGTATTGCCTAATCATATTTTCAAAAAGTTTATGTTACGCCGCTGTCTAAAATGAAATGAAATAGTTTATCTTAATTTTCCGATTAATATGCTACAAATAAATCACATTTTCTTGCAAAGCTTTTGTATTTCGTAGTTTCTGTATACAGACATACTTTGTTACAAAAAGTACAAAAAACACAAAACATTGTTTTTTAAAAATGTATGTAGTACAATGCACTATGCATAATAAACACATTCAAACTGGTTTAATAAGAATCCGACGTCACTTATGCAATTAAAAAAAAAAACAAGATTTTTATGGTATCTAGGAGTATAAGAATGTAGACATTATTATAAAAACGTGAATGAGACAACAATGTGATTTCCAAAAATTGCAATTGTATTTTTTATATATACCTATAATTCTTCTCTTTCCCTGTTTTATTTAAGAAGTATTATAAAGTGTATTAAATATAATTAATCATGTATGACTTATTTATTTACTTGTCGGCAATTGCAAACATAGATTAATGCAGAATGTTGATATTAGTAAAGTTTATCATAACTAGTAAACATTTCACAATCTGTCTTATACAAGTTTTCCGGGAAACAATTATTTATTTCACATCACACAGAATTTTTGCTGCGCAATCAAAATAAAGTTCTTTGTTTCTTATTCAGGATACAATCATGTTGATATTCGTTTTGTTTCACCTTACAGTTATGATTGTAAAAATATCTGTATGTAAGGTAAAAGTCAGTAATACATAAAAAGATTTTGTTTATTGTAATTAACTCTAGTTACAATTCCCAAAGCATGTTTATCCTACAAGTCTGAGACTCGAATGAAATAGAAAAATACATTTTGTTTGTATCTACAGTGTGTTTTAATTTGTAGAATAAAATCCGTTTTTGGTAAAGAAAAAATCTTAAGCACTTGATTTGTACTAATGTGGCAAAAGAAAATTAATCTAGCCAGTTTTGTTTTAGAATTTCATTGCACATATTCACTAAAAATAAAGAACACAATTTTATTATAATTTATGCTTTCCCCACAGTAACCCTTTTTCATGATAAATGAAAACTTGAGAGAGTTATTTTATTGTTCCCGGAATTAAGAGAAAACAATAAAATATGAGTAAAACCGTTCAAATAATCATGTACTGTAAAATGTTTAGTACTTGGTAATTGTACCTCCATCGGCTTAGTGCTTAGATATATTTCGTGAAGTATATTCGTCACTAGCGAAGTGTATTTTCTTCAAATAAAGAAAAAAATACGACCGCATAGACGACTCTTATTATTTTTTTATGCTATACCACTGACTTCAAGATGTTACAGGCTTAAAAAGCCTTTCTTTGACAAAACTTTTTATTGGTTAATTTTTTAAATTCCCATCATATCCGCTGCAGTCAATAACTGATAACATACGTTGTTTTTAAAACAACAAGTCCTGTGGCTTCTTTAACATATACCATATTGTAAAATTGTTTCTAGGTTCTCTAGAAGTCATGTGATTCTTACTAATGAAAAATGTATTTATTTTTTAATAACGACTTTACTATCTGCCTCATAGGTATGAGCTGTTATTAATTTAACCTGTACTTAAGAGCGCAAATTATTGATGCACGTACTCACTGAGTAATTAACAAACAAATGAGAACAGAACGGAAAGGTTGACTGAAACATTGAAAAAAAAAAAACATAATTTGTCAACTTCTGTATGAAAATAAAATATTTAATGTATACTACTGTTTACTATGCAAGATATGTAAATATATAAGATACATAAAACTTATAAGGCACATAAAATCTACATTCGAATGTCATGTGTTTCATAATATGATCTATACGTACCTATATATGTAATTTTATCTAAAGCTAATTAGATATTTCACCTCACCACAAACTAATTATAACCATACCTATTTGAGAGTCGCCTATGAAATATAAAAAACAACATCGATGAATTTTATTCGTACACAACCATATTAATCACCAGAAACATATTAAAAGGTACATGAAACATTAGCTCATAGATCGTGCTTCTAAGCACATACAGAATATATGTGGACGCTAAGACGAAGCATTAGTCGAGTACCGCCCGTATATTAATACAGATAATCTCCTATTAAACGTATCTTTAATTACAGTAATCTCGCGGCAAATTATATTTCTGTAATAATTAACAATTAGTGAAACCGTTAGAGGGCGCTACTATTCATTGATTTATTATGGGTTGTAATAATCGTTCTGCCTGCCGAGATGGAGATAAGTAAACATGGATTCTCGTTCTACTCGGAAGATAATGTGAGTAACCCTGATTTTAATTTTGATTTTATTTATGGCTTGTACATTTTCCCATCATCTGTTAGCGTTTATTAGCTATTAGGTATTCAAACGTCTCACTTAATTAGATAAATTATTACCTTGCGATTTTCTACTTAAAAATTGTGTATGTTACTGTCAATTATGTTATAATACTTAATGCATTCATTGTTAAATAGAGAGACATTAAGATGTCTGTTTAATTTAATATGTTTTTTATTAGTTAAAGTAGTAATAGAAAAGTATTTGGAATAACTTTAAGTAAATCATACCATGGTACCCATGGTATGCCCAGGACATATTGTTGAAGCTGAATATTGAGTAATTTAAAGTCAGATGTTTTAGTTATATATAAAAGCATCTGCAGACGATTCACAAGTCTTAAGCCTATTCGGAAAATAAAAAATCACAATTACGAGGTTAATTGACTATGTCAATATATACGCGCCATGTACACTCATGTCGCCATGTCCCTGAGCATAACATATCTACAACACCATCAAGAACGCTGACCACTGACGTTTACCAATTAATCAGGAATCGGATGATATAATATAGGTCACAGAGCTATTAATTGGACATACAACATTTACAAATTATGGGTATATATACACACATAAGGAAATATCTATCTGTAGCCAATTGTAGCCAAGATACAGGATCAGTTTCTCACATATTGTATGGACGTAAAGCTCTAAATTGATAAGATACTCTTATTTAATATGGGTTGAGAGTGTTCTTAGATAAAGATGCCCCGCATTCAATCGTATTTCATATAAATGCTTAATCAAAGCTATCTCTTAGTATTAATCAATTTTTAATTGCTGTTTATATAACTCAATTTCCTTGTTATAGAGTTAAATGAAGATAGTACCTACATTTATTCATTATATTAAAACTAGTGAGAAAATGTAAACTTGTACAAAAATTATTTGAAACCAAAGCAAAAGCAGCTTTGTATAATGTTATTATCATTTATAGATAAAAATAATATTTTATCGTTTAAGTGACACTCGCTGTATATTGAAGAATTCGATATTAGCTAAAGAAGAGGTCAATACTCATTTCAAGCTATTATTAAATAACCAACATTCGAAATTTCATATATTCACTGTGTTGTAATGGTCAACAGGTTGTTCTAGATATTTCAAGAATATTGATGTGTGAAATTGACAACCTGAGCGTTCTTTAAAGTGATCGATGGATTCTAATAATTATCTGGTTAAGCAAGAAATGCATTATTTTGTTTAACGTTACCAAAAAGTCATTACAAAAAAAAATATTTAGTTTCTCACTCTCATATTCTTGATATTTGTAAAACTTAGACCGAGTCATGGTCTAACTCTAATAGATTGATTGATTAATTAACAATATACTGGGTAATTTTCCAACAAAACAAAGGTTTGACACCGCAACCAAGTTTGCTTTTAGCTTTCTCAATTAAAAAAGTTTTTAAGTTTATTAGTGCGCAACAAAATCAGTTCTAGATATTTTCATATTTTGGCGAAGGCGCTAGTAGCACTGTAAGTAGAAAGTTTTCTTTTCTTCTGTGAAAACACTTTCATGAAACTAATTTTTTTTACAAAAGAATTATACCTATAATTGCAAATTGCCATCTACTTGATGAAAAAGTAATTTTATGTTCATTGTATTAACTGAACTTATGTAGGTATTATATAATTGTATTTTCGTAATTGTATCAGTAATGATAGCATATTAAAGGGGCGATTCTGTATCGTGGCTTTCAGTATTAAAAGCCCCCAAAAATTGCAATCTATCCCTTTACATTGTGGTAATATATTAGTATTCTGTAAACTCTAATTTAACGGGTATAGGTATGTTAAAAAGAGTAAAATTTTAGCAGGGTGCTAAAATTATGTAGCTATCTCGCAAATCTCTTTGAATACGTTGTTGATTCCTTACCAATTAATATATTAATTTATTCGCAAATACTATTTGTATTACATACAAATTCCAACAATCAAATTTGGCACCATATAAAAAACTTTCACTTATAACTTACTAGAAGATTTTGACATAAAAATTACTGGCACTTCAGTGTTCTGACAAGATTTCCTTTCTCAAATGTTAATTTGACGTCTTTTAAAAGTTTAATAGGTACTGAATAGCAGAGTTTAAAATGTAACACTCGCATAACATGAGTAACGGATATCAGTTAAATTTTTAAATAATTTTCAGTGTGCGGAATACCATTTAACTTTAATAATACCATGCAACTTTAACAGGTCCCAAAATTTTAACACTCTATTAATAATATATATACTTACCCTATTATAATACCCTATTTTAACCAACTTTAATTAACAAAGTTTTCCAGGTTTCCCTATTTTCTCGTACTAAATTCTTTTTAAAGTTATAACATCGTACCTAAATCGTTCCTGGGCGCACTCGCGGGCCGTAAAATAATAATATGCTGCTCCCTCTCCCACATAAGTGTCTAACGAAAATCTTTTTAAAAATTTGAGTGAAACATTCGCAGACCAGTACACTACTAGAGTATAAGGTTTATTATCTAATGCATTTAAAGAGTGATAACATCTTTCTAGCACTTGAGTTTTACTATAGGTACAATATATACTAACAGGTACTCGCTTTAGAAAAGTTTAATATATTTGGATAATTCACTCTAGAATTTTTACTCCTGTCATTTCGGGAAATATATTTTCGGACAACTACCAGTCGATAACTGATCGTGTGCCTTGAGTGTGCTCTTTTTAGTCGGAGATAATCTTTGAACCAGTTATTTCTTCTCAGTTTTCAATTAAAAGAAAAAATATTATTATATCTGACATTGTAATGCAATAATCATGAGATATAGAATTTTTATAGTATATTTTTAATATTCTTTATTGGTAAAGTGGATACTCGAAGCGGATGGTTCTTTATGAAACATCGTGAAAATAATTGTTTTGAAAAAATCATTGATCTCATTTAGATGTTCCAAGAAATATATAGAAAACACTCTATATACTAGTATTTCGGCTTGTTAGGCCTTTTTCAATAGAGTAAACGTCTATTACTAAATAATTCCAAGTGCGTTTTCGTTATTTATTTGTTTACGAGCCTACCTCTGGCCATCTGGTGAAGCCCGAGTTTTTAATACCGTTTCTAAGAAGGGCGAGAGTGTAAAGTCTATCTGATCATTGGTAGTACACGGATTTATAATTAAAGATTTTTTAATTTCTAATTGTTCTAACAGATCTAAGCGCTTTCCTTTCTTTTCCCGATGCAGTACCTTTACATTTTTCTGATCTATAAAATGATTGTTTTCTATACAATGCGTCGCTAATCCTGAATTTTTTGCGTTATTTAATATGGTTTTTTTATGTTCTTTTACTCTCGTTTCGATACTTCTGCCAGTTTGACCCACATACACGGCATTACAATCCGCGCAGTTAATTTGGTATACACCCGATTGTTTTAATTTATTAACCCTTTCTTTATTGTTTATCAAATTCTCCCAAAAGTACGCTTGTTGACACTAATCGTTTTACACCCGTTTCGTTCTATTCTGTAAGCTATTTTTTCGCTATAACCTGGGACGTGATTAATATAACTATAGGTGCCTTCTTTTTCCCGAATGTTGTAAAACTCCCGACGAATTAATTTCCTCCTTTTGTTTTTTAGCATGCTATCTATTAGTTTTTCTTTATATCCGTTGTTTCTTGCAATTTGTTTGATTGTACTTAATTCTTTTTCAAAATCTGCTTTTTCCAGCGGAAACATTAAAAGCCTATGAATTAAACTATGGAAAACCGACTTTTTTATTTGCCAGGACTGCTGCGAACTTGCTGGTATGATTGCGTCGGAAGTTGTTGGTTTTCTATAAACCGAGATTTTAATTTATTTTCTACCTTTCTTATTGTTATATCCAAATAGTTTAATTGATTGTTTTTCTCCTTTTCCATTGTAAACTGAATATTATCGTTAAGCGAATTTAAAAAATTGAGAAAGCCGCTCAAATTTCTTTCAGTACCAGTCCAAATACAAAAAATGTCATCTACATAGCGGGCCCAAAAGTGTACATGTGATTTTAAATTATTGTCACTGTTGAACAGTGTGTTATCGAAATGGTTCATAAAAATTTCGGCTAGCAAAGGAGAAATAGGACTACCCATTGGTAACCCGTTTTTTTGTTTGTAATATTTTCCATTGAAATAAAAATAATTTTGTTTAATGCATACCTTTATTACACTTATTAATTCATATTTTTCTGTGCTGTTTAATTTTGACTGATTTATTAAATTGCATAGTACTGACGTTAATTCTGCGACTGGGATTGAGGTGAATAAACTTTTGACATCAAATGAAACTAATTTAGAATTTGTGGGCAAAGACAAATTTTTTGTTAATTCTAAAAACTCGAAGGAGTTTTTTACAGAGTATATGGAGTTGAAGGAGATCAATTTTGGGAGTTTGTGGCTTAGATCTTTACATAATTTATACGAGGGAGCGTTTATATAGGAGACTATTGGCCTTATCGGGTTACCTTCCTTGTGAATTTTTGGCAAGCCATATAGTACAGGAAGAGACGGGTTCATTACTCTCAATCGGTAATTGTCACCTAAAATAGTCTTATTACTTTTCAAAGTTGTCACTATCTCGTTTTGAAATTTATTAGTAGGATTAGAAGGCAATTCTTCAAATTCGTTGCCGTTTAGCAAATTGTTAATTTTATTGATGTAATCTGGTTTTTCCATTATTGTAATTGTGTTACCTTTATCTGCTTTGGAAAGGTTCAAATCGTTATTTTCTATTTTTGTTTTCAAATTAACAATTGTTTTACTTTCATTACGACCGTTTTTAGTTTTCAAATTGTTAAATAACTTGGCTAATTCGTACCTATCTGTCTGTTCTATGTTATCTAATTTACCGACTGCTAATTCTGTATTTACCGCGAGCAACTCAAAATCCTTCATGCTATAATTATTTGGAGAATATTTCAAACCTTTTGAAAGTAACTTAATTTCAAAATATGAATATGACAAAATATGAATTAATAAGTGTAATAAAGGTATGCCTTAAACAAAATTATTTTTATTACAATGGAAAATATTACAAACAAAAAAACGGGTTACCAATGGGTAGTCCTATTTCTCCTTTGCTAGCCGAAATTTTTATGAACCATTTCGAAAACACACTGTTCAACAGTGACAATAATTTAAAATCACATGTACACTTTTGGGCCCGCTATGTAGATGACATTTTTTGTATTTGGACTGGTACTGAAAGAAATTTGAGCGGCATTCTCAATTTTTTAAATTCGCTTAACGATAATATTCAGTTTACAATGGAAAAGGAGAAACACAATCAATTAAACTATTTGGATATAACAATAAGAAAGGTAGAAAATAAATTAAAATTCTCGGTTTATAGAAAACCAACAACTTCCGACGCAATCATACCAGCAAGTTCGCAGCAGTCCTGGCAAATAAAAAAGTCGGTTTTCCATAGTTTAATTCATAGGCTTTTAATGTTTCCGCTGGAAAAAGCAGATTTTGAAAAAGAATTAAGTACAATCAAACAAATTGCAAGAAACAACGGATATAAAGAAAAACTAATAGATAGCATGCTAAAAAACAAAAGGAAGAAATTAATTCGTCGAGAGTTTTACAATATTCGGGAAAAAGAAGGCACCTATAGTTATATTAATCACGTCCCAGGTTATAGCGAAAAAATAGCTCACAGAATAGAACGAAACGGGTGTAAAACGATTAGTGTCAACAAGCGTACTATTGGGAGAATTTTGATAAACAATAAAGAAAGGGTTAATAAATTAAAACAATCTGGTGTATACCAAATTAACTGCGCGGATTGTAATGCCGTGTATGTGGGTCAAACTGGCAGAAGTATCGAAACGAGAGTAAAAGAACATAAAAAATCCATATTAAATAACGCAAAAAATTCAGGATTAGCGACGCATTGTATAGAAAACAATCATTTTATAGATCAGAAAAATGTAAAGGTACTGCATCGGGAAAAGAAAGGAAAGCGCTTAGATCTGTTAGAGCAATTAGAAATTAAAAAATCTTTAATTAAAATCCGTATAGACTTTACACTCTCGCCTTTCTTAGAAACGGTATTAAAAACTCGGGCTTCACCAGATGGCCAGAGGTAGGTTCGTAAACAAATAAATAACGAAAACGCACTTGGAATTATTTAGTAATAGACGTTTACTCTATTGAAAAAGGCCTAACAAGCCGAAATACTAGTATATAGAGTGTTTTCTATATATTTCTTGGAACATCTAAATGAGATCAATGTTTTTTTCAAAACAATTATTCTTTATTGGCTTATCTAATTGTTTACATCTTTCTTTATATAGGAATTAAGCCAAAAAGCGAAGAGGTAAATTATTATCTAATGAAATTATCAAATATTATGTCTCAATAAAGTTTTGTATTTCCTTGTAAATAGAAAGTGAAAATTATTTAATACCTAGTCGTTCGATTGAGATAAACAACAAATACGTATTTATCAAACATGAATTAATATTTTTGTTATAATTTAAAAACTACCTCCGAACTTGAAATGTAAAAATATAATTTGGTCCAAAACGTAAAATATAAATTAATAGTCAAACTATATTTATGACTTCAATCTGTAATTATTAAAATTACAGCAAATAGGTAAGGTAAGGTAAAATTTCAACTGTTGGCTGCTAATACAGCCCCATTTAACCAAACTACCAGCTATGCCAAGCATTACAAAAAAGCTGCTATTAAGAAGTAGCTGGCTCGACACATCACTACTTCATTTTATATGTATTTGAATTCCACATCTAAGGGTAGTATAATTTTTCCGTTCCAATAATTCCTTCCGGAGTTAGGATGGTACGAAAGTTACTTTATGGGCATGGTAAATGTTTGATTCCCACATTTCAATAAATTATCCAATAGACATCTAATTTATGGAAACTTTTAATTGCGCAACAACTATTTTATCAGTAAGAAGAATTGAAATGAAGCAAGATAAAAAAATATAAATAAATAACAAAGAAAAGAGTGTAACTTTTATCAACTTATTAAACATTTAATTTCTTTTCTCAGAACCTCTCGATAATAAAATAATCTTTATAATGTGGAATAGTAATGAAATATGATGGGAAAAAATATTTTATTTTTCGCATAATCTTCATGGAACCATACGTAAAAATTAATCCAGCGTTAGACGGGAATTACAAAAATGCCATCTCCTCTTGCTATTTAAAGTACCAAATTTAATAGTACCTCTGTTGAGGTCTCCGATTTCAGTTTTGTACTAAAAAATAATGCACTTTTTTCTATTTGTGTGTGGTATCTTTATTTAATGTGTTTCGAAATTTAACGGGAAGTGAGACGGCGAACCCCACTGTATATTTCATATGACGTTAAAAATATTTGACCTCCGACCACTTATTCGCCTTATAGATGTTAGATTTATTTATATATCAATTTTTCTTAATCTTCTTCTTTACATTATTACCTAATTACTATGAAGCATTATTGGTAATAATCTGTTTGGTTATTAACTAATGCAAGTACCTTTTCTTCAATTCATTTATGCCGGATCTATGCCACTTATTGAAACACTCTGTCCTAAAAGTAACAACGGTTGAGTATATTCGGATAATCAACAAATAGTATTCCTACGATATCTCTCTTACAACAATGCAGTAATTATAATAATTATAGAGGAAGAACCATTGCCCTACATTCAGCAATGTTATCAATCCAGGGCAGTGACTTATGTTTGATTTATCCAAGGAACTGTATGCACTATTTGCCATTCTCACCATTCAGATAATGTTGTTGGTGCAACAACTCTAGATAAAGTACACAATGCACGTGTTATTGGCAGTTTTGTACCTGTGAATTATGTTACTTTTATAATGGGTAGCTCATTTTCATGTTCTTACAATTAGCACACTCATAAAATGTTTGTTCAGCTTGGGTTGCTTTAAAACGTATAAACTATAGAGTATGGTACCAGTGTTTACCTTTAAAGAGGAAAAATAGTATCGATTCTTTAAGTATGTTGTTAGAGGGAAAGAAAGCGAGCTGTAAAATGTATGTGTGTGAAATAATAGAGTATAAGTTTGTTTTAGTGCCTATACAATGTTAGCAAATTATAAAGCTCTGAAAACGCCTACCACTTAAGTAATTCAAGTTGAGTTATTAAGTAGAAAATCGATGATGCGAGTTGCTGATACTTCTCTTGACTATAATGAGTGCGGATTATAAGACCATTATTTAATAACTATCTTATATAACCTAGTTGAGAATTAGACGTATGAAACTATATAATTAGTAATGAGGAATTGCAGTCTACGAGCATATATAATATATTTTATCTTATTGAGATATTAGCAAACATAGTGAAAGAACACAAAAATTGTATTTCTGGACCTGACAGTTTTTTTTTGTTATACATTTTTCAAGGATAAGCTGGTTGGTAAATGCTGATTCAAAAGTTTTAACTGAATCTTACAAGTATAATGATGTTTCAAACTAAACAGAAAAGCTTTTCTTTCTTTTAAAGTAATTAACTGGTTTTCTTGATTTTATTTATATCTCTAAATAATGAAAAAGTTCATAATCTAATCGAAATATATGGGAAATATATTGGACCAGTTTTCACATTTATAGCATTTTTCGTATGGAAAACTTCTAAGAACTTATAAAATCGTCGATTTATGGTTTCATTTATTAATGGATGCAGATATAATTACTTACAATTTATATTTATATTTATATTTATATTTATATATTTTTATGTAAATTAGTTTAAACTGCCGAAGATTTTGTCTAATTAAACTAACCTTGTATATTTTACCGTTTTCAAGATCACAAAGGTGGCCAAAATTGAACTTTCCACCCTGTATACATGGATTACATTTCATAATCCTTTTTTGAAGTAATCCTTAGGGTTATGCCGATACTACCTACACTGCTGGCGGAATTTAAGGACTAAGGGTTTTTTCTTTCTATTTCACAGGTCAGATTTATAATCGCCCAAAATAAATAAATCATAGACCTATATTGTAAAATTTATAGATAATAACCATTGCACTAGTGTACATTAATGAAAAGTTTATTTCGCTAGTTTGCCAAAATTATTATACCCCTACATTGTACTACATTGTAGTTTCTTTTGGGATAACGCCACCTGTATAATAATCCAGGAAACCAGAAATATTCAAAATAAAGATTCAATCTGTAGTATCAAGGAAAACTTCTAAAATTTCACTGTATAATACGCAATTATATTTCAGGTCCAGTCCTCGATATTATATAATTGTTTACATTGTAGTACATGCTTCTTCTACTTCCGAGCACAAGAAAATGCGTCTATATTCTCCGCCTCTGGGTCTAAGACCCATGAAAAGTATCTTTCACATTTGTCGTTATGGAGAGAAGCGAAAAGGTCAATTTCGGGAAGGCCAAAATGATCTCCTATATTTGTGAAAAAATCCGCATTAAGGGACCATTCCTTCTCGGCATGCAAAGCACGAGAAGGCCGATCAGCCTGCCAGTTTTCACTGGAAGGTATGTATAATGCGAAAATTGAAATATTCTTGACTTCGCACCATTGCTAAATTTCCCTAGCTAAAGAGTTTCATTTCGGAAATTTGACGCTCCCCATTCTATTTATGTATGATAAGGCCGTGGTGTTATCTGTACGAATTAAGATGTTGTAGTTTTACAAAGCATTTTAATCCGTAATATATAGCCTGCAACTCCAAATAGTTTCTATGGTTGTCTGTATCCCGGATGTCCACCATCCGAAAGTGGTTTCTCCCCTACAATAAACACCCCAGCCAGATAAAACTTGCGTTCTTAAAAGTTCCTAAATTGAAAAAATCCCTTTTGAGGTCATTTTTTAAAATTGAAATTTTTTCAAGCCACCATCTTAATTCTCTTTTGACGTCATGTGAAATGTACAATTTGCCACATAATCTTAGTGATGTGAAAGCAGTGCACGATACTTAGCTGTCTCTAAAAGCTTCGTATATAGCCAGCCGTATTTGACCGCTGGGCATGCGAAAGTTATAAACCGAGAAGTTTTGCAAACTTTATAATTTTGCAGCTCTTGCTATCGATAGTCTTCAGAATACATTTCTGAATCTTTTTGCGCTTATCAGGCAATTCCATTGTCATATTTCTGGTATCAATAATGAAACCGAGATGTTTAAATTTGGTGCCAGGAGATAGCACGCTCTTTCCAGTATTAATTAGGAACCCAAGAAATTTTAATAGTGAAGTGGCCAGAAGAGTGTTTCTGGAAGATTTCTCCTCTGATAAATCCAAAATCAAGAAGTTGTCAAACTAATTGACACAGAGTGCACCCCTGGCGCGCAAGGACTGCACTACTGGTTTTAAAAGTTTGGTAAAAGCATAAGGCGCTGATGCCAAGCCAAACGATAAGCAGGTAAATTCGTACAACTTGTTTTTATAGCAAAACCGTAAATACTGCCTGTGATCTTTTTTAATTGGAAGTAAATAATATGCGTCTTTTAATTCAATAGTAGTCGCGTAGACATTGGTACTTAATTAATCTGCTCGCCGTTCGCGCATCCTCCATTTTGAAATGTGGAGCACAAACGTATTTATTCAAGTTTCTTTAAATTAAGGATGGATCGCTTCTTGCCGTTGGGTTTATCGACCAAAAATATTCTGGAAACAAACTGATTACGTGCAGGGTAACATCTTTGAATAGCGCCAATTTTAATTAAGTTTGAAATTTCGGTTTCAATGGTTTTTTGTTCGGTATTATTAAATTTAGTTGGTGCAAACGGTCTTGGTTGGAAGGGTGCCTCAGAAAAAGGTTTCCAAATCAATACAATTGCATTGGACGTGACTGATAGCCATTGTTCATAAAATGTATTTAAGCGACCAGTATAAAAACTTTACCTTTACCTTTTTTCCCTCCGTTTCCTTTTTTTCCCCGTTGCTCCACTGAGAATCCTTCATGTTTTCCCATTGGTAAGTTCTCGAGGTTTGGCTTCTGACCGGTACCAAGTCCCTCAAGCGACGGACCGGTCTCTGTGGATTTAAAGGACGACTGGAAGAGGGAAGGTTCGGATTATATGTCCGTATCTAAGCTCCTCCCCCTCCTCTATTTTGTCCCCTATATAGTGAAGCCTTCGGCTTGTTGGCAGTGATCTTTAGATCCTTGCTGATAGATTCAATGGTCTTTAATGATTTTAGCCTATCCAGTAAATCTGTCCCAAACAGATATTCTGATGGAATACATTTGTCTGCCACTTCCCCCAAATTCTTCACGTGAGGGATGATAAGATTTTTTGATGACAGACCGGCCTGACAGAGCGGTGACAATGCGGGACAGGGCAAGCTTTGAAATTTTCTTTGAACCTTGTGCTCGGAAGTAGAAGAAGCATGTACTACAATGTAAACAATTATATAATATCTTCGGACTGGACCTTCATATAATTACGATCGAACTTCACGGGTAAGTTCATTTGATCGCTTAATAAAAATAAATATATGACAAATTAACTTAATTTCATCAGACGTTTATCAGTTTGATATTAAATTCTGTGATATCACAAAAGATATTTCTAATTACGTTTAAATAAATTTTTTTAAAAAAAGTTAAAAAAGTTTTAAATAAACACTTCACTAATGTTGTTTTAAAAGTTTACAATCTATTCTCGACCCTTCATCAATAGAAATTTCTATGATAAAACATTCAGATTGACATTTTTAATTCAAATGTCATCACTCATCACATGCACTGACCATTTCGTTATTATTATAGTAAAATTAATAACAAATTATTAAAATCATATTTAGTATAATATGTAAAAACATCGGGTTGATTAGACACAGGTTAAAATTATACAGAAGGATGAATAATGAGTTAAATAACAGAAAATTAAAGAAAAGTGCTTTTATTAAATTTAACGGTGACAACTATATCTCATCGTAAACAATATTCATGGAACAAACGTGGCTTCCTCTTCTCCAGAAGAGAAGTGGAAAATCACTTTACAAGTTACCATTACTAGTGGAAAATTAATGGTAACAAAGTGATCAGTATGTAGCGACTTAAATCGCTAGCGTAGCGTATGAATTAAAAATGTCAATCTAAAAATTTTTATTATATAAACTTCTATCGACGAAGAGTCGAAGATCTACTAGAAACGTTTAGAACAAAGCTATTGAAGAGTTTATTTAAAATATTTATTATATATATTTTTTTAGTGTTGGTAGACACTTATATAAATGTCCGGACATGTGTCCAAAACTGTCTGGACAGAATGAAAATGTCAAGACATTTATCGTATCTGTCCAGTTTCCTTCAGATTTAATATTACCACCATTTTCAGCTAACTGAACTAACCTAAAAATCCAATTCAAAATTGTCACAATTGTGTTTGTGTTTTCTATAGTCATTTTGTGGTTTTTATTCCTATTATTTGGGCTTAAAGATGATTAAATCAGAAACTGATTTGGAGATACTACAATAAAAAGTCAAGAAATGGCAAGAAACTATAACCCTTAGTGTTACACATAGCCTAATTCCTTGATTTTTTCTCTATCTAACCACGTCAAATTCTACTATGGCGTAGAATGCATATATGTACGAAATAAATTTTTATTTGAAAATTTCTGAAAATAACGGAGCCAGAGCTAATTTAAGTTTTTTGAAAATTTATTGTTTTGCTAAATATTTTGAGAACCGCTGGTCTTTTCAACAATTTTCTGGGGCCACTATTTAATGCTATTAATTGCCCAACTTTTCTCTAATTTAATCAACTTCGTATCTCTTCAAATGACAAAGATTGTACTTGTTACTCCAAATAATTTTTTTTTTTTAGTTTTATTTTTTCTATAATTTATTTATTTCATTTCATTTAATTTCACATGTACACAGTAGAAACTTAAACTCCTAAATCATAATTTCGTAATTAACACTATTTATTTTTTACTATGTTAACAATAAGCTGGTAAAAGGTAGACGAAAATTGAACATTGTTACGAAAATATTGATTTTTTACCTAATGCCAGATGCCTAATTCTGTTGTATTTCAGAGAATATATTCTAAGAATATATAAGTATTTGGTATCATCTTGAAGCCTATGACATGTGCTGTACAGCAAACCTGTTATATCTAATTTTCTAAAATGTCCGTATAAGTGTCTAAAATGTCCAGACAGTTGTCTGGACATATGTCCAATTTTTAAATGTCCGGACATTTGCCAAGACTATTTTTTTTTATTTAAACATAATTGCAAATATCTTCTGAATTTTATATTAAACGGAAAAACCACTGAAATTTAGTTAATTTATCAACATGTCATTTTTAATTCTAACGTCATCACTTATACTGATCACTTTGTTATTATTAATTTTCCACTGGCAAACTTAATAATAAAATATTCAAATCACCGGGTTGATTGGACAAGAAAAATGAGTACCTAAAAGAAAATTATTAAAGAAAGTGCTTTTATTAAACTTGTGATAAGTAACTGTATTTGATCGGAACCAATATTCTTGGATCAAACATGGGTTCCTCTTTTCCAGAAGGACCAGTGAAAAATTAATAATAACGTGATCAGCGACTTTTGAAATAAAAATGTTAATCTGACAATTTTTTATTATATAAATTTCTACTGAGGAGTCAAGGATCGACTGGAAATGTTTAGAATAAAGTGTTTTAATTTAAATTTTTATTATATACATTTATTTATTTAAACATAATTTCCAATATCTTTTGTAATGTAGAATTTTATATAAAACTCAAAAAACTATTGATGCAATTTAGTTAATTTGTCATTTTTGTTGCATATCATACAGTGGTTTTTTTGGAACAAAATTTAGAAGTTTGCCTTGAGATTCCCTTTCAATCTCAATTTTGAATACTTCTGGATTCCTTTTAGCATTGAAAATGCTCATAGGATCGCGAAGGTTCTCGTATATGGGTATGTTTCGATGAAAAGTATAATACGATGAGCATGTCACTCCGACATGGTTAGACAGTGGGGGACCGAGTAGAGCGGGCGGCGTGGGAGGGTGCATAGTTTGGCATTCGTATTCGTATATTGCAAATTGCAAGTATGAGAATCTGAGCTCTCATGTGAATGTGACATACAAGGTGGGAAAGTCTTTAAGTCGCAAATGGTAAATTCTCAAATTATAAGGTAACTTTTGCAATCTTTCTATAGTTCCACATTTTCTTAATTCATTTTCAATGCACTCCGATGGTTGCAAGAATTGCGAAATCTGTGAATTTTATTTATTATTTACCAGGTGGTACAATCTAAAAGAAACTACAATGAATCACAAAGCTGCACTACAATTAAGTTACAGACATATTATTGCCCCGTTAAGAATAGAATATTTCTTATCAGAAGTAATTTAAAGCTTGACATGTCTCGCTGAGATAATATTTTCACCAGGCATGTAGTACTAATCATTGTCCACAAACATTAGTAAATGTCAAGTGTCATTACTTAATATTAATAAATAGGCGACTGCAGTAGTACGTCCGATGCCAGAACGGCAGTACCATTTGGAAATCAATTATTAGAATTGGATATGCTCGTGCGGCACGCCCCTTTGGTCGTGATAGCATTGTTAGCTTGTTAAGCTCGATATCTACTTTCGCAAACTTACTTTCAGTCAAATATATCGCCGCAGATATGACCTGCTCCGGATAGACCCCATTAAATGGCGGTTATAGCAGATTTTAAGAACACTGAGAAATAGGTCAAGTTTATCATACATACCCAATATATCTTGCATCTCTAATGTGAAGTTATCGAAATATATTTTTACTTAGAAAAAAATAGGAATATTTGAAAATATATAAACAGCGCTCGAAGTAACTCTCATCGATACATTTCCCAAGAATCATTTCCTATGAAATAACAATACAATCCCAAATATATAGAGGTTAGATGGTTTGGGCCCATAGAAGAATGAACACCAGGCCAATTTACAATATTTACCATTTCCCAAATGTAGCACGGGATACATAATTGGCAAATTCCAACTTAAAACTAAATAAGATGTGTCAAAACCCAAAACATTCTTGGCGTTTTCAATTTTTATGACACACTATTAAATTTATGCAATTTTGTTTAGCAAAATGATAATCTACTACCATCAACAATAACACCTATACAGTAATTTTATTTAGGAATCTGTCCATTATGGAGTTGATGAAAAACTGGTAAGTAATTCTTCAGTTTTCATTCTAAAAATTAAGCTCAAATTAAACTCAAATTAAGCTCTTCCAAAATTTTTCTCTATGATCGAAAAACTGAGCTCACAAAAACTGAGCTTTCCTCTACACATCCTTGTATTTTTCAGCAGTGACCTCTATTGTCTTTGAGGAAGACAATCATACTTATTTATGTGAAGGAGATGCCGAATACAACTACTTCACGTGTAATGTGTACCTAATGTGCCCCGACTGGCATTGCATTACTTATGGTTGGTCTCGATGAAAAATGTGACTATTCCTATAGAGATGCCGGAGTAATGCAATGGTAATGCAATGCCAGTCGGAGCACATTGCACGTGGAGTAGTTGTTTTCGGCATCTCCAAATAAATAAGTAGCATTGTGTTCCTCAAAGACAATATAGGTCACTCCTATAATGGCGCCTGCGGAAAAGCATGCATGTCGTTGTCTGTCTATCAATTTGACAATAATTATCAAAGGATAATAAGTTAACAGATAATAGCAAAGATCCAAAGAGGGCACTACGGTGTGCTTCTCACCACTACTAAAATGTATTTAATGTTTTGAATATCAAGTTAGTTTAAATGCGTTTTTCTCAGATTTAGGTAGGTACCCGTTTAAGTAGTTGGAACCAAAATGGCATTTATTTAATTATCAAAATTGTTTGATTTGATTAAATTTTCTTTCCTTTGGAAAGAAATAATTCTAATTGTGGATTTAGTTTTAATTTAGTTTTGTTCCTCTCAAATATGTATTTATTTAGAGGCATATAAAATAAAAAAAATATTTTGTGGGAATTAGAATGAATTTTTTAAATTAAATAAATCAAGCTAAAAAATTAAATTGAGAGATATATTATTAATGAAATCATTTAATTATTATGATTCAATGAAGTAATTCTTCTTGTCATCTATAATCTAAGTACTCAAAGGAATATCTTATAAAGATTTATTTAATATCTCCAGATTGAGCCTTTGAACATTTACATTAATTATTATTAATTTATATTTAGGTATATGAAATATATAATAGTTTTTTCAGTTACCTAGTTTTTCCATGTCTGGCCTATGTTCAACTGATATATTAAAGCACCTATATGTCTATGCAAATATTGCAATTGCAAAACAATAATGTAATCCGTAATCTCTGTGCCAGCTGACTACAAGTGGTTGGTATGTGGATTGCATTCTGCAAATACCAAATTTCCAGTTTTAAAATGAATATTCAGCACCACGTGTTACAATTTAATAAATTGAGGACTTATATAACAACTTTCTCAAGCATAAAAATTAAAGAAATGAGAGAATCATTAACCTCTGGTGTAAAGCAACTAACTACTAGAGGTTGCTAATTCAACTGTATTTTTGCAAAAAATTATAAAATGTATAAGACATAGGTATAAAAAAATACAATTCGCACTTTATGTATATTTCGGATACTATTTCTATTTTTGTTTTAGTAATACTGTAAAAATAATGAAAAACAAATATAGCTCAGCTGACCTCACCTGCTTACCTTATTGTAGATTTAATATCGATAAAGTTATATATACCTTTATTAAAGGTATACATATATAACTTTATCGGTCCTTTTAAAGGTCCTTTAAAGTAATATTTTACATAAAATCGTAGTATTTTGTTTAGAAAGATGTAGTAATATCCTATAGAAGAACATTGTTAAAATATCCTAAAATTGTAACAATATTAAAGTATATAAGCTACTTAAGCATGCGTGCTATGCCGTATATATTTTGTACCTACTTCATTAATACTATATCATTTGTACGTGATTTATGTCACGTACAAAATTTAGAATAGAATGTAGTTTTGCAATTTCATAAGATAAAAAAGTGTATATAAATCACGATATGAAACATAGGGACTTTGTTATTTTTTAGCCGATTATTAATTATTCTACATGAGGTGCTGAAAAGATATGCTGAAGATTAATCGTACTTCAAAACATGGTACACTGAAATCAGCAAACCGCTATGCCTATTTCTCAGATGCCGTAGAGTAAAGGGGTTAAGGACCTTGCCAAATTATTCAGAGCTGGGTGTGTATATAACACCAATTTTCAATGCATCATTTATCCTGGCATACAGCGTTCGGAATTAAAGGATACAAATGAATCAATACAAAAGGTTAATGAATCACTTACATGAGGCGGGTAAAATTTCAGAGGATAATTTTATGTAGATATTTATTGTAAATATCACTCTTATATTTATCGAGATAAGTACACGTTTCCATAAAAATTGAAATTGTCTTAAACGGTCACTTTTCTAGCAGGCAAGCATCACATCTTTATGTAAAAACAAATTTACTCACCTGTGTGACAAATTGATAGGAATTTGACCGATTTGCTAATTGATGATTAATTAAAGATTTGTAGCAAGATATGTACCAGTACGAATATCATGAGAATAACTGATATCACGGTATATTTAAACTATTCTTATTTAATAAATATAAGATAATATTGTCTTAATTCGCTAGTAATAGCATGCTGTATATAAAATACTTTATGAATTCCCGCATGCATAATTTTTCTTAGAGAATTTGTTTTGCGTTGTAGGTCATAAACGATCTCAGTAGCGGATCGGTTTCTTATAATACCGAAAGTAACGATCTCCGTGTACTTGTAAATCTGAGATTACTACCTTTCATCAAAACAAATCATGCAAATTATGAGAGTGGTAAGATAAGTAGGCATGAATTAACAGCCAGGAAACACGCCTTTTCACACTACAAAGCAAATATAGAATGTTATCGAACCTGTGGGAAAATCAATTCTGAATCAGTTGTAAATATTACCGTATTGTTGTTTGATTTAAGTGCAAATTATATTATGTGGATTTAACGTATTTACTTCCGAGAAATGGGCGCCCAAGTCTTAGATGGTTATATACATTACACACATACTTTTGTTGCTTTAAATATTTGCTACTTATTTTGAGCATCCAAGTCACATAAAATTAATTGATAGAAATCAATTTCCCTAATATTGTAAAACAATAATATCTTAATTACTTACATGCGGATCCACATTATCTCTTTAATGGTTTAGAGAAACTATGTTAATATACTTAATATTTGATTTTTCAAGATAGCTCTTTAAGAGTCCATTCACTAGGTCAAAATAAGCCCTAAATCGGCGTTCGTCCCGTGTCTAATTATAAAAAAACTATAAAACATAGCGACTTTTAGTAAAAAAGTATTGAAAGGTAAGACTTTAATCTAAGTCCCTATTTGATAGAATTTTTGGTATTTCTTTTTATTTTTAAAATTCCAGGCAAACAATCTTGTACTAAAATAGCGTATTTTCAAAAATTATTTTCTCTAAAATACATGTATTAAACAAAAATTTGCTACTATAGGGATCTAGTTTATCTTTTGATCTTTCCGGTGATATATAATTTATAACATTAAAAAGAAATTTTGTTGCAATTATTAGACAATTCCGGTACCCTTGCAATGAGGGCTAACTTTATTTCCATGTGCCTTTTTACTTCGGCTTTACGTGCACCTCCGAAATCTTAATAATTCGATAGTGGGAATATATAAGTCTCCACCCATCGGCCACCCATCCTCTCAATCCGACCCAACATTCATGCCTGTCAAATCTACAGAGAATGGACCCTTACGATACTACATCTCGTAAATGCCTTAGGTACTCGATTTTAACAAAAAAATTAAAAGTTTGTAGAATCAGTGGCGATTAATTATTTTTGGTAATAGTACTTTGTGTACCTAGGAGGAAAGTGAACGTTTTCCGGGCTGAAAGAAGAAATGGACAGTCGAGGCGAAGCCGACCCTGACCACTTCTGGAAGCCCTGAAAACCACATTCCCGCCGTGGTGCACACAACATGTTTTATCCTACACAAGAAAAAAATCATAAACTTCAAAAGTTTTTTATAACAATAAATAATTTACAAAAAAAAATAATTTTTTTAAATATTGATATTAAATACAGGATTATGAATAGTGCAATCAGCAAAGGCAATACCTTGTTTATATAAACTCAATAACCGGGTTTGTTCTGAAGCTGTTGTTGAAATTAAATCATGATATTCTTGATGATATGTCACTTCTGGAGGTTCTCTGACAAGTGAAGTTTCCATACAGTTTCTTCCACGCTTTCATCACTTTTAGAAGCTTGAAATGTCTCCGGGATACTTGTCTCGTCCACTGTTTAATAATTAATGGTAACAATAATGATGTGTTCACTTAAAATTATTTTATAATGCGAAATTAAATGACGCTACGCTGACAGATAATGGAAGCGCCACCTATTGATAGAAAAGTTAAAAAAATTTCGCGCCTAGCCATGAAAATGCATACTTTCGCGCCGCTAAAGCCTCACGAAAATATGATTTTCTGACAGTGTAGGATAAAAAATATATTTGGCAATTTAATGCCTTCGGTATTGTGTTTAGCTCGACAAAAAAAGTTACAGCGTATTTTCAGAAAGTCAGCTTTTTAAAAAAAATCTGAAATTAACAACTATGGGGAGTATTTCAGATGGAACTCTATACGTCTTACTAATGTGTTTCTTCAACTAGAAAAACCAGATTGTACAGGTTGTATAAAATTATAACTGTTTTAGGTACTCTAGTTTCGAGAAAAACAGTTCTCCACCATTGATTCTGCAGGACGTGAACATTTAAATTCTTTCAGATCTTTAAGATATTTTCGCGATGCACTTTCTTAAATAAAAGAAGACGAAAAAATTAGCTGTGCCAACTTTCACGTGGAAAATTATAACAAATATACCGATATATAACTCACATCTTCAATGTTATGAATAGAATTCACAAATGAAATAATTTATTAAAAATACCAGATCTCAGTAAAACGAAGGACCAGTTGACATATGCATCGGCAGTATGGGCGATTGCTGCAAAAACGTATATGAAGAAGATCCAGGCCGTCGAAAATATCGCGCTAAGAACCGCGGTAGGTGCATCCTGGTACCTGAGGACAGCCGATATATACCGGGACCTCGAGTACATTCCAGTCCTAGAAATTATCAGGAGGCGCGGAGTCAAGTTCTTCGCGCGTGCCGAGACGCACAGTAACCCGCTAATCCGGGAAGACATAGACTACGAGTCCGATGCGGCCGCTGTACACAACTGGCCAAGACTCCAACTGCTGGACCCAGGATGAGAGTAAGATCTTCTTATGTTTCAGATTGCACCCGAAACAAGCGTAGAGGGCTACGAAGCGACTAAAAAACGACCCTCAGACCTCCCCTCGAAAACGCGACCACCGACAGAGGTCCTGGGCTCACTTCGAGTACCCGTCCCTTACCGTGCATAAAGCTAAAGGGCCAGTTGGCTCCTTTAGAGGTGCATCCCCGGCTACACAGCCATTACTGACCTACCCCAAACCACCACCTTGGACGAGAGCGACACTTGCCGCCCCCGCCCGAAACAGACTATCCCCGGTGGGTTAGACATGCAGGCGAAGAAAGAAGAGCCCCAGAAGATCCTACCCAGCCTGCAGGGTAGAGCCAGCACAGGAGCAGACCCCACGAATCGCCCACACCTATTACTTTTTGTGAATGGGGTTGGTAAAGCATGGGGTCCACCTCTACGAGCCAATCCAGGCCTACAGCGATGGGGAGGGTAAAGAGCGATAATCCCGGGTCATGACTACGCTCAATGGATATTGGCGAGTAAAACGAAGATAGGTAGATACACTTTTATACAGATGTTAAAACTTACATGATGGACTTCCAAACAATAAAATGGCACACCTGGTAGATATAGTTTTCTAATGGTTGGTTACATGCGGTCTTAATTAATAATTATTCTCATAACTAATAAATTTAAATTAATTTGGTTATATTTGAATTTATTCTTAAAAGCGAATTTGCATATGATTCATTTTAACTGAGTTGAATGACCGATTCCTAGAAATTTTTTTATGAAGTTTCTACTTTTAGATTACCTCCACTTACACGAAAGACTATTTTTTTTAAAACCTATCCTGGTTATTTATGTTATTTCGCTTAAAAAAGAAATTAATTTTATATTAAAAAAATCAAGATAGCACTTGGCTATATCACAACCTACTTCTGTAGAGTAGGTTGTGTCTATATTAACACAAAGTGTTTAGTAATGTGTCTGCTGGTAAATCTAATATCTTTAGAGTAACGTGAGTAATAAAAACACAGGTACAATTAAGTAGATCTTCTTATTGCTTTCAAGATCAATAATTAATTTTTATTTAAGTTGGTCATGAGCCTAATCAACTTTAAGGTCTACTTACAATTGGTGTGTAGAGATAGTTGCCAATATCATAAATGTTTTATTAATGTAGGTAACACTTTTTTTAAAAAATGTCATTGTTTTATTGCCAAACATTTATCCAACAGAGTTCAAATCTAATATAATTCTAAGCCCAACTTTCTTGTTTAATATTTGCGCTCAGAAATGGCAAACATTGGGAAATAATTTATCTTCAAAATATAAGAAAATAAATAACGAGTGACAAAAAAAAAATTAAAATGATATGTGAATACGTTTTAGTCAAAATGTCAGATAGATATTTCAAATCACTGATCACTGACGCAAGAGCAGGTTTTTGGGAATTACATTTTTGAAGACGCAAGAATCAAGTCGAGTATTTAATTTTTTGTAATGGATTAACTTTTATTTTATTTTGTTTTTAGCAATCTTTCATTTAAAAGTATTTTTGAATATAATTTGTAATATTAAAATATTTCAATGAACTCGAAACAACGGTTAAATGAATTTAATTAATCAATTGAACAATTGCCTTTGTTATACTTTATATAGTGGTTTCTATTCATTATTTTGAGTATTTCTGTTTCTATTCTATCCTTAAAGTTATAGACGTAACTCTCAGAAGTGAAGCATTTATACTTGTTAAAGGGACGTGGACCTACAGCTTGTAATGGAATCCGAACCACTTCTTGAGGATAAAATAATTTAAAAATATTTTGTCGTCCACATTGATATTTGAAATGAAATCGAATGGGTATATAACAACCATTAATTAACATTCTAGACCCCTCGGTTACCGCCTTTGCTGTAATTTACCATATTATATAGGTACCTAGTGATTGGAAATACATATTATTTTAAAAAAAAATCCTTCTATTCAATTTGTTATTATACAGTTTCATTTATCGAATAAAATTTTTCTAAACCTACTTCACAATAATTACTGAGTAGTTAATTGTTATCCTTGAAAGGGGTTGGAACCTTTGGTGTGAAGATAACACTGACATAGTTTTCCACATAACACCAAAAATACTATACTGCACTCGACGCTCGTTTCGTCAACCAAGTTGGCATACTCTGGAGATAACCATCAGCATTAATCATCTCCAGATGATGCCAAGTTGGTTGGCGACATAAGAGTCGAGTGCAGTATAGTGTTTTGGTGTCACGTGGAAAGGTACGTCAGTGTTAACTGTTATTTGAAGCGGTTCAGAATTATTTTGTATAAAATGTCAGTGCCATCCATTTTCCCTAAACTCATTACAACTTCTTGCGGAAAGTTGTGGTTCGTACACATGTTATTTAGGTACAGTAGATAATCTTCTTCAGTTATTGATTGTATGCAATTTATTTGTGTTGTATTTTAAGCATATTATCTTTCTTCCATACTTTCTTTGACGTTTGCTTTTCTTTATACTCGTAATATTTTTCATATATAGGTACATGGTGATTTTATTTTCCACCACTGGTATCTCCAGAACTAAATAGGATAGAGGATAGATTTAACTAGGAAATTTGAGTAATTTATTTGGTCATTTTAATGAGCAAAACAGAAAACGTATTAAACATTGAATTATCGAAATTTTGATGAAGTATACATTTTTCCATTGCTACAAATTGTAGATATATTTCACAGATGTTACCTAAAAAGTACGTTTATCAGATTTGGTTTATCTTGTATCTTATAGTTATATATCTAATAGTTCTAAAGCTATTATGCTCAAAAATTTGTTGTGGGGGGGAGTGAAAAGACTTAATGGTATCATCTTTTAAATATATCTCTGATATATATCAAACCCATCAAATTTATTACATCAGCGTATTCGTAAAAATAATCTGAAAATTCCACCAAAAAAATTATACACTATCATCATCTCGATAAAATTGAGTTATTTTTATCATTAAAGTCAGTACAAAAACAACACAACCGTGTTTGCGCCGATTTTCTATCTTGTTTGAGTTGCCAAAATATTAGTAAAGGGATATGAATAACATACCACCCCGTATACTTAAAATATACGTATATTTTTATCATTAAGCCAGTACAAAAACAACACAACCGGGTTTGCGCCGAATTTCTATCTTGTTTCAGTTGCCAAAATATTAGTAAAGGGATATGAATAACATACCACCCCGTATACTTAAAGCACCTAACATGATCAATAATTATTAGGTTTGTTCCAGCAGGAGTCCAAAACTGTCAGTAACTGTCAGAAGCATGCGCATTACAAATCTAAGCGTTCCAACAAGAGTCGAACGACAGTCCAGGATTTCTTGTCCTCTGTTCCAGCTTTTGTCAGGGCAGTTTGCTGATAGTTTGAAAAGTTCACTGATTCTTCGGAAACTCATAGTTCGGTGCATGCGCAATGCGCATTAACCAAAACCATTTACCAACTTTAACCTGAATTATTGCACACTGTCTATTATTAACATTATAACTCAACAAACAATAATTATTTGTCAGAAACGGATGATATTCCTCCATAATTTATAGGTTAAAAAATTATTTGGTTATTGTTTATTGTACTCTTCTTTTTCTGCTATTAAGTTCTCTAAAAATCCGGTGTTTCAGCAAAAATCAGAAACTAATCTAAGATCAGACATGCGCATTAAATCACAATCCCTGACTGTCAGGGATTTATCAGAGATTCTATGCAGGAACAAACCTATTATTTCCTATTTTTTTAAGCCAATGGTTAATTTACCAGCTGTTTCTTTCAAAGCCCCGCACTTTTATAGCAGTTACTAAGATGTCAAATTGATAATACGTGAGAAGCTTAACCAACTAAATTGCCAGAGTTTATGGTGCGGATTAATCATTTAATGCAACCACTAAAATTATCAAGATCGTTAAATGAAATAAAAGCATTTGCCGTAATTGTGTAGTGGTGTAAATACACACAAAAGAAATTTCTCTTTCATGCCATTATTGTAAGACCACACACTTGACTGTAATCAGTGCTCAGTGTAAACTGCATAGTTTATATTCAACACTCACAGAGCAAATCTGATAAGTGTATGGGTACATGGCCGAACCGCGGCGGCCTTTTATGCAGATTAGGAAAAGCTTTCGATTGTTTCTAGAGTCCTATTACGTTTTATTAACTCTGAGAGAGTTTATGTGTTGGTATTTTACCTAGTTTTCATATCTCCTACTACTCTGACAGCTGCATGATTATGGAGACATTTAATTGAACCTGTACCAATGTCTATTTTAGATTTAACTAGACATGGTGTTTTATAATACGAAATAGTCATTATAAAGGAGGTTTTTTAGAGATATTTGCGACTTTCGGTTACCCATTAAAACAATTGTTCTACAGGGTGTCCCACGGACCCACGGTGACGAGACATTAAACATATTTCAGAGAATACTTCGATTTTAATTTTGAAAATTTGGGCAATAGTGTTTTAAGCCATGGCCTTCTTAACTAAAATAATGGCGTCCACCTAACGCTTCCGGTTATACCTGAAGTTGATGTCATTAAGTTATTTTAAATGGAACGCCCTGTATATTATTGCAATTTTGAACTCGTGAAATTTTAAACACATTTCATGTAGGATGTCCAATACCACATTATTACTCTACTGAGACATCGAAAATGAGACATCCTGTATGCAGTGGATTTAGTTGTGAAGGGTTGTTGACTATTCCAAAATACCTTGAAAATGCCTGTCGTCAACAGTAAATTTGGCAAATTGGCTTCTCAACAAAAGATTGGAAGAATACTGAAAAATTATTTTACAAAAAATTTAATTTTTAATCGTCCCTGTAAAGACATTTTTTAATAATTTGTTTCTTTACGAGAGTTCTATCTTGCGAGCCAGGATATTACGACCTACAGAACCAGCAAAGTAAATACAAGGGTATCTATCCTACAACATTCATAATTTTTCTTATATAGTTTAGTTGCAATATTTATTATAAATTTGTTAGTGTTTTTTTCACTTAAGATGATGTTTTCACTTAAGATGTTGTTTCACTTTAACATATGGTTTGGTGTTTATAATAACTACTCGTATTATAAATTTCTCATAACAATTATCTATTTTATGTGTACTTAAAATAAACAAAAATTTTATTACTCAGCTTTTACAGGTAGAAAATTTCCATAAGATAATTGAACATTATCTGTGAATTTTGGTTTGAATTCAGTACAAATAAATACAATTGTTTAGATCAAATTTACGTTTACATTTATTTATTAAGCTTGATACCAAACTACTTGTTCATTCATATTTATTCATTACCCAACCGTAATTGGGTATTGCGCACTTAAACTTTTGGAATATCCTTGCTATTCACATTATTTTGCACTCTGAACTAAAGTGCTTTCCCATTATCCTGGAGCTGTATCAATTTGTTGCAAACAACACATGTCCACAGTTCGCATATGTTTATGCCAAATATCAAAGTGCCTACGGGGAGTGCTGTAACTTGTAAATTAGTACACTTTGCTCTTATTCTGGTTTCAGAAAACTAAACACGAAAATGAATTAAAAATGGTTATTTCATTTTTTAAAAAAAATTTTGCAAATATAAGTATCATTAATTCTTAAAACATTTATGTTAAAATACTTATTGGTGTATATAGTAATTGGGTAAGTGTAAATTGCGCTCAAATTTCTTATGACCGAAGAACTTCTGCGCTATCTATATAAATAATACTTAAACACTACTACTTTTGTAAATACAGTTTGTACATTGGCATATACAATTTTTTTAATTACCAGTTCTTAACATAGCTTTTATTATGTTACTAGTTTACAATACTACTGCCGAATTTATCAATAAAGCTGTAAATTTTAGTATCTTCATTAATATCTCTACATTAATTTAATCTTGCACTAAAATTGTTGATCTCTCGTTGAAGCAGTGCGGAATAGCGTTTATATGATCTGTAATTAAGTCTTCAAGATCCAACGGTTCCAACGAATAACAACGGTTCTTATATTTGGCTACCTGAAGAACAAGGTGTACAAACCGTCAAATTTGAGTGAACTAAAGCCGAAAATTTACAGATTAAATGAACCATATTTCCTATAATATACTGATTAAATAAAGTATATTCCGCGTGTACTCGTTGGTTAGGCGAGTTCACAAAAATAGTGCAAAAAAGTGAACAGTAAAGTAGTGTGAAAGATTTAAGTTTTCTCAAAAATGAAAACTTTATATTTAAGCTCTAGTTTAATAGTTAATTTGTATTGATACTAATACAGCAGTCAGTCAAAAACCGAAACATTCAATTCATTATGGTTCATATTATGGTTCAATAAAGTTTTATATTTAAATATTTTTTTTATTAAAATTTAAAACAAAAAGTACCAAAAACCAAAAATTATTACCAAAATAATTATATTTGATGTAATGTAGATGCGTATTTCATATTTCATTATTTAAAAAATTATACAATATTCAAAAGAAAAATGTATATAAAGACAATAAGTTGAGGTTACGTCAAGATATGCTGCTGTAATTCAATGTTAGGCGGTGCATACTGCACGCAAGTAGTTGTTTGCGACATATCTTAAAAATGAAGTTATTTCTTTGCATACCTAGGATTATAGGTAACGAGGAAATATAAAAGTTTATTGAACCATAATATTTGTGAATTTCATTAACAATGTATATCTTAGCGTTTTGGCTTAATTCCTATATAGAGAAAGATGTAAACACTCTATTCAAAGAATAATTTCAATAGAGTATTAAAGAATTACCAATGTAAATTTTATTAAATTTTATGAATTTTGAAATTACTTTGCAATGACTAAGGGAAAGGATACATAACTTTTTTATTATCTACTGATAATCGAACTGAGTTAGGTTTACTATATTATTTACTCTATTATCCATGCACGGTTAATAGTGTACCATTTATAAAAATGAGTAAGCTTTTACAGGTATCTGCAGCTTAAGTAAGGATCAAAGTCTTACACAATTTAAATCAGAAAATATCAAAATTATTTTCAAACATCATAATTTGCTGTACCCAAATCTCTTATAATTGGTGATATATTATAGCAGAAATAATGCCAATACCAATAATTAATTCAAGCTATACATTAGGTTTTACGCGTAACGGATTGCTATTACCTAGTTCAGATTCTCGGGCCTTTCTTGTGTAACCCGCGAATTGCAGTGCCAATTTGTTTATATTTTCAGAATGGCTTCACATCTAACCTATCACTTATTGTTATTTCTGGCAATGGTACTTTGCTGACACATCGCACAACGAGAATCTGTATGTCAGAGCTGCCTTAGAATTCTTAAAGAAACACCCTAAATACTTAAGTGCTTGAAAACTTATCCAAATATTAAAAAACGGATTATCGGTGGACTGTGGAAATTAATAAATAGCACGTCGTCGTTACTAAATGCAGGAAATATTTATAACGCATAATCATTAATTTTTATTTTTTTTTATCTGACCGATTTAAAAAGTACTTTGATAAATATTTAGTTAAAGAACCCACATTAAACGTTTTGTGTATCTTGAAAACGTAAGTGTTTTCAAGATATTTGATTCGCTAGCACCAAGATATAATTTTCTTATTCCGATATCCAATTAGAGAAGAGAAGAGAATTTGATTAAATTTGTGCAAATACTAATATTTTTATTTACGAAAAACGGTAATTAACTTTTTTTATTTTAGTGTGTTGCAGGAACCCGAATATGCTATTTCCAGCATAGGCATAAAAGTACCTGATACATGGTGCACGTACCTGGCAGATTTATTCCAGACATCAGTAGTTTCTCCGGAAGTTCTGTTATTCTTTTCGGCCTGGCTATTTCTAATTTCTTATTCGATGTTCCTAGAACAAAAACTGTTGTTTGAAATCTTGAAAGTAATTACGCTGTTAGTACTTATCACCATAAAAGTCCAATGTTTTGTTGGTGATGGACATCATCATCATCACACAGCATCCTAATTACTGTACGAACCTTAATACAGGGTGAGTCAACGAAAAGTTTCATCCTCGATTATCTTTCAAAGGATTGGTTTCCATGGAAAATGCATGGACAGGTCCATTTTTATTTGAAGGGCGACAGATTTTTATATTATTGACATTTATAAAGAGTGCCCCAAAAAAGAGAGGTTTACCACAATTTATATTTTTTAAATGTAGCACCCTGTGAATTTTTACAGCTTTGGATAAAACGTCCTCTCAGAATTACATTGATATAGGGTTTGATGGACAGCTCAAATAATGATGGAAATACCTATACATATAAGAGTGTTCCATAAATATAATGAGTTGGAAATATCGATTCGTAGCTACGCTACAAACATTACAAAGTCTTTCTCCAACACGTTACTTTTATGGTGACTATTTACGGTCTTATCTGCCTTATTATATTCATGAAACCCTATATCAATGTATTCGTGAGAGGACGTTCTTTCCAAATCTGTAAAAAACACAAGGTGTTCCATTTAAAAAATAAGTTGTGGTAAACCTCTCGTTTTTGGAAGACACTGTAATTTTTTTTTCTATGAAGGAATAAAAAGGTAGGATTCTCTTCCTCAAAGACAAAAAAAGCCATTGCTGTAATGGTACCTTCGGAAAAACAGATCGCCATCTGTCTATCGATTTGACAGTAATTGTCAGACGGATAGTAGCAAAGACCTAAAGAGGGCACTATGGTGTGTTTCTCACCATTACTAACCTTGTATAAATGCCAATAATATAAAAATGTACCCCCTTCAAATAAAAATTGACCGGTCCGAGCATTTTCCATAGGAACCAACCCTTTGATGAAATCTAGGCTTGTGTTACTTAAAGTGTAAATACAGGTATTAAAACTTTATGCTTGAAAGGGGTTGGAATCCTTTGTGTGAAGATAACACTGACATAGTTTTCCACATGGCACCAAAACACTATAATGTAATCGGTGCGTGTTTCACCGACCAAATTGGCATCATCTGGAGATGATTGAAACTAAACCTATGCTAACACTATGTGTCCTATTTATTTACTCCTAATCTATAACTACGGTTCAGTGAACCATAGCGATGGCCCAGTGAACGCGGGTTGTATGGGATCAGTCTTCTATCACTATTCATACTATTTTTACATTTAGCAATTTCCAAACTCTCAAATGCGTCCAGCTGTCTGGAATTTGTTACATTCCTAATTAGTCTTAAATTGCTACTATCTAGTTGTAAATAGGCATAAAATAGATAGTAGCAATTTAAGACTAACTAGGAATGTAACAAATTCCAAAGAGCTGGATGGATTTGAGAGTTTGGAATAGTATTAATAGTGACAGGGGGCCAATCCCATACCGCCCGCTTTATTGGTTAATAAATCACGGTTTACTGATCTGCCGCGATGGTTCACTGATCTGTCGCGATGGTTCCTTGAGCTATCGCGGCAGTTCACTGGGCCGTCGCAGTGGTTCACTGAACCGTAGCAATAGTTTAGGTGAAATAGGACATAGTGTTACCATAGGTTTAGTTTTATTCATTTCCAGATGATGAAACTTGGTTGGCGAAAGGCACGTCGAGTGCAGCATAGAGTTTTGGTGTTATGTAGAAAACTACGTCAGTCTTAAAACTATATTTGATATTCGAAATTATAGTTCCTTATCTAAACAATATCACACTGTGATTTATGTGTGTCTCATCGTGGAATTTAAACTATATCTATTCACCAAATTGTGTTTTCTGATAATTTCCAAACTTTTGTATGGCTTGTTTTTGTCTTATTTATATCAGGTATATTATTGGGCTACGGCCTAATAGAGACAGCATCGTACACAGTAGAAGATGTGTCTAATAAATAACTATCACCTGGAATTGTAAATATTAAAACTGAAATATTAAATGGAATTGTAAATGACTTTTAATTGGCCAAATACAAATAAATAATTTAATTGGTGATATATTTTATTTATCTCAATTAAATCTTTTTACCAGTGATTGTTGCTTAATTCTGGTGGAGTTGTAAATCATTCTGAAATATCAGTTTAATCAGTAGTAGAATCGCTGTACAGTTTGTTCGATTTTACAAAAAAATATCTTGGACAAATATTTAGTAGATATACCTATTTTCAGTTGGCCATCTCTATTTGTGATTATGTTATAGCTCGATAGATGTCGCGTTGTCCTTCAATTATGCCACGAAATAGTCAGGAAACCTTCTTGTAATCATTTTGCTGTATAGATGTACATGTCACCTGCTTTGGTAATATAATAATTTTTTAATGCAATTTTTTTTCTGCGTGACAGAGTGGAGATAAGAGGGTTCACAAAATGTAATATTGAAAGTTGTTTTCAAGTTATGCAAGTTTAAAATTTGTCATTCTGATTGATCTTACAGTTATTGGCACAAAGGCATAGCCTACAAATAGATTTATATCAAATCTAATTCTATATGTACTAATCAAACAATGTAAACTTTGCATGATTACTGATTTATTAACATACGGGTAACTCGATTAAAGTTAAAACACTTGAGCTTGATTGACATTTGCTTTCATTAAACATATGCATGCATGTTCTTGAAATACAAAAAATCCTTAATGAAATAACAGCCGGGAACAAGTACGCGTAGCGCGTAGTTATATTAGTTCAGTGCAACTGAATTAATATTTAAATTACAATTGATAGTAATTTAATTGACGTCGAGTTTAGAAACAGTGATTTATTTCTTGTGACATAGCAATTGTTATTATATATTTCAAAGCACACTTATCGTTTAAATAAGCAATGTAAGTTGTCTTAAAGCAATTTATGGCAGAAGTATCTGTTGTACACACTTCAAGTACAACACATAAGTAAAAATCTAAGCATATTTTCAATTGATCCATTAAATAAATAGTTTATGACATACTACTTGTGACAAATGAGACAAATACCTATAATGTACACAAAACAGCGAAGAGATACGACATTAATTAGCTACTACTATCAGCTTCTAAAAATGCCAGAGGAGTTCCTGCTGTAGTACACAATTTAATAAAATTCAATATTGAAAGGCTATGAATGAACACAAATCTAGAATCTAAAAATGTAAAATCTAGACATGTGTGTCCGAATATTATAAGCCAAAGGTATGCGTTACAGGATGGTAGGTACGTATTTCCGCAGGAGTTTAAAATTAGGACAAATTTTGTTCGCAAGAAGGAATCACTATAGATGTAAAAACTTTATTTAGTGTAGCATTTGTTTTAGATACTAGTTAATTTATTTTAATTTTCAGGGCACATACCTACATCCCTTAATAAATTAGACGAGTTACATTATTTCCTATAAAGACGTGGAGAAGAACTACCCTAATTTCAATTTTTTCTGCAGTTTCTGATTTATAACTGGGAATTTTAATTATTTTCGACTTTGAATTTGGAATTTTATTAATTTACGGCTACAAAATTGGAATATCATTAACTAATTTCGAATTTAAAGTCAGATTTTGCTAATATTTTGACTTCAGATTCTCAAAGTTAAAATTTAGTGAACCTCCGAGTTTAAAGTCGAAATTTAGTAAAAATCCTTAGAAAGTTTTACTTGACTAAATTTTTAGTTTTTAAAGTCCATAAACAATAATAGAAACTATTTAAAATAATAATAGGTAGGGCGTTAATTTGCCTTGTATATTTTTAATAGAAAAAAAAAAATTTAAAAACTTATGTCACTTATTAGAAGTCGGTTGGAATATGAACCTATAATTTGTAATCCTTTTGAAATAAAGTCAAAACAGAAGATAGCAACACTACAAATTAAATGTATTAAGTATTTATAGTATATAAAATATAAACGATTTATTGGATATTATGGACTTTATCCATAGAATATAGGAGATACTTTATAGGAGGAATAACTTTTTATTCCTTTACCAAAATTTAAATGGTCATAATATAGGCAGCAGGCACGCGTCTCAAATAATATGTTCGTAACTATTAGGCCAGTCATTTAAGACATCGTAGGTCGCAAAAAATTGCAGAGTTCCGTTTTTGGAATGTTGTTAGAATAGGTACCAATAGTGTAAAACCAAGTTTGCAGCTTCGAAAGACCTGTGCTAACTGCGTGGTGCTCGAAAAACGTTTTTTTTTTTTTAGACAACTGCAGCTCCATAGGTCTAACAGGTCCCGAGATACAGTACTTCAAAAATTGGCCATTTTTCCCAAAAAGTTCGAAATTGTTGTTTTAGCTGTCTTCCAAGCCGAATATAAGCTAAAATACTTAGCCTACGTGGAAAGTCATGGAAAATGAAGTTGTAGAGCAGTTATTTAGCTTTAATTTCATAATCATAAGCTGAACAATGTAGGCCAATAGTTCCCTTGTTATCAGGAAATAACAAAATATTAAGGATAATGGGATTTTTCAAGAAATGGAGCCTGACGAATTTCAGGACTTTTATAAAGGATAAGAAAGACATAACTAAGTGGAAAATAATTTTAACGTATAAATTTATCAAAATTATATCAAAATTGTATAAAAAATATTTTGGTAGTTTGGGAGACCTTGGGGACGTGAAATGTTAAACGTGAAGTGATAGCGGGACCTCAACTGACTTCTGCGACAGAAATACAGAGCACAATGTAAATTAGTATTTATTGCGTAATCAATTTTATGATAAATTCTTGGAGCTCCTGAGACTCCTCTGTTGTCTAATTAGATCTACTACTAGATACTAGTGGTAAAGGGTCGTCGACGTCATCTTCTTCATCCGACTCGGCCATGGCTAAGGGAGGATTCAGTCAGGTCTTCCCCTGACAAATTTTGCAGAGAGCAGAGCATTTCAATCCTGCTCTCTGGCAGGAGTCGCTCCCTCCTCCGCACCCTTTCTGGCACCTGCAGGACCGGACAGGGTTAGCGGCGCTTATTCCTTGGTTGAGGTCACCGGTGTCAACCCATGCTGGCTTCTTGTCCACCCCCAGTTGGTGGGCTCTTTCTCTAATCCCAACCACGTCTGCACCTGATGGTAGGTTCTGTAGGAATGTTGGGCAGCAGCCTCTTCGGTTGGGGACAGACGAGCGAGGTGGACTTTGGCGTTGACAGCAGATCGGACAAATATCCCATAACGCAGGGAGTGGAGAGAGTCGTCTTCTCCCTGCAAAATTTGTCAGGAGAAGACCTGCCTGAATACTCCTCCCTTAGCCATGGCCGAGTCGGATGAAGAAAATGACGTCGACGACCCTTTACCACTAGTATCTAGTACTAGATCTAATCAAACAACAGAGGAGTCCCCGGAGTCCCAAGAAGAGCCGTCTGACGAACCTGGGCCTTCCAAAAGAACACGACTGTCTGGCTAAAGCTTCGGTTTCCTAGGAAGAGGTGCCGTCTTTTAACGGCCGTCAAAATACGGTGGGTGACTTCACAAAAAACGGTTTTATGATAAGGAAAATAGTTTTAAAATAATTATAAAACTACTTCACAGCTATACAAAAGATACCGCAAAAAAACATTGATGAACTCATTCGTACCGTATGACCCACCGCTTCAAATGAAACGGCACCGCTCTGTTACGTTACGGTGTGCGCTACCGCTCTTTTGGGAAACACTTCCCTTATTATACACGACCCCGTTTTTTATGACGTTACCCACCGTATTTTGACGGCCGTTAAAAGACGGCACCGCTTTCTAGGAAACTGAAGCTTAAGTGGTAAAAGGTAAGCCTAATATTACATATCCTTCGTTGTAATTTATTATAAAATTGATTACACAATAAATACCTACTAATTTACATTGTGTTCTGTATTTCTGTCGCAGGAGTCAGCTGAGGTCTCACCATCACTTCAAGTTCAACATTTCACGTCCAAGGTCCCCTAAACTACCAAAATATTTTTTAAATACAATTTTGATATAATTATGATAAATTTATACGTTATTATTAATTGAACTCAATTTTATTTTGCATGATATAAACCATTTTCCACTGAGTTATGTCTTTCTTATCCTTTACAAAAGTCCTGCAATTCGTCAGACTCCATTTCTTGAAAAATCCCATTTTCCTTCATTTTTTGTTATCTCCTGATAACAAGGGAACTATTGGTCCTACGGTGCTCCGCTTAAACTAAAGCTAAAGAACTGATCTACAACTTCATTTTCTATTACTTTCCTCGTAGACTGAGTATTTTAGCCGATATTCGGCTCGGAAGACGGCTAAAACAACAATTTCAAAGTTTTTGGGAAAAATTGCCAATATTTTAAGTGCTGTATCTCAGGATCTCTTAGACCTATGGAGCTGCGGTAGCACTCAAATTGTAGTAAATTTTTGTAGAACGACTTTTTCCGTAGGATGCACCATTTAGAAGTTATAAGCCAAAAACTGAAAAAACTTTGGTTTCACACTATTGGGACCTATCCTAACAACATTCCAAAAAATCAGAACTCTTGCAATTTTTTGCGACCTAACGCGATTTTTGTGTCTACGGTGACTGGCCTATATACTGTGTAACACAGATTCATGATATACCCCTCTCTCCCTCTTGGCGGAACTACTTGTTAAAGGTCACTTTTTGACATAAAATTACCTTTTTCTCGCATCCGTAAGTAATACGTAGTATGTTTCACCGCAAGTAATACCAACTCTCGATTTTTGTATGGAACACCCTGTATATTATCATGCTTTTAGAATTTACGTCATTTTCTGAAGCCAACGATATAACATAAGTGACATTTCAGCTGTCAAATTACTTTTTGGACTATTACTATTTTGTTTTTGAATTTGGGGTGCCTTCCCTCAACTGTAATTTCAGTTGTGTGTGTTAGTCCCACCGATCAAATACGCATATGGGGAGATTTCTTATTAACTGTAATTTCTAATGGTACCTTAGTATCATATGGTTCTATTAAAAAAAAACTAGTTTCAGCTCTATAACCACTTTGAAGAATTTTCACGCCCTGTAAGTAGAGAAATTGAATGTGGTTGCTATGATCCGTTAGAATTAATCGGGGATGGTCAAGGCACTCTAAATTCAAAAGTAAAATATTTGACAGCTGAAATTTCAATTATGTTACATCGTTGGATTTAGAATATGACGTGGATTGCAAAAATTTAATAATATACAGGGTGTTCCAGATAAAAATCGAGAGTTGGTATTGTTGGCAAAAAGGTAATTTTTATGTCAAAAAGCGATCTTTAATAAGCATTTCCACCACGCCAAATTTTAAAATTGTATCTAAAAAATAAGGGGGGAAAGAGGGATATACCATGAATATGTGTCACACTGTAGAGTAAGAGCATTTTTGAAATTAGTCAGTACGTATTTAAAAATTACGTAAAAATAACATATTGCTCTGACTTCCTGACTTTTTTCGCAGCTAAAGTTTTTTAATTTTTTGTTCTGTTTTTATTTTTAAGTTTAGTTTAGAATTGTGAAATATGTAATTAGGTTGTTATAAATCTGTTTCTCTAAATAAAAAAATAAAACGTTGTATAAAGAATGACCGTAGAAGGGCAATTATACTCACATCTCGTTTTGACAAGAACGAGAATTTCCAGAAACAGGAGAACTGTAATTTGACATCAAATAAAAACTGTTTATTAAAAGTGAAGTGATATTCGATATATCGTGCAAATAGAATTGTTATGGATTGTGTTATACCATATTGTTCAAAATTCGTAATGCAATTTGAGAAAAGTACGGTATCCGCGGGAGACAACGTGTTAATGAAGAACTTTAGTCCGTGCACCAACAGTTAATCAACTGGAAATTAAACTCCTCTGCAGACATTACATAAGGATCGATCTCGGGAGTTTAATAAGTTCTTTATTGGCCATAGAATCAATCGGTTTCTAGGCCGTAAATATAAATTAAATCTCATTTACAATAGTTTTTACGAGCCCATTGAACTCGAGTACAACATAAATTATGAATTAGTGAATAAAACACTGCGTAGCTGAAGTGGTATTATATAATGAAAGCTGAAAGCTGAGTATGGGTATGTATACGGAGAAATATTTGATATCGCATATGCAGGTGTTCTATGAACTTAACAAAAGATAAATTAGTGCCCAGGTTCTTTGTCATACGGCAGTACAACAGTTGTTGAATGCTGATGCAAACAATGGGTGGTTATTCGATAAATGCCCAACATTAACTTAACGACTGAAGCTAATGACAATAAGGATCACTCAGGTAGTAATGTCGGCATATGTAATTATTTATATAAATTAAATAGATGATTCTGTTTATAAACACATTTAGAATTTAAAACATGATTTACCTATTTTTCAATATTATATGTTATGGGAAGATATACTTTAGTACCAAAAAATTTCAATAAAATACTTGAGAATTCAATAATTTAAGTAAATTTTATGACTGGTTTTAAATGTCACATAAATGAAATGTTCTAATATTATAAATTTTATTTGGAAAGTTCCTTAAATAAAAAATGTTAAAAAAATCGATAAATCCAATTAATTAACAACTAGACTAGCTAGACTATATTGGATTGATTAAATTTTCAAGGGTAATACCACATGAGCTTTAAAATTACCAATAATTTTTTAGAAATGTATGTTTTCTGTGAAAGCGAGTCATTTAGACGAGTGAAATTTGTAATAAAACCTGCTCACTAAAAACTATCTGGTTCATTTTAAAGCTCCAACGGTATTTAGGAAGGTTATTTCTCAAATAAGGAGATAAGCATTAGGAAATAAATATAAAATTTACTAAACTCTTTCACCAAACACACCCTGTAGCTAAACTACGCTCATTTATTGAGTAATAAAACTTATAGTTTTGGTAATTATTTAAAACATTTTGTGGGGTTTCTCTACAGATATAGACTGCAAGGGGCTGCTGATATTATTAATGATAGGAAGTGTTTGACGATGAATTTCGCCGATTTCTCTAATGTTTTCAGCTATTTCTATATGGTGTTCTTAATCCATTTGCAGATAGCTAGAAAGGAAGTTTGTATTCGAATTGCCGGTAAATTTTATTAAATTTAGTTCCGGCACGCCACATTTAGTCGATATAAAAACAGCAGTGGCCCTCAACGAATGGTTCGTTATTTTCTTGTCGCTTTTATAGACAGTTGTAGTTCTCGACTTTTAGTCTATACAGTTCCGGTTTGTTCCTACAGTTTTGTACCATTTCCTATTTAATTTCAGATATATGGATTGACTGTCAAAAAAACGGTTTACTGACTCGATTTACTTTCAGCTTTAATAACAGCCTTGCAGGACATAAACTTATATCTGATATCTGAATTGTTTTTTTTAACTAGCAATTTGGGATCTCCATTCTCCATATTTTTTATTGGCCCTTGTGTTGTCTTTGTAAATACAGATTATATTCAATTCTGCTAAAATTTTAACCGTTGATGTGTAATTCTTCTTTAAAAAACTCCATCTGTGCTCGTGCGCCTTCGCTTTCTCTCCAAGCAAACTCATTAGACAGCTAGCAAAATACATTTTTCTGTAACTCTTCGGGGGTTTCTTCAACACAACTATTGATTGATCAATTTTGTTCAATTTATTGTAAGACTAGCAACATGCAGATTGCTTACGTTTATTTTTAGAACATTGTAATTTCCTTCTTTTGCATTTCTTGGATTTAGGGCTGATTTAAATTCGATCTGCTCAAACGGATTTATTTTGTTTCTCTCCACATTAAAATATGTTTCCATTAATAGTTTCGTTGTGACGGTCTAGAGCGTTTTAACAGTGTGGTACTTGTAGGTTTTCTTGTCCATATTGTATTCGCATGTTGAAAACCTACCTTTTAAAATAGATGCAAATTCAGAAACTGGAGAACCTTGACCCATTTTGTAGCTATTCCAAAAATGCATAGATTCAGCATTAGAAACCACAGAATGGGATATAAAATGTATGTAATACTCGCCAATATCCATTGACCGTGGTAAGGGCCTGGTATAGTTTGGGGCCAAGCGGGATTATCGCTCTTAATTCTCCCCATCGCTTTGGGTCTGGCCTTCCAGAGAAGGATCCCATGCTTCACCAACTCTGATCACGAAAGTGATACGTGTGAGCGATTTGTGTAGTCTCCTCCTATCCTGGCTCTACCCTGCAGGCTGGGTAGAATCTTCTAGTGCTTTTCTATCTTTTCGTCTTTTTTTGCCTGCATGTGTAACCCATTGGGGGTAGTGTGTCTCGGCGGCGGCAAGTTCCGCTCTCGTCCTAGGTGGTGGTTAGGAGTAGGCTGATCCTTAATAAATGGTAACTTGACAGTTGCTTTTGATAAGGGATGAAAATTCCGCTAGCGCAATAATATCGATAGTTTTATTTGTACCAAATTACTGCATATTTATTATGGTGATTTGTTAGAAATAAAAATAACACAATAATCTGAATTTCGCCGTAGAAATGCAAATTTGACGGATATATTAACATTTTCGTAGAATATCACAAAATATAACAACTAACATATAAGTAAAAGTAAATATTGTGTTAAATCTAAATCACTCCGATTTCACAAAATACTATGCACCTTCTCAAGAAAACTAAATATGCAATTGTATATTTCCAAATTTTGTGTACCTACATATGAAACCAACATGAATTCAGATGCTGACACACATATCATTTTATATTTAAGCACAGTCGAATTTTCAAGGGCATCAAGCTCTCCTCTCTGTGGGTCATGGCCACAAGGAACATGTGTTAACACATTATTTGTCGTGGTTGTGAAATTCAGCTCTTACATAATTTGCATAACGCATTGGCATGCAAATTTTTACGTGGGCGTTCCACGGTGAGGTAAAAATTAAATAATAACCTTAAATTAAACTATTCTTGCCTCAGTGCACCTGATTTGCATCTCGTCAGCCTGAAAAATCCGCATAGCCTGAAATGGTAACCTACTTTTAGTTCTGGTGCCCACATGGAAATACCGCATGGGTTAATTAATTCATAGTATTAAATGAACAAGTTTCATGGTGATGAATATTCAGAAACAATGTTTTATTTTTTAAGAAACAGGAAGTCTATAATCCGTACGCCTCTTCCAGTGACTATTTCTGATATTATGAAGGAGTCGATACTGATTTGTTTATCTGATATTTACATGTTAAATTAGGACTTTATTTGTGTTAAGTAGCTGACATATAGGGTTTATATTCGTGCACACAAAATAATTGAAATAATAATAATTGTCTGCCAATTATCTGTCAATGTATCACAACTTCGGTTAGTACGAGTGCAAACTTAATTGAATCAATGCCATCTACGAGTTATTCCCAATTTTAAATCAGGATTCTACAAAAACAATGCACAGGACTGTATTCTGAAATATGTAAACACAAGTATGTGTGCTTGAAATAAAGTAATCATCACTGTCATCTTTTTTTATTATTGGTGATAATCTGTCAAATTACTAAATTAGTATAGCATAGCATGAACATTTTAGGTATTTTAAAAACTAATCACAAATACAAGACTGAATTTTATACATTTCAAAAAGTAGATATAGGTATGCTCAAGAAGTAATTACTATATAAATTTTGTGGATATGAAAAAGTCTATTAGATAAATTCAGAATTTGTGAATATCTGTTACGCCACCTAGAAAATATAAAAAACAGGAAACTAAAAGTATTCAAAACGATTTTAAATAAAGATTGAGAGTGTAGTATCAATAAGGCAAATTCATGCTCAAATCATATACTATTTTATCATTATACTATATTCTTCTATTTAATCCCTGACCATTTGACAGAGGGGATTAGATCTTTTACTTGACAATCACACATAAACAGAAAAAGTTCCCTGCTCCTTTTTTTTAAACAGAAAAGTTTGCGATATAGATATTTAAACTTCATAAGTAAATAATAAATTTTATTCACAACCATATATGTAATAAGGTTATTACTGACTTTTTAGAAGTTTGAAAATTAGTCATTACTAACTGTTGCTACTGTTCAGGTCGGGAAGTGATCACTTTCCACCCAAGGGTGGAAAGTGAAACATTTGAAAGATAGGTACTTACGTGATGTTTGTATTTTGAGTGACGTTAATTCTGACAAGGCATCAGTCATCAAAAAAAAACCCTTATATTTTATATTTATTTATACAGAATCAGTTTACAATAACAATAATTTTAGATTTTAGTTTTTTAGCAAATCCTAAAAGAATAATCAACTGCTGTCCGTGTGACAGTCAACAATTTCTGCCCCCTTTATTAAATAATAATGTCAGCGTCATAGAAACGGATTTTCACTGTCTTCTAAATTGAAAAGTAGTATGAAAAAATATGAATGAATAAATGGAGATGGTTGTGAATAAAATCGTATACATACCTCGGCGGAAGGTTTCATTCCTGTCTCGCGCTATAGCTTACCTCGGTGCTACGCACCTCGGTTATCTAAACAGCGCTCGGCAGTAATGAAACATTTTCCGCCTCAGTATGTAATATACTATTACAAGCAACATTTTCAAATACTTGTTCTAAATTTGACAGTAAATTGATACAAGACCTGACAGGTAATCATTATTAATTCATATTCATTGATTGAAATAATTAATCACTGGTTAAATATCCCTAATATTAGACTGATTATATACATAAACGACACTTTAATTGTAGCAGTTAATACTTTTTCCTAAAAGAACTTATAAAAAATAAAATGTATTTAACATTGCTCAGCGAATTTAATATATTAATAGTCAGGTACTTCATAGTATATTATAGTACAAGTCCGGAAGAATATTAATTGCAAAAACCGTGTACTAATAATAATACGAGTTTTGCAATGGCTTTTTATACTTTTCTCATTTACAATTTTCTCCAACGTAACACTATAGCTACATTCAGTTTAAAATAGTTTGTAATTATTCAATTATCATATAAGTATAAATTCTAGGTGAACTGTGTATGTGTAACTATTCATTTATCATATAATGTCATTTTCATGATTGACGTAGAGTTTACATAAAAAATGTAGTAATTTTATTGCAATTCACGTTTCCCTAACCACGACATTACTTTCCCCACTTCCAATGAAAGTCTATTGTAAACCAAACACACATTTTCTTGTAGAATTCTTGTGAGGGAAATGTTATATTAGGTAATATGTGATATGCAAAAATTCCATTTTCTGCTTGTACCTTTATATCAACTGAGAGTAGTATACAGTGGGTCTTACATCAAATCTCACCACCTTCATGAAAACTGAAAAACTCAAAATATTTTCAATATTCATCAAAGCATATGATTATATACTCTTCCAAAGTATTCGATTCTGATTTCCGATTAGTTCAATTTCTAAACATAATCTTTACAGAAAGCTTCAGTTCGGGACGTCTATGTATATCAAACAGCGCATTTTATATAAAATACAGGATTACTTATTATCTTAATTTGACAGAACCGAGATAATTCTCTTTTTACAATAAAGCAAAATACCATGATTGCCATTGGATTACATTAGGCATAAAATAAATACTTAAGAAATAATTAAATAACTAAATGAGGTATTTGTAATCAAGTGAAAGATATTTCCGTGGGCATCAAATGTCTTTAGTAAAATTAACCATTTGTTTTCTTCATGCAGAAAAATACGAGACAAACCGTTTTCATTAAGAGGCAATTTTACGTACTTTTAAATTTATTTCAATCTTACTCAATGTTCGAAATCTTTTTACACAAGTTTTTATAGTTTTCAAAACAAGATTTCATATTTTAAATCTTGAAGGGGGTTGAAACCTTTGGTGTGAAGATATCACTGACGTAGTTCTCCACGTAACACCAAAAAACTATACTGCACTCAACGCGAGTTTCACCAACCAAGTTGGTATCATCTGGAGATGATTGAAACTAAACCTGTGCTAACATTGTGTCTTATTTATACTTAAACTATTTCTACGGTTCAGTGAACCGTCGCCACCTCTCAGTGAACCATCGCGACTGATCAGTGAACCGCCGCGACGGATCAGTGAACCGTGACTTACTAACCAATAAAACGGGCTATATGGGATTTGCCCTCTGTCACCATTGATACTATTTTTACATTTAGCAATTTCCAAACTCTCAAAAGTATCCAGCTGTCTGGAATTTGTCACATTCCTAATTAGTCTCAAATTGCTACTATCTATTTTATGGTTGTTATCAAACGCGTGTTGGACGACACTAGACTTATCTGTTCCATCATATTTCAGATGAGCCATATCTTGCTTGAATCTAGTTTGAATTGACCTTCTAGTTTGTCCAACATCTTTTGATTACAGTTTTTACACCTAATTTCGTAAATCCCTGACTTTTTCTTAGTTTCTATTTTGTCTTTTGGATTGCCTAAAAGTTGTTGTAGTTTATTTCCCGATGAATAAACCACTGACATACCTATATCTTTAAAAACCTTACCAAGACCACGGGTGAAACGAGGATCGTATGGAATAGATATGAATTTTGGGTTATCTCTTTAATTTTGAAAAGTCGAGGAATTTAGAAGTGTCTCTTTAAATTTACATTTCCTAATTTCATTTCATATTTTTAAGATAATCAAACATTTAAAGTATATAAAAAAAATTAAACAGAAAGATCAATGCAATTCTTTACACAGGTTGTTACAGTTTATGGGGAGCACACCGTATAATAGAATATTTAAATGTTGGAAATAGCAAAACGCTTTGACAATTTCCCACGAGTAATTTGCTTATGTTTTTCTACAGTCCGCAGGTCTAGCGCATTCACATGTTCAGATTGATTTCAAAAGTAAAAGGCGGTTGTCTTTGAGGCAGAGACAAATGAAATAGATACAACGTTCCCCCGTCGGCTAAATAAATAATCGGACTTGGTCATTTTTTTATAATCGACCATATAATCGAGTGACCGTATTTGGTCATACACGAGCTTTTATGGAAGATTACATATTTGTACCCTGTCTTTTATGATTGTAAATAATAGGAAACCACCGATTCAGCTGCGGAACTCGAAGTTCAAATAAGTTCTGTAATACTATGCCTGCAAGTCTACTAGATCTACGTATACGGAAAGCGTACTCTTTCCGTTTTAATGGTTAGATGTTTATTAAACGACAGCAGTATTAATTTTCGCTAATAAATTATGGCTACTTTCATAGTAGGACATGCTGCAAGTTGATGAGAAAATTGGATTTTTTAGATTCATATGCTTATAGGGAATTTATTTATAACAAGATTTATATGACGATTTTTAACGGTTTAAATATATAGGCTATTTTATATAATATATTATATAGTGTGACACAGGTTCATGGTATACTCCAATTTCCCCCTTTATTTTTTTAGTAAATTTTCAAATTTGGCATGCTGGAAGTACTTAATAAAGACAACATTCTGAAAAAAAAAATACTTTTTTGTCAGAAAAAGTTCCAGTTCCAGTTCCTTCCAGTTTTATCAGAAGTAATGCCAACTCTCGATTTTTAAATGGGACACTCTGTATATTATTATATTTTTCGAATCTACGTCATTTCCTGAATCTCATGATATAATATAAGAGATGCTTCAACTGTCAAATTACTTTTTGGACTCTATTTTACTTTTAAATTTAGGGTGACTTATCTCAACTGTAATTTCAGTTCTGTTGGTCCCACAGATAAAATAAGCATATAGATAGGTAGATTGCTTTTTAGCATTGCACAATGCACATGGGTAGATAGCAACAAAAAAAAATAGAGTTTGTGTCAAAACCATTCTATTTCTCACTTACAGGGCGTTAAAATTTATAGAGCTGATACTAGTTTTTGTTAAATACCATAATGGCACCATTAGAAAGTACAATTAATAAGCAATCTACCCATATGCTTATTTTATCTGTGGTATCAACATAACTGACATTGCAGTTGAGAGAAGGCACTCTAAATTCATAAGTAGAATAGAGTTCAAAAAGTAATTTGACAGTTGAAATATCACTTATGTTACATCGGTAGATTCAGGGAATGACGTAGATCCAAAAATAATGAAACTAACAATATATTAAACCCACACCCCATATTTTCAAAAGGGTACAATTCTTTTCAAATCTCTTATAACCACGAAAAATACTTAAAGAAGCGAAGATGTATAACTTTCAATTTATTGATGCAATTAACCCCTGTATTAGAAGACTGATAAACTTTTTAATTATTATCAAAAATCTGTAGAAATATGTGGTATATCCAACGAGAAGAATCACGTTATTTTGCCTATATACAAGGTGCTACAACACAAATACGTGTAAGTTATTATTTGTGAGAGTAAAAATATGATTTTATTTTCAAAGCTATCTAATTAATTAATCTCCTACCGTCTATGTTCCAGCGAGGTATATCTTCCTATTTATTTTATTAATCCAAACAAATAAATAACATTTTAATTAATAAGAAAATAACTAAACCTTTAAACAGGTTAAATACAATTAGTTTAGTCAGTAAGAATTTATTTCTGAAACAATTAGTACTTCCTTCTTCGTCCTTATACCTTTTGTTCTACATCGGATACGAATCTCCGTGTCAATTTGCTCTTCTTCTTCCAAGTTCATCTACTCCCCCTTCCCAGCTTTTTCTCGCACTTTCTCTTAAGCCAACTTCTATTTCCAGAAGTTTTGCATGGTCTAACTCTCCTAAGTTGATTTGTTCCATTCTCATTCTATAATCAACCCACTTCAAGAATTGTCTGTAGATTTCGATGGATCGATCTTCATTGCTTAACATTCTCATCCTTTCAGAAGCAGCACAGTAACTAATAGAATTTTAAATCAATTTCTTAATCTGTGCTTATAAATAAATAAATAATTACCGTATATAATGTTTGTTTCCGTCTCTAGACATTGTTCAGTTTTACCTTTGATCAAATGGCTTACTCTGAATACTTAACATGTTGCACAATGAAGTAGAGAATTGACATCAATTCCAGTACAAAGAAATTTAAAAATACCTTCAAGGACGATGCTAATAACTACATGCGGCAGCTGCTGCTTGTTTCACCATAATAACGTATCGACTTAGAGTAATATTTCATAAGCATTGTATTTAAACAGTATTATATCTGGTCTTGATTAGTATCTAGTAATTTATTTTATTTAAAAAAGAAACAGAAAATAAAGTGCAGGAATATGCTCTAAAAAATTTGAATTATAAGGCCCCTTCTCTTTTACAAAGTCCTTAAGCCATAGCAGCTAAGCATAGAATTGCAAATATAGGTACTCGACTTGCAACCCACATGTTAATGAAAACTAATAATATCGTTCAGAGATAATTTAGCTTCTTGACAGCGAAAATTATTCTAAACGGGTATACGCTTTGAGAAAACGATTTTAATCTTAATACTTTGGCGAGTCCTGATTGGCTACAATGATAAATTATGAGTGGGAAAGCATAATCTGCTTATGCTTTATCATTTAACACGCCAATCACTAATCACTGGCGTGTAATCTATCATATTAGGTAGGTATAATGACACTATCTAACATACCTATTTCATTAGAGTATGGCGAACTTTTGCTCCACGTCATATCACACCAATTACAGTGCAATCGAAATTGCATATATAAAAAATCCTGAATTCAGAAACATCCGTAAAATTATATTGGTATAGCAAAACATTTGCCTCAACAGCACAAATAACTTTTATATTTCTGTAGGAAGAAATTGCATGGTAAAAACAACAAATAGTATTCAAATTCACGAAAGTAATGGCTGAACAAACTTTTAAAATTTATATAAAAGGCTGTTTACGGGCATTTTAGATTATGGATCGCCCACCAGGTGTTTGAGGTGAATCGTTGAGTACGATATACAACCTGGTCCCTCAACGGGTGAATACAGTACTTAATAAAAAAATGATGGGGGCTTGCTAAGAAAGAATACAGAAAATTTGATTGTGTAAAAATATAATGAAGAATCTTTATAAGGGCACTTCATCCACTTTTAGTCTAGAGATAGAGTTAAAGATACTTACTTGAGTTACATAATCTTTGTATTGATAATGAACATTTTGCTCAGAAAGTAAAAATCTATTAAAGAAAAAATTAGGTCGAGTTATCAAATTACAAATTCGAATTATCCAGTATCATAATCTAGGTGTAGACATATAAATTATATCAAAAATATAGAATGCTTTTATAGAGATCGAAAATGAGCATCCTATATGGAGAATACGTCTAAATCTAGTAACTCTGGTTTTTTGTATTGGTAACTATGATCGCACTAGCAGCTAGCTTCGGATAGTCGCCGGGGGGGAAATTCGAAAATCGAGTCAGTCTACACGTGACTTGGTTTATTTTGAACCACTTTGAATTTTTGGAATAATTTTCATCCATTCGCCGCAATTTTTAGCTAGTAAAATGGTAAATAAATACTAAATGGCAGATTATATTACATATTATTAATCATTGAATGATGCTTACCGAAATTTTAGACAAATTGAACTTTTAAAGCCGAAATTTGCTCAAAATCGTTTTATTTGCCAAATCCCATTTATCTCACTATTAACTAAAACAATACAGTTGCTCGGAGAACACAATAAAGCATAGAGTGGCTATTTTTGGATGTGGCATATAATGGATTTTGGCATTCTATGTTTTTTAAAATTTCTATGGGTGTAGATGGATATTATGATAAGAGTAAGATATAATTTATATAAAGCTAAATTTATAAGACCCATAATGATATATTTGCTACTTTCTTCCTTTTTATATTTTGTTTTTGATAGAATGTAGACAAAACGGATGGAACGAATGGAGACACAAAACAATATTTTTCATATTAACATTTCTCTGGTGCAGTATAATTTCTATTTTCACAGTCGTTTTTTCTATAAACCGGGGGATTTTCTAAACCGCGCTGAATTTAATTTATTACAACACTTACTGATTTCTATAGTAAACTGAAGAAATGCATGTACTTCCATAGATGCGTCCTTGAGTGTGCAGAAACTTTCCCATACCATTTAAAACTGTGCAAAAATGAACAAAACGATAACATTAACCATGTACATTATTTTTAAATTAGCACGTCCAGGATTACTTGCTCTGAGCGATTATTTAAAATAACACTGCTTGTAGAATGTTTCCTGAAAAGTAATATTTCATATCCAAGAAATATACTTTCCATTTCTACAAGTTGTAATTAAAATTGTTAAATAAACACATATGCAGCTTTCATGTAATGGTAAAAGATTAATAGATGCATAATTGTATATGAATAGATATATTCATATATTTATAATAACAGTGCCATGAGAGTTTTAACATCGATGCAAACATCTTCAACATCCATATTTAGAGGTCTACGAGCACAAGGTGTCTTTGGAAAAAAATTATATGCAGAAAATCACACAACAGAGCAAAAGTTTTAAAATCGCACAGAAGATATGTAAGGATTAATTTCCTGTTATTAAGTTCCTAACTGAATTTTTAAGAATGGAAGATATTGCTTTCACCGTATTTTTATCTACTGCTGTCTGCCAATATAGACCTATATTGGTAATAAAAAGATGTAAATGTAAAATAGAATATAGTTAGCGCCTTTGGCCAATATTTCTAAATGTGTTTGATGGTTTTGTGTTTTTTGTGTTACAAAAAATGTTACAGGGTATTTTCAGAAAGTTTTCATTTTAAAAAAATCTTAAGAATATTCACTTCTACATACCTAGGGAGTATCTTATAAATCTATAAAACAAAACTTTCAATATTTTTTGTGTTCTTCTTATTTATTGGCGCATGCAGTGTGCAATAACTTTAAAAACCATTTAAGAATAATGATTGATGAAACAGTATTTTCATCCTAGGTGGCTCCATCCGGGTGGCCTAGAAAACGAATGTATTTTATAACTTGACTAACCTGACAATTATTATTATTATGAGCGGTTTGACATTTAATTTAGACATTCAAATTGACCATTGCGAAAATAAAATTCCAACAGAAATAACCGTTGGTCTTGCGTAAACTGAAATATTATTGTGATGGATTTGAATTAAATTTAATATTAAGTAAATAAAATGCATTTTAAATTACACTTAAAATTATTCTTTGACCTGGTTCAGTTCATCTGTGACACTTTTAAAAAATATATTAGACTATTGTGGAAACTAAAAATGAAATACGTTTTGTAATTCAAAACCGGCGACTAATAGATTTTTTGATAACCTACTAAAACAGTTTGTTTATTTTGAGCAATATTTTCAATTTATTTTGATATTTAATTTTTAATTATTAGTGGCGTATTTTCAAAATAAACTAACAACTAGAAGCGATTATATTGTTTTCTCTGTGGAGAATATTAATGTTAATAATGTTATATGAAATGGATACTGTATACACATAGATATTTAGTATTTATGAAAATGATTTAACTTTTCCTGAAATACAATAAATTTTAAATAAACTATTCAGCTTACAGTATGCAAATGTATTACAACCGCGGCAGATAATATTTAAAACGTTAAAAACGAATAAGAGAAGATTGCTTTGGACTCTGTTATATAAAAAAATATTACTCTTAATCGATCGATTATTATTCCAATAAGAGAAGAAGCCATATTTTACGGCTTAAGAAGCGGCAGATTCATAAAAGGCCATTGAATACATACATAATTAAACGTAAAGGTACAACTTTCAGTTTGATACAATTACTGTTCAGAAATTGACTCGAAAAAACTAATTGCAGTTCGCTTAACTGATACACAGCGGCTGGCCCAAATACATACAAGCCTATAAAAAATCCCAATTGAGCAATAAATGTGCAATACATTAAAGACGCCAACGTGTTTTCCTTTTTTTACGAGTTTCAAGCAGGTATGTATGTATGTAAGTGAATATCAGCCCACCACCTAACTGTAAGCGTGAAATTATAACGTTTATAAAGCGAGTGGGCTCTCGTAGGAATTACTTTCGCTACTACACCAAGGCAGGTATGAATGAAGAAAGAATATGCCACATTGCATATTTGATTACGATAACACCTTATGATAATTTCAAACAGGTTAAAATAAAGAAAAACTTGTTTAAACCAGCGTGCATATAAAGTATCTTGGAATAGTTACCAGAGGTATTTCTCCCTTACAACTTTTATGAACTGGATACAAACTACAAACATGAGATATAATATACCATTTTAACAAGAATTTCGTCCCTTTTTGAATTTATAGAGGCTTTATAAATTGTATTTTAAATTGCAAGTTAGGTGGCTGGTATAAAATACCTATATTCTCAGGTGTCTACTAATTTAAGGTACTTATTTATGTATAATAAGGCTTAAAATGTAATTTATTTTTTTAATGAGTGTTTTAGTGACTTGCGTTTCTTTGTTTCTTTTCCATACTCGCAAATGTACTTATATAGACAATCAAAATGCGTTTTCGTATTTTCTAATTATCTTCTCATTATCTTATTATTTTATTGCAATATTCATTTTATATCCTAGTCATAATATTGATAACTTATAAACATTTATAGTTATTGTGTAGAAAATACGTAATTACCATGTCTATTCGAATTTTTTTATCTTGCCATATGTTGAGAAAGTCAATATCATTCCTGCTTTTAAAAATACATTTACAATTAAACCACTATTAGGTTTCCCGCTTCAGAAATCCGGGATATACAAAATAAACTGTAGTAATTGTAACAAACTGTATATCGGCCAAACAAAAATAAATATAATAACTAGATTTAAAGAGCATACATATCCCACAAAAAACTTTAATGTAGACAAGTTGGCTCCTATAGCCAATTTATTGTATTTAATATTTTTTTTATTCTTTAATTAATTTAGTTTATTTAATTTTGTTAGATGGTTCAAAGAAAAAATGCCAAATTTACAGTGACCAATGTAATACAGTAACATCGAACAATGTTGAGTCTAGGTTTAAGAAAAGCATCTTAGGTAAATAATAGAAATATAAAGTAACCAGAATTTTCCCCATAACCACCTACAGCGATAAATAGCACCTAATATCTTAACCTAAATTATAAGTGAAGCTAAATGGCCCAAAGCCCAACTGCAGATCACGACTAGCTAAATATGCAAAAATGTAAACTCGATAAAGTGGAGCAATTGGTATTGTATCTAAAGTTCAACTGAAAACATAAAACATGAACAAACCTGCCCGTGGGTCTCACGATGATTTAAACCAATTTATTCAATATTTACCGGAAACCACGAATCATTTTGTTATTTCGACTAATAAGGAAATATATAATTGTATGAAATCGATAGTATGAAATTGATCCCAAACAGATTTATTTATTGAAAGCTAAATGAAACTACTTATATGTTTTGAAAAACATCTATTTTTCAATGATGTCCGTCAAATGTTCGTCAAAAAAACATATGAGAAGAATGTTAAGGTATTGCTCAAAAAATATATTTGGCAATGTTTCTGCATTTTTGAAAACTTGCGGAAATCTGTAAACAGTCAGTTTATGACCACTATTATTTAGTAACCATAAATATTTTAATTATTTTATCTTTCAATACAGTTTAAATTAATTTCGTCGTCATTCCAGAGGATAAATTAAATAATAAACTAATTTCGTTGTAGCCAGATTAAAGCACTAATGGAAATCCGGCATCAAAACTAAAAACTATATTTTATATTTTCTTTTAATTTCTTCAATAAGAAACAATAAAACAGGACTTTCAGCCAAATACATGGACAAATATCCATACTGGATATTTATTTATTTATTTATTTATTTATTTATTTATTTATTTATTTATTTATTTATTTATTTATTCCAGTAATCTACAGACATAAGGTCCAATAAGTGATAACAATTTTAAATGTTATACTTACGCATATTATCAAAACTATGTTGATATTAATTAAATAATATGGAAAAAAGAAACAGTTAACATTAACACAAAAGAGGGGAAAAAACGAGAATTTAATTACATATTATAATCCACTTTTTTATGAGAATAATTTTATTATTCAAAATCTTATGCAAAATAAGAGGACAAGATATTTTTCTCCTATTCTGTAATGTACAAAAGTTAAATTCTTCTAAAAGTCGTTGGAATTTTATTTTGTACGCGAATTGCGAATTACAAAGCCTAATATTTTACATGTATTTTTGGTGATTTCTGCAACATGCGCATTAAAGGACAAACCAATGTCAAAGTAAACACCAAGATCCTTAATTTCGGTTTTCCCTCTAAGACCCCTGTTATTTATGGTGTATTTACGGTTTATGATATTTTTTTCTTTGAAAAATTTAAGGTATCCATTTGTTCATATATCTGGGGAAAAGTCTTCTTTTATTGTTTTGTATTGAAGAGATAAATTTTAACAGCCCACAACTTTTTCAATATCATAATTTTCCTCTTAATATTAAAATCTAAACGTTTTCCAGAACTAAAATATTAGTACTCCACAGAAGTAATCGTACATTTTTTATATTACCTATTACCTTATTTAACTGTTTACGTTTTTATTGATAGGTAAATAGCAAAATAATATACTTAATGTAAGATTCAATGAAGATTTAATTTTCCTTATAATACATAAACTAGGTATGTACCGGCGGAATAACCTCAATATAAACGTGAACTATTGGGGAACAAGGGGAAATCGACCGAGGAATAATTTTGATATCTTTCAGATTTTATCTAACAAAATAAATATACTTTCCAACGTACCAATATACATCCAATATACCAAACTTTAACTAAGAGTCGACTTAATACCCTGTATGTAATTAGATAAAGCCTAGTATATTGTCGCAATGATCCCATGACAGTATATCTACCTGCTTGAACTACTGCACAATTCATCATCTGTGAAAAGTAGTTTATCTATACGATGACTTCAACATAAAATGTGTCTTAGTAGTACACCCGTTAGCCGCAGCATCGGTTTAGTTTAATTGTTATTGTGCCCATATATTCATTGTCAACTCATTAACTTCTGTGTCAGTGAATGTTAACTAGAATCTCTTATATAACAAATGATATCTAACTGTCTTACAGGTTAAATCTTATTTGCAGTAACTAAAATTTTGTAAGGTTCAAATTAGCGCAAGTAAATAAGTTTATATATGTATTTATCTTAGACTATGTTAAAACAATAATAAAAATTATATTTATATAATCAAGGATTCATTCTTAGGAAACATAAGTGTCATTAGTATGATGATATGTTGTTAGTGATCAGTTCTTTGGAAATATTAGTGGTATGAAGCTAAATACTAGGACATATATTTGAGTTTGTCACCTTAATAACTTAAGATGAATTTAACATCACAACCGATAAAATAATAAAACTACCTTTAACACTGTTACTGAATAGCTGGAAAAGGACTATTTATAAAAAATAGCAGGAAAAAACGGTAAGTTTTATATTGAGGGAAAAACATTTTGATTTTACATAAGGTGCAAGTGATATATTCTTTCTATCCCCGTCACTCAGTTTATTCCTAATTTCTGGAGTGTTCAAGATTTCTTCAAAACACAACTGTGAAAAACACTTAATTGAAAAAGTCTGGCTACTAAACCAATTAAGACCTTCTAGATCTATAACGCAGTAGTAAAACTTAGCAGTTAAGACAGGTTCCTTAGTATGCTGGACAAAAATCTTGCATACAAATTCTCGAGTCAATATTATGGGCACGAATCACAGGAGATATAAAAAACCTGCAGAATTAGAAATAAGAATATTGTGCAGAATTAGATATAAGAACACTGAGTCTTCCTTCATTGCACATTATAGCAGGAGTTAGACCGCTATTGGTCCATTAAGACTACAGGAGAATCGGAATTGACGTCTGATTAAATCTAGGAATAGTAGATGTCGTGAATTATTCCCTAAATTCTATTCAGCTACTCTACATGGTACGTTCTCCAGATATCTACCTTGGAGCTACATAAAAGCGCAAGGTCATGCTAATCAACTGAAATACTTTCAAGATTATTACTGAAAAACCTACGTATTGCAATAAATTAATAATAAAGCTAAGTAAATTGTTAAATAATCAGTAGATGATAACATAGACAAACCTACTGGATAATCTTGCTTTTTATAAAGAATCTGTCACAAATAATTACATTCTGCAACCCATACCCTATGTATTTGCAATGCTCTAACACTACAAGGCATCTTAGGATAAGAGTATATAGAAATAAGAATAACAGCACACATGTCCTCGTAGGCCCAATAAAAAAAACTCCATGAATTGGAGTAGCTCACCAAAGATCCTTAATGATTTTATAAAACTGATTGCAATCATCATTCAATAATTACATTACAATTAACTTGTAAATAAATATTTGGAAGATTCTAAAAAAGGATTAAAAAATTGCGTTATTTCTAAATCTAAGAAGATACTCGCGAAGAATTTTAAGGAAAGTATTGACGGAAACGAGTCGAGACATCTTATCATTCCAAAGACGAAAGTAGTTTTCAATTTTTTTAAACGAAATACCTTACTACACACTTAACATTAATGATTTTGTACATGCACAGAGAATTAACAATAAAATTCCCAATATTTAACTTGGAACTGTTGAAATAGTAAGGTGATGTTCAGTAGAAAGATTAATATGAGCCTCCGGTATCGACTACCCACACTAACAGCTTTGAATAAACACTGGTTATTACAAAGTGACATCCATTTATTAATTTGCATAGTCAACACGGGCAAGTAGCTGCGAGTTATTCCATCTAATACGAAAATAAATAGTTTCTATTTCGCTTACTGCTTCACGTACCTCTTAATAGTTTATTGATAAAAACTGAACTTCATGTACAAGTCCACAGGCATATTTGTTTATACCTATAGCTATAATGAAATTTATGTTTTCAATAGAGGTATCTGTATTTGTGTATGAGAGAAGAAAATGGATAGTAATAAATTAGTCTGAAAAAATATAGTTTATTACTATTCCTTTAGTAGAACAGACTATTATTTCGTGATTTGAATACAATAGTCAATATTTCTATTTAGTTACTACCAATTCGGGATTTTGTTATGAATTCGCAATAATATACGACTATATATATATTTTTTACTAGACATTAGAAAAGCATTAAGTTAAAGCCAGTAGTTTGATAAGTATTTATGTTGAGTTATGGTAAGTGACAACATTTATACACTTAACAGAATATAAATATAACAACTTGAAAGAAATGTCTGAAGAAAATAGATATAAAGGCAACTACACCTTCTTTAGGCATTTTTAAACATTGTTCAGACATATTTTATAAATTCATACAATAGCAAGTAACTCAATAATTAGTGTGAAGACAATACATTTTTGAACGAACCCTGAGGGACAAAATGTTAAAGAAAATTAAAGCATAAGAGAAAGAGTTCCTATACATGATTAACATTTATTTTCTATCTGCATCCCTAGAAAAGTATCTTCTTTGTAATCAGAAAAAGTACAATAGAAAATATTCCAAAACACTTTTAAATTGGTCTTGAAGCACTTAGGTAGGTTAAAAAAATTCTGGACTATAGTTTGCGCGGGGCTAGAACCCCTAAAGCCCCCCCATTCGCTAGACGATATTGAAGCAACCAGATTGTATACTGTAATTGTTTAAAATTTCTAGCAGATTCAGTTGTCATTCTAGCTTTCTGTTCATAAGGGGATGTACCTCCTCAAATGTTATATCTTTATCTATCAATAGCCACCAAAACACCAGGAAATTTAGTAAACAACTAAAAAGGTGCACTTATGTACCAACGCTGATCAATGCACATATAATAGAAACCAAAGTATACACGTATGTGCTAACGTAGGAAGCGATATGGCAATAAAGTCTGGCGATACGGTTGACATCGTTATCCATTCATTGGTCAATCTCTATACAATTCAGGGGTCAAACCGTCAATAAAAATATTGATTAGGTAATTCGAATATCGCTTGCAATCTGATATGTTTTTCCGAGTAACTAGCAGATACTTAGTAGATTGATTTCTAGTCTAGCTCTTGTCACTTTTGTATAGGACAAAAATTAACCCAATTCGTCTTTTATAATATCTCCATAATAATATCTCTACCCCTCATTCTAATCACAAGGATTAGCCCGAAAGTCTGAGACTTGTGTGGGAGAGGGGGCGGCATATTATTATTTCGCGGGCCGCATTTGCGCCTCAGGAACGACTTACGTTGGTAGGCCCTAACCACCATTCAGTGCTGGAATGAGGGAAACCTGAAAAACCTCATTAGTTAGGGGGACAAGTCAAACATCAACTCATTTTAATCTCTCACATTAACACCAAGTTGACATTCTTCCCATCCTAGGCCATCGCCAGGATAGTTGCCAAGCCATCCCTGCGAATAAGCCTTGATCTACGGGCAAACAATTTAATTAAAAATTGTTGGCGGAGTGGGAATTAGAACCCACGACCTCTGGGTTGAGCGATCGAGACGTTAAGCCCTGAGCCACCGGCCCGATTTTTCTCACATAGTCTATCAAAAATTTAGATTACTCAGCTGCATAGATATCTCATTGAATCCCTGTCAAGGATTTGATGCACTATCCTATAAAACAGGTCACTATTTTTGTTATCAATAATTTTTATTACTCTTTGTTTCTTAGCAGGAAGAAACACGACATCATTCAGTTTTCTCGTGTAGGACTGTATCAATAATCAATTATTCGGAAGCCATGAAGGTAAACAAGATTATTTATGGATATGAAATTATTTCCTCTTCCTTTTCTTATAGTGATTTTATAGCTTACCAAATTTCACTTCGACCGCGATAAAATATATATTAATATCGTTATTGTCCGATATAGAACTAAGAAAGTTTTGTACGAAAAAAATCATACTGTATAAAAAATGAATTATATCCGTATTCCACAGTACAAGTGTACAACAACAAGAAAGTAAATATGCCTCGTTATTTACCAATTTTTTGTCATCAATAATAATTATAGTTTACGGTCGATACGTTCCAGCTTTATTCATGTAATTTAACTTGCGATATTATATACGGTACCCTCGATAATATATTTTTATTTATTCAATACACAGTATGTCGTATTAACAAAAATGTAAATTTAAGTAATTTTTCCGGAAAAATAAAATACGATTAGATATTACCTCTGTAACTTATTTGTGGTGCAGCTTTATGATGATTCATTTCATTTTATTTTGGGATTACACCACCTGTAAAATAATAAAAACCAGAAAACCAGAAGTATTCAAAATGAATATCGAAATTGTAGTATCAAGGCAAACTTCGAAAGTTTCACCCAAAATAACCACTGTACTGTTTTTAATATTTTACAGATGGTGTAATCAAGAAAATAAAATGAATATTAGATATTATTTATATAGATATAATATATTTATATAGAGACCTCGCGTATGTTTAGGTTTTAATTTTTTGAGTGCATGAAGAACTACTGAATCAGTAAGGCAAGGTATGTGTAAAGTGTCAATGTATATACTATTAACTTGGCGATTAGAAGTAGCACTAGGCGATTTATTGAAAGATCCACTAAAACTCACACCGAACCCATTCACTAAAACTCACAGCGAACCCATTCACTATCTCATTTAACATCTCATATGTTTTATCCCCACTCCTAAGAACTGAAGGGATTGGATTAGTATTTTTGTTAGACTTAACGTAAGACCAGAACATATTAATATCAGTTTTAATATTATTTTGGATGAGGTTGAGATAAGCAGTATGAGCCCTTTCTATGTTATCCTTTAACCTGCCTCGAATTTCTGAAATTTTAAATAAGAATCAGCATCACCGTTTCATCACCTTATGGAAATTCACACTTTTCATATTTTTCGGGAACTACCAGAAATATCTCGGCTCTGATTGTAGGATTAGCTTCAATAAGAAACTGCACAACTTTTTTTGTAATTTGAGCCACCCTGTATCTTTTACCGTTTCTATGATGGCATAACAGTATACATATAATAGGTTGATTCTTTTTAAGATACCAGATAGGAAAAGTGCAATTAGAATGAGACCAGAAAGCTTTTGAGCAAATACGAAATGTAACCTAGAAAAAATGTACCACTAAAAAACAAATTAATGTAGCAAAACTAAATTTGTTATGATATAGACAGTAAAAATAAAAATATTTTGAATCTGGGCCACCTGAAGATCCGGATGCGATTATCTAAGCCTTATAAAAAGTGTATTTATTTAGTTTAAAAAAATTACTAAAACGGCGAGACCCTTGAATGGTTTAAAAATTTGAAGGTATTATTATCAAGAAAAGTCACGCAGTTTAAAGGATACGAACAACTATACAAAAAAGTGTTCAACAAGTGAGCAATTTAGCTACTACTCACCTGTTCCTTTAAATCCTTTCAAGGCATATTTTAAGTAATTTGCTGTCGAGACCAGCGATTGCCAATCTACTTAAGTTTTCTTTAATTAATAATTCTTGGAACACTTTCTGTTAGACTATACGGTATTTATCAATATTAATGATTAGTATTACTACATTTGTCATAATCCTTTTGCAGTAATCCCCACGAGCTGGTTTATGTCAGTGTTAATTATTAACAAACACTACTGATCGTACATTGTTTAAACTAGTCGTTTACGAACAGGTGACATTCGAAATACAGGTAGTACACCCAGGGTCACTGACACTGTTATGTTGACTATTTATACGCATAGTATATCTGAAATGGAGAATATGAAAAGCATCTTCTGAGTACCTATACATGTTTGTAAACCAAAACGCGCAACTCAAACCATCATGTGTGTGCTGTCAAGCGAGGAACTGTTTATATTCCTATATTTATAAAATAACTAATACCATATAAGTGAAATAATTTGACCCAGCTACAGGTTTTTGTGGAAAAACGTGATGATCTAATTAATTAATACCTTAATAAGATTTATGATGAGTCACGCCCATAACCAACGGTATCTTCTGGTGGAAACGTCACGTTCATTTGAGGATCAAAAATGTAGACGATATTGGAGAAGCAACTTGTACTCATTAAAATTACATAGTAGAATATTACACAATAACTGCACATATATAATATATATGTGCACAGCTGTCCCACTTTTAATGTTTATTTGAAAAACAACGAATAAGTTCCGTACATTTTTGCAACACAACATATTTGACGTTATGAAAAATTACATTTTTAATGGACTATAAATAAGACAATTAACTTTGAATTGACACGATAGAAAACCAAAATAATGATACCTAATTCCTAAACTTTCAATAATTTCTTTTAGGATAGATGGCAAGTTTAACTTAAAATATAAGTTCAATGGATAATAAGTTCACATATTATGCAATTTAAAATTTAACTTTTTTTAGCCCATAATATTTTATAGAAAGGATCAAAGCCCTGACTGACATTTAACTGACAAAAACCAAAACGGTTGTTGATTCCTTAGTGTAATATCTCTTATAGTGCCCTTAATTTTTCTCGATTGTAATTTATGGTGCATAAAAATAAAGTGATTTATTTTTAGACACGCCTACTATGAAATTTTAAGCAATTTCTGAAAACTGTTAGGCACATACAGCTTAATTTACTATCACACATCTCATCAAGACTACAATGAAGAGCAAACTTACCTGATCTAATAGATTCCTTATCGTCATCTTCATCACTATCGATGTGGGGTATGGAGCCGACGAACTCGAACATTGGACTAGTTTGAATGGAAGTATCCTTCTTAATTATAGGACTATCGGGTAGTCTACAAGCACACTGGCACGCACAAGCTGTCACATCATCCTCCTGTCTGTCCAGTGGAATGTACTGTAGACACTGAGGGCAAGGAAATGTCAAATCATCCAAAGGAACCCGTTTTATAGCATGCTCCACAGACACCAAGAGATTTTGAAGCAGTTCGGGAAGTTCCACACCATCATAGTCATCGTAAGAGTTGATCTCGAGATCCGAGACGGATCGAAGACTTGAACACATTATGTCATCTAACGAGTGTAGCGGGTTACGAAACTCGGCTATGGTATGGCAGTGAACCTGTTGCTGTTTGCGCCAAATGAGCGCGATTTCAAGGCCTTGTGCGCTGCGGCTCCTAACACAGAGGTAGCAGTCCCTATTCCGGACCACGGAGGGATCTAGAGGACCGAGGTGAACGACTACACCAGATTGACCAAGACATAATGGCCATCCTGATGGGGAGGAGCTGTCGCAGGAATGTTCATTCTGGAATAAAAAATGGAGTTAGCACACTACAAGGTGAGTGAGGGTTTACTATAATACGTATATTGTAGAAAAACATACAAATTCATTTGACAATTTTTTTGGCTAAATTTTATTGCCAAATCAAAACCTCTTGTACTTTTGTACTTTTAGAAATTAGTTCCATAGATCGCATGCCAGGAAAGCCGGTTTATCTGTTAACAGAGGAAGATCTATCCAACACAACGCAGTGAGAGGATGTAGTTTGTTTCTAATATAGATAATAAAAGGTATAGGTACGTAGTTATTATAGTGAATTATTAATTTATACCTATCTTATTCAAATGTGGAAGAATTTCTTATTAAATATCTACTTATCTTTTTTATATCTATTAGTTAAGAAACAAAACCCTCAAGGGAATATAGTTACCAAGGGGTTGTTTATTGGTATCTTTAAAATTTCTGCTTATGGTTTTTTTTTAGTATAAATATTCGTACTTCGGAGAAATAAAAGAATTATTACATTTCTTCTAAAGTCATTTTTTTTACAAAAATAATTATAGATTGAGTTTAGCATAACTTAATCACTACTTCTTTGCTTTACGTGATACACATACTTATCTATTTTTACATATTTTAATAGAAAAATAATCATAATCATTATAAGCTAAAACAGTGCTTCAATAATTGAAACTTAAATAATTGATAATATCATAATAATTATTAACATAAGAGGAACATGTTGGATGAATACGGCATTTTAGTATAATAACAATGCTACTTACTATCCTTCACACATTACTACTTAGTTACGTTAATAATTTCCAAAAAAGTATTCTAGTTCACAAAGAATATTTTACAATGCTATAAAAATAAAATAAATATAGTACCAGTGGATAAGGAAACCACTCTTTCACTGAAACCATTTTATTCAGAGTAATAAATCATGTTCTCAGAATAAATGTGATATTCTACTGGTTATAGACGTATTACCTATGCAGAGCAATTTACTTTTAGTTACAAAGATAACTTTGGTTGTCAGAATGAAAGTTTAAAATTCAAGTCTAGGTATACATCAGGAAGTTATTAATCAAATTCAGAGCATATAAATGTTTGCAGCTACAAACTGATCTTTGCTTCTTTTTTTTGTGTATTAATCTCGTCCCAGTATATTTAGTGTGGGAAGATCAGAATTTATTTTTTTATAAGGAGATTCTGTTTTCGGTACCTGGGGAAAGTAAGTAGTTTGCCAATATGTAAACCAATTTCTAAACTTCCTGTCACATATAGATTACATTATTGATACCTTTTGCGTAACTAAATGGACATAAACCGAACATAACTAAGGTGTTCATAAACACCTTAGTCATATTAGGAATATAACCATATTACAGTATTTAAGATATACTTCTGTAGATCTAATTTTTATTATTTTCTTAGATACAATAATATTATTATTACATATATGCTAATATTTAGAATACATGAAGCATGACTCCATACATGCCAACTATAGAGTACCGCGTTGGGTACTTCCCCAGAGTAATATTGCCCTACTTCTGTATGTCCGTCGCAGACTAACACTTAAATCATACCCACCACTCCAAGAATTTGTTTTGAGTTATTGTGTAAGAGAATAAATAAAAAAAATAAGAGAAGAGTTTAATAAAACTAATTCCATAAACACACTTCCTGAAATAATACGTTATAAATAAAAACAATTGTTAATATCTTCGGTTAATTACCATGCATGTACATTTTCCGCAATGCTATTTATGTGTCACTTATCGCGATATTAATAACACTAATTAAGTAAAATATTATTTTATCTATAATTAGTATCATCTTTCTAGAGTGTCAAGCATAAACCACTCGGAAGATAGATGAAGAACGTATAATTAGTCTCATACGTAAGTTTGTGTCGGTGAGGTAATAAGTTAAAGAGCTAACTAGTCACACTGCTGCACCATACAAATGCACACTGATATCGAACGATGTGACATCGCCTTATGAGTTATGTGAACCGACTTATAAAGAAGAAAGCGCGTAAAACATTATCTACCATTAACAGGTTTTATTGCGTATTTAATGCTAGGCAAGCGATTCATCATAACGAAAATGATATAAGGTTTATAATAGTGCACGATTTGTTGAGATTCCGCCTCAGAGGAGTGTATAGCAATGCAGTAAATTTATTTTCTTGACATAAACGCGACATGTGTTTTAACAAACACCGCTGGTTCGAGTTACCAGTCACTTTGATAATTAACTGATTCCCTTTATGTAAAGGTCAAATACAAGAAAGGAGAAAATTATCTCGCTTGCTTGTGGCATTTTCTGTTAGATGGTTTATAAGGATATTATTTTATATCACGAACTCGAACTATTCTTAAGTACGTTACTATCTTCCATCTTCTTGGAACCAAATAAACCTGAAAATCCGTCACATGACCGATTTTCTGCTGCTGACGAGTCTCACCCTTCATGGTTGCCAGATTTTTGTGTTACATATGTTTTACGACAAAAAATAGTTCTTTGTCTTTTGGGGCATGCATATGATGTATGCTTGATACATGTGGTAGGTACGTAACCTTCCTAAATTAATCAGATACGTAAGCTTCCAAATATGTTCAGGTCTTTCTATATCCCTTCCTTGTTGCAGGATCGATTCTAATACTCTTTTGGACCACTTAACCTTGTACATGCGCCAAATCACGATAACTGATTAACTTCCGCCTCATTTATTATATCATTTTCTATGCCTAATGTTACTTAATAATACAACTTGCCAATCCTTCTATAATTTTCTAACTATATCTATAGCTTAAATCTGGTTCATCTTCTGCTATATAACGACTCGGTTTTCTGCGAAAAATAATAGAACTATAGAATAGAAACACTCGAATATGAAACAGACTGTACGTGTCCACCCTACTAGGACTTAACCCAAAATATACTTTAAAATATGTAGGAAATAAATAGCATCCCAATCCATCTATGCGGAGTAGCATCGAAAGAAGTAAGAAGTTAAACATATGTTTAAAATAAGTACAACCATTTAAAATAACTTATAATAACGATAACAGTAATCCGATTCTTGTATCCATATACAGAAACTGCTATCATTTTTGTTCTATATGTTTAAAGTTTAAATATTTATGAAAAAATCTTAGTTGAAATACTTAGACCCAGCTTCTTCTTATATTATCCAAGAATTAAAATAATGTAGGGACTAGTAGCTATGGGCGTTGATCTACATATTCCACATGCCCTTATATTGACAATCTGTTTCATTGATGGGAATTCAGCCCATTATTAACTTAATAACTTTAATGACTACTCTAGCTACGAAACTTTTACGAGTTTAAGTAATGTTTTATTTCCTTTTTGTCAATCATGTTTAACTTTCTTATTCAGGGATCCTTGTACAAATCTTTCAACCATAAGAAACTTAAATATGATTACAAAAAGAAAAATATAACATAATTGTAGTAACTTAAGCGTAATTACAAAGAACAGCGATACCACATGCCCCTGAGGTTAAATAATTAACATGCTATACTCATAAAAGTAAAAATTTCAACTGTAGGTAGTATTACTACATTTTTCATTTATCATAATCTTCTTGCAGATTCCGTAAAATAGCTATTATATTAATTCTAAATCAGTTGTTTACTTCTACTAAAAATGCATTTAGTGCCAGTATTTGTAAATTTCGTATTTCCCTGGATTCTCGTGTTACATTCTTATAATTTATTAATCTATTTTATTACAGTAGTTACCAGTTGTTATCAGTTTTTACTAAAAGCTTAGTTGTAATTTGTATCACATTCAATGGGAAGAATAGGAATATTTTGTTGAATAATTGTCAGTGTTTAGTTTTTATCTTATAAAACGATTATAGCTTCTAATGTGATTTGCTCAATTTTAAATATTGAAGTATTTTAAACGTCTATATGCTAAATGGTATTGAAATATTTAGAGATAAAGAAATACCTAATTAAAAACGATTCAAATAAGTACTCGTATAAGATTAAAATGAAAGTGAAATGAATCTCGTATATTATAGCACTCTACCACCCACTGTGAAACTGTTTGTATTTTTAGTCTCAATATAAATTCAAAATGATTTATTTCATATAAATGCATGTTACAAAATAACACTTTGAATATTAATAATTGGAATATGTTATTTAGTTTATGAATTTTAATGCAGCTACTCTAAATACTAATATTACTTATAAATAATTAACCTAGATACCATTAATTCCAGTAATTTTTATTTCCTTATGAATTGGTATGTTTATGTAAATAAATAATTTGATTTTAAAGTATATTTTTACAATTTCTCGCAAACACTTGCTTAAATACTCTGGCATTACCTTAAATATGAATATTCTCTCGACTGCTTTAACGAATATGTCACATGTAAAATAACTATTCAAGATAAAGATTCCAAGGTCAAGGCAAACTTTTAAAATGTCAACATAAAGATCACAAAATAAAGCGTACCCACTGTAATTTTTTTTATTTTATACTGCCCAATAGATCTACTCGTATCTACTATAATCATCTCAACTACCAGACTTGTAACATACTATTGCAATTTAAATTTTTGATATAAATATTTTTAGCATTGAAAATGCTTATAGGATCGCGAAGGTTATATGGGTATGTTTCGATGAAAAGTGTAACGCGATGAGCATGTCACACCGACATGGTTAGGTAGTGGGGGACCGAGTAGAGCGGGCGGCGTGGGCGCATAGTTTGCTCTCATGTGAATGTGATATACAGAGTGGCAAAGTCTGTAAGTTGCAAATGATAAGTTCTTAAATTAGAAGGTAACTAAACTATAACAGCCTTATTAATAATAAAACTTAGAATGTTCTAAGACGTAACTAGAATGTAATTAGTGAAAACTGCATTAATAATGCCATTTAAATGCATGTTAACGCTAGAATGATGCTAAATCACTAGTTATCAGTTTGGGTATGTTTTACAATAAGTTAAAGTTAACCTAAAAGTTTGACAAAAATGTCAGCAGTTTTTCTTTTCCCTCCCAATTAACAGATCAAGAACGTTTTTCTGAAATATTAAATAATTTAATGCGAAATTTTCCGTATTTATATGTCAGTAACCTCAATAATTATATAAAATTTTATTATGGCATGGTTACTTATCCAATTCATTAGGGGGTTTTTGAACCCCAAATTTTAACACGTCGTTATCGTTATTCTGAGCATGTGCAGTTCCAAAAAGAGTATCATTTTTGGTACTACGCGTGCTCAGTATAACCATAGTAATACTTTGGTATAACGTTTGCGATAACGATAAGGTAAAAATTTAAGGTGTTCAAAATCTCCCTATTATAAAAGGCAAAGTTAATGCTTATCAAGGGCGGATTTACCATGAATTCAAATTTTACATTAGCAAAAAGCAAAATCGTAATTATAGTTAAAAAAAATATAAACGTACTTCACTAAGGATATTTTATTAAACACTTCTATTTGCTATTTCATATTTGTCCAAAGAAAAACGTACCTATCTAAATGCACAGATAATTTTTAATTTCACAACATTTTTTAAAAATGAGGTTCTTTGAGATACTTCCCCATGTTGTAAAGCTAAATCCGCCCTTGATTGATTATTAGCACAAAACAATTTTGACACAAGACACTTGTCAGTCTTGTCACTTTGGGTAAATATTTGTAAATGCAGGTTAGATTTATTGCAGTGAAATTAGCTCTATCTATAAAATGAGATGTTGTCACATTAACTTCTTATTTAGCATGCTGTTAGTTATTTGTCTACAAATATTTAATTATTAATATGAACTACTTAGATTGATTTAAGAATCAGGTTAGTTGTCATTAGTAAACATGATGTTATTGTGATTATTATTAATATGGGTGTAAAAGTTTAGCATGCGTATTCGTATATTGGAAATTTTATATCTGAAAATCTGAGCTCTCATGTGAATGTGATGTACGAGGTGACAAAGTCTGTAAGTCGTAAATGATAATTCTCAAATTAGAAGGTAAATTTTGCAAGCTTTCTATAGTTCCAAATTTCCTTAATTCATTTTCAATGCACTCCCATGGTTTCAAGAATTGCGAAATCTCTGAATTCTTGTATTTATTACAGAAATTTTAAAATGTAATTTATACTACTAAAATAAATTAGTAAGGTTTGAAAGATTGCCTAGATACTGCACTTGAAATATTATATTTTGTATACCTCTGTTTCCTATTTAATTTTATTTTACAGATGTTGTATTTCCCATTGTAATTTAGTTTATTGAGTGCATTATTTTAATATCTCAAGAATACTTGGCTTTTGGTACTGTTATTACAACAACCAATTAGATTTACAAGATATTGATTCAACACGGTGACACAATAACATAATTATAAGATCATGGGAACTTGCTAATATTGAAATCAACCATTGGAAGCATCTACTCGTACAACAAAGGCACCAGTCAATCACGGATTTAAATTATGACTTGATATTCTCGCGTATAGTGAGTGGTGTCCGACTATATTCAATCATCTTTACGTGGACACTATACCAAAGAGTAGAGATAATACTACTGTCTCTGAGATCATTTTAATTTATTCTTAATGAAAGGATAGGCATCATCCTCTTTCGAATAATCCACCTTAAGGTGGGTTATTGAGACGTATCTACGTATTTTTATTTAAATAAAAATACGTAGCACGTATCCATGTAATTTAATAACTTCCGCTAGATTAAAATTTGTTGCATACGAAGAAGGGGCGCTACATGGTTATCAAAGACATATATGCTTATACATATAGAACTAGACACATAATTGAGGTTGTACTTACACGATAAAATACCATGCTACTATACTATAAACATACTAATAGATGTCCTATAATAATAAGTAGGTACTGTTAATGCACTATAAAAATGCAATTTATTGCACATGCGTTTAATAAAATGTCTATAAAGTTACTCTACGGTCCTATAGGTATAAACAAATAAATTAGTGCCAGTGAAATGAAATAGAAATCAGCTTATAATTAGCAGTTTGTTTACTATGGCAACTGGCATAAATTATTTAATTTAAACACTACGTTGTTAAAAAGGAACACCACGGACATTTCCAATAGGGTACCTATCTTCCTATCTATACACATATTTTACGAACATTTACTTAACAGTTTGTTATTAATTTGAATATGCTACTGGCATTAATTAATCAGAATGAATTAAAGATGGTACTTTAATTAAAAAAAAAGGTTTATGGATATTATATGTACCTACAGGTATTAGACCTAATTAGAATGCAATAATAGAACTATACTATACAACAAATAAAAATATTTCTGAATACCTAAATGGCCCTAGACTATTATAATAGTGTTTAAGTAATTAGTGGGAACAGTGGTACCGTGTCAAAACGTCAGGAAAGTTATTGGTACTATTTTGGGCGTTATTATTAGAATGCATTTATCAACAATTAAGTATAACGGAAACAAAAAAAAAACTATAAATCTTAAAAAAGTAGGTACTATTGTTTCACTAAAATGAGCTGAAAATTCCTGTTTTGAATGCCTGTTCCTGTTTCTTTGTTCCAATCTAGTGTTGTACCATGCCTTCATGAATATCCACAAGCCACATGACCAGCAACTATTTTAGAAATAGTAAATTTATTTTCTTCACATTGGCGATGGAATGCTAATTACTTTCAAATGAACTAAAATATAAGGTAAAGATCATGGGAACTTGCTAATATTGAGATCAATCATTGGAAACATCTACTCGTAAAACAAAGGTAGGTTACATTAAAGCAAGTTTTCGTGTCACGGCACACGATTGGCGTTATTTGTCATTTTGACATTGAAAGCAGCCAAGCAACGATCGTATTACCTTAAGTGTCGACGCTCGGAATGTTGGCGTTTACTGTACACGAACCATTATAACTGATGTCAATATTTGACATTTGTGCTTTAATCATGAGTGCTCGTCATTCTTTGTTTTCGCTGTAATTTTCTGCTAGTCATTCTGTCCATCCGCTTCGAGTATCCACTTTATAGTCATTCTGTATTTCCTTTTGCTTGAATATTATATCCTACATTTGAAATCAATCAGTTCATATCAGAGATAAATTACACGGTTTTATAAATTTCTTATAAGTACAAGTAAAAACAAAATTTTAAGGTTAACTAAAAAGAAATCGGATTTCAGTTCGACACATTATGTCTTTGCAGAACTGCAGAACAAGGTGCCTTTATTTTAATGGCTCATATTTGGAGTGGAATTAGAAATGAACATGAATTATGGACATACTCCGTACAATCGTATGACACCTTCTTAAAGCATAAATGGGCAACTGTTAAGAGATTTCAAAACAAACACTGATTTGCAAAAATAACGACAGGTACGAAGTCGAACGGTGGGCAGGCCTACCGTTCTCATAGGAAATGTTATCGATGTTATTATACCACAATGAATGAATCAAAATCCAAGAAAACCTGTGTCAAACTTGACCGCTCAGACAGGTAACTTTTCGTATTATGTTTGACCCATAGACTTAATAAGAGGAGACCTCACGGTTCATTCATAAATAACCTTTTGTTTTGTATCAATCATTGGCAATGTGTATGACAAAGAATACCGAGAGAAAGAACGGCAAAATTCCGACTCCGTGTAACGTTGCAAAAGTTCTGGGAGAACTTGCTTCCGACGCCAAAGGCGTACTGTTTTTGGAAGGGTTGCGTATGATAATAAAACATCAAAAAAGGAATTTTAATAAAATCAGTACTATACATTGCAACAGCAAAAGCTTGTGAGATTAGAAATTAAATTAGTATCGGAGTTTTAATGTAGGGAATATGAATTGAAACTTGAACACTTAAAATTCTGAATTAAGTAAAGGTGGTACACCTACTACATTACAAAAACATATATATACAGTAGTGTAAAAAAGTATTTTTCAGTTTTTCAAAGATACCCAAACTCTGTATACAGGGTTCAATTACATTTAAAAGTGAAATATAATTTAAAATAAGAAAGATGTACATGGTGTTAGTTTTTAATTCAACTTTTTGTTTCAAGTTATTTGACTTACTGTTTTCAAAATAACTCTTTAAAAGCCTGATAATGGTGATTTTCTCTTAGATTAGTATAAAGGATACCTTTAAAAATTACCTTGGTTACGCAACTGATTTTAATTTTTGTGTGCAAACGTTGCATGTTGGCTTCACACTTACCAAACATTATAGGTTTTTTAATTTGTTATGCAGCAAAGTGCTGAATGTCTTAGCTTCTTGCTTGGATTCTTGTTTTGACCATATTTAAGTATGTGTGTAGGTAACTCCAAAAACTAACACATCAGCCATATTTTAAAAAATAACAAAAGCAATTCCATAATATAATATAGTATATATATATATACTATATATAGTATATATATATATATACTATATTCCGTAAAATGATAAGGAAGCCAGCCAGCACGCCCCTGAAAATCCGTAAATATGGCGTGACAAATATAGCGACCGAATAACCAAACAAAACTTGGCAAAATTTACCTGTGGAAAGACAGTTTTGAATATAAAGAATTCATTTTTCCATACACTTGACACTGATGCACCATTTTCTGAAGAATAGTAATAAAATCCTTACGAAAAACACTGAAAAATTCACAAAAGCAAAATTCCGACTGCCAGCAACACCGCACAAAAGAAATACTATAAAATACTACGATTCACGTGGTTGTTACCGGCATCAATGAACATGCGGATTGGAGTAGGGAGCAATGATGCCTGTTCATTCCATTTTTGCGTTATGAAGTTAGTTTTTATCGCAACGTTTTTAACAAAATATGATTTATCTACTTAACTAGGAAACGGAAAAATATTTTTATGTAATATTTTAACCTTAACCCATAATCATGGTAGTTTAAATGTGAAAATATAAATTACACAATTGACAGTTTGGCAACAGTTTTTCGTACAATCATAAAGTAGACCTTGCAGTTGACCAGATAAAGAGTAAACAAGGAGTTCTCTGATTGCTTTAAAATGTAAACAATTACATCTCCCTTGTCTTATAAATCTATGGTTTGATCCAATATGCTCACGTTTATTTTAAAATTACTAAGAAACTTGAAATTCAGCATCTCGAAAGCTTTATTTGAAATGAAAATCAAGTTGTATTTATATACTTATTAATGAAACTTTATTTAACAAACTTTCAGTTGAAACATGCCATAATGCCTTAAAAAACGACTGCATCTACATCTCTACAAGGTATCCGTTGTACAGGAGTTGCTTTTTCTTGATTACGGAAAATGGTTACATTATATTGAATGGTTTCTCGAAAACATAAATAATTTGTTAAATTTGACATTTTTTGCTGATGAAGCATGGCTTCATTTGTCAGGTTATGTAAATAGCCAAAAATTATAGAACTTGGGCTGCAGAAAATTCTCACACATTTGTAGAAACTTAGATCGCATAAAAGTTGTCGTTTGGATAGTCATGTCAAGAGACGTATAGTAGGTCCTATATTCTTCTACGAGACAATAAATAGAGAAAGATATCGAAGAGTTTAGAGCCTTTCTAGCACAACTACATGATGATGAATTGCAAGTTGATTACTTTCAACTACACATACCGCAAGCATCACAATTCAGTTTTTAGAGGAGTTTTATGGTAACAGACTAATTATTAGTCGAGAACTGTGGCCAGCCACGTCACCGATCTTAACTCCTTAAGATTATTTTTTATTAGAATATTTAAAGAGTAATGTTTTTAAGATTGCAATTCATAATATTAAATAATTAGAAGCAGTGCTTAATTCGAGAAATTAACAATATACTGACAACAGCTGCAAAATGTGTTTGAAAATAACACGTAATAGGTAATAATTTATAGAAATAGGTAATAGTATAGTAAATTTGTGTATAGTTAGTGAAATACACCATTTTCAACATAATATTTAACTTTTCTAATATACTTTGCTAATTAATTTGGGTTTATGGTTAAAGCAATGGTACCGTAAACCAGAGAGTCCCATGTAATGGTTTCTTCAATAATTGTATTTGTTCCTAAAATAAAATAAATGTCACAATGTGTTTCTTTAACTCTGAATATTAAATTTAAAAAAGTTATAAATATTAAGCGTCTCAGCATATCTTTTAGTTTATATTCTTATTAAAAGTTGTGAAGCCTTAGTATTGTGCTTTTAATGCAGTTGATTAACACAACTAAAAAAATTGATTTCACAAATCACTAGGATTTATTAAAAATGTTTTTTCCGTTAATTATTCACATATAACACTAAATTCCATGTAAATTCAAAATTATAAACAGTTCACTTGTGCGGTTAATTAATTCTGTCATAATATTTTCATTTAATTAAACCTCTAACCGGGTTGGGAGGACTGTACTGAATCTAGGGAGTTTTTAGTTAATCATTACCAATCAGTAGAATGTGGGTTGCCTATACTTGCGGTCACATGACTTTTATGAAGGCTCTGTATTTCATTGTCATTAATAGTCCTTTGGAGATATAGTCAACAGTCTCCATTACCAATTTCAGGCGAGGTGTACATTTTTATATTATAAGTACTTTAGATATCCTCAGGCAGGATGGAGTTCTCTACGGAATTAGTTCCCCGCTGTTTGTATTGATAGTCAAGTATTGTTTTGTTATTCGACAGTATGACAAATCTATATAAGAAGATTCAAGTTAATTAATGTACGGTATTTTTAAAACCAGTTCTATGTAACATCTTAATATATAAATTTTTAGTATAAATTATTTATTTATTTTCAGCATGTAAAGAATTTGAAAATTATGATCAACACAAATTAATGTTAATTTATTCACCATTTTTAGAGTGGACGACAGAGGGACAAGCTTTCTTTTACAAAAAACAAGAATTTTAAATAACTCTCTTATGTTATTTAATTATTTTTGACGAGAATTGATTACCTCTGCATAAAATAAATTGCTAATTTTTATTAAAAACTAATTTGTATGTTGATATACTAAAAAAAATGTTGCTCCGTGAAATTAAATAATGCGAAATTAGTTGAGGAATTTGGTACATGGCCTACTTTAAATGCAACATGAACCCGGTAGTGGAATTGGCAGATCAATATTTATTTATATCTTGGTCTTCACGGTTTGAATGGCAGAGTGTACATAAATTGTTTGAAAAGATTGGCATAGACAATGTGAACATTTATTGCGAGAATACGTCTAAATAATTTTTAACGGTTGTATTTTCACGTAGAGCTTGTAGGCGTTATTTGTGTTATTTCGTGTAGGTAGTTCAATATGTAGAATGTCCCCAGAATTGCCTGAATTTCTCCATAGAAATTGTCTTCTTGATATTTTTAGATTTCTGAGCCATTCATTACAAATATGTGGTGATAAAAACATTGAATTAAAATAAAATTTAAAGTATCTAAGTATATGAAAGTAATCTCTACTTTAATTTCTATTGTAGTGCAATATCTAATGATTTGATTACTGGACTGTAAACAATCAGCGTTATACTTATATATATATACAGTGTGTCTAGCCAGGAGCTTAAACTATCTATATTTTAAAAACTACTGACACGATTTTTCTAAAAATTTGTACTGTATACAGTATGTTCTCGGCAAATAAAATATTTTGACAGTTCTGTGAGTTTCAGTTGTAGCGGAAGTACCTAGATAACAATTTGATTAATTTGAATGGTTCTCCATATTTTAAAAGGACACCCTGTATATTTCTCCATATTTCGTTTCTACATTAAACTTTAGGGCCATACTTTGTGTAATAAACCATATTCTTAAAATGTGGATTTTTTGAGATATTAATTTAAGATATTAATTGAGATATTAAATATTTTACTTACCGGGGACACCCTGTATGTACTACATGTACACAATTTTAAAGCGGATCAACTTCATAACTTTTTTATTTATGGAGCGATTTTGACCAAACTTTTTTGAAATGTGGGGAAAAGTGTAATTTGGGGCCAAGTGGCATTCCATTTTCTAAAAACCAAGGCCTACTAGATAATATTAAGAGGAATAAGAAGCATATTAGCGATTTTTTTTTTTAAATCTGCGTCCGCCACTGTATTCACAGTCCGCTAAAATGAGTGTGTACCAAATTTCTTGAAAAAATATTGGATATTAGTTATTGTACAACTAAATAATGAATCGTGATGTTCATTATGAATTTATTTAAGCTTGTTATCCCGTAATCCATGTGATAACAATTGAATCACAACGACTTTATTTAATAACAACATTTAATAAACAAATAGTTTCTAATAGAAATTCTATAGTATAATTAAAAGTTGTAAATTGTCAAAATACTTCGAATACTCGTTACGTCAATTACAATTTTGTAAGAAATCAGCTGTTTGACAACATTTTATAGCAAGTGTTCAATATGCTCACCATTTTGCTCTATGCATAACTTAATTATTTTTTTAAAGTTCAAATCAACATTTGCAAGAATATCAGGAGTAACGTCTTTGACACTTGAACACTTGCTATAAAATATTAAGTATTCATATTTTACACCTGAAAACAACATTATAAGCGATGTTTTATGATTTTTATTATTAGCTGTGTTATGGGGCACAATAATTTATCAATTAAGATTTAGACTGCATTAAACTTGCTAGTAACTTGTTACCAGTCCCCAGTCCCCAAACTGGAAAACAGCGAGGGACAGTGACATAAAACCTAAGTACCTAAGTAAATAACATTGGTAGATAACATTTGAAAGACAAATCTGGGTTTACCAATATTTAAGTAAATTGCAGATTTCTTCAAAACTACCATTTAGACACCCATAAAACCTGAAATCGATAGAAAGGAAATTTGATTTTTCATCGATCTGTCTAAAAAACAATAGGACGTGCTATTTAATAAAATCAAGTTTTCCATGATTTAAGTTTCTGAATTTTGAATTCTGATATCTCACAACCTCATTAACAACCTAATTAAGATAGAGTTATTCTTCCCCTTTTGAATGGCGAAAACTGCATCTTGTTATCTTATTTAATCTCTGAATTACATACTGTTTTTGGGAGGGGTAAGAACGTCATTTTTTCAATAGAACGTCAAATAATCCCGAAACGGTACGTCGTAGACCCAGTATTTGTTTATCATAGCCATCTTTAAATTTGACGTAGATTCTAAAAAATAATAATATACAGGGTGTTTCATTTACAATAACGAAGTTGTATTGCGCCCAACCTACACTGAACAACCTGTATAATCAAAAATAATTTTAGGTCATAGATCACTCGATTTAAAATAACTTTTATTTGAAACATTCTTTTCTAGCTCCTACGTTTTAGCCGCTATGCTCCTCATACGCTTAAGTGGTACACCCTGCAGACTATACTTTATCTATTTGATATAAATTTTCTTGATAAAAGTGTACAACTACATTGTTCAAGGTGATAAGATTGTCTTTTCCTATTATTAATCTCAAAGACTATTAAATGTCGGTTAACAATAACAGTAATAAATTGCCTGACAACTCATCTATTGTCTAGATAATTTTGAATAATGGCCTTCTACTAATAACTATTAATCATTAGTATAACATCCCTCATCCCCTTAATCTGATTTAAAAAAAAGTGGTAATGGTGAGACCCTACATATGCTTTCGCATCCCTTCGTTTTTCCAAGAGTTGAAATTGGAGAAGATGTACACAGTTATTAAATATCACGCACAAAGCACATAAACTTGAAATATTCACAGTTATATCTAACCAACTTTAGGCCAGGAAATGAGATATAAAAGCGTTTCCTATATTTTTATTTTAATTTAACTTTGCTGTACTTATATCTACGGTTCAAATTTAAAACGATCTTATTTTAAGTTTGGAAATTGTACATACCTAGTCATAGTACAAATAAAAACAGTTTTACCTAACAATACAGGGTGATTGATTGAACTCATTAAAATGTTTGTTAAGACTATTAAGTTTCGTTCATATTTTTTTTTTGCTGCAAATTTCGAAATAAACACAGTGCACCGTGTCTTATTGAATGAGAATATTTTAAAATGGTTCTAACGAAAATTGACACTAACTTTGTTATTTTAAATTTATTGGTGTAAATTTTATTATATATTTGAATTCTACTGGTTATTTTAAGGGGACTTTAGTAAAGAATCCCTATACTTAAATTCAATCATTTTTAGTAAATCAATTAGGTATATTGAAAACATTTTATTTTACACTGTGAAGCTTTGAATAATCTGCTGTGGCCATTTTCAAAATAATTTTGACATTATAAATAAACGAACCCCTCATTCAAAATCGTTAATTGTAGCTGTTACTTGTAGTTTGAGCTCATTTTCTCTTATCCCATAATATTCCAATTTATGCAACAACATTTGTATATTAACACAATCGAAAGCTTTTGAAAAGTCACACATCGTGGCATTTAAATGGAGACCCTCATCAAATCCCTCCACAATAAACAGTAGGGCTTTAAGGGTAGAACGATTTTTCCTAAAACCAAACTGAGAATTAGAGAAAATGTGTTTACTTTCAAAATAACTGGATTAATTACGTTTTATGAAAATTTTGCCAATAATAGGAACAGTTGCTATGGGTCTAAAATTATCCGGGCAATTTCGATGGCCCTTTTTATGCAAGGGAAAAAATTTAGTAACTTTAAATAAGTCCGACCATACTCCCTCATTGACACATTCATTAAAGAGAATGAACATTAAGGGTTCAACGGTATAACCCTCTTAAAAAATATATAATTGTGTGTTACCCTAATTTATAATTACGTAAGTAAAAGAAAGAGAAATCTGTTTTATTACAAATATTTATTTTTAAATCACATTGACAACGTGTTAGCCTAATAGAATATTCGTGTAAATGAAAAAATACATATAAATATTAGACAAACAACGTGTTTTATAAATATTGTATGTATAACCAAATTAATAAAGCAAACATAAAGTACCTATGCCGCTGTAATTTGTATTTAAACAAAATATCTTTTGCAAATATTTTCAACTATCTTGTACCTTATCAAGAAAGTTTCCTATTACAAACACAATATTAAAAATCTAAGTTTGTTTAATTCCATCTGCGTTGGGAAGGAGAAGCGGAAGATAAAATGCCGACAAAAGTGATGCCCATTATAAAAGCATTGCAAATATTTAAAGCACACCTAGCAAATATTTTGATTAAATAAGTAAGCCGATCAGCATAGTTTACAAATTTAAAAGTGGTTACACCAAATAGGAGGGAAAGTTGATATTTTCACTTACGTATAATTTGTATTATTATAAAGTGTTTTTATCTATTTGTTTATGCTCATTACAGTGCATTCAGCGTTGATAAAATGATGTAAGGTCACGGTTTATATTTTCAAATAAATTATTATTATACTAACATTAAAAATTAGGTATTTTATATTTTGAAACATAAATATTTTCATATTACATGGGTGTTCAGAACAGCTGCAATTTGTTTTTTTTTTTACATAAGATATCAATATCAAAGTTCAAAAAGCCTTTAGTCTATACGCATTATTATTTAAAAAAAAAACTTGCATAGAGAAGAATAATGTAGGTAGGTACATCTAATTGTTGGAATTGTTGTTGAAAAATTAAGGGTGATCTCCCCGTACTTATTCGGAATGAAGTTTTGGGAGTTTGGAAATTGCTAAATGTAAAAATAGTATGAATGATGACAGAGGGCCAATCCCATAGCCCGCTTTATTGATTTTTGATCAGTTGCGATGGTTCACTGATCAGTTGCGATGGTTCACTGATCAGTCGCGATGGTTTACTGAGCGGTCGCGACGGTTAACTGAACCGTAGAAATAATTTAGGTATAAATAGAACACAATGTTAGCATAGGTTGAGTTTTAATCATCTCCAGATGATGCCAACTTGGTTGGCCAAACGCGCGTCGAGTGCAGCATAGCGTTTTTGGTGTTGTGTGGAAAACTACGTCAGTTTTAACTTCCCCTTCAAGAATCAAGAAACCAGTCAAATACATTTTTCAGTTGATTCAAATTCACAAAAAGAATTATTACTAAAAATCGAAGAACGCCCAATGAATAAAACTCTCCATGGTCTGTTTTATTATTTATGTGGATATCTGCCACGCCCTGTTTGTACACTTGTACATACATGGTACATAGTATGGCCACGTTATTGGCAGAAGAACGTGCGTTGATTACGCGTGATTCTGAAATGCTCCATTTGAAGCGCTGCGTATGTTCCTGGTAAATAATCAAAGAACAACCGTTCTTATCGGTTATTATGTTCAAGTTAGGTTACCGGTAAAAACTGTTCATTGACGGTTATTCTATTGAACTGTTGAACACGGTAGAATATACAGGGTGTCCACCTAGTGCGCGTAAGTCCAATATCTGGGTTAATAAAAGAGATAACTTAATTTTTTTTTCTACAGGGTTGTCTAATATCCCGAGCTGCACAAGATGAAAATATATTTACATATTCAGGGTGTTCAGTTTTTCCTGGACAGGTACCAACTTCATTTTTTTAAATGGAAACCTATATTTTTTATGGCATTATCGAATTCTACGTAAAAAATTAGTGGGACTTTGTGCATAACACTGCTATTGAAATATTGATAGTTTTCGAGATATTTGACTTTTAATTTTTTTTTTCTTATGTTTCGTCACTTCTAATAGTTGACATAATTATGGTTGTATGACAGCTAGAAATTATTTTTTTTCAGAAACTGTAGAGTGAAGATGGCTCTTTCGAAAAACGTATCAAAAGTTGACCTGCGATATACAGGGGGCAACAGAAATCGTGCCAAACCTGATGGTTTAAAATTTAAAAAATCTCTACTTTTTCAAATGGAACACCCTGTGTTTTATGATTTCATTAGATGCCTTTCTGTAGACTCTACAATTTTATAATAGCTTTCCCTATACCTAAGTTGCGTAGTTTTTGCAAAAAACCCACTTTTATGAAAAATACCCGATTTGCGCACTCCTTTGACGGAAAAAATATTGTAAGGCTATTTATTTTTATAAAATGTATTAGTTTACACTTCTTAAAATAAAAATAACTGAAAAATTTAGATAATTTCAGTTTAATAAACAAGTCTTTATGGAAAGTTACCATTTATTTGTAAATAAAAGTAAAAAATCATAAAAGCTCTACATGTAATTAAGAATTAGCAAAACTGGCGTATGCTTTAGAAGAAGTTCATGGGAATTATTTGCTAGCAGCACGTATTTATAGAGATTCCCACGTGCTGACTGTTTTGAAAATGTGAAAGAAAGAAAGATTTGGAAGAACAGCAAATGGGAATTATGAGAAAACTACCAGGAGACATGGGAGTAACAACGATAATATTTAGTTTAATGTTGTGGTTTCTGCTGTTGATAATTCCCATGAACTTCTTCTAAAGCATACGCCAGTTTTGCTAATTCTTAATTACATGTAGAGCTTTTATGATTTTTTACTTTTATTTACAAATAAATGGTAACTTTCCATAAAGACTTGTTTATTAAACTGAAATTATCTAAATTTTTCAGTTATTTTTATTTTAAGAAGTGTAAACTAATACATTTTATAAAAATAAATAGCCTTACAATATTTTTTCCGTCAAAGGAGTGCGCAAATCGGGTATTTTTCATAAAAGTGGGTTTTTTGCAAAAACTACGCAACTTAGGTATAGGGAAAGCTATTATAAAATTGTAGAGTCTACAGAAAGGCATCTAATGAAATCATAAAACACAGGGTGTTCCATTTGAAAAAGTCGAGATTTTTTAAATTTTAAACCATCAGGTTTGGCACGATTTCTGTTGCCCCCTGTATATCGCAGGTCAACTTTTGATACGTTTTTCGAAAGAGCCATCTTTACTCTACAGTTTCTGAAAAAAAATTATTTCTAGCTGTCATACAACCATAATTATGTCAACTATTAGAAGTGACGAAACATAAGAAAAAAAAATTAAAAGTCAAATATCTCGAAAACTATCAATATTTCAATAGCAGTGTTATGCACAAAGTCCCACTAATTTTTTACGTAGAATTCGATAATGCCATAAAAAATATAGGTTTCCATTTAAAAAAATGAAGTTGGTACCTGTCCAGGAAAAACTGAACACCCTGAATATGTAAATATATTTTATCTTGTGCAGCTCGGGATATTAGACAACCCTGTAGAAAAAAAAATTAAGTTATCTCTTTTATTAACCCAGATATTGGACTTACGCGCACTAGGTGGACACCCTGTATAGATTGTTAATCCACAGCAGGCATTTATGATACGCACACATACGTCTCTATTTAAAATGATATTGATACGACACTGCACAGTAAAAAAATCCGACTGATTTTAACACTGAATCCACACTCATCAGTGTGTATATAGTCCACACTTGGCAGTGTTAGACATATCGGTGTATTATTACATTACATTAAAAGTAATTTAACACAGTAAATTTTACAAGGTAATGTGTAATAGTTAATTATTCACTGTGTAATTATTTCGTATTTATGGCGGATTGATTCATTGTTAACACACGGTTTTATAAATTTTACTACAATTTATGAGTACTTCTACAAACTGGGCGGGTATATCGTTCGTGTAATATGAGTTCTAAAGGTTTAGTTATTTTATTATACTACCCAGTTCGTGTTAAAAATAACACTGCAGCAAATTACGATTACCATTTAGTAATTTTACCATTTGTCTTTTTTTACTGTGTGGTTATATTGCATAGATCCACTAGTGTTGATTCAATTTTCTATCTCCACCAAACAGTTTTCGATATAGAGGTTTATTATTCTCGCGTATATTAAAATTTTTTTAAAATAGAATTTTATTTTTAGGATATAAAACATATTATTCAAAAATAATGGTAAAATTAATAAATAGGGATATTATATTGAATAATTTCGACAGCACATAATATTAGACGATAACTAGTTGAACCAGATGAAGCTGAAATAGTGTTAGGTACCCTTTCAATTGATAAATTATCACCTAATTTATATTATATTTAACAGCAAACTGTTAAAGGCCAGTAGCAAACGAATAAACTTACAACTTTTGTTAAGTTTTGTAACTCTGAGTATGATTCATCGAGCACAGACTTCAATAAAAAAATACACGTTCTACTTTAATTTTATATTTCCTGGCAAATTGGTCCTGATTTTTATTTTATAACTATTGGGAGAGAAATTTTATGATATATGAGTTACAACATTTTACTACTTTCTTAGTAATTTAAATCAACTTCTTTAAAAATTGAAGCAAAGTAAAATGTGTATAAATGAAACAGACGCAGCAAACAAATTAATCTTAATAGTATAATAAAAACTAAAGTACTGTTTAATTGGGAATTAGTATATATATAAAGCATTATCCATTATCACGTAGACATTTATTGCACAGTAGATTGAAATCCTGCTTATAATTTGCACGCAATGGAATCTCGAGCGTGGGCACTGTAAAACACAACACAATACCGCAAACTTTATAATTCCATTCACGTAGAAATTTACAACATGCACCAAATATAGCGTAAACTGAACCATAGCGTAAACCGACTCATCTGAATCGCGTACTTGCATACTGTAAATAACGTATAATCATCCTCATGCTTTCGAATATGAATAAAAAAATTATAAACTTACCTTTAGGCGTAATAAGTATAATAATCTTATATGTATACACTGCGAACCTAATTCAGTTTCAACCTTTCCTCTTTCTCCATCAGCATAATACTTAATTACTATTTCTTTATACTATTTATACAGTTTGAGGACTTATTTTAAAGGACAATGTTGTTCCAGCACAATACTTCTATTAATAATTGCAGTTAATGAAGCCACTCAAAATAAGGGCAGCGATAAATAAACACAAATGCCTGGTTACGATAAGAAGCACCTGCCATGATTTCAAGCTCTATATATAGACTTGTAATATGTGGTGTCTGGGGCCTAGATACTAGATAATAGGTACATACAGTGACTATAGAAAGAACTATAGTCACTGGTACATAGTAATGTTATTGAACAAAACTGAACACTGAACATAAACGTTTGTTTTGTCTGAAAATGTTTTACTAATATGAACATACCAACCAAAGAGATCTATAGAAAAGTATACATATTTTCACAATATTTGTGATAATACATTACTTTTACTTAGTCGGACTTTGTAAGTCTAACAGTTGCTTATGTAGTATGTTAGCCAGACTGGCGAAGTTGAAGGTAAGAATCCCAAAATTATCAGATTTTAAATTCTCGGGCAAAAAAGAAGACAGTATACTTTTTATTCTAATTTCAAGCATTCGAATTCCTTACTAATTCTTCATCAGGAAAAATAATTCGAGTTATTTAATATTAGTTATCATATACTAGTTGACAAGGCCTAAGGATTATACAAAATTTTACATTATTAATGAGTTAAAAACAGATTAAAATTGTTAACACTGGTATAAAACTTTCTCTAAAATTGAAACAATTATACGATTAATCAGATTTCGTCAGATTGTATGAATACACTCTGTATACAGGGTGTCCCAATAATTAAACCAGGGTAAGGGAACAAGGGTAGGTAACAAGGGAACAAACAGATTAAAATTGTTAACACTGGTATAAAACTTTCTCTAAAATTAAAACAATTATACGATTAATCAGATTTCGTCAGATTGTATGAATACACTCTGTATACAGGGTGTCCCAATAATTAAACAAGGGTAAGGGAACAAGGGTAAGAGTTTTGAGCAAAACGCATCTATGGAAGTGATGCAGTGTGAAGAGGCGAGTAGTATAGCTAGCGGGGTTCTGTGACACTTCGATGGCATGTCCATCCGAAGGTGTCCAAAGATCGAGGGGGTTCTGTCAAGGTCGCCGAAGAGTTCTTGGAATTGATCTGAAGAAGTGGTCGTCAATGACCAGAGGGTGTAGTTCAGGTTTCTGCCGCGCGGTAGATATAGGGGTCGCTGTGTGCGATATCTAGATGAAGAGATAAGCGGTGCGGTCTTTTGGTGACATCTGAAGAAGTGGTCGACAATGACCAGAGGGTTGGCGCGGATTTTTACCTTTGCTTACCTGTTAGCCTGTTGGTGACACACCTGATGGTTACCTGTTAGTTTAGCCTGATCTGTACCTGTTGGTGACACACACCTGATGGAAAAAATGATGCATTTTTGAAGTAATCTTCTACAATTTGTGCATCAACATGTTGATAACCTTTTGCCCTTGTTCGGCGTGATAAGGATGTGTGTAATTTCATAAACATTAGCAGATAATTATTGATCTCTGACCTTGTTATTTTGGTTTTATTGACGTAATTGGCGATATTTTCAATCTTCTACAATTTGTGCATCAACATGATGATAACCTTTTGCCCTTGTTCGGCGTGATAAGGATGTGTAATTTCATAAACATTAGCAGATAATTATTGATCTCTGACTTTGTTATTTTATTAGGTTTTAGTGATTTAAATAAGATGTAACTTGTTGTAAAAACAGGTTCAGATTATTTAAATTATAAAATGATTTAAGATCTGCTATTGAGTATGTTTGGATCGATTGTATATGAAAATGGAGAATATTTAATATCATGATCGTTTCACAAGAGGATTGTAGAAATTGTTTAGAAAATAATTATTGGACTAAAGGAGTTGAATCTTAAGTCGCATTTTACACACACTTTCCTTTTATTTCTAATGAAGAGGAGGAGGTGGAAGAGGAACTGGATGCAGATGATACCTGTTAGTTTAGATGAATGTTATATACTTATTTTATTGTTAAAATAAAAAAAGACGTAGAAATTTATTTTTAAGTTTTATTTGTAGTATACATTAGTTTTCAAGCAGATATCTAAAAAACAGTTCCGCTTTAAAAGAGGTGTTTTGCTATTCCAAAATTTCAAATAGTATAATAGATTTCTATTTATTTTTGCGTTTGTCCTCATTCTTCTTCTTCAAGCAGATATTTATCTAGTATATTATCTAATAATGAAAATAACAGTTCTGCTTTTTCAACAGGTGTTTTGCTATACAAAATTTCAAATGGTGTAATAGATTTCTCTTTATTTTTTGCTGTTGTCTTCATTCTATTTCCTAGAGCTCTTTTTGTTGTTGTTGTTGTTGTTGTTGTTGTTGTGGGAGAGATTCTACGCTGTCTTTTTGCTTTCAGTTCTGATGATGATGTTGATGGATCTGATAATGAAGAAGGTGGCATTGATGTTGCTTTATTGTCCAGCTGTCTCTTTCTTGTTGCAGGGTTTGTGTTGTTGTTATTGTTGGTGGTGGTAGTGGAAGAGGAGTCCATCTGGAAATTAATTAAAACAAAATGGGGAGTTTTATATGTAGATTTTAAATATTTTTAATATGTAGATTTTTAAATATTTTCAATGTTAAAACCCCAAGGGAGTGTATCTGTGTAGATGTAATTAACGATTCGTTTATCATCATAGGGACTTAGTGCTACTTTCTTAGTTTCAATTGTAAATACTTCATGTTTTTCTGATTGAATCAAATTCTGATTACAATTTAATGTAATATTATTAAACAGACATTGATAATAATCACTAAATGATATCTTTTTTAAAACTGCACTTGTAATACCTTTTGCTTTCTTTTCAATTTTTTCTTCTTCTTCGCTCTCACGTTTCTTTATAGAATACATTTTCGAACGGAATCCTACAAATTCTAAAAGAATTTTACCATTGCATTCATCCTTCATTAGGCCTAAAACTTTACCATTTTTTAATGGTATTTGATATACATTATCTGGTGGATAGTCTGATGTATCAAATTTATGAATATCCTGTTTGATATATTCATAAATATCATCAACAAAGAAATGATATATGAGGGAATCCGTATCTGTGTACAGTAGCTTAGCTTTGTCACTAAATTTATTTTTTATATAATTGTAATGAAAATCGTACACAATTGTTTTGGAAATATCTAATATTGTAAAGCCTACGTATATTGGTTTATTAAATGTAACATTGAGTCGTGACATTTCAATTATAACCATATCTTTATCGAAAATTGTAGCACTATGAAAATTTGGCTTTGAAATATAATAATTTGCACCATATCTACCTGACCATTTAGTTACTAACTTTATATCCTTATATTTTCGCACATTTTCCATTGTTTTTCCAAAGACTGCATTGTTCATTAATTTATAAAAGTTTTTTTCAAAATTATTTTTACTCAATTTTCTATGATTTGTATTTAAATCGATATAAGATTTCATCCAACAGCTTTGTTTAAATTTTAAAATTCTATGGATTTTGCCCACTTTTAATCCCAAGACAACGGCTTGTTTTAAATTATGATAATGAATAATGTATCTCTTTTTATCAAACAATGTGGTTAATAATTTTACATTTCCAGATTTTGATGTTGGTGGTGCTAAATGTTCAGGTAAAAGAGGTAGATCTTTATGGTTCTTATGTAGATCTTTAGGATAATGTATATCAATTTCAAAAATATATCCAAATTCATAATCATCCGGAATTTCCAGAACATTATTTACTGAATATATATCATCTACCCATTCAAAATTACTTTGTGGTAAAGGAGAACACATTGCCGAACCATATAAATTATTTACATCAAAGTACATTAGATAAGAAGTAGGCAAATTAGGATCAAACTCTGAAGTATTCATATATTTATTATTTGCTTTACCGTAACGATTAGAACATTGAGAAACACCACCTCTTATTCCTCGTTCGATAAACATTATCATATCAATGTCTGTTAATAATTGCAGTTCAATATTGGTAATTTTTAACATTGCATCGAAAGCTAAACCTGGAGCTGTATAATAATGAAGAGGATCTAGATGATATGTAGATAAGCACACTTCTCGAAAGTTTTCAAAAATATCAGTTAACAGAAACACATCTGTTTTTAGATAAAGTTCAGCATATTGTTGTAAATTTTTTATATCGAACATGTTCCATACTTTACAAGCATGTTCATAATCATTATTGCTAACATGACAATTCTTGAGTTTACTAAAAAAATGTTTCTTATCAGGTAATTGTTCATCCAATAATTTATTCCAATTATCTAGATAGTCATAAGGAAATATACCTTTCCGTTGCAATAATTCAAATTCAATATCGTTTCTACAATATTTTTTAGTTATAACTTTATGATCTTTTTCCAAATATGATGCTAATTTATCAAGATCGCTTGCCATAAATCTAAATGAGTCTAGAAATCTAAAATTAATTTTTGTGTTATTTATATATTTTGTAAATGATATGTACCTTTCCTTATTTATAGGAAGTAAATTTAAATTTCCCTTAACTTTTACACTAAGGGCCTTAATTATAAAATGGCTGTCGTAACCACTTAAATTGTGAAAAATTACTGGAATTGTATGACTATCCTGATACTGAAGGTTACAAATATTATGTGCACTTCCTCTATATTTTCCAGAAAGTCCACAATGATCTCTTACTTTTTTGTCTGTATCTAGAAATGGTTTGGAACAAATGTGACAAAATTTAGATGATTGAAATTCTTTTTCCTCCTGATCAGTCATATTTAAGGGAAGCCTATTATGTAAAATACTATCAACTTCTAAAGCTATTTTTTCCAATTCTTTAACGAACCATTCAATGCAATCCTTACCTGTATATGTTTGAAATCTTGAAATACTATCATCATAAGAACATTTTATATAGTATGCTATGCTAAATGGAACATGTTTTTGATACCTTTTTTTAGTATTAGTTGCCTTAGGATCATCATATTGTTCTAGTATACTCTCCAGATCACTGTATATGACAAAAGGAACTTTCTCTTTATTTTTAAAATTTCCAAACTTTAAAATGCTTTTATTCTTAGAAGGTAATGTAATTTTAGTCTTGTTTAAATTTTCACAATCTATTAGGTGCTTATCTAAATTATTTTCTGTTTTGAAATGATTTAAACAACGTTCACAAAAGAATTTTCTATTTTTTAAATCAGCCGTTTGGCGACACAACAAACGTGATAAATTTTGAATTAAAGCAAAATGTTTAATCTTAATATTTTTATAATCTGTATTAGAAATATCATTATCATAGTCATCATCATCATCATTATTATTACAGTTCAAAATAAGTAAGTTTATTCGAGGTTTAAAATTAGTTTTACTCAGACAAAGAGGAACCACATTCTTTTGTTTTTCACCATCCACTGTAAAAATGTTTATTGATAAGCTATTCATATTTTCAAATTTTGGAATACTACGTAATCTTATTGGAAATTTGATACCTTCATATTTTAAAATTTTACTAAAATGTGGATATGATGTGGTTCTGTTGGGGTTTCTGTGTGGTGGTGCAGGATGTAAAGCAGCTACAATTGAATAAAGAAAGCAATATTGATCATTATTTTTTATATTTAATATATATTTAGAATTCCTAATAAACTTTGGTAATTCCACATAACTACATCCTCCATTAATTGGAGAATAATTATTAATATTTATTTTTAAATTTAAAATTTCATATAAACTCCAACCTGAATCTCTTTCCTGAAATGATTCCAATTTTGACAAAATTTTATTTTTCACATATTCAATATACCACTCCTTTAAATTTGTGTTATTATCAATTATATGATTTTTCGTATTAAAATGTTTAATATCTGTTTGAAGATTTTGTGGTTGAACAAAATTAGCTGAAAATATAACGTTCACTTTTAATAGTGATTTTTTTAATGCAGTTTTAATTTTATTAGAAAAAATTCTAAATGCTTTTTGAAAAAACACTTTTGGTTCCTTTATATTCAAGTTACTGATGATACCAGTTTTCAATCTTTTTTCAAAGCATGATTCTAAATCTTGCCAAATTAAATCTCTTTTCCCTAACGTTGAAGACAGCAATGATTTTTTCCCTCTTTTTAAAATTTCCTTATAGTGTTTCAAAAGACCCCAATTTGATTCTAATTTTGAGAAATTTTTAACACAATCTGATTTATTTTTTATACATTTTTTACACAAATAAGCAATTCTGTTTAAAATTTTAATCAATCTACAATACTCCTCTTTTGTTTTAACTAAACTAGATGCTCTTCCAACTTTTTTTAATACAACATCAAGCATACGGTCAATAGTTTTCTTTGAGTGCATATTTCTGTTAAATAAAATATTCGAATTCAATAAAATAAAAGTAATAATAATAATAATTGTAACTTACAGTATTATAGGTGTAGGGCACACGCACAGCTAACGGTTATTCTTGCGGCAATGGTAGTGATGCAATGACGAGCGATAGCAGAAAAATAATATTTTAAAATAACATCAAACGTCATGCACACATACGTGCTATCATTGAGTCAAAGGTTATCATGCATATTGATTAATTAATTATTATAAAAATATGCAAATGTTATTTTCATATTAATTCAATAACATGTATGAACAATAAATGTCTATCACGTTCTTAAAGCATGAGGATATTTATTTTATTACAAAAAACCATTTACGTCAATATGCATTTGCGTCAATATGATGATTTAGCAATATGTAAATGCATGTACTAAAACGTGACGAGTGCATCTATTTCATAAAAATTCACTTGTATAAAAGAGGACTGCAGAATCGGTTAACATATCAGTCAATCAGCAGGCAGTAAAGATGGCAACTACTCCAACTACAATTATTGTTACAATAACAGATAAAAGTATGTTTCCAATCGATATGGCAGTGGTAGTGTTCAAGCATATTTTTGGGTAAGTTATTATTTTTGTATTTATAATGAATTGAAAGTTATTTTTTATTTTTATGTATTTGCTTATATATTTTTATTTTTGTTTCATAATTATGAATTGAAAATTAGTTTTTGATTTTGAAATTATTTATTTTTACGTATGTGCTTATATATTTTTTATTTTGTATTCATAGATATGGACTAAAAGAAATAACAGTCCGAAAGGAGAATATACTAATAAAACTCTCTTACTCGCCAAGAACAAGCACACTTCAGAAAAAGTTGAAGAAATATCCTGTTACATATATCAGAACGAAAATTGAAAACGAAAGAGAGTTTTTGCTTTTAGAAAAAGCAATACGATTATATGGGGTTGATGCGGATGAGGATGTAGCACAAATTGAATCGTCATCTTCATCATTATCATCGACATGGTCAGCACCACCAATGATTGAAGCAGCCCCCTCACAAGAATCTGATGAAGTCTTGTATAGACTACACAACAATGCTAGCTGGGGGAAAAACATTAACATTGGTGATAATAGTGATGCTGATGAACAGCCTCTGAAGAAGAAGAGAAGGAAGCAAATATTAAACACTAGAACAGGTCTCATGCTTGGCGATGATGATGATCTAAATTTAGATTCTCAAGAAGGTTTAGTTGAAATAAATTAATTTTAAAATTTTTGTAGAAGTATCAGCGTCACCTGTTCAAAATCAACCACCACATTTAATGTCAATAAGAGAAGCGGTTGAAAGAAGACGTTTACAACAACAACAACAACAGGGCACTATACCATGTTTTAATTGTAAGAAAATGTTTTGCTTTTGTAGTTTCTCATTATCTGTTCATAGTGTTGAAAAATATTCAGATACTAATTTATATTGTTATGAATAAAAATAAACTCTGAAACTATGTTATTAAAAGTTGTTTCTTATTATTGCCTACTGATTGACTGATCACTATCTGTTACAAATAAAACTATAAAAATACGTACTTGGTTTCATTTTATTAAAATATTTATTTTGTTATATAAATTATCTTAACGTTTTTATAGTGAACAATAATTAATATTTCATTTCTTAAAATAAATACTAGGTATATGTTTGCTTTTGTTTTAACAGGTTTTGAAAGATTTTAACAGATGGTTTTTAACAGACCTGTTCTAGATTTTATCCCAAAGCTGATCACTATCTGTTACAAATAAAACTATAAAAATACGTACTTGGTTTCATTTTATTAAAATATTTTATTTTTGTTATATATAAATTATCTTAACATTTTTATAGTGAACAATAATTAATATTTCATTTCTTAAAATAAACACTAGGTATATGTTTTGCTTTATCCGTGTCTTTGAAATACTCTGCAGCGAAACATGCTAAACATTTTGAATTTGGTACAGGGGTTTCTCCTTGACATTTTATACATTTATATTGTACTGGAACGGGCATCTTGCAGCTACTGAGCTGTTAATATACTATTCCTTTCCACAAGGTAGGCTTGAAACAAATCATTTAAAGATTTTAGTATAACCCTTCGCCGTTTAAAGTTAATTCTAGCAGGTTTGTGTAATTCCTCAACAACTTGTTTTTAATATCAGTTGCAAATTTAGTTTTAGATGGTATAATAGATAATTTATTCAATAATATTTGCTTCACGTAGTTCTTCTATTATAGAATTAAATTTTTTATTCATAACACTTTAGTATCTTGAACAGGTTTAACAGGTTTTGAAAAAATTTTAGCAGTTGGTTTTTAACAGACCTGTTCTAGATTTTATCATAAACTGATTTATTTTCTACAGAATTTATCATTTTATCAGAAATAGTATCAGGACTTATTATGATATTAAGAAAACATACTGGGTATATATAAGATGTATAATGACACTAAATATGATTAACAATCATTATATTAACAGTACAGGACTTATGAGATGTATTACTTTGATGTAAACGATACACATATAGGACTATATAGGCAGAATAGATAGATATATTACATATTTAAACAATTTTAGTTATATGTCTAAAAACATATTTTATATATGAGTTTCTCTGTAGATGTATTAAAAAGAGTGTGTTAAAATATAATACATCAACATTACACTTTGCAGAACTATAAAAATGCTAAGATATTCACCAGTATTAGCATTAACCAAAGAAGGTAAAGAACTTTCAAATTGAAAGCATCTGGATAGCACACCAAATATTAACATGTGAAAAAGCTACTAATATTTAGTTAAAGAACTATAACAATAAAAATTGAAAGCATCTGGATAGCACACCTAATATTAACATGTGAAAAGCTACTAATATTTAGTTAAAGAACTATAACAATAAAGTATTACATAAAATATTGTTATTGCTATAAAGAACTACAATTACTTTACTATAAGAAAATTAGAAGATATTTTAGTTCAATAAGTTTTAACATTATATTTTCAATACAGTCAGCATAATTTTATTAACATAAACAGATATAAGAGATAAAGATTTTTACCAAGCTCATTTTTATAGTTGAAAGTTCAAAAATTTGTGAAGCATGCATTTGTAATATAAACATTTAACGCAGTTAGAAATCTTCCAATCATTTTCAAAATGAACTGCATACCAGAAGGTAATACATATATTAATTTATAGTGAGTGTTTATTTAATAATTTTTTATTTGTAGAGGTGATTAAAGTGCTAGTAGCTGCTACTAGATTGGCTCGCCCTGAAATATGTGTAAGTTAAAATATTTTGTTTTTACATTTTAAATTAGATTTTTTAATTGTAGGACATGAATATAATAGTAGCGGTCCATCCGCCACCCCCCACAGCTTCCCTAATAGGGGAAATGGAGATGCCTGGGGGGTATAAAATTCTTAGTTATATAACGATTGAAAACGACGCTGTAGAGCCTTGGGCTACTTTATGGTTAGGTAAGTAATTCATAAACTATAAAATATAAAAGCTATATATTTTTTTCTTCTTTTCATATTATTCTGCTACATTTTAATGGTTTGATCTATGGGAATATTTCAACATGTTTACATAATATCATTGTTCGAATCAAATAGATTAAAAATAAAATAATATAAAACCTTGTCTACTTGTTTGGTTATTTATTAAATATCTAATAGGTTAAAAGAAATTAAACTAATAATAAATGAAGTGATGTATATCCTGAGTATAGCAAAAGAAGGTAAGTTCTAATATTTATAATCAAACAATTAAGAAAAATAGTAGTTTTTAGTAATATGACATAGTTTATCATAAGGTAGAGATACTTCCATATTAATTTCTCTAAATCTTAATGATACAAGAATGAAAGTAAGCAAATAATGATAACAAAGGTTAATAATTAAGGAAAATACCTAATCAAAGATTTTTTAAATATATTAGACGTTAAGGAGAGGATTTTAATAGAGGTTTTTCAAAATACTAAATGTAATAAATATTATTTTAAAGAAATAACCCCCTTTATTCATATGTGCTGTTGGTTGCTGACTTTCAGGAGGAACTAATACTACATCAATAAGTTTAGATAAAATGTCTAACTTATTATTAAAAGAGAAGCGTTTGTCAGAAAACAAAAAAACTTGAGCTCCTACGAATCTAATAATGCAGGTTATTATAATAATTGTTTAAAATAATATAAAACCTTGTCTACTTGTTTGGTTATTTATTAAATATCTAATAGGTTAAAAGAAATTAAACTAATAATAAATGAAGTGATGTATATCCTGAGTATAGCAAAAGAAGGTAAGTTCTAATATTTATAATCAAACAATTAAGAAAAATAGTAGTTTTTAGTAATATGACATAGTTTATCATAAGGTAGAGATACTTCCATATTAATTTCTCTAAATCTTAATGATACAAGAATGAAAGTAAGCAAATAATGATAACAAAGGTTAATAATTAAGGAAAATACCTAATCAAAGATTTTTTTAAATATATTAGACGTTAAGGAGAGGATTTTAATAGAGGTTTTTCAAAATACTAAATGTAATAAATATTATTTTAAAGAAATAACCCCCTTTATTCATATGTGCTGTTGGTTGCTGACTTTCAGGAGGAACTAATACTACATCAATAAGTTTAGATAAAATGTCTAACTTATTATTAAAAGAGAAGCGTTTGTCAGAAAACAAAAAAACTTGAGCTCCTACGAATCTAATAATGCAGGTTATTATAATAATTGTTTAAAATAATATAAAACCTTGTCTACTTGTTTGGTTATTTATTAAATATCTAATAGGTTAAAAGAAATTAAACTAATAATAAATGAAGTGATGTATATCCTGAGTATAGCAAAAGAAGGTAAGTTCTAATATTTATAATCAAACAATTAAGAAAAATAGTAGTTTTTAGTAATATGACATAGTTTATCATAAGGTAGAGATACTTCCATATTAATTTCTCTAAATCTTAATGATACAAGAATGAAAGTAAGCAAATAATGATAACAAAGGTTAATAATTAAGGAAAATACCTAATCAAAGATTTTTTTAAATATACTAGACGTTAAGGAGAGGATTTTAATAGAGGTTTTTCAAAATACTAAATGTAATAAATATTATTTTAAAGAAATAACCCCCTTTATTCATATGTGCTGTTGGTTGCTGACTTTCAGGAGGAACTAATACTACATCAATAAGTTTAGATAAAATGTCTAACTTATTATTAAAAGAGAAGCGTTTGTCAGAAAACAAAAAAACTTGAGCTCCTACGAATCTAATAATGCAGGTTATTATAATAATTGTTTAAACTGAATATAAAAGATAGGATAATTCATTTTAAATGATCAAATTATAAACTCTTTGTATTACACTATTATTCCTTTATGTATATCTAGAAGAAATCTGTTCTTAAACTAGTTAGGAAACCTTTGAAGGTTACTTAAAGTAGGAGCTAAAGAAATGCATTATATTTTAGATTGCTTTGAATATAAAAGCATTAGTATAATTATAAAAATATAAGTTATGACTAGAAAATATAAATGAAGTTAAATATAAAACATAGTTATAAGTAGATACTTAAGATACCTTAAAAAGTAATGTAATAATCTTCAGGAAAATAGAAGTAGGAATGTATCTATTGTTTAATGTAGATTATCCTATAGAACCCCCTCCTGTTTGGTGAAATTCGATATGAATTATGAGAGGTTGTCATAGATCGTGTTCGAAATCCAGGTATAACTACATTAATGAAGGGGGTATGTTTCCTTTACCACAAAATGAAACTTCAAAACTTACCCTTTGTTATTTTGTTATTCTCAGTTTGATTTAATAAATAGCGTAATTGTAAGATGCATGTAACTTCTCTAATTAGTATCGCGTTGTAAACATTAACAGATAATTATTGATCTCTGACCTTGTTATTTTATTATTCTCGGTTTTATTTAATAATTGGCGTAATTGATTTTTAAAAAATAAGATTTATGTACCTTCTATAATTTAGTGTTATTAACATATTCGGGTTATTTAAATTATAAAAATGGAGTGATTATTTAACTTTGGATGCTATCGATTGTATAATACATGGTATTAAGCACTTATAGCAAATCGAAAAGGAATAATATAGGAAGCACAATTAAAGTATGTCGTAAGTGAAATATTTTTATTAGTACAGCTTAGAAAATTGATGTCTTGTTAAAAGTGAACTCTGAAAATTATCTTTAAACATACAAGATTTTGGGTTGAATGATATACCTATTTACTAAAAAGCTAAGGATTGAAAAATACATAGACTTCAAACATACAAATATGAACAGGGTACAGTTAGTTGATCTAGAAATCACTATTTCTTATTTCTTAGAAATTGCATCGGGTAACATCAAAGAAGCGCATACGTGACTTTGAGTCTTTAACATATTTGTTAACATTTTAATAATTGATACATTTTAGTATTGCTTTAACTAAGTTTTCATTATAAGTATTTGAGTATCAATATAGGAATTTAAAGTTTATAGGTATATTCTCTGATTGGAGATGCTAGAATTTATCATAAAATATTTGTTTATGATTTCCACTTCAGGTTACCCCGAAATAGGTGATGTGAGAATATCCAACGATTTATCTTGAACGAAGTTATATTTAGAAGTATAACGATGTAATATTTTTGTTTGAAATAATTTTTTTAAACAAGTTGATACAGGTCACAAGGACAAAGGAGGTATTCGAGTATTCCTATTAATGTTAAAATATTACGTTTTTCCTACATATAATATAATTTTATGCAACAAAAGAATATGACAAGTTAACTGAGTTCTCGTAATATACAGGGTAGTAATATAAAACAGGTATACGCAAACAGGTACCTAAAATCTACTGTAATAAAATAAATATCCTCATGTTTTAAGAACGTGATATATACATTTATTATGCATGCATGTTATTGAATTATCTTTTTTTATTATTGCATTTAAATTAATATGGAAACAACATTTGCATATTTTTATAATAATTAATTAATCAATATGCATTTGCATCAATATGCATGATAACCTTTGCCCCAATGATAGCACGTATGTGTGCATGACGTTTGATGTTATTTTAAAAGTGCATCACTACCATTGCCGCAAGAATAACCGTTAGCTGTGCGTGTGCTCTACACCTATAATACTGTAAGTTACAATTATTATTATTATTATTATTATTATTACTTTTATTTTATTGAATTCAAATATTTTATTTAACAGAAATATGCACTCAAAGAAAACTATTGACTGTATGCTTGATGTTGAATTAAAAAAAGTTGGAAGGGTATCTAAACAAAAGAGGAGTATTGTAGATTGATTAAAATTTTAAACAGAATTGCTTATTTGTGTAAAAAATGTATAAAAAATAAATCAGATTGTGTTAAAAATTTCTCAAAATTAGAATCAAATTGGGGTCTTTGAAACACTATAAGGAAAAATCATTGCTGTCTTCAACGTTAGGGAAAAGAGATTTAATTTGACAAGATTTAGAATCATGCTTTTAAAACTGACATCATCAGTAACTTGAATCAAATCTAGTAAAATACAGACCTAAAACTGACTTTTGTAAAATTGTGTAGTTAGCTAATTTCAACTATTTTTGCAGAAATGTTTATCATTGACATCCAAGGTTTTCAATATAAAAACAGTAATTTCTACATACGGGAAATAGCCATCCTGAATGTTCAAACTGGATCAGTGCATCACAATTTTGTTAATTTGCCATATATACCTGAATGGATGACATCCAAGGAGATTTGTCAACACATTGATTGGACCACATTCAACATACATGGTTTATCATTTCAAAACAGTGATTGTTTTTTATATTTAAATTTTAATAGAGTGCAAAATTTTTTAAAAAATATTGTTCAAAGTGAGACAGTAATAGTTAAAGGATTAAATAAAAAACAAGTTTTAGGTAAAATAATTAATAATTACATATTTAATTTAGATGAATGGAACTGTCCGTCTTTGAAAACACTAAAAACTTGTAATAATTCTAAGTACCATTGTAATTCACATGAAAATAATAGCTTAAATTGCGCTCAACAAAATGTTCACTTATTATATAATTGGTATATGGATAACCATCATTGAATCTTGAAAAGCAGAACTGCTATTTTCATTATTATCTGCTTGAAAACTAATGTATACTACAAATAAAACTTAAAAATAAATTTCTACGTCTTTTTTTATTTTAACAATAAAATAAGTATATAACATTCATCTAAACTAACAGGTATCATCTGCATCCAGTTCCTCTTCCACCTCCTCCTCTTCATTAGAAATAAAAGGAAAGTGTGTGTAAAATGCGACTTAAGATTCAACTCCTTTAGTCCAATAATTATTTTCTAAACAATTTCTACAATCCTCTTGTGAAACGATCATGATATTAAATATTCTCCATTTTCATATACAATCGATCCAAACATACTCAATAGCAGATCTTAAATCATTTTATAATTTAAATAATCTGAACCTGTTTTTACAACAAGTTACATCTTATTTAAATCACTAAAACCTAATAAAATAACAAAGTCAGAGATCAATAATTATCTGCTAATGTTTATGAAATTACACATCCTTATCACGCCGAACAAGGACAAAAGGTTATCATCATGTTGATGCACAAATTGTAGAAGATTGAAAATATCGCCAATTACGTCAATAAAACCAAAATAACAAGGTCAGAGATCAATAATTATCTGCTAATGTTTATGAAATTACACACATCCTTATCACGCCGAACAAGGGCAAAAGGTTATCAACATGTTGATGCACAAATTGTAGAAGATTACTTCAAAAATGCATCATTTTTTCCATCAGGTGTGTGTCACCAACAGGTACAGATCAGGCTAAACTAACAGGTAACCATCAGGTGTGTCACCAACAGGCTAACAGGTAAGCAAAGGTAAAAATCCGCGCCAACCCTCTGGTCATTGTCGACCACTTCTTCAGATGTCACCAAAAGACCGCACCGCTTATCTCTTCATCTAGATATCGCACACAGCGACCCCTATATCTACCGCGCGGCAGAAACCTGAACTACACCCTCTGGTCATTGACGACCACTTCTTCAGATCAATTCCAAGAACTCTTCGGCGACCTTGACAGAACCCCCTCGATCTTTGGACACCTTCGGATGGACATGCCATCGAAGTGTCACAGAACCCCGCTAGCTATACTACTGAGGCGCTTATTCTAAAAATATTTTCAAACATACAGGACCACTATCCACTTCAAACATACAGGTTCACTATGGTGGGAGGACACCTTCAAATCCAAGTTTTTTTAAAGAAAATACCGTTTATTTAGATAATATATGTTGGTGAGATGAGCTGAAATTTAGTATGTTATTTCGAAGAGCATTTTCTCTTTTTTTTTCAAATGCTGTACCCAGTATCTTATATTTTTAACTTGATAAGTTCATTCTATACATTTTTTGTTTTTTGAATTTACATGTTAATTCTCATTATTTTTTTTTAAATTTTTTTTGTAAACATGGCATTTTTTGAAAACAATGTCTATTTCTATACCCAAAATCGATATTTTTGAAGATATTTATTTTTTCGGTAAAATTATTCCACTAAATAAAAAATCAGGTACCGTCTAATAGAGAATTTTAAGTCGAATTAAAATATTCAAAAATATAAATTGAGATCCGTTTAAAAAAATCCCTTGAAGGTGTCCCCTGTTGTAGTGAGCCACCGTATATATTTCAAGAGAGTTTTAAAATTTTGTCCTTTTTTACATTTCATTACTTCCGTGGAAGCATTTTTTCCAAAACCCTTTAATACGGCCGATATTGGGCTTTGACGCAATATTAGAATACTCTGTATAGAGAGAAAACGTAATAGAATACCTATTACGTATTAGCATATAATTTGCCTGAGTCACTTATTCTAATTTTACAAAGGAACTTTATTAAAAAAGTTTGCCTTATAACACACTCACGTTTCAGAAAGAAAGAGTGATAATGTAAATTAAGAAGAATGAATCAGTTTTATTTAGTTCACATTGTAAGTACCATACATATATAGGTATGTATATGCAAGCGAATGTACTTATACTGTATTTTATTTGATAATACTTTAGCGTATCACATTTCCCACATTGAAATTCTTTGGTCAATAGATTTAATTCTGATATAGATGTCTTGGAGCTCGGAGTTGGACGTTATAGTGTCATACAAAATGGGGCACGTTAATTCACGTGTCAGTGCATACCACAAAAAGTAAACTTTCTCGATTTTAACCAAACCAGAAGTTGTCGATTACACTTGCAAATCCTCCTACAACATGTTAACATTAAGTCGTTATCGTTAAATCGCGTTTCTAATACGCCGTCTTGTCATTGTAATTATTTAAATGCATTAATTAATGCAATGAGTTGAACAGAACAGAACGGAACAGTTGTTTTTATTTCTTTCTTATAGTATCCGCAATGTACCTACCATGTTTGCCTTGAATATCAAATGTTGTTTTTAAAAAAGGTTAAATATTGTTTATATAAAAATTTAGAGCATATAACTAAAAAACAAAAAATAAATAGTTAAGTTGACAAAAAATATATAATTTGAATCTTTATGGGACACAATAGATTTATTTATTGTTACGCTAAGGAAATAGCATTTGGAATTTCTTGGAGAACCTATTGGTAAAATATATTATTAAGATACTTTTATGAACACATAGAAATAATAAATTGAGGTACTTGGGTATTTTAATTTGGTTCAACGAAGGAATGGTCTTGCCTTTAAAATGTACGTATACAGGGAAGCAAGAAGTAAAATTGGAATGCCTTATATAATTAAATGATAATTATTATCTATATTTGTTTAACATTTTACTTCAAATATCCCGTTTTAAAAGTAGGTATTCAAATAATTTTGCATTGGCGTTTTTTGATGTGCATCTCAGTGATTAGTAAATACATTTATTACTGTTAATACTACAAGAATTCATACTAATATGGCTCATGAAAATAATTTCGACATAACGGTTGGACATTTATTATCAAGTCTTCTAGTTTCTATTGGTTCAGAGTAATCAGCAACAATAAGATAATTTCATGAGACAAAGCATAAAAATGCAATATTATTACTAAAGCATACGGTAGGTATGTATTCTGAGAACTGCATTCAATGTGTCAGCTTCCGTAATCTTACAGATGACACACGTAGCTACCAGAAAGAAACAAAAAAATCTACAGAAGTAACTTATAACGATTTAATTCTGGAAATAATACTTTTTCTCTATAGTCTCTTAGAGTGAGAAGTTCTTTTTATTTCAATGTTTAGACATGTCTAGTATGGTTCGAGGATAATATTCGTTTCATTTATTTATTTATTTGTTTATTTAATGCTTTCTATGCATAACACAGTAAGATTATTATGAGTTATTGCTTAACTTGGTTATTATAAGAAATAGAAGGAGATACGATGATTATTGCAGAATTTTATGGTGATTTCTATTATCTTCTGCAATATATTTCTCTCACCTTATTTGACATTCAAGCAGCATTGTTAGACAGAATTTCGAAACAAATTTCAGCAGTTAAAAGCAATTTCGAAACTAATTCCGTTTTTTGTTTACCATTCATCTTTCCATACACTTTCAAATGTTTTCTGAAACAATAACCGATTTGCATTTTTTCTCAAATCGTGTATTCAAATTTTTTTTTCGAAACAAATTTCTACGTTAGTTCAATTATTTATAGAAACAAAAACCTATAAAATATTCAGTAATATTTCTACATTTATTGTATAAACTAGAAATGGGAGCAAATCGCTATCGCGATTTTCATTCCCATTCCTAGCCCTACCGGAGGTCCAGGCCTGGACAAAAGCATCTAGCGTAATATTATTTCTAAAATACATATTAAAGAAATTTGAGATAATCTCTTGTATATGATATAAGAAATTTGGAGACAGAAAACTGAAATTTTGTATCTGGAATAATGATGTAATTATACTAAACGATTTTTCTTAATAATATTTTGATAAATTGTAAGAGTACTCTATTCTTGATGGTAGAACATTATTTTTTAAGTGCCGAAAGTAGAATTTATTTTTTAGTAAGCATTTTTATCAATTTTATCAATGGGGACCTCCGTTGTAACGGCGGCGTTAAAAATATAGTGTTTATTGAATGTAAACCTTACTTTTGAGTTACTAACTACGCCGTTCTGTAATAACTGTAATAACTAGACACAATTTTCCCCGGTAGGTGGATTGGAAGACAAGGTACCAGAGTGGTCAGCAAAGTCTCTAGATCTTACATCGTTGGACATTTTTTGTGGGGGCATCTCAAGTAAGGTTTACATTCAAAAACCAAACAACATTGATGAGCTGAAGGAAAGAATAGGAGATGAAACCAGGGCAATAACATCGGAAATGTTACGTAATGTATACGACGAAACCTATCACAGATTAGGATGTTGCCAACAAGTGAATGGTGCACATTTTGAGCAAATACGTTGAAAAGTAATTAAACTTAACCATTATATTTTAATGTTACGCAACCCTCAACCTCTTGAAAAATATTAAATGTAATTAGTAGGTACGCTGGATTGGTCTTTCTGTCACCTTTCCAATGAGGGGGTCATACGCCATCGTGTTGCATTAAAAAAAAAAAAAAGTTGGGGATGGTTATATTTTGTATGATGCTTGGAAAGGGTAAGTAAATATATACAAACGTTGACGTGTTGTCTCGGGAATATTTTGAAAAATTATTCAGATCCCCGATATCGAATTTATTCACGTTAAAGTCTCCATCCTGTATTTAAAAACGCTTTTAATAACTATTACCAAAAAACGTCCCAATTTGTAAGAGCTGAGCTACATAAAAGTAACTACATTTATTCATTTATTCAAGAATACGCCTTTATTCAGCTAGGCCAACTAACAATTAATTCGGATATGAATAATTATACCCTATGGTTTCTATAGATATGAACAATTTTTCCGACTCAATTCGTAGCTAAGGACAAATGAATCAAGCAACATGGCAATAAATAAATGTATGCGTTGTCATACGCTGGATACGTTGTGGTACATTATTAAAACTGATTACGATCAAAATGAGGGTCATCTACTATTTACCTAGAATTCTTGACCCGTAACAAGAAATTTGAAATTATACGCGCTTAGCAGTTGTTTTCACATTTCAAATATTCCATTTACATTTTTTCGTTAGTGTAAACAGTACCATATTTATTATTTTTTACACCATGGATCATTTAACACTTAGGTAACATAAACTTCATGAGAAAATTTCTAATAGCCAAAAACGTTATCAATAAATGTCTTATAAAATAATCTCCTCGCGGTAAACTAATTGTTCAGGGTTTGTCATAAATTATGAAGTGCAAGAATATAAAAATATCCGTATATTGATAGGGAAAAATTAATTTACATAAATTAATTTGGAAAGTCAATATCCAAAGTATGTAAACACCCTTGTATTATTTAAGGGTAAGTACCTACTTTTTGACATAATCTATGCCTCATCAAGTCGATGAATGCTCGACAGGTAATTGCATCTTAAAACATTCCATGAAATAAAAGTGATTTATAATGACAACTAGACAAATCTGATCTTGAAGCCAATTGTGAACTGTTATTTTTTAAATGTTCCACATTGTTCAAAGAAAGAGATAAGGGAAATTTTAATAAACAGATCGTGTAAAATATTAGCGAAAAGGGTGGTAATAGTAAAATTTAAGGAATATAAAATCCTCATTTCTGGATACCTTTAAGTTGACACGTCTTAGACGTCATTTGAAACCGTTCAATGGTCTCCAGACAATGTCGACAAATTCTCGACAGGTAATTGGATCTTAGAACATTCCATGAAATAAAAGTGATTTATAATGTACTAGACAAATTTCATCTTGAAGCCAATTGTAAACTGCTATTTTTTTAAATATTCCACATTGTCCAAAGAAAGAGATAAGACAAATTTGAATGAATGCATTGTGTAAAATGTTAGATTAACATAAAAGAAATACTAATAATTAAAAAGTTAAAATTTGGAGTCAGATGATTTGATTTTCCCCTAAAATGTAATTTTAATATACAAAGACGGGTGAGATTTTATGATATTTTCGACGATTAGATATGAACTTTAGATAATTATATATTTATATATTTATCCATTAGTATGACATGGTATGTTTGAAGCAAATAAATCTTACAAGAGTATAGACAATTAGTTAGGAAATATTATGTTCTGTAAAATACGTGGAAAAAAGAAGCACCGTTTTTGTTGACTTTCTGAGACTGTCCATACTGTCCATGTCCAATCTGTAGAAAGTGTGTTTACACATGTGCCAACTATAATTCATATTCCATAAAATTTCTTCTCGTGAAAAATAAGAAATTTGGTATTATTTTAATACGGCGCCCTTAAGGTATAGCTAATAAAGTGATAAATATATAATTATGTCACAAAGTTAGATGACTAAGATTTTTTAGGTCTTTTTGTTCTAATATGAGAAAAAAAACTTAGAGGAACTTTATAAAATTAAATATTAAAGGAAAGGCCACAGATAATGGACCATTATTGCGAATAAAAACTTACTTTGCATGACAATAAGATTAGGTAGACGCCAGCATCCTAAAGCCAGCATCAGAAAACTTTAAATGGGCAATAAATCACTGTCATCTGAATTCAAATAACTTAGTGGAAATATATCCTATGGTCAGGGTAGGTAGTAAAATTCAATTGGCGGTACGTTCCTTTCAATGCGGGTGATAAACTGTGAGGGATAAACGATTCTTTTAAGTTGCGACGCCTCATGCAGAGTGAGTCCCATGCTGCATTTAGTTTCTTATGTCAGATGATTCATGCATACTAATTACATGATTTCACACTGTTAATTCACTGTTAATTCAGTCACATTTTTGACAGAAATTTGTTAAATGGTACTTAAAATATTGTTTTAACTAAAATCTTAAATCAAATGAAATATTCTCTTGCAAATATGGTAATGTCTGCACATTTTTTTTTATTAATTCTGAATTTTTCCTTGAACAAAAATTTTAATTAAAATATGTCAACAAAATTCCAGAATAACTATTTACAGTGAAGCGTAAGGCAATGATGGAATTAATATTGAGATGATTGGCATTGTAATTCCTTATTGTATTAATGTTACAAATATGATTATTACTCAAATAGTTATAAATCCTATATTGCATTCAACAAATTACGACCTATATCTATATTACCAAACTTCTCAAAAATGTGTGAAAAAACTATAACTATCCAAATCATTAATAAAGTTACCAATGACAGTCAGAGTTTCGCAAAGGACATAACCACATCTGCTGTATTAAAAGTTATCAATTATACATCACCTGATTTTGATACATCACTGTTCACGATTTGGGTTTTATTAGATCAAAGTATGTGCATGTCAATGTTATCAGAGTACATATAATTCCTTATATAAACAGACTTTCCAAAATGACAATATTTAATGGAATGATTCACTTGTATTTAATATTTCTTTATAAATCCATACCAGAAACCCTTTACATGTACCATATCACATCACACCAACAGTACAGGGTATTCCCGTATATTTTGACACCTATCTACAGGGGTTATTACAAAAGTTAGAACAAAAATTTAAATACAAAAGTTGTCTGGTTTTTCACGTATTATCTTTTAGCTAGGTCGAAAAAAAAATTACATGTCGTAAACTTGGGAAAACCAATTGAACATAATATTTTTAAATGGGACACCCTGTATAATTTTACATGCTTGGGTAAACGTTTTTTCCTGATTTCAAAAAAATATATTTTGTTGACATTTGCACTGACAGTTTTCGAAATATTCGACAGCGAAAACCATAAAAAAATACAAAAAACAAAAAATATTTAACAGTAGAAACCAACAGTAATAAAAAATATTTTACGATTTTCGATGTAACCTCCTTAGTTATTTAAACATTTTCTAATATTTTCATTTTTTAATATTTTTTTTATGATTTATTGTAAACATTAAATATTAAAGATTTCGAAAACTGTCAGTGCAAAATATATATTTTTAAAATCAGGAAAAAAATGTTTCTCCAAACGTGTAAACTTATACAGGGTGTCCCATTTAAAAATATAATGTTCAATTGGTTTTCCCAAGTTTAAGACATGCAATTTTTTTTTCGACCTTGCCAAAAGATAATACGTGAAAAACCAAACAACTTTTGTATTTAAACTTGTTTTATAACTTTCTTAATAACCCCTGTAGGTAGGGGTCAAAATATACGCGAATACCCTGTCTTTTGTCAAAAAGACGTTCAGATATTCACGATGTTCACATTAGACTTACTTGTTACAATATGCCACAGTATACCACAAGTTAACATATTATAAAATTTGTCATATCATCATTCATCAGATGATATGAAGTCGTTTTCACATATAACTCCTTCGTTCTTAAACAAGGCAATACAAAAACTAAATTTGCCTTACAATCAATTTTTGGACGTGTTAGATCATCCGTTCTTAGTGAAACTAAGGCCAGGCGCGCATGGACGATTGTGGAATCGACCGATCACAATCGCCAGATCACAGGTTTACGCGCGCATGAGGCGATTTTGCAGTCGGCCGATTAGTCCCAGCGCGGACGAACGATTGGCAGTCGGCCGATCAAAATGGATTTCGTATTTTCTGCTCAGTTGTAAAATGGGTTTGATAAAGGCTGCCTGTATTTCTGCCCTTCTTATTATTAGATTTCGCGAAAAGAAACGAAAAAGGCGATAATGGGTACATCCTCTCATAAGTGCTCGTCTAGTGAAAGGACAGTTTTATAAAATATATGAAGATTTGAGATTGCATCCTGAAAAATTTTTAAATTATACGCGAATGAGCAAAGATAGTTTTGATAAACTAGTTATAATTATCTCACCTCTCATAACATATCAAGACGTAGTTTGTAAATGTATTCCAAGTGAAGAAACAACAGACATGCACCTAGTATATCGTGAATCGGTCGACTGAAAACATATGCGTTCGCGCGCGCAGATTAAATTATATACATTGGGCTAATGCAATCGGGCGATCGCGATCGGGTCAGAAATCTGTGTCCAGACACAGATTTTCAAATCGGGCGATTTTGCGATCGTTCATGTGCGCTCTCCATATAAAGTACAGGTCTAACTACCCGATTGATTAATCGGTTGATCGTAAAATCGTCCATGCGCGCCTGGCCTAAGATTGAGTAAATCTATAAATTAGGTAATGTCTTTTTTACATATGTATGTATGTACGAATATAAATCTCGTGATCAGTACTTATTTATGAGTTACTTGTTTTTTTTTTCATTCTTAATCTGTGACTTACATTGAGAAATAAATAAGAAAAGTATAAATATACAAGGGTCCTTATTGAAGGAGTAATAGTTTAATGTTACAAAGAAGATCCTGAAATTCCTTCTAGGCACTAGCAATTAAATAACTTTTGAAATACGACCTAATAGGGGTTGTACAAGTGTACATACCGATACAATTTATCCGATAAAAACATTTCTTGAGCTATCAACACTTGGCGAAAATGGTATTCGCAGTTGATGTTTGAAGGTTTTATTTGAACAAGTAGTAGAGTCACAAAATACAAAAAGGGTCTTTACGAGTATTATAATGAATATGATAATAATTTTGGTCAGGTTTTTTCATTGATTTCACGTAAGATCCCAGTTTAACATGATAAGAACATCTATAACGAGAGCTTTTCCTCACTCATTTTATATTAGGTACAAAGATGAGCTACATCGTAAAAAATAATTGCAATTATCTGATAGAAAATACGTGTGATGTAGAATTATTACCATTTTATGTATACGATGTTTATCAATTTCACGAGATTATGCCACCCGTAATAGGCGGATTTTTATTTAAATTACAATTTATTGTGACATAATCTCACCTTTATGCCGAAGGAAGACCCACCACATCGCCTGTCTGGCATGGTCCTTGTTTTCAGGTATTACTTTACGTAAGGTCATGGACAACTCCAGCTTATTAGTTCGAAAAAGTATATAATAGGAAATTTTTACTGACAGTTAAAATAATCTCTTAGTAATAAGTTTCTTATTTTCTTGTTTAATTATTTAAGTATAGTAGGTACCTATACGATACAATCCAAATATCTATTACATACAATTTTATGTTTTCTAGAACGCAACAATGATTTATAGTAAGAATAGGGGGAGCCAAAGACTATGTTAAATTTGTGAATACAGGCTTTATTTAGAATAGCATAATCAACATAAAAAAATAATATACCTGTTATTACTATCTGCTATCAAAAAGTAGCCAGAGAATATATAACCCAAACATTAAAACCTATAAGATAATATAGAATTAGGGATACCCAGTAGTAAATTTTGGAAAATACCGTTTGGATATTAAGAAGAGAAGAGAAGGAAGAGGAAAAGGAACCTTGTGCGCTTTTATAATTTTTTTAAGAAAATTTACAGAGTACATGCATAGTATAAACCATGTACAGAAGTTAAGAAGTTATGATGACATACACCACTGATGATAGTCTTTACTATGTATACAGTGTGGGTGAGTTTGCATTACACACTCAGTAACTTCGTAAATGTCAAGATATTAAAATTTTTCAAAAAGCACTTCAGAGTGATTTTTTGTGCTCTTTTCAACCCTCTGATTAAAAACGCTCTCATTAAAAAAACAAAAGAGCAGCGACATGTACAGTGATTTTTTTAAATGAAACACCCTGTATTTTATTTCATAATTTGAAATCCTATTCTATTGAAGTCCAAATTCTGAATATGACACCGTTTTTATTTTTTTTTTAAGTGATAATATATAAATTAGGAACAAAATAAGAAATTATCAGTACTAGGCCATGGATTGCACAATTGTTGAAAACAAAGCATGCTTGTGAAGACAAAAGTTATGGAAATATCTCATAACTTTGTTAATGATTTTCATTTATTTCAGTAAATGTTTTCTTTCAATTGTACAATTCATGGCCTAGTACCAAAGTTTACAGAATAAATATTCTGTAAACTTTGCTAGTACAGATAATTTCTTGTATTGTTCCTAACTTACACATTATTCACTTTTAAGAAATAATAAAAACGGTATCATATTCAGAATTTGGTAGGATTTCAAATTATAGAATAAAATACAGGGTGTTCCATTTGAAAAAATCTCAAAATAGTTCATGTCATGAATTATATGGACAGAACAGAACACAAAACAAATGCTTTATAAAAATGTATTATACTTGTACTCATACTTACATTGTTTTATTGAAAAGATAATAATAGTCTATTATATTAGGGATATATATTTAGGGTTATAGGGATTGGATGAATGCACTATATTACTGTAATACGGATGGTACACAGTGATACTATATTGGACGCTTACTAATAATTTTTAGAGAATAGACTCTTAGCAACATTTTTTGCCCCATGAATCAGTATCTCGAAGGGTTTAGCAGATATTGATTATTAAAAATATCTTAAGGGAAAGCGATTATGCTTACGATTTTGTTGAGGAAACATTTATAAAAATTGAAAATAATAATATTCCCAGAATAAATAGGGAAAATCCAATAACAACCATTAATTAGGATTCCTTATATTACAGAGATATCTGAAAGACTTAAAAAGCTTGGTAATGATTTTGATATAAGAAGGACATTTAAATCGAGAAACACTTTAAAATAAATATTTACAAAAAATACAAAATCAATTATTAATAATGATCAAAATTGAAAAAATTGTATTTACCGAATTCCATATTATATTGGTAAAACATCTAGGCCATTACAACTAATGGTTCGCGAACATAAAATGTATGTTCAGGATTACCAAGTTGATATGTCTACATAAGTAAAACATGTTTTTACACCATAATCCATCGTCCATCGTCCATCGGACCATAGCGGTCCGATTGGACACAAGCTAACATTTTACAAAAAGAAGAAAAATCAATTAAAAGAGAATTAAAAGAAAGTGCTTTTATTAAACTTAATGGTGATAATTTATCTCCTCAGAAACAATATTCTTGGATCAAACGTGGCTTCCTCTACTCCAGAAAGATGTTACCAGTGGAAAATTAATAATACTTATCATAGTGATCAGTGCATGTGATGACATTTTGAAGTAAAAATGTCAAACTGACAAAAAAAATTATCATACAAACCATCTACTGACGACGAGTTGAGGATAAACTTGAAACGTTTATAAAAAATCTAGTTAAGTGTTTAATTTTTAAATTTTATTATAATTATTTTATTTAGACATAATTCAAAATATGATTTGTAATATACAAATTTTGTATAAAACCAAAAAAATTAAAAATTTAGTTAATTTATCAAATATTTTATTGCATATTATACAGTGGATTTTTGGGGCAAACTTTAGAAGTTTGCCTTGATAGTGCACTTTGAAAATTTAATTTGTATGGTTCTGGTTTCCTGTTTCTTGTTATTTTACAGGTGGTGTATCTAATCCCAAAAGAGGAAATGTGTACAATACAATTTTGATATTAGATGCTATTACACGATCAAACAAGGCTGGCATCAGTCTCCTCGAGAAAATATTATGGATTTGTATAAGGAAAAAGCTGGTATAGAAATAATAAGAGCATTGGCTACAAAAAAGGTATTAAATGGAGGAAATGAACTAAAGTATGTCTTCAATAAAGAGACCTCTATACAGGCATTTGAACTTATTAAATAAAATAAGGGGAACGAAGGAAAAGGAGGACTATGAAAATTATTATCGTATATGAAAGATGCCTGAATTGTTGAAAATGGCAAGCGTACTTGACAAAAACCTCATACGTAAGTCCATGAGAACTTTTTTTTGTCAACTTTTGTAATATCCTGACGCTTAATTTGTTTACATAATTATCAGCCTTTCTGAAGCTTTATTATTACGCTTAGATTTGTTCACGTGTTTTTTATGCATTTTATCCCAAACAACGGTCAACGATTTAAACGTAATTTATAAAGTTTTTCTCGAGTTCTAAGTTTTGCTGCCAGTTAGAACTTATAATAACGGCCTTGTTGATGAGTCGCCCTCGTTGTGTGACTTTATCGCGCTGTTACTGACAACGATCAATCTGTTGTCAATCGTGCTAGGACTGATGAAAATTATTAAATTAGTCCAATATCTGTCGATTTACTTCATCAGTCCCTCAGTCAACGGATAATACTCGATCAGCTTGAGGTCATTTTGTCCACACTCATGATCATACCCGTCTAACGGTTTCGTCAACAATAAGAAACTTTCCTATTAGAATTTCCCCAAAATATTTCCTAAAATCTGCATAAGTATTCCGGCTTGTCACGTAATATCAAATATGCCACTAAACTTGTACTACTTCCTGTATTTAATTAAACAATTCAGGTGTAATGCTTTCTAAGGTAAACAAAATAAAGTCCTGTGTCGCTTAATAACTGTCCAATTAGTTAACATAGCAGTGAGGTGTGTAATACTAAAAAATTAAGTTCACCAGGAGTGAAAGTCATGAATTTGGATTTTTGTCAAAAATAGTTTTCACGTTAATTAAATTTTATGGTCATAAGGATATCAGCACGGCCTATATATCAATTAAAAATAATTGCTGGTGTGTATCCGTAATGAAAGAGTAATCATATTTTAGTTTATTAATGTTAATTACTATCAGGCTTCTTCCGAGATATTAATATTTCCTGTGACTTTAATATTTAAAGATATTCAATAACTTTGTGTTTTTCTTTAAATTACCAAAAGTAAATAAAACATCTTCGTTTGCATTAGTCATCTACATAGCATTTGCACTAATATCACTATAATATGTTAAATTCGGAAACCAAGTAAGTGGTAGCTAAGACAATGTCCTAGTGATATTGTAAAGTAGTTCCACATTTAATAAATTCATATATTTTCAACTTCTCTGAAATCAGTTAAAAATATATAAAATTTAATATGCCAGAGCTTGTTTCTCCTATAAGGTAGAAGAATCATCTGATAAATTTGATAACATCGTCGAGCCTTAATTTTTATAAAATTAGAACGGCTTCAATCATATCGTTATGGAGCTACAATTTATCGATTTTCAAAGCAAGATAGGTACTTTAAACACTAGATGTTTAACACATGATCCTTTTATCCCTAACTAGTTCTTGAATACTTAAAATCTTACTAACTTGAAACCTACATTGTCCAAAAAGAAGGAGAACCACATAATTTATTGTTATTTATAATATGTTTTGTTATATTTACGCAATATGTAACTATTTTCATAACTGTTCATTTTTCAACTGTCAGGACTAATATTTGCTTAATAATAAGAATTCTTGATACAATAAAACACAGTGATTGAGTTCCACAATTTTAATATAAACTATGGGTACTTCACATAATGTAGAAATATATAAGTGCAAGTCAGGATACCTAATCGCCAAAGATAGATAATTTAGTAACTCAATAAAACAAAACTATTTAGTTTAGAAGAAGAGTATAGCATTATAAGATACAGTTACATAAGATACATAGTATATAGAATGCCGAATTTTAAAAATATGGAGTTATGTAGGTACCAATGGCGTACTAATATAATATGGAGTTATGTATGCATGGAGTTCCCAATGGAGTGCATGGAGATGGAAAATTTCCGAAACTGGGGAAGATAGTAAAGGACTAAATTTACAGCCTTCATATGCAACACTTAATATGATCAAAATCGATTAAAAATATGTAGTTGCATATAGTTGTGACTTGATCAGATGTAAAATTAATCGACGCACCTACGACACTTAATTAAATTTTTATTGTAAGTGTTGCAAGGCGTATATCGAGATAAAGACAGGTACATTAAAATCATTATGCAGCGTTATCTAAAACCTAATTGTTTTAAACATATGTGCCATTACATAACGCCTTTTTCAATACCTACGCCGCCATCAGTTCTAAATTGCGACATTTTTGAAATGTAACACTATGTGATATAAATTAAAAGATAGCAGAACAGATCCTCATTATCGACTACCATAATTTAGATCGGCCTATGTGTAATTTAACACCTGTTCGGAGATTGTATCTGTAGAAAACAAAGCAACGCACTCCTGCCAATGCAACTAGTTTGTGGCGAGAAAAACCACACAGTCACATAATGATTTGTCTCAACGTTTGTGTACTTGTTAAAAAGCGGACAAAGGGGTATCAACTAACTAAAGGTTGTTGCTCACTTGTTCGTTGAGTCTCAGCACAGTGTGTCTAGTCAAGCTCAAGCACGAGCAGCAACCTTAATGCTTTCAAATTAAGAAATAAAAAATCAGTGACTTCAAAAATAACTATAATTCAGATCAGACGTGAAATCAATACATATTTTTATAATCAGTTTTTGTTCAATGTCTTAGTTGAATAGGTTAGGTTTTTCGATAACTCCTACTTATTTACCAAATATAACTTTTCCTTATAACATCATTATGCTCTTACTTAATGGAGTTAAATGTGGACCCAAGGCCTGTTATAGGATCGTATAAGGAGTTGTCGTATCCTGCAGGATACGACAACTTGAGAGGAATCGCTTTAGTGACAGACTGAGAAGGGGATGGAACTGACCATGGCGGTATAGGTCAGAGTTTCTCTATTGAAACGCTCATCTCAAACTAGTAGGAACCGTTTGAGCAACACGACGAAAGTTTATGGGGTTATATCTATGTGATAGCTCTTGTTATGTTTATTTTATTGTGTATATATGAGTTTTTTACGGTTACGCGTCATCGATAAGTAAATTTAGCTGTTTTCAGCAGTTTTACGAGTTTATTATACGAAAAAAACTTCATTATGATATTGAGAGCATTTAAATATTGGTCCTTGAATTCCTGTTAAAACCCAATAATACTTATAATGCACTTATCTGAGTATAATTAATTGATTTATCAAGTTATATTCAAGTCTTGTCAATTATATTAAATACTACATAATTTATTTTCAGATTAAGTATTTAATTTCTTTTAAAGAAGATTAATTTATTTTCATAGTAATTTACTCAATGGGTGGGATTCATTCAATTCAGTTTACTCAACAGATGACAATTATGGTGTATTAGATTGGATATGATAAAACTGTCACATGTCACATTATTGGTGTTATCTTCTATATAATAATAATAATAATAATAATAGTAATACAACAATAACAATAACAGTATCTATACATATTTATTTTCCGAAAAATAAAATACAACTGAAATATGGTTATATCATAAGTGAAAAAATATAAATATACAAAGTCATGGGTATGAATTTCCTAAAACGAAAGCCAGCTTTAAATTCAAGAAAGATTATTACAGAAATCGATATATTAGGAAATATAACTAATGATAATATAAATTAATTGAAAAACAAAATACAGTAACAAAATACAGTTGCTCTTAATACTAATACGGATAACAGCGAGCGAAGGTTGGGTGACCGAGGTCACATAGGGTCTGTGGGTGTACCTTTCAGCTGAGTTCCTCCACTAAATAACGAATTCTAAGCATTTTTCCAGTATTATGTTATATATCTTTATTTAAGGATACCTAATATATTGTGTCAGTGTTTCCAAATTGAATATAATTTTATTTGGGAATCAGTATCTGGAATATTGTACGATAATGATGTAATATTCAAAATAGTTGTGTTTCTTTAAATGTAGAAGTGTTTATGTCTTTTTATAGGTATTATCCTAGACCTAAGACCTTCTTCCACATTCAAATTAAGATTAAGATCAGTATCGTTAAAGATATTCGAGAAGTGGACGTGCTATTAATGTTATTACTAAAAAGAAATAAACGATAATCTAAGGATTCTGTTTTTTTGACCTGGTATGCTACTGGATACCATCTTAATACAGAACTAAATTTGTTTTAAAAGTACAAATCAACTACCTCAGATATTACCTATGTATTATTTCCTCAAACGAAAATATAAACAGAGAAACGTAATTAAGATTAAATAAGCAACTTCTTTGTTTTGTTTACTTAAGAATTACTCAGCGCCAAACTTTATTTAAACAAATAATAATAGGCTACAATTATTTACACATTTCCTGTAAATAATTTCAGAAATAATTGTTAATAAACTTAATGAGCAGAAACTTTATGGCGGTAGTATTGTATAACTCAAGGTAAAAATGAACTATAAAATATACTGGATAACGTCAGTCACTTCTTGAAAGTAAAATATATATAGACTCGGATGCTGTTAACTCCAAGGAAAAAATAAAATAGGATTTATAGAATATTAATAATAGCGTGTGCTCAAGGAGCAGGATTTTACTTTCAGAAATACACATATTTCTACGTATTTGTTAGACAGCTTTGTTTTGTTGTTTTTTGAAGAAATTTCAGCGATTACAATGTATTTAATGCAGTGTATTTTATTTGAAGGACTGTGTTTTAAATAACAAATATTTATTTTTTATATTACGCCACACAGTAAAAAAAGACAAATGGTAAAATTACTAAATGGTAATCGTAATTTGCTGCAGTGTTATTTTTAACACGAACTGGGTAGTATAATAACTAAACCTTTAGAACTCATATTACACGAACGATATACCCGCCAAGTTTGTAGAAGTACTCATAAATTGTAGTAAAATTTACAAAACCCTGTGTTAAAAATGAATCAATCCGCTATAAAAACGGAATAATTACACAGTGAATAATTAACTATTACACATTACCTTGTAAAATCTACTGTGTTAAATTACTTTTATGTAATGTAATAATACACCGATATGTCTAACACTGCCAATTGTGGACTATATACACACTGATGAGTGTGGATTCAGTGTTAAAATCAGTCGGATTTCTTTTACTGTGTTACAGCAAGCTACTACCACTTCAGTCAAGCATTGACAAATTTAACAACTAAATGCACTTGCTTATGTTGTAGGAAATGGCAATACCGTTTTTAAACATAATTCAGATAGGTTTTGGGCAATTATTGCAGCTTCAGAGGGCTCTTCAATGGTGTCAGCAGATATGCGATATTTATTAAAACATAGTTTTTAGTTGGTGGTATTTGAAGGACCTAATATAAACCACAGTATCTGCTAACACATTGTTCTCCCACAATTAATTCTATTTTATTTTTTATAGACACAACCCAAGTCAAAATATATTTTTATCGAGTATGTGTGGTAGATATTATTAGCGCAAAAGTAAGAAACATTCACGCTTTAAGAGCGGGCTTTGACAGTGTATGTTTATAAGGGTTGACATAGGTACAATTTTTTTAAGCATCTTTCAAAAATTAAGCGTATGTCAGAAACAAAACGCCTGTGATTCCATTAATAAAGGTTGGCTACAGGCTGTAAACTATTTTGAAATCTAACCATTTCCAAATAAGGAAAATTTTCCAAATTTTCCATTTGATGGAAATGGTGCCATATTCCTGGCACCATTTGTTGCCACAATAATTGCTGCGCCTGAGTGTATTAAACTCAAAATATAAGTAAATAGTAGAACCATATCCGATGTGACATGTGATGATAGATTGAACTTGAGCTCTATACCTATGTTTACAAAATATGTAGAAACCTTCATCACATCGATTAATGTATTAATTTAATGATCTTATAGAGTAATTAATCACTGTAGGCTCTCCAGCCAAAGCAAACAGTAATTACAGCTAACATTTCAATCTAGGGGAAACGGATCACTAATGGATGTTATTAAATATTTTATGATTTTCTGTACATAGATCCATCCATAATAATTTATATAAACAGAAAAGTACTATCCGTAGAATGCACTCATCATTTTTGAAAAAGAAAAAGTACTAAAAATGTTTAAAAAAATTAAAGTAATTTATATTTCATCCAGTATATAATGTGCAATAATTTAAATAAACGTTTATATAAACAGTATACAGTGTGTCCAAGATAAAGATGGGATAGCATTGGGATCTTGGAAACGGTAAGAGAAACTCAGGAGGCTTTTCCTCGTTAATTTTTAATAGTGGCAACAACAAGCTAAAAACGTAATTAAACTATTACTTGTGATACATCATTGAATTGAGAATATCAAAATTTCTATATAAAAATGCAGGACCGTATTTAAAAAAAAGAAGTTGATTATGGTTTCTAGGAAACGAAACGTCGGACAAAAACTTGATGAATGCCATCTTGTTAAGCTCAAAAAGTGACAATGGAAAAGTATTTTTTATTTTTTGATAACTGTTAAAATAACGCCAGAAATAAATAAAAACAAATATCGCAAAAAAATGTTTTTCCACATATTTCGAAATCAAAAGAAGATAACTTATTTTTGCAAAGTCCATGTAAAAGGTATTCAAACTGCTCAACTTTTTCATATTTTAACCAACTTTGTATCTCTTACCGTTTCCAAGATCCCAATGCTATCCCATCTTTATCTTGGACACAGTGTATAATGTGCAATAATTTTATTAAAAATTAATATAATTATATTTTTACTTATACTTACATTTTCATTTTCGGGATATTTTGATTTACTACCAAATAAATTTCATTTACAAATCAAATTAAAAATGGGTATACCTACTGAGGAAAAAGATTAGTAATTTTAATTAAAATTGTTTAGTTGCGCACATATTATTTTATATAAAACAGTCATAGTTCTTACATCATTTTTATATAAACTATAACTAGACACACATTTTAGTTATAAATAAATAATTTGGAAGACATTGTTTTATTTGCATGTAATAAACATTTATTTCAATTTTAATTTAGTAATTATAAATCAAATATTTCATAATCTTAACATAAACGAACGAACCTTCCTCTGAAAATATAAATTTTATATGAACCGTAAAACAGTTCGCAGTTTTTAATCAGAGTGGTGTTAACTATATAAAAACTTTGCTACATATCTTTCGAGTTGAAATAGACATAATGTGCCGACATTTTCGACAAATAGCAGGCGTTTGACGCCTCGAGACGAAATGTTGACAGTCTTCTGTAATTCTCATTATTTTTAGGGAACCGTTTTACACAAAATATTGAAATTATTCGATTTCTCGAGACGAGGTTATCTCATGTTATTTTTTAAACTAACTGTCGTGATGGAAAATGTAAAATGCATCATGCAAATGTTTTATGTAATCGCGGTGAAACTATTTATAAATAAAGGTCATAATTTCTCGTTTCATTTCGAGCATAAATAATATCCATCGTATTAAATTGGAAATCAGCTGGTACACATTATTCCAACAGCAGTAGATGATAGGTACACTTATAAAATTTAAAATTTTCGTTCACTGTCTAGGTATATTAAACCGGAGAGCCAGGATTAATCGTTTTTTATTTTTCATTATTACTCGAGTGAAATAGTATACGCACTTTCAGTTTTGCAGTTTATTTGTATTATTTACTTCTTATCTTATCGTTTAATTTCAATGCAATGTGTGTGTAATGATTACTTTTATATAATGGTTATCATGTGCAATGAATACTGATTCCGATAGAAGAGTGTAGATTCTACACTTAGTTAAAAATGAATAGAAAATTACGATGAATGAATAAACAGGAACGTTTTAGGGTAGGTAACAGCTTGACATAATTAATATAATTATCTAAATATAAATAATAACAATTCTATAATCCCTTTTATTAACTGGTGATTACCATGACACGATCGTTCCATTTCTAAAGGAAGTTCACTTGAAGAAATGTCGAAGAAAATAAAAAACTGAAGAACAATACTTCGGAACAGAGTTTAAATATCACTCCGGTTATTATCGTACATAACTAACCTACTCTCGAGAATTATATGCATGGCAATTTTCATTTATGGTAAAATTATTACCTCTGAAATAAAGGTTTCTACGACTCTCTCAACACGATTGTTTCTTTCGCACGGCACTAGCACAACATGATATTATGTTACAAATATTAATTATTTTGTATGAAGAAGAATTCTGTTTGAATGAAATAGGCCAAATATGAAGACACCTAAAACACTTCTTGTTAAAATATGAAAACAATTATAGCTTTTAGTTATTTTAGAAATAATAGAATCATACATACCTACACTTCTTTTATAGTCTTTTGTACACAGTAAAAAAAGACAAATGGTAAAATTACTAAATGGTAATCGTAATTTGCTGCAGTGTTATTTTTAACACGAACTGGGTAGTATAATAACTAAACCTTTAGAACTCATATTACACGAGCAACATACCCGTCAAGTTTGTAGAAGTACTCATAAATTGTAGTAAAATTTACAAAATTGTGTTAAAAATGAATCAATCCGCCATAAAAACCGAATAATTACACGGTGAATAATTAACTATTACACATTACCTTGTAAAATCTACTGTGTTAAATTACTTTTATGTAATGTAATAGTACACCGATATATCTAACACTGCCAAGTGTGGACTATATACACACTGATGAGTGTGGATTCAGTGTTAAAATCAGTCGGATTTTTTTACTGTGTAGTATTCAGACAATAAACAAACAAGTGTCTATATTTTGGGTACTGTGTTTTGACAGAAATCAAACTACTTAACTACCTGCTCTTGAGTGAGAATCCACCTATTGCAAAAATGACAATATCATATTTTTCAATCTAAAAATGATTATTTCTTCATTGGCGCAGATCATTTACATTACTTTAAATTTGGGGCAAACTAGCAACTTTAAAAGTATCATTATTGGTTCTACCTACGCAGTAAAAAAATCCGCTGCAGCAAATTACGATTACCATTTAGTAATTTTACCATTTGTCTTTTTTTACTGTGTACACTCTATCTGGAAATAGCGCATAAAATTATTTTGGTTGATATTAATTTATGAAAGTGAGTTAAACGGATCTTATAATGTCACTTGGTATCAATTCCTTTATATTATGTAGGTAGTTAAGAACATAAAACATTGTTTGCGAATAATACTCACATTTCACATAAAGTCAAATGGTAGTTTGATCTTTGATGGTATAGTGTGGAAATCACAGAACAAATGCGTCAGAGATTATGTTCAGTGCCATGACCTATCATCTGACACTTATGCAGCAAATGTATTGTATCTATATAACATAACAACTATGTGAAATACCTGCAGTGTGGAAAAGAAATGTGGAATATAGTTCATAACTGCATTATTTAATATTTCTAAGAAAATCGCTCTGATACGTCCATTTTCTTTTGTCTTCTGCAATTTTTGACATGATTCACTAATATACAGGGCAGCCCAAAAAAAAAGTGACAGATCAAGGATATATTTTTTTAAATAGAATACCCTATATTATGGATGTTTAATTATTGTTCTTATGTATATTATTCCCTTATGACTTTATTCCTATGTATATTATGCTTTGTTCACATATTCATTATATATCAAACAAAAAATGTTATATATTTTATGTATCTTTTATTACCCTTCCAATATATATAAATAAACATGCTTGGAAATTTATTGATGACATAAAGCACGTACACATAAACTACAATCTTGTTGTGATGAAACTGGACTATCCCATTGAGTTTTCCAGTCTGGCCTATTGTAGTATACAACGCAGGGTAATTTAATTTTTAAATTAAAGTCACTTTGATAACTTGCTGGTAATTTTGGCCATATATCTAATAATTTAGTTGGTTGTATATATTTAACAATATATTCTAGTGGAATATGACTTCATTTTTTGTTAAGGCGTTATCTCACTAGTACCTTCATTGACATGGGATTTGGGTTTATCTATAATAATAAGAGAGTTATGATAGAAAGAGTGTACGTACCATAAGCGTAGTGTGTTGGACAAAGACTTGGTAACTCCTGTAGCGTAGAAGCCAATTTATGTCCTCTATCAGCACACTACACTTAAGGAAAAAAATCTGAATTTAACGAATAAACATGTGTTTCTGTATTTTTTAAAAAGATTTTCAGGTTTTTTAAAGGTTTTACATTATGGTTTTCGTAAACATAAAGTCTGAGAGCAAAATCGAAATATCCGGAAAATGTTAGGTGAATTTCTAATTGTTTCTAAATCAAAATTAAAGAAGAAAATGTAACTGAGCGTTTAATTTGGACATTCACCTATTGCGCCATTTACATTATTTTATTAATGATAAATTAACTTTATTATAGCTAAAACAGTAATAATATTATAATTTGTTTATTTGACTTTCTTCACTGTTGCCACATTTCTACATTTAAAATCGAGAATGTATTGCTTAAGATAATATAATATTTGTACGCAGAGGACGTTATAAAATTTACTGATAATAATTAAGTAAGCATAATAGCAGTTTTTCACAGTGTAATCGATTGCAATTAGGTGATGAAATATTTAAGTAATAGTATGATCATCCTACGCGGTTTAGTTAAGGTATTGAAAAACACTTTTTAAAGTTGACCTCGACACATTTTGCCGACTTAACAGTTTACAATCTAACACACACTTTTAAGTATTTTCTTAAAGTTAGTTCTATATTTACTGATACAATAAAAACCTACTTAGAATTTTAGAAGCTTTTAGAAGTTGGAATTAACGATTCCAACATTATGGTTTACGAGATTTAAATATTTTAAAATGCTTGGGTTTGATGTCAAATTTTAACATGATTAAATAACACGCGCCACTGAGTGGAATCTCGTTTTAGTCCATCTGAATTTTTCCGACAATAAGCTATATTTCCGAACAATTCCTCCATATGGGACAAAAATTAACAACGCTCGACGTATTTTCTTCAAATACATGACGTATAAATAAATTTTGATTCCACTCAGTTCCGCGTTTTATTCTCAGTGAAGCACTCAAATTCTAGTTGTGAAAGTAATTTTTGTTTCCGATCCAATAATCCGGAAATTAAAAAATAACTTACATAACAATGAATGCCTAGTTCAGCAATATGAACAATATACTTTTATTATTATATCCTCTGCGGCATACAATATTTTGAATACTGTTACAGAACTGTAGATTTTTAACTTCAAAGACATATTTTTCTTATTCTCCATGTCTGTATTTACAGTATTGTTAGATTCTAGATCGAACCACTTAAATTATGTAAGTTACCAAAATACAGATAATTAAAAAATAACTTTATCGAGAAAAATAAGTTTGCTTGAGATAGGTAATAGAATCCTTTTGTTTAACAATTTGGTAAGAAGCAGTTTTCTATAGATGCATTGGGATCAATTATTGTATTTATTAGTACATTTAAATGTATACAATATTTTTAAGACAGCTACTGATTATTGCGTATGAATACCTAATGTTTCTTGCATTTATAATTATACAGATAAGTTACCATGAAATAGAAAAACAGTATTATGGTGGTCCTTGACCATAGAACATCACAACATCAATACTAATACGTGGCAACAAAATTTCCATGTCCACCATTCTACAAATAAAATAGCGAGTTAATTATCTTTGAGGATTCTATTACGTAAAATGTACCTACATCAACCATTGCGTAGCCATGTAATTTGTAAAAAGTTATTTGTCTAAACAAATTACAGAACTTAGCAGGTACTATCGACTTTTACTTTGAATAAACATTTTCACAAGCAATTTCAGTATCTAAGTGGAAAAGAAAACATTATGCAATTCAGTTACAATCTGCCTGCTAATACAATAAAGAAATATGCAATGTAATCTTGACCCATTGAGGTATAAATCTCCTACTGTCTGTATATAATCTCTTTAGATTATAGAGGTCAATGCCAGATACCTTCCTGATAATTACAATAAGAGCCTAACGAAACGAATGGAATCCGTTAGTTATGGGGTTGACTAGCCGTCACTCAGTTGTCAACATCAGCTGCCATCTGAAATACATCTATTTTAAGGTGACGGAGATGAGTTAGACATTGTATATTATATTAGTTGCGTCCATTGGACTTGACAGAGCGATTTACTTCATACAGGTTTTTCTCCCTTTTCGTTCCACCTGAAAGCAATCAGTCAAGAGCAATGCGTACTGAATAATGTAAATTATTGAACACTAACTCCTTCGAAGATACAAAGGTCTGCAAGATGGTGCCACTTTATTTGGTATCACTTAACCAAAGTAGTTTCCGAATATTGAACCAACGAACTTTTATCTTATTGTCCATTAGAGACAAATTTATCAATACACTAAAAGTGTGCAGCATACTTCTGACCCAGTATTTCTGGCTTATTTTTGTGAATTAATTAAACAAACTAAAGCCTCTACATTGTGGTCAAGGTATTCGATGTTGCGAGCAATACTAAATATCAGTATCAGTAATTAAATTGCGAGTATATTTAAAAGGCAGAATACAAAGTTAAAGAGTCAAGCGTTATATCCCAAGCAAGCATCGATAAATTTCTAAATCATGCATCGTAGAATATCTTCCTTAAAAGGTTGCTTTGATTATTAGAATTTCCGAGGCTTACAGGCATGATGAACTTTTGAAAATGAAAATAAATGATCTGGATATTTTAGAAAATCGAATTATTATAATAGTGATTCCTGTAACAAAAACCTACTCTTCCCGTATATTTGTAATTGCAAACCTGGAATGGATAAAAATAATAAAGCAATACTATGCACCTTCGCATCAACATTTTTTTTACAAATGAGGGTTGACAAAGTTACACGACAGCCTTTTGGGTATAATGCTATCGGAAGTTTTCCCAAAAAAATAGCAACCCATTTAAAACTGAAAAATGTTAATGGTTTTACAGGACATTGTTTTAGACGTACTTCAGCGACATTACAAGCAAATACAGTTTGAGATATTCTACAATTAAAAAGATTAGGAGGGGTGGAAATCCGGCACCGTAGTTGAAGGATATGTGGAGAACTCTTTATTTACATGGACAAATAAAAATTGCTAATATCTTATCTCACGTACAAAACCAGGAACGTCGGCATCTTTATCGACTTCTGAAACTCAAAAATATAATTTTGAGCAACAACATGATCTTACGTTAACAGTTGACAGTAACAATACTTCTAATGTAACCATTAATATTTATAATTCTAGAGAGTTTTGTTAGTTTGTATATTAAATAAATGCCGAATTTGATTCTAATTTATTTTTAAAACAATGTTCTAATGCCAAAATGATAGTGACGTTCATGGGTACGCCACACGTGTTAGCCGGGAAAGTACTTTTCCGGCTAACACGTGTGGCTTACCCACGAACGTCACTATCATTAGCATAGCAAAGAAAGTGAAGTAAGCAATAAGCCGCTACCCTGCTGTTTTGAAGGGTATAAATTCATAGATTACTAATAGATTGTGAATAATAATTGTTTACCCGTTAACGCTTGACGTGCACTATTTTATAATGGTTTTCTATGACTTTTGATGCTAAGTTTTTCATTTTAGAAATATATTTCATACAAAAACATCCTACTAATTATAGGAAAAAAACGTAGTGCTCTATTTCTGTCAGAAACCAGTTGGACATTTTAAATATAATTTTGCTAAAATACAAAAATTAGTGATGCGGATTTTTGCTATTTAAAATGTTCACTACTTCATGCTTTACATTAGTGCAAAGTATTCAAAGGAACAAAAAATAACCCACGTTATTAATGAACGAAATTCTCACAATTTCTAATCAGTATCTGATATCCAATCAAAACAATCTTAAGTATGTCAACAAGAACGTACCGAGACAGTTTAACAATAATGAATATTATTGGTTGTATTTATTTAATAACGGGCATTTCCTGCATTTTGACTTTCTCTTTCAATTTAGATTAATAGCGGTGTAATTTTAAGAAGTGATACAATTAAAAGTGATTTTTTTGTCTGTAATATTAAGTAGATGATATGCCCTAAAAGCTTTTAGAAAAAAAAAGTATCATTAACCTCAATTACTAACGCATTTTTACTTTAAATGAGTGTGTGATTATCTGACTCGTTAGATGGGTGGTATGATGGGTTTTGATAAACTACACATAGTATGAATTCTAATAGAACCAGTATGGTGCGATTTTCCCATAACCTAAGTGCTATTTCTATCAAAATGTGTCTAAGAAATATAAAACATTTTAAAAGATCTATCTCTAGAGAGAACCCAAATTAGAGTAGTCAAAAGAATAGAGGAATATTGTGAGAAGATGTAAGATGGTACCTAATTATTTTTGGAAAATTTTAATTGTACAAGAAAATTTAATTGTTGGTGTTTAAAGTTGTAAGCATTAATCAAATATGTAAATCATAACATAACTCTATGCAACATTGAGTATATTATAAGTACCTAACCTAATGAAACTCAATTTCCTAAAAAAATCGTCCCAATTTAGAAAAATTGTATAAATTTAGCAAACAACAGATTGCATCTGAGTTAGTATTGGCTAATCTAACAAGGATATTTAACTAGTGTAACTTGTATGTTCTTAAACTCAAAATCATTTAGAGTTGTCTAGATAATTTTGGTTCCGATTCAGCATCGACCATAGAAGATGATCCCGAAACACCTACAAATTCTTCTGGCACCGGCCATAAGTTTACGACTATTGTTTTTATTATTAATTTAGTCTCGACTAACTGCCATACAACCACTAATGGTGAAATAAGTTAACCAACATGTTGCCAAGGATACTGGCAAGCATAGTCCCGATAAGTATTAATATGCACTTGCGCTAACTGAGATGCACGATGCACAGCATAGTATCACCCAAAAAACCACCACACGCAGTCACATTACTCGGCCCACAGTTTTCTGTGCCAGGTATTGGGATTTGTGTAGACAAAATTCGTGAGGAACTAGTAGAAGCTATTTGAATTCGAACTGATTTCTTGAATTGACTTCGATTTAACCAAAAGTAGTTAGTAGTAGTAGTAAATTTACTGTCTGAAAATTCAGAGGTTAAAATTAATTCGACCTGAATTTTTCTTTCTTTATATATCTGTTTTTTCAATTAGACTTTTTCATATATGTTTAATCGAATCATATTTGTTTCCAATTATAGATCAGAATTGATTATGTTGTACGTTTACGCTATGTTTCATTGTAACTTTAGCTCATCAACGTTCAGTTACAAACATTTTGAAGATTCATTGTAGTTTTATTTGGGATTTTACCATTTGCAGAATAATAGAAAACAGGAAACCAGACGTAGGTATTTAAATTAAATATTCAAAGTGTAGTATCAAGGTAAACTTCTAAAATTTTCCCCAAAAAACCACTGTATAATATGCAATATAATAATAAATAATAAAATAATAATTGATAAATAATACAAAATATGATTTGGAATATTTCACAATTTTGGTTAAAACCGAAAAAGCACTGATAAAATTTAGTCAATTGTATCAGTGCTTTTTCAGTTTTGTACAAAATTGTGAAATATTACAAACCAATAAATAAAATAATTATTAAAATAAAATTTATAAAAAATTTAATATTTATCTAGCATTTTTCTAAACGTTCCAACTCGATTCTCGACTCATCATCAGTAGAAAGTCTGTGTGATAAAAAATTGTCACTGTCACCTGGTTAATTGGACATAGGCTAAAATTTTATAAAAAGAAGAAGCATCAGTTAAAAGAAAATTAAAAAGGTGCTTTGAGTAAATTTAATGGTGATAGCTGTATTTCAGAAACAATATTCTTGGATCAAACGTGGCTTCCTCTACTCCAGAAGGATGTTACCTACCAGTCGAAAATTAAGAATGCCATAGTGATCAGTGTATGTGATGACATTTTGAATTTTTTTTTTTTTCGTTTATTTAACGTCGGCCTATTTCCGCGACTAAGGCCAATCACCGACGCCAGGAGACGAGCAACCCCCAACCTGAAAATTTTGCCGAACCCCCACTTTTTATAGCAGGGTAGGAATCTTTTACTTGCCTATCATTTCATAGACAAGGGATCTACGGCTTTACATCCTATCCAAGGGATGGTACGTCTTCTACGCAAATCTCGCCTAAATTTGCATAACTTCTGTGAATTCACCGACGTACAGGCCACTAGAAGATGCGGGCAAGCGCCGACGGTCTTCCCTGCATGGTTACCCATCCAAGTACTTACTAACCGCGGCCTACCTTGCTTGGCGCTCATATCGATAATATGAACGCCAAGTTGCTACCACGGCTTGCCCCGACATTTTGAATTAAAAATGTCAATCTGACAATTTTTTACCATTCAAACTATTTACTGACGACGAGTCGAGAATCGACTTGAAACGTTTAGAAAAAAGCAAACACAATTTCTTTTTAATTTTATTATAATTATTTTATTTAGACATAAGTAATTCAAAATATGATTTGTAATATTATACAATTGTGTATAAAAGTGAAAAACCACTGATGAAATTTAGTTAATTTATAAAATATTTATTTTATTGCATATTATACAGTGGTTTTAAAGTGCGCAAACTTTAGAAGTTTGCCCAGAAGTTTTATTTCTGGTTTCCTGTATTTTATTATTTTACAAGAAGTGTAACCCCAAAAAAGACAATGAATCATGAAAATGCACCACAAATAAGTTATAGATATTATCTACAATAATTTTTTTATTTATATTTTATTAAAGCTATGTTGAATTGAGAAATACATATGGAGATACACTGGAAAGCTGAAAATGTAATAGAAATAAGATAAAGCTGAACTTACACAAAATTCCGTGATGACCACAAGTGTAGTCGTGAGGCCATCATGTAATCAATAGCACATCCAGATTAACCCTGTTTTACAAAATTAACATTTGTAAAATGAGAATCTTATCCGACGACGTGCAGTTAAAATTGCTTGCAAGCACGAATAAGCGTTCAGATGATGCAACTTTAACCATCGTCTTAATTAGTTTTTGTCTTCTACGAGGTAGTATAATGCAATTTAGAAACATTTATTGCTGTAATGAAAGTGCCCGCCTAGTATTTATTATTAAAGTGGTGGGTACCCATAATGGAATTAGTAATTCGCAGTGAAGAACGTAATAAGTATATCTTTATAAATTATGTTTATAAATAATTTAGAGTAAAATAAATATCCATTGGAAAACTGAAGTTTCACCATAAACATTGTCAGTACAAAAAGAGCGTAAATAATGTACATTGAGATGTCTGTTAAAAAACTCATTTCACTTTACATAAAGTATCGTTGAATTTCATTATGCGTCTTGACATTCCGTTTTTCAGCGCAAAACATCCATAAATAATTCAAATTTTATAAAGTTATTAGAATTAATTTGTATCAAGAAGCAGTCTTATATAAGAAATATTTCAAAATATCTAATACACCGAGATTTATCTGAGTAATCGATAATTTATACATTTTATTCATTACTATTCCCTTACTGTCAAAGCTGGCTAATAACAGTGAGACAAAAAAGAGATTTACTAGTTAATAGAAGTACGATTCCTTAGAAATATTTTAGAGACGAACAGAGATACAATACCAGTATAAAAGTATATAAACCTACACATGCCGTAAAATCAGACTAGGCGACAATCTTTGCTACTACTGGACCAATTAAGATGGATGGATCATGTTTGGAAGATAGACTATTATAAGTTAGTGGACTTAATGCAACAGGTGAAGTAATTTTGAAGAAAACACAGACCAAGAAAAAGCAGAACCATAAAAATCTAGCAAGATACACCCATCTTCATATGTAATAGTATAATGAAAGAATGCTTTTGAAGCCTTCACACTATTAAAGTTAATGTTTGTATTAGGTTGAGTTAAAGTCTGGCATTAAAATAGAAAATTTCCTCAACTTTTTCTCTATTAGTATAAAATTACCCAAGCGTACACTGTAGTTGAATGTTTACAGACTGACTAACAAAGAACCATTTACGTAAATTTATAAAAACATACGATTGACTGACTAATAAGATGAGAAGAATCGTCGGTGTAATGCAGTCAATTACATTTTGTTCAAATTTAACTTACCTAATAAAACTAAAAAAGAAGTTAATGTTAATGAACTTACTGTGAAAATGAGATCTCTCTAGAAATATATATTTTCTTAACACTGACGTAGTTTTTCACATCACACCAAAATACTATACTGCACTCTACTCTGCTATACAGAGTGCAGTATATTGTTTTGGTATTACGTGGAAAACTACGTCATTGAGTTACTTCCCATTCACACCAAAGATTTCCACCCCTTTCAAGATATATTTTCTTGTACATTCCAGGTTTCATTGCCTAGAAAACGTTTAGGAAAACAAGATTCATTGCAATCATACATGATTATACGTTATTATAAGTCCAATTAGTTGGTATTCAACTGGATGGTACTCAACTGGTATGGTATTCAACTGCATCGATCATGAGGAGATTGATATCTTTTACACCATTTATTTAATCTAACATATTTTATTATTGCCTCAGTTTTCCCAAATTTATTTATATGAAAAGAACAAGTTTGACAACTGTTTAAGTAAAATTGATGCTGCGAATGTTTTTATACTTTAGTAAATAACTATTAACCCATTTCTTTAATTTCCCACCAAACCTCAAAAGACCAACGGCACTGTTTAATCCTCTCTAGGAAAAGAGTGACCTTGTCGATGTTTTCCAAGAATTTGTATATAGTGTGAATAGAAAAAATTCCCACTCTAGGCATATTTTATGCCAGTGATCGTATTTCATCTTATCTACATAGTTCTTACTAGATCCAAAGAATAACCGGGACAAAGATAAGTATTTCAGCAGCATGTATTCAGTTCTATATTTTTCAGAAAATGGTGTGCAAAGATTCTGAAGTACATTTAATTATACTTAATGTAGGAAACTATACTATTGAAAAAAATATACTATTACACACTAATGTAGTGACTTATCTTCACAAATGTTGTGATAAAACTATTCTACTATCATTTATAGCGCCGACTACGAAAGTACATATTTGCTACAAACCTGAAACGGAAAACAAAACCTTACGTTATGACGATAAATAGCAGACAATGGACGTGAATGGTCAATCAGACCGCGGTAAATTTTCTATTTTCTTGGGAATCACGCACACGACGGACAGCTATAACTAATCTTTCTATCCTTTTCCTGCCTATTGTATGCAAATGCAGCGGCAAAAGATGTTGTCGGTGTTGATTGACAACAACTCAATTCGCTCACGTCTCAGGTCAAATACACTGCAGCACATAAATTATGAAGGATAATAGAAGAACGAATCGGATTGACTCACAAAATGAATTTTTTACCTAGTCCACACACCTATATCATCGATAAAGTTTAGTCGATGCCTATATCACAATATTATACAATACGATGTTAAAGTGTAAAACCCTATTCTTTTTCGTATGAAACTAAACAATAAGTAACACGAAAACTTAACTGTGTGGGAAACGTTGCAGGGAGATGAGTCGTCATATGCATGTTTTGAAATGAGAGTTAATGTTATAATATAATCAATAGTTTATACTAATTGGTGTACGCTTAAATAATATTGTTTTGTTATTAGAAAGAGTCCATGCGTTGCCCTTATTGTATTATTTTTTCTTTGCCATCACTGTCACTCTATAGCCTTCTTTGGTTGCATAATTATTGCTTCTGCTGTCTTCACGTTATTAATCTATTTTTTTGGACTCCCTTACTATGTATTTTTTATTTTTAACAAAGAGCACGAACATAATGAAACAACTATCTTCAATCTATATTCTCCTTAGCTTTAGTAAAACCCATTTTGAAATCAGTCAGCAACACAAAGAGAAGATGAGAGTAACATAATATCAGTTTGACACTTTGTATATCTCACAAAACATACCATAAATTTAAATATGCCGGGAAACTTGTGAGTGAGACCTTCTACATTATAATTTTTGTAAGAACCTTTATCCATAAAAATCTAAGATGATAATAGATGCCCTAAATTTTCAACTAGTTTAATTACGCCCGACGCCTCCTAGACTACTTTAATATTTTCTTATTATAATTAACTAGTAACTATCATTCACGGCCTGCACGAGCGCAGTGCCAATTACACGAAGATGATGTCCAACAACGTCGAGGCAGTACATTTTTGATAACACGCTATTCTGGTGACCCACATCTTTCTCAGAGCGTCTCGATTCCTCTCGATTTGGTCAAAAGTAGAGATTTTATTGTCGCTTGGAAATCACCATATTAGGATAGTCGCTGTCAGTAAATTAAATGGCAAAAATGTAGTCTTCCTTAGGGAATAGTATAATTCCGTTTCTCTACATTCTATATTTAGTAGTGCAAAAATGTGCAAAAATATATTTGACATCATGTTCGAGAAATAATAATTTTAAACTAAGTAGTCGATACTTCTAGAAGGTGATTAACGCCGACTAAAAGTTTGTTCCCATAGCAGGTAAGGTGCATTTAAATCAGAGCGAACAGAAGCGAACGAACGAATTCGTTTGCTTAAGCTTGCGTAATTTGTATGGAGAACAAAACGGAAGTGAACGAACTCTTCTGTGTTTCTGCATATATTAGGGCGAACAGAGACGAACGAATGTATTCGTTCGCTCGTTTCTGTTCGCTCTAATTTAAATGCACCTTTAGAAACAATTCCCGACAGTCAGGATTCTGTACAGAATGCTTTCCAATTTTTGATTAAAGTTGCCTGCCAGGTTGGGCAACTAGCTGTATGTTATTCCAACAAAATTATTTGATAGTTTAATGACAGTCAAAACAGTTTACTTATTATCTTCCAACCAATTGTCAGACTATGCGAAATGGATATAAAAATTCTATTGATTCGCAATTTTACCAGCTCATCAAGATTGGTATTTATTTTTTAAATATGTATCAAATTAATTAATTATATAATATAAGATTACTTAATTATAAAACAATATTAAATTATGTATCATTACCTAAAACTACTGGTATTAAATTTCATACATCACTTTAATTATACCGAGTTCTTACAAGTATAAAAACAAAACCAAATTAACCAAAATACGGAAAAAAACATGTTATGGAGGCAAATGAGACCTTTCTAACTAATACAACACAACATAGATACTAGGCAATCAACTACGTACTTGGTTCCTATTCCTATTCTAACAAAAATTATAAATCAATCATAGACCAGTTAAGAACTGATAATACTTAATGCCATGCAAACTAGTGGTAGTTTGAACTTATCGGAAACATGTAGGTACCTGATTTCTTGTGGGAATAAATCTAACAAAATTGTTGTTGAAGCCACATTGAACACATATGGTAATATAAACTGTAAGTGCACACCAATACCCTTTTTGAAAATATTTGTGTGTTTCCTAAGTAGATTTATGATCTTTGACAAGTGTGTCATCCTTTTCAATAAGTTTTAACTTGTGAAAGGCTCCCTGTGAGCGCTAGGGAAATAAAAGTGGAAAAGTTTTCCATATTTTAATAAACATAATAAATATTCAGAATTTGTTTTATTAATTGAAGAAAATAAATAAAACAAAAATAAATAAATACTAATTAATTTTTTGGAATAGAAGCTGTGTAGACGTTTTGTTTTAATAATATCGTATTTACAGAGATATTAGGTCGATGGTTGTTTGCAGAGAAAACAAATAATATTCTAAATAACATGACCAATTTGACAAGTGCACCTTCGGCAAGCAAAGTTTTAAACCCTTGTACCTTCAAGTAGACCACCAAATGTTAAAATGATAAGGGATATATATATCCCGTACCTTTTTCACCAAACACAAATTGACTACTGCAGTTTGGCAGCGAATGAAGACTATAAAATAAATAAACTGCCCATTTAACTTTTTAACAATATTTGAAATTATATGTAATTCTAGAAGAATATTTCCCAAATACAGTTTGTTTACATTTCATTACAAGCAGCAATTAAGTTAGTAACATAATTAAAATCAAACATATAGAAAACTAATTATATTTGTTTAAAATCGCACAACCACATAAATACAAAAAATTGTACAAAAGTAAGATAGATATACTGAAAACTTTGTTTGTTTCGTATTCGCGTCTGCTTTCATTGAGTATTCGTGAAATTGGTGCGTACTCTAAAATTCGTGGTGCATGAAATAGAAACATAAACACAAATCTATTTTATAAAAACAAACATTCAATTAGATACATTTTTTTTTGTTTTACCATTATACAATTACAATTATTAACGCAGAGACTTTTTAAAGAATTCAATTAACATCACCGATTTGGGTGGCCGCAAGTGCTTTCCGTTTATTTATGGACAGAAAATGGATATACTTTCTGTTTATTATTTATAGGTGATGAATGTACAGGCCCCTGAAAAAAGTGCATATTTCTGACACAAATCAGAGAAGGTCTTTAACATCATTTGCCTCAAAATCACCGTCTTTGAAATAGAACATCTTGATGCTACAGAACTCTGAAGTTGGTACTCTCATCATTAGTTAAAATATAGAGGATGGATTTTAATGAGGTTTTATATAGCAAGTCTTACTAATATTTGAGCAATGCCAGTATCAGCGGTAAGTAGTTGACAAATATAGTTGCTGAATATCAAACACTTCTATGGCCAAATGACGGACAGCTGTCACTGAAGGTTCATACATGTATTCTATGTTAATTATTTTCAAAGAAAACGACACATTAAAAGTGAAGTTAAATTAAACATTTCAATTTTTGCAAATCATTTTAAGGAATACAAATAAAAATTTTTATATTTTAGGTTTATGTCAGTTTACTAATACATTTATATTTAAAGAACCTATGATTTTTAATAAATTGACATACTTAGTCACAAACATGTGAAACTACTTGTTTCACATGTTTCAAATTTGATGGTTTAATGATATAACATCATCAAATCTAATAAGTTTGTATACATGTTGGTATTGTGTTCGGCTTTAAGATCTAGCTGAAGGTGAAAGTAATGCACTTAGCCTTTCAACGGCAATAAAATTTACGGAAAACAAACAAGGTAACTAAGTTTTCTAGTAGGATTCATAAATTAAAAGCCAATGTAGATAGAGTGAGTCTCATTATCATAATTCTTCCACCAAGCGTATTTGTTTGGAATACTATTTTTCTTTAGATTAGTGGTCAAGTTCTGTCACTGGCAGAAAGAAAGGACACAGTTAGTTTTGGGAACTATTGCTAATGTCTTTAATTTCACATTTTCTTGTATAGGTACATGCTAGAATTTGTTCTTGATATTTTATAAATCACAGTGCAAAATTAAAGCGTTTCTAAAGTACAAAGTAATTAGTGTAATTTTGTAAAGAGCCAGAATGCGTCATGTGTAACCAGCAGATTATTATCAGAAGACGTTGATTACAGTTTAGGAATTGATTTGGCGCTTATGTTAAAATGTAAATTGTACAATTCCACCTAGTGATTTTATGGAAAGTTCAAATAGAAATTAAGAAAAATTTATTTTCATAAAACTTTTGTTTAAGTTTGGTACTCATGATATGGCACACACCCAGAATACACCCTGGCTACTCATGAACCTGGCATTGAACAAAAAATCAATACTAACTGATTCGTTTGGTGGAACAGTTGCTCCCTACGAAAAGTAAAAAAGGATTAGTCCATACAATTTGGTTAAATATATTCAGTCTGAATTGAGTACAGTACATTCCTTTGCTGGGTACTGGGTACTTCCCTAATAATAGTGTATGCCAAGAAGGTTGTACCAGAATTGCACTGAGTTAGAGAAATTATAAGTTTGTAGTTAAGAAAGAAACGGTACACTGGCTGTTATAGTGCAACATTTTCAGCAGAATTTTCCTTATTATACCCATCAAAGGACATCAATATGATCATAAAAGAATTTTCTATCAAAATCTGCATTGCATACCTACTTTCTTTTGAAAACAAATTTAAGATCAATCGTCTATTTTTTTAGGACACTAGATAAATATAATTTTATTTAGAATAGTATCTCATAGACCATAAGAGAATGCATATTTTAAAAATATGTATAGTCATATAGAGTGCTCTATAATCTGGGACCATATCAAACTTCTGTTTTTTTAAATGGAATTATATATTTTTTATTTCATATTTGAATTCGGATCATTTTTCAGAATTCGCCAATATACATAGAGTTTATCAGTATTCTATACAGAGTGGTTTCAGAAGATATGAGCATTGTTGTATCTTAATCCCAATAAATTGAGCACCCTGTATCTCTTTTAAGAAAAGAAATATTAGAAAATTTGTATCTCCATTAGTTCTGCAATAATATGGTCTAGTTTCACTTTCTATAGAATTTACTTTAAAATACCTTTAATTGAATAGAGGGCCAATCAAAACTTCCAAACTTAGTTTTCTCAATTTTTATAAATGGAACACCCTATATTTTATATCATTTTCATTAAGGTCTCTCCCGACTCTTTCTATTCTATTAAGCATTCCCTATACCTAATTGCAACGCTTTTTGAGCATTCATTATTCATATATCGTATTCATATATTTTTGAACGTTTGTATATTAACTATCATTCATTAGTTCATTTTGTATTGTATTCTTCTGCACCGAGTATAGTATTAAAAAAATATATTTTATTGAAGATCGCTCTTCGTCCCTGATGCTATAAGAGGCGAGCTTTTTCATTTTTCCTTCTTTACTAAAATCGGCGCATTTCCGAGATGTAGTATCTTAAAAATAACGAAAAAATTAACTGTCAACTAGTTTTACGAGTAGATTAGCGAAATTCACGATTCATTAGGAAAATTTTAGAAATCAGTAAAAACAGCTCCAGAAAACAGCGATTGCGAGTTTTGGTTCGCCCTGTATACAAGTAAAGCTATTTTGAAGGAAATTCTATAGAAAGTAAAGCAAGACCATATAGAATAATTAATGAAGCCAAATATTATCCAGTATTTGTTTTCTTAAAAAGGATACAGGATGCTCAATTCATTGCAATCAAGATACAAAAATGTTCATATGTTCTGAACTACTCTCTATAATATTAGTAAACCCTATATGTATTGGTGAATTCGGAAATATGATCCGAATTGAAACATGAAATAAAAAATACTCAATCATAAATAAAAAATACGTCATTATATTTAAAAAACATAAGTTTGATATGGCCTCGGTTTATAGAGGCCATATATTTCCAACTTTTTATTTACAACTTTCAGTTTTTATGTTAGTACAAAGTGTAGCTTAAATTTCTCTTGTCAAATAAGATAATATAATTTAAATACGTATTCTCTCGATTCATCAGGTACTAATGATAATATATTCTTATTACTCGATATGCATCGTTTAACAAGAAAGCAACAGTTTTGTGCCTGTCACATTTTGGGGCTATGGGAAAAAGATATCTCGCTAATTAATTTTATTAAAAGCTCACACACATATTGTGAGTGTCAGAAGATCAGACTCGAAACGGATATGAACAACTGTTCTTCCGCGATTTAGTATTCAAATGTAGGTATGTATAAAGACATCTGTAAATTCTCACGGTTCAAATGTGAGGATATTGGATTCTAATTGATTTATAAAAATTGTCTTCATCGATTAATGGGAATATATTAAAAGTTTTCTCACAAGTCTGAAAAATAATCCAATAAAATAATGTTCCAATCAAAATATGAAGGAAAACATATTTTACTGTTTAATTTGGATAATGAATTGAATGGAGCATATCCATCTCCTTAATTAAATAAAACCTAAATATTAGGAATTGCTATAACACAGTATTATGGTGTTTAGTAGTAAACTAGAATAATTCTAATACCTCGTCTGGATGTAGTACCTTTCGGTGTTCAGGAAAACAAATATCACACAGACATGTACCTAATTTATATTTTATATTCAAAATTCACTTTGAAACAGGGTATTTAGTGTTCCTACTGTGCATTTTTTTCCTGAAATTAGAGATATTAAGCACTTGTGCTATCTTTAGTATTAAAATGGATCACCATTTCCAACCTTACAGAATCTGAAATTATATAACTTTTGTCTTAATTATATTTTATAAACAAGTAAATTTAAATTTCTAAAATATCAATGGTACGTACATTTGACGCTATATACAGGGTGTCCCAGTATGAGCTTACAAAAATTTACCAGTGGGTAGGCCAGACCAAAATAAGAATAAAATTCTTATAAAAAAAATTCTCTGATGCACGCCTAACGAGTTACAGGGTGTTATTTTGTAAAAAAAAACAATTTTCCGCGTTAACTTAAAAACTCGTTTCGTAGATTTAGGTAATTTTTGGGTGACGTGTACATCTATTAAAGGTCATTAAAACTACATGGCGTTTATTTAACTCTAAACTTTAAAATCTTTGCCTGTATTTTTCTGCATAAAGGAATGCAGTCGGTACTTTACGCTCAATTTACTCGAAAATAGTTGATTTTTACTTTACACTCAATTTACTCGAAAATGGTTGATTTTAGAGCTGTGTAAGAAGAGCACCTTTGTTCAGAATTGATAGCCGATTAAGGAAAACTTAGTTAATAATTAACGAAAAAGTAGGATATGCAAGAGTTATTAAGACAAAATCATAAGGAAGAGTAGGCCTAGGCGACCACAGGTGTCAGAGTTAAACAAACACCATATTGTTTTAATGACCTTTAATAGATGTACATGTCACCCAAAAATTACCTAAATCTACGAAACGGTTTTTAAGTTATTACGGAAAATTGTTGTTTTTTTACAAAATAACACCCTGTAACTCGTTAGGCGTGCATCAGAGAAATTTTCTTTATAAGAATTTTATTCTTATTTTGGTCTGGCCTACCCACTGGTAAATTTTTGTACGCTCATACTGGGACACCCTCTATACTTCTCGTTAAGAAATTAATAATCGTAAACTATAATCGTTTTATGAAGGCACGACCTTACAAATGTGTTCTTATTTTTCAATTTACCAAATATCTACAACAATTCGTTTATAACTATATACAGGGCAAGTAATAATTCTGGGTTGCAGCTTTATCTATAAATTCAAATGGAACACCATGTAGATATATATTATATGCAATTTGGACGCCTTTGCTAATGGTCTTTCAATTTCGTTAAGTATTCCCTATACCTAAATTAATTGCTTATTGAGATAATTGTCGTTTTAAACGCAAAAGTGCTCATTTTTTGAACAGTAAGTGAAAAAGTTTAATTTGTGGCAAATTTATGCGCAACCCTGTATAAATGGAAATAATTTGTTTTCTCTTACCAGTCCCTTACTAAAACTTTAAACTATATATATACTGTAAACTTTACTATTAAACATTTTTTGCAACTCCTATAATAACCGATCAATTGTACTTGAACCAACCTGTGAATATATACAACGGAGTTTAGAAAATACTTTTTTGATCTCTGCTGATCTCGGCATGATTACAACCTTGTCTCACTAATTAGTTTGATTGTCAGAGAAAGTTTTGGTGCTCTGCATTCTAAGACAACTTAATCTGTACTAAATAAAATTATTTCTGTCACGACCTTGTGTGTTTGGTGTCCAAACTTATTTTCATCAATACTATACATATTTGAGAAAGTAGTAGGTTACTCAAAACAGTAACTGTGTCCCTCGTAAGTACATCGATTCCAAAGAGACTATGTAGCTTTGTTAACCTGGAACCTCGACTTTGTTGTGAGATAGGGATCTTTGCTTGCCAATCATCGCATCGAAAGGTACCTCTAGATTGCATTGCTATCTGAAGATCTTCTAAAACTTCTTCAAACAAAAAGTTGGGTGTAATTCTATGAATTCACTTTTGTAGATCAGTCAGATCACGTTTTTAAGATTCTAATAATACTAATAAATTTTAATTTGTAAAATAAGGTTAAAATATGTGTTATAATCATTGACTGTTACTACGTATATATCTAATTAATAGGAAATAATAGATACGGTGCTCGATTTTCGTTTATTTTTGCCCTTATTTTACATATATTTATTTTTTTTACAGGATGACTCAATGAAGCTATGTCTATATAAATTTTAATGTTTTAAATGAAACACCCTGTATTTTGAACATTTTTAGAAACAACTTTTTTTTTTACGAATATGGTTATATAAGGCTCAAAAATGTGGTCCATAAGAGCGATGTGTTGGAGAAAGACTATGCCTTTTCTCTTTGTAGCACATTGCTCGAAGGCTCTTTTTAGGTACCTATACCTCCCTTATTATTACAGATAGACCCATAAAACTCTATATGATCGCATTCGTAAAAAATAGTTTTTCAAAATATGTAAAAAAATACAGGGTGTTCAAATTAGCTTATATCGACGTAGTTTCATTTAGTCACAATATAAAAAATTAAGTATATGTAAAATAAGGGCAAAAATAAAAGAAAACGGACGGGTGCCAGTGATTTTAAAAAGATTGGATATTTATAAAATAAAGAATACATAATAACGAAACAACAAATACAATATACAATAACCAACGAACGAAATAACAATTTAATAATTCTTACTAGATTATAGGGGTCCAGTATCTGAATAAAGTACTAATATTTACAAGAAGCTACGTTAATTCATCTTGTAATAAACTATGAAGGATTAAGTTTTCATTCTTCCTTAATATATGTTTGATCTAAACGTAGTAAATAATGAAATAGTTGTAGACTGTATAAGAACTAAACTTCGGCTTAAAAGTTTTTCACCTCAGGCTGACATTAATTTTAATAGACATAGAAAAAATTAATTATGGCACTTTCTTCCTTGCTAAAAATGTGTTGATGTTCATAAACTATTGTGAACGTTGAAAATTAATTTGTAAATCAAGCTCGTTATAAACGAAAGTTGGTACTGTTTCTGGTTCTTTTTTGCGTTATGCAAAATTGGATCAAATGGTTATGATACTACCAAGAAGTAGTCTAATTGTTGGATAGGAATCATATACAAAATGAAGATTATTAGGCTTTACTCACTCACTGGATCACATGAAGGAAAGTACCTGTAACAAAAAGAAACAGTTTTAGTGTTTAAAATATGTTACTAAGTTAAAACTAATTTAGTAAAAAGTTTATATACAAAATATATAAATCAATATATAACTTAATTTATTACGTAATATGAATTCTTCTATATGAATTATAAATTACTGTTCTTTATCCTGTTGAACATTTTTATTATTTATTCGAGAAACGACAAATTGAAGTTCCACTTAAAATTTTGATGGCCTTCACCAAACAAGTCATATAAAATGAATACCCAACATTTAGTTACCTATGCATTAAAATAATTTGTAAGACATACCGTTGCCTAAGTTTATGAAATTTTGGAAGTTTATTTTTCATGTTTGATAAATATTGTAAATAAATTTTACTCACTATACAACTTAATCGTTAAATTCAAGAAACACTATCTGCTATTGCAGTATTATATTTATAATATTTACTGCCATATTTATTAATGGGTATTCTGTTGAACAACTTAAACTTAGAAATGCATTAATGAATGTATTCAAATATGATAGATATAGATATATAGAATGATATATTATCATATTGAAAAAAGTTTAATAATTGGTAATTTTTCTTGTCGTCTATAATATATGTATGCAAAGAAATACCTCATTTTTCTTCTGGTATCTAATGCCTTAATGAAAAGGGTTTCGCTATTCTGAAGAAGACACACCTGTCGTCTTAATGACATATTACATGATAACATAAACTAAACATAAAACTGAGCATAAAACACAAGACCTATTTGGTTATATTATCTTTGACATGTACACATTAAATAACTTCTCAATTTCGACCCTAACCTCTATGGGTCTATCATAACCTCTAACCTCTAAGTTTATGGAACATATATTTGTTGAAATAGTTATCTAAAGGCAATATAAATTATTATTATATATTATCATTCACATGTAAGATTTCCCTTAATATGGGCTGTGTTATATATATAAAGTGTGTGTTATATAAAGTCTTAATATAATAAGGTTAGGATAACTGTTAAGTGGGAAGTGAGAAAAAAGTGCTATTTACGTTGTATAAGATACTTATAATATCGAGTATCACCATTTCAGCCTGTAATAGCATGATTAAAAACTGTAACACTATTCAAAATACTGGATTAAGAATTGCAACGTTACCATTTAGATATATTTCACAGTGAATCCATAAGAAGTAGAAGGAAGCATATCATCTAGATTATTTTGGGAAACGAAAAACAGTCATGGCCGTTATATAATACAATACAATAAGTGTACAGAGTGATTCGCTATATTTTGACCTCCTCTGTTAACTTTTTTGTTTACAGTTGCACGAGTTTTTATGAAATTTTCGAAGTTTATGAAGTACTGTATTCGTCAGACAGCGTTCTATCCAAATATGCGAAAATATACAGGGTGTTCCATTTAAATTAACAAAGTTAACATCCGTGACCATTTTGTTTGGACATAATTTGTTTTTCTACTATCATTTTCGAAAACTTTATAAAATATCGTGCAAATTCTATATTTCACATTTTTTTATAATTTTGTAAACAAAAAATTTAACAGGAGGGTCAAAATAAGGTGAATCACCCCGTACATCACCTAAATGTTGGTCAACTTAGGCTCAACTCAACTATTCGTCATCAACACCAACAACACAACAACGAAGAGTTGACCACACCGAGACCATCACTAACTGTTGCTTAATGTGCTTGTTTTTCGTTATTTGGTAACTCAACGATTTTTGTGAATTTACTAGAAGCTAAATAATTTCACTAATTTCATTACAATCATAAACCCATTCAACCCAGTTCCACTACCTCACATTTAGTTTCACCTTAATGTAAATATCTGAAAATTTACCTATCTTTAGCAAACTCCAAGTCATTGTCACAAGACTAGAAATGTGTAGTTATTTATACTAGTGTTACTTCAGCACTTTTGTTATGAGGAGAATATGTTAATTTAATGAATACCTAATAGCTCAAATACTGTTACTGAAATAATTAATGATAGGTACCTCATAACATAATACGTAATTTTTTATTTACCTGTTTAAAGTAACGGTAAAAGGTATTTAGTTTTTGTAGAAATTTTGACAATGCTACATATGAATGTCTATTACATGTTTTTTGTCAAATAAGTAATAAATAAGCCTTAGTCCACCTATTATTAAATAATTAAATAGAACCATTAGAAAATATAACTCCATATAACGATTATTAAGATTAAGATTATTCAGCCAATGGAAATATACATATTTTTTTACAATGAAGTGATGGACAATTTGCGTCACACAGTGATCAGCATGTGGTTATTCCAAAAGGACGAATGGAAAATTGTTTGTTAAAATTTATTGTTATTGGCTATAGAGATAATCGGAATACCTTTAGGATTTACCAAGATCCTTGAGGTTAGTGCATGGAAATAAGCCGTTTTCTAAAAGTTAGATAACATGTAAAATCAAGCTCCACATAATAAGTACGAGGCTATAAATGAAGTTGTTAAAATAATTTTATTTTTATTTTTCTTAAAAACTAGAGGTTTTAATAAAATTCAACTTCAATAAAGCGACAGAGAATTTCACTGCAGCAATACTTCAGTGCACTTGCTTGTACAGTACCTATGCTGTATTCAACTTTATACATAAAACCATTAATAATGAATTGATTATGTATCTGATTAAATTTTAAAAAGTGAGAAGTAGTGCTATGAACCGCTATGAATTTCCTAAAGGAAACTGAAGTATCCTAGACTGAATATTTTGACCTCTTGAGAATATCCTGTGTCGAATCCAGTATTGATTGCCAATTAACCAACTGTTTCCCAGAAACAAGCCGTCACAGACGGCATGATATCATATAGGCTTTTTATGAGAAAAGGTCTATAACCTAGTCATATATTCTCATTGAAAATTGTTTAGAGATCAATAATGAGTAAAACTGTCGAATTATTTATAATAAATATATATGACTGTGTAGGATGTGCAAAAGATTATATTTCAAGTTAGAAACAGTAACTGCATTAGAACTAATGGTGTTCGGTAGGTGCAGTTATCAATATTTCCCCAAACACTGACGGCAGAGAAAATTAGGCAATTAAAGTTATTTCAGAATTAGGTAGGGTAAAGTGAGGACAGATGGACTAATAGGAGAGATGGACCACTTGCGATATCTCGCAAAGCATGACGTCAATGCGTGCTTGACATTGCTACATATAAGCACCCGCGTCAGTTGACAACAAGGTACACTGCAGTTGTGTTGTTTGTGTGTTCTTCGTGACGTTATTAACAAAAATCGTTTTGCGACGTATGCAAAAATATTTGGGTGAGTCATAGTTGTTGAGAGAGTAAATTTTAGGTAAGTTTCAGTGACAATTTTAGATATTTGGTAGACGGGTACGTATTCTGGTATAATCCTAACCTTAAAAACAATGCGTTCGAATATTCCGTTGCGCAATTATTCCCCGGTCCATCTCTCCTCCCAATTGACCGGCAGGATATATGGACCGGCAAAGTGAAGGAGAGATGGACCTAGTATTTAATTGTTACAGAAAATTCAGAACGTGTACATTCGCAAAAGAAATGCCCCAACAAGGGGCTCTTGGACTGCCGAAAACCTAACATTTGCCATCATCGCTGTAACCTCGCATGAAATGGGCGGAAACGAAGCAGCGAGGTCATTTGACATACCAAAGACAACTCTAAAAAGACGATTAGCTACAAAGTGCACAATATGTAACCGCTTGTTACATGAGAAATGTACGACCTACCAGAATACGTGTCAGAGCTGCAGAACCCGTAACGCAAAAAAAGAATAGGAAGAATATGTGACGTCCGTCTCTCCTGACCCTGGTGGTCAATCTCTCCTGCATTGGGTAGGAGAGTCGGACCAATTTGAACTTTTTGTTTTTAATTTTTTGTCAAATTATAATTTTGTGTAGCAGAAGAAACTACTAAGTTTATATTCATGTTCCCAGTTTTGAATGTATTTCTATATTCGTTAATAAAGAAGTTATTATCAGTTTTTTAAAAGGTGGTCCAACTCTCCTCACCTTACCCTATATTAAAAATGCGCCAATTCAACTCATAATTATTTTATGCCATTCGATACACAGATGTAAAATATATCAATATGATGGTTAACAAAATGTTTCAAAAATCAGACTCACTTAGAAATGATGTAATAAAAGGTAAATAAAATGTAACACCTTGATGTTCTGAAATATTATTATTGGTATTATTAGCATAATAAGGAATTTAAATTTTGCAGATTTGCTAGATATGATCGAAAAAGTGGGAAAAAAATTATAACTTGCTCTATTTTTCAGTTTTAAACCAAGGATTTTCTTGTAGATTGAAATTAAATATTTAGTGAACCTAGTGATTTAGTTTATATTTAATCATCTCCAAATGATGTCAACTTGGTTGCCGAAACGCGCGTCGAGTGCAGTATAGTGTGTGGGTGTTCTGTGGAAAACTACGTCAGTATTATCTTCACACCAAAGAAAGAAAACCTAAACGATAGCTAATGTAAAATGGAAAATTTATAAAAATTAACTATGTAATAATTGCTTTGCTATGGGGATTGGTTGACATGGCTATTGTGTACTGGTCTATAAAGAACAGTGTTTGCTACTAATAATAAACTATATCAGCACCTCTTTAATTATCTATTAATTTTCATTAGGGAAAAGCAACCGGACTTCACTTTATAAAAAAACTTCGCTTATTACTGCTGATATAGATGTAACAAGTTTTACAATTAAAGTATTACCCCAATTAGTTTACAATGTTCGCTAATTACTAATAAAAAGTCGAAGACAATTAAAATATGTTTGCAGTCCACTTCATAAAAAACGAAATTGAATAGTTTTAAACACAAATTGCTTTTGTTGATACCTCCATCTGGGGGCCCTGAGGCAGTCCAAGTACCAAATTGGATTGTGAGAACTGTGATAATGTATTCACCATTATAGACTTAATCACATTTATAAAAGAGCAAGACAAACATGTGTAATGGTACCTATATTTACAGTTACGGAACTGTTTATGTATACACAATAACATTTTCAATTTGTTCAAATGGACTGACGTTGTTAGTAATATTATCAGAAAATTAAATATCTCGAGAAAACATTATATCATTAAGTTGGACAGCATCAATTTACAATGACTTAGACATATGAGCAGATTGATAATGACACCTTATATAGAACTGCAGCAACGAAAGATTTACACATAATTTCAACTTAAGTATCATTTTATTATGAAAAATATACACTGTGAGTAAAAAGAGTGGAACTAAGTCGATAAAAAAATATTGTCGAATTTGAGAAAAAAATCCTGGAACCCGTCAACTTTTGTTTTTGAAAGTGTAACTCTTTTGATAAATACCGCTTGCTTATTGTCTTTTGTTTCCATCATGTGACGTCGTCGTCGATTTTTTTAAATGATAACCTATATATTTGACATAATAGTTAAATAGCCGCTAAAATTGCGATTTCAGTGATATGCCACACTATTATATTGACGTTGATATTTTTCGAGATAACCGAGTTTAAAAGTAAAAAAAAAGTGATTATAATTATTGTGTTAGCCATGATTTGCTTGAAAATGCAAGCAATTGAAATCTTCCCTTAAATGATGACAGTTCTGCATTGTTTCATGCGATTCGGTTTGTTATTTCCAAATTGTGTTAATTATTATAAGATTAGTGGTGAAAATGGTGTTATATTTAAGCGAAAAACAAACAATTGAAATAATATCTTTAATAATACTATTTAATATCTCTACCCCTCATTCTAATCACAATAATTGGCCGAAAGTAATTTGTGTGGGAGAGGGGTGGCATATTATTATTTCGCGACCCGCAATTGCGCCTCAGGAACGACTTACGTTGGTAGGCTCTAATCACCATTCAGTGCTGAAATGAGGGAAACCTGGAAAATCTCATTAGTTAGGGGGACAGTCAAACATCATCTCGTTTTAGTCTCTCACATTAACACCAAGTTACCATTCTTCCCATCCTAGGCCATCGCCAGGAAGGTCGCCAACCCATCCCTGCAAACAAGCCTTGATCTACGAGTAAACGATTTAATTAAAAATTGTTTGGTGGAATATGGAGATTCGAACTCACGACCTCTGGATTGAGCGATCGAGACACTAAGACCTGAGCCACGGGCGAGCAGGTGGCTCAGGGCTTAGTGCCTCGGCGAGCGAAGTAGAAAACAAGATGAAGGATGTAAGGCATTTAATAATAAGTATCCAGAACAAGAGCCCATTACATGATCTACAGTGTCTAAAATCGAGAAATAATTTTTACAGTTTGGTCATTTTTACAGCGTCCTCGAACTGGTCGTCCAAATGTAGAAGATGTAGAAGATGTCATTATTATATATTTTATTGTCCGCGCAAGAAAATCCCCATAGGACCGTACTAGAACGGGCTGCTAACCCAAAAAGTACAAACGCCAAACCTTATAAATTAGTTTTGGTTCAAGAACTTAATGAGAATGACCCTAATCATAGACTGCAGTTCTGTGAGTCTATGATTTGATAAATCTATGTGATACTGATCTGGAATAATTCATAAACCGGATAATATTCTCGGACGAAGTTACATTTTTTTCTAACGGCATAGTTGATTGGTAGAATTGCACATACTGGGTTTTCGAAAATCCACGTTGGATGATTGAGGCCCATACTCAGCTCAGGTCCCTGAAAGTAAACGTTTGGGCTGGAATTTTTGACGATCAAATTTTGGGGACATTTTACTTTGAAGGGTCACTGTAAAATACTGTACTAGCCGCTGTAAAATATCTATATTTTTTTAAGGGATGAGTTAATACCCGCCCTGGCTGTTCTCTACCTAAATCACGAAGATCCAGACTTATCAAGTAATAATTTATGGTATCAACAAGATGGTGCCCCTGCACAGTTTTCAGTGACGGTCCGTAATTACATATAGGTATCAAATTTTCCCCAACAGATGGTTGATAGAAGATTAAAAATATTTTACTGTGGGCGTTATGAGGAAGCAGTAGGTAATTAACGGGCGATTAAAAATATTTAGTCGTGTACAGGGTGAATACAGTGTCAATGGAAATATTCTGCAAAAAAAATCGAATATCTTTTGATCTCAATTTTTTTTTAATAGAAACACCTAATTTTATTTTAATGAATTGTTACTCAAAAATACGGGTATTTTGTATTCACTTCCCTATACTTAATTATAACGGTTTTGAAGTTATTACTAGAAATTCTATAAATTCAACCAAATTCGTATGTTTTATTAAACTAATTCTAAGTAGGCCATGTTAAAAAAACCGTTTATTTGAATTTATTTTAATAAAATACCGAGCAGATGAAGATTTATTAAGTAGAAGTGGTTTGACTCAACTGATTCAAATAATAATAAAGGAAATATTTAAAAAAAAACTATAACAAATGATCAAATTGACTCACATTTTGCTCAATAGATATACAACTAGATATTAAGAAAATATTATAGTCAATACAGAATAGTGTCACACGATATTCAAATTTTAAACAACTATAAACAACATTTAAGAAATTAACCATGCCAGACTCAACTAGAAAGTATGCCTAATGACATAAAAATTTAGTTGAACTGCTGACTAACTGCTGAATAACCTGAAATAGTTGTTATCTGGTAAACATAAAAGTTTCTTACTGGTTGAACATACAATTTCCAGCTGGAAATTTGTTGGTCCAGAACACTGGAAATAGAATGAATAGTAGAAAAGTTTTTCATAAAATAATTGTTTTAATTGAAAACTGTGGTAAATAACAAAATTTATAAGATTTTTACGTCTGACTATGACGGCTGAAGAATCACTTTTAAATATTTTCAGATCTTTGTATGGGCCACTGAAGGTGTTATATTAGGGACTTGGTAAAGATTTTACCAATATCTTATGGTACTTTATTGGGCTATAGAAGCAAATATGTATTTTGCATTTCAGGAATTACCAGACACTTCATTTTGTGGAAGATTCTAGACAGAGAGTACGTACATTTTTTATAGTCTAAAAAATGAAACAGTACTAAGCACTATAATATAAGGTTTAACGAATAAGGTTAACAATATAAAATCAACAGAAGGCAGTTATTTGTAGAGTAACAGCAAATATTTGTCATGCTAATTCCTAAATTATTTTATTGTCATAAGTTTGTTTTAATGCCTTTGCAGGTAAAGAATTTAATAAACAAATATTGTTTTACCTTTCCTGTTATCTCTTTAAGATAAAATTTCAGCGTAATATCAGTATCCTGGGGTATAACATATTTTAATTTAGAATACATACCATCCACTATAGTGTAAGCATATAGATATAAAACCTAAAAAAAGTTCAACGATATAACGTTTTATTACTTCTAAACGAAAGTCGATTCAAAAGAAGCCGCTGGAGGAAAAAAGGATTTGAAGTGTCATTACCACATGCTCGGCTGTAAGTCAGCATTGTTAATAATAATTTTATAGCTTATGAAATGAATATTAAATAATGGTAGATAATAAAATGCAATAGGTATCGCTCAGCTCAAGTATACCCAGGAATTGCCTATGATAAAATTTATTCGAGTTTTGTAAATGACACGAATAAAATTTAATAACGCTTTTACTAGATTAGCCGAGCCACAACCTTCTCTAGCAGTGAAATATAGTAGGCTCGTTATTTTATCGTTCATGTATCGTAAGATTAATGAAATGAGCAAATCAATCTTATCATCAAAAAAAAAAAAAGAAAAAATATGGGAAACAGTTCTGGGAGAAAATTATGTTTGTGACAGAGTGATAGAGGGCCAATCCCATACAGCCCGATTAGTTGGTTTACTGAACCGTAGCAATATTTTAGATGTAAACATGACAGTGGTTTAGTTTTAATCATCTCCAGATGATGCCAATTCAGTTGACGAAACGCGCGTCGAAGTATAGTTTTTTGGTGTTATATGGAACTACGTTAGTGTTATCTTTACACTAAAGGTTCCAACCTCTTCAAGATTAATGTAAGCCCTTCTGTTGGATTGAAAGGAGTGGAATCGGTACTTAATACCGGGATATCAAAAATTATCTTGGTCAAGGGTGGTTGTGGAATGTAAAACGTGTGTCTTACTTTAAATTTTCGAATATGTTTTGTTGTGTCAGAATCTGTCAAGTCATTGTGCTGAAATTTTCTAATCCAGTTTTTGAATCATGCCTCTTACCACACAGCACAAAATTTTGATGATTGAAGCCTATTTTCAAACGGGTGCGCTAGTTAATGGAAATTGGCAATACTTACAGTCAACGTTTGTGTTTGGACAAATGAATAGGTATGAAATTTGTAGGTTATTGATGATGTCAGTGTGAAAGTGACATAATTATTTCAAATTTAAAGTAAGACACACGTTTTACATTCCACAACCACCCTTGACCAAGATAATTTTTGATATCCCGGTACCATGAGCCTACTAGATTTATTAGCTTTTATAAAACTATAAAGAAAATTATAATTTTTTTGTTGTGTTCCTCTAATTTATTGGCGCAGTATATATGCTGTCAATAACTTATATGTAACTGTTGAGTGATAATTTTAGTATTTACTACACTGTTAACTACATTTTACTTTAGAACAATTTTTGCATAAAATATCGGTTGGTGTAAATCACTAACAATTTTTAAGTGGTGGACTATTTTGGTTATGTACTATGGATATACTATAATGGTTATCACTTAACGGTAGTGACCACTAGTACCTACTCTATGTAAATATAAACCTTAGTTCTTTTAGAACAGCACCGTTTCCTACTAGTAAACAGCACTGTCCGACATTATTTTTGCATTTATTATTTACATTTTTTGTCGGCCGCTCTTTAGCTGGGCGGACGTATTCGGGCGGATAGAAACATATAGTCAATTATAATAGTTGATAAATTATTTCTGACCGTTTGAAAATAGTCCGCAACCACTGTGGGAACAAATATTACAAATTGAAGGTAATTATAGGTTTTTATAGCTTATATACGTTTATATTATACACCTGTACATCAATATAAAGCCTGATTAAAAACGGGCACTTTTTGTTTACTAATTATCTTTAGTATTCACCGTGATTGTTCCATGAAACCAGGTGCACGCGCAGCAGTTGCTTACTAACTACTGCACGTAGTTTGCAAAATTCAAAAGATAATAAAATCATTTTGTCAGTATTATTACCTGATTATATACATGATTTAATATAAGATTACAAATTCATACTACAGTAGTAAAAGGCGAGAAGAGCGTATTATATATTTATTGGCAAATAAAACAATAAATTCATAAAGAAAGTATCCACTATGTAGGTTATGGGGTTTTTATGACAACACCTACTACAATTTTTCAGTTTTGAAAAACGTACTGTGTGGTAATTGACACCAGCTTGAAGGTTCGTATATTAGAATATCGGTAAAATAATGCAAATAAAACATGTAGGTAAGTATTGCAACAACAAGCCGAACGATTTAAGCTTTCATAATTAAGTTTATATAACTTGAATTAAAAATTTGTAATCATTTACCAGCTGAACGAAAACAAATGTATTTTCTGAAGTGTGGGTGTTACTATCAGTTGAAATATATTTGTTATTTGTTGGGTGTTATACTATAGTTTAAATATATTGTATGTTAAGAAAATGTGATAGTGTTCCCGTGGTGGTCTGTTCCATTGGTCAATAGAGCAATGTTGCGTACAGGACAATAGTCCTGGACGCAAAATCGCTAAATTCTACAGATATATATAAAACAATCCACTTAACTTTGATCTATTATGGTATCGCTCTAACTTGACCATTAAGCTAACTAAGGAATAACAGAAAGTCTTGAGCACATAGGAGTTGTTATTTACTGCCACACGCCACCGCGGCCAATAAGCAATAACATTGCTTTCGATAGAAGTGATACCAGACAGCAATATGATCATATGTTAAACGAAGGCAAATATCGGCCCTATATATGTTCACTGCTTTAGGTTAAAAAATATATAAACTAACTCTGGCTGCAGGTTTTGATTATTGCTTGCATGAAATTTTAGGGTAACTTTCCGTAAAATCCCGAAAATGTACTAAAGCTTTCTTCAAAGCTTCCTAATATTAACCGTTTTCCAAATATTGAATTGTTTAAAAAAAAAGTATTACTTAACTAAAAACCTTGTGTTTTTCATAGTAAGAACTATCGGTAAGAGAAACTTGATTTTTTTTTAAATGGGACACCCCATATATTTTTCCATATTTAGATGCGGAATATATTCTGTTTGGATGAATAATATGGTTCCCTATGATACCTATCCCTTTTACTTTTACAGTTACCCTTAATTCTCACTAAAATTAACTAAAATTACTTAACTTCTTACAAAATCACAGTTAGTTTTTTGTTGTCAAAAAAAGTTGGAAGGGCATTATAATATATATTTATAAATTGTTATTGTTAACGTTAAAAAAAATCGACGAAAATAATCATACAAATGAAGTTATTATGCATTTATTCGTTTATTTACCTTAGAACAATAAAAATTGAAAACTGAGGATTATTACTGTAAAAGTAAAACGAGATAGGTATAGAGAACCAGTATGGTTCTCTATCATACCTATCATCGAAACAGAACATAATTCCCTATATAAATTTGGAATAATATAAATATTTCTAAAATATTTATATTATTCCAACAATCATAACAACTTGATTGTTTTAAATGGGCGTGTCCCATTTAAAACAGTCAAGTTTTCGGGGCCTACAGTCGATTTTCACCACTCTGTATGGGATTCAGCAACCTTGAAGGTATGGTTACAAAATTTATTAATTTAACACTCTCCCTTCTGTTGTCACTCTATCTTTCTTACTATATAAAAGACAGGGTGTTATACTAGGTAGTGATTTTTGATTTTTGTTTTTTTTAAGAAAATTAAATATCCCAAAAACGGTTAATATTATGAATTGGTAAGTTTGATGAAAGTGACCCAAAAATTTTATGTAAAATCTAAAAAATCTATATTTAAGTATAAAGGATGTTCCACTAAAATAACAAAGTAGACGTCAACTTCCGGAATAACTGGAAGAGGAATAAGAACGCCATTCTTTATTTGAGGAGAGCACACTCAAAAACTCAAAAGTGCTAAATTTCAAAATTTAAATCGAAGTGCTCTCTGAATTAATCTAACAGGTCCATCTACTCTTAGCCACCCGGTATGTTTATGTCAAACCCATTGCTGGGAGGAGCTTTAAAATTTACAATATCAGGTCTGATAATACAAATATTTAGAAGAACATGCGCTCTACATAACCTCATAATTGGTATATTCATAGAACATTTAATATGTAGGTACGCATACCATTAATATATTGAAATAATGTCAAATTGTTTTCGTAAAAAACGTTTTCGTTATTATTTTCGTTCCACCATTCCTTTATAAGAGAAAACTTGCTACATAAAAAAGTCGCGTGTAGGCCTACGCAGAAGTACTACTAGGTTACAGTAATAAACAAAATCTATGTTTACGCAATGAAGGAACACATTTCCGAGTAGGTTACATTTAAGTAGATGCAAATATAATAAAATTATAGTTAGCATTATAAATAAAAATGTTATGTTCCAGTTTATATTGTTTTACATAGAAGAAATGCCGACTATAGTTTCGCCTACAAACCAAAAGCACCCACGATATTCGTGATGTCTTCAACCTTGCTAGCATTCAGCATTCATTATAAGACAATTCCACATAATTTCATAAACAGCTTAAACACTGTAATACTGAGCAGCTCTCAGCACTGCACAATTAGAAACAGTACATATAAATGTATGTTTATCAATGCAAAACACGTTTTATTTCTTAAAATGTAATACGTATCACAATTTAAATGTAATTTGCATTTGCTTGTACAAATTACATGTTTCATTGAGATGGGGCATTGTATACTTTGATGTTATCTGTGTTACAGCTTCACATACAGCTAGCTTTTTACAGCTATGTTGTAAAAAGAGACATTGAAGGATAATTATAAGGATAAATATGAGAAGCACTCATCAAACTATATTGTTCACATTTTTTTGAAAAGCCGATACTAATTGAAACAAGAAATAATGCTTGCCTTGGAGCCTAAAACGTACAAAATATACTGAAGAAATAATAATTTAATCAATATAATAACAATAAAAATAAATTATAAAATAAATAACATACTATATACGTCCCAATAGGATAGAATAGGATAGATGCTGATGACTGACCATCTGGCATATATTTTAAAAAGTATTTAATACTAATCTCAATACTAACTACTCCAGACAAGCTTTCTGGGGTACAGAGCAGAATGTCAAGCCCCGCTTAAGGCAGTATGCTCCCCAAGAAAAAGATATGTGCTTGTTTAGGAGTGTAGCGATGCTTTGGAGCTGCTGGCTGAACAGAAAGAGGTTATGATATGGTAACTGGTATGGATACCTAGCTACATGGGAGTCCCAGGGAATGAGAAAGCTGACAAAGTGGCTTGGCTTGGATTCGCGGAACTCTGTCAGGGGCCTGAACCATTTATTTTAGTAATTTATTTATATTATAACCATTTATTTAGGAATTACTGGAAGGCATGTCAACGAAGCGCTTAAAAAATAGACTCATGAGATGTTGACGGAAAACTGGAGGAGGAATAGAAATTGTAGATAGGCCTATTACTTTTTAAAGGAGCCTCACAAAGACGGCCTGGCTACTGAACCACAGTCGAAGTGTGGTGGGAACCAACTGGGGAGATTCTTAACTGCGTACTGCAGGCTTAGGAGACACCTATCCCTGATGGAGTAAAGGAGAACCCGATGTGTCGGGTATATGTGGACAAGGAAGACACACCCCTCCATTTTTGTGACAATGTTGAAATAAGACATCTTTAGCTCCAGGCAGCTGCACCGAGAGGAGGTAGAGACTCACACATGGACCCAAATCCTGGCATTCATCAGAAGGTTAGGTAGGTTCGAAGAAGCTCAAGAGATAGAAAGTTAAAATCGTTAAATTCAGCTTTGTAGATAATAAGGATGCACGCAAAATAACCCTAAATAATTATTTAAATTCTTTTTGACGGCAGTTACATGCAGTAATAAACAACTAAAACTAGATGACAATTATGTCTACGGAACTTTCTATACCAGATTTATTTATTTATTGTGTTTTGGAATTGTTTGGAAAAATTTACCAAAAAGTAATTGTATCTCCCATTTAACTTTCTATCAAAATTTGTACAAGTATGTAAAAAATGGTGCGTGTTAAATGAATAAGTCAGAATACTAAACATGGAAATTATTATTAACTTAGGACAAAGAAAATTAATAAGGTAGGTATATATTTTAGTCGGAGTGTCTAAACCAATTATATTTTATCGTTTTGTTATTTAAGAGCAATATTTGTTTGTAACTCGTAACCAATCTGCGTATAAATAACTGTATTCAATTAATTTCTTCTCTTTATATGTGGTACAGAACCTATTAGAAGAACCCTAGATACAGAACCAGAAGTTGTATATAAGGAAAATGTAATAGCTATATTATTTATTCATCGTAATTTCCTTTTGAGATTAAATTACTAGTAAAAAAAACAAAAAAAACTGTATAATATGTAGTAAAAACAGATTCACAAAATTTCAGCTGTGGATTTTCAGTTTGATCCAAAAGTATATAATATTATTACAAATTACATTTTTAATAGTCTAAACGACAAAAAAAATATATATAAAATTTAAATACTTTTGAATTTATCTTTCAAGTCATCTCATTTACCGACATCGCTTCTTTATTGAGAATTTTCCACTGGTAACATCCTTTTGGGGAAGAGTAAGTCATATTGAATTTCGTTTCTGGCGAGTTACCATCATTACCTTTAAGTTCGATAAGAACAGTTTCCTGTAATTTTTCAAATGTGAAAACATTTGGTTTTTGGCCATATTTAACGAAGAAGCAGTATATTGCAATAAACCATTCCTGGAACCTTGTGGATGAAAGATAAATTATCGAACGAGTAGACATTTAGCACTCGCATTTGAAACACTGACCTGCAGAGAAAACAAGAAGCATATTTCAATACAATGTTGCAAGAATATGGCTCGGTTCGTTAGCATTAAAAGTAGCTAAGTCAACCAAACTGGCCTGTACAGCAACAGTAACCATCACTTAACCGTTTTACATAATGAAAATATACATATGAATAAACGTAGAAGAAACTGAAGACTTTTTGTGATACGAATTTCAACATATTTATAAGACACAACTCTTTTTTGTAGTCAGAGTAAAGTTGGAAAATGGTCTCACCAAAAGCACATATCCTTCATAATATTCAGTGCAGTAATTGGTAATTTTGTTAATATTATCCAATTACTCATAAAAACTTCATAGTTATTACTTCTTTAGACACTATCTCGTGTACTATTACTGAAACTACAAGGGTATTTGCAGTATAGTAAACAGAAACCAAACGAAGGGTAAAGAGAAAACAAAACACATCTGAATTATCTTAATTACTAAAAGTTAGATAGAATAACATACTTTTACTACGCAAATGGTACCCTAGTTCCCACCCAAGATTGCAGTATGGTATAAAGATAAAAGGGAGACATGTAAGATAACGTCAAACTTGTGAACAAATTATAGTTGTTTGTATCTAAGGTTATTTAGTTATCTGTATTACATTTTTCATCATTTAGCTGAAGAATACAAGTACCTAATTCAGAGTAAAACTTGTTTCTGATTATCTTAATCATCTACCTCGAGCTAATTTAAAAATATGTACACAGGCTGAATAAAATTTCATTATCACCACAGAGATCTCAGTAGTAGAAAGTAGTAGTGAACATTTTCTTAACGATACTCCTAGCAGTTATTTATTGTTTTCAGTACTTCACTAAAAAATTATGTCAAAATATTTTTTATACCATAATCCTATTTTCTTCGCCTGCTAAAAAATATTATATTCAGAAATACTGTTTTGGACCGCTAGCACTTTTGAAACACATGAAATTAATCGCAAAATTTCGCTGAATTTCGCTGGATTTTATTATATTCTATTATAATAAAGCCCAAAAAGTTACTCTTAAGAAAAACTGGACACTATGTCATTTATGGTGGCATGCACATTGGCTTCAGCCTGTAGGTATATTGTAAAACTAATTCTTCCTACTTTTAAAGGTTTTTCTTGATTTAGCTAAATCCTAGTTGTCCTTTATAAAAGAAAAGGGAATATAAATAAATGTTTCATGATTATTACCTAATTAATATGATTGATAATAATAATGATAAATATAATAACTATGTCAATAGTTATATCTTTATATTGAGCAAAGATTTTTGTATGTAAAAATTTTCTTCCATTTTATAAAAAGAAAAATTTAAGAAAAAAAGAAAAAAATAAGTCAATATCTCCCTTACCGATTATATACTTATTACATTATGACCAGCTATAAAATTAATTTATGCTGGAAAAAACGTAAAAAATGTGGATTGGATATAGTCATAACTTTTAATTTTGAAAACTTATTTTAATTATGTGACTTTCATTGATTTGTTTAATTATTGTGACTTGGTTTCTTAAAGTAAATTAACAGAGCAGTTTTATAAAAACTATTATTTATAAGAAATACAAGCTTGACACAATTCACAATTCCAAAAATGTAAATGTGATTTTTAATTACTTTTCCTCTTCCTATTTATAGCGTCTATAGACAAAATGCTTGCAGGACATACTTAAAAGATGGAAATGAACTAATATCACGGCAATAGACCTTCGCCTATTTATGTTCTTTTTAAACCCCATATAGTTTTTGGAGAAAGGGTGACAAATACATGCAGAAAATATAATGAATAACGATTTTTTTAATTTTCGTAACTAAAAATCACAGTTTATCATTCAAGCAAGCTATGAAATCAGCGTCTGCTTTTAGATATTTCTTCATTCCCTTAGCAAGCAATGAACAATTTCGTACTAAATATTCTAATACATTAAACAGCAGTCCTCTAACTTTTAATTACTTAATTGTTTGCAAAGAGTTATCATGCCAGTTATGAATATGTAAAATGAATAACAAAATGCATTTAGTACACAGCATAAAGACGATGGTTATTATATATGCTGTGATATTACGCAGCACAATCACGACTTCGCCTTTCCTTTGAAAGTATTAGCCATGTTAAACTATTATTAACTATTCATCAATTGATATCTTGCACAGTTTTACAGACCAAACGAAGTGAATAGCCTGTCGGCCCCAGTAGTCATACATGTTTGTTTTATTTTGAGTCCATATTGCAGCAGGGATACTCATCTTGGTAAGAGACTTTTGACTGCAAAAATTAGGCCAAATATGTGGAGTTGGCCTTACGACACAAATTAACAATGAGGGCACTGCAAATTGTAAACAGATATGGAAAAAGACGATTAAAAATTTTGCATTTCATATCACATCATTTAGCAATTAGCATCAAATGCTGTGTAAATATAATGACTTCATGTGCTAGTTAGGCTAAAATAAAGGATAAATAGAGTAGTAGCCAAAACCAGTCTTTGTCCCGTAAGTGCTTCTTCGCTAATCATCATATGATTTTGTTTAGATTGAAACAAGTAGTTTTTGTTTACTTACATTTTGGGTTATGGTTATGTTGTATAAATAAACGTGTTCCCTGTTATATTAGATTGTTACATGTCTTTTGGAGAAATTAATGAGGAACTGTTTCTTATACTAGAGTTAATCTTTTAGATAGATATAAGTTCTATCTTAAACAGTTCTAACACATTGTGTGGAACGACACCTATAAACACGGCAGTTTGTGTTGTGGTGGTTTGTTTTGAATTACATTTTAAAATATAAAAATAAAGATGTACAAATACTAACCACGTAGTTTTTAACTTTACAATACCAAAAATCCACAAGAACTACTAAATTATTACGAAAAACAGACCCAAATACGTGTTATTTTATCATTATATCAGTAATAAGCCTCTAAAAATTATCTTTTAAATAGGTTCAAATATTTTCATGCAGAGGGTGCATTCCTTTTTAGAATTGCCAATTATATTAAGTATTTAACTTTGTACAAATATATGTATAACGCGAACTTATAACTAAGGATGCTAAAAGGGTAACTAAATTGAAACAGATCTACCTAACAGAAGAAAAAGAGTAGCTAATTGTTTCTAGAACCGCACACCATGAAACCTTAACCTTAGTCAGATACTATAGTTAGATCAGAAGTGCAGATAGTAAGTTTTCTACCAAACACCAACCACAGCCGTACTAGAGAAGGCTGTGCACCAAAACTAAAACGACAGTAAAATGTACTACCTACTATTAACCAATAGAGGGTGATTTGAAGAATAACACTGCAACCACATGCGCAGTCCTATAGAGGGCAGATTAAGGTGCGTAAAGACATGCAACAAAACTTCGGTATAACTCATCAAAGATACGCTGTGTCTTATGCGTATTAATATGGCGTTGCGTATCCTAACATCTTGAATGTTAGTTGTAGTAGTGGTGCAAAACACACCGTAGTATGTTTCAAAGACTAAGATACACCAAAAAGAGCTACCTCCACTACCTATGGCACTCTGACGAGTACATAATAAGCGCGAAACCGGTCAGGGTCCGCTGTTTGGTCTCGATAAAGGATGTAGCGACTTCCATGGAGATGTCGGAGTAATTCAACATCAGTCGGGTCATATTGCCCTATGGCCGTGAAGTAGTTGTTTTCGGCATCTCCTTCAAATTTATATTATATGTACCAATTTATCTAGTCGGTATAAAAATAATAGTCGGTAAAATAATAAGTGTAGACATATCGGAAATGTGTTAATAACCAGATGTATTATAAATATAAATATTAATGTTATTTATATCTCCAACGACAAAAGACATAATTAGTTAAGAATGTCGGAATTAATTAAAACCATACATGCATAAAATGTTAAAAAAAATGCAAAGTTCTACAGAATTAATTATTATTTATTATTTATAATAATGAGTCATTTCTAAGAAAATTAATCCCGCGAGGTCAGATTTCCATCACCAGGCCTCTAGAAAATTATTATGGATTGAAATGGGATACGGTTGTGATAAAAATAGACATTTTATCTCATCTCAAGTTGCGAAGGCTTGTGCAAAGACATCAGGTAATATGTGGATTTAATAAAGCCTTACATAAATCAAGCAAAAAACCGTTACATACTTTTATAAAGGGAGCGGTTGCTGGTGCTACATATATCTGTATATTTTTAAGTATCAATGAAGTACTAATGTAGTTAGAATAAAGTAGGCTATTTCAGTGTCGTAAATATATTCACATCCCTGGATGTGTTTAATTTTGGAAGCCATTTTTGTAACATTTTTCATTAATTTAATTTTGTGCAATAGGAAATATTTGTTATATAGAAATCAAAATTTATAATTCTCATGTAGAGAAGGTACCTATACAGTATAAAAATAGAGAGCCACAATTACTTAACATGAACTAGCTCACGATTGTAATTTTAAGCAAAGTGGGACATGTTCAAGAATAATTATCATGAGAATAAGTTTAAATTTTATTCTTTTAAAGTTTTTGTTTTTCGCATATAATGGCAGATAGAGAAGGAATAAAAACAGCACATCAATAAATACATTTTCAGATGACTATGAATAATTCATAAACCAATATTTCTCAATATTTCAATATCAATATCTCAATATGTTATAATGTGGTATGACAATTTTATGTTTAAAACAAAACAGGCTGCATGTACACAATTAGATTAAATTTAATTTTTATGGCCATAATCTTGGCTTGGAATTAAATAAGTTGATAATTTAGCCACCTGCTAGTTGCTTTTTTAGAACTGAGAGAGTTGTTGACGTTGTAGAGCAGATGGTATCTACAACATTTCCTTAAAAGACTACTACCTAAGATAATCTAGAATTTATACGCTGAAAATATGATGATGTATACAATTTGCCGCACAGTACGGGGTAGTGTATAATATATGCTATAAAAGCGTAGAATGAAATCAGATACGGCGTATGATAGATAAATTTTATTTACATTCCTTTCCACTATTTACTGTAATGGTAGGTGTTTTAATACCTGCTCTGCTCATGTTGACTAATAAATAAATCTTCTGAAGTTTTAACATGGAGTTATACCGAAAAATTGTATTTGAGAATCCCTGATTCGTATAAAATTATTCATAGAGTCATCTGTTTCGATATTTGGACCTCTTGATATACCTAAGTATTTTTGGAAAATGCTAAAGATTATTTTTTTGTTACTCGTTTATATTCGTTGTTTGTTTTGTTTGTTGAGTTTTAATTTTATAAATTTTACATTGATTATTATGTTCTGCGCATTTAAATAAAGCTAATCAAAGGCTTCCATCAGATGCTGCCTATATTTCATTCATGATTCTTTGGCAAAAAGAAGATACAGATAGATTATTGACGGAATTAAATCTCATTCAAATTATTTATGTCATGTTGATTAACGAGAGCTAATAATAATAATAATAATAATAATAATAATAATAATAATAATAATAATAATAATAATAATAATAATAATAATAATAATAATAACAAATTAGAGACTTGGATATGACATTTGATATTAAATTATCATCTAATAGCCAGCCATATTTAATTAGCCATACCGTACATTAATTCAAGCTTTCAAAAATCTTCGAATTAAGATAATAAAGATGAAATTTTACTAGACAAAATCAATATTTTTGTTCCCTGCCAACATACTCAGCAATATATTACTTTATATTGTGAAACACCCCTAACTAACATGTGTTTTCACACATTAGTTTTAGTAATTCATAGTTCCTTTTGGGATTACACCATCTGTAAAATAACAAAAAGCAGCATACTAGAAGCAAAGAAGCATACAAATTAAATATTCATGCAGTATCAAGACAAACTTCTAAAGTTTTCCCCAAAAAACCACTGTATAATATGTAATAAAATAGTATTTGATAAATTAACTAAATTTCATCAGGGGCTTTCCAGTTTTATAAAAAACTCTGTAATATTACTTTGTACCTACTTTAAAATAAGTCTAAATAAAATCATTATTATAATAAAATTTAAAAGAAATTAAACACTTAACTAGCTTTTTCCTAAACGTTTCGAGTTGATCCTCAACTCTTCGCCAATAAACGTTTGCACGATAAGAATTCTCTGTATGATAAGAAGTATTGTTTGTCAGATTGACATTTTGAATTGATTGTTTTTGATTTAATTGATTTAATTGTCATTACATGCACTGATCACTATGATATTATTAATTTTCCAGTGGTAACATCCTTCTGGAGTAGAGGAAGCCACGTTTGATCCATGAATATCGTTTCTGACGAGATACAATTATCGCCATTAAGTTTAATAAAAGCACTGTCTTTTAATTTTCTTTTAACTAATTTTTCTTCTGTTTGTAAAACTTTAGCCTGTGTCTAATCAACTCAATGACCGTTATCCCATACATGTTTTGTTAATGTAAACCTATCAACTTAACATGATCCTTAACATAATTTTTATTATCGCGGACCATTATCTGTAACGCTTTACATGTTTCACCAATATAATAGGTATTTACCACATTCACAAGGAATCTGGTTAATACAATTTTTTGAATTTTGATCATTATTAATTGGTTTTGTTATTAATTAATATTATTTTATTAGTTTTGGTGTTTAAGTTACAGCTTCAAGAGTAGTTTTAGTCATACCTCGATATACTTTTTTTACATATACACAATCAGTAAGGGATAGTTCCATCCATGGACCATGGACCACTTTGGACCATTATGGTTTATAGATTTGTTTCAATAATAAATAAAAAATAACTTTGATATAATACACAGAAACTCATTTCCATAACTAGTGTAAGTTTGAAATTAGAACCGTTTATACGAAACCTTTAATATGTGAAATAAATTTACTTCTTATACATTCACTCTCAAAATCGGTAACCATTACTGTTATACTTATTTTCAAATAAATTACCAAAAAGTGAACTAATATATAGTGTCATTTGAAATAATAAAGTTCTTCAAACTTCCACCTGGACCGGAAAGGATATATAAGGATAGAAAACGGGATGTAATATTTTTTAAAGGTAGATCGTGATGTTATTATTTGTCAGAAAATCTACGTCTTCCTATAAGATACGTCTAGTCAGGCATTGTAATTCATCTGTTCTTATATTACTTTAATGAAGTGAAATATTTTCAATGCTTTCATAGTTCAATCGAATGTTTTCAAAAAACAAAGTGTCCACGTTTCATGTAAAACGAATTTGTATATTTCCTAGGCACACACAATTTGTCGTGCATTACCAGTTAATGGGTTTTTTCGCATAACGTGACAACACCATGAAGACTGGTACATTACATTGTTGTAAACTGGTACCTACTGGTAACTAGCGATGGTCCTCAGACTCAGATGTGGGTAGGTGGTCGTCGTATTTAGAAAAGTTGCAAAAAAATGTATTTGGAAACAATTTCAGGAAAGAATTGTGTACACCCTGTATAAGAAATCTCCATTCTAATACTATTTTAGGATAGAGTAAACCTAGCTAAGGCACTACCTAAGTTTTTACCAAAAACAAAGGAACGAAGAAATAGATATGCAACTTTAATTAAATAAATGATAAATTTTGTTAAAAAAAATTTTTAAAATTTAATAACTTGGTAACACTGTCAAACGCAAAACAATTTTAGCAAACAAACAAAAATATATACTTCTCCGGACCTCAGTATTTTAAGACACCCTGTATATCTAACTAATATTCAAATGTACCTTCCTCAACCCCATTGATGTTCCCCCAATTACCCAGTCCCATTTTTTGTCCGGGTGATGATAAGGTGATGACAGATAGAAGAAAGGAGTACTAAATGGACACACTGTATATGTAGGATATATCATTTACAAAAATGCACCATGTTCCTAGACCCCTTATTACGTCGCCCTGAATATAAAGATTTTATGGGAAAAACTGCCCACGTATTGATAAAAATTGACGATTGCCAGTGTCTGTTTAACAGAAATTTTTAGTATATTCTCTAGTTCTGGGACACAGTACATAATGAAACTGATTTACCCTTTGCTCTTTAAATAAGAATTATTAGTTATCAACGTAATGCAATCAATTGCGGTTGGGTGTGCTTTTACAAATGCAAAGTAATACCGCACTAGTTACAAATCACAATAACTGTAATTTTCTTTCATTTATCTCTTTAAAAGCTCCATTATTCTAATGTCATCTATAACTACATAGGTCGTGAAATGAAATCGTGAACTGCAATTAAAATGACCTGTCAAATGTTAGAAAGGAACAAAGTGGATTAAGCAAATAAATGTCATAACTTTTACAGTCATGTAATAGCACACAATTAAGTCAAGGCGTTTTGCTTAAAAAATATATAGATTTTGAATCCGTTTTCTCAGCGACAGCTCATGTGATCCTGGCTTTTATAATTTTAGAAAGGGATATTTATCTGTTATTTCAACAAATTACTTCTTCTGTGACATTGATTTTTTTAATGTTATTGCTTTAGAAATACATTTTATATGCCAAGGCCACAAGTATATTTTTTTGTCTAAGATACAGTTTGCCATACAAACCGAAAATTTTGTGAACATCCAAGAGTTTTTGATACATTATTCGTAACGAAATTAGTAAGTCAGTATTTCCTGTTATGAGATTATACATATATGTTAAAAGGATGATGTTAAGATTAGGGATTTAGAGACAATGCTCGTTTGTTACTGCTTATACTTTATCTAGTTGTGATGAAATATGATCTCTCGATTTTCAAACGAAACGAAACTAAACGAGAAAATATTAGTCGAAAATGAGACGAAACGAGATACGATAAAATTTGTACAGATAGGGTTGAAACTAATTGAGATGAGATATTTCGGTATATAATGTGTGTTCTACTTTTAATCAATACAAATGTTCATAAAAATTTATGTGTATGAAGCAGAAAATTGTACAAGGTGAAACAGGAGGTTGGTATAAATGAAGTAATTGTTACTGACGTCATCCTTATTCTGGATATCATGTATACGACATATTTTATTTTAACAGTAGGTTAGGTTAGGTTAGGTTCAAAAGTGAGTGGGCCGAAAACCAGACCCTCCACCGCGACCATGTGGTCTATTGTGGCTCACACCTACTTATATTTCACCCAACAGGTCCAGCTTCTTAATGTAGCTGATCACCTTACTAGATGAGAACTTATTCAGATCCTTTGGCAGAAGTTGTCCTTTGCCAAATAATGAGTATCTGATCCTTTCCTCAACGGGGCAGGTGCACAATATGTGTTCTGCAGTTTCATCATCTTCTAAGCACAAGCGCCACTCAGTATCTTCTGCCAATTAAAGTTCGTAGGTGGAAGTTTTTTAGTTCTTGTTTTTGAAGGATTTATTATGAACGCCTTCGAATGAGCTAATCGTGGCAGTAAAACGGTAAAATAATTAGGAATACTTAAGTACTGTGAACAATCGCAATGTATTAAAAAGAGAATATTATTAGTTCATTCATCTATGGCGCTCCGAACTCTTTTTCCGGTGTAGTGGTGCGAACCAAACGTAAATTTGTCCAATTCCGTATGTTATTATTCCCTTTCATATATCGTTTTCTTATAAATACATACCTAGATATAGAGCCTGGTGGGTACGTTTCTAATTAAAAAGATGATTTTATTGTAGGGCGAGGTAGAGGTAGACAGAGGATTAGGGCGGGTAGAGGAGGAATAAAGAGGGAAAAGAAAGAAAAAGAAAAAAAGAAAAAGTTATTAAAATAAAATAAAGATAAGTTATTCTTTTATCCTTCAGTGGGCATTCATAATTATAATTAAAATTATAATTATTTATTTATTATTAACTGAGAGACGTGTTGGTTGTAGCGGTTTTGTCCTATGGGTAAATGTACTTAATTATGTGCCTGTGTATGCTAATTGTTTATACTAAATTTATACTTGCCTTTTGGAATGAATAAATTGAATTGAATTGAATTGAATTGTAAGGTAAATTCGTGAGTCGTATTAGTATATTATATTATGATAAATCACAAGCAATTCGGATTCCTGTAAATGTCTCAAGTGCGTATAAGTTGTATTATAAGAAGAAATTCAACATTATAACAGAAGAAAAATATATAGGGTGTCCCACCGGGAAGGGCCGCGATCGATATATGGAAAAGTACGTACAGTGCACAGGGTGATTTTGAAATTTTTATTTACAAAGGTCAGTGGGGCCTATCTTTTTAAAATATTTTCACGTTTCTGGCACTTCCGGTATAACCCAAAGTCGACACCAACTTGAGTTGACACGAAGTCAACTTCGTGCAAAGTTCGTCTATACCTAAATTCAGTTATTTTTTAATGTGAAATTTGTCAGAAGCTTCATCAGTATTGTTTGTGTCCATAAAAGTGTTAATAAAGATACGTCACTATTAAATTATACTTACGAAGGTTATTTAAATTTATTTGTAATTTATGGACAATGTGAGAAAGTTATAACAAGAACTTGTGATACATTTCCTGATCCAAAAAAAAAAACGCAACGGCTGTGAAAGAATTGGGAGCTTGTCAAATTTCTGTAAAAATGTAAGGGGGTTGAATAACGCCCTGTACATCATTGAATACAAATTACTTCATAATTAATAGCCCCTGTATAAATTACCAATGAGTTTTTAGTCAGAACCATTCCAATTTCCCAATAGTTTAATTCTAACCGAAGATATACAGTGTGAAAATGTGAAAATTTCAGGTGTTCCTTGAATTTTGGACAGAAGTTTATATATGAAATCACCAATAATAACATGCATGGTATGTTAGTTGAGAAAAAACATTTCAAAATATTCAGAGCTTATTTAGATCTACAATTCATTAGATACTACTTAAATAGTTTAGGTGCTAAGTCCTTGAATTATAAAATTCAATGATATCAGAGATTCAAACATACATTTTCATTTATAGATAAAAGATATGTTTATAAATTCTGTTCTTATACAACTAGGATTTGTGCATATAAACCATACTTACATATGTCTTTTTTAACAACTATTTCCTAAACGGTATATTTTAAGAGAGACATATCAACATAAAAGGAAGATTAGATAGAAACTCCTCTCACTCGTTTCACCTCGGCTCACTCGATTATTCGCATTTATTTCACTTTTCTCATATCGGCTTATACTGTTCTGTTTCATCTCGTCTCGATGATTTTTGCTTCAAATATTCAAGACTAAATACCAGGTGATATTGTCATCTAGTCCACGGAAACAGTAATTCTGAATAAATTCGCTTTTAAGTAGAGTTTACAGTTTTGAAATATAACCAATTTCCTCATTTTCACGACCTCTATATAGGGTCTTGGTTAATTGTGTCAGCAGAAATGGAATGATTTACATGCACAACAGAAGAATGGAGTGAAGTTTTAATATGAGACATACCGCGTGAAGTCATCGTCTCACCAACGTTAACGTAGGCCCGTGTCGGTTTAGCATTTGCCTACATCCCATTCAATTACAGTGCCGCCGTTACAGAGGCAACTATTTTACCAAGGTTACTAAATGATAAATAATTTCTTACCTGGCTCCAAATAGAATTGGCCTTGATTTCTTACCTGCAAAAGGAAGATAGTAATTAGTCATAGAAGTGGGTTGGACTAAAGTAGATATAACATATCATATTCTACAATAATATGAAATATACGGTACAGTACAAACCACCAATAACCAAAGCAACACACCTAATCTAGGTAGGTACTTCATAAACCTTTTAAGAAAAATTACTTGTATATTCTTGTTATTGTAAGTAAATAATGCACATAGGTGTGGCTTTTATTAGTAATACTAATAATACTAAAAATATATATGATAATGAAAATGATAATAATAATAATAATAATAATAATAATAATAATAATAATAATAATAATAATTGTTTGTTTAGAATTGCTTACCTGTCATTAGGGAATTTCTCTGAATTATAGGAAATAATATCTCTGAATGTATATAATATGATTTACCTTTTAGCCTTAGTTTATATTTCGTCATTTATATTTAAGTAGGATAATTCTAAGAAGTATTTACAAGATACAGGGTAGTTAATTGCTCGAATTAGAATAGGGTAGTATTTAGGGTATTATTATTTGAATGTTATATCAGCTAGTAACTATCCTTCCGGGTATAATTATTATTATGAATTTTATATACGGAATTTCCCAATGCTGACCAATAGGGTCCCTCTTTGCGATGATTAAGAGGGGGCAGCAAGGGGGATCTCCGGTTGCAACGACAAGATGAAAAGTAGAACTAATATAGATTTCGGGGGATACAGTTGTTCACCATTACTTATAATATGTGTATATATTTTTGATTGTAAGTTTTTCCTTTGTAAATATATGTTTTGGAACGAACAAGTGAGTTTGTTTCTGGTCCTTCGAGAATTCAATTTAGATGTGGTACAGCAGTGCAACAATTGATTATTAATTTAATAATCAAAATCAAAACATGGTCCTTCGAGCCGGATTAGGAAATCAGCCAGAGGAAAAACTGTAATTAAAACAAGCATAACGAGTGCCACATAGCAGGGCATCAAGTTCGAGAACGAGTGCGACATTACAGCGCATCAACCCAAGGGAGCATCTGTAGTCCTGAAAAGAAAATATCAACACAAGTAAGTGTGCATCCTTCATATAGTATCCTATTAACCTATCACATACAACCTAGCTTCGATTAGATTGTCACAATGGAAGAGTTAAAGATCGAAAGAGAGCAATTAAAATTAAGTTTAACAAGGTTAGAGAATTTTTTTCAAATGTCAAAGAAAGAAATAATCAGTAATAGCGACTTCAGGGAGCTAGATGAGCATTTTTCCGGTAGAGAAAATTTGTTAAAAGATTATAATATTATTCATTTAAAAATAATTAAGCAATCCAAGGATTTAGCTTCATTCGAAAAAGAATTAACGTTATTTGAAAATGCATTTTATGCAGTCAGATCAAAAATTAGGGATTTCTTAGAAAAACACAAAAAATTAAATACTGATGAAAATAAGCCAGTAAAGCTCGAATCTTCCGAATTAGGAGAGGGTATGTTACGATTACCTAGTATAACGTTACCGTCGTTCAATGGCGAATTTGAAAATTGGTTAGAGTTTCACGATGCCTTTGATTCTCTCATTCATAAAAATTCAAAATTATCCAGTATACAAAAACTTTATTACTTAAATTCAACACTAAAAGGGGAGGCGGCCCATGCAATAAGTTCATTAAAGATTTCAGCTGAAAATTATGAAGTTGCGTGGAAAATGTTGTGCAAACGGTTTGATAATAAAAAACTCATTGTACAAAGTAAAATTCAAGCACTTTTTAATTTAGAGTATAGCCAAAGGGATTCATATATCTCCTTGCAAAGACTACTAGATAATATTCGTAAGCTTATACAATCCCTAAAAAACTATGAACAGCCTACCGCAGACACCTTACTAATTTATATTATAACAGCTAAATTCAGTCATAACACAAGAAAGGAATGGGAATCTTTTGAGCCCGCCAGCGAGTTTCCTATAGTAGAGGAGCTTTTAGATTTTCTTGAAAAGCGTTGTCAGCTTCTAGGGGCATTAGAAGCAAATAAATCATGTCAAAGTTTGTTGAATCCAAGTTCAAATCAAGGTAAACCCAATAATAGAAATATCAATTCGAATCTAAGCACGTATAAAATTATATGCAGCTTCTGCAAAAATTCCCATGCAATCTACAATTGTGACTCATTTTTAAAATTAGAGGTAAATAAAAGAATTTCTGAAGTGAAGCGGTTGCAACTGTGTTTAAACTGCTTAAAAAGAAATCATTCAGCTAGAGATTGTAGGGGACAAGGTTGTATTAAGTGTAATAAAAAACATAATAGATTGTTGCATTTAGAATACGCATCTAATGAACCTAATGTTAGCAATAATAATAATCATCCAGGTACGAGTCAAAATACTGATCCAGTTGTAAATAATATAAATGAGCCTATTCCAGCTAATTCTCAAATTACTTACTCAAATCATTGTGCAAATAACCTACAAATTTTATTATCAACTGCAAGTATTGCTGTTTGTGATATACACGGAAATACTCATTACTGTAGGGCGTTGCTAGACTCAGGGTCGCAATCAAATTTTATAACCAATGACTTATGCAATCGATTAGGTTTACGTAAATTTCGTTATAATTCCATCGTTTCAGGCATAAGTCAAGTAACTTCAAATATAAATTTTAAGACAAATGTAATTTTTAAATCTCGCATAAATAATTATCAGGGGAAAATATCATGTCTCATTTTAGATAATATCACTAATTGTTTGCCCGTAAATTCATTTAATTTGGCGAAATTAGATATACCCCAAAATATGCGTTTAGCTGATCCGAAATGCAATGTAACTGGTAAAATTGATATGTTATTAGGCACAGATATATTCTGGGAATTATTATGTGTTGGACAGCACGAATTAGGTAAAAATAAACCAATATTGCAAAACACGATGTTAGGATGGATTTTGGGAGGAAAATTAATTGAAGAAAATAAAGTAAATCACGTGCATAGTTCACTAACGTATTTCGGTAGCGTTGCAGAGGCACCTATCGAAAAACAATTAGAAAGGTTTTGGGAATTAGATGAATGTGATAATAACTATAATAAATACTCATCAGAGGAATGTTTATGTGAGGAACATTTTTTAAAAACCACTGAGCGCGACAATACTGGGCGATTCATTGTAAATATCCCATTCAATAAAATGATAGATAAACTTGGGGATTCAAGGCAATCTGCCTTAAATAGATTCTATTCATTGGAAAGAAAACTAAATAAGAATTGCCATTTAAAGCATGAATATGCGCAGTTTTTGGCAGAATATGAGGAGCTAGGACATATGACAAAAATTTCGGAAAATTCTTTAGACTCTCTGAATTACTATTTACCGCACCATGCTGTGATAAAGGAAGCAAGTAAAACGACTAAGGTTCGAGTAGTTTTTGACGGATCTGCTAAAACGACGACCGGGGTTTCTTTAAATGATGCTCAATATACCGGTCCAATAATACAAGACGATTTATTTTCTATACTGATAAGGTTTCGTAAGCACACATACGTTTTAACAGCGGATATCGCGAAAATGTACCGGCAGGTATTAGTACAAAATAGTCAGAGAAACTTCCAATTAATATTATGGCGGTCTAATGTGGAACAGCCAATAAGTTGTTATAAATTAAATACTTTGACATATGGCACAACTTCTGCCTCATTCTTGGCGATACGCTGCCTGAAACAATTAGCTCTTGATTGCCGGGATGAATATCCGAATACCTCCAAGATAATTGAAAAAGATTTTTATGTTGATGATTTATTAACAGGGGCAAATTCATTTGATGAAGGTTTCACAATTCAAAATCAGATTTCCAGTATATTATTAACAGCCGGGTTTGAACTTCGTAAATGGTCTTCAAATAATATAGAATTATTAAAGAAAATTAACTTAGGTGATAGTCAACAGCAGGAAAAATTTCAGTTTAATAGTGATTCACAGAATAAGACGCTCGGTATATTGTGGGATCCTACTTCGGATTATTTATTGTATGCAATTCAAGAATTCCCAAGAAAATTGCAGGTCACTAAGAGATCTATTCTGTCCATAACCGCCCAAATATTTGATCCTCTTGGGTTGTTAAGCCCGGTCATTATACACGCAAAATTAATTATTCAAAGGTTATGGCAGCATAAATTGTCATGGGACGAAGCTATACCTCTCGTTTTAAACACCATGTGGTTAAAATTTCGGGATGAGTTGCACCATTTGAAATCGCTGAAAATTCCTAGGCATGTTATTTGTAAGGACGGGCATACTGTTGAATTACATGGGTTCTGTGATGCTTCCGAGAAAGCATATGGGGCATGCATATACATTAGAAGTACCGACGAAACAGGTCTGAATCATGTTAAATTGTTATGTTCCAAATCCCGCGTAGCTCCATTAAAAAATGTCACTTTGCCGCGTCTGGAATTATGTGGTGCATTATTATTAGCAAGATTAACTTGTAAGGTAAGGAAATGTATCAGCATCAAATTTGATAGTCTATTTTATTGGTGTGATTCGACGATCACATTAAGTTGGATACAAGCACCTCCGAATAAATGGAAGACCTTTGTAGCAAACCGTGTTTCAGAAATACAGCAATTAACAAACTCCAACGATTGGAGGCACATAAAAGGTAGTGAAAACCCCGCAGATCTTATATCCCGCGGCATATATCCTGATCAAATAAATAAGGCGTATTTATGGTGGAATGGTCCCACGTGGCTAGCAAAAAACAAGTTACAATGGCCGTTAAATGTTCTAAAAGATGAAAATAATTTGCTGGAAGCTCGAACAGTCGCGGTTAGTGTAACGAATACTGAGCCACTGGATTTATTTTCCAAATATTCATGTGTAAACAAACTTAAACGTATTATGGCATATTGTTTGAGGTTCGTAAACAATACGAGAAAGTCTGATAAAATATTTAAGGGTCCTCTCACGGTTACTGAGATGGAAGGGTCTCTGAATAAATTGATTAAAATAAGTCAACGTGAGGCGTTTTCTCAGGAAATAAAAAAATTGTTAGAAAATAGGCAAATTGATGCTAGAAGTCGTTTATTATCACTCAATCCCTTTGTTGATGACGAGCAAATGTTAAGAGTGGGAGGCCGCATTACGCATTCAAATTATAAATATTGCAAAAAACATCCGATAATATTGCCTCCGGCTCATCATCTCACTTATCTAATCATAAGGAACGAGCATGCTCGGTTGCTCCATTGCGGTGCAAATCAGCTTCTAGCATCCTTGCGAGAGAAATATTGGCCTATCTCAGGAAAAAAAATAGTAAAGAAGGTAATTCACCAATGTATTAAATGTTTTCGAGCGAAACCTAAATTTAATATCCCTATTATGGGAAGTTTACCAAGATCTCGCACAGAATGTGCTCCGCCCTTTTATAATTGTGGCGTAGACTATGCTGGACCTATATTGATTAAAAATAAAAGGGGTCGTGGATTTAAACTCATAAAGGCATACATTTGTATATTTGTTTGTTTCTCCACGAAAGCTCTTCACCTTGATTTGGTCACCGACCTTAGTACAGAAACTTTTTTAGCTTCATTACGAAGATTTATTGCTAGGCGAGGACAACCAGCAAATATATATTCTGATAATGGCACAAATTTTGTAGGTGCAGCCTCGGAATTAACTGAACTAACTGAATTCCTAAATAATGATGAGAATCAGAGGCAAATAGTTAACTCCCTAAGTAATATTAATATAACATGGCATTTTATACCGCCCCGTTCTCCTCATTTCGGAGGCCTTTGGGAAGCTGGCGTAAGATTAGTTAAAATTCACTTAAGGCGCATAGCTTCTAATGTAAACCTAACGTTTGAGGAGTATTATACATTGTTGACACAAATCGAAGCGGTTTTGAACTCCCGTCCTATTAGTCCCCTATCCTCAGATATTAATGACCCAGAACCTCTTACCCCTGCACACTTTTTAATTGGAAGGAAACTTACTTCTGCACCTGAAAGTAATCTGGCAGAAATACCGGAAAATAGGCTAACCAAGTTCCAGCACATCCAAAAAATTACGCAACACTTCTGGCAGCGCTGGCGAAAGGAATATGTAAGCGAATTGCAAGTTAGAACCAAATGGAAGAAAAATCATAGCAATTTGTTAAGTGTCGGCGTGCTGGTAATCATTCAAGAAGACAATCTACCCCCATTCAAATGGCGGCTTGGTCGCGTGGTTGAACTTCATCCCGGAGCAGACGGTGTTATCAGAGTTGTATCCATAAGAACTAAAGGTGATACCATTATCAAGCGATCAGTGTCTAAAGTTTGTGTTTTGCCTGTGTCTGACTGTGGATCGCAGTAGTAATCAGTGTTGTCTTAAGAATTCGGAGACATTCATTTGGATTAAGGTTAAAATTAGCAAGGGAAACTTTAATTTCCGTTATAACCCTAGTTGAAAGTACTATCTTTCAAGGTGGGCGGCATGTTTGTTTAGAATTGCTTACCTGTCATTAGGGAATTTCTCTGAATTATAGGAAATAATATCTCTGAATGTATATAATATGATTTACCTTTTAGCCTTAGTTTATATTTCGTCATTTATATTTAAGTAGGATAATTCTAAGAAGTATTTACAAGATACAGGGTAGTTAATTGCTCGAATTAGAATAGGGTAGTATTTAGGGTATTATTATTTGAATGTTATATCAGCTAGTAACTATCCTTCCGGGTATAATTATTATTATGAATTTTATATACGGAATTTCCCAATGCTGACCAATAGGGTCCCTCTTTGCGATGATTAAGAGGGGGCAGCAAGGGGGATCTCCGGTTGCAACGACAAGATGAAAAGTAGAACTAATATAGATTTCGGGGGATACAGTTGTTCACCATTACTTATAATATGTGTATATATTTTTGATTGTAAGTTTTTCCTTTGTAAATATATGTTTTGGAACGAACAAGTGAGTTTGTTTCTGGTCCTTCGAGAATTCAATTTAGATGTGGTACAGCAGTGCAACAATTGATTATTAATTTAATAATCAAAATCAAAACAATAATAATAATAATTGTAATTGTAATACAAGACCAAGTTGTAATGACAAATAACTAAAAAAAAGGAAAAACTAATGTTTTAAAGGATATTTCAATTAAGAGCGATAGGTGCAGAAGATGCCACCAATTTGGCGAAATAATAAAGCATATAACATCCGAATGTAAACTACTAGCAGATGTGTAATATACCAATAGACATAATGCAGTGGCAAAATTTAATCACCAGGCATGCCTTGCGATATAATTTGCAATCGAAGCCTCAAGCGTACTACCAATATTCAGCACCAACTATAATAGAAAACAAATATTATAAATTATACTGGAGACCTGACCATACAAACTGATACAAGGGTAGCCCATAATCGACCAGATATAACATTTCATTATAAAATAAAAAGCACCTACCTTATCGATGTGCTCATACCATCTGACCAAAACAGCCAACAAATATACAGAAAAGAAAGGAAAATAATAACAACTAGCAATAGACGTTGAACGAATGTAGAAATAAAAACAGTTCATATTCCATTCACTATATCGGTGACAGGTTGTCACATACCATGCTCTATACTCATTAATAAATCACCTCACTCAACTTAGCCTGGAAGGAAGTTTATATACCCAGTCACAAAATACCCAGCCAATAAGCCTGATGCAGTCCTCTTCGACCAACAGCTCAAGACAATGTTTGTCATCGAGTTCTCGGCTCTTGCCGAGACCAACATTGTCTTGAAAGAAGAGGAGAAACGGACGAAATATCGAGACCCTCTCTTCGAACTCCGCAGACTCCATCCAGAACATACTGTGAAGCTTGTAGTACTGATAATAGGAGCCCTCGGTGAAGCAAGAGATACACACTGCTTTCGGAACTGAATATCATACCGGGATGCTTAAATTCGGCAGATATTCTAGCCGGAAAAATGCAGAAGGCGGTCATTCTGGGTTCATTACATTTACTCAGGGCACACGATTCCAGGACTCAGTAGTTGCTCACCCCACGAGCGTGGGGAGTAGCTACTGTTAACCACCAGCGGCCGACCCTAAGAATCTCAGCCAGGAAACCAGTCGACTGGATTTTGACAAAAAAATAATAATAATAATAATAATATTAATCACTATCCCCATTCTCATCGTAATGACAAGCCCAGAAGTCAGAGACTTGTGTGGATGAGGGATATCATTATTCGACCGCGCACAGGAACGTACACGAAATGTTCTAACTTTAACTACCATTTAGTAGATACGAAATTAAAGCAATCCGGAAAACCTTATTAATTAAATAAAATTTGATATATTTGGTTGATATATATTATTAGATATTTGATTTGATATTAATCTGATTCTCTACCGCCAACTGTTTAATAGATTAAACGCTTTAATTTCCACATTATGTTATTTTACAGAAATATAAGTTATTGTATAAACTAATAGTTAATGATATTATAATTTATCATGATTGAGTAAGAGGTGGTTAGAGAACATACGTATTTTATCATTAGCGTATAGGCTAGTTAAATGTCTGTTGTAAAAGTAGGTTTTAAACAAGTATCTTATTATATTATACGATTAGCTGGTCTCCATTATGGAAATTTTTAATTTCCATAATGGAGACCAGCTAATCCTTTAATGATAATAATAATAATAAAAAAATATCTCATTTGTTATTATAGGTATGCCGTTAGACATTCAAGTAACACCTATAATGTTGTTATGCACTCAACAAAATATAATACAGTAACATATTACGTATTATGAAAATTGTAAATGAGGTAGGCAAGTATTTCATGCATATTTACCTCCATGGAGGTAACATGCATTCGTTCGGAGGTAATCGTGGAAGGGCACAGAAATCTGTAAAAGTATGGAAACCGCGCGCCTTGTAAAATAACTAATTCAATCTTTATCTGTTCAGTTTCCCACTTACATGTATCTTTCTTTAAGAAAAGTTGGAACGTTCAGCTAATATCTAGAACTTAAGCATGATCCATAACTTCTTAAAACAAAGTATTGGGGTGCTCAAAATAGGTATATCAAAAAACTCCTACATTTTTCAAACGGGCAGATATAAGGTATTATACAATGTAATTAAAAGTTATTGATGTGTATATTAACTAATGAGAAAAAGTATGTAACATTAATAAATGCCCCACGCTTCCATCAAAGTCACATGACGACGACTTATTCAGCTGATCACCAACATCCATATTAAACAGGTCTTTGGATTTAGTTACCTCAGGTGTTATGCTACATATTATTATGGGATGAATAATAGGTGTGGGGTGAGCAGTATTTTCGAACAATAATGGACTGGTTATCGTACCTTGTGGGAGTTTACTGAAAATAATGGTGTCTGAAACCTAATATCGAGACATATCCATATCGCTGCTAACTGTTCTTAAATTTGTAACCGACTTAAGTGTCTTATCTCGCATTCAGAATCAAATGATCGAGAGTCTAAGTTTGAACAGACTGTTAACGTTACTTGAGTAGATCGGTGGGCGTATTCTTCCGCTGGACCAGATTATATCAGTTGTAACTTTAAGAACTCAAGTCCTTTATATTCAGAAACCATAAGGTTTCTTTCCGCTATTCCTATTCGCAACACACTAACCATACATATTTATGGTAATAGAACAGGAACGTTAAGGATCTCCTGAAATTTATTAGTTATATTTTTCATATATAAAACTAATTTTATACAATGTATAAAATACCATGATATTTAAACAAACTAAAACAACCAAATTTAGAGTCAGAAAAAATATTTATAGTAGATGTCTAAAGTTAAACCAAACATAGATGTATAAAAAGAATTTTTTTAACACGTGTTTTTTAAACTTCTTGAGAATGAAGATATAATATAATTTACAAAGTATTGTCATATACGTATATAGAAAACTAATTTTAGGGCGTCCAGAAAAATGTAATGTGATCATAAATGCATCAAATTGGAATGAAAAATATAAATACATGTAGGATATATTTAGTTAAATACGTATCTATAAAAACATCCCATTTCTGATTATGTTCACCATCTTTAGATGGTCTTTCTGGCATATTGTATATAATTTTATTTATATATACACCCAAGTGTTCTTTTGGTAATGTTTTAGAAAAAAACTCTTTTTCTAACAAATTGCTCCTGCAACATTCGCTGTTATTTTCAGTCGGTCCTATGGCTGACACCAAAGTTTCAGTCTCGCACCGAATTACTTCTACTCTCAACATACTCAGTAGATACTTTGTTAGATATCCTGTATAGAAGAATATAATCGTAATAGTTGCACCGTGCTTGTAAGGTAGATTTGTTCGGTGTGTACCTATAAAAAATATTATTGTAACTAAAAATAGTAAAAATAAAAATATATGGATGAACCAACATATGTCGGACATGTAATTAAGCAAAACCTGCAGAAGCTTTTTATTTCACCAGTTATATTTATTATAATAATGCTACGTGTTAAGATGAATGAAACAAGTATTTATATTTTTTAATGATAATGCCTATGTAATCGTAAATAAAAACGGTTAATGTTTATTTGTGTAACAACTTCTAAATTTAGGTTTATTATTATAGACTGCCAACGGTTTATGTTGATTCATTTAGTTCATTCATTCTTTTCAAAACGTGCTGAGATCAAGGTCAGATATTTTTAGAAGCCCATCCATGGGAATATTACGTATTACCATACCAACATAACGATTACATTAAGATTTGTTGACAAAAGGAGGTGTAAATATATCGTGCACTTGATACAAATGATTATAAGGACAAGAACTTGCAAGTGTAGGTTTTTAAAACGTAACTATAACCTACAATAAACGGTGACACCCAGGGGAACAGTACAATTGTATGTGTATTTATTGTGATCATTCTCATGAATAATTAAACCAATTTATTATATAATACACCCACCTCTGAATAAAAAGCATTACGTTAGATCCGGGTGTTGGAAATGAAATCTGCAATGAAACTGTCACTTTGCTATTCAGGCCATATATCACCAGCCACAGTTAAGAGTAATTGAACTAACGTTTTCAATTTTTCACTGTTACTGGTATCTTGTTAGATTGGATAGTGCTGTTAGTCGTACTCTCAGCTAATACGAACTAAGAATTTAAAATTACTGTTTCTTAAGAAGCGTAAAATACCCGTGAGATATGAATATAAGATATTATGCGAATTAACTGGAATTTACACAGAGTATTTGGAACAGTTCCTTTCCTATTTTTATTTTAGTCTATATAGATTTTTCTTAAACGATGAGAAGTCTCTTGCATGATATTTTCAATACGATATTCCATCTCTTGTGTTTTAGTTTGTACTTTATATCAAATAGAGATGCTGTACTGATTCGACCGTTACTTGATGGTAATTCATTATCACATTAAAACAATTGTTGTTTTTATAAAATTTTCACTTATAATTGCACAAGATGTTTGTATTTTACCCGATAACTTTGGATTGTTTAATGAGAAACTGTTGCCAAGCAATTAGACGAGAAAAACTGTCACTATTAAAAACGCGACACCGAAGGTGGAGCGTTTTTAGGTTAACAGTTTTTCGAGTCAAATTGCTAAAGGAAACAATTTAGAATTTAAACAACACAAATTTATCCGGTATCAATACAAACCTCGAGTGTAATTCGGCAGGACAATTATTTAATGAATAAGAAATTTAGAAACATATAATGCAAACTTTATTTATGAAACAATAAAAATAAACACATTTTTATTTGAGCATCACCGAATCGATTCATTGTTAGTGTTTAATAATTCAGTAACTTGTTGACAGAAATGTCAAACTATTTATTTTGGCAACGGAGACCGCGATAATTGATTAAAAAATGAATAAGTGAAAATACCACTAGTGCAATTGTCGCTGTAAAAGTTGCAGGTAACTTTTGTCGCTGTCAAAGTGACAATTGCACTGTGGCATATGCGATTTTTATATATAAATTAAATTGTCACTTTAATTAGTTAACATAACAATTGTTTCACCACGCGGTTAATACTAACATCTGAAGAAGCCACTGTGTGGCGAAATAATTGTTATGTTAACAAATTAATGTGAAAATTTTATAAAAACAGCTACTGTTTTAATGAGATAGAGATACCTTGTTGAATCTTTTTAGGAGGAACCAGACAAGGTGTCTATTTATTTATTTAGATTTATTAGTGTTATTTACTATCTATAAAAGAAGCTATATCGCAAAATATTATGAACAATTTTATTTGGTGTTCTTAATATAATTATAATTGAAATTTTAATAAAAAACCATCAACTATTGTCTCTAGAAGCCCTTTGACACCACCTACTTTTGTTAGTTTATAGATTGTAGAGATTATGTTTACTGAAGTTTTTTTAATTTATATACTCTATTAAGAAACTAGTGGATTATTAGCCTTCATTTAAATATCCGAATCCTTATCAATTAATTCATATATCTAATCAAATTAAAGATTTTCACAAATTTAATAACGAAAGCAATTTCACCTGAGAGACTACACTTGAGGGTTATCTTACACAATCTTCTAAATATAGTCGAAAGGTTTTTCAAGAATAATTGTTCATATTATTCATAATTGTTCAGGTTTGAGGAGATGACATTTATCTGGAACTCTTTACTCTTGCCCTGGAAATGATGGGCCTAAAATTTCACGAACCAGTCACTTTTAAAATACTACGGCACCATAGTGGTACTTTCAGATGACACAGTGAAATTTGTATAAGAATAATATGAAAAGAGAATAGGTTTAATTAGTTTCTCTCTATGTGTTGAATAACATGTATCAATACAGTAAACGGTAATAGGAGCGAATGGTTTATTAATTTCGTTTTAAATGTTTTACAATTCATAAGTATATAACTTTACTTTTTCCTTTATCTCCCTTTCTCCATATCTATTCTACAAAAATGTGTCTTATATATTTTTCATCTGTTCTTATGAATATTGACAGTCGTCCTTTTCCTCTGCAGTTCCCAATGGAACTTGTTCAATAAACGCTATTTTATTACAAGTAACTCTCTTAACTTTTAATTTAATTGCTTCTAATTAATTCGACAAGTAGATAATTCACCAGGTACGAAAATTATCTCATTGACTACTTGTTGCCTTCGTTATTCATTAATCGTCATAATAAATTCATCATTTACTTGAAACGTAGATGATAAAAACTAGCACAGAAACTTAAAAAATAGAAAATTTGTGGTTATCCATATAGGTACCTACCTTATAGTAAATTAATTTATCCTTGTTGGTTCCACCTACCTGCTTTTTAGGTATTTGACAACAAACAGAGAGCTGTCTAAAAACAATATGATTATCTGCTTTACATATCGCTAATGTTACTAAAACGCGTCGTAGGTGTTCAGAGATACATATTAACTCGCTTAAAATTCCTGATATACTTACGTGCCTTAACAAAATTAATACAATCCTATTTATTCAATGAAAAACAAAAAAGAGACCTTTCAGCCAGATATATGGACAAATATCCTATGTTTCTTCCGAGTTTTCGGACTTTTTCAAGGTTTTAAATAGCTAAAAATAATGGTTTTATATAGATAACTATTAAATTAGATTAGTGATGATAAATACCCAAAAAAAAAAATGTTTCCTAGAAGGGCTTGCTATGGGTCAACCACTATCGGCAGTATGTGCAAATTTAACTCTGGAATATCTAGAAAACCAACTACTACCAACACTATCAAATAAAATTACAATATATAAACGATACCTAGACGACGATTGTCTACTATGCGTTAACAAAAATTAAGTACAGTACATATTACATACAGAAGTTCAATGAACAACACAGTAAATTAAAATACATATCAGAAAAAGTAAATGAAAATAAGATAAACTTCTTAGACCTGACTCTACTTAGATCTGTCAGTATAATTAAAACCAATTGATATCAAGAAAATATCAATTCGGGACGATATACTATTTTCCAATCAAAAACTAGTAATAAATACAAAATTAGCGTTATAAGCAGCCTCATAGATGGGCCATTTTACTATCAGATAAACTGTTTCACAAAGAAAACATAATTAAAATTAAAAACATTCTTTTAACTAATCTATACCCGCTACCATTCAGAAATAAGTATATTCAAAATAGAATATACCTATATAATAAATAACAAAAACATTAAAAATCAAATTGACATAGATAGCACCCTAACTGTTTAGGACTTATATTTACAATACAAAGCAGGACAAAAATGAAAGCAATCCAAATAAATACAAAATATACATATCGGCCCTATATATACCACAAGTACCTATCAGAAAAAGTTCAGAAAGAATTAGGTAAATATAATATACTTACAGTTAGCACACTCAAATGACAATAGAATAAAGAATAAGTTATATTCAAAACAGAAAGATCCAGTGGTAAATTAAATCAAACCCATGTTATTTATAACATTAATTGCTCAGATTGCGATAGATGTCACATTGGACAAACTCAAGAATATCTAAACAAACGTATAAATCAACATAAATCATCAATTAGAAATTCCATAGCAACTACTAATTCATGCAGCACAGCTTTAACACGCCATAAATAAGTTATACAATTTTAACTTTCCGGATACAACTATACTGCATAAAGAAAGAAATACCAAACAACGTATGTTTTTGGAAATGGCTGAAATACAAAACAACAAAAAACAGTAAATTATCAAACAGATATAGAAAATCTAAGTAACATATAATATAGCAACCTTATTCAATGATAATTTTTCTTTTTTTTTTCTCAAACATCCTGTATATGTCTATCTATACAATAAGATTTTTTTTCTTAAATATCCTGTAGTTATATGTACAAACTGTAAAACCCCTTCTCAACGGCTTTTTTGAATCATGAGAATGTTTACAATAACTATGCTGGTCTGTCATTCAGACCAGCAATACATGCCATCAGTTCTTAATTACCTGCTCTCGAAAATAAAAAATAAGCGGGGACACCAAATACTGATCATTCTCTGTTCAAACTACACGTACATGCATTCTTAAACATTAAAAAAGATGAAAAACAAGATAAAACCAATCCATACAATAAAATTAAAATATGAAATGGATATTAGGTAAGAAAACACATTTTTGGATACTTATTCTGTCACTAATCTAATTTCATACTTATGTAAAACCATTATCTTTAGTTATTACATAACCTTCAAAAAGTCCGAAAACTCGGACGAAACGTAGGATATTTGTTCATAAATCTGGCTGAAAGTCCTCTTTTCTGTTTTTCATTGAAGAAATAAATTCTATTTTAACAGTCAATATCTTCTCCAATATCATATTTAATACAATTCTGTTTTCATTTTAACTGCTTTCCGGATCACATGTTGAGACATAGGAAGTATATGGTAAACAGACAGAGTCAATCAGTAAACACACCGACGCTAGTTACATTTCGTTACGGCGCTTTCAGTAAATTACAAACAAAAAGGGGTCAGTCTATTGATAATTAAGTAATTACCGCTAAACACAACTATCAGCCGTGTTGAAACAGCCACGGTGTAAGGTATATAACAAGTATTAATGACAAAAATGGCCTTCGTTTCCAACCACCCACAGCGTCGAATAATTAATATCGCAAAGCTTAATTATGGTGGTCTCATGCAGCCACAAATCATAATATTTTTCAGCAAACTAATTATTCCTACTTTTTAGACATCTACAGCCATAATTTAATTTAATACTCGATCAGCATGGAGTAGAAATAATAGAAAATGTATATACTATGGGAAAGGAAAAGTAATCCAATACATCGAAGAGTTATTAGCAATTAGAAGATAGTAAACATCTATGAATAACTTTTCATAGCTTTTGCGACACCCATTTAATTAGTAGTAAATTATAATCAATAGAAGCGAAATGAGGAAAATAATTAAACAAAAAATTATACAATTATACAATTAGCCGCATCATTAATGTCATCTCTCACTTTCTTTTTATCTATAAAAAATCTTGTTTAATTTTTACGGGAATGAAGAAGCTCTTTACTCCCATGCTCATAATGATTCACTATTTTGTGTAAAAATCTTCACACTACTTAAACGTTGAGTAAAACACTTTTCAGCAATGGAGATGACCCAGTGGACACAATATTTAACCGTTGCGCTTGTTAATAAAAACTTTATTATTAAAAATTAAATATAAAGCATGTAATATCTAACACTACACATTATTAAAAACAATAATATACAGTTCTGTGTAAAGTTACTACTTTAAAAGGTAATAAAATATGCATTTTAAAGTTAATATAAGAAAGCAGTTCCAAACCTTCAAATTTATTTCACATTTATGTTTCTTACCACATGATGCAGCCTGACTAGGACGATTCACATTTTTGTTTTAGATAAAAACTAACTAAAACTAGGAAACATTGGCTCAGATTAGTAATATAACGTTTTGGATTACTACTTTATGCATTTATACCTTTGAAAGTTTGGAGTCATTCATTGCTCTTGAACTTGCTGTGCTAAAAGTGAGGGAACCTTAAGGGTATTTTAAAATATTATAGAGATATGTCAATACAGTTCTGTTAAAGTATTAGGCAAAAGGTGTCTGGATATGAAATTAAATAGAAACATTTTGATAATTCGAGATGAGTGCCTTAATCTGGATATGGATACACGAGCAACAGGCTAGTAAAGCTGCCAATGGTATTTTGTTCAATTTTAATAATGAAAATACGTTGTAAGTGATATACGGATTTTTATATTAAATTTGGATTCGTTGTATTGTATAAGGAATATGCAGCAAACAAAACTACATAAATTGCCTTGTAGAATTTGACCACCTCTAAATTATTTATGGCACACCACTATGTGTTGGATCATCAATAATAACGTGACTACATGACAATGAATTATCAAAAAATTTATTTTAATTTTTTGATTTATCTGGTGAAGATATATTCTGACGATGTATGTATACAGTGTGTCCAAGATAAAGATGGGATAGCATTGGGATCTTGGAAACGGTAAGAGATACAAAGTTGGTAAAATTATTAAAAAGTTGAGCAGTTTGAATACCTATTACACGGACTCTGCAAAAATAAGTTAAGTATCTTTTTTTGATTTCGAAATATTTGGAAAAACATTTTTTTTGCGATATATGTTTATATTTATTTCTGGCGTTATTTTAACAGCTATCAAAAAATAAAAAATACTTTTCCATTGTCACTTTTTGAGCTTAACAAGATGGCATTCATCAAGTTTTTGTCTGACGTTTCGTTTCCGAGAAACCATCATCAACTTCTTTTTTTTAAATACGGCCCTGTATTTTTAAATAGAAATTTTGATACCATTTTTTATTCTCAATTCAATGATGCATCACAAGTAATGATTTAATTACGTTTTTAGCTTGTTTTTGCCACCATTAAAAATTAACGAGGAAAAGCCTCCTGAGTTTATAAACAAATAAAATAATTTATTTGTCTTAATTATTTATTACCATGTTAATTACAAAAGATGTTCGAACAAAAGACCATTATTTTCTAACATCGTTTAACTGTAGCTTCCAAACAATTGTTAAAGTCCATCAGGCGTAATAGTTTGAAATGCTTCTAGTACCAATTCGCGTAATTCTTCCTCTATTATTTGAAAATTACGTTGGTACACATAGTTTTTATGTAGCCCCAAAGATAAAAGAATGCGGCTCTGAATGCTTGAAGATAATTTTTTTAGATAAGTTTAGATGCAGGAATAAACATGTACAGTGAAAACAGTACGATTTTTCTATGCCCCTACCACAACAACAATAGTAGGCTTTGAAAACAAAACATCCGTGAAAATGTCATTGTTGACAATTTGGTAGAGTGACAATACGGTTAATACTAAATATCGTTTTATAATTTGCTTAAAAATGAATAGAAATGTTAACAGTGTTTTGGAAGCTACAGTTAAACCATGTTACCTGTGCTTAGAAAATAATGGTCCTTTGTTCGAACACCTTTTGTAATTAATATGCTAATAAATAATTAAGATAAATAATTATTTTACTTGTTTATTTGTTATAAACTCAGGAGGCTTTTCCTCGTTAATTTTTAATGGTGGCAAAAACAAGCTTAAAACGTAATTAAACCATTACTTGTGATGCATCATTGAATTGAGAATAAAAAATGGTATCAAAATTTGTATTTAAAAATACAGTGCCGTATTTACAAAAAAAGAAGTTGATGATGGTTTCTCGGAAACGAAACGTCGGACAAAAACTTGATGAATGCCATCTTGTTAAGCTCAAAAAGTGACAATGGAAAAGTATTTTTTATTTTTTGATAGCTGTTAAAATAACGCCAGAAATAAATATAAACATATCGCAAAAAAATGTTTTTCCAAATATTTCGAAATCAAAAAATGATAACTTATTTTTGCAAAGTCCATGTAAAAGGTATTCAAACTGCTCAACTTTCATAATTTAACCAACTTTGTATCTCTTACCGTTTCGAAGATCCCAATGCTATCCCATCATTATCTTGGACACACTGTATATAGGTACTTGTCATAGTCTATCAAAGCATATATTTCAAACATCAAGACATCAAGCTCGGTTTTCGGTAATGCTGGGTGAATGCTTCGTAGCTTTATTTTTATATACCTATTGTTACAAAATCGCCGACAGTGTCCTAGTGCGGCGTTGCCAAATCTACTTTTCTCCCAGCTCTGGGGAAATTGTGTATAATCTGGCAACGCCGCCTTCGCCTTCAAATACGGGAGATAAACCCTTTTGTCCACATTTCCCGGATCTCACCAGCGGTATTTATCGAATACCCCTGATATAACTTGGCTGTAGATTATTTATTGAACTGCCCTGATATGTGGATTATTCGTGAGTATTCGATGGAATTTTCTACGAGGACCTAGTTCACCTACATAAAGGCAGCGGAGTTCCGGCGAGGAAGCCAGTCTTAATCAGGCAGTGATCAAGAGCAAATAACCATTATTTAAGTGAAATAACTGGAATTTTCGAAGTGTTTTCAGATTGTATATTGTACAAGAAGTGTTGTATTGTGTCTGAAGTGTTCAATAAATATTTGTACTGTTGTATAAAAGTCTCACGTATCTTTAGAACCCCGGAAGGAGTAACAATATCATATATGGTTCTAACTTTAGAGATATTAATGCATAGAGTTTGATTTAAAGAAACTTGTATTGAAAAATTTGGATTTTGGGATACTTCTATTACTTGATGATGTCATTAGTATATTTTAAATAAATTTGTATTTATAGTATGCCTTTAGTCTATTAAGTAAGGGTATCATATTTCAGCGAAACCCGACGTCCGTCGTAATATATGGTCGTTGTATTAATCAAGATACTACTAATAGGAAAATATTGCTGGTAGTGTTTAAGTTACTGTATTTACGTGCATTGATAGCGATATGATAGGTATTGTAATGTGGTTTTAAAACAAAACTGTTATGAATACTCGTACCTTCGTTCAGAAACAGATACTACGTCGGAAACATTAAACCAAGACCGTTGTTTGAATTATCTCTGAACGCGTACTGAATAAAATCATGCAGTAGAAGTAGATTTCTAAAGCAATCTACATAAAGATGTCCAAAGAAGCATTCAGTTCCGGATACGCAGAAGCCCAGTGTCTCCATGCATTTCTTCAACCGATGCGAAGGCAGTGAGTGACTCATCATCCGGGCACCGGAAACGTGAACTTCAATGCTACGTGATAAGTGTTTCATTTTTCGTATATGGGCATTGCTGCGTCTCTTTATGGCGCCGAGAGGTAAACTGTACTGTTTACTTTCTTTATTTTGGAGAAACAAGGCTGGCAAGTTCAAGTTCACTGAGAAAATGCCAGAAATACATAAAGATAGTATCTGAAAAGACCTTCTAAATGTTATTCTTTAGCTAGAAGATAATTGTAACAAATGTCTTGTGAATAATATTCTAGGATATCATGTTTTTAGAGTGAGTGATTTTCACCTTCTTGTAGACTTTAATTGCTTAACTATATTTATTAAAACTATGAATTTGAACTGCACTTTAAGCACAACTGCACTTTTTGTATTTGAAGCCAACAGACGTAAATGTTTCTGTTATAGCGTCATATTTATTATATTAAATTAAATCGGTTAAGATGACCAATGAACAATAATTATTACAATATACAGAATTTCTGATTGTGAACTGTGACATGCACGTTATGTTCATTTGAAGCCTTCCTACTTGTTATTATCAAATACTACACACGTGACAAGTAATTTATTGTTTGAAGGAAGAAACTTATTTCATCATGTTTATAAAAAATGATCTTCACTTTAGTTTGGATTAGGTATAATTAAAAGTTTGTTTAATCCTAAGCCAACTGGCAGATACACCACTTATATTAATGTATTCGCAAGAGAACGTTCCATAAGAATAAACAGTAATATACAGGGTGTCCCACCGATCCATCCATCGAAACTTCATCGACCCATTATCAGAAAACTATAATTAGGAGAAATCTGAAAATTTGGTAGCGTACCTACGTCGATGGGGACTATTCACTTAAAATATTTTCAAGACGGTTATACTGGAAGTAGTTCTCAACTTCCTTATTTTAAATAAGACTATATTGTCCTATAAATGTCTAGACCTAAGTCTAACCTTTTTTGACATGTTTAAAATTCTATGTAAAAATGACGTTTGCAAACGGAAAAATAATTAGGTAGTAATTTTGACTGTACTGGTGGCTTTAATATTCAATTTAGGTAGGTAGGTAGGTAGCTAGGTTCAATAAAGCAGACTTTAGCAGACTTTTAGCATACGTATAATATTTTCATAAATTGAAAAAACTATCAAAAATCATTTTTTTATGGAAACTACCTATTTTCATAATTTTATCTTATTCAACATTAAATAAAAGACTAACTTTGCATAAGGTTGTCTATTCCAAAAATTTATAGTTTTCGAAATATTGGCAATTGCATTCTAATTCCCGGCATGATTGTTGATAATTTTTGCAAATAGATGACAGTAACAGTTATACAGCATTTTTTAACGTCGTCATAACTAACTAGGTGTAAATGAACTTAAAAGCCCTAGCATTTTTGTAACCGAAAAATGTTAAATTGCCAATATTTAGAAAACAACAAATTTTCGGAATAGACAACCTTATGAAAAGTTAACCTTATTTTTAATTCCAAATAAGATAAAATTATAAAAACAGAGTTTCCATTTGGAAAAAATTGACTTGTCAGTTTTCTAATTTAATTTTTATACTTCTTTTTTGAGCACCCTGTTTTAATAATTATGAAAATGTTATACGAAATTCGGTAAAATAGGTCTCTTAGTACATATAAATCAAACCAAACTAGATAATAAAGGCACCCGTACAGTCAATATTGGTAATTATTTTTCCAAAAAAAATTTTAAATATGTCAAAAACGGCTAGCCTTAGGTATAGGAACATGAAATGTGTTTAAAATTCAGCGTAAAATCTAAAAATGAGATAATGTACAGGGTGTCCCATTTAAAATAATCAAGTTGAGATCTATTTCCGGTATAACCGGAAATGCCACCGTCTTCAAAATATTTTAGCCGAATGGCTCCCTTCGATATTTAGTATGCTACCAAATTTTTCGATTTCTCCTAATTATAGTTATCCCATAATCAATCGATGGTGGATATCCCGTTGGGATATCCTGTTTACACCTGAATTTTGTATAATGAATGTTATTTCAACGGGTCTGCTACATATACAGGGTGTTAGTTAAACATGCGGCAAAAATTCAAGAGGTTATTCCTTGGACTATTCTAAGGATCTTTTATTCTTTGATGATTTTTGAAAAAGCGCTTTGTTGCGAAGATATAGGGCGAAAAAAATTTTCAACAAATAACAATTTATTACTAAAAATTACATGTAACACTTCTGAACCTACAAGAATTGTTCAAAATAGCTACCTCCAGCTCGGATGCAACCATTCAATCTTCTCCTCATAGACTCCCGAACTCTTTCAAAAACACCAGGGCCGTTTCTTATTGAGTTACACCCAGCAATTATCCGATCTCTTAAATCGTCCACATCTTCCACTGACCTAGTATAAACTAATGACTTTAGATGACCCTATAGGAAATAATTAACTAACACCCTGTATAAACAAACCGAAACATATATGTTAAAAGATGAGTCCTCTGATTGGATATTTGCGGCCTTCGTAAAATGCGACAAGACGTGATTTAAAACATAGTCTAAAGAGTGTTAAAATGAAAAGAGAAAATATAAATTTGAAGGTGATAGAGGATGAAAATATTATTTGTCAATTTTGTTATAATATATAAGCTCTATAATATACAAATTAACACACTCGAGGGTCGGAGTTATACAGGACGAGTAAAAAAATGGAATATTATTCATAATATTCTTTGTTTTTCTCTTTCATTCATTTCGTTGTTTTGTTTTCAAAACTGTTCACATTTCTGTGTGGAACAGGATTAATATATGTAACTTAAAAAATTTAACTAGCTGCAGTAATATTATTATGAACAAAACATTAATAAGAAAAACAAATAAATAAATAAATTTATTCATTCATTGCTCAAAATACTGAACTGAGCATTTGCACTGACAGAATTAAACACCTTGGGCGTTGTTTAATTTTTTGTAAGGCTGTTTTTCCACGATTTCATTGATGTAGGAGTTAGATGGGTCTACCTCTAATATTTGAAGAAGATAGACGGGGTTTTATGAAGAAGGTATCACAAGGTGCCTAAAAGGTACCACAACAGCAACGAGTTAAAGAGGATGACCGAAATTATTTCTTCGTAGGTTAGAAACAAAATTTTTATGTATTACATTGTTCTTATAACATCCTTTTGAACAATTAATTCTTCCTTATTATTGGAGATAGACCCAATAAAATGTATATGAATAGATTCACAAGAGATTCGTATATCCAAAAATAAATTGATATGTAGGGTATTCCATTTAAAAAAAAACGTAAGTTTGGTGTAACCTAGATTTTAAAACATTTTAAATCTATTCTTAAAAACCCCCTCTTTCTTCTTCTAAAAAGAAAAGTTCTTCTCAGTGTCTTTTAGTAACTTTTGTAGTTAGATATTTTTTCTTAAATCAAAATTAACAAGTAGAAAATAAATAAACAATAGAGGGCGCTGTATTAACGTTATTTAGAAATAATTTCCCTTAAATAGCAAATTCAGAATTTAGCAGGTTCTTCACTGCAAACCACAATATATTAACCATATGTCTGCAATATATTAACCATATATCTGCAATATATTATCAATCAGTTATGCAGCAATTACTTAATGTGCAAACATCTTTTTGGTAGAAATTACTGCTCACTAAGAATTTGGAAATACCTTTTAATTAAGTAACGTCAAATATTATGTGCCCTCAGAATGCAGTATCTATTTAACAATCATTTAAATGATACTGACTAAATTATTTAAATCGGCCGACAAACGCTTAAATTTAGCGCAGCAAATTGCGGTTGAATTCAAAATCGTGATTACTTAACGATATGAAGAAGTAGATTTTTAGGGCAGCTTAAGGACAAGGATGCAATTATTCCCATCAGATAAGTTTAACCGCATTTTTGCAATGAAGAGAAAAATATTTCTATAGAGTGTTCCATTTAAGGCGATCAGTTCAGTTCCTTTTATCATTGAAAAATAGGACTGTTATTCCTGTCTTACAGTTTTCTCGGCAGATTCATTTGCTGCAACAAAAATAGTAATCCACCTGATAACGATGCCTACTGCCCCGAAACAGAATTGTATAACAATGAACGTGTATTCTTTTCCTAATTCAATACTTTAAATATAAAAATAAATCTCCCTCAGTTATTACTATAAAATTTTTGTTCGGACAACCTGACAAAAGTATGCGTAATAAATTTTATTAGAATTTAATTATTTTACTAGATTTGAGCTGATCGGCTCGGTATCTCAAAGTTTAATATATCAATCGTTTAACCCAGAGGTGGTAGGTTCGAACTCCCATACCGCTAGTCAATTTTTAATTATAAACTGTAATCATATATTAAGGCCTGATTTCAGAGATGGGTAGCCAACTATACTGATATGCGTGCCTAGCATGAGAAGGAAGAACATGGCCTAACTGTTACTGTGAGGGTTTAACACTGATGTTTAACTGTCACTCTTAATGACAGTCAAATGAGGGTTTTCAGGTTTCCCGCATTCCGACGTTCCCAAACATTGAATGGTAGTTATAGGATTTACCACCGTAAATCGTTCCTAAGGCTCAAATGCACGCGGCTTCGAAAATAACATTATTACTATTATTCAATGTATTAGGTAATACATATTAATTATTACATACATTTTTAACATCAATAACTAGATATAATTAATTATGATTTGTGCATAGATCGGATTGGCTTGGAGTGGATGTTACATATATTTAAATTGAAATACGGATAGTAGGGTAAAGTAGAGAGTTCTAGACACGACCCCCCCACCATTATTACCCCCCCACCACTTTTTCCTCCCCCACCACTTTCCCAACCAATTACAGATACGAGAGTTCTAAATCTACCCCCCCACTACTTTACCCCCCCACTACTTTACCCCCCCTCTACTTTACCCCCACCACACACAACCTGTAATAAGTCAACAACCGGTCAAGGTAAACAACCGGTCAAAGTCAACAACCGGTCAAGGTGAACAACCGGTCAAGGTGAACAACCGGTCAAGGTGAACAACCGGTCAAGGTAAACAACCGGTCGAGGTAAACAAGAACCGGTTATTTTTATAAGTATTTAATTAATATCAACCCCCACTTATATTCCATTCCCAAAGTATATAATAAAGTTAGTGTCTGGTCTACAGTCAAGTTGTTCAAAGTTCTTTCACCAGTATGTCTTACAACACTAGTATTTTCAATTTGCCTGACCTGAAAATAGACATACCAAATAACGTTCCACCAGCATTCCAGAATAAAAATAATTGTGTAGTAATAGGAGAACGAAAATTTCACTTAAACAAATCAAAATCAAAATTCGTATCCATAGGGCTGGCGTATGACTTTAAATACGAACCCTATGTAAAACTATCTGGAAATAAGTGTGATGTTATAATTTTTAACAAAGAAGAGTGGAAACATTTTCTAACATATCAAGGAAGTATAAGTCACTATCTGCACAGCAACGATTTTATTGATCCAATAGATGCTGAAAAATTTTATATACAGTTTGAAGAAGTTAAGAACTGTAGAGTTATAAAAATCCTGAAAAATAATTCTTATATTTACCTAGGATATGATACAGTATGTAAATTATGGGAATACATACCTCTGATCGAATATCGACTGGATATATTGGAAAGGTTACATTTTGCCAACTATTTTGCAATTGTGAAGAAAGGATTGCAGACTACACCAGGAAATTTATTTGACAATGCATGGAATCTGTTAGAACCAAATAAAAACCGAAATAGTGAAAATGTTTGTATGATTATGGAATTAATTTATATATATCCAGAAATATTTGAAGCCGAGTGTAGCAGTAGAATCAAGTGATGAAGAGAGTTAGATTTAATGAAAAAAACAATAAAATTTATAATCTCATAACCTGGCAGTTCGCATATAATTCATGTAGGAAGAGGCACTGGGAAAATTTTGCAATGGATAGATGTCGTTTTCAGAATAAAATTGCTGATGCATCAAATATTATAAATCCTGTATTGGATATTAATCATAGGCATAAAATATATAGTCAAAGATTTTGTTAATATATATCGCTATTTGTAATAAATACATACAGTATTAAAATGTTTTTTATTTCGGTGAAATGAAACAACCATTTTGTGGATTTTTGCTTTATTAAAAAGTTAAGTCATTACAAAATTTTCATATAAAAAATATACATTGGAAAGTGCGCACATACCACTTTCTACAAAGTGATAAAAACATTTTGGAGAAGTTTTCTTCAATGTGGGCCGATCTGGAAGTTCAATCACAGGAATCTTTGTGAATTGCCTGATGTATTCTGATTTTTCTTTCCCTTTCACGTAAATATGGTCCGCGGAATTGTGCAGATCTTGAAGAATTTTTGAAAACATGTGTACAGGTACGAATCCAGCGTCCCAATCAAGACCGTGATGGTTTTGTGTTAACCACCGAGCTTGCTTTTGCAATTCTAAAGGTAGCATTTTCAATGGAAAAGGTGGTTTAAACACATAGTGACACATCTTCTTCCCATCAAAAACTGCTAGTTCTTTAACTATGAATTTATTTTTTTCAGTTTTAAATCCCTGCACATCCAATACTAACGACATATTTGTAAGTTCGCAAATTTTTTGAATACAGAAACTTTTAAATTATACAGCTCAATTGCCTTTTTCAATTTTTTCAATTTTTCGCAATGTTCTCGCAGCACCTTTCTATACTGAGAAATCATCTTCAACTGAATTTATATCTTACTTTGTCAAGCTTATGTAGATTAGACCTGTCTTATAATTTTTGTCATTGGATTATATTTGAATTCACGGTCGTATAAAATTAGACAATAAGCTGTGGTATCTTTCGGAAAATTTTCCCTGGTTTCTACTTCCACTCTCAATACAACTGTGGAAGATTGAACTGCTTGCTTTTGATACGAACAGTCTATGTGGGTTATAGGCGAAATGGATTTAAATTCTGAAGGTGTGAATATAGATTCATTTCCAGATTGATAATATGAAGAACGAAAATTAGAGAACATTTCATACAATGAGGCATATTTGTCATTTTTAATGTCGAGAAATAAATCATTATAAGGATATCTTTCCGAGTTTAAAAATGCTCTAATATTCGTTAAATTACATGCATCAAATTTACTCCTATTTGAAGTTATTTTATTCTTTTTATCTGTTTGGAAGGCTACAATGACATGTCTGGGAGCTTCCAATTTAGTTGAAGTTTTAACAGGCCAATTGTATCTATCCGTTTGAGGAACAGAGGAATCTTCTATAAGCTCCCAACTTCTAAATGCAATAGTTATTTCCATATTTTTGTCTAAAATATTTGTTAACGCCACTTGCTGTGGTATTCCCACGGAAACATGAGGCACTCTCCAATACAGCTTTTCTATAGTAATTTTAGGGGTTTCAGAGTCATCGATAGAGGTGACCGCATCTATATCACTACTACTTCTAACTAGAACTAACTCTTGTTTCGCATTTATTAAAATTTTTTTGTAGTCCTCAAAAAATCCCATCAACATCTTTAGTGGGATGCATACGTTAAATTTGTTGGTATCAGGTAGTACACCTTCCTTAGGAAACCATCCAGCATTTTGAAGTTTAACACTTTCACTTTCATTAAATGATAAATACCCCTTAAGAGTGGATATTAGACCAACATTTCGATTTGAATCGACAACAATGTTATTCAGTTCATATCTAATTTCTCTAAACAAAAAAGCAAAAGCGTTATTAATTAGCTTTAACTTAGTAGCCGGCGTGTCATCCTGTTTAGTTAATTTGCCCTCTAAGTACAGCATACTTTCACATGGTAGAGTATAGACATCATTTTCTTGTATTGGTATTGTAATTTCATCATTATACTCAAATTTAGAAGTCACGAATGGCTGATAATTATGATACTCCAATTTTGTAATAGAGTCGTCTGCGACAGGTTTTTGCATAACATTTAAGATATCCATTATACAAGTACTTGGAAACCGAGAGATTTTAGAAATAGCTTATTCTTACGTGTTACTCTGTTAACACCCCTTCTGGAACTAACAGGAAGTTTGTTTTTGCTCATTCTTTTATAATTGCGCTTATTTACCACTCTTTGAGGGTAGGGCAGTATATTGTATCGAATCACCATGACGTCTCGTTATGATAATTTTTTTAGATGCAGTCTCACCGTTATAATTTCCTCTCGAAAATTGACAAGGTTTCCGTCCTGATCGAGTATTTTAACAATCAAGTTGTTAATGGTTCTGACGGTTACAGGGAAATAAAGTATATTCAGAGGCGATTCCACTATTTTATACCCGGCTGACACCGTAGGGAAAAATTGATGAATTACGTGGACTGGTTTACCGTTGGAATATGATCCGGCTGCTATGTTGCAGTCTATACATATGGCATTAATCTTAAGTATTTGAACTGGAAAATCAGATTCGTTTAATACGTTGGCTTTTAGAACTCTCTTATTAAACCCTAGCACACTTCCAATTGAGTTTTCTTGAGAAAAATCAATATCCACATTGGTATCAATTCTAACAGTTGATGTACTAGGGTTAGCTATTATATTAATCTCATAAGGTGGTTGAACAATCTGCTGTATGCACTTACTAAGCTCACCAATTTCATATGCTCCCACTGGAATGGTTGTTGTAATATTAGCATATGTCAATTTATTATTTTTTTCATCGATGTTTGGGATAACATTGAATGATTCAAAGTTGCAGAGTCCAATAACATATTCAGAATTATCTTCTAAATATATTGGTGGATTAAAGTCTGCACTTAATACTGATGATCTTCCCGTAAGAGAAAAAGTAATAGACATGTTGTTTAGTTCAAAACTATATTTACAATAAAGCATTTTTATCAATTACACATATTATATAAAAAATTTAGACAGAGATGACCACAATTGATTGAGTTGTCCTGCTGATACTTGTCGTGATTATATTTAACAATATTAGAGCTACCATCACTGAAAAAATATTTTTTTAAAGAATTAGGAGGTTTTAAATTTCCATAACTATCAAAATAAATTATAACGTTATTTTTCTTTGCATATGCAGTCCAGTGTGTGCCAGGTCCAGATGAAATATCTAAATTAACTATACCACATTCATGTTGTCTTATTTTTGAAGGCAAATTATCTTTCATAAAAACACCGCGGAAATTTGGAATATGCAACTTTTTGGCAAACTTTTCAAGATCTATATTTGTTAATTCACGGCGTGGTAGCTCTATTGGGAGTTTTTTTTATATGGAGCTAAATAGAACCCCCTTCCTTTCTTGTGTGGGTGGAAGTATAAGCCTTTGCCTGTGGCGGACTGTTCCATTGCTAAGTTATGTCTTTGTTGTTCAGCCAACTGTTGTTTGTTTGCTTTAGCATCGTTAACAGCTTTCGCTATACCCGCAGCTCCACCTCCAAGAGCACCTAAGGCACCCAATATTGGAAGTAAAAGTGGTAAAAAGCCACCTTTCCTAGGTATTGGAATAATTCTCTTCTGTTTCTTGTTACGCCTAGTACGAACACCTTTTCCCTTCTTTAAGTTTATTTTTCTCTTCAATTTTATTTTCCTCTTTAACCCCATACCTAGTTTCCTTTTCGCTTTCATGGTGTTAGTGACAAACCACGCAGCAACTTTTTCTCCTAATTTAGCGTCTTTCGACTTAACTCTATCCCAAGCCCGCTGTTGAAGTTGATAATCAGCCTTATGGCGATCTTTCAGATTGGAACTTTTATGATATTCAAGGTCGTGTTGACGGCAATTTCGGTCGAGATCGTTGATTCCCGGATCACCTCGTGCCAATCGTTTTTCTAGTTTGGTGCCAGGGCCGCAGTACTGATAGCCTGGTAAATGAAGTTCGATGGGAAGCTTGTTTATGAGAGTGTCAACAAAGCCAGATCCGCTCTTCAAGCTCTCCGGTTTACGATTAATCACGAATGCGCTGCGCGTCAACATTATATATACTTTTACCAAGTGTCGAGTCACACTAAACTGATCTAAGAAACGAATCATATAAATAGTTTATTTCTCTCTTAGATACCTCTAGTTGACTTCATTACATTACACAATGAAGATCGAACAACAGAAAATCATATTGCCAGTTATAAATCATGATGTGGTTACAACCGATAGTAACTTTAAAAAACACGGTCCACTCTTTGGCGGTTCATCGAAGAGAGGATTGCTAGTGGGCGCATCGGGTTGCGGAAAAACGAATGTTATGATAACTTTATTAGAACATCCGAACGGTTTGCGGTTTGAAAATGTTTATTTATATTCAAAGTCTTTATATCAACCAAAATATCAGTACTTGAAACAACTATTAGAGCCTTTAAAGGAGATTGGCTATTATGAATTCAATGATGGTAGCGATGTCCTACCTCCCGATGAAATAAAGTCGAATTCAATCATAATTTTTGACGACGTAGTCTGCTGTAATCAAAGCATTATAAGGGATTATTTTTGTTTCGGTCGACATAAAAATGCAGATTGTTTTTATTTATGTCAAACCTATTCATCGATTCCTAAGCAGCTCGTAAGGGATAATTCGAATTTTATTGTGCTTTTTAAACAAGATGTAACCAATCTGAAGCATATCTACGATGATCACGTCAACGTCGACATGTCTTTTCAGCAATTCAAAGATATATGTGGGGTATGTTGGAGTGATAAGTATGGATTTCTCGTTATTGATAAAGATTGCCCATTGCGATCTGGAAGATATAGAAAAGGATTCGATGCGTACATAATTCCCTAAAAATAGTCAAGCATGTATATATAATCCTACAAAGATCATATTCCGGCATTATTTAATTTAGCTGCGATGAATAAGGAGCTCGCAAGACAATTGGTTAAAACCCAGAAGTCGGTCAGAGAAAAATATAAGAACCTCAAATCAGCTATAGCACAATCTCAGAGTCAGTTGGAGAAAGAGTATAAACCAATTACAGACCCACTACAAAAACTGCTTACCACAATAGATCCAAATGTATCGTTCAAGAAAGAGCCAGTCGAAACAAAATCTGAAACCCCAATGACGACTCCAAAGAGATCCAAAGTTGACGTATATAAGAAATATTTGCCCATGACTATGCCAAGTTTTTTGGAAGATACCTTTCAACATGAGCCTACAGTTGATGTGGATGAGCCGAATAGCGACGAGTTAATCGATAAAGAAGTGGAGAGAAGTCGTATTTTTCTTCAAGATCTACCCACTAACAAAGCTTATGAGGAATACTTGCAGGCTTACGAACCTCTTCCAAGGCAGTATATAGATATATCGGTGCGAGGTAATGAGAACGATAATGATCGACAATACGGTCTCCAACATGATACCACAACTGAAAAATTTTTAATTGGGGATACAAATGTGGAAATTGTTGGAAGCGATATTCAAATGGGCGGTATAAGGTATCCTGGAACACCAGGTCTATATGAACTGCTGTTCAAAAAGCAGCCAATAGGGTACAATCCAACCGATCTAGACAATTATATGGATATTTTGAAGAGGTCTAATGCCTATCGCAGAAACTTCAATCCTGACGAGCAAATTCAAGGTACATCAAGTGACAAATATAAATTCATCATTAGACCATATTTGATAGAAAAAAAAATATTGAAGAAACTTACTATAAGTTCGCTTCCAAAAACATTTTCTAAACCACCTCCACCAACTAGACCTCTGCGAAAGACGCAATCTCTTAAGTATCCCACACAAGGTGGATTGTTAAATTTGTCTAATAATCCAATTGATTATATTTACTTTAATGACCCTAATGAATTGATTGATAGATTACGTTTATTAATATCATCAGAAAATGCTGGAAATAATGGTCACAACAATGAAATAATTTCAATAATTGAAGAATTGAGAGAGTCCAAAATTATAAAATAAATAATTTCTTATATTAAACTCCATTTATTCATTAACAGTTGATAGAGAAACATGACAATTGATAAATTTGGTAGGCACATGTTAAGTGGTAGATCTGCTCCATATGCATCCAATACCCCATTAGCCGCTTCACAGTCTGCAATATTAACGTCTTCACCCCAATCAGCCCCTTTTTACATTTGTGAACCATCCTCACACCACTCGAAATGTATAATAACTGTGCGTGGAATTGTGGATGCGGCTCAAAGCCCCCTACGTTATATATTGGAGGATTCGACAAAACAATATGTTTTTCCAGTAAGTGGTAAAATAGAGAGTATACATATTATGCCAAAAGATGTACCTATATCTGTGAATTCAACATCCACCTTATTTCAAGCAGATGATTTAATTGGATTGGACATACATATTGGATATACCTTTGCTTTTATTGCAAGTATGGGAGGAACCAATGAACCATTATACGCCCAAATTGTTCTACAGTGTCCTATAGCTAAAAATTAGAACACTGACTATTATTGTTGGATGTCTTAGTTATAAGCAGTTTACATCAATCATATATATCAGTAGAACTAGAAATGAGTAAAGTGAAAGAGGATGTAGTTAATGAGTTACATAGATCGGCTAGAAAAAATTTTAGAAGAAGACATGTTATCGTTAAAGGACTAAATGATTTGATTCAGGCTGATTTGGTTGAAATGGTTCCTTATGCGAATGTTAACAGGGGGTATCGATATATTCTGGTAGTAATAAATGTATTTAGTAAATATGTATGGGCTGAACCTGTTAAAAGAAAAACAGCTCAAGATGTGACTGCTGCCATGGCCAAAATTTTGTCACAGATGAAAACTAAACCTCGCAATTGTCAAAGTGATCTTGGTAAAGAATTTTACAATAAAGACTTTAAGCAGTTGATGGACAAATTTAGAATTAATCATTATAGTACTTTTTCCAATTTAAAAGCCAGTATCGTAGAAAGAGTGAACCGAACACTTAAAAATTCAATGTGGAAAGAATTTAGCCTTCAGGGAACTTATAAATGGGTGAATATACTGCAGGATATTGTGAATAAGTATAACAACACACCACATAGTACTCATGGACTGGCTCCTAACAAAGTAAATAAGAGAAATGCCAAAAAGATTTGGCAAACAGCTTACAGCTACATAAAAACGATCGATCCGAAAGCGTCAAAGTTTAAAGTGGGAGACTATGTAAGAATTAGTAAATATAGAGAAGCGTTCAGCAAGGGATACACACCAAACTGGAGTAATGAATTGTTTGTAATAAGAAAGGTTCAGAGGGCGAATCCGACAACCTACCTGTTGAAAGATCAAAACAATCAAGATATTCAAGGCTCTTTTTATACTGAAGAAATTCAAAAAACCAGACACCCGGATGTATATTTAGTTGAAAAAGTTCTTAAAAGAAAAGGAGAAAAACTATTTGTTAAATGGTTAGGGCTAGGCAACACTTATAATTCTTGGATTAGTCAAAATGAAATAGTATAATTTACACTTTATACCAAAATTAATGTATAGTGGCTTTTAAATAAAAAGATTTATCAAAATTCGTTTTTAATTTTGTAACAATGTAGAATTGATATAAGAAAAATCGGTTTTCCCCACATAAAGCCGAAGAAAAGCATCCTGAAGGAATTCGGTTTGCAACGCTGGTTTTCTTTAGACCTAAGGAATATTTTCTCTTCAGGTCGGAAGACGATCGGAAGCGTAATAAGAAAAATTGTGAAATATTTTAAAGTTTTTCACATTTGAACTGTAAAACGTGAAATTTAAAAAATATGGTTTTGGACGTTTTCGAGGACGCTCTTTTCAAATCCACCACCAAAAAAAATATATCTCGAAAAAAAGTTCGTTTTTTCTAAAAAAAAATAGTTTTCTCGAAGTTTTCTGAATTGTTATCAATACCCGAAAAAAGTAAGTTGAATATAGTGTCTTTCCTACTATTTTACTCGGGATCATGTAATGCTACTTTATGAAAATAGCTCTAGGCGAAATATCAAGGTCACAAGTTTTTGGCGTTGAACTAGGAAAAAAGCATATGGTTTTAGTTTATATTTATGAAGGCATACCAGATTTGAGCGAAATTAAGTGATTGGCGAAGTTACGATACTTATCTAAAATTTAGGGTTTCAGAGAAAAAATTTTAAAAACTAAAAACGAAACCAATCGTGGGAAAATTCTGAAAATAATTTAGGTTATGGTAGCCATTGAGTAGAGAAAATAAGTTTATATAAAGTTTTGCGAAAGACGTACCGTTTAGCTGGTAGCAGCCAAAATATGAAACAATGAAAAAACTTTTCATTAATTTTTCTCGGTTATTTGAGCAGATAGAAGAACGATTCTTGTTTTGTTCGATAGGTAAGTTAAAGGGCTACCGAGCACCTGAGGTTTCGCCTCGCTTAGTTTTATTTCGCTTGACCGTGGTGGGGGTAACTCGAAAGTTTACATAAGAACGGGGGGTCGGGATGGGTGTTACTGAATCGCCCTCGAAGCGAACTTTCCAAAAATGCAATAAAAAAAAATAAGCGACTTAAAAAAAAAAAAAAAAAAAAAAAGAAAACTAAAATTCGTTCTTCATGGTGTATCAATGATGCTTAGGAGATACTGGCATTACATATTTATCACATTTGTTTTTGCACACTTACAAATTATTGCATTAATTTTATATAAGGTTGTTGTTGAATAAAAAATAATGAAAAAATAAAATAAGTCTTTATTAATCCTATAGACACATAAACGTATAGGACAAGTCACAGTTTGATCAATAAAACAAATACATATCTGCACAAAATTATTATTTAGAAACATAAGTTTTACAAACAGAAAACAGATTTACACCGTAATATTTTGTATATAAATATGCAGGAAAAAGTAAACAGTTTGCGTCTAACAAAAAGGGGCCTGCACGTCTCTCACTGATGAATATCAAATATATTTCGAATTATGCGTTTCTGTGTAATAAAAATCCTCTGACTATATATATAAGCTGATAAAAAATGGTATATTTTAATTGGGTTTTATTCTAACTTAACACTAGTATAATAAATTGGTGCAACTACACAAATGGCAACTCTTTATAAAACTCGGGTGTATTCTGAAAGCCCCTGTTAGCTTTACTTGCTGCCGATGTGGGAGGAAATCACATAATGTCCGTAATTTTTCCCGGTCGCCTTCACTCTCAATTTGTTCATATAAATGGTCTATTGTTATTTTTTCGTCTAGGTAGAACTCCACCCATCGCTGGTTAATGTTTAACCTAGTGAGAGCCGCCGATAGAAAGTAGTGCGTGGTTCTATAATTATATATTTTGTTTAACAATTTCGCGGAAAGACACGTTTTCCTTAAAGTTTCTTCTTCCCCATGCTCTAACATCTTATCAATCCAACACTTTTTGCATATATCTTGATTTAACCTATCCCTGTTCCAGAACAGGGCACCGGCAGCGACGACGCACATTACATTTACTAATTTAACTTGTAGTTTGTTGTTGATAATTTGTAAAGTTTCTTTTTCACTATACATTTTAATGCCGCTCTTGTTAAACTAAATTCTGGTAAAACTAAATTCTGGTAGAGCGTTGTGTTCTTTTATAGGGATTTTCAAAGATCGGTGGTGGAAATAAAATACGAATAAAGGCTTGTAAGCGGACGGATGAAGAATTCAAAATAGAACAAGAATTAAAGCCGTGCAAGTAACACGGCATCCTCGCATATATTATTTATTATATTCGCATCAGAAGATACCAAGCCCCTCTGAAAATTAAATATGAGTAAAGTCGTATGGGCGTATGAGAAATTCAAAATAAAACAAGAATTAAAGCCATGCTAGCGAGGACAAGGATTGCCTCGTCTCATTATATTCGCATCAGATACCAAGCCACTCTGAAAATAAAATAAGAGTAAAGTTGTTAGCTGGTACGAAAGATATATGCAGTAAGGAATGTGCTGAAAATAAACCTGCACGAGATGCAGGTGGTCTGAGTTTCGATACAAAGAAATATTCTTGTGGTATGTAAGTTGTTGTAGCGTCACTAACAAAGAAACGGGTAGTCGGCGTGGGTTCCACCACCACATAGTCTCGAATATAAATACGTAAAATCGACTGCAAAGCTTCAGTTCTTTATTCTCAGTTCTCAAGAGTGAAAATGGAATCATACAATAAAATAGTTTCCTATAGTAGCCGCTTGAAGAGGTTGCTTGAAGAAAGTGATGAGGAGGATGGATCCTTCGACGCCAAAGTGGCTGCGGCGAACATCGTGGAACGGGTGAATGATACCGTAGAATCTGTCATCCTCGACGGATCATTTGGGAACCATAGGCCCGTGATTAGCGAAGCAGGTAAGATAATTAATACTATATAATAAACACTTGTGTTAACTGTATATGTCATCAAGAGCATCGTAATTTAATTTCCAGTCAATTTTTATAAAATAATTTAATTCAGCTACTAAATAGAAAGGATTTCACACTGTTTAACTAATATTGTTCATTTTCGATATAATTGTTTTTTTGTTTAGTTATTTCTTAAACATACAATAGCACATATTGAACAGGACTAGTTCAGATTTGCAATATAATGTTAACCGCTTATAAAACTTAAGCCATTTCTTCATAAAATATACTAATGAATACGAATAGTTGATATTGCTTGTTACGTAAATGTAACTGCACCATTAGAATATTTATTTTAATGCATGTATTCTATAAAGTATACTATATTGTGTATTATTATTTCCTAGGTCCATCTACATCAAAGTCGGTTCAACAAACTCAACGCTGCCGGCAACCCCAGAGTCCGACAGTTCCAAGGCAGTCCACGTCGCCGTCCACGTCTGCAGATATCCCTAAGTTTGTGGATATGTCCACTTTCGCGCCGATAGCGGCGTCAACTCCACGGCGCCGCGATGAGGAGGATGAGGCTCTGCATAACATCGAGTTATCTTATCTTGGAATGATAAAAACCGAACTCGCCGAGGAGATGGGCAATTACCAGCGGAACCGGGACGATTATTCCTCCGCGGTGAAAAGAGCCTTGCGGCTGGAATCCAGCAAATACATCACAAAAATACAGAAAAGCGCTAACTCTATAAACCGCAATCTTGACCAACTTCGCCAGCAGCAACGAATGATAAATCAACTTATCATCACCGCGGAGGAAGAATTAAAAAAGAGGAAAAAAGAAATAAAATTCGTAAAATACTTTGCTGAACACTTTCCATATACTGAAAGTGAATAATATACAAAACTATATTATTTAAGTATATGTGTGTTTAGTTCGTTAGTAAGAATTTTATTTCTTTTTTTAATAAATTTCTATTAAATAAAAATATTATAATAATCATTATTTAAAATTTTGTAAATATATAGATTTATTCTAATAAAAAATATTTTATTATTCCAACTTTCCTTTTTTATGTTCATATTCTTGCCAATATGTTTCAAAAAGATGAAGTGAATTTTAAAACAGTATAACTAAAAAACATCCACACTGTTTTCATTATTTTATTGAATGCCATTGTAGTAAATAAGATGCATTTTAAGCTATGTCTTACAGCACATTATTAGCACCAATTACTTTATTGGCAATATAGATGACAGAGATCCTATTCAAATTAAACTATCTGCAGTATAAAGGTAAAGTTCAGAAAAGCTTTAGTTATTATTTTAACCATTATAAGTTTACCATCTCCTTTAAAGTAACGTTGATACATAATAAAAAAATTCAGTTATTTTCACTTTTCTGAATTATTTCAATATATTTTTACAACTTTATTTACTCAGCTACCTGAGATAGTTAAATAAAATGTTTCATTACATACAAGATATAAAAATCATATAATAAAAGCATTTAAAAATTTATTTATTTAATAACTTAATACATATCAGCTATTAACTACACTATTTGAAATCACCATCGTAGGCGGCTCTCTATTTTGTTTATTTCTCTGCACTTGCTCTTCATGCTTCAGACACCAACATATTTCAAAATGATGATCCTTATTACAGTATACATATCCAGTCTGTTCACATAAATATTCTACTTTATCTAAACATCCACGACAAATATTGTGCCAATAATGTCGCCCTACTTCATCGCACGCTAGACATCTTTGCTTCGTGGAATCATTTTCGTTGGAGCATGTACCACAGACGTCTCTGCAGACGCCTAAGTTCGTATTTTTTAACACACAACAACACTTGACACACTTTGGACCTTCAGCGACGAAAGAAGGTTTCTCTGTTGGTATATTAATTTTTACGGGATTCAATTTTCTACATCCAGTACAGAGACCCGTAAAACAATTGAATTCCTCTGCATACCAAGCTCTCCAACAATTGTGGCACACCCTTGCATTATCCCTTCGAAATGGGAACCCAGCAACCTTTACTTTATTATCCCAAGCTTTTGGGAACGGCATCGTCAATTTCTTACTGAAATGTGAGTATAACTATCTGACAAATATCTTGATCCTTATATTCTTATACTTTGCCAAACAGAGAGGTGGGTTGATCGGTTCTAACAAAAAAAAATGTGGTCCAACTGGTTAAGTCGGTAATGTAAATAAGGTGATATACAAAAATGCGATAAACCGGTTGGGATGCGATAGACCGGTTAAACCAGTTATGAGAGAATAATCTACCCAAACAGGTTAGACCGCCTTCTAAATTATTGTAATACTCGTAAACCGAATAAATTTATTAAGCTCCAACGGGTTTTTCCGTGAGATATAAATACCAGCCACTTATGTATCTATAGTTAGTTACTTACAGACTGTTAAAGTGAAAAATACGAAATGTATTGTCAAGGCTGCAATAAACAGTTTTCTTCAAAGTATCACTTGGCGCGTCATCTTAGAGAAAGTTGTCCTAACCGTCATGCGCATCAACCTATAAAAAGAATTAAACTTGACGATTCGCAGGCTGTTGACATTAGAGATCTACCAAGTACTTCAAATTCAGTTGTTAATGATGAAGTTCTACAACGTGGTTCAGTGACACCTTCAGCAAATACTTCAAATTCTAGAGTTAATGCTGAGATTCAACAAAGTACCTCTTTAGTTGAGTGTCCTATATGTTCCGAGAGTGTACCAAAACAATGTTTCGTGGGTCATATGAGGCGTAACTCACACAGAACTGTTATGTCACCAAAGGGGGATGGTGTTGACCTACTATATAGCCCCATGAGATTTAGAATTGCTAGCTATCGTTTCTCGAGCAAAAATCACCACATTGATCACTCTGCATTCTTCTCGGAAATTTACTCAAAAGTACTTGCAGTTATTTCAGAATACCTTAGAAAGTGGAGTGCATTAAAAATAAACTTTGAACTATTCTCCACGTATGTGATACCTGGCAAAGACATGTGTGATCTGAAATCATTCAACACGGAAAATCGGATCATAACTGTCTCCTCTGATTTATCTGAAGCTTATGAAGATTTCATTAAAGCGATAATGTCGCAAGCAGCTCAATTTCAAGAACGTGATTCAGGTTGGTCTTTACAACAAATTTTGTTTCTTGAAGTAAACCTTAACAAATATAATCCTCTACGAGCATCTTCATATATCAAACTGCCTAAGCAAATTGAACTCAAGAAAGCTGTTGTAAATATACGTAATCAAGATAACAAGTGCTTCGCATGGGCTGTGAATGCTGCTTTATTTCCTGCGACTACACACCCAAATTTAATATCATCTTACCCACATTATTCTACTGCACTGGATTTTGAAGGTTTGGAATTTCCTATTAAGCTTACAGATATTCCCAAGTTTGAAAATCTAAATAAAATTTCAGTTAATGTGTTTGGTATTAGCAATGAATTCAAAAACGGTAAGACTGTTTGTGAAATTGTAGGGCCATATTATTTTACGGAATCTCGTAAAAATATACATGTAAATCTTTTGCTCATCACTGACGATAGTGGGAATGGTCATTATTGTTATATTAAAAATTTGTCTAGATTAGTTTCCAAACAAAGATCGAGTCACAATGGACGAACATACATATGTGATGGCTGTCTGCAGTTTTTTAGAACCACCGAACATCTAAGATTACATCAGGAAGATGACTGTAATTATATTTGTACAAAATTACCGACAACTGCCCTTAAAATGAATAAGTTTGGTGAAACACTTCCTGGAAATTTACTTAAGTTCACTAATTTCGAAAAACAGCTTGCTGTACCTTTTGTAATATATGCTGATTTTGAAAGTATTTTAAAACCAATTCAAAATGCGCAACCTTGCGATAAATCTTCGTTTACTTTAAAGGCTTACGAACATGTGCCATATTCGTTTTGTTTTTACCTAAAATGTAATTTTGACGACTCTTTATCGGAATTAGTTCATTATCGTGGTTTAAATGTGGCTGAAACATTTATTCAAAAACTTGAAGATATTTTAATTAATTTATACAATAACCATTTAAAAAATGTCAAACCTATGCTCCCTCTTTCTGAAAATGAGCAAGAAATTTTTAACTCTACTCAGGATTGTCATATCTGTAATAAACCTTTTGATGGCTGTTGTGTTAAAGTTCGGGATCATTGCCATTTGACAGGACGTTTTCGCGGTGCTGCCCACGCTAATTGTAATTTAAACTTTAAAGTACCGAAATTCATTCCTGTGATTTTTCATAACCTCACAAATTATGATTGTCATCTCTTTATAAAAAAACTAGCGTTAAACCAGGAAAAAATTGACGTCCTTGCACAAAATAAAGAAAAATATATATCGTTTTCCAAACATATTTTAGTTGAGAAAAGTAATGGACAAAAAAATGATGTTTATATTAAATTGAAATTTTTAGATTCATTCCGTTTTTTACCATCATCTTTAGATAATTTAAGTAAAACACTTGAACAGTATCAGTGCATAGAAATAAAAAAGTATTTTCCCGATCAAAATCAGTTTGCATTAATACGTCGTAAGGGTGTTTTTCCATATTCATACGTAGATAATATGTCAAAACTTGATGATAGAGAGTTACCTTCCAGGGAAAATTTTTTTGATATTTTACGCGGGGATGGTATTTCTGACGAGGAATATAGTCGTGCTTTGGATGTATGGCACACCTTTAAATGTCAAACTCTTGGCGAATATTCTGATATCTATCTACTTTCTGATGTACTATTATTAGCGGACATTTTTGAGAATTTTCGAAAAGTTTCTTTAGAAAATTATAGTTTAGATCCCGCTCAATATATGACGGCTCCGTCACTGAGTTGGGATGCCATGTTGCGTAAGACTGGTGTCACCTTAGAGTTGATTACAGATATCAATATGCTTCATTTTTTCCGAAAGGGTATTCGTGGAGGTGTAAGCCAGTGCAGCAACAGAAAAGCCGTTGCTAATAATTCATTAGTTCCTGATTATGATGCTTCAAAACCAAATTCTTTTATAATTTATCTAGATGCTACTAATCTTTATGGTTGGGCTATGTCCCAAAGCCTCCCAACAGGTAACTTTCGATGGCTTGATAATAACGAAATTTCTAATTTTAATCCTTTACTTGTGGATGATGATTTTGAGAAAGGTTACATACTACAAGTTGACATCGAATACCCTGAATACCTACATGACGTTCACAATGATCTGCCTTTCTGCCCAGAAAATTTTGTACCACCCAACAGCAAATATTCAAAACTCCTCTTAACTCTCCATAACAAGAAAAACTATATTATTCATTACAGGAATTTGAAACAGTGCATGATGCATGGATTAAAACTAAAGAAAATTCATAAAGTTATGGAATTTTCACAGTCTGCATGGCTGAAACCATATATTGAGTTGAACACAAAATTACGAAATTCATCAAAAAATGCTTTTGAAGGAAATCTCTTTAAATTTTTCACAAACTCCATATACGGCAAAACTATGGAGAATGTAGATAAACGTGTTGACATTAAACTTTTGTCTCATTGGGAAAACATTCGCGGTAAAAAAGGTGCCGAAACTTTTATAAGTATGCCAAATTTTAAATCATTATCAGTTTTTTCGGAAAACTTAGTAGCCATTCAAATGGGACGTGTATCAATTTGTTATGATAAACCCTTATATGTAGGTTTTTCCATCCTAGATATATCAAAAACCGTTATTTATGATTTCTTTTATAATTTTATCAAAAAGACTTATGGTGAGAATGCATCTCTTTGTTATACTGATACTGATTCTCTTATTATTGAAATTCAAGCTGATAACATTTACGATGATATAAAGAAAAATATACATTTGTTTGATACATCGAATTATAAAACGAACAACATTCATGGTATACCTAAAAATCAATCTGTTGTCGGTAAAATGAAAGATGAGTACGCTGGTACTCCTATTAAAAGTTTTTATGGCACTGGAGCAAAAGCATATTGTGTTGAATTGAGTGAAGGTGAAACTAAAAAAGCTAAAGGAATTTCAAAACATATTATTACCAAGAATTTGAGTGTAATGGACTATAAACATATAGTAGAGAATGGCGGATCAGTGTATCGAAAAATGTATGTATTCAGATCTCATTTACATACTATGTATACTGAACTAAAAAATAAAGTTGCCTTATCTTCTCAGGATGATAAGAGATGTATTCTTCCGGGGCAAACAAATACCTTAGCGTGGGGTCATAAAAAAATACTTTCAAAATCTGACATGAGTAAAAGCAATTTAGAGGAATTAATTTCTCAACTTGAATCAGTTGATGAGCTCGATGAAATGAGTAACTTTTATATACAAAACTTTGATATAAATGCTATTTAATTGTGTGTACTTGTTTTTTCTTTATTACTTGTTATGGGGCTTGTTAATAGTATCTAGAAATACCGGTTTTGACTCAAGTTTGTTGGTGGGGGGTTGCTTATAAGAAGGAATTCCATCCTGGACATTTTCAGTGCAAGTATTCAACATTCACTTAAAAGGTGCTTAACCAATCTGATAGTAAAATGTGGATGTGTTATGTGCAAGAGATTGAAATTACCGACATCAAAAGTGGTGTGCTTCACCTACTGCAGAAATTTGATAATCTGCAATTCGATGCTGAACATGAAGCCGTATATGGAATGGGTAGATTTTATTCTGAAGCTGAATGCAACCAACTTGCTGAAAAATATAGTAAAGGTGCTGAAATTTGTAATAAGTTTCTGGAAGGTGAATTATGTGAGAGTCGCCTGGTTGACGAATTGATAGATATAGGACTACGTAATTTTCTTTATTGTCTTGAAAACTTTTTAACCCCTGAATCGCGGTATAAGATATATGCCAGTGAAGTGTGTGAAGAGGGAGACTGGAATGAAGACATCAATATCACTTAATCTACAACCAATTACCTACAACTGTTACAATTGTGCATAAATAAATCTTGTAGCTCCAATAACTGTATTTTTATTTACTCACGTTTATATTTCATAATTTTTTAATTTTCCCTTATAAATAAAATAATTGGAAACAATTAAATATATTTTATTTATTATTCAAACACATAAAACATTCATATTTATAAATATATTTTGATATTTTTGAACTCCAGTCTTTCACCATATTGTGTTCCAAGCAGGGTAATCTTGACAGTAGACTTGTATTTAGTGTATACATTTTAGGAAGTTCACACCATCTATCCAATAAAGATTCGCCTTTAACATTATACATTAAGTAAAACAATGGGAAACGTTTAATGTCTTCCGAAGTGAAGTCGCTAAAGTCTGTTTGCCCATATAGATGCTTTGCGATAACTTTTTCCACTTTTGAATTTTTCTCAGGTAGTTTGTTTACAATGCATGTATAACACTTAATCTTAAAAGGTGGCGGGCAGTCTGGAATGTCACCTACCCTCGACCAATGATCGTAGCAACGAAACGCTTTGGCTTGTATTATTGGATCGGATTTATAAGGTTCCGGAAGTTTCTCATATATAGAAACAATTTCTTCAATACTAAGATTTCTCAAATACTCTAGTGAAAAATTACCCAGTGCCTCAGAACTAAAGGATCGAATAGGGAGTGTAAAAAAGTAGTGATTTGGAGGTGTTTTGTCAGTGTTAGATCCTTTTGACAATATTTTCTTAATGTATATCAAAATGGAAACCACTTTTGAAAAACACATCATTAATTTATTCCACATGGTGTGGCTGAGTACTCATAACTGAACTCAAGTAAACTTAATTCCCTTAAATATAGAACCCCCCTCCTTCACACTAGTTCTAATAACCGGTTCTTATTCACCTTGACCGGTTATTGACCCTGACCGGTTGTTGACCTTGACCGGTTGTTCACCTTGACCGGTTATTGACCCTGACCGGTTGTTCACCTTGACCGGTTGTTCACCTTGACCGGTTGTTCACCTTGACCGGTTGTTCACCTTGACCGGTTGTGTTGTGGTGGGGGTAAAGTAGTGGGGGGGTAAAGTGGTGGGGGGTAAAGTAGTGGGGGGTAAAGTAGTGGGGGGGGTAAAGTAGTGGGGGGGTAGATTTAGAACTCTCGTATCTGTAATTGGTTGGGAAAGTGGTGGGGGAGGAAAAAGTGGTGGGGGGGTAATAATGGTGGGGGGGTCGTGTCTAGAACTCTCTACTTTACCCTACTACGGATAACACAAATATGGACAAAATAGAATAGAGACATATATCTTTTTAGACTTTTAGGTGAAAATGGAGAAATATCAATATTTATTTACAAGTGATATAAGTTTATTGTCATTAGCGATTCAGGCGTTACCAGGTACTTTGATCTAAGTCGGTATTAAAAACGGTAAAAAGAGATGCAAAGTAATTATTCTCAAATTCTACTTATAAACTATTTAGAATATAATGATTGATTTATATCACAGTTGATTTTTAATATATAAAAAAATATTTTTACTGTCATATAAATCCAGTTATTGGAAACATTTTACGATGATTCCGTTATTTCTTGACTTTTCCGTTAACTCTAAGAATGTAGCAAATATTATATTTTAATATGCAATTATTCATGTTTTGGCATGGATATTGTTACAAACTATTTGCATTTTGACCCAGTAGAATATACAAATTGATCCCTTGTTTATCTATCTGTTTTTTATAGTTTCTTTATTTGTTTACCTAAACTTTAGACCTCCTAAGAAAGTCTAGTTTCTATTGTACCTAATATCGAATTTCATAGTATAGATTCTCGCCGTAATGCCTATTATTATATTCAGGATCAGGATATTTCAAATCCGCTTGACGTTGATCACCCTGTACAACGCTATCTACCAACGGCGTACATACCACCATGCCTTTCAAGAAAGATCGAACTGTCTGAGAGATGCTAGATATTGTAGTATAGAGTATACTTGCAGGTAAATACCCTTGCCTGAAGCATAGTGTATGCAAGATTTTACAGCAACAACTTTTACGACAACAATCGACCACACATCTTGAAAGAGGCTACTATTTATTCATGAATATCATTACCATAAAATAGATTTCGGTATAGGGTATAGCAATTACAGTAAAACCTCTAAATACCGGCCACAAAAATTTATTGTGAAAATGGCCGTTATATCGGCCCGTTATTGAGAGAAGGTCAAAAATAATTAAAAAATATTAAGTGGTTATTTTTGTGCTTTCTTTATTAAATTAAATTATACAAGTACACATTGAAGAAACCAGCTACATCTACAAATTAGGTGTGCACATTTGTACATGAAAAAATGAGATCAAACGATAAAGACTCATATACGTACAGTATTTTAAATATTACCTGCCATAGTACATAATTACATTTTTAAAATATTTTTCAATTGAGGTCTATTTTAAGTTTTTAAATGTTTGTTTGTAAAACTTGAGATTCATGTTCTGTTAAAATTTGGACAAATTTTACAGCTAGTTCACTTTTACCATTACAAATGGAAAACTTTGCGCATTTCTTTGACACATTGCACTCATATCTGTCATGTTTGACGTTCCAGATTCTTCCACATCACTTCCATTATTTCGATCACCAGCTTTATCATCAATTAATTCATTGGTTACTACTTAATCGCCGAAATTATTATTTCCGGTCAAAACATTACTATAAATACAAGTCTTGAAGGGGGTTGGAACCTTTGGTGTGAAGATATCACTGGCGTAGTTTTCCACATAACACCTAAACACTATACTGCACTCGACGCGCGTTTCGCCAAACGTGAAAACGGTTGGTTGGCGAAACGCGCGTCGAGTGCAGTATAGTGTTTTGGTGTTATGTGTAAAACTACGTCAGTGATATAAATACAAGCATATCAGGATCAGGATATTTCAAATCCGCTTGACGTTGATCACCCTGTACAACGCTATCTACCAACGGCGTACATACCACCATGCCTTTCAAGAAAGATCGAACTGTCTGAGAGATGCTAGATATTGTAGTATAGAGTATACTTGCAGGTAAATACCCGGCTAAATAGGCTTACATCATGTAATTCAGGAAAACTGAGCATCTTCCTCATCGAAATTTTTATTTTGCTGGACATTTTCCAAGAATCTTGCTTTTGCAAAACATTTTGAAATTGTGGCTGATAAAACGTTTTTCCAGGCTGCTGATATCTAAACTAGAGCGCTGGTTAAATTAATGCTTTTTTATGTACCTTCAAATGAACTCTCCGCCGTTTGTGAATGTTAGAAGCCTTTTGATTTGAAATTTTCGATAAGTCATCTTAAAGTTATGAATAATCTTTGATCTAATGGCTGACAGTAGGAAATGGTTTTTGGAGGCAGAAAAACAATGTTGACGTTGCCTAGTGTCACTTTAGGATGGGACGTGGCATTATCCAGAAGCAAATTTGCAAAACTGTAGTTAGCATTACCAGGAAACTTTTGCTGAACTTGCAAGAAATAGGTAAGTAATATTTTATGCAAATAAATTGCACTTATTCTGCATGGTTTTATTAAACACTTTTCATGATTTATTAAATACTATACTTGGAAATAATAGATCTATATCCAAATCTAAAAGAGGGTGGATTTAGGCATAGAAGTTAAACATAAACACTGAATATCATTTACATTATCATCGAGGCTACATAAATTACCGGGTGGGAGAAAGGATAACAGTTAAAATCTCTAATTTATCCACGCACAAACACTGAGTAGCCAATTAACAACTAATTCATCCACAGCAGCTTATGTTTACGTAGTATATTTATATGTATAAAAAAAATGTTTATCTAAATTGCCATCTAAATGCTTTTATCTTACTCATCCATTCCAAAATAATGAGATAGTACCTCTAGTGGGGGTACCCTAACAAGTAAATAGATGATCTCTGAAACGTCTTACAAAGTCGCCCTACTCCATATTTGATATAATAATATGGTAGAGAATAATTAGGAATACCATGGAGTAAGTAATCTTTGAAACCTTTGAGGTGATGAAATATGAAACATTCTAGAATCGATGCTGTCTCGTTGCTTTGATGAAATAATGAAAATATTATTATATTATAAAAGAATAGAGTCTAGAGTTACGCATCACCTTTATGTAACGTAAAACATCGTATCATAATGTATTCAGTATGACAGACACTCGGTCACAATAATTTAACATAAAATTCTTTATACACTCCGTAAAGCAAAGACAACCTGAGTTTCTACAGCATTTTTAGCATACATACATTAATAATTTCACTATATTTAAAGTAGCATTTGAAATATGCTGTTCATATTTTTATGTACATGTACGAGTGGTGAATACCTTTGAAAACTATTTGCAGTGCATAATGTTCGTAACTTCTTGTCACCTGTCGCACTAGTAGCAGGTCATACATTTTCAACGATTGGATGAACCCGTTTGGGCACATTCTTGTGTCTGGAGCACTTAGCTCACATTCTTCTTACACAAGCAGTGATTCATTGAAAGAGTATCAGATGCAAACACCTCATATGCTTGCTATTCCATTGTGTAGTCTAAATATTCGCTATACAAAAGGTATGTCTGATTAAAAAATAGCTGAGTAAATGAGAAACCGAAATTGAAACGAAATTATTAAAACGAGCATTACTATTATTTGGCACGGAAAGTTTAAACAAAAACTACAGAGAACATTTTTTCTTCAGTATAGATGGATTGAACAACGTTTGCTTGTAATATTTAAAAAAATCATATCATATTCATATTCATTCATTCATATTGTGTAGGCAGACAAAGATGTGCGAAAATAAAGAATATATTTTATGTAATACTTAGGTGTAACTGTGATTGTTGTGGATAATCTGGATCTATCTCAAAGCACATCATGTTTTTATTACATATCACTCCATCTCTTAGGTTTACACAATTCCTTATTTCATTTATATATCATAGATAATGATAGGTAATAGGTATTAGGTACACAGTGCGTGTGCGGATGTTGTGAATATTTTACTAGGTTGTCTTAAAATAACCTATAAATTCTGTATATTTCATTAAGTAACTGACTCGTCCAATAAACTCGAATAAATTGATTTATGTTTTAGGTTCTTACATTTATGTTTATGTTCCAATAGGTTTCTCGTGAGGTCATTCATATTAGAGCTATAACTACATTGGCCATTTTTTGAAACTGAAAATAACGTATATTTGTGTACGTTTATATGAAATGTTTTTACAAATACACTGATAGAGAAGTCATAAATTAATTATTGGTACATTATGCTCTACGAAATCTTTGTTCAACACATTGTTCTTATCGTACATTATTTTGGATATATCCTTTACTATTAGAGGCAGGTTAATCAAATCTTCCAATGTATTCATAATGAACATTCTAGACTAATCTACAAAAATATATAGTGACACGTTTTTAGCAATGTCAAGCGACCTGTTCGTTTTTTAAATATAAATGTAAGTTATTTTAAAGGCGTAAAATTTATCCGTAACTTTATTACGACTTTTTTCCATGCAACTTTACTGTATACCAAGTCAAAGATTTACACGTTGACCAAGTTACGGATCTTGGATATTAGATATAATATACCGCGCAGCTCTCTGTGATTTTACAACTCAAAACATCACTGTTCTCCATGGGTTCTTCTTCTAGGAGTATGTGTGACAGTAGATTCATAATTGGTACGTTCATATTTGGTTCCGAATTAACCAGCTCTGGCCTTAATTTTGACTATTTAATGTTAATGTTGAATTAACATATAACTAGAGTCGGAAAACCACTGTTGCTGTCATTGTTAGAAGTAAGTGTTAATAGATCCATTCAATATTCTATTATGAGTTCTGAAGCCTCCTTAAAAAATGTGTGGGTTTCTTCAAACTTATTCCAAAAAAAATTGATACAAAGAGGAAATAACAAGTACAGTGCCTTCAAGCCACCCCACTCTGACCCCACCTACTTTTTTTTATTTTTGGAGATAGAAAAAATATTAAGGAGGTATACAAGTTGTAGGTTTCCTCTGTAAGAAATATATAGGACATTCCATAAACGAGGAACAATAGAAATATACATATTTTTTAATGGGGCGTATATTTAGTGATGTCTTGAAAAAGCTATTTATTCCGATTTCAGCGATGTGTAATAAGTTATATTTTTTCTTAGTGTTTTATAAATATAAGCATTTTTATATGTATAGGATAAAAAAATTAACAAAATCCGATTTCCGAAGGAAATAGGCAGTTAAATTAATAATTATTGAAATCAGGTTATAAGGTTATTGAAAACAACAAAATCTTATTTATACTGAATTCCAAAAGGTGCTCCAAATATCAACCTACGTTGCTCAAAAAAAATCTATAGCTCTTCTTTAGGTTTTCCACAAGATTTTCTAAGGTATGATTATTAATATTTTTTAACCATATTAGTAATATTCTTTTGTATTTCTGCTACCCTTTCATACAGTTCCTCGTAACAATTATTTTTAGGTGATTCCAAGGAAACGTATCCATTGGAGTAACATCAGGACTATTTGCAGGTCACCCAATTGTCACGCCCTTCCCTATCAATTCTTCATATCTATTATTAAGGAACTCTTTCAGGTTTTGTATGTTGTGTGGCGGTGCTTCATCTTGTTAACAAATAATCGTCTTTTTATTTGTAATTTCCCCTAAGAAGTGATCGATCTCACCCTTAATATATTCTAAATACAATTCGCCATTTAAATTATTATTAAGAAATAAAAGACAAATCCTGTTCCTGTCCCACAGATCCTGTTCCAAAAATTGTTTTTGCCCTACATGTAAAAGTGCTTATATTTTAAAAAGGACAAGATAAAATATAATTATACATCGTTGAATCGGAAAAGTAGCGCTTTCAAGGTATCACTAAACATATGAGGTGTTCCAATTAAAAAATGAATGTTTATATTGTCCCTCGTTTATGACACGTCCTGTATATGCCAACCTACGTGGTTTAAACAAAATCTATAGCTCTTCTCTGGGTATTCCACAATATAAGTTTAGGAAAATCCATAAAAAAACCGTAAAAGTTTTGTCCTTTATATTTTTTTCTATCTCCAAAAACAAAAAAAGTAGGTGGGGTCGGAATGTTCGCGTGAAGACACTGTACTTCAAGTTGATATAAGTACATAGAAATTAAATTCGCTCAATTATTCATACATCAACCATGTATTTTAATACACAATACTTCTCGGTAGAGGTAATTATAAAAGCCATAAATAAATATCGTATTAAATTTAAACCTGCCCCTTGTATGATGTTGTAAAAGAGACAAAATCGACGCTGTGCCGCATTTTAAGGTCGGTTGATTTAAATTCATTACATGTTCTGTCCAGCCATGTGGCACAATTATACGGGTATGCCGCCAGTTATTTTCAAACAATTCCCCGTCACCATGGAAACAAATGGTATCCAGCTTCTCAACTAAATGTAAATTCAGTACTCCCCGTTTTTCTCAAGACTTGAAATTCAGCCAATTAAAAAGTGCCCATGCCAGTGCAGCCCCGTTTTCGTTTTGTATTGCAATATTAAAAATAATAATAATAATAAGAGGATTTGTGTACAGTTAAGAAAATGGTTAAATATTATTCTCTCTACTACAGCAGAATACCTAGGACCAATTTTAAATGCAATAAAGATTTTTTAACTTGTTACTCTCTATTACACTCAATTATTTATTTATTTGAAATACATTCTTAAGTTCCTTTAATTCATTGGAATTAATTACAAGTGTGGAAATATTGAGGTCACTACAGAAGCTTAACAATATACTTCCAATAAATAAGTGTTAGGTATTTCATGATTTAAGTAGAAATCGTTTAAAAACAGACAGTAATTACTGTGCAAGCTTAATAAAGTAACAGCATGTGAATTTATGTACTAGACTTAGAAAATGTGACTAAATACTCAAACGTGCAGTGATTGATAATAATCAACAGTGGCGGCTGGTGACATTTGAGTATGGGGATGCGTATAAAAAAAATGCGACGCAGTCGAAAATTTTACGTTTTTCAAGATCAAATATTCAAAAATTATAAACTGTAAATTCGCAGAGAAAATATTTGCTTAATCGTGTAATTGACGTTTTTGAGAATTCCAAAAATAGACGAATGGATTTTCTGTACAAATTACCTCAAACTTGGATATATCTAGGGAAGTTTACTTTTTATCTTAGAAGTTGAAGATCTGAGAGCTTGTAATTTTTTGATATTAAATATTATTTTAAATAATTTTTGTAGAGATTAAATAAAAGGGGATATTTGTATAACGAAACCTATTTCTTTAAGCAAATATATTTGCTTTGCGAATTTCCAATTTATAATTTTAGGATGTTCGACCTTGAAAAATGCAAAATTTTCGACTGCGCCGCATTTTTTTATTTATACGTACCTCCATACCCAAATGTCACCAGCCGCCACTGATCACAGAAAGACATAATTTACGTATATACAAAATATTTCTAACCAATTAGGAAAACTTAAAATTATACGTATTTTTAGCTGAAGTCTGTAATATATTAAAATAAAAACTAGTCATCTTTCAAATTGCCTAAAAGACAAAAATGGTTATTCCTAGATCCTCATAGATAAACCTTCATGGCGCAGTCTATATAACCAGAATCTAACTAACTTATAAAATTTCAAACTGTAGAACTGCAAAAAATTAATAAACCGTTTTCTCTAGTACAGAAAATTAAAGAATTAAATACCTATATATTTCCTGTGAAAGATTTTTGAGACTTGCTTTAAATCATGCCATTTAGACCAGATTTTATACTTAAAAGAATATTTACCCAATTTATTACATTAATCACTACTTGTCCACAAAATGTGACTTGGTGATAGATATAATAATAAATTAAATTTTAATACTTTTTCATATATCTTAGATATTTCTGTTTGAAAGGTGAAACAAATTTTGCAATGTTGCACAGTAAATTAATGTTACGCCCCACAAATCCGTCCAAATTGAAAGCTAAACCCAGCTTATCCGCAATTTCGTATGTGATGACATTTTAAATGTAACTCAAACAATAACTGATTTCAGTAGACTTTCACCCGTACTCGTAGATTCATATCAGCTTAAAAAGTACGTATTGTAATAATTTAAGATATACCCCTTTATTGTATTTCAATATCAATGCCTGCGTTCGTTAAAAATCGAAACAATCGAATGTGAAATTCTCCGAACTTGTAATCCTATGGAAGGCTGACTATTAGTTCCGATTCGTACTGCTATAGAAAGTGCAGTTAATGAAAGGGGTTTTTGAAATCGAACCTACCTTTTCAAATTTGCACAGGAAAAATATAAACAAGAAAAATGTACATGCGAACTGCGATCCACATGTTGTATTCTTAAAAAAGTAAGCAATGTTCTACATCCGATTCATATTTGATAATATGTCACTTACGTACTTTACTTACTTTAAACGGCTATAAAATCTTTATTTCTTCAGATAGAAGTGTCTTAAAAAAAGGAATTTGAATATTTTTTCAAAGTTTTATATGGTCGTTTTAGATTTTTTCCTATTGGGTTCGATTTTCAAGCAGACGATATAACCTCAGTTTTTTTCAATGAGATAACCTGTACTCCATTCCAAATATGAATGAATATGATGTTATCTTTAATAGTTTCTGATAATATTCATTTCATAAGATACAAAATTATTCACAATGCTAACCTACGCACGGAAGGTGGAAATAACATTTAAATGGTACCTCAAACTCTTTTTCATCTAGGGTATTTCTTCAATTTTTTTTTATTTAGGGGTAATAAAATGTTATATCGTTGAACGTAACTTTGCCCACTTCATCAAACAAGTTATTTAAGAGCACCGAATTTTAGGTAATCATAGAGGCAGGCTAAAAGGGTACATTGTTATATTTTAAAGAATACAATACAATATAATACAATACAGTACATAGTAACATACAAGGTGAAAGGTATGTCTCTAATAATAAGGGAAATATAATAACATACAAAATGTTCGTTCTATAGACAACAAGAACAATTTTAGCTTGTCTATAATAATATTCTTAACCCAATCAATGTGTGTTACATACCAAAATAACATTCCACTTCCCACAAGAAAACAACAAAATTAACCTGTTAAGTTATACATAATCGATTTACTTACATTTTCGCTGTAATCATTAAAAAGAGAAGCACCACTGGAATAATGTCTTACCTGTAACAAAGGATTAAGAGATATATCATAGGTATAAATACACAAATTTTGAGATATAAATGTTGTTTTCTAATTAGAGATCGAAAATTCAGGAGCGTATTTGCGGTCAAAGTTAAGGTTTTTTCTTATATCAACCTGGGGTCTGAGGTGGGCCAAAAACCTTATTTTTGGTCACAGAATACGCCGCTGGATTTGTGACCTTTAATTGGGAAACACCGTCTATATACTTAATTAAATATTTAAACAAATAAAAACATAGAAAAGTTGAAGTGGATGAAGGATTGCAATGACAATCATAAACTTATTTCTCTATTTGTCCCATCACTAAGTGCTGAACAGGATAGCAATTCTTATTCTAATGATTATAGTAGTGAAGCAGAATGCGTACTCTTAAATTATGATATGTTACGATTACTGAATGCGTGATAAATCTTAATGGCATGGTAAAATGTATGAGATACTAAAAACTATTACATGAGAAGCAAACGCAAATGAATAACAGGAAAACATTAAAAGTTATCTCAGTAGTTATGCCGTTCCCACTCTTGATACACTAATTCAATATTTTAACTTATAAATTCTGATTACAACAAGATCTTGACTTGTAATGATAAAATTTATTGCGGTTTTAGTACTATGGTGATAGTGGGATGTATAGTGAGGCCTATAATATTTCAATCAGTAATATTCGTCAGATAGTGAAAGCTATACCTGAATTGATTAGTGGGTTGAATGCCACCCCGCCACTCAATCAGACCTAAGGTAACAATTGTAGAGAAGCAAAATGTATCACAAATGCCAAAAATGTGTTGGTATATGTCACACCATTAAGCACAAGTAATACTAATATTTTAACTTTAGTCGCTACTACTTATTCACTATTTCCCATCACAGTAGAGGCAGTTGGTACTTATGAGGAAGTGAAGTGATACAACTTTATATAGGGTAAAAACTATTCATCAGTTTTTCATACATTAGCATTAGGAAGGTAGGTGATAAATGATATTAATCTGTCTTTTCATCTTCCAATGGATTTAAATTTTTATATATTTCACTACGATCATGATTTGATAAGCAAATAGGTATATAAACAAAATATGTTTCCTTAGCTTTTTCTTTGAAAAGAAACTACATTCATATACAGGGAGCTTTACGGTGACCACCCATTAGAATATTTCAAAGACTTCTTCGATTTGAATTTTGAAAATTTGGGATATCGGGCTTTCGGACATGTCCTCCTCAAATAAAATAATGGCGCCCACATAACACTTCCGGTTATACCGAAAGTCGCCGTCAACTTGCTTATTTTAAATGGAACGCCCTATATATTATTGTAGTTTTGGTTTCTACCTAAAATTTTAGGTGGACTTTCATCAAGTTTCCCTCTTCCTAGAATTAACCGTTTTCGAAACATTTCATTTTTTTCAAAAAAATTAAGAGAAACAGTACCTAGCTAAAAAAGCATGTGTATTTTACAGAAAAAAGATAACGCGACAATGTTTAAGTATTGTTTATATTTAAAAAATGGAAAATGAAATCACGTATTCAAATACTGGCATTCTAAATTTATTATTTATCCACGGCGAATGTAACAAGATAATTAATAGAACATGCAGAGTATTTAATGAGAGGATACCTTAATTTACCAAACTTCAAAAAATAATACTTTCAAGCCTGGAAAACATTACAGGGTGTTCCTTTTAAAAAAACAGCAGATGACGTCATAGCCGAAGCAACAATGAGGTTATAGCTAAAAACATAAGGTAAAAAGATGCGCAATTAAAATTAGAAATCGACCTATCCCAGGAGTTTTCCAAAATATGTTTGTATATTCTGAAATAGTGAATTTATTCCATACTTTATGTACACACTGTATAACTACTGTATTATTTACTATTTACCAGTTATTTAAAATATCAGGATCGAATCAATCGAATCAAATTTTAGAACATATAGAAATCTATACACATAAGTTAAAATGTTTTCGATCACAGGGAAAGTTTTTGGAAGAGTGAAATTTGCGTTTTTGGTTGCCTTCTTTTAGTTTTTTGAATTGTATCCTAAAACACAATAAAAGTTTAAGTATTATTTACTTGTACTTTTCCTTCAAACTCCATAATGGTCATATCTATGGATAGAAATAGACTATCATTGTCTTACAACAAAATTACACAAACTTTATAATTTGTAATGAAAATTGAAAACATGGTGAGTTATGAGTTGTAATGTTATGGTAGGTTGGGTTAGGTACGTAATGTTGAGTTTTGACACATCTAAATTTTCAATTAAAATTTTTATCGCACGAGAGCGCTTGCTACATTTGGGAAATTATAAATTGCCTTGATTTTCATTCTCTTATGATGGACAACCTTCTAACCTCTTTGTAAACTAAATATCCGTTGCTGTTAGAGTTAACATCTGCTAATTAGTATTAATTAACATATAATAAGTTTCATTAACCCCTATATCAAACTGCTCGTAAAGTAACGTTTAATTTAAATACCTAAACATATACAGGTTGTTATACTTAAACAGCCATAACATTATGTCACACCTTGTTACCGTGATGTTCATGTGCATTTCCGAAAACAAATGAACAAATTCAAATTTTTATAATTAATCCATTTTTCCATAAGGCGAGAATATAACCATAGTTAAGATATAATAAATGATCCTCCACAGTTCGAAACTGGATCTCGTTTTCTATGCTTTAAATAGAAATTCACAATTGTGGTTGCTTTAGAATATTATTATTTTAGTACTTATGTGTCTTACATTTTACAACTAGACATATCTTTATCTATTTCTTTCATTATTTTAATGTGGATTATATAATTTTCATGCTTTTCTTTATCCTGTAAAGCATTTAGGTTCGGCTAGATATTATCACAACCAAAAACTGTTGTCGGTGTTCCTATTAATAAATAATCTGTGGGAAACGTATAGTCGATATCAGCTGTTTATTGCTTTGTGTTTCCGCTAAGTTTGAACTGCTAATAAAACTACCTAGTCATCTGGGATCATAGTACAAGTATAATAAGTCCTTATAAAGACACAGATATCTGCAGTAAATAACTGTTTCGCAGTTGAATTGGTACAATAACTGTATGTCAGTGCTTTTGTCTATACCTTCATAGGCGCCAATGTGACACGGTCATGTTGAAAACGTATTGTTATCCATGTAAAGTAACACTGCAACAATTTCGTTAAGGTGTTCGGGTCCTATGCTAAAATTCCTTAGCGGTATAGGTTACATAAATCTATCCTTAGGTGATGTTTCTGTTAGTTGGCCGTGTATCCTTGCGTGTAACAAACAGCAATGTCTTCTTCGCTTCAACATGTTGACATACGCCCAGTAGCAGTGGGCGGAATGATATGAATTTACACAATTGTCATCTCGGTTGTTACATGTTGAATCAGACCTTATCGGCATTTGGGTTCAATTCCTTTATGGAAATAAAAACATAGATGTCGTTTATGAAAGAACATGTTACACCTACGAAATTCTGAAATGATACTGGTTAAAAAACGCCTTTTTAAACAATCAAACTGTACTTTTTTATATTAAATGGTTTTATATATTTAAAAAACGTCTTTTTAAACAATCCAACTATACTCTTTTATATTAATAAAATGATTTTATATATTTTCGCCAAATTTTATATAGTATCATAGTTATTTAAAGTAATGAATTTGATCTTGAATATTTCTAGGCCCAAAAAAGTATAAGATGTAAAAGGGTTTTCCGTCAAACACAGTATCATCACGAGATTATTTAAGTTAATTATCTCTAGGTAATACAACATAATTAGCGAAATATGCATCGAGATAAAGTTATGTCTTGTGGTAAGAAAAACATACAAAAAACTTATACTGCCGGAGCAAATTAGTAAAATTTGTGCACCATTTAACTGTTGTCTGCGGGTACTTACTTACAGAAATATTTGAAATAGAAGAAAATTTTACAGTTACTTATAATGGTATTTTGGAAAGACTTTCTTATTTAAATAATATCTGTAACTTATTTGCGGTGCGTTTTCATAATTTGTAGGTTCTTTTGGAATTACACAACCGCATTTCTTATTTAATTGAGTATTGAAATACATACTACTCTCTGATAATTAGAATGAAATAATTACTAAATATATGTATTTTTCAACCGAAATAATCACGTAGTATAACCAAGAACAATATATTTTATGTAATAAAGTAATATTTTTGAGCATTTTGAATGTTCTTATTTTCAACTTTCTACTTTCAAATTAGCATTGGTTGTTGCTTAAATTAATGATTCACGTTATATCTGTACCTAAAAATTGATAATAATTAATTGCCTTAAGGAATGTTCAAAGTAATATTACTTTTACATAGCTATTATAAATGGTTTAGAAGAAATATACCTACAGTATAATATGTAAGTATATTTCCAAATATTCAAAATATCAGTTTTTTCATATTACACGAACTTGATGATAGTCTTAATGACAGATAAACTCAACAGGAGCTTAGATAAAGAAGTCTGAGGCACTACAGTCATAGGCAGTACCTAATATTGTAAAATAGCTGAACTAGCTTAACGTTATTGTGCGCATTGAAATATTGATGTTTCTTACAGGACAGCGGTCGCGGAATCACTTCGAGTACCCTTCCCTTACCTTGTATAAAGCTAAAGGGCCAGTTGGCTCCTTTAGAAGTGCATCCCCGGCTACACAGCCCCTCCTGACCTATCCCAAACAATCACCTAGGACGAGAGCGGCACTTGCCGCCCTGGCGGGGGCAGACTACCCCCGGCGGGTTAGACATGCAGGCGAAAAAAAAAACAAGACAGAAGAGAGCCAGAAGATCCTACCCAGTCTGCAGGGTAGAGCCAGGACAGGAGGAGACCCCACGAATCACCCACACTTATCAATTTTTGTGGTCGGGATTGGTAAAGGATGAGGGTCCATCTCTACGAGGTAGTCCAGGCCTAAAGTGATGGAGGGTAAAGAGTGATAATCCCGCTTGGCCCCAAGCCATAATAATTTATATACATAGAACTTCGAAAATCGTGAATATCAAAATAGCTATATAGCTTATGAAAATAAATTTTGAAGTTACACTTTAAATGTATGGGTTGGAAAAACTAAATGAAACACTTGACATTGATGAAAATGAATATGGATCAAATCTTATGGCAGATAAATGCGAATAATATATGCCCATGCAAATCTTATAATACTTATATCAATGTTTTTTTAACTTAAAACAAAATGCCAGGGAGCGACGGTGGGAAGATGCACAAAAGTGTATTGTCAAAGTTATTGTTTCCCACTCTGAAGGATTGAAGACAAATAAATGTTTTTTTATAAACCAATACATGAAAGTAAAATGTAATAAAATAGGCCCAAGGTACAGGGTGGCCCAATAGGATGACTAAGTTCCATAACTCTTATACCGTAATAAACAAAAAAATATATATATTTTAGGATCTCATAGTCATATAGGGTGCTCTATAAACCGGAGCCATTTTAAACTTACGTTTTTTTTAAATGAAATGACATATTTTTTATTTTATATCGGCATTCCGATCATTTATCCAAATTCGACAATACAGGGTTTACTAGTACCTATCATACAGAGTAGTTAAAAAAATATGAGGATTTTGTATCTTATTGGCAATGAATTGACCACTCTGTATCTTTTTTAAGAAAATAAATTCTAAATCATTTTTGGCTCCATTAATTATGATATATGGTCTAGTTTTAGTTTTTATAGAATTTCCTTGAAAATAGCTTTACTTGTATACAGGGAAAATCAAAACTCGTAACAGCAATTTTCCCTATTTGTCTAAATGAAGCACCCTGTACTTTATATCATTTTCATTAAGGTTGCTCACAACTGATCTATTCTGTGAAGCATTCACTTATACCTAATTGCAACGGTTTTTTGAGATATTTGAAGTTTAATTTGGCCCGGGTTTATAGAGCTCTCTCTATGACTACATATTTTTAAAATGTGCGTCTTATAAGGCTCTATGAGATCATAAAATACTTTATTTTTTTATTCCAGCATAGGAGTTACGGAACTTAGGGTCACACTATTGGGCCACCATGTATGTGGTTTTAGTCTGACGCAAAGTGTGTAACAAACATTTCTTTGATTTATTAATAGCCGCAATTATTTCTCCGGAAACAGTTTCACAGAGGTTAAAAGTCCTGCTTGGCACATAAACATAGCAAATAATAATAATAATAATAACTCTACATTGAATTGCAATCTGTAGAATTAAGTTTCTTTGTTCGACAACTTATAATAATACTTCATTCATACAATCGCAAAGGACAATAAAAACAATAACCTCAGGTTTCCAGGAAACATTATCGTGGTATGTTCATTATTATGACATAAAGATACAACAGCGGATAACATATTTCGAATTAATTCATAATTTTAATTAATATGTTATTAAGGATTATTGGAAATATACGTGTAGGGACTAAATGCTCGATGAGCTTATTTTCCGCGTTAAAGTTTTTAGTCAACTTGTGAAGTTTCTTTATAAATTCCGCACAAATCTGCTAGAAATAGTGTAGGATAGCATCGACATACCAGAATAATCTTTCACGTGCAAATTTATTTCTATTTTGTATTTCTGAATTTCATTTTTTTTATTGTTCAAATTTATGTTTTGCGTTTCAAAGTTCAAAGAATGTGTTGTCGATGTTCATGGTGCATTCTCCTACATGCTACATGCTTATAATTAGAATGGTTACTTTAATTTTTGCGTTTATAAACGTTTATGCTTCGTATAAAATCTTTTATATTAAATGAGAAACGGTTGGTTCCATACCTATAGTATCTGACTCCTTATTATTCTCATTTTATTTTAATACGTTTGTAACTAGCAGTCCCATAAATTATGTCCATATCTATTATATATCCATAACATAACCATATGTTTCATTATTGTTTTAGTCTTAATTCTTGGAATTACCCAATTTACCGTTGATTTTTTTATAAATACGTAGGTACATCATACATATAATGAGAATGATAAATAAAATACACGTTAGTATATATACACAGGAATACCGTTTGTGCATATATTATTACGGTATTTTTATTATGTTATATATTACAATGGTTAATTGAAGAAAATAACATTAACATACAATTAGCTAATAATATTCTTTTGTAGACGATTACGGTATAGAATAGAATATGCAAACTATATCAAATACAATGAATTTGTCATACATATCAAGGTTACTTTTAATAAGCCATTTAACTATTATCCATGTTTATAATATGTGCTTACTGTTGGATATTTCTATATATAAACACTATTATCTTCTATAATATAATTGATCACATTGTTACTGGATTTCTGTCTGCTAATACAACGTATGATTGCTATTGTTCTTAGTTATTTTACAACAAACAACCTATGTTTTATCGGTGTATTATCTATTCATAGATATGCAGAGTGTGCAGAAGATTAATAACTGTTTGACATTTTGCATTTCCAATGCAACTTCCAAGTTAATAGTTACATACCATGTAACATGATTTATAAGCCTTCCAGACATTTTGATGGAAATAATTTTAAAATAGAAACATGTAACAGGACTAAGCATTTACATACCTGCTTATTACTTTGTTATATAATATAATAAGAGAAATTTACCGTTACATTAATTTTCTGGAAATTTTGTTGTGTATGAGAGAAGCTATAAACTTACTTTCATAGGGGAACGCTAACACATTTTGAAAAATGGATCTAGAACCATGTATATAATTTCATTAATAATTTATGTCCGAGTTAACTTTTTGGATTAATTACTATTTAAATAAACATATAAACAGATAAATAAGCCAATCAATTTGACAATAAGTGTCAGACAGATAGCAGCAAAGATCCAAAGAGGGCACTAGGGTGTGTTTCTCACCACTACTAACATTCACGATGCCCATTAGGCAATCACGTCGCAGCATCATTCATCGAGTCCACTACCTATGGCACTCTGATGAGCGCATAATAAGCGCGAAACCGATCAGTGTCTGGTTAGTTGGTCTCGATGAATGATGTGGCGACTCCTATGGAGATGCCGAAGTAATGCAATGCCAGTCGGGGCACATTGTCCGTGGAGCAGTTGTTTTCGGTATCTCCTTCAAATAAAGCCAATAAATAATAGTAGAAATATAATATAAAAAATAATTATTATTTTGGAAATACGTCCAGTTTTTATTTACTATACCTTTAGACTTTAGAGTATTCAGGACAATCCTTTAATCTGTGATAATAATGAATTTTACAAGAATGTATAAAAAAATTTATGTAGTTTTACTCAAACATTAGAGGCATTTAGTCCTAGTTTACATTTTAAAGTTATTTTCCTTAATATTCCGGTTATTCAAATCACCGTAACTTTTTCCATCATGTCTCTATAACGACGACATATTTAATAGGACTTTAATTGGATCAATAGACTATACAAATACTAGATAAAAAACATATTTAGATAATCTGATAAGTGGTGACGGTTTAAGTGCTACAATTTAATTATTGATAAATTAGTGTATAGGCTAATTTGGCGAGTATTATTAATTAGTGTATAGACTAATTTGGCGGATTACCATTGCACTAGAAAGAGGACATTATGAATATCATCGTCGTTATTAACTCTTCTGTTTCCATCGTTGATGATGTTGCTAGTTAACATCAAAAGGTTCGCTAGTCGGTTATTCGAACATACAGTTCACTTACCTCTGACCTTGACAGAAGCATTAAAAAGCAAAAGTCGGTAGTACTTTAATGAATTATTCATTGTTTACCGCACCGTAGTAGATAATGATCTACTTACTTTATGCTAGCCGAAACATAGGATTTATTGCAAGGATTCTTGGAGATATTCAAGTTCATTTTAAATTTAGTTACGTAATTTTGGTGATTGTGTATCAAGATATACAGGAACAATCGAGGGACCAATTATTTACCTCATCATCATCTCTGTACATACTGGTCTATGTGACTTAAAAATTTATTGTATTCACAAATAAAAAATTCACAGAGTTCGCAATTCTTGCAACCATGGAATGGATTAAAAATGAATTAAGGAAATTTGGAACTATAAAAAGCTTGCAAAAGTTACCTTCTAATTTGAAAACTTACCATTTGCGACTTACAGACTTTACCATCTTGTATATCACATTCACATGAGAACTGAGATTCTCAGACTTGCAATTTGCAATATACGAATACGAATGCCAAAATATAACTTTTCTTCGTATTTTTGGATTTATTTTTTGTATGTAGTACAAGTGTATATAAATATTTATACTGTTTAAAAATGTCTACCACAATGTACTAAAGTAACTGGAAAGATAAAGGCTAGAGTACCTAATTCTATGCTAACTTTTATGGAATTTTAGATAAAAATAGTAACATTTTAAGTAACACTGTATTATTTCAATTTTGATAAAGTATCTATGCTCAAGAAGTAGCTACAAAAATAATGTTAAACCATATAATTTCAGTATCTGTCAACATATGATGCGAAAGATGGCTACCTACATAGATTCCCGATAGTGTCACTCAATGTGCTTTCTGTGAAATCACCTTCAGTGTTCATCATATTTCGTATTCTACTGAGGAGGTAAGGGTAATCTCTCAGCAGTATCTATATAGATATGTACACGTAATCAATGATATTATTTTACTAAACAGTTGATGGTTCAGAACAACTTAAAACCACAGATATTTGTGAATGATGAGATAGAAGATAGTATAAATTAGTATTGATTGACGTCCGATTGAGGCTTGTAAATTGGCTACCTTTTTCCATTTCTTCTACACTGTTTGAAAATATTCCTTTAACAGTCAAAGTATATCAACAAAAAGATAGATTAGTATTACATAGCCGAAGTTACCTAAACCATAATGTATGACAATCATAATATTGTCTTTTCCCAAATGACATTCCAATGCACATATGCTATTTTAGACTCGGTAAATACGCGCAAAAAAAAAAGAATATTCAACAGTATAAAAAGTAAACGTAGAACATAATAGACTACAGTGACAACGATGGCGTGCCATCTGAAATTAAGCAGCTGTTGAAAATGTTAAATTGACTACGTACTGAGAGGTAACGAGATATTTATGAAGTGGCTTAAGGCAGATTTAAAGAATAATTTCAACATAAAAAGATGAGACAGTTGAGGTAGACGTAGTTGTTTACCGAAAATTAAAGCAAGTAAAACCTTCTACTTTATACAGGGTGACCCAATTAAAACAGTCCACCTGAAATATTTTAAATGGAACAGGTTTTTTCGGAAAACCCCGAAACAGGTCGATTTTGCTTTCAATGGGTATCGTAAATTCAAGGATGTGGGGCCATTCCCCTAAACGGTGTGGCCCAATTAAAACGCTTCACCTGAAATATTTTAAATGGAACAGGTTTTTCCGGAAAACCCCGAAACAGGTCGATTTTGCCTTCAAGGGGAGCATCTTTTTATCGTAAATTCATGGACGTGGGACCGTTCCCCTAAACAAGGTGGCAACCCCTTCAAGGATCTTAAATGGCACGAGGGGTCAAGTAGCACATCATTTTAAAGGTCTTTCAATTCTCTTTACAGGCCTGCTGAAATTTTCTTCTTCTGCTTCAAAATTAATATATAAAAACCTGTTGGAAGTATCGGTGAAATACGAAGAGCTATCCAAATTTGATTGTATTTTCAAAACGGAACTCTGGATATGAAACAAATGTAAACATTTTGAAAATATATATTGTCATTTTTTACTTACATCGTAGCTAATAAATTTCTTATATGCTGGTACTGCGACTGTATATAGCAGGATAGCTATGAGCCTACGTCATCTGGAGTAAAGACATAGGACATAGGATCAAGGACCAAAATATGCATTTTGTATATTATTCGCTACTTTATTTGCCAACAAGGAACAAACGGATTTTAACTCTCAAGTGGCACGTGAGGTTGAAGTCCACGACTGCGTTGAGGGATACGCAGATGAATCAATCCCAGACAAAGTAAATGTAATAAACTTGCTAACTGAAATCCTCGTTATAGAGAATATCAAGATATATCAATATCAAGAATAAACACTGAAAATGGGAAATATGAAAATCTTCTATAAGGTTCCTCGGCAAAAATTAAAATTTTTTTTAATTGAAATTTATATTGTGAGACTTAATTGTTAATGCCATTTTGTACTAGAAAATCTATCTATATTCAGGATTTACTCAAAATTTTGCTTTAATTGTTAAAAAAGCTTTTGTATAATTATAAGCACTTATATAATTAATTATAACACTAAAATTAATAATGAAGATGTTACTTTTAGGATCTTTATTATTTTAAGTAATTGTTGGTACATGCAACGTAATTATACCCAGTGCCAGCTCGTGGGTCAGTAAATAGGTGACGCGGACTGCGAATTGAGGTGCGGGTCGCAAGTTCGGGAATGAAAATAGCGCCGCAGGCGAAAATTTCAAGCAAATTCAAGATCATTGCAGTTCCCTGTAGCTTGTCTCACGTGTAGCACTTTGTCTTTTGACTGTCCCTTTTTTTCGAAATCGAGAGAAGGTACAGGTCTCTCGCAATTTAAAAAATCTTTTTTGTCCTCCTTTTTCCATCTAGAAAATGGTGTTTCTAATAAAACACAAACTGGATCATACATAAGAAACATTTCTACGATTGATGGAAAACAATGATTATTTATTATTATAAGATTTTTTTTTAAACCGGCGCGGCGTCACGTATAGAGGAAAACTGGCCAGGCCGGTAGGAGTGATGTGATGCGCTATCAAAATCTGCGGTACTCATTCGTCCACAGGGCAGTTTAGTCACGTATCGGCCGCATTGTTGCCATGGCAACCGCCGTTCCAACTGTCGCAGAAATACCACCTGATAGCGATCTGCGTCACTTGCTTATTATAGGAAGGAAACGGTACGGGGTTTAATGTTCGCTCTCAACGAAAGCGATGTTTTTTAGAAGGCGTTCAGTGCGCAACGTTTTATAATAATTGTTCTGTTTATTAACTATATAAATATATCTATTATCTGTATAAATGTAAATATATCAAAATTATAAAATTTATATGAAATTTAAAATAATTTTTAATGATACAACCAAACACGGAAATTTTAGGTGAAGCTGCGCGTCACTTGCGTCACCTGGCGAGCCGCCACTGATTATACCTCGGATTATACCTTAACGTCAGAGAACTACCAATATTAGTACCTTTGACATACTTCTAGATGGAGCATGCATAATTGCAGCATTGAACTACTTCAAACTTATAAACGCACTCGAAATTCAGTATTTTACTCTCCTACACTCAGACACATGAATGCCATCGTCTGGTTGTGTCACTACACTCAAACCGAGGCTCAAACAATATTTATGACGATGCTAGGTTGCATACTCTGCTTAGACAATAAGCGAATATTGCACACAACTTGGAAGAAGTGCATAGTACTACTAGAAGTGCACTACTACTATCATTTTTATTTTTGAAGGCTTGAAAATTAAAAGCATTTCATAGATTAAATAATGTAATGATGGTAGCCATAGCAGTCTGGTCAATTAATTTGTTAAACTATCCCCAACAAATTTTACAAATGTTTCATTAACCTTCACAAATTTTCGACCTATGACCTATGAGACTTACGTCGGTTAGTTGGAAGGCGACAAAAACAATGTTAAACAATAAGCTTTAACAAAGCAACTTAAATTATTGTTGAACTTGATTTCTCTAAGCCTCAATATTTTAATAAATTCTTCTTATTTAATTGACATAGCTTAGAGCTGTTCATTTGATACATTATCCAAACACTTTTGCTTTATTGGTAGTATTGACATAATTCTGGATGGTATAATAATACATGGGTTGTCTGGTAAATCCGCTTAAAGTCTAAGAAATAGCATTTCCGGTATAATATTCGAGGTTACTTCTGACACCTCTTGAAGAATCATATGAACTTTCAGTTAGATATATATTTCTTTATTCTCTGTTTGGAAGTATGGTACAATTTTTCTACCAAAAGTTTGTAGTAACTTGCTTATAATAAACGTAGATAACAAAATATAAAGTCCATATATCTCCATTTCTTGAAATTATTACATTGCGTTGGGCTACTGTGGAGAATTATTAAAAACACTGATTACTGATCAACGTGTCTCGTTATGAATTTTTTTTCCATTAATTACTTTCGTTATATATTGTGCAAGCAATATGTCAATTATAATTTACAATTTATTTAATAATAATAATAATAAATTATCGTCGGTGACTTACTTTACTAATTTCAGTTTCGTCATAACAAGTCTGTATGTCAATCTGAACTCAAAATGTCAGCGAGGCAAAATTACCTGAAAATCAACATTTAAAGAACTGTTACTTTATTCGGTATGTAAGTAAAGTATGCACAGTACATTTAAATCAGAATAGCTTTAATTGATTATTCCTAGCTTTCTCGGAAATACTGCGTTGGGCATTGTTTCAAATTATGTACTTAGTTACCAGAATTACCATGTAGGTATGCGGTCGAGTATTCTAAATAACCATTCATGGTAATCTACATCCATTGTTTATCTTCGACACATGATGGAAATTCTCAGACAGGCAATACTGGACAAACATACATATTATTATTGCATGTTCTGATTAACTTCCTATTTGTATACCATTTGTATTAAGCGAACGTACTGTACGTTTCACGAAGTTGTATCCCGGATTGGAATGTTAGTATACAGGGTGTTCCACGTAGACCTTCCATTAGACGTTTCTAGAATACTACATGCACTGGAATTCTGAAAATTAGACATCAACTTGCTTATTTTAAATGTAACACCTTATATATTATTCAATTTCTGGATTCTACGTAAAATTCTAAACACATTTCATGTAGGATGTCCTATACCTATCTTCAACTGTTTTTGAAATATCGACAGGTGAATATTGACATTTTGCAACTTTAACACCCTTTAAAATCTAAACGGTTTGAGATCAAGCAAAATGGTTTGCACATTCCTATCTTAATTTTTCATAAGCTATCGTTTGGTACTAATTTCAGATTTATCAAAAAATTTCAAATTTTCCGAAAATTTTTAATTCCTGGATAAATCTGAAATTAGTACTAAACGATAGCTTATGAAAAATTAAGATGGGAATGTGCAAACCATTTTGCTCGATCTCAAACCGTTTAGACTTTACAGGGTGTTAAAGTAAAGTTGCAAAATGTCAATATTCACCTGTCGATATTTCAAAAACAATTGAAGATAGGTATAGGACATCCTACATGAAATGTGTTTAGAATTTTACGTAGAATCCAGAAATTGAATAATATATAGGGTGTTACATTTAAAATAAGCAAGTTGATGTCTACTTCCGTTAGAACCGGAAGTGTGACGTCATCGGGAATATTTTTAATCAATAGAAAATTGTGAGAAACTCCCGTATATAAATTTTCAAAATTCCAATGCATGTAGTATTCTATAAACGTCTAATGGAAGGTCTACGTGGAACACCCTGTATATCTCCAACGTATGGAGCGTCGTCATATTATTAGTTAAATTCAATGCATTGGCAGATTGGCACATCTCGGTTACGGACCGCTAGAAATTGAGGTGGTGTGATTTTAGCGGGCGTGCCAGTCTCGCACAGGATTGGCCAGCGAATCCTGACAATCCGAACATTCCAATCCGGGATACAACTTCGTGAAACGTACAGTATATATGTATGTACATATAAAGTATACAGGATCCCCCTGCCCCTGTAACAATTAATTTAAATGGTTAACTGAGTTTGCTTTAGAAAAATTTATTAAATTTTTGTTTGCCGTGTTACTATTTCTCCAGTTTAGAAATAATTTGTGTATTACTTCTGTTTAACCAGAAATAACGAAATATTTTCTAATTTCAATGGAACACTGGGTATATTTTAACATAGGAGCGCTCTAGTAGTTCTAGTGAAATACTTACTTACATCGTACATTCTTTGGTGGAACAATTGTATATCGGCTGAAATGTCTGAAGTATAAATATAATAATTTTGTAATTAGTAGTGACTGAAAGTAATTTACTTATAGCATCAACTAGCTATAGTTTAATATTACATTATAAACGATTATTTTAATGGTTTCCTTTATTGATTCCTGCTTCATTTGGTTAATAGCTTAGAAACAATGTTTCTTTATTCGTTAGATTTTAATCATATCTGTCCTACGAAAGGAGCGAAAAAAATATTTTTAGACAATCGGTTCCTAAAATGCTTTTGCCAATAGATACACACATATAATTGAATATACAACATGCTAACATAATGTGTGGTAATTAGCTATTTTTTCTTTGTAAAAAATAATATGGATGTTCTTAAAGTTATTCATAAACGTATGTATATTATACACATGCACAAAAGTTTACTATCACCACATAAACTGTAAAATTTTCCTGATAAGAACAGGTGTTTCGATATGTTACATTTCCTCGATCGTTTCCTAATATAATAAATAACTTTATTGAAAAGAAGATATGCATGAAAGTACAACAAAATATAAAAAAACTTAAGACGCAGTCTTGACTAATGTTCACTATTTTCAATAACAGATAGAGTAACATGTGGTTTAATGCATTAGTGTAATTGTTTAATACATTTTGTAAATTTGTTTATAAATATGGCATAGTATTTAATAGAAAATCCAAGCCAGTATCCTAGTTGTGAGAATTATTGTAAACGTTATACTTCAAAATTTACGTACATTTTATTAAAGAAATATCTCTGAAATGAATACGAAAATTATAGATGTCATTGTAAGTAATTATAAATTATAGAAATCGAGGAAATAAAGATTATTCAAATGGATTTGTTTCTAGAAACATGTAGTGCTGCAAGTACTGCATTTATACAACTACAGCATATAAACTAAAGGAATCTGTTTGGTTTGTGTTTGATCACTCTTTGCGAACATACCAATAATTTCTGGGAACATAAGTGAACATTTGAAACATTTTGCACTTTTCTTCTTAATGACCTTCCTATTTTATATTCACCTACAAAATATCCTCTTGGTTATTTATATATTTGCATAAACACTCCTTGACATAACGACATCAGAATTTAACCTTTATTAGTATTTATTTGGGTGTGACCCATTATGCCAAATATTAATGTATTTGTTTTCTAATGCATTAACAATTTCTGTAGGTCTTGTATGGAATCTACATATAAACATAACTCTTTCCAGCATCAGCAATGTTCTGAGACACGTAGCGGTACGTAAATAATATACAAATGAATGTTCATGGAAGGATATTTATATTGCTTATTGCTTACAAAGATACCTATTACTATTTATTACACTCAGATTTTCAAACGAAAACTAAATTCCATTTGCATTCTGGTATAATGACCTCGAATGTCATATTTTTAGATGCCTATGAATAGCTGATGCATATTTAGTTAGTTCAAGTGCTCCGCTGTGCATCATATGATATAATAGAAGCACCGACAGTTCGTCTCTTTGAACGCATTAAGACAGCTTTATATTTTCCGGCAATGTTTACAGGAACCATATTGAATGATTTCAAGAATATATTATCTAAAATAGAACCTTTAAATATCTATGAAAATATATTTTCTTTAATTATTGTAAACAGTCTAGAGTAAGTAGAGAAGTAAATTATTGGCCCTCAAAATGTTAGACACAATGAATTGCTGTATCTGCCTTTCTCCCCTTTTTCAAAAGTTAGAATAAATATTGGTTAAATGAAGTCCCTTTCTTAAATGAAGGATGTTTTTTTGCTTTCTCTTGAAGAAATTCAGTACAAGAGAAAATGAATACAAAATATATAAGACCTTAAATATACCAAACAACATATTTCGTGCCACCATAAATGCGTTTAAAATCCCTCTTCTGTTACGACGCCTTTGTTTAGTGATTTGACTATAATTACATATAAAATACCACATATTTCTGAGCTATGTAATTTTGTTCCGCCTTATGCAAAACTGCTGCTTTAAGAACACTTTATCGCGGTAAAATATCTTCACACCTGTTCACTTTTATTCAAATAAAAACAAAAAATTATGCCTCTAAGTAACAAAGTAACATTCACTTTTGCCATTAACACTAAGAATAAAGTGCGGTAAAATATAACCCTCTTTACGAACTAAGCCGTTGATCACCTGATATACCGATGACAAACCTGTATTAAGACAAGGAACGGCGAAAAAATACAAGTAGGCAGCTGTTGCTTGTAAATTATAAGGTGCTAAGTAATCCTTTTATGAACAGCACCATTCGAACGTCAATGAACTAATGCCTCCTTGCAAAAATTTTTGATTGACGAATCAATTATTATTAAATATTGTCATGTAGACAATCAGGTATCGTGAACGTTTAAAGTAAATCGTTTATTCAGCAATAAATTCCAGTATATTTTCGATTTTGTGCGTATATCGCGCTCGGTGGTAAATTGAAGCAGAAGATGAAATGACAGTAAGAGTAGGTATACAATATAGAAATGTGGGTGGTCGCAGCTGTATTGAGAATGAAACCTATCTTTGCCTCTTGAACATACTTATTGATATATTCCTTTGCTCCACGACAACTGAATTCCGTTGTATCACCAGAGGATATTTGAATGTCGTCGGACGTCCATATTCTCACATAATAAAATACTTCCAACTTGTTCCAACAGTTAAAACTGAATTTTATTACAATCAATAAACTAAAAAATGTTTGCTGATAGTAGAATACTACTAGCACGACGAGAAATCTCGCTGAAGAGATGTTACTGTCACTGACCCTAATTTTGATTGATGGAATGAGTTTAACCGACAGCATATCCATATGCTAATAGTCACGTTGACATTTTCAAAAGAAATTTGTAGGTTCAGTACGAATTGTGTCAATTTGTATTTGGGAAAGTTAATAAAAAAACGGCTCATTTGGGGTCATTTTAACTTATAATTTTACTCATTTATTTCAACTTGCTACTTTACACACGATATTTTATGTGAAATTGGTCTCCGTTTTTGTACAATGAACATATCTTTCCGCAATTAATGTCTTAAGTATCATTAAGTTAAATCATCTGGTTTTTAGGATTTTACAAAATCCACTGTGTATACTTAAACTTCGCAGTTAGATCGAGTGTGTTTATCAAAGATGCATGATACAATTATTATTGTCATATATTGAAAAGTGTGACATTGATAGTGTGAATGGTATAGCGAACAGATAAAAAGGTTTTATCCTTTATTGAACACTATGTATTGCCTGACATTTGTTTATAATTTGGACCGATTTAGCTTTACACAACTCATTATTGAACGTTTATTTTCTTTTAACTAATAAAAAATTAAATAAGAAAATAAGCCGTTGCTACAAAAGGAATTTATGAAACTCTATTTTGGAGCAGGAGATTGTCAAATTTGACAGTTAGTATTTTACGTTATCCTGCTTCTAGAGATCCCAAAACATTGGGTCTTTTACTTAACTCCTCTTTAAGAGAAGTTAAGGAATGCTGACGGAAATTTAGTGAAAAATTTACTACACAATTAACAAAATTATAGTCAATGTCTTTAATAGTCTCTTATAGAATAACCCAAGTAACATTGTCAGACACAAATTCGAATCAACTTGAATCAATAGGAAGCAATTTCAAAACTAATTCAATTTTTTTGTATACCATTAATCAATCACTGTCAAATGTTTTCTGAAAAAATAATGGATTTGTTTTGTCTACACGGTAGTTTAACAATGTGTCCACAAATTATTGTAGAAAAAGTTTTCATGCACATATGCATATTTTTTGTAAATCATGTATTCCAATTTTTTTTTAACAAATGATAATGTTAGTCATTTTAATTATTTATATAAGCGAAAAGCTATAAAAATAGAAATTTACTGAAACGACTGTTTCAGTCGTATCAGATGATTCCTTAGCTGGCGTGTTCGCTGTGTCTTTTCGCTAGAAAAAATTAAAAACTTGGCATCTATTAAACTGCTGGGTATTGATCGTTTCTTGAATTATATTTCAGTTTCTATTCTCTGATTTCTTTTGAAAAAGTGATGAAGCCGGCGCATGCTAATGGTTTGGGGTTTTTGGATGTCAGCCATTATGAAAGTGAATTTCGTAACGACCATTTGCGGCATAAGAAAACACCGTTTAATTATTATAGTAGTGACTTAATAGACATAGTGACCAGAATTAAAACTTATCTGACAGCTGCTGATTATTAGTGTCCAATATTAGTAATATTAGAAAGAAAATTTCACACGTCTACTTTAAAACCAATAAGATACCTTTATTTTGACTCTACCACGGCAACCAGAAAAATTTCCGGAAATTTTTTCGTGGCGAGGTGATAATTAAGTGGAAATTATTTGACACTTGAGAAGGTAAACAAATATGATCTACACATTGCCATCTTATCGATTGCGATATACGATTTTCTTTGCCAAATCGCGATATTTCAGTATACTCTTATTAAACTCAACGTACATACGCTTCGAACTAATAATTAACATCTACTATGACAGAACCGTTTAAACAAAAATGACAAATCAACCTAATATGTCAACGACAATACCTTGGGCGTCTTCGTAACCAGTGAAATTAATTTAAAATGTCAGGTTTTTATACTTGGGATGTGACATTTTCTTACCGAATACCACGCGAGCGTAAATTATTTTCGGATTTTTTTTTTCGATCACGAATATTTTAAGAAAATTATCCTTCATCACTGCGGGATAATTTTCAAAATATTTGTGACCTCAAAAAAGTTTCTGGAAATAATTTAAGTTCTTAAGATATTATAAGTGAAAACATTCAAATGAAAGAAACATTTTCTTTATTTTAATAAGTACAAAATATATAAGAACCGTTTGAAATTTTTAACTTACAAATTTGCAAAAATGGGTATTTAAAACTACATTACGCATTCACTAGCTGTAAGATTTTTGTTGTCCATTTAATTTTGTCAATTTTGTGTCCCGGTTTTTGGTATACCCAGAATAAATTATATGAATTAATAACAGGTCCTTTTCGAAACCTAATTATTAACACATTTTCGTTCACATATTTAGAATAATCAATAAAAATAATATGCAACCTACACGAAATAAAATCGAGGATGTTTAATACATTTTAGCCAATTACCTAATTTTCGAAACTACCAAAGTTACGCCTAGTGCCACTCCAATTGAAACATGACCATTTTCATCGATGATTTATTGTAAACATTTATAAAAATGTGTCTTAAATTGCCACTTTCATATATTTACTTTAGTATGGGAAAATCCACAATAGCAAATATATCTCGAGGGTAACACAAATAAATAGTTAACGGTAATTATTATTCTCTGATTTAGTTAAAAGTAAAAACTCCACATAAATTAGACATTCTCAAATTCCAATTCAAAAGATGTTTGGAAGGTACACATTGAAGATACTTTGACAACCACATTACCCACAGACATGTCCCTCAGAAGCAATCACACTAAAAAATTATACCTATAAATGCTAATCTCTCACATTAACACCAAGTCTTCCCATCCTGGATATGCAGGCGAAGTTGGTTGCCAACCGATCCTTGCGAACAGACCTTAATATAAAATTGTCCGGCAGAATGGGGATTTGAACCCACAACCTCTGGATTAAGCGATCGACTTACTAAACTCTGAGCCAATAACCCGATCAATAATGAATTGGGAATTGCCCCAATATCCTTCCATATCCGTATCCATATTATTTGCACCTAATTTCAATCCTAATGTATTGAGTAAAAGGGAGGGTGTGCAATTGATATTCTATACATATAATGTTGACACACATTGTGGTAGTTCTGGTAAATGTTTACAGAAAATTGGCAGATGGTATATTTCTTCTAATGTAAGTGGAATTTCCAACAGCTGTTCCAATTTGGTTTTATATTTTGATAAGCCACTACATATTATTCTTGTAAATGTAATTTATTAGTCTATGAAACAGATGAAAATTAAATACGTACGCCAGCAAGTAATATGCGGAAACCGTGTTCCCTATACTTAATAGATAATGTCTGTAACTTATTTGTGGTGTATTTTGACGATTCATAGTTTGTTTCTTTTGGGATTACACCACCTGTAAAATAACAAAAAGCAGAAAACCAGAATATTTAAATATAATAATAAATTTTATTTGGACATATTTTAGAATATGACATGTAATATTATAGAATTTTGTATAAAACTGAAAAATCACTGATAAAATTTAGTCAATATATCAAATATTATTTTATCACACGTTATACAGTGGTTTTTTGGGGCAAACTTTAGAAGTTTGCCTTGTTAACCACTTTGAATATTTAATTTGTATACTTCTGGTTTTCTGCTTTTTGTTATTTTACAGGTGGTGTAATCCCAAAAGAAACAAACTATGAACCCTATACTTAATGTTTGAAATTGATCAAACTGAAACATATTTTTTTATTATGTACTCATATTAATTTATTATACATCTGAAATATACCAACTTATTTAAATGCTTTAAACAACCAGGTCGCCAAAATTAAGTCTAAGAATCCAATATATCTTTAAGTATAAAATAGTAGATATATATAATATGAAGTAAGTGTAAGATAAATTAAATTACCCCTTCTAATGGCCGGTTCCGCAATGTATTTTAACCATCAGTTTACTGAGTAGTATAAGTTTAAATTATGAATTTTTTTACACTTTACCTACAAATATGCACAATGCACATTCTCAACTTATTGTTAGTTAACTATGGGTTAAGTAACGGTAACCATCTATTGTGAAACCAGTCCTTGGTAACATTAGTTTTAGTTAGAACTTATTAATTGTTTCATTTTACAAAAGAAAAATTGATAAATTGTTAATAAATGAGTAAATAATACATTTAATACAAAAATTGGTTGTTAGGAAGATGCAGTTATATTTATTTTATCAGCACAAAAAAAATTTATTATTAAATCACTACAGAACAGTAACCGATAAAACACTAAAGAAGCACTAAAGAAAATAACCATCAACCTGTATTTTTAAAAAGGTCAATGTTATAATTCAAACTGTATCTATAAATAATATGTGTGCCCTCCATAAAATGTGTCTAGCGAATATATTTTTTTTAAACTTTTGGTAAACAAATAAATTAAAATGAATTGTTCCACCATATAGAAGCGACCTTTCAATTAGCAATGCATTATCATTAGGTTATTGCGATATATTCCTGTTGTATAATTTGGTGTCATGACAGCAACTGATTTTTTATACTATATAAAACGCGACTTATTAATTATTGCGAATATCGTGCTTACTGTCCAAAAATGTTCAATTATTAAATAATTACATAAGAAATGTAAAAAGCAATTAACAATAGACGTCTAATTTGTTTAAATATTGCACAAATAGAGTTTGCCATTGACAGCTAATTTGTTATTGTTTCTAAGTAATTAATACCATTTTTTCATTGAATATTTTAACACGTCAATAAACTAAAGATTAAAAAATATTTTAATAATTTATCTTTCAGATAGAGAGATTTTTTTTTAATATGTGCTAGAAAAGGTGAAAGCTTAGTACCTAGTTCTCATAGTTTGCATGCCCCAAAATTGACTACCAGTTATTTTATGCAACTGTGGCTAAACCATAATTTACTTATAATCAACGCGTAGAAGTATACATTAATATCGTTAGTTTCAAATAACGTAATGCAAATCATAATATATAAATTGTTTTTTCACCTGACCGTAAGTCAAATTGATTAAATTACTGGGATATCGGCCATTCTTTATTATTACCAAAGTTAAGGGAATTATATATTATAACTTATATCGTGTAAACTTTGTTATTACAGTGTTCTTCTTTTCTGAGATTTCGGCTTATTCAACCATCTTCAGAGAACCCCAACATACTTTTTTTGTCCTTCCTTTAAAAGTAAATATAAGTGTCAAACTATGTTTTCAATAGACAGTAATTAGTTTTGTAAAAATGTAACTTGTAGTTCTCTGAAAATGGTTGAATAAAACGAAACGTTAGACACAAAGTCAGCTCTCTTTGCTATTACTACACATTGATCTATATCCCTCCTAGGAATGTAATGAATATTATACATAAATATAATGAAGTAATATATCATTTTGCGACAAGTGAATAAGTATTTCTCTATGATACAAATTGGAATGTATATTATTTATTTAGTTTTGCTATACTAACGTTTTTTTTTATATAGGTTATAACTATAACTATTTATAGTATCTAACACATTTATCTGATGTTAAAGTTAATAATTATACCAACTTGCCTAAAGCAAAATCACGAAATTACTGTGTTAGTAAGATGGGCCGGCTCAATGCTCTCAACCTGGGATACTGCTTATATTTAAACAAGACCCACCTAACCTATTATTCTATTACCACTTACTGTAGATGATCCACAGTTTAGGAATAGGGGAAATCAATTCTTGGGAGTAATTTAGTAAAAAATATTTTGATCCAATACTACATAATCTTTTGCTAGGTTAATTAAGTTAATTAATTTGCTAGAGCCTCCGTTTTAATTAAGATCCCTAATAATTATTTTAATATTTCTGGCTAACTCTTTATATCCATTTCCATTACTGTGGCAATATCTTCACGTTTCTGTTAGACGAGTCTATTTTAGCAAATAATTTAATGAATATTATCTTTAATAAAGAATATACCTACATATTTTTTCTTTGTACACCATAAATCATTCGATGAAACATTAACAAATTAAAATACTTGCTAAAAAAAAAGTTCATTCACGTCAAGTTTAAAGTGACGTTTTTAAGTTTTAAGTTTTAAGTTTTAAGTTAAGTTTATATAAATAAATAAAAACTTGACAACGCAGAGAAGGGTTGCCAAATATAAAACTCTTTGTAAGTGGCAAATGCTATGTTAATTTATTGGTCATTTGTTTATCGAATATTGAAAACAATTAATTACTGAAAATGATTTTAAACTTTAAACTTAACGTGAATGAAGGCTAATAAGTGTTAGTCCTATATGCCTCTGATTTTAAACGCACCAGTATTTTTAATACCAACTAATAGGTATTAGAAAAGGATTTTTACGACTTTACTCTAGCCTCTAATTAGTTAGATATGAGTTTTGCTAGTGATTTTTTAAAAAAATAACTGCAGAACAATAATTATACTGTGCCTCCTTCCTGTCATAATTAAAATTAAAATTGCCTTGACCCTTTCTTACATTCTTATGCCAACTTAGTGATTTTATTATTCAAAACCAATATTTAAAATTGTTACCTTTCACTTACTGCAAATTTTCTTTCCCAGAAAACACACATTCATAACTGTCTACCGGGCATAGAGAATTTGGTATTCATCGAACTTTTTGACCATCACATTATGAACGAAAATTACGCTACGGGATTCTTAAATCATTGTATAAAAAAATTACACGCTCTAATAAGTTTATCGAAAAGCGATAATGTTGAAGAATTAATTCCGCAATGATTTGCAAAAATTCTGTACATCCCACAAATATGTATATAATTTAAAAGGCAAGTACACCCTTTTCTATATGTATAAACTTATATATAAAGCTTATAAAACAATAATGTATCTAGTCCAAAAATATTAGATACAATTCGTTGCTTAAAAAATCAAAAACTAAAGGATTTTTTGAGGTTTTTTGATGAATTTATCAAGTTGACAAGTTGGTTATAATGTTTTTTTTTTTGTTTAAAAGTGAAATAGAATAGAGCATGAATAAAGATTCTATAAATTATTTGTATATCTAAGAATATACTTTAAAGTACTCTAAACCTAGCTGGGAATTTTGCCACAATTAAATAAAAAAAAATATTTAAGGCCTGTACTATTATTATGGGGGTAAGTGGGAGCTGAAATGTTTCGAAATTGAATCTATTATGGCAAATAAATAATTTATTTGTTATTGACTAACAAACGGAGATGACAATCTACTTTACAAGTTACTACATTATCCAGAATTGAGAGCCCAAAAATATGAAAATAATTGGAGGCACATTTTCTTCCACTTTTTAGTTTTAAAATGTATTTCTTAAACATATATGCACAGATATTTACTAATTATTTTTAATACTACGAGTTTCGTTTATTGTTGTGTTACTCTTCAAATTAAAAAAATATTTGATCCAAGGATCCAATAAATAAACATGGGGAATAAAAATATAGAACCATGCGCTAGTTTATTAATAAATAAAATATGTAAGTATATTAATTATATTATTTTTTCTGTTTATCATATTTCATTTTACTTTAATTTTATGGCGAATGTACGTACATATTTCGCACCAAAACAGGAAACCAAATTAATTCGATTGTCTGTAAAAATTACAGTAATCCTTGAATCGGACCGAATTGGAATTTATTATAATTATTTACCATTTTTATTATGCTAGTAAATGAATTCGGGAGGCTGTATTAATTTAACTACAGAATAAACAACAAGAGCCTGTACTGCATGTACATAACAATAACGAATTGAGTATAAAAATACACTTTGATATAATGCGTTACTTCAAATTGTTTTTCTAATTATTAGTATGAGTGTGATATACTGAAATATTAACGTATTTTTCTCAACAAAGCAAAGTTACTTCTGTATAGTTTGTGTTATGTTCGTAATATGAAAAGCCATACGATGTTTCTCCATTGTTGACATTTTTGTAACTTTACTAATACCTGCATATTTTAATTTTCTATATTATATATCTATATGTCTATGAATGTATATCTATTCAATACCTCTTCATATAAAAAAATACAAAATTGCGATATGGAAATAATAAAACTAATAATAATGTAGGTTGTAGTAAATAAATAAATCTTAGGAGAATATTAAAAACCAGCTCAAGAAATACACAACCATCTAGTGGTACACAAGTAGCTCACAGCTATATAATTAATTCATGTCATTGAAGGCTTCACAAGCAATCAAAGCCATTCCTTAAGCATCAATTGATGATGAAAAATAATAAACAGGTTTTGAAGCTTAATTTTCATAGACAGAACTTTATCCTGTTATTTTATGAAAGCACCCCTCATGGAGGAAATATAGTTTGTGCAGGCTATGTCATTAGTGTTTGGGTATTTCACTATCTAGTGAATAGAGTAATTCATGGAGGAATAGAAAATATTTCTATGATTTTACAAATTTAGTTACCTCTACCAATTTCTGTTCCGCTGATGATCCTAAGCGTTGATTGAATAAATATGATCGATCCTAAGTTAAGTCTTTTGCGCATCTTAATTGAGTTCAAATATATAATAGGAGAAAATAATTTTAACTACAGGAAGACTATATATAAATACACAATTATTAATGGTTAGAAATTTAAAGACTATGAAAAGTTTTAATTAAAATTGGAAAAATCCTCTAGAAAAATTATTGAATATTTGTTATTTCTCTGTACTTCATGGACAACCAGGACAACTTGTTTTTACTGAAAAATTTGTTAGAAAAACTGATCCTGCTTCCTTCCTTCGTAAAGAGAAATAGATAGGTAATTAATTTTCTCAACATTCTTTCCATGTATGGCTCTGATAAGTGGGGATTGCTTTGACATTTTAAAGTGCTTAAAATGTGTTGGAATAACATCTATATTACCTATGAAACAAGGACCTACCTTTATATATTATAATCCAAAATAAATATAATGAGTTAGTTATAAAGGATAGTTTCATGAAAGCATTCAATCACAGTCACAAGTATCACTAATTCTAACCACCTATCAGTACGTATACAAAGAACACACAACTATTCAATTGGTCTATTTTAAAATTCTTCAAAGGCACCACCCACACTAAAATCTAAATTCTTCCATTTAACACAACAAATAAATGTCATCAACGAATAGTAAATGTCATCACGAACACAGCGATGTTCTTCGTTCAACGTATCGTGCAATAATAGCAGCCGGCACCGACTTCGTCTGAGAGAACCCCGAACGGCTGATCAGAGATTGCTGTGAATGCACTCGTCGGCGCGACGACCAGGTTTTGCTCCTTGTCTCCCCACAACGAACCGACAACGTTAGCTTACTAAGCGGTAGACAGAAAATGAAAAATGTACAAGAATCCGACTCTTGCTCCTGTCCTCGGTGTCCGGAAGATTTTAAAACTGTCATGGTTAAAACAGAGCAGTAGTTGATATTCGTTGAAGAATAAAAAAAAAGTTGAATTAATAACTGGAAATGGTAAAAAATAAAATAAGTGATGTTGGGCCCAAATGATCAGCAACCACAGAGCAGAGAAGTCTGCAACCTAGAAGTGTCACCAACCTAGCAACCTCTGGAATAGTGATCGATCAAGTTAACAAATATATTCTCGTGAGAAAGAATTTTTACTAATAATCACAGTTAATTGGAAAAAATTTGCTTACTTAAATTTGATTATATGAAATATCAAATAAATAGCCAATTCTAATATAGATTTAATGTACATGCGCAATTATTTCATCTTATTTGCAATTCAACATGCATCAGTTTTTGGAATATCAGTTGCAAGATCTAGGGAATCTAAATGTTCAAATTTTGGGCTGCTTCTATATTCAATTCCCCTAAATGACTCTTAAGATATAATCAAGATATGTTTTTTGACTATGCAAAACTTTATAGTTTTAGATATCGACATCTAAGTAGGCGTCCTATGGTGTTCATACAATTAGCACACTTGATTCTTACTAAATATAATTATGTGAGTTTGGCAAGGAAACTGATGAAGGCTGTGTGTACATATAGGGAATGGTCGGACCACCTTAGTCGAACATTAAAAGTAGAACTCACAGATCTCTGTTGTAGAGCTACTGGCTGAAGGGAACGAAAGTTTTTGTCGTATTTGTATAGCATCGTATGGGATAACATGTACAGTATTTCAAACTCTTCGCAACTCCCCAGTCAGCTGATTGGGCTGACCACCGAAATACATACGTGTTGTCTGAACGATTTCGACTGGTCTGACCATGAAGAAATTTAAGTTATACTTATTTTATCACAGGCAAGGCGTTAGATAAGTATCTATAAGTTATAATAAAAAAAATATCCAGGTCCAGTAAAATAACTTAAAGTAAATTTGTAGACTTTCTTATACGTCAGTCTGAAAACCTACCTTACCCCAAGTAACCTTATTTTTATTCTTTCTTACGTTACGCGGTGTTAAAAGAAATTTATCAAAATTAACACTTAGCTACCGGAGAATACAATGTAATTAAATTATCAGTGTAATAATCAGTATCAATGTAATTATAATTACCTACAACGGATTGCGATGTGTAGCCGTTGGTAATAGTCTCGCAGTAATCTGCTTATGATAAAATAGTTTCAATTAAACCACTACGTCAGCTAACACTTACTATCGTATCCTGGCGGTTTGCAGATTCCAAACAAATATTAGGTATTCATAATACAATCCTCCTTAGACTAAAGTCTAAGGAGGTTTGTATTATCTTTTATATCTTTTATTTTTCTCCCAAATTTAACCGTGACCTTTTACTACTTATACGACGCATTAGTAATATTTGTCATTAGTAACCTTTTCATCCCCTCAGATGGGCTGACAAATAAAAATAATACTGTTTTAATGTATCCATCCATTGTATCCATTAATCATTTTAGAAGTACTTTTATGTACATTATATATTTTATGTATTACCTTACAAATAAAATACTGAACCATTGCACACGGTCTTTTAGAAATGTATATTCCAACGAAGTCACCTTGCCTATAAGGAGCTGGAGACTTAAAACGTCTGCAAAAGGAAATATTTTAGGTATAAAACCTAGGCGTAGCTATAATTTTTTTTTTTGCGATAACACTTTCCAAAAAAGTATTTTTTTAACGTTCATCTTTTACAGGGTACAGGAAAAACTGGTTCAATCTAATAATTAGCATGGGAAATAAGAGTATTTTTTAATTGAGGTACCCAGTTTAGGAGACGCTTAAATGCCGAAAATTCGTAATAATTCAATTAAACAATGTCTGTACTAATCTGTCTTCCCAATTTCATTTAAATTAATTGATGCGTTCGAGTTCCAAATTAAAGGACATTTTCTGAAAATTTATCGCCTTCTAGAGTATTAATGTATTATACATGAAGACATAGTAGTACATATTTCTACTCCGAGAACTCATGGATACCCCCGGATACATGCATTTCTGAGAAAACTTGGAGATAGATGTTTAATAAACTAAGCAAGAAGATGAAGAACAAAATCATATCACAATGACCTGCAATTATTCCCAATCTTCACAAAATATATTTTTGATGTCGTCAACAATATTTTCTATTATTAACCATGCTACGGTCCATAAATATCGAATGTCAATGTACTGATGATGGACTTTCAAGAGTATGAAATTAATTAACCGTTATCTACTGTGGGCGTAGATGTTCGAATGAAGAACAAATGGAACTTTCTCAGACTTATCTTGCATTATTTTACTATATCTGTTAGCGCATGTGTTAAAATCATGACAAATATTGAAATATTTTCTATATCTGTTCTCTTCTCTCTATGAAATATCCGTAGAGAATAAAAGCTTAAACCACATAATCAAGTACTGACATTTCCAAACGGAAACTGTGACAAAAAAACAACAAAATGCCGATGTAATATGCTCAGTAGTTCTCAGTAGATTATCTGAGAATTTTTTGAAATAATATACTGATCAATATATTAAAATTATATTGTATCCATTTTACTTTTAAATTTTGTACAATTTAAGATTTCCTTAGGCTGAAAAAATAAAAAGCTCCCGTTGAGAATAATTTAGGTATTTTCATTATAAAAGAAGGTCAACCTTTTACATTACGCGGCGTATCTGAAATTATATAATTCATCTGTCGGTTACTAAGCTGATTAAGATATTAAGCCCTGCAATTACGAAGAGGGACATAAAAATACTAAAACAATTCAGCTTGGCCCTCAGATCGTTGAACTGTTTTCAGTAAAAATGCCACGCCTCCAATACTAATGAAATAATTCCACACCCTTTAAGCTTCAACGCATAAGCTCACTATAAATATAAACATTTAAACAAAAGAATGTTCGCGGCTAATCCAAATTTAACTGAAGGGAAGCAATACACTCGACAAAACTATTCTTTATAAAAGGAAGAAGTTGGTTCATCCACCATCCTGCGTTTGAACACTACTGTTTTATATAAAGTTGGTTGAAAAATCAGGGTATACATGATCTTACTTCAGTATTTGTTGAATAATATTTTCGTTAGAAATGTAACACGTGCCAATATGTTTTCCGGGAAAATCGAAACTTTTTTGTGTAATTTGTAGTTGAAATTATTTAAATTATAAAATCAGTTTGTCTTATTTTTCTTGTAATTTTTAACAATTCTTAGATATTAAATTTCCTGCCACATATGTATCTGAAGAATACATATAGGATTGCTACAATTTCAGTTTTGTCAGTAAAAAATATATTTTTTCACTAAATTCAATACAAAAGGTATACGATCAAAAATAATTATTTTAACGTAATGTAGGCGCTTGTTTAATATTTAATTATTGCGCAAAATAGATGTTTTAGGCATATATTAAAAATAACAAGGTTATTCCTTTGCGTACCTAGGTCATAGGTAAGGACGAAAAATAAAAACTTTATTATAATAATAATAATAATAATATCTCTACCCCTCATTCTAATAACAAGGATTAGCCCGAAAGTCTGACACTTGTTTGGGAGAGGGGGCGGCATATTATTATTTCGCGGGCCGCATTTGCGCCTCAGGAACGGCTTACGTTGGTAGGCCCTAACCACCATTCAGTGCTGGAATGAGGGAAACCTGGAAAACCTCATTAGTTAGGGGGACAGTCAAACATCAACTGATTTTAATCTCTCACATTAACACCAAGTTGACATTCTTCCTATCCTAGGCCATCGCTAGGACAGTTGCCAAGCCATCCCTGCGAATAAGCCTTGATCTACGAGTAAACAATTTAATTAAAAATTGTTGGTGGAATGGGAATTAGAACCCACGACCTCTGGGTTGAGCGATCGAGACGCTAAGCTCTGAGCTTCCGGCCCGATTGAACTATAATATTTTATAATTTCATGAATAATGTATGTATCTCTTCGATAACTTTTTGGCTTAATTCCTATACCTATAAAGATATAAAGACAAAAATCTATAAGAATATAAAATAAAAACTATATATTTTTTGCGTAGCTAAATATTTCTATATCCAGGGAATATCAAAATAAGAACGACGTTATCAAATTCCCTACCTAATGTTTTTCTCCCCCATTTATCGCAGACAACTTCTAATAGGGACATTTGTGACCACATTATGGTCCAAAAATAAAAGTTTACCACCTTATTTTATTATAGAACTGGGGTGGAAAAGGAGGGTAATATAATAAATTTACCAGTTTGTATTTACTTTAAGTTTCTAACAAACAAGGTAAATGATATGATATATACGTAGTAGGTATAATAGTGATATGTGATTTACACAAATTGAACTTAGTTATTTTCTCAGCAACTACATGAAAAAAAATCAAACATAATGAAAAACGTGATAATAAAATGCATTTATATTGTGTGGATATAATAGCTATATTTATTACGAGTTCTTTTGTTTTTGATATCTTGAAATTTGAATCCTGATAATTATTATTTCCTAAAATTACCTGACATATGTAAAAAATCACAAAAATGTATTTGCTTTACATTACGCTTGAGTCATGAAAGAATACTTCTTCTATTTTTGAAATAATTTATTTCTGATACATTTTTTGTGTATTTCGATTGGCGCTAGATTAATTATTTTAAAACATAAATATCTAATATCATCAACATGGAAAGTTGGGAAGAATAAAGTTTATGTGGTATGAAGAATATTATACCACATTAAGTAATGATAACGATCCGTTAAATTAAATTCAAATGAACACATGTACGATAATAATAATAAATAAATAATGCAAAATAATTGAAAAATCCTGTTAAAAGCAAATAAAAAAACAGTTAAGCATTTACATCTTTCTTTATATAGGAATTAAGCCAAAAAAGAGATACATTATTATTCAAATTTCAAAATAATTGGACACGATGGAAGAATCATTATAAAGTAGTTGAAAGAGAAGAAAACAAGGAAAGGTTGGTTGACATATTCATTTAATTAGTACAGTTTAAAGTACCTATATATCTCTACTACAAATATTTGTATAGGACAGTCCTTTTTTATGATGAGAATGCAACATAATAAAAAAAATGCAAAAGTTACGGACAAATTAATTGCACAGTCTCGACCTACTGTTTCAAGGCTAGGTTGATGGTTCTATCGTGTGCTATCAGATTATAATTCTGTTAGCACATGTTTTCGAATTAGAAGGTGATCTTGAAATTTTGCCTATTTCAACAAGACATTTTATCTTTCTTATTTTGAGATATATAAAATGTGTAAATGAAAAATTGTTTTAAGTATATGTGGAATGCAGTGAAGTAATAAATTTCTTTCTATCTGCTTTTGTTTTTGGACTACGGAATAAACTTATTTTTCTGATGGACTGCTCTTTATTACATTTCGTAGAGTATACCTGCCATCTAAACTTCGCCTTGATACTCTTCGTCTCTGAGTAACTTTTTCTTGTGGTTGTTTTCTTCACTGCTAATTTATCTTCAATTTTGCAGTCTCTGATTTGTTTCAGTTTTTTTTTTTCAGCTTGATTCGGATGGGGTATTGGACCATACGTGTCTAATTAGGTTCTAATTTATACTAAAAGCTTTTACAGAACATAACTTTATCCACCGAAAAAACATTAAAACTGCCTAATTCTGGTTTGTCAGAATAAAACTCACACCGATATACCGTATCTTAATAATAAAGCCCTATACTACTTAAAATTGACAAAATTAAAACGATATATATGATTTAATATTTGAGAAAAATTTTCTCGCACTAGAAAGAAATTTGAAGCATTTGAGTTTTATCGCAGTCTTTGTGTTTTGATTTACTTCTGATAGTATAGATACAAGTTTCGGTTTTGATCGGATTTAAAAAATGCACGATTCTACCTTTTGATGTGTTTAAAATTTTTGCTTGATGAAGATCGACTACTATGTCAAGATTTCTTTGGACTGCTTTTTAAAGTTATTTTTCCATCTTGAATTGAAGTTAATTAATTATGGTTCATATAAGAGCATCATTAGATATAATGAATTATTTTAAGTAGCACTTTTGTTATATTGAAACATTATTCTGAGTAATTAACTAGCCTATATATAGTCACGCCATGTGTCTACTTTAACTTTAGTTTACTGAATGTTTCGATGAAGTACTCAAGATTAGTACAGGATGGCTCATTTTGGATAATTTTAGTTAGTTAAGTTTCTTAGGTTGTCTTTCTATAATTAAAAGTCAAAGAGAAAATAAAACCAATTTTTTTAAAACGAATTATCAAAATTGCCAGTATTAAATATACCAAATTTTCCAGTGATTGTTTAAAATCAGCGTTCGAAAGCTCTGCTATTTTTCCTTTTGTTTAAGATAAAGTGTGAAGTGAATTGTTAGAGAATATTAGGTACTATAGAAATTTTTTTTTTTTTTAACCAAAGTACCTAATACCTATATACTTACGGAGGCAAAAATTAATATAATTTTAAAGAAATTCATGAATTATACTCATAAAATATTTTGCAGGTACTTTTGTCAACAGATAACTTTATATGATCAACTCTATTGTTGAAAATATTTGCAGAGAAAGTAATAAGCAAACTGTATACTTTTATAACCACAAAAATGAAGTTGTTGTAGATCTAGATGGACCATTGGAATCGACGCCCCCGAATTGGCAAAATATGTATACTATAAATGCAGTTGTTTTTCTATTTATTCCTCTATGTCCTGTATGACATTTGGAAATGTCAAAAAATTAATAACGACTTAAAACTCAAAAGTGAATCGTGATACCGCATTTCTGATTTGACAGCTGACTTTATCGAAGTAGACAAAGAACTTGCTACTAGTTGTGTCCTTAAATTCACAGGAAATAAGTTAGCCTACAACCACAATGAAAATATTCCACTCTGTACATTCCATAAGACAACATTCTTGACATAGCTAATAATGTACCCATCGAATTAAAACTGGAGTTCACCCCAACTCCTATTGACGTGCAAGATGAAAAATATCTTCGGATTACTAATTTTAACAGACTCGAAGCGTTTTTTTGACGCAACCCTATTCTTAACTAAATAGGCTGACAAATTGGTTTTCTAAAGTGGTACTTATGAGGGTTAGGAGCTCTCGGCAAAACATTACATTAATCTTAAGAACCAGATTGACAGGCATTACCGTCAGAATAAATTTAAGATTAAATTCCATTTGAATGTAATTCTTCTTAAAACATCAATTGTTTTTTTATCTATACCTTTTAGGAAGTAAATTATAGTATTTAAGAGATTTCGATTCATTTCAGGAAAGGGGATACTACTTGTGGTATTATCTAGCTAGATATTTATTTTTAAGTGTGTGACTTTATATTTGGTTTTAGAACAATTAAATATAGGAGTCCTTTCGGAAGATGATAGGAATAGTACAGGACAATTGTGACCTGTATCGTTAATCAATGTTTTAATCCTTTGTGAAGATTTTTATAAAGACTTATACGGGGTAGGGTGTTTATTTTTCAATCTCAAACTTGAGGATCTTGGTTACTATCCGAGGTCTGTTAATTGACCAAAGTTGCGCATTTTCATGCTGATCAATTATGTGAAAAAATCATCGTATTTTCCAAGGCATCGTAGATCCAGGAGTTACAATAATCAACTCTGTTTCATCTTAAAGCCGCTATCTTGGGTCTTAAAATTTTTTATACATTTTTTTTTATTAAGAGGGTGTACCCTATGATATAGTCAACTCTTAACATCCTAGTCTAAATTCCAAAAAATCGACTTGAACAGTGCTTTGAAAATGAAATCAACTTCGTTTAATAATCAAACTTTTGACAGTTTAACCAGAGTTTACAGAATTATATAAGTTACCCTACTCTCGACTACGTGCCGCGTTACCTATTCCGCCCTCTTCACCCCGTCTCAGGTACCATTTGATACCCAGACATTTACATAGTGGCTCACGCTCGACCTGTAACGTGTTGTGTGCAATTGACATTAAATAAGAGAAACAAGTGATTATTTATTAATGTTTTATTTTTAAATAATTTTTCGTAAAAATGCCCGTAACATACTCCGATTTAATATGAATAAAAGCTTAAGGCATAATTGGTTTTGTTACATGACAAAATTTTACAAGTATTTCGTAGATCGGAAAATCTGTAGACAAATTTTTGTTATATTGAAACGTTATTCTGAATAATTAACTAGTCTATATAGTCCCGCCATGTGTCTACATTTTTGATACAGAAAATAGTATTTTTTTCATTGTTTCGTATATTTTTGCTTACACATTAGCGCGAGGGCCTTTGGTTTACGGAAGTTAGCTTTACAAATTAGTGGAAAGCACAAAAACCATGGAAATGATACAGCAATAGTTTGGAACCTTCAACCCTCAACAATCGCACTTTATGTAGACCTAAAACACACACAATCTAAATGCTCTGGTCTCCAATCGCCAACTCATAGTTCTTCACTTAAATTTTATTCCACCTTCCACTCACTCCACTGAAGCAGTTGAAAGTCCCGCCTGGGTTGGTTTAGGCTATGCTAATATTTAGTTACCTTTAGTGTTCATTACATAATATTAAATATAACTATACTTTGTAACGAACATTTTAATGTCGTTTCATTATGTTGACTATTATACACCCCGTAAAATACCCAACCTAATTGTTGGTGGCTTAAGTTTTCAACTTTTCAAATATACTGCGTTGGAATGCGATGATTGGCTAGTAAACGGTAGTCCCACCAAAAAATCAAGCGAACACGCCGGTGTGATTTCGGAAGTAACGAGAAAGTTCGAGGCTTCTACTATAGGCACATGTGAGTTATTTTACCTATTTGATATATATAATTTATTCACTTTCATTATTGTTTGAGATTATCATTATTAGTACAGAAATACGATCATAGCGATTTGTTGTTATTATTAAGTAATTATATTTCATATATAATCAGGATTTACCTGGATTTTAGGTAAATTATTAAGGCGTGGTCAGTGAGATTTTTTTTGTCACCCTATATGGTGAGAAGTAATACGATTCAGAATAGAATATAGTTTCAATATTACTTTATAAATTTGTGAAGCTGTGCTCTAGTCAGGAGATTATAGAAAATATAGTTTTTTGAAACCAATAAATTTGAGTTTTCTTGCCTCCATTTTGTTTGAATCGGATTGCGACTATTCAATACCACGTGCTGTTTGGGAATTAAGTTCCGTTATCTTATCTTTATTTTATCTTCTCTTATCTTAGCGTTATAATATATGATTGTGAGCTATAGAAAATTGCTAATATCGTAATTTCTGCACTAGATTAAGTAATTTATTACTTTGTAGAGATTTTAGTAACTCACTTGCACGCCGATTAGAAGACTGGAACCTGTTTCCTAATATTTGTAAGTTCATTGATTATTGATCTTTGGCAACAAATTTGTACAATAAATCAATAATGATTTTTATAACTTGTCACTCTGTCTTTGAAATATTAATGGAATAAATTTTCTCTTTTACCTAATTAGAGTGGTAATATTTCCTGACTTGCTGGTACATTCCCTTCAGGAACTTATTTATAATTTTTAATCTTGGCTACACTAGCCGTCAACGTTCATCTATATATTTGTAAACGTTGGTCACTCTTAACACAAACAATTCTTTGTATGTACTCTTCTGAGACGAGGCTGGTGTAACCTGACTCCAAGATCTATATCCTGCTAAAGAACTCTGGACGCTACCACCTGCAGATCCCTAGATAAGAGGATTGGACTTAGCCAGTACGTGACCGTCATCTGGACTAGAGCTCTAGCTTCCCCACTTGGCCACGGCAAGTCCACCTGGATCCAATCATCAGCAACAGGTTAAGGGTGAGAGTACTGACCTCTTAGAGAAGGAACGATATTTTAAGAGTGTCACTGAACCTCATAAAAGTTTTTGTATAGTGAGCCCAGCTTAAAATATCAATTTCACATAATTTTTTCATTTCTAGTAACTATACATCATTTTTAAGTTATTATTGTTTAATAGTTCCATAGCGTAACTTCACATTATCCAATTGTAATCCTATTTGCTTATTTGGTTATACTGAATTATATAATTCAACTACATTTTATATAGTTTTTTTGTCTCTTATATCTAAAAATTTTCCTGGTGCCCAAATAAATTGTCAACCCTCTAAGCAGTCGCTATTGGAGTAATGTCAGTGAACTTAAGCTAGTGGAATTGCACATCTGAAGTTCATTGCAACTTATAAAGATAATGTATGAAAGTATTTATTTGTGGTATTATACTCTTATTTATTTGGGTATTATGCCCCACTGAAAAATACAAAAAAAATAGTAATCAACCTGTGCGTTGACGGATCAGTCAAAGGTTGGTTTTTTGAAAATACGTTTACCTAATCAAGAAATCTCACACTAAATAGCAGATTAACAATATATAACATTAAACACCTCACTTAAAAACGTTTACGTTTCGAAAACTTTTCCGTTTTCGTTATGAAAACTTTACGTCTGACTGACGTACACACATTATTATTTGTAAGTAATAATCTACGTATGAAGAATGAATCAGACAAAATGGTAACGTGTGACTTTTTGAAAACCTGGTATTTGAGAACTGTTCTCAAGAGAGATTTTTCTCTAGTGTAAATATTACTTTCATTTTGGTCTAGTCTTAATTACTTTTTTCTAAATTGCTATTATGTTAATATGACGAGTGAATATGACGTCTGAATATAAAAAAACTTTCCCTGTTCCTGCATCTATAGATAGAAAAGAAAAACTGTTTAATATAGTAACCATTAAAGAATCAATCAAAGAATATTATTACAATAAATTCTAATGAATATGAACACACAGAGTTATTAATACTAGTAGAAGCTTTAAGCCTTAGTTAAATTTGTTTACATAAAAAATGGGGACGCCTCAACAATTAAAACCCACGTATGTACTCTGATAATATGAAGTGACAATAAGAATGTCATAAATAAATCAAGCCTAAGTTTTAGGGCCATTCAGTTTTTAGGACACGTTAATTTAGATATTTATATTTAGGTTTATAACGCCTTTCTAAAATCTAATAGAATCATACATTTATGCTGTTTATCTACTTCTTGTACAAAGTGATATTACATGATAATATTTTGTGTATGTTTAAGCGTAGCTGTTCGAATCTGACTACTTGGTTTTAATGATGTTGACCACCTTTTATTATAATTTTGAAAGTAGTTTTAATGAGTGATATCTGATAACTTTGATCGAGAATTAATTCACAAGTCCGGCATTAACGGTTTCAGATCTTTAGATCGAGCAAACTAAAGACTTTAATTATTTAGTTCAAAATTATTTAAAATTTCGTAAGAATGAATAATAAATACAATTTTTTATCTTATATGTCATAACACAAGTTTTCTGTGACCACAAACAACTTGAGAAAGGCTGCTCCCATAAAGAAATATCTTCAATAAGACTAATATTCTTTCTGCAAAACTGGAAAACCATTTCTGAGTGATCTGTTTAACATTAAAAACCTAATAAAAAATTAGTCAAGGATCAGCCAAAATATAGTTGCGAACTGGCTGTGAATGTGTAAATTATCTAATTTACACCCATATTTTATTCCAGGTTTCTGTATTATGTAATAATTTTGTAATTATTATTCACTAAAGTTATCTGAAAACCTTCTAGCTTCCAAATCTCTTGATCTTAATATTCAATGCTATTGCTTTCTTTTATTTACTCAAGTTCACTAAAATTACTTTAAGGTACGACTCAATTTCCACAAACTGTAATTCAACTAGAATTTGTATCAGTATACCAGTCCACCTCTATTTCTGAAACAGCAAAAATCATTTTTAGAACGTAGTAAGAAGCAGATAAAAATATTCCAGTTGTTCAAGAAATCTTGGAGAAAGATTATGAATTTCTTAGAGAAAAAATGTAGGATTTGATATCGCGAAGAATCGGGTCGGTGGCTCAGAGTTTAATGTGACGATCGCTTAACCCAGAGGTCGTGGGTTCGAAACCCCATTCCACCGGATAATTTGTAATTAAATTAAGGCTCGTATATTAAGGCATATTCGCAGGGGTGAGATGGCTACCACCCTAGCCTACGTGCCTAAGATGAAAAGAATGTCAGCTTGGTGTTAATTGAGAGACTAGCATCAGTTGATATTGACTACCTCCCTTAACTATTGAGACTTTTCAGGTTTACCTCATTCCAGCACTGAATGGTAGTTATGGTTTACCACCGTGAGTTGGTACTGAATAATAATATGCCGCCCCTCTCCCATGTGATTAGAATAAGGGGTAGAGATACTATTATTATTATCATTATTATGAATATTTTTGTAGATATTAGCCATACATTCTATTTAAATACTAATGCTTTACCATTCCCATGATATTTGTGATATTCCAAGGTACATAATTATTTTTAGCAACCTCTGATCTGATATGACGGCTGACGGCACACGTCAAATGCCGATGAATGAAGATGTTATGCTTAATGTTTTTTCATGTCTTTCAGTAATTACAGTAGAGCGCGCTGAATGAATAATATATTATTAGATGGATAAAAAATTAAAACCAACAAGTTTTTATTCAGAAAATAATGACGCAACCGACCATCCTACTAGCAATTTATCGATACCGTTTAGTAGCTTTCTTATAATAGTAAATGCCTTCCGCAAATATTAATAAAATAATGAAGAATACAATTTGAAATCTGAACGAAAAGCATAGCATGAAATCTATGTGCCATATTACTATTATTTTTTCCTTATATTACCTGAAAAGCAAATGAGTCGAATTTTTTTTTTTATTAATGAAGTACTATATATTCTTGCCAATTTGGTTAAAGCAATTTCTCTTAAAAACACCGATAGCCCTGTTACTGAGCACAACGCACAATGCACTTTGCTATTACACTGAACTTTTTTGTATAGAGCTGTTGTAGCCTGTACAATTACAGTAGTCGGTTTATTTAATTAGTATTATACAACTAAGAAATATAGTAAATGATTATCTACTCATCAACTTAACTAACAATATGAAAACAATTGCAAAAATTATCAGTGGTAATGGAATTAAAATTTTTAAGTTTGTTGCATCAATTCATAGCTAACCGTATATAGTAACTAAAAAAGTTGCAACATTAACACTTAACATGCTGATAGGTACTAAAAGAAATCATATTTTATTTTATATAAAATGTTGTGAAGATAAACAATGTACCATTTGAACAAAAAAAATCTTCTGCTGTTTCAAATTAATAGAATGGCGCATGAAAAGTCATTTTAATTTAGTCATACACACATACACCACAAAATTTTAATAGTTTAAAGTTTCAGAAAACTTTTTTCTTAAGATAATCATGTGTCATATTACTGATTGGTGATCGATTTCCATCACATTTATACATTGTTCAAATGAAGGCATAATCAGAGATGTGAAACCATTTTATAGTATAAACAACCAACTTATTTGTAAAAAAAATTTACAGTTAACTTGGCTATGATGAACCATGCCAATGACTGCTTAAATTATTCATGGTTCCAATGTTACCAAGCATGAGTTTCAAATGCTTCAGAGAAGCAATAATGCCCTTAATTATTAAAAAATGAAGATATAAAACCTAGATTGATGCGTATGATACCATTTATAAAATAAAGTGGATACTCGAAGCGGATGGTTCTTTATGAAACATCGTAAAAACAATTGTTTTGAAAAAAACATTGATCTCATCTCATCTCTAATCTCATTTAGATGTTCCAAGAAATATATAGAAAACAGTCTATATACTAGTATTTCGGCTTATTAGGCCTTTTTCAATAGAGTAACTGTCTATTACTGTAATAGACATTTACTCTATTGAAAAAGGCCTAATAAACCGAAATACTAGTATATTATGGAGTGTTTTCTATATATTTCTTAGAACATCTAAATGAGATCAATGTTTTTTTCAAAACAATTATTAATAATATGTGAGCTAACTGATCTATTAATGATAAAAACCAATGAAGTGATACCTACTTTCAAACATAGATGAATGAAACCCTAATGTAGACAAATGCAGCTTCCAGATTAAGTAAAACCTATGGTGATGCTGTAAAAAATTAATACTATATCGTGCTTAAACCTGAAGATTCAAAGAAGCGAAATGCCATAACCAAATCTAACCTATATGAAAATATAAACCAATGACAGAAAACATTAGTGTCAATGGTGAAAAATGTAAGTAATGGAGGAGTAATGATTCCTAGGAGGAATCCAACAAGTTTAAATTACATTATAGTGTTTCTACCAGCTAGGGATTCCGGGAAAGACTGGATTTTTTACCAGTCGTGAAAAACTGGGAGAAAGATGGGAACTATTATATGATAAAAAACCGGCAATTTTGGAATTTGTACAGATCTGCCCGTAGTTCATTATCATACATATTAAAAATCTATTATGAGCCATTCACCTATAAAATATAGATACATAGAATGTAGAATAACTATAAAAAAATTTAAATATTAAATTTAATTGCTTCACAAAATTATAATAAAACCCAACAGACTGACGTGATACAATGAGAATTCACAGGACCACCAGAACAGTTAACCAAAAGTGCACAGAATTTTCGTAAAATTTATAACAGACATAATTTAAAGAAAATTACATTTAATTAAGTAGGTATTAAATGTCAGTTATTATTTATAAGATATACAGTTATAAACTCTTATAAAGTTTAAAACATTTTCTTAATAATAAAAATTGATAGAAGCATTATTTTATGGGAAGTATTAAAAACCTGCAGCAATGTATTCTCATTAAAACAGACTGAAAATTAATTTATAGAAAACTCAAGGGAGGAATATATTCACATCCACTTAGAAATATGGAAAACTGAGCCAATATATCCGCAGGATTAGAAGCGTACGATAAGATCTAAGATATTTGCGTCGCCATTTCTCCAGCGTTATCTGGACAATCTTCAGGTTGGTGAGATATGTGGACGTTTCCAACAGACAGTAGCTAGGGAACTAGCCTACTGCGTTTTGTCAGCGACAAGCGGACTGTAACTTCAATTAAATTAAGTGGATTAACAACAATTAAATTATTGCCAATTGACCATATAATGCGGTCAACTGTTAAAGCTTTTACTATAAGCAGGGTTTAATTGAAAGCATTCTTCCTTAATACAATTGAGTTATGATAAATAAATTAATAGAACAGACAAATATAATTATCGTTGAAGGCCGGTAGCTATTATAGTATTCAGCTGAAATTACAATTTTTTTGCATAATAAATATATGCCATAGTCATAGGTTAGTCTTTATTTTTACGAAGGTTTGTTTTCTGTAGCGCGGCTCACCTAAAGGTAAAGCCTTTCTTGGAGACACTACTTATAGTGTTTCACTTAGGGAGGGAGACTGTTGCATTTAAGTACTTATTTCTGTTAAAAACAACGAACTGTTTATTTTTACATATTCGTGTGGAACCATAAATGCCATCCGTTTTTACGTATCTTTGGTAGAAATCGATGTAATGAGCAAGTGCGAGCATTTGGCTTCCTTTTTTGTATGATTCCATAAAAACATCGATTAACAAATAATGCGATGTGATATTAATAGGCTTCTTGATTTTGTCTGTAAAGGATATATTTCTTTATAAAACGTTGAAGGCTGCAAATCTCTATCGCTTTTCGTAAATTTTTTATATGTTGTTAAATGTTGATAGTTTTGCCTAATAATTTTATTAAATTAAAAAAACCACGAAATATAAAAAAAACTATTTTCCCTATCATCTTAAAATGTATCATTTTATACTAAATCGACCCTCCGGATTTCAAAAATGCAATCTGTTTCTACGTATCTTTGGTAGAAATCGGTGTACTAAGCAAGTACGAGCATTTGGCTTATTTTAGAGATATCAATACGATTCTTGACCTCACTTGTAATATATATATTTATATACCTGTAGGATAATATTTCTTTATAAAATGTTGAAAGCTGCAAACCTCTATCACTTTTCGTTAATTTTTTATATGCTGTTAAATGTTGATAATTTTGCCTCATAATTTTATTAAATAACTATAGAGAATTTGGGACGCTCAATAATTTTCGAGAAAATTGAAAATGTTTGTTTTGGGTGCCATCTATTTTTCACCCCCTAGGACCCATTTAAAGTCAATGATTTTTATACTGAGTAGTCTATATGAGATGCTTATTACGTGTACCAAAGGAGAATTTGGGACGCTCAATACTTTTCGAGAAAATTGAGATTGTTTGTTTTGGGTGCTATCTGTTTTTCACCCCCTGGGACCCATTTCAAGTCAATGACTTTTATTCTGAGTAGTATATATGAGATGCTTATTACGTGTACCAAAGAAAGATTTGGGACGTTCAATAATTTTCGAGAAAATTGTGATTGTGTGTTTTGCGTACTACCTATCTATTTTTCACCTCCTAGTGCCCATTTCAAGTCAGGAACAATATGGATTTATTTCAAATATTAAAAAATGAAAGAAGTGATACATAGCTGTCCCTGTATGAAGCGTCTGCCCAAATAGCAATATTTTGGGAATAGCTCTTCTACTAGTATGTACTAACCTAATGTATGTACAGTAGGTGTACAATGTATGTAGTATGTACCTAACCTCTCACTAACATATTCAAAATGATAAAAAATCTAGTATTGCTACCTAATCCTTGAAGTAGGAATGGTAATTATGGAAAGAAAAGTAACCTCTGTTGTCATTGATTTGTATATTTCTTCCTGACTCCTTTCTCATTAGTTGAAATCGGTCGCCCAGAAAATCCGACCAGTGGCAGAAAATATTAATTCGCGAATCCCATGCATAACACTACTTAATAATATATAATTAAACTTAATGTGTATTCAGGGATACCGAGAGAACTTCAGAACGTTTTGTTGTTACGAAAATTGCCTTGTTTCGCCATCTAAAAATCGATATATCGTTATGATTTTAGAAGGTGTGTGAATATCATTGGCTTTTTGCGCAGGCTTCCTAAAATACAAAAGTTGGGACAAACATATTAGATATTTTCAATAATATTCTTCTATAACTACAATATAGGAGAATGTTATAATCGTATTTGAATAACACAAAAACAAGTTATATAAAATAATTTCTAATAAAACTGACTTCAGGAGAAGTGATAGATTCTCATTGCTCTCTATACATCGATGGCTAGATGCAGCTTAATTACATGAGGCGATAACTGAACAACTGCGGTTGAACTGTTGCATTTCAATATTTACCGAACAATACATTGATATTTCTACAAACAAAAAAGCTGATACTGAATATGAAGAAATAACAAAACATTCACTCATTCGCAATAATTGACACTCCTAACAAAATTGTAGATACTTATGAAGATTCATGTATTATAGCGTATTTCTGAAAGTATTTGTTTCTTTTTGGAGAAGCACGACTTAATTTGTTTCAGTATTTATATAACAATAGTGATGGTGCACAGAGTCACTTCAGTTCGTGACATGGACAATATATTTAACTTAATCAATACACCGCACATTATTATTGTAGTATAGACTCGTTTGCTGGGAAGAGACCTTTTGATTGTTTTTTTCTAACCAGATATTGTGGTACTAAAATAGTCTGTATATGGCATACACGAAAAGATTATGGAAGTGACATCTTACAATACCAACTTTGTTTCTAAAAAGATACAAACGTCTGTAAATACATGAAACAAGAGAAATATTAGAATAATTATTAAGTCATATACATCTATTTCGGTAAAAGGATAAGTGTTCTAATAAATAATCTTAGTTTAACTATTGTTGGAACCACGTATCACAATGGAGCGAGGATTGGTGAATAAATTTTTTTAGCTCTCTTGATCCTGAAAAAATGTAAGAAGAATGTGAACAGTGTACAAAAGTTGTCAGAAAATCTAAAACGAGGCTTTTAAATTATTTTTATGGAATGCTGTTAATTAAAAGATATTCTAATTATAAAATAACGGATCCGGGTTTACAGTTGTTAGCCAGCTCATATAAAAAGCAAGGGTTTTTAAGGAACTTTCCACAACCTGCATAAAAACATTTCAGATATATTCTCAGGTAAAGAAAATATAATGTAGGGATGAAGAAGGAAATCAATGTCAAGAGCAGCCATTCCCAAGTATTTCGGATGCCACATATGACCATATTCATTTATATGACAAAATGTCTAAGAATTTATGTATAGTGCAATAAAACATCTATACAGCAGCGACATACCTATACAGGGTGTCCACCTAGTGCGCGTAAGTCCAATATCTGGGTTAATAAAAGAGATAACTTAATTTTTTTTTTCTACAGGGTTGTCTAATATCCCGAGCTGCACAAAATGAAAATATATTTACATATTCAGGGTGTTCAGTTTTTCCTGGACAGTTACCAACTTCATTTTTTTAAATGGAAACCTATATTTTTTATGGCATTATCGAATTCTACGTAAAAAATTAGTGGGACTTTGTGCATAACACTGCTATTGAAATATTGATAGTTTTTGAGATATTTGACTTTTAATTTTTTTTTCTTATGTTTCGTCACTTCTAATAGTTGACATAATTATGGTTGTATGACAGCTAGAAATTATTTTTTTTTCAGAAACTGTAGAGTGAAGATGGCTCTTTCGAAAAACGTATCAAAAGTTGACCTGCGATATACAGGGCGCAACAGAAATCGTGCCAAACCTGATGGTTTAAAATTTAAAAAATCTCGACTTTTTCAAATGGAACACCCTGTGTTTTATGATTTCATTAGATGCCTTTCTGTAGACTCTACAATTTTATAATAGCTTTCCCTATACCTAAGTTGCGTAGTTTTTGCAAAAAACCCACTTTTATGAAAAATACCCGATTTGCGCACGTTCCTTTCTCGGGAAAAACGCAGTGAGCGTCTGTCACGCAATAAAATTTGTGACAATCAGTTTACATGTCATGTCTTCTTTTACTGAATATTCACGTACGAGTTTAGAGTAAGTACTAAGCGTGCATACAATGAACTATTCAAAAGAAGAATTAGTGAAAATGGTTTATGCCTTAGGAGAAGCTCATGGAAATTGTTTGCTAGCAGCACGTATTTACAAAGCAAATAATCCAGATTTACAGAGATTTCCACGTGCTGACTGTTTTGAAAATTTGAAAGAAAGATTTGAAAGAACAGCAAATGCGAATTATGAGAAAACTACCAGGAGACATGACGGTAACAATGACGATATTCAGTTTAATGTTGTGGCGTCTGCTGTTGAAAATCCAAATATTAGTGTCAGGAAAATCAGTAATAATCTTGGAGTTTCCAAAAGCTTGACAAACAAGATACTGAAAAAGAATAATTTTCATCCGTATCATATTGAAAACCATCAAGCACTGTTACCTCAAGATCACCTAAACCGCCTGCAATTTTGCCACTGGGCATTGGATAAAATTCAGGAAAGTCCAAACTTTTTTATGAATGTCTTGTTTACTGACGAATCAACATTTTCAAACACATGCTTACCCAATCGTCGCAACTTTCATCACTACGCTGACAATAATCCAAGACTATTGAGGGTAATAGATAATCAGCATCGTTTCAAAGTGAACGTGTGGGCTGGAATTTGTGGAGAACATATTGTTGGACCGTACTTTTTTGAATGCAATTTAAATGCCAATGTGTATTTGCATTTTTTGCAAAACGAACTTCCCCTTCTACAGCTACAGAATATGCCCGCTGATTATTTGGTTCAACAATGGTTTCAGCATGATGGTGCCCCTCCACATTCCACTTTGGCGGTACTGTGATTATTTTATTGTTGTAGTACTTTTCCTATTATCTATTCATATTTCAGATTAGAGAACACCTAAACCACGTATATCCAAATAAGTGGTTAGGTCGTGGTGGTCCAGTTCCTTGGCCTGCACGTTCGCCTGATTTAAATATTCTGGACGTTTTCTTGTGGGGTTATATCAAGGAGCGAGTATACGAAGTACCACCAACGGATATGCAAGACTTGAAAGAAAAGATCAAAAATGAGTTTCTAACCATAACGCCCGAAATGTTAAGAAATGTTCACATTCATTTTCGTCGTAGATTAATGCTTTGTGTTGAAAACAACGGTGGACATTTTGAGCATTTACTTTAGGTTAGCTTGCTTGTATGAGTATTGCGTATTCTTTTTTCAATACTCTATGTATATTCATCCATTTCACTAATAATTTTTCTAACTACGGTAACACCGTTTGGTTTTCAATATGATACGTATGAAACTTCTTCTTCAATATCTTATTTGTCGAGCTTTTGAAAACTCCAAGATTTCTACTGATTTTCTGATACTAATATTTTTGGATTTTCAACAGCAGAAACCACAACATTAAACTAAATATTATCGTTGTTACTCTCATGTCTCCTGGTAGTTTTCTCATAATTCCCATTTGCTGTTCTTTCAAATCTTTCTTTCACATTTTCAAAACAGTCAGCACGTGGGAATCTCTATAAATACGTGCTGCTAGCAAATAATTCCCATGAACTTCTTCTAAAGCATACGCCAGTTTTGCTAATTCTTAATTACATGTAGAGCTTTTATGATTTTTTACTTTTATTTACAAATAAATGGTAACTTTCCATAAAGACTTGTTTATTAAACTGAAATTATCTAAATTTTTCAGTTATTTTTATTTTAAGAAGTGTAAACTAATACATTTTATAAAAATAAATAGCCTTACAATATTTTTTCCGTCAAAGGAGTGCGCAAATCGGGTATTTTTCATAAAAGTGGGTTTTTTGCAAAAACTACTCAACTTAGGTATAGGGAAAGCTATTATAAAATTGTAGAGTCTACAGAAAGGCATCTAATGAAATCATAAAACACAGGGTGTTCCATTTGAAAAAGTCGAGATTTTTTAAATTTTAAACCATCAGGTTTGGCACGATTTCTGTTGCCCCCTGTATATCGCAGGTCAACTTTTGATACGTTTTTCGAAAGAGCCATCTTCACTCTACAGTTTCTGAAAAAAAATAATTTCTAGCTGTCATACAACCATAATTATGTCAACTATTAGAAGTGACGAAACATAAGAAAAAAAAAATTAAAAGTCAAATATCTCGAAAACTATCAATATTTCAATAGCAGTGTTATGCACAAAGTCCCACTAATTTTTTACGTAGAATTCGATAATGCCATAAAAAATATAGGTTTCCATTTAAAAAAATGAAGTTGGTACCTGTCCAGGAAAAACTGAACACCCTGAATATGTAAATATATTTTCATTTTGTGCAGCTCGGGATATTAGACAACCCTGTAGAAAAAAAAAATTAAGTTATCTCTTTTATTAACCCAGATATTGGACTTACGCGCACTAGGTGGACACCCTGTATATGTAAAAATTGTATCTTATAAAATCATTAGATATAACCATTACATTACTGTTTAATTAAAGTTTCCTTCCATTTGATTTGGGTAAAAAAAAAATATGCGTGAGTTAGGTGGTTAACTTTTCCATGAATCTACTTTAAATTTGAACATAAAGTTTCCATACAAATGTTCACTTAAAGCATTTTGGTCTCTTTGATACTAACCTTTCTTGTGATTCATATTAATTATATTTATAACTATATCTGTTAGACCTGACAGTGTGCTACAAACATTTTTTCACTCTATTATTATTTGAAATAGAACTTTCAGATGATGTTGAAATATGTTTTCGTCCCTTTTATATAAAATATTGTACTTCCGGGCAATTCAGTATTTTCTAATAAAATTAAAAACTGTATAGATTACTGACTTAAAAATTAAGTAATCTTGACTGTACTCTTTAAAAGTATAACTTTTAATTTACTTTGTAGATTATAATTGAAGTCCTGGTTCTCATAACATTTTGAGTATAGGGTCCCAAATTAATTATATTAGTTTTTATACACCATCTATACGTATATATTCATCATATGTTCTTGACAAAGGACAGCTTGTTGTCACACGTAATTGAATTTAAACCCAATTAACTAAAAAAGTTCCATATGTTGAAGTATCGTATATACCTAAGTGTTAACACAAACTTTATAATGGGGGGCGAAGTGTCATTAATAGAGTTTATTTACGGTTGATAGTAATAGATAAAACCCGTTTGATGTGGTCCATGGAACAACACATTTCCACTTCACCATGGTCGTAGCGAAGGTACTAAGTTCAATACAGTAAGGGGTGGTTAAAAGTAGATGACTTATTGGATTATTTTAGAGACCACTTTGATTTAGACTTTATAATTTGACACTGAAATTTTGGGTATTGTCTTCAAATGAAATAATACCCCAGAAGTTGATGACGCCAACTTTGTAATTTTAAATGAAACACCCTATTATTACATTCTTAGATCCTACATTAAATTTTAGTAAATATCACTTTCATCATTTTTCTCTACACCTAAAATTAACCGATTTCGAGATATTTAATTTTCTTCAAAAAAAAAACAAAAAAAAAAAACAGAATAAAACCTTCTAACCATACCTGCAAGGTTGCTGGGAGGTACAGGGCGGCTAAATTAAATATCAAGTTAAGTCAACTGCATGCCATGAAAACGTGATTTTTTTGTATGGAGCCTGTGTATTTTTTCAGATTTAAATACGGAATTTTGTTTTATTTCGATAGAGTATGACACCCTATACATATCTCTTTTACTTTTATAGTTATCATCAGTCCTTACTACAATCAACTTAATTACGTAACTTTTTAAAATGATAGGTGGTTATTTGTTCTCAACTTAAAAACATTAAAACCGTGTTATAAATAAAACTTAAATTTTGAAGATTCAGTTACCAAAGGTAATACTAATTTTTTGCTGGGATCCTTGTCAAAAATAATTTTATTTCATTACTTTTATTGGTACCTGGTTATACCTAAAATTCTTCTAGACTTCAATGCAGATCCTAAATTAATGAAATTTTTCTGAATTCCTCGAAACTTTATATTATTATGCATAGGTTGCAATTTTGGGTATACCTTGAGCTAATATTCTTGTCGCACTGACCATAAAATAATAAACACATTTATAATAACTTCAATTGTGTGATTATTTTCGTCCATTTCTTCTTAAAACTTTTACAGCAACAATTTATAATGCAACTATAATGCCGTTTTAAGCTTTTTTGACATCAAATACCTTATTGTCGACTGATTACTTGTTTGTTTTGAAGCTTTACTAAGAGTTAAGTGATTTCAGTTCATTGTGATGGGAACTGAGGGTAACTGTAAACGTAAAAGAGATAGGCATAGGGAGCTATACTATTAATCGAAATAGAACAAAATTCCGCATTTCAATTTAGAAAAATATTAAAAATATATATTTTACCAACCTATACGAGATTCAGCAACCTTGAGGGTATGGTTAGGAGGCTTATAGATTTAATGATCTCTGCCCTGTGAATATTGTTGCTCTATCTTTCACAAAGGGTTTTAAACTAAGTGGTGATTTTTTGTTTTATTTTTTACGAAAATTAAATATCTTGAAAACGGTTAATTTTAGGTAAGTATAGGGAAACTTGATGAAAGTGACAAGTAAATTTTAAAACCCTCTTGACCTCTCTGTCGTTGTTTTTTTACTGGGCGACTTTTCTCAGTGAGCTGACAAAAGTATGATTGCGTTAGTGCACCTGCAGATTGAATAATAAGCCAGATTGAATAAAATCATACTTATTTATCGGTAGTTTTGGACAAATTTAAAACAGAAATCGTTTCTACTAATTTAGTTGTTGCACAATAAAAACATATGGATTATTGCTGATAAAATCAGGGGCATAAACATGTTCGTTGGGGGATGGACGAGTCCATCCCTAAACGATCTCATTTAATATATTCGGGAGAGGTATGAAGCTCACATACGGAAACAATATGTAAATGTAAAAATAGCAGCTTTAAAAGCACCTGGTGCGAATTTTTTTGAAATAATGAAGGATGGTTCTTGGTTCTTCAGTTTTTATTACCGAAGCACTGTCGGACATCCAGGCTGGATAACATCTATGTTAATATAACATGTGAGAGACATGGGTTCGACTGTATTGCCCACAACATTATGGGCTGACTATAATAACTGTTTAATGTCGATAAAGTAATAAGCAGTGTCAAAGACATATTTTTAAAAGCACCACCTTGAAGAAACTGATTTCATGAAAACTTTTTGAATATCACTACCTCCTGTGTGCGAATATACTAGTATACCGACATCGCCGGAATATTTATTTAATAGCCAACACTCTCAATAATATTTGTGATATATTCACCAATTTATTTCCCACAGTTGTCAAGACTTATTGGTGCTGCACGCTTGAAGTAGAATTTTGAAGATATTTTACAAAACAATCCAGAATTTCCTGTCAGTGTCAACCTTTTCATAGGTCAAAAGATGAACTTGTCCGATCCTCATCTCAAAATAAATCTGCCCTCTTTGAAAAATGAAGGACTACATACTTCATGTATATTATATATGTAGACGTTAAAACAATTTTCTTATTATTAATAGATTTTAGGTGGCAAGAGAAATCTTAACTTCTACTCATATGGAACACTTGGTGCTAATTTATTTCAACCCTAGTGCTACAAACGCATAGTAGGAATATTGTGTGCAGTATTTTGTGAGATATACACTTATTCAGTTATTTCGCATATCATAAAGCGTATTAAATGTGTAATGTAAACAATTGCTTTATTTAGTTGTTCACACCAACGAGTAGTCCTGGGCTCGTCCTGGTAAAATATGATCTAACACACTTATAACCGATTCTGTTCATTAGAATTATTATGAGCTGTATATTTTCTAACAACACTGTAAATATTTACAAATAACGGTATCCGATTGGATAACAAATTTAACCCAGATCAAATTTGTGTTACAATAAGTAAAGTATTCTTAAGAGTCCATTCACTAGGTCGATATAAGCCCTAAATCGGCGTTCGTCTCGTGTCTAATTATAAAAAAACTATAAAAGATAGCGACTTTTAGTAAAAAAGTATTGAAAGATAAGACTTTAATCTAAGTCCCTATAGTAGTAATTTTTGGTATTCAAATCTTGTACTAAAATAGCGTATTTTCAAAAATTATTTTCTCTAAAATACATGTATTAAACAAAAATTTGCTACTACTATAGGGATGAAAGATCTTTTGATCTTTCCGGTGATATATAATTTATAACACTAAAAAGAAATTTTGTTGCAATTATAAGACAAATCCGGTACCCTTGCAATGAGGGCTAACTTTATTTCCATGTGCCTTTTTACATCGGCTTTACGTGCACCTCCCAAATCTTAATAATTCGATAGTGGAAATATGTAAGTCTTCACCCATCGGCTACCCATCCTCTCAATTCGACCCCGCATTCATGCCTGTCAAATCTACAGAGAATGGACCCTTAAGAACTTATTCATGATATACAGCATTGGAGGAGAAGGCATACGAACTTATGGCACTGTACTTTAATTTTTATCTGAATGTGTATTTATATTTAACATATAAGATACCTATATTCTTAAATATTTAACCACCCAACTGTAACTATTCATTTAGCTTAACTAGTGGCTTACTGATAATGCTAACTGTAAACGAAGTGTTACACGACTACTACAATATGATAAAATGTGGATATCATCACTTCTGTTTATTTCACAAACAAATTTGAATTCAAATTTTAAACCAAAACAACTTTATTACAACTGTTGCAAAATCAGTTTTGTCGCAATTAACTCTATTGGGCTATCATATTTACTAATGATACTGATTCGTGAGGTAAAAAAATCATGTAGGCAATTCTTCGCTTACGTATAGTGGCGTTCCTCTTATTTCCCCAGAGACCCGGCCATGCCCGAGCTGTGAGAACTTGCAGTCGCCTTGCCACTGTAAATAACTGGAATTGAGGGTTCGGGGCCTGGGCTACGGTCTGGGACTCTCGCTGCAGGCACACAATGGCCCAATCGGGCATCCCAAACAACGGAGAAGGCGTACATAAATGATACATTGTTGATTTGATGAGTCTGTACTTCGTTTGTACATGAGCCGCCTCTGCTCAACTTTGACTCGAGATAAATTAACATTTTTTTTTAATTAAATACAGTTTAGCGCCTTTTATGTGCATCAATTGTTTAATTAGGAAAGGAATGGAATGACGTGGCTTATGAATGGAGTTTGTCACGTTCAATCAGTCAAGGACGGAATGCATTCTTTAGTTAAATACATTAGGTATGCTATAATTTTTTATTACAAAATATTGAAAACTGTATACCTATATTATCAACTAATATACCAACAAGGTGCTGGTATAATGGTAGCCTAGAAATCATTTAATGTTTGGGCATTATATATAATACCATTACCTAAAGTCGTTAATTGTAAATTATCCTGGTAGTTCTTATGATTAATATGTTCTGTGGTATGTTTACGGCACAGTTTGTATATTCTCTTAAATATTTTGATATGCAAGTTAATCATGGTACAAGAAATACTATAGGTCTACTAATACTATAGGAAACACTTAAAAACATAGTGCTTTGATAAAATTCGGTAAGTGTGGAATAACCAACAGTTAATGTCATTCTCTGAATAAGGAATTGGCAGCTTAGAAATCCTATTTCCATATTTGATAACATTAAATTATCCAGCGTATTTCTGAAATTTGAAACTTTTCTCTGGTAATGAAAGATTATGTTTTCAAAAGATAGTTCAAAATGAATTGCACGGTTTCCTTTTTATTACTTACATACTTCTTCAAATTTAGGTGTATTTTTCTCTTGCCATGTAAGATAGAACCTGTCTCGTATTTTTAGACCCATCCTTCCTGGAGCAATTACTAATTTTTGAGGAAACTGTTTACAGACTGTAGTTACCAACTAGTTGAATATTCAGTTTTCGTACACATATCTATGTAAAAGTAATTGTAAAAATATCTTATTATACCAATAGTAATTTATCTACGTTTGTGTTTCGATTGTGCTTAATCTTTCCAAATTATGAATGATGCGGATGAGATGGATGATATCTTGTATTATTATTATCGTAGATATAGATACAGAATAAGGCGATTTTGGGTATATACCTACATATAAATAAATAGATAAACTGCAAATTATTTGTCGTCACTGCGGAATTGCAACAAAATGGTGGAAAGTTTCATCCATTCTATAGAATGGGCAAACAATAGATTTCTTTGCCCATAAAATACCTTGAAATACCTTCTTCATTATGGAACAATTATATATAAAAAAACAAGAATGTGAACTGATAACAAAGTACTTGTCAAGTGTCGGTAAAATTTGTTTAATTTCACTTTCAAATAAAATAAAACCTAAGTTGGAGCAAAGGAACCCTTAATGATAGATCATACAGACTGTGGTCCTGTCGCAAGTGCTCCTAAGAGTACTTTTGCACAAAGGCGAAGTCCTGCTAGCAGGACGATAGTCCGCTAGAAGGTATTAAGGTTATTTTCTTGCAATACTCAGCACTGTAAATGTCATGTCATCATTTAGTAAATTATTAGATCTTTCGAGATATATTCTGACGAATCAGTGGTGAATCAGATAAATCAAAGAATAGATCAGACAAAGAGATATTATTATATCGAGAAGTTAACATCTCGAAATAAATATTTATAATTAAAAAAAATTAACTACACAAACTCATTAAAAGGTAACGACTCATAAACGGAATATTCTTTGGTAAATCAAAATGTAACAGTATCCTGAGGCCATCCTGAGTTTTGAAGGAATGCCATTTTGAATATGATATGTGAAATAAATTCGACTTGTTGTTCGACTATGGAACACATGTTATGTGTGCCCGAATTTTACAGCTGTTACATCTATAATTAGCCTTTTGCTGGGGAAGCAATCAGGTGATCATCATCAGTGATGATCTTGTATTATTATCAGTATCCCATGTTACAACATAAATGTTCTTTGATTTTACTACACTATTAATGATACCATAACACTTTGCTACGCGCCACTGATCCTTGAACGTTGAAATACTTCAAGAGTTGCCATTTTTCCATCACACACGGTTGCTGGAACAGACACACGCCCACACGAATCATTTTTGCGACTAAAGTTGGCGAATTGCAAAAAGCTCTAATTTACAAACGAGTTACGTTACAACCACTGCAGAAAGTGTGCTCAAAGCTCATAATTTGTAGATTAATCCTACAGTAAAATTAGTCCTGCTAGAAGGACGCAAAAGGATAAAATATTACATTTTCCAGAGTACTAAACTGAACAATTTCTGTCCTACCAGCAGGACGGCTGTACATTCTATCATTAATCTACATGTATGTAGTGATCCATAAAATATCTGAAATGAATAATAGATCACGCGCAAGAGTCCTGCGTTACATATTAATCACTGACATTAAGTACGAACGTGAGTTATTTATTTTGCCATTGTACGTACACACATAGGCGTTAACCGCAAGAAAATAGAAATTAAGTGCACAATTAACGTTTTTGCTTTAAAATCATTTACCTTTAATTAATTTTGCGTGCTGCAAAACCACTAAGAAATGGGAACACTTTAATTGTGATTAATACCGGTGTATTATTATCCAGATGGATAAAATGGATTTCAACGGCCATCAAGTTATAAATGCCTTTCAACGATGTAACGCTTACTAATCCTTCTGTAATATTTACTCCTTTTTTATAGTCCTTCATACATTAGAACCTGTTTTATCTAATAGTATACTATTCTGTAAAGTATCCAACCAAAAAAATAGTATTTCGATATGTTAGAGGGCACAGAGATTCAGCCTAATATGAATGTCAGATGCCCTTATAGAGTGTGGGATATTTTGGTAATGCAGGTGTCTGTATTTTGGAAACTATAACAAGTTTTTCTCTCTTATTGTTAGGTTTTCATATAATTTAACTGTCAAATTTTAGTTTCAACGTTTCTATTATGTCAGACTATCGTCAAATTGTTTTGTTGCTCAAGCGACATATTGGATTTTTCACTATTTGAATATAGCTTAATTTGACGTTTCAACTTGTTATATAACACTTGTAGGAAAAAAGAGGAGTTGTTCATAGGAAAACACGATAAAACTGTTTTTTAAGCAGATATGGTAGTAGATACATAAAAGGAAATATTAAAATAAATATTTGTGTAGAATATAATGTAGTAGAACTAATGTTACTATTTATAATTTCACACAACATATGCATATGCCCTTATAATGTAGTGTGAAACTTTCTGTGTATTATTAAACTTAAACCTTTATTCCATAGCAACTTGTGTCTATATAATGTAAGAAATTCAATTTGTATAGCTTCAAACCAAATTATATAAGAATATTTTAATGCGATGAAGTTTTACAATGGAATTTCAAAACTCGTACAAGGTACAAATTCCAGAATCCATACAGATTTTAGAATTTGATTCTGAATTCCTTTGATGTTATAGTTACATAATACTATAAACTATAATAGTGTATATAGTTACAAGTCAAGCATTTTGCTTGATGTATTTATAATATACTCGTAGTGATCTTGCACTGATAAATACTTGGTTAACAAAAATTAAATAGTTAACAATTTGCACATTCTTTCAGAGAAGTACAACAATCAATGTTTAATGAGGTTGACCTTGCAGAGCATTTTATTGATCCTCGGTTTTTTTAACATATGCATGCTATACATGGTTGAGAAGTACTTTGTAGAAAGTTTTTAAAAATATGAAAATCCAATATGGCCCCCATAATAAAAACAAAAGTTGAGTATGCTAGCCCAAAATCTAGTGGGCCGAAGTCCTTGACTCCTATCCCTGTCCTGAAAACTTTATGAATGTATCTTCTACAATAAATGAGCTATAAGCGTTTGCAGAAAATACACATTTTTGGTTTTGGCCTTGTATCTACTGAAGGGAAGGAATTCTTGGAAATTCCCCCCTCTCTAAAAAAATTTGCCCCCAAATTCTAAATTTGGGGGCAAATTTACCCCCAAAATGGAATTTTGGGGGTAAAATTGCCCAACTTTTTCCCAATTTAACTAACTCTGTACCTCTAATGGTGTCTGCGATGCCCATGTACATCATTTTAAACTTGACACAGTGTATACTTTGATCGAATTACAATTAAATAAAGATATAGGTACTATACAAAATTTACTGAAGGTTATATACAAATACGATATTAATAAGAGTTTATTTTTTAGTGTTTTGGATTTAAGTGTATTTTTGGTTAGATATGACTGAAAAAAATAATACCTATCTGACTTTTGCAGTACTTACTTAACCTAATTTGATAAAAAAAATACAAGAAAAATCAAAGTACACCTCTACTGACTTGCAGTTTTTTACAAAACCATTTTAAAGGATGCCACTTTAACTGACACTAAACAATTGATTCATTTTGGTCAATGGTACAATTTTGAAAAATGTAAAACATGATTTTCTTAAAAATAGTATATGAAAAATCCTAATAAACCAAGTATCTTAACTTAAGGAAAACGCATCACCTAAGATCTACTTACGAAAAATAATTGAGTAATGATTTTGCTTTTTAATTAAGTACTATTTTAATTGATTGCAGTTATATGTAATTGGAAACAGACTATGTTGACATATTCCTAGAGTTAGATTGATAAAGTATTCATTATGCCATTAATAGTTTCTTATTGCCTGGGTTAGTTGATATTGTTCTTTGGCGAATGTAGAATTGTAGAACACGACATAACAAATTACTAAACTTACATTACCACATACCACATTTTTTTTATCCAACTAGGAAACTATTATAACTATCACATTTGTAGGAATGAGAATCGTGTTAATTAACTTAATATGGCACTTCGGTTCTCCCACAACAAATAAGGCTATTGAAGGACTTTTTACAGCTATAATTACCTTGGAAGTTAATTATTAGCCTAAAAAGTTGATGCAATTATTAATTTTGCTCTACATAGTAATCGCGCTGTAGGACAATCTGAAAGTGACGTGCATCTTCAACCATTGCGGTACGTCAAAAGGCAATAGTAATTGTACTCAATTTCATCCCTTTTTGAAATTGTTACATTAATTTATAATTTACGATAAGAAAGAAATTTAAATGCTCATCAAGATTTCTGTTAAATTAGGATTCGATACATTCTTCAATAAAACGAATATATTTGCTACATTTTTATTGTTTCAGCGTGATAGGTACTGTAAATGGATACCTAAACATTTACCTGTATAAAAAATGTGTAAATGCTTAAGTACTTGACACTACTAAATTTACATCTTTATTTATATTTATTCCTTTGCACACCAAGGATAATAGGTAACGAGGAAATATAAAACTTTATTGAACCATAATATTTGATAATTCCCTTGATAATAGTTTATCTCTTAGTTAGCTTTTTGGCTTAATCCCTATATAAAGAAAGATGTAAACAGTTAATGATAAGCCAATAACACTGACGTAGTTTTCCACATTACACCAAAACACTATACTGCACTCGACGCGCGTTTCGCCAACCAAGATGGCATCATCTGGAGATGATTAAACCTAAACATATGGTAACATTGTGTCCTATTTAGCATAGGTTTAGTTTTAATCACTCCCAGATAATGGTAACTTGGTTGGCGAAACGCGCATCGAGTGCAGCATAGTGTTTTGGTGTTATGTGGAAAACTACGTCAGTTTTATCTTCATACCAAAGGTTTCAACCCCTTTCAAGATAAGCCAATAAATAATATTAAAAATATACTACAAAAATGTCGATGTCGTGATGCATTTTCAGATTTATAAAATTTGGTACATTACATGATAGACAGATAAAGGAAATATGTGTTTACTTTTAGTATTTAATAGTAAATAGTTTTTCATTAAAAAAAAAACTCTAATTCGTTTTAACCCTACTTCAAAAATGTATTTAAATATATGTACACAATTTCAAAGTACCTACATATAGGTATAACTATTGAAATATTAAGTAATTTTGAATATGTAGGTAGAATTACAAATATTCATTATTACGCACTCCAATGTAAACAATAACATCTTCAGCTAAATATCAAGAAATACCAAGAAGCTCTAACACGTTCTTACATTTTAAATTTTCTCATGACACTGCTCCATTCTTATGTAAATCCAAGAGGTTGCATACAATTTTAAATGGTGTGGTTTACGTTTTACAATTCTTTCATATGGTAAATATAACCTATAAGAGTTCTGCTATTACATTATGTAAAACATTGATGATAAACGACATTGATTTAAGACGACAAAATCACGAATATCGCGTTGCATTTTACTATAATTTTCACCTACCTCCAGGAACTTTTGTGCATTAGATATTGCATCAAATACACGAACACCTGATAAACCGAATAAATATTTGGCCAAACGCTATAATTATTTATTTTCATATTTGATCGTAAGTTTGTAGTATATGGCACACAATATTATTATTGTAATGGGCGATCCATTTTGAATTTGAGTACTATTTTAAATCTTGAGAAAGTTAGAAGACTATTTAATATTGAAACGAACTACATGCAGTGAAAGGTTTGGTAATTATACTTAATACTTTATTCATTTTACCAAATGGTATATTTGAATACAGGTAAATAAATATCCAGGTGTATTAACTGTATGGTTTGTTTACTCACTCTGTCATCATTTTGATATTTCGCTATTATAAACAAAGTTATTATACTTACATTGTTTCATTTTGTAACTAACACTAAACCACTAGATATTTGCTTTAATATTTTATTTTGTAATTAGGTATACCTACTAAAACATTTACTAAGAGCAAAATTGAAATTAGTTCATCTGATTTGATATTAATTAACCAAATCTGATATACAAATCAACTATTTTCTTCTTTTTTCTCCTGCGGGTCGGTTCCTCTGTAGCGAGTCCCAAAGCACTGCGGCCACATCTGGGCTTATTGTGCATCCCGCCGATCTTCTATTCAGCGAGGAACTTTATTCTTTACATAAACTTCAAAACTACTCGCTGAAATTTCTCTTAGCTCGCAAGGTTCCAAAAATGGTTTACGCAGGAGTGTTAGGCTCATAACGAGCGTAGCTTTCACATTCACTTAGAATGTGAAGCGCAGTTTCATCTGCATCATCGCAGCCCCGAGATATCGGGCTTTCTGCTAATCTTGAGATGGCAGTGCTGTGTTATGAGCCCAGTCATGCTCCCCAGTCAAGGTTTACTGATGCCCAGCATCTCTACAGTTTTTCTCTGCAAAGGACCTTACATAAGTGCCTTTGTATGATTCTGTCCTAGTTTTAGAAATCAGTAATTCCTATGTTGTAGTTCAACCAATTTTCCCAGAGCCGTCCCGACACCACTGTAAACCACTTCGCAAGCTGGCTTCGGTCCCATCAAGGCATTTTAGATCCCTTTCTAGCAAGTTCATTTGCCCGTTCAATTCCTTCAATGCCTTTATGACCTGGCACCCAACACAGTCGCACCGTATTGGTATTTGCCAGTTCCACCAACAATTTCAAACGATCCCTATAACAAGCCTCGAACTGATTTTGTTTGAGTTCAAAGCCTTCATTGCGGCCTGACTATCAGAGAATATGTAGATGAGTTTACGTGTGTATCCTCTTCTCACATTCTCCGCCAAACATGCCATTATTGCAAACATTTCTGCTTGGAATTCCGTGGGCTAAGTTTCTAGACCATAGCTTGTACGCAATCCAAGTCCACAATCCATATCTGAACCATACAAGGCTCCAAGCCTATAGGGAATTTATATTCAATTCCCAGTCACTGAGATCTTGTATTTGAACCCCGAATAGTTTACGGAAGTTAAACCTTGCAATCATTCTGTCAGATATCATCTCTAGGATAGGCTCTGATATCAATGTGTTTCTTATCTTGGAGTGTTCCCGTCCTTGGAAACTATCTACATATCTAATCGTTATTGTTCCTGATTCCATATTCTGCTATTATGCTTGCTTCTCTTTCCAACATCACGTGAAGCGGTGGTATATTTAGCAGGATTTGTAGCGCAGCTGTTGATACTGAAGCAGTTATACCTACACAGGTCAACCACTGAATCCTATTTCGCTTATCTATTACAGTGGCCTACGTGGCCTTATACCACCACACCAGAGCACCATATGTAACATCCCAGGTGCATCCAATGTAACATCCCCGGTTTTAGTCCCCACGTTTTCCCTATCAAGTGTCGACATACACAAAGTCCCCGTCTCTCCGTGTCGATAGTTTTTTCCAGGTGTGGGTTCCAGGTAAGTTTCATACCCAGTTACCACTAGATACTTCACCTCCCTCGAAAACCGTGTTGTCCCCCCACAGAAGTTGGATTGTGTAAGTCCGTACAAATTTTCTCTTCTACTGAAGGGGACCACAACCGTATTGTCCGGAGTGACAGACAGTGGTTTCCTACTACACCAGTCATTTATCAGTCTTAAAGCTCTTTGCATTAGCTCCGAGACCGTGTTTTCAAACCACGAGGACGACCAAGTTATCCGCGTAACCTTATGTGTATAAAACCCCGCTTTGTTAGGGGCGTCCAGTGCTCCGTCCGCTACTAAACCTCAGAGAAGGGACAGTATTCCTCCCTGGAGGCAGCCCCGGCTTACCTTGCACTGTGTCATTTCACCAACGATCGAGGCTCTTACCGTTCGCTTTCTCAGCACGGTGTCTAAGCACAATCTGCTATTTAGCACTGTTGCGAAGTGGGCGATTTATTGACTAAGAATCTAAGAATGCCGCAAGTGCTAGATTCTTGTGGCCCAGTTACAATTGTTATAAGAACTTTGGCTGTTTTATATGAAGTAGACTGTGCACAACTAAATGGTTCTAATTGTAGTTACTATATAAGTCATATACCACATATTCCAATAAGGCGTTAGAGACATATTTTATTCGTACAATTCGTACATAGATCCACAATAACTACATTATTAACTCGATCTATATCCTACCAGAGCTAAGCGTTTGCGAAATGTTGCGCATTCACTTTACAGTCGAATATATCATTTTTTATCTAATATTTTAAATATATAGTATGGCTACAATTAATAGCTCAAAATAATAGTAATAATGTTTTAGGGGACAGTAGTAGTTAGCCAAGTTAGTTTGGCAACTTGCTCTTAGTTAACAACGCCACACTGAATGTCCTACTACTAATATAAGTTCAATCTGATTCATTGAACGTCGAATAATCATCAGTCCTGTCGTGATATTTCACACACGAATCTACAGATAGTTAGCAATATAATGATGTATACTCTTCTGCTGATAAGAAAAATTTCTAGTTTCACGGATACATTGAAACACATTTAACTTAGCAGGGAAAGTGGGCATTATTAATGAATAGGCAAATTCGTGTTTAACTTACGGTTACAACTGGCGAAGCACAGATATTTCACTAGATATGGTTTTCTGAGTAAACAGGAGATATACGCTCAACAATTTCTTGCATAATAGTCTTATAATTTGAAATTCTAATTTGAAACGATACAAATCAAGATAAAGAGTAGGCATCCACTGAAAACGATAAACTTACATTCTTCCGTGTAAAGTGAACTCTTTTAAATTATTATATTCAAGACAAATAAAGTGTGATTCTACATTAACAACTTTTGACGTAAATCCAGACATTCAAATTTTATTATATTGAGCAAAAATCAGTAATAACATATTACATACGGAGGAGAGAAGTGCTTGAAGAAATTGCTTCTATTGAAGAAACAACTTCAATAACTTCAGTTAGTGAACTAAAATCATTCCAGCAATTAAACACATCATCAGCGCAACCTCTTAATCCTACAAAAGTCTGATTTGACCATTAATTTCAACAAATAGTGTATGATGTTATGTAAATAGTTATTGTTTATTGTCTTGTTAATTGCTATTGAACTTAAATATACTGTATATTTTATATTTTATTGCTTAATAAAAATATTACTTAAAACGTTAAGTTGCTTAATTATTGTTGTTTAATAACTATTAATTCTACAATTTTTTTTTAAATGAGGTTAAAAAATGAGGAAGGGAAATGGGTGAAATAAATGAGAAAGGGAACTACAGTTAGGAAAAGGTGACACTTTCAGAATTTAGTTAGTACGGTAATCAAAGTTAGTATTGTAAACATTTCATATATCGTTGTAAATGAATATATTTTTCATTTATTGTGTTAAAAATACTGACCAATAGAATACCGTTAGTATTAAAAAAGGTTACCGCCAAATAATAAAGATAAGAGAAATCATGTACAGATTACTGCAATTGCATTTGACCTCATTTATATGTTTCAATATTATCATATTTATCAACATTACATTATCTACTCATCATATATTTTAACATAAAAGTTTGCTGCTCATTTATTTATTATTATAAAAACTTATTAATAAATGTAGAACTTACATGTTTATGGTTGAGGACGCTTTAGGAAAAGTTTATGTTATATATAAAGTTATTCGTGGGAAACTAATTCATTAAAATAACTAGGAATCAGCACTTTACACTATTGCATTAGTCGTCGAAGCTGATGTCTCTAAATGCAATAATTATGACCGATATCCCAATGTCTGAACAAATAAATAATGGCAATTTGTTTCGCTGAGTTATCTACGAAGTCTATAGGCAGAATTACATGGGAAAATTCGTTGTAATGGAGTCATATATAGAAAAGGAATGGGAATAATGTCAATTAATAACGTAGGTAACAGAGCGGTTTAAATTATATCTATACATTACATCAAACTAATATCTTCGCCGCCTAGAACTGAAATAAGAATATCTAAACCCGTTCCTTTAAATAATAGAGCTGTTTATAATTGCATTTTCTGTTAATCTAAACCTTCCAATAAAACAAAAAGTATAATAATAAAGCATATGGATATGGCATAAGTTCACATGCAGATGCAAATCATGCAGATGTAAATGCCTCCTGCATTTTTGCTATATTTACGCTAAATAACAAAACAAAGTTAGTAGTAAAACAAAGTAAAGTAGAATAGTATAAACTGTTTGCCGATTCTCAATTATTTTGAATTTTTGTTTATTTTACTGTTATTTGAAGAAGTAGGGTTACAAAATATCCTTATCTAAAAGATTGGTGGGCTCTTTGCAGTATATCCACTAAAACAAGCTTTTTATTTAAATGGAATAATGGAATTTAATATAATAGAAAATGCAATGACATTTAGAGACGTTTGTGGTGACGTCAACATTGACTATTGAACAAAAACCTGATCTATAGATGCCAGAGAGTTCTAAACATGTGTCAGGTAATTTAAGACACATGATAGGTGCAACGATATCTAATAATAGTAACGTTGTATCAACTCAAAATTTGAATTAACAACCTACTGCCATTGACAACTAACCTACAACAACATTAGTGATTCAAGGGAAACCATACCCAATACATGAGAAGAATAGAAACTTTCGGCGGCTCCTTTGATGATCATGACTAATTGCAAGTGAGTCTGAATTAGCTAGCTATATAAATTGGTAGAAATACGTCAGTAGATTTTTGCTATCAAATGCTCTTACACATGCATACTTCATCATACTCCTATTAAAGAAATTTTGGGGGTATCAAGTGCCACTACTAAATTTAATCAACTAAGTCAGAATAGAACAAAATCGATTATAATGATAATTAATTACTTGTATATAAATTAATTTGGTTCATCATTGTTGTTATATGCTATAGTCAATATTATAATATTTATTAATATTATATGAAATCTTGTCAACCATTTTCTACTGGAAGCAAAAAATCAGTTCTCTGTTATTTCCCTATATAAGTTCTAGGTAACAAGTAAGAACATTTGACTTTTCTTATAAACAATCTTACTAATATGGACTTTTGGATCCAAATATTTTAAACCATTTAGTTTAGTAGCAAATACCATAGTGCTCTAGTTCCCAACTGTATTATTAGTTGTGCTGTCTGTCCATCGACTTATCTATAGATTATTGTTTGTTTAATCCCTAGTGCCCAATGAAATTTTCTGTCATTATTCTTGCTATTTACTAAGAAAATGCTTAGATACATAGTTTTTGTCTTGAAAAAGTGTTGCATATCTGTAACATTGATCTCAGGAGATCAAATGGAACATGGATTTCATACACTAAACTCCCTACTAAGTAATGGGTTGTCAGAAATGTTTTGACTGTCCTTTATAATAGTAAGCAGAAGCAAATCGGGTATCGTAACTTTTATTTTCTAAACTAAGTACTAAGTTAGCATATATGCAACACGAAAAAAAAAATGTATTCCAAATTATCTCGTTTTCGGTTAGGAGTTTTTCGCATACTAAAAAAACTGAAATTGGTTAACTCAAAGTAAAATAGTTACTTAAAAGCTTAAAAAACTATCATATCACCATTATTAAAAAAATAATAGTACCTTTTCTGATAAAAAAAATACTATACCTACATATCGAAACTAGGTCGTGCTACGAAAAAGTTAGGTCAATTTTACAAATCTCGTAAGGGAAAGTCATAATTAGAAAAATGAGCTTAAATAAGTTGCACAACACAAACAAGTAGCTAATTAGAATTTATTTCGATTGCAACATAGGGCTAGTCGGAAAGTCTGGTGTTGTGTTAAAATTGACAGTTCCCATAACAAATTGACACGAATGTCTTCAAGAGAAACAACTGATTTTATTTCGCTGTCATCTCTTGAGAAAAGACTATTAGAAGAATTGGATAACAAAACAGCGGTGTTAGTTAAAAGAAACGAGGCCATCATTATCTGAAAAGTGGGAGATGATGACTCGTTGATTTTTTTGTCCACACTTTTTGTTTAATTTGCTGTGCATACTAAACATTAGATTTCATCATCTAAGCATCTTCCTTTTCCTTTGTCAAAATTGTGACTGAAAAGTCAGAACTGATCATATTCATGTAGTTGATTTACTGTTAGATTTTTTAGGTTTTAAAGTAAACATATTAAACTGAATAAGCGGTTTTAATAGCTAGTATTCTTGACACAAACACACACACTTATATACCTGTAATGTGTCAATTTAAATATTTATCACAAGTTAAATTTTTCGTTAATATATAAAATAATATTAATATACAGGGGATAATTACAATTATTCAGCAAATTCACAATCTTTACTGAGTTACGGAGTGACCTTAAAATATTCTTTCCTAAAATCATTATGTGTATTTCAGAAAACATCAAACGTTTATTTCGTTACATTCGTCATCGATCTCCCCCGCTGACTCCACGTTCTGATATTTACTTTCACCAAATCAGTTTGCAAAAAGAAACCACATTCATCAAACTCTGTCGCCACCCCACATTAACATAGCATAACCGGTGATAAATATCACCCAGCATGCACGAAAAAATCCAGCTAATAGAATTAATGGCACAACAATAACTTACAGTTCTAATGTTTAGTCGGCACGCTAGGAGACCGAAGGGCTACTTCTATGTAAGATTATTAGTGTCATGATCCGTATTTTAATTCAACCGATGGGATATCTCTGAGGCTCGAGGCCTTACTTGTACCGTTAAAAGGAACTTTGCGTTAGATAAATAAATACATGCCAACTAAGTAAGGAGATATGACAGAAATTCGTTTGTTGTGGTTTGCTATTATAGTGCCATAGTTTCTTTCCGTGATCTTAGACTGAATGTCCAGATGAACTATAGGGGTCAATTTAGATTAATTGTAATTTATATGGCTATAGTTATCTTTTTATTCACTATAATTATTTTAATACAAAGTTGTAATTATTATACATTCAACCTTCCCGGATATTAATATAAATAAGATATGTACATAATTTGCGTAATTCGTACTTATTTACAAACGTTGACATAATTAAGGAATATAATATTATAACAATAATTTATAAGTAAGCGATAATATAATTCTTCAAGTTATTTTACTCCAATTAATGCAGAAACAGCACGTTATCATCTAATTGTAAATAATAATTTTGACGTAAATTGGAACTTAAATCTAATAACGAAGTTGTACGGGAGACAAATTAATATTGATTTATACTTTGCAGGACTTCTTACTAAAGTTACTAGGTATATAAACAATTGTCAAGTAGGTTAAGTGCAGAAAATTGCTATTTGAAAGTCTTGAGGATATTATTTTATCTGCGAAGGAAGATAATGCTTTAAAAATTAATTTAAAATCTACCAATCGGAAATGCCCTTGTTTCAGCACAACCAGTTACCAGGGAAACATCTTTTACTGTTTAATTGTCTTTTTCTAATAACACTAAAAATTCACAGATTTCGCAATCCTTGCAAGCATCAGAGACATTGAGAATGATAACACCATATATGAAACATAATTAGATATCAGCGCGCCCATCGTCCTATCAAATGAAACGCTACTCCGTTAAGCGAGTACGGTATTATAACTGAACACTTCCCATTACTCTTCAGCTGCTCGCCGGTTAAACACTGCGCTATTATTAGTGGAACAAAATCATCGGTCTAACTAGCTTCCTTCTAGAGGCAGACATTTATAGAGCCACCAGTATTCGCGCTATAAGCCTGAGCGCCTAATACTTCACTCTGATAAACGCCAGTGCTTATTAAAAATTCGATAATTGGAAAACGGTTACAGATATCAACGCAAACTTTTTTTAAAAAAATTTTCAATATTTAGGCTCCATTCCATTCGCTGCATACATATACAAATTGTGAATATTTCATAGTTATCGAAGTTTGTCATGCATAATTTTGAAAGTTTTCTCTTCTAAAGTGACATTTTTTTGGTAATTATAAGTGTAGTACTAAAAAAAGGTTTATACTATTCGAACCGCTTAGGTTTTGTGCATAAGAGGTTAAAATTTCAGGGGTTAAGTCTAGCCGTTTCTTTTTTTAATGGCAATGTATGTACTCAGAAACACATGTTTTCGAATTCTGCAGATAAAAACACTTCAAAACCATTTAAAGAAATTTACCTACTAATAGAATAATTTGTTCCACTAAATTAATGTTCCACTGTGTCGTCACTCGATCGCGACACCGCTGTCTTTTATCTTTGAGCGAAAACTCCTAACTTGGTCCCCTTATACGAACATAAACTTGATACCTTTGAAAATATTTAAAATAAACTCAATAGTTATAAATCCAACGCCTCTCAACAACTTTGCTATTTCTTGAAATATAAACGCAGGGCTTCGTACGATTTCTTTTATCATCCTGATATCATACATCTCAAAAAACAGGGAAAATCAAGATTCTCGTTTTTTATCGTATCGGATTTGGATAGTATGATCTCTCAGGAAAGAGACGATATAAGATTTATCTAAAATATGAGGAAACATGCACGCATACTGTACCAATGGAGCCATGGAGACTTTCTTATTGTATATAATCAGGTCGATTCTGTTTGCATCTGGCTAAGAGTCTTGTTATGTAAACTATGTTGTTATAAGTTTAAGTGGTAACAAGATCTTATTCAAAATTGGTATTCCATATGGAGAGTTATAGTAACTATTGTTAAAGTGTACAAAAACCACAATATTGTTATAAATTTGTGCGTGTCAGGGTCAAATTCATTGGATATTTCTAGAAGAAGACTGCGACAGTGGAGTATAACCTCAATTTTCGTGTTTTGAGTTTGAAGTCTAACCTTTTCATCACGAATCACGAATCACGATCTATTCTTTGGTTTCTCCTTTACGTTTTTGTTTCACCTTTACGTTTAGCAAAAAGTTACCTATGTGATTTCTGAAGAGTAATTAGTTTATCCTATAGAGAAAACGTTTATCATCCATCCTCTTTGCTATTACCATGTCACGAAGCAATAAAATAAACAAACCTCAGATGGAACTAATTGTAAATTATCTCGAATAAGCTTGCCTAAACCTACCTACCTACAAAAACCTACAAAAGTAATTTCTATGTCAATTGATAATTTTAATTAAATTATACCTGTGTATCACCTGTAAATGAAATGGTATGGTAGCTTCATCGACAAACATTTCCAGTTCCTGAATTAATTTCAGTCCCGCTCCTTTACTCAAACGAAATAACTTGATAAATTTTTCATTCGGAACATCAAATGGGTTGCTTGCATCTCTAACACTTTTGAATTCAAAACTTAATTCTTTTTTAAAATTTTAAAAATTCTATTTTAATTTAGGTACACATTTCTGATCAAAATACACAAATAAAGATAGTTGTACTTAAATATAAGTAGGTACTTACTGATTTAGAACATTTTGAAGCTCTTCATGAAAATTCAGTTGAAAATATATATAAATATAACCACTAACTGTATTGCAATGTTCATAGCAAACACTAAAATGATGTTGCTAAGATTACCAGAAATAATAGCAAGATATGTTTAAAATGACAAATCCTCTTCTTAAAATTTATCAAACAGAATAGGTATCTTACATATTATCTGGTTAAGAACTAACCATATCTTTTTAAAATAGCCAAAGACAATATTGTTATGTTCAAACAGAATCGACCTGATTAACTGCTCTTACGTCTGAAGATGCAGTTGCGATTAACGTATAGGTATATTCAAGATAGCTGCTGCTGCGAACATTAACATTTTTGACGATGACTGCTGTGTCAATGGCTCTACTAAAAATTTACTCGATATCTTAACTTGTTAATAACGAAGTAAGTTTAAACAGCTAAATTTGTTTAGTTTAAATATAAATAATTATTAAATATTCTGTTTGCCGGCTTTCGATACTTCGGGAAAAAAATAACTGACGCTTTAGGAAATTCTAGATTAGCCTAAATTATTGAACGTGAATCGCTGATAGGTGGTAACATTGTAGATTGTAATTTTCTTAAATTTTTTCCATTTCAAATTCCAACAAATTAAATTAAATTGTCCAAAGTGTTAATAATTAAATTGTATTGTCAAATAGGAATAGGAATCATCTGGTAGGTATATTGTCGTCAATAACCATTGAAACATACAGTCACAGCCAACTGTGATAGTTTAGAGTCGGCCGTGATACAGTCCCTCCCTAAAGTAACTTAACCTAACTTTTGACCTAGTTGAGATATCGACCGTAAACCAAGGATTGTTAACTGTTTACAGGATTGCTCGATCGCTCAATTTTGTCATCCGCCTTTGTGACGTCGTCGAAGATACTTGTAATCGAACTGTCAAAATATATTGTGTGTTTGTTGTTATATTTCACATTTGAAAGAGAATTTTCGTATTTGAATGGTTATTATTTATTAAAGTTTGTAATAACAGTATAAATTGTACCTATTTCTACAATTACGAGATCACAAATTGGCCTCTGTGCATTATATAGTATACCTGCGAACAGTATACATGTTGCTTATTGTAAAAAAAAAGCAGTTAACATTATTAATTATATATAAAACTAATCATCCTTGTATGTAAGTATCTTTTAACTATTAAGAAGATGGTAAAGATAAGCACTAACAAATTTACGTAAATATACACTTAAAACCTAAAAATATATCTTGAACATCTTACAGCATAACCCAACATCACACTTTTTCCGTTCATATTTCTCTACAGAATCTTTGCTTCCGAATATGTTCATAATTAAAAAAGTATATGCATATGCTTACCTATTTTAATAATATACTCGGATAGTTTGTATCAAAATGTGCATATAATTTCAATTTGTTGGTAGACACAGAATTAAAGAACATAAAGAAACCAAGGAAAATATTATGCAATTACTTATTATAGGTATGCACAGAAACTATTATCAAAGAAGATAAACTAATTCCTCTTTGCTATTACCCACAAATACAAACAACAAAGGTATTAACTAATGATTTGATAATTTTAAATTCAAATTCCCCTTTCGCGTTTGCAGTTTGACTTTGACAGATTGCTTTATGGGATCTTTGATTACGTCACAATTATGGATTACATTGTAGTATAGGGATCGAGCAATCCTGTAAACAGTTAACAATCCTTGCCGTAAACCTCGTAGGAGAAATGTTATAAAAAATACCACTTTCTACCCGTAAACGGAATTTTACCAACTTATAGATTGCGCTAGAGTCGCCGTTGGTACATTTTCTTTAAATAGCATAGTAGCCCGTCATACACATCGTTTGAAAGATCTCCACAACAATCAATCTCACAATTCTCTTCACACCAGTTGTTAAAAAATTTAAATCGAGACATCCATTTTCGAGTTATAAGCGTTTCTCTGTCTCATTCGGCGAGTGAAAGACCATCGGTCACACTAAATATTTGAATGTTTTCACCGAACAAAGGTAACGTAATGTAGTCTAAGATATTTGCAATTAAAAAAAAATTATCTGTAGATGTCAAATCGTGGGAATGTGTTGGCTTTCAATCATTTTAATATTTGAAAACTAAATGTATCAATTCTCTACGTAGCCGTATTTGACAAATAAAAATCATGTTGTTCCTAGTCTAAACATAAGTACAATTGATTGTTTTATTTACAAACTGTCATCGAGAAATCGCTAGTTTGACATTTAAATTACCTACTTTGCGTGTTGCAGTTTTTGAGTTTATTTATCGTTTATTTAGTAGTTGTTTATCATTTATTATCGTTTACTTAGTTATCGTTCTATCGTTTTTTTGTTACCATTTATTTATCATTGTATCTATTTGTTTATTTATTTTTCGAGGTTTTCGATTTAAAATTCGTAGTATTGAAGAACGTGTTTTTGGTGTTAGATATTAATTGAAACCCGCCACATCCCCCGATTTAACACCTATGGATAGTTTTTTTTAGAAGTCAAACTTCTTAAATTACATTACATTAACATTTTTTGGCTAAAGCATTTAAGTAAATATTTAAATTGAACGATGGTCTTTCACTCGCCAAATGGAACACACAAACGCTTGTAATTCGAAAACGGATGCCTCGATTTTAATTCTTCAACAACTGATTTGAAGAGAATTGAAATACATTTCAAACGATGTGGCTCCGTTAATAATATTTTTAGTTGGTAAATATTGTATAGTTGGTAAATTCTAGGCCACTAGAGTGTTGTCATTATTGACATGAGAAACATTATTTAACACTTCTTTCCTCATTTCAGAAAACAAAGCGTTTTAGATAATGGAGAAGAATGCTCATTATTCGAAATATTTAACGTTACAAGCGTAAAAGCATTAGGCAATGATTTTCCATGTTTGAAGGTGAGATTTTTTTACAACAAAACAATTATTTTTCTGGTGTTAATTAATAGTGCATGTTTGTAGACTTTTGGGGATTAATTATTTAATAGTTATAATTAGCCACGAAAGGACAATGGAATTTTAAAGGCATTATAAATATTGTACCTCAATTTGAAGTAATGAAAGTTTCCTAAACGTGAAGTATTTTGTTTAAATGAGCTTCGATTTCGCGTTGGTTGTTTAACGAAATTAAGCGAATACAGGCCGAGCGGCGCCGATCGCTTAACTACCACAAAACGAATTTTATACGTTAAACCGCGAAATATAACCATTATGAATGAGTATAATACTGTTAGTACAGCCGTTATATATAAATCTGTGATGACTGCCTTTATACAATAAATCTTATCTGTTATACAAATGAAATATAATAGATATAAAACATAATATATGTAAAAGTCATTACTTATAGTTCCTATCTTAGCTATGTAAAATGTATATTAAGTATATTAAGTCTATGTATCACTAATTGAATAATGAGTATGGAATTGACTTCTGGAAAAAAAATAATAAAACTTGTATACTTACTATAAAAATGTTAATTTGCAAAATGCTTGTTATTCTACAGAAACAGTTTTATACAAATCAACATCTTTACATTTTTCCTTCTAAAACCGATGTTGCGATGAATGACTTTCTGTAACACTAATCGTAGCTGTCAGCTGGTGTTATAATAATAATTGTTTTGAGCAACTTACAAAAAGAAAATAAAAGTACCTAAATGCCTAACGGTTATGCATTATGTAGAAGAAAATAACGAAAGTGAACAGCTCTGCGGTGCCTCAAGAATACTGCAAGTAATTAATTGAAGACATAAAATTGAGAAAATTAAGTAAACAAATTAACTTTAAAAAAATTACACACTCCAACACCTGCTATTGTTGGTGCGTTAGAAATATTATCGGTCACTAAACAACTTAAGTCTGACAGATAGACTTAGGGAAAACATTTGATATAGTCGGTGTCAATATATATTTGTCACATAATAATTTAATTATAGTAATCAGTAATAATTATTGTATGATAATAGTTCTGTGACGTTTAAAATATCTTAATGTCTTTGTATCTACTCATTTCAGTAATTCAACTTATCTAATCCTAATTAATTACTAATAGCAGTAAAATATACACGCGCTGCATCAGATATATTAATCACTCTTTTATTTCTTACAGTTGTAAGTCGTCCATTAAGTGATGATATCTGAGTTATGCATAGATCTTTAGATTACACCGTAATATTAAATGCACCGTAAGATATATGTTTCTTTCAAAGCAATTAACTGAAGTTACATCTTATATTCCTAGTAACGTGTAATATTTAAAATGCAAGGATTTTAAGAAAATACAGAGACCACACGGAAACATAGGGCTATCGCATTCTAGTCACATGTAAGCAAGTATTATAACATTGTCAAACCACCAGCCATTTCTGGTTACCTTCAGATCAAAACATTGAGGTTATGAGAGTATTACCCTACATAGGACTTACTACTACGAGATGTAGTGCAGTATTTTTACTTAGTTACAGACTCGGCTTGAAGATTGTTTTCGTTAGAGTTTAAAGTTAGGGTTACTGGTTATTTAAACAGTCCTCTAAAGAGTTTTGTTCATTCGCCCACGAATCCGGGCCTGATCAGGATTTACAGCTCAAATGTACAAATAATTCAAGAATATTGTCCAGAGTAGGTAGGTATCCAGTGCCCACAATTGTGGAATTCGACTGTAATTTTGTTATGTATTTCTTTCACAAGGAGCATAACATTATGAGAAAAAAACATGTAGCAAATCCTAAGCTTAATAAACTCAGCCTTCCGGGGAGGCGTATTTATATTTTATAAAGAAAATCAGAGGTGCAGTTGTTTGTGACAGTTTTTATTATTTTTTTTATAAAAAAATCTTATCTACTTTTTGGCATATAGGTATACACGCAATTGTGTGCAACCTTTTACAATTGAAACAAATTCAAAAAAAGTATATTAAATTTTCTATTTTACACGTTACATTTTGACAATTTCAATATTTCCAATAAAACAGTTTTCATAATCTATAGATGATACCAACTTGGTTGGCGAAACTCTCGTCGAGTGCAGTATAGTGTTATGTGGAGAATTACGACAGTGTTATCTTCACACTAAAGGTTCCAACCCCTTTCAAGATGAAGTTTTAAAGCCGAAATTTGCACAAAATCATTTTATTTTTGAAATGCCATTTATCTCATTATTAACTAAAACAATACAGTGGTTCGGGGAACACAATAAAACATAAATTAAGGTAATTTATCGAAAAAGCAGTGAGAACAACAAAAATACACAAACAATTAACACATACATGCTGACAAACGTCACAGAAATGACAGGATCCTAATCTAAAATTTTATTTTAGATTAAAATCCTCTGAAGTTACGTTTTCTCTTTGGTCTAGTATGTTTGGAGGTGACTTCACTATTTACTGTGAATTAAGTTGCAACAAGATACTTCTGGTCTTGAAATAGTTATTTTTGACGCTAGATTGCGAAATATTTTTGCGTACGAGGATGAAAGTTGTTATTGCGAACGATAGCAAGCAAAAAAATCATTCGAGAATCCAAAAAATTTCACAATCGGCAATCAAACAACATTTTTAATTGTGTCTCAAAATTAAAAAAATTACTAAAAATCGAGAGTTCGTATTAATTTCGGTAAAGCCGGAAGTGCCAAAAAGGTAACTTTTATATCAAAAAGTGGCCTTTAGTAAGCACTTCCACCATGCCAAATTCGAAAATCGTATTTAAAAAAAGATAAGCTGAGAACGAGGGGTATACCACAAATCTGGGTCACACTGTATATGTGTATAGTTTTGTAAATACATTATATATGTAAAAGAAAAAACTGTGACACTTTTAGACGAATTAAGAGTTAAAAGATGACATTGATAAAGCAAATGCGGGTGGTCCAACAATAAGACTTCAAGTTTAGGGTGCCCATTAATTGGTAGATTCTTAGAAACCAGATCCCATCGCTACTTTACTTTGGTAATTCATTTAAAATGTAAACCTATTCTAGACACATAGGGGTTGCGCGCTTTCCTGCTTATTGTGTACCTTGTTATTTATTTAAATATTTAAAATATTTCTTTTATTGAATTACCTTTATATGAAACTATATATTTAATAGCTTTTATAATATTCCTTAATTTTCAGTTTATTTTAAAACTGTATTTATTTGAGTAGACTAACGGGTAACAGTAAAAATATGCCCAGTAAATTATGTGTGAAATGGTTGAAATTATTGAGTAGAAGTAGTAAAACTGACAAACATAAACACAAATATATAAATCATTTACAAACAAGAATCTTGAAAATATTATTGCTTACAGCCTCCGACCAAATAAAATACCAGAAAATAATATAGGTGCATAATAATACATGCACCTTATATACAGGGTGTCCCAAAATTATGATAAATTTCCTTTAATATCTAGATTAAATATAAATAGATAGTATTTAATTGCAGTGAGAAATGAAATTTCCATAATAGAAGGATTCTGATCTATCGAGAGGTGGACCGATAGTATTCTTCCCGGACTTCATTTTCCGAGAATTTTTAAAAGAAAACGTTTATCATGAACATGTGAATCCTGAAGATGTTGTAGCTCTTACTTATGCTTCAGTAATATTCATGCTATATGAAAACGCTACCGATGGTCTGTTCTTCCATGATAAATTGTGGGATTGTTTTCCTTGAGGCAGGAGGTGATTTATTTGAACACAACATTTACCTTCTTTTTTCATTTCCTTTCAATAATAAGAGTAAATGTTAAAATTTATTTTCCATGAATAACACGAAAACAAAGGACAAGCGGCAATTTTTCCACTGTTAATTTTCGATTTTTTTTTACTTCCTGTATAAGATCCTATAGTCACGGGTGTGAATTTTGGGACACCCTTTACAACTTAACACTTTTCATGTTATAACAGTTATAATTAATATTTCATCTATCGGTTATTGAAATATAAATTATTACTTAATTTGACATTTAAACTACGAAATACCTGGTTATTCGACATTAATGCAAAAACTATACAGATTAAATACAAATTATCTAAATTAGATGTTTCCTAGGTAACCAGTTTCATAACATTATTTAATCTCAGTAAAGATGAAGCAATGAAAATTGAGGCTACAAATTATGTTACCTATTTATTTCTTGCAGCGTCTTCGTATATAAACTATGTAATTAATATCTACTAATTTATGAAGGCATGAATATTAATTTCAGTAAATTATTTGTAATAAGTGACTATTTATTAATATGAGCATCATATGCGATAAAATTATACAATTTTGCCTTTTGTGTATGAGTATAACTTTTCGCTTTTCAGTCTCAGTTTTGAGAACTTTGGCCCGCCCGCTTGAAAATTCAGAAAAAAGTATAAAAAAAAATCGGAAGACTGTCATAGAAAAGCACTCCACCAGTGGAAAACTACCACCCTATTTACCAATCGGGTCTAAGTGTGGTTTAAAGTAGATGTATTCATTTCAAATATTTAACCTATATTCTCACCTAACCTGTTCTATCTATACAGAACCTAAACATAAAATAAATGTAACCAACCTTCTATCATCAGCTTCTATTAATATTGGTAAGTCCTTATAAATTAACAGATAATAGGTATATTAATTGGGAGCAGTAGTATACCATTTATAATGTGAATATTTATGAATATTTTTATAGTCAGTAAATTTAAAGTGAATTCAAGCCATCGTATGGTACCAATATAAAACTACCCTTAGATAATGAACTATCAGGAAAATATACACATTTTAATGTTATGTTATATACGAGTGGAAATTATATGGGTGGGTTTAATCGTGATCCTTGATGGCGCCAACTTCGCTACGATTAAAGTGTTAAAAAGGCCATAACTTTTTTACTCGTAACTTTACGATAGATTTAGCAAACAAATATATTTTTTTTCTTTCCTTGATGAAAAAGGGATACTTGTTTGAAGTCTGTAAATTCGATTGTTGTTAAAAAAAGTGCAAATCAGAGTTTGATGCTACTTTTTAATAGAATCTTGGAATAATATTTTTTAAAGTAGGTATTGAGACACAGCATTACCAAAATAAAGAGGCGTAATAATGTATTAATATTTTCCAAACACGAAAAACGTAACTATGATAAAATAAATAAAAGGAAAATATTCCAATGTAAAATATTATTTTTCTATTCGTTATCTTACGTTAGTTGTTTGGCAGAATTGTTTTAAGAAAATATGCATGTGTACTTCAAGCTTTGTTAGACACTTTTAAATTTTAACTTTGACATAATATTTTGGCCATTAAGACATGATTAGTTAGCTAAATGTTAATGTCTTGACTGTCACTATCCATAGCTAAATGTTGTACTATTACTTATGATTCACACTGTATATAAATATTGGGTGTCAGGTAAATGAATGCTGTTATTTTAGTATACCATAGGTTATGTAAACTACAAAAAGGTCCTATAAACTTTTTAACCCTAAACCATAAGGAGTTATAACACTAAACCGTAAGGAGGGTATATTCCCGTTTTGTCAATTGACCGTTTCGTTTACTGAGGTTTGAATCACTTTTAACCCTCCCTATTTTGTGGACTCGCCCAATTAATCATAGAATCCTCGGATGCGGCCGGTTATGTTAGGTTAGGAAGTATGAAGGAAAGACTTTTGCTCTTGCAAACAAACGACTAGTACCTAGCGATTTATGCAAAGATTTAAATTTAGGGAACAATAATTCATACTAATTTATAATTATTAAGGAATAATTAATAGATTTCCATTTCAGATAAATTCAGATTTCCTGATTTACATTCAGATTTAGTGAATCGACAAAAGGGGAATTATTAAAAGGCCAGTAGACAAGACGGGAAATTTTCAAACGGAGACAAAAGGGGAATCGACGAAACGGTAATGAATCGTAAGGAGATGGGGATATTAGCTCGTGCGCATGTTGCATTATAAAAAATAAAACATTGTCATAGTGCAGTTGATTCAGTGATTACAAAATTGTTTCTCAGAGAATTAACTTTAAGAATGAGTTACCTATATCAAAGGAACCTGACTTCAAAGAAGTAATTACAACACACTAATGTTTTCATATAATTTTTGTCACTAACTGTCCTCTTGTGGTTCATATCTCTGTGAATGTTCAGAAAAAATGTTTACTACACACGGCCTGCATTTGTTTAGAAACAAGCAAAGATACTGTTATGCAATTTTTGTTACTTCACTAATCTCACTGCAGTAGAAAGTGGAAGGATCTCCAAATCTTATTAATTAGCATATGGCAATAAGGACTCTGATTAATTTAGCATATGGCAATGCTACAACCACAATGTCGACAAATGTCCACGTGTCCGACGTGAGGCATGCGAGATCACTCAACGTGTAGTCGGTGCTGTAAATATTACATTTTTTATGGTTACGTATAATATAAAACTATGAATAAATGTATACCTACTATTTATTTTATTTAGTGTTTGGGTTTTTGGTTTATTTTTAATGGCGAGTTCGAAACTGACCTTTTTACAGAGAATCGATTAGAAATTCTATAACTCCGAGATGTCTATATAGCGAATGTTTATCAGCAGAGCAGTTTATCAGCATCTATTTAACATTGGAAGCCATCAACCGTACAAAGAAAATCAAGGACCACGCACGTAGTCTTCCAAATAATATAGCTACTGAAGAACGAATCTTGAGTAGTATTGAAAAAAATCTCTCTGTTTTCAGTCGTATTGCCTAAAAAATAGAATATCAATATCTCATTAGACAGTTAATCAAATTTTACGCAAACAGCTTAGCCTACCATGTGCGTATAGCGCCTGGTAGTGGAAGGAACGATGAAACTTTTGTGAGTGGTTTCTTGAAAAAACAACGAAATATAGTTTTTCTTCGCAAATTTTGTCAACGCACATGAATCGTATTTTATTTGTAATGGCACTTTCAATATTCATAATACCCGCACGTTTACCCAAATGTAAATCCCCATGAAATAGGTCAGCATCTTTTCGTAAATATTTGGTACATAACCATTTACTCGACCTACCATGGTGTATTGTAGCACCATTCCTCGGTCTCAGTTACGCACTGACTACTCTCCTACTGACTTATTCTGGTCTGGGTTTGTCTGCTTTTTTCAATGTGTAACTCCCTTACAGACAGCGTTTAGCTTTGGATTTTGCCTCGATTTGCCTCGAAACTTGTTCGAAACTGTTGAGATTCTTACAAATTTACCATTTTCAGGGATTGTATGCAACTGGATTCTCATATAATATACACTATTTTCACTTTATCGGGCGGTCTTTGTGGTACATTAAATCAGTAACAACACCGTCTATTAGATATAATTTATACTTTAGCATTTTCCCATACGCTACTTACTTAAATAATGTTATCGTCTCGCATCTCTCTTGCTTTCTACATGCATACATATTGTAATAAATAGTGTAGTAGAAATTTTGACAAATTGTGTGCATTCAAGTATAAAATGCTTACCTGTTATTAGTACGTTTACTGTTAAATATATTTCAAGTGTATACAAAATGATTAATATGCCTATTACTTTAAAGCAGGCGCTAAGAAACGAATATGGGTATAAATTTATACGTTTCCGAGGTTTTAGATTAGTTGTAGTTGCCTTGGGTTCCGCCTAATTAGGCCTATTGTTAATTTATTCATGGTTCTGGTAATATCTCATATTTATTTTATATAAAAAGTAATAGCTACGTTAATGCTAGTACGTAAAAGAACTATGAATATTAGACAAAACGTGGGTGTTACGTGATAATATTTTATCTTGAATAACGATATATGTAAAAGTAATACGTACAAGATATAATTGTAGTTATATTGCCTTACTTTCTTCATATATGAACTATAACTATACATACCTAGTCTAGTAAATTGGCATCCGCCTTTTAAAATATACAACTTTTCTTACTTGCCTTTCACTAGAAGCAGACATAAACTTTCTTATATTAAGCGGAACACCCTGTACATTTTTTACAGATTTCGATGAAGTTGGCTTTCACAAAGTGTCAGTATATTGTTTGGTGAATCTATCCCTTGGAGTACGAGAGATATAGCCTAAAAAATTTAACGAAAAAATCATATGCTTTCCCTCTATATACTCATCTCTTATCTTTCTCTAAATATCTCCCATATAACTAGAAATAAACCCATCTACCCCTGTAACCTGTATCCATGAGAAAACTTTATTTATCGAAAGCTTGTCTTTTTATTTATAAACGGAAGTAAAATACCTTTATTTTTAATCGATAAAAGACTTACTCTCAACTTGTTGTTACATGCCTTGTAATAAGAACAACGTTATCGTCTATTTATCTTAGTGATACGGAAGAATATATTCTTCTTCCCACATAATAACAACCTTAATGAAGAAATATAATAAACAAAATATTGCAATGTTGAAACTTGCTCAAAGCCTTACTCATAACTTACTAATATATACAGTGATTTAAGTCACGCAAGGTATATGAAATTAATCTAATTAATTTATAACCAAGTAGCGTTAGTCACAAGTAGTATAATTTATAATTAAGAACTGTAAGAACCTTACTGATCCAAACAAATTTAATTTAAAAAGTGGCTAAAATAATAATTCGCTGACGGAATATATAAAGAAGTTAATTTTAATACAGGGTGTTCCAAAATAACGACAAAATTTTAAGGGTGCATACTAGGGTGCAAAACAAACATTTCTTGTTAACTATGCGTCAGTAAAACCGAAAAGTAAAAAAAGGTATTGAAAGCTCTGTTTATTTTATTGGCAAATATTGAATATTAATATGCAACAAATGTTCAAAAGAGCATTCAAAAATTATTTTTTTGTTCTTGAAACGAATATTTTTTTTGTTTATGTTTACTAAATATCCCTAACTAAATAATTATGTAAATATATTTGTTTATGTAATAGTTACTGTAATTATTAAATAATAATTGTGTTTATCATGTTTTTACATTAAAAGTTTTTATTTTATTAATATTAATTTACAAAAAAAATGTAAAAAGACATAAAAAATCATTCTCTGTGTTTTTTGAACTTTAGAGCACACATTGTTTTAAATCTTTTTGTATATAAATGTTCAATTTATCAAGAAAGTAAACACAACTTCAAAAACAATGTTCCCCGTTTTCTACCAAAATGACCCATTTGCGGATATATGCTTATTTAACATACAAAATTGCTTTCGTGTCTCCTACCACTCCTAAAAGTTTGTCTGGGAAAAGTTTGTTTGTTTGGGATACCCTGTATATTTACCTATGTCCTATATTCATTAATACAGGTGTTAACATTAAAGAGTGGCACAAACTGCTAAATTATATTTTGCTTATACTGATTCCAAATTTTGTATTAGCTAATTAAAATTTTCATTGAGTTCTGTTCCATGTCTATGCCTTACTTAATCCTTTATTTAGCTACCCTATACTGAGAAGAGAGCATCAAAAACTCCGAAACATAGATTATACATCTCTATCTTATATCTTGGCACTATAGATCAAAGCAGTATTATTGGGGAGCTCACCAAGTCAAAAAAGCTCAATCGGATGGATGGAGCTTGTTGCACATTATTTGAAAAATATTTCCATTCTCCGATTTTCTTTATTGAAAAATGAAAATCCAATCCAATCAGTTTTTAGTTATAAGCGTTTTCTATAACTAACGTTAAAAATAAATAACACCCAGCTACCTAGAACATTTAAAAAAAAATTGAAGAAATAAAAGTTGATAGTAAAATGTTTACACGGTACTGGATAGATACTCATTCATAGATCCAAAAGACTGGTAGAGTAAAGACTCTAGATTTAACAGAATCTCACACTATCAAGTTCAAAACAATTAACTCCGGAGAACTAGCAGGTCATTCAAAAAACCAATAGGTCAAATTCACCTATGAGTGTATATGTCTTTCATCAGCATTTGACATTCATTCATTAGCCATTTATCTTTCAAAACAATTACAGAAAACAGAGCTTGAATAACTATATACTCTATAAAAAAGAGTTTCTAAATAACCGCTAATTGGTAACATTTCAGCTGTTCAACCACTAATTAGTGACATTTTCCGAATTTATTTCATTTTATAAACTGAGGAACTATTTCTACTAACAGTATCTTATTCAGTTTATAAGAGAATTAGGAAGGAAAAGGAAAACCATAAGTATAATTGCTTAACGATAAAGAGGTGAAACCAGATAATAAATTACATGTCAGGAATAATAAAAAGTTTAAATCAATTTAAGTCGTATTAGTGCCATTAAGTGTCTAGTAATAAAAACTAAATTAACACATTTAAACACGCAATGTGTAGCTAGAAAATAAACTTACGCGCCTCATTCATAATCGTTCCCTTACACAGGAAAACATCTTTACCATTCATTTATTTGGTAGGTAGTTTATCTCAAGTGTAGAAGAAAATGACTAAATCTCTTTTTCAAAATAATAAAATTCCGAAAATTTTCTATTTCAGTTATTAAAACACAAAAGCACACAGGGACATTTTCAGCAAATATTTTACAGGTAAATATATGCAATAATTTTGGTCATGTAATTAGGTATATACAGGATGTTTCATAATATATGCGCAGGACTTATATACAGGATGTTATAGCTCGTCCAAAAATATGAATAAAAGTTTCTATTAACTTACCCTCTAAAATGCACCATTTTAGAGATACAGGGTGTTGAAATTGAAAAAAAAAAATCGTTTTTTGCGAATATCTCCGGAACCGTTTATCGCACAGAAAACAGATTTGGTAAACATTTTCTACTCACAATAAACTATGTTTTGTGCGGAAAATTTTTTTTTAAAGTCATAATTGGTGAAGGTTTTGAAGGGGTAGTGTGTGTTTTTCTCCCCAACTTCTACGCTACTGGAAAAAGTACGATTTTGAGCTCATTTGAACAGCCAATGTTATCTACACAAAAAAGGTACTCTTGGTCATAAGCTCTAAAGTCGATCGTTTTCGAGAAAAATCAACTTTTATGTTGAAAAACATGGTCAATTTTTTGAAAACATGGTCAATTTTACCTTTACGGTTTGGGGAATTTTGAAAAGAAAACTTTTGTATCATTTTTTAATTTTTTTTTAATTTTACAATTATGAAGTTAAAGTTTGATTTCGTTACTTGTTCTAACGTTTAAATAAATTTTGTTTAATTAGTAAGAAAAAAATTTTATTTAAAAAAATTGACCATGTTTTTCAACATAAAAGTTGATTTTTCTCGAAAACGATCGACTTTAGAGGTTATGACCAAGAGTACTTTTTTTGTGTACCGCCAATATTGGCGGTTCAAATGGGCGTCTCAAAATCGTATTTTTTCCAGTAGCGTAGAAGTTGGGGAAAAAACACCCACCACCCCTTCAAAACCTTCACCAATTATGACTTTAAAAAAATTTTTTTCCGCACAAAACATAGTTTATTATAAGTAGAAAATGCTTACAAAAGCTGTTTTCTGTACGATAAACGGTTCCGGAGATATTCGCAAAAAACGAATTTTTTTTTTATAGAGGGTAAGTTAATAGAAACTTTTTTTCATATTTTTGGACGAGCTATAACATCCTGAAGTCCTGCGCATATATTATGAAACACCCTGTATAATAAATAAGTACCTACCAATTTGAATTTGAAGTAGTCTACGTGGCAAGACAATACATAAAGCTATCGAGAAGGTTGTGTGTGTATAATAAAAAAATCAGATTTTCTTAATTTCTCTAATTTAAATATTCCTATTATGATAAATCCTTTTAATGGCTTAATAATCAACTAAACAAATTATATTTGAATACTACTGCATATTGCTCTCTGCTTTTAGACATATACAATGTACAGTTTACACTAAAAGAGATAAAGATAATTAATAACCTAGCAACTTTAATATGATACAGAATATTTAAGTAGGTGTTGCTCCTTAATTTACATACAATTTTCAGTATATTTATTCAGTATATATTTTCAGTCCTATCAGTATATCTTAATAACTTCAGAATGTCTGAATTATTGTATGGCATTCAAATAGTTTATAATAATAAGTAGACAAAATCTGTTGATATTTCATAAAGAATAAAAAAAAATCAAACAAAGATCAGAACAATGGTGAAGCTATATTCCAAACTGTGACTTTTGCTTTGCTGAGATCAACCGAGTTTTTAAAGTTCATACCATGCTAGGATTAACTAAATGAAATTAGTAGCCAGTAATTTAGTAGTGTGCCAATTTTAGATTGTAGTACAGTGTGGTGATAAAATAACGTACAACATTCATAACTTTTATACAGAATGATTTTTCAAAAAACGCTGTGACAGTTCCATTTTTTTTAAAGACACATGCTGACATGAAAAATTTTGTTTTATCTGCTTTTGTTTTAGAGTCGTGACGTCATCATACATTTTTTAAATTCTAACGCCCTGTATTTTGAACAGAAATGGAATGCCCACTTTTTTTCCCAGTACAGTGGTACCCCCCATATTAGGGGTTTCCTACTTACCGTTTACAAGATACAGGGTGTCTTTTGAGAAGAATACAGGTTAAGCATCACACATTTTGTTATATTTAAAACAATTTCAAAATTAAAAAATTAAACAAATTCTAATATTGGAATTTACGCGCCATTTCTTATTAAACAATTAGTCAGTACTATAATGTTATAAAGTCTAAACACTTCTACAGACACATTATCTTGTAAACGGTAAGTAGCAAACCTCTAAGAGGGGATACCACTGTCCTGGAAAAAAGTGGGGATTCCATTTCTTTTTAAAATACAGGGCGTTGCAATTTATAAAAATGTATGATGACGTCACAACTCTAAAGCAAATGCAAATAAAACAAAATTTTTCATGTCAGCATGTGTTTTTTTATAAAACAAAATCGACCTGTTACGGCGTTTTTTGAAAAATCAGTCTGTATAAAGGCTCCCCCAAACCAGAGCGGGATCGGGAGCGACTGCAATGCGGGACCAAAGTATGTGGCGGGATATCTAAGCGCCTACATGAAAGCGACGTCCCGCCCAGATATCCCGCCATATACTTTAGTCCCGCGTTGCAGTCGCTTCCGATCCCGCTCCCGATGTATCGCTCTGGTTTGAGGGATCCTTAAAAGTTATTTATTTCTTCAATAAAAAAACCAAAAGAAAATCTTTTTATTTTTTTTTATTATTGGAGGACTTTCAGCTCATTTTTTTTTTTTACATTGATACCTTCTCCGACGTTTCGTCCGAGTTTTCGGACTTCTTCATAGGTTACTTAAATACTGAAAATAATGTTTTTACATGAATTTTTATTCATGTAAAAACATTATTTTCAGTATTTAAGTAACCTATGAAGAAGTCCGAAAACTCGGACGAAACGTCGGAGAAGGTATCAATGTAAAAAAAAAAATGAGCTGAAAGTCCTCCAATAATAAAAAAAAATAAAAAGATTTTCTTTTGGTTTTTTTATTGAAGAAATAAATTCAACTATAACAGCCAACAACTTGTCTAGTATCATCTTAAAAGTTATGAATTCTGTGTGTTACTTCATCACAAGACTGTACATATATATACGGATTCCTAAATAAGAGGAACGGTGCATGTGTGGGCCTCGGCCGAGGTATCAATATCTATGGGTGAGAGACGTGACACGGGTGACAGAGGTCAGAGGTGTGTCTGTCGCTGTGGCTCTCACCTGCGTTCCCCCATTAAATTACGAATTAGAAGAATTTTTCTATTAATTTATTTATCTTTATTTAACTATCATGTATTAATATCTTGTGTCTTTGCTTCCAAATTTTTTTTGTTTTAATTTGGGCCTGTATATAATAGTTAGCTACTATAGTTCTACTTTCAATTGTATCATGAGGCTTTGGACGATAATAAATAAAATAGAATCAAAAACTTTTTATTGAATATTTTTTAAAGACTCTAAGGAAATACTTATAGTATATTATGATAGTAAATAGTATATTTTGGCTGTAGGTGGCAAATGTATTTTAAATTATTGGGAGCCACAGATAGGAGTAGCTTATATAAAAAAATCTGTAACTTCCACATAATACTATTGTCATCTGTCAATAACATTAACACAAGCTACTTTAAAAGTACAAGTATAACTAAATATAAGTTATCTCAATAAGTACAGCCTTAAAGAAGATGAAGAACTATAGGTAAATGAGGAACCTAAATCCTAGAGATTTGTACCTTATGATAAAACCATAATATAAAATAGGATCAAATAAGGTGCGCGCATGTTTCTTACACTTTCAGCATTTTATTTAATTTGGCATATTTTTTATAGGAAGTAAACCAGATTCATAATGAAAGTGATATTTTCTGGTGGGCGTACTCTTAAAAATAAAATATATGAACCCAACCTGTTACGAGAAACATTATGTGAAGTAGGTACGTTAGCCGCTGTCAAAAGAGAAGCGCAAATTTATGGGTTGTAAGGTTATGGGATATCGAGTTTTAGTACCCTCGGCCAGGTATAAAGCCACTAAAAACGCTTTTTGTATTATAATAAGGATAGGATAAATTAGTTGGCTCTTCCCTGTTCGTGTGAATTGGATAAAATCAAATGGTATACATAATAAAGTAGATTTTGTGTTAACTTAAAATAATAAGGTTAAGTTTAACTGATATTTTTGCGTCTCATTTTTAAGTAGATACATAAGTAGATACATAGTAGATACATCATTCTGCATTTTCTTCAGATAACAGCCTTAATAATGGGAATAAGTATGATAGTACACTATATATTATTCCTCTCTATATTTCTTCTATATTCCTCTGTGCATCCTGTATATTTTGCATTATAGTAAATGTTATAGACATCTCAGCATCTAATATTTACTTCACAGTATGCAGATAATAATCCTTACCTTAAATAATAATAACTCTTAAAGTTATACAGGAAGTAAAGATAATATTAAGTGCATGGTTTAGCCAAAACAATTCATATTTTGGTATGATGAAGAAGATCGTCACCTATTAATATTATTTTACACAGCTTGTTTCAGAACATATGTACATTTTGTTATTATTATTAAGTCATTAATCGATGGATACACTAAAGGATATGGAGTAAGGATGACAAAGTTTTATTTATTTATAACGTAAAACGCAAAAATGTTTAAAAATCGAGGTAACTAAGATTCTTATAGGAGTTATATTGGGTGGTAAATGATTGTTGGGTACTATTACATTCATATATAGGTATAACCTCAAACCAGTTTAAAGTTCCTATCTTAGATATGTCATTTACTAGATGTATAAGTATTCAATTTAATCTAACATTTACTACCTGATTAGGAATTTTAGTCTCAGTGCAGACTTACGAATTCGAGATTAGATTAAAAAATACGCTTTTCAAAATGTTTTCAAAACAAACAAGAAAAACGTACCCTTAGCGATTAAACATATAAGTAATAGTAAGCAACGTTCTTATTTTAAATTAGACACCTTATCTATACATTTGTACACATTTGATACAATGATATAGGGGTTGATTGATATGTCTCTAATAACAAAGGAACACCAAAAGAGTGTATTGACGTGGTTTTGAGTCAGAGAGTCAAGAGTCGGTTTTGAACAGATGACTTCTAGTCATATTCTCTTTCTAATATTCTCCAAATATATAAATATAGTCAAATCAATCTCATAAACAAGTAGTACGTTTATAGTAAAGATATATTTTTTTACTATGTTTCGTTTATGCTAAACCTATCAAAGTCAAGAGTTTTAGTAAAGAGTAAAAGTTTTCTTCTAATTGAAATCTATTAAAATATACACAGTGTTCCATTTAAAATAAGAACACTTTTACAATTTTGGTAGAAAGGAAGTAATAAAATAAGATCATTATGTGAACATAATGAATTGACAGAACTTAGGTACATCAATTAGACGGGTGGGTTCGTGAAGAAAATAACATTAAAAATAAATTGCAGTCCATACACCTTTCTTCACATTTATTTTTGGCGTTGCTAAATGTACATTTCGAGTATGTATTCATCGTCCGTAGCTTAATACTAGCAAATTTTTAATAAAATGGCTTAATTTTTAGGTCTAAATCTTTTAGATTTAATACCCTGTATAGTAAAATAAGGAACTATAATAGTACTTGCAAAGTGAAAAAAACCCTTAGGTATTCCCAAATTTATAACTTTACTACTTGCATAGAAAATATACCTAAATAAATACCATCCAAATAAATACTACCTATTCTTGTACAGGGTGATTGATTAAGGCCGGCCACCGGCTGTATATGGGAAACTATTGGTCCTACAGGTTCGGGAAAAAAATTTTCATAAGAAAAGTGGCCATGAAAATTTCATTAAAAATATTTTTATCTTCCGTAAATCTCCGCAAGAGGGCGTAACTGATCATGAAATTTTTAAAATTGAATTTAAATGAAAAAATGCCTTATTAACCTGGATATATTTTTTATCAGTTTTAATCGTTAGTCCATTTCCTAAAACTTGTTTCGTGATATTTTTCATTTCCTCGATAAATAAATGGGTGGGAGCAGTTTTTGTTTTTAATTTGAAAAAATGCTGTATTTTCGGATCGCTTTAACGGATTTTTTGCAATTGGGTTTTTTTAAAAGAGAATACCTTGCAGATTTAATAAATGTTTTAGTGATTGCAAAAAGTTGGTTAATAAAAGTACAAAATGGTGATATGTTGAAACCTAACCTATTTTTTAATTTTTCTTGGAAATTTTAAATGGAATGATATACTTTTTTTCACGTCATTATGACCAACATTTAGTTAAAATAGCACTGGTCAAAACCGCATCTCGATATATCAAACCGTTTAGGAAATATTTAGATTTTCGTATTGTACCCAAAGAAGGAGAATACATTTTCGTTTACCCCCGTATCATTTCGAAACAAAACGTATATTGATTTGCTGTTTTAGTAATTTGATATTTTACATGAACCCTTCCACATCCAGGCTGAGGAAGAATTACGATTAATTAAAATTAAAAAAAGTATTGCCCCGACGGATATCGAACTCTCAACCTTTAGCACATGCAAGCAATGAATAAATTGTTGCTTACAAATCTATTACTGAATCTGAAGTAAACATTATAAATGGCTTACATCCATACAGATCCACATTTAAGTATTAGAGATATTTCAAGGGATTTAGGACTAACATTTTATTGTGTCTATAAAACATCAAGCATCAAACGAACAAGATTTTTATCGTAGATTGGATTTTTGTCATTGGCTTAAAGGTTTCCTTACCGAAGATGCTACGTTTTAAAATTTTATGGACCGACGAAGCAACTTTTAGTAGCAACGGGAAAGTAAATTTGCACAACATGCATTATTGGTCGGCAACTAACCCTCATTGGTTAAGAGAAGTCGATCACCAGAACAAGTGGAGTGTAAATGTGTGGTGCGGTATTTCAAACTGACGAATTATTGGGCCATTTTTTTTCGATGGTCATCTTAACGGGGAAAGGTACCTAGAGTTCCTGAACACCGATTTACTGGTTTTATTAGAAGAGGTGCCCACTGCTGAGAGGATGAACATGTGGTACCAACATAATGGATGTCCAGCTCATTTTGCCTAGAACGTCCGAAATTATCTTGACGATGAGTTTCCAGATAAATGGATTGGCAGGGAAAGTCTTTTTCCGTGGCCTCCAAGGTCCCCAGACCTCATTTGTTTAGATTTTTATCTATGGGGCAGAATAAAAGATGTGGTTTTCAAAAATCGCCACACAACACCAGAAGATATGAAACAAAGAATTCGTGTGGCTATAAGAAATTTATCAGGTGCTGAAATTGAAGCAACGGTACAATCTACGAGAGAAAGTCTTAATTTGTGCATTGACAATGATGGTAAACATTTTGAACATCTTTAATTTTTGCTTTTTTGTCCTCATAAACGCTGGCAAATTTGTTGTAGTTATTGTTATACCTTATTGCTTTTGGTTTAGTTTGGTGTTATTGCTGTTTGGCCCATTGGCCTTTAAACACGCGACAATTATTATTTCACGTACTATTTGGACCAGTCCTAAGCCTGGATAAAGTGTGAAGGGAAGCCGGTTTTTGTAAAATAATATCAAATTACTAAAACAGCAAATAAATATACGTTTTGTTTCGAAATGATACGGGGGTAAATGAAAATGTATTCTCCTTCTTTGGGTACAATACGAAAATCTAAATATTTCCTAAACGGTTTGATATATCGAGATGCGGTTTTGACCAGTGTTATTTTAACTAAATGTTGGTCATAATGACGTGGAAAAAAGTATATCATTCCATTAAAAATTTCCAAGAAAAATTAAAAAATAGGTTAGGTTTCAACATATCGCCATTTTGTACCTTTATTAACCAACTTTTTGCAATCACTAAAACATTTATTAAATCTGCAAGGTATTCTCTTTTAAAAAAACCCAATTGCAAGAAAATCCGTTAAAGCGATCCGAAAATACAGCATTTTTTCAAATTAAAAACAAAAACTGCTCCCACCCATTTATTTATCGAGGAAATGAAAAATATCACGAAACAAGTTTTAGGAAATGGACTAACGATTAAAACTGATAAAAAATATATCCAGGTTAATAAGGCATTTTTTCATTTAAATTCAATTTTAAAAATTTCATTATCAGTTACGCCCTCTTGCGGAGATTTACGGAAGATAAAAATATTTTTAATGAAATTTTCATGGCCACTTTTCTTGTGAAAATTTTTTTCCCGAACCTGTAGGACCAATAGTTTCCCATATACAGCCGGTGGCCGGCCTTAATCAATCACCCTGTATATACATTAGGCCATTTTATTTAAAAATTGTTAGTATATTAAGCTACCGACGATGAGTACATAGTACTCGAAATGTACCTACTTATACCTATTTAATATCGCTAAAAATAAATCGGAAGAAAGCTGTATCGACTTTCATTTCTTTTTATCTAAATTACTTTCAAGGTTGAGACTACTGTTATTTAGTTGTTGCACACTATGTATATTTACAATTTTCGTAAACGGCACAAATATGTCTCCAAAGGCAAATTATTTTGCTCAAAAACAAAATGGCCGAGGTTATTCTTCAGAATATACAGGTTTATAATTCCTGCGAAAACATATTTCGCCTATTCCTGTTCAATAAATGTAGACGACCTCGCTAAAAATATAAATTTTATTTCTGTTACAAATACTATGAGTTATTCATATTAAATATATATATTTAATTTTGACAGAGTAGGTAATCTAAAAAATACTGGTCACGGAAATCTAGCTCACTTAATCCGGATCTCTGGTTTACGGCATTTGTTCGTAAGTCGACCAATTAAGGCGGACGTACACGACTATTTTAAAGTGGCTCTAAATGGCATTTAAAAAGGACTTAAAGGCAGACACAGAACTAGTCCTTACAATTAAGCCTCGGCGTTGTACGGAAACATTAGCAACAATTACGGTTAGACGCGGCCTTGTATGTAACTCGTTATTATTTATACATTCTGCGTTCCCTATAGCCTTTCTGCACGCCTTGTAATTTATTTTAATTTTGCGAATATCCCGGAATTCTACTTTTGAGTGTTGGCAGTGAATTGCATTTAATAATGAACAGTTAAATGATTGTTTTTGCAATATTCGTTTTCTAAAGTAGGTACTGAGTTACTAGTAGCCTTATTTTCTTCTAAACTGAATTAGAGGATAGTTTTATTCGACATGTAGATTTAATATATATGTAGAAAGTATGTACAGAAGATAATGATATAGATTATTATGACTTGCGAAACTAGTACTTCTATAGGTAGTTATAAAATTATTTACTAAATATTCTCACACTCTTCTTATTCTTGAAAATAAAAGAGAATCATATATTATATATAATAATATAATCATATATCATCCTGGCGATGGCCTAGGATGGGAAGAATGTCAACTTGGTGTTAATGTGAGAGATTAAAATCAATTGATGTTTGACTTGTCCCCCTAACTAATGAGATTTTCCAGGTTTCCCTCATTCCAGCACTAAATGGCGGTTAGGGCCTACCAACGTAAGTCGTTCCTGAGGCGCAAATGCGGGCCGCGAAATAATAATATGCCGCCCCCTCTCCCACACAAGTCTCAGACTTTCGGGCTAATCCTTGTGATTAGCATGAGGGGTAGAGATATTATTATTAATATTATTATTATTATTATTATTATTATTATTATTATTATTATTATTATTATTATTATTATTATTATTATTATTATTATTATTATTATTATTATTATTATTATTATTATTATTATTATTATTATCATTATTATTATTATTTTTATTATATAGAATTTTTAAAATGTGTCACTAATATTTGTTACCACAAATGAACAAACAAACATCGGATGAAACAGACAACGTACCTATCATTTCCTAAATGCAACGAGAAATATATTCGGAACCTAACCAAGCCTTCTTCCACTGACTAACTTTACCTTTATCGATGCTCTTCCTCTTCTATACAAAAGTCCAGGATTAAGTTATCTATTATGTGATTCCAAATATTTTCCATTAGAAAACTTCCAAGTGCATTTCTAAATTTCATAGTAATGAATGAAGCTTAATATATTAGTGTCTACAACATTTGCATTATAGCCATTACTATTTAAGAAATAAATTTAACTCATTCCACAGTTGACTTGCTCGTATACTTTGGAACTGAGATAATGGACTTCAAACTCAAATTAAAATCTATAGCGAACCAGAGGGTTAGATTAGATTAGTGACACTAGCTTAGGTACCTGGGCACGAGGGGTACAAAGGTAATGAGGAGGCAGACACACTAGCCCGAGAAGGCGCATCTAAAGACTTCATAGGATCAGAACCCTTCTGCGGCATAGCGAAGCCATGCATTAAAACATCCATGGAGGAATGGATGAGAAACAAATCTCTAGAACGGTGGAGGAATCTGCCACAACTGAGACAGGCAAAGCTATTCATTAAAGAACGGACGCCTCTAAATTCACAGCAGATCTGTGAGGCCAGAGTAAAAAGGCCATCAGAATAATAGTAGGTCTCCTAACAGGACACTGTAGGCTAAATAGGCACATGAATCTTATGGGACTGTCAGAAGATGCAACTTGTAGATTCTGTCAAGAAGAAGAGGAAACCTCAGTACACGTACTGTGCCAGTGCGAGGGCCTGACAAGACTGAGATTTCAAATACTTGGGGAAGGAAGACCTAGAGCCAATAGCTACATGGAAGAGCCTCTATCAAAGCTGTGGAGTCTAATCCAACGGACAAATCTGGACAGAGTGCTCTAAATGGGTTGCTAGTGTCACAATAGATCTTCTAGGTCACGATGGACCAGGCCAGGGAGCCGACTCCTATATAAATCTAATCTAATCAGAGGGTTATGTGTTAAGTTAAAATTATTAGAAGTATGTTGGATTAAAAATTGTGTTAAAATGCCATAAAATAAAACCCGAAACCATAAAATAGTGCAATTATACAAATTGCGTAATTTAACTAACACAAAGTGAATAAATATTAAAACAATTATGCTTGTATTTACCTTATTTTACAAAATAATATTGTAGGTATTTGAAGATAAAGCTCCTGGAAGATTTCATAGAAACATTATGGCTTTACATGAAATATGTTAAAATATTAAGTATTGAAACTGTAATAATAACTTGTATAACACACTAAAATTGTGATTATTTAATGTCTACAAAGTCTAAAAATCGTAAAAATTATGTTCTGTAACAAAACTGCTGATTCCAGATATTCAAGAAAGTCTTCACCGTTTCCAGATCAATAGTTTTTTGAGAATTTATAGTAAATTTAATAATGGTAGTCCGAAATAAAATGTATTAATATATACACAGCTAATTAACAATATACCTAACTACCTATTAATTTTAAAACCTAACTAACAAACTATAAATATTTATAAATTGCTGCTAAGTGCAGACATATTTGTAATTCATAAAAATAACTTGAAACAAATAAGCGAAAACCGATTTTGTATATAATTATCATAAAATTACTTTTTTCCTAAGTACCAAATGGGGAATATGAAGGTAAAATTTGTTGGCAATAATTATGACGAAAACAGAATGCCTTGTAATTTGTAATACCGTGTTGGAATAATTTCCAAAAAGAATTCTAAAACCTTAATTTTAAATGTACAGAAGTGCAAGCTTAATTTAAAATATTTCTCTGAGATGTCACTGGATTTATCAAGGACACTGCAGGACGCCCGTTTATCAGACCCATTTCTGATCACATGATTTATCGTAATACTGAGCAACTTAAATTATATCAGTCAACCATATAATCATTATATGTTTGAATATGTTATTTATTTTGCATGTCGCGAAAAACTGTATTTTACATAGTATATTTTAAATAAAAAAATTCACAGATTTCGCAATTCTTGCAACTATCGGAGTGCATTGAAAATGAATTTAGGAAATTTGGAACTATAGAAAGCTTGCAAAAGACCTTCTAATTTGAGAACTTCATCCATTTTGAGAAGTCCATTTGCGACTTACAGACTGTGCCACCTTGTATATCACATTCACATGAGAGCTCAGATTCTCAGACTTGCAATTTGCTATATACGAATACAAATGCCAAGCGCCCACGCCGCCCGCTCTACTCGGTCACCCACTACCTAACCATGTCGGTGTGACATGCTCATCGCGTTACACTTTTCATCGAAACATACCCATATACGAGAACCTTCGCGATCCTATACGCATTTTCAAATCTAAAATAATAAACAAATGTATGTATATTGTCTAGTCACCCTTAACCAGGTGATAAAAATTAATTACCTCTGAAGTACAGTAACTGAGTTTCTAGCTAAATGAGTATCTGATGTTCGTTAAAAAAATTCATGAGTCGCCTGTAGGTACGTTAATATAAATCTTACCCAATCAAAAATAGTAAAAATTAATTAATTCAAATGAATTCTAGATAAGTTTGATTTACTCAATTAATACACATTAAATGTCCCGATTAATTAACAAAACTAGTCAAAGGTGGTCCGATCAGAATATTATTTAAATAAGTATGTGGAAAACTCATCACAAACTCGCAATACAAATAGTAACATTGTATAGATTACTTTTATCAATGATGTTAATGTAATTTATTTGAATACTATAAACTGGAGCTATTTGAAATCCACTATAATATATAATGCATGGGACATGAAACAGTTTTATTATTGCCAACATAAATTTAGTCCAGGCTGACAGTTGCATATTATTGGTTTTGATTTTTTAAGTTAGCTGAGAGAACGTACACTGCTTATTGATATAAAACTGTCGTCAAAATTTACATGAAATATTAAATTCGTAAAAATGATTGCAACCATACAAGTTCCCTATTATGATTATAAATAAAAAATTATTTCAGAAATATGTCAACTGTAAATTAATCTATGTATGAAAACACTTTGAAAAATATCAAGCTATTTCCCTTTTTTCGTTATATGTAGATTGTAACATTAATAAAAGACATACCTTAATATGTTGGAGAAGTTTCTCAGCCTGTATACAGAACTCGTTCTCAAATCTCTGTAGGCACCCGTGATATTCACAAACCAGTAAATCCCTAGCTTGTCTGATTAAACATTTTCGGGATCGTTCATAATTCTTGTATAAACTGCCAAAATATTTATCAACCAAGATCTCCACGTCGCTCTTCACCTGAGAACAAAGAAATTTTGCGTAACTTAAACAAGTAAGGGGCAGAAAATAAATATTTAATAGGTAATGTAACAAAGACTGTTGTATTTTAATTACATATTTAAAACCTCATTGTTTAACAATATATTATAAATAATAACTGTGCGTGCTACATGTACCTCCCCCTATTTAATGACAACGGGATATCTAGAAATAACTTTAAGTTATTGTTTTTTCCAAACACTTCTTTTTATATTCTAATTATCTATTTTTTTGGCTGAATCCGTAAAAATATATGCCTCTATGTATGGCGCCATTTATTTAGTATCTTTCAAGTTAGAAGGTAAACATAACTTGATTAACTTTGTCAGTTGATGGACTTTTATAAAACAGCTTATACCTATGGCTGAAAATTTTAAAAGGATTTCGACGAGTACCATAACTAATTGGCACGTCAGTTTAGATAAAGAAGAAGGTAAAGTTTTAAAGATAAATCTTATTTAAAATAATGTCTATTACACTGAAAGAAATGGGTGTATTAATAAACTGTTTCACTAGAGTAACTTCTCTATTGCATATTAAATTTTTTATAGTAAGTATATAAGTAACTTTCATTTGTTTCAAAAGTCACTTCGATACTCATTATCCCATCTGTTTCACTGAAACAGGTTTAATATACATACATTATACATAGGTGAGATAGGGACTGCAAGTAATAACTTTTAAATACAGTATGTTTTATATCTATCATATTTCTTTTATATAACAGGTAAGATTTGTAGTATAAAGGCAGTCACCACAGATCTGTATATTATAACGGTTGTACTAACAGTATTGCACTAATTCATAATGGTTATATTTCGCGTTTTAACATATAAAACTTGTTCCATCGGCGCCGCTCGGAATGTATTCGGTTAATTCATGCTTATACACTCAGATACAACATGGCTGACGATTTGGGACCTATTGTTGTTGCACAGTGCCCATTAAGTATTTGTTAGGAAAACAAAAAACTGGTAATGCTCTAAAGATGAAAGGTGGTTAAGTATAGTTCTTCAGTGCAGTATACTTCTTGTCTATGTACAGTGTGTTCATTTAGTGCGTGACTCTATTATATCTGGTAAGCTATTAAATATGGTAGCCAATGATATCATTTTTAAAAATATTTTTCACTATAAGATGCGCTTCACAAAAGCGGACCAACTTAAATTTAAGTTTTTTTTGGTGCACTCTATATTTTGTATGCGGAATTGATTCTCCTGTTCGTTTATTTTTTCAACCATATACTAGCAGCTTTTGTATTTGAAGTGTTTCTCTAATAGATATAAAAGACTTACGCATTGAATGGACTATTTAGTACATCCTATGGTCTTAACTTACAGAGAATATAAAATAGTTCCATACGCTTTCTACTACAGAAGCTCATATGCTATTTATAATAATAATTAGTACCAGAATTTTAATAGAGAGTAAGTTACTGGTTACAGTTATTATGTCATACAGGCAAACACTGTATACTTGTTTGTAGTGGCGAGATACAGTGAAATACACCGTAGTGCCCTCTTTGAGTCTTTGCTACTACCTGTCTGACAATTATTGTCTAATTGGCAGACAGATAACGATCTGCTTTTATGCAGATGCCATTACAGCGACCTCTATTCACTGTATCTCGCCACTACAAACATTCACATATGCCCCTTAGGCAATCATGTCGCCAGATCATTCATCGATTCCGATACCTATTGCAATCTGATGAGATCATAACAAGATCGAAACCGGTCATTGTCTGGTATTTGGTCTTGATGAAGGATGTGGCGACACCCATGGAGATGTTGATGTAATGCAACGCCAGTCGGGGCATATTGCCCGTGGAGTAGTTGTTTTCGGCATCTTCTACCAATAACTGTATACTTGTGTTAGCAATGTATATTGTATATCCATTATTCACCTGTCGATCTGTCACATATAATATACATAACAGCGCTCTTATAACGAATTTTAGAACTCTAATAATGGATCAACCGCATTAGTTTCAATGTAGTAATACTTGCGCAGTCCAATAAAATAATGTACCATATTCAAATTACTATAAAATCTGTTGTTATTAATATAATTAGTGACAGACAAAGGCCGGGTAACTGTATGTTAATAAAGTTTCTCCTTTGCTAATAAATTAATGTTTAAACATTTTAATAACTAAACACTGCCAATTTTCCCTTGTATTCATTATATTGCAAAAAAATGCCAATTGTTATGATAAAATAATAAATTTTACTTTCAAATATGTAAATTAGGATATTCCGTCGAAACAAGCTAGTAAATAGCCACTATATATTTTAATATTTACAATGAAGACTGGTATTAATGAAGCTGTCCAATAAGCTTTAAGAATGATTTTTTAAATATAGAAATAACCTCACTGGCTAACTGCTTCTTGAATAAAGTATTAATTTTGCTCAAGTGAAAATATAAATCAAGCAAACAGTAGAAAGTTATACGTGTCCGATTAATAATTTAAAAATACTGGTATGAAACATATAACTGAAAAACGAAATGCCTACACAATACAATTTGTCTTCCAGTTTATTCCTGTTGACAGGATAGTTAAATGTTTCAATGGCAGTCAAATCAAAAATGTATTTAAAATATATCTTATTTTGTATTTATATCTTATAATAGGTGTATAAACTTGTGTCATAATATTTTCATGTTTTTAATAAAAAACCTCGAGGGCTCATACAAGGATGTCCTATGTACATATTTCATTAATTTCACAAAGGCGTAACCTATTTATATTTTTTGTATACTATCAGTAGGTATTGGTTTTAAGGGTCCATTCTCTGTAGATTTGACAGGGATGAATGTTGGGTCGGATTGAGAGGATGGGTGACCTATAGGTGGAGACTTATATTCCAACTATCGAATTATTAAGATTTCGGAGGTGCACGTAAAGCCGAAGTAAAAAGGCACATGGAAATGCCTCATTGCAAGGGTACCGGATTTGTCTTATAATTGCAACAAAATTTCTTTTTAGTGTTATAAATTATATATCACCGGAAAGATCAAAAGATAAACTAGATCCCTATAGTAGCAAATTTTTGTTTAATAAATGTATTTTAGAGAAAATAATTTTTGAAAATACGCTATTTTAGTACAAGATTGTTTGCCTGGAATTTTAAAAATAAAAAGAAATACCAAAAATTACTACTATAGGGACTTAGATTAAAGTATTATCTTTCAATACTTTTTTACTAAAAGTCGCTATCTTTTATAGTTTTTTTATAATTAGACATGAGACGAACGCCGATTTAGGGTTTATTTCGACCTAGTGAATGGACTCTTAAATTTATAAATATATCATAAATAGATAACTTAAATTCTTGGGGAATATGGTCCGGTATTTCCTAGCTGTGTCTGCGATTGCGATTGACGCATAGAAACTGCTTTAGGCTGCTCTCACAGTGTATTTTTACTTTACGCACTACAAAAAATGCAATTTTTTTTTGTAAACGAATCTGCAACACAACCAAGTGTGTTAATAATCACTTCAGTCACGATTAAAAGTATTTTTTAAACGATTCTATTACGAACGAATTTATACGTTCTATTTTCGTAAACTTTGTCTCAACATGTTTCTGAATATTCTTCCGCCAGATCATCGCTTCTTATTTTATTTTATTTACAACGTTTGTAAATATATATTAGTTAGAAGAGTTTAAGGATAAAACACACTGACGTTAACAATTTGCCGCGAGAACGAAAATTTCGTAACACGAAAGTTTTGTTAGCCGATGTTACATGGCGGTAAATCAGTGGAAACACATATTCGCTCGACAACACCGAAAGTTCCGCGAATATTTTTCATTTCGCGACGTGCCGCGTTTTCTGTCGTTGACGTTGCGAATATTAGTAAATATGACAACTGAACGGCTTATAGAGCTAGTAAAGAAATTGTATTAGTAAAGGTATTATATATTTTTTAAGGCAAAACAAACCTCTATTTTACATATTTTTAGTTTCTATTACTTAGTTAGAAAACCATGATATATTACTACCTTTCATTCCTCTCCTCTTCTAAGTCAGCCAATAAAAGTGCCTCTTCTTCAGAATCCGATTAATCCATTTTATTTTACAAAATACTCTTTACAACACCTTGCCACTATGTACGTTCGCGGGGAAAATTTATTTTTTAAGTGTGCGAACAACGACAAATTTCATTCTAGGGTTGTATCGACGAATTATTTCTTTCGTCTTCGCGGCGAATAATTCACGTCAGTGTGTTTTATCCTTTTTAAACATATTGAGAGGTTTTCTCCTAAGTCCCAGACAACAGTTGAACATGGCAGACTATATCAACGGTTTTTGCTAAGCCCAAGTCTTTATTCGATACTAAGGGTTAAGTAATAGCTGTACCTTTCAGGGAAGTTTTGTTCTGTAATAAATTGTAGTATATACACTTAAAATACACATACCACGTATTCAGAGAACTTTACATCCTCAGATGTTCGTAATTCATTGCATACATTAATGAATATTAAATACATAAATCGTAATGAAAAATAATAAATAGACAACAGGCACGCACGTAATATTAAATTAACCCTTCTCTATAATACAACTCTTACGATTTATGGCTTTAAATCAAATAAGAAAATACAATAATGTATATGGGACCAACACATATTTAATAATTTTATATTTCTGTTCTCTTGGGGAAGGTTAAAATATAATTTATGTATTTGCATTGGTGGAAATTCGTCGTGTGTCGTCATATTTACAGTAAATAAATTGTGTGGCTGCTTCTTAGTGCGTTACGCTTATTAAGAGGCATAATGGTTTAGTTACATTAAATAGGGGAAATCTAGAAGGCCATAGGGGCTCGTTATCTAATACTGGGGTTATGAACATGAGGGTAAACGGCATTGTGTAATCGGTTTTTAAGTTACAAACCACGGTTGCGGTGTTTGGTTACGCTAAGTATCCTGTTTCTTATTACTATTATTTCTTATAGAAACTGCACTTAATATAACGAGGGTACCTTCGAATGTCATTTCGAAATATTCGAATGAATAAGTCAACCCAGGTATTTTAAAGTTGAAATTGAGAAGGGGATATACAAAATATAATTAACCACGAAGCATCAGATTCTACATAGCAAGAATTGTTTTCATCTTGTCCCTTATCCTAATAATGAAATTTCGTACATTTCCCTTAAATATTCTGGGTTTTTTAGTAGTATTTTAGCGAAGTTACTTAAGTATTTCATATTTACATCTAAGCATATATATAGTGCCTAGCCTAAAAGTATTTAAATACCTTGGTTGGTGTTTAATTACCAAAAATCACATTAATTGTGCTTGAGTGTTTTTCTTCATAATTCAATCTCCAATTAAAGAAAACTGAATGACATGTTTTCAATTTTTGATAAAACATACAGGGTGTTTGTTCTCTTTGAAAAATTCGAGTAAACTAATATTGTCTAAAAGTTTTTATACGAACCTGTGTGTGCAAAAAATATTTAGATGATGGTAATGATTAAACTATTGCACATTTATTACGAAAAAAATAAAATTTACCACAAAAGTAAAGAAATTAAGAAAATAAATTATGATTTGGAAACGTGGCAATGGATTAGAAAAAAATTAGGCTTGACCAAACAACGAATAGGATAGTCAATCCCGGATACAAAATACAGGATGTCCTGTATAAAACAACTTAAGTAAATAAACACATTGTATATTACGAAGTTTTAGGAAAAATATTGGTATTTCGTTAAAATTAGTGCCTATAATAAATTAAAATAGATACCCCTACAAGCATTTGTGTAATTGTTTATAGCATTAATGGTATAAATTGGCTTAAATTGGGGCATTTCTTGAATAATTGTGTTGTATGTAGGTACCCAAATTTTCATATTTTATATTATAGTTGTGGAGGTATCTGGGTCTTGTATATTTGTTTTACCTAAGAAAAAGTAGATATTACTGCAGTTATAGCCGTAGATTTTCATTCTGTACTGTATTTACTTCGTTTTCTATTGATATTACTCTTTTTTGAATACTTTTCTATTTTCTCTGATATTTAGGGCCTACATTTGTCATTTTATAGGGATATAATAAACAATTTATGCCATGAGTCATATTTATAGACATATAATTTTTGTATTCATTGTATTGTTCATATGCTAGTTACTTACAACATGTTATCTTTAATTTTATATCTGATAGATTTAAGTATTTAGACACACCTTTAATAAACTGACTGCATGGTGTATTTAATTTATAACAGATGCAAAATTCGTTGACAGATGGCCATGGGGCCATCCACCTACAGCTTCGAAAAACCTAAACTAATGAAAACAGAGGTATCGCAGATGCCATCTGTAAAGGGGTTATCCGAGTATTATTTAAAAAATAAGTTTCCGTAATTTATTAATAAGATAATTAAGTCATTAAATAATGGCACGATTAAAACAGAAGGCTCTGTCTAATATTTGTCAGATAACAATAGGGGTCAGTGTTACTAATACGGGAGGGTTTTAGTTGCCTTTTAAAATGGAATGAGGCAATTTTACCGAGACATTTATTTATTTTATTTATTTATTGTCTTTATTTGAAAAACTGTAGCTAAAAAAAATCTTTGACATAGGGCGAAGTCTCGTCTATGGCCTATATGTAACATAAATTCGAAAACTGTCCCGTCACTAGCCGTTCTCGCTCTAATGTGGAATGGTGTCAGATAAATGCTAACAGATTAAAATTGGTATACGGTTGATTTTTTAAATAACTGTAATTTTTCAGATTTACTATTTTTTATTCTTGTGTGACAAATATTGTAAGAAATGTTCTAACAGAATATAGGTAGATAATTTTAATATGAATGTTACCTAAATATGAATAATTCTACAATTCTTACTATTTACTTATTCTACAGAGTTTACTGTATAGATATTTAATTTGATAATATTTTTGAGCTGCTAAAAATACCAAACACATTTTCCTGACTTGTTTTACTTCTTAGTTTTTATAAACAAAAGATTTCACCTAATAAATGTTTTTAAATATTTCTTTCAAATTATTTCTGAAACTAAAAATGTGTTACTACATTTTTTTTCATTATTAGTCGTTATTTGTCCTCAGCTACAATTTCCCAAGTTTATGCGTATAGGTTAAGATCAAGCCCATCAACCCCTCTATCAAAATATTCACGAGGGCGTACCCGATTCAAAAATTATAATAAAGGTGCCAAACTTTAGCATGGTATATTTAACTAAAATTTTAATCGTGGAAAAATGTAAGGAGAGGAAAGTCTTTCCATTTTATAAACTTATATTTACTAGCATAGATCTAAGAGTGAGTTACTAACAGTTATTTAAGAACTGACGGCAAAATGTATATAATACAATCTTGTACTCTGTCTATGTAAAATAATAAAATAAATTTAATTACCTGAGATTTCCCACCGACGCGACGTTCATGCGTTCACATCAATAAGGTGTAAATGATGGCTAGTATCGCCAATAAACGTACATTTGGCCTGTCAGTGGGAACTGAGTTATTGTAAATGATAGGGTCCCAAGTTGTTATTTATTCTCCCGAAAATTTATGAGACTTAAACTTATGAATAAAACATCGTAATATTTTGATTTATTTCTTCTTGATATACAATTTGTGAGGTCAAGTGCAACAACTGGACAAGAGGTTAAATGCAGGATATTAAACGACGTAACTATAACCTGTAATGTTTTCTAATATTTACATAAGGCAACACAGTTACATTGTTCTGCTGTAAGTGTGTAGAGGTGCTACATTGTGCAGGGTCAAGGACATAATAATGTTTGAGTTTCTATTTATGGTGCTACTGCCAAAAGTGAAACATTAGTCTCCTTCGAAAATTGAATAGCCTTAATTTCAAAACATTCTGCTGCAATAACACTTTTAAAATAAATGAAAGGCTAAACGATTCACACGTATTTGAGGGTTTTAAAAGGATAAATAAATATTTTAGTACTATACTGCAGCCCAAGATATTGGCTTGTATATAATATATAATAAACATTGTGGCAATTTCCTTCTCACTCTCAATATATCAAAAATCAAATACATCAAACCCTATATCAAACCCTCGTCAGATACGTTGTATCCAAACTATAGAAATAAACAAGGTGTTAAAAAATGTCAGTTGTGGTGTACCTCTCTCTTCATCTATTGACATCTTTCCGTGATATGTAATGAAAAGAATGTGATTAAGTAAAATTTTGATTAGAATATACCACCATTTACCACTTTTGCAATACCAGATAAGTATGTAATGTCTAGATAGGATTCTCAGCAGTAGATTAAGAACTGTTCTATTATAATTCAATAGCCAGGCTGTCCTAGTTTTCTTTGGCCGTTTAAAAAGGCCTTCAGTTCTCCCTCGACATCTCGTAAGCAGATTATATAGTAATTAGTTACTTGTGAACATTCGCGTTCAGCAATGAGAATTTTCGATCCTCATTTTCCTCATGGTGCTAGACGATTGAAACATGTGTTTGTGCCCTCTTTGATCATAATGCCATCCTGAAGGCTGTAGTTTGCTACTTTCCCACTGGATAGATCGAGCTGCTTGTTCCTACTGTCTTCAGAGTGCGAAATTTCGGACTTTTTATATTCTTGACTCATTAGTGCGGAATATTAAGTCCTTTTGACATGACAGGATACTCATATAGGACAGGAACAAGTGAATTAGTCATTTCGTATGATAGAGGAGAAAATTCCCGATTATTAATGTCCTAAGATTCCAAAAACCTGTTTATTCACAAGTAGTATAGGCTAATCTGGCTTCAAGATTTACGGTGCCGCTGGATGGAAGCACAATTTGCTCATTGTCTCATTGACTCTATGTTGGATAAGATTGTGAGGTTTCTGCTGTTTCTCGTTGTCATTATGTTTCTTCAGCACTGTGACAAGTCCATAATAATGTAAGCTGCGCATAGGAGGAACACCTTCTTCTGTTCTGTTCTGTTGTTCTGATAAAGTACTCTTTACCATATTACAATACTTTCAAGATGGCGGCATCCTCACTATCAGCAAAACCAAGAAGTGATCACATATACTGTGATAGATGATAAACAAAGTTATAATTTTTTGCAGCCAGTCCGATATATTAAAAAATTTAAGAAAATATTAAGTTGCAAATAGTCTATATATTTGTACTATTCTGTTTGTACTGGTAGTTTGTTAGATACGTTTTTTGTAATATATTAAGCTAATAAAAATTATTATGTCTCATGAGAGGTTCCTAAATACGAGTACATATTAATGATTATTGTTAATAGTAATATTAAATTTGTACAAAGACATCACTGGTACAGAAAATTTTAATTAATATAGTAGGAATATAGCAGTTATATAGTTATTAATAAGAAAAGGGCAATATTAGCAATCACCTTTTAGGACTATGGCAAATTCTTCTAGTAGTTATTACTGTTTTAAAGATACCCTAGAAAAGCAACCGCTATGTATTCCAAGTATTTTAATATAATATTTCATTCGGTACTACATTTCTAATAAACCTTGCTGTTCTTCTAAACAAAAATTCTTGTAACCTGAATTAAATTATTATACTTCCGCCTACTTGTTTTATGTACTGTAATCCAACGATCAGTTCTCAAAAAAAATAATGAGGATGGTATTTCCCATCTTATAAATTTGATGCTGCATGTATATTATCATCTAAATTATGATATAATAAATGACCAGGCCATTGAGGCCAGAACTGTTAGTTCCTTTTACATCATCCTTGTCAATAAAGATTATGGATAAGCCTGTAGTCTTCCTTTGAGGTTCCTTTTATAAACAAAATATCAATCAAAAGTCATTTAATTATTGTACTTGCGCCTACATGGACGTCAATTGTGATATTACTTTGTTCCTAAAGTTCGATCAGATATTTTTATATCAATTTATTTTAAAGTACATTTAATATAGCGGCCTCAATGACGGTTAACACAACATTTTTAAACTGGATCTATCTTAATCAAGATTGGATTATAGAAGACGAAAGTTCATTCATTGGTCTCGGGTATTATTTTCCTGTGTAGTAGGTATTAAATTTCTATCTATTAATACAAGTTTTGGTGACAAGCGAAGAATAGAAGTCAAAGCAGATGTAATGAAAGCTTTAAACGATTTTCATTTTATCTAAATTAGTTCTTATATAGAGTTAACAATACATAAATTTAGATGTGAATACATTAACTTTAGCATTAATATAAACCAGTAAAAATTAATTATTATTTTGAATCGAAGAGAAGTTAATTCATTGAGTTAATCATTGAGTTGACTACATTGAGTTAATCTCTGTAAGAAATAACAATAACATTTACACAAACTGAATTATGGTAGAATGTACTTTACATCTATGAGAATATGATAAAATATTAATTTCATAAGCGGTGTTTCTAAAACTATTAAATTCCATACTCCTAAAATTTAATGTCCACATGTAATTTTGCAAAAAAAAATAATTTTTTTATCTGGATAATTGCATGTGGATATAAAGAAAAAATGAAACAATGCAAGTAAGCAAATCACTAATCAAATAATCCGGAAATGCCACACAGGGATTAGCCCGAAAATCTGAGACTTCAGAAGACCGCCTCAGGACCAACTTACATTATTAAGCCCTAACCACCATTCAGTGCTGGAATGAGGGAAATCTGGAAAACCTCTTTAGTTAGGGGGATAGGTATTGACAATTTTTATATTAAAAATTGTCCGGTGAAATTGACTCCAACCTGTGGTCGAAAAACTAAGCTTTGAGCCATCGGCTCGATAATGACCCCTATAATGTGTTCACATTAAAAATAAATCTGAATCAGAAGAAATCAATGATTTGTACGTTACTTTACGTGATCAGTATAGAATAGCATTAAGTGTATTCATGTGCAGCCTTATTAATAATAAAACTTAGAATGTTCTAAGACGTAACTAGAATGTAATTAGTGAAAACTGCATTAATAATGCCATTTAAATGCATGTTAACGCTAGAATGATGCTAAATCACTAGTTATCAGTTTGGGTATGTTTTACAATAAGTTAAAGTTAACCTAAAAGTTTGACGAAAATGTCAGCAGTTTTTCTTTTCCCTCCCAATTAACAGATCAAGAACGTTTTCCTGAAATATTAAATAATTTAATGCGAAATTTTCCGTATTTATACGTCAGTAACCTCAATAATTATTATAAAATTTTATTATAGCATGGTTACTTATCGAATTCATTAGGGAGTTTTTGAACCCTTTAAATTTTAGCACGTCGTTATCGTTCTTCTGAGCATGTGCAGTTCCAAAGAGAGTATAATTTTTGGCACTGCGCGTGCTCAGTATAACGATTGCGATAACGATAAGGTAAAAATTTAAGGTGTTCTAAATTTCCCGTAACCCCCGAGTTAACGTGTGCTACGAATCTCCCTATTATAAAAGGCAAAGTTAATGCTTATCAAGGGCGGATTTACCATGAATTCAAATTTTACATTAGCAAAAAGCAAAAACGTAATTAGTTAAAAAAATATAAACGTACTTCACTTAAAGATATTTTATTAAACACTTCTATTTTCTATTTCATGTTTGTCCAAAGAAAAACGTACCTATCTAAATACACAGATAATTTCTAATTTCACAACATTTTTTAAAAATATGATTCTTTGAGATACTCCCCCATGTTGAAAAGCTAAATCCGCCCTTGATTGCTTTTTAACACAAAACAGTCTTGACACAAGACATTTGTCATTCTTGTCACTTTACGTAAATGTTTGTAAATGCAGGCAGAATGCAGGATGCAGGTTAGATTTATTGCAGTGAAATTAGCTCTATGTATAGAATGAGATGTTGTCACATTAACTTCTTATTTAGCATGCTGTTAGTCATTTGTCTATAAATATTTAATTATTAATATGAATTACTTAGATTGATTTAAGAATACAGTTAGTTGTCATTAGTTAACTTCATGTTATTGTGATTATTATTAATATGGGTGGTGATCTTTACTGACGAGCAGTATATCTGTGCATACCTGCGAACAAGGTATATCTAGGTAAAAGTTCGCGCCAGAAGAGAAGTCATATCTTAGGAATGTAACAAGTCCACATTTTGAACGGAGCAAACCGTATCCAGCGAGTCAACATATTTATTTGCCTTACTATGTAATATTGTATTAACTCAAAACACTAGCGAATATAGAAAGCTTGCGATTTTCATTCCTAGTTTAATGCGCATGTCTGACGTCCGACGTTTGAAACCGATCTGTGCCCTGCAATAAAAAGGGTGGATGTTCAAAACACTTGTGAGAAAATGATGATTTTTGTGAAAGATCGAGCGTACTTTTTTATATCAGAATAGATATTTATCTAAAAATCGCAGTAATATTAGATAGATCGTTTAATGTACTTAATTTTACTTCAAATATAGGTACATAATTTAAAAAAATGTATTTATTTTTCAAATCTTCACTCCATTACTTTATTGTTTGATAGGGTTTTCGACTTATGTGCACTCAGTGCGCATAAACACTGAAGCTATATGATCGAAAAACACATTTGGTGTATTTGTAAAAAAATCCAGTGCAGAGCTAAGTTGAACACACTTTTAAATGCGCGATAATAATAATTCTTTTATGATTTTTGTGGCTATTTTATTTTTGAATAATTTAAAATAATTTATTAGTACGTTAATATATTAATAGTATAAGTTAATATAAATATTAACTAGAAAATTAAATTGATATTAAAAATTTAATACTTTAAAATGATAAACCAAATAACTCACAAATTTTTTTGTGTGTCGAATAATGTAAAATGTTAACGAAATCTGTTTTATTCTAGAATAAGAGGACTGTCTGTTTTGAACATAATAGGCAGTTATCTGAAAAGGAAGGAATTATATCTTCCTTTTTAGATGAGGGGAGGATAATAATTTCTCTAGAACCGTTACAAATTTGATTGTCATATTTAAAATTAAAAGTGGTCTGTTGCATATTGTTGGTTGTAGAGATGAGCCATATTTCACAGCCTGTGATTTTGTCACAGTGATTAACGTGCGCACAGATGTTATGTAATAAGTTTAAATACATCTATTAAAAAAACAATTATGCTAAATTAAAGCAGTTTCGTTTATTAAGGCAGTTATCCGTTTCAAACGTTGGATGTCAGACATGACAAATAAACAGAATGCCTTCACTCGTGGCGCGGACTTAACATACACAGGGAGCAGGGAGGTAGTCAGGCAGTATATGTGGCACCCCTGGCTCTGCTAACAGCACAGTTGACGTATAAGGTAAATAAATGCATATCGAGGTTTCGTAAATAGCAAGTTATGCTAAGAATTCCAGTCCGAAGTTATTGGCAACTAATACTCGTATGTGCGAAGTTATTGTTCCGACAGGCTCGATTCAATTAACCAATATGAATATGATCCGGTTTCACACCGCCTGCGTGCGTCAGTCACGCGATGCTTGGATGTATTTGTTTATACCAGGTCTATCTTTAAAAGTAATAGACAATAGTATAGTAGATATAGGTTTAGTCATATAGTTACCGAGGTAGAAGTCCAACATATATTTTTTAAATGCGCATTAATTGACTATAGTCTAAAAAAAATTATTATTTTTGTTTTCAAATCATATGTCATAGTTGACAAAACAAACTTTTACAAACTTGAAGAAAATGTGTAACTAATTAACTCTCTACTAACTAACTAACTCTCACTAATAAAATTCAACCACTTTAAAATCAGACGTTTATAAAACAGAGGAAAGTAGTTAATATTATATCTTACACTATATTACTCTTAACTACTGCCTACTTATATGCAGCTTTAAAATTTTTAAACATGAGATTTTTAAATTAATAGTAGATATTGATGCAATTTTCGAATTTTTAAATAGATTTTAGTATTGTCATGATTTTATTTTAATTAGATTATTTGTAACACTTACCTACCTACTACTTTTTATATATGATTGATTATATTTTATAACTTTGTTTCAACCCACTTTTGTATTGTACAGAGTAGCAGTTTGAAATAAATTTTACTATAATTATATTATTATTAGTATTATTATTATTATTAAAAAAAATATAATAAAAGTTAATCATAGAGTATTTCTACATTCATTGTAACTTATTCAGTCTCAGAGATACAAAAGTAAATTATAATGCCAAAAAAATAAAATTTCGTTACATTTTTAGTTACATCATATAGTTTCTGAGATAGGCAGCAATTACATCTTTTTTGTCCCACCCTGTACAATAGCACATTCAACAGTGTGTGTTTTTACGTGTTCGTTCTATAATTAATATTTGCATACTAGTAACACGGATTTTTCTTAAAACTAAACTAAACACATACCTACACAATTTGCCGTTTAAATGTTTAGTAGGTACTAAAACTACTAGATGCATACATTCCTAAGTGTAATATAATTAATAATAATTTCCGGCGCAAAATCAGTGTAACACAAAAAATTGTAAAGTTGATACGTGTCACCGAGATTACCGTGTAAGTAATTTTAGTAAGAATAATAGACCCCTTTATTCAATATAGTTTAATTAATATGGTAATATAATGTGCTCATAATTAAATTTTATTGACTTCAAAATTTACCTGAAAGCTGATAACAAAAACAAGTCAGCAAAACTATTTATTTAATAGTGCGGAAATGGTAGCTTATTTTGAGATTTATAATTATGCAATATGGTGCAATTGCAACGTATGTCCAAATAAATATATAGGAATAGTAACACGCCCTCGGTCTTTTTGATAACATCACATTAATGATACCTAATCCTTGTTCGTCGATGAAAATCTGCTTCCGGGGATTTTATTATATGATGTAATAAGTATGTATAAGTTTATTGTATCCACATCTTTTAAATTAAAGGATAGTGCCGCTAAGTATATTTATTTGATGTTGTAAGTCAGTAAAAATCTAGGCGTATGGCTTATACAGAATTGAGATTTTATATGGGCAGCTTTTGCTATGATTTGTTTCAGCTGATTCCTGTTGAACATTCTCACTAATTATCATTACATTATCTTTTATTTTACTTGGCATATAGGTAAGTCTGTAAAAGTTGTTAAAGTAAGAGAAAACATTTATGCTTTCATATATCAAATTCGTTTGTTTAGGCTAGAATAGGACTAAGTTAAGGCAGTTGGCGCCTGTTGATCACGTCAGCTTTCGATACATTAAAACTGCTGACATTATTGCTTTTAGCAAATTGTGCGTTGGTATTTTATTTAACCATGAGATATAGTTGTTCAATAAAGTTTCTGCCAGCAACAAGTGTTTTTCGTTTGCTCTTGCTCTCACAAAATTACCTTGCTTCCTTAAAAATCTCAACAGGTTATGGGCCCAGAGCACAACTGGTGGTAATTTGTGATTGAGGTTGGTGTAATCATTGGATGTGACTAGTTTTGTTATTTGTAGTACATTCAAGGATTTGTGTCAAAATGGAGTTTGACAAGCCAAAAGTTGAAAAACTCAGAGATGCCGAAAATTGGCAACAATGGCAGTTTGTTATTAGTACGTTACTCGACAGTGAAGGTGTTCTAGAGGTTTGCGAGGGTACTTTAGTGAAACCAGACAGTACCGACGAGAACTATGAACAACAACTACGAAAGTGGACAAAGGCAGATCGTCTGGCGAAGAGGATCATTGTGACCACAGTGGAAACAAAACCATTACAGCTCCTGATGAATTGTGGAAATTCACGAGAAATGTGGGTGAAGTTACATAGTGTATATGACTTGAAGTCTGAAGAGAGTCTAGGGCTTATTCAAAAAGAATTTTTTGAAGTCAAGTGGGACGTGTCATTAAATGTAGCAGCGCATATCTCAAAGTTGGAGCAGATGGCAAGTAAAATGAAAAAGCTTGAAGGTGCTATACCAGATTCAATGTTGATGTCTAGGATATTATCGATTCTACCGCCGAAGTACAACTATTTTCATAGTGCCTGGGATTCGACGGAATCATCGAAACGAAATATCGAGACACTGACAACTCGTCTGATGACTGAGGAGTTAAGATTTCAAAAGAATGAATCGGAGGTTGAAGAGCTGACCACAGCACTAGTGTCAAAGGCGAAGTTTCAGCACAAGAATTTCCAGAAAAACAAAAGTTCAAAAAAAGGAAATGAGTGTTTCACGTGCGGTAAAAAAGGACACTTTCGGAAAGATTGTCCCGGTTGTGCAACGTGCGGTTCCAAAAGACATTTGCAAAAGAACTGTTCGAAAAACGCGAGCGTGCAATTACAAACCGAAGTTGACGGTGAAAGGCAAGCGTTTATTGGACTTAAAAGTGCAGTCGAAAACTCTGACAATTGGTTAATAGATTCAGGTGCATCGAATCATATTACAAACCGCAGAGACTGGTTTTGTGAATTTCAGGACTTTTCGGAACCTTTGTTGATACGTGTTGGCAACGGAGAAACAATTACCGCGTACGGACATGGAAAAATAAATATCGAAACGTATGCAAACGGAGTTTGGTTACAAGGAACACTTCATGATGTTCTGTATGCACCAAAAATGGTTCGAAATTTATTTTCTGTAAAAGTGGCCGCCAAAAAGGGCGCAGATTTTGTGGTGAAAGACAATGGTAAAAGATGCATGTTTCTAAGAAATAATAAAGTAGTAGCCGTGGGTGTCGAAGATGGAAATCTTTATCGACTAGTGTTACGTGTTATTATTTCGTCAACCGAAAATGCCGCAGATGTTTATGTTTCTTCGAAATCAAACAGCGACACATTAGAAATATGGCATGAGAGATTAGGTCACCAGGACAAGAAGCACGTACAAATGTTTATGAAACGATTTGGACTTGAACTGACCAACGACAACAATATTTGTAATGGGTGTGCTTATGGCAAAAATCACAGGCAGAGTTTCAGTGACAGAAAAGAAGAACGTGCAACCAATGTTCGAGAATTAATTCATTCTGACGTTTGTGGACCGATGGATGTTGAATCATTAGGTAAAAAGCGTTACTATCTATTGTTGAAAGACGATTATAGTAAATTCCGAGTTATCTATTTTATACGGGAAAAGTCAGAAGTGTCAGAAAAATTAAAACTCTTTCTAACTGAAGTGAAAACTCAGTTCGGTGAACAAGTACGAGAAATTCAAACTGATGGTGGCAAGGAGTATGTGAACAAAAATGTGACGTCTTTCTTAGGAGAAATGGGCATCAAACATACTGTGACAGTGCCATACAGTCCGGAACAAAATGGTTTCATTGAAAGGGAAAATCGTACTATTGTGGAGGCTGCACGGTCTATGCTGTATTCAAAATCATATTTGCCAAAATATTTGTGGGCTGAAGCCATGAATACTGCTGTGTATATCCTAAACAGGACAGGACCTACGAGGATTCCTGGCAAAACACCAATAGAAATTTGGAGTGGAAAAACGCCAAGAATTAACCATCTCAAAATTTTTGGTACCGAATGTTTTGTCCACATTCCTAAAGAAAAAAGACGAAAATTGGACAAGAAGTCTTATAAAGGTTATCTTGTTGGATACACAGAGAATGTAAAAGGTTACCGTGTATGGGTGCCTGAGCTACAAGATGTACTTGTGAGTTGTGATGTCATTTTTAAAAATGAAGTGCTATCTCCAACCGAGACGCAAGTTGACAGAAGTTTAGAAACGTCTAACAAGATCGTTCAAGATGAACAATTGGACAATTCTGAAATTGGTTCTCATGAAAATGGTTCATTTCAAGAAAGAAAGTTGAGAGACAGGTCGAAAATCAAGCAACCGGATTTTTATGGGGTACCTGTTGCTTTCATAGCTGAAGAACCTACAAGTTTTGAAGAAGCAATATCTTCGGAAGAATCCGAAAAATGGATGAGTGCTATGAAAGAGGAAATAGATTCTCTAATGGAAAATAAGACATGGCTTTTAGTCAACAGTCCACCTAATAAAAAGATTTTTGAAAATCGATGGGTATATCGTGTAAAACTAAAACAAGATGGTATAATTGATCGTTACAAAGCACGATTAGTTATTAAAGGTTGCTCACAACGAGGAGGTGTTGACTATAATGAAACTTTCAGTCCAGTTGTCCGATCAGAAACAGTTCGTGTTTTACTTAGTGTAGTTGCTTCAGAAAAACTACATTTGAGACAATTTGATATAAAAATGGCCTTTTTATATGGAGATCTGACCGAAGAAATTTATATGAAACAACCAAAAGGATTCGAAGATGGCTCATTGCATGTTTGTAAACTTTCAAAAAGTCTTTATGGACTCAAACAATCTCCAAGATGTTGGAACAAGAAATTTACAAATTTCCTGCAAGATTTTGGTTTCAGGGAGAGTTCTGCGGATCCTTGTTTATATGTAAATGTTAAGGATAGTCAAAAGCTGTTTTTGTTACTATATGTTGATGATGGTTTGATTGCTTCGACAAATCCAGAAAATGCTGACGAATTATTGAATAAAATAAAAGGTACATTCAAAGCCACAATTACAGTAAATGTAAGGAATTTTGTTGGATTTGAAATAGAGAAATTGAAAAATGGGTCAATTTTTATTCATCAAACCAGTTATGTAAAGAAGATTCTAGAAAAATACGGAATGGCAGATTCGAAATCTGTATCAACGCCCATTGAACTAGGATGGAATGCAAATGAATCTCCAGCAAGCAAAGAATACTTTCCATATCGTGAAATGATTGGAAACTTAATGTTTTTACAAGTGATCACGAGACCAGACATTGGATTTGCTGTTAACATCGCATCAAGGGTCTTAGAAAATCCTACTGAAGCACACTGTAAACTAGTGAAGCGAATTATTCGTTACATTAAAGGTACAGCAGATTTTGGATTACTCTATCATACGAGTGAACAGTTGGAAGTGTTTTGTGATGCTGACTTTGCAGGTGACGTGGATACACGCAAATCAACAACAGGTGTAATCTGCAAGTTAAGTGGAGCTACAGTATCCTGGCAGAGCAAGAAACAACAGTGTGTTGCGCTATCTACAACTGAAGCAGAGTATATGAGTGCGGCAAACGCAGTAAAAGACCTAGTGTGGTTAGTGCGAATTTTAAAAGAAATCGATGTTTGTGCTTCAAAATATGAAAAAGTAGTTCTGTGCATTGACAATCAAAGTGCGATCAGGCTAATTAAAAGCAGTACATATCTAAGCGTATCATAAGCGTACAAAGCATATTGATGTAAGATTTCATTTTATACGCGACTTGTATGAGAAAAATGAATTTACAATTATATATATATCCCTAGCGAAAATCAAGTTGCGGATATTATGACTAAGCCGCTGGTTAAATCAAAATTTGAAATGTTTTGTACAAAAATTGGTTTAACAAGCAGAAGTAGTTTGTAAGAAAATTTGTATATTTGTTTTATAGATGAGCATAAAGTTTTAGGGAGAGTGTTAAAGTAAGAGAAAACATTTATGCTTTCATATATCAAATTCGTTTGTTTAGGCTAGAATAGGACTAAGTTAAGGCAGTTGGCGCCTGTTGATCACGTCAGCTTTCGATACATTAAAACTGCTGACATTATTGCTTTTAGCAAATTGTGCGTTGGTATTTTATTTAACCATGAGATATAGTTGTTCAATAAAGTTTCTGCCAGCAACAAGTGTTTTTCGTTTGCTCTTGCTCTCACAAAATTACCTTGCTTCCTTAAAAATCTCAACAAAAGTAAACGTGGTTAAAAAAATGGTTAATAATTTGAGATGGCTCCTTCAAGGTGTTAGATCAATTTAGACTTATATGGTCTTATTCCACTGAACATCTGTGCCTGAAGGTTTTCAAGATCAAAAACTGCAAATATTTGGTTAAAAGTTACATATTCAAAATTACGGTTCTAATAAGTTCCCATTTATCGAAAAATCAGTATCTGGTGCGTTTTCAGTGTAACGTATTATCAATTTTTGGTAAAATTTGAGTATTAAAGTTGACGGCATGAATGATGATGCTCAATATACTGACTGGATAGCCAAAAGCAGATGGCCTATTAGTTTGACATACTCGGTGTATTTTTAACGGGTTTCTGAATTAAATAATCTGCAAACTGATTGTATGTATGTATCTGTACCAATAAAACTGCTACAGGAAAGGTGTTGGCGTGAGTACACTGAACAGTTCAAGGTAAAAGTCGAAAAACAAACTTCTTCGACGAAACAGAATTTTTTTGGTTATAGGATGCCCGTTGAAAAATGGCCGAAACCTTTTCAAGATATCAACTTGGACTTCAAATACCCCCAGTAATGCAAGGCAAAAAAAAAACTATTTACGAATTGACAGACACTTGAACTTTTCCTGTTTTTATATTACCTTGATTTCCACCTTGTAAAATATGAACGTGTTACTACCATACGAAAAACCTTTGTGGAACAAAATCTAAACGAAATGAATGATCTTTCATAATCCGAAAAGTTCATAGAAATTCGTCGACCCATTTTCGAACCATAGCGATTTGAAAAGAGTGCGAAAAATTGCTTGTACGTTATTTTTTATCTATATTCTATTCTTTAGGTATATTTGTTAGGTTTAATATTTTATAATTTTTTTGTAGACAGGTAACTATTTTTTATATACCCTTCTGAAGATGTCACAATAAAGTAATAAAACAATAAGTGTAATAAATAAGCTCAACTAAATTAATGTTACCAATTAAAGAATTACCATATTTTCAGAATTTATCAGTATTGTTTCATTTGATTTGACCACCTACCAAGTTGATAATTTAAACTGGCTTAAAAATCGAGACTGGATAAATAATTGTTTTGAAAAAAACATTGATCTCATTTAGATGTTCGAAGAAATATATAGAAAACACCAGTATTTCGGCTTATTAGGCCTTTTTCAATAGAGAAAATGTCTATTACTAAATGTTTCCAAGCGCGTTTTCGTTATTTATTTGCTTACGAGCACCTACCCCCGATTGATCCTACCATCTGGTAAAGCCCGAGTTTTTAGTACCTTTCCTAAGTACCTTTTCTAAGAAGGGCGAAAGTGTAAAATCTATCTGATCATTCGTAGTACAAGGATTTATAATTAAAGATTTTTTAATTTCTAATTGCTCTAACATATCTAAGCGCTTTCCTTTCTTTTCACGATGCAGTACCTTTACATTTTTCTGATCTATAAAATGATTGTTTTCTATACAATTCGTCGAAAATCATGAATTTTTTGCGTTATTTAGTATGGATTTTTTATGTTCTTTTACTCTAGTTTCAATACTTCCACCGGTTTGACCCACATACACGGCATTACAATCCACGCAGTTAATTTAGTATACTCCCGATTGTTTTAATTTATTAACCCTTTCTCTGTTGTTTATCAAAATCCTCCCAATAGTACGCTTATTAACCACTTATCGGTTAATGAACAACAAAATTGTGTTTTAATGTAGGTGGTTTGCATATTTTATACTTTTTCATTAACTGGCTTCTTAAGACATCAAATGTATAACCTAAACGTATACTTTTCCCATTTTCCATTATTAGATATCGGTGACATTAGTATCTCAGAAAATGTTTTTAATAACATAAAAGTAACATTAAAAACTAGAAGTAGGTTACAAGTAGATATGTAATATAATAATAATACCTACTTCATTGAAACTTATTTCGATTTTCGATATAAATAAAGGTTTCAGTTATTTGACTAAAATATCTTCAGTTACAATAGAACTTCTAATATTGTTACTTGTATTTGGCCTTGTTTTTAAATTTAGCCTAAACAAATTAATAATGTACCTACTACTGTATTGTAAAAGTAATTAAAGCAAGCTGTGTATCATTTTTATTACAGTCGAACTCACGAGTTACTACTAGTTTTACTTATGTAGCAAAAAACTGTGAACTTTAAATTAACAAACAAATAACATAACGCAATACTAGGAATCCAACACGCATAGGCAGGAACATTTTAGCTGCTTTATTGAGGAGTACTTTATCGGCCCCTTGTCTATACTGTTTCACCCATGACTAACGAAGTATGTCATGAATAAATTGATCATGTAACCAACAATAGGGCCTAATTGAACAAACTGTGTGTATACCCATGTGCTCAACAAGCTTCCGACCCATGCAGTGATTCTACTCAACCGGAAGCACTACTGTCTACTGTCATATTTTCGGGTCCATCACGTAACGCTTTCCGGTAGAACGCTAACAATAACGAGACGAATACTAAGTAAGATCTGTCTGAAAACGCACACAAGGTTAAATTATTCCCATAGGGATCGGATAATAGCTTATCAAACAGAAGAGTGCTATTACGGGGAAGATGAGTTATATTAATTTGGACATTAGTTTCTGTGCCTCGGAGTAGAATATTTGGGGTGGGTAATTGGGTAAAAGCAATCTAAACTGAGCGTGCATTTTCTGTAGAGAGACCTCCAGTTTTTTATGGGAATCCGGAGTAACTCAAAAAGTGTAAAAGTTACGAACAAATTAATTGCTCAGTTCCGATCTACTTTTTCAAGGCCAGTTTGATGGTGCTTTAGATCAATTCTATTGCCAATATTGTCATATAATTTGCCATACATATATTCTCATAACTCTGTTGTCTTTTGTCATTCGAATTACATTACACATTACGATTTCAAGGTGTTAAATTTTGCATCTTTCAACAAAGACCTATATCTCTGTTATTTTGAGAGAAAAAGTGTAAAGACAAATTTTTATGGTACTAAAATTTTTCTATCTACTGTTGGTTTTGTTCTATGGAATAAATTCATGTTTTTTAAATGGGACACTCTGTATAGCCTTGTTTAAAAGTAGCTCTTCTTCTTGTTTATAGCAATATATAATAGTATCGGTATATTTAATAGTTGGCTTTAACCTAATATTTTTCATTTTAAATTAACTATATAATATGTATAAAAAACTTTTGTTCGTTTCTTTTTTAATTTTTATTTATATTTTTTAATATTTAGCGAAATGGGAGGCCATTTGAACATTTATTGTAGTTTCTTTAATATTGCATTTATTATTATTTATATTTTTTTGCATCTAATCTAGTTTTTCAGGACCTGTTGAAAATATTATGTGGTAGTAAGAATTAAAAAATATTTTCCAATTACATTGTTTTTTCATTAAGATGGTACGTTAAAATATAAAGAAACGACCAAATTGAAATTGATAATTTAAAGTAGAAAATATTTGATTAAAGCCGTAACTACTAATTAAATATGCCCATATTATTATATTTTGTTATAATCAAAATAAAAGCTACAAAAATAAAAATAGATAGAAAACATTTGACTAGTCCAGTACATTTTACTTGAGTACTTCAAAAAATTAGTCATTTACACTTTTTATATATCTCTCAATATAAGAAAGCCTTTCTAACATAGGCAAAACTTCAAAAGCATCCTGTATTTAGAAAACATGTGACAACAGAATAAATCTGTATTAATAGAATTAATTTGCCCGTAACCCTTACACTTTTTGAGTTACCCTGGATTCCCATCAAAGGTGAACTGGTTCATACACTGTAAAAAGGCACGTGGGTATTTGAAAAACTGCCCTATTTATTTTGTTCTATAAATAATTGCAATAACATGTTAAACGTAAATATGGAAATTTAGTCAATTTGGACAAAAAGTAACTCATTATTTAAATTTAGATGTAGCTTATGAGCAGAAAGAACAACGATACATTTTTAAATATTTTAAATGCATTGTCACAAAAGTGATACGAACCCATTACTACAAAATTCATTTTCAGACACACCATATTTTCAAATATGTTAAAGTATCTATCTAGTTTCTATATTCCTCTTTTTAAATTTTTGTTAACCAAGATAGTCCTTTGCATCGGTTAACAAACACTAGGTTCTTTTATTAAACATAATTGTGCGGAAACAAAATTCTTGAATCAAATTCTTCTCCAGAATGATTACCAGTGGAAAGTTAACAATAACATAGTGATCAGTGTATCTAATGACTTTTGAATAAAAAATGTCAATCTGACAATTTTTTATCATGCGCACTTCTACTCTTCTACTGACGACGAATCGAGGATCGACTTGAAACTGTGATATATTGTTGAATTTTACATGAACTAAAAAAGCCCTGATGAAGTTTAGTTAATGTGTCGGGTTATATTTATTTTTATTGCATATTATACAGTGGTTATTTGAGGCAAACTTTAGAAGCTCGCCTTGATACTATACTTTCAATCTTTATTTTGAATACTTCTGCGCATGAATTCCTGTTTTTTATTATTTTACAGGTGGTGTAATCCCAAAAGTAATCTCATCAAAAGGTCATATTAAGCATACAAATAAAGTCTCAAAATCTTAATTTTTATGAATTTAATACATATTATTTAAATTATCATTTTATTTTAGGTACACAAAAACGCCTAGTATATTGCAAAATCTGTAATTTAGAACATTTTTTTCTCAATATAATTTACTAACAAATAAAATAGTAGAGTTGAGTACAAGTTTCGATTAGAAAAATAAAATTAAGTGACTCATATGCTCCAATCTTTACATTATAGGGTCATATTAGTTAGATTGTAGTAGGTAGTAGTTACAGAAATAAAATAAAACTATCATATAATATAGAAAGCTAAAAAATGTCTTATGATTTTTTTAAATACAAAATGATAGTTTGAAATTATAAAAGTTAAATTTACTTTAAATCAAATTCAATTACATAATTAATATAAAAAGATTTGTGCTATGGTACCAAAATGCAAATAACGATATAGCTACAGACGCCGATATTTTGGAGTTTTTCATCTGTTCTGTTTAGTGTAGTATGTCTAAAAGAAAAGATCATTTTATTTTTTATTTTAATATACTTATTTCCCTTCAAAACTTGACAGCCTCGCGTAGTGAAGAACTCAGAATCTCAGGAACTAACCAATTGAAAGTCATACATCCTTGGACCTCGAATTTTTAGTGATTTCAATAGTCAAAGCAGATCTGAGGTATATTTCACCGTTTGGAAGATATAGAGTGTTTTTAAAAATGTGTGGATTTGATGATAGGCTTATGACCCGTGCACTAGAGCATGTCTAAAACAATTACAATTTTGTACGTATAACCATAGACTAACTGTTAAACTAAATAGTTTAAGAAACCGGGCGACAGTAGAAAAAGTATAACTATATATACACATATGGCAATGGTAGACTTACAAAGCTGTTTGTAATGCGTAAGACGAAAAAGATATGTGAATTGTTAAAGTTAGAGGGAGATATAGATAATCGCGCTGTTGTCAATTTGATGAGATTGATGACTGTTGAAAAAGTCACTACCGCCCCGTGTACAATAGTGGGGGCAATCGAGAGGGAGGACCGAGCGAGAGGTCCATGTAACATCTAACATCGAACAGGCTGTGGGGGCTGGGTATCGATGCGCGCGCAACTGTTGCCCGCTTTAAGGGATTGCTGGTAGGGATGTCTTTCTAAGAGGGACATGAGTGTGGCCTCAATGTAATATATTGCACTCTCTTTAACATTCTTAGAAATATAAGTTACTTTATCTTGCCCACGGGTTTTACGCTTGTAAGTCTACCATTGCCATATCTGTATACTATTAAATTTTACGTAAATGTATATGGCACGCTAAAACATTTTACACCTACATCATCAAAATATATACCTCAAATCTGCTTTGATAATCATCAAGTCTCTTAAAAAATCATTCGTGTCGATGATATACAATTTTCAATTTACTAACTCACTATGTGTAGATTCCAAGAGATAATGAATGACAGTCTGTACTTTACGCATTTTTATGTAGTTTCCTTTTATACCACCCTATGGAATCCTGGTTCATTTCTTTTGGTTATATTAAAGAGGAGCAAAAACTGCGAAACTTGGATTCTTTCGACACTGGAATAAATACTTTTATTGCTACAATATATTTCTCCTTAAAACTCATAGTGTTTTTCCGATTATTCAATATTTACTTAACAAATATTTATTATTAGAATGTCCCTTGTGCAATATTTTTGTAATGGGGCATTAAGTTTCATAATAGTGTCTCAGAAAATTGGTAATAAATTATAACATTAAATTATACTCTAGCTACTTCTTTATGATAATGGATACTTAGTTTGAAAGTGAAAACTAAAGAGATAAATGAAAATGAAAGTTATGTCTACCACTTTTACCGCTAATCAAAAATTACTTTAACATGCATATGATAAATGATGGCATTGAAAGAAATCCTCGTATTAAAAATTATACCAGATATTCTAATGTCTAACTTGTTGAAGTCCATAATAAATCTTAGACTGGTTACTGACATAACAATTTGTTTCACAAGTTGATTCACATTCTTATGCATTATATAATTTTTGACAAGATTTATTTAATAATGTCCTTAAAAGTACCTATATTTGAATAAATATGAATACAGTATAATATGATGATGAATTTCGCCAATATTTATTGTAGTCAAATCAGTATTTTAAACTAAAAACGAGACAGAATTACTGGAAATGTTTATAAAAATAATGTAATTGCCAAATATTTGTATGCTTCTCAATAATTGCAATAATCTTTAAATAATAAAACAATTCCTCAATTTGAAATGACAGAAGGTCATAGTGAAAATAAGTTGTGGAGAAAGTTAATTACTACAACATAAATGTGACACAGATTTATGGTATATCCCCCTAACCCCCTTTTGGATGGCGGAAATACTCACTAAAGATCACTTTTTGACGTAAAAATTAAGATTTTAACATGGAACACTATACAGGGTGCTTCAAATTCGATGCAATACATGGGGATCTCGAAAATCGAATCTGAATCTTCATCTTTATCGAATTTGAAGCACCCTGTATAATTATATGTATTATTATTATTATTATTATTATATTTCTGGAATTTCCGTCATTTTCTGAATCCAACGATATAACATAAGTGACATTTCATCTGTCAAGTTACTTTTTGGACTGTGTTTTACTTTTGAATTTAGGGTGCCTTGACCATCCCCTTAATTCTAATGGGCTATAGCAACTAGGTATATAATAATACCAAATAATAGAGTCGGCGTCAAAAACCTTCTTACAGGGCGTTAAACTTGCCCATTTCGGCGCCCATTTCTCTACAGGGCGTTAAACTTGAGAGTGGTTTTGAAGCTGGTGAGTTATGAGTGGTCTTGAGCTGAAACAAGTTTTTTTAAAAATACCATTAGAAAGTACAATTAGTAAGCAACCTACCTACATGCTTTTTTTGTCTATGGGACCAACAAAACTGAAATTACAATTGAGAAAATGCACTCTATATTCAAAACTGAAATAGAGTCCAAAAACTAATTTGACAGCTGGAATGTCACTTATGTTAATATCGTTGGGATTCAGAAAATGACGTAGATTACAAAATATAATAATATACAGGGTGTTCCATATAAAAATCGAATTATTACTTATTACTTGTTGGTATTACTTATTCGGTAAAACCGGAAACGGAAAAAACGTATTTTTTATGTCAAAAAATGACCTTTAATAAATATTCCGCCATGCCAAATTTCAAAATTGAATATAAAAAATTAGGGGGGAAAGAGGGGTATACCGTGAATATGTGTCACACTGTATATTGATTGGTATATCAAGATCTTTTGGAAAATTCTTGTCTATTCGACTACATTTTTGAATTATTACAACGGTTCTCCTCTCTTATTGACAGTGACAGCACTTTGGGATGGTTTTCTCAACTACTTGTTTTCTAAACAAATTTACTATTTACTTTTTATAAGTGACAGTTAGCAATAACAAAATATTGTGACTCTTCCTTAGAAGTCATTGGGGTAACAACGTAGATAGTTCTAACGTTAACTGCAGATTTACACACAAATGTACCTCTGCATGTAAATTAGCTTAACCTGATGATCTAAGTTTACACAGCTCGGTGAACTGTGAATGTAGGTGATTATATTATTGAATAATAGAAACATCATGATCACAATGAATTAAAAATATAGTATACAATGGGTCAGTTATATGATAAAGTGCGGATATCACTCACAACATGACGACATAGAGGGCCGGTCCAAGTCATTGTGCCGCCCTAGGTAATGTATACTGCTGCCGTCGCACCTTCAAAAAATATAATAACAAGTGTATTTTTATTAATCTATTTACGTACCTATATGTAAGTATCTACCCACACAGTGTGTTTCCAATTGGAGCCAATAACTCTGCTATCTTGGAAATCGTTAGAGATGGAGACTAGGTGAAATTGGGGCAAACTTGCGTAATTTGGGGACCAATAAAAATTTCAGGACTGTTTGAAGAGCTACTGAAGTCAAAAAGACACTTTCTACTAGCAACTTTTTACGTTCTATCGAATGGCTTAAACAGTTTTTTTAAGTAACGTTTCGTTTCTTCAGAACCATCATCAACTTCATTTTTTCTAATATGAACCCATCAGCTACTATATTTTGCCTGACTCGATAGATGAGTCAGTTGAGATAATATAATTCTTATTTGTTATATAAAATTGTGTTCTATAATAATGTAGTAAGTAATGAGAGTGAATTTCGCATGTGAGTTGTAAATATCTATTAGATGAAAGAACATATTTGCAACAATAATAATAACAGATTCAAATTTTATTCCAAGCTGTACCTACTGAAAGAGTTATCCAGGAGTTGTTTTGATATAGACACTATACAGGGTGAGTCAGTTTATACTAGCAGGACTCTGGCATTGGATAGAACACCTGATTTTAAGTGAAGTTTGTCATATAAACATATGTCGGGAATCGCTTCGTTTTTGAGATACAGGGTGTCAAAGTTTTGGTTTCTTTTTAGTGTTTTCCACACAGCTCCTATAGTTTTTAAGATAATATATTCAAATTTTTACCATAGATTACTTATGATGGTTCACAAGTTTTGACATATGTAAACAATTTGGAAACGTACAGGGTGATATTTTTTTGGAGGTCTGGCCACCTTTTTCCGTCCAGAACTTTTTTGTGGTACACCACTGACTGGTTATTTGCCAAAATTTGGATTCCACGTTCAATTTAGAAAAATTTTCGTGTCTTGCATTTTTATCGTAGCTGTAACAGTTGTCGAGTAAATTGAAGAAATCTCTGAAAGAATATGTTATTAAAAAAAAAATAGTTTTATTAAAATTTTCACTAAAAACAATAATTATTGTCAAACAAAAGTTCATTAATCTAAATTGTCAAAGGTTACATACTTACAGTTCAACTTTTGCCCTAATTATTTATTTTTTTGTAGCATTTCAGAGACTTAATAACTAAGTAAAATAATTAAGAACTAATAATAAACCAAGGCAAATACAAATAACTTTACAAATAACCCGAAATAATTTTATTTTCAAATTAAAATTTTCAAAATGTGATCCATTTTGTTGGATACATAATCGGCATCGCGTTTCAATAGACCTTCTTGCTGAAACTAAGTGATGAACTCATATGTCTTCGCAAGCATGTCTTATACGCCCTCTAAGATCGTCAACATCTTGAACAGGAGGTGCATACACTTTTTCTTTAAGAAAGCCCCACACAAAAAAATCCATTGGTGTTATATCTGGGGAACCTAGGGGCCGGGCGATTGGACCTCCACGTCCAATCTACCTCTCTGGATAATTGTCGTCTAACCAAGCTCATACATTTCTTCCAAAATGAGCTGGGCAGCAATCCAACTGGAACCAAGCTTGCTGTCTTAAATTTAGAGGGACATCTTCCCACATATTAGGATGCTCGGTTTCTAGAAACTCTAAGAAGTTTTGCGAACTGACCCTTAATATGGTCCGCAAAAAATATGGTCCAAATAAACGATTTTCAAAAATTCCTACCCATACGTTAATGCTAAACTTATTTTATATTTTTTTTGGCCTAATAGCACGTGGATTTTGCTCTGCCCAAATATGTTGATTTTTGAAATTTACTATCCCACGTCGGGTAAAGCAAGATTCATCAGTCCATAATACGTTGGATAAGAAAGTTCTATTATTTTCTAATGTGTTAAGGATCCAACGACAAAACTTCACTCTGCGCTGTTCGTTGCCAGGACGTAGACCTTGGTTTATTATTAATTCTTAATTATTTTACTTAGTTATTAAAAGTCTTTGAAATGCTACAAAAAAATAAATAATTAGTGGCAAAAGTTGTACTGTAAGTATGTAACCTTTGACAATTTAGATTAATGAACTTTCGTTTGACAATAATTGATTTTAGTGAAAATTTTGATGAAAATATATTTTTTTTAATAAAATATTCTTTCATAGACTTTTTCAAATTACTCGACAACTGTTACAGCTACGATAATAATGCAAGAGACGAAAAAGTTTCTAAATTGAACATGGAATCGAAATTTTGGCAAATTAGCAGTCAGTGGCGCACCACAAAAAAGTTATAGACGATAAAAGGGGGCCTGACCCCCGAAAAAATATCACCCTGTACGTTTTCAAATTGTTTACATATGTCAAAATTTGTGGACCATCATAGGTAATCTACCGTAAAAATTTGAATAAATTATCTTAAAAACTATAGGAGCTGTGTGGAAAATACTAAAAAAAAAAACAAACTTTGACACCCTGTATCTCAAAAACGAAGCGATTCCGGACATATGTTTATATGACAAACTTCACTTAAAATAAGGTGCTCTATCAAATGCCAGAGTCCTGCTAGTATAAACTGACTCACCCTGTATACCGGGTGTCCCGTTAAGCCTATCGACCGGCTGTATCTCAGAAACTATATGTCCTACAATTTCCAGAAAAAAGTTGTCTTAAGTAAAGTGGTCACGAGAACTTCAACTAAAATATTTTGAAGTTGCTAAGATGGCCAGTAGGGGGCATAATACCAATTGAAAATTAAGGAATTGCCATAACTCGAAAAAGTCAAATAGGAACATACGATTTTTTTAATGTATTCTGCATCTACTAGTCAATACCTAAAACTTTCGTAAAAAACTTTTTGTTCTAACTCTTCAAATAACAAAAATAAAAACAAAAGAATAACGTTACATATAAATCACAATAACTCCGGTTTGGATTATCCAAATTAAATCAATTTGGATTCGTTTGAAAGCTAATTTATAGTAGAATAAGAATATGATTCCAAATATTTTCACAAATTCTTTACCAAGCCACCAGATGGCTCTCTTCCTAAATTCTCAAAACTGTTGATGTTTTCTTGTAAATTTTAAATGGAATGACATATTTTTTGGTTAGGGTAGTCTATTCTTTAATGGATTTGAAGAAGAATAGCGCTAACCGGAAATTTCTATCATTTTTCTAACAAAAGTTATGAATGAAAATGTATTCATTAGGTTTATAAATGAGCTAGGTACATACTTACAGCATTATTATAAAAAAACAAGTAGACTATGAAACAAAAAGTATTAGATACTGTCAAGTAGATGTTAAAATCTGTCAATATTTCATTGTTGAATTATCTTTTTCGAATTGTTTTGGAGATTAGTTAAGTGCTTTTAGTGTGTTATTATCAAACCAACTGTCTTTTGCACAATAATGTCTTACACTGCCGCAGAGGCGTATGATATGCTTGCAATATTTTTTCGAAGTTTTGAAAAACCAGTAATTGCCTCACGAGAATATGCTTTAGTATATCCAGAAAGAAGACATCATTCCCGAATAGTTTTTGTCCGCCTTGCTAGACGTTTGAGGGAAACTGGAAATGTTTTGCCAATAACAGCAGCCAATAGACGTCGAATAGCAAGAAATGAAGAAAACGTAATTAACGTTCTTGCGTATGTTACAGCATATCCTCACTCCAGTATCAGAGACATGTCAAGAGATTTGGGTGTATCAAGGTCAGTCATCCAACTCATTTTAAAAAGTCAAAAAATGCATCCCTATCATGTTGAACTACATCAAGCACTTACAGCTTTAGATTTTGACAGGAGACTGGAATTCTGTCAAAGGATGCGTTATATGTTTGAAGAAAATCCAGGTATCTTGTCCAGAATTTTATGGACCGATGAGGCAACGTTTACCAGCACGGGTAAGGTAAATTTGCATAACAGTCATTACTGGGCAGACAATAACCCGCACTGGATGATTGAAATTGATCATCAACATAAATTCTCAGTAAATGTTTGGTGTGGTATTATCGAGGGAACAATTATTACGTTTATTTTTGAAGAAAATTTGAATGGGGCAAGATATTTGGACTTTTTAATGAACCACTTACCAGTTCTATTAGAAAATGTTTCATTAGAGACGCGCAGGAATATGTGGTTTCAGCATGACGACTGCCCGGCACATTATGCCCGTAATGTAAGGCAGTATTTGGACAATCAGTTTCCGGATAGGTGGATTGGAAGGGGTGATCCATTTGCTTGGCCTCCCAGGTCCCCAGATTTAACAGTTTTAGATTTTTATTTATGGGGAAGAGTGAAAGATATAGTATACACGACTAGACCAACAACGCGGGAAGACATGATTTTGCGCATACAAAATGCAATACAGTCACTTTCTGTAGCAGAAGTAGAAACTGCTGTATCATCAACACGCCGAGTAATTGATTTGTGTATTCAAAATAATGGCAGTCATTTTGAACATCTCAAAAAAAACAGTTAGGTATTTATGTAACGACTTTTATTTGTTCTTCAATTATTATTTTTTACTAGTTAGAGCAGAGATAGATTTCAAAGGACAGCCCGGCTTTAGCCTACTCGACGATTTGGAGCGACTTTTTGAAAAGCGCCCTTTAAGCCTTGTAAAAATGACAAAAACCGCAATATGGCGGGTAACTCGGCAACCTTTTGTCACGCCGCCCCTGTGCCGAAATCGTAACTAGGAGTTGGCAAGATTTAAATTTCTCACTGAATGTTTTCGATTTATAAACCTAATGAATACATTTTAATTCATAACTTTTGTTAGAAAAACGATAGAGACTTCCGGTTAGCGCTATTTTTCTTCAAATCCATTAAAGAATAGACTACCCTAACAAAAAATATGTCATTACATTTAAAATTTATAAGAAAACATCAACAGTTGTGAGAATTTAGAAAGAGAGCCATCTGGTGGCTTGGTAAAGAACTTGCGAAAATATTTGGAATCATATTCTTATTCTACTATAAATTAGCTTTCAAACGAATCCAAATTTATTTAATTTGGATAATCCAAACCGGAGTTATTGTGATTTATATGTAACGTTATTCTTTTGTTTTTATTTTTGTTATTTGAAGAGTTAGAACAAAAAGTTTTTTACGAAAGTTTTAGGTATTGACTAGTAGATGCAGAATACATTAAAAAATTCGTGTGTTTCTATTTGACTTTTTAGAGTTATGGCAGTTCTTCAATTTTTAATTGGTAATATGCCCCCTACTGGCCATCTTAGCAACTTCAAAATATTTTAGTTGAAATTTTCGTCACCACTTTACTTAAGACAACTTTTTTCTGGAAACTGTAGGACATATACTTTCTGAGATACAGCCGGTCGATAGGCTTAACGGGACACCCGGTATACTGCACTGCACTAAGCACTTCAATTCAACAATTTATATACTTCACTGGAGTAGAAAAATAAAATTAGTTTCAACTTTCTGTTTTTGCATATGGCTAGACACCGAAGTTTTGGTCCTCTTCGGAAAATCTACTTAGCGTCTACCCTCTTTATTTGCAAAGCAACATCAAAATGGTGGAATTAGCCTTGAGTATACTCGTCTCCTATTTGCTGAAATAATCAGCTGATTATAAAATTGTTATCAACTGTATCACTCGAAAAAAAAAAAATTGTCCTGTTGTATTAACATTTGGTAATTTCTCTATGACAGAAGTACTTCATTGTATCAATGTTCTTCAAACTTTTTGTGCGGTGATTAGTTTTCCTAATATTATTCCCATTTTTTAGTATTAAAAATACTTCTAGGCGCGTGTATATGGGAGCTGTCTCTTAAAATATTAACGCTTAGCTACATGCAAATGCGAGCGACCTCGACATGGTCACGTACTCATGGAGACGACCTAGCGGTGTTGTTATAATAAACAGTCTATGTTTATGCTTGGGTTACATGGTTGCTTGACTTACAGATGTTGCTTGGTTATAATTCGAGCACGTTGAATAAAAAACTTCCCAAAGCATTGCATTTTTTCCTCCATAATTTCAGTTTTTAACGGCAACGTATTATCTTTTTCATTTTCTAAAACATTGCATTTTCGTTTCCTTAATGGCAACATTATTTCCTCTATAATTCTCAAATGCAGGTTGCGTCAGCCTAAAACTATTTTTGTTACGCACTTTATAGATTTCATAGTCCACTATAATTACTCGTACAATTGATACAGGGTGTGATATCAAAACCTTTCATTTGACGTATCTAGAAAACATCTAAATCTTCCAGTTTAGACGAAAAAGAAGCTGTTCATCTTACGTTAAACATTAAACGATGTCGTAGGTATGAGCAATGTAAAATTGTAAATACCATTATTTCATTAACAAATACAAGTGTGGCCACTGCAGTTAATAGTACGTTGCCGTTAAAGAAACGAAAACTCAGTATTTCCGAAAATGGACCACAAGCTGAACTTTGTACACAAAAAAACAACAACATTGTTTTATTAGCAAGTACTAGCAGTCTACTTGTAGTTGTTGATGTTTCCTCTTGTAAGCCAGTTAATAATACGTTGCCGTTAAAAACTGGCACTGATCAGCTTACGTTAAATGCAATTTTATATATTTTCATATAAAACACAAAAACGAATATTATGATATTTTCGTCTTTTCGTTTATTATTCATATCTCTTATCGATCATGTTATTTATGAGTTCCTTCCCTGTTGTCAAATACAAGCCAATTTATTAATAATTTTTATTTATATCCCTATTACATGCATTACCCCTAAAGCTTAGCTGAATCGTTGACGGATTTTGGATATTAGTCATTAAATACGAATGATTAATAATGATAATTCTACAAATTGTAGAGAACATGGTTATTTATTTTTTATTCTACAGGAAAAATTATACAGATACGTAAACAACTAAAAAGTAAAACTTATCATGTCAATAAAAAAACGTTTTACGACATTCAGCATTCTTCATTCTATTAAGTGAAATGAAATGGTGTTTATGTCCCCATAAAGTTCCATCAAGTTTTATAGAATACTACTACTCATGCTTCCTAAATACATTAAAACCTTATAAGGAGAAAATTGTTTGGAGATATAATCTGAAGCAACAACCAATTAAAGTAATTTTAGGAAGCTGAAAGAAACATTTTTTTGGAATCAAATATATCTAAAGATTAAGATTTATATTAGAAAAGAACAAATAAAGAGTACAAGTACAAAATATTATTCATATTAAAATAATTCAACTATCCGTTAAATATGTTTCTATATATTGTTTTATTAATAACTATCAGCCAGTTCATATTCACTTAATTATAGTATTTAGTATACTATTTTTGCGATAAAACAGAAATGCTGATTCTATTTTATGTGAAGCATTGTCAAATTTTATTTTTGTAGGTATATTCTTCTTATCATTATATTTTTTAGTTTATAATTATTTTTTTTATCTATCTACATTGTGTAAATTTTGCGATTTTATAAAATTTCGTCAGTATTTCATATTGATGAATAAGGTAATGCAGATAATAAGGTAATAAAAGTAATAAGGTACCCATGTAATAATATATAATAAGGTAAAAATGGTAAACACCACTATCAAATAATTATTTTTGGCATACGTCGGAAAACTGTGACCACTACCATGGAAATTCCCAATGAAATCATAATGCTTAGAGGACAGAAAAATTTGATGACCAAGTGATGCTGAATATATACATCAATACAATGAGTCCCAAATTGGTGGTGAATGTATTGAGATGTCGGAAGCTATAAGAGATAGAAAAACAAAAAATAGAGATGTAAGAGATAGATAGGGGACAGTTTTAGAGAATTGTTCGTAACTTAATGGCGCTTACGGGCGGTTCTAGCTCTCTGGCTATTTGATATATTTTGAAAAAATTGTCTAATGTTGCATTTTGGAGAATCCCTTGTAACTTCTTTATTTGATAATTTTTAAAATCCATAAAAACATTTCAAGGGTAACGTTTTACTCTGAATACGTCTGTCTTGTCGGATTTCAGTTACAACGTTTCAATTTTCTTGAAAAATCAGCAACTACATTTTTCTAATCACGGGCATATTGGACTTTTCACTCATTAAAAAGAGCATTTTTTACCTTTTCAGTAATGTATCACACATAGGAAAAATAATAAATTATTTAGACATTACCAAAGAAATATGATTTTTCGATAGTCTTGGCAACATCGCATATCAAAACATTACGCAACATTATTTATTTAACAAATGAATACCATTATTCCAAAAGCAAATTGTTTTTATTAATGCCTATTATAAGTTTCAAGGAAGAAAACTAACATCATCTACTTAATTAATATTATAATAAATTACAAATTACATGAACAAGAAAATTAAAAATGTTTAATAAGTTTTAGCTTAGAAATAAAAATAATTATTATTTAACTAATAAGTTCATTGAACCTTAAAATTTTACATTTTGAAATTTAAAGTTCCAAAAGATTTAAAATTCAAAATTTCACATGTCCTTTATTATCAATGTTTTCATTATTATTTTATTGCTTTATATGTCGTTTGCCTTTCTTAATTGCAATGATTATCCTTCAAACTTATAGTAGGCATTGCGTAATCTTTTGCTGTGCGTTGTTGTCATATTTAGTTGTGCGATATTGCCAAGTCTATCGAAAAATCATATTTTTTTGTTTTTTTTTTTTTTAATGACCAAACTATTCTTTTCCTATGTGTGATACATCGTTGAAAAGGTAAACAATACTCTTTTTAATGAATAAATCCAATATGACCACCATAACAAAAATAAATCTAATTTTTCCAAAAAATCAAATTTTTCTAATTGAAATCCGACTAGACAGACGTATACAGAGTGAAAAGTTGCTCTTGAAACATTTTGCGGATTCTAAAAATTCTCAGAAACAAAGAAGTTACAAGAGGTTTTCCAAATTTCAGCATTTAAATTTTTTTTTAAATATCTCAAACACCTGAACAGCTAGAACCGTTCCGTAGTGCCATTAAGATAACAATTTAATTCTCTAAACCTCTCTCCATTTAACTATTTTTCTATCTCTTACAGTTTCTGAGATCTCAATACAATCACCAATTGAGACAATTTGGGAATATATTCTTTAATACGTAGGTAGGGTATATATAGTAATAAACTGATATTTTAATAAAACGTATTTTTTGCTCAGGAGAACTTTGTTAATTTAAATTTCCATTACTAATATAAAAAGTATTTACCCTTCCTTCTAAAATAATGATCACAACAGCACGAGGACAAAGATTGTAAATAAAACAAAAGGCGTGTGACACTTCTAAGAATTACATATCCACCGTATCTTGCTGTGAGCAGAGTACAATGCAATTAATGATAGACAGTTTACCGGTACCTAACATAATTAGAATTGCTTTCTTTTGATATGAAGTGACAAACAAAGAAGTACGTTGCTGAGAAGACTGTTCCGGCATCAACAACAAGACTTTGTGACGCACTATAATTAAACAACCAAGTAGTTATCGCTAGGAAGATGAGGGTAATACAGGTTCACATAATATGAAGTTGAGATAGACATGTGTAGAATTAATGTTTATTATTTTATTTCATTTTATTTTCAAACAGGCAGGAGAGCCTAATTTCAAAGAAATTTTCGTTTTACATACAATTAATCAAAAGTATATGCTATTCTCGTATATACATAATTCAAGTTAACTATTGAATATTTATCAATGGAATATCTGTTTCTAATACTTTTTAAAAACAAATTAAATGGACTGAACATGTCTACAATATTATTGCAAAACACTTGGTTGATGAGACGGAATACAGATAATAGAGGAGCTTAAATAAGTTGTTCTATGCATGGGGATATAAAGAAATACCTACATACGTTCTAGTATTCCTAGGAGGAGTATTTAAGTGAATCAAAGACAAGTACGAATCATCAACAAGAAGGTTTAGTACTTTAAATCCAAACAACAACATGGCAATAACGCGTCGGTTGTGTACTGAATTAATTTTAAATTCTTTACACAAATTATTTACACTTTCTGTAAGTATACATCTTGGGCTGTACATATTCAGTGAACATTATTCTAGCTTAGGTCTAACAAGTCTGTTATATAAAGGAATAATTGAATTAAAGTTAAGAAAATGTGTCGAGTTTTATAATAAAACCTAAAGTTTTATAAGCCGAGGCAATTATTTTTTCAAAATGTAATTTGTATTACAGTTTAGAATCAGTAGTAACTCCTAAATCCTTGATCCTGTCAACTTTATTTAACCTAATGTGGTCCATTTGATAATTACTGATTATTGGTTGTTTATTATGGGTATATGTTATAGTATAACATTTCTGAGTGTTGAGGTCAAGTTTATTTCTCCATTCAAAAGCTGCATCCATGTCATGTTGTAATAATAAGCTATAATTGAGACATTCGATCCGTCTGTAAAACTTTAGATCATTAGCAAACATCAAACAATTTGAATTACGTATTACTCTAGGTAGATCATTGATAAACAATAAAAATAGAAGTGGCCCTAGTTAGAACCTTGAGGCACACCTGAATTTGCTCTATATTCGTCAGAAATATAACCCTTGAATTTTATTACAAATCTACTATCTTAAGTAATGCTAGATATAAAACTGTCAGAACAAAACTTATGACAATGTTACAATTGCGTATCTTTCATGAAGTAAATCCATTAAGTATTAACTAGGCTATGTTCGTAGCATAAAATATTAAGGCGTAGACATAATTTCCAAGATAGAAATTGATTTCTCCCATTTGAAATCAGGTAGGGGAGCAATAAACACATAAGGTCATCTGCTGATACTCCACTGCAATGATTTTTCATAATTTTTTGTAATACTCTGTTTTAAGGTTTATATGTTACAAGGTATAATTAATCATAATTATTATTTCAAGATCAGGCACAAAAATTAAAGCAGAAATATAAAGATTATAAGTACAAATTGTTTACATAGAGTTCCAAGTACTTATAGAGGACCAAAGGTATAACACTGACGTAGTTTCCACATAACACAAAAACACCAGATATACTGTTTAAGTTTTAATCATCCCCCGATAATACCAACTTGGTTGGCCAAACGCGCGACGGGTGCAGTATAGTCAAGTGTCTTTAAGACCAAAGATATATTATTTCAATTTCTTCTAACAATTCTTTGAACTTCTTCACCTGTTGCTTATAACAATGTTATAAGCAACAGGTGACCCCAGGGTCCGTGTTTTTGTAGCGGAGTCATAAAAAAATATAATGGATTATGAAACGCAAGGCAGTTACAAAGAATTAAGCGTCGAGTGCAGATATAGTTTTGATTGTTAAACTATAATGTTGTGAATTAGTGTTAATATATCGTTATTTTTTACTTCTTGTTTGCTTAAAAAAAGAATAGTTTACAATGTATATCTCATATTGGAGTTTTCTATTGGATTATTGAAGTGGCTATATAACGAACCCTATTAATTTCCTATTATTCGTGTCGTGCTGTACAAATAAAATATTTCAACAAACATTTATTCAAATATAATTTGGCGTAGTAAGAAACATGATAAATATCTTCACTTCTCACTTTCTTTCTACTTTCTTCATCACTGTCTTGCCTTTTTAAATATTTAATTTTAAAAGTTTTTACCGACATGTCCAATTAATTATAGCTAATTAATTTGTTATATTATCGTAATTTAATTTTGAAATCTCAACGATACTATCTACCGTTAATCAGGGGGACAGATGAACATCGAAGTGGACCGATACTTTATGATACAGTTGTTGCAGATATCCAAATACTTGGTATACTCGTTAATTTAAATTTGTAGTCGATCAGTTCCTGTCAATAAAAATATCAAAGGTAGTATCATGGAAATGTATATAGTCGGAAATATAATATCTATCAAAGGAATCTATAGTCGGAGAGATGGTAGTAGTAAGTAGTGTTAAGTAGTGTTAAGTTACTACCCTCACCACTCTTGAAGAATCAAAACGTTAGAATACTGTTTACATAAACTGTTTACATCTCCGAAAACTGCAGTGTCTGATATATAGATAAAACATATGTAAGTAATTATAAACTAAGTGCTACTATGTCTAGTTTGATGATTCAAATGTAATGTCTGAGTATGCCCAAAACATAATATATCATATTCAATGATGAAATGATTCGTTATATAGTACTTTGTAGACTTAAAGACGTTTTCATGTTATTTATCAATGATGTGATTCATGAAGAACAAATTTACTACTATTCTATGCATATAAAGCAAAGATATAAATCGTATTATATAAGGAATAAATGTTGATGTATTACGATTATGACATAACAGCTCAACGTTGGAAGTGGATTATTACACTTATGGTAACTTGTTATTATTTGGGTTAACATAGACCTGATCTTGCTCTTGGTAATAGCGGTTTTTGATGTTAGTGTTGTTTATAACTACTGTGTAATATATGTGTGGAAAATAATACCTAATCCAAACTACTACCTAATGCCTCCAAAATAATCCGAACTTTTTAGTTAACAGTGTTCAAAAGTTGTTCTAATTGATTTCAGTAAGGTGCTATATACGATTGGATATTGTGTAAATTCTAATATTGATTGATTCTTATTTTGAAACACACTTTAAAAAGTGATCCTACCAAAACGCAGTTATCCTTATAAAACTATTGCCATAAAGTGTGAAACAGATGTTGAAACAACACGTTTTTTTTTAACCGCTTGCAGCAGTATAACACGAAATGTGGACGAAACTATTATGCAAAGAGAATACATCTTCATGTTTACAGCCGCGCTGGGTTAAATTATAATTTTAAGTTTTTTCAAATTAGTTTTTGTCAAAATCGAAGAGATATGTATCTTAGAAATTATAACTTAAATTATAAATTAATAATAAAACTACACAGCGATATCCAAATTAAAGCAAGTATTTATATTTTTTTAAATGTATCCAAAGGGGATGAAAACTGTTTTGAACTAAATCTTTTACAAGGCAAGTGCAACAAGTTAACATTCATTTATGTATTTATTTATTGAAGTTATACCGGGTTACATGGGCTCTTTACATTTTTCTCTGAATTAACTTAAATGGAAACAATACATAAAAATGCAAGCAACAAAAATAAAGTGATAAGGAATGAAGAAAAAATAAAGATAAGAAAAAATCAAATGTAAAAATGAATGAATGAATGAATGTAAAAATGCAATCTACATATAGATCCAACAGGCATTAATTCATGAGGGTGTAATATAATTGTACTTAGATGAGTGACTATGTACAGAAGTCCCGCAAAGCTCGACTCTGTTAGGAACTTTTACTTCAGTATATTCAGAAAAGTTGTCTCAAAGCCAGATTTATGTAGTATTCATCTCGGCTATTCGATATACGACCTGTATATACCCGACCTATATACGAGATTAGGCAAGTTAGAGATCTACGACAAAGTGTGAGTTCAGCAAAATTTCCAAGCTGAAGGTTGCTAAACCGAGCCAGAATTCTTAAAGAAATAATGAGTTTGAGTTTTCGGGTTTAATCTTAAAAAATAAAATGAAATTAGATGAAATTTATAAAGAAAAATTCTCATTAATGACATAACATAAGAACTTCATTCATTCAACAACATTCTATTTTGGGGTACTAGAGATAATAATATAATAATAATAATAATAATTTTTATTTCCATAAGTATTTATACAAAGTATTTATATAAACGTTTAATGTATACATTTAGTCTTACAAATATATCGTATAATTAAGCAAACAGTACACTCGGAAATAAACATAACTCCACAGAAGCTACAGAGGTAGCTTGTATGTGGCTCGTAAGTTTATTAATTATTAGTAAGTACATAAATAATCGTTACTTGTTACCCTAATCCCTATTACTCCATAAAAAGAAATAATTATTAATTCACTTAAGTGAAAGAGAAGAAATTAAATTGTTCGTGAAGACTTAAAGGTAGTTGATTACATTATATCACCCTTACTGAACGAATGAGAAGAAAGTTTATTAATGTTTATTCAACTTAAATTTACAACATATATACCTATATACACACAAGTATTTTAGTGGACAAATTCCAGAAGGAACTATTAACGTTGCTTGTTTGCACTACAACTTTACAATCTACTCTAAATATATTTATTACTTAAAGAAAATATTTAGTTATATTGTTGATAAACGCAATATTGATAATACTTAGTTAACAACAAGAGATGTCATATTGTGATACTTCTTTATTTGGCAATACGGCTGGCTAAAACCACTGAAGTCCGAAGACCAGTGCGTGGATACTTCCCTACATTTATAATAATAGTAGCAACACGCGCATGTGATTGTAACGAAGTATTTAAATATCCCAATCCTGTATTCAAGCATATGCACATACCGGACTGCAAGTGAATATGTCGAGAGGCAGGTAAGTAGGTATCTTTATTTTTCCTACTTGTTTACAAGGTTTCAATAAAACCATGCAAAACGGAACGTGGATTACACTGAATCCACTTTTTCAGATGTATTTTAAACAGCTTTTGGTAACCTATAACTCTTATGTTTTCAGGTATTTTACCATATACATACGGGGCTAGAAATAAAGAAGATTTTTGTGTTAAATTTTTTTTAACTTTTATGGACTGAGTTTTCGCATTTTGTTTATATCTTGTGTCATGGCCATGATTAATTTCTTTCAACTCATTTCTTTTCCTATGTTGCAGTGCCAGAATACTATACAAAAAGAGCTGCCTAACATCAAAAAGCCCGCTTTCTTCATAAAGACGGTCTGAAGGGTAAGTTTTATTTTTGTTATACATAATTTTTATAAACATTTTTTGTACTACTTCTAGCCTCTTTATGTGATTCTCATATGCTCCTCCCCAACCAGAAACTGCGTATCGAATATGAGATTCTACAAGAGAGTAATATATCATTTTCATTTGTTCTATGTTCAGGAGTTTTTTTAACTGTTTGAATCTGTAGAGAATTGATCTTAATTTTTTTATTAAAGTGTTAATGTGAACGTTCCACCTTAGAAATCTATCTACCACTACACCTAGATATTTTATATTTTCAGCTTCTTCAATCTTAACAACGTCATTATTTATTTTTAGTTCAAGGTGTTTATAATATGGCCTTCGTGATCTGCAACAACTAAACCCAATATATTTAGTTTTCTCGAAATTTATAGTTAATGACATTTCATTAAACCATGATTGAATTAATTTTAGGTCTTTTTCTGCTATTTCCTTTGCCTCTTTCCAAGAGCCAGCTTCATACAGTATAACAGTGTCATCTGCGAAAGAAGACACTATGCCCTGAGATTGTATTTCTAGGAGACCATTTATATAGATTGAAAATAAGACAGGACCCAATACAGTACCCTGCGGAACACCAAATTCTATTTGTCTCTCATCACTAAAAATATTATCTATCTTCACAAGCTGAGTTCGATTAGTCAAATATGATTTTATTAAATCCAACGCAACGCCTCTGAAACCAAGGTCCGCGGCACAGTCGATCAGCAATTTGTGATCGACCGTGTCGAAAGCCTTGGCTAAATCGAGAAATACACCAATTACAGCCTTATGCTCATCCAACTTTCTATGGATATTATTAGTCAAAAAAACCGCAGAATCCTCTGTAGACACCCCCTGTTTAAAACCAAATTGTCTATCGGATAATAGTTTGTATTTGTCTATGAATGATATAACTCTTGTTTTTATAATTTTCTCTATTACCTTTGCAATGCTTGAAATGAGCGAAATTGGTCTATAATTTGAGACCTCAAAAACATCACCTTTCTTATATAGTGGCTTTATCAATCCTACTTTTAGACTGCTTGGAAAATAACCGACTTGAAAAATTTTATTTATTATGAAAGTTACAGGATATTTTATATAACATGACAATAATTTTAAGACCTCACCAGTTATAGCATCTAACCCTGGGGCTTTATGCGGCTTTAATTCTCTGATTGTGTTTTCTACTTCAGTTTCATTTGTTGGATTAAAAAATAGAGTATTTTCATTTATATTTCTATCTATAACTGAAGTCGTAGGTTTTGATATGGCAAGTGCAAAATTTCTACCTACCTCACTAAAATATTTATTAAATGTGTTTGCCATTATCTTTTGGTCAGTTGTAATTTTATTATTACAGTTTAAATGTTTTATTGATATGTGTTCCTTCTTGTTATTGTTAGTATATCTGTTTATTGTGTCCCATAATCTTTTACTATCATTTTTATTTTCTTCTAATTCTTTTTTAAAGTAGTCTAGCTTGGATGTATCAATAAGTTTCTTTAACTTGTTTTTATATTGTTTATATACACGTTCTTTTTCTTTGTTAGTTACATCATTTATAAATTGTTTGTACAGGTTTTGTTTCGTTTGACACGATTTCATTAATGCTGTTGTTATCCAGGGCTGTCTTCTTTTCAATTTAGAGTTTAAAATAACTTTTTTATTAGATTGTTTCATAGCATCCTGAATAATATCTATTAAGCTATCAATTGCAATATCTAGATTATTTGAACTATAGATTGTTTGCCATGTCTGATTTTTTATTATATTTTTTAAGTTTGTTTCACTTAATTTACTGATTATTTTTTTCGTTTCAGGTAACACTCGGTTTGGCTGTTCAATTTCAAGAAGGGCTATAATTGAAAAATGGTCTGTTATATCGGTTCTGTGTATGAACGATTTACATTTATTAATGACCTTTTTATTTACAAAAATATTGTCAATGCTTGATTTTGACCCATTATGTATTCTTGTATAACCATTTATTAAAGATTTGTAACCAAGTTCACTTAATAAATTTAAATATTCTTGACAATATTGTTTTTGCGACTTTATGTCCAAATTTGTATCACCAACAATAAAATGTAAACTTCCATGTTGATATGCCATGTTCTCCAAAAGAAGTTTCAAATTATCATTAAATGAATATGGGCATATTTCATGTGGTCTGTATATTGCAGTAACAATAATTTTTTGTTTGCCTATTGCCAATGACAGATTTATGGTTTTTAACTCACCTAGAAGTTTTATTTCATAATTTAACGAGTCCTTATAAATTTCTCTTACATATACCACCACGCCATCATTTTGATTATAGTCTCCTTCATTATATAATATTTGGTAGCCATTTATTTTAAAAAAATTTATATCCTGCACCTTCCATGTCTCTGAAAAAACTATTACATCAAATCTAAGCTGCCTCTCAACATATTCATTCAGCAAAAATATGACTTCATTAAAATTTTTGTTAATACTTCTTATGTTGCAATGAAATATAGAAAAATAATCCGCACCGTCCTCTTGAATATCAGTTATAAGTTCATTAGAATTATATATGTCAACAGTATGCACCTCTCCAGTATTGAAATCTCGTATATATTGATTCATTTTCATCCACCTCACCAGGTAATAATGTAATTATATACAATAAAAAGGCAAAAGAGATATAAGAGACTTTTTAAATCAAAACCAACGAAGTCTGATTCAATTAATAAATGTATGAGATAATTAACAAAATAATACAGAATAACTGGAGCGGAGGAAAAAAATATACAATAAATCCAATAAATCACCCCGCCCACAAAAATTTTACCAAATTTAGATATGTATATTCTCAATATGACTTAATTATTGCTTATGTCCTAGTTTACTTCCTATTTTTACCCCAACGCCCAGAAAAATATGACAAGTCCCTTACCGATAACAACAGATCAATGTTAATATAGGTCGGGACCCTTCTTTTTATTTATTTAAAATTATAAGTAATATATTCCCAATCCTTAAAAACCCTGATTCCTAAGTTTCTATTTTCAAGTTATTATTATCTCTTCTTAGATATAAAAAAAGTCACAAAAAACAAACAAACCAAAAAAAAAAAAAAAGATAAAAACCCATCAAATACAGAAAGACAAAGTTTCTTACAATAATTCTTAACAATGAATAACAATGTATCGATATAGTAAAGGTAGACTCATGCTATATATAAAATATATTACACATTTGTTCCGGTGGCAATAAACTTTAATAAGTCATTAGAAGAGTTTATTTTCATTACTTTCCCATCAAATTTAGCCATGACTTGACCTTTGTTAGACCATACGTTTGACAGACCCAGTGATCTTCCAACTTCAACCAGTAGTTTATAACGGTTCTTCGTTAAATACTCTCTTACAACAATTTTAGTACCCTTTAATTTAGCTTTGTTAGAGAAAATCGCATTTCTGGAGCGTTTCGAATAAAATGAGACTAAAATTGGATTTGATCCAGATCTATTACCATTTTTTAACCTAAAACAACTTTCTATTTCTTCTTCGGCAAATGCTTCATTAATTTTTTCCTTAAAAATACTGATAATACTATGTTTGTCATACCCAGGTTCCTTTTGGCGAGATTCAGGTACGCCAAATATTAACAATTTGTCACCTCTAGCTTGCTGTTCCAATCTATCAATATCATCTTCGAGTGACTTCACCTTTTTCTCGCATTCCTTGACTTGCGTTTGAAGCGCCTGGTTCAATCTCTCCGAAACTGCTACAGCAAATTTAGTTAGAAACTCTTCTGATGTAAGAATTTTTTCACACAGGGTTTGGAGCTGTCCCTCAGTAACTTTCTCCTCATCCTTATTCCTGTTTCTAGTACAACCACCAGCCATTTTAACGATATAATTAAAACTTAGCAGAGCTACCGCTAAACGTGTCTACTCTCTACAAGCGTACATCACATTGATGATGGCAAATAAGGTATAAATATATTCCAACAAACAGGTGGAAGTCAGGTGGCTTTGTATGTTCTGATCTCCTCCAGGATCACCTCCAGGGCGGTCTTGGAGTGTATCAACGGTCTGGCCCTATAAGGTCAGAACAATGAAGTAAAATTGCGCCACCATAACATAACCGTAAATGCGGGGACTGATGCACTGGCTAGAAGAGGCTCGAGTATTCAATTTACGGAACTCGAATTAATGCTCGGGTTTCAGCTGTGTTATGGACCGAAATCTATTGACAATTAGGTTAGAAAGAGACTTAAAGAAGAATGGTTGAATGGAAGGACTTGATTAGATGCAAATCGATCAATATTTGCGCTAAGTCGTAACAGCATAAGGATTATCACAGGACCATTAACAGATCATGTACATTTCAATAAGCACCTTAATACTATTGACTTTAGTGCCACTAGAAAGCGTCCGAGGTCACAATGGTGAGGACTCTATACACTTCTATATTCTTCTATATCTTTTGGTACTGTGTCTGTCTCATGGGCAAGACAAACCAATACCTGGGCACGGCATTTCTCCTGCCTCAGGACATTGGCGAGATTCTAGTAGAATTGGCGCTAGTCTATACTCATAGTATTGGCATCTTCTAACTCTCATCTGGCACCACGGATCATAACCAGAAATAACTTGTACATCAAAGAGAGAGACCTGACAAAAAGGGAAATTGTAGGGAACTTGAAATGGATCAAATCGAACAAAATTTTAATTGAGGCAACATTCAAATAGTAACGGGTCAGAACCAAACTATAAAAAGTAGCAAATCAATAAGTAAAGTGGTAACTAATTAACAAAAGGTAATATTTTTTGTAACACACCTGTGCACTGTTAACTTCTCACATATATCATTACCAAAAGAAAAACGTGATTAATGAAGTACTAAGCTTGTGCGTTGCGAGATAGTGCAAGAAAACATAACGATTTTGCGATTGTTGTGAATTGTCAGGCGCATTTGAATTAATTACATAACAGTTCGGTATGTTAATTAAGATTGAATCAAGAACTCCAGACAAAGCTATTTATCTGGCAATCGGCAATTAAACGCCGGCTGCACATATCGTGGCCACATAAAAGTAAAAGGACCGCTTTTGTTCTCGTTATTATGGTTTATCTCATCGATGCTGGTAGCAGGTTGATAGGAAATTATGAAATGTCGTATTTATTGTAGTAATTTAGATAACAGATGTAATTATTTCATGGGGATATTGTTTTCATTCGGAAAAATTGTAGTCGTGATGAATATTACACAAGAACAAGCTGACGGCGGTTAATATCTCATTAATTAAAAGGAAAAGTAGTATCTAGTAATGATTTATTATAGATTATCTGTGGAATGAATGTAAATACCTGCATACGTATAATATACTGATTGGTCAATTACGATATACTTACGTGGGCTCATATTTGTTTCAACCCCTTCGTTTTTGAAAATTCATGTACAAGAAACACCTAAAATAGATTTGAAATAAATGCCCAAAAAAATAATGTGAAAGTTCGAGGGCAAGGTGACAGGAAAACTACGGGTACACGTCACAGATATAACCAATGGGGAGTAGAATTTGAGATGCCCTTTGTACATGAAAATTTCTTTGACCTTATAACAAATTCTATAGAGTTTATTTAAAATTAATATATCCATCGGTTTTTGCTTTTCAGTCAAACATTATAATAATAATTTATTATTATAATTCTTTGATATATTTAAATAAATTAAATAGACCAGACAAAATAAATATGTTAGGTTAATAATATAAAGTGCTTTTCTTTAAGACGAACTTTGATACTTTAATTTGACTACGACACACAGAAAAATTCATGATACAGCTAATACATCTACAGCTTTTGCGAAAGCTTTAAATCACAGAGTGAGAAAAATAAAAAATTGGCATGGAATATAAATACCTAAAGAAAACGTAAAAATGATTATTTATTCATCACAATAAAGCAAACAATAGTTGCTGTGTATCTTCTTATTTATAATTTTGACAAGTTTCAAAATCAGAGCAATTTACTAGTTTCTTATAAGTTTTATTACTAAATGTGATTGTTATAATTTTTACTAAAAATGGTTATAAATACCAAAACATACCAATTAAATATATCAACTAAAGTATCAGAGAATTTTTTTTTGTTTATTTAAAAAAATATATTTTTCTAAGGCCGGAGTTCATTATAAAAAATAAAGGACATTTAGCTAATGTTACCTTTAAATAATAATTGGATACTATTATTGAGACACCTATATCCAAGTGATTGAAAAGTTATTTTAAATATTATTATAAAATTGGCCCTAATTAGTTTTAAACAATTTTTTACACGTTTGACTTTTAATTGAATGAAATACAGGATTAGGACCAATAGTGTGACAGTTATTATTCAAAAAACAAAAACTATAGAACATTTCTAATAAGGTATGAAGTTTACTTTTAAATAAGTAAATAATAACAAAATTTATTTTCCTTAGACATTTCTAGCTATGATTAACTCGATAGTAATTTTTACAAAATGTTCTAGAAACCACCACAATACCTGTTTTATAAAAAGGTAAGTTAGTGTTGCCTAATTCCATGTAAAAAATATAATAGGGTGTTTCATTTTGATTTAAAAAGTTTGCGCGCTTTGAAATTACCAAAATGTAACCAGTTAAATGGAACACTTAGTACCTACGCTATTCAAATTTATTTTTATTCTAAAAGGAATCACACGCTAGATCATTTTGTTGAACCAAAAACCAAATGATTTTTAAAATGCTTTACAAAACATCAAGTATCGCCGAAACGGGTATAGTAGCTATGCTATATCGCTCGACTTAAAGTGTAATGCTCTTTCATAAAATGTAAAAATATAGAACAGCATTCTATTTAAAAAATTCATCTCTACTTTACCACCAATACATCCTAAACTAATTTCAAAAATATGTGCTGGTATTACTCTGTAACACATGCTTGTTAAGTTCTTGTTGGTTTATATTTAAAATATTTACTTACTCAAGAATCAAGTATTTAAAAAAAACATTCTAACTAAAATCTTATTAAAAGTTTCTAAACATATAGTGGCCAGTAAGGTCGAAATGGAAACTAGAAAAATATTCAGTCTTTTAATCCATATAGATAGCTAAATCAGTCAGGAAAAATTATTAACAAAACCAAATGCGGTAATGTTGCTCAGGTAAGAAGATAAGCTTCAACATTTTGTGTGACACTATGGGAAGGTAATGAGATACGTACGTTATGCATTATAAATCGTACTGACCCCTTTGCAAACAATAAATTACTTAATGGACTCTTGGAGAAATCCTCGAAGAATCGGAACAAAAGCGGCACGAACTAGGCACACTGGCGGCCATGAGAAAATCCATGAGTATTCTGATAGAATCTGAAAAAATCAGCTTGATAAGACTATATTTTACCAGTGCTTGAATGGGTCTCAGCGAGAGAAAACATAATATTAGTTGCAATATTTTATCCTTATTATTAGATTTCTACGCTATCGAGAAATTACTGTCTGGTGCCACTGGCACCTCCGCCATTTTTTAATACAAATTCTGACATTTACGAGTATAATCTAAAAATGTAAAAATACAATAATTGAAGTAATAAGTATGTAGAAATTTAGTTTAACTATCGATCCATTCTTATCAATTCCCGGCTTCTCAAAGGAATACCATATTGTAATAGTGTAACTCTTTAATCTTTAAAATGGGTTAAACTAGAACCTTAGAATTAATGTATTTCACAAAAATAAAAACCAATTGTGCTCGATTAGTGTAGTACATTTGCATCACGCCACTAAAGAATGTACTTGTTGACATTTACAGAGCAAATATCATATATTTTTTGGAAGTTAATATTAGGCTAAATGAAGAAAATTATCAAAGTACTTAAAATTAATTTAAAACATACTCAATGATCTAACTCAATAGATGATATTGGAAAAGCTGTTGGCTCTTAAAATAGAATTTAATTCTTCAATAAAAAAAAGAGGACTTTCAGCCATACATGGACAAATATTCTAGGTTTCTTCCGAGTTTTCGGACTTCTCCAAGGTTATCTAATAGCTAAAAATAATGGGTTTACATACCTAAATATTAAATTAGATTAGTGACAGAATAAATATCTATACAGAAAGGTGTTTTATTAAATAATACCAATTCCCAATTTTAATTTTACTGCATGGGTTGGTTTTAATTTGTATTTCATCTTTTTTTTTCTTCTTTCACAATGCAATGTACAAGGTGGCCCGTTTAATATGGGCCTATACCTTATCTCAGAACCTATAAGTTCCATGGAAAAAAAATTATATGAAATTGTTTTTTTCAAAGTTATCTTCAATTTTTTAATATTTTCAAGTTTATAACCTGTTTATATACAGGGCGATGAACTAAAGTTCCTTTTTTTAAATAGCACAACCTATATATTATTACATTTTCAGAAAGCCCTTCCAAAGGCAAGTTCAATGATATATGACATGATGGGTCTGACGCCCACCGTTTCGGAGTTATTAAGAATTATCTTCAGCAAATAGCCCATAATCGTGCTAGAAAAGTTAATAATTAAGTTTTTGAGCTTTAACTTGCGCCAAAATATTTATAATTTTATTGACTTTATTATGTCATTACTCAATATTCAGTTTATAAAAAAAATATTACCGTGTTGCCACATTTCGAAAACCATAAATTCTCACGATTTTTTCAAATGAAACACCCTGTATATTGTTACATTTCTAGAAACCGCTTCTATCGACCAATTCAGAGATATATGATATGATGGGTTTGTATCCCATCGTTTTTGAATGATTTTCCTCAGAATATGGGATTTTAATATTGGCTATTTCCCGAAGATAATACTCAATAACTCTGAAACGGTGAGCATCAGACCTATCATATTATCATTGAACTTGTCTTTAGAAGAGCTTTCTGAAAATATAATAATATATAGGGTGCGCTACTTAAAAAAAAGTATTATCTTCGAGAAATAGCCAGTATTAAAATCCCATATTCTGAGGATAATCATTCAGAAACGATGAGATACAAACCCATTATATGAATTTGTCGATAGAAGAGCTTTCTAGAAATGTAACAATACACAGGGTGTTCAATTTGAAAAAATCGTGAGAATTTATGGTTTTCGAAATGTGGCAACACGGTAATTTTTTTTTTATAAACTGAATATTGAGTAATTGCATAATAAAGTCAATAAAATTAGAAATCTTTTGGCGCAAGTTAATGCTGAAAAACTTAATTATTAACTTTTCTAGCACGACTTTAATATGGGCTATTTCCTGAAGATAATTCTCAATAACTCCGAAACGGTGGGCGTAAGACCCATCATGTCATATATCATTGAACATGTCTTTAGAATGGCTTTCTGAAAATGTAATAATATATAGGGTGTGCTATTAAAAAAAAGGAACTTTAGTTCATCGCCCTGTATATAAACAGGTTATAAATTTGAAAATATTAAAAAATTGAAGATGACTGAAAAAAACAATTTCACATAATTTTTTTTCAATGGGACTTGTAGTTTCTGAGATAAGGTATAGGCCCATGTTAAACGGGCCACCTTGTACATGTAGTTTGAAGAGTTAAGCAGAGAATGATCAGTATTTGATGTCTCCGTTGATGTGTTTCTTTTCGAGAGCAGATAATTAAGAACAGAAAAAAATGAAAAACAAAATAAAATCAACCCATACAATAAAATTTAAATATGAAATAGAAACATTTGGTAATGTAATACTTATGTAAAACCATTGTTTTTAGCTATTAGGTAACCTTGAAAAAGTTCGAAAACTCGGACGAAATGTAGGACATGTGTCCATGTATCGGACTGAAAGTCCTCTGTTCTGGTTTTTTATTGAAGAAATAAATTCAATAGATTAACTTGCTATTTTCACTCAGATCAATCCATAATCTGAGGCAACTGACCATTATAAGTCAGCAACCCAAATTTGTAGGCGAAAAAATTACGTGGCCATATTAAACCTTCAAGGCCACTATGCGCTGCATTGTCATCTACAGTTTGGCTAAGAAAACTGTGCATTTTTACTTGAAAACATAGCCTAGACAGATTTAGAAGGAATATAGTGAAAAGGTTTTTGGTTAATCCACGATATCCTTTTCGGCGTGTCATGAGCAAACCAAGACTTCAATGCGCCTAAACATGTATCCTGAACGAGATTCCTTTAACACTGACGTAGTTTTCCACATAACACCAAAACACTATACTGCACTCGACGCCCGTTTCGCCAACCAAGTCGGCATCATCTGGAGATGATTAAAACTAAACCTATGCTAACATTGTGTCCTATTTATGAACCTAGAAGTCCTACAAAATGAAGAAGATATTTCCTCAAGGGCCTTGATGAAGAAAATATATCATCAAGGGCCTTGATGAAATAGAAAAAAAATTAAAATTACCATGAAATTCGAAAAAATTTTATAATAGAACTGATTTGATAGTACCATCAACCTGTCCTTGGAGAAGTAGGTCAAGACTGTGCGATTAATTTGTCCGTAATTTTTACTTTTTTTGAGTTACCTTGGATTCCCATCAAAAATGGGCTACTCTCTACGTGGTGCAGTGCAGTATATTTATCATATTATGTTTCATTCTAGTATCTGACTTATCCCTTTATCATTATGACTGTCATACCCTGTATATGTACCCTTAATAGTCCATATAACATATTTAAGGTTCAAAGTAATGATACGTTTACTTATTACTAATGTAAAATACGTTTACATTAAAAATAAATACGCACACTTTTCAAAAAGCAAAGAAAGCATTTCAAATTATTCTATTTCATAGGCATAAATTTTGTTTTTTGGCGTAGTAATCATCTACAAAATATTTCAAACAAAATTGTAAATAAATATAGTCTTGTCAATAATTAAAACATGAAAGTAATCTAACTAAACGACAGGTATTTTAAAATTACATTTTAGAGTTATTCAACTGTCAAGATCATCATTTATGAAATATTGATCCAATTTCGTTATCGTGGAAATAAAATGACCATGTATATCGCTGTAATTGAGCAACGAAATGAACGACATTCTTAATGTTGATCACGTATGCATCAAAGACCGTAAGTATAGTCATTATGTAATTACCTAGCGTAACTGGTACCCGTTAACATGCCCACTTTATCTTCAAATCAATGCGGATCTAGATCAGCAGACGACACTCAATCCTTAGCGAGTATATGTGTCTGTCATCTCTTCGTAGCTGACAACCGCGATATGTGTACCATTTATTTTATGCAGTCCTTAGATTAAACACCTATGTTAGGAACTACGTGCGACGGATTAATATTTTAAAGTAGTACGATTATATACAGGGTGTCCACCTAGTGCGCGTAAGTCCAATATCTGGGTTAATAAAAGAGATAACTTAATTTTTTTTTCTACAGGGTTGTCTAATATCCCGAGCTGCACAAAATGAAAATATATTTACATATTCAGGGTGTTCAGTTTTTCCTGGACAGGTACCAACTTCATTTTTTTAAATGGAAACCTATATTTTTTATGCCATTATCGATTTATACGTAAAAAATTAGTGGGACTTTGTGCATAACACTGCTATTGAAATATTGATAGTTTTCGAGATATTTGACTTTTAATTTTTTTTTCTTATGTTTCGTCACTTCTAATAGTTGACATAATTATGGTTGTATGACAGCTAGAAATTTTTTTTTTCAGAAACTGTAGAGTGAAGCTGGCTCTTTCGAAAAACGTATCAAAAGTTGACCTGCGATATACAGGGGGCAACAGAAATCGTGCCAAACCTGATGGTTTAAAATTTAAAAAATCTCGACTTTTTCAAATGGAACACCCTGTGTTTTATGATATCATTAGATGCCTTTCTGTAGACTCTACAATTTTATAATAGCTTTCCCTATACCTAAGTTGCGTAGTTTTTGCAAAAAACCCACTTTTATGAAAAATACCCGATTTGCGCACTCCTTTGACGGAAAAAATATTGTAAGGCTATTTATTTTTATAAAATGTATTAGTTTACACTTCTTCAAATAAAAATAACTGAAAAATTTAGATAATTTCAGTTGAATAAACAAGTCTTTATGGAAAGTTACCATTTATTTGTAAATAAAAGTAAAAAATCTTAAAAGCTCTACATGTAATTAAGAATTAGCAAAACTGGCGTATGCTTTAGAAGAAGTTCATGGGAATTATTTGCTAGCAGCACGTATTTATAGAGATTCCCACGTGCTGACTGTTTTGAAAATGTGAAAGAAAGATTTGAAAGATCAGCAAATGGGAATTATGAGAAAACTACCAGGAGACATGGGAGTAACAACGATAATATTTAGTTTAATGTTGTGGTTTCTGCTGTTGATAATTCCCATGAACTTCTTCTAAAGCATACGCCAGTTTTGCTAATTCTTAATTACATGTAGAGCTTTTATGATTTTTTACTTTTATTTACAAATAAATGGTAAGTTTCCATAAAGACTTGTTTATTAAACTGAAATTATCTAAATTTTTCAGTTATTTTTATTTTAAGAAGTGTAAACTAATACATTTTATAAAAATAAATAGCCTTACAATATTTTTTCCGTCAAAGGAGTGCGCAAATCGGGTATTTTTCATAAAAGTGGGTTTTTTGCAAAAACTACGCAACTTAGGTATAGGGAAAGCTATTATAAAATTGTAGAGTCTACAGAAAGGCATCTAATGAAATCATAAAACACAGGGTGTTCCATTTGAAAAAGTCGAGATTTTTTAAATTTTAAACCATCAGGTTTGGCACGATTTCTGTTGCCCCCTGTATATCGCAGGTCAACTTTTGATACGTTTTTCGAAAGAGCCATCTTCACTCTACAGTTTCTGAAAAAAAAAAAATTTCTAGCTGTCATACAACCATAATTATGTCAACTATTAGAAATGACGAAACATAAGAAAAAAAAATTAAAAGTCAAATATCTCGAAAACTATCAATATTTCAATAGCAGTGTTATGCACAAAGTCCCACTAATTTTTTACGTAGAATTCGATAATGCCATAAAAAATATAGGTTTCCATTTAAAAAAATGAAGTTGGTACCTGTCCAGGAAAAACTGAACACCCTGAATATGTAAATATATTTTCATTTTGTGCAGCTAGGGATATTAGACAACCCTGTAGAAAAAAAATTAAGTTATCTCTTTTATTAACCCAGATATTGGACTTACGCGCACTAGGTGGACACCCTGTATAAGGATGCGAGCCAAAAGTATTGGTATAGTAACTGACATACAATCAGTATTATAGACAATATTGAATTTACTATAGATTCTGAAAGACTTTAGTTGCATATTAAAAATATAATTATTAACATGCTGAAACTTGCGCATGTTATCAAATTTGGGCTATAATTATTGAATTTAGAACTAGGATATGATAATAATTTTAAAAGCAGGGTTTTAGATAAAACGACTTTTATTTAAATAACTTACTTATATCAATGCTGAAATTCTTTATTTTTATAGAGGGACAAAATTGGGACTTTCAAAAGATCAGTTGATACTATTCCCAATTTAGTGAGTAGACAATTAAAGAGTAAATTCTGATGAGTAATATTAGTTAATTAATACATACCTTTTCTTAAAGGAAATCAAAACTTCCGCACCATCAGCATCTACGAGTATTATAAACAATTTAAAATAGTGAAGTAAACTATTTGTAAGTAATTTCGTCATAACAATGTATGCGACCATTTTATTTATTATTTTTTATTTTGAAGGAGGAAAGTCAACCGGCAATTATAACTTATGTACATTAATGTCTGTAATTAACTTAGTTTTCACTTCACAATCATAAAACTTCAGAGTTTTAAGATTGTATTTCTATAAATACTAATCGCAGGCTGATGTATCTATTGACTCCCGGTATAAAATTTTAGACTTAAAAATCTTTTGAGTAAGGAATTTACTACAATAGGAGCTAATATATTTCGATCGCTATTTACGGACAACAGTACGGATTTAGGTTAATCTCTAAACCTATTCGGTTTGGAAAGGAATTTAAATATATTACTTTCTTTAGAACATAATTAAGCAATTAATTACGAGTACAATGTTAAGCTCAATGTATACGGGAGGACACTTACAACTTTACCTAAACCTACATAACCATTTATGAACCATAGCAGAGAAAATGAGTAACCAGCTCGTGCGCTACTTTTGTATATTTGCACTATCCTCAAGTTCACTTTAGTACATTAACTGTCTAGAAATTTTTTTTCGTCGCTCAGTGAAAATAAAAGTAAGCTAAAATGTTGACTGGTTGGTTATGTGTTGACTACCTGGATCTATTTGAACAAAACAGAGTTTGGCAACACAGCAATTAATTGCTATTACTAACTAAATGTATATCAATACATTTTTTTCAAAGAAAAGAATTCATTTTATATCTACAGGAAATATTTTGTGAGACTAACGACAAATTATATCTCTGATATTTTACATCTAGTGTTTTTTATAAATTTTTATCAAAGTTTCTGTTTTGAACATTATTATGTTAACACCTTTAAGTGCATGTACAATTTATTATAAATTCTGGAAACATAGAATTCTACGTATTTTGTTACAACTACTATCTTTTTGCCCTAGAGGTTACGAGTAGATGTTCATTTTTTCTTCTATAGTTGAGTCTAATTTCCTAAAATTTATTTTTATTTTTATATTATGATTAAAAGTTTTTCACAATTTTAGCAGGGAAATATTATAAAAACAAAAAAAGGATGTTCATCACTGCCTTAATAGGAATCAATAAGGCAGCTACAGATATGTATGTATGAGAAACTCCATTGAGCAATCAGAACGAGGAGCATTCGTGTTTTGCTCGTCTGCACAATGGAAAAGTTAAGCAAAAATTGAAGGAAAAACTTCCTTTTTCCCCGAGTTTACAGTTATTACTTTTTTTCACTTAGTGTTTAGAAAAGTATAAAGTTTCAGTAATTTTAAAATAATGTGGCTTCACGATGCTCACTGTCACTCTTACACTTATTTGACATGTAACGCGATACTGACAAAATAACCAATTCCTACAAAGTTGAGTTTGTATTAAAAATTTTATTATTTCGTCTTCATTTAACACCTTTTTCAATTTTCTTTCAACGACTTTTCGGTTTTATTTGTAATACTTTTTTAATTTATTAAATGATCCATAACAAGCATTACATATATTTTAAATCGCAGATGTTTTATCATTTGACAGTCTTCCCCTTGAATATGTATAATCAAATAATAATATATCTAATAACAATAACCATTATAACTCAATATTAAAGGAATTTTTACCTGTTAAAATAGTCAAGAAGCACCATGGATGTTTTCATTACATTGAGTAAATAAATCAGTATACTGTGCGTTTCACGAAGTTGTATCCCGGATTGGAATGTTCGGATTGTCAAGATTCGCTGGCAAATCCTGTGCGAGACTGGCACGCGCGCTTAAATCACACCACCTCAATTTGTAGCGGCCAGTAACCGAGATGTGCCAATGCATTGAATTTAACTAATAACATGACGATGCTCTATACGTTGGAGATATATACTAACATTCCAATCCGGGATACAACCTCGTGAAACGCACAGTAGGTTTGTATTTATCACAGTTTTGAAATATATTTTAAATAAAATTAGTAGTTCCTGTTGTTTCTAGAAACGTGCATACTAATTGTCTAGCAGAGTTCACTTTTGTATACACTTTCTTTACACTGTTCACTGGTTTTTGATATTGAAGACAGACTACACAAGCAGTATTTTATTTCATAAGGAGAAATTATTTTATTCAATTTATCAAATTTATGATTTTTCATGAAAATACTGCACTTACACACTTACATAAAAGATATATGTATATGTGTTCAAAACGTACGTATTTACAACCTACTTTTATTTAAGTTATAGCAGGTAACTGAGATACGAAAGGAGATTGAAAATTAAATATTGTGAATTTAAGGCTGTAACACAAAAACCAAAAGAGCAACGGAAATTCTATTTGTGACATTCTTGACTTCTCAAAATAGTAGCATATGTTAGTTTTATTAATCAAACCAGATGTAGGCACTAATGCAGTCAACAAAAAAATTATTCGCCGTCTTCTCTCCCACATAACTGTCTGACCTCCGGGCTAATCAGTCGGATTTGAATAGGGGGGGGGGGTATTATCTGGGGGGTGGGGGTACTGTGTTGTTAATTTATTAAAATTAATTCCTTTTTTTTATAAAAGTGGTTAGCTTTGTATTCAGTTTAATAAATCTTTTATGAAAATGTAGGTACTGTTTTTAAACGAAACAATTCACTGTAATTTCAATAAATAATACTTCTATACGCATTCTTTGTGCGTAGTCCAAGATGATTGTAAATCCCAAGTTAAGGTTCCAAATAAAGCTATACCTACATAACTGCAGGCAAGGAGCAGTCAACCACACCTGTGTATGTTTGATTTCAAACTGTGAGTAACTATTTAAGTATCAAAGAATTCTCATATTAATAATGAAAGCCAGGCAAAGACAAATCGTATTTTCACAGTTTTATTAATGAACATAACTTACAGTCCTCACTTAGAAATATGCACTATTTCTTCCGAGATTTCTTCCGCATCACAGTGTTTGTATACAAGTTACAACCATTGATAGTGGACAGTCGTCTAACCATAATAATTAATCAGGAAAATGAGGGTAAAGTAAAAGGAATAATTAGAATTAAACAAATTATATACATTTATACAAATTATACACATTTATTGTAATATTCAAGTAATTAGTTACATTATCACAAAATATAATTCAGATATCTTCTATGATACATTCGTAGTTGCTACAGGCTGTGACACATTATCCATACACTAGTCGAACGTGATGGTTAAATTTCGCAGTGGATTTGAGACACTTTCTGTTACTGGTGTAGATCTGAAAAAACATTAAACTAACTACCACGCAAACACCTTAGCACAAAATAGTAAACTATGGTATTTTATATTCAAAAATATAATTTATCAATCTGGTAATGAAGATTGAGAAAACAAAAAATCTTGTCTATATTATTTAAAAATGAATCAAAAGAAACGTATGCAACTGATGAAGTTATCCGTAGATTAAAAGAAGTGAAATTAAAATATATAACAGTTAAAATTGTAATAGAAATCGGACCAAATTCAAAAATTGGTACAAATAATGAGGATAGGGTAAGTATTATTAAACCAAAATGTTCCCACACCTAAGTAGTGTGCTTCGTTCCCTAGGACGTCGTTATCACCCCTATTTTAGAATTTTCTAGATTGTCTCGGGAACGGTGCACTTTTTAATAAAAATACCTATATACAAAATTAGTCCTTACAAAATCCTCCATAAAAACATTTCTACGTTTTTTCCTAAAACTAATAATACTTTAGTAAATAAAGCGCAAATTTAATCAGCGCAGGTCATATAATTCGCTTAATATCCGTATATTCCTAAAGCTATCTTTACGCGAAAAAAAGTATAAGTAGGTATACACCACTCCACAGGCGATAGTGAATTATTTTAGAGCTTGCTGTAAATGCTGTTAGTTGTTGTTATTCAGTAGTGATTGAAAATCCACCCGAAGAGTTGTTGGCTGTATGTGTATTTTCTTGTGTATTATTAAACAATATACAATATTCTCGCTTTTTAAAAATATCACTATTTTATAGGGTGAGAGAATGGAAACGGTACATTTATTATAATTTTAAGTGGAATTTAGTAAGTAGCTAACTGCTTTAAGGTTAAGCATTAAACTTTGTAGATTATACGAGTAGTAAAGATTACAATTAATTTTGTTACCCGGAACAAACCCAACCCTTATGTGCGCGGCTTATTTTCCACAGTAGGTACTATTAATTTTAGGAAAAAAAGTGTAGAGACGTTTTTTATAGAGAATTTTAATTTCTCATCAAATGTAAGGATTCATTTTATATAGAGATATCTTTATCAAAAAATACACCGTTCGCGAGATAATCTACAAAAGCTAAAAATGGTGGTGGAAATAACGTTTTAGGGGATGAAACACACTACTTAGGGGTGAGAACTTTTCGATTCAATAATACAAACATATTTCCATACTATTAACAACATAAAAAATGCTTATTATTTCTAAACTTTTTATATTTATTTATATTTTTTGTTCAGTGTACTTTCGTTTTGACTTTTTTGATGAGCTAAATATTCCATCCGTCATCTTCTATTGGAAACGATGATGATAGTGACCTACTAGTACAACAACTAGCAATCCGCAGATATCCTTTGATGTTTATCGAGTCTTGTGGGTGCGTGGATTTTAAAAAAACCGGTAAACCCCTGGGGATAATTTGCCTATCGGTGCTATTTGCCGTCAAACTAGCTCAGTCTGGTTAAGCCGTGTCTTAAAATAGATGAAAACACAGCTTATTATTGGCAGTTAACCTCACATTTATGTTAATTTTTTACAATACGTAGATAGCGATATTTCAAAGTTACATTATGGGTTGAAATCCTCTTAGTCGTGACATCTCTTTGGTCCTATTGATAAAATTCATCAAAATGTTTACTGAAATAAATTCTACTTTCAGTACTTAAAAAATTATGATATTTTACCATCAAGAATAGAGTTAGGTTAGTGGTTATGTTACTTAGTCTGGTAGCTACCTACCGGACTAAGTAACCTAACTTTGGAAATTACAAATAGAGAGAAGTAAATAATTAATTAGATCTACTGTATGAACTGGAAATCATTGTACACTATGTACTAACGTGCTAGTGTACAATTCAATTAGGTACTACTATCGACAAATGGGATTATAATAGGATTTATAGGATATAATAATAATATAATAATAATAATATCTCTACCCCTCATTCTAATCGCAAGGATTAGCCCGAAAGTCTGAGACTTGTGTGGGAGAGGGAGCGGCATATTATTATTTCGCGGGCCGAATTTGCGCCTCAGGAACGACTTACGTTGGTAGGCCCTAACCACCATTCAGTGCTGGAATGAGGGAAACCTAGAAAACCTCATTAGTTAGGGGGTAATAATAGAATTTTAAAATTCTTAATAGAGCAGTATACATAAACATAGTTGGTTTCTGTTTGTTCCGAGGTTTGTTACTAGTAGTACTCTGGTGGTATGGGACAGCCAAGACCTGGCAAGTAGGCCACAAGCGGGCCCTTTTTGCCTACCCCTGTCGTCCCATACCCAACTTCGTCACCTCTTCCCTCGTCGAACCTTCCCGACCTTTTAATGTAGGTCAGAATATCGGTTCATTCCAGGGAACTGACCTCTTCCCCTTGCAGCTCCCCAGGACCCCAGACGTCGTGTCTTAGTCTGCCGAAAGCCACGCATTCTGCCAAGAAATAGGAAGGCGTTTCGTCGCCCTCCCCGCACTTTGGGCAGATAGAGTCTCCCTCAACACCCATAAATGATAGATGTCTTCTAAGCCTGCAGTGACCCGTTAAAACTCCCACGAACTGGTTTAGAGCCTTCCGGGTACGACTTAACAGCCAGGCCGACTTGATCTTATTTGGCTCCACTATAAAGTTGCGAGCTTGTCTACAACTTCCACTCCTTCTCCAGTTTTTACTTAGTGTCTCATGAGCCCAATCATTAAGAGCCATGTTGACCTGCCTTCATGTAATGCCTAAAATCGGTTCTGGTCCCTGGCTGGGTCCCTGAGATCCGAGTTGAGCCAGTTCAATGGGCCCTTTCATTCCCTGGGATTCCACTATGACCAGGTACCCACACCAATGTAACCTCTTTTCCTCTGGCTAGCTCCTCGAGGGTATTTCAGCACTCTTGGACAAGAGCGGATCTTGTCCTTGGAGATGCTAAAACCTTTAAGGCCGCCTGACTGTCGGAGCAGTAATAAACATTGTGCTCCGTACAGTTCCTGTGTGTTTTTCTAAATATACAGTGTGGTTAAAGAAAATTCCCTACATCTATCAGAATACACTATACGACCACTACAAGTTCTCTTGCGGTTTTTAACATAAAAGTATGGCACCATCTTAAACAAATGTGTGTAAATTTCATCATAAGGCATGAACGTTTCCCACATATTTCTTTTAAATAGTATTATAAGAAGCAATCATGTACCAAAACGTTTTTTATGTGTGCCTTCCGCAGATAAAAGCACTAAATTCCTGTTGAAATTAATGTTGATATTCATATTAATAAAATAGTTTTCTGCGAAAGTTCATCCATAAATCTCCAATATTTATGACTAAAATAACTTTTTTCTGTCATAATTCAAGTCTCTATTTACAAGACGTTTATTAGTTTTACAGGTAGTAAGTATTTTGTTCCCGCTAGCTCGCTGGCAAGCTACCTGTGTTCAAGCCTGTGCAAAAACTTTGAACTATTAGAATAAATTAGTTTTTCATGCAAATTTCAAAACAAATTTATTGTTAAGAACCCCATAAAATATTTCATATTGGTCTTGTAGATAATTAAGCCAAGAAACAATAACCGTAAACATATAAGCAAGCAAAACGGGGACAGTCTATCTCACTCCTATAATTAACGAATTATAAAATAAATTTGATTTATGTCTAGTATCTAAATACCTAAATAAAATACCATATATCGTAATATATTTTTGTATGTATCTATATTTAATTCAATACAGTTGTAATTAGCTACATTATTATATGTATTACTCCTAACTAATAAGGTTCTCCGGTTTTCCTCATTCCAGCACTGAATGGCAGTTAGGACTTACCAACTTCAGTCGTTCCTGAGGCGCCAATGCGGCCAACTGAATAATAATATACCAGATCCCAAAGTCTCAGATTCCTGGGCTAATCTGTGTGGTTAGAAAAAGGAGTAAAATTATTATTACTATGTTCTTTTTCCTTGGTAAACTTCGTCCAGTATACCCAATTGAAGTTTTTGCTCTATTATTTTTATTATTATTACTTTCGTTTAAATCCAATTAACCGGTTCCCTGGCTCCGATTCTCAAGGTCGGCCGCTGGTGGTTATCAGTAACTCTTCTCCGCGTCCGTGGGGTAAATAACTAAGTCCGGCTAAGCCCTGAGTAGTCGTAGTGAACCCAGAATGACTGCCTTCTGAATTCTTCCGGCCGGAAGATCTGCTGAATTTCGGCATACTAGTATGATCTTCAGTTCTGAAAGCAGTGCAGATTCGAACTAATAAGCCTGATGTAGTCCTCCTCGACCACCAGCTCAAGACAATGTTTGTCATCGAGTTCTCGGCTCTTGCCTAGACCAACATTGTCTTGAAAGAGGTGGAGAAAAGGACTATCGATGAAAAGAAAGGTGAGAGGAAAGAGAGACCTCTTTCAAGACAATGTTGGTCAAGGCAGGAGCCGAGAACTCGATGACAAACATTGTCTTGAGCTGATGGTCGAGGAGAACTACATCAGGCTTATTAGCTCGAATCTGCCTGAAAGTGGGATGTGAGTAGTTCCAATAAATTCGGCACTTCTCATTTCCCACAACGGACTCAATATTCCCGGGTGCGTATGGCAGCACTGGTATTTCGTCTTTCTTGTACGAGTGCCGTAGAAAGTATGCACATCATCGTTAAAAGTAATAAAACTGGGTAATTACGGTTGGTACTTTAAATTATTGGACTTGGTTCTTCAATAAAGAAGAAACGAATTTATAGTTTATACCGAATTAAACTTGTTTAAGTACTATTCGAATGAATTAATCAAGTACCTATCGGTTAAATACATAGGTTTAGAAATTTGTGTATCAAATAAGAGGTTAAAGAGGTTTTAAGGATACCAATACTTTTGCGGTGTAATTTTTTTTTTTTTTTTAATAGATACAAATTCTGTGGCGTATATAGCTTTTTAAACATGATAATATTCCAGACAATAATGGTTGTGTGATAGGAGCTTGAATTCATAAGCTAATAAGTTTGTAACTTCTGTTAAGTTGAAGGTCTACTTTATAATAGTAAATATCACTTGATTATTTTGACAATGTTATTATTGAGAAATACTAAGACGAACTTTTTTCAGAAAAGTTGGGAAGCGTCTTGACATTTTAACCGAAAACTTCTGTGCATTTTGTGGCTTAACACCTTCGTAAAATCTCAAACGGACGTCCATGACTGTGAAGGAGTGGCGGAGCTCACAAATAAATAAATGAATTACAATTTAATTGACTGGATATAGTGATTTAAAATGGTTATTAGAATATGCAAAGCAATGAGTTAAACTATCGAAGCGAAATTAAGTGTTTCGTATATCGCTTTTATTGTCCAGGCAGATCCTTATCATGGAGAAAGTTTTACATATTAGGGATTTATAGACTATTATTGGTTTAAGACGATGATTATGAGTGCGATTGCTGTGCACCTTTAGAATGAATTATCTCTATAGAAAAGCATTCCTTGTACGGTGACAACATTTTTATTTGTGTTCTATTTTCTCTCCTCTCTTTACGTTTGATTTAATTTTAATAAAGAATTGAGGATATTAATATTATACTTTAGAAATGATGTAGTCCTTTTAAAGCAATAGTCTAAGACGTTTTATATAACAACTGCATATATTTCCACAAAGTATGGCAATTTTTCCTGAAGGAATCGTACAATCGGAAAAAATGAAAAACAAGATTATGATTGAAATTATTCTTTTGGTGCGTTAAAATACGTACCCAGTATTTTTTAAATTATCAAATAAGCATTGCTTATTATAGCCATGAGAATATAAAAATGATAATTAGGAAATGAAAATAAATCCGTAGATGTATATCGTAACACAATAGCAGAACAATATCAAGTGCAATATGGGAAGCCAGTGGCGTGCTCCCATCATTAATATAATGTTTACAGCCTTGAAATACCATTTTCTTATAAGTGAAAACTATTAATTCGTCTACATAATATATTGGACCGTTATTGCTAACACTTTATTTCTCAACTCATACACTTACTACATTATTTTCATGGATTTGCGAACCAGTGACAGTTGCATCGATATCAAACGGAAAAGGAAATGGAAATGCAAGTCTACGAATAGCTAACAAAGTCAGCAAAAAGAGTTATTTTCAGAAATAGAAGTCAGGATGGAAAATTCGTTAAAATGGATAACAAAAGGTCAGAAAGGGGATAGAATGTTATACTGCAAACTTTGCAAACAACATTGTACAGGATTGTTTACCAAACCATAACGAAATATGAAGCTCTGAACATGTTAATAATTGAAGAAGTTTACACCAATACTTACTAATTTCGGTGATGATTTAAAAATTTCAGAAACTCAACTTTTGTACCATCAAATAAATGTTAGAGAGTTAACTGAATAATATTTCCCTGTTTATTGTTATGAGTTGTCTCTAGGCCCAGAAACCCTTAAAATTAAAGATTATTTTTTTAACTTTTTTGCCGTTGTAGGTTATATTGCTAAATACTGCAGGTGGTATTAGGAAATATTTTAAATATAGCAGTACAAAAGTAAGTAAATTCAATGTGTAATTCACGAAATAGTTAAGAATTTAAATAATGCAAAATTTACATGATTTCAAATTTCAAAACTTAATTTCCTCATTCGAATTCCAAATAAGTTTTTGCAATTCCAGAATAATTCATTTGTCGTGTGGGTTAGGTAGGTATAAGTCATCTTTGAGGTCGCACAGAAGAGCACCTTTGCATTATAATGAGTCTAGTTTCCCATCGCAAGACACTTATTGTGTAAACTAATCTAGTGCCTCTCATTATATGCAACATATTCCATAATACAGGTAACGGTACACTATTTTCTATGTGATTGTTAGTAAAAGTGATATATAGTGTAGTTTCAGTCACGATGATCATTATTATTTAGTGTATCAATTGTGCCATTTTCCAATGTCTTTGTGTTTATTCCTTTGCCGCGGGTGCGATTTTTAGTTCCGGCACATGATTAATGTTTTCATTCATTTAAAAGGAAGAAGACAACACTTGTAGTGATTTGTATCGCTGAATGAATGAGAGTAGGTATAAGTTTTTCTACCGTAAACTAATTTCTCTTGGGCTACTTGATAGATAATAACTAAATTCTTTATTAGTCTCATTTTAACAACTAAAATGACACTGCAAGTTACCTTAATACCATTTTCTTTCTTTAGAGCACCGATACGTAACGATTTAATAATCTAAACAGGTAAGAAAACATGCGTTTTTGGAAGTATGAATTTACACACCACAAATGATGGTATCAAAGTGATAGTTCTTACGAAATTTCCCATTGATCAAAGTGAAGTGTAAATGGTATTTATATAGATGTGAGCCTATTTGAACCTACTGAAATACCGGGTAGGTTTTTACTATTTACATTAAAGATTCCATGAGATTTCATCCTCCAAACGTAACATTAGTATCCACATATCGTGTTTTAACACCCACATTTCCTTGTACTATTAATACCTATGCGCTTGTTCTGGCTCAGGTATCCCAGGGTTAAACAAATTAGTTTTTCCCCAATTGGAACTCTAGAACAGTAAGAGGTATAGTAAGGATTAAATTATCAAACAATTGCATATGATCAATATTTTGAGATTTAGAAATGTAAGTACCTCTCCATACATACTACCGTAAATATCACTTGCTTCCTTTTTATGAATTTACTTATCGAAATGATATACCATAACTAAAATAGTTTTCTCTCTTACAGTGGTACTTTTCTCACTTTATAAGATGATATTTCATTACATATAATTCTGTTAAAATTTATAAGAGCCTTAATGATGAACTAAAGATTCTACCCATAAACAGTTTTCGCAAAAAAACTAAAGATTATTTCTTAGCTCTTCAGTAGTGGCATTTAACTATTATGTTTTAGAAGGTTTTATTGCATTTTATGTGTAATTAATATTTTTGCTGTCTTTGTATCTTTTAAATTTTTATTTTATTGTACATGTTGAATTACCATTTGTCATGTTTCAATGACAATGTTTTGTTGAGTTGTTTTTGTGTATATTTTTTTTTTGTATGTAATTTGGGTTAAGTGGAATAGCCAGTGCTAGACTTCGCCCAGCTGTTGCGTGTTTTATATTTTTGTAAACACCTTATAATAAAGACCTTTTATTATTATTATTATTATTATTATTATTATTATTATTATTATATACTCATATTTGTTGAGCGTTTCGTTCTTTTGAAATGCCGCATCAATTATTTTTTTACTAACTACTTCATTTATCTTATCGCTATAATATGTGTTAAAAAAGCAAAGCCGTGTTAAGAACAAAATAATTGGAATAAAGAAAACTTAGATCAAACTAAGACTAACGATAATATTTAATAAAATTAAATTTAATTAAATTAGCGCGTCAGAACTTTCAAATGAGACACAATAATAACTATATGTGATAATCCGTTAATCTTTATTTTATTTTGAAGAACAATCGATGATATTATGTTACATCATTAAAAATAATTTTGGTTAATTTTTTTCCTCCTTGATGTTATCTGACTGAATGCATTCTGAAGGCCCAATCTGCGACTACTCTTTTACACATATCGCGTGGTATATTTTGAATGGTGTGTTGAATATTCCGTTTAAGGTCGGGAATTGTTCATGTCTTATTTTTGTAAACCAAAGATTTCACATGACCCAATAAGAAAAAGTCCAAGGGTGTGATATCGCATGATCTTGGCGGCCAGTTGACATTAGCATTCCTCGAAATAACTCGTCCAGGAAACTGTTGTTGCAATAAATCAATTATCTCACGACATGTGAGACACTTCGCAGCATATTGTTGAAATTAAACATTGTTTATGTCAACATTTCTCAGTTCAGGCTAAAGATATTCTGTTAGCATATTCCTGTACCATTCACCATAAACAGTAACATGATTTCCATCATGATCTTGAAAAAAGTAAGATCCGATCGAGTCTTGAGCCCAAAAACCGCACCAAACAGTAACTTTCTCAGAATAAAAAGGCGTTTTGTGAATCACTTGAGGAGTTTCATCAGCTCAAATTCAACAGTTGTGCTTGTTTAGAAAACCATTAAGCCAGAAATGGACTTTATCGGAAAATATTGTTTTCTGTAAAAAGTGGATCGGCTTCCAACTGCCACAGTTAGCCGCAAAAACCCAGCCTGCCAAATTTCTACGCAAATGATGATCATTTGGCTTCAATTCTTGAATGATTTGAACTTCATAAGCCTTGAGATGAAGGGCTTGATCCAAAATTCTCCACGTAGTCGTTTGAGAAAGGTCAAGTTCTTGGGGACGACGTAGAATAGGGAGATTTGGATCATCTGTTACACTTTGGCTTACAGCAGCCTATTGACTTCTGATTGGGTTCCCCGACGACGCACAAATGTTGCCTTATCTGCAAGTGAGCCAGTTTGACCAACCTTTTCAACTACCTAAACGATGAATAGACCTTTGAGTTGGTCAATTATGTTGACCATAGATTTCTCGCATCGCGGGAAATGTCCAGCAAACCGAACACGCATTTTGATGAGAAATACGAATAATTTCTAAGCGCTGTTAAGCCGTATATCTGTCCATATTAATTTGACACAATGTACCGAACACATTTGTTGTCAATTTGACATCTACATTCCAACTTCTTTATTCCAAGCAAATTTAACGTTGGCATGAAAGATCTGGCGCGCTTATTGGAAAACTCTATATATTATCTAACACAGATCCACATCTAACAAAATAGTTGACTGTAGAATGAAAAAAAGAAATCGGAATTTCTCATACATCTAAATGTTAAATAAATAATATGACTTAATTTTTTCCGTTATTCAACTTTTACTGCAGCAAAACATTTATTAAGACTCAATGGCCAATAATTCCTGTTAATGCAGGAAGAAGAACGCTCAAAGGACATTTATGTTATAAGATTTAGTTAATTTTGGAAAGAATTGTTTAAATTTTATCTCATCATGATAATGCAAATTACAGAAGCAATTATTAATTTGTTGCCTCACAAAATTTAGGGAAATATTTAGCACATAAGAATAACTTTACTATAAAACAATAGGTCTACAATTTTTATACGGTTTTTAGTGGTAAATATTCAAACTGCAAATGGTGTTTTTGTTATTTGTAGTGAATATACACCCTCGAACTAGCTATTTACGTAATACGACCGGAAAGACGTCCTTTATTATACAGGACGCGTAGGAAAATTACAAGCTGACGCCGAAGGAAGCGCCTCAAGCCTGCAAGTTCTGTAAATGACATTTCCTTGTCACGTTCAAAATTCTTTAGGTGCCTTTACTGCCAACAGTTTTAATCATTATTATTATTTATTATCATTAAATAATTATTACATTTGAAAGCAGTAATACCAGGTAAACGTACGTACATGTAAAAAGACAGTAGTACGTGGGCTTGATTTCCTTAGTAACTATTCAACAAATTTTGTAAATCCTCAAAAATAAGCAATTTCGTCTGAGTGTGTAGTGCTAATAACTGATAAACGAGCAGTTCTGAAATTTTAGACGATATGAGTAAAACCGTTATATTAAGTAACATTGTTAGAATTCATTCACATTAAGTTTAAAGTGACGTTTTTAAGTTTTAAGTTAAGTTTATATAAATAAATAAAAACTTGACAACGCAGAGAAGGATTGTCAAATATAAAACTCTTTGTGAGTGGCAAATGCTAAACAATTAATTACTGAAAATGACGTCAGTTTAAACTTAACGTGAATGAACTTTACTACTACTCGCTATATAAACTGAAATTTAATAGTAATCTTATAAAAGAATGAATACAAAAGGACCCATACAGTTTGTATAGTATGTTTCAGAACTATGAAGTATCGCTTGGTATTAAACTATGCTATAGTAATGATTTGCTTCCTCTGATATCACGTGCAATATATGAAATATTATTGGGAATTGTAAATTTGGTATGCCAGCAAGAAAGTGACAAAAGGGATCAAAATAGTGTTTTTACTATAGATTAGAGTAAAAGTAATGTATATAGATGTTTGTAGTGGCGAGATACAGTGAAATACACTGCAGTGCCCTCTTTGGGTCTTTGCTACTACCTGTCTGACTACCTGTGGCGACATTCATGGAGATGTTGATGTAATGCAACGCCAGTCGGGGCATATTGCCCGTGGAGTAGTTGTTTTCGGCATCTCCTTCCAATAATTAATGTATATAGATTTAGACAACTTGGGGAGCAAACTTGAAGTGACTTAAATTTATTTATTTATTTATTTATTTATTCATACACTGTTCTACAGGTACAAACCCAATTACAGAACATGAAAGTTAAGTAGAATACAAACATATTATAAAACAAAGAAAATAAATTGCGAACGAACAAAGTATAAATAGAAAAAACAACAAACAATTAAAATAGTATATAAAACATTAAAAACAGGAATTCTAAGTATACGGACTTAATATCAGCGATATTTGAATGAAATATGTCTAAGCGAGCGCCTATTAAGTTAAACAATTGTACATTATAGAAATAGGAGAAAACTTAAGTACATCAGTACGTGGAGTAACTAGATAAAATGTGTTATTTTCCCGTGAGGAGACTCTTGCCACGCAAAAGTTTAATTTCTGCAACAGATCAGAACTATCGATTTTATTGTTTACAATTTTAAATAATAATGCTACAGAATGATATTGACGTCTCGTCTCCAGACTTGCCATTGAATGTCTATCTTGCAAACTTTCCTGTGGGAATCCAATAGAGGGAAACACTCCATCCGATTTAAAGCTGAGATACTTAAGAAATCTCCTTTGCACCGATTCGATGTCAAGAATATTATTGTGAGGACACCAGACAGGTGAAACATATTCTAGTTTGGATCAAACAAAACAATAGTACTTACAAATTTTTAAAAGTAGCAAGGTTAGTAAACTCTTTACAGTTTGGTATTAAAAACCCGCACGATTTAAACGCTTCCGAGTCTACATGATCAATGTGTGAATTAAAAGACAATTTTTGATCAAAAGTGACACCAAGATCGCGAAATGTGTCGTAGCGGTTCAAAATAGATGATAGTTAAATTCTGTTCGTACATATTTCAGAGTAAAACACAATATATTGCACTTAGAGGCATTCAAAGGAAGACTATTTAGTTGACACCAATTATCAATTTTATTTAAATTATTTTGAATACGTACGCAGTCATTCATACTTTTTATTAAGGAAAGTAACTTGAGATGATCCGTATACAGAAGATAGTGTACAGCCAAGCAGTCGACAATATCCTTAATAAATATATTGAATAGAAGGGGGCCCCGAACGGACCCTTGTGGTACACCTGATGATGCGAGGTAATCCACAGACTTGAAACCATTAAATAAAGCAAATTGTCACCTATTTGAAAGTTAAAACCTAAATAAGTTTAGAAGTGAGTCTGAAAGTCCAAAAGACTTGAATTTTGCCACTAATATTTGGTGAACAAGTCTGTGGATTGTGTTATCATACACTAACTATAGTTTTATACATTTACTTAAGTCCCTATAATATGTTTGTATTTAATGATTTTATTAAATTAATATTGGTTGTGATTGTCTATATTATTTCAAAATAAACACATGTATTAGACCACAATTGACGCGGGTTTTGAAACATTTACTTCTAATTGCAGTATAATATTTGTAGTGCTACATGACAATTTTATAATGTGATATTTATCTTCTCATTTTCAGACGTTTACATTGAATTATGCAACCACCATTGATTTTATTTTAATAATAATACACTGTTCGTGTTTTTATAAAAATACGGCCATTGCATTGCTTTCCGTGTCCTGGCATAATCCACTAGAGATATTGTGGTCCTCCTGACATAAATATGACCCGCTGATGGCTCTGGGAGGTGAAAGTGCAGGATACCCGACTTGTGGCTGCGCGCCGCATCCCGGCGTGGCTTCCGGGCTCGCTGTGCCGAACTTTGACCTCCGCTTACCGGGTTACACGCGCCTGACTGTCACTCTTTACCTCTAATTATATTGCTGCCCTATAAGGGTATTTAATAAGGAAATACACGAATGAGCGTTTTCCTAGTAATAATCCGTGCCTTACATACGTTGGAAAAACGTGAGCACCAAGCACAATGTTGGCCCCAGAAGTTTCATATTTCTGGTATTTGTGTATATCAGATAACATTTTTTAAGAACGAAATAAAAACACAGAGAACTAAAATAAACCCTATTTATGTTAATGGAACCGTCAATTTTGCGTTCTAGCTGCTTAGTGTGAAATAAATTAATGTGTGTACTCGTATTTAATCAGTAAAAGATTGGTTCATTCTTAGGTTCTTAGATATATAATCTATAAGAAATCATAACTAGTTGACAGTTTCCTTTTTGAGAATCTCCTTTGCACTTTGATTTGATTATCCAATAAAAAGTACAAATAGTTTCAAAAAAAAATACAGAATATTAAGTAGGCTATGGAAGGAGAAGTTGTGCTTGATTCAGGGGACAGTTTTAATTACAACTGATTTATAGTATAAAGATTAGAGATCCTAATTCAAAGAAAACTTCGCAAATTAAGGTAGTCGGTAGTCGATATTTCAGTTTAATCTATAACCATCCTCAGGTCTAATTAAATAGTAAAGTTACAGTGACTACCTACAACTCAAATAATATTAAAAAAGATAGTCTAGTACACAATTTTAGAACAAACAAAAAATGCGTTGAAGATTTCGTTTGAAAATGCACCCTTACGGTACCCATACGTATTGGTACCATAATGTGTCCCAAGTTGATAATGAATGTATTGTGATATCGAAAACTACATAAGATTGGAGAAAGATTAAATAGGGAAAGTTTTAGACAATTATGCTATTAATTTAATGGTGTTTGTGAAGTAGTTTTAGCTATAAAGACTATTGAGATATTTAAAAAAAAATTCATTTTGCAGTTTACAAAGTATTTTGTAACTTTTTATTTATTAATATTTTTATCTTGCATAACGAAACCTTTCTAAAGAAATGTTTCAGATATCCAATGTTTCGACTTTCTGGAAAAATTATCCACTTTGTGTACTATAGTCGAATGTATCTTCTTTAGAAATCGTATTTTTTAGATTTTCTTTCTCTACAAAATATTACTATAGAACTAATGAGTACCATTTTTGTTCAAACCCAACATTTTTTAAATAATGTCTAGTAAAAGTTTAAATATAAAAACAAATGAAAAATTAAAGATACCTATGCCATACATATTTCGTAATTGCCATTTCCTATACTGGTAAAAAAAGAGTAGATACTCTGCGTAAGTAGTATGAAAAAAACATTTTCTTATGAAAAATTCCGAATAAAAACATAAAACACACCACAGAAATGGGCAAGCTCGCTTCTGAAAGCCTCAGGCTTGTCTAGTGGGAGGGTACACATGAAAAAAATCGCAGACACACAACTATTCCCTGGGAGAGGCCAATTCTCCCCTGGCTAGATTCGAACTCGCGCGCAATATACCATTCTGCACCACCCAGCACCTAATGCGGCGTTTACATTGGTATAGCTACTTGTACTAGTCACTGGTACCAGTAACTAGCCTGCCAATGAATTATCCCAAGTCCAATGTTAATAGGCGTTTGCACTTAACTATGTTTTTCAGTACTAGTAGCTAGTATCAGTTTTGATGTTGATATGAAAATGTCTCTCCGCAGTCGTAGAATTTCGCGTTCAAAAATCATTATGTTAAAAGTTGTCTAGTGCCTTATGCAAGAAGTCAATGATTTATTACACAAATATGCTGTAAATGACGATAAATAGGCCCATGATAGCGTACGGCTCTATAGTTTGGTATCGAAAGCACTACAAGAAAGGACCAAGATCAAATTTTCTGGTTTACAGAGAAAAATATGCCTGGCCATTACTGGATCAATTAGCTATCTACATTTTCAGCTCTAGAAATCATACTGGACATACCTCCTCCTCATATATATTTGGAGTGAGAGGCCAGATGACCAACATACAGACAAAAGCAGGTGGCTATTAACATGCCGCAGTCTGACATTATGGAACACAGTGGGCTGTTGGATGACATGAAAAGTCACAGCATGATGCAGATGATTTCAGATGTTATGCCTGCAACGATCAACCATTAACTATATATGGCCACAGTAACTTTCCATAGACATTCATGGTCTGTATATAGTTCAACAAATTTAACTAAGTCTGCTTCAGACTACCTCATTTTTCACAGACATGAGATTCTACATGCCCACTAAATGCATGCATTAACACTGAAGCAAAACTGTTTACATTAGTGCGTTGTTATACGGTCCGTTTTTGCGGGTCCCGTTTTGCAGGATGGCACTATCACACGAGTTTAAATGGCAGATGTTACATTATCCGTTTTCGCGGGATACGCGGCAACATGCTGCCCCAGCGCAGGATAGCGGATAGCATTGAGATTTTAAATAAATTTTTCCTCGGTGTGAAGTTTTCTTACCAAAGTATACAAATTAATTGCTAGAAATTTTGCACTTGGGATGTTATAAGTGATTATACTAACCTCACCTTTTGCTTGTGACTGTACTACTGATCTATAAGCGTAATTAATAAGTCACAATATTTTCTATTGTTCTCAAGTTATTAACATTAATAATTTGACTACACACAAGTATGACAAACGGCGAGCTCAATAATAAGTATGTTTTAGTTTCCCGTGATTATGCAGATATTAAAATTGGACCATATGTGTTTATGATGCCAATATAATAATTGCAGGAACTGCTTTTCTACACAAACAATGACAACAGCGACAAGAAACTTCAGACTACAAGTACCTACTTACTAAAAATGGTAAGTTGTATTCAGAAGCAGACTATAATAAGACAATGAAAGAACCAATATTTGCATTAGATCTTATCTGCCCATCATTAAGATGTCATAGCAAGTGATTGATGTAAAAGCAAATAGTCCAAATTGCTTACGGAAATAACAGTAAAATTGATATGTATTTCCTCTTTGTGACGACTACTGAAAGATACGTTTTCACTTTTATACTTTCAAATCATCCTTCAGTTATATATAATATAAACGGTCTGTGCGTTTAGTAGCAATGAATTTAAAAAAGGTAAATTTTATCAATTTATACAGGTTGTCCCAAAAAACATACCGACAAACTTTAAGGGGTGTTAGGAGACATGAAAACAAACCTTCTTGTTTAAGAAACATATGTTCGCAAATGAACCGTTTGGGCTGTAGAACAATAAAATGCTTTAAATCATACCCAAATAGCTAAATTAATTCTTAATTTAGTTGGACACCACTGTATTTCGTTCAACATTTTTTGTTTCAACTACGCTTCTTGTTGGGAGAAAAAAAATGTCTTAACACAATAAGCATTCCAAACATGCCAATTTTAAGACCTTAGTACCTATTATTTGTGACTTATTTAGTTGGCATCAGAACATTAACTTTGTTGATTTTTAATTCAAAATTTGCATTAAAAATGGACGATTATTTCTCATTTCAAGAACTTACCGATATGCACCTTGCTTATGGTGCAGCAAATTATAATGGAAAAAAGCTAAAGCTGCACGCTTGTATGGACACAGATATCCGGAAGGCCGGCAACCTCATCAGACAACCTTTGTTTCAATACATCGTCGCCTTAGAGAAAGTGCGAACCTAAAGCGTCCTGGTGGTGGAGGTCGCCCAAGAACAACTCGTACGATTGAATTTGAAGGAGTTCTACACCGTGTGGAGGAAAATCAATCCACAAGTGTTCGCACAATTGTATACCAAATGGGATACTTCAACTCGATGGTATATTATACACCTTGTCCTGCATGAACATCTTCTCTACCCCTACCATTTACAACGCGTACAAGCTTTAAATTTTGAAGATTATCCACATCGGTTAGCTTATATCTGGACCAGCAGTATCTGGATCAGCAATTTCCCCGCCGATGGATTGGAAGGGGAGGTCCCATGGTCTGACCCGCGAGTTCTACGGATCTTAACCCCCCAAAAGGTTTCTTTTGGGATCATATGAAATCTTATATGAGGAAGATCTCTTAGCAAGAATAATGGCCAGTTGTACACATGTAGAAGTTATTCCCGGAATATTTCATAGGGGCCGCGAGTCAATGAACCGACGGTGCAATCTTTGTATTAAAGAACATAGTCAACATTTTGAACACTTATTGTAAACCATCATTTATTTATCAATGAAACACAGTCCAACACGAACAAAAAGTACTTTATTAATGTCTTCCTGAACATTTTAAGTAAATTAATATAAATTATTTATCATTGAAATAAACAGAACTTCCAAACACCATTATTCCTTTTTTCTGCCCAAAACGGCTCATTTGTGGACATATGTTGATTAAACAAAAAAGGTTTATTTTCATGTCCCCTACCACCCTTAAAACGCAAAACAGAGCCATTTAGCCTTTTATTGTGCTGTGATTTATATATATATATATATATATATATATAAACGGCTCATTTGTGGACATATGTTGATTAAACAAAAAAGGTTTATTATCATGTCCCCTACCACCCCTAAAACGCAAAACAGAGCCATTTAGCCTTTTATTGTGCTGTGATTTATATATATATATATATATATAAAATCCTCCATGGGATGGTGTCAGATTACCTCCTATGTTCCTGTTTTTTTTTCGTATTTTATTATTGTATTTGCATTTTGTTTTTGTACTTTTATTTGTAGTAGTGTTATGTTAATGCTAAATGTATATTGTATATAACACTTGGTGTATCGTAATTTAATACTTAATTAGATTTTTGTAATAAATACAAAAATAAAATATTTGTATTATATTATTCTTTAAATTTACTATTGTATAAAGCTTTATTTGCTGTTTTCTCCCTTAAAATAAATTATCTAACGAAAGAGACAGTGACTAGCACAATTTCATTAATTTTATCGAGTCATAAAGCTCAAACTTTTAGAAGTTATGTCATGAAGAACCACTTCATTCGCTATCCCAAATAGGTATATATATTTTTTTGTTTGGGCAGTCACATGGAATGGTTGATTTCTGTATTCGAATTACATCATTAATAAAAAAATGTAACTGCTTAAATTGCCAGTAGAATACTGATAGAAAAGTTATATTATAGATACTTTATGAGAACAATTTGTAGGTACCTAAATAAAAGGCATCTTTCAGAATGGGTAGATGCACTGACAGATAGCATTAGGTGAATACACATTCCCATTCTTTTATAGCTATCAAACTGTTATTACAGGAAAAACATAAATAATGGAGATAGAGCTGCAGTATCAGTGAATCGTAAAATTGCCAATCGAAATATCAAATTTGAAATTCATAATAAACAAGGATCAATCCTGGTGTTTATACATTATGGTAATGGTGACACTTCGTGCAATTCACGTTTAATAAATATCTTGGTTACGTGTCTGTAGTTTAATACGATATATTACATATCTAGAATATGCAATTTCTAAATTTTATTCTTCTTTTTAATAAAATAATTCACTATTATGTAAAATATGTTATCTCTGTTTTTAATTTTAATTGCACTGAAAAGTGTAATATGCCGAAAAAAAAAAATAAGTACTGTATTTTTTCCATTCAATGTCCTTTATATTGAAATACTTATTTCCATTCCAATCCTGAAAGGGGTTGGAACCTTTGGTGTGAAGATAACACTGGTCTAGTTTACCACATAACATCAAAACAATATATTCTGCACACACGCGCGTTTCGCCAACCAAGTTGTAATCATCTGGAAAATATTAAAACATTTTTAATTTTAAATTAAGTTTTAAACATCTCCAGATGATCCCAACTTGTTGACGAAACATGCGACGAATGCAGTATAGTGTTTTTGTGTTATGTGGAAAACTATGTCAGTGTTATTTGCATTCCAACTACACAAAAACCATAATGCAAAGATTGCAAAGAGTGAAATTTATTGCCATTTACCAGTAGACACACAATAGATAGTTTACGTCATTCGAGATAATAGCATCACAAATGCACTGGAAGTTATCAATAGCTCCAATTACAAATTGATGAGCAAAAATTAAATTTGTATTGTGGAACGTACAGGTTAAAAGTGTTTAGATTTTCACCATGGTATTAATGTATATCTTCTTATATTTTTTCATTACCGCAACCATTATTTGATATATTTGATCAATATGAAAGGTATTTGTGACCTGTTAGAATTCAGAATATACGTTGATTTCAAAATAATGAGTTCATTACTACCATCACTAGTTTTTTTAACCTATTGTAGAAAGATATAGGTATAGAAGTCTTACACACGTCAATATAGCATGTCGTACATCTTATGATTTAAGTCATAAGGAACACTTAGGCATACGATTAGGCATATCAATAAACGATATATTTGGTATACTTGGATTAAGAGTAAATTAAGGTATGTAATGCTTCATCATCCAATAATTTTTTACATATTTTATTAGATACATAATGTCGAATTATAATTATTTTTCAAATCTTTTTTAGTTTTCAATGTTCGCCCGTTAGTTTTGTTTGAGTAGTTTGAATTATACTGGGAAAAGTAATGTTTTTTGAAAAATGATTAATTATGGATATGATAGATTATGCACTCACCAGTTTAATGGGTATTTCGATTTCCAGTTTACCTTCTTCTTTCACCTCTTCTTCTTCTTTCAATTTTGTAGTGGTACCGCTAACTTCACCTTCTTCCTTGTCTTGCGATTTCTTCAAGTTAGGCGAGGTGGTTACTGGTACACTAGAATCTTTCTCAACTTGCAATAATTCCTCATCTTCAGACCTTTTTTCATCGCACACTCCTTTAGTCTCAACTTCATCTCTCGATGTTTCTCCATTATCGCTACTACTTACACTAGGACTAGGACCTTTCACCTCGATAATATTTGCAACTTGATAAGCGCTACTAGTATCTAAATTTGGACTAACTTGTGCATCCTCAAAAATTTCTTCTAATTCGTTTACTTCACATTCATTTAATTTATTTTCTACGTACCACGACGAAGTTCCCGATGCGTCACTACACGAAGATACTTCTAAACTAGCAGATCTAGTGCCAAGGACGTTTTTACATTTTTTTAGATAGTTCTTTACACGCTTGGTCTTACTTTGACGAGGTTCTGATTGTCGATTGAATTCGTCTTTTTCTTTGGATTTCTCTTCGGGAGATGGTTTCCAGGATTCCTCATCGTATGTTATTGCACGTCCTCCAGTGGGCGTAACCTAGAATATAAAGCCACTTATTTAATATTTTCATTATTTGCGCTATTTTCATGTAATGCAATCATAATGATAACGTGTAATGTATTTCAGTATGTCAGTTTCTTAAATATATAAAAACATATTTTCACCAAGACTGCTGCTAGCAGTCACACAGTGTTGACGAAACAATTATCATGTTTTTATATATTTAGGAAATGATATATTAAAAAAATTGCTAATATAAAATAAACATAGCGACTTAAGGTCGCCGTTTTCGAAATACAGCAGGGGTTTATAAATAAAATAATAATTTTTTTTTTTCTAAACCGCATGAGATATCTTTGACAGATTTAACATCAATTCATTATTCATAGCATACTAAGGTAATATTATTGAACACGTATATATAGTCTGTCCATAAAGTAACCCCCCCCTGCTAATTTTTGAACGAATCGAGTTAGAGAGTTCTAACAAAATACAGGGTGAATCACGTAAAATGAAGTTGATTCTGACGATAAATTCGATTCTTCAATGGCAAAGTGTGCCGTGTTGCACCTCATTTAAGAGACAATTCAATTCTCTACTTTCTCGTTTTTGAAAAATGACAATCGAGTTAGCCGTTCTCTAGTTACAAGCATTTCTGTTTCTAATCTGATCCATGAATAAAATGTTAATTAATATTTTAATACAACAAATTTTGAACAAATATTTATTAAAACAAAAAATAAAAGAATGAAATAAATTATTCAAAATGTTGTCCATTGACTTCTTGGCACATAAAAAGTCTACTTTGAAATTCTGGCCTGATATTTCTTAAAATTTCTGCAGGGATATTTCTACACATATGTGTTAGACGTTGCTGTAGTTCGTCGATATTTACTGGAGGAGTTCTGTAGACATTTGACTTCAAATATTCCCATAAGAAAAAATCAAGAGAAGTTAAGTCCGGGGAACGAGCCGACCATTCTATCGGGCCCCTTCTGCTAATCCATCTGCATGGGAAATAGTTATTTAAAAAATCGGTAACAGGTTCATAGAAATGAAGTGCCCCCCCCCCCCCATCTTGTTGAAATACAATACTTTGAATGTTATTATCTGCTGTTCTCTTTATCTTTGGAAAAATTTCCACCCGCATGATTCTTAAGTACCGCTCTTCCTCTTAAATTTTCTCTTAAATCTATCAAATCTATCAAATCGAATAACTTAAAAAATTAAGAAAAAAACCTGTAGACACTTTCAAACACTCTTAAATTAAACGCTAAACTACTTTATCGAACCTTATTGACGTTTCAGTGACAGTGGCAAGCAAGGCAAGGAGACTTGATCAAAGCAAAATTTTTAAATATCGTTAATACAAACGCTTGTAACTAGGGAACGGATAACTCGATTGTCATTTTTCAAAAACGAGAATGTAGAGAATTGAATTTCCTTTTAAATGAGGTGCAACACGGCACACTTTACCATTTAAAAAAATTGAGTTGACAGCGCCCGTGGCGCCATCTTTGAATTTAAAGAATTGAATTTATCGTCAAAATCAACTTCATTTTACGTGATTCACCCTAAATTTTGTTAAAACTCTCTAACTCGATTCGTTCAAAACTTAGCAGGGGGGGGGGTTACTTTATGGACAGACTGTATATCATCAATTACAGGGTTATTCAGAACTCATCTCTAAAACTTTGAGGATATGTGCATCCTTAAATAAGAAATCGATATCACCAAAAAAATTTTAATAAAAGTAATTAGGATTTCCCGTAAACAATGTTTAAAGTTATACCATTATAAAGGACTACGTAGCTGGGCAACTATACTTCAACACATCTGATACTTTTCTACCACATTCCTAAGAATGTGATAAAAAAGTAGACACGTTTTTGTCTTGAACGCCTGGTTAAAACCGACCGAATAAAAACGCTGCAATTCTTTTTTGCGCCGTTTGTCGGTATACTCTCAGATCTTCCGAAGATTTTTTGTGCTAGCCTGTTTGCATTGTCAGTCCCAAGGTCACTCCATTACAGTGGACCAGTATCCAGCGGCGTGCAATGAAAAATTTTTAAATAGTTTTAAGACCCCGCCAAAAAATTTTTTTTTGCACTACCACATTTGTACATGTATGTTGAACATCCCCAAATTTTATTATGGATGAGTTCTGAATAACCCTGTATATACTTGTCAAGGATATCAGTTTTGTAGCTAAACGGTGAAGGATGCGAAAAATTGTGTAGGGATAAAAAATTAAGGAAATGCAAAGGCGCATATATGTACACCTAGTGTTTTGTAGGTGTTGCTCATTTCTATAGTCAATGCTGTTTTGTATAGATACGTTTCACGGCAAATGAAGTATTTTTAAAACGTTTTGTATTTGTAGTATTTACCATTTTGAACAATCAACAAAACACGCAAGTTGTATAAAAAAACTGTAAATACTACTTGGTTAACAAATAAAATTCAATAATCTACAATAATTGAAAGAGCTGGAAATTTAATATGAATTATTTCAGACCCGGTAGATGCTATTTGCTTAATAATTTTATATACTAATTAAATTAAAACCTGTTACATAAGTACAAACTACAAATTGAATGCTTTTTCATAATTTTTCAAATTCAACAGAGATTTTTAAATTTACAAAACTGGAATTATATTCAGATATCTTTAAAGGGAAAACGACATGGACATATTTCTTCTGAGATTGTGCTATTGAAGTAGGGGTCTCAAAAGGGCAAATTCCGTTTTAGTATTCTTGCTTCTCTCAATAGTAAAATAGCTTACAGGACATGTTACTTTGTTTAAGAAAAATATACTGTCAAGGTATGTGAAAATGGGTTCTTATTCTAAATAAAGAACTACGTATCTATTTATTAGTTCAGGAAATAATAAAATAGACAATAAAATGAAACATATTCAATAGTACAAAAGAAAATACGTCACTACCTCAAATTAAGTGGCTATTCATTTTATGAGGTTAGGCTAGGAGTGTTTTAATGATATAATTATGCACATGATATCAGCTTTAAATACTTAATAAATACACTTTTATGTTTGCAGAATGAATACAAGGAGAATAAATTTCGCGATTGTTACATTGTTGCAAGAAGTTTACAGACCAGATGAATCTGACGATTTTTATGAATAATTCTTTTTTTTTTGTTTTGATGGGCAAAACAGAACTTCAGAACCGAACAAAAGACGTTCTTTCTAATAGGTATTGCTGTTAATAATATACATGTCGGTCAAATTAGCGATATCCTTAAACGTAGCTTTATTTATAGGGCGGATTTTTCATCTCAGTTTTTCCAACTTTTAAATAAAAAACCTTAGCTTTAAAAAATCTATATTGAAAGAGGTTGCAGTTCAATGAGAAGAAGACGTATTGTGTATTGACTCTTATGATTCTGTAATTTAAAAAAGCTTAGTTTTTTAGTCTTTTAGTAGGTTATATATTGTCTTCTATAGCTTTCTGTAAAGGTTTATTCACTCAAAATGTGCAAATATATTTTAAAATATATCAACCTGTTCAACCTAGAAATAAGTTAATTACCTTCAAACGTAACATGATTTTATTCGTGAGGACTTCCACTATCATATAAACTTCAGTACAGTGACATGCAACCATTATTAATACCATTTTAAAATTTTTTTTATTACAAACATACAGTTTTGTAAAATTAAAAAAAACTACTATTTGGCGAATAGCTTACTTTCCATGTAAATGCACAATTTGTAAAATAATGTTTCTTTTTTTATTCACCAAATGAAAAAAATTGTTAAAAAAATATAGCACATTAAATTTTTATTGAAAAACCTCTATTGTGTTTATGACAAGGGCTTACTTCATTTCCTTGTTTCAATTTGAAAGCAAGGTGATTTAGAGAAAAATGTTATTCATTTTAAGAAAGTTTAGGAAAACTATCAAAATTGATTTTGGACAGTGGCGCAATGCTAATTTTCTGAAATTGGTATGAGATAACAATAGTTGCACACCACTGGCATTATATACTGAAATTAAAATAAGAGTGACGTAGTTTTCCATTTAACCACTTTACACCACTTTCCACTTTCCACTTTTCAGTTAACACCCAAACACTATACTGCACTCTACGCGCGTTTCGCCACCAAGTTGCCATAATCTGAAGATGATTAAAACTAAACCTATGCAAACACCGTGTTCTATTGATGCCTTAACTATTGCTACGGTTCAGTGAACCGTTGCAATGGCTCAATGAACCGTCGCGACGGATCAGTGAACCGTGATTTACTATGGCTGTATGGATTGGCCCTAGAAAAAGTATGTTGTGCTAACTAGAAGGACAGTTGATACTCATCAGATCAGATCTCAAAAAATATGGTAGAACAGATAAGTCTAGTGTCACCCAACATGCATTTGAGAACAACCATAAAATAGATAGTAGCAATTTAAGACTAATTATGTAACGTGGAATGTAACAAATTCTAGGCAGCTGGATGCATTTGAGAGTTTGGAAATTGCATTGTGTAAAAATAGTGTGAATAGTGGCAGAGGGTCCATCCCATACAACCCACTTTATTCGTTAATAAATCTCGATTCACTGATCCGTCGTGACGGTTCACTGTTCATAGAACACAATATTAGCATAGGTTTAGTTTTATGCATTTCCAGATGATGCCGACTTGGTTGGGAAAACGCACGTCCAGTGCACTATAGTGTTTTAGTGTTATGTGAAAAACTACGTCAGTGTTATCTTCACACCAAAGGTTCCAACCCCCTTCATTACATTAAAATGTATATAGTAATGAAGGCCCCCACTTCATAATAGGGAGATCCATCATGTTGAGTTTGAAAACGGTTTCGTTTCCGTGATATAACCAAACCACTTTTGAATCAATCCGAAAACGGTAACGGTCGATTTTTTTAAATAATTTTATATAGCAGAGTACAATTATTTCATCCTCTTTTATGGGTTTCGAGAATTTCCCTATTCAAATTTAGACAAACCAAAATTAATCGTGAAATTCATTGCCAAGCCGGTATCTGTGGTTTATAAATTTATTAATGGATATATCGTACCTACAAATCAATTTTTAATTTATCCGGAACTAAATAAAGTCTCACGACCCACTCTTACAAACGTTAGAAATCGCAAAACCGCTGCTTGAATTAACCTAAAAGTAAACAATAGAGTATCATATCTCAGCTTGTCAAAGATCGCCCGAGTAAGGATCGCTCCTTGTCCGAGTTATTTTCTATCTACATTTGTCTTCCGTTCAGTTTTGCATCTATGCGCGGTAAATGACGATAAACCAATAAGATAATAAAAGTTAGACCCACTTTAATGACTTCTAAAAAAACTATTTAGGAACCTAATTATCAACATAGTTACCCCGTTCAGTTTCCAACCATACATCTTTCCATTAAGACGTAAGGACGTAAGTAAACAGCAAAGTTAATAGTATTCCACAAGCATCATCTGTAATACCAAAATACGTAAACACTATACATATTTTGGGCAGAAGGATTGTCAAAAAAAGATCATATATATAAAGAGATATAATGTATTTAGAATATATGAAATATATATATATTAATAAAAAGGAATATAAGTTACTTAACTTAAAATTAACTCAAACTCTAGTCAATTAATAGAATCTGAATATCAAGTGAAATAGTAGTTTTAGGTGTAAGCACTTAATGGAAACTAACCACTGTGCCCAAAAAAATAATTATACATCCTTACATCCTTATACATCCAAAGTCTACTATCGGTCTTTATAATAATAATAATTATAATATCTCTACCCCTCATTCTAATCACAAGGATTAGCCCAAAAGTCTGAGACCATTCAGTGCTGGAATAAGGGAAATCTGGAAAACCTCATTAGTTAGGGGGACAAGTCAAACATCAACTGCTTTTAATCTCTCACATTAACACCAAGTTGACATTCTTCCCATCCTAGGGCATCACCAGGATGGTTGCCAAGCCATCCTTGCGAATAAGCCTTGATCTACGAGTAAACAATTTAATGAAAAATTGTTTGGTGGAATGGGAATTAGAACCCACGACCTCTGGGTTGAGCGATCGAGACGCTAAGCCCTGAGCCACCGGTTCGCCAAAGATTGACTGACTGAAGATTATGATTGACTGACTGAAGATTATGATTGTATAGATTAGATTGTATTGTATATTTTAATTATCTATAACAATGATTATGTTTTCTATATGTTTAGCTAATATTCCAGTAAATACAGTTTGGTACCATATTCTGGAAAAAGTTAATTTTTCGTCCCCCCTTAGATGAAGTTATTATATTTCACAAGAGCACAGTGATATCAAAAACAGATAATACTTCCAAATATCGTAGTTTTGATAAAATATATAGATATATATCTATACAGAAATAGATTTATGACTCAAAGCTGCTTTGAGAACTTATACTTATGGCTTAATGTTCTCCATTCCTGCATTAGAGTAGTCATGTTTTATTATGCATTTCTCATCCAGGAAAGTTGTATAATTTTGAAAATTACTTCTTAATGTTTATAACCTGTGTCCATTACGAGATTACAGTTTCAACATGTACCTAATTTATAAAGTACCACTTATTCCTGAACAAATATATGCAAGCCAATAATTAAATAAACGAGTAGTATTTTGCTGCATGTGTTTAATGTTATTATAAATCTAGTTTCACCTGAAAACTACCGTATAATTTGCCTTGGAGGAGAACAATCCTTCAACAGGGACAAGAATAATATTAAGCTATGTAATAAAATTTATTAAAGCGTAGAAATTTCCGCCAATAGAATCGTGCGTATGCACTTAGCAAAATTGAAGTATATGTTCACGTATGTTATTATTATTATGCAGACTTTCTTGTGTTATCTCACGGATGGGGATGTGTTCAGTGCCTCGGGTAAAACAATTATACAATTATAATTATATTAAACGAAAGGTGAGAATGACTTGAAAACAACAGATGTACATACTTATTTATGCAATTATGCAGTAATTATTTTATATAGAAGAAATATTTAATGTTTACAATCAACTACAATAACTGTTTTATTTACTTTGTACAACTGCTAATTTCACAAATATTTCTCATTTAATATTTATAAATTAGTAAGTATGATGAATCGCTATATTTCCATGATCATCTGTCTATAACGTTTACGTAAACGTTATAGACAGATGATCATAACGTTAACGTTCATATAATGTTTACATAAAATTCATTGGCTATCTGTTTATGACGTTTGCGTAAAATTTTGGTCCTATAAATGAGTTCCTTCAGGAAATAAAGATATATAATTGTTTTCATTTCAAAAATTTTATTTTGAAAGAGCCGAGAAAAAAGAAGGGGGATTTATATAATGGTATAAATTTAAACTAAAAGAGGGTGGGTAGTTGGTATATAAAATAACTAAACAGTTTTCGAGTTAAAATGATTTCGGTCTTTCAGTCAGAGCTAGATCCTTTACAAATAAAGGGAAGAACCATAACAGTCAAATTTTTTTCGTAATTAATAGTTCTTTGGTATATTCCTTTAGTATATATATATATACCTACTCCTAAAAACGTTGATTGCATAGTTCTTGAGGTTTGTATATGTGGAGAGCCACTAATCTTGTTGAATTGTTATGTCCCATGTTGCTCCTCAGCCGAAATATATACACAGTTTTTTGACAGTCTATGCTATCATATTGATATGTTCGATAAAAAAATTATTATTCTAGGTGACTTTAATATACCTTTAATAACAGACTCTGGTTTTGATTTGGCAAATGGTAACTATGTAACTAAATCTTTACTAAATTTTATGCAATTATATGACCTGAAACTAAAAAACAACATTCAAAACATCAGAAATAGAACTCTCGATCTGGTGATCGCAAATATTGACGTAAATGTACAAGGTGAATCAGAGTTTCTTGTATCAATAGATGCACATCACCCTGCTTTGAGTATAGTGTATTCATTTAAAGAAAGCAATTACAATTCTGACAATAAAACCAGTTTTTTAGAAAATAAATTTAACTTTAAAAGAGCAAATTTTGTGCAAATGTATCAAATGCTTGAAACTGTTAACTGGGACCGTTTGCATCTTTTCGAGGATGTGGATTTAGCAGTGGATTTTTTCTATGATTGTTTCAATACAGTTTTTGAATATTGTGTGCCTAAAATAAAAAATATAAATTATAAAGTAACATATCCGGTTTGGTTTACTGCCGATATTATACATAAAATAAAGGGGAAAAATATTCACCGAAAATACAAAAATGATTCTACTTATCATTTAGCAAAATTTAATGAATTGCGTCGAGAGGTGAAAACACTTATAAGAATAGCAAAGAAAAAATATATTACTGACATTGAAAATGGAATAAACCAAAATAGTAATAATTTTTGGAATTATATTAAGTCTAAGAAATCATCTTACCAAAACAGTGTAATAGATTTTCAAATTGATGGTATTGAGTGTGATTGTAACAAAGATATAAGTGAAGGTTTTTCTCGTTACTTTCAGTCTGTGTTTGGAGAATTATCTTTTTATAATTATGCGGATATTCATACAGCTGACATTAATGTAGAAGGTAATATGTTGAATATTGATAGAGTGTCTCTAGAAGACATCCAGCACTCGATAAAAAAACTGAAGCCCAAAAAATCTGCTGGTCCAGACGGTATACCTCCATACATTATTAAAGGTTCCCTACGTCATGGAAGGAAACTATTGTAACTCCTGTACATAAAAGTGGTTCAACTGGAGATATTAAAAATTACAGGCCTATTTCAGTTTTGTCAGCAGTAGCTAAAGTCTTCGAGCAGATAATTTATGATAAAGTTTACAAACATGTCATAAATAAAATATCTGAATGACAACACGGTTTTGTTACAAAGAAATCAATATTAACCAATTTGGTAATATTTACGGATGACGTCAGCGCTACTTTAGACAGAACTGGATAAGTAGATGTTATATATACAGATTTTGCTAAGGCTTTTGACAGAGTGCACCATGATACTTTGTTGCAAAAACTAGGAAAAATGGGTTTTTCATTGGATTTATTGAGATTGTGTGTGTCATATCTTTCTAACCGATTTCAAAAAGTTAAATATAGGGGTACTTTGTCGGAGTCTTATTTGGCGAGGTCTGGTATTCCCCAAGGGAGTAATTTGGGACCATTACTATTTTTAATATTCATTGATGATATAACAAAATGTGTTGAAAATTGTAAATGCTTGCTATATGCAGACGATATTAAAATATATCGAGAAATTGAAAGTGATAGTGATGCCACCTTATTGCAACAAGACCTTGATCGTATCTCCAGATGGACCTCTATCAATAAATTACCACTAAATATAAATAAATGTGCATCTATGGTTTATACATTACGAGCAAATTTTATGGAATTTACCTACGCCATCAATGATCAGTCCTTGGCAAAAGTGTATAAGATGAAAGACTTAGGAGTAGTATTTAATACTAATTTAAATTTTAATGAACACATAGACATAGTTACCAGTAAAGCGTACAGGAATCTAGCATTTGTTATGAGACACACCAGGGACTTTTCTGTAAACACTACAAAAATGTTGTATTTTACTTTTGTCCGGTCAAAATTGGAGTTTGCATCGCAAGTATGGGACCCTGGAATTGAAATTAAATCGCATCTTGTTGAAACGATTCAAAATAAGTTTTTGGCTTTTCTATATACGAAAAAGTTTCATAGATATCCTGGTTATTATGAATACAGTAATCTTCGAAGGGAGTTCGGTATTATGAAACTATCAGTTAGGCGATAGATTGCCAACATATATTTTATAGCTAAAGTCATAAATGGATACATAAGTTCTGCTGAAATATTGTCTAGATTAAATTTCTATGTTGCTATGAGAGTCCGGCCAAGAAATATACTTTTCAAAGAGAATTACCGCACCAACCTAAGACGTGATTCACCGGTAGTCAGAATGTCTCTAAACGTGAATAATGTCTGTCACGATTTAAACATTTTTGATGTAAGTATAAGAAAACTTAAAATAGCTATTAACAGATATTTTTATGATATTATGTAATAATGTTTTTTTTTCTTTTGTCATTTAACCCCATTGGGTTATTCATCTTAACTTGTCATATACTTAGTACACAATTTTGCTTAGTTTTATTGTGACATAATTGTAAATTTAGACCTTTGTGTCTGTATTATGTCAAAAATAAATAAATAAATATTGTTTCGTCTTAAGTTACACAGAAGAAGAAACGAAATAAAGTTAACATTTTGTGTAAAAAAGTACATAAATTGGAACATAAACTTTGATTCATTTTAAAAATTCCTAAATTTATTTAGATTTGAAAAACAAAATGACTCAAAACTTGAACTACCGGTTTAGAAAAATAATTATGAATAGGCTGTAGGAGAAAGTAATAGCACAAAATGATTTGGCACTATTTCATTAATAAATGGTAAAAATTTGGGCTTTTGTACCTTGAGGTGGAGCAAACCATGGTAGGAGGTTAATCCATATCATTCATATGACATGGATTCTGTAAACACTATGGGCACTTGAAGGCACTATATTTAATTTTCAACAATGCCATAATGAAATCTGAAGTAATTGAATGCTGTTACAACATCTTAAAGTAATGGTTACTTACTTCATCTTGAGTAGAGCTTGAAATATTTTAATTTATTTGCAGAAACCAGAGAAACATGCAATACAATAGATTATTACCGGCAGATTAAAAGTATACGCTTTATCTGAATCGTACTTTCCAGACCAGCTCTACATAAATATTTCTTTAAAAATTACCTACCAGAGTTCTTGTAATTACACGATGTTTATTTATAATCACCGGGATATTATCAGTTGTTTTTCATAATATTACAAGCGCGTTCCTGTAAGAGATTCATGAAATGTTAAGCCAGATCTGAAGTAAAGATAGTTACGAACAAATCTACTCTTACTTAAGCTTATTTCTCTGCCTATGCAAATGAAAGTGAACTCAGGAAGTTTTTTTGCTGTTCCCTATAGTCACAGCAACAGAATAAATATCATTCAGAATGCACTTTTTCCAATTAAATCAGAGGTATTTGAGGAGGTTCACAGCGAATTTTAGAGAAATAAAATAGCGTAAGAATAATTAGTTGAGCCTTTGTTTACAAAATTCGTCCAAAATATATCCAATGGACATATTTCGCCACTTATATAGAGCCACTTGATAACTATAGAAGATATAAAAAATAAATGGCACAACTTCGAGGATAATTTCTCAGACAAATTCATTGCTGAGAACTAAAATTTGGTCTTGGAACCATGGCCTTTTCTGTTCGATAAAATTACGAGTTATGACATAAAGTTGACGTAAACGTTGATGTTGACGTTAAGTGATTTTTAATAAAAGTTGTAGTTGGCTGTTTTAGTTAAATAAGAGTTTTTTATCTTTATAATGATATATAATGTGACGTAATAACTGGTGTCTAGTCGTTGTATAAAAAAACAAAGTTTTAATTTATAATATACCCATACTTGATTATAAAACACATCAAATGTGAGGATGCTTTATTCAAAGTAATAAAAATTTTGATACCTCTTTCGCGACTTATTTAAATCGCTAATTTCGCTCATTTTAATCGCTTATTTAAATTTAAATCTAATTTTAAGAAATTAAAACAAAATCTCAGTAATTATGAGTTTTTCCACAAACCAAAATAAGGAACTTACAGTATTGAAGACGGTAATGAAGCTGATATAAGTGTAGTTGGAACCGCGAATGCAAATCCTGCAAGTTCAGCAACTGATCAGATTGAAGCTGAATCTGGAATATCAATAAGTGAAGACGAAGGGCATTAAGCAAATATTTTGAAAAAACACAAATTCAGTTGTAAAGTTTAGAGATCTTTTCTTCTCAAGTAACGTACTATGAAGACATGTACTTTTCACTATTCTGAAATTTTGAACATACATAATTAGTTTGGACTGGTGAATAGTCACTGTTGGTCATATTTTAAACATATACTGCTCATGATGCCCGATAGCAGATCTCAACCTCCCGCACCGTTTTCGACCACTTACAAGATGGTGTTTGATTATAGCGCATAATAAGCTTAAGGCGATAATCGTATTTTAACATTTCTTCACATTTATCAGGAACATCTTGTTGGACAAAAGTATCATCAAATTGTAAAGTATTATTGGCACGCTTATTGATGAATTGTAAGAAAACTTACCATTAACTGAGAGAAATAGATAGTACCTACCAACAAGACGGTCCACAATCTCACAATAACTAGATAGTTTAAAAACTTTTAACTGTTAATTTTGAAAATAACTGAATAGAAAGGGACGGACCAGTGAGATCCACCGAGGTCATCAAATTTGACACTAGTAGAATTTAACTTTTGGAAGCACATTAGAACCAATTTATATAAGAAAAAAGTAGTGATATAGACGACAAAACTATTGTATAACTTAAAGATAATTTTATAAATTGTGTAAATTCAATTTCTATTAGTCACATTCATAAATAATAATAATAATAATAATAATAATAATAATAATATCTCTATTGATCATTCTAATCACAGGGATTAGGTCGACACCGATCAGCCCATGTCTGAGATTTGTGTGGGGTTGGGTACGGTATATTATACTATGTTTTTTTCAGTAGGCAGCGCATCAGAACCGAGTATAAAGTATTGTTTAACTTATAAAATATTTTCGTCTAATTTCATTCCAATCGAGATATCTTCATGTACTGACAATAAAACTTTTGTTCAGAACCTGAAAACAAGACTGTAATCTCTAGTTTTCGGTTGTCTCAAATTTTCGTTTTCACTACAAAAATTTCTGAAAAAAATATATTTAGTGCTTTTTGTATCTCTTATAGTTACTTACATAAACTTTAGTTATCCCATCTTAACATTTGCTCACCCTGTAGATATTTAATTATAAACTACAGATTATATTAAATACGATCTAGTATCTATCTTCTCTTATAACTAGATAGAACTTAGTAACATGAGAAAATTAACTAAACTTCGATGGAACGGAAGATAGCGTCTAGAAAATATTGAATTTTATTTCGACAACGTTATACAGCTTTAGGGCGTAGCTTGTGTAATTGTTAAGATGGAGAATCGATACGTTGCTAAAAACTATATTTGATACACGATGGCCATGCATGTAGTAATATAATTATGACAAGTATACACGAAGTAGAAAGTTTTGTATAAGACGCACGAGTATAACCTGTTATATGCATTGGCTTTTCTTCAAGAAACTGACTTTAATAAAGATTGTAAAGTCAATTCATTCAAAGAAATTTTCAGCGTTTCAATATACCTAGTTTCGTTATACCTAAGAAAAAACTGTACATGCGAAAGTGATATGGATCTGGACTCATCCACATTTACTGTTATAACTCTAATAAAGTTGATGTTGGTATTATTTGCTTAGGAAATATGATTTTTAAATTGACAAAACAGAGGAACCCAATTTAAATGTATTGTGTCATTTGTATCGCCGCGGCGATAGCTCAGTCTGTTAGGTGTTGGGTGATAGCCTGTGACTAACAGAATGGGTATAGGTATTGCGGCGCGAGTTCGAATCTCGCCAGGGGAGAAATGGCACCCCTCCCAGGGAATGGTTGTGTGTCTGCGTTTTTTCATGTGTACCCTCCCTCTACACAAGCCTTAGGCTTTAAGTATGGAGGTTGTCCATTTCTGTGGTGTGTGTGTGTGTGGGTTTTTTTTTATGTTTATTTAAGTTGTTAAATAATTTGAGATAAGAATTTCAATAAAGGTAAGTCTCGTAAAAACGGTAGGATGGTAAAATACCATCACATTTTATCCACAATACAGAATCCAACAAACATGTACAAAATGGTAATAACAATTGTACCAGGATAGAAATATTAAACAGTTATGTTTGAAATGAATAATTATTACCTGCATTCAACATCTGACCGTTTAAAACTATTTTTATAATTCCACATTTATTTACAGTACACTCCAGTGACTTTGCAAATGCAATGACTTGCGTTTTAAACAACATATATCAGACATGGGAGAACATACTTATTATGATGTGTTTGCGATTGATGTGTCTCTTCTGAGAGAAAGTATTTTCTAGCAATATTGATTTTTAACAGTTTCCATTTATGATTAAATACATAATTTAGGGACAAATTGAGATTTACAATGAGATCCAGACCGGGTTCTCAATGCACCCTGTCCAATTGCTGCCAAAATTGGGTTCCGTTTGCTAAAATTACTTTATTTTCTATTGTCAACTGTTCGATTTCAAAATTTGATAGCATTTCACATTCTGTTCGTTGGTATACAACATTTTTGGCTTGGAGTTATTTTCATAGTTACATTTAGAGAAGGTGGAAGCTATATGTAAGTGATTAATTTAGTGACTATATTATTTTTAAGTAATTTGTTTTCTATCATTTTAAACTAAGAATATGGCATTTTCACTGGTAATCTCCGTAGAGAATTGAATTATTTCCAGAAATTTATGAGAGGGTACGAAGTTTGAAAATATCGCGAGTACACAGTAAAAAAAGACAAATGGTAAAATTACTAAATGGTAATTGTAATTTGCTGCAGTGTTATTTTTAACACGAACTGGGTAGTATAATAACTAAACCTTTAGAACTCATATTACAGGAACGATATACCCGCCAAGTTTGTAGAAGTACTCATAAATTGTAGTAAAATTTACAAAACCCTGTGTTAAAAATGAATAAATCCGCCATAAATACGGAATAATTACACGGTGAATAATTAACTATTACACATTACCTTGTAAAATTTACTTTTATGTAATGTAATAATACACCGATATGTTTAACACTGCCAAGTGTGGACTATATACACACTGATGAGTGTGGATTCAGTGTTAAAATCAGTCGGATTTTTTTACTGTGTAGCAGACGACGGATACTTTTCTTAAAATACTCACATACATACAATTTACAATATACCTAGGTATCACAAGGGGAATTTGGTAAGAAAATTTCGAAGCTCTTAAAATTCTAGAAATATTGGACAATTTTATGAAGAATAAAAAAAATTCCAACTTAAAAATAAAAATAATTATTTATAATTTAAAAAGTTCAGATTTCAACCTATTTATTGCCCACTAAAACGAGAAGAATTCTTGCTATAATTTCAAAACTTCTTAAATTTAGCTACCTACTGAAATTTGCTGCTGTTCAGTATACATTAAATCAAAGTAGGTTATTATAGCCGGAATTGAGACTCCCCCCACCCCTTTTGACCTTGAATGACCTTGAATGACCTTTGGATGACCTTGAAGTGACCTTTGGATGACCTTTATGTGACCTTGAAGTGACCTTTTGATGGCCTTTACATGACCTTTGGATGACCTTTACGTGACCTTTGGATGACCTTGAAGTGACCTTTGGATAACATTGAAATGACCTTTGCATGACCTTGAATTGACCTTCGTTTGACCTCTGTAATTGTCAACACAAGACATGACGTAATCGAGTGTTTAGGGAAGGGGTATTCCATAATATGTATATATAGAGAGGAGATTATAGCAAGGAATCACACTTCGTTCACTGCCAACCTTATAGTCAACGTCTACAATAGTGCAAATTGTGTGTTGTCCTGTATTAATATTTTCAAGTGAGAACAATTGTTGTATTTATTACTATTTAGATATTACAGCTAGTTATCTTTAAAAAAGAAATGGCATTACCAAGTGTTGATTTAAACAAAATTAATAGTAACATTAACAGAGACTTTATTGATATTGCTCGACGATCAATTTCCTCGTTAGAAATTGATACCCCTTATTTGATTAAAAAAATGTCATTTGTCAATACACGTTTTGGAAAGTGCGTTTTGGCTATACTGCTCGATAGTAAGAGCAATGTAAGCTTTAAGTGTTATTTACCAAAGAGGGTTATAGAACACATAACAGAGGATGTTATGAATAAAATGAATTCTTCTTGGGAACAGTACACGATAACTTATTTAGGTCAAAGCGAGCCTACATATAAAGATATTAGATCTAAAGCATTGATAAAATTTGGTATTGCCAACTAATTTTATTTAAAAAAATATATCTATTAGTAATAAATATAATTTGTAGATCATATCTTAGTATATTTACCTATTTACACTATTTAGCAGTATCTCATATAAGGTTGCTTTTCTTGTTTTATAAGTCTAAAAGGTAATGAATAATTTGCTATATTATACTATCAGTTTTAACAATAACGTTTATTTTGTAGAAAACTATTAAAATGTGGATGCATTATGCTAGCCAACACTGGACTGAAGCTATCGATATCCAGTCAGCTGTGAAAAGAATGAAGAGTGAGTTGGATTGCTTGGTAATGGATAGACTTCATGCTTGTAATTATGACAGGGATTACTGCTTTTCCGAAGAATTGGTTAAACAATTGCAGGAAGATATTGAAAACTATCGCCTTGGTGCTTCGTTGTGTGATAGTTATTTAAATAACACTTTAACTTTGAATAATTTTTGTGAGAAAATGGTGGAGAAAGGACTAAAATGTTTTCTCAATTCCAATTTGCTCGATTATCTACCGTATGCAATTGTTGTGAAATATAAGTTAGCATCTCAAGAATATGGTAGTGATGATCAAGATAATGATGATCAAAAGTAATATAATTAATTTTTTTTTATAAGTTTTTCATTATTTTTACATTATTATATACATTGTATATTATAGTAATAAATTGTATTGTACTAAATATTTCTCTTATTTTGTTGTAAAACAAAAAAAAAAAAAAACGATGTAGTGTAAATAAAAAAATAAATAAAAAAATTTAAATCTTTTATTTCCATTTATTTGTCACATGAGTACAAAAAAAAAACACTATATAAATATATTAAGTAAATACAAAAAATATATTAAAAATAGATTATACTTATAAAATAAAGTACATTAACATATAAAAATTGGAAGATGTAAAAAAAATGTTCATCAGTTTACTTAAATCCATTATGTACAGACCCATCCAAAGCATTATAAGCCAAATAAGAATCATGAATTATCAATGCATAAACCCGTGTATTCTCAGGAAAATGTTTCTTTCGAGTTTCAAATTCCAGTTTTATGTCTACAGTGGATGACTTCATGGCGTCTTGTTGATGTGAACAGTCGATAACAAATAATGGATTTTTTTGGAATTCACCAATATCCATCATCGGTTCATAATTATCTTTATCGTAGAAGCTGGATTGAAACTTTTCATAAGCATAGTAAGCTGAAGAATACAATTTCTTTCCAAAATCTAAATTCCAGCGTTCATATGGATATACTTCTGAGTTTAAGTATAATCGGATGTTACTTACATCTGCATGGATGAATTGTGTAACGTCCTTGCTTATATTATCAGAACTGTCAGTATTCTGAAAGCCGATAATAATATATCGAGGTCTTTCTAAACTTGTTGTGGTTTTTATAGGCCATATATCAGTAGCTGTTTTTCTTAGAGTCGGTAATTCATATAAATCCCACATGCGATAGGCCATTTTAACCGTAGCATTTACACCACCTTTCTTAATGCGATTCAGCAACTTCAGTTTTTGTGTATCTTCAGGGATGATGTGCCTTAGCCTCCATTCAATTTTATTAATTTCGAGATCTGCATCAACTTCTCCAATGTAACAATTCTTAAAAGATCGAGCTATTATTAGTATAAGCTCTTGTTTGGTGTTGAGAATGCCCCTTGTATAATCTTCGGCGAAACCCATAAGATACTTTAGAGGCAATTTGCCACTAAAAAAGTGACTGTTGGTATCCAAAACGTCCTGGTTTTTCACTGTTAGTCCCCATCCACAAGATAGTAATGATTTTAAATGTGTTTGTCCCCATGACACCATGGTTTTCATTGTTGTTGTTATACCAGGTTTTCGAATAACAGCTACTTGTTCTCCACCCATTTCATAACGAATTTCATCGAAAAGAAATGCTAACGCATTATTGGATAGGTAACACATTTTAGTGGCATCACTTGGGGTAAATTTACCTTCGATATATATATAACTTTCAGCAATATCGAGAATAAGATCTTGGCAGTGAATAGGAATTCTTATTTCATCCGAATTTCTATAGTACGGTGATCCATATGGTTTGTAAGTGTGCTCATGTAGACTAACAAGTGAATTATCAAAGAAAGGTTCATCAAACACATCCAACTTTGCACTAGTTGACGTCATGATTACAAATATTAAGGTTTCAGCTTTAATCCAATTGACTGAAGAAAGATACGATCTCTAGCAGACAATTTAGATGTTGACCGTTTAACGTTCTTTCGTATAATAAATGGCTTGTCACACTTGTTCAAAACTTTATTACTATTTGTATGTAACAGAGATGGAAAATGTTTTCTTTGATTAAAACAAAAGCCCATTATATCCTGATAGTTTAATATAGCTTTTTTAATTCTAGCTTCACAATAATTTTCTCACCACGAAAGTCTACCAGAATACCATTATCATCTAATATACGTAATGTAATGTTTTCGATAAACTGACGTCCTTCAGGTCTTACAGACATATAAATAATATTTTGTGGTTCCTTGGAGAGTTTGAATCCAGGTTCAACATCTATATCAAATTCGTAGAGAGTATGTGCTTCTTCGCCATTCATATAAGCTCCAGAAGTGATATTGCAATCAACACGAATAATTCTAACTTTCATTATATCAACTGGTAATGTAGATTCAAGTGAATTATTTGCAGAATATACTTTGTTTTCAAATCCTAATATAGTTGCAATAGAATACTTGTGAGTAAAGTCGATCTCATATTTAGATACTATTTCACATTTCAGCGTATTATTGTTGGCTTTTAATGTGAAATATTTATTAATATTGAAGTTGTCATCCTTAACACTGCGTTTTATTATAGATTCCAAAGCACTTTGAATTGCTCCATTGATTTCGTTCAACTCATATGCTCCTGGAGGAATTTGAAAGAAAGTAGTAGGTGATCTATTCTTCAATTTGAATCCAATAATATTATTTTTCTCATCAACATTTAATATTGAATTGTAAGAATAGAATCCATGTAGTCCCAATCCATATCGACAACTTGTATCGAGTTCAATTGGAGGGTAAAAGTTAGCGCTTAACACACTAGATTGTCCTGAGAACGTGAATGTACGAGACATGACTAACACATATAACTTGTTAACACATCGTTTTATTGCTGCTTACAGCAGCAGTTGAGACACATTTCCTGTCTTGAATTTGATGGTACCATATTAAACCTTGCAGAAACTTTATTTTCGGACGCTACAGTAACATCGCGTATATTGCAATAACAACACAAATATTTTCGTGGTGGAGGTCCGTCATTCACATCAATAGATTGTGATGTATTATCGTCACTGTAATGTTCCAAACAATATTGATACTTCATTACATCAATATCGCTTTTTAAATGCTCAGGTAATTTATCCCACACCCATGCGATTTCATTTGAAGCACAGGTGATCATCACTTCTTTAGGAAAATCAGCTAATTGTTCCTTTGTCAATTTTGTAAGAGTCCTATACTTTGAGAAAGCTCGCAACGAATCCGCCGTCTTTTTAATTTTTTCACGTTCTTCTTTTGGAGTCATTGGAAAATTCATTGTTAGTTAGAAATCTTAAACACAAATGTCCACACCACACTGTATTGTAGTTCTGCTGACGGTCGTAGTTGTAATAGATTATCGGATTTGATTTAATGTAGAAATACTTTAAGAGTTCCCTGGGTGGGGGAAGATCTCCGAAACTATCGTAGTAGTTAATAATATTACCATTTTTCTTGTAGGCTACCCAATGTGTTCCTCTACCATTTATACCGTCTAAATTCAAAATTGCAGATTCAGTATGTAGGGCACCACTCTCAGGAAGATTGTCTCGCATAAATACACCTCGAAAATATGGAATTTTAAAAATATTAGCATAATAACTAATATCAATGTCGCTGAGAGCTCTTCGAGGTAGAGACTTTAGAAGTTTTTTGGATTGTTCGGCTTCAGATAAAGTCCTAATCCAGTTCGATATGGTTTTAAATACAATCCTTCGCCTTTTTTTCCAAGAGGCATAGATTCAATTTTTTTATTATGACGCACCCCTTCAGCCATGCGCTGATTTGCATTTTTTACATCACTTATTGTTTTATATAGACCTGCAGCACCGCCGGCTAAACTTCCCAGCGCCGATAATCCCGCAAATATAGGAATTAATGGTAAAATTCCACCAACTTTCGGTATAGGTATAATTCGCGGAGTACGAATATTCCTTTTACCCCCTGATGTTTTCACAAATTTTCGTGCTGCTTGTAAAGCAAAATGTGTTGCTTTTTTTGTATCATTAGAAACGAATCGTTTACCGCCAGCTTTACGTATTTCATCTCGTACTTTATGAACAATATTACCACCAAAGCTGACCTTCTTTTTCTTAATATTCTTCTTTTTATTTGCCTTTCTTCTGGGAACTGATTTAGATTTACATCCCATACCTAAACGACGTTTTGCTTTCATGATATTTGTAACTAACCAGGCGGATGCTTTTTCTCTAAAATTGGCGTCTTTAGATTTAACCCTTTCCCAGGCGCGCTGTTCTAATTCGTAGTCTGCTTTATGGCGTGTTGGTAAATCTTTATGATCTTCGTAAGCAGCGTCGTGAACTTTGCAAGCTTGGTCCAGACCATTAATACCTGGATCACCTCTGGCAATCCTTTTTTGAAATTTTGTACCCGGTCCACAGTACTGGTAGCCACCGGGTAAATGTAATTCAAAGGGTAGTTTATTTATTAAAGAATTTATAAATCCCCTTCCTGTTCGCGAATTAGACACTTTACGTCTAGACTGACGGACGAACGGCATTAAAATAAACAAAACGTAGTAAAACTTTCTTTATAACACCGATTACTTCGATGGTAACACTAGGAACGCTAGTTATCGATTAAAATATTGAATACACCGTTTATATCTATTTATATCTATTTATATTGTATCCAACCCTCAAACAATGCGGATTGTAAAGCAAAAGCAAACATTTGTAGTGGATAATTTCGATGAACGTGTAGGAAGTGGTGTAAATATCAACAATAGACGCCATGGACCCTTGTTGCCTTCAACAATTCGGGGTTTGTTAATCGGTCCTTCGAACTGTGGGAAAACAAATGTTATGATTTCCCTTATTACACATCCCCACGGTTTACGTTTTGCTAATATTTATTTATATTCCAAGTCACTGTATCAACCAAAATATGAATATCTTCAGAAGATTTTAAAACCCATTGATGGATTAGGATTTTACACATTTAATAATAACGTAGAAATTGTGGAACCATCTGAAGCAAAACCGGACTCCGTTTTCATTTTCGACGATATCATATGTGAAAAACAAGATATTATTAGGTCATATTTTAGTATGGGCCGACACAAATCCATAGATAGTTTTTATCTGGCTCAAACATATTCCCGAGTACCAAAACAATTGATTAGAGACAATTCGAATTTTATTATAATGTTTAAGCAAGATGAAATGAATTTGCATCATATATTTCAAGATCATGTATCACCGGACGTTACCTTCAAAGAGTTCTTGGATATGTGTGCAAAATGCTGGGAAGATAAATATGGATTTTTAGTAATCGATAAAGATAGAGAACTAAAAGATGGTAGATACAGAAAAGGTTTGGACAGTTACATATATCCGTAATGCATGCCAATATATATATCAATTGTAAAGGTAGTGATGGTGGGTACACATCGAAAGAAAATGAAGAGATCAGTAGTTGATAAGGACGAAAATAATGATAGTGAAATAGATTTGAAACGTAAATTAATAGAAGCCACGGACGCTGTTCGCAAAAAATTCAATTACATAAAAAATAAACATGTAGAAAGTCAAATGGCCTTGGAAAAAATATATGAACCGTTAACGAAGCCATTAAAAACTATTTCTGAAACAACGCAGGAAACAAATCGTAAATTTCAAACCACACAGCAGTATTTAACAACACAGCCTAAAAAACCCTCTGCAGTAATCAAAACACCGAAATTCGAATCAGATGAAACAATTAGGGAAAGTAATTCTTATATGGAAACGCCGCCACCATCGTCTGTAGGGACACCTTCAAGTTCTACCACGTCTAGTAGTAATTTGCGAAATTTAACTGATGTCGTTTCAACCTACATCAATGGTGTTAAAGCTGGTGAATCTACGTTCGATAACAAGTATGGGGTGCGAGTTGATGTCGATACTGGAAAGTTAGCCATGGGCAACTCCGAAGTGCGATTTCAGGGTGACCTTATATCATTTTGGAGAAATAATAAGAAACTCGGAACATATAAAGGAAATTCTCAGTTATACGATTTACTGTTTTTAAAATTTCCCCCAGATCTAAACAGTGCGGGTTATGGAATCACCGATGAAAATAAAAATATATTTGGAGACATATTGAATATAACGAATGCGGCATATAAAAATTACAATGTAACATTGGGATACAATCCTAGTAAATCAAAAAAGTACGTCGAAATTATAAAACCACTTTTACAACGTGGAATGTCAACTCGATCCAAGAAAGGTGCGGGTCTAATGTCATCTCAGAAAATATATACAGGCAAAAAGGTGGATTACATATACTGGAATAAGCCCAAAGAATTAATCGACCGCTTAAGATTATTGTGGAGTTCTAAAATGGCTGGACATTCAGGTCATGAGAATGAAATAATATCCCTAATTGATGAATTAAGGGAAGAAGGAATCATCTATTAGAGAAATAACTATCGCATTTTATTTCATCAACCATAAATACATATATAAAGCAGATATCAGTTTATTTTGTCAATTGTAATTTGAAGGCAATAGAACGATGGGCTCCATTGATAAATTTGGACGCCGAAAAGGACCTAATTGTAAAGGTCATCGTGGTCCGCAAGGCATTGGTTTTAAACTTACTACTGAAAAACAGTATGACATCCAAGGAAAGCAATTAAAGAATATAGGAGATCCTAGAGATGAAAATGATGGTGCAACATTAAACTACGTGAATTTAGTTATGGATGCCTGCAAAAAAGATATCCTTTCCGCTCTACAAAAATCAGCTAATCTTATAACCGATAATTTAGTAAACTACATAAAGAGAGAAAGGAACGAAATCGTGGATGAAATAACAAAAACGTTTCAAAATTTGCAACTAAAAATAGATACAACGATAAGCGATATGAAAACTGAAATAGATGAATTAAAAAATACAAGTGAGAGAAACTCGGATGCTCATACTAAGTTGGTGCAAAATATGACTGGTTTCATACTTGATGTAGAAAAAATTGAACAACTTATTGCGAAATATCATCCCCCGAGAGACACAGGAGGATTAGCATGGCCAGGTATTTCATTACGACCAACCGATTCTAAGATCATCACAAGTTGAGTAAAAAATTTTATGCCTTATATAAATAAAACAAGGAGCAGCTCATCACAATAAGTCATTTCAAACAGAACGTGGAACATCTAAATGTATATTACTATTATTATTAATAAACTTGAATAATAAAAAAGGTATAATGTTCATTAGTGGCACAAAACGACAAATTGTCAATGAATTACATAAACCAGCACGAAAAAATTTTAGAAGGAGAAGAACCGTAATAAAAGGTTTGGCAGACTTATGGCAGATTGACTTGGCAGAAATGCAGAATTTTGCAAATGAAAATAAAGGTTATCGTTATATACTCATAGTAATTGATTGCTATTCTAAATATGTTTGGGCCAAACCGCTAAAGAAAAAAACTGCTATGGAAGTTTCTATTGCGATGAAAGAAATTCTTCAAGAAGCTGTTTATTCCCCAACAAACTTACAGAGCGATCAAGGACTCGAGTTTTACAATCGCCAGTTCTCCACAGTGATGCATGAATATGGCATAAATCATTATTCCACATTCAGTACAAAAAAGGCAGCAATCGTGGAACGTGTAATTAAAACTTTAAAAAATTGGTTATATAAAGAATTCTCGGCCAGAGGCAATTACAAATGGTTTGATATACTTCCTGATATTATAAAGTTGTACAATAATAAAGTCCATCGTACAATAGGGATGAAGCCCATAGATGTAAAATATACAACAAAGTTAAGTGTATATAATCATCCCAAAGTCGCATTAAAATCAAAATTCCATGTTGGTGACATGGTTCGGATTAGCAAATACAAAGGAATATTTGAAAAGGGGTATACAGCCAACTATTCAACGGAACTTTTTAAAATTGTTAAAGTTAATGTAACAAATCCCGTCACATACATGATAGAAGATGTGAGAGGTCAACCTATTAAAGGATGTTTTTATGATTATGAACTTCAGAAGACTAAACACCCCGATGTATACTTAGTGGAAAAGATTTTAAAGAAAAGAGGTAATAAATTGTTTGTCAAATGGCTCGGACTACCACCAGATCAGAATGGTTGGATCAACAAGACTGATATAGTTTAATATATATATAGTAATTATCTTGCTTTGTAAAATGATATGGTAAAATATATGCTTAATTTAGTATATTTGCAGTTGTATGTAACACTTATAGTTATATTTTTTTTCTATTATCACAATAAAATTACTTTTCAAGTATTATTTTTTTTTTTTGTTTTTTTATGCATATTGCACAAAAGAGGAGAACTTGGAATAAAAAGAAACACACTTTGGACAGAAAACACACTATATTTAAAAATTAAAATACAAAATAATACAACTAAAAAATATACAACTAAAAATATAATACAAATAATAAAATAAAATACACAATTAAAAAAATAAAAATATACAATTAAAAATATAATTGTTCTTAAGTAGCAAGAAAAATTATTTCTTGCTACTTAAGAACTGTTGGCTCTTCTCCTCCTCTCGGCGACCCATCAGGTGGAGCCATCGCGCTCTTTCGGCATATCTATATGCCTTCTTCTCCGTCTTGGTCTTGTTGACTACCGGATGGCAGCTCCGGATTACCAACCGGTCCTGGATCGCCTCCCTGGGGTTGTATGTGCGTCCTGGGACGCATTCATTATCCCAGCTCTCCTCCATTGCTGGCTGCGGCTCTGGTCCTATATGTGGATTAATAAGTGTTTTCCCTGGGTTTGGCATCCCAGGTTCTACACATTCTCCATCCCAGTTTTCAGATTCTAAGATATTCATTTTATTTTCTTTAACTCTGAACTGTTGAGCTTAACTGTCAAATAGATTCAAGTTACGGATATATATAGGCAAAAGTCATCCCTCCTCTCGCATTTTGAATGAGAGAGATAATCTGAACCTCCCTTCCACTTACTATTGAATGGTAGGTTTTAAAGTTGGCCACTAACCCCTCCTACTTAATATAAGACATCCCCACTCTACCACGAAGACATCATATACCATAAAGTACGTTCTGATGCTCAGTGTGAATGAGGTAGCGTGAATGACATTGTACGAATGAAAGAGTACTTGTTTAATAACTATTTTTATTCCCATTCCTAATTATTATTGTACAACTAGTTACATGTTATTAAGACATTGCATGTATATTACCTATATTACATACGTTACATATAATTATTATGTTTGTTTCTCAATTACCTATAATTACTCTGTATGTAATAACTATAATTATTTTCTGTACAAATAGTTAGCCGTTAATAAAACATTACATGTACATTACCTGTATTACTTATGTTATATATAATTATTAAGTTTGTTCTTCAATTACATGTAATTATATTGTATGTAATAATTATAATTACTCTCTATACAAATACAAATTACATTGTATGTAATAATTATAATTATTTTTCTGTACAAATAGTTACACGTTAAACATTTACGTTACACGTTACATTACGGGTAATGATTAACATTATGCTTGTATTTTCTATATGTCAATTACCGCGTAATCAATGATGAGGTTTCTTCATATACAGTTTATTTACAAATTGCATCGTTTAATCTATCAAAAACTACTTAACACTATTTATTGCAAAGTATACAACAGTCTGTTAGTTTCAGTTGATTAAGGGGTAATTGACAAGAGTCGCAGGTATGTAATACAGCATCCTCCAGTCTGATTGTCCTATGTGATTCGATGTATTGGTATCTGGAGGTGGGGGTAACGTTAACGGTAAACCACTCAAAGCATCTATAACACAGGAAATAAAGTCTATCACCTGGCACTACGATGCAAGACACCGTATTGCAATACTGTTTTTGTCCTGTAAAGATATCTATAGCTTCCACATATACCCCACGAGCAAGCCATTGGTCGGCATCAGCTTCCATACCTTCATCATCTTTCTCTTGGAATACATTCAATCCCGCCTCGACCAATTGTCTTATTGACAAATTCGCTTGAGGAACGTTAGCAGCGTTAAGGGGATCGGCCTAAATGACACAAAAATATATAATTTACCTTCAATTAAAATGGAAAATTACATACTATAATACTTACCTCATCACTCTCTTCATAGCTGTTTTCTTGAAAATTCGTGGTAGCTAACCAGGTAAGGAATTCAATATGAGGTTGCCCTACAGCCATTTTCTATTACTTAATACTTTACTATTCGCAGATCAAATGAAACTGAGTTAAGGTAGGGTCCTCCTCCGTTTAAATATAGTGTGTGACATCATCGAGTGGAGGGGGTAACATTGTCATATATACAAGTGTAATTTATGAAATCACCATCGCATAGAATAATATTTTAACAATTTCTTCTAATTTTTTTTAAGGTGACACGAATTATGAATTTTTTTTTCCCGATGCGAACGAATGTTGGTATCAATCGATAGAAAATGTAAAGATGGGTAATTGGAAAGGTCATACATGTATCCGTAATATCGTAATTGAAAAAGAAATTTTTTTTCTCATTTTTAAATCAACTTAGAAAAATTTTTTTAGAAATTTTACATATGGTTTTTCTGAAATTTTCTCGGATGCTAATAAAAGCGGTATCAATCGATAGGAAATGTCAAGACGAGTAATTTGATACGTTACACGGGGTACTACGTATTCTTAGAAGACGAGAAAATGAATTTTAAAAATTTAGGCTAAAAAAAAGGCTAAGCGACTTAGAATATTTTTGTATTTGCTTTGAAGCTTCCCAGGCCGCTTCCGCATCGCGCAAGCTATCGCGGATGTTCTGCACTACTTGCGCGTGCATATCGACCTCGCGATTGGCTGCTATCAGCCCCTCGCTATTGTCCCGTTTCCATTGCTTGACTAGATCAAGCATTTGGATTTGGGACTCCTGCGAGAAGACTTGCCGCAGGTCGTCTCCGCTATCATCTCCGATGGGCTGAGGTTGATTACCGCCCGGTTGTTCACGTCTTGGCTCGGCCGACACGTGAACATCGGCGCTGGTAACCAACCTTATGGGGGCCTGATGTTGGTTTGCCCCGTCAGATGGCGTCTCCCTCGCCGATGACGTAGTTGCCGCGTTGTTATCGGCCGCCTTAATCGACGAGGGAGACGCCATCTTGCTGCTTGGTTCCCCCACAATGGCGTCACACACGATCTCGTCTTCTGTGACGCTGCTCATCGGCGACAATAGCGGCGGCACCACCGTATTTTCTTCCTCGCTGCCTTTTCCCGCAACTACCACCGCCTGCTCACTCCGAGTCCCGGTTTTCGTGGAAGTCTTTGGCCGCTTGGCCACCGGCACCAGGGCGATTTCGGTGCCCTGGGGAAGCTGAACCTGAGGTGGCAATTGCGGAATTGCCGGCTGCAACCACTGGCGATGCAAGATCCGCTGGGCCGGCGTCACCAGCGGTTGGGCTTGATGTTCAGCCCTTGCGGTGGTACGCTTTCTCGGACGTTTTAAGCCGACCATCGTTAACGCAGATATTTGAAAATAAATGACAACACAAACACGAAAACGCGAAAAACGAGCGAAGCTAATTTAACAACAATTACTCAGACTCTTCACGAAGACACACGTCTGTACCCGGCGGAGGCTGGAAGGGAAAGAATTTCACAAACGTCTCTAGCGTGGTTCATGGCTTCCACTCCCCCTCTCAACTTGCGCAGTGATTCTACGCAGCTTGGGTTAGATTTGGACTCCCTCCACCTTTGATTATGCGCCCCGTTTGTCAGTGTTACCAACTCAGCAATGTTACCAACCTCATTTTCTATTCATTCCATCTTTCTTTATTACCACTGTTACCAACTTTCAATTTTATTACTTGCTCCCTTTTACATACTTCAGTCTCTGTACATTCTGTTCTTTCATTCCATTCAAGATTCAATTTATTTTTTTCAACCTTTATTTATTTTTCTATCTTACACTATTCTTACTGCTCTAACATTAATTATATGTATACATTTATTTAATACTATTGTTAACCTAAGGATTGTCTTATCCAGTTTACTTTATGTGTGAGTCTGTCGCGACGGTTACTTATCTCTTCCAGTCGACTAGTCGTGGCTGTGAATAGATGGTTTAAACGAGTGATTTCCTCCTCCAACCCGTTCGCTTCTTGTTGGGTACTTGTAAACTCCCGATCCGCATCCATTTTTTCCTTTAGCAATTTATTTTTTAATGCTATCGCTTGTCTAATTATTGTCATGTCTGTTTCTTGAGAAAACATGTTGAGATTCTCCTCGTCGTCGTCGGGTATGGTGATAGGGTTCTCTGTTGCTGCCGATTGTTCTTGCTCTCTTCTGTTCCCTGTCGGTATAGCAGAGACTTCACCTAGCAAGTGTTTTAGTGTACTTGCTCCTTCTTCTTCCTTCACTTTTGGTTTTTTGGATGATCCATCTTTCTCGGTGGTGCGACGGGACTTTTTTGTGGATCGTCCTTTATCTTTAATTTTTTCACTTGTCGATTTTTCTGATTTTATAAAGTCGTCCTCGCTCCATGGTGACATTTGATGGATCATATCCGCTATCACTGCATTGCTTACGTTCTCATGACCCTCTTCATTGATTACTTCGGCCAGAGCTTGGTGTACGATATCCACTGGAATTGAGGCCTCGCCGTGGGATGTCTCCTGACCGTTCAACGATTCTGCTTGCCGCCATACATTTTGATATGGTTCTGTGAAGTAGCCCGGATGCTGTGATGTCGAAGCCGTGGGGTATGATGCGTTTTGTTGTTGTCCATTACCTGGGTTTGTAAATAATGAATGCAACTGGTTGTCTTGCATATTAACCCCTGGTATTATTATATTGGATAATACTTTAAGTGTTTCTATGTTCTTCTGCGGTGCTCTGCGTGATGTTGAATTATCCTTGGATTGATGCTTTCGACTTCCATGTACTTTTTGATTAACGTTTCTACAATTACCCATTGTATTAAACTTAGTACTTTGACAAACTGTTACTAGCACTGTTACACTCGACGACGACTGAAGGAGTGACAAACTCCTCCGATTCGACTTCAGCTTTTATAGGATCCGATTCGCTCCGCCCACCCTCCCACTGTACTACAGTGAACGAGTATTAGCTCCTCCTATCCTTCTTAACGTTCTATAGGATATGACTTTCTCCCCACCATCCCCACTCTACCACGAAGAGATCATATATACCTTAAAGTACGTTCTGATGCTCAGTGTGGATGAGGTAGCGTGAATGACATTGTACGAATGAAAGAGTACTTGTTTAATAATTATTTTATTCCCATTCCTAATTATTATTGTACAAATAGTTACATGTTAATAAGACATTGCATGTATATTACTTACGTTACATATAATTATTATGTTTGTTTCTCAATTACCTATAATTACTCTGTATGTAATAATTATAATTATTTTCTGTACAAATAGTTACCCGTTAATAAAACATTACATGTACATTACCTATGTTACTTACGTTATATATAATTATTAAGTTTATTCTTCAATTACATGTAATTATATTGTATGTAATAATTATAATTACTCTCTGTACAAATACAAATTACATTGTATGTAATAAGTATAATTATTTTTCTGTACATATAGTTACGCGTTAATGAGACATTGTGTACATTACCAATGTTACAAGTTTATTCTTCAATTGCCTATAGTCACGCTGTACTTAATAATTATAATTATTTTTTTTTGTAATCCTTAACGTTCGTTACATTTCTAATTATTGTACAAGTAATCACATGTTAATACGACATTGCTTACATTACATATAATCATTACATTTGTTCTTCGATAGCCTATAATTACATTGTACTTAATAATATAATTATTTTCTATAATCTTAAACATTTACTACGTTTCTAATTATTTTAATGCTAATATCATACTTTTTTTTGTACCGAGCTCATGCGAGATTACATACATATACATCTATACATACATCTATTACATGCGTTCGAATATTATGATATGTTACAGTTACTTTATATAATATTTTTTTATTATAATTACATCTTTTCTTACTTCACTGTACGTCATAATACATACTTTTACATTTAACTTTATTCTAATTACTTATGGTACGAGTAAACACACATATTCGTTTCGTCTCTATGTACAATCATCATATTAATTCTTCTAGCGCGTTTATCAAATATCTCAATCTAATTTGACTATTATCGATATTGCACCCAGCTGTTTGACTTAAAGCGGCTACGAACCATTCAAAATTTTTCTCCGCATCCGTTAAATAATATTGTATATCATTGTGGCCCCACGGTAGGCTTCGTGTTGTATTTGGTATTATGAATCTTTTGTCGTCGAAGTAAGACAATGCCACTTTATTTTTTATTTCTGTGTATATATTGTGTAATTCGCTCCGAAACGAACTCATTTTTCTGAATATGGTACCGCCTTGCTCTACGATTTTCTTATAATCTTCGACTGTTAAATTCTTTTTTATTACTGATTTCTTTACGCCTTTAGCTTTTTTGACTTCAGTATTCACCGACTTTACGTAATAAGCTTTTGCACCTGTTCCATAAAATTCCATTATGGGATCCGAAGGGAATTCATCTTTCATATTTCCCAATACGGATGCCGTTACGGGAATACCGAACTTGTTACCTTCTTTATAATTTGACGTATCGAATATGCTCGGATTTGACTTGATAAATTCATAAAAATTATCTGTATAGACTTTTATAATTAACGAATCGGTATCCGTATATAGCAAAGAGGCCTCATCTTTATAGTTTCTCTTTATGGTGTCATAGTAAAAGTCGTACAACACTGTCTTGGATAACTCTAAAATTGAAAACCCCAGATAGAGCGGTTTATTATAATGAGTTCTTGTTCTCCCCATATGTATAGCCACGAAGTCTTCTGAAAATGCTGTACAAGTTTTAAAATTAGGACGAGCGATTAATGTGTTTGCCCCTAAGGATTTCCCCCTCCTTTCCCAATGAGTTATCAGTTTAATATCTCTTCTATTATCCACGTTCTCCATTGTTTTTCCGTACACTGCGTTATTCATTAATTTGTATAAATCCCGTTCGAATTTATTTGTTGCCTTGTTCCTCATTTCGGTATTTAAATCTATGTATACTTTTAACCAACAACTCTGCTCGAATTTTATTATGCGATGTATTTTTTTCAATTTTAAACCGTTTCTTATGGCTTGTTTTAAATTTCTAAAGTGTATTATGTATTTACTTTTATTATTCAAGTTGGGTATCAATTTAGGAATTTTTGATCTTGAACCGGGTGGAATCATACTTTCGGCTAAAAATGGTAAATCTCTATGTGCGTCGTGCAATTCCAGCGGATATTCAATATCAACTTCTAACATATACCCGTAACGATTCTCATCTGGAATATTCATGACGTTGAAATTACCGATTTCTTGATCGTTTAACCATTCGAATCCGCCGGTTGGTAAATACTGTGACATACTATGGCCGTATAGATTTGTTGCATCCAAATATGTGATAAAAGATGAACGTTCTTGTGGGTTATAATTTGGAACAAAAATATTATTTGCGATGTGTTTTCGCTCCGAACACTGACTAATACCGCCACGAATTCCTTTCTTAATAAAATGAATCATTGAAATATCTGTCAGTAATTCTAATTTTACTTGCGTGAGTCTTAACATAGCATCCCAAGCTAATCCCGGGGCAGTAAAATATTGTGCGGGATCCAAATGATATTTATCTAATGAAATGTTTCGAAAGTTTTCAAATACGTCGCATAATATAAGTACGTCTGATTTTAAGTAAGTATCCGAATACTCCCCCAAATTTTGACACTTAAATATATTCCAAGTTTTTTGCGCCCTACGATAATCGGCATCTGATATATGCTCTTCTGATAAATTGTCATAAAATTCTTCTTTCGCGGGTAAATTTTTATTGTTTAGTTTGTCCAATGTCGTTAAGAAACTATAAGGAAAAACGCCCTTTTGTCTAATTAAATTAAATTGTTCGTAATCTGGAAAATGTTTAACCGTTTCTTGAAATTGATTATCGCTCAAGTTTTGCGCTAAATTTTCTAGTGAAGTGGATAAAAATTTAAAACTATCGATAAATCTCATCTTCAAATATTTTTTCTTTACTTTTCCCTCTTTGTCCGTATAATCATGCAAATACAGGTTTTTAGTAAAAGATATGTATTTTTCTTTGCTCTGAGCTATTACTTCTATTCTATCTTTATTAGAACACAACTCTTTAATAAAAAGGTGGGAATCGTAAGAACTCATACTGTGTAATATAATTGGAACAAAATTAGGTAATTTATAATTTAAATTACAAACAGAATGAGCAGCTCCGAACCTTTTCTTGCCCGTCAAATGACAATGGTCTCTGACTTTTACCTCCCCTTCATAAACGGTTTTTCACATATACCACAAACGGTTGCATTCGAAAAGTCCTGTTCTTCCTCCGCAGATAAAGGATTCATTGGAACGAACTCTTTCAAATGTTTATTATAGATATCAGTTAAATCCGCCTCGATGCGCTTTATAAATTCTTTACCGGCATTTTCCCCTCTGTATAATACAAATTTAGATAAAGAATCGTCAAATGAACATTTTATTATGTATGCAAATGAGAACGGTTCGTGACTGAACGTTTTGTTACTAAAAGATTTTGTAGGATCGGGTTCACAAGTGTCGTGTGGTTTTAGAACTGATTCGAAATCGGCATAAACTACGAAAGGTACTTTCAATTGCTTTTCGAAATTTTCAAATTTTAATATGTTTTCGGGAACGCTATTTCCAAACTTATCTATACGAAGTTTATTTGAAGGCGTCGTCGTATAAACATGATTGCAATCATTACTTTGATGTTGTAATAACGCTTTTTCACTACTGAAATACATTAAACAACCGTCACAAAAATATTTTCTGTGTTCGTGAAGTGAAACTTGACTGGAAACTAATTTTGAAAAATTTTTTATCCAGCAGTAGTGACTTTTTATACATTCCTTTCTACAATGATGGTTCTCTCCACAGTCCTCTGTAATAAGTAACAAATTTACATGATAACGTAATTTCTTTGATGCATAGCGCAGCGGTCCTACTATTTCGTATTTCATTTTATTATCAACAAATTCCTTTTCTAAACCGTAAACGCTAACTGATATATTATTCATCACTTCAAATTTCGTAATATCTTTTAATTTAATTGGAAATTCCATACCCGTCACATTTAAAACTGTAGAATAATGTGGATACGAAGAGACCTCCTGAACTGGTCCTCTAGGTGGATATAGTGCTGAAGTAATGGCCCATGCAAAACAGTTCTGATCATCGTTTCTTATGTTCACTACAGCTTTCTTATTTTCGATAAACTTTGGTAACTTCATGTATGACGATGCGCACAGAGGACTATTTTTATTTATATTTACTTCCACATATAAAACTTCAACGATAGCCCAACCTGAAACATTGAATACATATATGTATAAAACTAATTAATTGTATTTTATGAATTACATACCAGAATCTTTTTCTTCAAATTCAGATGTTTGAGATATCATTTTATCGACAAATTCTTGATAAATATTATTCAGATCTTTGGATTCGTCTATAATCTTGTTAGAACTATTGAAAGTCTTAACATCCGTTGTTTCTTGTTTCGGTAATGTGTATTTAGCAAATGTTTCCATATTCATTTTTGCAGATTTGTGGACTTTTACAATTTCTTCCAACAATTTCAATATCTTCTCCTTTACTTCGTCGAAAAACAAATTGTAATCTATATGCTGATTTTGACTATGCACTCGATAACTAATAATTCTACATTTGAAGGCACTGTTAATAATTTGTACGCCATCGCATTTAGGAGTACAAGACATTGATCTATGCTCGAGGGTTCTGCGATGCGAATTTATTTGATTAGCAGGTATATTTTTGTTACAACAAATAATGGTTTGAGTACTTGAGGAATCCATTCTAGCACGTTTAGCACTGGGTCCATCATCACTAGTCATTTTCGATTTGCAAGACATTATCTCATGACGACGTAAATTGTCACTGCGCGTAAACGTTTTACCACAATTACTACACAAATGCATTTTTTGTTGTATTACACGTTCCTCACGAGAATTTACTTCAAAATGATTTCAGCTTACCCATTCCCTCCTTTTAAATATGGAATTGGGGAGTGGGGGAGGAGTCGTGTCTGTTTACTAAATGACGTCACTCTAAGGTCATCCAAAGGTCAATTCAAGGTTATACAAAGGTCATCCAAAGGTCACTTCAAGGTCATGTAAAGGTCACTTCAAGGCCATTCAAAGGTCATCCAAAGGTCACTTCAAGGTCACCCAAAGGTCACGTAAAGGTCATCCAAAGGTCATTCAAGGTCATTCAAGGTCAAAAGGGGTGGGGGGAGTCTCAATTCCGGCTATAATAACCTACTAATCAAATTTAGAATACAACAAATTTATTTTTATTAGCAATAAATATTATCATTAACACATTACTTTGTGCACCCAATATGCTTTTTGCGTCGAGAAATAACTTTAAATTCGAAAACTACTGTGTTATTCCTGTCTCATTAGTGTTACATTTAAAATGACAAAAACTTACAGCGTAATTTTGTGGAAAGTTGTAGAAGGATGAATATTTCCGTAATGTTTTTTTCCGTTGCCATGGTAATGATTCGAAATGAAAGTATGTGATTAATAAGAAAAAGTGGGGGACATTAATATAGTCTGATTGTTTGTTATTTTACTCTTCTTCTTACATATCTTAAGACACTCATCAACTAGGCACATGGGCAAAGAACCGTTCCGAATACAGGGATTTTTATACCCCTTTTTTTCGACTATTTAGATGCGATCTTTCTCGCTATCTCAAAAGCTGTGTTTCGATATTCAAATTGCAAACAGCAGAATTATCAAATAATAATTGTACAATATTGTAAACTAATTGTTTTGAAAAAAACATTGATCTCATTTCGATGTTCCAAGAAATATATAGAAAACACTCTATATACTAGTATTTCGGCTTATTAGGCTATTTGGTCAGTAATAGACATTACTCTATTGAAGAAAGGCCTAATAAGCTGAAATACTAGTATATAGAGTGTTTTCTATATATTTCTTGGAACATCTAAATGAGATCAATGTTTTTTTCAAAACAATTATTTTCACGATGTTTCATAAAGAACCATCCGCTTCGAGTATCCACTTTATATTGTAAACTGTTTTTGTAACTTAATAATTACAACACACAATTATTATATTTCGTTATTTTCACCATCTACTTCATCACTGAATTATTAAATTGATTGAAAATTAAATCAATGTAGTACAATAACCACCAGCTTGTCTAACACATGAAATAACTCTGATATTTGTTAATTAATTGATAATTTTATCATAAATTTATATTTTTTACAATATCTAACCTTATTTGACATTTGAAGGCGCCCCCAATCTGCGCTCTCAATTCTAGTATTGGTATCAAAAACCGGTGCGCTGCACAGAAAAAATCAATATGAAGCGGCGCGGTCAATCATTCTGGATAACACTGTAGAATAGTAAAAAGCAATTGTGTAAGAGTAATAACGCCAACAGAGTAGGAAAGAGTAGAGTCCTTTTTTAAAGTAGGAAATTATCATCAATATCCTACTATTGACAATTAAAGCTATTTTGTAGTTTAGTTTTATTAAAGAATGACTTGCACTCTACACCACTCATCTGATAGGGGAGAAGATTCGTGTTTCGGTTTGGTGTCGTTTCCACACAAGTCGGTGTTAACAAAGAGATACCAAGATAATGAGCAATTGCCGTTACAAACACTCCGACATTGTCATCACTATTTCCCAGAGAAATGGGCATTTATCTAAACTTAATAACAGATATTTACCGTCTATCTCAATGCGAACAATTTAACAGTATTTCCTTGCAACAATGTCATTTATATTCGCGAGATTTACATCCATTTATCAATTAAGGAGATCTTAATGGGAGTTCCCATGGGGATTTGTTCGCAGGCCTTAAATTATATATTCAGCAAAGATTACACATCGCTATGTCTGAAAAATATTACAGAATGAGAACGAACTAATATTCAAACGAGGACAAAAGTAAAATTTTTTGTATAAATATTTATGTATAAATATTTCAGCTTAAGATCTTCTACATCAGGGCCGATTGAAAAATTTAAAAGTTCCTGGACTGAGTGAAATCGAGATTTTAGGTTTGACTATATTTCTGAAGAAAGAATACAAATCTTATTAATTGTTATCCTATATGAAAGTGGCTATCAAATAGCCACATAATGCCAAATTTTGTTTAGAACTCTGTATTACTAACTGAGAAATTCATACACCTATGACCTGAATTTAACTCAAATACATGAAATCCTCTTTTCAAATCAACTACATTTACGGCGATCTTAGAAGCTCATGCAATCTGTACAAATTGACTTGTGCATGCAAATTTATACAATAAGAAGTAACATGTAAAGCTATCTCGAAGTTGGCGTAAGACAGGAAGATTAGCTTGCATAAAATCTGTCTTGCTGAATATCGGTCTTTCCACCTCCCATTAAGTTCCTGATAACTATTTGGCATATTAGAATGTGACATTTCAGTATTTCAGTTTTCACAGTCTAATCTGCAAATAGTTATCAGGAACTTAATGGGAGGTGGAAAGACCGGTCCTAAGTCAGTTGCATGAGACCAATGATGTTGAGGTGATAGTGAGGAAACGAGAAATTTCTGGAAAAGACGAGACAAGAATGAAAAAATTCCACATCTCGTTCAATCGAGATGAGTTATATCATGGTCTTATCCACGAGTAAAGTTGAAGTCTAGTATAATTGAAGGATTATAATTGTTTTAAACGTTTCCGGAAGTAACGTAAGTCATAGAACTTTCAATTCGATTTCTAACAAATATCAAAAATCCTTTTGATCAAAAACTATTCAAAGCCACTGAAATTTATAAAAGAAGTAATATGAAAACTAGCATTATACAGGTAGAACATCCATACAATACACAGTGTTGTAAAATATTTCTTAATTGAAAAGTTGTTCTAACACAAATATTTAGTTAGCTGATCCGCCTGTCGGAAAATTGAACTTTCCAACACGTATTAAACAATAACTAAAATACAAAATGGCGCAAATGCGCCCTGAATAATAATATGGCTTCCGGAATAATCCTTGTGATTAGAACTAGAGGTTGACATATATTATTATCATTCTTAGGCACATGAACAGTTGGTTCTTCAGATGACATGTTTCTTGGTAACATCATTCATCTAAAACTAGAAGATTCCAAAAACTGAAATTATTTAAATTTTTCCTGCATGAAACAGACACACCTATTGGGTTGATTTATGAAGTGGAACTTAGAAATAAAACAGCAGTGAGACCCGATATATTTACTTATTATTTCACATCAAACCTGAATATTGCCATCAGACTGAATGCGGCCAATTAGGGGTGGTCTCAGCCCGGAAAGTATCCTACCATCGGATAGGATGTAAAACCGGAGATCCGTTGTCTATGAGATGATGAGCAAGCACCCCACTACAAAAAGAGGAGGTTCGGTGAAATTTCTAGGTTGAGGGTTGTTCGTCTCCTGGCGTAGGTGATTGGTCTTAGTCCGGGAAATAGGTCGACGTTAAATATCACAAACAACAATAACTTTGTTATAAAAAGGCTTAATTTATTTTCTCTTGTAATCTTCACTTAGAACTACTAGTTAATTTATTAATGACTGTATAAACTGCATTTAGTACATTGGTTTCTGAGGTCAGCTTATGGTACTGATGCATTTGGTTTATAGCCTAATGGTCTTTGAATACCATCTTTGCCTAAATACGTTATTATGTCATAGATAACATATGTCAGTAAAGAAAATATTACCAGAGCGTTAGCAAAATATAATAAATTTCATTCAAATAAATTAGTCATTGGGGCTGTTGAAATTGATTTATTTTACCAAATTAAAAACAAATATTCACTCATCTGTTGCCTTTGCTAAAGTTTATAGGACCTTCCATAGTGAAAACAGCTGTAGCCTTCAACATTAGCCAGTATGTTTTTCTTTATTTTTTGAGCGATTTTTTAGTGTACAGGGTTTCAGACAAGCTTTATTGCGAGATAAGCGTAAAATTTTCAATGTATTCCTACTAATTGGTAATTTTTATACTTATTTTATTTTTCTATTTAGTCTAACCGATTTTTTACTAATTTACTTTTCTGATTAGATCAGACAAATTTTAACCTACCACCTAAAATATTTTATAGTGGACGTTTACGAATTATTTGTTGTTAAATTAAGTTTATCCATAGAATTTCATAATTTTGTATTTGACTGCTATATACTGCTCCTCTCCGTTCTCATTTTAATTTTAAAAGGTCGATGAATCTTTCATACTTTTAATATCTACAGATCTAATCTTCTTTAGTCGTTTCATGTTTAATATCCAGTGATACCAAACAGAAACAAAAAAGAATATGTATTAAAGACAAGGCTGTACGTTTGACCGCATGGAAATAAGTAGGGCTATTAAGAGTGGAATAAAAGTAATCCCCTCAACAATTCAGGTTAAGATGGCAACTTAAGAAGATATTATCTGTATTGAAGTGTTAAGATGTGGTGAAAAGTAAGTACCTATTAATTGTTGGATTAATTTAATAGAATTCGTTACAATTCATTGTCATTCCTTTTGGGATTACACCACCTCTAAAGTTATAGAAACAGGAATCTATATGTATTCAAAGTAAAGATTCGAAGTGTAGTGTCAAAGCAATAGACTTTTAATTTTTTAAATAAATTAATAATTAATTGTGAATTTAAGTTTAAGAATTAAATGAATGTGAAGTGTCAGGACGGTCAGGTGTCACGTCCTCCCCGTGCACCGTCCTTTTTCTCTTTTTAATACACACTTTAGGTACTTACTATCGATATGTCCTTCTCTCCAAACTTGACATATTTTTATTTGAGGATCTGTATAAAACACTATTAATTTAAATACAGCAATAATGTGTCAAAATATTTAGTATTGATGAAACACTCAGGGATACAAAGGATTTGCTTGAAATATTCAAGGTTACCACAATTACTTTTTGTTACACCTACTACTAAAATCTCCATTCTATTTCAGCCTTGATTGAAGAGATATTGAAAAAAGAACTTTTCTGTTTCCCTCTCTTCATATATTTCGTAAAAATATTTAATTCTATATTTCATCTGTCCATATAGTATCTATCATCATCAACTTCATTTCTATAAATAGGGCCCTAATAGTTTGATTTATGCACACATTTTTTTTACACATTTTGAAAGTGTGCGTGACACGTCAAAACTGTACTACAGTTGTTAAACTAGATTGAGATGTCATGTCATAAAATTATATCTTCAATGTCTTATAAAAATAATCCAAATTTGTTATTTAAATTAGTGTTTATTGAATTTTCCTAGACGAGAAAGTGTAAGAAGACCCTGTCAACTCCATCTGATTATATGAACTATATTCCATCACTAAGTTTTGTTTGATAAATAAATTTAAATGAAATTGGTACTCTAGTTGGTGCGTCACCATTATTATAATTTTAATTTTGTTATGGTAAACAAATTTTTAAAAGGTGCATTTAAACAACTATAATAATGCATACAATTACAGTAATTAACCACAATAGTGACAGTCTATAACCGTCTGTAATGGACAGAAATAATTTAATGAAGCTTACAAGAACCCATAGTATGTTACACAAGTGTCGGATTTTAAAATACTAAAAAAATATAAACCACGAACCTTTTTATTTTTTCGATCGTTTTCATTTCAGACATATCAGGAACAAACACCTCGGTATAATAATGCGGCACCGACTCCTTTGCAAACCTGCTAATTTACTTTCCATATAAAGCTCTGTTGTATAAAAGGATGTAAATTTAATCACAACATCAGCACTGTTTTTGTTTGCACCAGGTGATAATTATATTCTTTATATCGGAACAATGAAAGATTTCGCACTCTGATTATTTCAAATTGATACGTATACTCGTTTAGTAGCAAACCAAGGACGTCAGCAATAATAATAAGTGTTGAAATATTTTTATTATATCTTATCAGCAGCTTAAAGCTTTTTTATACTAGAGCAATCATCCTGGCGTGCGTACCTAGGATGAGAAGAACGTCAGCTTGGTGTTAATGTAAGCGATTAACATCGGTTGATATTTAACTATCCCCCTAACTAATGAGGCCCTCCACGTTTCTCTCATTCCAGCAGTGAATGGTGGTTAGGACTTACTGAATAATAATATGACACCCTTTCTCCCACACAAGCCTCAGACTTCCAGGCTAATTCTTGTGATTAGAATGGGGGATAGAGGTATTATTTTAACGAAGATTTGCAAAATTTGGTATTTTGTCATACAGTAAAAATAATATTCATAAATGTTGTACAGCAAATAGATGAAACTAAATATTGAAATATAATTTGCTTTTAGGCAAAGCTTTCTTAAGTAATTTAAAGAGCCTTGTTTCATGGCTTCATATTATAAGCAGATTGCTACAAAAATTATATCATTTATAATGGCCGGTTTCACAATGTATTTTAACCATTAGTTTAGTGACTATAAGTTTAGATTGTGACTTTCTTTAATATTTTATTTATAACTATGCACATTCTAAACTTATAGTTAGTTAACTACCGGTTAAGTAACGATAACTAGCTATAGTGAAACAGTTAAACTGGATCTAAGTAAGTTTCAACGATCATGCATCAAATTAAGTTTCTGTCAATAATCTGAGGTATTAGATAGGGGAAATCAGGTAGATGTGATCTACACTGATTTCTCTAAAGCGTTTGATTGCCTCGATCATGATTTATTAATTGAGAAACTTAATTTATTCGGCTTGTCTGTTCCTCTTTTGAAACTCTTCCAATCTTATCTTAGCAACAGATCACAATTTCTACAATACCGAGGTCATCTATCAGTTATGTTTTCTCAATTATCGGGAGTCCCACAGGGTTCTATTTTTGGCCCCTTACTCTTCGTAATATTTATTAACGACATTACTCAAATATTTGATGTAAATTTTTTACTTTATGCTGATGACCTAAAGTTATTTCTTGAAATCAATTTTGTTACTGATTGTGCGAAACTGCAAGAAAACCTAAATAATTTAAATGTTTGGTGTGAGATTAATAATTTATTTTTAAATGTAAGTAAGTGCAATGTTATGTCGTATTCTAGGTGTAAAACCACTGTAACTTTTTCCTATAAACTTGGTAGTACTGTTTTGAATAGAGTTAATAGATTCAAGGATTTGTGTGTTACTTTTGATAACATACCGTCTTTTGACGAGCACATACAGCTGACTTGTCAGTCTGCATTTAAAAGCCTGGGTTTTGTTCTGCGTAATTCTAAAGACTTTCGAAGTCTGAAAACTATAAATTTACTCTACTCCACATTTGTTCGTTCTAAACTGGAATATGCCTCCGTTGTTTGGAGCCTTATTTATAACACACATGTAACTCAGTTAGAAAGAGTGCAGCGAAGATATTTAAAAAACTTACACTTCATTACACATGGAGTATATCCTCCGCAAGGTGTGCCTCAAGAAACATTTCTATCCGAATTTAATTTAAAGAGTTTGCATCAAAGACGTGTAATGTATTCAGTTACATTTCTTTATAAAATTATTAACAATTTAATAAGTTCTCAGTCTTTAGTCTCAAGAATTATATATCGTGTACCTAGACTGAATTCTAGAATATATAATAACCGTGTGCTATATTTGCCCATAGCACGCACCAACTTACTTTCTACGTCACCCTTTTATCAAATGATTTCAAATTACCAGCTGTATGAAGATCAACTTGATATATTCTCATGTTCAATTAATTTTATAAAAAGAATGTTTGCTTAGCTGCTATTTGCATGTTTTCTTTGTTTCTTTTTTTTATGAGCGTTTTTTGTGTTTATACTTTGGTACCTCCCAACTTGTAGTTCCTTTAAATTTAGTTGTATTTATACTTGTCATGTTATGTTTATAAGTGCATCATCGTGTATTTTATATAGTTTTAAGTTTTCTGTTCTATGTTTTCCTTATCCTGTAACTGGTACTTTTGTCCCATTGGATATTGTAACTGAAATAAATAAATAAATAAATAAGAGGGCGTCTCAAATGAATGAAATTTGATTCGTATTATTGTATATATAAATAATTTTAAAATAAATATACAATTTATATTTTCCATTTAATCATTCAGAATAAGTAAAATTGTACTTATGTAGTGTTTTGATTAGGTGTAGATTATGTATGTAGTGTTTGGCTACATATAAAGTTTGAAGGGTTATTTTTGAATATTTCGTAGTTATTATTTCTTTGTTAACCAGATTAATCTGAGAATGAACTAAAAAGAAACTTAATAGATCATTTTGTTACAGACATCTACAATGCACCATTTGACCATAATGAGACAAAGTAGTACCTTCATAGATGGTACAATAGATCGAAGAAACCCTATGGAATGAAAGGTCTCCTGACTCCTCTTCATTGGAATATTTAGAAATGTAGTTTTAAAAAAAAATGGTCAACATTGTAAGTAAAGAGTAACTTCAGGATGTTCAACAATCATCATAGAAGGCATAGATCACATCATAGCAATTGATTAAAATGCATATAAAATCAGAGGATATATTTCCCTATAAATTAAATCAGTTGATAAGAAAATGAAAAATGCTAATTTTTGAAAAATGCTAATATATGTGAAGGTATAAACTCTTCATCGATATAAAATAAATTTTTGAGTGGAAATAGTACATTATTAAAGAATATATGTTTTTTCCACAAATTTCTTTATTTCGCAATAATATGTAGTATGGAGCAGCACCATCTTTTACAGCCAAACATTTTTAATATCTAAAATGTTCAACTCGGAGCCGCTTAATTAAATTTTCAGCGTTTCAGTGAATTTCAGATATTATATTAAGGATGGACTTTGACATCATATTTTTATATAGGTTTACATACAAATTTTGAAAGCACCGTTAAAAAAATTACGCGTGTAGCAGAAACAGAACGCCTGTCATTCAATTTAATAAAGGTTGACTACAGGTTGTAAACAATTTTAAATTTAAAGTCTAACGATATTGAAACAAGCAAAATAATTACAGTCAACATTGTCTAATTTTCCAGGCCAGTTTTCTAATTTTCCAGGCCAGTTTTCTAATTTTCCATATACTTTTTCAGGCACGTAGGTATATATTACTAACCATATATATTTCTTTTTAACCAATAAAGAACCCGTAGCTATCTACTGGCAACCGATTTACTATATTTAATGTTCCTTTTTCGCAAACGGTATCTTGAAGGATAGTCATAAATTTTTCTTATTATTCGCCTTGTTTTGTCCTGTCATTAAATTACAGTAAAATACAGTAATCCTAAATTACCTAAATTACAGTAATCTTCGTAAATATTACTATCTACAAAATTTCACTGGAAAGGAAGGAAAGGAAGGTTCATTTTTTTTGTCAAAGCCTGAAGTTAACATTATATATAAATTCCTAAATATTTTTATATTCATAAGAATTCTACAGCCTACACTGTATTGCATTTTGTATATTATTACAAACAATTATATATTTTGTTCTTATGTATCTTTTGTTACTCTTATTTATTTGGGTATGACCACCACTGAAAATACAAAAAATTAATAATCAACCTCTGATCAATGAAAAGTTGTTTTTTTTTTCAAATATTTTTGCCTAATCAAGAAATTTCATACTAAAAAGCAGATTAATAATATAGAGCATTAAACGCATCACTTAAAAACGTTGGGGTTTCGAAAACTTATCCGTGTTCGTTATCAAAACTTTGAGTATCACTGACGTACATCATATTATGACAGTTTGTAATTTATTTTGTTTATATACTTCCATGGGCATATTGGATATTAGTCGATTTTCATTATATTTTGATTTAACTCGTCTTTCAAAATTGATAACCAACTGCTATCAACATTTACGAGAATATTGGATACACATTTGTCTCCATTTAACAAAATAATTGTCCCGGATTCTTTAAGTTTTCTTTTTATATTATTTTGTTCTTTATCTTAAATTTTAACTAACTCCCATTGGACCCTATGGCCACTTTCCCAAGCGTGTTCACCAATTTTTGACTTCAAATTATCTTCTTTTTGTTCTCCGATCCGAACATTAGAGGTCTTGATGTTTCACCCACATAATTATTACACTCACATGGTACACTGTAACTGGAGTATTTTGAACTTTGTAAATTATGTTTTGACCAAGTCTTTGATAAAATTGTCCGTAAAGTATTATCCGTTTGAAGAACGTTCTAATTTCGAACATATTATCAATTCTTCGTAATCTTTCAAATAGAAAGTATATTATATGGAATTTTTAAGGTAGGTATACGAAATATTACTTTGTTGTATTTGGTTGTTTTTCTTATTTTTAATGGGTGCTTCAAATGTTCTATCAACAAAACTTTCGGGATTCTGATTATTAATTAACACATTTTTTATAAATCCTAATTCGTTTGGTTAAAATTTCATCTTTTGAAAATATTAATTAAGCTCTATCATATAAATACTTAACAACACCTTTCTCCATGGCAATATTATGATTTGAATTAAAATATAATTGTTTATTTGTATGAATAGGTTTCCAGAAAACACTTGTTTCATATGTGTTACTGAAATTGTTAATGTAATGTTAATTCTGGATTGTATTTGCCAGATAACTCAAAAATATAAATGCGGAACAAATGCAAGATTAAACCAAGTAGGTAGTGAAGTTAAGACTCACCCTCAGTCCAGTTGAGGGAGGCCACAACTTTTTCTATAATTTGCGGTGCGTGATCAGCTAGCTAGCATCCGGCATTCGCGGAAGTCAAACTAATAATCTGCTTTTTAGTGAAATTTCTTGATTAGGCAAAAATATTTTTCAAAAAACCAACATTTGACTGATCTGTCACCGCAGAGGTTGTTTATTATTTTTTTGTATTTTTCAGTGGCGGAATAATATCCAAATAAATAAGAGTAATTAAACAATGCCACACATAAACACTTTCATCTCCTTTCTTCTAGCGTTTCTTTTTGTCTTTCGTATTTTAGTGTTGGTTCATATCCTACACGTCTGTTCTCTAATTGGGTAACCTCTGGAGCAGGACAAAATGTACTAAATAAATAACTAGATTTAGATCTCTTACTCGGAGACAATTTTACTACTAGTTTCTAATTTAAAACTGTTTCGCGGAAGCAATTAATGGTAAGTAGTCTTGACAAGTTACATTCCAGGAGATAAGGATTAACAATTTGTCTTCCATTGACTAATTTCAAGTTTTTACTATGATAGGGATTGTAATAGCGATTTCTCACTTATGACTGTGAGCTTAATGCTGATGGACATGTGATTACTTGCATAGATTAATTTATGTGACAACATATCAGTTCCCTAAAAAGTAATATTTAGATAGATTAAAAAGTTATATCTTTGAAACAATACTTATAGGTACTGAAAATACTGCCTAATTTATTCGGATTCATTCTTGCAATTTTGTATGCGCTCGGCTACGCTACGCTTCGCCTCGCAAAATTGGCTCGCCGAAAAAGTGATACTTTTAAGCCTAATATAACAATATACTATATTATTACTTCTTTATTGCTTTTAAAGCCATGGAACTAAAGTTTTACTTACTACTAGAGGATACAACGAAAACAAATTTAACAAAATAGAAGAAAGGAAAGTTAAGAAGAAATGAGAGGAAAAAATGATTAAATGAGTGCCAAAGCGAAGCAGAAGCCTCTTCTTCTTCTCTTATCACCTTTCTCCGTCTTCCTCCCTCCGCTCACCTACAAGATGAAGGATACCACGATATACGCACTAAGGGTACCACCGTGATATCTTACACTTGCGATTTAAGTATGTGTATTCGTCATATAAATAGTTGAAAATTATGTTTACTGTGCCAATTGATGTATTATCTAAATATCTACAACAGTCATCAGCTTAAAGTCAAAGTCACTAAAGTTCGACTCGCTCTCTTTTGTACAAACCTCATTTCACATATAGCACAAAAAGGAACACCGGTGGAGATTTTAAGCTGACGAGAGTTGTACGAGTGTCCAGATTGTAATAAACTATTGCTATTAACTCAACTATAGAGAATTACCCCTAACTAATAAGATTTAACGAGAATTTTTATTATTATTATTATTATTACTATTATTATTATTGTATTTTTGCGCATCATCCACTTCTCACTTCATCAATGGTTTATTTTTCTTGTAGACAGATTAATACCAAGTCTAACAAGAAATTATTTTTGGTTTAGAAACGATCTTATTATATTACATGTATGAAGTATGGCTACTTTTTGTGGTTGAGTATATACACTTTCTTCTAGGCTAACTCGAGTCAGGTGATCTATGAATGAGTGTGGAGTGACATCCATCATCGATATAATGAATGGACTTATATATGACATGAGCTTGTTTCAGTTTCCATATTCTTTCAACTTCTATTGCTAATTACTGATATTTCTCTTTCTTTTCTGTAGATTTTTTTGCTATTTTGATCAGATGGTATTGCCACATCATATAGATAAGGTACGGGACCCTTTTATTTTATATTGAAGTGTTATCTATGGTCTATTATGGGCTACTGTTTTATCAGACTGTATGGTTCAGCAGCTGTGGTTAAGTCCCAGTATAATTTATAATATTTGTTTTTTATTATAGTCGGTGGTGAATATTGGTAGTACGCTTGAGACTCCGATTGCAGGTTATATCGCAGGGCACCCTGCTGAATAATTTTTGCCATTGCAACCTACGATTACCATTACTATTACGATTACTATTACTATTAGTCTAATTTTCTCTTTTCTTTTTGTATTTTGTATAATTCAAAAATAAAGGCATTTATCTATCTACCTATCTATTAGTACTACTATTACTATTACTATTACTATTACTATTACTATTACTATTACTATTACTATTACTATTACTATGACTATTATTATTACAGTTTGACGTTTATTATAAGTTGGTAGTATAAATTTCATTAGGGTTGCTGTCTATATTGAGCCGTTGTATAAGAATTTAATCTCGATAATGTTGCATAACTGTAGCTAAGCCAGAGTAATTTTAATAGACAGATGTAATAAATGGTGAATTAATGGTGAATTGTGAATGATGAACTTTATTGATGGGTAAATCATTTTAATCCGAATGAATGAAAAACAATATATTTTTCCATAAAACCAAGCGACGATTAGATATCGACCCACTATAGTTTATATTATTAGGTCATTCAAGACTCAAGTAGGTATCTAACATCAAATAATATTCGCTGAAATTAGTTTCCCAATTTCCCTTTCATATTTATCTCATTTTTATTAAGTCTACTATAGGAATCTACAAATTGATCAATAAGCCAAATTGGTAATATTTTTCTTTCATTTTGATTGGTAATATTTAGTTTAGGGTGTGCTTTAAAAACAAATATACCTGATTATTTAGATAATTAAATCTTTGGATCATATAGTATATATCAAAGCGGTGGTTCTTTATTATATTTTATTCATTAGCTTTAAGTATTATAACTTATATTCTGTAATTAATACAGAAATAGGAATCGGAGGGATATTTAAACATTAATGCCACTAATCTCATTCAATGAATAGTATATAACAGATTTAAAACAATGCAGTGTACATTCGTGTACGATGAAAGTGACTACATCAAAGTACAAAATCAGTATCGACTTAAAATAATATTTGTTGCAGATAATTTTTATGTATTACTAACGAAACAACTACACTTAATTTCAGGAGGAACGTAAAAAATACAAGGTGTGCATAGTAAACAAGTACCGCATATGTAGTTTTGGCAGTATTAGTACAGTTACAATTTATTTGTAATATGGTTATATAATTTTACCATATTTACCTATACACTGTAGTATAGCTATAAGGTTAGAACTAACTTAGTCTGGAAATAAGTCCGGGAAGAAAGCCATTGGACAAAACCGAACATGAAACAATTATTATAAAGACAGTAGAAACCCTCTACCTTATATTACTTACTACTACTATTTACTACTTAGCACTTTCAATATTTTGAACTAAAATGAACTAAGTAGTCATCATTTCGAATAATTTTTATTATTTTTTTTGTTTTCGCATTTAGTTTTCTGTTTATCAAACTATCTGTTCTGTAATCGTTATTCAATAAACAAAAACATTAAAAAAGACTATTTTTGCATGGCCTGCTATTGTATAGAATAAATGAATATTTTTTAATGTTTTAAATATCTAGAAAATCTCTTAGAGACAATTTATTAAAATGATATATTTTTGAAAACAAGAAAAGCTTTTTCCAGATATTTAAAATATGTTCTATTTCAAGAATCAAGCTTGCCATGTAATTGTGGTTTTAGATGCCCAATTATATTTCTGATAGCATATTCTGTATCTTCAAAATCCTAAAATCCGTATTAACGAAGTTTTTTTGTAAAACCACATATTAAGGAGTAAGAGGTTAGTTGAGAGTATACGTAAACACCCTGTACTTGTAAGCTGTGCTTCATACCAACGTTTTATGTTTCCGATTAAACTTTTAGATAATAAATTATTCAGAATATATTTTTAGATGCCGATCAAGTTATGTAAAGCTCCTGTATAAGCTTCAAAATGTTACATCAGTACTAGCACATATTTTAACCTTGAACGATAGGTAGATGAATATATTACGTAATTATAACTTCAACTAGAAAGTTCAGTTTGATGTTCCGACGCTTCTCAACGTGTAATTAACACATATAAAATTCAATTTTTATTCATGATTAATAACACGTTTTAAATAACGTGACAAGAAATGTCTTCCTATGTGCAGGGAGACGTCGTATTAGGTAGAAGTAGCGTTTAACATTTGGTTTAACCAATAGCTAATTAAATTAATGTAGATAAAACTGGCTCAGCTAAAACCATCCCATAAACATTAAAATAATTAAAGTTACGGTCCTACATAACAAATAACAACATTAAGAACTAATAACAAAGAGGAGGAAAATGTAGAACAACATCAATTTTTGGAGATGCATAAGTTCCGTAAAAAGTAGTTTAAGAGGGGAGCAGATGATTAATAATAATGAAATTATTTCAGCGTTTGCTGAAACTTTTTATTGAAGTTATTTATTCTACAAACAGTAAACAACTGAATATTACTAATGATAATATATAGTTAATGAATATAACTATCCTTCAATATAGTAAATCCGTCCCAGAATATGAATTAATTTGTATACCAGATGCATTAAATATCAAATAACTCAGAAAGTATGATGTTTTAGGTATAGAGCTGCCACAGTGGAAAGATGGCAGGAGGAGTCGCGCTTGGGAATGAAGTGAGCGTGGACTAGGGCCCTGATCCCGGACCTAAGACCGTGGATTGGCAGGAAGCATGGGCAGACGGGTTACCATCTAACCCAGGTACTTACTGGTCACGGTTCCTTTAGGATGTATATCTATGGTATTGGAAAAGTAGGAGACCCCGGCTGTGTATACTGTGGGGCAGAAGACACGGCCGAACGTACTATATTCTGGTGCCCTAGATGGGAAAGGGAAAGGCAAGAAGCGGAGACCAAAGTAGGGCAGCCTATCCGGGTTGAAACCATGGTAAACATAATGCTTCAAAGTCCAGGAGGCTGGAAGGCAATAGAGAAGGTGGTCGGAATGATTATGACCAGGAAGGAGCAGGACGAGAGGGACGAGAGAGGTTAGAGTCATTGGGCTGGTCACTGAAGTATGTTCACAAGAACGGTTCCGGTGACTGGTTCCTGGGAAAAGGGAGGGGTTTTAGTCGGAGTAGCGTCCGACACTATCAGGAGCGATAGATATCAAGATCCTGGTGCCAAGCGGTTTCCCCTCTCACCAAAAAAAAAAAAAAAAAAGTATAGAAAACCTATAATATCTATTTGGAAGACAATTAAATTTCTTGTCCGCTGAGAAAAAAAAATTGGCCTTTTTCTGTCCAAAATTTTGAAAATTGATAACCCTGGCCATCATCCTGTATAATATTTTAAAGTAGTTCGATAATCATCACGAACTATAATACCTGCAAGAGAAACATTTTTAATTGAAGGACCTAATAATGCTCTTGCAGTTCAGAAGATTTAATTTTTGATGACCTTAAGCATGAGCTTTATACTGAACTTTGACGGAGGTATCAATTTCGCAATGTTGTAGTTTTAACGTTATTTCCATTACATTCTAACCATTGATGCATTCAGTACAAGTCATGTTAGAACTAAAAGTTAAGTAATCTTGAGAGGGGTTGGAAGCTTTAGTGTGAAGATAACACTGACGTATTTTTCCACAAACACCAAAACACTATACTGCACTCAACGCGCGTTTCACCAAACACGTTGGCATCATCTGTTAACCCTAGAAGGTTGGCAAACCTATATTAACACTATGTCCTATTTACACCAAAACTATTATTACCGTTCAGTTGACCGTTGTTGTTTAGTTAACATTGACAGAGTGCCAATCCCATACAGCCCGCTTGATTTGTTAGTAAATCATGATTCACGGAATCATAACAATAGTTTTGGTGTAAATAGGACCATAGTGTTACCATACGTTTAGTTTTAATCTTCTCCAGATGAGCCAATTTGATTGGCGAAATGCGCGTCGAGTGCATTATAGCGTTTCGGTATTATGTGGAAAACTACGTCAGTGTTAAAAGCTAGGTAAATAAGACGGGTTTCAATAAGAGCAATCATAGGTATTTAGTCATACAAAAATTACAATCGCAACAAAAAATATGTTGTCTTCTGTTGATATTTTTTTCTTATTTGGTATGGCAATTCCTGAACAAACAGCTACAAAATTGAGGTGGGGGTACGTAAAGAGTGAAGTTATCTTAGGAAGTTATGAAACGCTAGAATTACCTAACATTATCGCCTAGAACTACGCATATATCGGCATGTTGTTAAAGTGCATACCCGATAAATTAAACCCATCTACGTCGTAGGTGGAAATGTCTTTCGATCCCTAGGCGGCTTCTTTTTCTATTGTTCCTCTTTCACAATGTTTTAGTCGGAGTGTTAATTAAATTCGGTGATGATAAATTCCAATTTCCTTTTACAGAGGCTAACGAGCACTGCATAAGAGATATTGGGTGTTGAACAAGGACTTTTATTACAATTAAGGTTGATTACATGAAGATATTTTGTCACTCCCATATTAGTTAATTTTATTTCTCTACATATAAGGCTCTCTTGTTAACTTACATTATATTGCAAGTAACAATGCTAATGGAATTAATATCACAAGAGGCCAGTAATAAGTAGGTCATTATATATGTCGAGGTCATGGTCACAGATTTTAATCTCATGTGTTTAAGATAAGGTGATAGGTTTTCTATTGTTACGAATTCATTGGTGATTTTTTCATAGAATATTTTCTGTTGAGACGAAGAAATAGATTAGCTTTAGTATTAATTAGCAATGGAAATCGAAATGAAAACATGTATTTCGAAGTTAGTGGTTTTAGCGAGACATGCTTCAATCCTTTGTGATTAATTATATTTTTCTTCATAGTCTTAAATTGAAGTAAACATAATTGAAATGAAAGGAAATGAGTCTCAGAATTTACCAGCTAGTATAGTAAAGTAAAGTTTTCAGTGCGGATTACACTGAAAAAATAGTTAATTGTGAGTTTCCATGGTCGAGAAATTATGAATTGTTTTTAAAAAAAATTTATTCACAACCATATATGCAATAAGTTTATTACTGACTTTTTAGAAGTTTGAAAATTAGTCATTACTAACTGTTGCTACTGTCCAGGTCGGGAAGTGATCACTTTCCACCCAAGGGTGGAAAGTAAAACATCTGAAAGATACGTGATGTTTGTATTTTGAGTGACGTTAATTTTGACAAGGTATCAATCATCAGAAAAACCCTTATATTTTATATTTATTTATATAGAATCAGTTTACAATAACAATAATTTTGGATTTTGGTTTTTTAGCAAATACTAAAAAAATAATCAACTGCTGTCAGTGTGACAGTCAACAATTTATGCCCCCTATATTAAATAATAATGTCAGCGTCATAGAAACGGATTTTCAGTGTCTTCTAAATTGAAAAGTAGTATGAAAAAATATGAATGAATAAATGGAGATATTCCCGTTTTCCCGTTTTTTTATAAATGGTTGTGAATAAAATCGTATACATACCTCGGCGGAAGGTTTCATTCCTGTCTCGCGCTATAGCTTACCTCGGTGCTACGCACCTCGGTTATCTAAACAGCGCTCGACAGTAATGAAACATTTTCCGCCTCAGTATGTAATATACAATGCGCGCTTTCGTAAATTCAACATTAAGATGTGATGGGTCCAAAAAACGAGTTCTGATTAGTTGATTTGAAAAATTCTGTTTTTTGATTGGTCCTACAGGATCCATCACATCTTAATGTTGAATTTACGAAAGCGCGTTATTACTTTCAATATATATCCCTACACTCTAATGGGGCGGGCGAATTTTGCCATTTAAAATTTCAGTAGAACTCTGAACAGGGGATTATTTACCAATTTCTTAAAATTAATAAGAATAAAACAATAAAACATTATATACAGAAAAAACTTTGTTAAAAATCAAGTATCAGATTGATTAAATTCAGCCATTTGTACAAAAAACTAAAAAAATATGTTTTGAAATTTCAAAATATTTTATAATTCATATGATTAATAGAATATTTTGACATTCATTCTATGTAAAAAATATTTTGAGAAAAAGAAATACATATTATTTTAGTTCGCAGTCAAAGGCTTCAGCTGAGAACGATTCAAAAGCTTATTAAAGGCAAAGTATTATAAAGATATATTTCTTACTTTGTTATTATAATTTTAGGAGAATTATATTCTGTAAAACAATTGACACGACATTGTTTTCATTCAATGTTTATTTTAAGTGCAAGTATTATCTATACATACATAAAAAGAAAAATCAATTTATTTAAACGTCGTAAATCACAACCCCATCCGGCTATTTCTACCTACCCTAAGTAAGTATATAAAAAATAAATACTAATAAGAAAATTAAAATAATTACCAATAAGTAAAATGGATGTCCTACATGTCACGGTAACGTTATATTTAAAACAAATAAGTAATAATATAGCGAAATTATTGACACATACAGGTTCTTGACTTATAAGCCAAACATTTTTGGCATACCTTGTATAGTAAACTGGTTTATGTAACAAATCGTCTTCCCCCATTTCCATCTCAGTTTTAAAAAAGGCATTTACAATGGCAATATAGCTTTCTACAATGTCAAGGGACTTTGATCGATTACCCATAAACGATTCAATGCTTACGAATTTGACGTAATATGCTAATAGCCGAGGGTCTAAGTTTCCCCCAAGCGCAAAGTAAGTAAATTTAACTTATCTCCTCGATTAACCCAAAACGAATATTGTAGATGAAATTGAGGTTTATTACATTGAGAAAACCAAGTGGTCTTACAAAATATAAACGAAATAAACATTTCATTTCTATATTACTTTTGTGACTTTCTTATAATATGATTTATTTTTCAGAACAAATGGATTAGTGATAGATAATACCGGTAATACTGATATTTTAATATATGTGCCATTATGTTAATAACTGTTAGCATTGTTTTATATTATATATATGTGGACTGTATTTTATTTATTTACTTTGTATAAAAATACAGTTTCTCTATGGCAGTTGCAGTACCGACTCACTACTCTACAGGAGCACAAGCTCAACGGCAATAAGAACGCAACCCAGATTATATGAACAACATAAAATGCTTTAAAGAGCCAACATAAGTGTTTATTTCAAATTTTTATTATATTTTTTTATTTCTGTTATATAACGTCGCTGCATTTCTGCGACTAAGACCAATCACCGACCGTGTGATTTGTAAACTGATAATGTTAGGACAGTTACCTCAACAAATTATTATCCATAATAGTACATTTTTGATACTAGGCTAATATGCTCCTTCAAACTAAAATGTTTGGCTAATTTTGTTTATAATTTTGACTGGCTAATTTACTGCAAAAGATCGCCACAGGGGACTCCCTACAGTTTAGATGATTGCAATACCAAGAGATCTATTAACTCTGTCATCTTTAAGAGACTTACCATCTGAAGTAACATACCTACAAACTAAAGTTATGCTCAATAATAGAAAACGAGGTCATTTCTGTTTTTAGACTATTTAATAATAGTACATTTTTCGTACAATAATTGGATATAATGTTAACATATTTCCTACCCTTAATAGACAATTGAGTAATATTTTCGACTTGTATAGCAGTAGTTGTGTCATCAACGAAAAGTGACAAGATCCGACTGTAAAAATGATCTTTTAAATCATTCATAAAAGTTATAAGTAGTAACGGACCCACTACACTTCCTTGAGGAATACCCATAGGAACCAATCTATAGTCAGACATTATACGGTCACTATTTCCTTTGACAAGAATTATCTGACAAAATTCACATAAATAAGATCTTCCTTTAGTATCTTCAATAAGTATCTTCCTTATTTCTGAAATTTTTATATACGTAATTATTAGAAAAAATTGTCGTAATTCGCTAATCACTTTTTATTTAAGGTAACCATATTCGTAGTAAATTCAAAGCTCGCAATTTTAAACAATGTTAAAGTTACAGTACACATTACAGGAAGGTAAAACTTCCAACCATCAAACCCAAAATATTGAGAAAACAAGTGATTTCTTATATTTAAAATCAAATATAAATCTTAGGTAGGTTCCATCTTTTATCGATATTCTGGTGCAATCAAATATGCATTAGATGATTTATAGATGAGAAATATATGCTTAAAGTCAGCCCCGCTGACATTAAAAACAGCGTTGAGTTGGTTTGTTTATGATTTTCTCCATTAATGTAAGATTTTTCGCAAGGTATTTATCACCAATAACTTTTTGTACTGAAAGTTGGATAATCAAAATATTTGTTTATTACATTTTATTGATATTAAGAGACATGGGTTAAACCGTGACACGACGCTCGTTCAGTCATATTTTTATATTATTTGACAATATTGTTTTTAAGTTACAAAATATTAAAATTTTTACATTGGAATATTCGCTCACATTAGGGGTATTTACTTGGTCCGAGTTCATCCACCCTGTCAAGTCACGAAATACTAGCAAAATGGAGTCATTCTGTACCATTACAAAATACGTCCGATCGTTTGTTTGTACGATTTCGGCAAAATGACAAAAACAAATGTAACATGCACACTTCATTACACAGGAAATAATAGAGAGTTATCAGAGCAATGCACGTTTTTACGTTACGTTATCTCTGTTTTCTATCAACCCTTCGGCTATTACCTATGCAAGAAATAACCTTGGACTTCTATTACGTATTCCACGCAAGTCTTCGCCAACATAATGTAGCCACGTTTGCGAAACTACCTATCGGTTTCGGAGAATAAATTTGTAGAGATAACACGCCGGTTTTTACCTTGCGTGGTGTATTTATAAAAACCCAAATATATTTTCAGGGAGAGGTAAAATATTCAGTAAAATATTGGTATTGCATCCATAAATTCTTTTCCAATTTTAAACACATTTATAAAATGTGAGAAAGTGTTTCAGCAACTTTGTCAATGAAATTGGTGGTGAAAATTAGTCGAGAAATCACTCCAGGTCATCAGATATCAGGATCAATCAGACATTTTCACTTTGAGAAAAGAAGATATTCTTAAACACAGAGATGTAATCAAGTTGCGGTATGAATTATGTATTATTAATATTTTAGACAATAAAATATTTAGCTCTAATATTTCTATCATTTGTTATCGACTGAAGTAAGCTGCCACCAATAACGTTTCAAGCCATCTTCATAAAAGACATTTTCATAAAAAAAATTCTGTGAAACCTCAATCTGACTACTCTTTATGGAAACAATTAGGATGATGCGGTTGCATTCGCGAATCTAAAACTCTCAGATCTCACCATCGCCTATCTCCGAAGCCTCAATCTGCACTAGAGAGCACCTAGAATCATCCGTAAATCTGTGGAAGTTGACAAGTGTCTTGTTTAAATGAGACCTCGTCGGTCAACTTCGAGCAACATGGAAACCTCTAAACCCTAAATACACATCATCAACATCCCTCCGGTATCTCCATATATATCAATAAGTCTATAGTAATCACACTCAGCCAGCATTCACAATTCAGTAACCACAGTACAAAACCTTCCACTTCCACCACCACAGGTGGTGGAAGTGGAAGGTTCCACTACAAGGGAAGGACTACAATAATACCGCACCCCGACATTGGATAAATCCATCAACCTAAGACTTATTCCCAGATATACAGAAAAACAATGCAACATATAAACTGTACCCTAATAGATCCACTAACCCCTAAATCCCCTATCGATCCCGTACATTCATCCCTCAGTCCTCAACCCATCCTGCCCTGAAACAATAACAAACGCAATGTTCCTAAAAGTGGACAGCCTCTCAAAAACAGACAGTCAAAGGCCGTTCGTCCACCATTTCCACCAAACAGATCACTCTGACGCGTAGGCATATTCAGGCTACCCACTCCTGTTATTGTTGAAATAGAGCCACTTTTATGCCAAAAGGTCATATCCAATATTGTAGATGTTTATAAAATTTAAGGACATATCGCAATCGTTTTATTTAATTTACTTTTAATAAATTAGTGGATATATTCCACTAATTCATTGTGAGTTATTAAATAAAAGTTGTCAATCAATCGTAGTTGATGTTAATTTCTTTTACACAAGGGGAACAACTACATTTTCTTCTATATTTTCCAAAAAATCTTTTGTTAACTACTTTGCAGAACGCAGAGACTACAGAAAATTCCTACTTTAAAGTACATTGAACTTACCTTCCTATTTCTCCTGATCATTTTTAGCCTGTACTCGTATCCACAAACTTATCTTTCCACCATAACTTAATCTAATATTAATTTATTATGTTTACATAAGTATTGTGCTAACTAAAAATATTGCGGGTATAAGTTTTAGCTGCAGCATCTGGGAAAAATGATGTTTTTATACTACTACTGATTTTATTAACAAGATAACGGGCCAGGGAAGTATTTATAGCAATTGTATTTAGTACAAGTTGTAACTAATTCTCATGGTTGTTAATATTGAATTCTTATGGAAAACAATATATACATAATTATAAAATACAAAATTGAAACTGACATATTATTGTTATATGATGCAATTGGTACATATTTGCAATTTATATCTGTTATTGCTTCATTAATTTCCTTTAGAATACGTGTTTCCATTATGATTCAATAATTCTATATTTAGCAGTAAATACATCTCATCTAAAATATACGCATCTGAATCATCCTTCTTGCAGAAATCGATCGAAACGTATTCTCGCTCCATCGACCCTCACCACTTTCTTTTGTAAATAGAAAAACGAGGAGGGAAGCTCCCTTCTTGTGAATATCATAACAAAAAGTTCCTTCACAGTAAACTTAATATATATTTTCGGATGCAGGAAACTTATACTACTAGTAAGGTACTGCCTTTCAGTAGTTACTGCATGTTTTAACATGTATGTTTAAATATATTTATAATTGCGGACTGGTATCAACTTTATAATATTTGGTATTGGGCAAAGTAATAAAGCATTGACTTTATATTTCATATTAATATACTTTTTTAATTTAATTTATAATATATAATATATAATATATAATATATATTCTATATATATAAATATAAACTTTAGTCATCTGAATTTATCCGATAATGCACTAGATTTGCGGACAAAATGAGTTATTATGTGAACACTTGATAGCCACTTCGATATGGTGCTTTATCAAAAAATTTCGTTTTCACTGAGTTAGTGATTTCACTGTAAATCGTAAAACTTTTTATAAAAGTGGAATAGATTTGTCATTTTATGCTATTATCGTATTTGGAAACCAAAGGCCGGCCAGGAAGACCGAATAATTATATAACAAACTCATTACAAGGAACATGTAGGGACATGCAGGTCCATTGCCAACTACGCAATATGTACCACTGACACGAACAAATCTAAGAAACTGGTAATTATGGGTAATTCTCTATACATGTTTGATGATGTAAAGTCTGCCTTTTATGTTAAAATATTTATAAATAAAATAAAATATATAAAATAAAATACTAATTAAAAACAGCTGTACTTATAAATGTTCACGTTACAGTCTTATACTCTATACTATGGTGGAATTCGCGCCTGCTAAAATGGTGTTTGTCAATTTTATATTAAATTGCTTTAAGTGTGAGTGTTGGTTGCGTTCTCTCAAGCAAGATATAGTGTAACTTTTAATTGAGTACTTTGCCACACTTCCGAAAATATAAAAAATGTTAACCCTGCTCCAAAAGGTGGTAAAGGTAAAAACTAGTTTTGCTTAATCAAAAAGTAAAATTATTATAGTTTTACTATGAATACCTATAAGTCGACCTTCAAATGTTTCTATTATGTTAATATTTGTATTTATTAACAAATAATTAATTAAAGACTTCAGTCACATATACAAGTATATAGTATCACGTATCACATATATAAAGTAAAAAATGTATAAATGAAAATAGGACAGGAAGAAGGTGAGATCCACTGCCCCCTGTTCTACATCTTCGCTCTCTCAAGAAATTAACACAATACACTAATCCCAGGTCACTATTTACCAAGTTTGTGCTGTAATTATGAATTAGATGATAATTGTAAAAATAGGATCACAGGATATTTTTAAAGCGACAGAAATTTTAATTTACTTTAATTTTCTTGTTCTCTAGCAATACTGCATACAAACAGACGTAACACATTTCTTGAAAAAATCGATATCGCAATTACCTACGTTCATTAATAAAATATTACAATGAACATCGTGTTACCCCAGTTCCTAAAGACTCCCCGAAACGGTGGAGTTTATAAATATAAACTAGCGTAACTATAACTCAACGACTGACACAAATATGTGGCTCGCGTGTTTTCCTCGGTAGGTAATTCTGAACTGCTGTAATTCCTTTTCTAATATTGATTTAACACTATATGACCGCATTACTGGAGCCCCATGAAGGTAGGTCGGTCGATAAATTTCCAACAGTTTTAAATAAATTACAACCCTTTAGTTTCATAGCAAATATCTTATCGCATTGTAAATTCGTCCTATGGTGAAAATGGGACGTTGATTCAGAGAATTGACTATTATAGTAGAAGTACAAATTAACTAATTAATGATTTCATTTTACGCAATTTTATCCACTACAAGTCGGCACATTCTATGGTTCTGCAATGCAAATCTGTAAATAATTTGGTACTTAGACTTACTTAAGCCGTAATTTAAAATTACAAATTTATTATAACAAAAATTAAACTATAAATAATATGAATAGAAATTTGGACACTATTGAAAAATAAGACCATGTCATTTACGCCATGGAAACTAAATCCGGGAGGTCTAATAATCATACATGTCTAATCAGAATGAAGCCTCTCTAAAACAACATCTAATTATTCAGATAAAAGGTTAAATAAATAGAGTTGAAACATAAATAGCGGTAGAGCCAATGCCAAGTAATAAAATTGACAACGAAAACATACCCAACAAACTTGAACGCTGGACATATGTTTAATGTTAATCGAATTCATAAAATATACATGAAGAACATGATTTCTCAGGTCACAATAAACTATTTCTGTAAGGTAATCGAAAGTAATCCCTATTTCAAATGAAAATGTGTGTAACTTCTACAGGAGAAAAATATTGAAGAAATTAAAATGTATCGAGAATATTTGCAAGTCGATTGACGCCACCAAGATAAAACAAATTATTAAATAAAAATGTGAAAAAACACCTTTTGAAGATCTGAGGCAAATATCAGTAATATGAATGCAAATTTCACAAACTGATCCCAAAAAAGATTCATTTGGGTAAGAACTAAGGATGTTAAGACATTCGAGATACCTACTTTTGACAAAATAGTGGAAATAAAATTTCGACTAAGAAGCTTCTAGGAATGACAGTCTCTTACTTATTGGAGACTGTGGTGATACGATAATGCATAATTATCAGTGGCGTATATAATAAAAACGTTAAAATTAAACGAAGTAAGTTAAAGAACACCAACCTTGACAATATTCTATGATGAACTTGAGTTATCACTCCGTAAGTTTATTCAAATTATGAGAATTAATGATTTATTGCACATAAATTATTTACAAAAGTCAAGTTAAGAAGTCGAAGCGGATAAGATTTATAGCTATCCTGAAGATGAAGTATCTAAGTATCCGAATGTGATAATGAAACATATAATGGGCACACTCGCGGTCACTTCCTTCAGATCTCTGGAACTACTGGGAGATACATAAACAGAATCAACTAACGGTAGACGCAGACCAACAGTAAAACTTGTTAAATTGTTTGGTCACATTTAAAATAATAGAAATAAGTACAGGATAATGAAACATCTTGCCAGAATTATCATTAATAATACTAGTGATCTCGCAGCGTTGAAGGCATAAAATTTCAACGACGACAATAATAATAATAATAATAATAATAATAAAAATAATAATAATAATAATAATAATAATAATAATAATAATAAAAATAATAATAATAATAATAATAATAATAATAACAATAATAATAATAATAATAATAATAATAATAATAATAATAATAATAATAATAATAATAATAATAATAATAATACATTTCCCCCTCATTCTAATCACAAGGATTGCCCCGAAAGTCTAAAACTTGTGTGTGATAGGGGCGGCACACTATTATTTCGCGGCCCGCATTAGTGCCTCAGGAACGACTTCGGTTGGTAAGCCCTAACCACCATTCAGTGCTGGAATGAGGGAAACCTGGAAAACTTCATTAGCTGGGGGGACAATCAAACATCACCTGATTTTGATCTCTCACACTAACACCAACCTGACCTTCTTCCTATCCTAAATCCTATCTCACGGCCTCTGGGTTGAGCAATTGAGATACTAAACTATAAGCCACCGGCTCGCGTTCGATATTTTCTTTAATTATTTATCAATGGCCGAAATGAAGACTAAGGGACTCCGGATATACTGATAGTATATCCGGATCAGAAGTAATGATTGTGTTAAACGGATACAGGTGTATTATTTGACACGTAACGACTATTATATGATCAAACATTGTTCCCTTGAACACTGTATTATTTGTAGACAAAGTAAGTACAATTTACTCTCAACCACTAAGCCGACCCACCAGCACGTGCTATATTGACCTAAAATCGAAATATCGTGGCTTCTAACTTATTCCATTAACCATAATGGCTAGCTACTATACTCAATTATTTATTATCATCTAAAAAACGTGCTTCATTAAAGTTTTAATTAACTCATTACTATGATAAATATTATATACACACAGTTCGTAAGCACGGATAGTAAATTCTAAAAGATATAGATGGATCGGTGCAAAGATAAAAGAAACAGATGAGACGACAGTGTCCCTATTTTTTTTTTTAAATTTATACGCAATCGTGTGAATTTTTACCATTAGAAGATCAATGTACAAAGTATTTTAAATAATTAGATTATATTAAAATCGCGATGAATCTAGTAGGCACGCTATTTCTCCTTATCCACTTATTCTTTTCAAATTGTAATTGAATGAAGATTTTATAATTTCATTAAATTATCTAAACTATCTTAAATTTATCTAAACCGTCTATAGTTCATTGAGATGTGTGTATCTGTATTTGTCAGATACGTTGCGGAAAATGGAATGTGAATTAAATATTACATTGTATTTAAACTAAAGAAAAATATGATTTCTAGCAACATGAGAGAAGAAACTAATCTACGAGTATTAGTGTTCGTCATAGAAATATTTTATGCAATGCTTGTAGTTCCGTATTTTAAGTAAAACTAGGTTAAAACTAAAAGCTTCTATAAATTCAGCTTGTTTATTACTTTATTCTTAAAACTTATGGCCATGGCCGGCTATAGAAATGACTTCCAATTAGCTTTAGTTTTTAAAGATATTTATTCTCCCAATAGGAAAACATCTATAAAACTTTAATAGCACATTAATGCTTCTTATTGCAAAAATAAATATTAAAACAATATAATTTCGGACAAATTACTTATTTAAATTCTTATGTAAGTATCTGTTAAAGATAATAAGATATAAAATATATCGCGGTCGTCCTCATTTATCCAATTTAATCCTAACCTCATTACGTGAGCCATTACCATAAAAATTCAATTATTACATTTGTCGCTATATAGGCTCGGATATATAAATCAATTAACCTTAATATTCCGAGAATTTAGTTCCATCGATTACGTACAGTTAGGTTTAAACAAATATAATTATGTAACAAAATTGAATGAAAGTATATTTGGTAAATAAACTAATATAAAAGAGAGTACATATGATAGTAGGAAAAGGATATTTCGTACTATCAATAGTTCTATTTTCTATTTTTATATGAAGAACATTATTAACTGTAGATATTTGTATTATCATTTTCCTTTAATATATCGCGGCGATAGCTGTCAGTTAGGTGCTGCGTGATAGCTTGTGACTAACAGAATGTTATGATTCATTGTTTCTTTTGGGATTACACCACCTATAAAATAACAAAAGCAGGAAACCAGAATCATACAAATTAAATATTCAAAAAGCAGTATCAAGGCAAACTTCTAAAGTTTGCACCAAAAAGCCTTTGTATAATATGCAATAAAATAAATATTTATGTCTAAATAAAATAATTATTGTATATAATAAGATTTAAAAGAAATTAAACACTTAATAGCTAACTTTTTTCTAAACGTTGCAAATTAATCCTCAATTCATTGACAGTAGAAAGTTTGTATGATAAGAAATTGGTAAATTGACATTTTTTGACACTACACTTTGAATATTTAATTTGAAAGTTCTAGTTTCCTCTTTTTATTATTTCACTGGTGGTGTAATCCCAAAAAAGACTACAATGAATCATGAAAACGCACCATAAGAATATTTAGAAATTCTTCCGCCAATTAATAAATAGATTGATATATTCACCAATATGTAACTAGGTAGTCGTCAATAGGTATAGAAGTAATAGAGAGCCTCAACATCAGTCAGCAAATGTTCATAAAGTTGCAGTTATATTTTGAATATTAAAATTTAAGTTTTCATCTTATCTAAGATAATTTATAAAACTGTTTCCTCTCCATTAGAGATTGCTCAAGAAGTATATCCTGAAACTGACAATTTGGAGGGTGTCAATGCAAAATTTACCTTGAAGCTTGTATACTATTTCATAAATTTACTTTGTAGTTAAAGTGAAAAATCATATTTACCACATAACGGTAAATGTGTTTATATAGTATAATTAATTGTATTTAAATGACGCGGTCATTTACTATTTTAGATATTGTCAATTATCATTTATCATGCATTATCATACCACCGATATACATAAGTATTGTATATAAATAGTTATAGCAGTATAACAAACAAGTTATAGTATGTAGCCTATACTTAACAAATTCATTCATCCAAATGCAAGAAAGACCCTAGTGAGATATGTTTCTTCTTACAGCTAAAATGATCTGAAGATTACTTCGTGCTATAGTAATTAGTTAAGGAAAAATTAGCTATTAAAACGCTATATTAAAATATTGAATTGTATATTTGATCAGGCAGCAATGAAAATTCTTATAACATTATATAACACATAGCAACTAAATTCGAGGAAAGAAATTTGTCTGTTAATTAACTCACTTAATTGGTGACTTTAATGACTTAATTGGTATTAAGTGATATTGGTTCATCAAAGAACGTAATTATTCTACAGTTTTGCTGTATTTCTATTTCCATGGTATTATTTTACAGTTTCAGAGTCGTCCATCTTTCGAGGTAACGATCAGTGAAAAATATCTTTCTGAAATACAATAAAAACAGACTTTGAAGAGACCATACTTCGATTTTCGACGTACATATTTTTGCTTGGGTAGCTTCAAATTTTTTAATTAATATCTAATAGTAATAGAAAAATACTATCTTTATAATAAGATAAATACATAAAAATATATAATAAGATAGGACGAAAATGTTACGTATACATATGTTAGAATCTAGTGGTAGCAGTAGTTTTAAATTAGATGTAGCCGGTTTCTGTATTCACATTAATTGTTTTAATGTGAATACAGAATACAGAATACAGGACTTATATTGTTTATTAATTATTAGTATTAGCTTATTGTCAATTAAATTATTACACTTTTTGTTCAGATGGAACTCATCGCAGAAACCGATGCAACCACAATTAGTTATCATTAATTTAAATTGTTGATTTTTTAAGTAAAAATCATGCGTGTATTGGTCACTAATAATGATCACTGGATATGTAAAAATTGAGGTAAAAACTAAGTGTAGACCGTCAAATGGATTTTTTATATCGTCAAATAATAATAATATATTTTTCCCTTTTTTTCTTTTTATTGAATCTGAAACCTCAAGGAGTCTTTTAATACGACTTATTTTTATATCACTCAGAAAGTAGAGGTTAAATATTATTTATCAACAGTTGTTTTGTACGACACTCTTCAGCTTAAACTCACCACACTTCACGTCGTTCTCTCTTGTGCACGCCTCAGTTCACATACGAGTACAGCGAGAAAGGGAGCACCTGCAATGGTGGTGAGTTTAAGCTGATGAATATTGTATATTATTACCTAGTAAATTTCATCTAGATATAAATCATCTAGACCGTGTCTATATATTTCATTATAATGACAATTCATTCAATTATAAATTATAATACAATTTATTCAAAAAGATATTAAAAGTAGTAGGTAGTAAATATGGTGCCATTAAGTTTACAATATACAGGGCGATCCTTAACCTATATGCATGAACCTGGGAAATTATAGCTGAGGGCAAATAATGACTAATATTGAAAACAAATTTAGTAAAACATTTTTTGGTAGTGGTGAGAAACACACCGTAGTGCCCTCTTTGGGTCTTTGCTACTACTTGTCTGACAATTATTGTCAAATTGACAGACAGATAACGACCTGCTTTTCCGCAGGTGCCATTACAGCAGTGACCTCTATTGTGTTTAAGGAAGACAATCCTACTTATTTATTTGAAGGAGATGCCGAAAACAACTACTCCACGGCCAATGTGCCCCGACTGGCATTGCATTACATCGGCATCTCCATAGGAGTCATCATATAAGGGTATACATAGTTTTGACAATACAGCCCCCATTTTTTAAAGTAAATTATCCTTACGTTCTAATTTTAACTAAAAATATTTATTTAACCTTCCGTAACTGGCGCGCGGACTCACACTCCGCAATTATATGCTTTCCTAATTTATTTGAATTTTTCTCACTTCACCCCCCACCACTTTCAGTATTCCTCAAGCATGCTGCGATTGTTCTCTGTGCAACGTGAAACCTGCACAAGTGCCTTTGTTTGTTTTTGATACCTAATTGCGGAGTGAGAGTCCGCTGCTAGTAAAAATTACACAGATTTCTTGCAGTTACAAATTTGCAATTTTGGGTGATTTTTATTCTTATTTCACAAAAGGTAAGGAATATTGACCTCAAATTATTGTTTTTTGACTACTGGTTATACTATAGATGACATCCTAAGAGAAAGAACAAGAACAACTGCACATGCTGATGTTAGAGTGCCTCAATGAAAATGAGGGTACTGAGGAGGTACCAGACGACGACGATGAAGACAGTGAAGAGGACGTTGTAGAGACACAAGACTCAGAAGAGTAAATTGAAGACATTCCATATACCAAAGTGGTAGTTCGGCCTTCTCTAGAACCCCACTTTGTTGGAAATGACAAAACCACCAAGTGGTCAAAACACGTTCCTCCCACAATACGGAGCAGAGCAGAAAATTTGATAACTCGTCTGCCGGGTGCTAAATCTGTCGTGAAAAATTTGAAAACACCTTGGGACATTTATATACCTATTTATGTTTATATACAAAGCAACACCAAAGTGTTAGTTCATTGTTTGTTACACTTAGAATGATCATAGCATATCAATAAATAGTAAGATTTACTTTACCTAACTCCTTTCTAGTTTTGTATTTTTTCCTTTGTAGCAAGCAATATGAATAAATAAACATATTATATTTATCAAAACGTCTCCTCTTTTCCTTATAAAATGCAAATTGAATGACTTAGGCTCCACCGCCAGCAACGTTGCGTTGAAATAATGCGCTAGTCACGGAAGGTTAAGTAATATGGGCTGTAGAAACAGTAACCTACAATGCTTTTTGGTAATTTTAGACTTTTTGGTCTTCATAGACATATAATTATATCGACATATCGATTTATTTTGTACATAAATGACTTGTATAATTTCTTGCTTCCAAACAAGTGTGTGATCTTTGCTGATGACACCACATTGATGTCCAGTGGAAATGATATTAACAATTTGGTATGTACCTCTAAAACCATTGAACTCAAAGCGGAAAAATGGTTCACAGCTAACAAGCTCAAATTAAATTCTCACAAAACACAAAATATATTATTGTCATCAAATGTACAACTGACCAATGGCAGTAGCGTTGAACTATTGGGAGTTACCCTTGATGACAACTTAAATTGGTCTAGTCATGTTGAAAAGCTGTGCAAAAAACTGTCTAGTGTTGTTTTTATATTTCGTCGCTTAAAGCCTGTTCTAAGCATGAATACTCTGAAATCTACCTATTTTGCATTGTTCCATTCGCACATCTTTTACGCTGTAATATTATGGGGAAACTCATCATATGCCCAAAGAGCGTTTGTGCTACAAAAAAAAGTAATTCGTACAATTACTGGTGCTGATATTAACGAACACTGTCAGCTTCTATTTATTAGTTTAGGTATAATGCCACTGCCAACATTATATATTTACCACACTCTAATAGAAGTGCATAAAAATCTTAATAAATATAGAACCCAGTCAGCCTTTCATAATTATTCTACAAGAGGTAGTAACTTGTTAAGAACACGTGGTTTCAGACTGGCAAAATCTCAAAGAAATTCCTTAAATATTCATATTTACAATAGGGTCCCAGCCACTATAAAGTCCCTTGACCTCAAACTATTTAAAAAAAAAATTAAGAGTTTTTTATTGAAATAGTGTTTCTATTCTTTAAACGACTTTTTGCGAATTGCAGACATCATGTCTTGACCGATACTGTGTGTTGGTGTAGAAAATGAAAATGTATGTTTACATTGTGCTATTGTTTACATTGTTATTTATGTAACTAGACTTAACATATCTAAGTAATATGTACATCTTATCATATTTGCTTGTTATATGGCAAATATCATTTGTTCTCTCTTTGACTTGCTACAAATGTACCATTGTATATCTTATGTAGTCAAATAAACATGAGTATGAGTATGAGTATGAGTTATCTCGACAATCAAATATATAATTATTATTCATCTGAATCTAGATAATAGTTTTGTGTTCATATTCTATTATCTTTATCTTTGAAATAGAATTATCTATCGTTACCATAGTGCTGTTCATAAAAGTAATTCTATTGTTTTATGTAAACGAAGTTAGGTACTCTTAATAATAAGAATCTGTAAACAGAAAAACTTTTACTAGGGATTTAATTTTAAATGGAAACCCAAACGTTCCTCCATTCCATCAAAAAACCGTACTCTTAACTCTTACATGTCATTTAATTTAAAAAAAGTATAGTTGGATTATCTTATATCTATTATAGTCATATATTATTTATCTCTACCTAGGTATAGATATGCATGTTCCATAAATTGAGGTTATAGGGGGATGGGCATAAAATGCATTGATATAATGGAAAATCGATATCGATCGATCGAAGTTATACCGGATAAAAAGCTGCTCTTATTTTTTATAACAAACACTAAAAGTAAAGCATTTTTAGTTAAGCTAATAAAGATAAACGTTGCAATTAAAATGTTTCAAACAAGTTAGTGTTCCTATGAATTTTTAGAAATATATAGCGGGAAATTACAACTTTTGGCTAAGAATTATATTTGTCTGCTTAAAGTAGTACAAAAATCGTTTTCAAAGCATATTTAGTTCCCATTTTCTATACAAACAAATACCAGCTTATGACGCATACTTATGACCAGTACTTATAGGACGATTTTTCAAAACTTTGTTTTAGATATAGATTTATCATCTATAACTATTAATATTTATATAGTAGGTACATCAAACATTGAGCTATCGATAGGGAACACAAACAATTTTAAATATGCAATATAAATATGTTATAACTAAGAATTTTCACGAGATTTCGGTAAGATAAAGATATGAAGTGGAATTTGACAAAATACCAAGATACTCATATGGAAGTGAGAAATTGGAGGTCAGATTAATGTTGTTGTCACCTGGTATAAGAAGTATTATATTGTTCATTCATAGATACAATAATATGTGCATTTTTTTATAAAATAAACATAATAATTTATATTCTATGTTATTGATTATTTCATGGTGAACTTGAAAATGTGCAGGTGAAAGAGACGAGTAATAGACAACAATTTGTATTGCAAATGAAATAAGTAAGCTGAACTTTACTTTTCTTCTGATACGAAAAAATTGTTCGTAAACCATAACTGCACAGCAGGTTTGTTTAATTAAAAATGGAAGTTAGCTAATCAATTCAAAGTAATTTGCATATTACGATGTTATCGTGCATTATTCTAGCAATATATTTTATCCTTTATTTTCTACTTTTTCTAATTAAATTATCGTCTAATTTATCATTGTGAAAACCAATTTACCGTAATAGGAAATTTATCGAATATTCGTTATTGAGGCTATGTTCGAAATAACATTTTCATTTTTCCCAGTGTCAGCCATTTCACGAAAATAAAAGCAAACTAATCACAACACTTAACCTAATAAGCCACGCTAATTAGATTAACACACTTTTCATTCAAATGTCATTCACCGCAGAAACAATTGCAATCCACAGATAACTAGACGTCACACGCCCATTAGGGAACACGCGATTATGTGCCGTCCGTCTGGGAAATTACCGGAATACTTTAATTTACTAAGGGTTTATGCGATATCCCTAAGGGGTATGGACTATAGTCCGTACTTTCATCCGGAACATGCATCGTTTTGCACGCACTGCGTAGACATCAAGACGACGCCGAGCGTCCCGGCCGTTTGGGCAGGCGTCGCAGCGAAATATGACTGGGAAATGCGCTCGCGCCAGAAATTTATGGAGGAGAGTGAATGGAAACATCTTTGAGGTCGAAATGCAACCGGTTGATTTTCGCATGAAAACGTGAACTGGTGCCAAATTGTCAGTTACATCACTGGACGTGAACTAATTTACTTTAATTTATGGTGTAACATTGGACCACCAGTTATGTAACGGAAATGCGAAAAATTAAGTAAGCGACAGTGATATCCTATCATAAAATCAAATTCGGCGAACATTTCTGTGTCTATACAATTATTTTACAACTACATTATTTATAGCTACTACAAAATACGAAGCTTACCTACTTGTCTCCTATTCTAGCAGAATGAATTCAGTTTTTTTTTGCACCACCACTTATAAATTATAAAAAGATAATTATATTAATTTTATATACTACTTAGAATCTGTAAGCAATAAATACCTTATTAAGTATTTATAAATTTTAAAATTTCAACGTACTGGTATCTAATAGGTATAAATATGTCAAATGAGCTGTCAGCACTAAATTATTTGTGTGGTCGATCTAATAGAATTATTGGAATGGGTGAAGGATCTGAAAACTGGTTTAGTTTCTCATTGAATCCTGTCAAAAATAGTTCATTGAAGAATTGAAATTTGGAAAAAGGGTGAACTGGGTGAATTGGCTGTCAATGATGCAACTAATAACGTTGCTACATCTGCTATCTGTCCTAAATTAGTTTATAGACCTCAAAATTAAAATATACTTCTACTATACTATATCAAAATATAGTTTCTTAATTCATTTAATTTTGTCTGCATAACTACAACTATTAACTTTCAGTAAACATTTCACAGGGTGGTCTAAAATTCCCTGGCATTTGGTAGAAGTCTACAAAATGGTTGATTATGTCATGATACTTAAATTATTTAACATTTTTTAATTTCAGATGTTGATGAGAAATACAAATTATTAAATAAACATGTCTTGAAGTAGGTAACTAAAATTCAGCACCTATTGTCATATTCCCCAATTTCTACAAACGCATTCTGTTACATGTCTGAAGTCTTTTTTTCTTCGATAAAAAAACGGGTGATTTTGGGGTCATACAGAGTGATTTTGTTGTTTCATTAGCTCCTATCCTTTACAAATAACCAATGGTAAAATATTTGGTAGACACATTATGCATTATTGAAGTTTCAGGTAGAGTTTGTGTTACTGATATAATAGGATGGGATTGTATCTAATAGTATGGATATATTTCCATACTATTAGATATAGTCTGATATAGATATATAGATAAAAATATTAGAAAGGGGGTTACAACGTATTCTTTCCGCATTTTCAGCTATATTTATGCTATGCTATGTATGACTATATAAACCTTTAACATCCTTTTTACTGACACAATATTATTTTTATTTTAGTTGTACAGGACATAATATTCGTAAGCAAGTTAAATTAAGCGACAATGTTAATAAAAATAAAAACTCCTTACTCCTTAAAAGAACTTCATTATTTTTAATAATGATTCTATTATTGCACCATCTGCTAACTTCCACACACTAGTAGGCACATCATATTTATATTTTAAAAGACGTCAGGTATATGCAATAGGACTGAATCAGGAAGGTAAGTGAGGTGACGCTGACCAATTACCGGGGAAATTCTATTTGGTGTGTACCTCTCTTAATCGTCAAAACTATCAAATTGAACATCACAATAAATATTCATGATTGTTCAGGCTCTTCTACCCTTTATTTTTTGTTGCTGGTAATATGTCCTGCTTTTTCTTCATGTTGGTCAGGTTCTTCTCTGAGCGAGTCCCAAAGCACTGAAGCTACTGCTAAGCATATTGTGTATCCCACTGATTTCCTATTAAGCAAGCGTTGTTCTTTGCATAAAGTTCAAAAGTCTACTCGCAGACATTTTTCTTTGACTCACAAGGTTCCAAGAATGGATTACCCAAGGGTGTTGGCCTTATAAGAGCGTAGCCCTCACGTTCACCCAAAATGTACAGCACAGTCTCGTGTGCATCCTCACATACCCGTCATACTGGGCTTTCTTTACAGATATGTTTCTTGAGATGCCAGAATTTTATTACAGCAATTTGGCCACAGGTAACATTAGAATGATAAAAAAATCGTTTTTATGTTTTTTGGCAAACATATTTACTTAAAATAATTTACGTTATTATTCGTATTATGTACGCTTGTAAAATAATGGCATGACCATTGACCGACATTCCTGTTGACATAATTCTATAAATACAATTATTTAAGTACATATGCAGTCAACAACTACTTGTGCTGTGAAATCCGCATCTAATTTTTTTGTATGATACTTATAATTATCCTCATCACTGTTAACAAGCGATAGAGAATTGGATCCAATGTTTTTATAATTATCAGTGATCTGCATCTATTTGCTTCAGGGTAACTCGATCTGGTTCATAGATAAGTATATGAGTATATAGCAATTTTAGTAATACCTCTTTATAAGTGGTACTAGCTGCAAAACAACTGTCACTGGTTGCAAGTTGCAAATATATAATATGCCGCCCCCTCTTCCACAAAAGTTTCAGATTTTCGGGCTAATCCTTGTGATTAGAATGAGGGGTAGAGGTATTATTATTGTTATTATTATTATTTTAAACATTTAACATAAAAAAAATACAACAATTGATTAAACACATCACCATTCAATCGAAAATCGCTTTCGCATCTGCGGTCTATAGCATCTGTTGCCACTTTTCTATTCTCTATGGTGGTAAAGACTGTTAAGACTACGCGTATATATTCTTGGCATTATTCGTTTGTTGCCAGAGGTGTTGGTATTTTCGGGTGCGGATAAAGTCGAACCCGCTTTTCGATATAAAATCAATACTTTACACACTAAGGTATCCACTGACATGAAAATCAATAATTTAATAAAGCCCTTAACAAACCCCAGTAGTATTAGCTTAGTAGATTTATACTAACAACTGAAATTGTCCATGACTTGAATAAGTTCAACATTCACAATGATTTCAACTATCAAAAACTTGAATTCATATAAAATTAAAAACATTCCTTGTCATTATATTCTTCACATGATCAATGTTCGTAATATTTGAATAAATTATCTTTAGAATTTGTGAAGTGTCTAACAAAAATTGATCAAATACTTATGACATAAGACAAGACGTTTTGATGTACACCTAAGGTACACAATTAGTAAGTCTTGCACATACATTAATAGTCGAATAACAGCTTTTAAATTATTATTACTCCCGCGATATAATAATCGGTAATTAGTATTTCATCTTCGATAACGAGCATTCTTTTAGACAGCGTGCAGACAATTTTGACTTCTAAGCTCTCATTAGGCTTGACACCTGACACGTAAGAAATGTTCCGACCATTGATTCCGTCAATCACTGTCGATCCGTGAACTCAGCTTTTTAATTCATTCACGTTTAGTTGTAGCTAAAGAAGATCCTTACCTCTGCAAGCACAAATTCAATATAAACCTTCTTCAAGTTAATCATAGAGAATATGAGGTACTTATTATTTTATATCATTATTCTTGTCCTATAAAATATCCACAAAAATTCATATATAATTATTAGTTCTAAATGATTCATTAAAAAATATACCTATACATATTCTCGAGCACAGAGCTCACGCTTCTTCAAACTGAGTACACGACTCATAGATAAATTGTAATAAATAAATATGCTGCCAAGTATGTTTTTATAGAACACTCTATCTTCTACAGCTTTATTCCTATACGACTTCTTAGAATCTGTTACGTTTTTCTCATCATGTGGGGTGTAGATAATGATTTATACCAGACGGATACATTACGTCTATGTTTTGTTTCTGAATCTGGAAACACCTCGAACTTAAACGAAACAGCAACAAAAAAATAAAATGGGATCTCCACTCTATTTCGATCAGATGCTTTAACAGTTTTGTTTTAATTATCACTAAAGGAATTGTAAGTAGAAATATCTGTAGTCAAATAAATGTCTCTTACTGATTGGTTCATATACTACTTCCTGCATAACCCAAAAGAGAAAAGCGATCCCAGTACAGAAATATCTTGCTGCTTCAGATAGCTTTTGCTTGTAACTAAACGTAAAAATGCTGAAGCAGTACAAACGCTAGCGGAATTAAAAATTGATGGCATTAAATTGCAAAGGGAACTAGGGTCCTCAACCCATTATTTTGTAAAAATATCTAGTAACTATTATGGAAACCTATACTATGACTGTAAACATCGTGTTCCATTGGGACTTTGCAAGAAAAACAAATACAGTCTCGAGTATGTTGGGTCTCCAAAACGTTTCTTAAATGTTAATGAAAAATCGTAATTTAGTTCAATCGACAGGAGTCTGCTTTATTCACTTGGTAGAAATTCGTGTTAAGGTCGCATCTGACTTTATCATGTTTCTCTTACCTTTCTTGGGATAGTTTCTGGTTATGTGGAATGTAAAACTTAATTTCCAATTTATCATACATTTTGTAAATTTTACAATGTATATAAGTTATAGTTATTTTTTCTTCTCGATTTCCATGGAAACTAACTAAACTTGCTTCTAATTGCAATGCTAGCTTAGCAGGTACAACCACTAGAAGAACTAACCAAACCGTCGACAGTTTTGATGACGACCACGTTCCATTCCCGGTTAGGGTAGCTGGCAGTAGTTTTTTGTCTTGCCTTTTTTTTGTGTAACGTCTTTTTAGCACAATATATATGATATTCTTTTAATGAAAACATTTATAATTCTGTAGTGTGGCGATTTAGTAACACAAATACCTACTCGTTTAAACCAAATTGAAAAAAATTCCAATATGGACATGTCTTTCAAATTATAGTTACTCTTCGATATACAATTAATAGTAGGTATATTGATACGGAGGTACTAAATTCTGACTCACTTCTGATGATTCTTTATATGATATAGTTTTCATCGTCTCATTCCTATACAGAGAATATTTTCCTTAAATCAATTTGTTATTGCTCCAAAACCATTAATTTTATTATGTGGCACTAAGAGAAAAGTTTTAGTTAGCAAAAGTTTTCTGTAGATCAGTTATTTTTTCCGTTCCGTATCCCTATCCCGAATTATAAGACATAAGTACTTACATAATCTAGGGCGGCTCTCACTTTCTGGTATAGATTTGTTCAGAGGCTTGGAAAGAAGGATTTGCACGGATCAGCTTATCTTTTATGGCCGTAGAATTGATACTTTCGTTTGTTTTGGGGAAACGTAATATAATCGCAAGCCATTAACATGAAATTAATTAAAATTTGACTTCAAACGCACCCTTCTTGAAGGCGGCATCATTAAAATGCTGATATATGCTGATGACGTTGATATCCAATACTCATTTGTTAACGTCCAATGTACGGACTACTTAAAGTAGTTAATGATGTTTGCTTTAATTTGTTGTAAGCAAATTACAAGTTGCTCCCAACGTTGTTAACAAGTAGAGCTTATAAGGTAGTAATTCCCTGTATCAGCAGCAGTATTTATTTTATAATTCAAGTTTTCAGTTTCTTCGACCTGGTTTAATTATTTTGAGTCGTACACATATAAAACAGAAAATACTAATTATATTATTTGCCCAGTTACATTGTAGCCACGCGAAAAGATTCTGATAAAGACAATTTTATATTAGTTGAAATAAAGTGTTGTTATTTACATCTTTCTTTATATAGAAATTGAGTCAGAAAGTTAACTAAGAAATAAATTATTAACGAAATTATCAAATATCATTTAATTATAATTAATTATAATTTAATATTGAGGGGTGCAGATAGCACGCAAAGTAGTTGTTTTCGACATTTCTTTAAAAATAATAAGGTTATTCCTTTGCGTAACAAGGAACATTAAAACTTGAAAACATTGAACCATAATAATTGACAATAAATGAAATAAATGATAAAATGAATTTGACAATTTCATTTAATCGTTAACTTGTTGGCTAATTCCTATATAAAGAAAGATGTAAACAGTTAAATAAGGCATGTACCATTAAAAGCATTTTCTCTATGATTGGGCTGTATATTATCATTATAACTATCACCACCACTACCATCATCCAAATCACCAAGTTATCGTAAGTGTAACCGTAAGCCTAACCATGAGCATAGCTCTAACAGTATCATAACCGTAACCTTAGGCGTAGCGGTGAGAAAAGCAATTACCTATAATCATAGACATAGTCATAGTCACAACCATAGCCGCAGCCATAATCCTAACCGTAACCCTAGTCGCAGCCGTAGCCGTAGCCTTAGCCTTAGCCCCACCCTCACTCCTAACCCTAACCATTAGCTTCATTTCGCACTTAGTCAGTCTAACCAAGTTGCGCCAAATCAAATAAAGCTCAGTCAAATCATGTCAGTAAATAGTTTTCATACTAAACACGTAGTGATAATGTCGCATGACATTAAAACTTATAGTCGATAATAAAGTTTTATGAAATACAGACATACTTCATCTTACTCAAGTAGTAATTTAACATAAACTACGAGTAAGAAGGCAACAAAGGAAACTATTTTGATTTTATCCGAAGGTTTTCATGTTTTCGAATCATTTAGTCACTTATTATATTAATAAGATCTATTAATTTCATAGTCAAAGAACTAAATAAGTAGTATAGAGTATACTGCAACTATTGCACATTTCTGTATCTTCAGCACAAGTTTGAAAAGATAAATCCAATCCAAAGGTTTCAACCCCTTTCAAGATGAAACAATACCATTAAGCAAAAAATTTATGAGATTATATGCACGAAATCATCTTAATTTTGCCAATAGAATATTTAACTACAGCTTGTTTACAGTACGGCGAACAGCGGAATGCATGTGGTATGGTAAGAAATTTGGTATTTTCCAAAAAGCCACTGAAACCAACATAGACTTAATTGAAACTTCATTAAAAAGTGCATGAGAACTTCTTACACGATAAAATCAAAAAAACAAATGACGAATTTTTGAAATGTTAAAACAAAGTTCAAATATTCATCAAGTTACAAAAGATACGGATAACGAGATTATTTCTCATTTCCCACAGATTCTGCATCATGGAAAAGCGGCAAATGTCGTAAAGACTACACTTTGTTAAGTTATATAAAACAATTCCAGTGTATATAAAAACACAATATAACCTGCTGTGGATAATTAATTTAATATTATATTTACCAAGAATTAAATGTAATTCTTGAGTTATTTTTCTCCCAGAGCCAGCTATGTAAGCTGGATTTAGATGTTTTGTATTATAAATATAATCTATATTACGAACTAATCCGATCAATATTTTCTACATTCATTGTTCAAAGGCTTCGTACAAAAACTGCAAGACTGACATAAAAATTCCACCGAGTAAGGCACATACAGTCTTGTCAAGTCATTTATTTATTTATTTATGTATTTAGTTATTTATTTATTTTAGAGTACAATGTCCAACGGGACGAATCCCAGTTACAGAACAAGGTTTGAAAAACAACATTAAAAATACATAATATAAAATCATAATATAGACAACATGAGTAAAAATACAAAACAACAAATAAGAAATACAAAGATATATCATCAATACAATATACAGACGACTATGCAAATAAATTTTTTAATATATTCAGTTGAATGAAAAAATATCAAGTCGATCTTCATACATTTGATAGTTAACAGTAATTTGATAAAGAGGGGAGGCTATGAGAATGTTTGTACGGGGTGTTGGCAATTGCAGCACTGAATTAGATCTAGAATTGAGTCGAGGAACACGATATAAAATTCGAGACAGCAGAGAAGGTGCATTCAGAGAATTATTGATAATTTTATGCAAAAAGATTAGAGAGTACATAATGCGCCGACGTTGTAAGCTAATTAAGTTGAATGTGGATAACAAAATGTCTTGCGGAATACCACGAACCGGATAGGTGCCAAAGTTGATGAAATGTAATGTCTTTAAGTATCTCCGCTGCACCTTTTCTACTTGTGTGATATGAATGTCATAAATTGGACTCCAAACAATGGAGGCGTATTCCAGCTTGCAGCGAACAAAACAATTAAAGAGCGTATTAAATGTGGCTACATTTCGAAAACCCTTAGAATTGCGCAAGACAAAACCCAGACTTTTAAATGCAGATTCAGTTACTGACTGAATATGTGTGTCAAATGATAAATTATCACAAAATGTAACACCTAGATCTTTGAATTGCGTGACTCTATTTAAAAGAGTGTTGTGCATAATGTAATCAAGACGTTGAACATTTTTCCGACGACTATAAGACATGATATTACATTTACTGATGTTCAACGGTAAGTAATTATCTTCACACCAACGATCTAATACAGATAAGTTGTTCTGTAATTTAGAGTAATCAGATGCCGTGTTTATCTCAATAAATAACTTAAGATAATCAGCATACATTAAATAATTAACATCGAACAAGTCAGTCAAATCATTGATAAATATAATGAAAAATAAAGGTCCCAGAATCGATCCCTGTGGAACACCTGACAATTGCGAAAAATTACTTGACTGAAAGCCCCGGTACTGAATGAATTGGAATCTATTTGTAAAATAAGAGCGAAACAAAGTCAAGAGAGAATCAGATACACCCGTTAAATACAGCTTCTTAATTAAGAGATCATGGTTAAGCCGATCAAAAGCCTTAGAAAAATCGGTGTATATTACGTCTACTTGACTACCTCTATCGAGCACTTCAGATATATACTGCACTTTGTTGACGAGGTTGGTTGTAGTCGACCGCCCCTTCACGAAACCATGTTGATGCTCACAGATATATCTCTCCACATGAGAGTATAAATAATTGTGAATGACTATCTCAAAAATTTTTGAAAAATTACTTATAATTGCAATAGGCCTATAGTTGGTTATATTATTTTTGGAATCTTTTTTGTGAACAGGACATATTCTAGAAAGTTTCCATGAGTCTGGAAACACACTATATTTAAGAATGGCATTAAAAATCATTTTTAAAGGTTTGGCAAAGATTATTCCACAATCTTTTACTAAAAAGGCAGGTATTAAATCAGGCCCCATTGTAAAATTACCTTTAATTTTTTTAATGGCTTGTATTATATCATCTTCAGAGATTTCGGGAATGCACAATAGGTCACAATTTGTAACAGTGTCGTAGTTGAAAGAAGGGGCAGTACTTCCGCTGAAAGCTTTCGAGAAATAATCGGCGAATGCATCTACTATATCAGAAGGCTCATATAATGTAATATCATTATAACTCATGTGTGAGGGAATAGATGTGGAACTTGCTTTTGAGTTGATATAGGACCAGAAACGTTTAGGATGTATAGATAAGTCTTCCTCGATAGATACCAAGTAGTCCTTGTAGGCGAAATTAATTAGGGATTATGTATGTAAAGGAAGTTGACATACATATACATATACAAGTTGAGTATAGCTACAGTTGTATAGTTATCGCTAGCGCTATCAATATCTCATTAATATTAATAATTAATATTATTACTGATTAAAATGTGGAGTTCTATATGTATAACGAAACTTCATTACTTTCATAATATGTTGGCTTGATATACCGGGTTTCCCATTTCATTTGACTAATGGCAATTAACATGGGCTATTACATTTCATTGAATTTTATATTCCCAGGGCACACTATGAGAAATATTGCTAACTGAATCGATAGTACTGACTGTCAAACACTTCCGATTACCAAATTACTAAAGCGAAATGCTTTTTTAATTAAAATATCAATAAAAATTCGTTTTAAGTTACTAGATCTAGTTTACATACGTCTTTTAGCGACATTTCGTTACGTCAACGATTGGACTAGTTGGTTGAGCGTGCGTCTTTCAAACTGAACCGAACAATTTTGCAGGTTCAAATGGCGCCAGAGTCAACTTTTTTTTTATTTTACTTTTTCATTAATTACAAATTATTAGTGTTTACTTAATCGAATAAATATGGTTCATTGTCAGTACCTAGTTATTATTTTTGAAAGTCACAATATTTCCTTATCAGCAAAAAAATAAAACATGTTTTAATTGGTTCGTTTCCTTTATCTTTAGCTAAAGCTACTATCTTATAAAATAAGTAATCAATAAGCAACATATTTTTTATTTATTACTAGCAGTATGCTTTTACTAATAGTGTACTTATCTCTGCTAATAGTTATAATACATATTATACCTCAATCTGGATATTGAGTTAAACAGTTACAGAGGAACTGTCGTGAATTAGTAATAGCTAATGTTACTAATAATAGGATTTTTTTTAATGAAAAACTATAATTCTAAAATAAAGAGTTTTTTCAGCTTTAGCTCATGATAAAGGAAACGAACCAATTAATACATGTTTTATTTTTTTGGTGATAAGTAAATATTGTGACTTTCAAAAATAATAATTAGGTACTGACAATGAACTATATTTATTCGATTAAGTAAACACATAAATTTGTAATTAATGAAAAAGTAAAATAAAAAAAAAGTTGACTCTGGCGGGATTTGAACCTGCAAAATTATTCGGTTCAGTTTGAAAGACGGACGCTCAACCAACTAGTCCAATCGTTGATGTAAAGAAATGTCGCTAAAAGACGTATGTAAACTAGATCTAGTAACTTAAAACGAATTTTTATTGATATTTTAATTAAAAAAGCATTTCGCTATAGTATTTTGGTAATCGGAAGTGTTTGACAGTCAGTACTATCGATTCCGTTAGCAATATTTCTCATAGTGTGCCCTGGGAATATAAAATTCAATGAAATGTAATAGCCCATGTTAATTGCCATTAGTCAAATGAAATGGGAAACCCGGTATACGAGCAGTCGTTAAATTATGTAACAGAACATATTTCTACCTAGTTCTTTTCTGTCAACATTTTCCTATCCATTACTCCTCTACTTGTAAATATTTGACATATTCATTGTTGCAGTTGCATTATGTTTCCTTAAGTGTCAAGATCAATAACGTTTTATTTTCGTTGACGCCAACAGGCAAATTCTTAATGAGAGGTGGGTGCGTCCAGGATTATGAACTTGAACTGACCGTAAACGCTGAGATAATTTACAAAGGACATGATTGGTTGTGGTTGTGAAACAGCTAATAATTGATTAGTAATAATTAACTGACTGATTGTTTTTCGAGCCACATGTGCTATCCTGATCACCGTTCAAGAGAAAGTTATCTACTTTTTCTGATTTGCTTGAACAACGCATAATGGTTTGGTTTACCTTAGAAGGTCAGTTATTATCTAGTGCTGTAAAATATGATAGGTAAAGTTACATCTCCAGGCATTAAATGATTGAAACAGTTTGCTATGTTCATTACAGCTCAGCTTTAAAGGATACAGGTACCTACTAATTTCTAGATAAAAGTGGTAAAAATATTTTATAAGATACGACGTGGATATTAATCAAAACTGTTATGAATTTTAATGATTCATCAATTACTATTTTGGGAATATACCACCCATAAAAATAAACAAGGAAACAAAGTAGGTATTCTGAATAGTAGTATAAATAGTTAATTTTCTAAAGTTAGTCCCTAAAACCACTATTAATTAAATGTAATTAATGCAAATATTTAATATATTAAATGAATTTAGCCGCGATCTCTTAATTTACTGCAAATAAATTGGATTGAAGTGGGAATACGTACAATGAAGTAGATACACAAAATAAATTACAAACTGTCATACTATTCTGTACGTCAGCCACACGTAAATTTTTGACAAAGAAAACGGGAAAGTTTTCGAAACGTAAACGTTTTTAAGTGATGTGTTTAATGCTATATTATATATTGTTAATCTGATTTTTAATGTGAGATTTCTTTATTAGGCAAATATATTTTTCAAATAACCAACCTTTGACTGATCCGTCGGTGCAGAGGTTGCTTATTAATTTTTTGTAGTTTTCAGTGGTGGCAAAATAGCCAAATTAATAAGAGTAATTAAACAATGCCACAAATAAATACTTTCATACATTATACGTATTCTAGTAATCCCGATATGTAACAATTATAATTATTTATATAATGTAGAACATATTTTTAGTCAGGAGATATTTGTTAAAAATATGTCTATCAAGGCTTTCTAGGATACAATATTATATAAACTATTATTTGCCTCCCCAGAATGGGCTGGGCTATGGTTATGATTATTATTTGAGAAATGTTGAAACAATATCTACATTATTCTACAGAGTATTTGATGCTTCACTAAGGATTAGTTACATGTACAAGTATACGTCATCTATTACAATCTAAACATTACAAAAGATCGACAGTCAATGTCAGTATTCGAGGACATATTTTGTATTAAAATTGGCGGCATAGTCTATTCTAATAGAAGACCTAGTCATTATTTACCACTTACTTAGTGATTATTCAGTTCTAAATATCTTTATATGAGCTGTACTATTACATTACCGCATATTATCTTACTCAGTAATTTTTGTTTATACACACGAGCATAATTTTTTCTACACTTCATCGCGCTATTCCCGTTTGGTACAAAAAGTACTCTGTATTATGTAAAACTTGCGTTAACTATACTTTTGATAAAAGTAACACTGACGCAATTTTCCACATAATACTATACTGCACTCGACGTGCGTTTCGCCAACCAAGTTGGCATCATCTGGATATTATTAAAACTAAACCTATGCTAACACTATATCCTATTAACAATTAAATTATTGGTACGGCTCATTGAACCATTACGAGGGCTCAGTGGGCTCATATTTACACCTAAACTATTCAGTGACTAAACCTAATCAGTGAACCGTGATATACTAACCAATAAAGCGATGTATGAGATTATAGAGAGATAGAGTATGGGATTGTCCCTTTGTCACTATTCATACTATTTTTACACTTTGCAATTCCGAAACTTCCAAATACATACAGCTGTCTAAAATTTGTAACATTCATAATTAGTCTTAAATTGCCACTATCTATCTTATGGTTGTTCTCAAGCGCATGTTGGACGATACTAGACTTATCTCATCTCAGCTCAGCTTACCTCAAATATGGAATAACACATAAGTCTAGTGTCGCCCAACATGCGTTTGAGAACAACCATAACATAGATACTTAGTAGCAATTTAGGACTAATTAGGAATGTAACAAATTCCAGACATTTAAGAGTTTGGAAATTGTAAAGTGTAAAATAGTATGATTGGTGACAGAGGGCCAATCCCATACAGCCCGTTCTATTGATTAGTAAACTATGCACGGTTCATTGACCCGTCACGACGGTTTACTTTTTAGATATAAATAGGACATAGTGTTAGCATTTCCACGGTTCACTGATCCGTCGCGACAGTTCACTGGGCCGTAACAATAGTTTAGGTATAAATAGGACATAGTTAGAGAGTTAGCATAAGTTTATTTTAATCATCTCCAAATGGTACCAACTTGGTTGGCGTAACGTGCGTCGAGTGCAGTATAGTGTTTTGGTGTTATGTGGAAAACTACTACGTCAGTGTTATCTTCACACCAAAAGTTCTAACCCCTTTCAAAGTTTTAAACTGTTTTAAATTTTATTTATGTGAATGTTGAATTAACACCCATAATTAACAGTGTGCGGCTATTTTGCATTCTGGTTATTACCACCAAATTTCATAATGGCCATAAATCAAATTGAAACAGCGTATGCATTTCGTGCATAGATTTTACCCCAAATATATTTAAAATTATTCATATGATTCATAATATATTATCGAGTTATTAACACAATTGTGTTTATTCTTTGTGCGCAAAAACATTTTCTTTATGGCAATATTAATTCTAATATCTATAAATGACCTAATTATATATATAAAATTGAAAAGTCAGTATTTGCCAATAAAAATTTAATACTGCATACAGAGTTTAATTATAGGTAACTGGACCTAATTGTTGATATTGCAACTCTCATACAATGACTGAGGTATAAAGCTTCAGTGACAATCCATGGGAAAGATATAATGTAACAGTAGATACAGAATTTTGCAATTGCTGGGTGTAGTTTTAGTTCACCGCCACACCTTATATCACATAGATAAATACCCTTTGACATGAAATTGCAGAAACGGGCTCAGCTACGTGTTCATTTCATTTAAAACAATTGGTTAATGTTATATATCATTTTCTTATGTGTTAACATTGGACGTTTTATAATTATGAGATAAATCTTTTGATAAATGCAAATGTAAGAAATTTATAATAGTCGGATAACATTTTATATTCTGTGCAACTTTATTTGTTTATAATTAATAATAATATAATAATAATAATAATATCTCTACCCCTCATTCTAATCACAAGGATTAGCCCGAAAGTCTGAGACTTGTGTGGGAGAGGGGGCGGCATATTATTATTTTGCGGGCCGCATTTGCGCCTCAGGAACGACTTACGTTGGTAGGCCCTAACCACCATTCAGTGCTGGAATGAGGGAAACCTGGAAAACCTCATTAGTTAGGGGGACAAGTCAAACATCAACTGATTTTAATCTCTCACATTAACACCAAGTTGACATTCTTCCCATCCTAGGCCATCGCCAGGATAGTTGCCAAGCCATCCCTGCGAATAAGCCTTGATCTACGGGCAAACAATTTAATTAGAAATTGTTGGCGGAGTGGGAATTAGAACCCACGACCTCTGGGTTGAGCGAACGAGACGCTAAGCCCTGAGCCACCGGCCCGATGTAATTCGTAATATAATTGTAATATAATTTTTATATTTATGAATTCGGTTCATTCGGTATATTTCATGAATTCGGTTACTCAGAATAACAATATACGAAATATCAGAACGCGATATTTATTACAATGTCTAAATATCCTCTAAATTTCCTTGTTTTAAAAACGCGATAAGCAAGTCTTGTGTTATAGATGCTGTCTTAAGTTATTACGATATTTCGATGAAAATAGTTACATATCCAATGATATATCACACACACTAATATATTATATTTGGTCATTTTGAAATAACTTATTTCTTTTCGGGTAATATAGGTTAATATAGGTTAATATTGCCGCTTAATAGCAAATCTGTTCATTTTTATTTTCGTGTTGAGAAATTATTTGCCTCAAATGGAAGTGTGGACTTTGTTGGATAGATTTACAAAAACATTTTCTTTATCACACCTGCTAGCAGAAATTCAGGAAAGTAGAGAATACTATGGCGTCTTTAAATCATTGAAAGATAGAGCAATTTTTATCGGATTAAGCCAAATAGTTGTATATTTTATTTGAATTATTACCCAAGTCAAACTCTCTCAAATATTCGGCAACTATTCTATCTCTGTGTGCTCTCCACAGTAAGGTCACTATAAGAATAATTTGACAAATGACTTCCGAAGATACCTTATATTTTGAATACAACCATAGAGGGTCTAGATCTACCTTCGCTGGTGGACAAACATTAAAAACACCACATAAATCGGATAACCCCCAAATCCAAGCCAAAGGCTGTCCGGAAAGGAATTAATTACACATTGAAAAAACGCAGACAAACACCCCATACCCACTGAAATAACCAATGCTGGGGCTGGGGATCGAGCGTTAGCGTGGTGGACCTTCACCTGGTGGGTATCACCTTCGTTAATATTTAAAATTAATTAGAATTTATATAATGTTGTAATAAACATTCATTTAGAAGCAGTTACCAGTTCAAATTTTGAATACATCATTAACCAAGAGCATCAAAACTTACGTATAATGTAGGTACAAGTGTAGTATTATATAAAATATTTCCTGTTCTCGAAGTATTTTGTGCTAGCTACATTTTAATAATGTTACATAATACTTTGAATTAGGTTGGTACATTTTTAAATTTATGTATATCTATAGGCTAGTAATTTTTATAATAATTATAATAAAAACCGTAAATGTTTTTGATATAGGATTATAGCATTATTTTATTATCTATATGGTACTCATTATGCTCTGTTACTTAATATTTTAAGTAGAAAACACCTTCCCGCCAGTACCACGCTGTGGACGATTATAAAATTTATAGCTGTAATTACACGGGCACTACCTGGATGGCCTAGCCATTATCTAAAATGAGTTGAATTTCCACATACCATTTAAAAAATCTTTTATGAGTTTCCAAGCATATAAATACCATGAGAATAGAACCATTACGAAGATAAATAAGATCATTTAATGAGTATGTAAAAAGAGTTAAGGATTCGGAATTGTGTGTGGCATTTATTTTAATAAAAAATACCTATAAATAATATAAAATTTATAAAAATATAAATAAAATATAAATTTTCTAATATCAACCCCGTTAATAAACATATTTTTTTTATTGGTGCCCCATTTTACCTATTTGAAGCATGCCTCAGCGTGTTTAAATCGAACTTTCAAAAACGCGACTTTTTTTAAGTTATCATGGCAACATTAACAACCCGAGAAACGTGAAGTCTAAATGACAATTTTATAATTATTGATCTGACAGGAGTACCCTATAACGTCAAATAAAATATTACTAACAAATGCAAAACCTTTATTCAAATATTAATTAACAATTTTAATTTTATAAATGAAAATGGAAAGTAGTTAGTTAGTATTGTTTGATAGGTATATTAATATTTCGATTTTTTTAATCGGAGGAAATGGTATTTAAATTAATACTGTTAACATTCTCAGAACTGTTACCTTTTGCTCTTCCATCCATTTGATGAACTTGTATTCTTTTTTTATACGCATCATTAGATTTTTGCGGTATTAACCGCGATTCTACTTTACTATTTAAAAAATCGATATTAGAATTAATTTTTAAACACTGCGGTGACAGCAATTAATCTTTGATGACAAATTGCAAACTAATTTCTGTTTTTCTCATTTCCATGACAACGAAAGGTATACTGATGTCACAACGAATTCAACCATTTTACATTATTAGCTCTTATTTCCATTTTTTGTAGTAATAATACCAGTATTTATAATTTCAAAGTGCACCAATAAAAAAAATAGCGTAAAGTATTCGTGATAACTGGTCTTTAAAACACTTGTCAAAAAATCGCGCGTTTTTAGACCTTTTTATCCACTTATACTTTAATGTACTATTTTATTATTGTTTCTATTATTTGAACGTTGATTTTTTTTTTATTTTCGAACTTCCATAGATTTTATGCAAATTCTAATATAAAATTTAACTGTGGAATTAAGTGTTGAACTTTTTAGAAGAGAAGTCGAGTCCTAGTTATCGGTCGTTGGTCTTTGCATTTTTTATGAATATCGCAAACCAAATATCATTTCAATCCGGTCCTGTTCAACAGTACTTGACGTCAATATTTTGCCGGTACATTTATAAAGCAAACTGCGTTGTATTATCTATCGGTTGCAGTTTTCTCAACAACTATTGCTCTATTACGAATTCTTCGCACTGTATCTCTTGATTGATGAATTATTGTTAGCAATTCTATCTCGGAGCAGTATCACGTAACAATTCTATAAATAATTGTAAATTAATACACCATTAGTAAAACTCGTAAGACAATAAGTATATTGTTATATTTTCTGCTTCATTAAACAATGGATATGTTACGTAAACCACCTCAATAAATTTAAATTATTTATTTCTGTATGCTTCGTATAACAATCTCCTGTTTATCCTTGCAACCTTGTTATCCTCTGTCTATGTCCTAAAAACATCCGCAGCAAGGTTTTTAAATTTTTGTTGTTGTGAATGGACTCGCTCTTCAAAAAGGAAGTCACATATGGGTATTATAAATTATAAATGTATATTTTTTATATTATAATTATGTAGAACTTTCAATTTCTAACTTACAGTTGATATACCTAGATAATAAAATGATTTTGGGAGTGATCCATAATATAATTAAAAAGGGAACAAACATATAGTCCCAAAATTATATTGGCTTATTTTAAATTAATTTGTTTTTAATTTTCATTAATCAATTTATGAGTGTCTAATCAAGCTTATAGTAGATGGTTCAACAAAAAATTTCCATCTTGAATAACTTGGTAGACAAATATCCTCAAATACATTCCAGAGGCTGGCCGATTTTTATTTGAAGAGGAGCACATTTTTATATTACTGATATTTATACAGGATGTTTAAAAAACAGGTTTAATAAAGGTTCGTTCTAAATCTGTAAAAAACACAGGGTACTCCATTTAACAAAAAGAAGTTATTGGTTATAGTCATATATATAATACTACTATATTGAGCTATTCGAGCTTTTCTTGAAGCCAGTTTATGAGATGGAGTTATATATTTCGTTCTCTTTCACGGACAAATGTTCCTGTGCACATGCCCAAGTGTTGTCCAATCCAATCCAAGAATTTCAATGTGGCGCGAAAGTAAAGAAAGACCGGGCTTTTGTTTTGTCATATACAGGGTGTCCCAGTATGAGCGTACAAAAATTTACCAGTGGGTAGGCCAGACCAAAATAAGAATAAAATTCTTATAAAAAATTTCTCTGATGCTCGCCTAACGAGTTACAGGGTGTTATTTTGTAAAAAGACAACAATTTTCCGTAATAACTTAACTTAAATAACTTTAACAACTTAAAAACCATTTCGTAGATTTAGGTAATTTTTGGGTAACGTGTACATCTATTAAAGGTCATTATAACTATATGGTGTTTGTTTAACTTTGACACTTGTGGTGGCCTAGGTCTACTCTTCCTTATGGTTTTGTCTTCATAACTCTTGTATATCCTACTTTTTCGTGAATTAACTAAGTTTTCCTTAATCGGCTATCAATTCTGAACAAAAAAGGTGCTCTTGTTACACAGCTCTAAAATCAACCATTTTCGAGTAAATTGAGTGTAAAGTACCGACTGTATTCCTTTATGCAGAAAAATATATGCAATGATTTTAAAGTTTAGAGTTAAACAAACACCGTATAGTTTTAATGACCTTTAATAGATGTACACGTCATCCAAATATTACCTAAATCTACGAAACGAGTTTTTAAGTTATCTCGGAAAATTGTTTTTTTTACAAAATAACACCCTGGAACTCGTTAGGCGTGCAGCGAAAAATTTTTTTTTTATAAGAATTTTATTCTTATTTTGGTCTGGCCTACACACTGGTAAAGTTTTGTTCGCTCACACTGGGTCACCCCGTATGTGTTTTGTCATATATGCGTTTTGTGGTGTGGTTATGTCACAGTTTATCTTTTGTATTTCAGGTATGTTTGTGTTTCACAGAAAATAAATTTGTGTTTTTCGTAGAGCCGGCAATTTTAGAAGTGTTTTATTTATGTGTAACTTGTAGTTTTAGTTTTGTTCATATACCTATTAGACTTATTAGTGATTAGAGACATTTGCTCATCAAATTATTTCGACGGTATTTTTACAGTCGCAACTGCAAGTTTAGGTATATAAGAACATTTTGTAAATTTAAATATGTAGTGAACTAGGTAAGTATATGAATTATACTGTACCTCATTTTCATTAATTTCATTCCACAGATATCGCAAAATGCCGAAACGAAAAACGAGGTTTTGTCTTTTGTGCGAAGGAAATATTCCATATGAAGTCGCGTAGGTACCTGAAGTATGTATTTTTAAAATTTTCTTTTCAAATACAAACTGCATCCACTCTTTTGGTAAACTTGATAAATACGGGAACATCTCAATAACAAGATTGAAAAACCGTTATATGTAGATAAAATACAATATAAAATAAAGTTAATTTATTGTATTCTACAGTATATGGAGCAAAATTCCCGCGGTTTGCTGCGCATGAGTATTTGGTATTTTCTCCGTGAAAGAGACAATAGATATGATTCTGGACTACTCTAATTTAGCTTCACTTGAGAAACATGGTAAAGATTACATAGGCTCCATATAGTAGTATTATATATATGGTTATAGTTAACCTCCATTTTTTGGGACATCCTGTCCTATTTTGACAGAAATGTCAATAATGTGAAAATGTCACCTACTTCTCCTGCTTCAAATAAGACCTCTCTTTGGAATTGGTTTGAAAACCTTGTATATCAAGTTATTCAAGGTGGAAACTTTTCGATGGACCACTGTATATATATCTATATATTAAGACACCACGAGTTTGAAGAGTATGGAATAAATTCATTTTTTCTTAAACCAAATATATTTTTAGAATATCTTACGGTAGATCGATTTTTTTTCAGTTACATATCTTATCATTATTTTTTCAGTTATGGGGTCATTATTGATCTAATCGCGAGTCACCGATAATGTTTAAATAGACACTATGTAGTTTTACTGTAAGTAACACTGTATATCTTTCATTTTTGGGTGGAGCGTTATCTCATGAATACGTTAATATAATACCAAAATAATAAGGAAGATATTACCAAAATAGCGTGTTTCACGAGATAATAGATAAGCTTATGTATTTAACCAATACAAGATGCGCAAGATCCAGGAATTACAACAATTAACTTTGGTATTTCTTATGGCTGTCATTTTATTTTGGCAATGTCCCCATTGTCTAATAGAGCTTTTTAGAAATTTACAAGGATGTAGGTATCATATGATGTAGTCATCTCTTACATCGTCTAAAGCTCAAAAAAATCATGTTGGTGAAGAGGGCTTGAGAAATAATATCAACACATTTCATTGTGTTTAATACATTTTTGGCATTTCATTTTCTTTTCGATATTTAACGCGTAACTTATCTAGGTTTAGTGATTAAATGTCGTGATTTATTACACTTCACATCCAAATGTTCAAGTTTCATCGGAAACATATACGCATCGGCATCGCAGAAAGAGAGCAGGAAGTTCAGAATTATTTTCTATAATTTCATAGAAATTTAGAGCAAGGTTAATTTTACAAGTTAACAGACAGAAGAAAAAATGGCGACAGACATAGCCAAAATAAAGTGGCAATTTTTCAAGTGGTAAATTGCAAAAAAGTATACCAGAATATATATCCTTATAGTGCATTAGCAGCATCGCTTAAAAAATTAAAAGCAAAAATATAAAATTTTCCTTCGATTATTCAAAAACTAAAAATGATCAAATTTTCTTTCACATAATTGATCAGCATAAAAATGAAAAAGTTTGTTCTAATTTAATCAACCCTGTCCCTCTGATATTATCTAATAAAAATAATCAGCCTATAACTATTTGAAATCTCTTTGTATGCCAAATCAACAAATGAATTAAATGTCATCAAATTTAATCTATTTTAATCTATATCTGAAAAATTATCATAAGAGACTACTTTATTATACCGGAAACCATGCGCAACCTTCTTTACGCTTAAGATGAATTTCTGTTACACTGAATTTAGATATGTGTATTTTACATATTTATTTTTATTGGAATTAGATACTAACGTTAATTATTTTTATGGCCAACTCCATTATTTACAACCAATTAATATCTCATATCTGCAATACAGTTAACATTATTTCTACAGCGGTTGATAATATACTATATACATACAGAGTCTTCATAAATGTCTAAAAGCACGTATTCGCAAGTATAGGCAACCAAAATTTCATGCAATTGGCATTGATTAAAAATAAATCCCTAGACTCAGTGCAGTCCTCCCGACCTGGTTAGAGGTTAGAGTTTTAAGTAAATAAAAATATTTTGACAGAACTAATTAACCTCACAAAGGAACTGTTCATAATACTGAATTTACATGCAATTAAGTGTTACATATGGATAATTGATAACTACGGGAAAAATTTAACCAAGTTGGTTGGTCCAATTTTTACAATATTTTTTTTTGTTAATCAACTATGTTAAAAGGACAATACTAAAAGACTTCACAACTTTTAATAACAATATAAGCAAACAGGTATGCTGAACAGCCCCCGGATTCACAATGCTCGATACAACACGTGTCGACGTCGACCACTATTCGACGATCGAGACCAAATTCGATATCGTGAACAAAGTAATTCCCAATCTGTATCGATTAGAATTGGAGCATCGACGTAGCATTTGTTCGTAAGAGTCGATTGTCGAACTGTTATATCATTTTGTGGGTTATGTATTATTATAAATTATTAATCTATAGTCATAGTCGAACTTGTTTCCTTGTTTGTAAATATAATTTGGACTTTTGGAGGATGTTTTTTAAATATACTCGGAATCGCCATGGTTTTTAAAATGAGGGAAGCACATTTAGTAAGTTTGGTAGATTTTATGGAAGAACACAGATAATTTGCGACCGGTAGATTATCTTGTGCAAATTCTAAACAAAATACGTCTTTCTTTCCTTAAATCGCGTATTTGATTTCTTCTGCGAATTATATCAAAAATAGGCAACATTTTTTAAGAAAAAAGTGATGAGAGCAAAATTCACAAAGCTACCGTAAAAAAATGGAGTTATGGTTCCCTAACATAAGCGTTCGACACCTACTTTCTTGTCGAGCAGAATTGACAGATATTCTCGATATGTCGATAACCATTGCGAATCGCTACCTCCTCGATTTCTATATAGAAAAAATATATATCGATGTCTATTCGACACGTGTCAAATCGAGGAATGTGAATCCGGCTGCAGCTTAGTTATTTTTTTTAAATTTAATATCCAGAAAGAAAGAAACACATTGTGATATTTATTTTTTATTAGATACAAAAACTAGCATTGAAACACTCTCTGATTTTACAGTACCATTGCACTACATATAAACCCGAACTTATTTAAAAGTTACATAAAAAAAGTTACATATTATGTTGAAAATGATGTCCTTCACGAGCTATACGCAAATTTACTCTTCTATTCATGTTTTCAAACACACTTTGCAGCTGCTGGTCAGTTATATTGTTAATTTCTCGAATAATCGCTGCTTATTATAAAAAATAATCTAAAGGCGTTAAGTCCGGTGACCTGGCTGGCCACAGTTCTTGACTAATCAGTCTATCACCATAAAACTCCTCTAAAAACTGAATTGTCACTCTTGCGATATGTGCAGTTGCTCCATCTTGTTGAAAATAACCTACTTGCAACTCATCATCGTGTAATTGTGCTAAAAAGGGTTCTAAAATAAGTCTTCGATATCTTTCACTATTTATCGTCTCGTAGAAAAATATAGGACCTACTATACGTCTCCTTGACATTGCTACCCAAACGCCAACTTTTATGGGATGTAAGCTGGTTTCTACAAATGTGTGAGGATTTTCTGCAGCCCATGTCCTATAATTCTGGCTATTTACATAACCTGATAAGTGGAACCATGCTTCATCAGTAAAAAATGTCAAATTTAACAAATTATTATTCATGTTTTGGACAAACCATTCACAATAACGTAATCGTCTTCCGTAATCAAGGGGAAGCAACTCCTGTACAACGGTTACCTTGTAGGGGTGTAGATGCAGTCGTTTCTTTAAAGCTTTATGGCATGTTCCAACTGAAAGACCTACAAAAAGGAAAATTTCATTAATATATAAACACAACTTGATTTTCATTTCAAATAAAGTTTTCAAGCTGTTGATTTTAAGTTGCAAAGCAATTTTAAAATAAACTTGAGAATATTGGGTCATATTGAGAACATATTATGAAAAATTACCTACCTGTCTGAGCGGCCAACTTTCAAGCAGGTTTTGTTGGACTTTGGTTTCTTTCGTTGCTCTATATCATCGATAACATTGTCTGTGAGAGCAGTAGGCCTGCCAGTCGATTTACCTTTACAAATGCAGTGTTTGGTTTGAAATCTCTTAACAATTGCACATTTATGGGTTAAGAATGTGTCATAGTCAAGGTTTTCGTCTGGAAATTGGGTCATAAATTGCTCAATGCAAGATTGCACGGAGTATGTCCATAATCCGTCTTCATTTCTAGTGCCACTCCGAAAATGAGCCATTAAAATAAAGGCGTCTTGTTCTGCACTAAAAGGCATAATGTGTCGATCTGAAAAACGATTTTTTTTTTTAGTTAACCTGAAAGTTTTATTTTTACTTATACTTACGAGAAACTTGAAAAACGATGTAATTTAGCTCTGACAAGAACTGATTGATATCAAATATGTAGGATATATTGAAGCAAAAGGAAATACAGAAGACTAGCAGAAAATCGCAGCGAAAACACTTTCTTCAATCTAAAGAATAAAATGCGAGCTGTTGACTTTAACTGGATATTCTTGTGAGGTGTCCAGTGAATAAACTGGTCCGTGTTTATATGATATTGGAAAATTTTTTGGCTGTTAAAATAGAATTCATTTCTTTAATAAAAAACAATAGAAGATGACTTTCAGCAGGATACATGGACAAATAATATTATACGTTATTCTACGTAGTAAAAAAGATGAAAAACAAAATAAAACCAACCCATACAATAAAATTAAATAACTGATATTTAGTAAGAAAACACTTTTTTGGATATTTATTCTATCACTAATCTAATTTAATATTTATGTACCATTATTTTTAGCCATTAGGTAATCTTGAAAAAGTCCGAATACTGGGACGAAACGTAGGATATTTGTCAATGTATCTGGCTTTTGTCTATGAAACTCCATGAAAATCCAGCATGTATCTTGCTGAAAGTCCTCTTTGTTTTTGCTTTTTATAGAAGAAATAAATTCTAGTCGGTTTTATTTATTTATAATAATATCTTTAATTTTTAATTGTTCATAGTTTGACAGTTTGATATTTTTAATATAGTCGTTCTATTGTACGTAACTGTCTTCTTATCTGTAACTTACTTCTGATTTACAAGAATGCACTAAGAAACAAAACTTTCATTTTCCATACTTATGATAAAACTTGGAACAAGTTGTAGGCATATAAATTTAAAAAAAACCGTATAAAGACATTAAATAATATCTACAATTCTAATATTATTCTACCATATTCTTTAAATGTTTCTTATGCTATCTACTACTACACTATATCTACATAAGTGTAAATCTGTACTCTACTCACTACACAACTAGTGTTGAGCATACCTACTAGATATAAGAAAAATCAATAAGTTAATTTTTATTTCACCACGCAGCGCCATCTACCACGCGGATCTAGAAACTGTAGTCGTTACCTTTCTCGGGTAAAATGCAGGAACTGCGTCAACTATACAGATTTTAGATTTCTATCTCTGCAACTGGGTTCGTAACATGGAATGTTATGGTGAAAGTATGGTGTGAGTTTCTCTAACATCGATAGCGCTGCGTTTTCAATTTACTAGACAAGTAATAAGTATTCAAAAAACGAAATAATATTCTATTTAAATGGTATTACTACTTATTAATGCGAATGATTTAATCTTACTAAGGTCACTTCGTTTGTCGCATTACATAAATAGAGAAGAGATAAACTATTTCAAATATTTAGGTACACTTAATGTGGCTCAATATTGGCGCATTCGCCAGAAAATCGAATGCGATGAAATTTAGTAACTACATATATTTTTGATAATTTGCATCTATTCATCACTTATTCTATAGCATTATTATAGTAGAAGAAGGAAACCGATGTTCTAAATAAAAACATTTTCAGAGATTTGTTATTGTTTATGAAAAAAATGCTATAAATGTTCCTGCTTCTAAGGAGACCTTGCTATTGTTACCCTTACCCATCCGTGGAAGTCCGTGGATTTAACTTAAAGGTATAAAAATGTATTGTTCTATGAATTGAATATACTATTATGGTTTTCAATGTAGAAGCTGATTACTTGTGATGAAGTTTACCTACGCGGAGTTCGAAGAGGAAATTTTTATATTTGGTCCGTTTTTGCACTTCTTTCAAGGTACCTACTGTTATTCTCAAGAGGTACAAATACCTCTACTAAAATGATTTTAAGCTGGTAATTGACAATAAATATATCAGGCTTGCTAGCAATTGTGCTGAGAGTGGAAAAGAAATACAAATCAGGCAGTTATAAAACTTCGGCGGAATTCCCAGGAACGTGGAATTCCACCAGCACTGGTGTCATAATAATATATAACATATTCAAAAATCTAAGAATAAACATGCATGCAATAATGAATTCTGTAAATCGCACGTTAGCATAAAACTAGTTATTTTCGACATTATTTTCCAAGTACTAATTTTATCTTTTGACACCACAGGTCAGAATAGTAATTGTACCTGTGAAGCTAGTCGCCATATCTGTTTATTGACAATATTATTTAAGAGATTGTAAAATCGACACTAGAAGATAGGTACTTCTGTCTCTTCCACCACTACAAACATGTATGTTTATAGTATCCATTATATAAAATAACTGACGAACAAGCTAATGCCCTAATCAACCTATCTTATTTACCGATTATATAATGTAGATTCTTGAAAACATTTAATCACTACCAAAATATTAATCACTATAATAATTATGCATTTTATGCTTTATTTGAATTAATTTACCCAATTTGAACTGATTTCTTTATCGATGAAACCTTTTCATTGCGCAGTTTCATCTGAAGCAGCGCATTATATGTCATGTTACTAGTCCATTTATAAAGTTTAAAGGTAAATCCATTCAGCAAGTCGAACATTTTAAATTAGTATTAGATAAAGATATATTGATATCTCTTTACATTCATATATGTATAACGTATATGTGTTATCATTTCAAGTGTAAAAATTTTTTATTATTCAAATTTTGAATCGACCTTTGATTAACTAGATATGGTATTACCTGTTGAGGAAACTGTAATAATAGACAGTTGGTGTTTATTTTACGGAAATGAACAATTTGATTCATATAAGTATAACTTAAAATATGGAGATTCATGCAAAAGTACACAGTAAAAAAATCCGACTGATTTTAACACTGAATCCACACTTATCAGTGTGTATACTCGTATAGTCCACACTTGGCAGTGTTAGACATATCGGTGTATTATTACATTACATAAAAGTAATTTAACACAGTAGATTTTACAAGGTAATGTGTAATAGTTAATTATTCACCGTGTAATTATTCCGTTTTTATGGCGGATTGATTCATTTTTAACACAGGGTTTTGTAAATTTTACTACAATTTATGAGTACTTCTACAAACTTAGCGGGTATATCGTTCGTGTAATATGAGTTCTAAAGGTTTAGTTATTATACTACCCAGTTCGTGTTAAAAATAACACTGCAGTAAATTACGATTGCCATTTAGTAGTTTTACCATTTGTCTTTTTTTTACTGTGTATTCTTATTCGAAATAATAATAACATTCTAAAACTTCCATGTTCATAATATATTTCAGATTTATTAACTGTAACGAAAATTTTATTAATGTCAATCAATACCACTATTAGGTAATTAATACCTATGTCACCCATAAGAAATGCTGATCCTATAAGTAAATAAATTAACATAAATTTTTTAATGATCCATTTCTTACAGTTTTTATACTGATGAACTTTCAGTATAAAAACTGTACTTTACTTTAGTTAATTATATATTATATTTTCAATTATTAATTATTATTTTTAATTGCATATCTTGGATATAATTTTCTTGCAATTTCATCCTACTGGGTAAATCCCATTTTACGTAAATTTTATATATCACTTTTAGTCAATTTTGAGTCGATTAGTTTAAATTTTTATTAAACAAATTACAGTTTGTTATCATTTCAAAATTATCTGTTGATATCTTGCTCATCTTACAGTAATTTATATAATTTCCTTTGCGATCTTGGTTTTTATACTTCCTATTTCACTTAAAACACCTTGGCTTCTTGGAAGACGAGAACCGACCTGGAATTTCAACTCCACTATTAGAAGTACGATAAAAGGAGAAGGCACTTGCATTCCAATTAGCAGCATCCGGATCGTCAAGAAGCTAGCTAGATACACCATCTTGTTTGAAGTTTCCGGAAGTTTCCAGTATCTGATGCATATTGCCGAAAGTCCACTTCGAATCGAGGCCAGAAGAATACATTTTTGTAAACTAGATCATATTAGTTTTTTGCAGATGCATAATATGTAAAGTAATTTTGATTAGTAACAACCACCAGTTGTTCGTGCTTTATTTTTTATTATTTCATTTCATTATTTAAATTTTATATAAAATATTTTAATTGTGATATAGAATTGTTTTTACTTGATTGGTTCAATTCGCCAAACATTCACTATTATTAAAGCCAATAAAAAAAATTAAAAAGGTTCGTTGCATAACATAGTTAACCTTCAGTGCAATACACATAGATTAGAAATATATAAAACTGATCATGTTATATGGGATCCGTCCTGTATAACAAATTAGACAATGAAATAAAAAAAAAAGTAAGTGTTAAAAACTTTAAATCTCCTGTTAGTAAACACCATGTCAAAAATGTATTGTATTCAATACAAGAATATTTATTGTTTTCAAATGTATAACACAGTTATCTATATCTAATATAATATGAGCATTAGGTACGTATTGATACTTTTACTGAAGTAATAATGGCTTAAATATTTCGAATGTAATTTAGTCAATCGATAAAGCAACGTGCATTACCTTGACCTAACATCATTGTTTAAAGTACAATTAGATATATTTTCATGGTGTGCATAGTTACTGAAACGTAATGGAATAACTCCAACTCGAAAAACGTATGTATAAATAAATAATGCAGGTATTGCGGCTAGATATATTGCATTTGTACTTACATGCAACGATTAATTAGATTATAAAATATAATTCTGCTGCCTTGTTCCATGTTGGAAATGTATAGAATTGACATATATCTACATACTAGAGGATGAGTATTTTAGCCGTACCTATTTGACAAGAAAATTCCATGAATATGGTTAACTAATATATGGTTAATATGGTTAACTTTTATCGATCCAATTTTTTACAGAAAAGCAGACTTGCAGTTTTCTCCAATAACGGATATGGTACTCTTATCGCATTCCTTAAAGTATAATTGTGCGATTTAGTATCTTTTCAGTACATTTTATACGACAATATATAAATGCACATGCTTAATTGATATTTAAATTTAACAATAATTTTTAAGCTCAATTATAATTAATCCTAAAACTCTTATCGTCTGCAAAGTGTGTGCCCCAAATTTATTATTTCATTACACCATTACTATTTATTCTGCCTATTAGGTATTACACATATAGGGTGGCCCAATAGTGCGTGCACGGACCATATAGTTTCAGTACTGTTAGCAATAAGCAAGTATCATTTGGCATAGTCAGAGGACGTACTAAGTCCTATTTTCTAAACTTATTTTATGTATAAAGGATGTTCGTACTTAGTGTCACAAAACATTTATTTTTTTAGATGTAACGCCATAGATATTTAAAGTCTGTAACTTATTTGTTGTGCGTTTTTATGATTCACTGTAGTATTTTTTGGGATTACACCACCTGTAAAATAATAAAAAAATATATACAATAATGATCTTTTGAGACAAACTTTATAAGTTTGTCCCAATGAATATAATATAATGGCATCCCCCAGAGAAGTAATTTGAGGCCATTGCTGTTTGTACTTTTTGTCAATGACATACCGGATTTTTTGCAACATTCTAAATGTTTGATGTATGCTGATGATATTAAATTATATATGGAGGTTACCATCGAAAATGATGCACAATTATTACAAGAGGACATAAATAAAATTTTCTCATGGAGTTGTATTAATAAATTACCCTTGAATCATAAAAAATGTGGGGCCATGACCTGCTCGTTAAAAGAAAATATGTTATTACATAATTATGCTATAAATAATGTGCTATTGACACGAGTTACTAAACAAATGGATCTGGGTATGTTATTTAATAAAAATCTTAATTTCTCTGAACATGTTGAGACTATGGTGAGTCAAGCCTATAAAAACGTAGGTTTTATTATTCGAAACTCAAGATATACTACAAAACTATTGTATTACAATTTTGTTAGGTCTAAGTTAGAATTTGCGTTTCAGGTTTGGGGTCCTGGAACAGTAGAAATTCTGTCTAACAATATAGAAACTGTACAAAATAAATTTCTCTCTTATTTACATTACAAAAAATATAAAACCTTTCCAAATTACCTTGAGTACAATTTAATAAGAACAGAATTTAATATTCTTAAATTATCAGTAAGAAGGAAAATATCGAGTGTGTTATTTATTTCCAAGATAGTTACAAAACGTATATATTCGTTAGATATTTCCTCGCGACTAAACTACTATGATCCGCAAAGGGTGCGGCCCAGGGATATATTATTTTGGTATACTTACAGAACAAGGCTTAGAGAAAACTAACCCATTATCCGAATGTGTAACGTGGTAAATTCAGTTTGTTCAAAAATAAATATATTTGAAAACTCCCCTAATGTACTAAAAAAACAGTTAATCTCACATTTTGGAAGTTGATGAGCTTTTATTCCCATTTTCCTTTATCTTTTTGCTTATGGTATTTCTTTTTATACATGTTTGTCCTGTTGTATTTGTTGTATTCCTCACATTGATTGTATGTGTATATATATGTATATGTATATATGAGTTCACACATTGACTGTATGTGTGTATGTATTTGTAGATATAATTTTTTTTTTATATGATTATATTGTGTTAAGAGAAACATGCTCTGAATGTTATATTTAATTTAGTGATGTATCTGTAAATTTAGGCTAGTCCTGTGATACATCAGTCAATAAATAAATAAATAAATAAATAATTTGAATTGGTAGGGTTTTCTGTTTTTCATTATTTTACAGGTGGTGTATCCCAAAAACGACTGCAATGAATCATGAAAGCGCACCACAAATAAGTTACAGACATTATAGTAAGATCTGTTAAAGATAATTTTTCTATCTTTGAAGCCAACGGGATACTAAAGACTGTAAAATCTCACATTGTAACGCCATACTGAAATATTCCATCCTAACGAATAAATCTCGCACAAGATTTTAATTATTAATTTATTTATATTTATATACATACACCTGATTAAACAGAAATAATTACATATTCAGTTTAAATTTCACAGGGAAGTACCAGATTATTCTATTCTCACATAACTGCAGAATTGTAGCACGCTATAATAGAAAACGGCAATTTAGTTCACATTCCAAGTCGACAAACGTATAGAAAATATTGAAAATTTACAAATTGAAGCTATTATGTATTGCATCTTATAATAAAACAACGCTGTACCAACTGAGAGAAATAGGTCACAGTTTAGTTTCAGCAAGATTTAATATAAAGATATTAATTAGATACTGGTAAACGGTTATGATATTCTAAGGTGGTTATCAGTTTTAATAAAATTTCTTGAAAAATGTTACATAACAAATAACAATAAAGGATATTATTCCGAAAAGTAAGTATTTCCATAAAACCAAACTCAAGATCCACAGCAGCATAAAGTCGCAATCCAGGCCACCCAGAAGATATTGTTCAAACAAGAAAGCAAGTTTCTCTGTCAAAAAGGAACGCAATTCTTCATTAACTATACATATTTAGCGATTATGTTACGAAAACGAAAAATGGCAAAATTTTCAAATTTTGTAGAACAATGAAACACGCTTTTATGTATTTTACCACTACCTAGATTTTTTACAAAATTTGTGACTGGAGCTTCGACTTACAAAGTCATTTTCAAACAATGATTCAACGAAAAATGCATTACAAATTATATGAAGAATAAATAAATTACAAATAGCATAAATAGATAGATAGATAGATAGATAGATAGATAGATGCATCCAATAGGTTATATTGACATGATATAGGACAGGTCAGAAAAAACATAGATCGAAGATAATACCACTAATAATAAATAATAATAAAATCTAGTATAAAACAATATAACTCATATACGGACATAAACGACTAAATGACTTTACATTTAATACTGACACGACAAAAATTCTTCTACTGAATAGGGTGTATTTTCTAAGAGCAGTAATTTTATCTTTGATAAAAATAACCGCGTACTTACCATATCTTTTAAGGTGGCATTAAGTTTATTGTACAAAACAGAACCCAAATAGAGTGGGTTTAATTTAAACAATTCCAGTATATGAATCACATGTTGCAAATCCGTACCATAACGAGTTTCATAGTTGATTACTATTCAGCAATTCAAAATTACTAAAATTTTCTTAACAAATTTTAACACTCCATAAATGTAAAGCGATGGTACTGTTAATATGTTTTGCTGTTTAAAAACTTGTGTACATGTCTCTCCAACTTTTAATCCAAGCATATTCTATGATACAACGAAGTGCTCCTTTTTGTAATATAAAAAGGAATAGAAATCCTACACGGTTCCACAAAAGGCCGTGAATTAGATATATTAGAATTCCTAGAAATTCACAAATATCTGAGTAATATTAATTTAAATTTGTTAAATGATCAGTTAGATCTTATATACTCACCCTTATTTGCATCTGGAAAACCCTGTACCAATACTGTATCTATAAATCACTTTATTTTATTATATTCATAGCTAAGTTCCCAAAATTGTAATACATGCCGTAATTTACTGTCATTTTTTTTTAATCTAATTAGTAGTAGATATTTATTTTGATAATTTGCCATTTGTAATTCATTGGCAATCATTCATGACTTAGTAAGTCGAAGTTGCAATTACAAATTATATAAAAAATATAGTGATAAAATACATAGAAGCGTGTTTCATTGTTCTACAAGATGTTAAATTACCAAATAGTAATGACTTTCTCAATCAACTTATTTAAATTATCAAAACCTATAATATAAAAGCTACATAATATAAAAGCTGGGGGAAAGTAAGTACTTTCCCCAGCAATAATAATAATTCTAAGTTCAGTAAGAGTTTTGATAGTCCTCAATTAAAAAATTACACTGTTTAAGTAAAAGTCCCAAGTATTAACCATATTCTCGAAAAATAAATCAGTGATCGAAACTTCAGCTTTCAGAAATTTTGAGAACACAAATTTCGCATAATTAAATTTTTTTTAAACTTTAACTAACGAAAATATAACACTAAAAATAATGACGCAGGGGTCATCTTAATTAAAACAATTAAACTAAAAATCATTAGTAATTTAGCTATAATAGAAGTACCTAGATAAATAATTGAAGAATGATTATCTTATCTAAATTTCATCTAGGTAATCCGAAATAATAGAAATAGAAAACGAACCTACAAATAACTTTCAAAGCAAAACTAAACAATTTTTCTATTATTAAATTTCTGCAATGAAATATTCTATTTTATTTAATAGTTCCCAATAAAAAAATTAGTTAGCATGTATCCTCGTTCACCTAAAAGTTACAGTTTCATTAGACTGAATATAAAATGCTCCAAGACGACTCATTGTTTCATATACTAATAGCCCCACAATTAAACTAGTAAGTCATATCTTTAAAAATTAAAAGATTTTTTAATCAAAATATGTATCTAATAAAAAATCTATTTAAAATACAAATGCTTCCTAAATCATGACGTAATCAAGAAATTATGTTCTAGTGTACTTCGTCCCAATGTTTCAAACAAGTTTCAAATATCCCTACAGGAAAATTACATAAAAAAAATTATATATTTGATAAATCCCATGTAGACTTTATATTACAAAAATGAATTCTTTTGATTTTCGATTTATGCCTCAGTCAAAATTATTATAAAAATATTGAAAAAATTATAAAAATTACTGTAAAACTATGAATCTCGCCATCTATATTTCGTTAAGCGTTCTCCGAATGGTTTCAAGTTCTTGGCAAAATGATCTACAACTTTCCCTATTAAACCGTTTTTCTATCTCAATAGTTTGATCAAAATAGTTTCACACTCTATACAGGAAAGAATTTTCATAATGCCCTTGAAGTAACTATATCATACCTCCGAGTAAGGAGTTGCCTGCGTATGAGTATACAATAAATAAAAACTGCCTCGTCACTTAAATTAAATTATGCAAAAGTTAGGGCTGCTCGCAACTGCGTGTGGAAACAACTTCCGGATATTATATCTGATCTGAAAATGACGTTACGCTGCGTATTCGTCCAAACAGGAGTGGCTTTTATTGCATTCTAGAAACGATTCTAGGACTCCCACACAGTGGCGGTGCTTTTAACAAGTTAATAAAGGCGCGGTTTCTGTTGTTCATAATCAATTTGATGTTACGTATATTAGTTTTATGCGCATCAAGAAGCACTTTGCCTGCAGTTACAGTTAGGTAGATGCATTGTGAATCTTTAGTATTTGCACTCAAGTTAGATATGGCAGAGACACATGTGACTTAAAGGACTTATCTTATGACAAGATTAAGAATGATACTGAAACTATTCAATTTATACATCTATTTATACAACTATTAATCGCAGCATGAACTCATTCAAATGAACAACTGAGATCAAGGAAATTTATATAATATTAAACTAATTGGGTACTGGAAACATATACAGATTTCCCACCCTGTATATTTAGATTTGTAATTCTTCCTAATCGTCAGCGTAAATAATTAATGTATACCACCATATGAATATCGATTGTCTATCAAAGGATAGAACACCCCGTGTATTTTTACAGACTTGGATAAAATGTTCTTTCGCTGATATGGGGTTTGATGGATACAGCTTTAATAATGAGGGAGTATTGACCATAAATGGTTACCATAAAAGCAATGTGTAGGAAAAAACTTTATAGTGTTTGTTCCCTCACTATTATATACACCAAATCCTATGGCAATGTATTCGTAAGAGGACGTCTATCCAAATCTGTAAAAATACCCAGGGTGTTCCATTTAAAAGTACAAGTTGTGGTAAACCTCTCTTATTTGGAACACCCTCTATAAATGTGAATAACATAGAAATGTGTCCCACTTCAAATAAAAATAGATCTATTTAAGCATTTTCCAATCCTTTCACAGATAGTAGATAGTCGAAAAAACATCTAAATAACGCCACAATATCTAATAGACGTCCGTACTAGATCTACCAGGTCTATCTAAATCAAATCCATATTTGTATTGCGATTGTTTTGTTACCAGTATTATAAGAGGTGTTTGGCCATTAGTAAAAAAGCAGCAAATCATATATTCCTGGCATGAGGACTTGTAATGAAGTACATTTTATTTCGCCATTAAACATAATATTTTACCTGTAAATAAGTCACCCATAAATAAATAACTATACCCGACATAAAATGTATTATTTCGACACCTGAAGTAGAAGCCAAAGGCGCGCGCATCTTACTTTTGTTGTCCACACGGACATAGGAAATTTCAAGCGCTAAGAATTTAGTTGCTGAGCCGCCGTCCGAGAAACCAGCCGCACTAACATATCACCGCAAGTCCCCAGATACAGACTGGTACCTCAAGTAAGTAAGAAATATTTTACAAGTCAGTAAAATCAACATAGTGAAATTTTCCTAAGTATCAAAACAAATTGGGACGTGTGTGATTTCGCCGTCTGTCTACTTGGTCAAATATTTTCAGAGTCCGTAAATTAGAAATAGTGAAATTTTGTAGAGTATCAAAATATATTGGGATTTGTGTATTTTTCGCCGTCTATCTGCTTGGTCAAATATTTTCAGAGTCCGTAAATTAGGCATAGTAAAATTCTTATAAGTTTAAAAATAAATTGTGACTTAGACGATTTGTCGACTGAACCGAATATTCTTTCAGAGTCAACAAGACCGTGGGGACTTGTGATTATTTCCAATTTAGTAGTGTACAAGTATAAAATATACAAAGTCCGAGATTTCACTTCTGCGCATGTCCGAGGTGTTTGTAGAGCCATATTCAGCTAACAGCAATTCAGACATTCAGTCTGTGGCCGCATGACATCGAAGCAAGACCTGTCCGTCTACACCGCTGCTACCAGGAACTAGAGAGAAAGTGAGTAAACGATTACAAGTCAGTAAATTCGACAGAGTGAAATTTTTCCAAGTATGAAAATAATTTTATACTTAAACGATTTTGTCGACTAAACCGAATATTCTTCAGAGTCCACAAGACCGTGGGGACTTGTAATTATTTCCAATTTAGTCGTGTACCAGCATAAAATATCCAAAGTCCGAAATTTCACTTCTGCGCATGTCCGAGGTTTTCATAGAGCCATATACGGTCGCGAACGACTCAGACATTCAGTCTGTGACCACACTGCATCGAAGTAAGACCTGTCCGCCTACACACGCTGCCACCAGGACCTAGAGAAGAGTAAGTTAAAATTTGGCAAAGTCCACAAGCCCGTGTGGACTTGTAAATTTCACCGATTGTTGGGAGACGAGCATAAAATATACCAAGTCAGGTATTTCACTTCTGCGCATGTCCGAGGTCTTCATAGAACCTCTTAAACTACTGGCACGAACTCAGACATTCAGTCTGGGACCGCACCGCATACGAGCAAGACCTGTACATCTCCACCGCTGCCTACCAGTATCCAGAGAAGTAAGTAAACTAGTACAAGTCCCCAAAGGCATTGGGACTTGGTATAATTTCATCGACTTGTGTGAACGACGCCGAGAATATTACAAGTCGAAATAGGGAGCTACTGCGCAGGTATCAAAAGTTCTCCCACCAGCCGTTCCAGTACCTGCTACTAGCTGGTGCCAAAGTATTCAGTCTTCACCGACCACCTGGAAGCAGCAGACGTGCCCAGGAGTACTAGGACTACTAGGAGGAGGAGGACTAGTAGGGAGTTAAGATTAGGAGTAAGTTTTATGATATTTGGTAAATAAATGTATTAAAGGTTTTATTGGCGTATTATTACTATCTGTTGTGTGAAGTCTAATTTTCCCTATCGACCGACCTGGCGTACCGTATCTTCACTGTAGCTACTTGAGTAGTGGTGTTCCTACACTGTAACCAGGAACTGGCGCCCGAGGCAAAGTAAAAGAGAAACCGAACCTCGGGCACTAACGTGACACTTCCTACCTGTGCAAATCGGGAAGTATCCCTCACAGACTTAATAGCCTCCTAAAGGTCACTAGTGACCTAGGAATCCAAATTTTAATACTATTCTGACAGGCGGCGCGATATTAATTATACTTTAAATCCACTGTTACGGCTGATTTTCACATATCTGGGGGGAGGGGGGGGTCGTGCTTAGGCTGTACTCCCGCCGGGTGCAGACATCTCAAATCACATGTATTTTTACATGTGGGGTTGCGCCGCGGTTTGTGTCCATGCCGTGCTGTATTTTACCAGCGGACCTCGTTGAATGCATTCTGTTTTCTACGAGTGACTAGCATGGATTCTTCTGACGATGTTTAATTATAATAGGTACATGTGTTCAGACTTTGCAGGAAAACAATATAAAAGAAAAACCGTCGCAGGAGATATTACATCCTTGAACTTTGCATCTTTCAGTTGTATTTGAAAACAAAATGAAGCAGCAGAATTTCATACAATTTTTGCAATACTGAAAAGTGATCCTACAAAATTTTTCAAGTATTTTTGAATGAGGAAAACATTCGTGTTGTTGAACGAGAATAATTAAAGTTTGTACATTTTCATGAGCTGGATGGGTACTGTGAACAATGATCGGGGAACTGACTTGTCGCGACAAGTGCAAGACGCATGGCTACAGCTTACATAATGTAATTACACAAGCGGGTTGTGCTGGTGCCGTGCTGCTGCCGTGTTGGGGGGTCGGAATCCGTCTTGACGCGACTCCGGCTCTCACCGGCGTGACACGGCCGCGGCACGGCTACGGCACAGCCTCAATAGTGAAAATGGATATTTGTGGATCAGTGCGAATCATAGGGACATCCAATTTCTTGATTTGTAATGAAACGGCATAGCCGAAGCACGACCGCGGGACGACCCCACATGTGAAAATCAGCCTGTCTTGTTCTGATTAGATAAAAGATACTCTATACAGTATGTATAAGGAATCCTAAGGAATCTCAAATCCCGAAGAGACGTTTTTCAAATGATTTCATTAATAAAAGTTCATATAAAGTTATTTCGTTAACTAGCGTAGTTTCGGAGATACATGCCATTAAAATTTTAATTTTACCACCAATTTTTTTGGAAAATCTTTGTAACTAGGTTCCAATTATCTTAAATTGCACTTATTTACACATTTTGATAGAAGGCTAATTCTAATTTTGCAGCACTATCAGCGGCGTGCATACGGATAGTCACTTTAATATCTTTAGAAAAAAAGTAATGTACGCCACTGGTCCTCTGGACTATTAATATATTATGAAATCACTTGAAGTGGCGTCTACTGAAGTGTGTATTTTATATGTTACTTAAAAAATACCCCGTGAATGGCAATGCAGCATGAAAATACACAATAAACCACCGTAAGACTGTGTCTAGGATCTACTATATAGTTTTTAATATAAGACTAACCAATTTTCATCTAGTTTCAGCTCATTGGCTCAAGATTTATTGTACCTAACTACTATTTTTTTAGCTTTAGCTATCTTAACGTTTGTGCAGCAAAAATTCCGAAATATCTATATATGTAGAAGATGTCGTGTTATTTCCAATCCCACAAATCCCATTCTGTTGTTGATTGTGTTATTCATAAAAAAATATCACAAAAGATAATAATACAATAACGGGATATAGAAACAAGTTCTACTCCTTGATGAATGGTAAGTAATTAAAACATAACTACGAATATTAAGGATCTACTTTATATCCACCATCTGTAATCGCCTTATTTAACCAATTTAACCAAAACAGCTATTTTCCTGGTTATATTTCACGCCGAGCGCTAACTTACAAAGCAAAAATTAGCCGTGTATTGTCTAACACAGTTAGAATAAAAATCGAGGATTTGGATTGCAATGAAAACTACGAGGAAATACTTTGCAGTAGGATTTACGATAACACGAGCCACTAATGTAATACGATAGTCGACAAATTCGAGAACATACAAAAATAGGATAATGAGCAGACGGATGACTAAATTCTCTATGAATTTTTTTTAAAATAAACACCAGACTATACTGATTTTATGTTGCCTCTGCATTTATCTTCCAGAAAATACTTTATCTTTGGAGACAAATAATAATTTTGTGTATTTAGATGGCAGTAAGTAAGTAAGTAAGTAAGACAGTAAGGTTCAGTCACTGCCATTTCAAAATGTATAAGCACGTTGTAACACTTTTTAAGGTTTGAGGTGTATACAATCCCGACCGGTTTTTGAAAGCCCTTCAACTAAAAATTTTTAATAAGACTATCCCTGGTAAACTGGATGTCCAATTTTAATTATTATATTACGCTCATCGGATCAGCAAATATTAACAGACATAGCGGCTATTTCGGATGTTTTTGTTCAACGTGTAGAAATTAATGAATGTATATATTTATACAAATAACTGTAGTTATTATAAATAACAGTAAACTGTCTATTAAAGGAATTCCTTGATTTATCTGCATTTAATAAATTAAAAATGTTCCATTATAAATAATACAATTTTTTCTTGACGGTGAATAGGCAATGATTTATACTATGAAAGTTAATAAATTATTTCCAATGTCATTTTACATAGTAAATTATTTATATGCATATGCATGCAATTAACAACTAGTAATAATGAATTTTTAAGGCTGTATGAGTATTTATATCTTTATTTTTCTATGTTCTGTAAGATATTACTAAATATATCTGCTTACCTACACACACGATTTCAGTCTAATTGCCACTTACCTGAAAAAAGAAAAATATATGTTAATTTCTTAACTAACTAAAACAGAATAATAGTTTACAAATGAGAAATTCCTAATTTAATTAATATTCCAATCAAAGTTAAACTTTAAACTTCCAATGCAAAGGTTGATAATATCAGGAATTTGGATATATCACTGCATATGACAATGACTTCAGTGTATACACAGAAAAGTTACATAACTGCAAACTGGGTGGTCAGAATTTAGTACCACGGTTGATTAGGATCTAGTACCAATTTTGGTGAACTACAAACTGCTAAAAGGGGTGTTTTTACAATTCTCACAAAAATGGTTAATAACAGGAAAACTAAAAGAGAATAGGAATATAAAACTAATAAATAAGAATAATATTTTACATAAGATGCCGTAAAAAAGGTAGGAAATCTATTTAAAAAAACAAACACTTGTGGGTTTGAAATTCACCAAAGTTGATGTACCTATTATAAATGCAATGATGCCTATTATAAATAGCGTAATGATTCTAATAGTTGTCTTGTAAAAGTCATCTCTAACTTTCATTTCAGCAAATTTCAAACAAAATCGTGCAACATTTTTTCCATAAAAATCAATATTTGTTGTTTAACAGATTACATTTAGTTAGAGAAGCTAAATAAAATGTCCACTAAATGAATGGGGATAATCCGAAAATGTAATAAAACCATATTAAAAATAACTAATAATAAAGTAATAAAATGAAAACTGGGACGACCTCAAAATTCTTTTAGTAAACATTTATATTTATAAGTGATAATAGATTATCACTTATAAATATAAATGATAGAATTCTTGGTCTTATCCCATTTCAAGCGAAAGTTGCACCTATACAGGGTGTTAGTTAAACATGCGGCAAAAATTCAAGAGGTTATTCCTTGGACTATTCTAAGGATATTTTATCCTTTGATGATTTTTGAAAAAGCGCTTTGTTTGGAAGATATGGGGCGAAAAAAATTTTCAACAAATCCAATTTTGGTATTTTTTCATATTATTAATGTAGGTGAAATAAAAGTATGGCGTACTACACTGGACGTATCAAGTAAAAGACATGTAAGAAAAAGGTGTTGTTTTTTCTTACCCACATCCCGTGATACTTCGCAATGATTATTTTGTAGGTTTTTGTATGTTGTGTTTTTGTAGTTTGTATGCGTCGCATTTGTTGAGATTGATTGACGTTTGGCTAGTTGACGTGTAAACAGTTGTTAGTGAAGTTCTCCATCATGGCTCGCTATACGAATGCCGAGATGGCTGACATGCATTTTATTTATGGACTTGCTGATGGCAATGCATTAGAAGCTAGGCGACTGTACATTGAACGATTTCCTAACCACATTGATCCCGATAGAAAAATCTTTCAAAGTATTCATCAACGTCTTCGAGGAAAGGGAACATTGAAACGAAGTGGAGGACCAGGAAGGCAAAAGACTGTAAGAACGGTAGACGTAGAAGAGAATGTGCTGGACATAATAGAAGAAGATCCAGGTACTTCTACGCGAAGAATTGCAAATACTTTGAATGTAAGTAATTGGACTGTTTGGAAAATTCTGAGAGATAATTTGTTGTACCCATACCACATTCAACGCGTTCGGGCACTTCTTCCTGCGGATTTTGCTCCACGTATTGGATTTTGTCAATGGCTTTTGCACACATTGGTTGAAATCCCTCAACTACTTACGCTGATTCTATTGAGAAACGCAATAAGGAATTTCCATAATAACCATGGGTGGACTGACGAAAGTCCACATGACATTTGTGAAGATCGGTTTCAACATCAGTTCTCATTGAATGTTTGGGTTGGAATTGTGGGTGACTGGCTAATTGCACCGGTATTTCTACCAGGAAGACTTACCGGCGAAGTATACCGCAACTTTTTGGAACAAACGCTACCACCGTTTTTGGAGGATGTACCATTGGCTACAACACAGGCAATGTGGTTTATGCATGATAGTGCACCACCTCATTTTAGTGTAGTTGCTCGAGAGTTTTGAACAGCAACATACGGAGATCGCTGGATTGGTCGTCAACGTGGACCTCACGTATGGCCTGCTCGATCCCCGGACTTAATCCCCCTAGATTATTTCCTATGGGACCATCTAAAGTCATTAGTTTATACTAGGCTAGTGGAAGATGTGGACGATTTAAGATATCGGATAATTGCTGGGTGTAACTCAATAAGAAACGACCCTGGTGTTTTTGAAAGAGTTCGGGAGTCTATGAGGAGAAGATTGGATGGTTGCATCCGAGCTGGAGGTAGCCATTTTGAACAATTCTTGTAGGTTCAGAAATGTTACATGCAATTTTTAGTAATAAATTGTTATTTGTTGAAATTTTTTTCGCCCTATATCTTCGCAACAAAGCATTTTTTCAAAAATCATCAAAGGATAAAATATCCTTAGAATAGTTCAAGGAATAACCTCTTGAATTTTTGCCGCATGTTTAACTAACACCCTGTACACGATGTGACGTGTGATTAAATAGGTGCTATTATGCACTTTCGAAATTAATCTGCTCAATGAAAAGTATATCACATCTATTAAATTAAATAAGCACGTGCTACGAATATTTCTATTCATATATTATTGTTTCTCTTGCTAAATGAAATGAAAGAGAAATCATCTTCTAACAAAAATGTATTCTCAGTTGAAAGGTGGATTCACTTTTAATCAACTATTATTCTATTAAAATAAATTTCACATGTTGGTATGTTATTTCATTTTTGTTATTGTTCATAAAATATACTGTTTGTTTTAAGCACTATCATCTCCCACACCATAATCGTTTGAAACTATTTTATTTTGTTAGCGACAGTTATCAAATTTCAATTGTTCTAGCACAGAACAGTCAAGGTGATGAGACATGCATTTACCAGCTATTTTAATTGCAAACGGAGATTCGTGGATTCACAAGAGAAAATTCTAAATTTAACAATTTACCAGCTGATTTAATGAAAGCTACTACCATGGTTAGTATAAAATTATTTATTAACATAAAATTTATATAGAAATATTTACATATTTTTATTTTGGACACTTTATCCGTGTGAAATCTTCTAAAATAAAAACTAACCGGTGCCTGCTATATAAACCAAAAAGATGTATAACAAGTTACATGTATAAAATACCACTTAGATGTTTAAAACAGCACTGAAATTTATTTTAAATAGAAACTGCAGAACATGTATGTATTATCCAAATATCTGTACAAACCTGTGAGCTATATTTGCCACGTTACGTAAATAAATATTCTAATGAAAATATTCTATGGGTTTTCCACGGCTATTTAAAAGCAACTAATATAAATATTAATGTAAACTGTAGAAATTGTGTTACAGTCAATATGAAATTGCAACGAAATTTATGAGCAACTTAGAGTAAATGTATGGGAACAAACCATACACAATTTGAACATTTAATTTAGTCGATTTTTTACATAATCGTACATAATTTTACATATTACAGTATTGTGAAAATAAAATTTTAAGATCTTCAAACATTATTTTCTTGAAATTTTTATTATATAACACCATAATTTTTCATGATGCGTATGTAGAATGATAAGCTCTTTCAAATGGCGTGGTCAAAATTGGGGGTTGCTATTTAAAAAAATTGTCGATGACGTCATATCTCGAACAACGATGACGTCACAAATATGGGTCGTATGTCAAAAAGTGCCTTTTTAAAAACAATTTCGACGTGTCAGGGGATTTTTTCGAAAACTTCTCAATTTCTAAAATAATGAATTTATTCGTTACTTTTCGAAGGCACTGTAGAATTACTTAGACTTTGCATAAAAACGACATACTTGCAATTGTAAAATAATTTATTTCAATAAGATTTTAGTATGGACGTCATTATTTAGTAATGAAAACTATTTTTATGGAATATTTAGAGGAAGCTTATGTTAAATTGCTTATTTTGATACTAAACCAACAATATGGTGGAAATATGTAATATATTTTCAATATGACTCGTACAGATAGTAATTTAAATCATATTTTTTAATTTCAAATACACAACTATACTTGTTTTAATAATTGAAATTCAAATAAATCTATAAAGAATAAATACAACAGAAATATACCTAAATTTTATAATAATATAAGTATTATGAGAGGTATAGTTAAATAACACTGACGTAGTTTTCCACGTAAAACTGAAACAGTTTTAATCATCTCCATATGGTGCCAACTTGGTTTGCGAAACGCACGTCGAGTGTAGTATAGTGTTTTGGTGTTATGTGGAAAACTATGTCAGTGATATCTTCACACCAAAGGTTCCAACCTCCATTCAATTATAGTTAAATGTTTATATAATACAGCAAACTTAATATCATCAATATGTTGTTTATAGAGCAAATAGTGTTTAAAAATATGTTTTATTTTTGAAATGTAAACATCTATCAAATGATGTTTTTTTAAATGTATCGCTGAGCTCTTTGTTATCTAAATTGCTAATAATGAAAAATTTACACTTATACAATATAAATACAAAAAAAAACTAATATAGTAATACAAATTGAATAAGGAAATTTTAAGTCCAGGTCAATTTAATACAATCCTTTCACGAGTGTACTTCAGTAACAATTTTTAAGTTAAGACTTAAGTTAAGTTACGCTTTAATTAAGACTTAAGTGGAGACTTAGACTTCACGTTCAGGGTGAAAATATCAGATCGGCTATCACTTGAAATTTTGAAATAAGGATCTGTATTTTGTATCACCAATTTCAAAGAGTTACATATAATGAACAAAACTGGACCACTCTGAATGGTGGCGTTATAAGTAATTTTAAAAATTAGTTAACACCAATTTCTTTTTTTTGCGAGTAACACCGAGCATTCCCTAATCGCTGTATATGAGGTTATCAAAATAAATACTTTCAATATAGTGTACCTATAAATAATGAAAATAGAGCCCCCAATCTAAAATTTTCAAATGTGAACAACTAGAGATAGATAGAAGCAGATATAAAATTATATGTGCAATATAATAATCAAATATATTTTCCCAATCAATATTCTTAAATTCTGTGTGTAATGAGTAGGTAGTTTGCTGTATATGTGTAATGGTTTTGCAATATTTTTATTGTTGATGCTCCTACTTAGTACTTAGTATGGGTTGACTGTTTATGTAAATTATCAAAATTTGCAACGGCCGTGAGTCACGATGTTTACATAATTTCCGATTGTTAACATTTCAACATACCTAAGACACCTCTAAATCTCCATACACCTCAATTTATTCAATTTATTACAGAATTACTGATTACAGTTTGCTCTCAAATAAAATTTGTAACTAGTTTTTATTCCCTAATTCCTAAGTTTATATTCCCATAAATACTACCATTGTAAAATGATTCCTATTTCCCCATGTAACATGAAATGTTTCACATCCTATTTCAGGTGTTTGGTAAACATTGAGATACATGAACAGGTTAGAAGGAGAACAATATTTTAATTCACTTCCGCAATATTACAAAATATTTTTGTTGCTATTGATTTTTTTGGAGTGCCTATGTCAGGTGGGCAGTCAAAGTGTAACTTCATACAACCGCCATTTCACCTATATTTTAACCAAAAAATGTTATTTCTAAATCACTAACAATTAACTATCTTAATCATTAAAAGATAGTTTATATTCTTAAATCAAAGTTTCTTTTTCACAGTGAACTCTAGCAAAACTACAGTACTATAACTACTTAAGTCAATTTCAGTAACTATAGCTTATAATTACTGATTTCTTGCTAGTTTGAAAGTACTTACTATCAGAAACTATTCATGTTTTATAGAATTGAAGAAATTGAGTTGTCAATGTATTTCTTATCATCAGTAATTTTGCAAAAGTATTATGTATTGTGATAATTATAATATGGGTACGTACGACCATAATAATAGTGGGCTATTATGGTCATACATATAAAAAACCCCTATTATAATTACAAGAAAATTATATTTTTAGTAGCAACTATATCCATTGGTGTCTTTGTTTCTATCAGGTGATAGACTTCTAACAATCTAATAGGTTAGCACTTACCTACTAATGTAAAATATTAGAAGATTATAAGAGAAAAGATAAGTGACAGAAGTAAGTATCATTATGTTGTGCTTTTTAGCTGAGCTGACGAACTGTGAGTACCAGATTACTTTCTGCCCTTGTTTCATTCTAAAATCCTTCCCAAACATTTTAATAGGACATTATTCCTTTATCTCTGCTGGACAGTTTTATATTGCCTTAATAGCACCAGATTTCCATGAAAACTTCTGTCTGTTTAACACATTTATCTGAGTATGTTAAAACAGAGAGAATTTGAAATTTCTTCCAATTACAAGTCTTTACAGATTCTATTATCTGTAATGGATTTATGAAAAATATCTTGATTTTAATGTTGAAAAATGCCGTAAAAAACAAACAATGCCAAAACAAAATGCCGTCGGTTTTTAATTCACTATTGTTTATTAAATTTGCGCATTCGTAAATGTTATTGGCAAAGATTAACAAAATGTATAAAAATATACTGAAATTTCACATATCTCATTTACATACTCAGCGCTAAAGTTAAGTATATAACTTTAACTATATCTTTAAAATCTAAATAGTTACCACATTCTGAATGTTTTATATACGTAATTTGGAGTAGTTGTAAGAGAACTTTCGTAAAAAAAAAATTCCAAATATATAAATATGAAATTAAAGGTGATAATAAAAATTGTGTATTTAAAGAAGTTGCAAAAATAATCATGCAGTTTGATTTTAACTATGCACTTTGACAACCTTAGAAAGTTGCCTGCTTATAAAAGTTTGAAATATTAATAATATGTTGCAACACTACGGAAACACCCAATGTTTCGTTTATATTAGTCTTAAGATTGTTTCCTCTTAGTTTCATTTATAAAAAAAACTGTAACCCACATATTGTTAATGTATCAATAAGCAGCATACCACAAAAAAGTGCTATTAAATAAGACAAAGTGAACTACATTTACTAGATTACATTATGGGGGTAACGTGTTGCAAAAATACCTGCATTAAGAATAATATATAGCTTTGATTATTGATTTGTAAACCTACTTGAACTTTATCAATCACTATATAAAATATAATATGCAAATAAATCTGTCAATTAAAAGTATTTTTTCTTAGAGAATAATTGCTAATGATTCAATTACGACAGATTATTATGAGCTTTTATTCCATTTATCACTGTGTTATAGTTGAAATATTTTGATGACGCTGATTGATACAATCAGATATTACAAGTAAGTTGGAGATTTTGGGTATTATTAAATACCCAAATATTCTTTATACCTATAGAAAATCAAAGATTAGAAATCAGTATACAATTCATAAAAGTTTTTAGCTTTTAAGTTTTAACACATTCATTTATAAAATGGACTGGAAATTCCGGCAACTTCATAGGTTTTTACAACGTCGTACCATATATTTACGGCTTTATGTCGAATCGCTCTACTCTAACAAATTTAATACCATTTTCTCAATATGTAGCCAATACAATTAACAACATAGGTCAAGTCGATGCTATATACACGGACGTTTCGAAAGCATTTGATCGTATTAACCACGACCTAATACTTCATAAGCTTAATAACTTTGGATTCAGTAGTTCTCTTATTTCTCTCTTTAAATCGTATCTCTCAAACCGGATGCAATATGTTTCTTACAATGGGCATGATTCGAGGCACTTTATAGCTACATCTGGTGTGCCACAGGGGTCAAACTTAGGGCCTCTGTTATTTTTATTATTTATAAACGATATAACTGATGTAATTGACTGTGAAAAACTGTTGTTTGCCGATGACCTCAAAATCTATTTTTCTATTCAAGCCGTACAAGATTGTTACTTTGTTCAGCAACAACTTTTAAAAATAGAGGAATGGTGTACCAAAAATAAATTAAATTTGAACATAGACAAATGTAAAGTAGTTAGTTTCAGTACCAAAAACCAAATTATTGAATACAACTATAAACTGCACTCAACTACCCTAGTACGATGTGACAACATTAAGGATTTAGGTATTCAATTTGATAAAAAATTTACTTTTAAAGACCACATTACTAAAATAATTTCATCAGCATTGAAGATGTTGGGATTTATTATCAGGAACTGCAGGAATTTTCGTAATATTGCCGCTTTGAAGGCGCTTTATGTTTCTTATATTCGATCTAAATTAGAATATGGATCTATTATTTGGTATCCGTATTATGAAGTTGACAATTTGGCAATCGAGAATGTTCAGAGGAGGTTTGTAAAGTTTTTATATTTTAGGAAGTTTAACATATATCCTGAAAGGGGATTTGATCATAATTTACTTTTGCGGGAATTTGACATTACACGTTTACATATTAGAAGAACATTATTTTCCGTTATTTTTTTAGTTAAATTATTACATAATGAGATTGATAGTATACAAATTACCAGCATGTTACATTTTCAAATTCCTAGACCTTCATCCCGTCAAGCTAGCACCTTTCACTTGCCAACTGCCAGAACTAATATTTTGTTAAAGTCACCGATATTTGTAATGTGTAATAATTTTAATAAACTTTCACCATATTGCGACATTAACCATGGGAATGTAAAAGAATTAATTGCAGCAGCTAAACATTATTTAGTTTAACATTTGAAATTTTTTTTTTTTTTTCCACTCATCACTGTATGTAATTAATTATCGTGTTAATACATTATTTACTTTTGTAATAATACTTAGTGTAATTTTCTCGTAACTTTTTATTCTTGTATTCTTTTTTTCTTGTTACCATTTAGTTGATATAATTTTGTTATATAATTGTATAATTTACTTCTTTTCAAGTTTTGTCCTGTAATTGGATTTTGTATCTGTTGGGCAAATACTAAAATAAATAAATAAATAAATAAATAAATAAATAAATATATTGGCTTTGAGAAAGCAACAAATTGCCAAGAGAAAAAGCCAGCAAATAGTATCAAAAGCAACTGTCGTATCCATTGCGCTACTTAGTTTATCCAAGTATTAGTTTGTAGGATAAATTTCCGAATTTAGGTTGCAGTAAACAACCAGATGATTGCAGTAATGCTCATCATATACTTACTACATTATTAGGTATAGTGGGTTGATCTCATGTCTATATGCTGCCATGACAAAAAAAATCAACTACATTTTAATGAACTCTGATAGCCGAGACTTTACTGTTGTAGGAAGCCCTTTTTATTCGTGGTAACTTTTTTCATAAGTACATGGCATGTCCAATAAGTACTAATATATTTTACAAGACATGAAAATACGGTTTTTTTTGTGAGATGAGAATTTGCCCACGAGTAAGCAGGTTAAGCAATTTCTCGAGTAGGAAATGTTATTTTCTTATACGATATTGCAATAAAATATTGGATTAAAATTTACAAACATTTTTATTTATTTTTAAGACACTTGGATAATGCATATTAGGTATACAGAGTGAGTTTTATGTATGGAACGCCTCAATTATCTCGGAAACGGCTTGCCCGATTTTTATGAATTTTGGTTTATAAGGGTTTTGTAATATGGCCGATATTATTGTGGCATTTACATTGTTGTCAGATCTTTCGTTTTTCCGGAAATATACTGAAATTTGTTATTTCAAATGGATCACCCTATATATTTTTTTGTTTTTGAAATCTCTAAGAAATTTAGAATATTTTTCATGTAATGTTCCCTATACCTAATTGCCATAATTTCGGAGTTACAGCTACATTTGCAATATCTCCGCCGAAGTTAAAATATTACATCAGGGCGGCTATGTCTGCGACAAAAACAATTTTGACGTTTTAATAAACTATTATTGTTGGTGTTTATTGAAAGTTACAATGGACCGTTTATCTGAGAAAGAACGAATTGAGATTTTAATGATATTAGGATATGGTGATGTGCGTAGAAGTCAACAGGAAACGTGTAATATCTTTAATAATTTATATCCTAATAGAAATCCCATAGGATCTTTTGAAAACATAAAGTAAAGGCGGTTACAGCTGATGCTCAAAATGTTGTCCGTTTACTTCCATACAAGAAGCCATGCGATGTTTAAAACTTTGCAGTACATTTTGTAACATTCCTGACTGCTCAATTCTTCTTATCTCTGTGGTAATCCTATCTTTTAATTCCTGAATATTGGCAGGTTTGGTTTTATAAACAATATTTTTTAAGTGACCCCACAGGAAATAGTCTAAAGGATTCATGTCGGGTGATCGCGGGGGCCATTCGATAAAACCACGCCTTCCAATCCATCTTCTGGGAAACACATCGTTTAGGTATTGCCTCACGTCACGCGCATAGTGAGGTGGAGCTCCATCTTGTTGCACCCAAATATTGTTATTTGGGACATTGTTATTGTCTGAAAGTTTCAAATAATAAAATTTCTAAATTAACAGGCAATTGAGAATACTTACTTAGATTTGGAAATAACCGAGCCAACTCAGGTATAATATTATTCTGTAATAAATTTAAATACGCCGGACCATTTAAGTTTCCTTCAATGAAAAAAGGACCAATTATTTTGTCGCCTATTATTCCAGCCCATACATTAATCTTTTGTGGAAATTGGGTGTGGGATTCTCTCATCCAACGAGGATTGTTACGTGACCAGTATCTGCAATTATGCCGATTTACGTTTCCATCAATACAAAAAGTGGCCTCATCGGAAACATAACATTATTTAAAAAATTTGGATTATTTTGATCGTAACATTTTTCCATCATTGTGTCGGAAAACTCTTCACGTCTATCGAAATCATCATCTGACAACTCTTGAACCAATCTTACTTTGTAAGGATGGAATTTATTGGCATGTAAAATTTTCATTATGGATGTTTGAGAAATATCAACTTCCCTGGATATTTGTCTAGTACTCAAGTGTGGATCTTCTTCTAACATAACACAAACATCTAAAGATTTGTCTTCAGTTGTTGCAGTTTTTATACGCCCTGATTTCGGTAAATCTTTTATGGCCCCAGTTTGGTTAAACTTTTTTAACAACTTACTCACAGTAGATCTTGTTATGGGATTTCTATTAGGATATAAATTATTAAAGATATTACACGTTTCCTGTTGACTTCTACGCACATCACCATATCCTAATATCATTAAAATCTCAATTCGTTCTTTCTCAGATAAACGGTCCATTGTAACTTTCAATAAACACCAACAATAATAGTTTATTAAAACGTCAAAATTGTTTTTGTCGCAGACATAGCCGCCCTGATGTAATATTTTAACTTCGGCGGAGATATTGCAAATGTAGCTGTAACTCCGAAATTATGGCAATTAGGTATAGGGAACATTACATGAAAAATATTCTAAATTTCTTAGAGATTTCAAAAACAAAAAAATATATAGGGTGATCCATTTGAAATAACAAATTTCAGTATATTTCTGGAAAAACGAAAGATCTGACAACAATGTAAATGCCACAATAATATCGGCCATATTACAAAACCCTTATAAACCAAAATTCATAAAAATCGGGCAAGCCGTTTCCGAGATAATTGAGGCGTTCCATACATAAAACTCACTCTGTATGTAATTAAGTAGTTACAAAAACGTCTTTCATATTAAATAGAAAATGCTATTATTTGTATAAATGTGAAAAATCAATTATTATAACTATCGACAGTTGGATTTAAATTAACAGTGCTTCTTGAAATTGTCGCTTGAATTGTTGCTTGTTGCTTGAATTGTTGCCTGAATTAACTTCTATCGTACCTACTTGTTGAAGATAAGTTTTTGGTTGTCGATTTCATTGCTATAGGCCGGTTTATTGAGCCGTATTGATTTTATTAAGTCATCAACATCAAAGTTAACCATAGTTTCAGGCATATTTGCAGTTTCAAACGTATTTTCAAGAGAGATTTTTAGTAGATAATAAAATGCTATATCGCTCAACTCAAGTTTACAACAGGTATGTACATAAGAATATATGCCACACTGTCAGTATCACGAAACAAGAATGAAAACGTTAAATTTAAATTTAAATACCTTCTAGTCTCTATAAGGCCTTAAAATCCAATTAAAATAAACACTCATTATACTCGCTATCGAGGGATAATTCAATAAAAAAATGTGTACACTGAAAATCTCCGAAATTCCCCAAAAATTCCCTGAAATACCCCCAAACGTTTGAAATTCTCTGGACATACTAAATTGTCAGCAATTCCCCGAAATTCCCCAAAATCGTCCGCAATTCTCCAAAATTCTCCAAAATACCCCGCAATTCCCAATAGCGTTTTGAAATTCCCAACGAAATAGGCACCCATTATTATGTGCTACTGCGAAAGACAGACACAAATTAAGTTTTTGTGATATATATTTATGCCATATTAAAAACCAATAAAATTCACATATACCACAGTATATTTATTTATACTATGCATATACCAACAACAAAACATAAAACGTTCTTTGGTAAAAAATAAAACTAAACCACAAGTATACACAGTAAGATATATACAGTAATTTCACTCGGCAAAATCTCTTTGATGTTGGTGTCCTTAAGTTTTGTTTTTTTAACCCCCCAAAAAGACCACTGCGCATACTACCCAGGCACAGTCATGCGCATTAGTGACCATTTTTGGTAGATACGCTCAGGTCCGGACTATTATTTTTTGAAGTCAAAAAGGTGGCCTATCAGAATTTCGTTTACAAATGAAACAATATTTTGTAGCCATGTTACACACAATACAAAACACTTATCAAAATCACAAACACAAACGCCTAGACACACAAACGTATGCTGATTACCTGTAAAGCAAATATGCGTCCTGCGCCCATAAAATAGCATATAGCAATAGCAATAGCATTTTTCCCCTTCTACATATCTACCAAAGCGCATACTACCCAGGAGCAGACATGCGCAATAAAAACTTTTGTACAAAAAATTTAAAGAGTGAAACTACTGTATATATCTTTATACTTGTGACTAAACTAAGGTAAAAATATATTCATTCATACAAAAAATGTCTCAAAAATGTTATAATATAAAATATAGAACCCATCACAAAACATTTTTAAGACGTACCCTATAATCATGTCCAGAAAAAATGTTTTCGTAATTTAAGAAGTGTCGGGCCTCAAATATAACAAAATACGAGAATGAAGAAAAATTTTTTTGTAAAAGATATTATTATGAATAAAGTAACATTTTAATGGATAAATTACAAATTTAAAACCACATAATAAAATAACATAAACATTTAACAAGTGTTTACAGTCAGTCTTTTCTTTTAGGACAAATAGAGTTGAGGGTGCAGATTAACAATAAAGTAAACGTAAGATATTCCTTTAAAATATATTGCAGCATTACATAAGTTTTAAAAATAAACAAAATTATTTAAAAAGTATTTTTCTTTTATTTCAGTCAAGATAGACAGGTACAGTTTGAGTAAGAATAAAATAAATCTAAGATATATTCTTTTAAAAGACAACACCACATAGTATAACAAATTTATAAATTGTTTGTTGCGAGGTTTCGTATATCCTTATATTTTCTATTTATATTCAATAAATCAACCCGTTTCAGCTCAAAAAGTTCTGAACCCAAAAGAAAAATTGCAGAGATTTTAAGAAAAATTAAGCATGTAAATTAGAAATTCCCCAAAATACCCAAAAAGAAATACCCGAAATACCCTGAAATTCCCCAAAATACTCCGCAATTCCTTGAAATTCCACAAAATTCCTCAATTTTTCTCGAAATTCCCTCTGCTTGTACACTGAAATACCCCAGTGATTCGCCCCTCGCTCGCTATTTTGTGGCAGTGAAATAGTTTTTTTTCATTTCCAGAAAAAAAAAAACAAAAACAGCGGGTATTCTAAAAGTTACCTTACTTAAAAATTGAATGATTTAGATGACCACATTCGTTTCTATGCTTTCAACTTTATTCGCTAGGTTGATTTAATTCTTCAATAGTACGAGCTTTGTTATACACACGGTTGTTAGGATGCACCATACAATCTGGTACTGCTAAATTGGTTAATTCCCAATATTGTGTTTAGCAACTCCAGTAGCAATTCCAGTAAACTCCAGTAGCTTCCAATTCTAGAGAGAGCAATGGATGACTTCGTACAAGGCAACGCTTAAAATAATGCATAATAGAAGAAGGTCATTACAATTTTTAACTGAGAAATCTCCTGCAGCTTTAGATGAAGATCTACTAAATGCCTTTTATTATGTTATTAGACCAATAAAAATGTATTCAAGTCTAAAAACCCTGTATTTTGGAATAATTCTCTGTATAACTTCAAATTCAATACGTCCCTCAGTTTATATTGCTTCATCTGCTGAAACATCTGGTAAATCTTGTTAGTTAAAATGTCAAGATTCGGTTGGAATTGTCAACAAAATAAAAATAAAAATGACTATTATTTTTCTTAGTAAACGTTCATTTGCATTACAAATGATTATAAAGCAGTTAAAGGCCGTGCACAATCTTATATAAATATTTGAAGAATTTTTTATAGTTCTATTTACCCACTTAAAAAGCATTATCATTATTACTGGGGCTACTAGATTCATTTCCATAATACGCCATAATGGTATTACGTTATAGACTAAATACGGAAAGAATTAGGTATTCCATGTTTGTACGAATTATTTGCAAATCGACCTTGGGATAAAAATAAAAATTAATTGTATGTACTATTAATATAAAGATATGTACCTACATAAAACAAATACATCCGTTACGTAAGCTATGGTAATAGAACAACGTGTAGGTCATAGGTGGGTCAATATAAATGTTGATTCCCGAATTATTGACCATTTCATTGTAAACGAACTTTTCTGTGTACCTATACCTCTTTTATTTATAATTTTCTGTTGCGGTGACAGAAGAGGATTACTATCTCTATAGAAAAATAGTAAATACATAACTTTTAGCATAACATTTTTCTTATCTCAACACACATAACAAAAACCTACAACGAGCAGCGTGTTTCTTTATATTTTTAATAGAGTGTCATAATGGCAATATATTACATGAAGTTTTCTTGGTAAACCACAATCTTTTAATTTGTCCTACTCTTTGATTGCTCTTACGGCACTTTTTTTAGATATTTCAATTAATATTAAAGACAGGCCCATTAATTCATATATCTAAATCCATAAAAATATACACTCTGGGGATGTTCCACTAAAATATCTATGTTTAGTGTATGTATGTAGGTACATTGGAAACATGATGCTCAATTACTTTGTTGTTAAATACACTGATATTGGAATTATGTTTTCTAAAACATTTTTTGTTATTAACATATTCATCTAGGATGAAAAACGAAGAGGAACTTCGGTGGGCGGTATGGCGGGAATGGCGGTAACCTTTTGTGAACACTTTTTTCTTTGACTTTTTATTTCTCATACTAGTACCATAAAAACACTAGTACTAGTACTAAAAATAAAAGTACCTACCATGTAAACACAAAAAAAAAAATAGGAATTATCCTGTGGTATATCGAGTTATTTCAGAGGTGATATTGTGCTAAAGTTGCTTCTTTTTATATAGAACTCTTTGCATATTTTCATAAGCCTAATAACAAAAAAAATAAAAATATGTCCAAAGGAGAGTGCCACAAGAGAATTACTCTCATATGAAAATGTTCTTGCTTATGCAGAAACTAGTAATGTATCTAACTCATTACTCTTATGGCATACTCTCTTCAGCATGTCTCTCATTTAATCAGAAAATTTTTATTTACCATTTTTTATTTAAACAAAAAAATATTGAAGGGGGGCTAATTATCGTGAATAAAGCTATAACATCTGCATGGCATAGAAATATCGTTTTAGAATATATTGTCAGGAAACCTATAAGTATGATTAACTAAGTAGTTTCTACTTTGAGAGAGAAGTTCTTCAGTCTCCTTTGGTCAACCAAAAGTCTTAGTTTTGTCTATACCGTCACAAAGCACAACAGTAAGGACTCTATGTTTGATTTTAAAGTAGTTTTCTGTCCTATACTTTGAAATCAGATAACATTTCTACAAAACGTAACTACTTACTACTTAACTGCAAACATTCAAAGGTTTCCTCTTGGGTAATTTTAAGAATATTTTGCTCATTGATGATTTCGCCAAGTCACTTTGTTTTGAAGACATGGGGCGATAAAAGTTTTTTGATAAGAACAATATTTTATTATCTAAATAATGCATGTAAAGCTTCTTACTACCACCAGCTAGGACGCATGAGTCAGATGTTCTTCTCATTGACTGTTTAAAAGCACCAGGATTGTTTCTTATAACATCACATTTATCAAGATTTGAGAAATCGGATGACTACATCCAATTTCTCAAACCTTCATAATTTTTCTCTGTAAGTAGTGTAACTAATTATTTTAGATGATCCCATAGGAAAAACTCCAAGAGATTTAGGTTCAGAGATCGAGCAGGCCAAAAGTTCTTCAGTCCACCTCGACAAATCAATCAATTTTGATGTTGCATTTAAAAACGGACAATATATATAATAAAATGTGCTGGTGAACCATCGTGTATAAACCATATTATATTTCTTGTTGTCATGGATATGCCATCTAGAAACTCATATAGTGATTATTAAAAAACATTTCGATACATTTTAACGGTAAGTCTTCCTGGACGGGTCTAATTAGTTACATTTTTATTCCGTGTAGTACACAGTATTACATTCAGTCCAGTTCGCCACAATTTTAATTAGGCTACATTAATAATTATAAAACATCAATATTGTTTTGTCGAATATCCTTTATCGCCCTGTATTTGTGTGGGTGATATTGGTGGTCCGAAGAAATTGTGTGGGTGATATTTCACGTTTGTTTATTAATGCCTATAATGCCTATTCTTTTTAGTTTAATGATACATTTTAGTGACTCGATCACTAATTAAGTTGTAAAATACTTTATCACCGACGTCTTGCTCTTTACTACAATATCGTTTAAATCCTTCTTCGTTTATTGATATAAATTTTAAAGGATGTGCAAATTTACTTTAATATAACCGTGAGAATTCACTCACAATAAGTACATTTTAATTACTTGAAGTCAGTGTATAATTAAAAGAAGGAAGTTGGATACACAGTACGGTTTTCTAAAAATTGTGGGTCGGAAAGAATAACAACTATTTACACGATTCATTACCACCGTTTTATGTTTATATTGAAGTTATGCATTAAAACCTAAAATGCCATACGCTAATTTTCACCATATCATCACGCTAAGTCAACTTAAATATAAAACGAAGTCCTAGATACACCACTTTTTTATGTTTTTACTTCGATTTTTATTATTTTATTATAAAATCGACGCATTTCTACATTTATACATATACAATCTATGTATGAGGGAAATATCAGAAAAGCATATGAGATTCCCCAGTAAATCATATATCTATAAAATCGAGACACGCAGTCGATCTAAATAGTTTTGATAGTGCATACATCAAGAACATCGCTTCTTTGTTGTCACACTTAAGTCCCAAATTTCTCCATCTAATTCAACAATACTATATAAAGTTATTTATGTTTACGATTATCTTATGTTAATATAAATATTTACTACGTTTATATATTATCTGCCTGTCTCTTCCTGCTTTCATCCACCACCTGAGTAGATTTCAGATGCGCATCACGATCTTGGTAGTTCGTGTGTACTTTTATTCGTGTTTTTGTGCCTTTTACTGTTTACTTATAGCAGTTAGAAATAATGTTTTTTGAGATTGTAATATGTATACAATATTATTATTAATACAATGTTCTACATTGGTTTAGTCCCATTAATTCAGTGTAAATCCACGTGGCCATGACCGGCGTATCTGTAAAAAATGAAACATGTGTACAGAATCTGTAGAAAGGTGATACAGAACCGTAAAAGATCTGTACAGATTCTGCAGAAATGTATAACGAACCGTATGTATAAATCAGTAAAAGTTATCGACCACTCTGAACGTTGAACTTACGTCGATAATGCAGATCGTATTCTTACCATCCACCCTGAAGTTGGTAATGTCGGTAATACAGATCGCAGACCGTAACTACAGACGGAGGTGCCAACCAAGGGGAACTTCTTTTACTACATTTTAATTTTCTATTATCCGTTTCTTGGGTCATTTAGAGATATGATCTTATTTTTATCTAAATTCTAAATAAATGAATTTTACCCTAACTTGGAAAATTTTAAAAATAATAGTTTAATTCAACTAAAGTATCCATTATATTGGATAAATGTAATAGTATTACTGGAGTATAATGTTACTATCTGTATATACTTATTGGTAAGAAAGGATCATTTTCACACCGCATAAAAAGAGACTACTAATATTATTAAGAAATATTCGCCACAATTTGCAGTGTATGCAATTTATGGGGCATATTATTCACACTTTCATTATGCAGTGTGGTTTATATCAGCCAGTGAATCTAATCTAGATAATGAACGTTAAAATAATTTTTGCAATAAATTCATCGTGGAAAAAATGTTTAATATATTTATAGAATTCAATGACAGAAATATTTTTGCATTAATATGCATGCATCATGATATGCATCTTATTTATTAGACGAGTCCCGTGAGAATGGGAGTAAAAAATATGAAAAGAATGATTAATTCAGGAAATATAATAGTTATTTCTTATCATAGAGCTTCTTAAAATTGCAATAAATCATATTTCGTGGTATTGATATCTCTAATCTATGTCCGTTAATTAACGATAGGTTGAAATTAAAAAAAAATAGATAAATGGCAATCATGCCAAAATTTAAATTTATTTTTAGTGCCATAATTAAAAATGTTTAAATACAGATTTAGTAATGAACGAAAGCAATCTCAAGTAATAACCTGCCTCAATGGAGAGCTTCTAACACAGTACCATTTTACCACTGGCACCATTTTAATTGAAAATATGTGTAAATGAATGAAATCGACATTTTTTTGTAATGTTTTAATTTGTGATGACTTCACCATAAAAGCTAACAGTAGGTATATCACATAGCAGCATCACAATATTTTTTAACACTGACTTAATTTTCCACATAACACCAAAACACTATATTGTACTCGTCGTGCGTTTCGCCAACCAAGTTTGCATCATCTCGAGATGATTACGATTAAACCTATGCTAACATTGTGTCTTATTTATACCTAAATTATTTCTACAGTTCAGTGAACAGTCGCGACAGCTCAGTAAACCATCGCGACGGATCAGTGAACCGCCGTAATGGATCAGTTAACCGTAATTTCCTAACCAATAAAGCGGGCTATATGGGATTGGTCCTCTGTCGTCATTCATACTATTTTTACATTTAGCAATTTCCAAACTCTCAAAAGTATCTAGCTGTCTGGCATTTTTGTTACATTTTTAATTAGTCTTAAATTGCCACTATCTATTTTATGGTTGTTCTCAAACGCATGTTGGGCGACACTAATCTTATCTGTTCTACCATATTTGAGATGAGCTATATGTTCCTTGAATTTAGTTTGAATTGACCTTCTAGTTTGCCCAACATATTTTTGATTCCTGTCTTTAAAGCTAATTTCGTAAATCCCCAACTTTCCTTAGTTTCTATTTCGTCTTTTGGATTGCCTAAAAGTTGTTGTAGTTTATTTCCCGATGAATAAACCACTGACATACATATATCTTTAAAAACGTTACCGAAACCACAGATGAAACGAGGATCGTATACCTAGAATAGATATAAATTTTCGATTTTCTCTTTCATTTTGAAAAATCGAGAAATTTCGAAGTGTCTCTTTAAATTTACGTTTATGAATTATTTTATCAATTAAACTTACAGAATATCCATTACTCGCAGCTATATCCCTAATCAACGCCTTTTCTTTTTCAAACCTCTCCTTATTTAGAGGGAAGCTTAATAGACGATGAATAAAAAAATTGAAACTCGCCATTTTGTGTTGAGCACAATGGTGACAGTCCTTAGGTATTTCTTAAAGTATTGGTCAAATGTCAAATTCTGACTTATTTTCACTATTTCTAATTATGGTAGTTGTCCAGAGTTTTCAATTTCATGTAAATTTAATTGACGCGAAACGACTATTCAATTTAGAAACAAAGTTGTCAATATCAGTAACTTTTATATCAAACACTGCAAAGATATCATCCATAATCAAGGATATATTTTTTGATATGTGACCCTGCTTTACTTATATATAAAAATCTAATTTCTTTGTAGTCCACATAAAGATCACCTCTCCTCTCTGGTGCATTTACGAAAACAGATGCACATAATCAGATGTAATTATGGCGATGATTGAGTGTCAGATATATCCCCTTATATTCTCGCCTTCTTATGTTCCTATCGTCTATTACGTCAAGAAACGTAAATATCCTTAATAATATTACCAACTATTGCTACTATTACTGCTATTAGTACTGTAACACTACTATTATTACATACGGGCCACTGCCGTTTAAAATAGCATCTGTGCAAATTCGGCCTAGCAGAAGATGCTGAGTGCCGCCTATGCTTAGAAGATGATGAAACTGCAGAACACATATTGTGCACCTGCCCTGCTGGGGAAAGGATCAGATACTCATTATTTGGGAAAGGACAACTTCTGCCAGAGGATCTGAACAAATTCTCACCTAATAAGGTAATCAGCTACATTAAGAAGCTGGACCTGTTGGGTGAAATATAAGTAGGTGTGAGCCACAATAGACCACATGGTCGCGGTGGAGGGTCTGGTTTTCGACCCACTCACTTTTGAACCTAACCTAACCTAACTATTATTACATGTCACTAACAAGAATAAACTAAAGAATTATGATAAGACCAAAAATGTTGCCCCTTACAATATTTGAAAAAAATTATATCAATGTATCTTGTACTGAATTATGCTACCATATTATTATTTTGATCTGTATTATCATTAATTTTGGCAGCAATAAATACTATTATAATTATTACCAATATTGTTATTATTAATATTTATTTATTTTTTATGTATTTTCTGTGAATCCAGTATATTAATACATAAAGATATATTTTGAATATATTAAATTTATCATACATTTCTTTTATTCCACGTACTCGAGATTACCAGAACCGATACAATTACGTGTGAAGTATTTTGTGAGTACCTTAGTACTCACAAAATAGTTAAATGTAACGCTATTTTTATTTACTATTATTAGTATACTATGGCTATTACTACTACTACTACTACTGCTATTATTACAATAATTACAATTACTACTACTATTACTATTATTCGTGGGGATGGAAAAATTAAGTCAAATGATTTACAAGTTTGTAAGAAGGAATCTTGTTAAAATTTATTTTAGAAACTATAGCTACTAGAAGCTTTAGTACCTACTTTTCGGCAATATTTTACTGATAAGTTTACTGTTGCAGAAATAATACTGCGGATACAGGCGAATATACATATAAACAATATAGTTGCTGATAGAGTATGTATCCACATATTTTTTTTAAATATGTAATAGTGCTATACCGTATTAAACAATCAAAGAAATGATTTTTTTATTATTTTTACATAAAACTACGGTATATATTTTTGATCGTGTTATATAAACTTAGAAATGTTTGAATATTCAGGGCGAATACAACAAAACCCAAGAAATTTTTAAATTAATTTCTGTGAGTCTGCTTAAAATAGTGTTTTCACTTAAAGATCCTTTAATTTTTGTTACCAATTAAGTGTCTGTGTTTAAATATAAGTATGACTGTATTTCTTTGTTCTTTGAACGGATGCTAACGTCAAATAGTGAATAATAATGTCACCAGGTCCAGTGGCCATGACCCCTACCACCAATTTTATGGTCTGCAGTTTTATTACTTTCGACTCACGGAAAGTAAAATTTATTGCAATACCTTTGCAAAACATACTTGCAGTACACCTACTGGGACTATTAAACAAATGGACTTGCTTGTTTCAAAACGGTTAACACAACTATGCACAATTCTTAAACTGAATGGGTAAAGTTAAAGCTGTTAAATTAAAACAAAAAATCACGGAAAAGTTATTACATACGTACTCGTTGTTTTGCAATGCGATGTTATGAATTTAATTGAATTGAGAGGAAACATTTTTACTTGGTGCATTGCGATTTGTTCGCCTTAAAGTATTTAGAGATAATGGACAAAAATATTTTGTGATAAATTATCTGGTTTCAATATCATCTGAAACATTTACTGTTTGTCATAAAGGGAGGCTTCATTTATTAGCTACTTATTTAATGAAATTGGTAATTAACGCTGTATTATTATATGTATGTAAATCGTCCACAATAATTTAGAAAAATAATAATAATAATAATAATAATAATAACAATAGTAATAATAATAATAATAATAATAATAATAATAATAATAATAATAATAATAATAATAATAATATAATAATAACAATAATAGTTGTGATTGGATATTGAGTCCGTTGTGGGGAATGAGAAGTGTCGAATTTATTGGAACTACTCATTTCCCACGCTCATGCAGATTCTAACCAAAGTTCTCGGCTCCTGCCGAGAACAATATTGTCTTAATAGACGAGGAAAAACGGACGAAATATCGAGACCTTCTCTTCGAACTCCGCATACTCCATCCAGAACATACTGTGAAGCTTGTGGTACTGATAATAGGAACCCTCGGTGGAGCAAGAGATACACTGCTTTCGGAACTGAAGATCATACCGGCATGCCGAAATTGGGCAGATCTTCTAGCCAGAAGAATGCAAAAGGCGGTCATTCTAGGCTCATTACGTCTACTTAGGGCACAAGATTCCCGGACTCAGTAGTTACTCACCCCACGGACGTGGGGAGTATACTGATTACCACCAGCGGCCGACCCTGAGAATCGGAGCCAGGGAACCGGTCGACTGGATTTCAACAAAAAAAAATATATAAGAAGAAGAAACGGACGAAATATCGAGACTTTCTCTTCGAACTCCGCAGACTCCATCCGAAACATACTGTGAAGCTTGCGATACTGATAATAGGAGACCTCGGTGGAGCAAGATATACACTGCTTTTCCCTGACTCCCGGACTCAGTAGTTATTTACCCCACGGACGTGGGGAGTAGTTAGTGATAAGCATCAGCGGCCGACCCTGAGAATTGGAGCCAAAGAACCGGTCGACTGGATTAAAATAAGAATAATGAGCCCGAGAGACACAGGCTCGTGTGGGAAAGGGAGCGGCATATTATTATTTTGCAGGCCGCGAGTGCATACCTGCTTAGATACAAATTTCATTTTCTTGGTACTTTAATAATTGCCGGTTGACAGAATTTCAACAAAAAAAAAAAAAATAATAATAATAATAATAATAATAATAGTAATAATAAAACAAATAAGTACAATTTTAAAATAAATAAAATCAAATAGGTATAAATATTACAGAAAACAGATTTATGTATTAGATTTAACTGTTATGCTCAGATTGATCATACCAGATTGATCATGGTAAAGTGTAATCGTATCGTATCCAATAGGGATTTCTCTCAATGAAACTTGTTACACACCGCTTGTTTACAGTTTCAAGTTTTTTCATTAATTTGTTAAATAAATAAATTAAGGGAAGATATGCTTCTGTTGGCGCATTTTTCTTAAGGAATTTAACAGTAAAAAACTATTAAAAGCTGACAACACAGTATGTAAATTCTTATTTGAGCATTTTTAGAATATGAAAATATAAATTAGACATAGACTTAAACAGCGTGCTAAAATAAAATACATGGCCACATTTTAATGGCAGGTTTTACGTCCAAAATTGACAGGAAAATTCTATAAATATGTGTCCGTAAACGCTTGGTTTTCGAGATAAAATATGTTAAACATTATTGAAAAAAAAACGGCTTAAGCGACTTGATTAGTCGCTTGAATTATTTAATAAAGGTACGGTAAAAGAAGTATAATTTCTCTTGAGAGTATATATTTTTAAGTAAGAGAGAAGGTAAGAGAAAACAATCTATTAACTACTGCCATTTTGTATAATAAATTTGTATTATTAAAAAACATGGTTTTATCAAATTTTTCTTATTTTAGTCTTCCATCCCGCCATATCTTTAATTCTTAAACTTATCTTGTGATGAATAACTAGAACTGAATTTCTTTGTTACAATATAACTATAGTTTCTTATAGCTTTCCTATAGCAATTTTTCAAGTCCATTAAATTAACGAATTAAATCATAGGGTATTTATACTTGGTTACCTAGATGTTTACATCTGATCTAGTCTATATCTACATGGGATAATTTAAATATTTACAGAGTGATAGCTGGATGCGCCAATTATAATAACATGGTAAAAAATATATCTAACCAACTATCTAACTAACTTTTATGTATCTAACTAATCCTAATAATCCTAATATTCCTAACTATTTCCTTGGTTCATTTTCTAAGTCCTCCTTATATCTATTAATGGAAATGTATGATTTGTTTCTAGATAGTAATTTGCATAAGTAATTGGAGTTAATTTCTTATTTAAAAAAGATTTAAAATGTTCGTTGTATCCAGTACTAAAAAATCTTCCTGTTTGTTCTTTATACCAATTATAGCATTATTCAGGCGGTTACGTTATAAATTCCTGATTTTTTATGTTATCAGTTTTTTATTTTGCGTTATAAAAAATATTTAATAATTTTTGGTTAAGGCTAATATGAAACCGCATTATTGTAATGTAATATCACAAAGTAACAGACACCTTCATCAACTTTTTTAACCGTACATAATAATGATTTATATAAAGGTCATTCACGTTAAGTTTAAAGTGACGTCACCTTGTCAAAAAATACACCGTTGACAGGTGAACTTTTTTGCGAGCAGGAGTTTGAAAAATGTCACAGAATCACAACGGTTTTAGTTCTGAGAAGAACTGCTTTTAGTGTAAATAAAGTGAATAACTAGAAAACGTAAATAGAAAATACACGAGCAAAATTTAGGCAGAACCAAACACCAAAAAACCAGCAAACAATACAGAGGCAAAACAAATAAATAACAACTTGGCAACGCAGAGAAGGGTTGCCAAATATAAAACTCTTTGCAAATGGCAAATGCTACGCTAATTTATTGGTCATTTGTTTATGGAATATTGACAACAATTAATTACTGAAAATGACGTCACTTTAAACTTAACGTGAATGACCTTTAAAATGTTAAAAATAGTATTAAACTTCATTGTATTTTTTTTTGGGATTACACCACCTGTAAAATAATAAGAAACAGAAAATCAGAAGTTTTCAGAAAGATTGAAAGTGTAGTATCAAAGCAAACTTCTAAAGTTTGCTTTGTATTGTAGAATTTTATTCTACAATAATATATGTAATCAAAATGTATAGTAAGTAATACAAATAAATATATGAAAAATTAACTACACTTCATCAAGGGTTTTTAAATTTAATATAAAATTGTGTAATATTACAATTGATATGTTGAATTATAGCTTCATAGAAAAAAAGTAATACAAATTTTAAAAATCAAACGCTTAACTATAGCTTTATTTTAAACGTTTCTAGTCGATCCCCTTCTCGTCGTCAGTCGAAGAAGGCAAATATAGAAGTTTAGATAAGACTACACTTTCAATCTTTATTTGAATATTTCAGATTTCCCGTTTTTAATTATTTTACCAGGTGGTGCGGAATCGCAAAAGAAACTACAATGAATCTTACAGCTGCATCACAAATAAGTTACAGACATACATTAGGTATGTTTAAAGTGGAAATTGTACAATTTCACTAATTTAATTACTAACTTAAATAATAATTTCGAACATGTTTTTAGCTCTCTCTTGATAATTCTTTCTCATGGGTAACAATTTCAGTTTAAAGCACTACATTATAAAGAATCACCTATTGGATATAATTTTTATGTTCATTTCCTGTATATTAAAGAAACATTCTGAATCAAGGCTATAATATTCACTCCCAATATCCTTATAACACACCTAACCGATAATAGATATGTTTATAAGTATACTTAAATATCTGTTTTGTAAGAAAAATTAAATACAGAACTATGTCAACAATTAAAGAAATAACTAGAGCAATTTCTAGTAATTATTTTATATCTTGAACATGGAACGTAGGTATAATTTCCACTTTGAATGCATGTTGATAAAAACTTGACAATAATACTTTAGTTTAATCGCTAATAGGCACATCATTAAGTAATGTTACTTAACTTTAACACTGACGTAGTTTTCCATATAACACCAAAACAATATACTGCACTCGACGCGCGTTCCGCCAACCAAGTTGGCCTCATCTGAAGATGATTAAAACTCATTTTTAATCATCTTCACTTGGTTGGCGAAACCCGTGTTGAGTGCAGTATAGTGTTTTGATGTTATATGTAAAACTGCCTTTCTCCAACCAAGTTGGCAACATCTGAAGAAGATTAAAAGTTTTAATCATTTCAGATGATGCCAACTTGCTTGGTGAAACGCGCGTCGAGTGCAGTGTTTTAGTGCATGTGGAAAACTACGTCAGTTTTATCTTCACACCAAAGCTTCCAACCCCCTTCAAGATTACTTTACCCTAGTTGATATTTCCGCAAAAGTTCTAGTTATATAATTGGTCAAATGATCGAATGGATTGCGAATTTGTGTTTATTATCATGAGTAACTTGAATGAGGTCAGTGCTACTTAGAATATTTCTAACAGGGCTGGGCTATACTAAATGAATATGAAATAATTGCAAATTGCTGTCAGAAATTACTCCAGGTATAGGTACGGTAAATAAAATTTCAAGATTTTTTTAACACATATCAAGGATATATTTATATTACTTTACTGCTTTCGAAATTATGAATAAATATGAAGCAATATTTACTCACGTGTTTATCACATTTTCTTAATACTTAATTTCATACTATTTATAATGAATATATTTTTACACACTCCGGTGCAACAACCATTGGCAACAATTATTTCCTGATAACTGTAACATGTCGGGATACATATTTATTTATATATACAGTGTGTTTCAAATTGTATGCACTAACATTGGTATCTTGATACCGTTGGAGATAAGACACTAGATAAAATTGAGGCAAACTTGTTTAATTTGGTAACCAATAATGTGCCTTAAAAATCAAGGCTGGCATGATTCGATTTTGAAATATTTATTTCGTTTCTGTAAAATTTCAGACTTGTTTGAAGAGCTATTGAAAAAAGGACACTCCCTGTAACTCCCGTTCCTCCCTGTAGAAACCATTTAAGTAAGGCATATGTTCATAGGAACTTTTATTTTTATTTTTAGATGTAGTATTACCCCACGAAGTTCGGCACCCAATTTTTTTTACAACCTTATACCCGTAAAGCAGCTACGTTTTGCCGCTAGCAAAACTCACAAGAGAAGCTTGAAATAATCTTCAATATGTACCTATAATTTATATCTAGACGTTGATGGCTGTCACCTTTTTGAAAATGTATCTGTATTATTGTTTGATGATTACAATATTACTATGTGTAGATTATTAATGTTAAGATTATATAATTTAAATAATTCATACCATTTTTATTTTTCCTTTGTTCATTGGAGGGAAATTGGGATAAGCTTGTTGTACTCTTCATGAATATAAACCATTTCTAATGCCATAATTTGAATCTGTATCCTTCTTATAACTAATATTATATGCTTTTTCTTATAGCTTACGCTTCGTAGTTGATGTTATGCGGTCTGATTTTTGAAGACGTCGAGAAGAGAACATAAAATATATTCTCTAAAAATTATTGCGCGTTTCATTGACCTCGATATATTTTATTAAGACTTATCAAATAAACATGTACCTCATACGGTTCTGATTCTTGCGGCGTTCAATGTAAGGTATTTAACAACTTTATAAAAAATAGCACAACATAATTTCACTGTGACCATACCGCTTAGTTGAATGTTAAACGGCACAATTATTGAATTATACACATTTCGTATACTACGTAGTACGAGGTACCTACTCTGTATCTTAGGATAGGCCAAGTAGCTTTCAATTAATTTATTTACCACTGTATGTATAAAGAAAATTATCATTGGCACAGTTATCACAAATTGTCTATCGCTGTTCATCTGTCTAATTATAGTTTTTTTCTTCTTAACTCGAATTTAATCTTTGATTCAATTACTTTTAGGCAAATACAAATATATTATACTATATAATACACAGTGTGGTCGTTTGTCTGCCACAGACCAATTTCTTATTTCTTTTATGCATATTTTTGGGCATATGGTGTTAATTCATTCCGCTATATTGGAATAAACTGTGATTATCGGCCTTTTTTTAAATGGCGACCCTAAATTTTTCTTCATGTTTGGATAGATAGCTATTCTAAAAAACGTAATAGTAAAGTATGAACTAGAAAGACAAGGTTTTTCAAATCTTCTTCCTCTTTCTGTGCCGTCTTCTACCGAAGGTTGGCGACCATCATGTGATAGGTTTCTCTGTTCTGCGCCGCATGAAATATAGTTGAAGCTTCAGGTATTTGGAACCATTCACGCAGGATTTTCATCCAGGATTGTTTCTTTCTGCCCAATCCTCGCCTTCCTTCTATCTTTCCCTCCATGATAAGTTGCAATAGACCATACTTGTCATTACGAAACACATGGCCCAGGTAAGATGCTTTTCTTTTCTTAACAGTTGCAAGCAATTCCAGATCTTTATTCATTCTTCTCAATACCTCCTTATTGGTTACTCTTTCAGTCCATGGTATTCTTAGTATGCGCCTATATAGCCACATTTCAAAAGCCTCTAATTTTCTCATTGTTGTTAGTTTTAATGTCCACCCTTCCACGCCATAAAGCAACGTAGAGAGCACGTAACATTTCGTGGCTCTCCATCGGGTACCAATGCTTAGGTTGCGATTACTCAAGAGCTTTCTCATTTTTATGAATGTTGCTATTTCAATTCTTATTTTAATCTCTAAAGTTTTTCAAATAGATTATTATTATCATCCAAAAAATGTACTGAGGAAATTTAAAAATAATGTAATTTAACTAAATTACAAAAATTAATATTATTAAGAACAATCAAATAAGGTGATTGATTAAAGTCCATCAAGTCTTTCGCAAAAAGCGTTTCTATTATCAAAATTCTGCTGAACTCGTGCTGAATTCTTTGAGGTGCAATATAAGTATTCGATTGTTTAATTTTCTAGCGCATTGGGTCTACTTAAATACCTATATTTTGTTCTTGAGACAGCATTCGCTTCGTATTGTGAAATCAATTTCATATTTCCTTTTTTTGGTTCTCCGTTATCTGCAAAAACCATTTTCCACTTTATATTCGACTTTCTAACTTTTTGTTAATGAAAAATAACTTGTGAGACAAAATTTAATGTCAAAAATGAGTAAACATTAAACAGAAACAAAACTTCAACTGTTAAATTTTTTAAATATCAGTTTTGTAAGTATTTGTGATATATTCTTTGAAATAATAATTATTAGTTTTGTTGCAAGCATTCTATTCTAATTGCATTGATATGATTTCAAAATCCTTATCGCTTATATCGGAAACTATAAATTTTTAAGTCTAATTTAGTTAGATTTAGTTAATATATACATATTGCCATAACACTGATGTAGTTTTCCATATAACACCAAAACACTATACTACACTAGACACGTTCCGACAACTGGGTTGGCGAAACGCGCATCGAGTGCTATCTAGTGTTTTGGTGTTATGTGGAAACTGCGTCAGTTTTATCTTCACACCAAAGATTCCAACCCCAGTCAACATATTGCCATGTTCAGAATTTGACCCTATCCAACTATGTCAGGAAAGTTGAGGGTATCCGTTTAAAAAAATTACGATGACGTCATTGCTCATTAAACTATAACAAAAGGAATTAAAAATTCTTGTAAATGACAATATATATAATTTACAATATAATTGTAAATTTATATTTACATGTTTCCATTTTAAACGACCACATTGTATGTAAAGAGTAATGTATGTATGTAGCCATCAATTAATGTTGCTATAAATTATTGTTTAGTCCATAACAATGGTTTAACCATTTAACCGTTGATTGAAAAATGGGAATCAAATGTCCGGGAAACCCCGTCAAATCTCAGCCCCTTCACGCTGAAAACCATATACGCTATTTTATATTATGCTTCTTACTTATTTCTTGAGTCATATTATTACGACCGGTATTGGTATTGATGGCTATTATAATAGGAAATCCTTTTTATAAATATTTGTATTTTCTAATCAGAGAGTAATATCAAAATACCTATTGGTGCAATAAGTTAGGAAAAGTGACTTTTTTCTGCATCAGGAGTAGGTTGATCGAGGTGCTAGCCGATATAAAAAAAATACGACAAATGCGAAAAATACACTTTTCCTACGAGTCGTACACATTATTTTTTTAATAGTGTTTTGAAAATAGCTCAGATATCTATATTTATCATCATTTTTTACTGAAAATTGTGAATTTCGAAAATGCGAATCAAGAAACCTGAGGCAATGTTAATATAAAAACGAGTGTGTTATTAGGTGTTATTTAACACTACGGAAGATTATTGTGTTAGCGATTAATGAAAAATGTCCGAATCTTCGTCTTTAAACGATAATATGAACGATGATGTAGAAGAATCAGGGAAAATTGCGATTCAATCATTATTGCCCACAAAATCCATAGATAAATATAAAAAAGCGTGTCGCTTATTTGAGGATTGGAGTGATCAAAAAAGAGTAACTGTTATCACTAAGGCAGTTCAACTAGTCTATTTTGAACAAAAATCCAGAATATACCAGAGTTCCACGTTGTGGAGTCTTTACTCAATGATAAGAACAACATTGGCAGTGAAAAACAATATTGACATAAGAAAATTAAGTTTAATTGCTTTCCTTAAACGTAAATTGGTGGGGCATAGATCCAGGAAGCCTAATGTTTTAAGAAAACCAGTAATAAGTTGAGAAATTTTTTAAAGGAGCACAGGGTAAAACCTACTTGATGTGGAAGGTAAAGTGTAATTTTCACATTTCTCTCAAAATTTGCTTCTTTCAGACAGTGTTGATTGTTGGTGTCAGTGGATCATATCGTCGAGAAGAATAAACATTTCTTCAGCTTGAGCATTTAAAAGACATGGGAGAGTATACCTATATTAATAGAGATTCCCAACACAAAGACGAACGCGAGAAGAAAATTTGCTATTTCTAGCGGGAACATCGAAGGAATCAATCTTGTCGAAATCTTTCAAAAGTATTCCTCTCTTCATCCGTCACCAATTGAGCATTCAACATTCTTCGTAGGATATAGAAATGGAAAATATACAATATAATGTATTATAAATTGCAGTATAAATTCTATAAGGGTTTCCCTAAAAAAATTTGAAATTTGAGTTTTTTGAATTGTCGAAGATGGGAATTACACCGGCCACTGTTTCAGGAGAACGTGTACTACGATACTGGCTGATGCTGGAGCAGCCATCACCACTCTTAAAAGCCATGGTGGATGTAAAGCAACGAACGTGGCAGAAGGATATTATAGAGAATTCCGTTCAACAAAAACTTGAGGTAACATCAAAAATATCGGGTCAAAGAAAGATCAATATTAATACAAACTCGGCCTCTGCTTCATCAATTACATGCGCAGGGCTTTCCATAACGAATTGTAAAAAAGTTATAATTAACATAATAATGATAAAAAATGATCTTTAAGTTGACAATAAATGAATAGTTAGTTCAAGAATTAGAATGTATTTTTACGTGAGGGAAAATTTTCCCGCACTAGTTAGGAAAATCGAACTTATCCTAACTCAAATTAGTTACTAAATATACAACTTTTAAAAACACTATCAAAAAATGTTTATTAACCAAATTAATGTATTATTATTCATGTGATGAACAGTTATGTTTGAAAAGGAATGTAAACTAATTATTTTTTATTATTAGCTACATTCTCTCTTTTTGTATTCCTATAGCTTCTATGACATTACACTGATTCGTTTACCTAAATTGTAGGTTAAGTCGACTTTTCTCAATAAGGGGTTCCATTGTTTAAAGAAGGTGAAGAGCTTTTTTCTTAAAGACTTGAAGTCATACCAGAAGTCTCTAACTTGGACTAAACGGCTATTGATTAAACTTCTCTTTCATGTATAACAATTCATTTTGCTCATAGTATCGCAAATAACTAACAATGTTTGTTTATTCAAAACATATGCTGACACTTCTACCCTTATTAGAAGGAATTAGTTAAGAAACTCTCCATTATTGGCCTCGAATCAAACATTGTCGTAAAAGAAATGGCACAATTTGATAATTTTAGTAAGAGTAATAGTAATATACCTACCAAAAATATCTTAATTGGATGAAGAATATCGAAAAGATAATAATTTGGACTAAAAAGAAATGCATCCTAGTTATAAATTTAGTGTTAACGTACTTTCAAACCCGGATTTTCTCATTTTACTTATCCTTTAACCGTTAAGATAAAAACAAAACCATTATTATAGTCAAATAGCCTACTGGAAATGAACTAACTGTATTTCTAAAAGCAAGGAAATAAATGAGATTACTTCTCATAAAATACTATAGAAGTTAATCGTTTGACACCTGTTGCTAGTTTATTATCATATGGTCATACGAAATCACGTTTTGTACTGTTAACATAAATACGAGTACTTTTATTTATTTTAATATACTTAGTTTTATTGAGAACAATGTTATGGTTAGAACAATTATATTAAATATAATGTCCTACCTAAACAGTGGGTGAAGACGTGTGTAGACATTGTCAATAAGAAAAAATAGTATATTTGTTAACTAGAATTTAACTTAAATTATTTTATTATGTTCTGTAAAAGAAATATCATCCCTTTTTTACATTCTGTAAGATATTTAATATTCCTCACATTTGTTCACCAGATGTCATCTTATTGATACTAGCTGATCTGTTCAGATCACACTTTCATTGTTTTATTGAAATTATTTTATTATGTTCTGTAATTACTTTACTCTGCGCTTTGATGGTTTATACTAAGCTTTTAAACAGCTACTAAAGAATTTAATAAGATGCAAAAAGGAAGTCGAGATTTTAGTCATTTAATTTTCTTCAATAATACTCTAGATTTCCAAAAAATAATTAGTATTACATGACCACCAGCTAGCGACTTTCAATGAGACGAAATTTAAAAAGGTTTGCTTGTTTTAATGCAAGATTATACCTATTCTTATCATAACACGTTTTACAATAAGTTAAAGGATTTTCCGTTTTGCTATATTGACTATTAAAATTTGGAGCAAAATAGTATAGCAAAAAAAATATATTTATTACGAAATAATTATAGGATTAACATTTTGCAAACATCAATGTTTAATGAAAATAATACAGCAGCAAGGTCTACTTGATTAAAATGTGCAGCATAATTCAATTGTTTTCTGAGCTATAACCTTGAACTTAACTCATTCTGCCAACCTCAGTATATAATTGCAACTTCCTTTTTCAGGAGAAAATAATATCAACCTATTTACCTAATTTAATTCGTGGTATGAATAGGTACTAGCCATTAATCCTTGTACTTTATATAAATACCTTGATAGATAAATAATATTTTTTTATTTTATTCACTTGTAAAAGTGTGTCAATTAAAGTTATTTTACTTTGGAGAAAAACCAAAACTAATATGTAGTAGTATACGTATATATATATACAGGGCGCCCTATTTCTTGATCCGTTGCATGGGTAACTTTTTTATTAGTAGAGATACAAAAACGCTTAAATGAGCAAATTAGTGCAGTTTCGTATTAGTAATTCTACGGTAAGGCGAAAAATTATATACGGGGGAAGGTTGAAAAGTTATTGACAAAAAACGAAAAATCCAACTTTTCTATTATCCCTCGTAGCTCGTTCATTTGAAGAGTTAGAGAAAAATGCTTCACATGTTTTTTGCAGTATTTTTCATGTAAAATGACATGCACTTGCTACTTTTTATATATCTCTTAAAATGGTTGAGAATCACAGTAAAATATATTTTTTTTAAATGTAATGGATAGGTGGCTGTGACATTAACCGAAAGTCCCCTTTTTTCTCTTTCAGATGATATAACATAGTCCATATTTTATCCTTACAAAAATAATAATAATCGTTGTTTTTAAAGAAAGTTTATTGTCACATCAAGAATGCTATGGATTATGGAACAAAAGAATGTTTTGAGAACAGAAATTATTAATTAATTAATTATATTGAAGTAAATGTTCGAAATGACCACCATCCTGTTGGATACATAGTAAGCAACGTTTCTGGATACTTCTTAAAACATTATTTATTGTATGTCCAGGTATGCTTCTAATTGCATCTTGAATCCTGACTTTTAGATCCTCTATATCTAGAGGAGCTGTCACATAAACTTTATCTTTCAATAACCCCCAAAGAAAGAAATCTAAGGGGGTCAAATCAGGTGTTCGCGCTGGCCAGTCGATATCCATTCTATTTCCTATAACATTATCAAACTGTTCATGTAAATATTGTTTTACCTCGCGGGAATTATGCGCAGGTGCTCCATCGTGTTGGAAGTATTTAAGATTTCTAAAAATATGAAGTGGTAATTCATTTAAATATTCCTCTGTTAGAGTATTCCTTAGAAAATGAAGGTAATTATTCGCATTCAAATTATCTTCGTAAAAATATGGGCCAATAATTTTACCACAAAAAATTCCACACCACACATTTATCCCAAATTGACGTTGATTTCTTCTTTCAGAAACAAGATGTGGATTTTCTCGGCACCACATTATGTTATTATGGCGGTTAAAAATACCATTGTTGGTAAATCTACTTTCATCACTGAATAAAATCTTTTTCCAGAAGTCTAGATCCTCTTCGCATTTTGAAATGTACCATCGACAAAATGTCATCCTTCTTTGATTATCAGCTGGATATAAAGTATTGCATATGGAATAATGATAAGGCTTTAAATTGTTACCTTTTAAAATAGCTCTTACAGTTTCCTTGGAAGTGTTGCAGTGATGTGCAATTTCTGCAGTTGAAGAATCAGGTTTAAAATTTACATAAGCCAAAACATTTATTTCAGTGTCTTCATTGAAGTTTCTTTCATCCTTAGGCTTTGAAAAAGAACCGTATAATCGTATATTATTTTCCAGCTGTCTAAATATTCTATGATGGGGTTGTCTTCGTTCCATGTAAGTTTCAAAATAAAGATTCGCTGCAGCTTGTGCATCTCGATTTTGGTTATAATAACAAAATAGCATATCATTTTTCTCTTCGTTGGTGTACATATTTGCAACACTATTATTTTGTATGCAGTATTAATAATAAACAATAAACTACTTAACAAAAACTAAAAATGTCACTTATGATCTGTCAATAATTAAATGCCAACTAGACGTTTTTAAAAATATCAGGAATCTTATTTTTTGTTTTATTTCCATAGCATTCTTGATGTGACAATAAACTTTCTTTAAAAACAACGATTATTATTACTTTTGTAAGGATAAAATATGGACTATGTTATATCATCTGAAAGAGAAAAAAGGGGACTTTCGGTTAATGTCACAGCCATTACATTTAAAAAAAATATATTTTACTGTGATTCTCAACCATTTTAAGAGATATATAAAAAGTAGCAAGTGCATGTTATTTTTCTCTAACTCTTCAAATGAACGAGCTACGAGGGATAATAGAAAAGTTGGATTTTTCGTTTTTTGTCAATAACTTTTCAACCTTCCCCCGTATATAATTTTTCGCCTTACCGTAGAATTACTAATATGAAACTGCACTAATTTGCTCATTTAAGCGTTTTTGTATCTCTACTAATAAAAAAGTTACCCATGCGACGGGTCAAGAAATAGGGCGCCCTGTATATGTACAATATTTTTTTTAATGTTTAATCAATGACCATAATACTTTTAAACCATTTTTTTCAAACCAGAAAAATTTGTTAATTATACATATTATTTTCAAATAGTAAATTCGAATAGAGATATTTATCTTTAATTAAATTCAAATATCTAGTTGATTCAGTTACATGAATTGTTTACTAGTTTTGATTACTATAATTATATTATTTTGGTATTACAACATTCTAATTTTATATTAAGCAATTTTGAACTCATCGCTATTTTTTAATAATGGGGGTTCGGGTTGTACGATAATGAATGGGAACTAAAGAAATATCCAGTATTATCGAAAATTCTAGATAATATCGATAAATTACACAGTTCCAACAGTCGATATTGTAGATATACAGATAAATTGATCCAGTCCTATCCGTAATAGGTACTAAGCTACATCAAAATTTCCTAAGTAGATTCTGTTTTTATTATTTTTCAAAATATGAAAAATAACGATTTATATTCTTACATTTTTAGAGTGACTTGTGGTTTCTAAATATTAATGAAAATAGTAAAATAACAGGTATTATACTATACTATTTATTATTGAACATGAAATGAACTTTATCAACACAAAGGATTGATCACTTTGATATTAAGATAAAACGAAAATATTCATAACAAATGCTCAAAGTGTAGACCTTTATCAGTTTGACAATATTCTAACCGATCAGCGAAAGCTCTTAAATAATTTTACCCGAAGTGAGGGGGTATTTCTTGAACATTTATCCCAATTCGATCGCCCAACTCTTCTAACGACTGCGTTTAGTCTTATATACACAATCGATTTTATATGAATCAATAGAAAATAGTCGAAAGGAATTCAATCTGGTGATTGCGGTGGCCATTCACCATGTCCTCTTCGACCTATCCAAATCTGTGAAAATGTTTAATTTATACATTTTCTCACGTTAAGTTCATAATGTCATTTGAAAATTGTTCAAGATTTGTCTGGTTTGGAAATAAATGATAGGTATAATGCTGGAATCATTTGCTCGCTGAGAAGTTGTAAATAACGATTCGAGTTCAAATTTTCTCTAAGAAATAATGGTCTGTTGATGTTTCCTGTGATTAATCCCGCTCTTGCATTTAACTTTTGTGGGTACGCTAGGTGTGATTTTCTTCAATTCAGTGAGAATTCTGATATGTCAAATATCCACAGTTATGTCGATTTACAAAACCATTCAGGCAAAATGTCCATTCATTGAAGAATATTATTGACAAAATTATCATTAACTCAATGTAATATATCATTTCCTGACAAAACTACATTCTTCGGTTAGGATCATCATTATTTAATTCTTGTAATAAATGTACTTACTTTCTACGGATGAAAAATTTTACTATAACGAAATATCTCGAAAAATAAGGTAGCTTTTGGTATTTAAAGTACGCCTCTGAATAGAATAATAAAAGTATAAAAACTTTTGCGAAGAATGTTCCAAATAAACCAACTTATAAGTTCACCTTGTACACAGATGTTCGACACCTTTGCCCAACTCTGTAAATATAGAGATTTGTGAGTATACATATTCTGCGACAATTGGTACCATTGACATTTATCATTTATCATTTTTTGACATTTATTTATTTTAAACTAAAACGTATGTATTTCCTACTTAGGTACACGTTAGCTATACAGGGTGTTTCACGGTGATTACCCATTAGAATATGTCAGAGACTACTTAGATTTACAGAGTTAGGTACAGCAATTTACAAATATTTTAAAAAATATATTTTTTCAAGAACGGCCGAGAATTTGTATAGGAAAGTTTTATGAACGTCCTCCTAAAATAACGCGTAGAATCCAAAAATGCAATAATATATGGGGTACCTATTCCATTTAAAATAAGAAAGTTAACGGGACTTCCGGTATAACCGGAAGTGTTACAAGGAGGCCACTATTTTATTTGGGGAGAGCATACTCAAAAACTCCAAATTTTCACTCTTTAAATTTAAGTAGTCTCTGACATATTATAATGGATGGTCACCGTAAAACAGCCTGTAGGTATATATTTGATGAAAAAATATCACAAGGAATATGTTATTGTAGTTACCTGTACTTGATTAAAAAGTTTATTATTTCATAAAAGCTATTGATATTTTGAAAATTTAGTTAGGTTCGAGGTTAGGTTATAATTGCCAAATTAACACATCATACAAAACAAAAGATGTAAATTGGTTGCTACCAACATTTAAAACAAAAAGTTGACAGTCGAAAAGACTTTGTTTTCGATACGTAATTGCGTTTCATAATGACTTCTTTATAGTCGCAAAATAAAAAAATAATTTTGGTAAATTTTTACACTGATCATCATAATTAAAAAATAATGCAAAGGCAGCATAACATACATAAGGATTAAGAATAATGATTTATAAAAAAAAATACCTATATTTGGGTCACATTATAAACTATGATAAAAATCTATTGACATACTCAAGGAGGTAATTGATTTTGGGTGAACCCAGTTTCTCTTTTTGAAATTGACAATAGTAATTTAGAAACCACTGAAGCGCATAAAAACAATTATTTATTGTCCCTAACATATGTTATATAGCATTTAATTTTGATGATTCGCATTTTAATAAGAGAGTCATAGCCCAGATATACACATATCTAATAATTAATGTTAGAGTAAATAAAACATGATTAAAAGATAAACAAGCAAATGTCTTAGCAAATAATCAAATCTACAAAGTTACTTTAAAGTATACTACGCACAATTAAAAATAGAGGTAATTACAATAAAGAATATAATAATATTCATATTAACTTCAATCATAACAGCATCCGAAATTATTATTAATATGCATATTTCTAAAATGTGTATTGTGAACTCGTGACCTGAACCTTTCTGCGGTTTTGTCTTGATTGTACGTACATATACATATTTGTTTCAAAAGCCAGACCCTTGTAATTTTTTGTGTAAATTATATTTGCAATTTTATAATTTTAATTTTAAAATCCTGTATATTTTAAAAACTAAAATCTACTATTTTCCTCTGATCAAAGAATATTCTAAAATGTGTGTTGTGAACTTGTGACCTGACCCTGCCTGCCGCCTTTTTTTTATTGTCAACATAGGTACATATTTGTTTAAAAAGCCAGACCCTTGTGATTTTTTGTGGTTAAATTATAATTGCAATTTTAAAATTTAAATTACTTAAAAATATGCGAGGTGTACCAAAAACTGCCTTTTTTATGGAACATTCTGTATATTTTAAAAACTAAAATCTACTATTTTTTTCTGCTCAAACGATATACCTACAACTTTTGGGGTAAAAATAGGCATATTAGTTTTTAGAAAATAGAAAGGTAGGGTCAAAATATACAAAAAAAAATGTATTCAGAACTAAACTTAAAAACAGAAAAAAATCACATAGCTGTTGAAAGAACAAAATATGTTGAAAATTAAAACAATAAGGTAGGATTACTTTTACGTGAACCAGACTGTACCTACAAACTGACGCAATACGTTCTAGATAACTATACTTCTTGTAGATACACTAAATCAATATTACGTTAAACTAATTACAATTGCAAAGGAATGCCATAATATGAAGTAGTAAATATGTAAACAAGGTATACATAAGGCGAATGAGACTTTTCTTACTGTAGAATTAGGTAAAAGAGTTAAATAACAAAGTAAACTTGGTTTTGCAGGGGGTTGGAATCTTTAGTGTGTTTGATTGCAGTAATTTTCCAAATAACACCAAAACACTATACTGCACTCGATGCGCGTTTCGCCAACCGAGTTGACATCATCTGTAGGTGATTAAAAACTAAATCTATAGCACGGTGTCCTATTTACTTCTAAACTATTGCTACGGTTCAACAAACGGTATGTTGGACAAATTAGAAGGTCACGTCAACCTAGATTCAAGGAACATATGGGTCATATCAAATATGGTAGAACAGATAGGACTAGTGTCGCTTAATATGCGTTTGAAAAAACCCATAAAATAGATAGCAATTTAAGAATAATTAATTTGAAATATACCAAATTCCAGGCAGCTGGATGCATTTGAGAGTTTGAAAATTGCGAAGTGTAAAGATAGTATAAATAGTGACAGAGGACCAATCCCATACAGCCCACTTGGTCAGTAAATCACGGGTCACTGATCTATCGCAACGGTTCACTGATCAGTCGCGAAGGTTCACTGGGATTCTAAAATTAAATAGTTTGTATTATTAAATTGTTGAATTTAAATTATTCATATTATTGAGATCAAATTTTGAACCATTTGAATTAGTCATTTCTTAAGAGACGTTATACCCAGAATGTTCAATGGTCATTATAGGTGTAGTATGTTCAACTTAAACCGAAGAAAATTAATAGTTTTTCGTTGACCGCCTTCACCCTGTCTATAACTAACTGATAATATAGGCATAAGATGATACAACAATATTCCAGTAATAATCTTACTAGGGAAGTAAATATAGTTAGATGTCAGTGACGAGTCTATATTGGTTCTTTTTAACCACATAGTCGATGTATTACACAGTCTATTTAGTATATTGTCAATACGTAGATGTTAAAGTCAGAGTCCAAGGTAATACCCAGATCACAAATGGAATGTAGACACACCAATTCCTAATTAATTTAAGTGTACTCGAACATGTCATTAATTTTATTCACAATAATATACGCAATAAAGGTTATTACTGACTTTTTAGAAGTATGAAAATAGTTTTTAGAAATTTTTTAAGGCAGTACACTTCACAAATGCACCTACAGTAAACTGCCGCTGGTTGCAACCATCTTGGCGTGCGGCTTAGGATGGAAAGAATGTTGACTTGATGTTAATGTGAAAGATTAACATCGGTTGATGTTTGACTGTCCCCCTAAATAATGAGGTCTTCCAGGTTTCCCTCATTCCACCACTGAATGGTAGTTAGTGCCTACCAACGCAAGTCGTTATTAAGATGCAGTTGCGGCGTACTGATCATAATATGCCCCCCCCACTCCCATTCAAGTCGTAAGACGTCATACAGTCATACAGTCTTTCATTATAAAAACATTTATTTTCCAATATTATAAAAGCCCATTTTACTAAGTGATTAAAGAACTACATTAAAAAAAATATATTTGACGTTGAATTGGTTGGTTAAAAACCGAGTTAAAAACTAACCGTGCAAAATTCTAGAAACTTGCTAGCTGATAGCCATAACATACTTCTTGTATGTAATTCAACATCGATCATAGTACTCCTATGTGGGTCATTGCTTCTAAATTAAATATTTCATTAACCTAAAATTCATCATCTTTACATTTTAAATTGCATTGCCAAAATAACTCTTAAATAAATGAAATGCAGTTGCGTGCACATGATGGATATTCTCTGGTATGTAGTTTGTTTGTTTTTCCACTGGCGCCACTACCCACGCTTTTGTTACATTTCCCTGTAAATGAATTTCCCTCAGATGAAGACATGAATTCATATATTTGTTAACAAATCATAACACTCCACGGTTCTGTATTTATTGCTAAGATCGACGGGTATTAACCAAACCGTAATTATTATATTTCGCCTATATTTAGAAGTGAGTAAACGAATGCTCATCGCTAAATCAGTTTATTAATATTGCAGAATTTTAATATGTTCCACTTTCTTGTATGTCTTTTATTAAATAGTTCCAATAAAATGTAATGAAGTATGAGATTCAGTTGGTATTAATATCAATGATCGAATTTGAAAGAAACTGTGCCGTGGTATATACAGTTTGGTTTAGCTTTACATGTAAACATTTAATTTTGAAAAAATCACCATACTCGTTCATTGCGTCAATATATTGTTTAATTTCTTAGTACCATCAAAATGACAAATATTTTTTCGCAAACACACATTTTTTCTATATTCCATCAAAAAGCAAACTATATATACCTAAAGCTTTTCAAAAAGCTCTCCCACCACTCTTAAAATATTGCTAATTCAATTAAGACGATCCTTTCTGAAAAAATATATAGCATGCCGTGAAGTAAGTAAGTATCTAATATAAATTTAAAAAATGGCCCTTTGGACATTAAAACGATATACCTACTATTAATATATCCACATAATTTTGATATATATCCCACTTCAAGAGTTTCCTATAAATTTATATTTAATTTTTGTATAATATTTAGATATTTCTCGGTATTTATCAACATTAATTTCATAAAAACATTAGTCTCTCAGTAGAGGTACAGTTTTTCTGGTGTTATTCTTCCCACACTTGCAGGATGGTGTTAAAAAATGCAACGGTATATAAATGTTATTATGTCATTGAATAAGTAGCAGCTTATTTATTTAACTCATAAATTAATTACTGAGTTTAACTGAGATGTACCCATTTATTAATATGAGGTATTTCCCACGTGATGGATGTAACATCCTACAATGTATTTCAATATAAATCGTTTCTTGTGCATTTAACTCACATAGGTATACACTAATAAAATGCAAGTATACACAGTTAAGAGGTTTACAAAGGTATGTCGGAAATCAGAATCAATACCAGTTGAGTTAAATACCGAGGGCCTCATTATATTTTAACTTTTTTTAAACCCATATAATAACTTGTGAACTAGTTGAGATAATGGAATGCGGTTTTCGCCAGTTTTCTTCTAACTTTGATAAGTTTTTGCTGAGAAATCGTCTTTTTTCCACACTTCTGGTTTAACCGGAAGTGACATGGCGTATTTTCAGAGATAGGGCAATTTTCTTATTTCAAATGGAACACCCTGTAGGTATATTTTTTTCACGGTTGAAAAGCTCATTTTTCCCCCTTTCCGAAAATCCCATATTTGGCATGGAAATTATATAGAGTGATGGTTTTAATACGGCTTTTAAAGAAAGGACACTATGGAAATTAAAGACAACGCACCACTTGTAAACGTCAAATTAGTTTATTGACAATTGCATGTTAGGTACTTCAATTGTTAATATTGAAAATGCACCTACATATAAAACTTGATGTAACAAGGTGTAACACGATATAAAAAGACACTTTTCACTCAAAGTAAAACATATTTCTTAAAATAACTCAAGTACCTGAGATATCAGTAAACTAATTTCATGTTAACAAGTGATATTGTTTTTTTATTTACATAGTCTACTTTGTGAATTATCGTTTTTTTTCGTAGCATTTAAAACGCGGTATTCACTTTGAAAGCTTATAAAACCATTACTCTATTTAATTTTTATGACAATTATGGCATTTTCGGAAAGATGATACAATAGGCTTTCCAACTGTGATATACAGGGTGTTCCAATTGAAATAACAAAGTTGCCCTATCCCTAAAAATACGCCATGTCACTTCCGGTTAAACCGGAAGTTAGCAATGAAAGAGGGACAGTCAAGGAAAACTTATCAAAATTAGAAGACTGGCGAAAACCGCAAATTATTATCTCAACTAGTTCAAAAGTTATATAAGTTTAAAAAGGGCGCAACACATTTATTCGAGAACCCAGTGGAAACAAATTTGATGTGTAGTCTTATATCAAAATAATTGTCTTCACTTGAGTTGTGTCAAGACTTTCAAAGCTAACTAGATTTAGAGTTGCGATATTCAGTTATTCATAAAATTTTTTTTTCAGTTTGTCTAGACCATATTCATACTTTGCAACTTTCAGAATTGATAGATATATCAAAACGAACAATTACATGAATATTGCCTGACACAAATTTCAGAAATTTTCGATCAACATCTTCCAATATTATTTTATACTCCTACTTGGTATATCTTCTTCACATTGGTATGTTATTAAATAATATTACTGTTTAGAAAATACGATATAATGGATATAACGTACAATTGACGTGATTTACTTGAATTTCTCAAAGGCGTTCGATAAGGTACCCAAACACCGGCTACTTCTAAAGCTAGAGCACCTGGGTATCAGAGGTCAGCTAAAGTCATGGATAGCCAGTTATCTAACAAATAGGCTTTTTTCAGTTCGTGTTGGAACCGACTACTCTGCTTTCCGAAAGGTGTCTTCAGGTGTACCCCAAGGATCAGTTTTGGGTCCTATTCTATTCCTTTTATATACTGCAGATCTCGATCCACTTATTACCGTCCCCCACACTTTTTATGCAGACGATACCAAATTATACAGTAACCCGTTAGAACAGCACAATCTGATTCAGAACAATCTTAAAGATATTGAAAATTGGTGTAATACATGGCTGATACCGTTAAATCCTTCAAAATGTACGGTCCTTCATATCGGTAACAATAACCCCTTCCACTATTATGTGCTCAATGACATCCATAACGGTCCGTTAATGAACATGTAGACTTAGGAGTAACGATAACCTCAAACCTATCCTGGTCCACTCACATTACTAATGTCGCAAAAAAAGCCAACCAGAGGTCCTACTTATTGTTTAAAACTTTTCAAAACCCTAACCCTAGATTATTTTCTCTTTTATTCAAAACATATATCCGGCCAATTCTCGAATATGCTAACATAATATGGACACCGCACTTAATAAAAGATATAAAACTCTTGGAAAACGTTCAACGGAAGTCTACTAGGCAAGTCCAGTGTCTGAGGAATCAATCCTATCAAGATCGGCTTCAAGCTCTAAACCTCCCACTTCTATCAGAACGAAGAAATAGAGGTGACATGATTTTCACATATAGGTTGCTACATGATCACTTTACGCAAGACATCAGAGAGCTATTAGAATTAAACACAGACGACCGACTCCGTGGCCACTCACTTAAACTCAAAAAAGAAAATTTCAGGACAACGATAAGACAGAACTTCTATTCCAACCGAATTTTTAACAACTGGAATCGGTTACCCAGTGATGTGGTGACTTCAGTGAGTGTAAACTCGTTCAAAAATAAATATGACTTATTTAAAAATGGTGAAATGCTTTGATGTAAAGACAAGACATTTAGTTGGGTATCCTGTATTGTGTCTGCAAATTAACTTCACAGAACATATATTCTTGTTTGTATCTTTTTATACAGTTATATTATTTAAGTCGTACTTTGTAATTTTTATTTAATTACTTTTACTTATAAATATGTACATATACTGTTACCTATAAGTATTAGCTGTACTGTAACAATTTACTATTGCCATTCTTGTCAATCTATTGTTTATTTTTAGGAGCATAATAGGTTTCGACCTCTGCTCTTCTCTTTAGTTTAATAATAATAATAATAATAATAATAATAATAATAATTTAGCACAATATAATGTTTCTAACGATTCAGTATTACAAAAGAAGTTACAGTTAGTAAATTATAAAGCATACAGTTTGCGTGAAGTATTGTGTTGTAAATACTCAATAAATGATAGATAATCAAAAGTTATGGACGTTGGAATTAGATGTTTCAAGAAATATATAGAAAAATATAATTTCTAATTGTTCTAAGAGATCTAAGCGCTTTCCTTTCTTTTCCAGATGCAGTAGGTATCTCGAGAGGTATCTTTACATTTTAGATCTATAAAATGATTGTTTTCAATACAATGCGTCGATAATCCTGATTTTTTTTTACGCTATTTAGTATGGACTTTTTATGTTCTTTTACTCTAGTTTCAATACTTCTACCGGTTGGACCCACATACACGGCATTACAGTCCACCCAGTTAATTTGGTGTATATAGGTCATTCCGGTAGAAGTATTGAAATTAGAGTAAAAGAACATAAAAAATCCATACTAAATAACGTAAAAAATTTAGGATTACATTATATAGAAAACAATCATTTTATAGATCTGAAAAATGTGAAGGTACTGAATCGGGAAAAGGGAGGAAAGAGCTTCTGTTAGAGCAATTATGTAGAATTAAAAAATCTTTAATTAGAAATTCTTATACTACGAATGATCAGATAGATTTTACACTTTCTCCCTTCTTAGAAAAGATACTAAAAACTCGGGCTTTACCAGTTGGGAAGGATCAATCGGGTAGGTAAATAGATAAATAACTAAAATGCCCTTGCAAATATTTGGTAATAGAGATTTACTCTATTGAGAGAGGAGAAATAGTATTTCGGCCTAACAAGCCGAAATACTAATATATAGAGTGTTTTCTATATATCTAAAAGAAACATCTAAATGAGAATTGTGGTTTTTCAAAACAATTATTTTCACAATTTTTCATAAAGAACCATCCGCTTCCACTAACCACTTTATTTACAAAACATGTATGAAAACATTTCGAGATATTTAAAAATAAATTATATTTTGTTCTCAATTATAAGTAGCTACATATTTAGTTTCCTACAGCCCTCAACTCAATATATGTAGGTAGTCGGCCAAAGAAAGATTAATATGTACCTAAATAAAAAATAGTGGGCTAAAATTTAAAGTTTGTGGTATTATATTTATTGATAACACATTGAAGTACTATTTGGGTACTCACTATATTACTGTCACTGTAAAGAAAACGTACACATAATAACTCTGTCATGAATTAAAATAAATCGCAATTGACGCAATTATTAAACCGGTTCAGTTATAAAATATAATAGCTAATCACGTTTTTTTAGGTGCTTATTAGAAATATTTCCATGGATAATATATATGACAGTATTCATTTATATCTGTTAAATGCAAATGAAACGTTAAACAGCACTAATCTGTTTCTTCTGTACCCGGCTCTGAAAACTTTCACAAAAAAAATTTACTAGTGTAATAATTAGTAGGTAATATACATGACTTCTTCGAGCAGTTTAAGTATAAAAAAAAAATAATAATAACGGTAAAAAAATATGTTACTATATAATTTGTACATAGGCACTTCGAATCAAATATAAACTCAATTATTGGAAGATAATTTATGTCCTATGGCCTATGGTCCTATGTTAAGATTATCTCTAATTTACTGCCAGACAAATATTGTAGTCGGGTATTGCTGAAAATATTTGTAGGTGAGATACCTATATAAATATATTTTTTGCACGACGCAGTAACAAAGCCACATAATTAGGCAAAGGCTAAGATAAAAATTCTCCTGATCTTTGTCTGTGGACTTGATGATTAAGTATTGTATGGTAAAAATAAATGACATACACATAATTTAATCAACAAAGACATGTCTATATTTCAAAATCTCACTGCGTTCTACTTCATTAATATTACTTATACCTGCAATGATGTTTTTTAAGACACCGTGGTGGGTCCATATCTCTCTATACCTAATGATAACTAGGGGTGACTGCTTATAAAACCATGTACTTATCATTTGAAACACTATTTAAAGTATATCTCTCTCACTATTAGAGTTAGATCCATCAAACGTTATATCAATGTATTCGTGAGAGAACGTTCTATCCAAATCTGTAAAAATATACAAGATGTTGCACTTAAAAATTTAACTTATGGTAAACCTCCCTTTTTGTAGACACCCTGCATAATTGACAAAAATAAGGTCATGTGTCCCCCTCAAGACAAAATTTTACCTGCCTGAGCATTATTTTCACTTAAAACGCCAAAAACACTTACAATGGACTGTTTTCGTTGGGATACTGTATGTACGAGTAGCTATACATATCAGTAATCTAAAACAAGGATGATATTTAACATAAATAACTGCAGGGAACATATGCAGAGAAAGATATGAAAAAAATAAAAAATACATTAACAAATTATTAAAGAGGATATGTGCATACCTTGGCAGACAGGAAAGGCCCAAGTGTATATTTCATTTTAAACGATACTTTTTCTTAAAGCCTTTTTTTTCTCCTTTTTGTGGTATCTGCATGCAGTACCTTACAAAAGTTATTGTCAATGTGATTGGAACTATATGATATTTTAAATAAACGTACACCGAAACAATTCATTATCAGCAAAAATCTTTTTCAATTTTTTTTTGGTAATTTCTTGTTTGAAAACAAAACATCGAAACAGGATTGGTAGGCCCCTCATGGGGCACATAAATATATTTGTATATATAGAGAGATTAAAAGTTTTACATACATTATTGTAAAATTGAACTAATTTATTTATTAGGCATGTTAAAGGTAAATAATACTACTTAGTTAATTGAAGTAACAAGATTTGTTTTAATTGTGTTAAGACGATTATTTTGTAATGATTAAAATTAAAATAAGTGTATATGTACAATTGTCACATTATCTTATCAACTCTTTATTTTAATTTAAATTTACTTGTGACGTATTAGAAAACAGGTACATGTTTTTACTAGAATATGGGGGCAGACGTTAGAAGGAATCTAGTTAAGTTGCACTATTTAATTAATGGTTTAGTACCCTAATTGTAATATACCTCATATATTATGTCTCGTTTGCCCACATAAATAGATTATAATATACTTTAAAGTAATTTAATTTGATTAAAATTTGTTAATTTATTTTATAAATAGATAACATTCATTAAATTGTGTACAATAGTATTTTGGAATAGTTCTTTGATACTCCATTTATAATCTTGGAATCCTTTCTATTTAATTGGTTTGTGGCATACGCTCAAAATTCTTAATTATAAAAAATGGTCAAAATCATTGACTACCTTTTCCGCAGATTTTAAATACGTAAGTCGTAAGTATATAGGTATATTACTTTACAATTTTATACTCGGTTAATTTACAATCATATTCAAGACCAAAGCATTCTAGCTCGAATTTTGATACTAACTAAAAAACTATCACAATATGTTGCAGGAATCATTAATGGAACCGCGTTTTCTAACTTATCCTTTAAATATGGTAGAATTTATCAATGAATTTGAATGGTTTGGTTTTTAAAATTCTGGATTCTGATTGATTTTATGATCATATACATAATACCCATGTCGTTTTTTCGCCGTATTTACTAAATTCGATATTTAATCTTAACTATTACGATGCTCAATTACGTAGATGTTCTGGATTGTTTTGTTGTGATCCCCCCTTAATAGCAGGCGGTTTGCCATTCCTAACAGATGACATCTTCAGTGCTTATAGTATCATGATCGACAACTGCATGATACGAAAACCACTGAAGATGCCGTCTGCAAGAGTAGCGAAACGTCTGCGAGTAAATATGGACTATGGCAAAACAGCCCAGAAGATCTACATAATTCACCTGACACCGGACGTAAAAGCTTACGATATATTGTAATTACATTAATAAACGGTTAGATCTATCTGCCTCTAACATTAATACAGATATTTTTGTGCTCAAAAATGTAAACCGCAACAGCTATGTTTTATTACTAAAACATGCCTAGAAGATCTACATAATTCGTTCGACACTGGACGTAAAAGCTTACGATCTATTGTAATTACATTGATAAATGGTTTTAGATGTATCTGCCTCTAACGTTAATATAGATGCTTATATTATTCTCAAAAATGTCAAAACAGCTATATTATATTACCCAAACGTTTCAAGCTCATTGGATATGATACGTTGACTTTGATACGTTGACTTTGCTTTGTCCATAAATCTGTAAAAATATAACTACTTACGCATGTTCTCCATTAAAATACAAATAAAATGGCGAATAAAGTGCTACAAACCCTAAACATAAACTCCTTGTTTTTATCCTGTAAGCCGTAAATAATTTGACAAAGCATTGTAAGAATTTTCTTTATTGCTCATGGGAAATGTGTCACGTTTTTAGGATAAGCACTTTTAATCATTTTGGGAGCTCTTTCAATGGAAAAATGTTTGTTAAAAATAGAAATACTTAATTACCATCTAGAAAATAAGTTCATGTAAACAGGTATCTGAATGATATTTAAAGAAACACTATATAGCTCTTAGAAAGGCTATAAAAAAACATTATTAACACTATATTGCACTAGTTTCCTCAGAATAATATATATCAAAACATTGTTAGCTGTACCTACCTATAATAAAGATATTTTATAGAAATTATATTTTAGAATGTAATAATTCCATTGAATAATTATGATCTTATGCAAGAGGTGCAGTCGAGATATTTTATGAAAATGTATGGGATAACTGAAATACAGGAATTTTATTTTATCATTACTGCAGTATTACAGACTCGATTACAGCAGTGTGACAGTAGTAACATCTAGCAGTAAATTACTGAATTTATTTCAATGTTGTGTCTAAGCAAGTATTTTACTGTTAAGTATTCTCTAAAATATTATTCTGATCAGTTTGCCTATGTATGATCATTATTTTGCCTATGTAAATTTTCGTTCAAAATATAAAAGAGAATGAAATGTGTAGCACGTTAAATGAGAAAGTTTTAGGATGTTAATTATGCAAAATGTTGTTTGACAACTTACAAGGAAGAAAAATTACTGGCCAATTTATTTAGGCGTTTTATTAAAAGTTCCCAGACCAATTACGACGTTATCATTAAAGAACCCCGTTCAGAACAATATATTTTTGTGACCAAATGCAACTCAGCAATGACAGTAATACACTGTCTGAAAATGAAAACTGTTCCAATTATAAGCGGAAAGCGAGAATATATTTTTTGTGCAGACTATCCAGTAGACTTGATATATTGAATCAAAAGGAATAATTTGAAAAAAACATTCATTTAGAATATCAAATGAAACCAACATTTTCTTATTAACCGTTAACATGCTATACCAACAAGTTTTTCTCTTTTGTAGAACACTGTCAAACACAAATTCACTCAAACATTTGTTGTACTAAGAAACTGACAAGTTTCACCTGATCTAGAGGTTTGATATCATATTTTACAACACTCCGTGAGAAGATCCGTTGTCTATGAAATATATGTATATCATAAGTTCCTACTACATTGTAGCCCTGTAGACATTATAAAAATTCAAATTGCCATAAATAACTCCGCTAATTAAGTACTTTTCCGATTTGAAGGTATTTCACACGGTCTGTTAGATGGTTATGGTTCACTGCTACAATTATCCCAAATATTAGAGTCAAAGAACTTAAAAATATCTTCTAAAATTCTCTATACTCTTCAAGCTAGTATCAGCATTCCATTTCCCGGTTTAGCGCACCCATAATATATATACACAGTATATCGAAGTTTGGGATCTGCTTATTACGATCAATAAATTACAGAATCATTCATGATTGAAATTTACCACAAATTTGAACAAATGAGCTTTAATAAAGTGGATACTCGAAGCGGATGGTTCATTATGAAACATCGTGAAAATAATTGTTTTGAAAAAAACATTGATCTCATTTAGATGTTCCAAGAAATATATAGAAAACCTTCTATATACTAGTATTTCGGCTTATTAGGCCTTTTTCAATAGAGTAAATGTTATTACGAACCGTTTCCAAGCGCGTTTTCGTTATTTATTTCTACTACCCTATCCCCGATTGATCCTACCATCCGGTAAAGCTTGAGTTTTAAGTACCTTTTCTAAGAAGAGCGAGACTGTAAAATCTATCTGATCCTGATCATTCGTAGTACAAAGATTTATGATTAAAGATTTTTTAATTTCTAATTGCTCTAATACATCTAAAGCGCTTTTCTTTCTTTTCACGATCCAGTACCTTTACATTTTTCTGATATATAAAATGATTGTTTTCTATACAATACGCCGAAAAATCCTAATTTTTTTGCGTTTAATATGGATTTTTTATGTTCTTTTACTCTAGTTTCAATACTTCTACCGGTTTGACACACTTACACGGCATTACAATCCGCGCAGTTAATTTGGTATACCCCGATTGTTTTAATTTATTAACCCTTTCTTTGTTGTTTATCAAAATCCTCCCAATAGTACGCTTGTTGACACTAATCGCTTTATCCCCGTTTCGTTCTATTCTGCGAGCTATTTTTTCACTATAACCTGGGAGATGATTAATATCATAATTATAGGTGCCTTCTTTTTCCCGAATATTGTAAATCTCCCGTTACTATTGTAAGAAAAAACAATTACTAAATGTTTGTAAAAGATGTGCTAAGAGCAGGTCGAATTCATGTGAATAGGCCAGGAAGCATTGAATTACTGAAAATTAGGGGAGGTACCTACAGTAGGACATGATTTGTTCTTCTGCAAATGCTGTTGTCCAGAATCGAATAGGATAATAACTTCACAATGATGGTCACTTTGAACAGCTATTGTTGCATAAGAAACTTCTATTCTAAATATGTTTTAAAACGAGGTGTTATTTTGGTGTAAATTTAAAAGTTGGAATCGTTAGTGCTTAGAGGTTTGATGGAAAAAAGCTGAAAATGCAGGAAAATACCCCGTACAGGTGTGGCTTTGAAAATAAAAATCGACCTGTTCGAAAATTTTTTCCAAAGAACCTTCACTTTAATTTGTTAAGTATGTAAGTTTTAGAGACATACTGTATACATGTAGTAAACGCTGATGATGACTAAGAACCCATAACTAGTGGCAAATCTACTGAGTAACTAATTTTGTATTCAGTAGGAGGTTTACTAAGTAGTAAGCAAATGTTGACACACACTTAAATTTTAAATTTAAAACTTCCCTGAAAAAGTTAAATCTGAAACCAACTTACCCCAGAACCATGTAATCCCAATCGGACCCTTGAATATTTTTTCATAACAACTCTCCAAATGACGTAAGCCATGGTTGGTAAATCCACAAAACATTCCCAGTTTAAACAAATTCATTCAAATAAGTTGAAGGTCTGCCTATTCTTAACTCCTTCGGTTTGTTTATTTTTGTATTTAGCCAGCCAAATTCAATTGCACAAGCACCTTACACGAGTTATTATGCAAACATATACGGCATTCATGCCTACATAATGTTTATATGGGACAAATTTTAATTCACAACTTCACAACTGCTACTAAAGACGCTGACAATGATAATTATGTTTACAAAAAGCAAGTACCTAGAAACACACATAAAATACTGTTTATCCACCATAAAGTTACCAAATTGTTTCTTAACTTACAGTGTTCATAGATAGAACAAGTAAGTATGCATTAAAGGCCAAAGACCGGAAGTACCTTTGTTAGCTATAGGTAACGCATAGCATATATAAATATTATTTAGGGGCACTGAATAGGGAACGCGGACACTTTTATTTAAGGGAATCGAATATCGCGGCACAGTTAATCAGTTTGTTATGTGATAGGAGATACTACAGCTAGTTGTTTTTCTGTTGAGTCGGGTAGTCGAACGCAAAAACAAAAGAGCGGTAGCACACATGCAGCCAGTTAACCGCGCGCGAAACAATCGACTGTCGCCCTGACCACACGTGCTTTTTCGTTCCACCGAGTTAGGCGCCGAATGGACGGAGAAAGGAAAATATCGCAACCAATGGATAAGACAACGACAGCTTTCGTGTAGCATGCCGTGTCCACGGTACGGCACCGGTGGTTCTGTAACTTAACCGGAAAAAGTAGGGGATGTTTTAATTCATTAATAATTTGATGGGCAGCGTCTGAAGGTGTGCCGGCCGTTAGCTTGGTAATTTGCTTTATTGGTCACATTTACAACCACGAAGAGTAAATAAAATTACAGGGCATTCACTTTGTGTTAGAAGTCAATACCTTTTGCCGTAACTTTACATTGTATTGAATAAATTGGTTTTATGAAATGTATATGAAATGTACATACTTAATTCAGATCTTACTTCTTCAAATATACCTACATATGCATTATCGTTCAATTATTTATAGTTTCATCAATTCAAAATCTAAAATACGATATATTTAACAACAGTTTTTGCTAAAATTTAGGCAAGAAATGGTTAAAAGGATCTAGGAATGGTCTAGATAACTAGAGATTATCTCTAAAGCAACCAAATTTATTTAGTATTTGGGAAATGAAATTTTCATATAAGTAGGTACTCACTCTACTAAGTATAGATCAGTGTTGGCCCGTGACCCTTTTAGTGGGTGTGGTGCATGGTAGGTCTTAAGGATTGGTGATTTTTTTTTATATTTGTAGGTGAAACAGAGAAGTCAATCGGTATTCCACCCTCAAGTCAAGTTGGGCCTATATGTTCACATTGCCAATAATGCGAATCGCATTTGGTTGCCAATATAATTTGTACTATTTTCATGTTTGTTTATTTTCTCACTTAAATGTATCTCTTACTCTTGTCGCTCATTTGGAACTCCCATCTGCAGAAAATGATCCACAACGCACGACTGTCCTTATGGACATGTCCAAGAATCTGTGAGAAATCTTGGGGCATTGGTCTCAAACAAATATATTGGCTGTATATGACGGTCATAGGACCTATTATAGCTTACGGCTCCATAGTTTGGTGGTCCAAAGGACTACAACAAAGGACCAAAATCAAACTTTCTGGTTTACAGAGATAAGCCTGCCTGGCCATAACTGGAGCAATTAGCTGTTCACCGTCAGCATCTTTGGAAATATTACTGGATGTACCTCCTCTTCACTCTATATTTGGAGAGAGAGGCCAGATGGTCAACATACAGACTAAAGCAGGCAGGTATTAACATGCCGCACTCTGATATTATGGAGCACAATAGGCTGCTGGATGAGATGGAAAGTCACAGCATTCTGTAGATGAATTCAGATGTCATGCCTGCATCGACCAACCATGAACTGCCCTTTGACATTCTCTTCCCAGGAAGAAATGAATGGGATCGGAATAAAACTGACCTACTGAGGGCAGATGGTTATTGGTTTACAGATGGCTCCAAAACACCGATGGGTGTTGGAGTCGGAGTGTATAGTTGCAACCCAACGGTAAAAATATCCTCCTCCTTTGGTAGTTATGCAACTAGATTTCAGGTAGAAATCTATGTCATCTAATTGTGTGTACAGAAGCTGGAACAAACACAACTTACACGCAAACATGATACAACTACACAGATATGCCAATGCGCATCGTGACGTCAGTTACGAGGAAAAAACAATTGATAAACACAAAAATAATTATATCACTGCCCTTAAGAATTTTCGCATTGCATTGCCATTTCTCCCTCACGAATGACGTCATGCGCAGAACAAACGAAAGTTATGAGCATATCTGTGTAGTTGTATCATGCACGCAAATAGACAAAAATCTTCTCAGACAGCCAAGCAGTTCTTAAAGCTCTGGGTTCCTACGGTTGTAACTCAAAAACGGTATGGAGTTGTCAGCAGGGGCTCGCTGCTTATTTGAGCAGGAAAAATAGAGTAACTCTGGTCTGGGTCCCTTGCCATTCTGGGCATGAAGGGAATAAAGCAGCCGACTCTCTAGCCAGGGAAGGTGCTGCTTCTGAATTTGTCTGACAAGAACCGGTGCTTGGCATCTGCTCGAGTAGTGCCAAAGTAACGCTCTTGACCTGGGATGAGAGGCAAATTCTCCAGTACTGACAAGACCAAGATTAGTTTATTCGAAAGCGTTTATAATAAACCCTTCAAGAACAACAACTAAAAAACTTTTAGAGTTAAGCGGGCTGCCACCTACAACCTTTAATTGGCCTATACTATACTGGTGGTCAGTGCCGTTTAAAATATCATCTGTACAAATTCGACTCAGCATCTTCGGCGTACCAGAAGATCAGGTAGCGGGTATCTATACTAAATCCAAATAAGTACCTACTACCTGACTTAAAACCACGTCAAGTCAAATCGAGTAATGATTAGTCGAATGCCAAGTCAAATCAAGTAGTTATATTTGTATTTCGAATGATTGTTCAAGACTACTTGATTTTTTGTATGCTTAATTGAAATCAAGAAATTACGGTGCAATGAATCTTGCCATAAGTACCTTCATTTACAAAACTGTATTACCAAAAAAATTATATATAAAAGCAAACAATACAATAAACTGTTTATGTCTTTTTATATAGGAATTATGCCAAAAAGATAACTAAGAGATAAATCATTAATGAAATTATCAGATATTATGGTTCCATAATATTTTTAATTTTCCTCGTTACTTTCTGACTGTTTGTTATAAGTATATTCAACTAAAATGTATCTTTAACATTTAGCTGCAAGGAAAGTATTACTGAATAATTAAAGCAGACAATTAAATATGAAGTAAAAAAACTTATACTTTCAGTAGAGTTCTTTGTTATGTCATTTGTATAGTTTGAGTTTCATTTAATTTGGTAGACATTAACTCTAAGTAAGCTATTACGGGCCGCCCTACGTAATAGATATGTTAAAATAAATATCAAACGTATACAACATATGGTCTTCTACAGGCCTTCAGGTGTTTGTATTTAACTTAATTTAACCGTGTAATAGTAGTGAAACAATTTCAGTCATTATTTGTTATTATTTGATGTATAATTAAATGAACGTGGGTGCTCCGTGTCCTACTTGTATTTATCTAGTGTAACAGTGAACATCAAAGATTACGCATAATTTCATTAGGTGTCATAAATACCCAATTTAAAAAAAAATGCTCGAATCCGTTGATTTTTGCCCTTATTTTAAATGAATTTAATTTTCTACAGGGTAGCTAAATAAACCTGAACGAATTTATTCATTAATGCTTTAAATAGGACACCCTGTGTGTTTTGACAATTTAGATGGAACAATGGATGGATATTACTTGATGGGTCTATCTCTAATAATAAGGTATGCTATAAAGCACAGCCTATAAAAAATGAAATGTATGTAAAATAAAGGTAAAAAAAAAGAAAACTTACGGGTTCCGGCCGTAAAACCAATTGAACATAATATTTTTAAATGGGACATCCTATATAATTTTACACGCTTGGGGAAAAATTTTTTTCCTGATTTCAAAAATATATATTATTTTGTTGACATTTGCACTGTCAGTTTTCGAAATATTCTACAGCGAGTACAATAAAAAAATACAAAAAATATAAAGAACTAAAAATATTTAGCACTAGAAACCAACAGTAATAAAAAATATTTAACGATTTTCGATGTAACCTCCTTAGTTATTTAAACATTTTCTAATATTTTCATTTCTTAATATTTTTTTATAATTTATTCTAAACATTAAATATTAAATATTTCGAAAATTGTCAGTGCAACTGTCAACAAAATATATATTTTTGAAATCAGAGAAAAAATTTTTTCTGAAGCGTATAAAATTATACAGAGTGTCCCATTTAAAAATATTATGTTCAATTGGTTTCCTCAAATTTACAACTTGCAATTTTTTTTCGACCTAGCCAAAAGATAATAAGTGAAAAACCAAACAACTTTTGTATTTAAACTTTTTTTTCTAACTTTCTTAATAACCCCTGTATGTAGGGGTCAAATTTTGGATTCTTTTTCTTTGGAATTTTTAGTGGGTGTTCTTGATCAAGCCAAAATTTGGGATGGGGTTTGTTGTTTGCAATTTCACTGATATGTAATTATTTATAATAGTTTAACAATTTCTCTCCAAGTCTACTCGAAGTTTGAAATATCCTGAATTCATCAGTGCAGAATAGGTACATGTAGTCGTACATGCAATCGTATATGCATACAATCTAGTTCCGGTCATAAGCCAATTTTAATTTTAATTAAAATTGAAAACTTAAATAATGGTGTACTACTATAATTAAGTAAAGACTTATATAATCCACCTGTTGCATACTCAATCAGTTAAATGAAAAATGTGTGGAATTTATATTATTACAATGCTACTTAAAAATGCTGCAAATAAAAAAGTTTTTAAAATGTAAATAACACCTAGATCGTTTACTATTATAGGTACAGTGTGATACAGATTCATAGCGTACCCCTCTTTCGCCCCTTATTTTTTTAGATAACATTTTCAAATTTGGCATACCAAAATTACTTAGCTATTAGAGGTTACTTTTTGACATAAAAATCACCTTTTTTCCCCTTTCGGTTTCACCGGAAGTAATATCAACTCCCGATTTTTCTATTGAACAACCTGTATATTATTATACCTATTTTTGGAATATACATCATTTTCTGAATCCAACAATATAACATAAGTAACATTTCAGCTGTCAAATTACTTTTGGACTCTATTTTACTTTTGAATTTAGAGTTCCTTCTCCCAACTGTAATTTCATTTCTGTTGGTCCCATAGATCAAATAAGCATATGGGTAGATTGCTTATTAATGTACTTCTAATGGCACCCTAATACCATTATGGTACTATTTAAAAAAACTTGTTTTAGGTCTATAACCACTTTGAAGAATTTAGCGCCACGTCAGTAGAGAAATTTAATATTTTCGATGCAAACTCAACTTTTCCAATCTCAGGCAGACTTGAGCCAATAAGCCTGATGTAGTCCTCCTCGACCATCCGCTCAAGGCAATGTTTGTCATCCAGATCTCGGCTCCTGCCAAGACCAACATTGTCTTAAAAGAGGAGGAGAGACAGAAGAAACAGCGAGACCTTCTCTTCGAACTCCTCAGATTCTATCCAGAACATATTGTGAAGCTTGTGGTACTGATTATAGGAGCCCTCGGTGGAGCAAGAGATGCTTTCGGAACGGAAGATCATACTGGCATGCCGAAATTCGGCAGATCTTCTAGCCGAAAGAATGCAGAAGGCGGTCATTCTGGGTTCACTATGTCTCCTCAGGATACACGATTCCCGGACTCAGTATTTATTCCTCCCACGGACCCGGACACGTGGAGAATAGCTACGGATAACCACCAGCGCCCGACCCTGAGAATCGAAGCCAAGAAACCGTTCGACTGGATTTTAACAATAAAGTAATAATAACAATAATAGTAATAATAATAATAATAATAATAATAATAATAATAATAGATAGATAGATAGATAGATAGATTTATTGACCATATATACAACAGTACATTTAAGTCACAACAGTACACTATAAAAGAACATAAGACAAAATACTTGTGAGTCAAATGAATAAAAATTATGTGCTCTAAATAATTCATTTAAAAAAACTATTGTATTCTTTGACACTGTAAAACAAATGATCAAAGAGAAAATCCTTTGCCAACCTATAAAATGATCTACAATTCATGGACTTTATGTCAGCATGACTATGATAATTCAAGAATTTATTGTATAAGTTGACATCAAGTTTATTAGAATGTGACATTTTAATTCTTGAAAAACTAGGTATTAAATTCCCCCGGAACCTTGTGTTGTGATCATGTACATCAGAATGGAACCCTAAATTTGACACATTCTTATGTATCAGCAATAATGTCTCAAAGATGTAAATACAAGGCAATGGCAGAATCTTGTGTTGACTAAATAATGGTTTACAGTGCGCATCACATGGAGCCGAATCAAGGATACTTATATTATACTAATAATAATAATAATAATAATAATAATAATAATAATAATAATAATAATAATAATAATAATAATAATATCAATAATAAGAATAAAATACTGTTTTATTAGAAATAAATGCAATAAAGAAACTGTAATAACTGAAAGTGCATATAACCAGAGGAGTTATATAGATATCGTTAGATTAAGAAAAAATGGGAGAATATATTTTTTGCCAGATATATTATTGGTGTTTCAAAAAAATTGGTTGGGTAAGTAGGTACACTCTCTTTTAATTACCTATTTAAAATTCCGATAGCGGAAATAAATTTTGCATACATTTTACGTTTTTATAGAACTTTTGAAATAAGAAAAATATGTTGAAAATTAATTTACTTTATCATTATCACATCACTATTAACTAGGAATATTGCGAACATAAAATGTTCTTAATTTTGTCGCTTGCAGTTATAAAAAGCAAATAGTTGTGAGATTATTCTGGTTCTATATGTGACTCTACAAAGCAGTAAAAACCAGTAGCTAAATTCGTTACATTCTTTTTGCCAGTATCATTTCCTGACTGCTTCATCCATTTAATTTTCCCGCAGAGAAACCGTATGGTCAACTACGTTTACTATCAGGTTCCATCTTTTCAAGTTTACTGAAATTACAGCTGACCTAATTTATAAGGTCAAATAAAAATTTTATGATATGCGGATAGCTAGTTGAAGCTCCTCATTGCCTACAAAGTGCATGGCCTTAGACATGCTGACATGCATGTATTATACGGCTTTATGAGTAACCATATAATTTCTTGAGGCTTATCGACTAGCAATCAACATTATAGCTTTAAATGTGTTACAAAGGAACAACTCTAGGCTCAGCTGTCAGCAGGACTGATATCTATATTTATATTCTTCATGATAGTGCTCCGATCCTAAAGCATTAAAAAAGGTGTCTGCATATTTGTTGGTTATGAGTAATACAATTTTAAAAAGTTATTTGTTTAACTAGTACAAAAATACACGTTTTCGGGACGAGGGAAAGGGTTGCCGGACGACGCGTAGCGGAGTCCCGCAATTTTACGAGTCTCAAAAACGTATTTTTTGTACGAATTTCGCATAATACTTTTTTTCCAACCACTTCTAATTAGCACCTCCATTTTACCGATTCATGGGTGTCACTATCTGTTTATATTTTTCTATTTCATTACTTCCGGTGGTACCTGTTCAGACTTCTTGCATTTCGTAGTATTCTTATTCATAAAATTATGTTGAAGTTCCTGAATAAACTGAACTTTTACATATCAATTGGAGATTTCCATATTTTTTTCTGAAAAAATGGTTGGGTTTAGAACCCATGTCATATAAGATTTCTTTGTTTATTTTGATATATACTATCGCCTATTAAAATAATAGCACTCAAACTTCTGACACCCTCCATATAGTGTATAAATATTATCGTCAAGTTAGATATTTCAAAATCTGTATGGAATACTTATTATAACTATAAATGAAAAATTATATCTTCATTATTGAATTAATTATATATATTTTAATAAAATATTTTACAATATAATTACATTGTATGCTCTATATTTTTTACGAAAGTTTTATACAAAAATATAGTTATTAAAGTGTGAAGTGCGGAAATTAATGCTGATACCTACTTTACGAGATTCTAACGAGTTTAATTATCAACTGCGTAATTAAACTGTGAAAATAATAATACAATTGAACTAATTTTACAATAAATAAAGAAATCGTAACAGCTTTACATTTATTCTCTGAAATTAAACTACTTTCTAACATGCTAGGTACCTAAAAACGTTTTCATTTATTAATTCACAGAGTTGAAGTGAACATATGAAATGTAGATATACAAAAATTAGAAATAATAAGTTTTTGACATCCAATAATTGAACGTGAGCTAGGCAAATAAAAAAGAAACTTTCTACATAATATTTATTACAAAATATTTTTCTGTTATCGTTAATCATGGATAATATGTTGCCTTAATTTGAAAACAAATGGAACAATATTACTAACATAAGTACTAACTGCTACTAACAAGTCAGATTTTATAAAAATAAGAAAATAAAATTAATCAAAGGCTATACCATTAATTAACACCAGAACAAGAAATGACTGATATCTTTCTTTATATAAAAGTTAAGCCAAAAAGTTAACTAAGGGATAATTTATTAATGAAATTATCAAACATTACAGTTCAATAAAGTTTTTAGTTTTCCTCGTTATAACCTATATAGGTACGCAAAAAAAAACGCTGTAATAGAGATGCTTGTTCAATATTTCATTATTTAAAAGACAATAAGTTGAGCTTATATGAATATGTCGTGGTAATTCAATGTTGGGAGGTGCATATTGCACGCAAAGTAGTTGATTTATAGTATATCAAATTTTCAACCATAATTGGTTTATATATGTAGTTGATACATAATTTTCACAATTTTTCTTTCTAACACATACTTCTTCTGGTAAAATAATATGTTTAAATGAAATTCTGAAACATAGAAACGTCCAGATTTTATCAAATTATGCGCTCAAGTCATATAAGTATCATAGTAAAATTATGTATCCAATTAATTTTGATAAACTTAATGTTTATCTAGGGTAACTTAGGGTTATTATACTTAGGGTAAAAGTAACACTTCAGTTTACTTTTACTATATACTATTTCGGGCATCTATGAACCTTTATAATATTTTTAAAATATTAGTCATAATAACCTACTACTAACAAGTATGATTTTACAAAAATCAGAACGGAAAATTAATCAAAGGCTTATTGATACCGTAAAAAGAAAAGACTGAGTTTGATTTTAAAATGGTATCTCTCATTATAAATTGAACAATTAAAATACTTGTATTTCATATATTCAAGCATAGTTGGTTAACAGAGTAGATACATAAAAAAATCACAATTTTTCTTTTTAGGGCATACTTTTGGAGTAGTAAAAGACAAACAGACTCCATTTTATTAAATTATTATGTGTACGTGTACAGGTAAAATTTTATAGGTAACCATTGAAAATTTTGCGTTGAAACTTTTAAAATTATCTACGCGTTTTATGGGTATTTTTAAAATGTATTTTGATACACATACTGCACAACTAACACTGTAGTTTATTCTTACTATATACTGTGTCGTACTTCTAAGAGCCTTTATAATATTTTTAAAATATTAGTCATAATCATTTTATTGCCGGCAGGATAAGTCCTTTGGTCTTGTAGTTATTAGACATAAATGTATGAGGTAGAACCTCCTTCACATGCAATTAAAAATTAGTAAACAAATAATTAACCTGCCTTTATACAAAATTATATTAAAACATAATAAAGTCAAATATGTTCCTCGTATGTTATGCCCTATTAACAATTCTAGTCAAATCCGCAATAAACATTGTTTTTATTATACACTCACAAAAAATATTACTAACTGTCGTGAGGATAACACCAAAAATTTTAATTTCACAATACATACGAGTATTATATAGAAGTGACCTAATACTGACATATTTATAGAATTACATACAACCCACTCAACAAAGGGGATCATCCAGTAATGGAAATCTCATAAAGGTGTAGTATTAAAAGGCCAATCTATCACAGATTTGAAAATCACAGTTAAGCTTCTTACCTAGAATTAATGCAATTTAGCTCTCGCAACGTTGATGCGGTGTATTTATTTATTGCCCTTAATAACAACATTCCTCTACAACGGTCTTCATATAATCACATACTGTTTTAAAAGAAGCTTTTCTGTTTACTCGTGGATAAGGTTTCATATCCACGTGTCACTGACGTAGTTTTCCACATAACACCAAAACACTTATACTGCACTCGACGCGTGTTTCGCCAACGAAGTTGGCATCCTCCGGAGATGATTAAAACTGTCAGTTTAATTGACCCCAAATAGTTTACCTTTCTTAGAAGAGATACTTACTGAAAACTCGGGCTTTACCAGATGGGAAGGATCAATCGGAGTAGGTAAATAGATAAATAGTTAAAATGCGCTTAGAAATATTTAGTAATAGACATTTACTCTATTGAGAAAGGCCTAACAAGCCGAAATACTAGTATATACACATAAACTAGAAAATCTGTACCCAAATCTAAAGAAAGACGAAGCGATGTAAACAAGCACAGCGACGGTGATGGGCAAAGTACGGTCGGCCCAGGCCACGCCTTTGTCTTCTGTTCCCTCCGGCGGGCGCGATGGCTAGCGGGTGCTATTACAACCACAGCTTGACCGACATTCGCTATCGCTCTCGCACTGAGAAGAGAAGTCAGAGTTGGACGTATAATATTTGTAGTTATCGTAAATGCGCGATAACAGTGCCGTATTAAAAACTCTTGAAACATTTTATAAATAACTTTTGAAATAGACATGAGTAAAACGGTAATTATGTACATATTATGTTTATTACACATTCATTATTTACAAAAATAAAAATAGACAATATACTTTATAATGAGGTACATGTAATAAATAATAATAAAAAATCTTTATTGTGTTCTTAACGAAAAAAGAAAGAAACACAAACGGTAAGAATTCGGCATTGTCGTTCTTCCATTCCGCCTATATAAATTTTCAAAATTGAAGCTTGGCTTGGCTTTTATGAAGTGTGTCCAATTTGTCCAAAAGGTCTTCCCTATTGGCTTTCATTAGCCATATCCTTGCCCTTAAAAAAAAATAATATTTTTAAAATCTAGTTAATATTATTTTTAAACACACCGCAAAACATTAGCAAAAAAAATTTACACTCGACTACTTGCGCAGTACTGTTCTATAATTTTGTTTTTTTCTAAAACTAAAATATAACAGCAAGCTGGTCAACTTTTAAACGAAATTCATTAAATCTTAAATTGAGTGATTGTTGATTGTATAAACCATATTATTGGCTGTCTATGAATGAATTTCCTAAATTAAGATAACTTACCGATCGGGTTGTTTAGGAAAGGTAAAAAAGCTCTTATTACAATTATAGCTTTTATTATTGCAGTTTTTAGTTGCACATACGTTTCCTGTTTTTCTATCACTTATTATCACTAATGAAAAAAGGAACGCTATAGAAAACAAAACAATAAAAAAGCACAATAAATAAACACAAAACATTACACTCAAAATAAATTCGCAAGAACACAACGTCGCTGGCTTAATCGATAATCAACACGAAGTGATTTTCCTATTTCGGTTCGAAACGCTCGCCACTGTGCTGTTCTCTTCTCAAAGGCGGGATTAAGAAGCGGCGCGCGTGGATCGGCGCAAACCGTTCCTGTCAAGAGAGCGAGCGTACCCTTGCACTTAGCTGGGCGGTGACTCTACGTCTACCACAACATGCATGCCTTTCACCCATTCGCTGAGGACTCTCTGTTTATCACATTGTTACCTACATCGCTTCGTTCCTCTTTAGATTTCGGCTAAATATTTTTTAGTTAATCTGTATAGTGTTTTCTGTTTGTTTCTTGAAACATCTAAATGAGAATGGTGTTCTTTTCAAAACGTTTATTAAGACATTCTGTTTAGATTATATACACCCAGCGAGGAGCCAATTACAACATTACCTTAGATAGATTTTATTTTGATTTGTCTTCATTCATTCTTATAGCTTAAAATATTTGTACCTACTCCATTTTGTTTAGCAATATGAGTTGTCGCAAAATGTAAGCTTTGTACGTTCTCTATCAGGAAAGATTTCCGGTCGACATTCTCTTACATTCTGGTGTTAGACTGGCAACCTGCCAACATAAATGTTTTGTTGAAATCTTGAAATCTATACGTCTGTTATAATGTTATCTGCAATTCTTGATACAACTGTAAAATTCACACAGTTGCCAAATTTCGAAGTTTTACTGAAACTTTTTTTCAGAGGAAGCTTTTCAGAAAAACAAATTTCCACTCCATCCGTGAAGTTTTGCTTTTTAAAGCATTACTTTTTTAAGAAGGTAGGTACTCGCTGGTAGTTATATAGTATCCCACATAGAAAAACTTCCTTAAATCTAAACAAACCATTATCCATAAAAATTCTCATTAAAGAATGACAGACCACAAGGTAATTAAAAGAGATATAAAGATTATAATAACAATAAAAGTAATAATAATAATAATAATAATAATAATAATAATAATAATAATAATAATAATAATAATAATAATAATAATAATACTAATAATATTAATAATAATGATCATAATAATAATCATAACAATCAAACCGGCATGCCGAAATTGGACATATCTTCTAGCCGGAAGAATGCAGAAGGCCGTTATTCTGGGCTCGTTACGTCTACTCAAGGCACAGGATTCCCGGACTCGGTAGTTACTCACCCCACGGATGTGGGGAGTAGTCACTGTTAACCACCAGCGGCCGACCCTGAGAATCAGAGCCAGAGAACCGTTCGACTGGATTTCAATAAAATAATAATAATAATAATAACTATAATAATAAATAAACCAATACAATTATTTTTTAATCGTACCTTTCACAATTTTTCCAATCAAGTTTGGTTAATTTTTTAATTATATCATTCACGGATATGATAGTGAAGAGGAACGTTTCTTTAAATTCTATTAAATGTTAAAATATTTAGAATTGTACACTCCCAAAATATAATGCCACGTCGTGGAATGCTCAGCTCAAAGTAATAATAAATTTCGTTTCCATTTATAATGAAATTTTGAACGATGTACCAGGTGGTTATTTTGTGCTTGTGTACAATTTCTTAAGTTTTAGCTTTTATTGGAATTTGAAGGTCATGGTTCAGTGTCTTGTGCATATTATCTAATGGTTTAATTTAAATTTTAGTAGTATTTATTGATGTTGAAGAAAAAGATTTCTTATCTAAATTATCAAATCTGTGAATGATATAATTAACAGATTAACCGAACTATTTTATAATTTATATAATATTAGTACTGGGACAAAATACCTTCCGCTGTTGACTGCCCTGTCTCACATAATATCGTAATTTATAGTTAATTGGAATGTGGCAGGTTGATATAAACATATTTTACATTTTGAAGGAACTGCCGAAATAAAATGACTATTTGCAAATTAGCAGATCTTTAATTTCAGAATCCACTGTTAGATAATGTCTTTGACAAAATTTATACGCCGAATGAAGGCATAAAATTTACATTTCAATCGAGTGCTAACTAAGACAGCAAGCATGTTGACAAGGATTTACTGTGACAGATTGGAGTCGGTAAACAGGAACGCCTACTTTATGTTGGAAATCTGCATAGCTGTATCAACCGCTTGCAAGAGATGTTGGTAAAACCATGTTTATACGACATTCACTTTTCGACATATTTGAAACTACAAGTATAGTAAAACTTTTGTAAAAGGATTACTTGGAAGAAACAAATAGGTGTTATTTACAATGAGTACCAATACAGGTGTCTCACAAGGTGTCTCACGGTGACCACCCATTAGAATATTTTAGAGACTACTTCGATTTGAATTTTGAAAATTTGGGATATCGGGTTTTCGGGCCCCCTCAAATAAAATTATGGCGCCCACGTAGCACTTCCGGTTATACCGGAAGTCGCCCTGAACTTGCTTATTTTAAATGGAACACCCTATATATTATTGCAATTTTGGATTCTACGTAAAATTTTAGGTGGCCTTTCATCAAGTTTCCTTCTTCCTAAAATTAACTGTTTCCGATATATTTAACTTTTTTTCTTTGATACTTATTCTTTGTTAATTATTTTGTTAATATTATTAATAGAGCGCTCAAGGTTCCTCTTACTAAGCGAAGCATCTATATCTATAGTTTTTTATGACACCCCATAAGTAATAATCTCGTACTGTAAGATCAGGAGACCTTGGTGGCCACATTACAGGACCTTTATTTCCGATCCATCGCCTCGGAAATTCAACATTTATTATACAAGTATTCAGATACATCCCTTGAATTATAAGGGAGTGTTCCATCATGTTTGAGTCATATTCCATTACTATCCGCTAATGGGATATCGTCCAAGTATTCTTCCAGAGTATTTCTAAAAAATCGGCGTAATGCTTTTTCTCAATGCTTTACCTTCAGTTAGGCATATGGACGTTGACCAGAAGGATTTTATTAATAATATTAATAAAAATAATTAACTAACAAATGTATCGAACAAGGGTGGCATGAATTTGAACATTTGGTATAAGTTTTTGTTGTTTCTATTGTTATTTACAAATTACAACTTGTTGAATTTAAAGCGAATTTTTAATTAACTATAAAAATGTAGCATGAAAATGAGAACACATTAAACGAAAGAAAAATCCGAAAAGCGAAACCGAATAAAGAAATTGGTGTATCGAAATGGAAGCATGGAAAAGGTGGATTCTTCAGGACAAAACGTCTGAATTTTCTTTGGGCGATGGCAACATAGTGTCAGGAGACACAAATATTTAAAAAAATGTAATTAAACTTCATAACCGAACAAAAGCGGTGAAAAATATATTCAAGAAAGATCTTCTAACCAAACAATTTTTGTTTTACTTTCTAGACAAATGGGAAATGTGTCTAAACGAGCACCCCATGAAAGCAATGTACCACCACATTGCTGATTTTCTTGATTGAAAAAGTGGTTTTTGCTGTTATCGTGCACTGTATTGTGCATATTTTCCTTGTTATTAGAGACAGATTTATCAATACCTATATCAATGAGGCTACAAGCTCATGAGCAACTGTGTATTCGAATTTAAAAGATATATATATACACATGGTGTTTCATCTACAAAATCAAAGTTTACTATATATCATTGAAACACGATGCTCGATTGTTCTTTTTCTTTGTTGAGTGCTCAGCTGACAGCAAATTTCTTTACTTACCCATACGTATAGGGCTGGGAACCAAAGTGGTCAGTTTTACTTATAAGATTTTCTTGTACCTACACATGCAGAAACATGTAGAAACAGCACATCCTTCCGCCTGGAATACCGTAGCGCACTTCCCCAGAAAGAAATGTAGGAAGATACAGTACGTACAATAATTGGTACCATAGTTATGCGATACAAAGCAACTGAAAAAACTAATTTCCAGCAAACATATAGACATCTGCTTTTCCATGAATCGTCAGTTCAGATAACGTTTGGTCAGTTAACAGCGAATCGATGTATTTTATTTTATTTATTTTATTTTATTTTGAAAGTACACTGTTCTACAGGCAAAGCCCAACTACAGAACAGGAGGGTAAGAAAAAAAAGAAAAAATATATATACAATATAAGCAACACAATACACAAAGAAAACAAATATGAACAAAAAATGAAAAGCAGCCAATACACAAACAATTATTTTAAATAAACAGACTTAAGGTCACTAATGCTGCACGAGAAAATATCGACCTGATTTTTTACCTTATTATAGTTATTACACATTGCATGCACGGGTGAAAATTTTAGGACATTCGTACGAGGAGTGTTTAAGTAAAATGTCGCATTATCGCGGGATGAAGTTCTAGGACCATGTAGACATAATTCCTCAAGTATCTGTATGCAGTCAATTTTATTATGTAATGCGTTAAAAAGAAATAATACAGAGTGATAAGTGCGTCGGTCCAACAGACTAGTTACAGAATGTGCCTTCAGAAGTTCACTCTGCGGATAACCTATCGGAGGGTAAACCCCATCCGATTTGAAAGTCAGTAACTTTAAAAATTTACGTTGTACAGACTCGATGCTGTTAATATGTACGTCGTAATGAGGACACCAAACAATGGAAGCATATTCCAGCTTCGATCTTACGAAACTGTTAAAGAGCATTTTGATGGTTTTGGTCTCTGTAAAATCTCGACTACAGCGGGCAATAAAACCATATGTTTTAAATGCATCTGAAACAATAGACTCAACATGACTGGTAAATGAAAGCTTTTGATCAAAAATTACTCCAAGGTCACGAAACGTACCAGGCCTCTCTAGCGGAATTCCATCAATATTATAATTAAATGATGTTCTGGAAGTCTTCAGCGTAAAAGACATGATATTACATTTTTTAACATTTAAATGGAGATTGTTCACTTGACACCAACTAACTATTTTATTAAGGTTGTGTTGTAAACGTTCGCAATCGCTGGCACTTTTAACTGCAGCAAATAACTTTAGATCATCCGCATATAAGAGGTAGTTGACATCCAGATCGTCACCAATGTCGTTTACAAGTATGTTAAATAATAGAGGGCCAAGAATAGAGCCTTGCGGAACCCCTGAGGTAGCCAGATATTCGACGGACTTGAAACCATTGAAAACAACATATTGCTTTCTATGCCGAAGATAAGAATTTAGAAGAACTAGAAGTGGCTCTGACAAGCCAAAACCTTTAAGTTTACTTAGTAAAATGCTATGATCAAGTCTGTCGAACGCCTTGGAAAAGTCTGTATAAACTACATCCGGCTGAGTACAATTGTCTATGGATCGCGCAATGAACTGTGTCACCTGTACTAAATTTGATACAGTAGACCTACCCCTCATAAATCCATGCTGAAGCAATAAAATTCTGTTGCCAATGCTCTGATATAAAGTTTTATGAAGCAAATGTTCAAATACTTTGCAAAAGTTGCATATAAGAGAAATAGGACGGAAATTTTCAATATCCAGTTTGTCACCTTTCTTATAAATGGGACAGACTTTCGACATCTTCCAGATATTAGGAAAGTTTGACGTTCTAAGGCACAAATTGAACAGAGCAGTTAGTGGTGAAGCGAGTACACAGGCACAGTCTTTAAGAAAAAAAGCAGGCACAGAATCAGTTCCAGATGTTAATTTTGACTTTGCAAGCCTCAAAGCTTCAAGAACATCTTCTTCCTCAAACTTATTGATATGCACATACTGACTGTAAAACGTATCAACATAGTCCACCGCACAGTCCGTGGAAGGCGAAAAAGAAGTACTAAAATATTCCGCATATGCGTTTAAGATATCTGAAGGATTATCCAACGTTTTGCCATTAAAATGCATGCGATTTGAGACACTAGTTAAACCAGTCTTGCTTTTTATGAAAGCTCAGAATTTATTAGGATCGTTATGAATGTTATTTTCAGCAGACCGAATATAATTCTTGTACGCAACATCAATATCGAACTTAACTTTAGCTTTCAACCTACGGAACTCATCAAGAGCTATTAAATCAGCACTACTTTTATATTTGCGTAACAATCTCGATTTGTGCTTAATGTCCCTGATAATATGAGAGTTGAACCATGGAGGATATGTATTTTTATGGATAGATGAGTATTTAGGTACATACATGTCGAAATAGTTGAAAAGTTTACCATAGAAGTAAGTACAAGCGTCCTCCACATTAGAAAAGGCCGGCAATAAAGACCAATCAATATTAACGATGCATTCGTAAAGACTTATCAGATCAGCTTTCTTAAAATTGTAGTTACAGTTACTATTAATAGGAAAATTATTTTTTAGATGTATATCTGATGCCACAATCAAAGTAATTTCTAAGGCAGGATGGTGATTATCTTCGTCAGTAATAGGTTCAAACGACCTTTCCACCAAACAATTATTATTATATATGACCAAGTCAAGTATGTTACCAAAGCAATTTCTAACAAGATTGTACTGAGACAAGTTAAATAAACTAAAAAAATTATTAAGAAGCCGTATTTGAGCGTTGGCCTGAAGATCGTCTAAATATGAAGCATATTTATTAATGTTCAAATCGCCTACAATAAAAACTTCACTGCCAAACAAGAAATCTAGTGATTCAAATGCTTCAAACAGACATTCATAATCACCTACTGCTGTATTCGGAGGCACATAAATATTAAAAACATAAATAGAACGTATGTGTATTTTAAAATATATAAAAATATCTAGTTTCCAATAGATAACTAAAAACAAATTTAACGTTGAAAATGTTTAAAGAATCGGTAGTGTAACGCTAGATGTTAGAAAAATGTAGAACCTAACAGGTAAACCTAGAATAACTAAGCAATACGAGTATAATAATATGCTATTTGAGCCCTGTGCATAGGAGGTATAAATTTTCAAATTGTAGCAAAAATGTTCGATCGTGACCGTTCGGCGCAGGGATGGTTGGATTGAAGTGATTTTGGTGTCATCGTGTAGATTGACACCATATATTGTAATGGTAATAGTGAGCATATCCCACGATTACGTGGGTGGCAATGGGAAGGAAAATGGTGAACCTCTACATTTTTGCTATTATTATAAGACTTTCTCAATGGTGAAGTGTGCTATAAGTGAATTTGTGGAATCTGTCGTTGATCTGTGAATCTGTTGGGGTGGTTTTAGCGTTTTCGACATTTTTCGTTTTTTGATTCTGGGGGTAGGTGGTGGAAATATATATAGAGTTGTATATTATATTGTTTTATCATTTTCAAGCTACAGAGCGATTCTTAATTTTCGGCAAAATTAGCATAATCCTATAGAACATAATCCTTTATATATATCTTTTTATAGAACACCCTCAGTTTTTCTTAAAAAAAAAGAGTACCTACAAAAGAAAAAAGTTAACTGCAAATTTCAAGAACTCTATTTCCACTCTTATAGCATATCCAGAGCAGCCGCAATTAATGATGAGGTTATTAAATAAAATTAAAAATCAAGTAGGTAAGTCAAATGATATTTGTATATATTTTTAAAAATAAACAAGTTGTGCTCATACTTCAAAAAAAAATATACTAAAAAATTTCTTTGTATCTCAGATTTGTAACTCTATTTGTTTGTTTGTTTGTGTGTTCATCGTATGTATCTGAAAAAAGTGTCTATTGAATCTTTAAACTACTACACAACTACTGCTATATACTACTTACTATATTTAGTGTATCAAATTGCGAATTAAAAATGGTCAAGTGGCAGCACCTGATCCAATCAATTATGTGCACGCGAGGATGCTCTTGCAAGTGCCTTGGTTCAAAATTACCCAGAGAGGTATTTTTCTCGATATGTAGGTGGAATCAATGGCATATTTATCGAAAGAATTCCAACGATTTGACGCAGTCCTTGCAGCGGCGATGTCAGAGTCGCAGAGATGTAAACTGTTCAAGATGTTGAAAGATTCGTCTTCTTCATATGATGACAATAGTATGTATCATCATCGCGATATATTCGGGGCGTTGTATTTTCTATCGACGATTGGTAACGATGCTGAAATTATCTTACGTTCTTAAAAATTTTATGATGTAATAATAACATATCTATTATGTTACTATTTTGTGCTTTTCATCTATTTGTACTAAGTTGTCAATTAAGTTGTTATCTGTCGGTGTTTGTATAAATACATAAATAAATTCATTTATATATCCGTGATGAGGTGTTTTACTTTATCCATGATAACTATATTCATTCCCAATATCGTAGAAGTTTGCTTGATGGCGAATTCTATAAATATTTTAAATGTTTTCATTAGTGTATTATTAATTAAAACATTAACTACGTTTGTTTTCTATTAGACAAATTCGTTTTGTCTCACACAATTTAAAACCAGCATACCGCAAAGTTTTCAAATTATTGTATGCCTAACAGGTTGGAAACTTACTTGTTAGAATAATATACTTTTTAAATTATAATAGGCTATTAGCTATAGAACAATAACGATCTCATAAGAACCTTTGAATAATTAAAATAGGTATTATTCAACTGTATGTAATGGAAATATAAATTTGCGCACGTCGAGATGTTTATCTGAAAAATATCTCCCCATTGTCTTAATTTTTTCGTTGTATTTTGGATAACTCTTACTTTTAAACAAACACAGATTTAATACGTTAACATTCGTTAATTAAGAGAATAAACATACAACCACCTGAAAATATGTCTAGTTAGGTATTGTATAAAATGAAAGCTTTTAGAAATTATTCCAGTCCGGGAAATACTAATAAAATATAAATAGGTACTAAGTAAAAACTAGGACGAATTAAATTATTATAACAATAATTTAATTCGTCTACTATAATTCCGAAATAATGGAATCTTGCGCTTGGTGGAATCTCAATTTAGATGTGGCTTTATTGCTTGGGGGAAAAATTTTAGTAATAAAATAAAAATATTGGAAATAATACAAATGGGTGCTTAAAACCATATTTAATGAAAAAATTACATATCTGAGTAATGAGTTGTATAAATTGGAGAATGTCCTTGATATTAGACAATTATACATTATTGCTTATCTGAACATATAGCATTCTTTAAATATCTCTTAAAACCATTACCACCATCTGTGTCTTTTGTTTCTTCCTTCATTAACTGCATATTTGAGTATATTTATTTTATTTATTTATTTATTTTTTAATTAAATTTACCTCGATATTACTTAGGTATATGTATGTGTACGGTAGCACATTTTGGACAGGTTTATACTTTTAGTATTGTGCTATGCTATGTACCACAATAGTAAGAGATATCCGATAAAAATGTTCCATAAATACTGAAATGTAGCGTAAAAAATTGCTTAGCAGTTTGTGGCTAAGCTGTAGTCTTTGTCCACACATTACTTTTATGGTGCATTATTTGGAAAGACCTCGATTTGTATTAAAGGTGGACCTACCTCTACATCATTAATCGTGTTTGTGAGATAGCGATTGATGGAAATTAGTATAATTAAATAAGAGGTTAGTTAAAAAAACAGAGGATATCATAGTTCTAACATTTATGACGTCAAGAGCAATCGACTAGCGCCAGAGACACGTTTCCAAAAAAATAAGTTGACCTGCAATGGGGTTTTTTGATAATTCAATTGCTTTAGTAGGTATTTAATTTATTGTTTACTCTATGATAATTCTGTGCTGTGTCTGTGCCTGTTCTTGATCAAACGCTCTACCTCAAAACAATTTTGAACCTCTCTACCGATCATATGCTTATTCTAATAAGTTCAAATGCTAAAAGAGCACTATTGTTGTTGTTCTCTGCTGTACTGATGAGACAGTTTAACTGAAAATAATAGAAGTTATATAGCAAGGTTGGTCATTTAAAAGTCACTATGTACATTTTTTAAATAAATATCTGCAAAGTGCACACATTTTTGCACATATTTATGGAACTTAAGTGACCAGTGGTATAGCTACTGTACGAACGAAGACATCTATGGGCATTACTGGATCCCTTAGATACGTATATGTAGAGTTAGTTATTCAACGAAAATGTTCAGGGTTATACAGGCATAAGAAGGTATAAATTTAAATCAAGTCGCCGCGCCATGGATTGGCGAGAAATAGCAATTTATGGCAATTGTCAAAGTTTTTAGGATAAATGTCAACTCGAATGTTACTCGTAAAAAATTTTATTGTAGAATGAATACACGCAAGTTTCGCATGACTGCTTCATCAGGCAAATTCGAGAAGTATAGAAGAATAATTATTTTAATCTACTCGTACCATTATTTTCTATTTTTGGCACAAATGAGTGTCAATTTTTTTTTAAAGATTGTGCTATTTCTGGTAAGGGCTGTCTTAATTTAGTTGACATATCCTCATAATAAAAGTGATACACGGGGAGACACTTGTCTGTTTCACCCGGTTACAAATGTTATTTCATTAAGCACCATATCCTTTTATAACCACCCTGTACATAGCGAGAATATGATTAACTTCGCTGTTTGACCAGGTCAGGTTGAATCTCGGGTTGAATGTAAACCCACACAACACCAATTAATAGCTTCCTTAATTTTTGCAGAACTTTGAAACCATAACGGTACACGTCTTTTGTAATTGTTAGCAAATCTAACACAAAAATCCTAATACCGTCGTGCTGCGCGGTTCTCAATTTATATTAGCCTTATAATGCAGGCACGACATGCCTGATTATATCGCTACTACGAAAGTGGGGTTCTGGGTTAATTTTAGATCTGTATCATGTATAGGCTCTTGGCAATTCAGGATGGGGTTGGTTGATACGAATGGTGCAAACTACGCTCGGTGCCAATAACCTTACTCCAGTTTAGTTAAACCCTGCAATTATGTAATTATACTAAATTAAGCCGATTGATTGAAAAATTGATTCGCCGAAAATATTATGCACAATAAACCTTAATGTTCCCAACGTAAATACCCGCCATCTCGAAACATTTTATTTAAAAATAGCGAACAACAAATTAACACTATTCTCTACTGTATACGGTATGTAGAAATAATTCCACCGTCGAAGACAGCATTGATATATATTCAACTCAAATATCCCTAATATTAAGAAATTATTTTTAGCGTGTGTTTGTTATTGTTTTTGTTTGTATCTTATTTATAATTAATTTAACTATTTTTGTTGCTCCAGTGTACCACCTTTCTACTTTACACTATTTTTTCTTAATCTTTTAACATATTGTTCTTCCCTGTTCTGTAATTAGGAGTTATCCCATTGAACAGTTGTAAGTAAATAGGTAAATAAATAAATAAATACGTGTCTTATGAATACCTGAATAAATAAACCCGAATTCGCGGTGTATACAGTGCAATAATATGCCTCAAAAAATCAAGGCTAACATGATTAGTTTTTGAGATATTTGAGAAAACTGAAATTTGGAAATTCGTTTTTATAAAATTTCGGGTTTGTTTGAAGAGTTATTGAAAAAAAGGAGACTTTCTCCTAACAATTTTTTGTTCTATCGACTGTCGTAGACAGTTTTTTAAGTAGTAACGTTTCGTCTCTTCAGAAATATCATCAACTTCATTTTTTTAAATACGTCCAGTTTCATTTTTCTACCTCACTCGAGAGCATTTCTCCTTGTGAGTTCAATGATGTATAAATATACTATAGTTTGTTTATTGTTGAATTAACTGTTCATTGCTAATAATATGCCGCCCCCTCTCCCACACAAGTCTGAGACTTTCGGGCTAATCCTTGTGATTAGAATGAGGGGTAGAGATATTATTATTATTATTTAAATTTATTGATGTTTTATTAATTTTGTATTTATTTTACTTAATTGTTAATGATTTTTACTTTTTCATTATTCCTTTGTATAAATAATACATACAGATAGATGCAGATGAGTTTATTGGTGGTTTTTTACATTCAAAACGTGATCAAACTAGCATTTTTGATACATCATTGAATTCACAAGGAAAAGTATTCTAGAGTGATATAAAAATATGAGGCCGTATTAGAAAAAATAAAGTTGACGATGGTTCTGAAGAGATGAAAAATTTCGTATTAGAAAATGCTTTTCCAAAACTTTCCAAAATTTCGATTTTCTTCAAATATCTCAAAAACTAATCATGTTAGTCTTAATTTTTAGACATATTATTGGTCATCAAATTACACAACTTTGTCCCAATTTAAAGTAGTCTGTATATCTAGATATTGCATCCAATTTGAAATACATTGTATATCAAAATATATTTCTTTACGTTTACATTAAGATAAAGTTATTGATTTACAAAAAGAAATTCAAGCAACAGAATTTGAGGACATCAGTTATTTTTTTAACATCTGACATAAACGTACTTGACCATTGATTCGAGACAGAACCTTTAGAGCCGTGGCAGATATTTTTCATTTTTCATTCACAAGTATGCTTCGTTGCTTTCAAAAGTAATAAGTTTTCCAATTTTATCTTATTAGTATAATGCTGCTATAATGTAATTAAAACCCTAAATAACAAGCTACTTTTGCACCAATGCCTGATAATTTCTCTAAAACAGATGTACATTATAGCTAGATGTGGTACGTAGAATTTCTAGTAAATCAATTTCTTTTACAGATACATTATTTGGTACCACGGTACTCTTACAACAATTAATTAAAAATAATCATCCATAAAAGGCATTCCCCTGGACTTAATTTGTACGTTCAAGCTACGTCTTCATCGGAATAAAGCTGATATTTATAAATATTTAACTTGGGCGTGTCGTAGCAGCTGTAGGTATCCTTACGTGGTTCCAGATTCGTGATTTACCGACATTTACACCGCTAGAGGTTAAAGGTACCATAGGCATGGGTTTGACTGCCTGTCGCCTTCTGGATGTACGAGAATAACGGATTAAATATACTAGCTATTTGAAATCTGCCTTTGTTGCAACGTATTGTTTTACATTTGTTACGTGAATGATGTTACTACAACTGTTTCTTTAATTTTTGTTTCCTCAAAAGGAAGTACTGTACTCTTGCCGCGCTATACAACTTATTTGTTAATGTCACAACAGCTAGCTTTAATGGTTATAGATATAGTAGTTAAGTTTTTAAAATATGTTGCAAAGTTAGTAATAGGTAACAAAAACATTTCCAATAGATACATGACATTTTTATTACTTTTTAAAGATGTCGATGTTTAATAATGCATTCTTTATTTTCGTTACATACTATCGGGATCCTACTAAAATAAACTGTTTATAGTTATACAAATTATAGTTGTCTGGCTTACTACCTACGTTGTTTATTGGTAATGTGATCTTCGAAATTGTATTTGAATGTTGTTTAAAAAAATAAGGACCAGTTATTTTGGATTGGTTTGCTCCGAAATTGACAGTCAGAACATGAAGGAACGAACAAAGTTGGTTGCCAAGACTTATTTACAATACTATTACCAAATTAGCTACTTAGATAGGTGTAGGTATATTAAAAAAAATGTCTATATGCTTTAGATAAATATCTAGCTAGTATAAAGATTAATAGGTACCTATACAATAACGAAAGGTACAAGATATACATACATTTCATTGAGCCATAGAAAATTTTCACAATTATCAAAATCCCCCTTTCTTATTTTCTTTTAAGAAGAACAATACAACTTTATACACATCTTATGATAATATGTACATACGTTATTAATGGAATAAGATAGTGCTACATAACACAAATGTTTGTAGAAGTTTTAAAAGCAGTCTAGTCTGAAAATTTCCGCACCAGGTTCGAGCAAAATATGTAAAGATATACAGGCTGTTTCATTAAGGGTGGCGAGGTAGAATATATATCGGGAACTAATAGCCGCAGAACTTTGGCGTAAAAACTTTCCCAAGAAAAGTGACCAGGGAAATTTCTCGAAATAGGTTTTAAGTTCTTAACTCTGCCAGGGTCACATTCAAAAAGGCAATTTTCGTATAATGTCCCCATATTAAAGTATCAAAAAAATACCACTGAGGTAATGGTATTAAAGTTATTGTTAAAGACTTTTTTCTGTGGGATGTCAAATAAGGGGATGGAGGGAGGGAAAAATCTAATGTTTCAAGTGCCTATAACTTTACTTTCGCCTAACCGAATTTTATCTATTGATTTGTACAAACCTCGCTAGATGGCGTTATTTGAAAGAATCCCAGTTTCGTCAATTTTTCTCCGAAATTTCAAATAGTATCACATAAGTTTTATAGCTTAATCGGAAATTAGATTAGATTTCCAAGAAAAAACGTGAAAGCCACAGTTTGATATCTTTAATCGTTTGAGAGCTATTGGCCAAAATTATGACTAATGACATGTTAATTGAGATAATTATTTTCAAACTTTACAGATCCAGCATGACAAACAATTCCATTTTTTTTTTTTTTTTTTGTTTAGATATTGTTGATAACCGTGCCTCCCTTCACACTTCATCTAGGCTATTCTAGGAATAGTCCAAATCATGTAACACAACATTTGGAGTGTTTAAAGGACCAAGACCATCAAACTAATAAAAATAACGTTAATAACCACCGCAATAACGTTATTAATTAAACCATGAAAAATTTTATACACAAACAATAAACATGATTTTATAAATGTTTAAAATGACCAAAATTATAATTAATAACACGTTAATCCTAGATATAATTATTTTCAAATGTTCAGAAGTCCAGCTTGCCATGACAAACAAAACTCCATTCTTTAAAATATTGTTTATGTCCCATTGATTATGTCCCACTTCACACTTCATATTCTCGCAGGAAATCCTAAAGTTATAAATACGGTATTCTCAATAAATATCCATAGCAGGTTTCCATGGAAACAAAAATATTTGAAATAACTGTTAATTATTTAAAGTTTTGACAAATGGGTAATGTACAATCCATTGCAGTTTCCATCAGAAGACGTCCAGTAAGGAATGAAGACAATATAGTACTTATAAATATTCTTGCTTTAGATTTAAATGTAGGTTGCACTTCAGAATTCCTAATTTTAAAAGACTATAAAGTGCATCCTTATCATGTAGTTTTACACCAGGCTCTATCCGATTCCGATTTTGACAGTCGCCTGGACTATTGCTATTGGCTAAGAGATATGTGCAATAAAAATCCTGGATTCGTCTCTCGAGTTTTATGGATTGATGAAGCCCACTTTCACTAATTGTAACATTATTATTGTAATGTTATTTTACACAATATGCCCTATTGCTCAAAAATGAATCCTCGTTGGATGCGGGAGCAAGTGGAATACAAACATGTGGTGTAGTATTTTAGGACATAAAATTATACGATCGTTTATTTTTAATGTACATCTGGCGTTCAAATGGCAATAATTTCTAGATTTTTTGAGAAATAAATTTCTTATCCTTTTAGAAGATGTTCCTTTGAATATTAAAAAATCATTGTGGTATCAACAGGGTCCGTAATTTTTTACCCAAAATCACTGGATTGGAAGGGGTAGTTTGTTCCCGTGGCCACCCAGATCTCCGGATTTAACTGTGTTCGATTCTTACTTATGGGGCAGCATAAAAGACATTGTTTATAAAATACTACCGTATTATAATTCGGTAATACTGTAACGACGATAATTCTGTAACTTCGATTGCACAGGCTGATATTGGAACTGCTGTATCTAGTTCTCTAGAAAAAAATAATAATTGCATTTTGCAAAACGGAGATTATTTTGAACATTTATAAAGGTATGTTTATTATTTGTGTATCAAGTTTTTCATGGTTTAATCAATAATGTTATTGCAGTTGATATTAATGTTATTGTTATTATTGTTTTGGCCCATTGGCGTTTAAACACGCTCCAACTTTTTTCTTCGCATGGTTTGGACTACTACTAAACCTAGATTAAGTGTCAAGGGAGGCACGGACATCAACAATATTTAACAAAAATGGAGTTAATTTAAGGAGTAATTCTTAGAGTCTTACGCAGAAATCTGTTCGACTTAAATTGTCTCGATTACTTAGTTTTTGCACAGTTACAATTTTGTAAGAGTGAAATTTTATGTTATGAAGCATTCCCCGAATCCGATCGGATATACCCAGGTCCTGGGCATGTTTCCTAATTGGTTTTGTTGGTCTTGCTGTAATTGCATCACGAACTCGCCTTTGATTTTCTTGCATGTTTACTGATCGCGGAAGACCTGAATGTTTACCGTTGACAACAGATCATCCAGCTCGCCATTTTCTGACCCAACACAAAAAATTTGTTGGTCTATACGCCAGTCAGTCATTTTGACAACTGTCGCAAAGAAATTCCGAGGCATGCTTTATTTAATGGATAGAAACGTCTTATTCATATGTATAAAAAATGTATATTGATTTTAGAGAAATTTTAAATTGTAAAGTCTATTCTGCAGATCTCATAATATAACAAATTTATCCACTACTTTTCGAAAGCACTATTCCAGACTGGGTAACAGTTTTAATGTACACAATTTTATTTATTTTGTTCTTTTCTTTCTTATTGTTTGTAATGGTTTCAAAAGGAGATAGGCAGAAAACACTACGACTTCATGTTTCAATATTTTATCCATGTGTTTTACGAAATGATCTACATAGATATCAAAATATAAATGAAAACCCTCTGCTCATTTCATATTGACTGCTGCTTCACACCAATACTAGACATTATTTTTGTTTCATTCCTTTCACCAAAATCAATTCAAGAAGTACAAAAATGGTCTTATTTTTTATAAGTAAACTTATTTAAATATTTAGAAGAAAAGTTATGAACATAGGTATTGACTGCAAATCAACAATCTTAAAGTTTTATTACTCTGCTGAATATTTGTGTCTGATCTTTACGGCACAAAGTGGACATTTTAGAACTATTATTACCTTTACAATTAATAATAATTTTTTTACGTTAATATATCTCTGTTCGCTATTTATTAAATCCAGTACGGCACCACACCTAGACCTTTTTAGATCGATTAATGAGATTAGCAGTTATTTATACTTAACTTCACTTCCTTGTTTCAAGCTGTAATTAATTGTTTTACCTATAACTACGAAATTTTCGTCGGGCAATACTCTATTTAATTTTAACATTAATAGTTTTTGTAGACCACTGTTGGTGACTTCACAATAAACCTAAAGCGTAGAAATGATTTACTGAAAGTTATATTTTTTTTAAATTAACATATCCGTACATATCTATACATTCCGTATTATAGATAATTCATAATATAACATATTTTTCAAATTTTGATATTTATCTAAAATAATTGTGGTATTACCTTTATCTGATTTAACATAAAAGAAATTGCAGTTTCTTAATTTTCTGATAGTTTTTTTTAACTTCTAACTAGGTTTAAACTTGAATGATTTGTTTTCTAAAGGATTTTCTTAGATTTTTCTTTAATAATTATTTTTTCTCTTTCAGATGCGTACTGGATACAATTTTCAATGGAATTGGAATGAATCTAAACCTTATGCCCGTGCTTGCAAATCTACAATAAATATCTAGGCACGTAGCTACTTAGCTAAATGTATAAGTATACTAAGTATAATAGTATAAGATTAAAAAATATATCCTTGGACTAAAAATTAGTGATAATCAGATTTAATTCTTTACTTTCTTTTAATATGCAGTACCTACTCAACTTCCCTTTGCTACTATTCCTCAGCTTCTACCATTAAATTCAGGTAAGTATATGTAATTAAAAAAAATCAAAATTATGTATTTTTCCTTTTTATGCAATCGCGACTATCACTTGTTTTCCAACTAGTTTTAGAAACGGTAAATAAATATAAACAATACCAGAACAAGAGATGAACCAACATTAATATGGTAATGATTTAAAAATCCCTAAATTTAACACATGATTCTCTGCTTGGTTAATACAATCATTCTTTGATGACTCTATTCCAATCCTGTAAAAAATTAATACGGAATACTACTTGCGAATAGATAGAAATTGCCTTTCCTTCTTTATTTTCCATTTCTGCTAAGTTACAGAGACAGTTCCAATGCTGTTTTCTATTGCATGCCATCCCTCAACGTAATGTGCTCAAAATAATGAGAATGAGGCTTCTGCTTCGCCAGACGGACACTCCTATATCTATTGATTATTTTCCAGAAGTTGTTTGCATTTCATTAAATTATTGAATAGAACAGGATTACTGACACATGTCGTTCATATTTCTTTATATTGGAACATTTTCTAGCAAACGATAAGGCCAAAGAAAATGAGAGTAAATAAATGGACATTATACCATGTGTATTATTTGTTTGTAAATAAAATGTTTGTAAATTTTATTAATCCATATTAGTTATGGAAATATATGTTTCGTTGTTAATTTTCGGATAGGATATATAGCTTTTTACTTCCCTCCAATCATGCTATATCTTTAAAATGCACTTTACCATCGTTTTATCTCTTAGTACTCATATTACAAACTTATTTCATGAGACTTAGTGGATGTTTAAGATTTATTAGCATTAAAAATGCTCATAGGATCGCGAAGGTATCTTTCGATGAGAAGTGTAAAGCGATGAGAATGTCACAGCGACATGGTTAGGTAGTGGGGGACCGAGTAGAGTGGGCGGCGTGGGCGCATAGTTTGTCATTCGTATTCGTATAATATTGGAAATTGCAAGTCTGAGAATCTGAGCGTTCATGTGAATGTGATATACAAGTTAGTAAAGTCTTTAAATCGCAAATGGTAAGTTCTCAAATTAGAAGGTCACTTTTGCAAGCTTTCTGTAGTTCCAAATTTCCTTAATTCATTTTCAATGCACTCCGGGGGTTGGAAGAATTTCGAAATTTGTGAATTTTATTATTAAAATTCTACTACGGTGTTTTCATTCCAACCTCTCTTTTAGTTTTAATTCGTGTCAAGCTGAAATATGAGTGTGTTTTGTAGATCCCTCGATCTGCAAGTTTTGAGGACATTGTAGAATCCAAAAAAGATTTTAATGATTATGTATTTTTACTCGACTCCACATCTTCAGGTTGTTTATAATGATCCGACCTTAACTCTGCTTTGCAGTTCAGCAAGTTTAATTTGTTTGTAGGATTTTGAACCACTCTTAAATATTTAAATTGATGTAGATGATATATGTACTATGAAGGCTTACATAGACACAATTTGTTTAATTTAAATTGTCCAAGTTCTGCTTTTGAGTACTCCACCACTAACACTAATTTTACGATGACGAACAATAGTATAATTTTTAATGATAATAAGAGGATTTCTATAAAATACTACTAAAACTGCATGTTTATCAAGCTGTAGGCGATTGAGTTAGAAAATTATATATGCCTACTTAACTTTACCATATTTTACATTTTTGGTTCATTATGCAAGTAGGTATCGTGTTTTTGAGATAAGTAGGTAAACTTGCATATGTGCAATTTAAATAATTTTAAATTTTTAATCAATAACTTAATTTATAGTGAGGTGTATTTAATTATGTTGAGATTTTTATGGAAGCAAGGTAATTTTGTGAGAGCAGACGAAAAACACTTGTTGCTTGCAGTTTATTCAACCACTGTATATGGTTAAAAAATACACGGTACAATTTGTTAAAAGCAATATCAGCAGTTTTTAAATTATCGAAAATTGACGTAATCAATAGTCACCAGCTGGCTTAACTTCGTACTACTCTAGCCTAAACAAAAAGAATACTGGTGCTCCACTTAACTTGCAGATTCATTCTTTTGAAGTCTTGGTTCCTCAGTCATCAGAAAGGTTGTCAGTGTCTAGATATTACATTTTGATGATTCCGTTGAATCCCAGGAACTATGAAAACAGTTGTACTTCGGCTTCGCAGTTGTATATTGATAATATCCTAGACATCAACATTGAACCTGGTATAGCACCTTCAAGCTTTTTCATTTTACTTGCCACCTGTTCCAATTTTAAGATATGCGCTGCTTCTATTTAATGACATGTCCCACTTGACTTCAAAAAATTGTTTTTGAATAAGACCTAGATTCTCTTCAGACTTCAAGTCATATACACTATGTAATTTCACCCACACATTTCTCTTGAATTTTCACAATTCATCAGGAGCTGTAATGTTTTGCTTCCTCTGGGGTCACAATGATCTTCTTCACAAGACTATCCGCCTTTATCCCCTTTCGTAGCAGTTGATCATAGTTCTGGTCGATACTATCTGGTTTCACGAAAGTACCGTAGCAAACCTCCAGAACATCTTCATTGTTCAATAACGTAGGTACTAATAACGAACTATCACTATTGTAAACTTTCGGCATCTCTGAGTTTTTCAACTTTTGGCAAACTCCATTTTGACACATTAATCCTTAAAAGTACTGTACTGTACTGTACTGTACTGATTGATTACACTAACCTCAAACAGAAATCACCACGTGTGCTCTGGGCCCCTAATCTGTTGAGATTTTTATGGAAGCAAGGTAATTTTGTGAGAGCAAACGAAAAACACTTATTGCTTGCAGAAACTCTATTGAACGACTGTAAATGGTTAAAAAATACACCTCACAATTTGCTAAATGCAATAATGTCACAGTTTTGAAGTAATCGAAAGATGACGTGATCAACAGGCTTAACTTAGTACTACTTTAGCCTAAACAAACTAATTCTGCTATGTCTGTATAATCATTCATTAAAACAAGAAGCATAAATGTTTTCTGTTCTTTTAACAAATTATCTATACGCAATATCTCATCTCAAATATATGTACATAATAGATACAATAACTCTTGGTTTATAAATAATGTGTTCCATCTGAACTTTTCTGAATGCTCTGTGGTTAATAAGTTATTGTATCACTTTTGACGAACCAATAATTCTAATTCTGTTTGGGAACTTTGCTAGAAATAATTCGCAACATAAGATAATATGCAATATGTAAGTATAAACATAAGGAACTTAGGTTAGCTTACCACTCAAAAATATATTACTATATTCATAATCCTTTAGCATGTAGATATTCTCTTAAGCATATTATTTTACTACTTTCTTAACCTTTATTTCTATCTTCTAAAGTACATGACGAGTAAATGCGCTACTGTAATTTATTAATATTATATTATTACACTATAATCATTTAATTATCAGTTTAGATTTTAACTGAAAAATATCACCAACACAAAGATATAAGATGAGTGAAATCGAAAGTGAAATAATACTAGAACATTATAATTCTGTCTTATAAATATAAACAACTGCTTGTATAGCGTAACATCTTAACCTTCGTTTAAAACGTGCTATTAAAATAGAGGATGCTGAGCATATTTTTCTACAAAATCAAAAATATGTTCCTGAATATTACATTAGAAAATTGTTTAGATAACTTGACAGTTCCTTGTTTTACATCTTTGCAACCCAGATGCATTTCAGAGTGAAATGTGAATTAGAAAAAACTATTCCTCATTATAACAACTAAATATAACACTTACCTCATATGAGTATTTATAAACTCCACTTATTTTTGAAAAAACCTCCAATGCTTCTGTTGTAGCTTCGGAGCAATCACCACAATACATGTTTCAGAACAATTATTTAGATAACCTAAATCAAAATTTTATTCTTTCTCGAAACAAACACAAAATCACCATATGTTGACTATTTTTAAACTAACACTGTTTCAACAATTAACAAATTAATTTTATAATCAGCCAGATGAAATTTACAGCGAACAGGTAGCACTAAACCATATGTTGGAAATAGTCAGAAATAGCTAGCATTCAATTTGGCACTGATGATTTAGTAAAACAGGGTGAACAAATCACAATTAAAAATAGATCATTTCTCTGACGTAAATAAACAAATATCCTCTAGAAACTTACAGGCAACCACTATGTTCATTAAGCTAAATATTCTCGGTCCTCCTCGCAGTCTGTTTTTGATAAAAAAATATATTGTTTTAAAGAGTTTGTTTAGATATATATATATATATATATATATATATATATATATATATATATATATATTCATAAAATTAATAAAATTTTCCTCATATACATCACATAGCTACTATTTTTACATATAACGAGAATCACAATTAATACTCTGTTGCAATATTGTAGTCGATTAAATCTTAATAACATTATATTGTTTCTAAGGAATTTTGAGATGAGTACCATTGGACTGGGCATTCTTTTTTTCAAATAAATGTATGCAGTTCAATTCGGAAAAAGTTTAGTTTGTGATTCCAAATACATTAGAAAGTACATTCTATGTTATAAGTAGGTATAAAATAATACTTCTGAAGTTGATTTATTTTCAAGAAAACTTATTTGTATTACAACTGAACAAACAGTTGTTCAAGGTAATAACCCCTGTGTTAATTTAATTTAAAAATTGTATTGGAAAGCTTACATCAAACTGAAAGCATACAAATTAAAGATGCGATTTTTGCTAGATGGTTCCGTTATGTCATCTATAACTAAATTGATATTTGAACATGTTATATTAACTTTAGGTAACGTGCAATTTATTAGTAAATTGACTATTCTGGATTTGTAAAGCCCACTTTGGAAAGTAGTTGTCTTATTTTTTTTATATTCAGGTTAAATATATTTCTGCTGAAACAAGAAGTAAATCAACATAATAAAAAATATAAACATCAATTATATTAACAAGATAAAAACAGTAAAAAAACAAAAGAGATAGGAATAAAAATCAATATCAATCGAATTCTGCATCTCGTACGTATAGTACTTAATATTCATATTGCATATCTGCAGGACCTTTACCGAAGAACTAACTACAATGAGCATTGCTTAATGTTTCATATCGATGACCTCTTGGTTTGATGTGAAAATCCTCGTCAGAGACTAGAGGGCGGTTTAGTATAATAAAGACGTCTTTTGAAATAAAGAATGGCTGATAACAACTTTGATCGAGCCAAATAACCATCGTTCATAAATAAATATTTTATTCAAAACTAAATTATTTTATTTATTTGAAGGAGATGCCGAAAACAATTTCTCCACTGGCAATGTGTTCCGACTAGCATTGCATTACTTCGGCATCTCCATAGGAGTCGCCACACTGCCCATGGAGTAGTTATTTTCGACATATCCTTCAAATAAATAAGTAGGGTTGTCTTCCTCAAAGACAACAGAGGTCGCTGCCATAATAGCGTCTGCGAAAAGCAGGTCGTTATCTGTCTGTCAATTTGACAATAATTGGCAGACAGATAGTAGCAAAGATCCAAAGAGGGCACTACGGTGTGTTTCTCACCACTACTAAATTATTTTAAATAAAGTGAAAATTTATTATACTCTTCTCTTACTGTTATTAGTGCCTTATGTTAAAAGTAATTTAAAAGTATTAATGTGTCCACTACTACTACTCAGTTAAAGGTTCAGTTAAAGTTACACCAGGTGCTATATATTGTTGATTTTTGGTATAATTAGTCTGTTACTTCAAAGATGTAAATATGCATTTATATAGTCTACTTACAGAGCTACCTATATTTTGTATATTATAATTTTCTGAACGTGGCTCCATAGAATCTTTGTTCATAACGACTAATATTCTCGAATATCTGTTATCAATATATTTTAACTTTATAGGCACTATAAAATATTAATAAAGTAATTATATAATAGAAGTTGCTAGATAAATATGCAAAATTTTTACCATGCTTATACCATGAGTTACCACAAAAACTTATTAAGAAAATAGGATAAACTTTTTCAGCTATATTTTTGTTATTAGTTATTTTTACTAAGTATTGTATATTCTAAAATTCCAAATTTTGTATATTTCAAAATCGGAATGGGTCAGGTCATAATGTTACACAATTAGACTTGTCTTTAACGGGCTATCCGAAAATGAAATATTGTGCAAGGTATTTCGTTTAAGGTAACTTCGTTAATTCTACAAATACTTCTATACACATATTCAAAAGCTTAAGTAAAAGCATTCAACGAAGAAAAGCTTTAATTATTTTTTGTTACCTTGTTGCTCCAGCTTTCTAAATAAAACGAATGTTCTTATACGCATGTCACTTACCGTGGTTTTCTAACTTGTACTCTACCTACTGTAATTAAATAGAGTTGGCAGTAGCTGCTCTATGTACCTAAAAGTTAAAGGATTAGAAGTCATCTTCTAGAATAAATTGGCATCGTTTAATATTTTATTAAGAAATTATTATTACTATTTACAATAATTTATATTTTAGGTACTTACTAAGTTTTTTAATTATAATTTTTTAAAATCATAGATTTCAATATTATTCAATATTATATTTCAATAATAATTAATTTAAAATATTAGGGAAAACAAACAGGAATTAAACCTTGAATAACTTAGAGTCTCCTACCTAATAAATAATTCAAGTTACAATATCTGGCAGATTTTTAAATTAACACAAATGCAGTAATTTAAAAAAAAATTAAAATAGTAAATATAAAGGCAACCTGTATGATCTGATTGTATACTGTATTTTATAAAAAAAAAATCAATAGGTATAGAAGCTGTTTACTATTATTATTTCTTCTTTTTCTGAAATCTACGCGATATCCATTTAGGAATTCGTTTAGAAATCTCAGCTTGTAACTGCCTATAAACCATAATCAACAAAACTGGAAGGGCTAATAATTCATTGTTAAATAAGTAGAGCCAACAAGCGACTATAAACATCGCTAAATCTGTCACATAGTCAATCGCTGTTCGTACTTTTACTTCAGCTTCTGCCATTAATTCTTCTTGCTTTTGTGTTCTACCAGATGGTGATGATGTTCTGGACCAGGATTCACTATCAAATGATTCTAGTCCTACAGATGTTTGAGTCATAATTTCACGTAACATTGGTATGCGTTTTAGTTCCGGAACTGGATGAGAAGAAGACATTGCCCAGGAATTATCTGTTTCTCTTCTTAAAGGAGAAGGTGAAGTTTTCCTTCCTTTGCGCATAGGAGAGGGTGATGTCTTTCGTACTCTCTCTTTCGGCAAAGGGGAAGAGGAAGTTTTTCTTACTCTCTCTTTGGGCAAAGGAGAGGGTGACGATTTTCTTGTTCTCTCTTTACTCATAGAAGATGATGAAGTTCTTCGTACTCTATCGTTAGCCAAAGGAGAGGGAGAGGTTTTCCTTCTAAATTCTTTCCGCATGGGCGATGGTGACGTTTTTCTTTTAAATTCTTTGCGTATGGGCGACGGCGAAGTTTTTCGTCTTGGAGTATCTACACTGGATTTTAATGTGCTCCAATTTTCTGCGTGAACTGAAGAGTTAGACAAATTTGACTTACTCGGAGACCTTCTAGGTGACGTTTCCCTATTAAGTTGTTTGGTTGGAGATTTAGACATGGTCCGTTCCTGTTTTCCTTGAAGTGATTCTCTTCGATCCTTTGAAGGTGCATGGTCAGTTTTTATTCTCTCGTTGCTTACTTCCTTTTCAGATACGTCAGTATAGCTAGTTCTTCCTCCGTTATGATTATCAATATTATTTTTATTACTATTATAATTTTGGATTACTGAACTATTGACTACTGGAGGGTGATGTTGAGAAGATATATCTTCTAATGATTTATCAACTTCTTCAAAATCAGTATGCGGAGATTCCAAATTTTCAGCTAGCTTTTTCAAGGAGTCTCTATCTAAACAAACTTGAGGATTACTCTTCTTCCTTTTGCCGTAGTTTTTAACTATGTCGCCATAATGATCTATTACGACTTTTGCTTCCTCTGCATCTTTCTTCTTTTCTAAAAGTGTTTCTGGAATAACAACACTAGCTGCTGTAATTCCTGATATCTGTGCCACGGCAGCGATGCTATATCCTGGAGCAACCCGAATTTCTTTATCTGGGATAATTAAATCTTCTGGAATACTAATTTGTTTAGATGAAAGTTCATTCTGAGGTAAAAGAGAAAATGATCTCGGTCTGGATTTTCCTAAAAGCTTCGGCTGAAACTTACTCTTTACAGATTCAATATCTAGTCCCCCATCAATTAAAGAGTGCGATCGTTCTCTCGGCATAAAATTCTGAGGCATAGGAGAATGTGAGCGAGTTTTGTGTGTTTCTTCTTTTTCTTGCCAGGGCATAACAGGTGGCTGAAATTCAACCCTATTCAACTGCTCATCATGATCTACTTTTTTTAATATAGGTTTAGGTACAAAATTTGGGTCCGGAAGTTCTTTTCGTTTTGTTAAAATTTCAAAAGGTTCTGATTTAATTAACCCAGGGTGATAAGTGTCAGTATCCTCTTCATCTTCATACGATATTCGCCGAGATATTTTTTCTCTAAATAGTTTTTCGTCCTCGGATGATGGTTGTCTTTCATCTTCAGATTCAGTATCATCCTCTGTGCTCGAAATATAGTCATCAGCCCATTTATCTTCATCGGCAATAGAAATTTTCTTTTTTTCTATGCTTGATTGACCTTGAACTTTGACCATGCGCTTTCGCACATTTTCAAAAGCTAGCTCTTCTTTTTCTTCTGACTCGGATCTTTGCTTGGTCAACGTAATTTTCTTCTTCATACCACTGGGGGAAGGAAATTTATGAAGAGTAGACTGCAACACGTCACTCTTTAGTTCACTTGGGCTTTTTAGACTATGCCTTCGTTGAGTCCACAGACTTTGTTGATGGCTAATTCCTCCAGCAGACATTCTCCTCCTTAGAGAATGTTGCCTGTCAAGGCCGACTATTTCCTGATCGTCCTTAGAGTTAATTAGTATTTTAGGAATTTCAACACTTTGCGTTTTATTTTCTTTAGCCTTTCTTCTTCTCTCCAGCTCTGCTTCTTCCGCTTCAGCTGCTTGATAAAATCTCATCATAGCTCTTTCGTGTAAAAGTTCGGTCGAGCTTGCTGCATTTCTTAAGCTAATAAATTGAGGAGGTTCAAATCCTAACTCCGGGGCTGACAGTGACATAGGAGGCGGCACAGAAATGTCTTCAAAATCCAAATTCGATTGACCTGTGGAACATACATTTAGGTTATTTATCATATTATTTAACTTATTTTAAGGTTGGTAGTAGCCATTTAAAATTTCAATAGTAAGTATTTTTACAGCAGTAATTTATTATTACTTAACACATATTTCAAAGATTTTTTAAATTGACGAATTGATGGAAAAATTAATCTGCTAATTCAAATAATCTGCTAATATTCCAATTTAATAATGAATTTGCTGATAATGAAAAAGTGTAGAAAATTAGAAATATAATACCCCACTCTTATTAATATACTAAACTTACGAATTAACCTTTCGAAGCACTTCTGACTTTATCCAAGTTTTTAGTAATGTTAAAAGCAGTTCACTTTTACATTGTTTGTTATTTTTAACTTTAGTAACTCGTTCAAAGAATAAGCTTTTAATGAGTTATTTTTGTAAATAACAGAAATATATATAAATTGTGAAATAATGACCAAATTTGGATGTATTTATAGGGTAAATATATTTTGTTTTGAGAAAAATTAGTTTAGTTTTAACTAAGATAAAAGGCCGGTAAGGTTTATTTTTTTAGTACAAGACATGTCGATATTTTGGTTACTTGGGTAGTGAAAAAAAGTACTTTATGTATTCTTAAGCACTTTCTCGTCTGAAATGTCATAAAATTTCGTGTTTGCACTTGCAATTTTATCTAAATTGAAATCATAGTTGGGTATGGTTTAGCTTTTTCACTTTCCAATAATATGATAATAATTGGTTGTTATATTATTGTGGTCTCCACTCATTTTATAAATGAAAAAAGTTTTGATTACCAGCAAATAATTTCGTTTTACTGCTAGTCGGCGGATGTCATTTACATTACCTTAGAGCGCCTGTCGTTGAATTGCCAAATATCCATTTTTATCTTTATTTAATTCCAATAATTTCAGAAAATCCAATTCTGATATTTTATTCCTTAGCGTGGAAATACGCCGACGTTAAATAAACGAAAAAAATAATTTCATATCCAGAAACAAGACTACATATTTTCAAGAAATTAAACGAAGGTATCATTAATTGTGGATCCTCCTAACAGAATCAAATGTGTAATAATTACAATAAAACTTTAAATTAAGTTAGTAACTGATATTGTTCTAAATACAAAAATTATACCTGTTTTATGAATGTGAATGTTTACAATTTATAAAATTTTGTTTTAGTTCGTCAATGTTCTTATATAACCATTTGTATAACCACCTGATATAACAATAGACCATTTTACTGATCTATTCTTTAATATCCAGTTATTTACAAAATTAGTTTCCACTGGATGGAAACTCAGTGGAAGTGGACTGCCACTGGATTCTGCTCAAGAAAGTGCCTATAGAAAAATATAAATTACTTTCTTGTTACTATTCAAATGTCCTAGATGTCGGATGTATCATGTAGCGGAAAAAATCGAACTTTTCGTTATAATCCCAAAACAAAAGGCGATAGCAAATTTTTGTTTTGACCAACGAATTTGTCTCGTAAAAATGTTATACTATTATTTTTTTCATATATCTTATATAGTTACCGAGTTATCGTATAAATCATCGAAATTTGTCCACCCTGTACATTATTTAACCGATTTTTGAAAAAAGTATAGTTTGGGTAGTTGAAAACCCAACAAAGATAAATAGAAAAACAATACTGCATTTTGCGAGTTGGAGATTTCAAACTTTTATATTGGGAAATATTTTCTTTTAGTTGTATTTAATTAATATATATAATTGAAAACTATTATTTTTTTCTAATATTTTAAAAACTTGTTTTTTATAGGACCTACTTTTTCTAAAATTATTCTCAAAGAAGGTCTTCGTTTTGTTTATAATTTAATATCTACTAAGTAAAGAATAAAACAAATTTACCTTTTTCGTGTTCATCTGAATATAGAACTAACATAAACTCTGAGCTCCCAGTAAAGTTTTCATTATTTTCCCTTGGAGATTTTGTCATTTGTATTTCTGGACTTGGTGATCTGCTTAATTTAATGGAAGTTGTTGTCGGTGGCAGCGGTGGTGGTTCAATTTTGACGTTATAGACCTTGTGATTAACTTGTTGATCCATTGTGGGGCTAGGTGTCCTAGACTTTTCCGAACTACTAGAGAGACTGCTGATATAATGTGATGTTATGTCTAATTGCTTTTTAACATTTATTTCAGGACTACCGTAGGCTAACTCCCTGGCCATTGAGGATCTGTCAGATAGATCGAAAATTTTTTTGCTTAACTGTGCTTCTACCTGTTTCCTGCTCACTATTGGCGACGATGCTTCTGGTGTCTTTGGAGGACTCTTAATTTTGTTTCTTTCTGGACGTGCCGGTATACCAGCATTCGGTGTGCCTGATATAACATCTGGCTCATTATAGCCATATTCTACTCTAGATGATGACTGCGAACGGGATTTGTTTTTTCTTCTTGTTGCCACTGGTTTTCCCACGTCTTGTAGTATATCTCTCGGTTGACTTCTGCTTCTAGACTGGGGCTGTAAAATCCCTCTTTTTGGATCCGGTATAAAAACGACATCGGATTCTTCACTTGGATCACTGACCCCGTAAGGGCTTTCTGCTTTAACTCTGAACTTGTATTCACTACCTTCTATCAAGTCTCCGAGCATAGTTGTGAGTTGCCGACTTGTTGCAGCTTTTAACCATACATTCCAACCGACTCTGTAGTACTCAACTATATAATTACCGATTTTGCAGCCACCATCATCTCTTGGAGAACCCCAAGATAGTGTTACGGATCTTCCAAGTGCCATCACAACTCTGGCTTGACTTGGAGGAGATGGTTTATCTGTAACCGTTACCAAAAACGATTGTATGTCTTCGCCTAACTTATTCACAGCCTTAATTTGATATTCCCCTCTGTCGTTCCTTTGTGCTTCGTTGATTTTTAAAACTGAAGACTTGTCAACGTGCTCAATTTCATATCGGTCGGTATTTTTTATAGATTCTCCGTTGTGGCTCCAAAAAACCAGCGGAGTCGGACGTCCAGCTAGTGATACTTTCAGTCGTATCATTTCGCCAATTTCGAAAAGCAAACCGTCTTCATATTGCCTGGGAAGTCTTATGGTAGGAGGAGCTTCTACAGTTAATGCAGATTTCGTTGATACGTGACCAGCACGATTTGTCGCTGTACATTTGATTTCTCCTTCGTCGGACAGAGAAGTTTGGTGTATAGTAAGAACGCTTCTGTCGCTCTCTGTTAATATCCGTATTCTTCGACTACTAAATATCTCAAAGCCATCCTTAAACCAGCATACTTTTGGGGCGGGTTGACCAAGCAAGTGCACGACGAATTCGGTTTTTTCGTTTTCCAAAGCAACTTTGTCTTCAAGCTCTTGGGTAAAGCGGGGAGCAGTTACAGCAGACCTCTGGAGAGTTACAGTTATGGGTTCGGACAGTTCGCTGGGATCAGACATCCCCACAGCATTTTCGGCGCTTACTCGGAATTGGTACCTCCATCCCGGCTCTAAACCGCTGATGGTTATTTCCGGAAGCCGAACGAGTAAAGGAGCAGCGCGAACCCAATGAGGGGAACCAGTGCGACGGTGTTCGACAAGATAGCCAGATATGGGTGAGCCTCCATCGTTAATAGGAGGTGTCCAAGCGATGGTAACTAAATCAGGTGTAACCTCTGTTTCGGACACTAGCTGTGGCTTACCAGGTTTTTGAGGGCGAGCTGAAAATGTTAGATTTAAGTTATTAGTCACCCTCTCACTGATGTAAGAACTGCATTGTTTTCATTATTAGTTAGTATATATTACAATCGAATTTATTATCAGTTTAACTGAGATATTATTATGTATAAACAAATTCTAAAGATATCGTTCATAGTACCGAAGAAAATGTAATGTAATAATACAAACAATTTATACAGAGGAGTCGAGGATCATTTTTGATTTTGATGCACATGTTATATGTATAGTGATGTATGCAGACAATCCAATTATAGTACCTTACTTACTATAAGTAATTGGTAACTGTTATTGGATGACTGTTTCAAAAAATTTGGTTCAAACTAATAACCAACAATATAGTTCTTATTAAACATTGATTACTAGAAACTGCTGTTGTATAGTGTGTCTACAGTAAGGATGAGAAGTATAAGGATCTTGGAAACTATCAGAGATACAGTTAAGGATCAAGGATCAAGGATCAGAGATTCGGTTAAATTGGAAAAAGTTGTGGAATCTAAGGCCTTATTGGTTTCTACTCATTAAAATATTAAGTATGATACATCACTATGTTACAAATTAAAAGGCCATTGCAATGAGCGCAGTAAGCCATGGCTTACTGCGCTCATACATATTTAAAACAGTTAACTGAATATTGGTGCCAAGGAACAGAAACATCGAACTCTAAATTTGTGAACATCACGTGATAGACCATAAAAAATGACAATGAGAAAATACTTTCAGTTTTCGTCTATCTTCAACTAAATTCGGAAAAAAATAAGAACGGCTTTTCAAAAAATCTGCTTTATCCAAAAATTTCCAGCGCTAATCAAGACAACTATGATTTGCAATGTTTGATCTGTATCTATGATCTGTATCTCTTATAGACGACAGGAGGACCTGGAAGGTGGCACCTAACCTTCATGGTGGGCCAAGAGGTCATAAGACGCCTAGAGGAATCCCAGTGGGTGCTCTACTATGAGCTGGTTACGCTTGCCGTGCGCAGGCTACCGGCTTGGGGTGGAGCATCGCGGCGGGAACCCCCGGCGTCTGGGAGGCCAGAGCAAACCGAGGAGGAAAGGAAATAGCCGCCACGCCCGCACCATTTTATCCTCTAATGGGCACTTTGCGGGTAAGTCAAATTAATCTCCAGCACAGTTTGGCTTCCTCTGGGGAACTAGAGCGAATGCTGACAGGTAAGACTGGTGAATTAATACTAATTCAGGAACCCTATGTTTACAGGAATCGAGTAAGAGGACTCGGAGGCTTTGGCTACCAAATAGCAGTTGGTAAGGAAGGAGGCGAGGAAGGACCCAGAACATGTATATTAGCATCCAAGGATCTCCATATAATGCCATTGCCGCAGTTGGGGACCAGGGATGCTACAACGGTCATCCTTGAGTACAAGGTAAGTGAAATTAGAGCTAAAGCCATAGTTTGCAGCATATACCTCCCGTATGATTTAGCAGAACTACCGCCAACAAAGGAACTAGAAAACATAGTAATCTTTGCAAGGAATTTAGGTTTACCATTAATAATCGGATGTGACGCCAATTCTCACCACAGTTTTGGGCAGCAGGGATACTAATGCCCGAGGGGAGGCGCTGTTGGAATATCTGGCGTCTACAAACCTACAGGTAGTAAACAGGGGAATGGAGCCAACGTTTGTCAACCGCATCAGACAAGAGGTGATTGACATTACGTTGGTGTCTCAAAGCCTAGAGGAAGAAATCTCGGAATGGAGGGTAACGAAGGACATCTCGGCGTCTGATCATAGAATGATCAGATTCGAGATGAAATTCGACCAACCAAAAATCGTCCAACGATGAAATCCGAGAGCGACTGATTGGGGGAGGTACAGGATTAACTTAGGAGGCCACAACGGCAATCAAAGTGACCAAATTGCCTCTCCAGAACAGTTAGAACAAGAAGTGAATACACTGAGTAACCAAATAGTATCGGCCTATGAGGAATCATGTCCGCTCAAGGCAGTAGGGGAGCGCAGAACTCGTTGGTGGAATAGGTCCCTCGAGGATCTTCGCCAGGCGTCCAGGCGCTCTCTGAACCGAGCTGTCAAGGGAAGGACGGAGGCCTCATGGGACGAATATAAGGCAGCAAGGAAGAATTTTAAGAAGGAACTAAGACGTAGCAAGAGGTCTAGCTGGAGGGCATACTGCAGTGAACTGAAGTCCCTGCCTGAATCAGCTAGGCAGATGAAAATACTTAGCTGCGAAACAAGGGAGAAAATAGGGTCATTGAAGAGACAAGATGGGACTTGGACTACCAGCAGTAAGGAGGCGTTGGAACTCCTGCTGGAAACCCACTTCCCGGGAGAGGGTGAAGCCACGATTGCACCCATGGTGGCCAATACCCCAGGGGGATTGGCGTTTTGCCGAGGGAGTGATCGAGGATGGCACCATAACCTGGGCAGTGAACGAGTTCAACCCATACAAGGCAGCAGGGCCGGATGGGATTTTCCCGGCGCTATTGCAGAAGGGCTTGGATATCCTCCTACCATACATAAGGAGGGTCTTTCGAGCCAGTCTAGCGCTGGGATATGTTCCCCAAGCCTGAGGAGCAGCCAAAGTGGTCTTCATTCCCAAGGCGGGAAAAGAGGACTACGCGACTGCGAAATCATTTAGAGCAATCAGTCTTACATCATTCTTGTTTAAGACTTTAGAGAAAATTGTAGACAGGTTTTTGATGGAGGGGGTGTTAACTAGACACCCTATCCATGAGAATCAGCACGCATACATGCGAGGGAGGTCCACAGAGACAGCTCTGCATAATCTTGTGCATAAAGTGGAAAGGGCACTTCATTTCAAAGAGGTTGCCCTTACAGTGTTCTTCGATATAGAAGGAGCCTTCGATAAGGCAAGGAGTAGAACTATCTGTGATACCCTTCAGGTCAGAGGAACGCCCGTAACAATGGTCAGATGGGTAAGATCAGCGCTGGAAGAGAGGAGGGTTAGCGCAGTCTTAGGGGACTGCCATCTGGACATGGGGGTGAGAGGGGCGGGCTGCCCGCAAAGCAGCTGCCTATCGCCCCACCTATGGTGTCTTGTGATGGATGGTCTCTTGAGACGCCTTACCTCCCAAGGCTTCTATACGCAAGCTTATGCAGACGACGGACTAGTCCTAGTGGCTGGTCGCTTTTTAAACGTGGTCTGTGATAGAATGCAGGTAGCCTGTAAGATAATTGAAAGGTGGTGTAGTGGGATGGGTCTGTCAGTCAACCCTAGGAAGACTGAGATGATCCTTTTCACAAAAAGAAGAAAACTAGAGGAATTCAGGGCACCCACTATGTATCAAGAAACTCTGACACTCGTGGGAGAGGTGAAATACCTAGGGGTGACCCTAGATAGTAAGTTGACCTGGGGGTCACATGTTGACAAAATTATTCAAAAGTCAACGGCCACCTTCTGGCAACTAAGACGAACAGTAGGCAGGAATTGGGGTCTCAGTCCTATTATGCTGCACTGGCTATACGCTACGGTAATTAGACCGAGGATCCAATACGGTGCCCTGGTCTGGTGGCCAAGCGTCGGCCGGGTAACGGTGTCCAAGAAACTGAAAAAGGTCCAAAGACTTGCCTGCATAGGAATTACAGGTGCTATGAGGACGAGACCTACAGCTGCCCTGGAAGTCCTGCTAGGGCTGCCAAGCCTACCCACATGGATAATGAGGGAGGCAATGGCGGCCTACTTAAAAATGCGGGACTCAGATTCAGAAAGCTGGCAGGCGGGAGGAAGAAATACCGGTCACGCGGCAATTGCACAGATGGCGGAGAGGGAAATACCCATATCTGCCATCAGAGTAACTGAAGCAAAAGACCGTCTCAGATTAAAGAGGAAATATGCCGTTATATTTCCAGAGAGGGAGGAACGGAAGCAGGATCAGTTTAAATTCCCCCCTGATTCTCTGGTCTGCTACACAGATGGTTCTCGTGTGGCGGACAGGTTCTCGGGGGCAGGAATTTATGTGGAGGATAGGGGCGTGCAGCAAAGTTTTGAACTGGGTTCGTATGCCACAGTCTTCTAGGCTGAAGTCTTTGCTATCCTAATGGCAGCAAACAAGGAGGAAGTAAGGAACTGTCCGGAGCAAAATATTTACTTCTGCTCCGACAGTCAGGCAGCCTTAAAGGCTTTAGCATCTCCAAGGACAAGATCCGCCCTTGTCCAAGAGAGCGGAGATACCCTGAAGGAGCTGGCCAGAGGAAAAGAGGTCAAATTGGTATGGGTACCAGGTCATAGTGGAATCCCGGGGAACGAAAGGGCCGATGAACTGGCTCGACTCGGATCTCAGGGACCCGGCCAGGGACCAGAGCCGATTTTAGGCATTACACGGAGGCAGGTCAATATAGCTCTTAACGATTGGGCTCATGAGACACTAAGTAAACAGTGAAGAAGGAGTGGGGGCTGTAGACAGGCTCGCAACTTTATAGTGGAGCCAAGCAAGACCAAGACGGCCTGGCTGTTAAGTCGTAGCCGGAAGGCTCTAAACCAGTTGGTGGGAGTTTTAACGGGTCATTGTAGGCTTAGAAGACATCTATCATTGATGGGTGTTGAGGGAGACCCTATCTGCCCAAAGTGTGGGGAGGGCGATGAAACGCCTTCCCACTTCTTGGCAGAGTGCGCGGCTTTCGGCAGACACGACACGACGTCTGGGGGGCCGGGGAGTTGCAAGGAGAAGAGGTTAGTTCCCTTGAATGGACCGACATTCTGACCTACATTAGAAGGTCGGGTAGGTTCAATGAGGGAAGAGGTGATGAAGCTAGGTAGGGACGACAGGGGTAGGTAAAAAGGGCCCGCTTGTGGCCTTCTTGCCAGGTCTTGGCCGCCCCACTGCTACTACTACTATAGTTTCTGAGATCCCCATACTTCTCACCTTTATCTCGGACACACTGCATTTGTTTAAATATACAGAATATATTTCTTTTCTAAATAAGATTAATTATCTATGTGTGGCAATTATAATTAGGTACATATTTAAAAAATACAATATACTATTAGTAATGTTTATTTCCAGCTGATGTATTAACTGAAAATTTAAACAGATAAATATTAATATCAAATCACCTACAGTACCCCAGACTGTGAAATGGTTTAAAAGGAAATTTAGTATTTTGTTAGTTTTAGTGTAAAATCAGTTTGTTTATACAAAATACAAATAAATAATCTGTAGTGCCCATATACATATCTTTCCAATCGACTAATAATTACAACGTTACCATTCTCAATAATTTTTCAACCTAAGACGATTTTAAATCTTTATTTAGTCCATCCAAAATATGTTTTGCTAAAATTTTGGGTTATCCAATTTTGTACTTTAATCAGTCCCTTCTAGTTTGGAATTAACTGTTTTATGGATCATTTCCATTTTAAGTCATTCTCTGTTTATTATTGTTTTCTCCTAATTCTTTCAGCTATTAAGATCTTAAGATCTGATATTAAGTGTCGAATGTGTTTTTATTTCTAAAAATAAATTGTGTTCGTATAAATTTAACTAGGTAAATCTTTTATAAACGGAGCAACACATCATTCTTATTTATACGCTAAAATATCATCAACCTTAAGAAATAGTGGATCATATCTGTATCGCAAAATAACTTTATTTTTAAATGTTAATATATGAGTAAGCAGAAGTTATTACGTTAACTTTTCAAGGTTGTATTGCTTGTAATATTACAAGAAATAAAGAACTTACGCATCTGAGGTAACTATGTTAATATACCTATGTTACACTAAGAATAGTTGTGGAAACATTATAAATTTGTGTTAAAGAAAAAAATGATTTACGAGTATATTAAAAGATCATGCAAGTGCAAGTCATTAGGTAATTACTTTGTAAAACTTTAGTAAACGACACGTAGATGTCATGCTATTTACTAACCTAAGTTGAACGTAGGTAGTTTCTTATCTCCAAAGCATTTGATTAAGGACCCTGCTTAAAATATAAAATAGCAAATGAAGCAGCAAAACTAGTAAAGCAACAAATAAAACAAATATTTTTATTATTCATATTGTGTAGTTACGAATATTTTTAAAGTTATTTCATGGATAGATTGAATATGAATTCCATAAACGCAAAACAGCTCAAAACGAATAACATAATTCAAATAATGTTACTCAGGTTTGCCGAGGATAGCGGTGTTACAGGCGCCATCCATATCATTTAACTCCAATCCTTACAGGAAATTGAGGCACCGCCTGATGCCAAATTGACTTATGAATTAATTCAGCTGCCGCCACCGTGGAGCTGATGTCTTAGATATGAAGTATTTTAGTTTAAATAATACCTATATTTTTTATATTGGTTTGTAATGTAAGACTGAATTGCATGGGTAGCAACTCATATAAATAAGAAAACGCAATTCTGAGATTGACGACTTGCAATTCTCCTTCTTAGCAAACTACGGCAATGGGACAATAATCACAAACACGAAGTCCCTGTCTTAAATTTTTCCTCTGATGGTTTAATAAAGAACCGAAACGTATACAATCCTAAAATAGTATCACATTATTAAATTTGCCCCTATATATTGAATTCGATTTTAAATAATATTTATAATGGATGTATGATTGATTAACCCCAAACTTCAACACTTTTTCGGGAAAGAGGGGTGTGTTGCGGGTGAAAAATAAGGGAATACGGGATTCATATGGCATGCATGCACCACGAACCTTTACCTTTACCTTTCTCAATAAAGTAACTGTCTATTACTTTAGACGTAATACACTCAGTAATAGACATTTACTCTATTGAGAAAGGCCTAATAAGCCGAAATACTATTAGAGTGTTTTCTATATATTTCTTGAAACATCTAAATGAGATCTGCGTTTTTTTCAAAACAATTATTAATTTAATTTAATGCTTTATTTTATTAATTTTTTATTAATTTCTTAAATGGTGATATTATTTTTGTATTAGACGTTTTTGTTAACTTCACATGTAAGTATGTACTATGTATGTAAGCGTGGTTCAAAATATGTAAGGCTAATTTTATCCATTTTCTATTGACCTAAATTAGAAAAAATAACTCTTTATATTAAATTGTAATGTCTTTAATGACGATACTCACTTTAATATTTTAAATAATAAAAATTGAAGATCCGAATCCAATTCCCAAATGAACGTTAATCATATAAATTTTGAATACTCTTATTTCACTTAAAATATTTTACTTTTTAAAAATAAGTAAGATATGTTTTAATTACTGACTCGCCAGAAGGATTGAAATTCGAGGCTTAATATTAACATTATAAATCTTATTTTGTGCTTTCTAAAAATATGGTATAATATAGGTAAGTAGTTCTGAAACTAGTTGAGCTATAACTGTTTCCAATACAGCCAGTATTGAGTATTGCAAACATAGTTGGCCTGTCTTATCTTAATTTGTAGCTATATTTGATAAATTAGGTGAATGGAGTGTGGAAATAATATAGAAGCATATGCTTTATGCATGTTTAATATTTGATCCTTTTTCCAAATTGTCTAATATAATATCTGCGAATATTAAAATCATATATCGTTTCGGTAATAAGGTTTTCCAAATATAAATTTAAACTAACAAGATTGTTTATATCATAAACTTAAATGAATTGGTGATTATTAAGAAAAGTTTCCAGAAATAAAAATGCAAAATAGATTTACAAGACATGTTATTATTACACTGATTTCAACTGAGGAAAAATAATAAAGATATTTATGGAAATAGTTACGTTATATCTATTAACAACAATTAGAAAAAAACATGTTAAGGTTGTTAAATTACATTAAAATACTCGCACACATGTATTAATTTAAAAATACATAGTTATAAAGTAATAAACCTATAATAATAGAGTCATAAATATAATTTTTTGCATTGCAAAACTTTTCGTTTATTCATGTAAACAAATAGCTATAATTTAACCAGTTTTAACCACACCCAGAACCAGAAACACACCCTTTAAAGAAAAAAAGCAAGTTACGTTATTTTCAGAAAATTTTGTTCAAAATATTGTGTATTTCTAAACTTTCTGTAAGTACATAGGTGTAACAGGTATGAGTATAATATTTTTTATTATTATAAAACCCTTGTTAATATGAAATTCGTATCCGGTTTTGTGTTATATACATTTCAACCAAAACTGACACACGTTTTTTTAATAATAGCTACTCTAACTAGGTAATAACTATTTTACTTTGAAGAAGACGATAGAGATCTTGTCTCGTCTCGCCTCGACCGTCTCGTCTAGCTTGCCTTGTCTCGTTCCATTTCGTCTCGCGACAACACTAATAATAATTGTACTGGATCTGAGATATACCTAATATTATGAATATTTACAATTATCTCTTTTAGAGTTGTATCGAACGGAAATTAGCAATAGAAATCTTCCACACATAGTCAAGTTACTATTTTCATCTCTAAAAAAAAGTCACTGATATTGATTTCTTATTGCCAAATTATAGTAATGTAGTTGCTTCTCTGTTGCATGCATGTATGGAACAAATTTTGGTAGCGAAGGAAACTATTCGGGTGATTCTGATATATCTATTCTTTCTTAAAGTTCCGGTTATATTAATGTGCTGTATGTCTACATTGGACAGTAATGGGCATACTTGATCATTAATAAACTAAAGATCGTCAAACCATTGTAAAAAACACAAAATACATGGAATAACTTAGAAAACAAGACATGATATACCAAAATATTATTTTAATAAATGAGATTATCAAAAAGTGGCAAATTTAGATATTTTATAAGACTAAAAACATTCAGTACACACGAACTTTACACTATGAGCTAAAAGGATCAAAATCAAAATCAAATTTTTCATAAAAATTTATCCAAGCAGTATTTTTCAGCTTCCATAGTATTTGGCAAGTTTGCAGTATTTGATCCATTCTGTTTATTATAAAACGTGTCTAATGGAGCCTCGATGTGTTATGTCAGAGTATGTTTTGTTGTGTTCAACAAAATTGAAAATTACTAATATCTCTTTAAATCTATTTTAAATATAAAAATTAAAGTAAAATTAAAGTAAAATTAAAGTAAAATTTCTAAGTAAATAGAAAAAAAATACTACTCTACTACATTCCACACTTTTTGAGTTACCCTGGATTCCCATCAAAAATGGACTGCTCTATACAGTGTGGATAGTTTTAAGTTGGCCTTGCAGGGTACAGATTACATGAAGATAGATAGATAAAAAATTAAACTAACATTTTTTGTGCTTAATTTAGTGAGACAAATAATTCAATTCAATTTTATTAGCATTAGCAATAATAATACTTTATAAACGTAATTTTACAATTCACTGTGATAAAGTAATGAGTTGAAATAAGCACAAAAGTCCCCTGAGCCCCCAAAAGACTACATTAGTAGGTAGGTACACCTAAGCGTAGATGCTTGCCCTGTGCATGCCATATCCTTTCAGAAGGCACGATTTATCGATCAAATCGATTATATAAATTATCGGAAAGTATATAAAGATGGTAACTATAAATTTTGTATTTACTTATTATAATATTGAGCGCAATTTTTCACGGTGTTATAAGAGGTAATATAATTCGGTCAAATTCAAGAAATGTCGAGAGCCAATTAAGTTAGTGACGATTTAATTGCGTCTCTAAATTAAACGCAATTAAAAGGAACCAGATACCAATTTTAGTTTTTTTACAATCTAAATAGTGATTATCTGTCACCATTTAGCCTGGATACATGCAGAGGCTAAATCGTGTCAGATAGGCAACCCAACAAAAATAAATAGTCACTCTGTCTCTGTACGTCCTTAAGAATGTAAATAAAAAACGTTTCTACTGTGAGTCTTAAAAAAGAATTTTCTGATGAGACATCCCTTGCGTAAAAACATAAAACATTACAGACTTTCACGTAATGTTTTGTTGACAAATTAATTGCGTCTATCAATATTTTTACAGACCACAGTATTTTTAAAAGAATTCAAATGTGGAAATTTAGAATGTCCGAATGTGCCCCGCCCTCTTCTATCTAGAATAATTAAAATTCACTTTAATATTCTATATACTACTACTATAAAATATCTAGGTAGGTTCCACACTGAATAAATACAAATAGGTTTGTATATATAAAAACATTTAATTTTAGGAATTAAATATTTCAGCTGCAAGCAGTATTTACAATTCTTCAATTTACCTACACAAACATGCAGTCTAAATGTTCTCACTTTTTTTTGGTTCGAGTAATTACTCATGTTTACCGAGTAGCTTTAAAATTTAATGGTATTAATTAAAATAACCTTTTATATTTAATACTAAAGATTATTAACAAATTAAAAAGTAAATATTTTTGTTTCAATTTACTGTCTTTATTAAAAAATCACACTGAATTGAGTGTTACTTTTATATATCAAAGCTAACGACAATGAGTAGGAGTATGATTTTTTTAGTTATAACAGGCGACAATAGATTTTACTTATATAATTCTATATTTTTTTTAACTGATAAATGTCTACTCTATGTGTAACCAGCGAAAATATGAATTTAATTGTTATTGGTCACGTTTTCCACACACTGAAATAATTAAGTAAATCTGTGATAGTCAGTTCAGATAATAATAATAATTGCCTTCAAACCAATGCGATGCGAGTTATGCAGATAAAAATATAAGCCAACACACTAACCCAAAGCATCCCAAAATAACACTCGATTCAGTACTAATTTATGTTACACGACTGATCAAAAACTGTATCAACCAATCAACCTTAAGAATTTTAGTAAACAACCAAGGATTACCTGCGGCTTTCCAGTGCACTTGCTTCTTATTTCTAGTGCGGGGATGAGGTTTGACATGTGTGTTCCCCATAGCACACTGCCATGCCACAAAATCGTCACAGACAAACTCGGCCCGGCGCGTATATTTAGAACTACTGTGCCAACATTCGCAAGAGAAAATTCTATACCGACGTTTATAAACGGCAATCAAATTACAAACTTATAAATACTTTGCCATAACACGCTTTTTCTGCATTTCTACTGAAATCGAGCCGTCGGTATTAACGCGTTTGTAGTAGGTGACTGGAGGTAAAATATATTGTTTGGTAGACCGTAAAAAAACATGAATTGTTGACAAGTAGCTTACATGAAGTAATGAATCAGTCTTTGTGTAAGTCTATTTATATTACATTTGCCTCTTGAGTCAAATTGTTGATCACATTGTTATACATATAGGCCTTTGCACAGACCTATCCGAACAAATGAGTACTGATACCTAAACTTCTGTGAAGAATATTTTTGCAGCAGCGTTATCTGACCTCTGTTGGTGGATTAACGCGGCCTTATTCTTTTTATAAATGCAGTTTGAATTGAAAATTTCTCTGAGTGGGTTAACACGTTGAATTTTCTTTATCGAAGCTTGAAAATTAAATTAGTAAAATATTAACCTACAGGTAAAAATAGTTAAATATTACAGCACAGTGTAATGTATTAATGAAGAGTATTTCATATATGCTTCGATATGTATCACTTGTTAATAAAAGTATATACAATTTAATACAATAACGAGATGAAGAAACAAGACAAAATGCGGCAAATTTGTGCTTTGTAATTCAGCGCTTGGCGAGACATTTAGCCAGGAGAATAGCTGTTTTGGCTTAATTTGTTTTAGTCCTTATTTAAATAAGGCATTTGCAGATGATGGATATACGCTAAATTCGTACTATTCGTAGTTATGTGTTATACACTATTTATTTATCACACTCAAAAAGGAAACTTAGGACCACAAGCTATCTAATTGTGGAAGTAAAGAAGAAAGAGGCTGATGCAGAATTGCAGAAGACCTAGGTTATGGAATTTAAGACAAAGCATGAAGCTGAGTAGAGAGTTCGAAGGTGAATAGGTCAGGGAGGTTTTATTTTTTCAATCCGTTTTATGTCCATCGGAGTAGGTAGCAATTGAAGGATAAAGCATAAAATGGAATCACATAAAAACATGTTACTACAAAATTACCAAACAATACGATAAATATTATCAAAAATATCCATAACGAATAAATATGATACATAAAATTCATTACTAACCAATGTTTCAAAAATCGGAGTAGTCGTTTACATTACAATCTCAGGATTTATTTATTTATTTTATTTATTTATTTATTGTAATACACCATTCAACAGGCCTAACGGCCCAGTACTAGAATGGGAAAATAAGTTTACAGTAATATAACAAAACAATGAACATAATTAACATAATCAACATAATACACAAAGAAATATAAAAACACTAAAACAAAAGATTAACAAAACCTATCAAATAAAATTACAATATTACACAAGTATAGCAAATAATGAGAAAGAAAATAAAATAAGGCCAACATTGAATTAAAAGAAACGGTTACAAATTTAACCTTTTTATAAATGAAAGGGAACAAGACAAAATATCGAAGGATGAATTATTATAAATATTACAGATGTTGCTTAAAGGAGAAAATTTTCTGATGTTTGTCCGTGGAGTTGGCAAATAAAATAAATTTGAATGGCGCGAGGCTGTTCTGGGAACATGGAAGTTAAGCATGCTTACAATTTCAGAGCAGTTGATGTAACTATGCAGTAATTTAAAAAGAAAAATTAGACAAGCAATGTTACGTCTTTCTATTAACGGAATAAGCGAAAATCTATCGAGAAGTTGAGAATGAGGAAAACCACACTATAAGATTGTAGTATATATACCTCAGGATTGTACTATAAGATCTATTTATCAAAGGAGTAACGAATAAAATTTCAAAACTATCGATGTCGTGAAATAGTGTAAGCAGACATTTTGGATTATAAGAATGCTATTTAGCTACAGGGAATTAAAGTAGGTATTTCTTATTGAAGCTTTTCATCACATATCGATTTGCAAGGTATCAGGCTCTGTATCTGAAATAGAATTTTCTAAAATATTTTTCTTAAAGTATCAGATTTGCATGAACATTAAAGACATAGTTCTAAACAGAATAACATTAACTTAGATAGATGTTTATAAAATATATCAAAATGAATGTCCGTTGGTAATTAACAGTAAACATTGTTGAAAATTGGACATATTGGACATATTTTTCAGAAACAATAATTTACATCTATGAAATTATGTAAATGACCAAAATAATTTTCAATTAATTTATTTATTTGATAAATATAAGTGACGATAACAAACTACCTCCCTCCATAATAATATAGGTCCTAGCTCCTGCGCCAGTTTTCACAAAAACATAAAATTGCACCCAGATTTATAAATGAAAGTCATATGAAACTTAAAACTTATGAACTATATTGGCCACTCTTTTATGTTTAACAGAAATAGATTTATTGACAATAAAACATTCAAAACAACTTAATGCACGTATTTCAAGGAAAATATTAATTAAGTTGGTAAAAAAAGAATGTTGCTAACATGGGGTGCCTTTTGCTGCACGTCTTAACTAATAAGAAATGTGTAGGTAATGCGGTGCATATTAATGGATAAACCTTTTAAATGCAATCTATATATTAAAAGTTAGTTCTATAGTCATGTAGGTATTGAATATAAAGTTGCATAAGCATATGGGTACCGCTAGATGTAAGATGAACGAAATCAAAGTTTCAGCCTGAAAGGTTAGGCAATATAATATACATTACCCCAGAGTAATATAATAATAATTAATCAATGTAGTACGTGGTTGGCAGATACACTGATACGGTAGAAGAATATTCTATGAACCATTGAATTGTACCATAATCCTGAATCCTGTATTAGACATTGGTAATCTAACCAAATAATGTAGGTAGATTACCAAAGTTTACACAATATAATTTGTAAGCTTTGGTACTTATTACGTAGCAAGTGTATAAAAAGGAAAAATTATTCTCGAGCGAACTAAAATTGTGTCCACTGTTGTGCCAAATACCTATATGATTTCTTTTATCTCCGAGTTTTCTTATTTAAGATAGCATTCCGGAGAGATGCCCCACCGGAAAAGACAAGTTTACATAGACAAAGAAAAGGTTGAAGCGACGTACTTATCTCAATTATAGCCTAAAATGAAGTTAAGTTTTCTTATCTGATTGATGATGACACTTTTTGTGACAATTAATTATATCTATTTATCTATTAGTTTTCATAATCGTATTAATTTCGTATTAAGGCAAGGAAATAAAGAGATAAGTATATATATTTTTAATTAAATCATTTCTTTCTGTAATCTACTGAAATACATTTCAAAATGTTTAAGTGCAAGTATTTAGGAGTGGTTGGTAGTTAGATTGTTTTTATATCGAACTATTGGAGAAAACATACGATATATGGGAAAGGTATCACGAAAACCAAATTTAAATAGTTATTAAAGGAGCATTAAGTTGTCTCAATATTAAAGAGGACTCAAAAAAATATTTTCAGTTTTATATAAGAAGATATGAGCGGGTATTTATTTTCTGCTACATAAACCTATATAATATTTAGTTTTCCATTAATAGTTCTTGGATAATTAAGACGTTAATCTTTATTGGTCGCAAACTCAGAAGCTTTTAATGATAACCTGATACCATTGTAACAGTATTCTTCTTTATCTATTTGTATCTTTAAATTTCTATTACTTAAACCTAGATAATATTTAGTGTTCCATTAATAGTTCTTGGATAATTAAGACCTTAATCTTTATTGGTCGCAATCTCAGAAGCTTTTAATAATAACCTGATACCATTGTAATAGTATTTTTTTTTTTTTTGTTTAAAAGTATTAAAATGGAGGCACCACATAACCAACACAACTCACAGTAAATTTAAAGAATTATATCTATTTGTATCTTTAAATTCACTAATGGTTTGTACGTCAAAACTGAAATCTAACTATTGACTATTGATGTGTTCATAAAATTATAAATTATTATAAAAACCACCACAGCAAACATCATAAACAGGAGCCCCCGTAGAGTATTATCGCCAATTTAGTAATGCTGGTTATAATATGTTTTAATGATAAAAACAATTTTATATAAAATAATTTATTAAAATGTATTCTGTCTGAGAAGGTTTACTTAAATTATATACATATCAAAAAGTGAAGAGACGTATGCTTATGCGCAGCTAGCCTCTATTTTATTCCTTGAAAATACTTATATTTTTTTTCAAAATCGATTAACCTGCCTGTATAATTATTACTTTTATTTAAATCAAGTAGGAATCTCCATTATCCCATTATCCATAGTAACGGATGTTTATTTATGTCATTGAAAAGTAAATGAAAATACTGTATCTGAGAGGAAAAATCTTAGAAGAAGGAAGTAAAGGATACAATAATATTCTAAGGGTATGCAATACTATTCTCCTTGAATTAGTTAGATAGGTATATAATTTATTTCTCATATTATAGAGAAACGCCAAAATGATTTGGATACTTTTATTCACCAGTGCAGCGTTATTCGATCTTAGCCATTCTACCCCTGCTACTGATAGTACAGAAGGTTACTCTGTGCCTGACCACTTCAAGGATATAATTTCGTTAATACCGAAGGATTTGATAAAAAATATAACTTACGAGCACTTGAAAACCGATGAAGGATTTAAATCTGCTGTAAAATATATGCAATCTGATGAATGGAAGGACAGAGTACAAACTATTAAGGAAAAATCAGAATGGGTGGCATTAAAGAAGTACATGAAAGATATCGGGATAAACATAGACATATTCATAAAATGTGCTGAAGGATTTCTTCAAAATGTCACTTTGACATTGGATCAAGGCCACCCTCCAGCAAAAAAAAGTGTGAAAGCTTTTCTCGTTGATGTGGAGAAAAACTTACCAACCACGAAGATATTAACTGCTGTGCATGACAAAGTCATCAAAAATCCAAAACTGAAGAATATGTTTGATAAGATTTCAAGTACTGAAACTCGTAAGCTGATTGATAATGTACTAGCCATACCCGAGATTAAAAAAATGATGAGAGACTTCGCAGATATGGACATGAATCTCACAGATGTACTATCTTTGGTGTATATGATTATGGGATGGGGAGAGTTGAAGATCGATGTTTAAATGATTCCTATTTTTTATACTATTAATTTTATTTTTATTTAATTATATGTGAATAATTTTGTTTTTGTTACATTTTTATGAATACAATATTCATTAATAACGCGTTACTTCTTTCACGAATTAAGAATTAATTAATATTTAGGTAATAAAATTCTAATGAGCTTTCCTATTAATGAGTTATATGTTTAGTAAATCAAGTAGATAACTCCTACTAGTTAGAAAAGCCTACTATTTTATAATGCATATAAAATTTCTGCTTTACGTGTAATGTAAAAAACAGAAAAACGAAAATATTAATATCGTTATTTATTTACTATTAAATCCCATATTTGAGAAACCACACATGTCCACATTTTGGACATAATATGGTGTTTTTATCGAAAATCATTTTCTTTTCCTTAGATCTATGATTTATAGAGAAACCACAGAAGTCTGCTATCTGCTTTGCTTATAGTATACAATTAAAATAATCATTTATTTCAGAAACACCACATATCCCGGGCATGTGTGGTTTCTAAAATATTCCGTTAGAGGCAGTTCTAAGCAGTGACTAGGCCACCTGTCGCGATTTTCAGTTGTCAGAATTTTTTAATGAAGGAATATGTTGAACTGATTATCACTGCAAGCTCCAAATAAAATTTTTCTGTTTACCTAATGAACGAGGAAATCAGCATCGTAAAAAATTACAAAAAATGGTGGCCTCAATTTAATCAAAGAAATTCCTTGTCCACAACTTTCTACGGTAGAGGCGTACTAAAGGATGAACAAGTTTCTTTTAATATCTCCACTTGTACGCAGTTTGGTAATGTATAAAACAGAAAAGGTTATATCCTTGCCCCACTACTACATTGACGGCCTCACTGGACATGAGTTTCAAGTAAGATCAAGACAAATCCATTCTTTTCCCGATCATGCATCCTCAATAACTGCAAGATTTTAAAGACGAACGGTTTTATTCACCAAATAAAAGTACGTGCACATGCTTAGACCTAGCCATGTTGCTATTATTTAGGTATTTATTCATTTGAAAAGAAAATAGTATACCTATGTTTTTTTTTATTAGCATCAGAAATGCCTTTAATGTGTTTCAGTTGCTTTAACATAAAGTTTCATGTTTGCCCTTAAAAACAGTAGATCACTAGGGGCAAAATGAGGCTTTATGTGGTGAATTTGATAATATGATTACCAACCAAAGTGATTTACTTGAACATTTTATTTATAACAATATTCCCATCTGGTCTTCTAGTGAGGTAACTATTGGCTAAAATATGTTCACCAAGTACAGATAATGAGCAAGCCATATAAGCAACTGATCCCACGCCTGTGATGGTTCTGCTAAATTTTCAAGTTGGGGGTTACTCGTCTCCTGACCGAGTATTAGTTAGGATGTCACGGTATCCGTCATAGCACGGGCTATGTAATAAATTATAATTTCTTGTTGCGCCTGTTGTTTTATTTTAAGTAATTGATATATCATCTATTTTAGTAAACATAATGTAAGTAAACCAATTAAATTTCAATAGTGCTCCCAAAGAAGCCTAAATATATACCAGCTTCGACTCACTTACACTTTTTTCACTTGGTATGAAGTGATAACGTATAAGTGCTGTTTGAATATGGGATGGACCTATAACGTTCACCAAGTGCAAAAATACTAAAAATTTTAAAACGGTATTAATAAAGGGTATGTAATCCGTATACAGCAATATAAGGCACTTTAAGAAATGAGTTTGCGTCGAAGTGACATGTCCAAGGTCTTGGATGTGAGGTGATTTGGGACTGATTTAATATAAGTACTATAAAATGGACTTGGAAGCCAGTTCAGACTTCTCTTGACTAAAAGTAAACTAAGTGAAAGTATATATGGTTGCATAAATAAACCATTCTAAAGATCATCTCAAAGTTTCCTTTCCTTAATTTCCTGTTTACCTATTAATAGTGACGGGATCACTGGGATCCACCGGATTCTCACCCAGGACCTTCACTACTTTAAATAAAGCTCATTTTCTTGATTACAAAAAATACCAAACCTATATTTCCAGTGTTTTTATTAATTTTTATGGAAAAAAACTAATAGCAAGGATAAAACTTAAAATTTTGACATGTGATTTTTATTTTATTCTTTGCAGATGGTTGTTTTTTTCAAAAACACTTGGACAAACTGAAGGAAGAAAATAACTCTAGAACGTGTAATGTATAGATTGGTTAGATTATTATACCTTGACAATCAATGTGGCAATGTGGCAATACCATCTAACCGAGACCTAGCAGAAAAATATACAGAAAAGAAAGAAAAATATCAACAATTAGCAATAGAAGTTGAAAGAATATGGAAACAGAAAGTTCATATTATTCCATTCATTATAACGGTGATTGATTGGTGTCATTCCACACTCATTCATAAATCACCTCACTCAACTTAGCCTGGAAGAAAGTGTATATACCCAGTTACAAAAAGCAATCATAACTTCATAGAGCATAGTTTATGGTTCCCGATTGTTGACCTTGAAACGGGTTGGAACCTTTTGTGTGAAGATAAGACAGACATAGTTTTCTACGTAACACCAAAACGCTATACTGCACTCGACGCGCGTTTCGCCAACTAAGTTGGCATCGAGTGGAGTATAGTGTTTTGGTGTTACGTGGAAAACTACGTCAGTGTGTTTTCCCGATTGGTAAGTGTTAAAAATCCATTGGTAGTGTTTCATTGGGAAAAAACGTGTAAAATATTTTTCAAAGTTAATTATCCCAAATATTGTAAAAGGTGGTCACAGTATCACATACATTCTAACGGGGCATTTTGATAAACCCCTGTGTATCATGTTTTTAATTTAAACTGAGGTAAATAATTATCAGATAATGGTAACGACCAATCGTCGTGATAGACTCGCTACATTATGAACGAAATATATTCTATATAGATGCAAGTGACGATAGGTTAGTTATTTAGTAACAAACATGCAACTGTTGTACTGATTTAAAATACGTTTTAATAATTTGTCTAGATTTCAACTCCAGAACCTGTTTATAGTCAAGGAAGTGTTCGACATTGGACGTACCCTCTGCAATGAAAGCTGTTGCCCAAGGCAATATTCCAACGGTACCGCGGCACCAATCTTACCACAGATTGAAGTATATCTATGTGGTCGACGCCATATAGTCATTGTAAATTAAACATGCGCGATTTTAAAGTCACAAGAAAGTAGTACACCCTACCTTGACCCCGTATCTGGTTAGCTTCTTGTTGTTACTTCTCTCTTATCGATATTCAAAAGGATATAATGTATCTTTAGGTATTGAGCACCTTATTCACAATTAATTACAGGTATTTAATTAATTATCTATAATTAGTTAAAAATTTTAAAGTTATAAAATTTGTCCTAAATAGGTATTACCAAGACTCTTGATTTATTTAGCAAACTTAAAGCAGAGAGACAGGTTTTAATCATTGTTGCATTAGGTCATTGATCTTTTAAAATTGTAGGTAGGTACCTACTATAGACAAGAAAAAATCTGCAAATTGCTTTAGGTAAGGTGAAGTGTAATTTTATACCTATTCAGTCATAATTTCATTGGAATAATTCCTTACCATGAAATTGTTCATGCCATTATGTAATTAATAAACTACAGCTTTATTTATTTAAAATTAAAATACTGATTAACAATGGATTTTATCTATACTTTTGACGTTTAGGAGATGGTTTTCCTAATTCGTATAATTCATTGATATAATCTACTTTATAGAGACAAAAATAAAGCTTTCGTTTTCCTTATTTGATATTCAAATTTGGTTAGTTTAAATTTAAAGATTTAAGCAATATAAATTTCATGAAAATAAAATCAAGTTGAAAAATAATATTCTCCTATCAGTAAATTTATACCAGTTTAGTAGGTATATCTTATTTCTCACGCAACTGGGGGAGGGGAAACCCCATCATGGGGTGATAATTTCTTCCTGAAAATTTTACTATTTAGATTACGTATGACTTATTTATTAACTTTTTCATCAAAATAATTTCAAGTTAGTTGCACTTCTGACTATAGCAGAAATACTTCATAAATTAATTATTTTTAATGCAATGATTATTATTTGTTTGCTGTTTGAGGTGATGTTAGCAGTCCTCTGTTTGAAGTTTGCTTATCTTCAATAATATGGACTTAGACATGGCTTTTATAGGCCGACTATTCAGATTATTATGCTATCTAGGAATACATAGAAAGTTACATAATTCTATACTGGCTGCCCGAAATTTAGTATCTTTAAATCTTAAAAGGTTTTTTTTTCTTTCAAATGGAACCCTGCACCTATATTTTTACGCTACCTTATGTAAAACGTTATATTGCACCGATTGGTTTTCTTTTAATTTCTCTATTATCAATTATTTTTATGAAAATTGGAGAAGTAGGTAGGTACTTGGAATAATTATAATAACTTCTAAACGATACCTATGAAAATTAGATTAATAAGTGGGTATTTTACAATAAACTTATAATTGATTTTAAATAGAAAATAACAGTGTTGAACAAAGGCACCCATAAATACAAATTATAAAAATTGCTCTATATGGCGCCATAAGTGCAAACTATTAAATAATGGGAGATCACCAAATCTGTTCACCTAGTTGATTTCTTCGTTTGAGAACATACTAAAAGTAAAGTGTATGCTCAGCCTGTATTAAATCTCGAACACTTAATAAATATAGTGCAAACAGACTCTAGATATATAATATATAAATGACATAATCACGTTTTATTGTGCTTGGAAAACAATTGTATATTGTATGTCTTCAAATATTCCTTGTATATTGTTTGATTGGGTAAGGCATTCCTTTATGACGAGTAATGTTAGATTGGTCCATCTCTAACAGTAAGGGAAATATTACCTACCAACAAAATCTAGGCCTTTCATTGAAACGTTGACAAATCCTCACAAGACTTGCGAACAAACAGGTTTTTAAAAAATACTTCAGTTAAGTCAATTTTTATATCGAGGGACACCAATTTTTATATAAAATTTAGGTACACTGCGCTTGGCGACAACCTCCTTCAGAAAGTTATTATAATTATATAAATTATCCTTCAAAGAATATCGAGAAATTGCTTCCTAAATTTTTCACGATGCAGATGGGTCATGAAAAATTTTATATCAAAATTGTTTTGTATCAATATGTCTCCCCATAAAAAAAATTAACTTAGGCGAACCATTTTTTAAAACTCGTTTCTTTTGTTTATTTACAAGTTTTGTGGGTCCAACTGTTTATTGAAAGACCATAGAAAGCCTCAAAAGCTTTTAGTCATATCGTCCTTTATATTAATATAGACACATTAAACCTAACATTACTATGATTGTAAATGAACGCTCTACTCAAATATGAAAAAATATACAGGGTGTTCCGTTTAAATAATACCAAGTTGGGTCTGCCGCTTTGCATTTGAATACCATGTGTGTATTTGTTTAGATAAATTTTTTGACATTGTTAGCTTTTCATTTACAAGAGTAACCGATCTTAATGCTTTTTCTTTATTGTGGCTTTTGTGTGAAATATATAAGAAATCCTGTCCTCAGGAAAAAAATATATGTAGAAAATGCTTTAATGGGAAACATTTTCTAATTTAATTAAAGCATACAATCCTTACATTGTACAATGTATTATATCCCTAAATTAACATTACAGTTTTCTTTAAAATACGCCTGAGTAACGGTTATTATATGTAAAAATCCAGAATCAAAATTAACGAGCCAGCATACTACACCATATCTTAGTAAAAAGCATAAGTTTACAGAACACTTATCAATATAGAGTGATGAGTGTGTAGAGGCGTTATTGTCCCACTCATAAAGGGATAATTAGTGCTCGATGAAAACCATTTTCTTTAATAAGGAAAATAATGTTGTGACCATAAAAATATAAATTGCAAATTCAATGTGTAAATTGTGAAAATTATGTTCTTCCAACGTCAAATGTATTTTTATGTCAATAAGGGCATCATTGTCAAATTAATGATATTGGATCACTCCCTGTGATCCAATAAGCTGGATAAAGCTATCGCTCGTAATCGAACTTTCCTATCCATTGTACAATGAATAACTTCCCACAATTGCTTCATAATGTATAATAAATATATACCCATCATTACATTTAAATTTATATTTCCTATGATTAATTATTACAATTCTCAATTGCATCCTCCTCGTGAACATATACGTTCGTGCTTGAAACAATGAAAAAGCTTTCCACTTATTTCAAGAACGTCTCATGATACGGCAACCGCACATTTTCTTCAGACATACAAGTAAACAAATAGCAATTAAAGTCAGAAGAAATCATTCAGAAAAGAATCTGGGTCTACTGAACTGGAAAAATAATCAATCCAGGTGGAAGACAAACTCGGACAGCAATCGCAAATACAGAGTGATTCAAATTCGTACATGTGCAGGTATATTCTATTAATAGTAATAATGACTATAAAAATTGTGTTAACTAATGTCTATTTGTGGCATTGCATTGTAACTTATACCAATGAATTTAAAGAAACTATTATAAATTATTTATTTTGATTTAATCCCAAGATAAACTGCAAGGAACATTTTGTTAACTGTTTGAAATATATATTTAAAAAACCAATTCTAGGAAGTGGTTTTCCACGTAATTTCAGCAGTATGGAAAGATATATATTTTCCCAGGACAACTTGCTGCAATTTCTACACAAATTTTGACTCCAATAATTCTTTTTCCAGTATCTTCATCAGCTTCTGTTCTATAGTCTCGTAAATCTGTCTAATTCCACGGATAGTAACCTAAATTAGTATCCAATCAGTCAGGTATTACAGTTTACAGTCTATACTGTTTCCATATTAAATACTCGTTTTATGCTGATATTATATATTGCGTATATTATAATGTGCTCTCATGCTCTGAAGACTTTTAACTAATCAAAAGTAAAGTTATTGCATTATGCACAACTTTTCTGTTATAACCTAAATTAACTACGTTTTAAAATGTCTTATTTTATTCACTGTTACCATAGTTATTATATTATTCTCCTGTATACTTAATTTTTATTAGGTATAATTGATTTTAAAAAACTTTAAAACTTTTGTGATGAACATTTTCTGCTGTCTATCTTACTTTAGGAAATAATCGACTATTTCTATACATATCGGCGACCCTGTATAGATAATAAAATCTCAAAGGATTGCCAAACTGATATTGCAAAAATCATAATACCTATATAGTAGAAGTTTTCACCGATGAAGTACTAGTTTATGATATCGACTTTAAGTATTATTTAAGGAAACAAAAAGTCAATTCATAAATATTTTAGTTTGTTGGAAATTTTTAATGAATTATAAATTCCATAGTTGTCAATTTTAGGTGACCATTTAAAATATTTACTTCCTTATAATTTTGAAGGCTTAAAGTTCCTGTAATTATTATTTATTTTTTAAGTTTAATCCTATAGATAATTTAGGAAGATACTACATTTATTAAAGTATCAGACATATCAGAGGTATAAAAATTTATTCTTTATCTCTCACACTAGGCATGCTATTTAAAATATGTGTTCAGTGGTAAGTGCTGATAGATGTGAATAAATAAATGTTAAATATTTATAGAACTGGCATTTATTTTACATTAATTGTTTACAATATGTGGTATAACTAACTGGTCTTCCAATAGCTCGGAAAAATAATTGGTAATTAATAAAGTAACAATGCATAGACTTATTTTCTGTAACTATTATGTATTTATTTTTGGTATTATCATGGATATTTGGCCACACTTCTGAAAACTTAAAAAATAAGTACTACAAAAGGCACAATCATGTTTGATTTTTAATTTCTTGAAATTATTATGAGATTTTTAATTATTAAATTGTCTACTCATAGATTAAGGCCTGTTCGCAGAGATGGGTCGGCAACCATCCCGGCGACAGCTTAGAATGGGGGTCAGCTTGGTGTTAATGTGAGAGATTAAAATCAGTTGATGTTTGACTGTTCGCCTAGCTGAGGTTTTCCAGATTTCCCTCATTCCAGCACTGAATGGTGGTCAGGGCTTACCAACTTAAGTCGTTCTTGAGGCGCAAATGCAGCCCGCGAAATTATTAGGTGCCCCCTCTCCCACGAAACTCTGCCTTTCAGGATAATCCTTGTGATTAGAATAAGAGGTAAAAATATCATTATTTAACAAATTCAAAATAATTTCCATTTGAAGTAGTGAGATCTGATAACGAAATTAGAGACGACATTTTCAAAACGTCAACAAAAAAATATATATATTTTCTGTTTAGCAATAATATTTATCTGTCTTTTCCGTGTGTGAATTTTATTTCAGAGTTTATTTGAGAGTGGGAACTTTCAAAAATAGCAATTTTAGTTTTCCCCTGCTTTCGGAAATTTATTTGTTCCTATACTTTGACGCGAATTTCAATCACCCTGTATAGTTTTGGGCGCAGCAGTGGTTGCAAGTACAGAGACAACACGTCGTGACCGCCGTGACACACTCTTGGGTTGGATCCTGCAAAAGAGACAACTTTCATAGCACCGGTGTGCCAGTACCATGGCGGTACCCATGAAGGTACCACGTGCGTTCTGGTGCAGTAGTTAGTGCTGGTGCAGAATGTGAATTTAGAGAAACCTTTTGGATAAACTACTTACTTTTTTGGGTGAGGAAGCAACTGGACATTTATTCATCTTGCTTTATTTTTAAACATACCATATTGTGATAAATGAGAGATTAGTTCTCATTTATAGAGAAGTAAAATTTATATTTAGGTACTTTAATTACAAATATTTAATGAATAATATTATTAATATTCTGGGCCGTGTTTTCTTCTCAAAATATTTAATATTATGTTGCAATAGATCAATAGTATAAGGATAGTTAAAAACCGTAAGAGATTGGGAGAACTTTGAATTTCGACCAAATTGAAGGGAATTTAATACCTATAATATAGAACATAGGTCATAATTTTTCCAAAATGGAAGTAAATTTTATTTAAATATGTCCAATTTTACAATTGTTTTATTTTGCTTCAAAATAAAATCAGTGAAATCTATATTTAGTGTACAAGTAGTATTAGGATAGATATAATTAAATTAATTTATGTCTATATTATGTAACTTTTTGAGGTCTACAATTTCTTTAGGTATATATAATATTAATAACTATGGCGACTTTGAAACATGTATTATATTTCAGGGCATAAATTGTGGACAGTAATAACTGATTTTCTTATCTAATATTTAGGGATTCACAGCTTGACATTCAAACTACTTGCCTTGACCTGACTTGAAGTCAAGTCAACAGATTTTCCAATATACGTGTTGTCCTATTCCCTAGTCCTTACTGTCATCGTTTCCCATACAAGATCTGATTTTCCGATGTTATGTATTCCAACACGTATTCTGACCCGCTAATCTCAAATGGTTCTGTTTCCATTTTCAGTTTTCGTCCAAATTTTAACAATCACACATAATTGCAGCTGACAGCACACGCACACACAATTGAGATACTGTTCAAAACTGTACTAACTTACAACTCAGTTCTACACATGCGCAGTTGTTCCAGTCAGCTCGGGCAAAGGGGAAATCCACACCTTGCCACGATACACTAATATACGATACAATATTAGTGTATCTTGTTCCTAGTTTGTTTCTATGCACATTACATTATTCGTACATCATCGGTCGATTATCATTATTATCAAGTATGAAGTAGCTTGAAATTCCTTGATGTCAAGTCAAACAGTAACGAATGAAAATCAAGCCAAGTCCAAGTAGGTATTGAATTTTTAAAATACTTGATTATCATGTCAAGTCAAGTAATCTAGGAAAAATCTAAGCTACTTGACTTGATGAATTCTACTAATATTGAAAAAAGTATATTAAGCCACAATAGACCACATGGTCACGACCCAGGGACTGGCTCTCGACCCACTCACTTTTGAACTTGACGTATTGATTGGTTTGTCGTGTGCAACGTTCTTTTAGAAGTATTTTAGTATAATTTTTCCTTTCATATTAACAGAGAATGATGGCTTTACATCCCAGAGCATTTTCAGTCTGCAAAATTCATAATTCAATTTACTAAACAGCAGTGGTAGGACAATCCGAGAATCCAACGTGGCTCCTCTTTATTTATATTTTAATATTGTTTAATTTATCATTTATAATACCTTTGGCACTAGGTATTTAGATGTTTTGGAATAGCTGTAACTCAAACTTTAACTTCTTCTGACACTTCCCACTTCCCATTCACTTCTGAGCAAATTTTTTTCAAATTATTACATTTTCCCTTGCCGAAATGATATTCTATTTTTAAATAGAAACATCTCACCATTAGATAAATATTGATTCAAACTCTATATTTATACTATAAATATTATATATAAATCAAATCTTAAACTATGGTTAAATATAGATCGTGACCGCAATGACAGACCCTGATCGTGCGACAGATATTTCTTTGCACGGTTGTATCAGTATGACAGCAATATTCTTGAAAACGTACGTTCGGAGTATTAATCAGTGACATTCCAGAACGTGAACTCTTTTGCTCCTTTTTAAAATGTTTTTCTGAGAAGCTATTTATTATAATCATACTTAGTTAATGATTTCAATTCTTTATAATTTTGCTATTTCGTTTTATCATCTAAAGTTTACTATACCTAAATGTTTTTTTTAAATAATTTAAATTATTATTAGTATTAGTAGAGAGTATTAAATTATTAGTAGAATGTATTATTGGTAGAGTATTAGTAAACAAATTTTTAGTAACAAATATCGAAGGAAGTTTGCAAAAATATCACAATAATTGTATATGTGTATAAATGATACAAAAAACTCAAGAGAATCCGTTATTTGAATATCGTTTTAAATTATTATTATTATTAAGTAACGGAAATGGCAACATACCGATGTAATAGTTGTGAGAATAACCTTGGTAACAACATAAATTGTTCAATCATCTTTCAACTTACCGAAATTTGACTGGAATCCAAACACTAACTCGTCTCATATTTTTTATTTCCTTTTATTTTAACTATAAATTTTCCTTTGTAAATCAAGCCTTTCTTCTTATTAAAACCTTTATTATTTATTAGTAGAGCCTTTACTGAAGAAAATTGTTAATTACAAAACCTTTAGGATACAGGCAGAATCGGAAGGAAAAGAAAAAAGATAATCGGTTATTATTTCAAATATAATATTATTTATTTAAAATTTGCAGATATAACATTTATTTGGCCCGTGTCTAATAATAAGGGATATACATTATGTGGAGTCTAACTATTAATAAATAAAATATACACTTTTATGTGCGCTGCAGTTTCTTATTTGAAACTTACTTATTTTAGTAATGGTGAGAAACACACCGTAGTGCTCTCTCTGAGTCTTTGGCTATCCGTCTGAAAATTATTGTCTAATTGACAGACAGATAGCGAGCTGCTTTTCTGCAAATGCCATTATAATAGTGACCCCTAATGTCTTTGAGGAAGACAAGCCTACTTATTTATTTGAAGGAGATGCCAAAAACAGCTACTCCACGGGAATATGCCCCGATTGGCATTGCATTACTCCGGTATCTCCAAAGGAGTGCCACATCCTTCAACAAGATCAACCACCAGACACTGACCAGTTTCGCGCTTATTATGCGCTCATTGGAGTGCCATAGGTAATGGAATCGATAAACGAACGATGGTGCGACATGATTGCCAAAGGGGCATCGTAAATGTTATTAGTGCATCGTAATAGTTAGTTAGTGATGAGAAACGCATAATAGGCGTGAAACCGGTCAGGGTCTTTTGGTTGGTCTCGATGAAGGATGTGGCGACTTCCACGGAGATACGGGAGTAATGTAACACCAGTCAGGGCACATTGCCCGTGGAGTAGTTGTTTCCGGCATCTTCTTCAACTAAATCAGTAGGATTGTCTTCCTCAAAGACAATAAAGGTCACTGCTATAATGCCATCTACGGAAAAACAGGTCGCTATCTGTTTGTCAATTAGACAATAATTGTCAGACGGATAGTAGCAAAAACCCAAAAAGGGCACTACGGTGTGTTTCTTACCACTACTAACACTCCCGATACCCCTTAGACAATCGTGTCGCAACATATTTGATTGATTCTCCCTATGGCACTCTGAATAGCGCATAATAAGCGCGAAACCGGTCAGTGTCTGTGGTTAGTATGTATGGTGGTTGGTCTCCATGAAAGATGTGGCGACCTCTATGGAGATGCGGAAGTAATGCAACGCCAGTCGGAGGACATTTCCCGTGGAGCTCGTGGACTGGTATCGCATTTCGCGTGGAGGTTTTCGGCATATCCTTCAAATAAATAAATAAATATTTATCAACTTTAAGATTTTCGCTGTATGGTATAATACGTATTAGTAGACTTGTTTAGTGTAGACAGTGCACGTTGTTTATTAAAATTTGTATACTTACAATTGGTTCAATTAACTTACTAAAAATCTCTATAACTTACCTAGATCTCTCAATGAAAAGAGCAGAAAAGTATTTACATTTAAAAATCTAAAATAATAGTTATTTACAAGTAATTGAATAAAAGTTGGATATGTCCTACCTATGAATATCTGCAGTATTGATGCTGTATAAACATATACATGGTGTTTCAAAAGCATGTGCCATAGCTTGTGGGAGATTTCTCACCTAAAGAGAAAAAAAGAAATTGTAACAAGAGAAAAAAATCAACATGGCTTCACTTTTGCTTCGTTTCTTAGATACAGGGTGTTAAAGTTTTTTTTTATATATTTACTCTTTTCAAATAAAATAAACGTTTGAATAAAATTTTGGTAAATGTGTTAGGCATTAAGTACCTTACTCAAAAAATTGGATTTACCTCTTGAAAAAAAAACCGAAAACTGAAAAATATCAAGAGAAAACTTTTATAAGGCATTTGTCCGTCTACACAAATGTGCTAGTAAGATGTATAAAATTTAGTAGCGTCCATATATTTTTTCAAAATTATTTCAATGACAGCCTTTACGCACGGCCCTGGTGAAGTTGACTACCATTAGTTAATGCCACATTTTTGTGTTAATGTACTATTGTAAGTAATTTTCAGAACCCAAATTTTATTGATATTGCTAAAATCGTTCCTTGATATTTTGAGAAAAATAAACAAATTAAAAAACTTTTACACCCTGTATCTAGGAAACAAAGTAAGAGCGGATCCATTTTGATATGAACTATTTGTCTTGTTTTTGGGTGAGGAATCTCCCCACAAGCTATGGCACATATTTTTTGAAACACTCTATATACATACGGTAATGTATAGTTTGTAGCTTGGTTTGAAGCTATATTTTCCAGATGTAGACAATATGTATATCACTTTCGTTTTATTATTGATATTGTTATTAGAATGAAACCGCCAAAAAATAGTGTCTTTTACCTTACGTCTTTTGTTGGTTTGTTTTACGTAATAAGGTTTTGAAACTAGTCGCAGGGACCAAACGCAGGCAAATTTTCAGTTATATATCTTTTTGTGTTGTTTATTAGCTTTTATATATTCGACTAATTATTTGGCATTATTATTTGGCATAAGAAACTAATTTTCAATCATCTCAACGGCTTTTTCGTTTTCCCCACCAGAGATCTAAAAAGATTTACTAGTCCAACTTAACGTTTGCTTGAAAATAGTTTATATTCTTCACTCTAAAGGAACTGTTCTATATTATACAAAAATTGCCTATTACAAATTGAAGCAGCATAATAAGTTACCTACCATTAATTCGTTATTTGTTTATGGTTAATATTATTTATTAACACTTCCGTTTATAATTGTGTTATGGTTTAACGGCCACAACATATGTAGCTTTATACTTTTTATATAAATTAATTGTTTCCGGTTTCTATCGAAGGCAAATATAATGGGGAAGCATTTTTAGGGTATACAAAATAAGGACGAAATGACCGTCTGTAAGGGGGCGATAAATTCTATCATTTATATACTTTTAAAAAAGACCAAAGACCTCGTAAATTTGTATCAAATCGAATTTAGTATTCAAATACTAATAAAGATAATAACAAAATATTTGTGTAGTGAATTGCATTATTTTATCGGTGACATGCTTCACATTAATGTTTATTACCTTAGATTTGGACTGAGGTAGAACATATTGGAAATAAATATGTGCTCAAACTATTACGACTATTATTACGTTATGTTTATAATACTGTTACACTCCTTAAGTTGATTTAAATTTTGCATTGAAAAAAAATAGTAACAGCTGTAATAGACTTTCTTGAATTGCAAGTTCACGTATGTTCGTTCATTCACACCGGGACGGGGGTGGGAAGAAACCGGTTAAGGATGAATAAAGATGAAAGAATTTAAAAGTGGTATCTTTTGTTTAAGTGACTAAACTTGACTAGCATGCAAGGTACTTGATCTTAGAAAGTATAATTCTTATAAACATATTCGTATTTTAAGGTATCAACTTTAAAAACATAAAATTGATAAAAGTTTCAATGAACTCATATTACTACAGATCTCAAAAAGTGAGGAAAAACAATTGAAATTTCTTCAAAATAGCAAATTTGACGTTGATAAATTGTGTTTTCAAGATATAGGAAAAAATGCCTCTCTATCTCTGGGGTAGAGAAGCATTTTAATTGCGAATTGTGACGTCATCATACATTTTTTTAAATTGCAACGCCCTGTATTTTAAACAGAAATGGAATCCCCACAATACAATGGTACAATGGTACCCTATATTAGGGGTTTGCTATTTACCGTTTACAAGATAAATGGTGTTTTTTGAAAAGAATACACGTTAAGCATACATATTTTGTTTTTATTTAAAATAATTTAAAAATTAAAAAATTAAACAAACAACACTTAACGAAATTGTTTAAAATTAATCATTCAATTATTGAATGTTTCATTTCAATTATTCAATTCAATTATTATTAATGTTCAAAAGGAATCATTAATTTTGAAATTATTGTAAATGAAGACAAAATGTGTATGCTTAATGTGTATTCTTCTCAAAAAACATCCTGTATCTTGTAACCGGTAAGTAACAAACCTTTAATATGGGGTACGATTGTACTGGGAAAAAAGTGCGGATTCCATTTCTGTTTAAAATACAGGCGTTGCAATTTAAAAAAATGTATGATGACGTCACAACTCTAAAACAAATTTTTTCATATCAGCACGTGTCTTTTTAAAAAACAAAATCGGCCCATCATGGCGGTTTTTGAAAAATTACCCTGTATAGAAGTCACCACAATTTATGGTGTGGTCTGGGGATGGTTGAATTAAGAGTATAGCAATTTTGCAAGTAATAAGGCCTTACCAGATGAATTTTGCAAACGATAAACATTTTCTCCAATTTTTAATTCTATTAAATTAATGCAAATAGTCTTCTTTTCCTTTCAGAATTCATTAATAAGAAAATTTTTTTTCACAAATACAATTTTATTTATTGATATTATTGAACAGTTAAGGTTAAAACTTAAACATTGGTAATGGATCTCGAAAGGAACAGAACTGTTATTTCTTATTAGATATAAAGGAAGTACTGTGACTACAAGAAGTTACTGATACCTTCAATTACAAAAGTTTATTGTACCTGCTTCATAGTAGTATTTCGTTATTAGGTAGTAGTTATACTATGATAACTACTACCTAATAACGAAATACTACTATTAGATAAATAGTAGTAGTGTGTTAAATAAATAAATATATAAAGTTTACCAGAATATAAGTATAGAAACTGTTACGGCCTATGCCGAACGAGCATATGCGTCTATAGAAAAGGACTGTATGAAATGTAAAACAAAATGAAAATGGAAATAGTATCGATAAACTTTCCAACTGGAAGTAGCGTCGTTGCACAGTGACGTCGGCGGTTAGAGAAAATGGGAGAAAGAAGGAGGGAAACTTTCCGACACTGTCATTAAAAATTAACTTAATATTGTAATCATACTGAAATATTTTTCAACTAGTTCACATGGCTATTCCAATTGGTCTCTAGTTCTACTATGCTCCAGCGCAACTTTCCTGCGTAAGTGAATGCGCAGAAATCGCCGTTTTGCAGTTTCAGGAAAAACTAGTAAACTAAATTTAAATTTAAGGTACGTCTCACCAGAAACGAATTGATCTTATAATGAAAAATATTATTTTAAGAATATATTGAGTAGAATAATATGAGAAATAAATTAATGTTTCCTAAAAAAATTATTTTCAAAGCACGAAATTAGAGATTAGTGTTCTTCAAACACAGAAGCTGTATAATAACATTTAAGTATTATTCTTTGCAGCTTTTATTGTGTTTACATCACCTGTAACATAATTTTAAAAAAACAGGAAAACAGAAATATTCAAAATAAAGATTGAAAGTGTGGTATCAAGGCAAACTTCTAAAGTTACAAGTCTCAAGTTATACCAAATAAACGGACCTTTTAGTTACATATCAGTATCTTGGTTAATTGCGAATTAAAAAAAAAATTATTTATAAGTTCTTCAGGCACTATTTGAGTAGAATGCAAAGATGGAAATACATTCTTAATAAGTTCATAAAACTTTTAGTTATGATAAAGTTGTTTTTTTATACCCTTTATAGTTTTATATTTCCAAAGGCTGCAGAAAGCTGGGAGGCCAGTAATAATATGTCATACCCTATATACTTTATTTCACAATAGCCTGCTGGGTTACCTGATCTAAGTAAATCATACTTTTATGCCCTTGAGCTTGAGGGGAATAGTGTTTAATGATAACGACAAATTATTTAGAGCAACTCAAATACAGTTTTGATATTGAGAAGCGACAATTTTGTCAATTTTGTCAGGTAACTGACACTGTTAGGTTTCAAATTTGTTTCCGAAAATATTTAAATCATAATATATAACGTCTAGATAAAACTTAAACCTATTTTCATTAATATTAAAGAAATCTCTGAATCGCACTATTGGTAAATCAATTTAGTTAAGAAATAAATTATTTACCTTTTATAGTGATTATAAATTTATAATAATTATAGGCTAAGAAAGGATGGGGGAGTAATCGTGCTAAGTACACATAATAGTAACATTTAATGGTTATTGTTATTAGCAAATGTCAACCAGTAACGGGCAGCAAGCAGCAAGTAGTTTTATATAATTTATGTACTATGCCTAACGAGAATAGTAACGTTATCCCCGCCCTTAATTTAAATAACCAAAGGTACACCTGCCTGAGCAAACGTAATTGCCTTCCTACAGGACACCATACATGCAGAACATCTCTTTCGAAATCCTCTCTTAATTTATAATTACAATTAAATATAAATACTATCGACATAGCACAATTATGATAATTATTATTATTATCCATGCTTTAAGCATTATGTATACTTCTCAGCTATTCGCTGGTTTATGTTTCTTGTGGGCAGGTTTATACCAAGTCTAACAATATATTATTTTTGATTTAGAAACGATATTATTGTAATATTGTATGTATGCAATATTATAGTGAAGAAAGAATAGGTGGAATTTTTGAACTTCTATGAATAGTTTCTAGTATGTACACCGTGTTCCACATAAAACGACCCACTATACTACCTGGAAATCTATAAAAGATGTAAAAAAAAGTTAAATACAAAAGTTTTTTTGATTTTCGAGATATTTTAAAATATAATACTTCCATGTATACAGTGTGCCCCAATTTTGCTGGGACGACATAAACTCTAAAAATTTAAATGGGACACCCTGTATTTTTGTCGATTTTTGGATTCTTTGTCAAAAATAAACTCGACTAACCTATTTAAACTATAGTTATGTGTTGAGGTTATGTGTGCGTTTTTGAAAAATCAAGGTATTTTTCAACAAGCTAGAAAAAAATTATCAAAAACTAAATTAGGCGTTTGGGTGGTAATTTCCACTTACAAAGCGTCAATGCATATACAGAATACAAAATTTTTGTTAACACTTATACATGGTGGACATACTACGAAATCAATATTGCAAGTTTATAACCTGAAGAAGTTGACTTTTTTAAATGAAACACCCATTATATAATTACTCTATGTTAAAGACAATGAAAATACCTATAATTCCATATATACATGTCCTATACATAAATGCAATGGTTACAGAGAACATCGCAATTTTATAGAAAACACAATGATTTCTGGTATAATGATATTGTAATACTGCATGCTCTCAAAAAACTAGGAGGCTATGGAATGAGTAATCTCCAATTTATTTGTGTTTATATAGTGGTAGTTGCATTCCTAAATGATTTTAAATTACAATACCTAACAATAGTTAGGTATTATAATTTACCAGAACAACCCAACAGAAACAACCGAACATTTTAAGTAACAGTAATATTATTAATAATTAATCACAGATCACAAGGAAGTTTAAAAAAACAAAACAATGAACAAGCCGTGCGAAATGCTGTTGCAAACATTCAAGTGCGATATACACTCTGTATAGCATAAAACGGACAATATGTCGAAAATAAATTATAATATATTATAAAATCATCTGTTGTTCATTGTTTTTTTGTTTTTTTTAAACTTCCTTGTAATCTATGATTAATTATTATGTAGTTTACTTAAAATATTTGTTTTTGTTGGTTTCTGCTGGTAAATTACAATAGATTACTTTTCCACCAGAATTTCAAATAATGTAAAATATTCAAATCTGTTAATTAACTAATTACATGAATGATCCTGTATACAGGGCGCCCTATTTCTTGACCCGTTGCATGGGTAACTTTTTTATTAGTAGAGATACAAAAACGCTTAAATGAGCAAATTAGTGCAGTTTCGTATTAGTAATTCTACGGTAAGGCGAAAAATTATATACGGGGGAAGGTTGAAAAGTTATTGACAAAAAACGAAAAATCCAACTTTTCTATTATCCCTCGTAGCTCGTTCATTTGAAGAGTTAGAGAAAAATGCTTCACATGTTTTTTGCAGTATTTTTCATGTAAAATGACATGCACTTGCTACTTTTTATATATCTCTTAAAATGGTTGAGAATCACAGTAAAATATATTTTTTTTAAATGTAATGGATAGGTGGCTGTGACATTAACCGAAAGTCCCCTTTTTTCTCTTTCAGATGATATAACATAGTCCATATTTTATCCTTACAAAAGTAATAATAATCGTTGTTTTTAAAGAAAGTTTATTGTCACATCAAGAATGCTATGGAAATAAAACAAAAAATAAGATTCCTGATATTTTTAAAAACGTCTAGTTGGCATTTAATTATTGACAGATCATAAGTGACATTTTTAGTTTTGTTAAGTAGTTTATTGTTTATTATTAATACTGCATACAAAATAATAGTGTTGCAAATATGTACACCAACGAAGAGAAAAATGATATGCTATTTTGTTATTATAACCAAAATCGAGATGCACAAGCTGCAGCGAATCTTTATTTTGAAACTTACATGGAACGAAGACAACCCCATCATAGAATGTTTAGACAGCTGGAAAATAATATACGATTATACGGTTCTTTTTCAAAGCCTAAGGATGAAAGAAACTTCAATGAAGACACTGAAATAAATGTTTTGGCTTATGTAAATTTTAAACCTGATTCTTCAACTGCAGAAATTGCACATCACTGCAACACTTCCAAGGAAACTGTAAGAGGTATTTTAAAAGGTAACAATTTAAAGCCTTATCATTATTCCATATGCAATACTTTATATCCAGCCGATAATCAAATAAGGATGACATTTTGTCGATGGTACATTTCAAAATGCGAAGAGGATCTAGACTTCTGGAAAAAGATTTTATTCAGTGATGAAAGTAGATTTACCAACAATGGTATTTTTAACCGCCATAATAACATAATGTGGTGCCGAGAAAATCCACATCTTGTTTCTGAAGGAAGAAATCAACGTCAATTTGGGATAAATGTGTGGTGTGGAATTTTTTGTGTCAAAATTATTGGCCCATATTTGTACGAAGATAATTTGAATGCGAATAATTACCTTCATTTTCTAAGGAATACTCTAACAGAGGAATATTTAAATGAATTACCACTTCATATTTTTAGAAATCTTAAATACTTCCAACACGATGGAGCACCTGCGCATAATTCCCGCGAGGTAAAACAATATTTACATGAACAGTTTGATAATGTTATAGGAAATAGAATGGATATCGACTGGCCAGCGCGAACATCTGATTTGACCCCCTTAGATTTCTTTCTTTGGGGGTTATTGAAAGATAAAGTTTATGTGACAGCTCCTCTAGATATAGAGGATCTAAAAGTCAGGATTCAAGATGCAATTAGAAGCATACATGGACATACAATAAATAATGTTTTAAGAAGTATCCAGAAACGTTGCTTACTATGTATCCAACAGGATGGTGGTCATTTCGAACATTTACTTCAATATAATTAATTAATTAATAATTTCTGTTCTCAAAACATTCTTTTGTTCCATAATCCATAGCATTCTTGATGTGACAATAAACTTTCTTTAAAAACAACGATTATTATTACTTTTGTAAGGATAAAATATGGACTATGTTATATCATCTGAAAGAGAAAAAAGGGGACTTTCGGTTAATGTCACAGCCACCTATCCATTACATTAAAAAAAAATATATTTTACTGTGATTCTCAACCATTTTAAGAGATATATAAAAAGTAGCAAGTGCATGTCATTTTACATGAAAAATACTGCAAAAAACATGTGAAGCATTTTTCTCTAACTCTTCAAATGAACGAGCTACGAGGGATAATAGAAAAGTTGGATTTTTCGTTTTTTGTCAATAACTTTTCAACCTTCCCCCGTATATAATTTTTCGCCTTACCGTAGAATTACTAATACGAAACTGCACTAATTTGCTCATTTAAGCGTTTTTGTATCTCTACTAATAAAAAAGTTACCCATGCAACGGGTCAAGAAATAGGGCGCCCTGTATATGAATATAATCAATTCCAAAAACAGATGAGCGAGTCATGTGTCTGTGTTGTAGTCATTCAAGTATCTTGCTCACGGCATACACAATATTTTGGATAATTAATTACCAATAAATTAAACAACTTCCTCTAAAAGCTGGTAGTTCCCACTATTTTTGCAGCATTACAACTTTCACAGTCTCGCAACGGAAATGGAGCTGTTCTAAAAAAAAAACATGCACTAAACACCACAGTTTGTTAAACCCTAACAGGTTCTAAATTAGCTTTTACTGGGCATAACGGTATCCTTGCTACAAAATACGGAGGTCGTCTGTGTTTTTATATGATTAGTTCAAATACGTAAAAGTATGGTAGTTAAAGTAGTATGCACATGGTCGGTAGGTTTCGAAATTGTATAATTGTATAATTTCTTGAATAATATTTAACACTTAAATTAATACACAATGTTTTGGTCTTGCTAATAATTTTTTTTATCTATCAATTAGTTCCTATCAGTCAATGCGCATTGATAAATATAGATTATTAATACATTCACTAGATATATTTTGACTAAAATTGGATAAACCTGTTAAAATAAGCAAAATAGAGAAAACAAATTCTCATGAAATATTAATATCTATATTATATAAATGTACTTGCCTGTCTTTTCCAAACAATATGGAAATATAGCATATCTTCAGGGAGAGCGGAAACCACCCCCAACTGTTTTTTCAAATACGACACTACGGCGTATGACCCCTCATTGGAAAGTTGAATCCACCGTCACATTTTATATTTGTCATAATCAAGAGGTTGAGGTTGCATAATATTAAAATATAATTATTAATTTTAATTACTTTTCAACTTAACAATGTGCACCATTCACTTATTGGCAACATTCTAATGTCTGATAGGTTTTCGTCCCTTACCTTACGTAACATTTCCGGTGATATTGCCCAGGTTTCATCTCTTATTCTTTCCTTCAGCTCATCATGTTTGTTTTTTGAATGTAAACCTTACTTTTGAGTTACTTATTACGGTGTTACTGTTCGCCAATATCTAGACAGAATTTTCCTCAGTAGGTGAAATATTGGTACCATTGAGTGGCCAGCAATGTATCCAGTTCTTACATCGTTGGATTTATTTTTGTGGGGACATCTCAAAAGTAAGGTTTACATTCAAAAACCAAACAAATGATGATTCATGACATGATAAGAAGGAATTTGTTGGAAACAGTTATGTTAAACATGTAGATATCGTTAATTTGAAATACATATAAAAATATTCCCATATATGTACTAAATTAAGAATATTTAAATAAGATATCACAGTCACAGCTGTTTATTGAAATATAAAATTCGTCAAGAATTTCTGCAAACAGATATACCGGGATATCAAAAATTATCTTGGTCAAGGGTGGTTGTGGAATGTAAAACGTGTGTCTTACTTTAAATTTGAAATAATTATGTCACTGTCACACTGACATCATCAATAACCTACAAATTTCATACCTATTTATTTCAGTTGTAAAACAATAATGAACTACAAATTATGAAATAACGGTTTTAGTAACAAGAAAAACTAAATTACAGTAATTGTTGGAAATGTCCCCCGTTTTGTTCGATGCACAAGTTGACCCGCCTCCTCATGCTGTGAAAAGCGTTTTGCAGCATTTCTGGCGTTGTGGTTGCACATTGCTGAACAATTCTTTGTTGCAGTTCTTGCAAATTATTTACCGGAGTTGCGAAAATCTTGTTTTTTAAGTAAGGAAATATAAAATAGTTCATAATTGTCAAACAAGGTGATCTCGGAGGAAACTCAACTTCTGTATGCAAACTTATCAGCCGGTCATCAAAAAACTCGCGGAGGAAAGCAATATTTTCTCGTGTAGTATGTGCTGTTGCACCGTCATGCTGGAAATAACTGTACCGAAGTTTATCATCGTTTAACTGTTGCACAAATTCAGCCAAAAAGTTGTGTCTGTACCTTTCTGCGTTGACGGTGAAATAAAAAAAAATTGGCCCAATTATTCTTCTGCGAGAAACTGCCATCCAAACACCATTTTTTTGAGCATGTAGTGGAACCACGCTTCGTCAGAAAAAAAAGTTAAGTCCAAAAGATCGTCATTCATTAAATTATTGACAAACTAATGGCAGTAAGCAAGGCGTCTGGGGTGGTCTGCGGGCAGAAGAGCTTGATGTGCTTGCATCTTATATGGATGCATATTCAAGTCTTTCTTTAAAATCTTATGACATGTTCCATAAGAAAGTCCAATTTCCTGAGAAAGACGTTTGAAAGGTTTTGCAGGCTCCTCTTCCATACGTTGACGAATGTCATTGACAACTTCTTCTTTACGAACTCTTGGTCTACTAGCACCATTTTTATGAGTCACACAACCAGTTTCGCGAAACACTTCAACACAATTTGTAAGGCAGGCACAAAAATTGTCCGGTAATATTGCCACATTTGGGAAGTGCTCTCGAAAATTGTCCAAACACAAACGTTGACTGTATTGCCAATTTCCATTAACTAGCGCACCCGTTCGAAAATAGGCTTCAATTATGAAAATTTTGTGCTGTGTGGTAAGAGGCATGATTCAAAAACTGGATTAGAAAATTTCAGCACAATGACTTGACAGATTCTGACACAACAAAACATATTCAAAAATTTAAAGTAAGACACACGTTTTACATTCCACAACCACCCTTGACCAAAATAATTTTCGATATCCCGGTATCTCTAAGCGTTGACTTCAGAGATGAATCAAAATATCTACTCTTCATTCTAATAACATAGATTAACTTCTAAAGTCAGATATTTATGTGGGAGATGGTACGGACAATATCATTCTGTAGGTAGGATTGGCGCCCAGGAACACCAGGTTGCTAACCCATAACCACCATTTAGCGCAGGCATCAGGGAAACCTCAGTAGATTAGAAAAAAGTCAAACACACGCTCATGTTAATTTATCATATTACCACCACAATATTATTCAAATACTGGCTTATATGAAGAGATGGTTGCGAACCCATCTCTCCATATAAGCTTTATATACCTACCAGTCACAATTTTTGTCAGATACGCGTGGGAATGATCTCGCTACATTTGGTAACTAAACCAGTTTTCTAAAAATAAGGATATGTGGGTATACTATTAATTATATTTTTATTATACATTATCGGTGGTAGCGAAACCTACTATGGTTTCTATTGGAACCGCGATTGTATAGGTGGGTAAATTATTCAATGAGTTCAAATCTCACTATAGCAGTAGAAATTTAGTGACCCACCAAAGTTAAAAGCGCCGATTTATCAGTTTGAGTATTCATTTAGAGATTTAGACTAATTCACTGAAACTAAACATAAACTACTTAACGTTTAACGTTGAGAACATTTGTTCAGTGAAACTGAACAGTAATTTTATGCTTTGAGTCAAAGAAGAAACAGAGGTTCTATACTCTAAACTCTAAAGTGAGAACGGAACGTTTTATAAATTTTAAAACCTCTTCAGACCACAAAAAGCACAGATTACAAAGACATTAAACAAAAACTTCGTTCGATTTATCTGTCATATTATTTTAGAAATAATATAAATATTTTATTATTTTGTAGCAAGTTTCTTGAATGATATTTAACTTAACACTTCAGTGGACTTCAGCAGTGAACTTTCCAAGTCCACTGCTGAACATTCTTCATGGAACTTGAATAGACAATAAAACAGAATAACTAAACACTACTAATAAACCTTTTTGAAAAGGCGTTTAAATTGGGAAGAGACGTAGGAAACTGGACGATAATGCGCCTACACATAGAAGCAAGGCTCGGGGCGGTCCCCGCTTGGAGGAAAGATAGCTTAGAAAGTTTGTCGATTCGGCGATGGAATTTAGATAGCTTAGAAAGTATATCTCGGAGGACATAGCTTAGAAAGTTTGTTGATTCGGCGATGGAATTTAGAGCAAGACAGACTCGACGCGTTTTAATATACAGGGTGTCCACCTAGTGCGCGTAAGTCCAATATCTGGGTTAATAAAAGAGATAACTTAATTTTTTTTTCTACAGGGTTGTCTAATATCCCGAGCTGCACAAAATGAAAATATATTTACATATTCAGGGTGTTCAGTTTTTCCTGGACAGGTACCAACTTCGTTTTTCTAAATGGAAATATATATTTTTTATTGCTTTTTCGAACTAAACCCTTGATTTTAGTAGGACTTTCATCAGCCTTCCCTATACCTAACTTAAACTGTTTTTGAAATATTGACGGGTGAATATTGACATTTTTGCAACTTTGACACCCTGTAAAATCTAAACGGTTTGAGATCAAGCAAAACGGTTTGCACATTCCTATCTTAACTTTTCATAAGCTATCGTTTGGTACTAATTTCAGAATTATCCAAAAATTTAAAATTTTCTGAAAATTTTGAAAATTTTTAATTCCTGGATAAATTTGAAATTAGTACCAAACGATAGCTTATGAAAAGTTAAGATAGGAATGTGCAAACCGTTTTGCTTGATCTCAAACCGTTTAGATTTTACAGGGTGTCAAAGTTGCAAAAATGTCAATATTCACCCGTCAATATTTCAAAAACAGTTTAAGTTAGGTATAGGGAAGGCTGATGAAAGTCCTACTAAAATCAAGGGTTTAGTTCGAAAAAGCAATAAAAAATATATATTTCCATTTAGAAAAACGAAGTTGGTACCTGTCCAGGAAAAACTGAACACCCTGAATATGTAAATATATTTTCATTTTGTGCAGCTCGGGATATTAGACAACCCTGTAGAAAAAAAAATTAAGTTATCTCTTTTATTAACCCAGATATTGGACTTACGCGCACTAGGTGGACACCCTGTATATGGATATTTTCAACTTCATGAGTCTTATCCGAACAATTAATATAATTGATTTAAATTTATATGCAAATTGAACCAAAATAATATATTTACAATGGAATCAAGAATATGGAATCTTAAATGGAGTAAATAATCCCTTAATTCTATTTTTTATGAAAAAAATATTATTTTAGTCAAAGTGATTTATATTTGAAACAAGCAATAACTGAAACAGATTATTAAGCAAAGAGAAAATTAATATTAAAATGTTTTTATGGACCTATTCAAACAGGCCATTGCTTTGATGGAATGCAGATTTTTTTTCGTTCAAGAAAACGTTTTAATCGGTGTATCTATATTTTTTTTAATATGCTTTTTTAATATAATTTTCTCCCAAGAGGTTACATAATGAGTAATAATCTAATCTATCAATTATTTTTTATTAATTTTTCAGACCGAATCTATGAATAAAATGTTTAATGAATGAAGACATAAATGCAATGTCAATTACCTACAGCCCACTCAGGTCCGTCTAAAATCGATGTCAAGAACTTGTTTAAGAGATGAGGCTAGCCGGAATCATTTATTTACCCACGCGAGTTTATTTCTACATAGGTGTTAATATAACCACCACAAACCTTTAAGGTTACCTACTCTGTGAAAGTTGTTTTTAATACGTTTAGCAGAAATTACCGTACTAGTATAGACCAAAGTACCAGTAATGTTAATGTCTGGTATGCGTCCTTGGGAGTTTGTTGTTAGTATTTCAAGAAATTCTTAAAATATTTTAGGCATTTCTTATTAGTTTTGATTAGATGTAGCTCTTCTAAAACTATCCATCTAAAAAATGTAGCAGAACTGCAGACACAATTCAAATTCTTTCTAAATAAATTCAGTAATTACTATTACTTAACGAAAAAAAATTTCAAATTTAGTCTAATTTATGCTTTAAGAAGTACAGAGTCAATTGCAGAACCTTTATATTTTCCCAAAAATAGATCAGTATATCATTATATTCAGAATCTTGAGAAATATTTTAAGCACTTAGTGTTGGTTCTTTCAGGTACTATTTCTTTTTCTGCTGATCTTTTTATTCTGTAATTACTTTTTCAAATATCTTGGCGTTCCATTCACTGACCCCAAGATTCGTTGATCTGCAATGATATTAAGATAATTGGAAAGTGTTAAATTAAAAAAAAACTTAAGTTTCTCTAAACAGAGCACGGTAAATGTTAGATTATAATTGACTTCATCTTTAGAATCATTGACATATGCATAAATAACTAATGAATTTTACATCAAAAGTTTTAAACTGCGTCTCAATCAGTTAACATTAACCAAAGAAATGTCTGCAAGAAAGTGAAATCTGATTTTTAAGTATTTTACTGTATAATTTAACGCAGTAGTTTAATGAAGAAAGTAAGAGGTTATACGCCTTGTATTTTTGATAGTTACCTACTCCATACAAATTAAATGATATACTTCATAATAACGGTTCATCGCATTACTTGTTTAAGAATAAGGCAATCGATGTACGAGTCGATGTATCAATGGGGTAGTCCAACTAATCCTAAGAAATGTCCAGTAGTTTAAGGGGAAAATGACGTCACCGACTGTTTGAGTTTTATGATTTATTAAAGTATTCTGCGTTAATTAAAATTTACGTTGTGCTGATAAGTAGGTACTACTTTAATATTATGAAAATTCTTTCATATTCTATCTATAGATATATTTCACTAACAATTTTTAAATGTCTTTATCTTAATAAATTTACTCCATATAAGGAGTTAAGACCGTATGTGTATATAATACATCAAAGTACCAGTAAAATTAAATTTAAATAAAAAATTCAGTTCTCAAACATATTAGAGTTCCACCTGTGAACGCATTTTATTCAGTGGTAATTGCTATTTAATGTAAACAACTTTGTTCATTTTAATTGTAACTAATCGATGTTCAATAACAACAAAGTACTTCAATAATTGTTGCTGGGCGTAAAATACCCTTTATAAATAAAAAAACCCTTTATTTTCTGGTATCACATCAGTAATTCTATAAATTTGTACGGGGTACGTGTATGTTTTTCTATTTTATATGTTAATTCAACAGTCTATATTAAAAGATATTTTCTGTGCGATGTACGTTGATAATTTAGTTTTGATTATTTCTGATAGATTTGACTCTATATACATACTTCAATGTTGCAAAAAACATAGTTATGAAGATTTAATACAGATTAACAAAGTTGTGATAAATTACAGGTTCTATAAGATCAAAATTGTGTCATATTTGTAAAGTTCATATTGATAAATGTTTTGTATCTATACACGCTTAATTTATTATAATTAATGAGAATTTCATCTCTTTGTAGTAGTTTATTGATAGTAGTTTTATGATTTTCATCAATTTTTAAATATAATGATATTAATTGTCTATTATTTATTAAATAGATACGTTTTGTTATTCCTCAGGTAAAATATAACTGAGTATACACAATAATATCGCAACATATAAAGTGCTTTCGAAAAGTAACGAATAAATTCATTATTTTAGAAATTGAGAAGTTTTCGAAAAAATCCCCTGACACGTTGATTTTGTTTTTAAAAAAGCCACTTTTTGACATACGACCCATATTTGTGACGTCATCGTTGTTCGAGATATGACGTTATCGACAATTTTTTTAAATAGCAACTCCCAATTTTGACCACGCCATTTAAAAGAACGTATCATTCTACATACGCATCATGAAAATTATGGCGTTACATAACAAAAATTTCAAGAAAATAATGTTTGAAGATGTTAAAATTTAATTTTCACAATACTGACAATGATAATGATTATGTAAAAAATCGACTAAATTAAATGTTCAAATTGTGCACCGTTGGCTGCCTGAGAGTAGCCAAGACTATTAATAAATTCTTTTCGGACATTATCTATAACTTCAGGAGGTATACGATGTATCTCGTGACGAATTCTTGCTTTTAAATCTTCTAAATTAACCGGTCTAGTAACGTATACTTTGCTTTTTAAGTATCCCCACAAGAAATAATCCAGGGGTGTCAAATCAGGCGATCTGGCTGGCCACTCAACATGTAAATTTTTGTTATGTAACACCATAATTTTTCATGATACGTATGTAGAATGATACGCTCTTTCAAATGGCGTGGTCAAAATTGGGGGTTGCTATTTAAAAAAATTGTCGATGACGTCATATCTCGAACAACGATGACGTCACAAATATGGGTCGTATGTCAAAAAGTGCCTTTTTTAAAAACAAAATCGACGTGTCAGGGGATTTTTTCGAAAACTTCTCAATTTTTAAAATAATGAATTTATTCGTTACTTTTCGAAAGCACTGTATATACTGAGTATACACAATAATAATATATTTCCATAAAAAAATGTTTCAGAAAAATGGGAATATGTATATTTTGTTTATACATGGACTATACCGGCACATCACTACCTATATATTTTAAAAATAAGACTTAAGAGTCCATTCAATAGGTCGAAATAAGCGCTAAATCGGCGTTCGGCTCGTGTCTAATTATAAAAAAACTATAGAAGATAGCGACTTTTAGTAAAAAAGTATTGAAAGATAAGACTTTAATCTAAGTCCCTATAGTAGTAATTTTTGGTATTTCTTTTTATTTTTAAAATTCCAGGCAAACAATCTTGTACTAAAATAGCGTATTTTCAAAAATTATTTTCTCTAAAATACATGTATTAAACAAAAATTTGCTACTATAGGGACCTAGTTTATCTTTTGATCTTTCCGGTGATATATAATTTATAATATTAAAAAGAAATTTTGTTGCAATTATAAGACAAATCCGGTACCCTTGCAATGAGGGCTAACTTTATTTCCATGTGCCTTTTTACTTCGGCTTTATGTGCACCTCCGAAATGTTAACAATTCGATAGTTGGAATATATAAGTCTCCACCCATCGGCCACCCATCCTCTCAATCCGACCCAACATTCATGCCTGTCAAATCTACAGAGAATGGACCCTTAATTATTGTGAAATAATGAACATGATTAAAGGTTATCTCTTACAGTAACTCGATAAAGACGATATTTTTTTACTAAACGATTTCATGCTCTACTATGTCTGAGACATGTTACATGTTTATCCAAAAAACATATATTTTCTCAAATTTGGTTGTATTTATAAACAAGGTACCAAAATTGATGGAGCTTGCAATGTTATCAGAAACATCTAATTTTGTTTTATCAGAGACTTATACATCTAATAAGTCTCTGGTTTTATGATCGCACATACGAGAAAAGGGGCTACCAGGAGCAAATATAATCTACCACCACCAAGTCTACTTTCTATTTTGGTAATATACCAATTTTAACTAACCCGTCTGTTAAGTAATAGCTTGTGGTAGGTTGATTAGTTATTGAAACACAGCCAACAAAAGCACTAGTTTTTACGACTTTACTACATAATTCAAGGTCGGAAAATGTAGACGAACTGGGAAAAAATGTAAACATACACTATTATAAAATAATTTTAAACAAATATTCCGTATGAGGTTTTTAAAAGGTTTGCAAAAGTAAAAGAGGAATCACAGATTAATAATTTATTAATTCAAACTTTAAAGCACTTTTTTAGAAGCTTACACACTACTGTTTCAAAGAGTTATTTCTTGTAACATTAAATTTACATTTTTCAGTTCTTAAATGTATAAATTATAAGGTAGTATGGTTCTTTAGTAGTAGTATGGTAATATAAGGTACTGTTTGTAATTCCCTTTCTCTTGGGAAGATAAGCATGGGACCGGAAATACGTTGGCTAAGGGGGTTATTTACAAATAGAGGGTGGCAAATGCTATGCTAGTGTAATCGTTTCCTTAGAACTAAGAGACAAAGAAAACATATGTCTTTTAATGCTGTAGTAAAAAATGTTCGTATATAGTCATAAGGAAAACAATGAATAATTGAGATAATTGAGTGTGGCAAGTATTTACAGTTGAATAGGAAATATGGTCAAAATTTAGTCATTAATTTTTTTCCAAACCACCCAATCTAGATATTTTCAATATATATTATTAATATTATATAATTTATATAATTATAGAATATTTTTTCTTGTAATTACTTCAGTTGGGAAATGTGTAAATTTAAAAAGAGTAAATTAATTTTAGAACACTTTTTTGTATTTGTGCATTTGTAGTAAATAATTATTTTTAAGTATAGGCATAAGAAACAAGTTAACATGTCTTTTCAATAAATAACATTAATTATTCCTTTCCGTACTTCAATTAAGATTGTTGATGCATTCGTGAACTGTTTATATAATGAAAATATAATTAATGGATCTGATATCTCATTTTCATTCGCATTTGAATAACAAATAATTAAATTGAACTCACCGTTCCACTGTCACTGTTTCTAAGAAATTTGTTACATATAAACTGTATTACATGGTAAAAATAATTTACATTTTTTACTTATTATGCAATCACTATTTTCCCAAAAAGAATCCTGTTACTACTGAACTATGCCAATAGTACGCAAGTAGGTAATAATAATCAAATACAACTTTTTTAGTATGCTATAACCTTTTCACAAACACCGTAGCCCAATTAATATGTGTTTTTTTCTTTCAAGTTTTGCAATATTTCATAATAAATTCATATGAATACAAACACTAAATCGACGTACCGTCTAGAACTTACCTATAATAATAGCGGTGTCGCAAATTTTCAAGTAATTTTCATTTAGTTTAGGCATTCGCATTTGCGTTCTTAGAGAAGGGAATAAACAATGCCACTGTTTATAATTACCTTAACAAAACCAATGCATACAAATAAAATGCAGTTTGAAGGAATATCAAATATTACAGGTGGTGCAATCCCAAAAGAAACAAACTATGAATCGTCAAAATACATCACAAATAAGTTACAGACATTATCTTGAAGGAATATCATTTAATTCATTTTAGTTTATTTTGTGATTACATCAGCAGTAAAATAATAAAAAATAGGATTCCTAGAAATAAAGATTGAAAGTGTAGTATCAAGGCAAACTTCTAAAGTTAGATTTTTTTTTTAACTCTTATTAAATTGGGTTAATTTGTCAAATACTTGTTTTTATTCCATATTACATAGTGGTTTCTTGGGGCAAACTTTAGTAGTTTGCCTTCAACACACTTTTAGTCATTATTTTAAATACTTCCGGTTTCCTGTTATTTATTGTAATACAGGTGGTGTAATCCCAAAATAAACTATATGCAATGCATCATACAGCTGCATCACAAGTAAGTTACAGATATTAATATAAATGGGAGCAAAATTAACTTTAATTTTTAAAGTACAACAATGTAGTTTTCAGAGGAGTATAATGTACTTATTATTTCTGTTTAGAGTAATTTTTTCTCTCCAGTTTAAAATAAGTAATTCATGTTTCTATTATGTTATTTGTTATAAAGAGTTACACAACTTTCTTGTGGAAATAAGTTGACCTTCACCTTAAAAAAATAATGAATAAAGTCGCTGTAACGAAGCGGAAATGCATATTAATGTATTTAAAAATTATTTTATATAACACACCGGCGCCTAGTTGTTTCATATAATTTTAATTAATGATAATAAAATAAGTTAGTAGGTATACAAATATGAAGAAATGTACGGCTTGTTAAATTTGTTGTGAACTATAATGCTAGGTTACGTAAATGATGTCAAACATCATAGAACATTTAGGAAATGGAATTTTAACGATATAGTCAACGCCACGAACAATTTTGAATATAATACATATAGTAGTAAATTCATTTAACTACCACTCCAATTATTTACAAATCAAATCCTAGAAATTGTCATTGGGTTATTCTTTTTTTGTATTACTTATAATGTACATAATGTTTCCTTCTTTCTTCAGTAAAGTATCCTTTCTGTCTGTCTGTCTGTCTCTTTTTCTCTCTCTTTCTCTCTCTGTTTCTCTCTTCTCTATAATTTTCCACTACGAAATAATGTTACGGAAGTCAGAGACTTCTGTGAGAAAGGGAGCGGCTTATTATTATTTTTCGGGCCCATATAGGGTGACTGATTGAGAATAGACGCTCCCTCTATCTGCATTATCATTTTAGCTACAAATCTAGGAAGAAAATGAGAGCAATGTATTTGTCCCCAATTGTTGTGTGTTATTAATTGTAGATGGTGTTTAGAAATAGACGGTCCGCGACGATAGGCATATTTTTATAAACGGAACATCCTGTATGTCTTACAAAAATATGTATCTCCTTCTTTTTAATTCAAACGTATTCAATGTATCTTTGGATATATCTCTAATCGTTTTCGAGTTACAATTTATATGTTTGCCACAACACAAGAAAATACTGGAAAATAAGAAGGAAGATGCATAAGTCAGAAGAGAATCTGCGCTGATTTGTAGGTTCAGAACCAATCGGTACTATATACATCGGTACTTGGTTACCTGAATAGCTGATTTAAAACAAGCCACATAAATGGTCACAGCACTGTAAATCCTGATTAACTGTACACTGTAGGTGGAAAAACATCTTCACAATATAAATATATCCGGCGGAATAGGACAGTGGCTCGCGCCTGTAGCATTTCTATTTTGGAAAATGTCAACTGAATTTGGGAGTGCTTAGTAGACCAAAAAATGTATTTAAGGGGATATGAAAGTTACTCAAATACTTACGATGAAACCGGACTCTACCCAATTTTTTAAGCTAAATCATTGTATATTTTTGCATATTTAAATTCACCGTGATTCTACGGGTACCATTATTTTCTATTTTTGAAAATTGAATGTTAAAATTTTAAACTTTTGTTCAATCCATTCTCTATCTAAATAAATCAGTTAAAAAAAATATGTTTTACTTTTATTTTATTTTATTTTATTTTATTTTATTTTCAATTACACTGTTCTACAGGTATAAACCCAACTACAGAACAGGAGGGTAAGTGATAAAAAAAATGCATATACGTACATACATAGGTATAAGAAATACAAAGTAAGAATACATGAACAAATGAAAGACCTAAAGTAAGTAGCAAAGAAGAAAAAAAAGAAAGACGGAGGCAGAAATATGAAATAAAAAAAAAGAAAAGAAAAGTAACCAAACTAGCTGAGATAAATAGACTTAAGATTACTGCGCCTACATGCAAATATATCTATTTTGTCTTTCAGCAAATTGCAGTTAGTACACATTGTGTATATAGGAGAATGTTTTAGTACATTAGTACGTGGTGTAGGTAAATAGAAGGTTACATTTTCCCGAGAGCAGACCCTCGGGCAAAGAAAGTCCAATTTTTCTAGTATCATTTGACAATCAATTTTATTTTTGATAACATTATATAAAAATGCCTGTGACTGATATTCACGTCTTTGAAGAAGACTAGTCATGGAGTGTTTTGTGAGCAGTACACTGTGTGGATAGCCGATAGGTGGATATACACCATCAGATTTAAAACTCAATAACTTGAGACATCTACGCTGAACAGATTCTATACTGTCGATGTGCACATTGTAGTGTGGATACCATACAAGCGCGGCGTACTCAAGCTTAGGCCTTACAAAGCAGTTAAATAACAGTTTTGTTATATATGGGTTAGTAAAGTCTCGACTATAACGAGCAATGAATCCATATGTCTTGTTAGCGTCAGAAACGATAGATTCCATGTGATTAATAAACGAGAGTTTACTATCAAAAATTACGCCAAGATCACGAAACGTCCTAGGACGGTCCAATGAAATGCCTTCCAACCTATAGTCAAATGTTAGAACCGATGATTTCAATGTTAGAGAGAGAACGTTACACTTTTGAGCATTAAGTGGTAAATTATTTAGCTGACACCAGTTGGCCACTTTATTTAAATTGTGTTGAATGCGTTCACAATCATTAACACTATTTACTGTGGTAAATAATTTCATATCATCTGCATAAAGGAGATAATTTACATCCAAGTCATCGCCGATGTCATTAATAAAGATATTGAATAACAAAGGTCCGAGTACAGAACCTTGGGGTACGCCTGACGTTGCAAGATATTCCACAGACTTAAAACCACTGAATATCACAAACTGCTTTCTATTAGCTAAATATGACTTGAACAGATTTACAAGTGAGTTAGAAAGTCCAAACTGGTTAAGTTTCCGAAGTAAAATTCCATGGTCAAGTCTGTCGAATGCCTTGGAGAAGTCTGTATAGACTATGTCGGTTTGAGCTTGCTTGTCAATAGATTCGGCAATGAATTGTGTAACGCAGACTAAATTTGTTGTAGTTGACCGTCCTTTCATGAAGCCGTGTTGAAATACTGTAATATTACTATGGACACTGTGATAAATGTATTTATGGAGTAAAAATTCAAAGGTTTTTGAAAAATTGCATGGTATTGAGACAGGACGAAAGTTCTCTATATCACATTTATCTCCTTTTTTATGAATGGGACACACCTTGGATAATTTCCAGATATCCGGAAACGTGCATGTTTTCAAGCATAAATTGAATAAAATTTTCACGGGAAATGCAAGAACTTGAGCACAATCTCTGAGAATAAATTCCGGCACCGCATCAGGTCCAGTCGTCATTTTCGGTTTAGTTCGCTTAAGGGCAGTAAGAACTTTATTTTCTTCAAACTCATTTATATTTACATGTAACCGATCAATGGGTGTCGGTACACCACCATCTGCATGTACACTTGAAGACTGAGTAAAAGACTTACTGAAAAAATCTGCATAGGAGTTCGAAATAGCATTGGGATTGTTAATATTCTGCTCGTTGTAATTCATGTTGTTAGGAGTGGTAGTAGGACCTGCTCGGTTTTTAACAAATGCCCAAAATTTTTGTGGATCGTTCTTAATACTGCTTTCAATAGAATGCATATAAGTTTTGTAGGCTTTATCAATATCCCGCTTCACTTTAGCTCTAAGACCTATAAATTCTTGAAATGCTATGACATCATTGTTATATTTATATGCGCGTAACATTTTGGATTTGATCTTAATATCTCTTATAATCTGAGAGTTAAACCATGGAGGATAATTATTTTTATGATTAAAGGCGAATCAAATTAGGCGAATTAGTACGCAAACATCAAATGTACTATAAAGTTTCTCATAAAAATAGGTGCAGGCATCCTCAACGTTGGTATATGAAGGTAAAAGACTCCAATCAATGTTAGCTATCGATTCGTAAAGCCTAAAGAAGTTGGCTTTTCTAAAATTGTAAGAATTAATACGGTTAATAGGCAACTTATGCCTAAAGTAAGTACTGGACTTGAATTTAAAAGAAATTTGTAGCGATGGATGATGCCTATCCTCACCCACCAATGGTTCCACTGCCCTCTCAACTAAGCAGGTTTTGTTATAAAGAACCAAGTCAAGAATTCGATCGAGGTGGTTCGAAACGAGGTTGTACTGAGACAAAGTTAACACATTCAAGAAGTTACTGAGTAATCTGGTTTGATTATTATGACGGCAATCGCGTAAATAAGATGAATAATCACTTATATTGAAATCACCAACAATCAGTACATCATTCTTATATTCGTATAAAAAATCTAAATATTCGATTGCCTCGAATAAAAATTCATAATCTCTAAGTCCTGTATTTGGAGGAACGTAAATGTTAATAATGACTAAGGAATGGGAGATAGACGTAAACTATATCAATTAGAGGTATGTTATCAAACGCTGGGGTGTTTAAGTTAAATGAAACAGACGCAAAGTTATTATTCACAGCAATTAAAACTCCTCCACCCCTTGAACAATTATGACATGAGAAGTTTCTGTCAGAACGATAAATATTAGCAAAATTGGTAGTAAAAAATTCATTACTGTCAATAGACGGATCTTTCGGTTAGTGCAACGGCCGAGTAGTTAACTTGGGATAAAGAAATTAACATTTCAGGTGCTTTATTTCTTAAACTGCGAGTGTTTTGATAGTAAACTACAAAGCTATCATCTTCTCCGTCATTGGAAGTATCGCAATCAAAGGTGGGAGAATGCAAACAGGAGGTAGTGGTAACAGTATCTACAATAGGTGCAGAATCATTATTAATGAAATGGTGATGGTAAACTGATTGCTATTGTATATTTAACAAAATATCATGCCTTAGCTTGTCACGCGCACGGTTGTATGCATCGCATTTATCCAACTCCCAAACCGCATGGGTGGTAGATACCGAAGTATTAAGCTTACCATTTAATTTTGTACAATTAGAACAGCAGCGAACCTCAGATTTACATTCCTTTAAGCTATGACTTTTACTGCAAAGTGGACACGATACCAAATTGTTACATCTGCTCGCAGAATGGTGATACTCATTACATTTATAGCACCGATAAACTTCTACTGCGTCAAACACTCTACAACTGTCATACCCCACAAACAGATTACCAGCCTTAATAACTTTGTCGTACGATAATCGATCAAGCTGAAGAATAGCCTGATAAATACTATTATTCCTCTTAGTAGGAAATATTTTAATGACTTTAAAATTCGAGCTACTTACGATCAGATCTGAATTACATTTAATTATATACTTAAGCAGTTGATCATCTTGATACTTCTCCGAGATACCAACAAGACGGATCCTAGGAGGGATACCATTCACTTCCCTAACTTCATAGGAGTCAGACAGCTTGTCCTCCACTAAATTTTTAAGCTTCTCGTTGTCTCCTAGATTTTTGCATCCTACGAGAACGCCTCCATTTTTTATGTGTTTTATCTTCGCAAGCTGAATGTCGGACTCTAGTGGGTTAATATTATGCATGATATCCGACTTTGTCTGTGTAGTCGACTGTTGATTATTCTTGGGTTGAATAATGACGGCAGGTTGAGTTTTATTTCTCAGAACATCAGAGTATCGAGGTTGATTTACTGAGGGCAAGGTCTCTTTTGCTGATTTTATCAAATCAGATTTTAACGATGACATTTGGTCACTCAAGACTGACAGTGCGCTGCCTATCTTATCATCCAGCAATTTCCAAAGTTGATCTTGATTAATAACGACGCATGAATCCACACATTCCGGACATTTCCAAGACAGACCTTTAACAGTATTTAGCAGCTGGACTATATCGGCTGCCTCGGTGATACACGTAGCATGTACAGGCTTTTTGCAAACCGAACAAAAAACACTCGGTTTATTCCTGCTGATAGAATTACAACAAGTCCCACAGAGAGTCATTTTAAAGACTAACACAATAATGATTTAACTGCACCGTAGAAAAAGTTAATTCACTTATGCTTAAAATAATTAATTAGAAAAATTTTAGCACTTAGTCTGTTACAATTTTGATAAATACAACGGTATAAAAACCGGTAAAAAATTTCAAAAAAAGAGAGACGACACAAACGTGTGTGTGTGTATTGCCAATGTTTATAATAGGTAGTGAAAAGAAGCAGCGGAATCCGTCAAGTGACGGATGGTAGGAATCCATTTTCGTGAATCATATAACTCTATATGTAAATTTAAAAAATTTTAAATGTGGCCATTTTATTGGAAAACAATAGTTTTTATAAATGTGTTGGTCTACTAGTAGTAGTGTATGAAGCGGCCAAGACCTGGCAAGTAGGCCACAAGCGGCCCCTTTTTGCCTACCCTGGGTAGTCTACTAAGCATTTTTCAAATTTAGTCGATATATCTTGCAAAACAATGTGGCAGAGGGGCGATTCATTATCCTTTTCTGTCCGGTATTTAACAAGAAATCCATATGTGGACTTTATATGGAAGGACAATGATTTAATACCGCCATCGACAAATCAGTGATACAAATCCCGAAAAGGCTTTCTCAAGTAAAAAATTGATAAAAAGCTTTCGCATAAGTTGCAGCTCTTCTAAAACCTTTTAGTTTTCAATTTCACAACCAAATTTTGCTTACAAACTGTAGTGTTTAGACCTCAACAAACTTGGTTTACCCTACTACCATACTTAATAAATCAATATTATTTTTTACTCGTGGTTGGTGCCAAAGTTGATTTTTGAATTTTAGGAAAGCAATGTCTAGGACCCTATAGAATTTATTTAACACAATTTCTGTATCTTGTTAAGTCAAAATATGCATGATATAGAATCAATTTATGTGATGAAACACTTTCACACACTATTCATACGAGAGCAAATCAGATATTTATATTTGAATATTATACTCATGATGTTATTGTCAGTAATTCAAGAGTTATTATCAAATTTTATGTTCCATAATATGTATTTTACATTTTTCATATTTGAGTTTTTTGTTAATCGAAAATTGTGATATATGACTAATTTTATATCAATAGAGTTATGATTTGTTTGTCTAGATTTTTCATAATAATCAAGTCTTCTAGTTTTATTTTAACTAAAGAAAGACTAGGTACGATGAAATTTTTTATAAATTCATGTATATAGTTATTATTATAATTTAGGCCAATTAGTTGCTTGAACGTTAAGTAAATGTTGAACTGGATGGTGTCTTAGGCCGTGTATTGCATGAATAAGTGGTCGTTGGTACTATATTAACTTTGTTGTGGTTTTGGTGAGACTACAGTAATAGTATAATATGAGTAATTGCCTTGTATCCATAATTCTTGCAACTAATTATAACTGTGCTGTGGATGTTTAGAGAAGAAATCAGTTTTGTGTTTATCTAGTAAATATATACGTATTTTCACTGCTCCATCCCCCATACCATACGATACCGTAATGAAGTTGATTTCGCACATGTTACAGGATAGTACAGGATCTTCAATATTTTTTCTAGCTAGATATCTTTTTATATTTAAACCTATAATATAATTTATAGTATTTTAATGCACATTTTATACACGAATTCAACTTCAGACGATAACCCACAAAAACACCCAAATATATTTTTTATTTAAAAGTAATAAATGGGAACATGTATAGTAAATACTTCCAGTGTCAAAATAAACTTTGTATAGTAAACAATAAAGTTCTATATGCATGGTTTTATACGGAACAGTATCAAATTAACTTATTACTTGAATATTTATTTTTTTCACAACGAAATATGGTTTCATACACTAATATTTTATAAATGCTTCACTATGTTCATATTAGTTCACTTTTTAATAACCAATAATAATATTTAAAAAATATAGATATAGTTACTCCATATTCAATATCCTTTATACAAAATAACGTTAAATTATTCCCAGGCATTCAATGTTACTTGCCCAAATGCACCTCAAGACGGAAACAAAACGTGACGAGGATCTTAATAGGCAGTCCATATCGGTTACGCATTTATTAAATCGTACGTTTGGTGGGTAACTCAAATCGTATTGGATATTTAGGAATATTTTTTTCTGAAAATACATAATTTTTTTATACACCATCAAAATTTACAATACTTTTTACAGTAATTTTATATACAGTATATTTTATTGACTCGAATAATATAATCCCTTTCCTTGTCAGAAGGAAAATCATTATTTATCTTTAGAATAATCTGATTTAGAGTTTGATGCATCTATCTAATAGTAAGGAAGAAGTACTCAATATTTCTTAAAGATAGTAATATTCATAGCCGTGATATTTCATTCAAAATAGTTTCATTGAAAGCCTTTTATTGTATTACACTTTAATGTTATTTTCGTCGTATATCTATTACTATAAAATATAGACCCATTAAGCCCGTTATCAGAGTATTCGCAAGAAAATAATTATGTTAAAATATCCAGAATGTTATATAGATGTTAGAAAAAAAATGTTGATTCGGAACACTGAAATCTACTATTTTACTACACCCTCCCTCTTATCTTTTTAACAAATTTCATATAAATTTAAAAAATTAGGACAATCAAAGGTAACGCGGCAATCCCTACCAAATTCTAAACATCCTGTGTCCATGTATAGTCTGTTTTTGTCGTTTGTAATCATCTGCGAACAAGGTTTGCAGTTGCACTAATTATTTATATCGTTGCAACACTAACATCCTATTTACCTTACTTCAGATCCATACCTATTAAATCACTCTTATAATCAAATAACGGATGTAGGTGTGTTTAAATTTCACAAGTATTTTGTAAATCACGTAGTAGTTTTTCAATTAATTAAATAATTCGAATGGTTACCATCTTCGTGTGTCCAATGCAGATTTAGGACTCTACGTTGTTACTTATTTACTCTAGTTTGTAGACCTATAATTAACTAATACACATAATTAACAAAGCATATTAAATAACACATGAAAAGTAAAAGATTCGTTTTTCCTCCTTGTCACCAAAATTACATTAATAATTTATTTTTGTCCTACTTAATTCCTACTAACCTACTAAATCATATATAAATAATTTGTTCTACGTATTACAGAACTAATAACTTTATCGATGGTTATACGTGTACCTAGTCGCAAGCATATATAATTAGTTTGTTAAGATCTTCATTCATAAAGTACAAAATGCTCTGTCAAATCATTGCATTCTTGTGGAAGCAACCGAAATTAACTGGAAGTTATAAGCTGATATTGGTATTATCAATGTAACTGACCGTATTACTAACGAAACCAAACCAAATGGAATGTCACAGTCGTGACCAGTGAATAAATCACAATTCGTAAAATATCGTCCTTCACTAATGGTATATTACCATAAAATATGTCACTGTTGGCAAATCTGCTACACAATAAGCTACCAAAGTGGCTAAGGTAAATCAGCGGGCGTAATAACCAAACCAAGTTCTATATTAAATCAAAAAAACTACATTCTTGCGATAAAATTACCCATCGGAATGTCATCTACATTATAATTAAGTCTAATAAGTTGGGAATTATCATATAACGATTTTCCATTGTACATTTTGCACTGATTCATGGTCGATATTTTGACTTTAAGGAAATCGATTACCTACTTTATACCGTTGAATACAATGTGACACAGATTTAAGGTAAGTATACCCTGCTTTCCCCTTTATTTTTTTTAGACACAATTTTCAAATTGTATGACGGCATGACGGAAGTACTTACTAAATGTCACTTGTTAACATACAAGTATCTTTTTGCCCCTTCCGGTTTTACCGGAAGTAATACCAAATCTCGATTGATTTTTATATGGAACGCCCTGTATATTATCATATTTTTGGAATCTACATCATTTTCTGAATCTAATGATATAACATAAGTAATATTTCAGCCGCCTATTTGTACTATATTTTACTTTTAAATTTAGAGTGCCTTCTCTCAGCTGCAAATCCAGTTCTGTTGATCCCATAGATAAAATAAGTGTATGGACAGATTGCTTTTAATTGTACTTTCTAATAGTACTAAGTAAGTAGTATTGTATGGTACTATTTAAAAAACTAGCTTCAGCTCCATAACTACTTTGAACAATTTTAACGCCCTGTATGTAGAGAAATTGAATGTTTTTACGTCAACTCTATTTTTTTATGATTAGTAGGTAGAGCGTCGGTTGAGCCTAGGAAAATTTTCCGTGTGAACGACCTTGACTAGGTGAATTATCTTTGCAAACAGGTATGTAACAGAAAACAGGTATTTGCAAACAGGTATAGAACAGAAAAAAGGAATTTTCAAACAGGTATGGAACAAAAAAACAGATATTTGCAAACAGGTACCTATGTAACAGAAAACAGATATTTGCAAACAGGTGTATAACATAGAAGGGTATTTTCAAACAGGTATGCAGCAGAAAGCAGGTATTTGCAAACAGGTATGGAACAGAAAACAGGTATTTGCAAAAATCATTCACCTAGTCAAAGTTATTCCCATGATTTTGAAAATTTTCGAAGGTTCAACCGACGCCCTACCTAGTGTTGATGCAGCTCATTATAATTAATCAGGGATGGTCAAAGAAATCTAAATTCAAAAGTAAAATTACGTCCGAAAAGTAATTTGACTCCTGAAATGTCCCTTATGTTATTTCGTTGTATTCAGAAAATGAAGTAGATTCTAAAATTATAATAATATACAGGGTGTATGAGAATCTAGAGTTGGTATTACTTCCCGTAAAACCAGAAGTGTCAAAAAGATATTTTTTGTGTCAAAAAGTGACCTTTAATAAATACTTCTGCCATGCCAAATTTGAGCAATGTATTTAAAAAAATAAGAGGCGAAAGTATACCATGAATATGTGTCACACTGTAAATGGTTTAAGTAAAACTAAAATTAAAGAAGAGATATCTGAAGGATGGCTTATGATGGAAGTCCTGTTATTTTTTCGTATATTATTTAGGTCGACTGAGTTGAGAACCACTACAGCTAATAAAAAAAATAATAAATTGACTACCCTATCCTTATTAATTGCTACACAGCAGAGTAGGCACAACATAATACTAAACAGTTAATGTCTTTTTATTTCAGGCTATGGAATTCAGGCTCGACGCATCATGCCTGTTAGGACGAACTGTTATTGTTTCCGGTGGTCGTGACAAAGAAGGACATCCCTTGCTGTTAGTGACAATTCCAGCTGACTCTCCTCCACTCGATATAGTCCTTTCTCTGCAGTATTTGTTTTCTATTTTCAGGTATTTAATTAAATGATCTTAAGTTCTACAGTTTCAAATATAAATTTAGGTATGGGGAAATTATACTCACTGCATAATTAATACATACGGGAATTAACAAGAACCCTAAAAGTGAAGTGTATGAAAGTAATGCATTTATCTATAATAAACGTGAAAGTATGATTAAGACAAGGCATTCAGCTATACGCAGAAGATACAGGTAAACACACGTTTTCATCACATTATACACGTAAAATCAGCACATTTTATTAAATACCGACACTTTGTAGATATATGTGCTGTAGGTAGCACATATGATTGTTACTATTTGGTGATTAATGGGGATAGTTGTGTGAAAATACATTACACATTATAAAAAATTCTCAAGTAAAAATATTAAACTTCAAATAGTGGGTTTGCCAAACATGATTTTCAAACCCATGCCCTAAATAACTGCGCCATTATAGCTATCTCCGATTCTGTAATAGATATGAAATCGGCTAAACTAGAGAAAAGTTGCTCTTTCTGATGGATGACCATTCTTAATACGTTTATAGTGTTACCAAATTACCTAACTTTAGTTTCTCAGATATTAGTAGGGAATTTATGAAAAATGCCGTACACTATTTCTCTGAGTAACCATTGACATGAGCAATAAAAATTAAATGAGAGCCAACCACAATTTTTTCCTATCTATCTAAGCAAAATGGTATCACCAGTTTTTGAAATGACTTTTAATATCTATTATGACTATGACTATAATATTATTGACTATACCAACTCAGATTTTTTAAATACGGAAATTGATTTTTTTTTATTTCATATTTAAATATAATATATAATGCGCATGGTTGCGTATTTAACTCAATAGAGATATCTCAAATATTAAACGTCATTTCAAAAAACTGGTAATACCAACTTGAAAATAAAAAAAAAGTATATTTGGTTCTCATATTTTTTTGGCTCACGTCTATATTTTTCGAGTTATTAAGTTAAATAGTTTTCAGCATTTTTCTTATTTTCCGTAGTATGTCAGCAAATAAAAGCAATTCGGCGATACTGTAAACGTATTATGGTCATGGTCATCAGAAAAAGCAACTCTTCTCTAATGTAATCAGCCTGTATATTGTTAATCTGCTTTTTGGTGTGTGATTTCTTGATTAGGCAAAAATATTTTACAAAAAAACCAATCTTTGACTGATCTGTCGGCGCAGAGGTTGATTACTAATTTTTTGTATTTTTCAGTGGTGGCATAATGCTCAAGACGAAAATATCTTTTAACGTCGTTTTTGTAATATCATTATTCTAGGATTTATTCAATATGCAACCAATTTTGGTGTGTAACCCAAATCCTACACCTTTTATTTTTAACTGTAAATTGTCAAAGCTACCTGAGTTTTGACATCCAAGTTTTTGTACAATACAAACTGAGTATACAAACTAACAGAAACCAAACTGGTAGTCAGTTGGAGAAATAATATAATCAGCTTAGTCAAGATATATTACAGACTAAAGGTCAGAAATATAGCTGCGTATTGGTCTAACCGTGGATTATGAAAATCGGATTATTATTCTGCAACATTATGTTAATGAAACATCTCTATACAAAGCATAATGATCAAATATACAATAATTTACCTTTTATGGACAGTTTAGTAACTAAACCTCTGAATAATTATTTCCTTTTAATTTTAATTTTAGAACTATGAATGCTTATGCCTTATCACATAAATTCATTATTACACAAGATTTTTTTACAAAAGCTAGTGTGTATGAAATTAAATGGCAGTTAAATGTTTATTAACTTGCGACTTACTTTCGCCTCTTATATCCTGTTAAAACTTTCTTAAACATACGGTTAAAAAATGCCATACTTTGACGTATACTGCGTATACAATGCCTGGGATTTTGTAGTTAAATGTAATTTTAAATGATTTTTCTTGTTTATAGAAAATTGTCTTCAAATGCTCTCCGAAGACAAGTTGTAAGTATATATGTTATATAAAAAGGAAAAAAAATACAATTAATAAGCATTTATTTATAAAAACACTATTTGAAAGAAATTGTATCGATTGGACTTAGTTGCGGAAACAGGGCGACATTAAATAACAGAACCAAAGAAAATAAAATAGCGTTAACTGGCGTGGCATGTTTTCCTGTACCTAAGCAAAAACTAAGTAGTTCCGTCTACGACATGATGCTAATTAACAATTGATTTAGAAAATGATGACTTACTAATTGTGAACACATTTTTTTGGGCACATCTTCAATTCAGATAATACAGGGTCTCCCAATAATGCCTCTAATTTCTGTCCTAGAGCAGGGTTATGAGAAAAAACGCTTTCATGACAGTGATGCAAGTGCAACAGCAGACTTCAAAATATTTTGAAACATAGGTGGCCCACTACAGAGACACGCCTTTAAAATGATATTTTTTAACGGCGCACCATATATATTTTTGGATATTTGAATTCATCTCAAAATTCTCTTAGATGATGTCCGATCTTTTATTTTCGATGCGGCGTTGCCGACTAATAAAAAAATAATGTATTTTTTTAAACAGTTAATAGTATAAATTAAATCAGGGTGTGAGCATTATAAATAATTAAAAAAAGATATTTTGAAGTTGTACAGCCAACTAATCAGCTATCAATTACACCACTAAATATAGATTATTTTATACATAATGTTTTTAATACAAGCTGCACTTTAGTGTATTGGAAGGAGATACCGAAAACAACTACTCCACAGGCAATGTGCCCCGACTGGACTTGCATTACTCCGGCTCCATAGATGTTTTTAGCATCTCCTTCCAATGAATAAGTAGGATTGTCTTCCTCAAAGACAATAGAGGTCACTACTGTAATGGCCCCTGCGGACAAGTAAGCCGCTATACTGCCCTCCTTAACAAGAAAGTCATAAGTGCAATTTTTGGCAAAATGCGGTTTTTGGTTTTTTAATAAGCCTGGGATGCCTAATATCGAATAAAATAGGAATTTTATCGAAATTCGTATTTTAAATATAAAAAAAATATGTTTAAAAAATTGTCGTATTGTACATTCTAAGAGTAATTATGTATAATATATAACATAATCAACGCATGTGCACTGTTTTACCGTATGTACAACATTTTGATATAAAAAACATAATATAAACAACGTAAGTATGCACTTGCGTTGTTCTTGTCTAGCAATTTGGCATTATTTATCTCGACGAGACGAGAACACCCCGTAACTATAAAATACGCTTATAATACTTAAAAGCGATTAAAAACATGTTTCCTTAAGTATGATTTTATTTCCGGTATTCTAGTTTTATTTTGAATACAGTGTGTTCAGGTGGAAACTAGTAATGTATAAAAATTAAGGTATTTAGTTTAAAAAAAAAAAATTATAGCTATACTTACGTTTTTTATTCCTAGTATAATACAAGAATTACTTAATCAAAATAACGTAAGTGCACCTTTTTTATTAGAAAACGATTTTATTTACAAAGTAAACTACGTTTAACCTACGGTATAATATCGCAGTTAAAGTTCTAGAAAAATATTATCCCGTTTTGTGTAAAAGAAATAAAGTTATTGTAATTCTTTTATGTCCAGTTCTTTAAACGCCATTTTCTCATAACTAAGCTAAATGCACTTACGACTTTCTTATTAAGGACGGCAGTATATGTCTGTCAATTTGACAATAATAGTCAGATGGGTAGTAGCAATGACACAAAGAGGGCACTAAGGTGTGTTTCTCAGCACTACTAACTGCACTTTAGTGTATTACAAAGAGCATTTTCTCAATTTTATCAAACGCGACACCCAGTGTATTATTTTATTTTTAAATGTAAGTAGGTACATGTTAATTTTCTATATTTCTTGTAGATGTTATACAAATGTCCTATATCTAAAATTGATATTTTCCGAAATATTTATACTTTTTCTGTAAAAAATATCAAATTATTTCCCTTTTTGGTTTTCAACTAATCTACTAACCATAATTTTAATGTAAACTGTACATTTTTCCAAATAGGAAAGGGTGAAATGATATTCAGAACTTCCTTCACACTTTCACTACTAAGTATATTACATACATTTCCTTCCAAATCTTAGCTTCATAAGTATCAGGAAATAGTTATTTCACAAAATAAAAGAAACAGATAAATGATTACATAAACATAAACATTAAAAACGTTATTACTATTTTGACGTGTTGTAAATATTATTTAATCACATAATCATAACTGAAAGTGACTAGTACGTTTATATATGCCTGTGTTCGGCTTTCAACAGATATGCTGACATTTCCTCAAATGACTTCACTTCTATTCTAAAAAACTTCTCTAACTCTAACTTCTTCCGTAATTTATGACTTTGTATTTGCAGGAGTTTCCTTAGGTATACTTGGTGTTTCACATAGCTCCACAAAAAAATAGTCCAGTTCTGTCAAATCGGGACAACGAGCAGGTCGTCATCAATGATGTCCTCCCCTACCTATCTAACTATTTGGAAAGCTTTATCAGTTATTGTTATTAGATTATATTAGATTAGTTTCTAGATTAGTTGGAAGTAAAAACTTGACTAATGGTTTTTATTGAAAAAGTAAATATTTCGAAAAATATCGGACTTATAGGTATAGCACATTCTTTAGAAAACATGTATAGAATTTACATGCAAATTCAAAAATAAAATACTATATTGAGAATTGCATTTGAAAAAAATTAGAAAATATCTTTTGAAATATACTAAATCGAAGCTTATCTGACAAATATGAGGTGTAAAGTAATCGGCATTTAATTGTAGTGTAGTGTAACTATATCAATTGGCTATATGGATGTAAAATATTTTTTTATAACTATTCCTGATATTCACACAGAGATTTAATTTATACTCGGTACTACTGATTGTGTTTTAAACCAAATTGTCAAATTGTTTTTTATTAGTCAATACAAAAACAAACTATTGTAGTTTTAAACTAAAAGAAATCACCGAAAATTGGGAAACTATGGGAAAATAAGATATACCTACTTTTTCCTTTCAAGAAATTTTAAAAGAAAATTATATTAACCAAACGACTGAATATTATTTACTGACATTAACTTTGCGACTTTATTTACTATATTCTTTAGTCAAATATAAAGCAACCCATGTATTAATAAATATATTGATGTAACATTATGCCATTTATTTTTTGATAACTTATTTTAGATATAATACTCGTCAAGCTTGACAACAGTTTCTTGATGGACACTCGTTATATCAATTACACCTCGGTAGCGACAGATTCCAACAGTAAATTCGTGTATAGTTATCTGCACAGACCGAAACTACGAGGCTTCATTGATTTATGAGAAAAATTATATTCAAAACGAGCACTTATATTAATTGTTGTTATTACTACATTTCCTCAACAGGTGAATAGCAATTAATAGTAAATAAAAAATCATATAATATGGTACAAGAATGAAAATATTTAAATTTCTAGTTGGGTCAGCAGTTTACATATAGAATGCATTATTTATTTAGAACTACTTTCTCTTGAAGTTCAGAAAACATGGATTAAGAGTAACAGGTCAGGACCATACATTTATGATTCACATCAAATAGAATAACTAGCAATAGTCACATATCTGAATGGCTTTCTAACTTAAAATTAATTGGTCAGATAACTTATATACCGTTACAAAATATTTATAACGGCAATGTTTTGCCTCAAGCAAATAGGAACTAATTAATTTCATGTCATTGAAAATGTTCTACTGTGTAAAAAACCTCATCAACTCATGGATATGTTACTGATTACCCACCCACCTATATAACGAAGGTCAATAAGTTATGGCATTTCATATCGAATACAATCTAGAATTTAGAATAATAATAATAATAATAATAGTAATAATAATAATAATCGGCGCCGGAGACAATTATGCATCTGCTCTCCACTTGTCCGGCATATGCAGTCTCGGTCTATATGTATCCGGCATAATGCGGCTTTACGAGTGCTTTACTACTTTCTATGGCACTCATACGAAATGGACGAAACACCAGTGCTGCCATACGCTCCGGGTAATATTGAGCCCGTTGTGAGGAATGAGAAATGCCTAATTTATTGGAACTACTCATTTCCCACGCTCAGGCAGATTCGAGCCAATAAGCCTAATGTAGTCCTTCCTCCTTGACCAAGCGCAAGACAATGTTTGTCATCGAGTTTTCGGCTCCTACCGAGACCAACATTGTCTTCAAAGAGGAGGAGAAATGGACGAAATATAGAGACCTTCTCTTCAAACTCCTCAGATTCCGCCCAGAATGTACTGTGAATCTTGTGGTATTGATAATAGGAGCCCTCGGTGGAGCAAGAGATACACTGGCTCCGGAAATGAAGATCATACCAAGCCGGAATAATGCAGAGGGCGGTCATTCTGGGCTCGTTATGCCCACTCAGGTCACACGATTCCCGGACTCAGTGGTTATTTACCCCACGGACGTGGGGAGTAACTACTGATAAGCAATAGAGGCAGACCCTGAGAATCGGAATAAAGATACTACACAACTAAGACAAATAAATATGAAGAAGATTCCTTGATTTTATTTGCTTGGGTTTATAAAACAGACTTGATCAATATACATTTAATAGTGATTTATTAATTGTTTTCAATATTATCGATGGTCAACCAACCTAATCAATATTCAACGGTTCAACGGTCACTGATTGAATCAGTTAACCTTGTTCGGTGATTGACTGTAATTAATCAATAATTTATCACTGCGTACGGTTCAATATACAAAATTTAACATGACATTTAACCCTAGGTAAAGCACTAACTTTGGGGTCTTATCTTTGGGTTGAAAATTGTATGTACGAGTAGTTTAATCTAGACTGACAAAAAAGTTATAGAAAATGTTACTACTCTTTGATTCTAAGCTATTAAGTTGCAATGATAGAAATGCATTTAAGTAAAGAACAACTATTCAAAATGTCAGTTGTTAAAGACGAACTTATACGAATGAACTTATTTGGTGGTTGAATATATTTTCCTACCTCTATATATTTTCATGGCACCTGAAACAGAAAGAATAATGAATGCATAAAATAATGTTTATGTGAGAAATAGATAATTGCACATAACACACGTGACCAATGAAAACATTTTTATTTGTTGCTCATTTGTAATCGTACATTTATCAAAACACCGTATTGATTAAGAAACATTATTTTACCAAGCTACTAACTTGTAAAATGTTTACAAGTTAACTGTCAGTTTTACAAGTTAGTAGCATTGTTTACATTCTTTTATTTGTATCATATATATTAAATATCATGGTACAACTATTGTTATTTCCGATAATACAAAATTTGGACGATGAAACAGTTGAAGTATCCGCTGATGCAGAGACTGCTGAAGTAAAAGACAACGGCATACCTTCTGTAGAATCTTTACAAAAAAAACAACTGTTTTGACATTTCGATTTTGTTATTAATCAAATATGAAATATTCTTACAATTTTCGCAAGCAACCAATCGTCATCCTGAGCGGAACAAAAATCGTTCAACGTCTTCTTTAGTTAAAACCTTGATCGTTTTTAGAATATAACGCTCATTCTTTCGTTTAAGAAATGCAATTATCTTATGATAATTCTGAAATGATATTTCTGGAATTAAATTTTGCTAATTGTGAAATGATAACGTTAACTAAACGTCACATTTTTACATACACCTAATTTTAAATAAAAACAAACCTGCGAACTTGAACATTTTCCTTGATTTCCAAACAACTTTTAAGCATAATCCAATTTGCCCATAATCTATTCGAACTGAATCTAACAGATAATAATTGATTCATGTAAACCAACAGAACGTCTTCTGTTATCCCAATTACACCATTTTTTTTCTGCCAGTTTTTGAAGTCGCTATATTCACGTTTGTACCTTGAAGATGATTATTCTGGCAATAAACTTGAAGCTACGCTGTTAGCTTCCTTAATAATTGCTTCTGGCACATTCATTTTCACCAAAATAAATAAACAATGAAATAAACAACATACATAGTCACGATAGCGCTTCCAAAGCTTAAGGCAAATTAGTGAGGATTTTTTTTAATTGAATTTTGAATATCCATCTGATATATTTACAAATGAATAATACATAAAATATATAACAATATACGCAAGATAACTGTTTTTACTGGCTCCAGAAGATGATGGAGCCAGTTCCTCTACGACTCGCCAGTCATATCCTTCTGTCCACCCGTAAAAACACTTTTACCATGCTAGTAGTGATATATACTGTATCACAAACATAAATAAATTATAAATGAATTTATATTCTAGCTCTAGTATAGCAGTGTAAATAAATTATAAATTTATTTATATTTGTGTTTGCACTACACTTCAAAATATGTTTGTCATTTTAAACAAATGAGTAAAGAGGTGCCAGTATTGTATTTGAAATATATTAGATAAACTGTTGTTCTTGCACTAGATAGAAATATATAGTAAAACTCTAGTTTATACGTTGCTTCTTTCTCTTAAGAAAACATAGTGTGACTTGTTTTTAAAATACCATCAGTTCATGTCAGAGTTACGACAGCTTCAGTACAGTTTCACAGGTTTACTGAATGAATTGTTTTACCTTTATTTCAGAAAGTAGTGAACTCGATGCGGTTTGGCCACTTCTTATTGGTTGCCTCTATCTTGACTATATCAAATGTTAGCAATGGGCCAGACTATTATTCACATCGTCAATATATAAAGGATTTCCCCATAACTCTGAAAATCTGTAAATTTTTTGTATAGTCGGTCACTTATGTCTTAAGAAAACGTTAACGTCTTAAGAAAAACACGTCTTTTGTTAAATATACAGAAAAAACAAAAGCCCACCATAATGGATTACCTACTTGATTTATTGAACTAACTTTTGCGTCATACGCAATATTTAATCATGTTTAATCATAATAATTGTTTTGAAAAAAACATTGATCTCATTTAGATGTTCCAAGAACATACCAAATGTTCCAGTAATAGACATTACTCTATTGAAAAAGGTCTAATAAGCCGAAATACCAGTATATAGAGTGTTTTCTATATATTTCTTGGAACATCTAAATGATATCAATGTTTTTTTCAAAACAATTATTTTCACGATGTTCCATAAAGAACCATCCGCTTGGAGTATCCACTTTATGTTTAATCATGTTAGAGGAATTTATTAACGCCAATATGTTATAATGTAACGTTTAACCATACTTAATGGAAGTTTACATTTACATTTGTTTACTAAATTATGTTCCCGTTTAAATTTCTTCACTAATCTTATATATATTAAGTATATTACTGTTACGAATGTATTTTATTCGCCATACATGTACATCAATTTAGTGTATGCATGTTAAAACTTGTTAATTTTTACAGCAAAACTACTCGATCGAGGGGCATAACTGTTTTAATTGATGCAAGGAAGGGACCTTGGAAAGTTGCGAGATCATGTATTCGTCAAGTATATACAGTTTGTGCTTCGGAGGAACTGGCACAGGTGATAGTACTCAGACCTGACGCTTTTTGGGACAAACAGAGGGTGGAAAATTGTACCTCTTCACATAAGGATAACCAGGTGGGTACCAATATTAAAATATATTAAGCAGCTTGGATTAAAATATAATTTAATATATTTCTTCTAGATTATCTGCAGAATTGTTTTAGGAATATACAATTGTTATAATAGGTACTTTGTGATTAGTTTTATAGGATGCCATTTTTGCTTATTTAAATAATAATAATAATAATAATAATAATAATAATAAGCCTTTATTAATTTAACAAAACATAAATAAAGTATTTGTTATGGGTGGCGGTATCCAACCAAGCTGCTCATACAACCACCCCAGAAACAATTCATAACATTGTATGTAAATGAAATATCATTATACAAAATTATACAAAAGTACAGTGTGTAAGTATAGAAAGCAAACAAAAAATGAACGATTCAATAAGTAAATAAATGAATGCACCCTATATTAATATAGTGGATATTAGTTCACATTATCACGAGCACTAACAATTTGCGTTTTAACATTTTTCTTAAAAACTGTAAGACTAGTGGCACTTCTGACGTCATGAGAAAGCGAGTTGAATACTTTAGCAGCATTGTAACTAAAACTGCGTTGAAACAAAGCCGAATGATGTTGTGGAATATATAGTAAGTCACGGTGGCGCGTAATACGATCATGAACATCTGAACCTTTTATTAATTTATCATGAAGATACCCAGGCATTTCCAATTGAATTATCTTAAAAACTAAACAGGACAAATGTATTTGATATCGTTCATGCAAATTAAACCATTTTGAGTCTTTAAAAGCTACAGAAATGTGATCAAATTTCTTCAAATTATAAGAAAATCTAATACATGCATTTTGAATTTTCTGTAAGGTATTTTTATCTTTAAGTAAGAGAGCAGGCCAAAACACAATGTTACAATAAGATAGAATAGATAAAATTAAACTATCAGTTAACCTTAGTTTAATATCCTTACTCAAAATACCTTTGTACATATATAATACCTTTAATTTGGAAAAATATTTTTGAATTAAACTTGTGACTTGGGTCCCAAATCTTAGATCAACATCCATATGGATTCCTAGATTTTTGCATGTATTTACTGGTACAAGTAAACAATTATTAATACTAATTTGGAAATCTCTATTAACAGATAAAATGTGATTGTGAGGACCAAACACTAGCAGTTGACTTTTATTTTCATTAAGCATAAGTCCATGGGCAGTAGAAAATTCTTTAATTACCTCAAGATCAAAATTAATATTTCGAACCGCAAGAAATAGGTCATTATATGAAAACGAATAGTATACTTGAGTATCATCAGCATATTGATGTAAAGAACAAAATTTAAGACGACTTGACAAGTCAGCAGTATAAACAGTAAATAGGAGAGGGCCTAATATACTACCTTGCGGTACACCTTTATCTATGGAGAGAAATTTCGAGAAATTATTGTGAAATGATACTCGTTGATGCCTGGAGTTTAAATAGTTGTTAAAAAAAGAAATAGCAGATTCATCCACACCAAAGAACTTAAGTTTAGTAATAAGAGTTAAATGATTAATGGTATCAAACGCCTTGCTATAATCAAGAAGGATCAAACAAGTATCTTTATTAACATCAGAAGCCCGTAGAATAGCATCAGTTACGTTAACCAAAGCAGTTGCCGTACTATGGTGTCGACGAGAGCCCGATTGAATATTTGATAGAATTCTATTTTTATTCAAAAACTCATTAAATTGAACATGAACAATCTTCTCTAAGATTTTAGACAACACAGGCAATATACTTATAGGCCTAAACTCAGAAACATTCACACGATTGCTATTTTTTTGTACAGGAATTATATTTGAATTTTTCCATATACAGGGAAATTGACCAGATAAGAGACATTTATTAATGGTAAAAGTAATGTGTTCGCTTAACTGAGGAATTACATATAGCAGCATTTTCAGGGAAATGCCATCTGAACCAGTAGCATTAGATTTAACTTTCATTAACAGTTTTTCAACATCATGACAACTTACAGTATTAAACTTAAATTTATCGTGTATAGCATATGTTCTTATTATAAATAATAATATATACAAATTCATTGAGCTTATATATATATTTAACTTATTCGGATGTAACGAAGTCGGATGCCGAACTAAACAACGGGGATATAAAATACACTTTCAAATCTTCTTCGGTAACTAGTGAGTTATAAGATTTGATTCAAATTGTCAAAATATATATTCAATTTTTGTGTAGAAATGGTTGGAGATCCTGGTGAAATTAATAGTTTAAGATGGAAAACCAATCAAATCAACAGAGGAATATGAGGATAAATGTGTTTATGCATTGTTAAATTTAAGATGTATGATATTTTGGTATAGTAAAAACGTGTTTCTATTGTGTTTGATTGCCTCAAAAAATACTACAACAACCACACATACAAATTATATCGAAATGTTCAGGAAGTCGGCAGTAATTTTTTAAAAAGATAAAGACCGTTTAGAAGAATCCTTTCTGTGACACACACAGACCTTGAAAAAGGTTGGAAGAACCTTTGGTGTGAAGATAACACTGACATAGTTTTTCAACATAGCACCAAAATACTATACTGCACTCGACGCGCATTTCGCCAACCAAGTTGGCATAATCTGGACATAATATTTCTGGAGATGAATCATCTCCAGATGATGCCAACTTGGTTGGCGAAATGCGCACCGAGTGCAGTGTAGTGTTTTGGTGTTATGTGGAAAACTACGTCAGTGTTATACTCATAGACATTTATTTGATGAAATACAACAATTAACGAAATATGATCATTTACTTTAATGACTGACGCTCTATATGGTTTTCATATATCAAGTCTAAATAGAAGTTAGAAGAGGTAAATCTAGCAGATTTTTATTTTTCTCTGAAGATTCTTATAGAAAGAACATTGATTTTAAACTCTCGATAATATCTACACTAATTTTGTATAACTGGATATCATTGTCCTCATTAATCCATAACCTGGATAAATTGAAGCAAGAAAAATTTTATTATTGAGATTGGTAATTTGTGGAATCCTTAGCACGGGTCTACATTTTAAGATCTTTTTATGAGCATAGTGTCATGTGTCGCACTTATGTGCTATACGATTTTACAACTCTATCTACATTCCTGGAAATTGTTGCTTATTCTCAAACTATAAAACTTGTTCGTGTACATGGTTACACAAATCGTGCGATATCCATATATTATATCAGATATGTATTTTAATTTAATAAAATTAAACCAGAGAGTTTGTTCTACATAAATAAAAATAAGTTGCTTAATCCATGGTTCTGCTTTATAACTTATAGTCTCTCTATCCCTCATTCTCATCTTAATGATCAGCCCGGAAGTCAAAGACTTGTATGGAAGAGGGAGCGGCATATTATTATTTTGCGGGCCAAACTTTAGAAGTTTCCCACTGCGCTTTGAATATTTAATTTGTATGCTTTTAGTTTCCTGCTTTTCGTTATTTTACAGGTACTGTAATCTCAAAAGAAAGTATGTATTATTCAAAGATATTTCATCAAAAATTTTTCCCTGGAACTTATACGTAGAGCAATCTTTGACATTCATAAGATTAGCAACACTGTATTCATAAAAGTGATTGGTTCACTTCTATAGCAGCTGAAACCTAGTACTTGATGGTACCACCATTTTTAAACAAAAATAACAAATTTATGTTTGTTTCAAAGTTCACCAGTATCACTCAAATGTTATCACCAAATCATTTTTAGGTTATATTTATTCCAAGGTCTCGTCTGACAAAGTTTGTGGATTTATCTCAACTATCTACGGATCTGGGTGGAAATCTCATCTACAATCATGATAAATGGATTGCAACCAGGCAGGTATGATTTTGGAATGATAATTTTTTGTCTTTCCTTATTGAAACAAGTATACTTGTTTGAAGTCTCTAAATAAAAGTCTCAAAAGCCCCATGCAGCTTTTTAATAGAATATAGGAATAATAGTTCTACCTTGTAAAAAAACCTGTTAAAAATTTGCATGAGACGGAGGTAAAGAAAAGCGTTTGGAGTCTTGCCATTTCATAAAAACAAAGTTTTAATAGAAAATTTAATATTTAATCTAATAGTCAATTTTTGACTATATTATGAGTTTGTTACATACATTAAGTACTCACTCCAAGAGCAACCATGATAGGGATTTGAATGATGATGTAATTATATAACCTTCTTCTGTGAAGATACACTCAGATCTCAAACATATTTATTTTTTTACCAGACGGAATTGGTACAATTGCTTCATAGAAATTTACCTCATAGGGGACTTACCAGAGAAAAATATCATGTATCCGCAAGAAGAAGTTCCTCCTCATAACATTAATGAAAATCCAAAATTTAAATAATGTCATAATGCCAACGTGGGTAAGAATCAAAACTTCACGGTATCTAAGAAATATCAAATGGCCTCCTAGGTCTTCAGACTTACACCTCGATTATTCAATCTGCGTCGTATTAAATAATTAAAACTCTAAAATCTACATAACCACTATAGAAAATTTAGAACAAACTCGTGCTTCAATTGTAGAAGCCTTGAATACATTAGGTCATGAAATTAACGTCTGCAGGCCAAAATATTAGCCTTTGAAGAGAATACACAACTGGAAATCTAAATTAACTCCAAGACATTGTTAACTTTGGACTGCTATAGCTTTTTTGCGACTGCGACTCATCGACAATTTAAATGGTTCTTTTACGATATCGAATTCTAGAGATAAAATTATGAAAAATTATTATCTACTTTGTAGAATCAAAAGTAAAAAAAAATAATATGTTAATACACCGTATATCATGAGGCCTCAATTCGCCAAGTCCTAAAATAAAATGAAATATGTCACTTAGAAATGAATGGCTGTCACACTTTAAACATATATTTCATATGTACTACTAAAAAATAGATGATGTGTAAACAAATTTGAAGTTATTCTTATTTTAAAACCAAGGATATTTTGCCTATAAATTATTCAGACGTATTTTCAGACGAACGTTTGATGTGGCTGTATTTAATACGTATACCTATATAAACTACCAATTGGTATTTGTTACTATCATGGGATTATTTATTATCAGCTGAATGATAAATTATCAATAATTACGTGGCAAAGGTTTTTTATGTATAAAATAATCTTCTAAATTGCATGAGATTCATTTTGTGGTATGAATAAAAACGAAGTACCTGCTACTATTACAAGTCAAGTGAATACTACGTAGTATATTCTAAGTAGTATTCACTTTAAAACTACTAATTTCCGGTAGTATCTACTTTACTTGACATAGAACATGCTTCAGCACAAAGTATATACTCCATATTATGAAGTATCTACTTAGTGTAGTACATTCTTTGAAATGTGTAGTACTTACTTCCGTAACACATAGACCGCGCGCCGGGCCCTGGCTAACGAGATAAGATATGTTTAAAAGTTTTTGCGAAACGGTTTTAGTTTTGTATGTATTTATAATATCAACAGTCCTTTAAGATATCTTCGGATAAAGAAAGTGTAATAGAAGAGTCTCAAAATGAAGACCAACAGTTGACATTTGTTATTATGCTCGAAGACTTAAGATTAAAGAATGACACCTCCGATAAAATCGGCAAAAGATGCAGCCCTAAAAGCTATAATAAGCCAATAAACAAAGCTCGATAATAAAAATATTAATCAAAAGGTAAATTGTAATCCATTCCAATCCAATGTGATCCATTTATTTTTCTTTTCGCAAATTGCACTTGAGATGTAATTGACTATTTTGGAAACTGTAATTTGATGGATCTCAATATGCAAACCAACACCTTGTTGCATTCCAAAGTCACGCTAAACAAAACAAAATATTTAAATACTTCTGAGACTTAAAAACCTATAAAAAATCAGTTTGTTCAACTACATGAATGGCACTTTTGCATTTTTCCCCTAAAAACATGGACACTTTTTATTTGCCATAAAAAATATTTTTGCGTTGAAAAATTCTACTATGTAGTATACGAATTATCTTTTTTGGGGCTTTAAACTTAATATGGATACATTAATTGTTTATATACATACTTAATGTTCTAAGTTTGCCATTTGCTGAATATGTAGAAGTGCACCATCTCTAGTTTCATTTAACTCTTTTAGAAATTCGTGGCTAGGAAAGTAACGTTTTCCCTACTAAACCTAGATGAAAAATATGAAATCTAAACATAAAACACTCGTAATTGATGTTACTTAATTATTTACCTAAATATTGACGGTATAGGATATCATCGTCGTAGTGTTTTCTTGCAGTATAAATATTTTTACGTATTTGAGCCATCCTTAAAATAATCACTTTGCAGCACGCACGGTGAAGCTGCTGCGATATCAACTTTGCTAATAACGGAGCAAATATTTCAGTTGTTGTTAAAAGTCGTAGTACATGCTACTATAATGTTTAGGAGAACGCTATTATTTTTACCATTTCCGGAAAAATAGAAGGGAGTACTTCGAAATGTAGTATCTACTTTGTTTTAAAGTAAATACTACGTAGAATATACTGATACTACAGTAGTAGCAGGTACTTCGTTTACATAACTTATAATGTACCAATCTCATGAAGTACTTTTATTTTATCTCACTGAACTTGGTGTGGTGTTTCTTTACCTGTAGAAGTTCAATTTATACTTAATAAACAAAATTAGCGACCTATGACAGTCTAATGTGATTATTTATCATTAATGTTATTTATGTATCAGTAATTATTCTACGCTACTGAAAAAGGAATGACTCACGCGTTCTTCATTAGCAAGTCAACAAACCTACTCAGCTTCTTATTCCTAGTTGACAAATTAAACATGTTTAGTATTGTACCTCTTGATTCCAAGTGGGTGGACAAAATTCATTTAATCTGAGTACCTAATACTTCAATAGATTGAACATATTTGAATATGAATTTATGAGGTGTGTACCCTTTAAATCTCGTCATGGGATGGTTCTTTATGGTTATTTTCGTTTACTATATACATACAGTGCTCCAAATAAGACTTTGTTCAATTTGGGGACAAAGACGGGTCTATAGTAAGTAAAGCAAAGTAAAGTGTATATTAAACAGAGAAAAAAATGGCGCTTGGGTACATGTAAAATATGACAAACGGGAAAATAAGATTTCACCATAGTATGGGCTCTAATGAATTTAATGAAATTAAATTTTAAATGATTTAGTTAATTACAGAAAAGAAAAACAAATTATTACTACTATTTAAGTAAGTGTTCGAATAAACCTCAATTCTCCTGTATACAAAATCTACATAGCTTTAAAATTACCTCACAACAATTTGTTAGCATATTTGGAGTAATTCCAGTTACTGAGTCAGCAACTACTCGACTAAATTCCTCTGCGGTTTCATACGATCTTGGATACAGTTTGTTTTTTAGATAGCCCCACATAAAAAAGTTTGGTGGTGTGAGGTCCGATGACCTAGCATGTCACCTTACTGGTCCTCGATTCCAACTGCCTGATACCTAACTGCCAGGAAATTCAGTGTTTACAAAATCTGAGACAACTTGAGCAAAAGCAAACAGGTGCATCATTCCGTTGTAAAAACATATTTTGGAAGGTAGCAAGTGGAAGCTACATAACTCTTTCTACTACATTTGTTTGTAGAAGGTTCAAGTAGGTGATAGAGTTCAGGTTCTCATTATAAAAAGATGGTCCAAGAATATGGGTAGATATCAATAATACCAATCCAAACGTTATATCCCCGCCTTACTTGTTGTCGGACTCCACGGATAATTGTGGATTAGTGTCAGACCAATAGTGAGTATTTCTTCTATTAAATAATCCACAAAACTTTAAAGGGGCTCTCATCACTCCACAATATTTTCTTCGTAAAATCTGGAACATTGTGTTTTCTAATTAACCACTGGCAAAATTCGGTTCTTCTAATGTGATCACTATTTTGGAATTCTTGACAAGGTCGTTCATGATAAGGATGATATTTAAATCGTTTTAAATTCACATTAACCGTTGATGGAGAAACACCTACAGTGTTTTTTGAGTTTCGCGTAGGGATATACGAGGATTCTCAACTACGGTTTGTAACACTCTTTTTTTTGTTCGTCTGTGTGCCGATTTATCTTGGACTTAATAAAACTACCATGGTTCCTTAAATTTTTACGTTATCGACGAAATATGGTCCTTCCTGGCTGACGTCTCTCCGGGTAGTTATTAAAATACATTTCAGCAGCGCTATTACTATTTCTTCTATTTCTTCATAGCTTTCAATCTTTGAAAAAAATACATTCCTGTCTCTCAACAAACTGTTTACAGAACAAAAATAAAAAAATCTTCAAGAACTGTTTAACCTTTATACAATAGTTACGCAATGGCAATTGTTTTATGGACAGGACAAAACTTCAACGCCGTCTGTGCTTATATCACAGAATTTGCTCACAAATGACAATAATTTGTGTAATAATTAATTTAATAGTTATATCTTACTCCCTTTTTGATTTTAAATTACAAACAGAACAAATTAAATTTATTTAAAAAAATAATAAAGGGCGTTTCTTTCGTTTTTCATAATTTTTAATTTTTGAACATATGCATATTACACATGGTTGAAAAGCAAAACTTCCACAAAAATGTGGAAATCCAATATGGCGCCCATAAGAAAACCAAAAGTTGAGTAAAAAGTTGAGCAATATATAATAGACCTAGATTTTTTTAGAGACCAATTTTGAAGTTCTTGTTACCTGCTATGCCTACCCTGAAAATGTCATAGATGTATTTTGGACGTTTCCAGAAAAGGCATATTATTTGTTTACACCCTGTGTCTACTTAAGGAAGGAAAATCTTGTAAATGTAACCCTGAATTCTTCCCTGGGTCTAAAATTCCCCAACTTTTTCCTAATTTAACCTTCTATGTACCTATCTCTAATGATTTCAGTATGCCCATATACTTAGTTTATCTTCTGGACACAGTGTCCAGTGCAAAAACCAAATATTTTTAAGCCAAAATGAAATATAATGCAGTAAACGTTACTTCATGCAATTTACATACATTTTTATTTTAGAAAGTTGAGGAATTTTATAGTGATTGCGAAGTAACCTTAAAGGAACTCGATGAACTTTATCAGTATGTATTGAGAAGTAAGACACTACGACCTAGTCAAATTGAGGACGTTATAAATACGAGTTCAGATATGGCGGAATCAACGAAAATGCTTGTGCACAATGCAATGGAAACAGGTAGATTAAATAAATATCTAAATAGCTTCACGAATTCCCACAATATGAATGATGCAAATTTCAAAATATAGATTATCATTAATGAGGGGAATTTAAACTGTCACATTTTTTAAGCATTAGCAACACAGAGAACATTATTTGCTAATACACTTAATTCAGGCGTAAATTATAGGTCAGTTCCTGTAGCAATCAGCAACTAGTCAGAAGAATTGTGGTTGGTTGAAAACAATAATTTGCTGGCAGGTTTTGGAATTATTTGATTTGATCTGACTAGTTTGTGATTTCTGTAGGAACAGGACTTATACAGGGTGACTCAGTTTTTGTGGTAGAACTTTAAAAATTGATGGAAGACCTATTTTTAAGAAGAAAAGTTCATTAAACATAGGTCGTAGATTGCTTCGTTACGAGATGGAGGCCGTTGAAAATACAATGTTTTAAGAATTTTCTTTAATATATCTAAAACGTCAATATATATTAACCTGTAGTTTGGCATGAATGATACATCAGTTATGGCGAATAAAACAGAGATGTCTGTTATTCAATTCAGAAACTTTATTATTCGTCTGTTGAAATAAGCATGGTACATATTCCTTCATGGGAGTCTTCGTGACCAATCCATATAGTATTTTATTTAAAAAAAAATGGGGTTTATCGAACATTAGTATTTCAGAACTCAGTATATTTTTTTTACTCGAAAACCTCTAAAGTACTTTAACTAAATCTTTAAGTATTACTGCAAAAATATTAGAAGAGTAAAAATTTTGATCAAAAATATGACTTCATTCTTCTAATAAAATATGTTATAGGAAAAATAGACTTTTTACGTATGGTATAATTTAATGCAGTTTATTTTAAATAAAGGGAAATAATGTATGAAATAACCAATCAAATGTTCTCTTCGAACTAACTAACTAAAACTAACAATAACATAAAATATCATCGATCTGAAAAGTGGTTATAAAAAATTTAAAATAAATTTACTCGAAAACTGTTCATTTTATTAAAAAATTGAAAGAGAGATTTTTTTATCATAATTGAGGAAGAAATTCAAAAATTATATTGTTTTACGGAGAAATCTACGGCATATAAATTATTTTTAAAAAGAAGCTAGTGATCGCCGGAGGGACGTCAGTAGTGGATGAAATGATTAACAGATAGACCTGCTTTTTTCACCATAACTGATGTATTATTCATGTCAAATTACAAATTAATGTCTATTGACGTTTTAGAGATATAAGGAAAATTCTTTAAAAATTTTGTATTTTCAACGCCCTGTATCTCAAAAACGAAAGTTTCTACGATCTATGTTTACTGAACTTTTCTTCTTAAAAAAAGGTGTTCTGTCAACTGTTAAAGTCCTACCACAAAAAAGTGACCCACTCTGTATGATACCATTTTTAGGTAGGGAACTGGTTCAAAACATAGAATACGATAACCGAACACGAAAGTTAGCTGTAGATGACTTCGAACTAATGTCAACACCCCAAGATACCTTGGATACAATCGAAAGGATAGATGAAATTATTAGTACAGTTAAAAGAAAACAACAAGAAATAGAAACCGCGTGGATCAAAATGGAGAAAAACTTTATAGATACCAAAGACTTAAGTCAGCTAGAGGAAGGAGTTGTTAAAGTTATTAATTGGATACTGGGACCTGCTGAAAATTTGCTCAATTCTAAACAGAAAGTTGGTTACGATGTCTGCTCTGCAGAGGAATTAAGAAGACAGCACGAGGCCATCGAAATGCAGTGTTGGGAAACGTACGGATCCTATGCTGAGCTTATCCACAAGATCAATAGCTTCGCGAATAATGATAATTTATCTGTACAGCACAAAGACTTAATTTCTCAGAAAGACTTTATGGATTTTGTGTGTAAAAGTTTTGCCCTTAGACTTGAAAGAAGAAGGAATATTCTTATAACGTCTTTAAGGTTCTTTAGGTTAGTTTCTGAATATTTCGATAGCACTGGAGAGGTGTTCGATTCCTTAGTAATGGGGAGTAACATAGCAGATTTTCAGTCAGCAGGGATAAAATTAAAGGAATTGCAGGAGAGTCAAGCAAATCTAGGTAAGTATCCATACTTTTATTGTTATTAATACAAACGAATTAATATATACATACTAATGCCTATAGTACATACTAATGGCAGTACTTACCACTGATGTGGTACAAATAGAACTCTATTGCAAATAATAGTACATTCTAGTAGTTATAACATACCCTTGTATTAACCCAGAATGAATTTGAAGTTAATGTAAATGAATTCGTTTATTTTTCTTAGACTAATAAATGGTTTTAATATTGCACATTAGATCAGTTTAGCACTTGCGTTTTCTTTCCTTCATCTTTCCTCTTCTTTCTGTTCATTGACACACAGCAGAATAGAGCCACTAATCAACAGCATTATTGGTCATATGATTGTTTTCCTATACTATACCTCGCCATTTGTTGTATTTATTAGTTTTGTCGTCACAATATTTCATACTATTCTTTTCTTCCTTGGGTAGATATTTTTCCCAGTAAATGATATTGCTATTTTTATCTTGCAAGCATGTTACAGGTTAGGATTCTTATAAGGATTCCTAAGAATTTATTTGTTTATATTTTCACTAGCTCATAAATTTTCAATGTATTATTTTGGTAATTGAATAATCTCATTCATTTCACTTATTCATAACTTCTTATCTTATTATTCTATTTTACCTATCTCTTGCACATTCGTATACTTTCAAACTAGAATATCTTTCCATTTCTTCAATTTTATTTCTACCAGTTTCTATTTCTTTTAATGTCCCGACCTTTTTGAACTGATGTGCAATACTACCTGTTTTATCAGTAACAATTGGTTTATTGGTGTATTGGTATAGATTTATTTATGATTTGCGTATTTTCCACCTTCAAATTGAGGATCCTCTACTTTTATATAATCGCGTAATTAATTTATGTAGTACCTCATTCAATAATATTGTCAGTAACTGCCATAAACTCACAGAAAACATTATTGATTCCTTTCAAGCTAAAAAGAACAAACTTGTAAAAATGATATGTCTACTATTGTTAAAAATAAAATATAATTGAAACACGAAAATATATAAAATCGATAATAATAATATAATAATAATATCTCTACCCCTCATTCTAATCACAAGGATTAGCCCGAAAGTCTGAGACTTGTGTGGAAGAGGGGGCGGCATATTATTATTTCGCGGGCCGCATTTGCGCCTCAGGAACGACTTACGTTGGTAGGCCCTAACCACCATTCAGTGCTGGAATGAGGGAAACCTGGAAAACCTCATTAGTTAGGGGGACAAGTCAAACATCAACTGATTTTAGTCTCTCACATTAACACCAAGTTGACATTCTTCCCATCCTAGGTCATCGCCAGGATAGTTGCCAAGCCATCCCTGCGAATAAGCCTTGATCTAAGGGCAAACAATTTAATTAAAAATTGTTGGCGGAGTGGGAATTAGAACCCACGACCTGTGGGTTGAGCGATCGAGACGCTAAGCCCTGAGCCACCGGCCCGATAACTCGATATATACAAGATGATACTGGATATTATTTGTTGAAATAAATAAAGATTTTAAAGAATTTAACCGAAATTGAAAAATGTTTTTGTTATTACTATATCACTCACTTCAGTCAACTTCAGTCTCATCAGTTCTACCTCAATGTGTAGGTTTTTTTCTAAAAAATTGCTACAGTACCTACCCTAAAAATTATATTTTGTTTCCTTTCCATTTGAAACAGAAATTTATTTAAAGATCTTCCCGATTTCAGATGCAGTTGAACGCGAACTAGTTAAAGAAGGAGAAAAGCTATCTGACATGCTCTCTATGCCAGTAAAAGACTCTTTGGGTAGAGAAATATCTATCGACTATTCTGAAGATATAGTAAATATTAGAGATATACTGGATGCTACCACTGCCAGAAAAAATATATTCTGTGATAGTGTAGAATTACAAAAGCTCACACTAGAACAAGTAACTCACATAGACAGCTATGAAAAGGACGTTTTTCAGGCGATTCAGTGGTTGGATGATCTATTGCAAGTCATGTTGAAGGATCACGGCCATGTTGGTTGCACTGTTAGCGAAATTCAGAGGCAAAAGGAAGAACATCAGAGTTTTCAGGAGACTGCCAAGGTATTTATATACCTATATAGATTTTCACGTAACGTTTTAAGTTTATCATCGGAATAGCATTTTAAAATATTTGGATGCGACATACAACTAATTAAGTTTTATTAAATGTATCATTTTATTTTCTAATAAATTTTTTTCTTTTATAGTATTTTTTACAATAATTGCTTTGTCATTACATTGCTGTTTCAAAAGTGGATTATTTTAGGGGTATTTTAATTTTTAAAAATTCAGATAGTAGCTAGTAAAGTTTTATTTATTATTTTTATTGTTAGATAGACTGCTCTAAGCTATTGTACAGTGCAGTGTATAATATGCACTTCTTAGTATATAGTGGTTCTTTGGGGAACACTTTAGAAGTTTGCCTTTATACTACACTTTGAATATTTAATTTGAATACTTCTGGTTTCCTGTTTTTTTATTATTTTATAGGTGGTGTAATCCCAAAAAAGACTACAATGAAGTATCTTAGAGTTTACAATATATATATTTAAATCTTTACACGTTATAACGAGTTTTTTGTAAAGAATAACTAGTAAAAAAAATTTATTTATATGGATACTGTGCTTATAGAAATTTAAATTATTAGATGAGGAATTTACAACAAAGGTGGTTGAGGATAAATATTTCCAAATGTTAAAATAAAATGAAGCAGAATCCAGATAAATATAAATTGGATCACTTTCACTGGTTGGAATGCCCTTAAATGCATTTTTTAGTCTACTAAACCTTCTCCAAATTTAATTGACATATCGTGTAAAATAATCTTGGCACTATATACCACTTGGTATATTTTTTTATATTATAATATAGCATAATTTTCAGGGTACCTACAATTATGGATGTCAACTTTTGAATGCCTCGCTTGTTTTAAGACAATCTTGTAAGTTACCACTAGATGACCATGCCAACCTTTACCAAAAATTGAGGATATCATGGCAACGACTATTGAGCGTTAGTCAAGAACAAATGACTAGGTTAAGAGTTTCCGCTGTATTTCATAGGTCAGTGGAGGAACAATGCAATCAGTTAAGAGATCTCAGAGAAGCTGTAGCGACCATTCCTTTGATGGATTTAGCGAAAAAGAGGGAGAGGGTAAATTACTACTTTAGCCTGCGAGAAAAATTAATAGTTGAAGTAGGGAGGATGGTGAGACTAGGAAGGCTTCTGAGAAGCAGACTGAAGGACCCACTTTATTATGGGGAAAAGTAAGTACTATTATTACCAACTTACTGCATTATTAACAAGTAGATTAATTTTATTTAAAGGAGATGCCTAAAACTACTACTCAACGGGCAATGCCCGACTGGCATTGCATTACTTCTGCATCTCCATAGGAGTCGCCACATCTTTCATCGAGACCAACCACGTCATATTGCCCATGGAGTAGTTATTTTCGGCATCTTCTTCAAATAAATCAGTAGGATTGTCTTCCACAAAGACAATAATAAATAGTGGCCAGTGCTATAATGGCGTGTACGGAAAAGCAGGTCGTTATTTTGTCAATTTGACAATAATTGTCAGACAGCAAAGACCCACAGAGGGCACTACAATCTGTATCTCACCACTACTAGGTTAATTTTGTTTAATTTCAATAATTTACATTAGTATGGAAGTATTTAAGTTATATAAAATAAAAAGTTATATACGTTATATAATCCGAAATCAAGTTTGTAATTTAAAATTGTATTAAAGACTTTAGCCAACTAGAGCATTTCTATGAAATATTCTAAAACGTATAAGTTTTTTGACAATACCAGTGTCCTATCAACTTTAAAAAAATTATACCTATGCTCATTAACAATTTATTTAGGTCAAATCAATTCTTATGACAAACATCAAATGAAAAATAATGGAGTCGGAGTTATTGGTTGTCGGATTGGTTTTGAGAAGCTTAGGTATCTATATTTTGACCACAGTATATTTATAAAACAATCAGTAAGGAAGTTCCCATTTCCCGCCGTCGTCTAGATTTTTACTGCAGATCAACGTCCAGCTTCATGATGCTAGCGACTAACAACTTTTACTACCCATTCCACAATCATAATATTTGATTAGGTGTGTTTATATTGCGTTTAGTGTTGTTTAAGTTGTTTAATTCAAATTTCCATTTCCTATTCATGTTTAATTCACAATTTAACCATGTGTAATTATTAAAAATAAAATTGGTTATGTTTATATAATAGCCTGACAGCTAGTATCCGCCATGCTTTCAGGGACTTCATTCATAAATACACACTGTTCCAGAGAAGGGGTATTTTCAAATCTAGCCGACACAATTCATTCATAATTTGGCTGACCTTCCTCACTAATTGTTTTATATACTGTGATTTTGACGATCATAAGCTATATAAAGCTTCAATAGTAAAGCAATCAGTATTACTACTACTATTATTATATTAATCCCGCGTCAGTACTTTCACGTTTTATAATACCAATATGTATCCTTCGGCCGTAGATGGGGATTTTCATCCCCCGTGGCACTTAAGGCTACATATTATATCTCATTCTAAATTTGCAAGTAAAGTGGCAGAAGTTCTCTAAAAGCAGAGCCCAATATAAGTGTCAGGAATTGGCAGTTTCAGATACTTTGCTATTAAACTAGTCATTGCTCTTATTGAATTAATTTTAACAACATGATTTACACATTTGTTTTATTTATATTTTAAAATAACCGCATACTTTCGATAAAGCTCGACATAATCCATATATATTAAAACGCGTCGATTCTATCTCGCTCGAAATTCCGTCGCCGAATCTACAAAGTTTCAAAGCTATCTCCTCCGAGGGGGGATCGCGGAGCGATCCCCGCGGGCTTCCGGAGGTCGCCCCCGGACTTTCTCCAATGCGTAGGGGTATTTTCGTCCCGTTTCCTACGCGTTTTCCCAATTTAAACGCCTTTTCAAAAAACCTCTGCAAAATTTTCGTCGATCGCCGTTCGGCGAGAGAGATACGGCTAGCACCTGCGTTTGTCCTCGCGCCTAATGGTCCCGTCACGCCTGCCGAAATCCCGACTTTTCGCGGGACTCCCTAGACCCTTTTTCTAATTTTACGGCTTCGAGAATTGATTCACGCGAAAGTTCCGTCCTTTCTCTAATCCTTTGAGATTTTTTTTCGAGACCGTACGTCGACTCCTTCTACGTCTATTTCGTCTTCGAAAATCGCGAGTCGCGTCCGTCTCAACTTCTTTCTCATTTTATCTACCGATGTGAGATTCCACTAACGAGACAAGCACCTCCCACGAAAACTGTCAAATTAATTAAACTTCAGATAGGTTATTTTCCTACGAGAAATATTGCTAACGGAATCGATAGTACTGACTGCCAAACACTTCTGATTACCAAAATACTGAAGCGAAATGCTTTTCCAATTAGAAAATCGGCAAAAATTATTTTTTCAGGTTGACAGAAAGTTTACGTACTTAAACGTCTCAAGGTAAACATTTGACAACAGGCGTGGTAGCGCAACGGGAAAGTCGTAGGATTCAAAACTTCATAATGTTGATTTCGTGAGTTCGAGTCACGCTGGAGGCAAACTTTTTTTTTACTTTTTAATTCCAATTATTTATTAGTATTAGTATTTAGTTATTCTGTTTCATTATCCGTAGCTTTTATTCTTTCTGCACGTAAAGTTTGGAATTAATTCGTTCATTTTGGCAGTCTGTTAAATTCTTCATTTTAGATGATTTTAGCTTACAAAAGTAAACATCTACAATATTTTTGGTCCCATTGATAAAATTGATAATGTTTACTTAAAAATAAATTCTACTTTCAGTGCTTAAAAAATTATGATGTATTACCATCAACAATAGAGTAATATTACAATTGATCAAAATATTTAAAAAAAATCGTTTAGTATAATTACATCATCATTCCAGATACAAAATGTCTTTAATATGTATTTTCTTAAAAATAATATTATTTTAGATGCGTTTGTCACCCGAAGGGTGACGCTAGGCCATAGGCCTGGACCCCCGGTAGGGCTAGAAATGGGAACGAAAATCGCGACAGCGATTTTCTCCCATTTCTAGTCTGAATTAAAATTTGAAAAGTACGTTGACCATAAGTTTTGTATCAGGTTCGCAATCAAAATCTAACCCTTATCTTCTATGCCATCGCTAGTCACTTTCATGAGTTTATCACGACCACATGCTCCGGAAATATTCAGAATAAAAACAATCTAAAACAATAAACATACTTAATATTATTAAGTAATTTAAATACTCAAATTAAAATTTACTTTAACTATTAAATAAGTTCAATTATCTACATCTATCATAAATTTGTTTATTTGATCTCTAAATAAAACTTGACATTTCTTTGGGTGAGGTCGATATTAACAAATATCCACCTCTTTTTGTAATAAAATTAAAATTATTTTACCTTATTGGACCAGCTGTATAATACATTATTTTATTTTGAATATTATCGTTACTTTGGCAGATAAGTGTAAGTGATTTAGAATCTTTATATATATTTAAGCTTAATATTTGATAGGAGCAGTTGCGTTGCAGAAAAAATATCGTGTGCAATGTGCGCGAAATGTCTTTTGTGGTTTCGAATGGTCTTTTGACTCGGCTCCACCTAGTCAAAAAATCTTTATTCTGGACCATCAAAATATCATTTCGGACACTAGTTACACAAATGCCTATTCCAATACTGTCGAAGAATGTAACTTCTCGGTTAAAATATCACAGTCTTGCTTTTTACCCAGTATCTTGTAAATAGTAATTTATAAATGGATAACGGTAATGAATTCTATGTTCAAAAATAGATAAATTTGCATTTTTTTATTAAAAAAAGATACATTTTTCGTGAATATTAAAACACTGAATAACTATTAGTAAAAATCTATTAGTTTTTTAAACTAATAGATTTTTATTTGTTTATCTCAAGAAATTTACTCTCAGAGTATATCTAAATTTCCAGTTATGCATGCAATGAATGCGTTTCGTAGGTATATGTTAAAATGTTATAATTATTTATGCCTAATTTACATTAAGTGTGTATAACAACTATTTAAATTTATTTTTACTCTTAGTAATGTCTAATAAAGTAACAGCAAGTTTATTTGTTAACGTGGATCATAATAATGAAACTTTTAATGGGCTCTCGTGTTTATAAAACTTTGTGGATATAAAAACCACTTCTCTTGGGTATATAACATTAAAACTAAGTTGCCAGAATAATAAAATAGCAATAAATAGTAAAAATTTGTTTACACTAAAACTGTCCTGAATTTTGGCATAAAATATAAATGACTAAAGATTCGGAAAGAGAACAAAAAATTTTGACGTAAATAATGAAGGTAGGGTACACTGTATATTAAAAGGAACAACCAGTTAAATGTTAAGTTTATTAGTTAACTTGGATCATAATAATGAAACTTTTAATGGGCTCTCGTGTTTATAAAACTTTGTGGATATAAAAACCACTTCTCTTGGGTATATAACATTAAAACTAAGTTGCCAGAATAATAAAATAGCAATAAATAGTAAAAATTTGTTTACACTAAAACTGTCCTGAATTTTGGCATAAAATATAAATGACTAAAGATTCGGAAAGAGAACAAAAAATTTTGACGTAAATAATGAAGGTAGGGTACACTGTATATTAAAAGGAACAACCAGTTAAATGTTAAGTTTATTAGTTAACTTGGATCATAATAATGAAACTTTTAATGGGCTCTCGTGTTTATAAAACTTTGTGGATATAAAAACCACTTCTCTTGGGTATATAACATTAAAACTAAGTTGCCAGAATAATAAAATAGCAATGAATAGTAAAAATTTGTTTACACTAAAACTGTCCTGAATTTTGGCATAAAATGTAAATGACTAAAGATTCAGAAAGAGAACAAAAAATTTTGACGTAAATAATGAAGGTAGGGTACACTGTATATTAAAAGGAACAACCAGTTAAATGTTAAGTTTATTAGTTAACTTGGATCATAATAATGAAACTTTTAATGGGCTCTCGTGTTTATAAAACTTTGTGGATATAAAAACCACTTCTCTTGTGTATATAACATTAAAACTAAGTTGCGAGAATAATAAATTTGCAGTAAATAGTAAAAATCTGTATACTTAAACTGTCCTGAATTTTGGCATACAATGTAAAGGACCAAAGATGCGAAAAGAGAACAAAAAATTTTAACGTAAGTAATGAAGGTAGGTACATTGTATCTAAAAGAAACAACTAGTTAAATGTTTAGTATCAATGCATCCGCCGACTACCCCTCGAATATACCGAAATACAGTATTTCCACGTAAAGTACTTCGAGTTCATATACTTTAAAATCTAAATTTGTATTTGTACAAGTAGTGGGAACGATAAATGCGGCAGTGGCGGCCTGACCGGCCCAGGTTTAACATCAGAATCTCTGTAAGTAAAAGTACTTTTGTTACATAAATATAATATAATATATAGCTGCTAAAAAATTACGCATAGGTTCTATGACTAAAATAGCTCATCAGATTTTGCGCTACCTACTAATATACATATATACTTGTACTTAGTGATTTCTGAAATGATGTATTTTTAGACAAAGTTTACTTAACCTCAAACAACTTTAAACACTTTATAGTATGGCAGGCAGAAGTGAAACATGAGATTAATTGATCTTCACATAAGTAACGTTAAAAATTGAATGAGTAATATAAATGTATTTATAATCTTTCTGTTTATTTTCTTTCATTTTTGAGCAGCTTTACGCAAATGTTTGTTTAAAAGTCTGTGCTAATTTTAACATTATATAAGGATTAAATAGTCATGTATTGGATAGGTAATGATTTGTCTAGTTTGTGATTGAACTTCTGAACAGTAAAATTTATCTTTCTATAAAACTACTGATTTTCTATAATTTCTGTTAAAAGTGAAACTATTAATGTGAATACATTATATTAAACTATTTTTTTGTCAGCGCATATTAAGTTATGATTGAAACTGCTATTGGCACATGATTTCTAATAATCCACAGTGATCACCACTATGGATCACAAAAAATTATTTGACAAAATAAGTGTTTTTGGAGTCAAGTTTGGACTTACTAAATTGAAAATAATGTAAACTGTTGATTTAAATGTAAAATACCGTGCGTATATAGGTATATAAAATGTTCTCTTATAAACACAGCAATTGATCAGTGTATCATTTAAAGTAAGAAATAGGTCTAACCAGAGTAAAGTACCAACATAAAATTGATTTTACAAGTATATCAGACGAAAACGTAATTCAGCCGTAAATCTTACGATACCTGCACGCTTTTACTCAACATTTTCTATTTTCTATTTCTATTTTCTATTTTCTCTTTTCTCTTTTCTATTTTCTATTTTCTATTTTTTATTTTCTATTTTCTATTTTCTATTTTCTATTTTCTATTTTCTATTTTCTATTTTCTATTTTCGCAACACATGTTCTATTCTCAACCTAATGAACACAACCAATGAATTCCTGATAAAATAACGTCATTTTTCAACTATGTTGTTAGCTGTATTAATTATTTTTATTTTATTCATTAAATATCCATTTCATTACTACAATTTAAATTATTGATTCGATCTCCTGGTTGAAAACAAAGAAAACATTCCACTTTTGCGACCATACTTCAAATTTGCCACATTATGAAATATCTGAATCATAATATCTATCATAAAGTTTATATCAAAACATCAGAATGTGATATGTTCTGTCAGACTGTAACATTCTGTATAACTAATATCAACTAATACCTATTACATAAAGGAAACCCCTTTCTATATGCGCATGTAGTCAACTATCCATGCTGTTGTCAACAAACCTGTTCATTTAGAAATTGGCACAAGGTACTAAGTAATGACTAACGACCTATATAATAACAATCATCTCATGAAACAAAAGAGACAAAGAGGGATAGTAAACATACAAACAGATGTTTTAAATTACTATTGTTGGCCTTAATGTGTTTAAATATTGGTAAATATTGCAATCTGAAAATTCACCCAAAACTCCCTATAGGGTTGCAATCCATTTGCACCTTTTCGTAAATACCAACAACTGCAGTACCCTAATTGGTGGTTCATTAGAACTAAATTAGATAAACTGATTTTCACATACTCATTTTAGTTATCGAATTGTCTATGAATTTCTAGAAGATTTGAGTATTACAGAAAATTGCATGTAATATTTTGTAATGCCATATAACCACAAAAAATGTGCATAACTCGCATAAGTACGATATATGGAAATTATATTTAGAGCAACATTTAGCCCCGGAGATGTGGTATTAAATATTTTTTTATGTTTAATAGATCTCGAAAGGGAATAAACTCTTTAAATGGGTTTTAATGAAAGGCCTACCTACTATACATTTTGGCCCTGTATTTAACTGCAAACTTCTTGATGAAAAGATTTGTTATATGGCATAAAGTATTTATTTATTTTTAAAATAGTGCTCTAGTGTTCGGAAATGTATTAAATTAAGTTATAAAATGATTATATTTTTATACCATCAGCAAAAAGGAGAGAAACAGCTCATGAGCACATTGATATGTGTGTATCTCTCAGTTAATACTAAATTCTGACGGTTTAATACTCTAATTACTTTATAAAATAATTTTATTTGATGTGCACCACCAAATAATTAACTAACTTATAGAAAGAACGGAATGCTCACAGAGTACCTCAAAATACTATTTCTATTCAGACACACGCAGACGTGCGTTATAAACATGGGATATTTTTAGAGTTGCGCCTACCCAATTTCCATGCTTTTTATAAAAGTGTCTCGCTGAAGGTTTATGAAAAATAAATGTCTCATGAACTGTTCCAATACCGGACATGTTGTCTTATGAAGCGAAAAATTACACAAATAATACTACACACTAGAATAAATTTTGTAATTTTCTTACTATCACTCGCCTTCTTTGCAATATGTTAATATATTTTAAAGAAAACCCTTCCAATGTAATCTTTGAAATAAAATTACAGTTTAGAATAACGAAAGTAATGAATGTAAAGAATAATCTAGCAAGTTTAAAAAACTGAAAAACATGTAGAGAGTGAAAAATTGAAACGGAGAGGTTGTCACATATAAATATGATGTAAAACAATATGTAGCAATAAACTCAGGAAATGTACATCTGAGTTTTATGAAATTTTTAATTAACACTATATTGTCGAAATGTTGAATTGCATTTATTTTACAATTAATTGAAGCAATTATACTTAACTGTTGCTTTTTATTTGAAGAATTTTGTCCCAGAATTAATTTGTATTAGATAATAAAGCACAAGCAGTATGTTGCTTTGTATTTGTTAGTTGGTAATTTCAAGCAATATTAAATTAATGATGTAAATACTTCTGAATTAATTTAATTACTCTTGAATTAATTGAATTACTTTGAATTGCATTTATGATACTTTCGAACAGTTCATTAGTTGAATTTATGATAGCTACAAGCAGTTTATTCTTTATTTGAAGCAGTTTCTACTGTAATAGGAGCATCTCTGAGTATATCACTGTAAGCTATTTTACCATTGTCACAATAAAGCAAATCACACAATTTATCTGCAATTCATTCAGTGAGCATGCGCAGGCGGTTACAGTAATGTAATTGAAAATAGTTATTTTGGTTCAAGTAACTTTAATGTAAATGAATCAATAAATCAATTGTTGCTTTGTGCTTTCAAGCACCTTTGCCAAATTACTTTGCGCTTTGTGCTTCAATTACTCTTGGAGAGTGCTTTCCCCAGCTCTACTATTAATAAAAGTTAAAAAACTATAAAGTGCAACCAAAATCATACGTTAAAATACACCTACTTACTTTAAAATAATATCATTTACATTGCACGCTTCTTGGCAATTTCGGTAATTATTTTCAAGGAGTACAGAAAGTTATTAATACTTGACCGGCTCTCCCTGAGTGTCTGCCAATTTAGTCCTGTCAATAAAACTTTCGTTAATCTTGGAACATGTTAATTTGTAATATGCAGCACAAGTTGGCAATTCACTTGTAATGTCATTATTTAAAGCACAACCTAAAACATATATATCACTTTTTAAAAAAAATTCTTACAATCTGAAATTAATACTTCTGTAAAAATGTTAGAATGCTCGTAACATTTCATCAAATATAAATTCAAAAAATTACTGTCATTTTTTACATTTGTCGAAAATTGTAAATTTCGAACTAAAGTGTTTATTTTATAAATCAATAATTTTATGAGAAATACATTAATTAATTTAATGGAAGTATTTGTGCCAGTCTTCAAATAAAAAAATTCAATTTCAATTTTCATTTCAAATTTTTCCAGATCTATAATATGATATAATCATTTCTCTCAGTTATGCAATCGCATAACTCAGTAGCATCGTTATTCCTAAAAAAAAAAAAACAATTCCGTTATGTCACAAATATGTTATAATTCGGGATTCGGATTTTCGGGATTTCGGGTTTTCTTTAAAGAATTCCATTGCTTGGTACCGTACAACAGGGTTAACAATACCCATAACCATATTTTGGATCTTGTTTATCTAACTTTAACAGCGTCATAGATAGATTCGAATGCCCATTACTTGTTGAAGATAATCATCACCCATCACTTCTGATTAATTTTGACAGAACCTTTAATCTGTCTCAACCATATAATCATGTTCCTATGAACTTTTCCGGTACCGCTTATAATTTTGAAGATGCCAATTTTACTCTTTTGTAGGAACTTATTCTTAACACGAATTGATCATTTCTTTTAAGTTTTGATAACGCTAAGGATAAATTTTCATTATTTTATGACAAGTTATACAGTCTTCTTGATATAGCTGTACCAAAAAGTCTTCATCCCATATTCGCTGCTATCATTATCTTCCTTGGTTTACAGGTGAAGTCATTATAGCCATCCGAGTAAAAGCAGCTGCATATGCTAGGTGTAGAAAACATAAATCAGTTGATCTCTTAAATGCATTCAAATTTCATCGTTCCAAATCCAAACGTCTTATTAATGAGGCCTATAAAATATTTATTAACGATTCGCAGCGAGCATTATCTGGTAATCCTAACAAGTTTTGGAACTTTATTCAAAAAAAGAAAGGGTCTTCATGAATACCTTCAATAATGTACTATATAACGACAGTGAATTTTCCAATCCTCCAGATATTGTTAATGCATTTGGTAATTACTTTAATAACGTCTTCATTCAATCGCAACCAGTTGATTCATCTCAGTTTTCATTGCATAACAATCTAGACTTAAATTTTGATTTACAGGATATTTCATGTGTTTTACAAATGACACCTTCAAATGGTGAATGGGGATGGTATTCCCAGTTTTGTTCTTAGATACTGTGCGTATGCTTTTGCCGAATCATTGCATATTTTATTCAATTGCATCCTACGTAATCCTACCTTGCCATATCCTTGGAAAAAAACATTCATCTGCCCTATACCGAAAAAGGGAAATCAGAATGATGTCTCAAATTATAGAGGTATTTATTGATTGTGCAATTTCTTTAAAATTTTTGAAATTATACTGTTCGTACGGTCCCTACTGTAAACTTTATTGTTCTACCAGACAACTAATATCGTCACGACAACACGGTTTCATGCAGAGAAAGTCAACAATATCTAATTTAGAGGCTTTTACTCGGTGCATTTCTGAGGTGTTGAATAATAGAGGACAGGTTAATGTTGTCTATACGGACTTCCAAAAAGCATTTGATGAGATTGCCCATAACATACTCGTTTTGAAATTAAAACATTTTGGATTTTCAGAGGCTTTGATTAAGTTGTTCATTTCTTACTTAAGCGATAGGCAATTCATGGTAAGATACCAAAATTTACCTCAAAATCGTTTTCTGTAACATCGGGAACTCCACAAGGTTCCAATCTAGGTTCCATATTATTTTTATTTTTAATTAATGATCTTCCTGAAAAATGGGGTGTTTTTTATACCAGTTTACAAAATACTTAAATAAGTAATTTTTTACCATGCTGAAAATCTTATGTTTCAAAGGTATTGTTGTGAGACATAACTTTTCAATTAATTTTGTGATTAAAATTTAACACTTTTCTTTTCTTATAGAAACATTTCAGACTTATTATATCTTCCTACTATGCGCTTTAGAAAACAAATTATATCAGTTTGTTGAAGTCACTGCCATCACACAGTTATCACTGCCAAATCTCTATCATGATTCAAGAATTTGACTGACACAAATTTATAAATAACCATATAAAAACAAGATTAAATGTCACTACTGCAAATCCACTATTATGTCAGGACACTTAAACATTTCCTTAAAGAAGTAGGTCTTTAAACACAACCATTCACTGTAATTTTCTTCATGAATAATATCTTTATGTCACTGTAATTAATTAAAGTTACATTTTATTCTTTGTTGCAGACTACTTAGTTCTTTTGCATCCAGTGATAGTGAAGACCTTGAAGAATTTTGTGACTCCATAGCAAATAATGAAATAGCAGTTGAGGCGATTTCAGAAAGGTTAACTGAAGTTACCGGATTAGCTGAGGAACTGGATCAAGCTTTACATAGTGCTCAACAAGACTGTTTAGTGTTTTCCACCGCTTCGACGTCGACTTCATCATTAACTGAATCCACGATATCCACAGTCTGCAAAACTATGGAGAATAATCCAACTAATCCAGAGGTCAGTCTATTAAAGTTTAAATATCGGAATGCCCTTACTCTGAGAGTATATGCCTTTTAAACATGAATTGCATGAGTCATAGATGCTGAAAATGTGCTATGTTGTACTACATATTAGTACTATTGGCTGTAAGAGTAAAACTTTGGGCTCTACTCATTTAATTTTACTACATATTTAACATACCTAACTTTTATCATTAATACATTGCCAAAATGTATGAAACTATTTACGATAAAGCTAGATAAACTATCGATAAATTTCCTGATAACAAAACATATAGCCTTAAATTATTATTTTATGACTATCCACTTCATACATTAAAATGTTTACACTTAGGTCTCCCGCGCACTAGACAACTTGGCTGCGGCTGCATGTTCGATCATCCCGTTTGCAGTGGCTGTCGCAGCCGGGAGTACTTGGCTACCTAGTGCGTTCGCTCGATTAAAAATTCGAGGTCGTGTAAGCTGCCGTAGCCTGGCTGATGCAGCCACGCTGCCTAGTGTGCGGGAGTCCTTAAAGTAATTTAAAATTTTTAATAAAATCTTGTTTTTATCAAATATCTCAGTAAAGTATTATTTATCTTTAATGTGAGCTTACATTCTAGTATGTATTTTGTCGTTTGAATACGAAAGTCTTCCAGGAAACGTGGTTTTAAGATAAAAAGGGCGACTATTTAGTTGGACAATAAAAATTTTTTTTAAATACTTGGTAAATTTTATTATATCTACCTTATTAGATTCATTTTCGAGGCATATTTCTTTGGTAGATATTAGATTTTAATGATGCATAAAATAAATATAATAAGGGAATGAAAAATTTCTTTTAACTCTCGATATATGTCTAAATATATCGCGGGCTCTCAATATATCTATTCACATTTTTCTGAATTGTAGAATTGGAAAAACATGTCAATCGAAAATCAATGGTAGAAGCCATTATTTTGTGATAATCGACCATGGCAATATATTTTTTAAAACACTGTTTTCTCCTATTCATAGTAAATATGCATACACTACAAATCTTGTACAAATGGCACGTAGCTGATAAAACTACGGTTCCCTATTCTTCTCAGTTCCACTCAATCTTAATTGCATATTTTAATAAAAAACAAAGTTAAAATATTATTTGTTTCAGTAAACATAAAACCTAATATAATGAATTAAAGCAAAATTGGTGGAAAATTGCCTACAATATTATTTAATGTATTTGTTCGGTTTGACGGTAAGACAATATTTTCGAAATCGAAATATAGATTTTTGCTCTAAACTTCTCTAACCATGGAGTTCAAATGCACTTTTTCAAATAAATTCTGTGGGCTTTGCTTTGTACGAATTTGCCCGTACTACGTACGCAACCAGCTACGCACTTATACGTATGTTGTAGTACATGTAGAGTGCCGGGGGAAGATAATGGAATATTAAATCATAAATGAAATTTCACTAACCATACTTCAATTTCTATTTGTTTTGTTTTTTTTAGTGAACCGTCCTTGTAACACATATATGATGTTTTGTCGTATTATGTTCTCTCATGAATATAATGATCTTGATCTATTACTATTAGAGATATATAGAATTACTTATTTGTCTGTGATATAATCATCAAACTCTAGTGAACCAATCAATTAATGGAAATTAATATTCTGTATAGTAGGGCTTTTATTTTAGATCAAACACGGGCTAAATTCTAACTATGGATCAGACATCATATTATTTTATAGAGTAGGTACCTACCAAGAACAACTCTGCTCGTCTCTTCGAAATATTTAATTTTGATATGGCGAGAACTAATACTCTAAAATACTTTCCTTATATACCTTAGGCAGCATTAAAGCAATAAACTCCAGTATTTCTGATATTACAAGATTGTTTTTAATGTTTTTAATGAAAGTTTGTCATTGATTTCTATCTAATGTTTTTTTGTAATATAGTTCTTGGCTTGTTATACTTATGCTTACCCTTAACTTTTCCTCGTTCCATTCCTCATTCCTCGTACCAACACTTTTCCCTCAATGTTATTTTGTTTTTAGTATATTAATAATATATTACCTGTAATTACCTGTAGCTGTGAAAACCCTTACCTGTAATTGGGATTTTGCCCATTGAGCAGCTTTAATTTAATAAATAAATAAATATAACTTTTAACCAGGCAGCACTACTAAAAAAATTTAGTACATAATATGGTGTTCTAGAGTTCACATTTCTAATGATCTATATACAGGGTGTTTAATTTTGACCTTTTCTTTATTATCGAATATCGGTTCTTATATCGGGTCGGCGACTCAGAGTTTAGTGTGTCGATCGCTTAAGCCACAAGTCATGGGTTCAAATCCCTATTCCGCCGAACAATTTTTAATTAAATTATTTAATGGTATATTAGGCTTGTTCTCAGTTCTCAGAGGTGAGAACAGAGGTACCATTATATTATTATTAAAATACAGCGTCATCGAGTATTACAGTAAATACAATATTACCTACTTAACTCCAATAAATATAGGACGAAAAACTAATTGATGAAACCTCCTAAATATTCTTAAGGGAAAACCTAACCTTAAGTATCTATTCGTGTGATGATAGATGATACATTGCTCTGTATTAAATTTATTAAAACTAATTGCCCTCAAACCATATATCAACGTTTACTATCTTCAAAACCATTATAATTGGGAATAGAGAAGAAAACACAAACTACACATATTTTTGAGTGTAGAATTTATTAATAGAAGAAATGTGGGTTAACATTTTTAAAAATAATGTTACTTCCTTTCGGGTTCTAAAGATAAGTGAGACTTTTAACAGCAATAAAAAAATCTTTATTTAACTCTTCAAACACAATACAACACTTCTTGTTCAATCCAATTAAATACACGCCGAAACCACTTTGAAAATTGCAGTTATTTCACTTGAGCGTTGCTTCTTCGCTGCCAATCACTATCTGATAAAGACTGACTTCCCTCGCCGGTATGCCGTGGTCTTTATATAGGCGAACTAGGGTTCTAGATCCTTGTGTAAATTTCCATCAAGTAGTCACAAATAATTGACAGACCAGGGCGGTTCATTAAGTAATTGACAGCAAAGTTATACGAGGGGTATTCGATAAGTACCGGTGGTGACATCTAGGAAATGGGGACAAAAGGACCTATCTCCCTTATTTGAATGCCTAAAGGGTTGAGACTTCGCCCTTGGGAGGTTGTCCCTGGCACCCCCAGAGGCGGTGTTACCAGATTGTGCAGAATCTCTCTAGACTGGGGAAAAGATAGATTTGGCAACGCTGCCTTTGGGAACTGTGTCGGGCGATTTTGTAATAATAATGAAGTTTTTAAAATTAGTTATTTCATTTATATTGTAATCACGCTATACGCTGCAATATTTTTTTTACTGTCCGTTAATTGGCCATTGTCTTGCTTACAGCGTCCATATCGAAACATTTCCAATTTGATATACGGGTTATTGATAGAAACATTTTTTAAAGGCATGCAGCTGCCAAGTTCTTATTAAAAAATTAAAATATGGCATTATAAGGTGGCATTAAAATTCCATATGGAATATAAGATTATACAAGGTATTTCAGTTAAAGTTAGAAAGTTAGCATTAATATACATATATATATAGTAAGAAAAGTATAAAATATATTAGTTATAATAGTTAATATAAATAGTAAGAACTATTTCTAGTATAATCAGAAGTTTATTTTAGAAAATTTTAGTTAGATACACCATATAGTATTTACTACATATAGGTACAGTACAAAAAAAAATTATACTTGGTAAAATATGGATTTAAGGTACTTTTCAAAAAATGGATAATGCAATTTCTCAGCTACACACACTATATAAATATATTCAATTGATCTATTTCAATTATCGACTGAAATATATTATCAATTATTTTATAATTGATGTATCTCCCGTACAAATACTTAATTAACGTAATTTTTCGAATATAGATAGTCATTATTTTAAAGGATCCAACAGGGTTACTTACAGAAGTGATTTTATTACGATATTATAGGAAGTGTTACGGAGTTACTACACAGGTGAAGCATATTCTTTAGTAGACATCATAGGACGGAAAGTTTGTGGTAGGTAGTAAATAAAACAAAAAGTCAACATGGAGGTTTTTTACACCAGCCACCACCCGCAAAATAATTACGAACTATTTCTAATACTTCTAGTTTCACGTAATTTAAAAAAATTTTTTGATAAACTATAGAACTGTGCCATAACTATTAATTTTTACAAAAAATATCCTCATGGACGATGTCTGTTTATAAGTTAAATACTTCGTTAAATATTTCAAATTTCCACAAACGTTTAGACTGTATCTCGAGAATGTATATTACAGTTGGCTTCCCAAACATTTAATTTTATATTTAACATAACTCTAATTTACAACATACTGTTCCAGATTTGCAGGATATTGCCCTATGCAAATAATACAGGAATGACCTTAATACATTCCTTTTACATCTAATAATTTTAAAGATTTATTTCTCAAATCATAGGAACCTGTTTGTAATTTATTGACTGTATATTATTTAAATTATATACGATTTTCAAATTTACAATTTTTCTAGTTTCTTTACCACTTTAGCACCCTTCAAACATAAAATTAAATATTACAGTGGTGTGCCAAAATACATTTAATTATTGGTTAAGATATGATAATAATACAATATGATGATAAGTTAGCCACCTGCTCTTCCAGCTAACCCGTTAATTCGTAGAGAATATATTCCAAAAAAATAGAAATCAACTAAATAAAACTAAGGAATCAGAAAACAGATCACATATACAGATCAAAATCAGATAACAGATACATTGTCTCAATATAACATAAGTATGTTTCATGTGGTCACAGGAAAGACATTCTATTGTACAGCATCCATAGTGACATCAGAAACAAATCTTTTAAACCTATTATATTATATTATTATATGGTATTATAATAATATTATCTGATATAATACGTGATGAATGCGTAGTCTGCAACGTGATTTATTGAAAAGAAATGGTCGCCTCAACATCCTCAACTCAAAAAGAGACTACAGAGAGGTTAAAAAGGGTTATTAATCGTAGGAGAATAAATACCAGGTCAATTTACAATTTACCAAATATAGGACTTCAAATTAAATCGTATGTGTTACAACCCAAAGCATTCTAACATTTTTAACTTTTATTACAAATTGTAAAAATGCTGTAATTTTATTGTGACACAATAATAATAATCTACTAGGTAGTCAATATTCTTGACTACACCTACAGTAATTTTATTTAGAATGTAAATTATAGACACATTCTAGAAAAGTGCCAAGTAATACTTAAACTTTCATAGTGTTTTATGAACGCAAACAAAGGCACAACTTGCACTGTTTCAAAATCTTTAAGGTAGTTGTTCCCGGCGACTAATCTCATTTCAGACCGCCTTTTCTGCACAAGTATCGTAAACTTTTCATTTAACCTAAAAGCAATACTAATAAATCAAAAGTTCAATATTGGAGTTGGATGTTTTAAAATTTAAATTCTCCTAAAATGTAATTTTAATATTACACAAACAAGGGTGAGATTTTGTGATATTTTTGACGTTAAAATATGAACTTAGATAATTAATTTTATATATTTAGCATGACATTTTTAATGATCAATTTAAACCAAATGGATCTTTCGAAAGACGCAGTGGTTTCTTAAAAAAAAGCATAATTATTTCGTATTGTCGATTTTCTGTGACTACAAGTTTTCTTGTAGAAAGTAGATTTATCACATGTTTTAATTAATAATAGAATAATTGATATTTCAACTATTACTTTTCGTAAAGAATAAGTAATTTGGCTTTATTGGCATGGCCCTCTGAAACATTTTAACTTGTGTGTATATACAGAGTGCCCGTTTTTGCCGTACCCGTGCTGATCAATAATCTGAATAAAATTTGACTTGTCATTTTTTGTTTTTTAATTATAGCAAAAAAATTCTAGTTTCATTTTAATTTTTTTGAGCGAAAACCGACAAAGCTAGAAGTTTTTAACTGGGAATATTAAAAATGAACGAAAAGCGTAAAATATGAAAATATTAAAACTGAAAAATTTTACTGTTGAATAGGGGGGCCTTCCTCCACTATTAAAAGTTAATTTATATTCAAAGGAGATGTTTTCAAAGAAATAAATGCTTTTTATTAACTATGAAATTAACTCACATTATCTTTATAATTGTAGATAGTATATTGTAGATAATTATGTTGTACGTAATTATCTACGTTATTTTTTAAATTATTAAAAATATGCATACCTATATAAATATTTTTTCCATAGAATTCAAATTTTAAACAAGAACCATGGAGAGTTTGGTATGCAAAGTGTATGAAGGATTACTGATTTAGATCAAGTTGTATTAAAACTTTATCTCTGCACTTATCCAACATGTGATTTAATGATAAAATAGTTAATTCAGAACTAAATTCTACATAAATGTAACGTTATTTTCTCATTTTACGTAAGCGAAATTTTGGTCTTAGTACGTTTTACATCTTAACACATCTATAAATATAAAGTTTATTTGGAATATTTAGTTTTCTACAATATCCAGAGTAATACGGAAAAATAGCAAAAATTAATTTGTTTCAACAAATTGTTTTACATTTCGGATTTAACCGCCTTTGAGTTCTAAATAGATTTACTAAATGAATTTTACTTAACTTACCAATACACTTTTAAGATTAAAATTTTTGCCTTCAACTTTATTTTGAGTCCGAAATCATGGAGAAACTTTTATCAGATAAAATTCCCTGAAAAACTTACAATAAAAGATGTTCCCATATGTTTACAAATTTCTGCCGATTATTGTATAAGAAATTAATAAAAAGAAACAAAATAAAAGTCAACATGTTTTATTGCGAAACAAATTAAAATAATAATAATAATAATACAAATATTACAACAATAACAATATACAACACAGGTAAAGTCGAAGGTCCAGTCTAAAGGGTAAATCTACTTAATACTGTTCAGAAACCACCATATCCACCACCAAGACCACCTCCACTGCCGCTTAGGGCACCTATGCCCCCATGGGAAGAATGGCCTTCGTACCTTACTTTATAGTCAATTCCATGTTTTCCTGCAACGTATTCTACGATGCGTTTTCTGCCGTCTGGTTGCAGGAGTTCGTAGCGACCTTTGGTTTCCTTGCCGTCTCTGACTTCATATTGGCTCTTGATATCGTGGTGCTTTAGGTCATGGACAGCGTAATCGTAGTGATAGTGAGGTGGCGCCTAAAATCAGGATAAGGTTTTGTCATTAACAAACATGAAGATTACAATTGGAATGCCAATTCATAATATCTGTATCTTATTGCTTATAATTTAGTAAAATAAATATTGTGCTGCATATTAAATAGTTTTTGTGAATTATAATTAGGTCTTGTTACGAAAAATCACGAATTCACCGTTTCTTCTATGAAGTTTTCCTTAATTGGGAAATGCAGAAAAATAACTTCAGCAAATTATTTCTTCATCAGGAACAAAGACAAAATATAATGCAATTTCTAGGTTAATAATAATGTTAATATTAAACTAATTTTAACTGCGATAAGAATATGGGTATTCTGCGGTTTCCTTTGGTATCTTCGTATTTTATTTATTAGCTTTTGGTAAGGTAGTTCCAAATTCTTATTCAAAGTTAATGATATAATATGTTCTACACAAATTAGTAGTTTTTAATTTAGCTTTGGAAATATTGCAAAGAACTGGTTATTTCTATATACTAATTGGCATGTTTAAGCGTTTTTTTTAATCTCAAAAATATATATTTTTTTTTTCATTATTTTGGGACACACTGTACGATAGACTATGGGCGGGCAATTAATTTTCTAATCTGTACGGCTAATTATCATATCATAATTAAAAAGAAATTCTTTTGTAGAAAAAAATTGGTTTTAGAACCCAACATTAAAAAATAGTTAATTTCTGAATGATCATTATGCAAAAGATAACTAACTGAGGTTGTAATTTCATGCTAGGTAGTATTTGTTTATTATTTGTACGGTTGTGTTTTCAATATTTGTCATTAGTCCGCCACTGTTAAAAGCTTTGAAATAAGATTAAATTTATTATGAAAAACAAAGCCTCAAAATCTGAAATTCAGACGAACTTGTAACGGGTAGGTTTGTAGGCAATCATTTTCCAGTTTCACAAACTGCAAATCTATATATGAATAGACGGTACCCTTCGTATATATTTACATTTTTATTGTAGATTTGATTTGAGGGAAATACTTGAAAAACAGGATAATCGGTTGTTTATATTGAGCGCCTTGGAAAATATCAAATAAACAAATCGAATAATAAGAATGTTAAATTATTGTTTGGACGGCAATAACTTTTTAGTTTACGAAATACTTTTGTCAACACAAGATATACGTTTGCCCATTTTTCTATATAGAAAAGCATTGTTTTTTATATATTATTTTTTTGAGATAAGTGTGTTGTTTATATACCTACATATTATAATCTTTGTCTATATAACATATATGTAAAGATAGAATTCAATAAAATCAGATTAATTCAGAAATTGTTAATAATATTACAAAAATTAGAAATTATCTTAAAATAACAAAAACACATAACTGACTAAATAAAGATTTGAGTTTTTAATGTTTGATTTTTGAAATCAAATTTAATTTAATTTAATTTAATTTAATTTAATGATTGTTTAAATATTTCATACAAGTAGTGACTTTATTACTGACATTATTATCACTTGTATATCCAGCATTATTGTCAATAATACTGGGCTATTGAAGTATTACTGACTGAAATACAACCACAGTATCTTAATACATACAATATTCTGTATCTTCCAAAAATTGTATGTTGCTATATTTGATTAAGCGATACTTGCATATATAGAGATTTTCACGTAAACTTGAAACAAGAATCCGAGCTGTGGACGTCATAAAGGATCCACAACGTTATTTGTCACAAATATAAAAAATATATGAAGTATTAATGTACCTCAGCATAGCTTACACTAGTGTAAGATAATATGCTGATTTACTCTGGTTACACAATTACAGAGAAATAAATATTTTTGGCTCTGTAACGTCATATAACTAGCAGACCATTTTCATACCAGAAACTTAATTCAAAAAATTTAATAGGTTTTACAAAATATTTTATCTCAGACGATATTTTCATCCTTTAAAAGATATGTTATTTAGATCTCATTTGATAATTACTGAAAGCGATTTGAAAAGAAAAAATCCTTTAACAAATTTTTTTGTATTTAGTTTGGGCAACACATTTTTATGAAGAGAATAATTAAACTAAACAGATGTAGATTTCAAATAATGATCACTCTCTAGAATTTGAATACTGAAAGATTTCTGAGACAGTAAACACGTAATAACAACCTAATTGTTGATTATATGATTTGGATATTTACATATTTGATTTGTTTTATTGAATTGGAAAATCACTTGGCATTTGGAACATAGTTATAAAAAATATACCCAGTTGGTGAAAACGATAGGAGTTTATTTTGTAATGTGAATACGAGTAATAATCCCAATTTCTAACATTCTATTTTACTACCGTACAGAGAATAATACTATGAAACGATATCAAACTTATTACACACTTATTAAATAAAGTGGTGGGTTAACTTCGTAGATAATTATTGTTTTATGTATTGGTAATTAAAAGGAACATACCCTATAATCTTCATATTCTTCAAGATGGTTATGCCCTCCATAACCACCTAAGCTTAAACCTCCTAATCCACCATAGCCTTGTCCGTACACTGACGCTAAGGTCACAAATAAAATGGCAAGCACCTGTAGGAAAAGACAACAAAGTATTCAACTACATGTTAACAAAACAACAGGGAAGTAAATTAATAGTAATTTAAAATAATCCTTTGCAGTATCTCAACATATTCTTATTTATTCAATGAGGTTAGATAAAGAAAATCATGGCAATATATTTTTTTTCGTGTATGGAAATAAAACAATATTTTATGACTTCAAAACAAGAAGTAAAATAGTCGTTTATTCCCATAGGAATTAAAAGCAATAACTTTTAAAATTAACAATATTTGGAACTAGTTTTTAACACTTAATTTTCTTGCAGTAAAAACTGTGCCCGTTTGTGTTAAAAATTTTGTATGCACCGCGGAAGTATAAATCGTATTTCAGTCCGTTGTATGAGCATAAAATAGTAATATAACATGCTCATGCAGGGACTAAAACACACATAACTAACTTATGGAACTCAAAAATATATTTTAGTACTTACAACTTCACCGTACATGGTTACTGTATACCTATGTGTGTATTTGTAAGACAGCTTAAGTTGACTGTGATAATAAGCACCTTTTTCGCGATATTTATACTAGTTAATGACAAAATTTACGTGAAAGGGTCCATTTTTATATGAATTAAGTGGCGAATGTTACATATCTAAGTGCATTTATTATGATAATAGATACAAATTTCTTATTCATACTGGAAAATATGTATAATATCTAAACACTTTCCAGTGTCTTACACTGTCGCTATTCTAAATAGTAGAGGAAAGTTATGTCATGTAGGTCAATTAATTCATATTTATATATTCTCATTATCTAAAATAAAAAGATCAATTATCCCGTCTGTGATATATGATACTTTAATTGAGGAATTATATTGTATTTTAGATAGGATAAAACCTGGATAGGTTTTATTTTCAGCAGGTTGTAAATAAACTATAGGTCTATTTAGGGCCATCTTCTAATCGTAATGAGTAACCAAAGATAACGCAAAATGCACAAGAAAGTATGAAAAACTACAATTTTTATGTATTCATGTTCCTAAACTTTACTCCTGAAAAATTATTCCTCACACTTGATTATTTATCCACGAGTCGACGAGCAACACTGTTTTACTAGTCAAACCATTTTAGAAACAGTTCCAATGATTTTTTATTATTCTTAGAGATATCAATAAAATTATTTTTCCTATAGCAAATGCTAAAGTGCCGTTTATACAACTCCAATCAACAGATTAAGTAACATTTTACCCATTAGGGTAGACAAAGTAGTACTTTAACAGCAAGGGTAGATAAAGTGTTTAATTTTTTTATTGTTATACTCGTATATTCGTATACATCTGATTTTTTATTTTCACTTTCATTTGAATTAATATGAACTTTAATCGCACAATTCTTCTTTTCGACCTTCGACCTAGGCTGTTACAAATTCTCTTATCACCATTGGGATTTAGAGATACGAAGAAGTTTAAATGGGGGCAAAGCTTTATAATCAGGGGACCAACATAATAACATAAAAAAATCAAGGCTAACTTAATTAGGTTTTGAAATATTTGAAAAAAACTGAAATTTTGGAAATTCCTTATAATTTTTTGCAGCCTTATTTGAGCAGATATTGAAAAATAAAGAGCGCTTTCTCGAAGCAACTACGTTTCGCTTTCCTGAACCATCATCAACTTCATTTTTTTAAATACGGACCTGGAATTTTGAAATCATGAGTCTTCTTTGCGCCTAAGAACATAAATACTCCAGAAAAAATCATATTCGGACGTTTCGAACGTCATATTCCAATTTTTATATACTGAATGCAATAATTTTTTATCTGCGTAACCAGTTTTTGCTCATTTATCATACACATAATCACATAAATCTCACTGGATGTTACTAAATGCAATTAGGCCCTTACATTTTGTAATTGCGTTAAAAAATTGAAACTATTTCTTCCAAATAAAGCATGAATGTAATTTTATTACAAAAAGTTTTTAAAAATGACAATGATTAACAAAGATTCAAAATTTACATTAAAAATAAACAGTAAAGTATACAAAAATGTATTCCTCTGCGAATATTTTGCATTGTTCCTTGAAAGTTCCTTCTTCTAATTTCATTAAACGCGTTTACAAAATATTTAGCCTCAGCTTCTCTACATTGTTGCGTGCGTTTTTGTATACCCGATTTTTTAGGGTTAACAATCTAGTGGCGATACACTATTGGTGTAGAAGATGCCTCATATCAAAATTTAAAGGCCTAATTGACTTTGGTAACCTCCAGTTACATTTGTGTACACGATAAATGAGCAAAAAGTGGGTATACAGATAAAAAATTGTACAATTAGAAATGAAAACACTGAAGATGCATTTTATTAGATCTAAACATCCAAATATGATTTTTTCTGGGATAGTATGTTATTAGGGATAAAATAGCCCCTCCTGTTTAGACCTTGGCTTTAGATTTGGGGGTTGTCTATTTTATATGGTGTAGCATTTTTTTAACATTTGATACTTTTCAGATAAATTACCATGTTAGAGTGGGAGAAGACCATTTTCAAAATATGATTATGGAGTAAACTGGGCGCCTTTGTCGTAATTTATTCTTTTCTGTATCCCATACTGTTAAGGCGATACCAGTAGTGAGATAATTTGTTACAAATAAACTTCTTCTTTCGGTGCCATATCAGGTCCCCCTAACGTTGGCAATTATATTGGCGAGTTGTTCGCGGTTTTCGGCTAACTGAATAGTTGTTCGGCACTGCGTATTCCAGTCCAATCGCGAATGTTCTTTAGCCATGATATCTGCTTCCTTCCAATTCCTCGGCTGCCTTCGATTTTACCCTTCATTATAAGCTGGAGCACCTTGTATCGGTCTCCTCTAAGAACATGTCCAAGGTATGATATCTTTCGCACCTTAATAGTGTCAAACAATTCACGGACTGCATTTGCTCTATTTAATACTGCTTCGTTAGTCTGCATGGCTGTCCAGGGTATTCGAAACAAATAAACTATATTGTAAATATTTAACACAATATTACATTTTTAAATATACAGAACTGCGATTTAAGTTAACTTGAAATAAATAAAGTTTGATACATCTAAATTAATAGATAAATTTAAATATGATGGAGCTCCGTAGCCGAGCGGTTAAAGACATCAAGTTTTTTATCATTCTCCGCGATTGACGACGCCGACCGAATCTCACCACCGGTCAACTTTTTCAAATTGTTCCATTAAATCTGTGCGCAAAAAACTAGTAGCATTCTTAATATGCAACCAGTATTGCAATATCACTGTATAAATGGCTAGGAACCTACTATTCACTTTAATTAATACAGTTTTCCAGGTTTCCCTTAATTTGGTACTAAATGGTAGTTAAAGTTATAACATCGTAAGTCGTTCCTGGACGCACTCGCGGCCCGCAAAATAATATTCCGCTCCCTCTCCCACACAGGTCTCTGACTTCTGGGCTCATCATCAAGATAATAATGAGGGATAGACATATTATCATTATTATGAATATTCTAGCTTATTTATTTTACAACAAAATTATTTTTATTCTAATGCACTAAAATATGCAGCCCGTGTCAACGACCACGACTAGATTCTAATTCCTTAACCAAATACCAAACCACTAACTACTCTAACGGCACCATAAACAACATATACACCGCAGCACTTAAACATCCATTAAATTCTAAGTTATGCATTTGTTACAGAAAGCTACCAAAGCCGAGGATTTAAAATCCGACGAGGAATTCTTGACGGCCTCGGATTGTACCCTCCAACACTCCCGGTCATCTTCTTATAATACCGCGTCCGAATGTGAACATCGCTACTCTCCCTGGTGGGAATATGGGAAGGATGATGTTCGTGAGAACATTTCGAAGGAGAAAATGGTTCTGGCCGTGGGCTGTCCAGAACTTCCTTTGGCCAATGATGTATTAAAGCCTTCGCCAGAGGTTCCGCCAGGCAAAATCGTTCACGAGGTCACTGAAACTACCCATTTTAAGGTCCAACAATGCCACACTTTGGGAGTGTCTTCCTTCGTTTTAACCTCTGAAACTGTCAGAGACAAGAACAATGAAGGGAAGGAAGCAGCTGTTAAGAGGGAAGAAATCATAAAAATAACTGACGTAGATGGTAGGGAAGTTGTGATTCCTTTAGAAGTTGATGAGAGCGTTGATGGAGAGGATCTGATGAGAAGGATGAAAGAGGTAGGTCGAAGTGAGGATGACGCATGGAACAATTATCATAACGTTACTAAACAAGCCATCAAAGGTTTCATTTAATGCTAGAGTGAAAACCTATTATTTATTTAGCCTTCAAAGTTGTCTTTAATTATTTTAATACTGTTATTATATAACAACGTAAAGTACATTTAATTATCACAGCTTTTTAGTTTTCTTTTTGAGACTCCAGATTAAATGCAATGTGCCAATTTTTTATATTTACCAACAGTATTTTTACATTTAAGGGGCAAAGTAAACGTCATGAAAATATACTTTATAATATCCTTGAGGGTTTTGGAAGGCCGGAAAAATTTAAAATGTTATGTTTTTACAATTTTTAGTATCTATTTTAGTATCAACCTATTTTAATATGTTTTGTAAGTTTTCTTCGCCTTCTCCTTTATTCATTTTTATTTTACGCACTTTATTTCGTGTCCCTTTCATATAGATTGGTAATTCATTAAAAAAAAAAAAATAACAATTTACTATTACTATTTGTTAATTTGCCTCTTGCCAAACAATACATATTATGCTTATTTTCGAGTAGATATACTAACCAGTGTTCTATTTTCTGATAGAAAGCTTGTTCACGTACATAATCACTAATTATATAATTTGTTAATTATAATACGTTCATTGATACAAGTTGTGTATGTTTAAGGCTATTTATGTAAATTACTTTGTATATACCTATATAAATATATTTTGGAAATAAAAAAATGTTGTTATTTATTAATTGCCGTAGTTAATACACAAATTCTATCATTATCGTATTCATTTTGTAAATTAATTTTAAAGTTTGTTATGTTAGCTTTGTTTCATATTTTACTTTAATATATATTTTTTTTTGTAATTGTTTTGCATTTTTATTTTTATTTTGCTAGTTTGCTAGTCTTTTTGTTTTATTTAGTTTAATTTTGGATTGATCATATAATTAGTTTAATTTTCAACGTTTATTCCACATATTGAGGTAAGTAATTTTATTTGAAGTCATTTATAATGAAAAAATAACAAAAGCATGTTTGTTATACTTGAGCGCTGCAAAATATTTTAAGAAAACTAGTATTGGTTCAACACTGTCATCATTAATTCTATTATGTTGACCGAGTTTGCAAATTTCCTAAGATTCTATTTGAAAATAGAATTGATTCTATGAAAAATATTTAAAGACTATTATCACGAGAAATAAAATGCAACAAAAAAATATAATTGATTGCTATTTATTTTTCTCCTATTGCTGTGGGGGTATTTCCTCTAGGCTATTGTTAAATTATAGAGAGACAAACTAGAAATATATACAATTTGGCCCGTTTAATACGGGCCTATACGATATCTCAGAAACTACAAGTCCAATGAAAAAAAAAATTATATGAAATTATATTTTTCAAACTTTTCTTCAATTATTCAATATTTTCAAATTTATAACCTGTTTATATAAAGGGCGATGAACTAAAGTTCCTTTTTTCAAATAGCACACCCTATAATATACCTATTATTACATTTTCAGAAAGCCCTTCTAAAGACAAGTTCAATGATATATGACATGATGGGTCTGACGCCCACCCTTTCGGTGTTATTGAGAATTATGTATCTTCAGGAAATAGCCAATATTAATCGTGCTAGAAAAGTTAATACTTAATTAAATTTTTGAGCATCAACTTGCGCCAAGGGAATTCTAATTTTATTTACTTTATTATGTAATATATGTACCTATTATGTACTCAATAACTCCGAAACGGTGAGCAACAGACCTATCATATTATATATCATTAAACTTGTCTTTAGAAGGGATTTCTGAAAATATAATAATATATAGGGTGTACTATTTAAAAAAAAGTACTATCTTTGGGAAATAGCCAGTATTAAAATCCCATATTCTGAGGATAATCATTCAGAAACGATGGGATACCATCATATCATATATCTCTGAATTTGTCGATAGAAAAGCTTTCTAGAAATGTAACAATATACAGGGTGTTCCATTTGAAAAAATCGTGAGAACTTGTGGTTTTCGAAATGCCGCAACACGATAAATTTTTTTTTATAAACTGAATATTGAGTATTGACATAATAAAGTAAATAAAATTAAAATTCTCTTGGCGCAAGTTGATGCTCAAAAACTTAATTATTAACTTTTCTAGGACGATTTTAATATTGGCTATTTCCTGAAGATAATTCTGAATAACTCCTAAACGGTGGGCGTTAGACCCATCATGTCATATACCATCGAACTTGTCTTTAGAAGGGCTTTCTGAAAATGTAATAATATATAGTGTGTGCTATTTTAAGAAAGGAACTTTAGTTCATCGCCCTGTATATAAACAGGTTATAAATTTGAAAATATTAAAAAATTGAAGATAACTTTGCAAAAAACAATTTCATATAATTTGTTTTCCAAGGGACTTGTAGTTTCTGAGATAAGGTATAGGCCTGTATTAAACGGGCCACCTTGTACATTTAATATCATAAAAATTTCATTATGAATAGTTTAAAAGTTATGGTCCACCTCTGGACTTACCCACATATTTATTAAGGTAAAATGAAAATAAATATAAAACGAAGATATAATTTTTTTTTAAATTTATTTTTATGTACTTATAAATTTATTACCAAAACTACTAGTTACATACATTATAATTTTCATAATATAGAAACGAAGAGCAATTTATCTAATATTGTATAAGGTATATTTATTTATGTAACACAGGTTCTTTTTATATTTTAAGTAATACATATTCCTAAAATATATAACAATCAATTTTATCTTTCGCATTGTGACATAAACGTAATTTGAATTTATTTTATATTTGCGCCAAGAAAAAAATTATTTAAACTTTTAGCCAATTTTTCCAACAAAACAGTACAACTTAATGTAAATATCGTAAAATATCTGGTCAGGCTTATGAAATACTCGTACGTTATAAATTATCAGTACTTCACAATGTATATCATTAAGTAATCTGAAATATGAAAATTGCGGTTAAAAATAGTTCTGGAACTTTTCATGACGTTAGTACGTGGGAGTAAAAAATAGTTTTCTGTAAATATCAGATATTCAGTATCGCTATCAACGAATTAATATTTAATGTCAGTTTATAAATTAACATTCAATAAAACTGGGAATTTCTCAAAGCAACAATTTGCAACCTGATTCTCACTATAGAGATTTGCTTCTCTATCGCTTTTGTTAAAATTCTTTCTAGTTGTAGGTAATTTACAATATTGGAAAACTATATTTTAGAAGTACTGTACAATTAAAAACTAAATCTAAAAGCACTATGAAACACTATTTGCCCATTATTTTTAACTATTTGCCCAGTATAAATGTATGTAAGTTTGAGTCTCGCTTCTATTAAAGAATCAAAGACTTTCAAGATACATCTTTTTCTTTCTTTCAAGTTCCTCTGGTTTGCCTTACACAATTTATTTCAAACGATCAGATACATGCAAAGTTATCTATACCGATTTTTCTAAAGCCTTCGATAAATTGGATCATTCAATGCTACTTCTACTTTTAGTCTACTCTTTTAGTCTACTTCTGCTACTTTACGTTATGTGCGTGTAGCCGAGTTTGCTTAATCTTATGAACTGCTATCTTTGTAATCGTCGCTAATTTGTGCAGTACAGGGGTGACAGATCTGAATATTTTTATGCTGCCGTAGGTGTACCCCAATGATCAATTATAGGTTCCTTGCTATTTAATTTTCTTATTGATAGTATTACAGAGATATTCAGGAAGAATGGCATTGGCTATCTATGGTGATGACATAAAAGTTAAATTATGCGCCGCCTGTATTCGTCTTAATAAGTGTCTGTTTAATATTAGTGACACGTGTGTTGCTAATAGGTTATCGCTGATAGTTAGAAAATGCAATGTTATGTCTTCCACCACAAAGGCTCTGTGTATAAATTTTAATTATATACTAGCAGGCGAGATACTCAAAAGGGCGACATTTCTTAAAGACTTGGTAGTTACCTTTGATCAGGAATTAACTTTTACATGACATGAGGTTGTCAAAGTGTCATATCAAAATCTAGGATTAGATTATTATAAGAAACTCTCAAAACTTTGCTTTCGTTAATACATGCAAACTATTCGTACTATATAATCCTTTAGTTAGATTTCGTTTCGAATTCGCTTCTTTTATATGGACTCTTAATTACGCAATACATTCGGATTACATTGAAAAAATTCAAAAAAAAATTCTTAATTAGTTATATTTCAAAGAAGATGGGCCTATCCTAGAAGATATCCTTTAATAGGATATGACTATATCCTATGACCTTGTTATATAAAAAAGTTTAATTTCTCATGTCTTGAAAGTTTTCTACAGTCAATCGTTTTCTTGCATAACATAAATTCTATTTTTGACTGCCCCAACATTTTAAGGCAAGGAAACATCAATGTACAGGTTTCTTCACGAATTTCAAACACGTTTTACTTAGAAACTCCTCATACCCCATTAATGTAGTTTGCTCATCTATATTTATTATGTTTGAATTATTCCACTATTCAGGACAATCAAATCGTCAAACAAAACTTTACTATCTACTCTGTTTCTTCTTTGTTTTATTTTGCATCTGTATAAACTGTTGTATTTATTGTCGGTTTTAGAAGTAATCATCATCTTATTTGTTAACCGTTTGTATTTTGTAGTACGTGTACTTTTCACCATATAATATATTATGGGTTATGTTCCTACCCTATAATTGAAATTTTCTTGTTCTTGGTAGTTCTCTGTAGGTATCTCTAGATAAAAAAAAATAAATAAATAAAATTGTTTACCAATTCCATTTACTATTTATTTATATCTCCACTACCAGACGGTATAGACTAATCAATATGTGCCTCAATGCATTTGCATATATTCTATATTTATATATGAAAAAATATATCGTATGTACCAATTCAGTTCTAAACTCGTCGCCTGAACCACCAGTAAATTATACTACTATATTAGTTTTGTCCACAAAGTATGTCCAGGTATTTCAATTCAATTATAACATTTATATGGTGAACAAGGATCAAAATCACTCTAACTTATTTTTAATAAGTAGGTACTCCCTAATTTTGATCTTTTTACTAGGTACACTAGGTACACAAGTCTTCAGTTCTTCTCGGGCTTAAACCCGACTTGAAACTTATTCTAACCGCCAAATAAAAGCACTTTAGATGTTCTTCACCATTACTTCCTAAATTATACCTACGGTCTGCTGTTATAATTATAAGAACTAAAAACAAAATAGTAAAAAATGGAGATTTAATATTGTTGCAAAATTTTTATATAAAAACAGTACGTTGAGTTACAAAAAAATTGCGGGTCCTTTAACCAGGGAGACCAAGAAAGTGTAAAACCCAAAGAAAAATTACAGTACATTTATTGAGTAAAACTTAAAAATTTAAGTCAATATTGGATGACTCACTCACTCACTGACTAGAACCTAACACTTCCCCAAACATGTCAGTCTCCAATAGTAACATCAGTGTAAGTATTGTGATATATTTTCAACATAAGCAGGTACTGGCAAATTAGCAAGTTTTCTGGAAGTTCAATAAAATTCGAGAAAAGACAGTTTGTAAATAGTAGACATAATGCAAACTTATAAAAAAAAGGATTATAAAAGTACACAGAATAAGGATCGAAAGTGTTGAACCCTTGTAGTATGAAATGAAAATTTTACTTTGACCAAAATGCATATACAATTAACTGAAGTTTATTCAGATCAGTAGTGTTTTAGCGTAACAAAATTAGATGTTTTACAGCTATGAATATACAAATTATACAGAAGTATATGTTAAATAATAAACTAACTAATTATAATAGCTTCCATGCCCTTCTTTAAATGTTTTTAACGTATACTGTGTCACCGATTATTTTAAAAATGTATAAAATAATAGAAAATGTTTTACCTGAAAGATCCAAATATTGGGTAGAAACGATCTAACAAAGATTCAGTGAAATAACAAAATATTCCAAAAATACATTTTTGGTCATTCACATAGGTTCCTGCGTCACAAAACAATACAGATATTATCAAATGTATTATTCACTGTATTTCAAAAAAATACGCCAAAGAAACAATAAAACAAATAAGTTGCATTGCTTAGGTTCAGAATTTGTATAACAAATTCTGGTTTTTCGGACATACTGTTCGAAAATTTGATCTCTTAATGGCAAAAATATTACTGTTAAATTCGAGTGTTCCAGAACCTAGATAGCTAGGGACTGGACTATTGATATAGTAACAAAAACTCCAAATACTATAACCATTTCTAGAGAGCTTAGCTTTAGGTAATTTCAATTTAATTTTACTAGAATAACCTCAAACCTCCGCTGTGCGTCAATGTATTTATAAAAACAAATCATTTAAATTTTGCTCCCTTTATTTATTTTTTTTTTCATTGTGGTGAAGATGTTTCAAAACAAAAAAATGTTTGAAGCATCCAAACATCGGAGGAGTGAGACAACACTAAAACCATTTCGAAACGTACATTACTTTTGGAAAAAGTTCTGAGGATTTTCCACCTTTTAGATATTTGGGTATATTTAGTTTGGCGAACAGTATATGACACATTGATTGGGTGATTCTGCACCCGTTAAATTTACCATTCAAAATAGTTTATTTGATTAGGGAACCCATCACGAACAATATATTAATTCCTCCCATTCAGTACATATTTATGGTTTACTGGAAAGATAACTTCATGATCCATCTAAACCATCTAAAAAATACGGTAAGTTTTTGCACTATTACAGAATTTAATATTGAATAAAGAATAAAGAAGAAAGAAGAAAAGCTATCCCAAGAGTATAGAATTTCAGATGTTAAAAGTAGTAATCCTAGGATTAAAGTGGTAGGAATGATTGAACAGTATACTGAAGATCAACTAGTAAATTTCATTAAAGCTCAAAACAGTATTATGGAAGAGGATAGTACATGCAGAGTTCTAAAAATCTGGCAAACTAAGAAGAATAAACATGTTTTCCAGGCTTTTCTCGAGGTTGATAGTGCAACATTTTGCAGAATCATGAATCAAGGTCATGTATTTGTCAATTATGACGTATGTGTTGTATATGAAGCCATAGACCTAAAAATTTGTTATAAGTGTAGTGGTTTCAATCATTTTCAAAGTTCTTGTAAAAATCCTAATTTTGTCTGTCCCAAATGCTCTCTTAACCACAGCGTCAAAGATTGTACCAATGATGTTAACCTCAAATGTATTAATTGCGTGAATGCTAAAATTGATGATCATAGTCACGCTATTTGGGACGTGAGTAAATGTACTGTGTATCAAAAGAAATTGGAACATTTTAAACGTTCCTTGTTTTCTGACAAATAGCAACTATCTAAACCTACTAGTAATCCTGTTAAGTTTCGAGTTAATACTCATAATACAGCTATTTCTGACAATCATCTGGTTGTATATTATCAAAATGTTCGTGGTTTAAAATCAAAGACACGGGATTTATTCAATGCCTCATTAATTTCTTGTTTTTCCTTAATCTGTCTGGCTGAAACATGGCTGGACTCCTCTGTATTTGATGCTGAGTTATTCAGTAATAACTATACAGTTTTCCGCAAAGATCGTAATCTGGAACAAACAGGCAAATGTGGAGTACTGCTGGCAGTAGAAAAATCTTTTAGTGCTTATGCTTTGGACTTAAATATAGTCAATACAGTAGCACCTTCAGTTGATGCATCTGGTATTAAGGTTGTTTTTCCGTCAAATATCATATATGTCATCATACTGTACATTCCCCCTTCAACCAGTATTGAAATATACGAAGCAATTTTTAATTGTTTAACAAACATTCTTTTTTTGAATGAAGAGGATAAATTAGTTTTTCTAGGGGACTTTAATTTACCAGATTATATAAACCATCTTTATAATAGCCAATACATAAACAGTCGCTTAACCTCATTGATAAATTTCTGTGAATTTATGAATTTAAGTCAACATAACAAAATTTTAAACTGCAATGATCGCTTGCTTGACTTAATCCTGAGTAATCTTAACATCAATGTTTACAAATCTGATAACTATTTACTGCCCGAAGATGAGTGTCATCCTGCTCTTGATTTCACGATTGATATAAGTTCTTCCAAATGTAAATTTCCTGACAACTTTCACACTCGCTACAACTTCAAAAAAGCGAATTTTGAAAATTTATATAATGATTTGTATAATTTAGATTGGACTTTCCTCTCCTCTTTTGAAAATGTGAATGAAGCATGTACTTGTTTATACAATAGTTTAGATTCAGTTTTTTCCATAAACGTTCCAAAGACGGCCCCTATAAGTAAATCTTATCCTCCTTGGTATAGTCGCAGAATAATAAAAGATATTAAACAGAAAACCACCTTCTGGCGTTCATATAAAGTAACAGGGAGTAACGATGCTTAAGAACAATTTAAAACATTAAGGAAAAAAATCAAAACAGATACTGCTCTTGCCCACAAAAATTACCTACAACACATAGAGTTTCAAATTAAATGCAATCCAAACAGGTTCTGGTCGCACATCAATACATTAAAAAATAATACTTCGATCCCCAGTATAATGTCCCATAACAATAATGTCATGACTGATCCACAAGAAATTCTAAATAGTTTTGCAACGTTTTTTCAATCATCTTTTATCACCAATTTAGGGAATGTTCAAAATGTTAATGTAAATAATTGTACTTCAGGGCTTTCCATTCCTAATATAAAAGAAGAAGACGTGTTGAAGGCGCTTAAAAGAATCAAGCCAAAATTAACCGCTGGTCTTGATGGAATACCTGTCTTTCTCTTAAAAGATTGCGCCGTTTTGTTTGCTGGACCTTTATCTATTATTTTTAACTTAGCACTTCGATCCGGCATTTTCCCATCATTTTGGAAGCAATCTAAAATATGTCCCGTTTACAAGAAAGGAGATAAATCCGCCATTGAGAATTATAGGCCTATTGCTATCCTATGCAATTTTAGTAAAGTGTTTGAGAGCGTTCTTTATGATATTATATTTTTCCATGTTAAATCGCAATTGTCTTTTAGTCAACACGGTTTCTTATCTGGCAGATCCACTGTAACGAATCTTGCAAGCATAACCCAAGTTGTTGCTGAATCCCTTGATTGTGGAGGACAAGTAGACGTTATATATACGGATTTTTCCAAAGCATTCGACAGTCTTGACCACAGTATCTTGCTTAATAAGTTGTGCAGTTTTGGACTCACCGATTCTTTCCTTAATTTCTTTTCATCCTACCTCTCCAATAGAAAGCTTTACGTACAGTATCGTGGTTTCAAGTCTGTCGAAATAACAGCAACTTCCGGCGTGCCCCAAGGATCTGTGCTTGGGCCTTTATTGTTTGTAATGTTTATAAATGACATAAGCTGTAATCTGCATTGCTCTTCCCTACTATATGCAGATGACTGTAAGTTATTTGCAGTCATCAATAGCCTAGAGGACTGCCTAAATCTACAAATAGATATTGAGAGATTAAATAGTTGGTGTGCTGCTAATCATTTATTTCTTAATGTGGACAAATGCAATTATGTATCTTTTACCAGGAAAATTAATCCTATCCACTTCAAATACAGGTTAAATGGTGTTGATCTGAAAAAACTCAATCAATTTAAAGATCTAGGGGTTATATTTGACAGCAAGTTAACCTTTGTACCACACATCAACGAAGTAGTGGCCAGTGCTTACAGGAACTTAGGTTTTATAATTAGGAATTCCAGAGAATTTGCAGATACTGCCACCTTGAAATTGCTTTTTAATAGTTTTGTTAGAGCAAAATTAGAATATCCATCTATTATTTGGAGTCCAGGTTATCAGCTACATAAATATAAATTAGAGGGAATACAAAGACGTTTTTGTAAATATCTTTGGCACAAAAATGATGGCTTTTATCCAACTAGAGGCACTCCTCAAGTTGACTTACTGAAGAGGTTCAATATTTCTGACCTAGAATCCTGACGCAATTATTTATCAGTTGTTTTCTTGTACAAATTATTGAACAACCAAATTGATTGTCCTTTTTTGCTCAGTTACATAAATCTGCACGCGCCATCCTTCCTTTCTCGTTCTAACAGCACATTTTACTTACATACTCCACGTACTAATTTATATGCTTCGTCCCCCCTACATTCAATGTGTTCAAAGTATGAATCTGTAAATGACAAATTTGATATCTTCTGCTGCAATATTAGTAAAATTAAAGACGTTTTACTAAATGATAATTAATTGTTATCAGTACATATTATTGATTTATTGAATTGTCAATTTTTGTGTATTATTTATTTGCATATTACTTGTAACTAGTTTAAAAATTTTTTGTTTTGAAACATCTTCACCACAATGAAAAAAAAAATAAATAAAGGGAGTAAAATTTAAATGATTTGTTAATAATTAACCATAAAATATGTGGTATTCCTTGACATTAAGACAAAAGAAGTATATTGGAAACTTAAAGCATGAGCAATAGGGTGTAATGTAAATAAAATAAGTTCGAGTTATGTGCGAGTACTCTTTTCCCAAGTTTTAGTAATATGAATAATCATTTTGTGTGCTTTTGGTCATTAAACAGATTCCTTACTATATGAAGTAACTGTTCTTGTCAATGCCGTTACCTCTCGAGCAAATTTAAGCTTTATAAGCAGGTATTGTATTAGGCTTATTGTGCTATCTCTAATGAAAGCATGGGATGCTATCCCACAAATAGGAGATAGTAATAGTAATAGTAATAGTATTTATTTATCCTTTTAGACATTGTACAATGTATAGGACAAGTCAAAAATAGAAGTATAAACATACATTAAGACAAAACTATACAGAAGTATAAAACATACATTAAGGTAAAACTATACAAGTCCATATAATATACAAACAATAAACAACGTACATATAGGAGACATATTAAGTAAAACATTCATGTAAAATATTAGTTATACATTTAACAAAATATCCAAACAGTCAAAAATCTCTATCCTCATAATACTCGCTGAGGCAATAATAACATTTAGACAATAATATATTTTTAAGTGTTTTTTTGAACATACCAATATTTAGCTCCCTTAAAGGCAGAGGAAGATGATTAAACAATTTCAATCCTAGGTATGAAGGACAATATTCAAATTTAGATGTTCTATGTTTATGCAATACAAATAAATTAGAATACCTTGTTTCATAATTGTGGTGTAATGACCTTACAGCATATTTATGAATATTTTCTCTGATATACAGCAGACTACGAAAAATGAAAATACATGGAAAAGTCATAATTTTATTATCAGCAAATATAGGCTTACATGACTCCCTAGAGCTGATGTTAAATATGGTCCTTATAATTTTCTTCTGAGATATAAAGACTCTTTCACTATCGGAAGCATTACCCCAAAGTACAACATTGTATATCAATTGAGAATAGACGAGGCTGTAGTAAACATTAAGCAATGAATTTAAAGGCATTACTTGCCTTATTTTAGATATAGCATAATAAACCTGGTTGAGTTTTTTGACTAATATATTAATATGTTCACACCACCTTAGGTTGCGATCAATATACACTCCCAAAAATTTTGTGCATTCTTTAGAAGTTATATTTGTATTGTTTACAGTGAAATTTAACGAAAGATCGCGAGCTGCATTTATATTTCGAAAATAAATGCACTCAGTTTTTTCAATATTTACAATTAAGCCATTTTTCTCACACCAATCTATGAAAGACTCAACCAGCACTTTAGTTAGCAACCGGAGCTCATCATGCGTTCTAGCTGAGACCGCTAAGGATGTGTCATCAGCAAAGAGTGTGATTACATTTGCATTATTAATATTTGCAGGTAAATCATTTATAAATAATATAAAAATTAGCGGTCCCAGCACAGATCCCTGAGGAACTCCGGTGTTCACTTCATGAAGATTAGAGTTGTGCCCGCATACTTTAACAAACATTTTTCTATAAGAAAGATAATTAACTATCCAGTCAAGAAATATTCCACGGAATCCCAAATTAAAGAGCTTATCTTCAATAAATTTGAAATTTAAGCAATCAAATGCACGAGACAAGTCAAAAAAGAGGCCCGCTACCTGATTACCTTTATCTAGTTCAGTATATATGTTTTCAGTCAGAGTACAAGCAGCAGATTGCGTCGATTTCTTTGCTCTAAAGCCGTGCTGTGAATCATTAAGGATACTAAATTTGGTCAAAAAATCATAAATTCTATCATATATTATTCTTTCGAATACTTTGGATAGTACATTCAGTACAGACACAGGTCGGTAGTTTGCTATATTTTCAATGTCACCCTTTTTGTAGATAGGTATTACAGTTGCAATTTTTAAAAGCGAAGGAAATCTTGCACTAGTAACCGATAAATTAATTAAATGTGCAATGTGCTTAGCTATTACAGGATTGGCAAATTTGAGAATTTTTGCAGAAATATTATCCACTCCACAAGAATTTATGTTTTTTAATTTTTTTATAACATCATATATCTCTTCGGTAGATACTGGTCTAAAATAAAAAGTATTGCAGACCATATTGGAAGTAGTACATACAGTTGACCTATTATTACCATAATACTGAGCTAAACTATTTTCAGTTACATCAGCAAAATAATTGCCAAAGGTGACAGCAACATCGTGTGGTTTATATACCAAGTTACCATTAATACTGATTGTAAAATTATTGTTGTGAGCTTTAGACTTACCGATTTCATTATTAACTAAGTTCCACAAGGTTTTAGATTTGTTACTTGAACTGTCCATTAATCTTTTATAGTATTCAGATTTGGTTTTTTTTAATAATGTGTTATAGTTTGTTTTTGCACCCCTATAACTAGCCAGAGAATTCTGATCATTTAGTGTTTTTGTCACCCAATATAGATTTTTAAGGTTTTTGCTAGCATCTTTAATTTGGGAGGTTATCCAATTGAAATTTGACATAGAATTTTTTAAGTTACGGCGTCTTTGGGGACAATGTCTATCAAAAACAAAGTTAAATATGTTAAAGAATGTGTCAAAGGTCGTATCGACATCGCTTTCGAAATATACGTCATCAAAATTCGTGTTTTGTAATGTATTATAAAATTGGTCAAGATTATGGCTAGAAGTATCTCTATAAAAAATATTCGGTTTTATAACTATATTACTGTTTGAGTAAACACCAAAATCGTACCTCAAACTTAAGACTCTATGATCACTAAAGCCCGGTTCATAAACATTAACATTACATTGGGATAGATTCATATTAGTCAAAATATAATCAACCTTAGATGAACTAGTTTGCCCAAGTCGATTTGTAAACACTCTAGTAGGGGTTATTGATGTAGTATGCAAGTTATAGCAAGATAAAAAATCATCAAACAAATTTTTTTGCGCTGTATTTTCTAAAAAGTTAATATTTAGGTCCCCGCAAAGAAAAATATTGTCGTGCTGCTTACTAACGTATTCCAGAATTGCATCCAGGTTCATAAGAAAATTTTCAATATTTCCTGACGGAGGTCGATATACACTTAACACACAAATTTTTTTATTACAAACATCCAGTTTAACACCGGCACACTCGCACTGCATCTCCACAGTTAAAGATTCCAAATTAAGTCTTTTGGCTTGTAGTCCTCTTCTAATGTATATCATGGTGCCTCCATGAATTTTGTTACTCCTACAATAATAAGTCACCAGCTCATAACCTGGAATTGTCATTAAACCTATATTGACTGTAGTACACCAATGTTCTACAATACTAATTACGTCAGGTTTTTCCTCTTCAACAATAACTTCTAGTTTGCACATTTTATTGAATAAGCTCTGCGCATTCAGCTGAATAATCTTAATTTCTGACAGATTAGTGGAATTCATTGCCAATTCTAAGTTACAGGGTTCAGAACTCTGCGCTGGTAAAAATATCTCACATGGGCCAATTTTGGCCAATTAGTTGATTCCTTAATGTTACTATAATAGTCCCGTGATACAATCACTTTAAAAGAAGAATAACTTTCAGGATATTTAGCTGTAAGTGATTCACATTTAATGATATGCCTAGCATATTTTATAATAACTTAATAAAAAGTAAATCCAAACTTATTCGCTTTAGACCGTGGGTAATAAAGAATGAAAAGTTCCTGGAACCCAAAAAAAAAAATTTTATGAACATCCTAAGATCTATAAAAAATGCTTTAAATAATATACATTTAGCACAATAATAAGGGAAACCTGTAAAACCTTATTAATTATAGTGAACAGTATGTTGTCAGCCATACAGAGTGGTTGCAGTACCGGTTGCATAGATATTAGGAATGTTATGCCCACTAATTTAATATAGCTAGAATTAAAACTGCATATACTAAACACTCGGCCTCTAGTTTCTTATTTATTAAGTAATTGTTTTATTAATTATATTTTCTGTTTTTTTTTTCAATTTTTTTTGAGAATCTTGTTTGTTTTCATACTACATTTATTTCATCTTTATTTTTATTACTTTCTTTCATTTTTTATTTTTTGCAAAATTCCATAAGAATTATTAACTGAATTTTGTAGTTACAGACAATGTATAAATACCTAAACTATCCAAAAAGTTGTACCCCAGCACCTTCTGACTTTTCTTAACTTGGAGTCAAAATTCAGGACTATTTATTTCAATGACAAGTTCAGTGACATATTGACTGTTAAATTATATTTTCGTGTAAGTAGTGTTTCTCCTCCATTTTTTATTAATTCATTGTTAATTTCATCTGGTCCTGCAGCATTGTCCAGTTTTAGTTGTTTAACGATCTTTGTAAATTCTTCGTAACTAGGTGGAACTTCTTCATAATCTCTATTGTCTGTTATTTCCCCTGCTTCCTCTTCTGTAGGTGTATTATCTTTTTATAGTTCAATGAAGTGAGTTACCCATTTTCTTTTATTTATTTTAGCTGCTACTTTGTTAGTATTTGTTTGTTGTCTTATGTATTCAAAAAGTGTTGCATTATCCTTGTTGTTCGTTTCCAGCTTCATATAATATTACTACAATGAATTTGAAGTCGCCCAAGGGGACATTTATTTTAAATTTAATTTTCCTAAATTATTATGCAACTGAACTTACGATAACATATAAATAGAGTTGTTTACTATAAGATCAGTAAATCGTCGTTTCATCAAGATTTCATTTGAAGACGATTATTATGTGTGCGCACTTATCCTACTCTTTGCCAATTGCTATTACTGTCCCGAAAAAATGTACTACCCACGAAATATAGTTGTTTATAAGTATGTCATTAAACGATGTATTGATATTCTTCGAAAAAGAAAAATTGACTAAATGCATTTGTGCTTTTTATTTTTTTATTCTGATTTGTTAGGCGGTTGAGCATTAAAAAATCATATTCCTAGTAACCTGATACACCCCACGTTTTATTTAAAAGATGGAAATTAATAATTAGATTTTATTTATTCTATGTATCAAGTCAATCCGGCGTCTAAGAGAAAATTATTTGGCTCTGTTTTTACATACAATGGACATTAAAATATGTATATACCCAGTACAGTCATAATAATTCCAAATCTTCTGACATACTCTTTGCAATCATCTCTGAATTTTAATATTTGATTATTATTATGACTTTCCTTTGTGATGGGAAAATGTTAGCAGAAGATGGCGAATGAGCTCCGACCAATAGAACATATCACATACAACATAAAGTATTACTTTATGTACACAAGAATGGATTAGGCTGTGACATGCTACTGTTAACGTATTTTAAAACAATCTTACACACGAAAATTCCAAGTAAATGTGCATGGAAATGTTGCTATGTACATAAAAAGTGTGTTTCCGCTGACAATTTCGGGTTTAAGTGCACTCCAATGAACCTAACAGCTCCAGAATTATTTATATCCTGCATATTGCGGATCCAAAATACCATTTTCAATTTTAGTTGCATTCAGGCAAATATCTTAGATATTTTAAGAAGAATAATCTCATCCAAAAGTTAACCATACGTCGTCTTCAGAAAAAATTATATTGAAAAGTAAGAAAAAAATAAACAAATCCTCAAAATAAACAGTTTAGAATTATATCCACTAAGCTAGGTATCTCCCAGCTCTGAAAACTATTTTATTTAATGTTTAAGTAGCGAAAAATTCAGCTATCCCTCGTTTTGAAAATCTAAATTTAGTGTCATTTTCAAAAAGATATTGGGCTCTCAAGAACTCTTAAATTTGTTCTATCACTTCCTATCATCTTTCTGTTTCTGTTGTTAGGCTAGTCTCTGTGTCGACTTCAAGAACAATGCGTATAACTGCAGTAGTTTTTTAACGCTAATTTGACCCATTCAGGTTGAGTAAAATTTACTACACATATATATTTTAGATGACAGTACAAAACCATTTAGGTATAAGACTAATAGACCATGGAGCGTCATCTGGTAGAAAATGCACTTACTAATTGTCAATCATCTGTGCTTCTGGCGAAGTTGAAATTACAACATTGGTTTAGAAATTAGCACCCGTGTTGCAACTTACCCCCAACCTCCCCTACATATTAATGTTAATCTAAACAAAAATCTGTAAGGAATTTAATTAAATTATACTTTAAAAACAAATTTCCCAGAATCACATGGTGTCACTGTTTATAATGTGCTATAATACATAATAAATCATTATTAAGTTACCATTTCTTCAGGGTCACATAACATATTTTTAACATTTTTTGTAGATTTCTGGATAATGTCGTATATTTATATTCCAATCGAGAATTGGAATTTAAATAACATAATAATCAACAGAATAACTAATTGAATCTACTATATCAATAGGGTATTAGAAAATTGATATTGTTACACAAATAGGTATTAACTTCAAAGAGAGGTTTAGAGGTTTCCCCTAACTAATGACGTTTTCCAGGTTTGCCTCATTCCAGCACTGAATGGTGGTTAGGGCCTACCAACGTAAGTCGTTCCTGAGGCGCAAATGCGGCCCGCGAAATAATAATATGCCGCCCCCTCTCCCACACAAGTCTCAGACTTCCGGGCTAATCATTGTGATTAGAATGAGGGGTAGAGATATTATTATTATATTATTATTATTATTATATTATTATAGATAAGAGAAAACTGTGTAGGTACTGTATTGTAACTGTGAAATCTGTACTTGTGCAGAGAGCAGAATTATGTCATATAATTATCTAAATATGATGTAAAATTAAAAGGTTAATTCAGCAATTCGGCAAGCCGAAACCATATTCAACATTTTGTCCTAGAAAAAAAAGAACCCCAATAATGGTAAATCGGAATAATATTTCCTTTATACAAGAAATGATAAAAAGTGCATAGACTGAAATACATAAGTAAAGTTGGAAAAACATTCACCAGAATTTTTGTAAAATTTTCCACAAAAATTTATCGCAAAAGTAGTAGCAACAAATAAATAAATACACTTACTTTTTATCAAGCAGATAAAAAAGTTTTGACTGGATAAAAAGAGAAGAGAATGATTATTAGAAGGATACAACTATACGTAAGTCTCAGAAATAAAGTGTCACAAATATTTATCTCTTGATAATAGAAAATGAACGTAAAATACATTATATAAAAGATGATGAAGCAGATAGAGAAGTTTCATTATCAGATAGGAATAACAGGGAGAAAAATCTAGACGATCAAATAAATTCTTGAAAGGGTTTGGAACCTTTGGTGAAAAGATAACACTGACGTAGTTTTCCACATAACACCAAAGCACTCTATACTGCACTCGACGCGCGTTTCACCAACCAAGTTAGCATCATCTGGATATGATTAAAATTAAACCTATGCTAACATTGTGTCCTATTTATACCTAAACTAATTCTACGGTTCAGTGAACCGCCGCTATGGATCAGTGAACCGTGACTTACTAACCAATAAAGCGGGCTATATGGGATTGGCCCTATGTCACCATTCATACTATTTTTACATTTACCAATTTCCAAACTCTAAAAAGCGTTCAGCTGTCTGGAATTTGTTATATTCCTAATTAGTCTTAAATTGCTACTATCTATTTTATGGTTGCTCTTAAACGCATGTTGGGCGACACTAGACTTATCTGTTCTATTATATTTGAGATGAGCCATATGTTCCTTGAATGTACTTTGAATTGACTTTCTAGTTTGTCCAATATACTTTTGGTTACAGTATTACAGTTAATTTCGTAAATCCCCGACTTTTCCTTAGTTTCTATTGTGTCTTTTGGATTGCCTAAAAGTTGTTTATTTCCTGATGAATAAACCACTGACATACCTATATCTTTAAAAATGTTACCAAAACCACGGGTGAATCGAGTATCGTATGGAATAGATATGAATAATTTTGGATTTTCTCTTTCATTTTGAAAAGTCGAGGAATTTCGAAGCGTCTCTTTAAATTTACGTTTCCTAATTATTTTATCAACTAAACTCACAGACTATCCAATACTCGCAGCTATATCCCTAATCAATCCTTTTCTTTTTCAAACCTCTCTTTATTTAGAGAGAAGTTTAATAGGCGATCAATTAAAAAATTGAAACTCGCCATTTTGTGTTGAGCACAATACTGAGAATAACAATAATAATAATTATTATTATTATATAATAATAATAATAATAATAATAATAATAATAATATCTCTACCCCTCATTCTAATCACAAGGATTAGCCCGAAATTCTGAGACTTGTGTGGGAGAGGGGCGGTATATTATTATTTCGCGAGCCGCATTTGCGCCTCAGGAACGACTTACGTTGGTAGGCCCTAACCACCATTCAGTGCTGGAATGAGGGAAACCTGGAAAACCTCATTAGTTAGGGGGACAAGTCAAACATCAACTGATTTTAATCTCTCACATTAACATCAAGTTGACATTCTTCCCATCCTAGGCCATCGCCAGGATGGTTGCCAAGCTATCCCTGTGAATAAGCCTTGATCTACGAGTAAACAATTTGATTAAAAATTGTTTGGTGGTATGGGAATTAAAACTCACGACCTCTGGGTTGAGCGATCGAGACGCTAAGCCCTGAGCCACCGGCTCGGCAGGGATAATCCTTAGGGATATATCTTAAAGTACTGGTATCTTTTCTGTATATGGCAAATTCTAACTTATTTTCACTATTTCTAATTATTAATATATCTAAGAATGGTAGTTCTCCAGAGTTTTCAATTTCATATGTAAATTTAACTGACGCGAAACGACTATTATATTTAGAAACAAAGTTGTCAACATCAGTGGCTTTTGTATCAAACACTGCAAAGATATCATCCACATATCTATCTGAACCAAACCCTAGGGAAATACTCAAGTATTAGCCGTTAATAAGAAGGCTGTTATATAATTTTGTTATTTTAATAAGTGTGGCTACGTAGCGAATTTATTTTTGTAAAATGAAATAACATTGTTACCTTACCTCGTTTAAGACAGCATCATTCTTATTATTAGCCTTTTTAGAAATATTAAAAAAATGTAGGTATAACTTCTTAATCAATCAGCATTCTATATATAAAACAACAGTGCTCCTATGCACTGTATCATTATTTACACCCTGTAAATAATATGTCGTAAGCTTTCACTGGTCTGTGGTTACATGACTTGTCGATCTAATTGCCATAATTGCAGATGTTTCTCCATTCCTAACATGTGGTATCTTCATTTATAGATAGGTGCGATACTGATATGCGATTCAAGTCAGCTTATTGCCTATTCACGATACGAAAGCATTGATCTAACACTGTAGGACAATTCCTTAGATTTGCATGATTCACCCTGTATATAAACTTGTAGGTATCCCAAATGCAGTTTTGATATAGATATGTAAGTGTTAGATAAATTTATATCTCCCATTTATCTCAATATTATGGTAAACTTATGCTATCAGTTTATATCTAGATGTTTCAACCTAGTGTCATATGTATACAACCCAATAAGTGTATCTCCTTGCATTGTTTTTCAAAATGTTATATCCGCATAAAAAGCAAGGCAATGTGCAATTATATTTCACCACCTGAGTTATACGAACCTCCCGAAATGATAAATTTTCATTCGCTAGTATTGTCACATAATCTACACTAGATAGTTCAAGGAAATAAAACATTTCGTTCGTACAATTTATTTGGATTAGATTTTCTACCCATTAAATCGGCAAATGGTGAGATACGTCACCGGGCCGGTTGCTTCACACATGTTAACATTCATAAACATACCCGGTGAACATTACACAGGCTTCTAGCGGAGAGCAGACACGTTTATGTGGTCATCGCAATGCTGCAGTTGGAACAGAAGGCCGCAGCCAACTCAACTTGACTTGAATCAGTGTGTTTCGCGGCTCCGCAGAGCTGGTTTCGAATGAAAGCGGCCCACCGTGTCACTCACTTGACCGATAAAAATATACACGCAACTGTTGCCAAAAAATTCGACTGATCGACTTAATCATAAGACCCCGAACCTTCATCTTTTGCGATATTAAACAGCCGTGTTCAAATAGTTTCTCGATTTCTCGAATACTTATTTCATATTGTGTGTTATGTGCTAGTGATAGGATAAGAACGTAGTTAAATATGGATACCAAAGCCAAGGCATCCATCGAGAATGGACAGGATCAAAAAGACGACATACCTACTTCTTCGGCAATGTCCAAAACCACCACTATTAGCACCATAGCCGTGCAAAGTGGAAGGACTAGAATCGTTATTGCATTGCTTCACGTATGTATATTTTTGTTATTTTTAACTCCGCTGTTTATGTCCCATTTACATTTTTAAAGCAGATATCATACTTTATTTTAGAATTTTCGTATCGTTTACATATATTTACCACCACATGTTCGTACACTTTTGCAAATACAAATATACTACAAATTGTACCAGATGGTTTTAAAACTGGCGTTAAAACTTATATTTTCGGACCAAGGCTGACTTTACGTTTAAAGTTATTTCATTTTATATGAGTTACTTCTAATTTTAAAAGTGATTCAGAGCTACCTAACGATAACATCTTCCAAAATAAATCGTAAATGCAACTTAATTAAGGATATTCTAATTCGTACTAAATAATCTGATAAAGTTGCTATTCTTAGACTATCTGTATACATCTAACCAGATTAATTTGGCATTTTCGTATGTTTATATTAATACTTATGTATGTAGATTTGTAATTAGAACACTAAACTTATTGTTGCCTTCAAAATAATATCTGCGCAAGTGTCTAATATCAAAGTACATACTGCACCAAAATACAAAAGAGGGGTAGTCTTTACATAAAGTTTAATAGATACCTACTTTACAATACGTTTGTGAAACATGAAAATTCAAAACAAAACCAAACATAATACAAATAAAAAACAATTAAATGGACTAGCCTTAGAAAGATCAAACTTTAAACAATGGCGGAAGGTGGTGTTTAAGAAAGCGAAATGACATGACTTTTTTTTGTGGCCCTGTGATTTAAAGAACGTGTTTCAATTGCAGCTTAGCATTGTCAACTATTTGACATTCAACTTAACCTAAATAAAAACCAACACATAACCTGGAACGTCAATATAAATACCTTCTCTTCTTACGTTAACATCACTGAAATATTATTTAGATATTTTGTATTATTTAAGTTTGCTATTAAATAAAATACAAAAATAAACATTAAATGCAATATATAGCTAAGTATGTAGATATAACAAGGAAACTAAACACTTCAGTTTGACGGATCTGTGTTTGAGAATTTTCAGGATCTTCAGATCTGCAACTGTTGGAAACTGTTCAACTTACTGAAACAGCATAAATGAAACATTTTCTAATTCAAAGTGAAAGACAAAAATACTTTTAACACAACGTTATACCCATGTATATGATATTTTTGTTATTTACAAACTATTTCAACATTCCATTATTCACTTTTTATATTTTATGTTATACCAATTATGTGTATATATTTGTTATATGTTATATATTTCACTATTATCATTCTATAATAATAGTTTCTAATAATAAACATGACAGTTTCGATCTCTGTTCTTATATTGTGTCTAATAATAATAGTTGAAAACGCCACACATTTCAAATTTAAAGAATTAATGACATCAACTTTTTTTGCAACAAACATATCAATGTACGTACATTAGCAAAATATTGAATTATCACGATTCAAAAATCAATCGCATGGGTTAAATAATTGCTGAGCGTATTATTTTCTAATTTTACTGATGGTGACTTATTTAAAGTGTATCATACTGTGTGGTAAACCAAAAATGAAAATACAGGGTCGAAATACAGTTCGAGGTACTGTGATGTTTTAGAAGCCATTTTTTTTTAAATTATATATATAATCTCAAGAATTACTGCAGCCAGACCAACTCTAGTATCATATATAGCAATTAACTAAGAAACAAAAACTCGGAAAATAAAATAGAAGAGTACGCAGTTAGTCATTCAATGTAAATTGTGGTAGGTCCGAATTTAAATTTAGAGGTCCTTAAAGCCAGATCTAGCCTCGCACCGTGTTTTCTGGTAAAATTTTTACCATAATTTTTTATTATTTAAAAAATGGATTATATACAGGTTTTCCCGAGTTTTTCTCAAAAATATGTGCCTTAACATACTTAAACGTATAGTAATTAAAGAAATCGTAAACATTAGGAAAACTAATATTAAGTTACTTATCTAATCAGTTCATCAATGCTCTGTTTTGTTAGCTAGTGTGATGGGCGAAAAATAGCACAACTTACAAAAATTGCATTTTCTAAAGTGTGCCATAAAAAGTATTTCAATTTTGACGAAAATACTTTTTAAAATGTTTGTTCTTGCGAATTTAGTTGCACACATACGTTAAGTAAAGTTCTTGTATCTTTAAAAGTAAAAAATTTTAATCGGATTTGGATCTTACCTTGATTTGGATCTGAATCAAGGTAAGATTAGGTTCAGCTTATACCACACTCAATAACCAAATACTGTGAACTAAATTGGTAAAGAATGAATGAGGAGCTTTTAATGCAGCATTGATTTTATTGTACATATATAGTAATAATAATAATAATAATAATAATAAATGTCTTTATTTTTGATTGTTTAACATACAATTTGGATAGAGTTACATAAGAAGGTGGCGATATCCAACAAAGTTGCTCATATATAACCACCTTGATTACAATATATAGGAATTAAATAATATTCACATAAAATTTGCATAAAAAACCGGTCAGAAAAATTGATAATACGGAAAAAAACTTAAAAAGTACGTGATAATAGGTAAGTTTTCTAAATCTATAATTAATTATACAATCTTAATATAAAAGAATCAAACAGAATCTCTTTTGCTTAAAGTGTATAATTTAATTTTCCTGTTAAATGTTGCTAAGTTCGGGGCGTTTCGTATGCTGTGGGGTAATGCATTGAAAACTTTGACAGAGGTGTACCTAAAAGTTCTTTGAAAAGTGGTAGTTCTATGCTTAGGTACCGTAAACCGCTGTTGATGGCGTGTGGTACGGTCATGTCTGTCAGTACCTTTAACAAGTTTCTCATACAAATATTTTGGTTGCTTAGTCTCATTTATTTTATAAACTATCCGTGACATGTGCATATTAAACTTTTGCTCAAGTGTAAACCAATTCGACTCTCGAAATTTTTCAGTAACGTGATCAAACTTACGAAGACCAAAACAATATCTGATTATCTATATTTATCTTTATGTAAAAGAGCAGGCCAGTAGACAATGTTACAATAATTTAAATGCGATAAAATTAAGGAATCTGTCACTCTCAGTTTAGTCTGTTTAGTTAAGTTGTCGTTGTGCATATATAAAACTCTTAAAAGCCCAATAGTTTTCTGTGTTAAATAAGCGACGTGACTTGAAAAACGCATATCACAATCAATGTGCAAACCTAAATTTGTACAGTTATTTGTGGGTGTGGGAGCAACATTATTTATAGTTATTTTAAATTGAGAATTATCTAGCAAGGAATTCCTATCTTTACCAAATAGGTATAAGTAACTGAGTTTTGTTTTCATTGAGAACAAGTCCATGTGCAATAGAATATTTTCCAATCATGTCTAAGTCTTTGTTTACATTATGCTCTGCTAATTTCAACTCATTAATATGAAAACTGTAATAAATTTGAGTATCGTCTGCATATTGATGGGACGAACAGTAATTTATATATTTACTCAAGTCAGAGGTATACAGTGAAAAAAGCAAAGGTGCTAATACACTGCCTTGGGGCACACCTCTATTCAAAAATATTAAATTCGAGTATACATTACTCAAAACAACCCTTTGGCACCTACTTTGTAAATAATTAATAAAAAAATTTATAGCGGTGTTCCCAAGCCCAAAGTACCGCATTTTAATAATTAGAGTAGAATGCGAAATAGTGTCAAAGGCCTTGCTATAATCTAACAAGACCAGGCACGAATTATTTTTATCATCGTAAGCTTTGAATAAATCATCAGTAATGCTAAGCAAGGCTGACGTTGTGCTATGATGCTGACGGAAACCAGACTGTGTAGCGGGTAAAATATTATTTTGTTCTAAGAAATTGGATAGTTGTTCCGCTACAATTTTTTCCAGAATTTTTGACAATACTGGCAAGATGCTTATCGGACGAAAATCTGACATTTGCGAGGGATTTTTCTTTTTTGGAATTGGTACCACATTTGCTTGCTTCCATAGTGTTGGTATATCACCTTCTTCTAGACATTTATTTATAATGAACGTAATATGGTCACTAAGATAAGGAATAACATAAAGTAATAGTTTAAGATTAAGTCTTATGAGTTAAGATTAAGATTTATGTATTATTTTTTCGACTTGCAGTGTATTAACCAATGCAAATTGTAACCTATTAGTGAGGTTTTCCGTGAAATATTTATTAACATATTCATTAGTAATAAAGTCAATATCATTATTAACTTGTGGCAAACTATCTTGAAAAAAATTATTATAATCATCAGGACTAGCAAAATCTTGAAAATGTGTACTGTTATTTTTGTTCTGAGTTATATTTAAATATTTTAAAGTGCGCCAGAACTCTTTCGAATTGGTTTTGAATACATGTTGTACATAGGCCTTTTTCTCCGCTTTTACTGCCACATTGACCATATTTCTCAAAGTTTTATATTCGTTCCATGAATTATCAGTTTTGTTCTTCTTATATTTTGTCAAGGCTTTATTACGAAGCTTCATCATAAACTTAAGGTTCTGAGTCAGCCAGGGAGCTGGAGATTTAGTGATTTTCACTGTTTTAAAAGGTGCATGAATATCAAATAAACTTAAAATGTTATTATTAAAAAAATCGACCATGTCGTTAATGTTATGAAAAGTATAAATACAATCCCAATCAATAAGAATAAGATCTTTTTTAAAATCTTCATAGCAAAAACTAGAAAAATCTCTATAAGTTTTTAAAATAGGTGTTTTTGTTACTTTTTCTACCCCAATAGTACACGTAACCATATCATGATCTGAAATATTTGTCATATTAAAAACCTCAGCATCAGCTATTACTTCTGAACAAGAAGAGACCAAAATATCAATAAGAGTCGAAGATGTAGAGGTAGTTCTTGTAGGTTGATTAATGTGCTGTGTAAGACCATATTTATTAAATAATCTTTTAACTAATTTGACATTGTTACAATTTATCTGTAAAAAATCAACATTCATATCACCCCCAAAGATTACATAATCATATTCAGCTAAAAGAGTGATAAGTGAGTTTTCTAAGAGATCAAGAGATTGCCCCAAATTTTGTTTCGGAGGTCTATAGAAAGTACCCAAGCATAATTTCTTCCGCGCTATTTTATCTTCAATTCACATTTGCTCCAGGGCAGCATTTTCATCACCTACATTTACAATTTTATACTTTAAGTTTTTTTTAATGTAAAATCCCACACCACCACCATCTTGCACTTTAAATAGTATAGTATACAATACTATCAATATATATCTTTGTATATCAGTGTGATACTTACGTAAATTAAAAAAGTACACTATAGAACTGTTTTAATTACAATATACCTTATAATATGATGAAAAATGTTATTATTGATAAAGTAAGAAGTCTATCCTCAAGATATACTGGTAGGTTCAAACAAAATTTATTAGTATCTGATCAGAAGATCATATACTAATATCTGACATAAGTTCCGCAGAATTCATAAAATTATTAAATACTAGTAAGTAGTGATGTAAAATACCTGGGTATTTATTTTCAGGGGTAAATACCTCGGGTATTTACCCAAAATTGGGTATATTGCGGGTATTTAAAAAAAATAAGTGAAAAAATTGTTTAATGAATAGTTAGTATACAGTATACCACATACGCATCATATCATACGGTATGATATGATGCATATGCGGTGTTACTATTATATTATGTTAAATTCACGGATATATTATTATTCATCTTGGGCTGCGATTCTCGAATTATTCCGAATACGAAAAATATGGATTTCCGAGTGATATTAAAAAAACCGTATTCTTGAATCAATTTCGTAGCGGAAATAGAATGAGTATACGAATGATTCCGTTTAATTATTTTCCGACTGGTCAAAGGCATTCGTAAGTGCTTTATTATCGCGTGGAATCACAGAACATACATGGAATCGTGGAAATGTAAAACATCACGATCATACACGGTAAAACATAACCTTATATTTCTTCACGTGTGGTTGTGGTTTGCTTTTCAAATAATTTATATTTATATTTGTGCCAATGAACGAGTTGATAAATATTGCTGCTATTGGAGCCCTTGAAGAAGCCGAGCTAGAAAATGATGCGCCACGGCGGACGTTTCACGTTAGAGATGACCCTTATGAAACTTTAACAGATAAACTGTTTATAAGGACATATCGGTTAAGTAAACCCATGGTATCAGAACTGTGTACCTATTGTAGAATTATATAGGTATTCCTAATGATTTAAGAAAGTCTGCACTTGATGTAAAAACAAAGGTAAATAATAGTTGTTATACCTAGAATATATAAAATAATCTTCAAATAAAAATGAATCTGTCATTTTGTTTTTCACTAGATTTTGTAATAACTTGAATAAGGAGCAGTGGCTGAACAACAACTTTACAAGAGACAACCATAACCATACTTCACAGTTCACATCATATAAACCATTGATAAATACAGAACTACCGACTCAAAGAACATACCTCACGAATTATTATAAATTAAAAATTATGAATCTAGAGGAGTTTACAGTTTTTACTAAAAATCTGCTGGCAATCCTGGTAAATTTTCACCGTTGCCACATTTGTGATGCGGATTTTAAATCCGTAACGATTGTAACATTCGTACAACGTTGAAGAATATATCAGTCCCTGTGCGGAATTTTGTGTACGAGTAAATTCGTACTCGAATAAAATTCGTCTACATTGGAGAATCGCAGCCCAGAATCTGGTTCTGACTCAGAGGAAACATATGCCATAGGAATATCTACTTCGCTGTCTGATGCACTTTCAGAACCAGAACTTAAAATAATTTTCTTTTCACCCTTTGATTTTGCCAGTTATCGGATTTACATGTAGATGGTAATGAAACATCTTCTATCTCTATTACTTCATCTTGAACTTCAGGCAGCGCTACATTCTCCTCACATTTTGTTTTATTTACGTTATTGTTTAACTTCCAATTGTGAGATAGATAGCTAATTTTTGCAGCTCTTTCAGTAGTTACTCTATTTTAATGAAATAAAACCAATATTTTAATACGAAATAAAAATAAAAATATATTAGACAGGCACTTGCAAAAACACTATAAAGTGAGGTTATGATATGACGGCTTACGGTTGACATTTCTCATATACTAAGAATTCTTTAGATAGCCAACTTCAGTGGTAAAATTTCAGCAGATAGTAGCGCCCTCTACTGTCCACTTGATTTCCTAGCAATTTTACGCTAATTTGCTTATTTATTATAAAATACCCGATATTTGGGTAGGTAAATATAGTTTGGGTAAGTACCTAGGTAAATACCCAAATTTTATTTACCTACCCATTGGGTAAATACCCCATCTACATCACTACTAGTAAGAAATTATATCCACGATTAATACTGATACATCAATTTGTTTAATAATATATTAATTATGAACAAATCACTATAACCTTAATATCATCTACAAAGTTATTAAATAATAACACGACCTTGCAAACTAAGTTACTATCTAAAAATAACATTTATGTTAGTTTTGCCTAAGTATAAATTAAACATTACTGTGTCAAGTCAATAAAAGTAACTATGAGCGCTTGGTGTAATCGTTTACCTATAACTTAAAAAACTTGTTTTCATTTCCGGTTAAACCGGAAGTTAGTCAATATTTTTAGTAAGCTCACCATATCGTCATGTGCTTAAACATCCTTATTATCAATTTTTACTTAAATGGCCTCAATATCTTTAACATCTGTCGTCAGTATATTTATACAGGGTGTCTCACCTACAGCACCGTATTTTCATCATTGATTTTCACAATAACTTCAAATTTTTGTTAGTTGTGCACTCAGGAAAAATGGATACTAAAAATTTGCATCATCGATCCCATTCTACTGAGGACGGGTATGAAAACTGAAAATTTTAAAAACCATGTTAAACTTTGTTATATCGAAAAATGTGATTAAGAGAAAAATGTTCAGAATTAAAAACTTGGCCTATATTTAAATTTTGTACTTTTGTATTTTACATTTTATTTATTTATTTTGTATTTTATATATGAATGAATGATTTATTGTATTTTTTAAATTAATTACAAATCAGTGAATTAACAACAACCCATATACAATGTAATAGCTCGAAAAGTAGTAACTACTTTAGTGAGCTTTTGTGTCTGTGGTAGGTACAAAGCACAATACTAAAAGTATACACCTTGTTCAGAATGTACTACCGTACACATACATACATAGCATACATATATGCTAAGCACATACTCATATTTAGTATGTATTTCATTTTATATCAAATAGTTAAACTAGAATGTATTCATTTTTACAAATACGCTATATTGTATAAATAATTTTTTTTTCTATATAGTTATTTTGAGATAAGTACTGACTTGTTACTTGTAACGACAAAGATAATATAATGAATCGACCATATAAACAACTGATAATGCTCAACAAATAAAATGTAATGTCTACAATTTGATATATTTAGCAAAAGTCAAATGTTAATTTCGCCTTTACTAGTGTTAACAAGTAAATGAGTTCAATATTCCCATAATGCACCCTTTTATTGTTTATCTGCAGAAACTGAAGTTAAGAATGTCAGAGATATTGCAAGTAATTACTGCTTCTATTATGATAATAAATAATAAAGTTTATTTTATTGCTTGTTTGCTTGCCCACAACACCCATACTTTACTGCAGTTATTGTAACGGCACTCGCTGTAGCAGTTTTAATTGTAACGGTCAGACAAGATGACATTTCTCTACTTCATATTGCGTGTGATAGAATGCAGAAGCCTCTCATAACTTTTACTTAACTTTCTCTTATGTTGACGCTAAATTTATCAAAAATATTTCATTCAATATCTCTCCCTTCATCTGAATTATTGCGATTTTATATCAGATTCAGATTCTATTAAATTTTATTGTAGATAATGAAGACAATATCACGGAATTTAAAATCAATTACAATTATCTCCTTATAAACATTACGGTTTGTAAATGTTCAGTTTTTTATCTTTTAAAATAATGAGTGGAAATAACATTCAGAGCAGGGTCACAATTCCATTGAATTCAAAATTTATAAATGAAGAACAACTTTTATTAGGTACATCGTTTTAAAACGGATGACGTAGAATGATGAGTATGACTATTATATGGAAATAATCCACTGCCTACATAAACCATATAGAAATCAGAACAAATTATAAAATAACTTCTTAGCCATTGTTTATTGTACACTGAACTTGAAATTTTCGAAAATATTTTCAATATTTTAATTCAGTAGCAGTTATTTACTACTTCATTCCAAAATCGTTACTAACCTACTATATTATTTTTCGCATCTTCTTGAATATTATCTCCTTTTGCTTTAGATGAAAAGTCTATGTTAATTTTAGAGCATTTCAAGATAAAAACAATTGAGGTAGGGATGGTAGGCAGACGCTGGAAGCATCTTTTACGCATACAAAAAACGTGTTCAGTGGGCGTGGCCAAGTGTCGTAAGAATATGGCTGCTCGCCAGGCCCGGATTATTTAGAATTATATCAGAAATGGGAAACCAAAATAACGCAATAAAATAAAATACAGTTTGAAATAAAATAGTTATACAGATTAAAAAAATGTTTATTGTTCTTTAAATAATACAATTTTATTGCTGTAATCCCTAATGCTTTCAGATTTATTCATTTTTTTAATGAAGTAGTACCTACATGTTTAGTAAATTAGCTTTAAAAATTGAACAATGTATCCTGCAATATATGCTACGATTATTTAGAAAATTTTAATTGAGGATCTTATGTTTCTAGCTCCTGGTTTCCAAGTAATTCTTCAGTGTATACTACCTTCCCCCCGATAGCTTTGCTTGCTCGCCCCCTTCTTATCGGCCCACCTTACATATTCAGGGCCCTACGCATATGCTCCATCGCTGTGCTGTTTAATTTGCCCTAAGCTAGTACGACCAAGTTATTTTGATAATTGAAAATGATATGGGCTTGATAATTGATATTCGTTAATATCCAGTAAAGGCTTACAGCAGGAGAGACAGGATAAACAGACAGTTTTCCTGGGGACACCCTCGTTTCACCGGAGCCACTAAGGTTTCCTCCAGTATGGTACAGTTTTGCCAGATTTCTTTTTTATAATGTAGTAGTTGACTCTCGAAAACTTAGTAGATCCGACAAAAATGTAACAAATTTTTTTAAAATAATTATTATTTAAAAAAAGGCGTTGGCACTAGTTTTTTTTATTGCAACACAAAAACTAAATAAATATAATTCTAAAATAATAGGAACATTTAATAGTAACTCAAAATTAAAATAAAAAATAACGTTTATAAAATAAAAATAAAATTCTAAAAAAGTGAACAAAAAAATAACTCGATTTAAAATCTTAAAAAAACATTTATATATTTAAAAATTATATATCTAAATATAAGGTACTGATTATGGCTAAAAGTAATTACAGGTCATACTAGTCACTTTCACTGTCAAACAGATACACAGATAATCTGATAGTGAATATAGGTTGTTTTGTTTTGAATAGACGACGTTTCTTTTTAAAATGTCGTCGTTTGGCGTAAAATTATAACAAACCTTGTTACAGTCTGATACATACCTAATATTTCGTATGTAATAAATTTTGACAGGTTTCAATAACTAACCTATTTCTGGGCTTAGGTTTTATTAAAAATAATTGTGAAAACATTCGTTCAGCTGACACCAAGGATGCCCATAAAAGGTAAATTGACCTAATTTGTAAATGTAGTAAATTGTAGTAGAAATATTAAAAATGTAGCAGATACTAAAAAAGTGTACTAACATACTAGAACCATTAAATTGTAGTAAATCTACTACAATTGTAGTGACTCTGGCAACACTGAGTATGGATATACGTATTAATCTTTCCCTGAGCATGTATCTAGTCTATCCAACTTGAGATGTTTTTATATGTTAGATGTTATTCTTATTAGTTAGATCTATTAGTTGTTATCGAATGTTCGAACGAATTGTACTATTAGTTACTCTTTAAGCAATCAATTATCAATTAAAACAATAAATAATTACTTGTAATATGCCAAAAACAGCTCTGCATATTGTTTATTAATTTGTAATGCCAACTTGTGAAATGTTATTCTGCATAATTTCTTTTTATAATGGTCTCTGCTACTCGTATTACAGCTACTATGGGCGCATGAAACCATTATCTTTTAATGTTGTAGGTATATAAATCTTCAAGACATAGATACAAATTTACTAAAAAACCCACTTAACTAAATTGACGTATGCGCCACAGCCGCTTGTCGTTTTGACAAGTGCCGTATCAATATGGCGGTACCGATGCTATTTTTTAATACGAGATAGCTCCACCTTACTATCCCAACTCAAAGATAAAAACAATTATTAGAATAATAAGTATGTCGAGGCCAATTCTGTTCTATTTGTTAAACAGTGCAGTATGTATGTATCTAAAAATTATATACTTTTTGCAGCTTGTACGATCTGAGATCTTTTTCTTTAGCTGCACTCCACAGAAGAGGAGCAATAACTCCAAAATATCGATAACTGCGTCGTTGTTCTTCTTTGGGAATTATAATAGCACGTTTAATATAATCTCTTTATATTTTGTTCATGTACTGGCCCAATAATCCCATTGCTTTGTTGGTTTTCTATCGTTCAAAATACATATTGTCTATTTTATATTTACAGAGGGCCAATCTCATATAGCCCGCTTTATTGGCTAGTAAATTACGGTCACTGATCCGTCACGGTGGTTCACTGATCCGTCGCAGCGGTTCACTAATCAGTTGTGATGGTTCACTGAGCTGTCGCGACGGTTCACTGAATCGTAGAAATACTTTAGGTAAAAATAAGACACAGCGTTAACATAGATTTAGTTTTAATCGTCTCCAAATTATGCCAACTTGGATGGCGAAACTCGCTGAGTGCAGTATAGTGTTTTGGTGTTATGTGAAAAACTATACGTCAGTGTTAGACATTATTTCTTTCTGTACAAACACTTACACATTTGCAAACAAATTCCAAATTTAAAAGCACACAAACTACCTATTTCAGTACAAAACTTTCAATCTTTCAATTGTATCTGAAAAGGCAAAATTGATAATTTTTATATTTATCCCATTGATATTCAAACAGCCTCATAAATATCTATAGTATACATATACCTACCCACGTGCTATGCATATCATTTTAGTAAACATATTTCTTGTTAGGTATAAACAAAAGCTACTCCAGGTGGTCGTCACACCTTTTCTAGGCAATAATGTGTTTATTAATAATAAATTCAGGTAAAATATTTTTATCTAATTTAAAAACTTGAACATAGCGCGGTGAAGAAAATATTGTTTTGCGAATTAACTTTCCTTATGTAATATATATAAATGAATCGAAACTTACTCATCTGATTTCACTTATTAATAAATATTAAAGTCTATAAGCGTTTATTAATACTACAAAGTTGAGTATAATAATTAATTATTGTAGTCTGCCTTGACTTATATACACCTAAGTTATTAATATATTCCAGATACAGCATCAAAGTACCATGGAAATCGTAAAAGCAATTAGTTTCTTCGTTTGTTATATAAGTAATCCCGTGATCATTAATATCAGAGTACGTACATAATTAAGATTCTTGTCACGAATAGTTTCATGTCACTAATTAGTATACATATATTCAATCAAAACAATACCGTTATGTTAGTGGGTTTTAAAGTGTTCAAGTTACCCAATCAGATTTAGTTTTCCTATGCGAACTAAATAAGAAGAGAATTAATTAGTAGTTTTCTAAAACATTCTGCAAGTATTTGCAAGTATTATGAGAAAAGTTACTGTATAAATGATAAAAGACTGCCTGTGATCATTTGGATAAGGTAAATCAACTAGAAGTTCAAAACTACTAATGTATGAGAATAAAAACAAAAGTAAATATTAACAAATTTAATTATTAGAAACTGGTACCTAAATTATTTAACCAGTATAGAAAATCTTTATATAAATAATGCCTTATTGATCAATGATGGTGATGTTGCTGTATTTAAAATAACAAAAATACAGAAAACTAATATTAAAAAATATACTTTTAATACTAGTAAAAGAAATATGTAATAAAAATAAATATATAACGAATTAACTACATTTCATCAATGATTTTTCTGGTTGATACAAAATTATATATTAGGTATTATAGATAATATTTCGAATAATGTCTAAACGAAAAAATATAATAAAATTTAAAAGAAACTAAACACTTACAAACTTAAATCTATGTATATGTTTCCTGTCGATTCTCGACTCTTCATCAGAAGAAAGTTTTTAATGAAAAAAAATCTCAGATTTTCTTTTTGAATTCAAAACACATCACATGCAACGATCATTACTTTATTATCTATTTAGGACTGCTAACATCCTTCTTGAGAAGAGTAAGACATGTTTGATCTAAAAATATCGTTTCTGACGTGATACAATCATTACAATTACCATTAAGTTTAATAAACGCATTTTCCATTAATTTTGGACTGTATCCAATCAATTCGGTGGTTGTTATCTCATACATATTGTACTAATGATACTTATCGACTTATTAATTCGGTAAATTCTAAACTCATTTTTATGTTCACGAACCCTCATTTATAATGGTCTAGATGTTCACCAATATTTACCACATTGACATGGAATTTGATAAATACAAGTTTTTTCTATGGATCATTAATTGGTTTTGTTTTTTCTTATGTTAAAATTATTACCAAGTCTTTTAAGTCTTTCCGATAATTCTAGAAACTTTGAAATGGTAATGATTGCTACTGGATTTTCTCTATTTATTTTTGGATTATCAACATGACGAAGCAGTGCAGAGATGATAAACAAGCCAGATATTCTATATAGCAGTTCTTCCTATTTATTATCATGATATGATGTTATTGTTTTGCTCCAATCCCAAAATTTGAAAAACTTTTGCATACAAAAGTCTGTGTTTTTTGTGCGTCGTAAAGAAAAAGGAAAATACCCTTTTGGCCTGGCTAGTTTCATAGTGATGTTTCATTTTCAACGATGATATTCATGTAAAGTTTGGATAGAGATTACATGTATCACGTCTATTAGAATCAGGCACAGATAAACCGTAAAATACTAGCATCGGTAGTTAATGTATACCACCCATAAAGGAGCGTCAAAAGAACAAAAGGTCCACATAGTTGAATACACATCGGAAGGGCATTCTTTACCTGATGCATACATATCGAATATATAATCAACCAAACCTGAATATATATATACTATTTGTTAAAAGTACCGATTATTTAATTATAGAAAATGAGAAGTTTATGTTTCAGTTTTTGTCTCGTTTCCCTGTGTCTCAATGTTTTAAATTCAATTGTATATCTTTCTACGTCTTTCATCTATGATAAAAATTCAGTTTGTCAGTAACACCAACTTCTTAAAGCAGTATTCACACATTTTTATTACTTAGTTTTGTTAATTTCTATATTTTAAATAATTCATCATTTTAAAACACCAATAATAAGAGTAAAATCAAGCATGTGACATTTTGATATGCAGCTACTAGAATGGGTAAACTAATGTACATGCCTCAAAATTAAGTAAAAGATAAATTCAATGAAATTGTACATGCAACATTTATTACTTCATATTCGTTCTTGAAAGATATACTCGTAAGTAATTTCTACAGCAATCTGCAGTGGCTATTAATGATTGTCCCTTCTCTACCATATAAATATTTTTAAAATCAATAAAATCGACTAAATATATAGTTCTAAAAAGTATCATGCTGCTAGGTATAATCAATATACATTTATAGCTAATAATATATAGCTATATAGCTAATAAAACTTTACTTCTAACGATAAAATTAACAAAATGTGTTCCCATGAGTAAAAGTTATTCCATTTGATATAGATTAGAAAATATAAAGTAGAGATACAAATCAAAGATCGAACCGAAGATACAAACAACGCATTTAAACAACACATATACAAATAATATATTGTCCAGTTGATATGTTTTATTTTAAATCAAATAAGAGGAAATGTATTTCATTGAACTCGTTACTCATTGCATCCTACATTAAACCATAACGTGGGTGTTGCAACAAAAATAAGTTTTATGGAATAAAAGATTTATGTGACACGTATATTATATATGCATTATGAATTATTCTCAACAATCTCAACTTCTTCAAAATCATTTATATTTTTAATGTATGATAATGCATGACTGATGTTTACTGCTATTATAGTAATAGTTCTTTAAGTGTCCTTCAAAATTATAGGTAAGCATTCGTATTGCACAATAAAGAGATTTATGTTACTGCTCAGAACTAATCATATTTTACATGTGACTATAAATGGATGCAATTTACTTCATTGTATAGAGAGAAGGCAAAATACAATCAGTTTAAAATTGTTACTGTCTACTAATTATTAGAAACTTTAAATAAATCTGTCAGTAGAGGACTTATATATTTAATAAATCTGTAACTACTTCTAAATAAAATTCGTTGTACTTCCCTCGACTAGTTTAGACACAACCATAATCTACATAATCATAATCTACATAAGGCGAAGAAAGTCAGATATTACAAATAAGTCTATTATTATGATTAGTTATAAGACCCATTTATAAGACCCATTTACACTAGTGGAAATATTTCAACTCCTGGAATCATCATTCTCATTTTTTAATTACTTACTATATACTCGTATATCAGTTGGGACTCTGATATCTGTTCCTACTGAAGTAAACAGAGCATCCAGAATAGATAACACTTCCGACACAATTATCGAAACGCACTATTTGGCAGCAGATACAAGAGGTTGATGGAAGTGAAATAATGCAATACTGACTTATTTATGTCATTGACTGGTTGAAGTATACGGGTTAATTTACATGTAAGCGTAAACCAAACTATTAAACCGAGCACAAACCATCTGAAAAACGATAGAGGTAAAGGTTTCTCATAAACCAGGGTTCTAAATAGCTTCCTAATCGAGATACAGGATGCTGATATTTTCTAAGGAATATACCAACATGAAGAATAACATATGATAGGGAATTAATCCAAACATTCTATACAAACTATGTTGGATTTCATACTATAACATTATGTAACGTTTTCTGATAGATCCCCTATTCAAATAACAATATTTTGGAAAAAATGCTGTTAAGATATATGTTGGTCTCTTATATGTTTTAAGTATAAAATATAGATACATACGGTTCTTATTTTACGCTATCTTCAGAATGGAGATAGAGTTTCTCCGAATTTTTGGGAACAATATTTTTTGGATCCAAAAAATTATGGAAAGTTTCCATAAGGGTTCAATGGTGGACGCCTCTGACAAGACACTAATAACAATTGATGAAACTGACCTATAGAACCAATAGCTCATGCAAACCTGATGAGTTTTCTGTTTACAATTTTGGTTACAAAGCAGTTAATTTTCTAACAATATAAATGTAATAATTAAAGGTCACAGAGAGAATTTGTATAAAACTGTTAAAGTAATTTCGAAATCTTTATAAGAGGTTAACGGCTGCTAATTTGACTTCGTCAACATTATAGTACTAACAAATAAAGATTAAAGCACACTTCATTTATTAAGAATATGTAAATAGACATACATACATACATACTTTAGATGTAAATCTACTGATTAATTATGCTAATGACGTTCCCTCATGTGGTTTGAAATCAGGATTTCTTTTGTCTGTAAACTTTACTGCTATTGTTGTCGAATATGTACCGTTAACTTGATGTACGTACTTATCTGATACAACCTATATTACAGTCTCATTGCTCAATAATTATAATGTACAGGGTGATCGATTGAAATTATTCGCTAGTTTTAGGAGTATTAGGATGTATTATTTTTTTTTCTAAAATTTTAATTTATAAAAGTATTAACTAGGCCATGGTATACTTAATGAAGATATTTTTTTTTAAATTAAAGTGATTCATCACAGCTGTAAAGAATTTTAGGTTTACCACTGTTCATCTAACTTTCAGGGTGCGCAAAATATAATTTAGCTCTGTTATTAATACAAACCACCAAAACTATATCCTTTCAAATGTGGCAATGGCATTTTTTTCATTATGGGTTAAGGGTTCTCTGCAAATACTTAAAATTAAATATAAATTAATCGTATTTTCTCGATACCAGCTATGGATAATCACGTAATCAAATAGTTATCCCGTAATTAAATATAGATACCTAGATGGTAACTACTGTTAATGATTTTAATTGAGTATAATCAAATAACAATATTTTAAATACATGAAGAATATCACAAAAAAACTAATAATTTTATTAATGTTCCATGCGGCCTCTGCTTTACTATATGAGCATCTTATTCTTATTATTCTCTGATGGACTTCTCGTACGCATGCTCTCTAGTGCGTTGATGGTTGAATTGACGAAATGCTATTCTTACTCTTCGCTTTAGTTCTCTCACCCGTACTGAAGTAGCGTATCTCTAGTTGATCTTTGATATAACTTGAAGTAAGTCAGATCGGGAAACGAAGCGGGCCACCCCCTATGGCTCATCTGTTCAAATGCGTGATGTATGAACGTGGTTAGCTCTCGCTCGATGTCAGATATAAACATGGGCTAATTTACTAACAATTTTGCTGTTTTACGTCTATCCTACGTTAAATTATTAACAATTATAATCAACCTATTACCATATTTACTATAATTCCCCTGCTAGCTATTTTTAATCATTGCAATTTATAATTAATTTTAGAAGAACCTTCCATAACAGCAAAACAACCGAATATAGATAAAGAGAATGCTAATACGTATCGCTACTAATACCTTATAAGTATTTGAAAAAATCTAATTATCATGGTTTGAATTAACACAAAAAGGATAATATTCTTTACACACCCCGTAAATGTAGTAGAAATGAAGTCATCAGGGTCTGTGGATGTGCTAACTTCATTAATAATACAAAGTGTCAGCGTGAAACCATGTTTTACGCTGTTGAAATGCTCAAAATATTTGAAATACCTTTAAATATTAAAAAATATAAATATCAATTTATAGGCCAAATCCTATGAAAAAAATGAAAAAATAAAGTCTATGAAATGGAAAATGTAACTAGTAGAATCTAATTAAGCAATACAACATACCATAATTTCACTTAAAATAGAAACGAAGGGAGGAACTTCTGTTGTAACCGGAAATGTAGCTATCTTAAAAATATTTCTAGAGTTCCTAGAATCAGATTCGATTCGACTAGAAAATTCGGCTTGAGTTTTCTATCTTGTTTACACCTATAATATTATTTCAGGTATATATTTTTAACAAAAACTTTGTATACTTCATCTGCTTGCAAATATTCTTTCTGGTTAATATAAAAATGAAATAAATGATGAATGAAATAAATAATTTTAGAAAACTCAAAATAGAACTAAGACAGGGGACCTGTAACTACAATTATGAAATGAAATAATAATCTTGTTCTAATATTTATTACAAAACGGGATTGCAGTGAAATAAGGCAGAAAAGAAGAGTACTCTTTTCTTCCAAATTCAAGCTTTCGAAGCCATTCATTGCTCCTTCTTCAGCAATACTACAAATTCATTTAATTACAAGTAATACATTCAATAAAGCATGGTACTTATGAAAAGTAGGGGTTAAATATAAGCAATTGACTAAATGATTACAAAACCACATCACTATATAGGAAATTCACACTTCAAACACTTCATATTAAGTCATATTTAAATAACCAATGATTATAAAAATAATCACGGTTAATAATTAAAACATATTCAAATTACAACAAGCCATGTGCTGCTTTTTTAGAAAATAATAAACAACAGGTTGATTAACGCAATTGAACAGTAAAAGCCTATTATCCAAATAATAAATAATACTTACCTTTTACAGTTTAGAAATTACAGTAATAACAATACATTCAGTTGATAGTACTTTTTAATTGTTGAATTCCTCTTTTCCAATTTACAAACATGAATTTGGAAAAACGAGTACTCTTCTTTTCTGCCTTATTCCGTTAGAATTAGTTGTTTGTGTCATTAATTGGCTAAGATTTTTAAACTCAAAACTGTGTTCCAAAGGGTTAAATTTATGGAACAAAAAATTACCAGTTCAGATTAAGCAGTTCAAAGAATATGGGCAGTTCGTAATGTCCATATGAGACTAGTTTTTGTAAAACTAACTGTGCAGATTTGTATTGTTAATTAATTCATTTTGATCATGTCAACAACACCACATAGACTAGTACTCTTTCTCCGAACTACTATTAAAGCGTTAATGGGTGTTATGTAAAAGTTTGACCTACATCACAACCTCAGAGAACAACAAAGCAATGCGGATAGTATAGGTATATAAGGTTAAATGACTTAGTAGCGGCTGACTGACTGAATAAATAAAAAACTATCCCATCTATCTACTGCTATTCCTATATCTATTCTGTTTATGCAGTTATCCTGAATGTTTTCTGTTTAAAATATATAGTCAAAAAAATTCTATACAATCACGCAATCAAGTCTATACGAGATGGGGATTACGTGTACCAAAGGAGAAGTTGGGACGCTCAATAATTTTCGAGAAAATTGGGAATGTTTGTTTTGGGTGCTATATGTTTTTCACCCCTTGGGAGCCATTTCAAGTCGTTAATTTTTATACTGAGTAATCTATATGAGATGGGTATTACGTGTACCAAAGGAGAAGTTGAGACGCTCAATAATTTTCGAGAAAATTGAGATTGTTTTTTTTTTAGGTGAGATCTGTTTTTCACCCCCTGAGACCGATTTTAGGTCGTTCTATACGAAGCAGTACCTATATATAAAAATAAAATTTCGTATACTGCATGAAAAGTTTGGACGTCTCATGTTATCCGAAAAAAATATTATTCTGTTTTGGTTATTGTCTCGTTTTCAGCCTCTGAGCCCCTTTTCCATTTCCAAATTTTTGTACTAAGTTATATACTCTACTTTGGTAAAGGATTCTCGTGTACAAAATAAGAACTAAGGATGCGGTGTGTTTTCCATGGAATTTAAGAAGCACTTGAATTGAGGTTATGTTAACGCCACTAGTATTTTAATTTAAATAAAATAGTTTATCTACACGAATTAAACTCTTTTCAGTTTATACTAACATTATACTTATTTAAAGAGTAAATTACAACTACTATGCACAAGAACAGTTATTTTCTGCTCGTTGTACTCAATTTAACGCACTTCTATGGATGTTGGAGTATCTCCGGAAATTTCAATTGCTATCTTACGGTGCTGTATTCACACCGGTTGCAACTCTTAAAAATTGAAGATGTCTAAAATGGTATCGACGGCTTAACAGATTCTTAGAATTTGTTAGGAACTTCCATGGTTAAAGAACTGCGCTTTACATTTCTAAAATGGCATAAGCATCCTGGATTTCAAAAGATATCCATTTCAGGAGATATTCATTTTTCTGATATTTGACTCTATAATAATTTTCAACGTGTCATAATACTTACTTAATGAAGAGTGACAAAACTCTGGATAATGAGTCTATTTGGTTGTGGACTAGAGCTGCCACGCATGTTAATTATTTTTTTTATGTTTTGATAAAAAAGGTTCGTTATTTAGTAGAAATTTCAAGTAATTCTAACTTTTATATATAAAACGTAACTCAACTTTTTTCAAACATAATCATTAGCAATTCTGAACCGAAAAATAACGGAAACTCGCAATTACAATCATTACTGTAAAAAATCAACAACCATTTCCAATTATTATTGTTCTTCACATAATTAAAACTAATATTAGATTTAATTACTTTTAACCGTAAGAAATTCATACACTAACTAGAGACTGTGCTGGTTTGCTACACTGTTATATTTTATTTCAATTTATTTCCAACGCTTACATTAAATCAATGGGTTATACGCCCATGTATTTCTGTCTGCGATAAAGGATGTTGCAACAACCAGTTATAGTAGGATTTCACTTTTGTGACCGTGATGGAAGAGATGACCATGTGTTGGTTCTGCTTGTCGAGAAATTAACTATGGTTTGCTTTAACAATTATTATTGATGTTTAGGAAAGTGCGTACTATTATTAATAACCTATTTTTAAATAGCAATAGAATGTTTGCCAATATAATCTATTATAGTAGTATCATTGAGGAATGTTGATACCAAATGGTTACTGATTGTATCATTATTATTATCAATTAGACTGATCTATTATACCCAGTTGTATAAACCAAATTATAGCCCGGATTTATTACTATGTAGAATTCTTCAGCGTGTAGCATATTAAGTAGGGCTAATACGAGTTAAAATATAATGTTTTAATGTCATACAAGTAATTTTATTAGAATAGTGGTTGTTCTGGGAAACGTTTGAAACACTCCACTGAGCGACAGTAAATTATTGTTGATTGTACAATGTACACAATGCAATAGTAAACGCAGTGACAGTAGGTCAGACTATTTTCAAATGCAAAACAACGACGTCATTTATTATGTCAATATTATGCTAATACGAGTATATTATAGATATTATTGGTCACTTTTTTATAGAACCTACTTATTAATTAGTGTGAAAAGTAAGTTTTTCTACGATATTGGCAACTATATTGTTAATTTAAAAAAGTTTGTCATATTAAAACACTATAAAATCAGTGAAAAGTAAATGCTTCAGTGGTGAAAACTATGACTGATGATTAAAAAAAATCCATAAACAAATGTCCATATCCTATGTCAAACATTAAGAAACTCATGTGCTGATAGGTATCACTACTGAAACTTTTATATAAGTATTTATAAAATGTTACCATTACTTTCTTTCTCAGTTTCAGGGCTACCAATGTAGATAAAGTTTTCCAAACAAGTGATAAACATAATATGCCAAATTTTAAAATGTCATAGAATCTTGTAATTCTTTGTAATTCTTGTAATTCTTCGCAGCTCTTCTAAGGTAACGTATTTTTCACTCACATCGACAAAGTCACAAATAAATTTTAAAAATCAAATCGTCACTGATTTTTGTGTCGGTCAACTTGAACCGTTGACTGCAGAAATAAATAAGACGCACAAGCCTAATATAGGGTATTTGACTGCTTTTACCGGATATATTGCAAGGGCCAATTTCAGACCTATTTTTATCACAAAGACTGCACATCTTTTAAACTGTTTCAATAAATTCTTAAACCAATTGTTGTTTTTTTTTTCGGAAAATTCATTATATTTTCTTTGACATACCAAATGATGTCTGGTCGGACCAGACATTATGTAGGTACAGCTGACTGACAATAAAGTAGCATCCTTTGATCTTTGTTGAAAATTATCCGTCACAGAATGCAATGAGGAATCATAAACGTTTAACTTCAGCTTGGATCCAAATCAGTTGCATTTCTTAAAAAAAAAGTCACACATTTCGCAATTGTTGCAACCATCGGAATGCATTGAAAATGAATTAAGGAAATTTGGAACTATGGAAAGCTTGCAAAAGTTACCTACTAATTTGAGAACTTACCATTTTCGACTTACAGACTTTGCCACCTTGTATTTCACATTCACATGAGAGCTCAGACTTGCAATTTGCAATATAGGAATACATACGAATGCCAAATTATGCGCCCACACCGCCCGCTCTACTCGGCCCCCCACTACCTAACCATGTCGCTGTGACATGCTCATCGCGTTACCCTTTTCATCTAAACATACCCATATACGAACCTTCACGATCCTATAAGCATTTTCAATGCTAAAAAAAATAATAATAATATACTGACGGGTTTACATACGTTATGTAACGTATTGTATTTCCACTGTGTAATGGAAATAAAATCCGTTCTACCAGGATTTATTCTTTGAGAGGCAAGACATATTTTTACAACCAGAAATAACTGTAAGAATATGGAATACCAATAAGTACATAGACATGTTGTACAAATCTCATTAAACCTATCTATATTATGCAAGTGGAATCGAAAGCGGTAGGAAACACAGACAGATTATGTCAAATAGGGGCAAGGTTACTTAATTTTATGCCCAATAATAAATCTTAAATACTTTTTGACTTATAAAATAAACAAAAATATTCTGTTTGGTTTAACATAATTTGACATATAAAATGGCAACGAGTTCAGTATAAAAGCCAAGTCCATAATTGGAAAAATTACATTAACCGAGCCTTGATAAAACGTAAGAAAAATATTATACTGATACATTGTAACGCGTAAAAATTGCAGTGACAAAGTATTTTTAGTTTTTATATCACTTTAATTACAGCTATTTAAAATTGAATAAAAAATATTAAACTTTGGCTATTTTGAAATAACACTCAGAACTAATGAAGACATTTCGGATTCTTATATTGTTACTCTGCATATTACTGACATAAGATTCCTGATGCTTTTTACTAACTTTTTATATCCTACCAGTTTCGAGAAACCAATGGTTATCCTCTCTATTTCACTTTCACTATAAAGGCCAACGTACATCCTTTAGGCCAACGTCCTTTAGGCACCAGATAAGTATCAAATACCTCAGATACCAAGTGACAAACGATTTGAACGGTTTTAACTTATTACGTTTCCTCACGTTTAAAGTAAAAACAACCTAGCATTAGAGAGGGCCCACATAAAATAAAAGCGGAACTACACCATATACGGAAGCTTAGGCGTCTACATTTATTTGAATATTTGGAAAGAACCTCTAAAAGCCATTCATCCGCATAAAAATATCTATGCAGTGTAAACTGTATTTTCCATATTCTTTTTGCGTCGTAGATGAGGTAGATAGGTATATATTACAAATCCATAATACAATTGCAAAAATACTCCCTACATAGCAGAGCATAGTTTTGCACTCATGTGGTGAGAGTGTTATATACTTTGGTCTATTCAATAGGTAGAGTATAAGTGAGAGAATGTCCTAAAGAACTTACATCCAAATGATATGTATACAGGGCGCCCTATTTCTTGACCCGTTGCATGGGTAACTTTTTTATTAGTAGAGATACAAAAACGCTTAAATGAGCAAATTAGTGCAGTTTCGTATTAGTAATTCTACGGTAAGGCGAAAAATTATATACGGGGGAAGGTTGAAAAGTTATTGACAAAAAACGAAAAATCCAACTTTTCTATTATCCCTCGTAGCTCGTTCATTTGAAGAGTTAGAGAAAAATGCTTCACATGTTTTTTGCAGTATTTTTCATGTAAAATGACATGCACTTGCTACTTTTTATATATCTCTTAAAATGGTTGAGAATCACAGTAAAATATATTTTTTTTAAATGTAATGGATAGGTGGCTGTGACATTAACCGAAAGTCCCCTTTTTTCTCTTTCAGATGATATAACATAGTCCATATTTTATCCTTACAAAAGTAATAATAATCGTTGTTTTTAAAGAAAGTTTATTGTCACATCAAGAATGCTATGGATTATGGAACAAAAGAATGTTTTGAGAACAGAAATTATTAATTAATTAATTATATTGAAGTAAATGTTCGAAATGACCACCATCCTGTTGGATACATAGTAAGCAACGTTTCTGGATACTTCTTAAAACATTATTTATTGTATGTCCATGTATGCTTCTAATTGCATCTTGAATCCTGACTTTTAGATCCTCTATATCTAGAGGAGCTGTCACATAAACTTTATCTTTCAATAACCCCCAAAGAAAAAAATCTAAGGGGGTCAAATCAGGTGTTCGCGCTGGCCAGTCGATATCCATTCTATTTCCTATAACATTATCAAACTGTTCATGTAAATATTGTTTTACCTCGCGGGAATTATGCGCAGGTGCTCCATCGTGTTGGAAGTATTTAAGATTTCTAAAAATATGAAGTGGTAATTCATTTAAATATTCCTCTGTTAGAGTATTCCTTAGAAAATGAAGGTAATTATTCGCATTCAAATTATCTTCGTAAAAATATGGGCCAATAATTTTGCCACAAAAAATTCCACACCACACATTTATCCCAAATTGACGTTGATTTCTTCTTTCAGAAACAAGATGTGGATTTTCTCGGCACCACATTATGTTATTATGGCGGTTAAAAATACCATTGTTGGTAAATCTACTTTCATCACTGAATAAAATCTTTTTCCAGAAGTCTAGATCCTCTTCGCATTTTGAAATGTACCATCGACAAAATGTCATCCTTCTTTGATTATCAGCTGGATATAAAGTATTGCATATGGAATAATGATAAGGCTTTAAATTGTTACCTTTTAAAATAGCTCTTACAGTTTCCTTGGAAGTGTTGCAGTGATGTGCAATTTCTGCAGTTGAAGAATCAGGTTTAAAATTTACATAAGCCAAAACATTTATTTCAGTATCTTCATTGAAGTTTCTTTCATCCTTAGGCTTTGAAAAAGAACCGTATAATCGTATATTATTTTCCAGCTGTCTAAATATTCTATGATGGGGTTGTCTTCGTTCCATGTAAGTTTCAAAATAAAGATTCGCTGCAGCTTGTGCATCTCGATTTTGGTTATAATAACAAAATAGCATATCATTTTTCTCTTCGTTGGTGTACATATTTGCAACACTATTATTTTGTATGCAGTATTAATAATAAACAATAAACTACTTAACAAAAACTAAAAATGTCACTTATGATCTGTCAATAATTAAATGCCAACTAGACGTTTTTAAAAATATCAGGAATCTTATTTTTTGTTTTATTTCCATAGCATTCTTGATGTGACAATAAACTTTCTTTAAAAACAACGATTATTATTACTTTTGTAAGGATAAAATATGGACTATGTTATATCATCTGAAAGAGAAAAAAGGGGACTTTCGGTTAATGTCACAGCCACCTATCCATTACATTTAAAAAATATATATTTTACTGTGATTCTCAACCATTTTAAGAGATATATAAAAAGTAGCAAGTGCATGTCATTTTACATGAAAAATACTGCAAAAAGCATGTGAAGCATTTTTCTCTAACTCTTCAAATGAACGAGCTACGAGGGATAATAGAAAAGTTGGATTTTTCGTTTTTTGTCAATAACTTTTTAACCTTCCCCCGTATATAATTTTTCGCCTTACCGTAGAATTACTAATACGAAACTGCACTAATTTGCTCATTTAAGCGTTTTTGTATCTCTACTAATAAAAAAGTTACCCATGCAACGGCTCAAGAAATAGGGCGCCCTGTATAGGTATTTATAATATTTGAAATAAATATGGACTCCACCACATTAAACCATATAGCCGTTATATGATTGAGTTACACTATTTCAAATACCATACCGGTTTTCCGTATTCCACAAAATTTGTATATTGCCATTATGCGTATGCTATATATATGTAAGATAATTTCTCTAAACAGTATTTTACATGATATAATTAAATTAAACTAATTACACCTAAACATTCTAACATCAAGTATTACTTTCGCATTACCATCTACTTGAGAATAAATACTACAAACAATAACATAGATACACGCCTTTAACAATTAGTAAACAGAAGTGTTTCGTTTATAATTATAAGTATTTGTAGAATCAATTAATAGGTATACCAGTTTTCACAATTCTAGACCATTTATGGCATCCAACCTTACTTGATAATTAACGCAAACATATACAGTGCATTTCAAGAAAACGAGCCGCACTGAATGGTACCATTCAAGTGGTACCAATGGTACCAATAGGCAGATGTTTTCAGGGAAATCTAGGAACAGGTAGTTTTTTATTGGAGGGGGGCACATTTTACTGATAATTTTGATATTGCCACAGATAACCCCTCTCCCAGAGCCAAAAATGTAAAAATTCAAATATGGAGCATGGGGTCAAGTAATCCTATATCTGAAAGATATCTGCATTATCTATTCAGTCATATAAATATTAATGACAGTCAATATGAATGTCAAAATATCTATGGAGTAATAATTTAGGAGTTCTGGGTGGTACAGTGTTCAAGAACGGTTTGAAATTCACATGGCTGGTCTTGTGTATAAAATTCTTAACCTCAAAACGCCTCAATACTTGCATGAAAAACTTATAAAACATTCTGATATTCATGACCGCGCTACTCGACATTGTGATTTTCTAAATGTGCCCAGGCATAATTTAGCCATGTTCCAGCGTGGTTTTAGCTATAACGCTGCTAATATTTTTAATTCAATACCAGTCGACATCAAGTTATCTCCAAGTTACGCTATATTTCAGAGAAGGGTGAAAAACTTTATAATGATGAGACGTGACAATGTGTGAGAGTTTGTAGTTATTATTTATGTTTGTATGTACTTCATTATTTCTGCCGCAATTACATAAAATTTTTATTAAGATATTAATTCTTTGTTGAATTATTGTTTTAAATGTATCTTAAAATGGGGTGGTTGTACTGAGCAACCATGTTGGATTCCGCCACCCATGTTAATTTATTATTTTGTAATAATGTGTTTAATGTAAATAAAGGCATATTATTATTATTATTATTATTATTATTATTAAAATGTATACAATTTTTGTCGCAGGATCTTCAAATTCACAAAATTCACATTTTATGTGAATTTGATTGGGAGTATAAAAACAACAAAAATAAATTTTATTATCTAATTTGTAGAACGATATCTTATTTGCTAAATTAATGTATTAGAAAAATTTAACACAAAAAAATATGATGATATTGAATAAAATATGACAGATGTTGAAAGTGGCCACCATTAACTTTCATATTTCATTCGGTAATAACGAGCTTCCATTGCTCTGCTTACCATTTACATAATTGATATTCTGTCGACAATGCCACACTATTATTTTTTTCAAATCCCTCTATGATGCTGATTGTGTTTCACACTCTTTTGATTTTAATTATGCTCATAAAAATGAATTAGGAAGGGTCAGGTCTGGGTACTTTGTTGACCATTCGTCCAATCGAATGGTCAGAAAATTCTTCTACTTATCAAGTGTCCCGAAATGTGGTTATATAGTAATTGCCGTACTTCAGCTACCTTATGAAGGGTTGACCCATCTTGTTGGTAAAATAATTCGTTCTCTAATAGATGTAATTATGCTTTATTATTTCAATTTGTGATTTAATTAGGTTTTCTAATGAATTCAAGTAAATATTACCATTTAAATATTATTCGATGAAAAACGGTTATACATGGTGGTCGCCTAAGATTCCTACCCAGACATTCAGGTGTTGAGAATGTTAGGTGTGCGTTTCGTATTACCTAAATGTAGATTATATCACTCCAATTCCTCCAATTTTGTCATCAGAGATTCAAACGTTATCTATAAAATTTATACATTTCACAAAATTGAGTACCTACGTCTGTTGAAATCATCCTCATTTAACTCATCATGAAGCAATCGGATTTTATATGTATAAAACTAATGCTTGCGAAGAATTCTAAAAACGATGGATCGGAATACTCTAGATACTTGGAGTAACTCGGAGATAGACGGCGTGTTTTCTGTAAAAGCCACATGATCTATAATAGGAACCGCAACATTTTCGTCATTAACAGTTGTGGCAAGATTATTTCTTGCTCTTCACAGAGCCGGTCATAAACTTCTTGATAAGTTCTGGAAAATACTTGTGACTTTTCCCAGGATTATAATGTTATGCTAGCACCAGCATAACACACAGTTTATATTTTGGCAATATAAATTTAACATTTCCATTCGTTGTATAAGTCAATTCAAGAGTATAAACTATTGTATTTGTCAGGGTCATAATTGAAATAATGAAAATTGAAACTTTAAAGTGATACTTGTCAAAATATAGACAAATAAAATTGTAAGCAACTGTTACTATGATAATGGACGATCATTATGGAAGTTCTTAACAAAAAATAATTTTCGAATTGTGTCTCAAAATGACATGATAATCAAAATATATGTAGACTGAATCGAGAAAGGGTCAGTTTACTCCCATTCCTCATAAAAACTTTTGACATTTTGAGTCTGAAGGAAGGGATAGATGTTGCTATATTAAAAGTTATCAACAAAATGTGTCCCACCCCAGTGAAAATTCGATCTACCTCGAGATTTCTCTGAAAACAAAGTACTAACGGAGTTATTTACTGTGGCTCATTTTCATCAAAATGCACTAATACTATAGTATTAGTATTTACTGTAAATCATAACACAAAAAATCTCATACTATAAAAGAATTGAGAAACTTGAGTATTAGCTTATTGGAATCAAGAAGAAATCGATATCCCTATATTTAAAAATTATACTGCTTATTATATGGGACCAAAGTGTATATAAAGTATAGGAGTATACAACGTTATTCACGCAAAGCGGGTATTAGACGTTTTTAGGGTTCTGTTAACGATAAAAATCTGATTTTTTTATGGGGGAGGTTTTCCATTATTTCCGATTCAATGAAAATATTTTCAGGTTTGTATCACTTCCGGTTATACCGGAAGTAGACCACAACTTCGTAATTTCAAATGGAACACCCTGTATATTATTGCAATTTTGAACTCTACGTGATATTCTAAACATATTTCATGTAGGATGTCCTATACCTATCTTCAACTGTTTTTGAAATATTGACATTTTGTAACTTTGACACCCTATCTAAACGATTAGAGATCAAGCAAAACGGTTTGCACATTCCTATCTTAACTTTTCAAAAGCTATCGTTTGATACTAATTTCAGATTTAACCAAGAGATTAAATTTAATCAAAAATTTTTTATTTTTGGATAAATCTGATATTAAAACGATAGCTTTTGCAAAATTTTAACTAGGAATGTGCAAACCGTTTTGCTTGATGTCTAACCGTTTAGATTTTACAGGGTGTCAAAGTTGCAAAATGTCAATATTCATCTGTCAATATTTCAAGAACAGTTGAAGATAGGTATAGGGCATCCTACATGAAATGTGTTTAGAATATCACGTAGAGTTCAAAATTGCAATAATATACAGGGTGTTTCATTTGAAATAACGAAGTTGTGGTCTACTTCCGGTATAACCGAAAGTGATGCAAACCTGAAAATATTTTCATTGACTCGGAAATAATCGAAAACCTTCCCCATAAAAAAATCAGATTTTTATCGTTAACCGAACCCCAAGAACGTCTAATACCCGCTTTGCGTGAATAACCCTGTATATATAAAGAGTACAGAGTAAGAGTACAGTAGGTATATAAAGAAAAGGTATTGTTTTAGGTGTTAATAAATGTGTATTATAAAATTTGCTATAAACCTGGATATAAACGTTTTAAACAAGCAATAAGAATTTAACATTTTTTATCAGAGCTGTTTTCGAAATGACATGCAATATAATATTTTGATTTGTGATTAGTTTTTAAGTCTTTATAGCTAGTTTATTGAGTAGGTAGATCTGTACGACCTGTACATGTACGATCAATGCAAGAAATTTAAATATTCTTGTTATTGCAATTAAGAGTGTTAATCACATAAAAACGAAAAGAGATGGGTATAAAGAAGTGTAATACATATTGGAAGAGAATAATATTGTACATCATAATATGCTATAATACACAGGGTGTTCAATTTAAAAAAATCTCGTCTACGTCGTGGCTTGAAGTTAATGATACCTGATACTAAATTTTCAGCACCCTGTATATATTTAAACAACTGTTAAGGTCATTATTTTATTTACAGGAGAGCATACTCAGAAATTCCAGTGTCCGAATTTTCACTCTTTAAATCTAATAAATGTAGTATCTGACACCATGAAACACCCTGTACACCTCCACAATTTAGTTCTAAAAACTGGTGTGGTTTTTGAAAATACTAGAATGACCTGAACATCTATACTTGTAAATTTTAATAAAGTAAATAATTATATCCATTCAGCGAAACAATAATAAAATAAGATACCTACTTATGTAAGACTTGCATAATATCAATAATTCGCATGATGGTAACGATAATTTAAAATTATCGCTAAAATATAATAATAGATACTAATTTCTTATAATAAAAACGGGCCCTGAGTGTACGTGCAGTCTTGGCAGTCAGCAGTAAATTTACGGAATTCAGCTTCTGACTTAAACATTCAATTGGGGACAATTGTTGGGGATTGATGTTCTATTTGTTATTCTAGATTGCCTGTATACGTTATGTTCAATTTTTCAAAACAATTTTTTCTCCAAGAATTAGTTTAGCAGACTTATCTATTAAATTCTAATGTTCTTTTTTTAGGTTCGTTAAGACGAACTTTAAAAAACTGCAAGTAACATGGAGAAAGTCTACTTTCATGAAGCTTACACATATCACGTTTCGATGCGGAAAGTTCTATCAGCCACTAAGCTTGCCCAATTTAAACGATTATTTACAAAAGTTAAGAAAAACAGCATTATTTATCTGTTATTCTTCAGTAACACAAATATGTTATCATGATACTCTACTGTATCATGATAAATAATATTTTGTGTGGTACGTTATTATATAAATCAGTAATTAGCCATCTAATGTGACAGATAAACATAATTATCTGCTTGTCATAAAGTTGTTAAATAATGTGGGTAAGTAAATACTTCAATAAAAGAACAATCTATTATTCTCTATTACGACGAACAATACTATTACGTTTTACGGTATAAAACCCAAATCCCCGTAGTAGCAATTATTAATTAATGTTTTGACATGAAGTCAAGGTTCTGTACACTTCATTATGATTCATTGCTCACAACAAAGATACTGTATCTCCTTTACGCAACATTTAAATTAATAGAATTTACCTGTAACAAAATCAGGTAGGAATTGTTATTCAATATAACTTTTCTTGTTGGACTAACACAGCAATTGCTGAATGTACATGCAATTAATTTTTATTTAAGTACAGCTATTCGTAAATTATTATTTGTTTTGTACCTAAATGAGGGCAAATATTTAAAAGAATATAAATAATAATTATTTAATAGTGAAACATATTAATAATGAAGATGGTGATGATGATCATCAACATCATCATAATAATAATAACAATAATAAAAATAATAAGAATAATAATAATAATATCTACTCATTTCCCACTCTCAAGCAGATTAGAGCTAAGTCCTAATTGTTGTATTGTAATGATTAGCCCTCATAATCGAGTCCTCCTCGACTACCAGCTCGCTCAAGACAATGTTTGTCATCGAGTTCTCGGCCCCTGCCGAGATCAACATTGTCTTGAAAGAGGAGGAGAAACTCACGAAATATCGAGACTTACTCTTCGAACTCTGCAGAATCCATCCAGAACATACTGTGAAACTTATGGTACTGATTATAGGAGTCCTCCGTGGAGCAAGAGATACATTGCTTTCGCAGAACTGAAGATCATACCGGCATGTCGAAGGTCGGCAGATCTTCTAGCCGGAAGAATGCAGAAGGCGGGGTTCACTACGGCTACTCAGAGCACACGATTCTCGGACTCAGTAGTTACTCACCCCCACGGACATAGGGAATAGCTACTGATAACTACCAGCGGCCGACCCTGAAAATCGGAGCCAGGGAACCGGTCGACTGGATTTAAACATAACTTATAATAATTATTATTATGATTATTATTATTATTATTATTATTATTATTATTATTATTATTATTATTATTATTATTATTATTATTATTATTATTATTATTATTATTATTATTATTATTATTATTATTATTATTATTATATGCAGAGGTCTTCTTAATCTGGAAAGTGCACATCAATCGCAGTGTGAGAACATGAGAAGATATTTCTTGAATAATACATCATCCGTCCATCGGGCATTAAGGCACGTAGACATTAAATTATCTCCCTTGAACTTAGCTGCAGACTAACACGAACAGAAAATAAATATCAATGAAAAGCTAGAGCAGAAGTGGTGTCAAAAATCCATTCATGGCAGATATCCAAACCACCTAAAAAACAAGGATATAAATAAGCAGCACTCTCTTACCTACCTGTAACAAGGATATTTATTCCCGGAAACTGAGGGAGCTCTTTGTGCAATCCAGGACCAAGTAGTACCCACAAGAATGTACAGAAAGCATATACTTAAAGAGCACACCGATGATATGACCTGTAGATTGTGCAAAACCTCCCAGGAATCCATTCAGCATTTAATATCTGGATGCACCGCACTGGCATCCACTGCCTACCAGTCAAGGCATGACTGGGACCATACTGAGAAGGATTGTACACCAAACCTTGTGCCTGAAAGAAAAACTCATTACAGTCAAACAAGAAAACTATAAATACTTACCTACATTAGTGACTGAAAATCAAAAAGTTAAAATTTACTGGGATGTGGAGATTGTCACAGATAGGCCTGTCACGCATCATAAAGAAAAACAAACTGCAATTTTCATCGACTTTACAGTTACGCTAAATGAGAACATTAAAAGAGCACATAACGGTAAGATAATCAAATATGATGAGTTAGCCCAAGAAGTCAAGCAAATTTGGCAACTAAATAAGGTTATCAATGTTATCATCATACCGATAGTCATCTCGGCAAATGGTTTGGTACACAGAAAACTTGTTTCTTATCTGGAACAACTGCAACTGAGCCTACAGCTAATAGGACCAATGCAGAAAGCTGTAATATTGGCCACAACTGCAATAGTTCGAAGAGTCTTCTCTAATTAGTAGCCACCTCTTACGTCCTTGGATATCCCGGATGTACGAGCTACACCCAGAGTAATCTGTGAAAATTAAAAAAAATAATAAAGTCATTCTCCTTTTAAGTAGTCTGCAAAACGTCGAGTAGAAACTGGCTGAAAATGTATACTTTATATTTAAGTATATATTTACACTAAATAGTTACCAAAATTTGGAATTGGTAAAAAATTAACAAATAATTCATACAATAAGAAACATAATTAAGTTAAAAGTTGAGAGCTTTCATCATCACAACGCCATATTTTAGTTATTCCCGGTCATAATAACAATAGGAGTTTCAGTTAACAGGACCAAAATACGTTTAAATTTTGAACCCCCATATTAGTTTTATAATAAATACCTATGTATCATGTGTATGAGAGTGTGTGTGTGTGTTACACGTAAGAATTAATGTGTTGTTATACTCGTATTATAGGCAGATAGAAAAAAAAATTAAATTCAGATGCACAGTGATAATCTAAATTAACATAAAAACATAAAACACACCACAGAAATGGACAACCTCCCTTCTGAAAGCCTCAGGCTTGTGTAGAGGGAGGGTACACAATCATGAAAAAAACGCAGACACACAACCATTCCCTGGGAGAGGTGCCATTTCTCCCCTAGCGAGAATCGAACTCGCGCCGCGATATACCCATTCTGTTAGTCACAAGCTACCACCCAGCACCTAACAGACTGAGCTATCGCCGCGGCAAAGGAAATTAAAATTAAATTCCTTTTCTAACATTATTTTTTACAGATAAATTTTAGTTATTTCGTAAATAAACTCAATAATAACAAATTAGAGGAGTGTTATAAAAATTGCTCGCCATAGGAGACATGTGACAAATGAACTCAGTCAATCCTAAAAACAAGACATCATTATTTTATCTCTTCTAATCATCTAGGTATGCGAGGCTTTCTCATCTATGCGAGACGTAAAATTCTTGTCAGGAAGAGGAAATAAAATATACATAACAAAATTGTCTAGAAAAGACAAAATTACGGAAATCGTTTTTTGCATTTTACAGACTAAACATATGGATCATGTAGCCATGGCATATTAATAGCTTCACATGCAACACTATTTTTAAAAACTCTGTCTACTAGTAGTGTCATAAATAATTCATCTGGCAAGTTGTATACCTCGTGATATTGGCTCTTCAATCAATCTTTCGGTTATGCGTATGGGTGACGTCAAGTCGTCCCAATGGCGCCGCGGTGGTAATCCACATCTCCCTTTAATTGAACTAATTTCTGTTTGACGATCATAATAGGGGTGGCAAATAACAAAGGCAAGGCAGTATTTGTTCAGACTGTTGCTTTTACTACACATTCTAAAGCAGGATTTTACTATAAGCGTTTTACTATAAATATACCAATCACAGACCGACACAAAAAATTTACGTTCTACTTATTGACTTAGGTGAGACCTAGTAATTGTCTTCAATATATAAGACCTTTATAAGTAGTCAAAATAAAAAATGTATTTATCAAAAACTCATCTTGAAAAGGGTTGGAACCTTTGGTGTGAAGATTAACGTAGTTTTCCATATAACACCAAAGCACTATACTGCACTCCATCCATGATGCAGTATAGTGCTTTGGTGCTAATATGATATGAATAGGTATATCAAATATGATTCAATGAAGTTTACATTTTTCTCATTACCTACAGTCTAGGAACGCAAAGGAAAACTTTATTATTTAGAGGAATATGTTCTTAGACAACTACTGTGCGTGCTATATGTACCACCCACTATTTAATTACAACGACATATCCTGTACATAGTTAATTATATCATATTCCTTTGATAAATTCTGGTTTCCTTTGCGTACCTAGGTTATAGGTAACAACTAAAATTGAAACTTCAATGAATCATAATAATTAGTTTCATTAGTAATATATCTCTTAGTTAATTTTTTTTGGCTTAATCGCTAAATGTAAAAATAATCAATAAATGTGTAAACAGTTAAATAATCCAATACATAATATTATAAAATATATCTTAAAAAAATTATATGTTTCATACTGATCAAATCTTTCTAGTTGCAAACATTCGCAGGCATATATTCTTTTAAACTTATATTATTTAGGCTAATCTGATTTTTTTTATAAGAATACATTGATTAAAGCTCACATCCTGTGATTGAGATTAACATAATTTCTGTATAATTTAAATATAAATAGTAAGTACATCATTTTGCATCTAAACCTAATTTTTATGTTACTATTTTAGCCTACAGCCAATTTATCAATGTAATTTAAGCGATTAATGTCTAATGTCGGTGATAATGACAAGAACGATGAACTATATTTATCCATTCTATTTTTGTACTGTAAATATTTATGTCCAAATCATGTTAATCTTAATCACTGTAATAGCTTGTACTGCTTCTAATTGGATCAATCTCTGCTCATAATACTAACATTAAATTATAAATATTCTTTAGTATAAAGATTCTGTATATATAATATATATTTTATATATACTGTGAATAATAGTTATGGAACTTAACTAATTCGATAAAAAATATTGTTGAATTTGTAAAAAAAATCCTGGGACCCGCCAAATTTTGTTTTTAAAGTGCCTCTTTTTGGTAGGTGCCGCATGCTTATTGTCTTTTATTTCCATTTTCTGACGTCATCGTCAGTCTTTTTAAAGATAACCCCTATTTTTGACATCGTAGTTAAATAGCCGCTGAAGTTGCGATTCCAGTGATATGCCACTCTATTATATTGACGTTGATATTTTTCGAGATAACAGAGTTTAAAGCAAAAAGAAGTGATTATAATAATTCTGTTAGCCATGATTTACTTGAAAACGTTATTGAAGTTTTTCCTAAATTATGACAGTTCTGCATTGTTCTTGCGGTTCCGTTTGTCGTTTCCAAATTCTGTTAATTATTATAAGATTAGTGGTGAAATTGGTGCGCAAAACAAAGAATTGAAATATTGATGATGATTGGCTACGTCGAGCGAAGTAGAAAACTAAATGAAATATGTAATTTATTTAATAATAACTACCCAGAACAAAAGCCCATACAAAATCAAGACCAAATTTTTACAGTTTGGTCATGTTAGGAAGCATCCTCGAACTGGTCGTCTAAAGATAGAAAAAAGAGGTCGAATTAGATATTTTATTGACCGCGCAAGAAAATCCCTATACAACCTCATAAGACCTGGCTCCTAACGATAACATTTGCCAACAATCGGTACCTAATGACTTCAAAAAGAACAAATGGCATCCGTAATAATTAGTTTTGGTACAACTCAGTGAGGATGACCTCAATCAGAAATTGCCGTTCTGTGAGAGTACGATGAATAGATGTGATACTGATCCCTAATTCATAGAGCGGATAATATTCCCTGACGAAGCTTATTTATTATCTTTACGATATTTTCTTAACGGTACAGTCAGTCGTTAGAACTTCAGTTACTGGTATTTTGAAAAGTCACATTGGATCATTGAGGCCAATACTCAGTTCCCCGTAAAAATAAATGTTTGGGCTGAAATTATTGAAGATCGAATTTTGGGACCATTTTTCTTTGAAGAGTCACTAACCACTGAAAAATATCTATACTCTTTAAGGGATGAGTTAATTTTAGCCCTGGTCGCTCTTAACTAAAACCACGAAGTTCCAGTCTTACCAAGTAATAATTTATGGTATCAACAATAATATATCATAAATGGGTGCGGGGTGCTCCCGCACACTTTTCAATGACGGTCCGCAATTACTTGGACCAAATGACCAAATTTTCCCAAACAGATGGATTGATAGGAGAGCAGCTATTGAGTGGCCTGCACGATCCCCCGATCTTACCCTACTTGATTTTTTCTTGTGAGGCTATCTAAAGAGTAAAATTTATTTTAATACGCCGAATACGATAGATGAATTGAAGCAGAGAATCCGCAATTTAATGAGGGACATTAGAACCGACTTGTTCACCATGTTCACCTTCCTATTTCGATTAGGATATTGTCAAGAAATGGGTGGAATGGGAATGGATGGAATGGGGTATTGGAAAGAAATTGTGTGGCAATTTGAACATCAACTTTAATTCTTAGTATTTAATTTACCGACCAATTAAATGATTACTAATACGTTTCATACGAAAGATACACTTTCAAAAACAAAAGTTGACGAGTCCCAGGATTTTTTACAAATTCGACAATACTTTTTTTATTGAATTAGTTCTACTAACAGTGTATATATATATAGTACAGATTTTTTTTACTACTTATCCAAGGGTTCATAATCTCCAATTCAAAATATTCAGGTTCTTATTATATTTTCCCATAAATTATAATTACATACCTACCTCTATGCAAATTTTAAAAATCCCTCCTCTACAGCTCTCTATATACCTACAGGTCGATTCAGCTCGTCGTGTTATTTTAGACCAAAGTAGATTTAAATTCAGTAACAAAATATAATATCGTTTTTCAGTCCAGTTTATATATATTTATAAATTTTACTATTGCTACAGCAAAATTATTTGGTTCAGAATATTATAGAAGGTCGTACACATCGTAATATATTACTTAAATAACCGTTTTAAGAGGCCAAGCTAAAAATAAAACTTAAACAAATCAATGTAATCCTCACTTTCGTTAAATATAAAATCTAAAACAACAATAACGGGATGTAACTTATTGAAAATTTCTATTTGGCTTCACAAAACAAAAAGTCAATAATAGGTTTCATTATTACTACTAATATTTGCAGCATACGTATAAACATAACATCAGACACTATTTATAGGAGCTGGCAGCAGTTCGTGGCATATTTTGCTATACCCACGCCATTCTAGTAACACCTATTCAAGTGTTTTAAGGTTATTTAATAACAGGTAATATATTTATTCAGCACCAGTAACCTCAATTCAAATTGAATTAATTACTTCATGTGAAACGCGATACATCTAAATAAACGTATTCAAATGGAACTCTGATAATATATATATTATTGTACAGTGGTGTAATTAGAAAGGGGTTACAAGTTTAGAATATATAGAAGTTATTTTTTTAATAGAAAGTAAGAAAGTGTGAAGGTGAAACATTAGGTGAAAAAGCTGCAGCTTTTTCACCTAATGTTTCCCCCAAACTTTGTTTCTATATGTTTTTTTATATATATATATATATATATATATATATATATATATATATATATATATATATATATATATATATATATATATATATATATATATATATATATATATATATATATATATATATATATATATATATATATATATATATTTCACTCTTTTATTTGGTACTTTTGATATTTATTACCACCGCAACAACTTTAATGAATTCTGTAAATCTGAATTTCTTCTTTGTGAAGCAGGTAATTAACCATTCATACCTACTGAAGTGATATTTGTGAATTTTACACAATCATAATAAAATTAATATAATGTTAATTTTCTGTAGGTTTAGAAAGTTAGGTATTTCAAAAATGTACTTTTTATCTTATACGGAGAACTAATCCATGTATATTGAAACCAAACCAAATCGACAAAGTTTCTATGCTCCCAGCTCCTCGCTCCAATCCAATCCGCGATCCCCCGCGCCCCGTCACGCCTGCCGAAACCACGCCTCTTCGCGGAACCCTCCTGACCGTTTTTATAACTTTTACGGCTTCGAGAACCGCTTCGCACGAAAGTTCCGTCCTTTATCTAATCCTTTTGAGATTATTTTTTTTCGAGACCGTACGACCACTCCTTCTACATCTTTTCCGTATTCGAAATCTTGAGTCGCGACCCTCTCAACTTCTTTCTAATTTTATCTACTGATGTGGGATTGCCCTAGCGAAAAGCAACTCCTACGAAAACTGTCAAATTATTTAAACTTCAGAGAGGTTATTTTCCTATGAGAAATATTTGCTAAGGCAATCGATAATACTGACTGCCAAACACTTCTGATTACTAAAATACTGAAGCGAAATGCTTTTCCAATTAGAATATCGGTAAAATTTCAGGTTAGTTAACACATAGGTACAGAGTCAGAATTTCGCAAGTTTGAATGCCATTGAATGCAACTTTTTTATTTTACTTTTTAATTCCAATTATTTATTAGTATTAGTGTTTAGTTATTCTGTTTCATTGTCTGCAGGTAAAGTATTCTTTCTGCAGGTAAAGTTTGGAATTAATTCATTAACTTTGCCAGTCTGTAAAATTCATCATTTTACTAAAATGCATTTTAGCTTACAAAATGAAATAACCTCTACAATATTAATTTGCTGCAACAGTTATGACAGCAATATATTTTGTAACGCCGCTGTTACACTGTTTCGAAGGGCGGGCAGAACTTCGAACCATAGTGGAGGGCCCCGCATTGATAAAATTGATAAAAAAAAATGTTTACTAAAAAATAAATTCTACTTTAGCACTTAAAAAATGATGATGTTTAGCATCAAGAATATAGTACCTTACAATTCATCAAAATATTATTAAGAAAAATCAGATAAATATTTTTTAGCAGAAAAATAAGGTTACATGTATTTATACATGTTTGATGTTTTACGATAGTTTACTCAATTTTTAAAAGACGTTGCAGAACATAAGAAAAAGAATATATAGTTACATGTCTAAATTAACCTATCTTATGTAAATAGCCCAATCCTTGAAGATTGGGCTATACAGGATAGCTAAAATATACAGGATAAATAGGTCGACTCACCTAATTATATACGAAATGGTAAAATAATATTTACAGAACGTCCATCTTAGTTTATAAATAGAACGTTTTCTGCAAGATTTATTTTCTCGTTACTATAAATAAAGAAAAACCCTGCTCGTACAAATAACCAGAAATTAATGGAATATCGTATAAACGATTAAATTAACTGGTTTTGATAGAGTAATTACAACCTATCATGATGACTAACACCAGTTTAAGTTCACAGTACTTGCAATTTCATTGCATCACCTTACACTTACCTGTGTGGAGCTGGCAACATAATTATTGTATTTTACCCTCAGATGATTACAAGATAGAGAGAAGCTGTAATTGGGTACCACTACGTGTCCGTTGAGTAGCAATGCGAACTTTATAAATATTGTAGTACACAAACATATTATTCACCTTTTGATAAAGTAGAAATAATATTCTTTTGAAATAGATTAAGCGTTTCGAAATAATACAAAATGGAATAAAGCATTTTTTTGTATAAAAACAATATAAAAGGAACTATAACAAGTATTGAATTTGTCCACGAGTGTTCCGTACTTTGAGATCTAGTTTATTGAATAGTTCGTTGTGATACCTTTCTCATTTTGGCTGCATAGGTTTATGGCATTGTCTTTTTTGAATATTTTTCCATCCTTTATCTTTTGAATATTTTATCTCTGATACGGCTTACAATAGAACAAAGGCATTCCATTATTTATATGGGAGTTATCCAAACATACCAAAATCTTTAATTTCATTTGTTTCAATTGGTGCAATTATCAATGAAATAACTAGGTATGTTCCAAGAAACTACCTACTCTTTGATGAAATAAGGGAAATGATAATTTATACTTCTATAGAATATAGTTTTTATGAAACTGTTTTGAAAGATATATTTTACCATTAAAATAGAATGTAGTTGTATCTGTTGTATCAAAAATATCCATTTCTTACATGAAACAAGTCGAAACTTTATCTTATCTATCTCTATCTACTTATTCATCTCTATTGGCAAGTCAAGTAGTAACGACAGAAAATAAAGCCAAGTCAAATAGTGAATTTCTAAAATTCTTTATAATCAAGTCAAGTCAAGTATCTAAGAAAAAATCCAAGGTACTTAACCTTACTACTTAATCCAAGGATTTTTATTAAAATACTTGAACACCCAGTAGAGAAAATTTGACAAAAGCGCTATCAAATACTACCCTGATACTGATATAGAGATGTAGGTATATAATTTCGAGTCAACATCTCACTTTGTTCGAAAGATATTGGAAAATATGTTATAAGAAAAAAATTTTAAACAGTCCGTAGCTCGTCTAATAAGCGGGATAGAACGTATATTTGTTGGAACTCTTTTTCCTTAAATGGGGTCCCCTATTCGCTTATAAAAATATTTTGTCTGTTAAAAATAGTACTTTAAAGATACATACATTTTCTGCTGTTCGATTAGGTTACGGTCATGCGCACACCTTCCTGGAAAATTATATTATATAGAATTATAAAATTTCAGGCTTACATAATAACAGCAGAAGTACCTACGATATTTAATAGACCTAAGTATATTCCGTGGTCTACGTTTTTCTGTTTTTTTTTTTTTAAAAGTAATTGCAGTTTAATTGGTTTACCTTTATATTATTGACCAACATATATCGCAAATATATATTAATACAATCTTAGTACTTGTATGAACGTTTTGAGGTAATCAGCACAAAGGTTTTAGTTTTTAAGAAGCATTTAAAATTAATAATAAATAAACTCTTTATTATAAGAGAAATAGTTAAAATTTGCTATCCGTCGTCCATTTTTCAATGACCTAAGCGCGATAAATACTTTTTTCGCGTTAGTTTATAGTAAATCTAGTGTTTACAAAATTTGAGTGGGTTTAAAGCAGTAGATCTTGGCAGCTACTCAGTCTCACCTGTTCTATCTATCCATCGGTAATGTAAAATATGTAAAGTTTCAAACTATGCCTTCAAAGTGTGCCGGTGCACCATTTTGTTGGAACTAAATATTATCAAATGTTTTGCCAGGATATAAATCACGGATACCTAGAACAATCTTATTTTCTAATAATTGTAGATTTGTATTTCCATCTAAATTATGACATCTCAATTATGTCAAATCCAACGATGCCAGCCTAAAATGTATCTTCTGGGGAATTTGTATATTATGGTGTTCCATACTTTTACTCTTTAATATCTGAATACAAAGTTGATGAGCAGTTGAAAAATTAGTAGGATTGTATTAATTTTTTGTTAAAAAGTTAAAACATTTTTCTTAATAACTAGTGAACGGATGGTTATAGTGCCCTTCGATTTGCGCCAGAACATTTATGTTTTATTAGCTACAATTTCAGGTGCAACACGACATGTGTTAGTATTAAAAAATTTCAATGCGCTTGTCCACTGAAAACATTGGAAGGGGGTAAGTCTCCTACTACTCCAAAATATAGTTTACTAGACCTTATATGACACTCCTCCAATTTGGAAATTGTTCTCTTTACCCTATAATATATTATATATTACATTTATTCTAAGAAATAGAATATATTTGTGCGCGTAAAATGTTTGAGCTAATGAATTTGAAAGATTTTTAGCATTATATTATAAGGACGTATTTTTATTTAAGTGTAATTCGGTAATCGTAAGATGTTTAAAGACGTAGGAACTTAAAAAAAAAAATAATTGAAACGAGCACAACTATACTGTGAAACCATTTTATTTTTAATTAACTTCATCAGTTCACTAGTTTCTGTCAAATGCGAAGAGAGAATAATTTTTAATTAAAATTAGATGTGCACCGAAGTAGGGTCAAATAGTAAATTTACTCTTTGGTAGAACCCAAGTTTACGGAAGTAGAGAATAAAGTTGCAATGAATTTTTTATTGTACTTGTATTCATTTCTGATTCTCCTTGAAATCACAATAACTATAATTCGATTTATTTTCGTATTGTGAGTAAAAATTAATTGCTAATTATTAATTACAGATAATGTAAAACATTAATGTAATAAAAAAAAAAATTTATTTCCCTTTGGAATAATACTTATTTAGCACTTTTGTTATTTTAAAAATGTTTGCACTGAACTTAAAGTGGATAGGTACTTAATTAAAACTTACTAGTTTTCGGTAGTAGGTATGTCTCAACAGTGGCGTAACTACGGTGTGCCAACGTGTGCGAAGTACACGGGCCCGTAGGGCCCGGGGGCCCGGGAATGAATAACGAAAAAGAAAAAAACTCCACAATTGCTAAAAGATGTGGTGCTTTTTTTTATTAAACTCTCACAATTTACAAAAGCTCACTGACAGAAGGGTACATCGACAATCGATAAAAATATGAATAACGATTCGATATCTACGCGGAACGCAGACATCGATATGATCGATATTGTCGACAACGATGTATTTCCGTATTGGCAATTATATCGATTGAAAATGAGAAAGCTCGAAAAATAAATATTACTAATATTATTAATGATTTCGCTTATTCAAAAGCAAGAAAAAGAAATTTACTCGTACTTTAGTGTCTTTCAAACCTATGAGATGTATTTTTTTTGTTTAGTTATTTATTTCCATTATTTTGTTTCTTTATATCATCATATGTTTTTTTATTTTGTTTCAGTTTTGTTACTTGGATATAACAACATGTATATAAAAATAGTAAAATTATGATTTTATTACGCAGTGTTTTTGATTTTTTTTTCTTAATTTGTGGCCGGGGCTGGGGGCCCGACAAAATTTTTGCACACAGGCCCGTGGCTTCGTTGTTACGCACTGTGTCTCAATATTGAAAAATTGCTATCGATATTAAAAAAAATATAAATGGTATTTGTTATACATTGCATAATAGGTTGATCATTTGCAATTACTTCAATACGGTCAATATACTATGTTTAAGGCTCTTCTGCTTTAAATTAGAGCTCCTGTAACGTGAGAAAAAATTGTTCATGAGCCTTTATATATAATCACCTACTTTCTTGTTAACTTAGCGCCACCAAGTTCCAGTTGATCATGAAATTACGTACCCCTACCTACATAAAAGGTATAATTCTATACTACATGTATAAGATTATAATTTCAACACTACCTACCTTAAAGAGTACCATGCAACTGGTTTTAAAATATAACTATTTTAGTTCATGTTACTTATTTCAGTATTATCATAATTGCAGTTAAAACTATTTTGGTCATAAAATGGTAAAACATTAGTGCATATAAGTTTTAGTAGTTCAAAATTGTTTATATTGTTTAGATTGTAGATTGCGGGCCACGTAGTTCAATCGGGATTTAATTTTACGTCAAATTTAAATAATGTGTGTGCAAATCGATTTTCTTCAGTTCGTAGTATCAATTTCTCAGTTCAGTACCATAAATAACTCAGAAACAAATAGATTATTAAATAATATGATATTACGTCAACTTAAGCAAGTTCTTTTTCTAGTCAAATGAGTCACTAGCATGTATAGAATATTTTATAAATTCGAAAACGCAACATGCATTTGGTGACTACTAGTTGTAGAGTGACATCAACTAACTGTAAAGTAACAAAGTTGCTCGGTGAATAGAAGATCGACGAGATGCACACTAGAACCATATGTGGCCGCAGTACTTTGAGACTCACTATTGATTAACCGAAGAGGAAATCTTCTTAAACCTTTGAGAAGAGGGAAGGAGTCTTGTAATTACTCTACTTTGAATGTAATATAGTCTAATTTGAATTATTCTATACCAATATGATCCATTTGAATGGTTCGAAATAAGATTTTTGAAATAATACTTATTACATAATTCACATAAAATGGAGATATAAAAACATCTGCTACATGAACTTTGAGACTGAATCCATTAATATATATATTTTATCTATTTACTCATAAATACACCTCATTTACTATAAATAACATCAACAGCAGTTTTATTGGTGTATAAGGCGTCAACCTTCACAACATGGTTTCGACTACACCGCATTTCCTTTAATACATTTTATATTTACTATCTACCTCATTTACATTCAATACACGTTTTATATTAACAACATTACTGTCTATACAGGGTGTCCCACCGGCAACTGTATCGATCTATTTATAAAAAAACTAATTAGGAAATATCTGAAATTTTGGTAGTATACAGTGTGTCCAAGATAAAGATGAGATAGCATTGGGATCTTGGAAACGGTAAGAGATACAAAGTTGGTTAAATTATGAAAAAGTTGAGCAGTTTGAATACCTTTTACGTGGACTTTGCAAAAATAAGTTATCTTTTTTTGGTTTCGAAATATTTGGAAAAACATTTTTTTGCAATATTTGTTTTTATTTATTTCTGGCGTTATTTTAACAGCTATCAAAAAATAAAAAATACTTTTCCATTGTCACTTTTTGAGCTTAACAAGATGGCATTCAACAAGTTTTTGTCCGACGTTTCGTTTCCGAGAAACTATCATCAATTTCTTTTTTTTTAAATACGGCCCTGTATTTTTAAATAGAAATTTTGATACCATTTTTTATTCTCAATTCAATGATGTACCACAAGTAATAGTTTAATTACGTTTTTAGCTTGTTGTTGCCACCATTACAAAATAACGAGGAAAAGCCTCCTGAGGTTAGCTCTTACCGTTTCCAAGATCCCAATGCAATCCCATCTTTATCTTGGACACACTGTATAGTCTTTATAATCTAATTTGAAACTGCATAAAAAAATCCGACAAACGACACACATGAGTAAACAAAGAGGCCGCCGTCGAAGTGCAGGTGATTCTTTTGTCGGATTTTTTTACAGTTTCAATTTAGATTATGCAGACTATACCAGCGTCGATGGAGGCTAATCGGCTAAAGTATTTTCAAGATAGTGACACTTGCCGTTATATCGGAAATATATATCAGCTTGCTTATTACAAATAGAACACCCTATTTCATTTTTAGATTCTAGGCATGATTGTAAACGCATTTCATGTATAATATCCTATAGATAAAGCTAAACGTTTTTGATATACTTGTTTAAAATTTTATATACCTAAAAAATTACGTTTGAAGGTCGAAAAATAATAATTACCAATTCTGACTGTACCATCATCTTGAAAATATTTTAGTGGATACCCTATCAATGGTATGCTATTAGATTTCAGATTTTCTCTAATTAAAGTTTTTCCATAATCGATCTATGAAGTTCCCAGTGAAACACACTGTATACTACACTAACATCATTGTGTTTACCATTAAATTCATTAAGTCATTAGGCGTCTTTGAATTTTGAATCAAGTTAAAATTACTATATTTGTATAATGACATTGAAAATCTGAAAAATTTAGTAATTCTACTGCTGACGACATAAATTAAATTAGTATAGCGACTTTTGTTTTATTCGACCTTTTACATTAAATTTTATGGATTTGGTATCTAATTCTAATAAAATTTAAATTTATTAAATTATAAAATTTTAATAATTTCATTAATAATATATCTCTTGGTAATTTTTTGCTTAATACCTACAAGTAAATATGTAAAATATCTAATTCTTTTTAGATATTTTACATATTACTTTAATATATTTAACATTTATTTAACAAACAGTAACTTCCTTCATACTCTACATTTGCCTCATATTTATTATTTTATTATCCAATAATTATTCTGTGTAAGTAGAAATAGTACAGTCTACTATTTTTGCTTACAGAATAGTAAGTGGAGATAATAGTAATGGCTCAATGGTGCAATTTTTTGGTCATATATCCGTTATTATAAAGGATAGACCCACTAATATCTATATTACTGTATTCGTGAGACAACGTTCTATCCAAATATGCAATATACAGGGTGTTCATTTAAGTTAACAAAGTTAATATATGCGACCATTTTATTTGGATTTCATTTGTTTTTCTATCATTTTCGAAAACTTCATAAAAAATCGTGCAACTTCTATATTTCACATTTTTTTATAATTCTGTAAACAAAAGAATTAACACGGGGTCAACATATACTTAGTGAATCACCCTGTACATGTTCAACTTCAATGCTTAAAGTGATGTTAATAATTTACAGATTTGAGATTATTTCACAGTTATATAGTACTTATAGGTATATAGTTTCATAGTTAATAGTACTTCTAATTTTTCTAAGTATCTATTACTGAATTAATTGAAATAGTTGTTAAAATTACTAAATTTTCTACAGATCTTCATTCTCTTTTTTTAAATATTTCCTGCATATCCTTATATCACCAAAAAATATTAATAAGTCCTTGTTTATCGGTGGTTTCAGTAACTACTTTATCTCAATTTAAGACTATTATTCCCTCTTTCTGGTTCTACTATGTCATACAACTTCTCCACATTACTGATCCAACTCCATTGATGTATATTCAACTTTTAAAAAATAATTAATAATTTTTTCATGTAAATCTTTCCTTTCATTTTGTGTTTTAAATATGTTTTCCATTTTGCGCTTATAAATTCTGTTGTTTAATAACCCGCCTAATTTATATTTAACCTAAGTTTTCTATTTTATATTTCGTAATTTCTATTAATATTTAAGTAAGCATGTAAATAATGTAAAGGAATAATAACATCATAATAAATAGTAAATATTACTTTTGTATATCTTTCTATGTATTTCTTCTAATTCTACAACATTTTCCTTGGTACCTATAATTTTCCTTGATACCGATAATAATAAGGATTTATTATTTTTACTTTCTTCATTAGGCATCCTAAAAACATCATTAAAGCCTACTTATTTTTTTATCCATGAGCCAGTTTTTCTTCTTGTCTGCTTCTGATTTCGCTATATCTATCAATTAAACTTGGTCCTCTAACTATCTGTTTAAATTTCTGACTGCTTCCTCTGTATCGCTTAATTCTCTCTAAGATCCCGAAAGATAATGTGGTTGTTTCGTATTCCTATATTATTTACGAGAGGTCATTTTTATATTCACGGACTAGTAGAGCAGCAACAAAAATTCTTATTTTAATATAGTTTACATACTTTTGAACAAAGATATTACAAAGTTTTAATAACATCTTTAATTCGTTGTAAAAATATTATTTAGTCTAACCCACCAAATAGCCCTCAACAGCTGTCCACTGTCCTTAAATTTTTGCCTTAAGTCTTTTTTTGAGATTCGGAAACCAAAAATCCTAAATCCGGACTATAATGTAAATATTCAGATTTTTCGAAGCCACAATCAACAACAACATATTTTGAAAGTCTTGACTTGTACCAAAGACGTATAGTAGATGTATAAGTCTCTGCTTGTACACTGGTGCATTTCCGTGGATCTACAAGACGTTATTAATACTCTCCCTTTACCGCGCAGTTAAAAGCCCCTGACAGTCCCAAGAAAAGGATGTCATTATTTTTCCTACAGATAAAGTGATAAACTTCTTAGCAGAGCTGGAGCCGTTATTGCACCGAATCTTGCTTCGGTTGAGGATTATAATGATGAACGTTTGCTTCATCTCCAGCGACAAGCTGATTGATAATTAAATCTAGATCGACTCCACAAAACGCCATAGGTTGTTCACACGTTTCTACTCGAGCAAGCATTTAGAAAGGCAAAAGCTTTGGCGGAACCCATCTTGCACTAACCTTTTGTCATTATAATTAAGATTCTCATGTAAAATTTAAAAAAACCATTGTTTTTTAAACCCCTACAGTAAGCTGCGGTAATTGCCATTTCTTTTATGTTTTATTCTCCAGTACCAAACACTTTTTAAATCTAAAGTCATCACGTCAATAGGGCAACCTGGATGCGGATCATCATCCAATGAATCTCGACAATATTTAGATAATTTAGACCACAAATTAGTTGATTTAAAAAGACAATCATATCCTCTTCGGTCCTCCGGTATCATATTTGTTACAAACGGTAATATTTTTTTTTATAAGAAAATGACACGGATTTTGTATGCACACCCAATGTATCGTATTCTATACATTGTAGGCAACGCCCTCTGTCAGGGAATAGCACGACTTTTTTTAATAATTGAAGTTTCATTGTGTTATAAACATGGCGGCCCCCAGCAAAAGTTATGTTCTATCTTCAAATAGAGGTAAGACATGGTTTTTATTGATTTATAATTAGTTTGACAAGTAAAATTAGTAATATATATCTATTTTTAAATAAGTAGTTAAAAATTTTATAAATTAGTTTTTACATTTTTATTATATCGGCACTTTTGAGTCATGTAACAAATACTATACACTGGGATGATACAATATGAGTGCTAATAGGTGCCTTTTTTGTTGTGTATCAAATAGTATACTCTGGGGCTCTATAACGTGGATGGCAATAAAGTGTTCCAAAAATAATAAGTTTTTATTTCAGGCTTGTCTAACCAACAATTAGAGGAGTTACTATATGCCAGTGATTCTGATCTGGATATCAATTTGCCGGATGAGTCTGATGCAGATTGGGAACCAGATGATCTTGAAAATGAAAACTTGACCGTGTCAGATGATTCAGAGGATGACGTGCCATTGGCTGAATTATTTCCGGGTGCCCGCTTCCAAAATAGACCTTCTGCATCAGGAACGACATGGGTGAGAAGTGATGACTTCACTGAATCATCCAATATTGACCCTGAGTTATACTCAGGTGATTTATTAGAGCCGTTTGAGTATTTCTCAAAATATATCGATGACGGCGTTTTTATCAATATGGCTCTATATTCTAATATGAAGTATGTGCAAGTAAAAGGAGTATCTTTGAATACGGATAAAAAGGAAATGAAAACATTTTGGGGAATTAGCATTATCACTTGCTTGTTGAGGTTTCCACGAACACGGATGTTTTGGGAAAGGGAAACTAGATATAGTGTAATAGCTGATAAAATGACAAGAGATAGGTTTTTCAAGCTCAGAACCAATTTGAAAGTGGTCGATGATAACGCCGTTACAGATGAGGAAAAAAAAGATAAGTTTTGGAAGATTCGCCCATTGTTGAATAAAATTCGTCAAACGTGTATTTCAACAGCTAGACCAACATATATCAGTATCGATGAACAAATGATTCCATTTCAGGGCACTGTAAAAATGAAACAATATATTCGAGGCAAGCCTTCACCATGGGGTCTCAAAAATTTTGTAATGACAAGGATTGATGGAGTACCACTAGATTTCTTGTTATATGGCGGAAAGGATACAGATTTTAGATCATCCTATCGAGCTCCTCAAAATTTGGATATAGGTGGCAAGGTTGTATTGAAATTGTCTGAATCTCTTGAGCCCAATTCTTCAATCTTCGTTGATAGATATTTTACATCCATAGCATTGCTAAGAATTCTTGAGGAGCATAAAATCAAGGCTACAGGAACACTAATGAAAAGCAGGATTCCAAAAACCGCCAATTTTATTATCGACAGTGCCCTTAGAAAAAAAGGTCGTGGCAGCCATGACCAGTTAGTATCTGATGACAAAAAAATTATGATAACGAAATGGTTTGATAATAAAGCGATTTTTCTTGCTTCAACGGAATGTGGATATACACCTCCCAACAAATGCAGAAGATGGTCTAAATTAGAAAAAAAATACATTGATATAGATAGACCAGCAGTTGTAAAATTATATAACGAAAATATGGGGGGTGTCGATCTTCTGGATCGTACTATTGCCAAATATGCCATGCGGGTACGAACGAGAAAATGGACCATAAGAGCTATCCACCATTTCATCGATTTTGCCATTGCAGCAGCTTGGTTGGAATATAGAGGTGTAGCAAAAAACAGTGGCTTGTTGAAAAAGGACATTATGTCTTATTATGATTTCAAGATGAAAATTGCTTTAGAGTTACTACATTCTGAACCCCTTACCATAAATAATAATGAAGACGATGAAGAAAACATAGAACCTGAAAGAAAGACAAGAAAAGTGTATGTTCCTCTTCCCCACAAGAATGTAAGGATTGACGGGGCTTTACATTTGCCAGAAATGGATTGTGACTCAAATTCGCGTTCAAGATGTAGAATGGATGGATGTAAAAATATTACATTTGTCAAATGCTCTTACTGTAAAATATTCCTATGTTTTACATCAAAAAGAAATTGTTTTAAAAATTTTCATTTGAAATAGTTTATTTTTTTATACCAAATGTATCATATATGATACATAGATTTTTCTTAACTATGAGGAAAAAAACATTATTTTTACATTATATTCATATCATTTACATGCTTATGATCTTATAAATACAGATATTTATTTTAAAAATTGTTTATTTTATTTTCGGGACTGAAGAGGATATATTTCTTCAATATTTTTTTAAGCTTTTCCTTGTTTTATAAGGTAAACTAAAACAGTTCGGTATTCGATTTTGTTCATTTAATATCTCTATCCCTAATTCTCATCGTAATGATGATCCAGATATCAGAGAATTATGTGGGAGAGGGCAAATTATTATTCCCCAAGCCGCGTGTGCGGCCAGGAACGACGATGTTATAACTATCATTTAGGACGCGAATAAGGGAAACCTGAGAAAGTTTATTAATTTAAATATTTTTATATATAAACAATTCTCGACACCATAAACTGACAGGTCACAAAATTTATATAATTTCAATTGTTTTATGCACTGGTAGTAACCAGATCATTATGTGATTAAAAAAACATTAATGGAAAATTCTGGATTTCACATCAATACATCACCCTTTTATTGCTATTACTTTTCTACAGACAACGACCCTATTTATGATCCACTGTGATGTAATACAGACCTTTATTAGTAATTGACATGAAAATTATAGCAACGAAAACAACTTAATTTAAAACAAATGTTAATTTTCAACATATTTAGTCAACATGATATACTAGAAAATAAAAAAAATTCTAATCTTCTGATATAAAGACATGCAAGTACCATACAATGACTAGGTCGTTAAAGACTTTATGATAAATGTTTAATTCTAAATGGGGTTGCCATGCAATGAGCCATATTTTACATTTATGTTGTAAAGTATATACATAACATACTTATTTGCATATCCCCATTGGTGTTCACCTTTGCTTTCAAAATAACCTGTAATTTTGATGTCACCTTGGTGCTATATAAGGTACGAGTTTTAGCGTGTGTTCGATGGCACAATTTATGGCGCCGTTTGATGATGTGAGTAAATGTCTAAAATTATATTTTTAAGGTTATCCGTAGCTACAAATTGACTTGCTATTTTGTTTCACTTGCAACAGCATTTTGTTCGGTTTAAAAATGTGCATTTCTTAACTTCTGATTCAGACAAGTCTTCTCTAATGAGATATGTTAGAAAAATCATATTTAAGTAAAAATTATTGTTTTTTATTGTAATTAATGAATATCGGTTCTTTTATCACTTCCTGATGTTTATTTCTTCAGATACTGTACCATGTTTCTTTGTTATATATTATTTTTAGTTTCGATTGTCAATTGAAAAATATTGCCGTTCACATCGAATAAGAAAGGTTCGCAAGTTACTAATGCACTTACTATAAAAAGTATAGTAATAATGTGCATTATTTAATTTTACATTTGATATTTATATTATATTATAGTTTTTGTACGTCGATTGCTTCCTCTACCATATTACATAACAAAAATTAATCAAAGACGGACCACCAAATGTCGTAATATTAAAAAATAGTTTTCATTTTGGAAAATAATAGGTATTCTGTCGAAGGTGCAGAATAATAAATAAATTACGAATTATCATGCAAAGATTTGCTATCAGCGACAAGGTTTGAGAAGATGTAATAAAAGAATATATCAGAAGAGCAATGGACAATATTGGGTTGGCTGCTGGCCAGAAATATTCACAATTCATATATTAATGCATACAGTATTTAAGATGTTTTATGTAGTACCAAACTACATGATATACCTCTTATTTGTTAGAGAATATATTTCTTTTAAATAATTAAGTATTTATTTATTTTTTCCTTGCCATATTTTGGATTTCCATTAAAATATTCAGTCATGAAAGGGATTGGAACCTTTGGTGTGAAGGTAACACTGACCTAGTTTCTCAGATAACACCAAAACACTATACTGCACTCGTCGCGCATTCCGCCTACCAAGTTGGCATCATTAAAGCTAAACTGGTTTTAAACTAAACTAAACAGTTTACCTTTAATCATCTGCAGATGATGCCAACTTAGTTGGCGAAACGCGCGTCGAGTGCAGTATAGTGATTGGCTGGTATGTGAAAAACTACGTCAGTGTTAGAATATTCAGATTTTAGATAATTCTGGTTATATTTATGATGGTCTGGGTTCGATCCCCAGCTCCGGTACTATAGCAACATCGGAGGGTATGGGGTCTTTGTTTGCATTTGTTCAATGTGTAACAAACTTGCGGACGGCCTTTGGCTTCGGATTTGGGGATTTTTAGTTTATGTGGCGTTTTAACTAACTTAATTAAGTAATCTAATTACGTAAAAATGCATGCACCCAAATGGATTATTTCTAAACAAATCACGTTCAATTAGGAGATTGGAACCTAGAAGCAACTCAATTATAAGGTGTGTCTTAAATTCCCCCGCTCAAAGGAATCCGATTAATCAGTTAGTTAATGACCCCGGAGATCCCATATAATATGTTGTGGTTCTTTAATTTTGTCTATAGTGGCGTGTATGGTGGTAATAATTAGGTATATACACCTCTATATTAATAGCCTATAAAAGTATTTTTATCAGACCACATAATAAAGAAGACAATAATGAGCATATACAGATTGAGACATTAGTATACGTGGTGGGCTCTGTTATTTAAAACGTTAGAAAAAATATTCATTACAAAAAGTGTAATTCCAGATTATAGAATTATAGAATTACAAGGGATACTAGGGCACTATTTTTTCAATTATACAAGGTGGCCCACATGAGCACGAAAATATAGTTATATTTAGTCAAATGGCAGATCCTGTATATTTGTATTTTGGAGTTCCTCTTAAATTCTATGGCCACTTTTACTAACATTACCTATAACTAACTTAAGGAAGATTTACACGACAATGGCATTTTGAGAACTATCATTTTACTCAGAAATGTTTAATGGCACACTATGTATGTTTTATCATATTCTGATAGCACATAAAAAAATCTTTCCTACGATACCACATTTGCTAATGACATATTCTACAGTTTGTTAGTTGTAAAGACCTAAAATCAATCAATGGGTTTTTATAAGTATGACAGTTCTAGAGCATTGGTTTTGCAACAAATGTTCAAAGTTATTAAAACAAAAAACAAACTATAAGAAAGATTAATAAACAAAAGTCTATGATTTAGCGCCATAAACAAAGCTTATTAAATAATTTAATGAAGTTTAACAACTAATTTTAAATGTTTAAATTTAAAAAACACGCCCGAATATTTATGAACATGCTGTATCTTTGCTTCAACAAAATCTTATCTCTTTAACATCATCTGCGGTGTGACCCTAGGTGTGAACTGAAAGATGTACGCTGCCGATGGAGCTGCCAAAACTCACAATTCAAGTGAAACACAAGGAGTTTTGTCAGTAAAGCAAATTTGTACAGGAAGTGTCGATGATTTTATGGGTCATCTCATTAAACTGTAAGAGGTAGAAGAAAATGGACCCCTTCCCGATCAGCCGACCTGCCCGATTTTTTCGTTACTAACTTGATGGTGGAAACCAAAATGGCCTATCGTCTTTTGCTTTAGAGTAATAAACAAACTTTCGGAATATATACACACACGCTGTCCCCCCGAGAAGGACCGCGATCGATATATGGAAAAGTACGTACAGGGTGATTTTGAAAATTTGGTTATTTACAAAGGTCAGTGTTGACTACCTTTTTAAAATATTTTCACGTTTCTCGCATTTCCGGTATAACCGGTCGACACCAACTTAAAATTCTAAACAGATTTCATGTAGGATGTCCTATACCTATCGTAAACGGTTTTTGAAATATTGACAGGTGAATATTGGCATTGCGCAACTTTGACACCCTGTAAAATCTAAACAGTTTGAGATCAAGAAAAACGCATTACACATTCCTTTCTTAACTTTTCATAAGCTATCGTTTTCCACTAATTTCAAATTTAACTAAGAGATTAATAGTACTTTATGTACCTAGGCGGGAAAGTGGACGGTTTCTGGGCTGACAGAAGAAATGGACAGGCGAGGCGAAGCCGAGCCTGGCCACTTCTGGAAGCCCGGAAAACCACTTTCCCGCCGTGGTGCACACAACATTTTTTATCCTACACAAGAAAAAAATCATAAACTGCAAAAGTTTTTTATAACAATAAATAATTTACAAAAAATTTTGTTGTTTGAAATATTGATATTAAATACCTACAGGACTATGAATAGTGCAATCAGCAAAGGCAACACCTTATTCACATAAACTCTATAACCGGGCTTGTTCTAAAACTATTGTGAAATTAAATCATGATATTCTTGATGATATGTCACTTCTGGAGGTTCTCTGACAAGTGAAGTTTCCATACAGTTTCTTCCATGCTTTCATCACTTTCAGAAGCTTGAAATTTCTCCGGGATACTTGTCTCGTCCATTGTTTATTAATTAATGGTAACAATAATGATGTGTTCACTTAAAATTTCTTTATAATGCGAAATTAAATGACGCTACGATGACAGATAATGGAGGCGCCACCTATTGACAGAAAAGTTAAAAAAATTTCGCGCCGCTAAAGGCTCACGAAAATATGATTTTCTGACAGTGTAGGATAAAAATTTACTTACCTAATCGAAAATATTTAATTTCTGGCTAAATCTGAAATTAATGTCAAACGATAGCTTATGAAACGTTAAGAGGAATATGCAAACCGTTTTGCTTGATCTCAAACCGTTTAGATTTTACAGTGTCAAATTTGCAAAATGACAATATTTCAAAAACAGTTGAAGATAGCTATAGGACATCCTACAAGAAATGTGTTCAGAATCTTATCTAGAATCCAGAAATGATATAATATATAGGGCGTTCTACCCCCACTGACCTTTGTAAATAACCAAATTTACAAAATGACCCTGTACATACTTTTGGATACATCGATTAAAAAACCAGATCAAAATGGTAGAGATCAAAGATACTTAAAACGCATCTAACTAAAAAGAAACTGAATCAATAATGCCTGAATTAATAATAACTGAATATTAATAACAAATATATACAACCTGACTGCATGCTTGTTCTCGGATCATTTTAATTCTCGATCGAACGAACCAAAGGGAATCAATAATAACTTAACCTAAAGTGAACTGTTTTTTATTTAATTACATTTTCGAGGCTGCATTGTTGTTATTGTTATGAAAAATTATAACGCCGTTTTCGTGAGTAAAACATTATACTTTAGGTTAGTATTCTTAACGACTAGTACTATTAATCTAATAAATACGCCCTGTACGTAAAAATACGTTTTGTATATAGCGACCAAAATATAAAGGTCCCTTAGTATGTATTCTCAAATTCGTCTGCAAAAGTTTCAAATATCTATATTCTATAACTGTTAACATTTAATATAAAATAAATATATTTTCCTCTTCGCATTTTAAGTGCGCTGTTTATTTTTTTCAGTGTGGTGACTGGATTAATCTGAAGATTTTAGAAGTGACACCAGAATTAACTGCGCTTGGGGACAACCTAGCTGAAGCTTTAGAATTACAAAAGGCACACAATGAGGTTCTACGTCAACTACAAGTAAGTGTAATCAGCCACATTAGCATAATAATGCATGTATTTTACAACGACATTCTTTTCTTCCATTCTAGTGTCTCAATTGTAAAACAAGTAGATAGAGGAAGACGCATGCAATACATAATGTGTGTAGTTTATGATTTAGGGAAACAAAAGTTATGAGAAACTAAATTCTCTTTTTGCTATTAAAGATATTGTAGTGATTAAAATTACCACTTATTAAGGAATTGCAATTTACATTACCACTTGGAAAATACAGTCCAAAGGATAGAGATAGCGATAGAAACGGTTAATCTCAAGCGTATGGTGTAGGTAATTACGAAAATCTTCCGGCTCATTCTATAAATCCCTGATTAAATTAATATGAGAAATTATTCTTTCAATTCAACATCTCTGTGGAATTCTTACTTTTTTTTTTGTTTTTTGCAATTTCAACTTATACCTACTTATTAGTTAAAGAAATACCAGCTAATGTTAATAATTCATCTTTGTAACCAATGCACTCATCACTCATCACTACCACTCATCTCATACCACACTCGCACTCATCACTACCAAATGTTGGTGTTACATCATCAATTTTAAATATTAATAATATACTTGATTATTTTAATTTTGCATGATACACTGCAGACTGCCGAAAAAAGTGTATTCAAACCCATTAGGTATATCGGTTTGAATAGCAGTGTTTGAGCAAACAAATTTGCTTCTATCTTGATTTGCTTCAACTGAGTCAAGTTTCTCTATTACCATTCCATAAAAATGTTGTTCCAGACAATGTATACCACTACAAATACTATGCATGCAATCAGAACAATTTTTTGTGTCTTTATTATTTTCTATATCATTAATATTTGTTTGTAGAATTTTAAGCAACAAAATTTATGAAGTGTTAAGGCGTAACTTTTCAATTTAATTTGACTTGTTGATTATTATCTATTCTGATGGATGTACAACAGTGTTGCTAAACCGGTTTCTATATAAGGTAACCAAATTATTACATATCGACTGTATACTGATACCTTTCTGATTCAATTAACTTGGTAAAATCCGCGCCACAAAGAAGGCGTACCGGCGAGTTACTGAAGGTCGGGCGCCTGTATAGAACTTACACGAGCGATTAATTGTGGTCACAATTTAACGCTACCGCGGCGAATAAATACATTGACTCGAGCCGCTAGATAGGTCAGATCGCTCAGTTCAAAGTGTGGATTATGTTACATTCCGAAGATACGACTTCTCTTCTGGCGCGGACTTTACTACTAAGTAACAAAACTGAAAGAAGTATACTTAGATATAAAAAGTGTAATAGTGACAAAACTTCATATTTTCTTTATTATACATACATATATCGGTTCAAATAATCCCAAAATCGTGTGACTCGAAAAAGCCCAAAGTTGATAATCCAAAAATGTCCGAACCGAAATAGCTCGAAATGTGAGCAGACAAATAGTTACAGAAATCGAGTAACCTGAAAAATACAGCAATAGGCGTCCCCTAAAGCCCCATAATCGGACCGGTACCCCAAACCATAGAAAAGATAAATCCGGAAATCTGACCGGTCAGACACAGGCTACAATTTAGTAGTAAAATGTAGTCAGTGGTTTACACAGTTGTTATATACCATAAAAAATCAGTCCGCCATATCGTAGTATGACGGTATGTATAAATAAATAAAAATCACATCACGACTTCTACTTTTAGATATAAAAAATGCAAAAATAATACCATACTCAGGTAATTCATAATCATATACGAATAATTTGTAGATATTTTATATACATCTCACCCCATGTTACTGGTCATCTCTACTCACATATATTGCTTAATGACAAGAAATTTTATGAAAGCGAAAAAAGTACACTTTTTTATTTCGAAAACTAAATATCTACAAAATTTAATTTACATTTCATTTACCATGCGGTTGAATCAATTATTTTCATGCTTTTACCAACTAGCCTAAAACTGTATAAAGCATCTTCAGATTTCAATATGAGACACTTGAGAGGTATCTCGTATTAGGGGATAAGGGATCTCATATCAAGGGATAACACTCCCACCATTGGGTGATGTAAATAACTTAAGCAAAGGTACTTTATTATGATTCATAAAGTCAACGTCTAACGAAGATGATGAGAGGTGAAAAGTGTGAGAAATGCCAGGGATGTTTCTAATGGACACATCTGTAATACAGGGAGATGAAATCAAAAAAGTTTCTTTGTTCCCTTTGTGATGAAGGTTGAAAATCTATTTTTTTTTTATTTTGTTCTAGGAATTATTATTTGTTTCAAGAGAAAATGTGAATTTGTTTTAAGAAAAAATGTTTTGTTTTCTACTATTTATTCAATAAAAATATTATGTTTGAGCAAAACAAGAATAGGTCATTTTTAACTTGATTCATAATATGAGATAGTCTCATATCGAGATTCAGAATCCCTTTTTTGATTAAGCAAATTTCACATTTATGACACAAACAAACTTATCAATTAAAATACAAGTTGGAGGCGTCTCCGCGTTTTTCTGATAAAACTAGATTAAATGCCCTACAGGAAAATGTTAATTTTTCAAGAAACATGAAATTGAAAACATATTATTTTTTAAAAAGGTGTCTCATAATCCCTTAATTACAGTAGTAAGGGTGTAGGCATCTTTAAGGAGTACTCATAATTATACTTTATACCTATTACATAATACGCCCATGGAAGTAGATAAACAAAATAAATTCATTACAAACGGTCATACTTTTCTGTAAGTCAGTCACACATAAAGTTTTGATAACGAAACGTTTCGAAGCTTCGTTTTTTAGTGATGTGTTTAATGTTATATATTGTTAATCTGCTTTTTAGTGTGAGATTTCTTTATTAGGCAAACATATTTTTCAAAAACCAACCTTTGACTGATCCCTCGGCGCAAAGGTTGATTATTATTTTTTTGTATTTTTCAGTGGTGACATAATACCCGAATAAATAAGAGTACATTGAGTAATATTTATATATTTGGCTCAAAACATTAAACGCCTTACAGTTTAGCATTAATTTGTTTTATGTTGAACTTATTAGCTTGAATTTATTGATATATTTATCTTAATCCTCATATCATCCAGAAAAAGGATGACGTGACGACCCAACGCCTTTAAATTACAGACTTTATATGAATAATTGCAGAATATACGCAATATAAGAGGACTTAGACTTTAAACAAACAGAGAAATTTGTATTTAGAGCATTTCCTAGCTATTTTCATACTGTATAACGAATTAATCTTAATCTATCCAACCCTTAACTAATTTTTATTCAAATTTAGGGTGAATATAATGTAAGTAAATTATACTGTGCTGTTTTCAAGTAGTAAATAGATGTGATTAAAGGTCGATTCTCACTTACGCTGGCTGCATTCACAGCACTGCACTTCATATGCCGCAAAATGGTGTCTCTAAAAGTCAATATGTTTTTTTCTTATGAAGCTGTTTTCACCTATATGTATGCTGCGTCTTGCCACACTATTGTACGCTGCATTTACAGTAATAATGATTATGAAAGTGATGCTCATATACAGACATACAGATTATACAGACATTAATATTTGTAAAATTTTTGTTCATCTTGTTATAGACGACTAACTAAAGTGTGTGAAACTCTTCCGCTGTTTTGCTTTATTTTTTTTTTTTTTCGTATTGATGACTAACTAAAGCGAGCAAGAATGTTTCATCGGATTATGTACTTTCATTGCCACTAATATAGATGAATAAGGAATATATACTATCACACCAACATGGTAAAATTAATAATAGTAATAGAGAATTCTTTCAAACGATATGGCATACACCGTCAGTAGAGGTTAGTCGCGTACTGAAGCTTTGATTTTGCAGTGCACGTGGGAATGCACCGTCGAAATCTTGTCGCGTCGAAACAAGATGCGGTGCGGTGCAGTGAAGGTCAATGTAGCGTAAGAAGTGAGAATAATCCTTAATACATAAAGTTCTTTAAGTTATAAGATTTGTAAGGTACTATTCGTTCTACCTATAATTATTTTACTATTAGGTATTTCGATTTAAAATAAAAGTAACATTTTAATAACTTAAAAATATAATAATTACTACCTTCTCAGTTTTTATGTTGTAATTCAGTTGTAGTCTAAACGTCCGTGTAAAATATCTGAACGATATTGTACCTCGAAAATATGAGCTTGAAATTTACTGCTATACGAAAAACTAATATTAATTCCTTCCGCGTTTACTGAACTTCCTAGATGTTAAATATAAAACTGTTATTGTAAATCACTAGTAACAGATATTTTACGGTCTGTGTATTACAAATTGTCAGTGTTAATAGATCAATGGTTCTGAAACGTCGGGGCAAATAAAGTACAGATTATTTATTTAGGTTTTCGTATTAAACTAAAAATATCTTATGGATGGTTTTAAATTTCTGCGGATCCTTTAATGGGTACACAAGATTCCTCTTGGCTCATACACTCTCTTTTTCTAATATATTATACAACGTGTCCCAACGCGGCACATTGGCCGTAGAGTAGTTGTTTTCGGCATCTCCTTCAAATAAATAAATAGGATTGTCTTCCTAAAAGACAATAGCGGTCACTGCTATAATGGCGCCTGCGGAAAATCAGGTAGTTATTGTCTGTCAATTTGACAATAATTGTCAGACATAGTAGCAAAGACCCAAAGCGGGCACTACGGTGTGTTTCTCACCACTACTAACAGACATAATGTTGCCTTTCTCTTTACAGCCCATTTTTTCGTCAAGACATACTTAGACTGACTGAAAATAATAAATCATGAGTTATTATTTACCTCATTTAAAGATTTTATCAATATATAATTTTAATGTTTTATAAGTTCTACCATTTTTCATTAGACTTAAATTTTACAAACTAAAATGCACAATAGAATGTCTACTCTATTTTGACAATAATAGTCAATAGAATTAAATTTTACAGCTCGAGTTCTGACAATAATTGTAAAATATGTGAATTTGAATTTCTGCTCTATATTATTTTTTCGATTCTTCTCCAAATTTTTTTATTTCAATTTAAATTTCATTTCATATCAAAGTCATGTATTATTTTTTCTAATAGGGGGACTGAAGCGATCAAAATTGAAACTCTTCTTTATTTTTCGAATTGTCACTGTAAATTATCAAGTTATCAAGTTTGAATAAAAAACTGAGGTACTACCTATACACACTACTGGTATCCCTGAGAGGATAGGTAGTTTTATTCCAATCCTCTCATTGTTTACGGAATTTTCTTGGGAATTATTTTTGAAACTATAATACTAAAACAAAATATAAATATTTCACGTTTAAGTATCTCCATATGCATTAAAGTGTTTGATTTACAGGCGCACGTTAACCCAAAGTAAACTATTGCTCATTTACATATGAATTCGTTATGTATCTGGTTTAACCATGAATTAGGGACTTTATTTCTTCATCTGAACTGCCTACGGCAAGTACCACATGTACCTGTTTCAATCTGTGATGATTTCAAAAACTACACCCACTCAAAAGCATTCAATAATTACACACGTTCATTCCAGTTAATTACAAATTTTAATCAGCATTCCTTAATAATTAATATGGGGTCATTATAGAGTAAGGGGTATACTTTAGAGTCTTATATAATTTTAAGAAGTCAAGCTAGTAGCAACAAGTAAATGCAATCTAGTTGCTTCAATAATTGGATTTTACTGGATATATGGAAAACAAAAGAGTTGTCGTGGCAACTGCTGATACTATGTCAAACGTAATCATTGCGGTTTAGAGAATTGTTCTCAAAGTAAAACTCTCGTAAACGTAAATTGAAACGATTTAAACTTTAACATGGATCTACAATCAAGAATTGGTTTAGTACAATGTTATTAGGAATGCGGCTCCTGGATTACAAAGATTTTGTACGAAAATGAGTTTGAGACCAGGGTCCTATCAAATGAAAGCGTACTGTAATTTGATTAGCAAATTTGAAATAACAGGGTATATAACTGACCTAACGAGATCAGGAATACCAAGGATTAGTGATGTCCAAGTTGCAGAAGTTCTTCGGAAAAATCAAAACATAGCGAACACTAAGTAATCCGTTAGCAATAAGTAGTGTGAATTCGATATCAAAACTATTGCAAATGCCAAACACCACGGTTTGAAAAATTTTACGCAAAACCCTAAAAATGTATCCCTATAAACTTAAACTGCTGTTTAAATGATACAGATTTTCTTATCGGGTATGATTTTTCTTTACAAATACTGGCTCAGATGGAAATTGAACCCGAATGGTTATCCCGTATTTTATGGACAGATGAGGCCTATTTCTGTCTAAATGGTGGAGTCAATACTCAAAACTGTCGAATACGGTCAACAGATAATCCACATGAAATCGTTCAGGAAGATCTTCATGACAAGAAAGTTACCGTTTGGGGTGGTTTACCATCTAATTTTATCAATGGACCATGCCTTTCTGACATACAGAATGAAGAGGCCGTATCTGTAACTGTTACTGCGATACCTGCATATGTTACGAGATTATCCCATTTCATGGATACAAAACGAGCACGAAATAATTGAAAACATGATTTTTATGGAGGATGAAGCACCCTCGCATATTTACCGACCAGTTAAAGAATTTTTAACTGATGATTTTCAAAATCGTGTTATAAGCATACATTTTGTAAATTCACGGCCTCCAAGATCGCCTGATCATAACTTAGAAGAATTAAATGAAGGAAGAATTAAAAGATTCTATTAGAGAGCAAATTGCTACTATTCAACCACAAATGCTGTACCTATAATGCTGTGTAAAATTTGGAGGAATGGTTGGTGATTGTACAGCAACAAAATAGACGACATATCAAACATTTGCATTAACCACTGTTGGGAATAAGGAATCCCATTGTTTAAGGTTTAAGCAATCAAATTTCTTTCACATCCTGTTGTTAAGTTAATTTGTTAGAAATATATCATAAGCTGAAATGTATCCCTTACTTTATGATAACCTTGCACTTAGAGATGGTTGCAGTTTAACCAATTGAGCAAAAAGCAAAACTCATGTCATTCTTGTCACGTTGTATATTTTTATGTCGCCTGTGCACATGTGACTTTTACTTAAAAAAAGTAAGCCTAAGGCTTTCCTAAAAGTGGCTTAAAATTCTAATTTCTAAATAGAACATCCTGTATATATTTAGAAGTTTGAGCAAACAAACTCTTTTTGTCTACGAGTATATTGAAATCAGTAGTTCATGTATATATTCTTTCAAATTTTGAAAAATTTCTAAAATAGTTTATACTCCCATTGCGTTTAGACATATTTATGTTATAAGGAAATATTTTATTTTTTTAGGATGAATTATTAAAATTCATATTCACGCAATTGTCAAATTATATGCACAGTGACCCTCCACCCATTTTCTATATATTCCATTCTATGCACTGTTTTATTTAATTAAATCAAAAAAACCTTTTGTTATTCATATATTCAATAAAATAACATTTAAATAAAATTAACTACTTACCAACAAAATGTTAATTAAAATACTTTTGAATATAATCTGTGGGAAACTCAATTTGATTACATATTACATATATAATTTTGATCTACACCGGCCATTTAATAAGTAAAAAGGGAAATATAATTCTATCAAATAAATCAGAATATTGTTATGTATAAGTCCTATACTAAAACCTAAAATGGTTAGTTATTATTAAGTAAGCAACATGTCAAATTGGTATCCTTCATTAAAATGATGGATCAACCCCTCATTATAATCACAAACAGTACCCGCCCGGCAGTCTTAGACTCGTGTGGGAGAGGGTGCGCATATTATTATTCCGTAGGCCGCAATTACACCTCAGGAATAATTTACGTTGTTAGTCTCTAACCACCATTCAGTGCTGATATGAGGGATACCTGGAAAACCTCATTAGTTAGGGAGACAGTCAAACATCAACCGACGTTAATCTCACATTAATACGATATTCCTCCAATGTTAGGCCGCGCCCCAGGATGTTTGCCAATCCATCGCTGGGAACAAACCTTAATAAGCTAATTTAATTAAAAATTATCCGGAGGATTGGGGATTCGAACCCACGACTTCTGGTTGAGCGAACGAAACACTTAACTCTGAGCCACCGACCGGATTATATGGTACGCCCGTAGATAGATAGATCAGATATTATTGCCTGTTTTTATTAATAGTTAATAAATTATTACGTCTATTGGAAAGACATGTGACTGTTTCTTGCAGTATTTACCTAGCATTGATTAATAGACAGCACTATTAATTACTTATATAAAGAAGGTGTATACAATATAGGGTATCTGCATCTATTATAAACACATGATGCCAACAGCGAATTACTACAGAATTATTACCATTGATCCATCGCGAAGAACAGTTTAACTGTATCAATTTAGCTTATTATGAAACCTGAATTGACTTATATTAGTAGACCAAATATCATACTTTTGTGATGCATAAGGAAGTATGTAATGTATTTAAAAGATTTTACCCCCAAGCCAATCCACTAAGAAACAAAAATAGAATCCTATTAAGAATTAAAAGATTTATATCCGATTATGTAAGTACCTTATATCTACAACCAGTTTATTTGTTACAGAACAAACAAAGCCCTGTGGAAGAACTCCTACGACAAGCGGACCAGCTGATTGCCACCCAAAGACCTAGAGCTGAAGTATACGCAGCCATGGCAGAATCCCTTGGCAGAGCTTGGAAAGACATCAACTCCACTCTAGACCTACGAAAGCAAATTTTAGATTTGAACGTTCTATACCACACCAAAGCCCAGGAATTTTTCGAGAAGATGGATGCCCTCGAAGCATCTTGCACAGATACGGTTTTACCAATAGAGATAGGAGCTGTAAAGAATTTCCTTACGACCATACACGAACTGAGAAGAGCTCTCTTGGAGTCCCTTATGGGCGCACTACAAGCGGGGAATTCTTTACTGGGAAGGCTGAAAGAACTTGGAGCCGAAGGCACACTCGACTCGAGACCCGATCGAATTCGAAGTTCCGTAAACCGAGGTAACTACAAAAGTCAATTTAATCTAGTTAAGAGCCAAAACTACAAAGTAGAGGTGGAGAACTATCGATAATAGTCAATAGAGACGACATCGACTATCAATAATTATCGGTATTTTTCGATAGGACTATGGATTACTATGGTAAATGGAAATATCAGTAAACTTTTAGTTTACTAAAGCCGTAATACTTCCGCCTGATGTTTTGTGTTTGTTTTGTACTTGGTCTATTCAAATACAAAACAGCTATTTATAAAATTTCTTTTTATAATAGTATAAATAAACAAGACATAACATTATTCTTATTGCACGTTTTATTACACACTGTAGTAGAAGCAGTGGTCAGGTCGAAGTCTCTTTACAACGTTGTTTATTTACTAATCAAATTATTTCCTGGATAGTACAGCATTTCAAAGTTTATTTAATGGCTAATAGATGAGACCTTTTGAATTAGAAATGGGTTCGATTTGACTTTTAGAATCTATTTTTGAAAAATACTTATAATAAAGTTGTGGACAACAGTGCTAGATACAACGCTGCAATATTTTGAAGTATAACCCAAGAAATAAGTATATCAGTTATTATAAGCAAATAACATTGTAACCAGACCACGAACAAAATATTTTCATTTTGACAACAGCCAACCATTTTTATTAAGGAACAATAACATATCTGCATTTCTGGATTTAAGTCGAGATCTATCCGTTATTATTCCACCCATCGTCTCTCGTAAATCGTTAAAATTCTCTCCGATTCTACGGAGGGAATCTTAAACCGCTCTTTTCTTTTTGTTTTTGATGGCAACTGGTGCTAGGTTTATCAGTAGCATCTGCAAAATTAAAACAAAATTAAATGTGAAAAAATTGCAAAAAGAAAATAAGAAATACCTTTGTTTTCGCTTATCATATTTCTCAAAAATCTTTTCATTTTCTTTTAAATTCTGATTTAGTAAATTTATGGAATCAATTTTAACACAACTTTTGAAGTTAACTTTACTTATTCCATGTTCTCTATCCCTATTCACATATAAACATACTAATTTCTTCTTCAATAAGTGTCATAAGTGGCTGTGTGCGAGTTTTGTGGCATCTTCTCTGCCATGCAATTCGGACGGTTTTTCAGTTTTAGTATATAATGAAAACACATTTAAAAAGTAATTAACATATGGAAAACCATCGATAGTTTCAAAAAACTATCGATAGTTATCGATAACGCAATCGATAGCACTCTACCTCTACTACAAAGACAGTTCTATCGAACAGTATGTGAGTGTCATAACCGTATAACTTAACTCAAATATAGGTTGTGAAGAAATTAGTCAAATGTAGGTTGTGAAGTTATTAGCTATTGACTTTGATGAGCGTAAAAGAATTACCATTCGGAATAGTTGTTTTTCAGTATAGAACTGTAATCCCTATATGATTTCATATTAGTGTTTTAGTAAAAATTATAGGAAACTAGAAATGAAGAAAATTTTGTTCCTTCCAAGTCTTTTTCGTCCATGATTAAGAAATATGCTGTTAGTTACAAAAATATGATACTACATTTAGACAATAATTTAAAAGTAAGATAATCATTCTTACAAATTCAGTTTGTAAAACAATCGAAAAAATAAGTAACTGTATTAATACAAATATAAATATATTAATCAATAACTTCATGTACTTTTGACTTCCTAGTTTTACTTTAGCATCATGACGGTATAGCTAAGGCTTAAAAACGAACAGAGTCTGAATATATATAAACAAAGGACAGGCACCTCTCATCCTCTGTGTTACTTTACTTAGAAATTCGAACTTTTCCTCCATTTCTATATTATATTTATTTGATCAGAAGTATCAGAACTGCTACGCAAATACCTATAATTGTATCTTAGTTAAGTGACTGTCTCTTATGAAGATGAATAGATACGTGCTTGATGTTCCTTGTTTATATTCGTCCAGGTGTTCACCCTCTTCAGCTTGGGCTGTATGTACAGTATTAATAGTGACTTCTAGGAAGCAGAAGCACGTGTTGACGATATAAAAAATTAACAACAGTTTTAGGATTTTTCGTTCCTGACGAAAAATAGAATTTAAATGAGTATATCATGAACTAGAACACTTACACCTAATTTACGATATATTAATGTCTTATTTTTGAAAATATTGTGAAGATTAAAACCATAAAATCCAATAATTTTCTCTCTGTAGTCCCATAAAGAAAACTGCAGAAAAAAGTTTGTCTCTATCGTCTAAATTCAAATAATATTTCCAACAAAACTTACATATTATCTTTAAGCAAACGTTAGATACTCGTAAGTAACTGAAGAATTAATATTAGGAAATTTTACGGAATTAATATTGGAAGAAATGCATAGCTTTTTTAATTAAAACAAATACATTATTTTCTAGAACTCCACATTCAACTTTGCGATTTATGTATCCAAATTGTTTATTTTTAGTATTATTAGTGTTAATGTTTTCAGGAAAAATCTTGCTGCTACTGAATTATTTATTTTAGCCTATGTATTCTTGTGATCTGTATAATAACTATAATTTATTTATTTATTTAAAAAAATTATGATTTTACATTATACTTCTCATTATCGTTTAAATAGGTTGTTATTTAACTTTGCAGTACGAATTTTAAAAATAATTCAGTTGCAGTGAACCAATTAATGTTTTCTGCAAGATTAAAACAAAAAGTTAAATTGATCTAGACAAAAATAAGTCAATAAAATAGAATAGTAATTTTACGGGACTTATAAGGCTTCCTTGCTAGTTAGTATTTTGAATCTCATTAATCCATAATGTACAGATTATAATTTTAATATCTTAAAGTTTTATACATATTTACACATAGAACTTATCCGAAAAGAGCCCGGATATTGTTTTAAATTGCTGTACCGAATGAACCTATAGGCACATTTAAATAACAATCCACTTGTTTTAGCGATATCACAAGTACAAGGATGGTTGGATGAGCTTCATGTAAAAAGGCAAATTCTAGAAGCGACTTTCAACAGAAGGAAGACTCAGCTAGAACAATGCCTTGCTTTAGCTTTATTAGCAGCAGATCTAAGAGATTTAGAAGATACAGTTCACAACCGACGTGAATTGTTAGCCAACAGCAATCAGTATGGTAAGTACAAATTAATACAAAATGGTAATATGAAATACTTATTTGTTGGACCATATAACTGTGTAATTCAAACCTGCAACATAGGTTTACATTACTGTTTGGTATGTTGATTAAATCCATTATGAAACAATAAGTTGCGTTTATAAAACGAAATATAGGGCAACATAATTTTATTAACGACGAATAATAGCATAACGAGATGTAGAAACAAGTTCTACTACATGACAGATGGGATGTACATAACTACAAATAGTACGAATCTACTTTATATCCATCATCTGTAAACGCCTTATTTAAATAAGGACTAAAACAGCTATTCTCGCAATATAGCCAAAAGAATAGCTGTTTTGGCTTAATTTGTTTTAATCCTTATTTAAATAAGGCGTTTACAGATAATGGATATAAAGTAGATTCGTATTACCTATTCGTAGTTATGACTAATAATAGTGTTGCTCCCAACGAGTATATTTGTAAAAATATTTTACTACTATGAATACCAAGTATTTTTAGTAACTTTCTAGTCATTTTGTTCCAAATTTAATAATAAACATTTTAATATCACATTTTGTTTTATCAAAACTATCACCACATTTATTATTTATCTAAGTATATATCTGGAAATACATTATTTGCAAATATTCATGATGGATACGATGCTCTTAACCAAATTCAGACGTGACATTTCGTTTCGCATAATTCTCCTTCAGTAGTTCCATTTCGAATATAGAATATTCTTTAATTCATATTTATAAGTACTGATTGTCCAAATAAGAAAGGACGTCGACCATATCTAGGAAGCGGCTCGTCATAGGGTATCGAGCAAAAATTTTCTTCAAGAAAAGTGGCCCAGTGAAACCATGAAATCATCATAACCTGTACTTTGCTATACCTAATTAAGGTATAGCAAAGTACTACACTTGTAATCTTAGTACATTCTACATTCTAACGTAATGTTTTTCCTGCCCTTCTTGCTGTAGCTTTTTAAATAAGGGAAAGGGAATATCAACCTAAATGGTTGTAACTTCGGTTTGGCTTAATCAAAATGAGCAAACTTGATCTCGTTAGAAACAGATTTATTACATTTTCATTTATGTTTTGATTTATATTTTTAATGAACAAACCCATCACCTCCTATGGAGACCAAATCTATTTTAGATATTACCGTGATTAGGTGGCGCGGTTTGAAATATTTATACATTTCTTTTGCTCTCAAAATGTTTAAATGGAATGATATATCGATTATAGCTTAGCAGAAAAGTTAATAAGATAACGAAGATATCAGTGAAAGCCGATAGTTTATACCTTTTTTCTAACCCAGCGTATAGACGAAAGGAATTTGTTCAGTAGAGGGGAGATGAAAGTTTTAGAGTGAAGTCCATTAAAATATTAAAAAAATATGTTCGATTAAAGGCAAAATAATGTTAAAAATAAATAACATATACTTAGTAAATAAAATAGGAATCCAATAATCAATCAAACGAAAACGGTTCGCTAACAAAAAGAAATTCGACAAATTCCTAATCGCGGAAACTGTTTACCATAGTTTTCAAGACTCCGTAAAAGGTTGTTCCGTGTAGAATATACAGCAGTCTCAATTTCAGCCCTAGGGATGCTAAAAGTTGCGTGTCTTATATTAATCAAATCCTTCCTAATCATTAAGTAGGTATGTTAGTAGTCTATCTAAATAAGTTACCATAAATACAATACAATTTGCTGGACTACTTTAATAAAACAAATTTTATGTGTAGCTCCTGAAAAAGGTAATTTAAAGTTAAAAACCAACCCAGGAAGGATTAAGCTATGTGCTTGGGACCATATAACGTACATTGGTGTGTTCATTAAAAATTAAATTACATAGTTTTTCTAATGAGACTAAGTTTATTAAATTTGGTTAGGCGAAGCCGAAGTTACAAGCATCGAAAAAAATATATATTACACCTCCTCCACCACCTTACAACTAACCGTACAAATTATCATACAAATTGTGGGTATCATTGGATATGGAGAATTTAACAGAAGTTTATACTATAATTTTTTCTTTGAGAAAATGCTCCACAAGGAAGAATATTTCATAGGTTACACTTTACTATGACCGTAACCTTAAGTTTCAACTCTTTTAACTGATTATGTTTCAACTGTACATATAAGATTTGTCATGAAATGAATACACTCCTCATAAAGTCAGAATGCTTTGGTGCAACTTTGTGAGATTTAGATTTTCAGATTTAGTCTTGAAGCGTCTGTGTGAAATGCAGCTTCGAAATAACTTTCTAGTCTATTCAACGACAGGTATATACAAAATCTACAATAAGTCTTTAAACGTACCAATTAAACCAAGATATACAAAAACTTTTTTAAAGAAAGAGTCTTAAGGAAGAGAGAGTTTTAAGGAAGAGAGTGTATCACATTGGAGCTGCTACAACCGAATATGCTTAAAAAATAATAATAGATAGATAGATAGATATATTTTATTGGCCACAAATAATACAGTTGTACATATGGCAAGTCAGAATAGGTAACATGAATAAATAAGTAAATATTAAAAATTATATAATCAATAATAAAACACATATATAGACACACATATACATACAATATAATATACCCTATATTCTTACGGCAAAGAATTGTATAATGTAACAAAGCTATAGTGAGGGGATTTTTCAAAGATTGATGTTTTGTGCTTTGGTATTAAAAGTTCATGTCCATATCTTGTATGATGTTCATGTATGTCCCCAACCGACCATTGCATGTTAAAAATCAACATCAAAATTCTCTTTTGAGCAAGGAAAACTCTATTGGTATCAGTGGCCCGTCCCCATGTGACTATATTAAAGGAAATATGACTATACACTAGTGCATAGTAGACATTCAAGATATTTCCAATTCCAATTTATAATAATATTTCCAATAAGAATATTTCCAATTCTAATTTATAAGTAAAAGAGTTTTAATGTTTCAGACACTTCTTTTATCAACTTATCAACTGTTTACTACATGACCATTCACATATATCGTACTTTTGTATGACTTTATATCGCCCTGTAACGTAAACCTGTGTGAGGTAAATCTAATTAAGAGTAATAAAACAACTTGTGGGTAGATATAAAGATGCACGTTTTATGATGAAATAATTTTAAATTGCTCATAACTCCAAGCAGTCACATAAACTAGTAACGCTTAAGAAACCAATATATTTATTTGCACCTGCATCTACCTATAATTATTTGCTATTGCTGTGTAGTAATAAAGTTTCTAATTTTAGGCGACTCATCGTCAAGTGCCGAACTCTTGCTACACGAACAGAAGAAGTTACTGCCGGAAGCAAAGCAACTACAGGAAAGGGCCTTAAAAATAACCAAAGCCACGGAACAGCTGGTAGCTTCAGGGTGTTTTGCAGGAGAACAGGCCACGGCGCAATCATATGTCGTCCTCTCCACAACTTCTGACTATCTCACCGATCTACAGAACAGGGAATCATTGCTGGAACGCGTAATTGCATTCTTCAGATTAGCACAAACGGTTAGTGGTTGTGATAGCGATCTTCCCATAATGATAGTTGCATTGTTAGGTGTGGTGCATTGTGTTTTGTGGAAGACAGTTTAATGATACCTTGGTTTTATACGCGTATAAATTTTCTTACATAGCCTCTTTGTGAAAGCTTATTTAGAAAACCGTTGGTCTCTTGCCGATTCACGTTGGAGATGGACCAGAAATAAATTATTGGTACCATAAATTGGAGGGCGGGTAGATTTCTATACAATAGTTTAAAAATATTATATAGCTTTTCTTTTAACCACCTCATAATATGTTCAACAATGTTAAAAACTATTGGTTTCTATTTTTTTTTTATAAACTGATAAAGTGGTTCACGGAACAATTGTGTCAAATTTGATGTCGCATATCTTTTGACGTATGAGTCATAGTTACATGATTTTCCTTTTTTGTTAAGGCGGATGCTTAAAAAATTCGAAACTAATGTAAAAATTCTTGGAACTCACTTACTTTTAGAGATAAAAACTAAAATACATTGATTTGTTTTTGCAAAACTTAAAGGCTTTGAAAAGGTTTTGAAAAATCGTTATATGGTCAGTTTGTAGACACATTTATTGCCTTTAATAATCCTCTTTAATTACTCCGCTAACCCAAATGGTTTTAAAGTTATAGCATTTTTAGTGACGATTCAACTAAATTTTAATATTTACAAAGCACGCTTTGAAGTTTTGACAGTCCAATAATAAAAGACCCTTTTCTGTTCATAATTAGTGTATCCTTCTTGCAATAGTGCTTACTCAAATTGTCTTCACTAAGACGCGGAATTTTATAGTATTTGAAACAACAATATTCACTAAACAAACTAATTATGAACAGAAAAGGCGCTTCTATTCTTGTCTGTCAAAAACTTCAAAGCGTACTTTATAAATATTAAAAATATTAGTATTAAAATCTTGTTGATTCGTAGGTAGCCACTTGAAATGCTATAACTTCAAAAGCAGTTGTGCTAGCCGAAATTCAAGAACATTTGTTAATAATAGAACAATAAGATAAGTATTTGTTTATTGAAGATAACCCTTTTTTTAATCGTTAATATATATAAAAATAGGAGTAGATATCTGCGGGTTGCTCAGTCAACGGATTCTGTTAACGTACCCCTAGTTTAGGTGATCAAAAGGAACTTATTTAAATACCAAAGCAGCACTTTTCTAGTTGCTATGAAGAAACCAATTGATCAAATTAATACCATGCATATTTATGTTATATGAATTTCTTATATGTTGTAACATATCAGTATCACATTTTTACTGTACTGTACATCATTTTAAACTATTTGAAAAAAATATGAACCATTAAACTAAATAATGCAGAATAAGATAAAAAATATTGATATTTTTTTAAAATCATATAGTTCATAAAGGTTACAAAAGCTATTTTTAAGCAAAATGATAATGATGAAAATGAAGGTAAAATTAGTGCGTTTTGATATATCTATATTAGTTATTTCATTATAGCTAACTCAGGTAGACTTGCTTCTCTATGAATGAAAATACATAAAAATAATGACGTATTCTAATAGAGTACACATTAGCTTTGCCACCTAATGCATAGACATTCGGTTTTATTTGTAAAAACACATCTTAACTTAAAGCACATAAAACTCACAATAAAGTACTAATCAATATGTTAAAAGTATTGCAGCTAAAATAATTATGTATTGGAAATATTTTTCAATATTTGAGTAATTCTTGCATCCTTAATATTTAATTTTAAATTAAGGTTCTAAGTCGAATCAAGTCTTCAGTACAGTAACGACAATGAAGATAAAGAAATAATTTTCCTTTTACGAGAAATGGAAATGCTCCCACAGACAATGTCAACTATCGGATTATAAAAATTTTAAATGATCCACCATCGCACAATAAGGCTTAGGTAAACGCACATTCTTGTTTATTATTGTTCTCATTATAAGTATGATGTAATGGAAGATCATTAAGATTTTTATTCCACAAATAAGAGAATTATTTCTAATTATCAAGTCATTAACTATGATTAATGACCACTTAATTTAACTAGAGACATGACTGGTCATACTGCATTATTTATTGTTATCTTTTCACCGGACTATGTTCTCTCTGTGATTATTCATGATATGCCATCTATTTCAAAACCTCCAACTAAGGATTTTAATGACTGAGTAGACACGGTATTTAATCATTGTATGCATCGTTTAAAACAAAAAATAAATCTAGTTATGTGCCATACAGAAGTACAGAAGTAGCTGCCACGGAAGTTATCACGTAATGCCACATTTATTTGGAAACCTGGAAGTTGTAGAAGAATTCAGATAACCACTTCCACTCAGTTGAGCGTCCTATTAAATTCTTTTGTCAACGTCAAAACTCTCCTTGTTTTGATTAAAATTGGTTTTTCTGATCTAACTATATGTATTCTTTTTCTGGTTTATACAATATTATTCTGTAATAGTAAGAATCCGCATGCCCTAACGTATGTAGACTCTTTTCACCTATAGAAACTCAACAAAAATAAATTGCATACCTTATTTTTTCGTTGAGTCTTCAACTCTTTCATAGTGGTTAAAATCAAACAACTTTACAGCAAAATTTCGTTGGTGGAAAAAAAATTTATCATCGTTTCAAACAAAAAATAAATCTAGTTATGTGCCATACAGAAGTACAGAAGTAGCTGCCACGGAAGTTATCACGTAATGCCACATTTATTTGGAAACCTGGAAGTTGTAGAAGAATTCAGATAACCACTTCCACTCAGTTGAGCGTCCTATTAAATTCTTTTGTCAACGTCAAAACTCTCCTTGTTTTGATTAAAATTGGTTTTTCTGATCTAACTATATGTATTCTTTTTCTGGTTTATACAATATTATTCTGTAATAGTAAGAATCCGCATGCCCTAACGTATGTAGACTCTTTTCACCTATAGAAACTCAACAAAAATAAATTGCATACCTTATTTTTTCGTTGAGTCTTCAACTCTTTCATAGTGGTTAAAATCAAACAACTTTACAGCAAAATTTCGTTGGTGGAAAAAAAATTTACCGTGAGTGCAGCATGAACAACAGTTCAGTTTGCTATTTGAACAGTTTTTGAGAGGGAAAAATTATTTTTAAAATGTATATTTTGGATATAGAGCGATTACCGATCGATTATAGACTGATAAATAACAGAAACAAAAAAAATGGGTACTTTACAAATTTGCTTGATAGCTAACGATGATACATACAGTCATAGATAATGGCAACAGATATCATATTTGTTCATTTGAAAGCTAGTAAATTCAGTATCCAATAATATGTCATAAACAAACCTTTGAGCAGTAAATTACCAAACGAGACTTTATGAACAATGACAATATTAATGTAAAATATTTCAGAACAAAATAAAATTTTCAAATTATTATCCATGCCACTTTTGGCAATAAAATAGATATACGTGAATATCGTGAAATTGCTACTACTCCTTTGTTCATTTTAAATTAGAGTAAGTGGGCCTGCATTATCTGAAATCCAATGTATAATACATACGTGAGTAATAGTGAATCAGTACATTCAGCTATCCTTAGCAGAACCTCCTAAATAGGATTTCATTAACTGCTCTCGAAAGTAGAAGGGAAGATCTTTCCATAGGAAGAGTTTCCTTCACAAATGAATGTAGCATATGTTTTTGATTTTGCTGATTGGTTATATGCTGTCAGTTTGAAATTTTAAGTTGCGTCAGATCGCTCTTTATACAAACATAAATGTCTGAAGAAATACCGTTTCAATGTTTCAATGTAAAGTAGGATTTACATTCAAAAAACAAACAACATTAATGAGCCGAAGGAAAGAATAAGAGATGAAACTAAGGCAATAACACCGGAAATGTGACGTAATGTAAGGGGTGAAAGTTTCATCCCTTACATTACGGCACACTGCCATTATGCAACCCTCATTCTGGATGAGGGTTGCATAATATTAAAATGGCAGTGTTAAGTTTAATTACTATTCAACGTAACGATTGCTCAAAATGTGCTCCTTTCATTTGTTGGCAACATCCTAATCTGTGATGGGTTTCATCAGTTTTTCATCCTCTTGAAAAACATTAAATGTGATCAATACGCTGGATTCGTCTTTCTGTCACCTTTCCAATTAGGGATCACGCGCCATAGTGTTGCATTTGAAAAAATAAAGTTGGCGGTGATTTTCACTCTCCCTGAAAGACTATATTTCGCATGTTGCTTGGAAAAGGCAGGTAAATACATTTAAACGTTGACGTGTCTAGAGAATTTTTCGAAAAATTATTCAGCTCTCTTGTAGCGAATTTATTCCTGTAAAAGTATCCACCCTGTATACATATTTCAATGTATTTCCCCGTCCTGTAAATGGATTGTATCTATTGAATGACGTACAATTCAAATAAAATAGTATTAAAAAACAACCTTTCGGCGAAGCATCTCAATTAATTTTTTAGTTCTACTAAAATATTATGAATTTCATTACCTAAGTATCATCACATTTATAACAACTAATTGGCGAGGCCTGTTCACATAGAATTTGTTTTTGTTTTCAATGGTCACAAAAAAAGTCCATCAGTCTCAAGTAGACTAAGTCGTCTACAGTTCTAGAAAAATGTTCAATTATTTTTTAATTGGTTTTACATAAGTTTCACATTGTTTTCTTGGGAACCGGTCATCAATTAAAACAATGTGAATTTGTAATTATTACAAACAGTCAAGAAGGAAGATTACTATTTTGCTTATTGAGAAAAATTTGTCTTTATCTATCTGTCTGTATGTTATATATTTAACAGAATCATTTCTTCTTCCACAAAATATAACACACCACATCGCATTTAAAAATTGCAATTCCAATTTTCCTGGCCAATATACATGTTTTTACGTTTAAATAGCGGGATAACTTAAATTGCCTAAATCTTATAATTTTGAATATATAGACCTTCAAATAAGAAGTATCCTATAAATCTCTCATGTCCACAGGTTCTTACAAAACTAGATCAGCTAGAAATCCAATTGACAGCCACAGAATTGCCGAAAACATCCCCACAACTTGCTCAACTTCATGCTCAATGCTCCAGGGCTATAGAAGAAGCCACAGCAGCTCCGATAGCAGAAGGATACGCTATATTAAGCATCGCAGGTCGGGGAATACCTGGCACGGATGGTATCAGACGCATGGTTGAGGAGCTAGAAAACAAGAAGATTGCCCTAGACGGTCTCTGCACCGCCCACAGAGAGGAGAACATAAGGATAAACACGGCTCTCAACAATTTCTTAGAGCGACAGAATGAAATATATACTTGGTTGGTAACAATCGCAGAGGCGTTCCTGCAAGGGCATCAAGACATGGGAAGTGACTTACCAATGGCTAAGGATTTCTTGGATTTGCATAACCAATTGCTTAATGATTTACAGGTGAGGCATTTAATTCTGATCCAGTTTTTATCCAAGAGACATTAAAATATTACTAAGTACTTGATAAAATAAGCGTTAAATAAAAAAATGAATGCATTTAGAGAATCAAATAAGTGCAGAAACTGATAAAGCCTAAATAAATTTAATAAACCCGGCAATTTTGTTTGTATGTTCAAATTTATTTGTGAAATTTTAATTATCTAGTTGAACAGTTGTCAGAAGCATTTATCTTATTGATTGAAAATTGAGCTGTAATTAAGAAGAAGCAAAATAGATAAAGGTACATTCAAAGATCTATTTGGCATACTAATTTAAATAAAGAATCGCGAAATAAAACTAATGATAAATATACAGGTATGAACAAGTATGTGATTGTTTATAAAAGGTGTTTTTTTAAGGATGATAGAACTTTAAACTTTAAAAAAATATTAAAGAAAATATTTTGTGATTAAAAAAGTAATATTATTTAAAAAAACAGTATATTAGATTAAACATTTAAAAATTATTTGCGGCATGTGGCCACCGCGGCTGTCCGCAAGAGAGCGTATTCTTTTGATCTAATTTTGGGTGACTTTTTCGAGCACTTCTGGTCGTATATCGTGAATAACACGAACAATGTTGGCTTCTAAGGCGTCAATTGTTGCTAGTTTATCAGCGTAAACTAATGACTTGACATAGCCCCACAGAAAATAATCTGCGGGCGTTATCTCGCAGGACCTGGGTGGATAGTTAACAAGTCCATTTCTCGAAATTAATGTGTCACCAAACCTTGTTTGTAACCAGACTTTCACGTACAGCGATAATATTCCTTTCGTTACGCACATTCCTTCGACGCATTGGTGTTTTCAAATCATGTATCCACAGTACGACGAATAAATAGCTCAGATGGATGATCATGTGGGCCTTAAAATTCACGAAGTCTTCTATGCGTTTGGCGAACCGACGAATGATTTCCAAAGTAAATTTGAGGAATTTGGTAGCGTTGTTCAAGAGTGAATCTATTCATGATGATTTGCCAAAATATACTGAAAATAAATTTTATAAACAGTGTCAGGCTAACAGTTCAGTCCGATAGTAGTTGTCATGTAAAGTTCTATCAAACCTAAAAAAACACCCTTTACAATCAATTCTATGTACCGGTCTCATCCATGCAAATCTAGCAGGACAAATTTCACTCATTTCAAACTTTTAGTTTATTATGCACGTTTTTTTACCACTACTTCAGGGCAGCTGCTGCATCAGATATATGGCCTAAGATATGCAAAATATACCAAATTTGTCCCTATAAGTAATAAAAAAATTTATAAAACTAATAACATTTCTTTGTTAAAAAAAACTTTCATCATATCAAACATCAAAATATTTATTGATTTAAAAAAAGGAAAGGCTTACACAGATAAATTTGATTTACAAGAATATAACTGAATGGATTTCGCATGACCCACTTTATAGCGGTTTTAACAATCATTCAAGTTAATGAAATAAAGATTAAAATATACCGTTGGTAAGATACTTACACACGTTGCATTTTTATTGTGGGAATTTTGCCTTGAGATATGATGATAGTGATATAATTATTATGTCTTGCTATATTTCCTATTAAATATAGGTACCTACTTGTGGCATATATTCTTGAACTAATGACAGTACTTAATAGTATATAGCAGCTGCATCCTGTTCATTTTAAAATATGAGAGACTAGAAGAAGAATAATACAATTTCACATAATTTCGTCCAATAAAAAAATACAATTTTCTTTTCAATTCTGATTAGAAAATGTGTAAAGATAATATATATTAAACATTCAAACTTACAGGGTTATCTTTATGTTATAAAAAAACCGTTCAAAGGATTTAGTGCTCATTTTTTTAAATTAAGTTACTTATTACTATAAAATGTTTTGAATAAAAGTATTTTCGTCGCTAGATTATATTTGAAATTATCATCAACGTTGTCATTTCTTGATTAATAAATAGGGCGATTTTTGATCACTTAACGGAAAATATATTTTTTCCCAGTCCGACCCTGTATTTTTTAGAACTCAGTATTGCTACGCATAGATCTTCCAATGACATACATGTGAACTCAATTTGAATGTATTTGATAAAACGAAAAAAAAATAGCTATGGCGGCTCAGAAATTTTGCAAAAATTTGAAAATCCCTATAATTATATCAATAACGCAGGGCTCCAGGGGATACATATGGGGGTGGTTTGGAATCAGTTCGATGTCCTCTATCTTCCATTATGCTATGTACAGTTACTCACGGAACACCCTGTACTATAGACAATAGCCCCGTATCTACGTACCTACTCTTCACTTAATTTATCTCATTTGAACTGAGATATTTGGAGATTCTCTTTAGAGCTGAATATTTTTTACGCATATGTATTCTTATTTTTCGTAAAATAAATTAAATCTTATTGATAAAATAAAACATTAAATAAAAAGCAAATTTATAAAAGGGATAGGGAATTGAGAAAGTATTCTATCTGCTAATTTAATAATAATAAAAATTTATTTAATAATAATACATTTTTTTGTTGCAGACTAAAGGCAACGAAATTAACACTTTGCTGTTAACACTGCCACCAATCTTAGAGTACTTAGAGGACAGTCAGAGAAAGGATGTGGATACAAAAGTCGAAAAACTTCACGATCGCTGGATGAAGCTGAAAAATTTCTTGGAAAATCGACTGGACCTTTCAAGGGTGTTTGTTAAATTCCATACGGAAGCTGACATTGTTAACAGAGAAATGGATAAACTAGAATCTCTGTTGCTGCAAAACAAAAATAATATTGATGACGATGTGATGAAAGCTCTGGAAGAGAAATTTGAAACAATAGTTCCCCTTTACCAGTCTGCGAAAAATACTGCAATTACATTTATAAATGAAGCTCAAAGGGTAAGTTAATAATGAATGTTTAGTTTTTATAGGCCGACCAAAAATAATTTTAATAATCTTCGTTATTTTAAAATATTTTCCTTTTTTATATAACTGGAATGGGACGGTTGGGGAAGAACTAAAAGTTCTGTAGCTGTTCTGTTCTGTTCGTATATTGGGACCAAGTTAGGAGTTTTCGTTCAAGGTCAAAAGACAGCGGTGTCGCGATCGAGTGACACACATATAGTGGAGATCAAACATCTTGTAGAGCATGTTTCGGGGCATATATTTGCAACTTTTTTTAGTAGGATTTTTCAGAGTACGTTATCTGCCCAATTCGAAAACATGTATTTCTGAGTACATACATCTCCATTAAAAAAATATGGCTAGACTTACCGCCCTGAAATTTTAACTACTTAGGCACAAAACCTAAGCGCTTCGAATGGTATAAACTTTTTTTTGGTAATACACCTATATATTACCAAGAAAAATAACATGAAAGTGTAGCCTAGATATTGAAAAAGCTTTTAAAAGAAAGTTTGGGTTGATATCTGTAACCGTTTTCAAATTATCGAATTTTTAAAAAGCGTTCACCTTTATCAGAGTGAAATATTACGGTGCGCTTAGGCTTAATAGCGCGAATACTGGTGCCTCTACAGATGGCTACCCCTAGAAAGAAGCGAGTTAGATAGGCGATTTCACTTCATTAATATAGATAGCGCTAGAATACCGTACTCGTTTAATGGAGTAACGTGTCATTTGATAGGACGATCGGTGTGCTTATAATTATGTTTCATATATGGTGTTATCATTTCCAATGTCTCCGATGGTTGCAGGGATTGCGAAATTTGCGATTTTTTTTTTATTTTACCAAGTCTTCATCAGAGCTCTGCAATATAACTAATACAAGCATTCAAAAACGAATTCAAAATTATTCTTTTGTATACTTAACAAATGCATGTAGTTTAAAATAATTCATAGTGCTGGTAGGTATTACTTTTAACACAACATGTTATTTATGTCTCTTACAGTTTATTTTTCATTGTGGTGTTTTTTTTAATATTTGTTGTTTTTGTTAAGTACACGAAAAGAATGTTTTTTATATATTATTTTGGAATTCGTTTAATGATTATACATTAATAATGAATTATCCATATATATTAAAACGCGTCCGTTCTGTCTCGCTCTAAATTCCGTCGCCGCATCGACAAACTTTCTAAGCTATCTCCTCCGAGCGGGGAGATAGTACCAACTGCCAAACACTTTTGATTGCCAAAATACTGAAGCGAAATGCTTTTCCAATTAAAAAATCGGTAAAAATTAATTTTTCAGGTTGACACGTAGAGTTTACATACTTAAACGTCTCAGGGTCAACTTCGAACAAATGGCGCGGTACCGCAATCGGATAGTCGTAGAATTCCAAACATCGTAATGCTGATTTCGCGAGTTCGAGTCCCGCTAGAGGCAAATTTTTTTTTACTTTCTAATTCCAATTATTTATTAGTATTAGTGTTTGCTTATTCTGTTTCATTGTCCGTAGTTGTTATTCTTTCTGCAGGTACAGTTTGGAATTAATTCGTTCATTTTGGCAGTCTGTAGAATTCATCATTTTAGCTTACAATAATAAATATCTTCTACAATATTAATTTGTTGCAACAATTATGGCAGCAATATATTTTTTAACGCCGCCGTTACACCTTTTCGAAAAATTGGGCCGCATTGATAAATTGATAAAAATGTTTACTAAAAAATGAATTCTACTTTCACCACTTAAAAAATGATGATGTTTTACCATCAAGATTAGAGTACCCTTACAATTCATCAAAATATTATTAAGAAAAATCGTTTAGTATAATTACATTATCATTCCAGATACAAAATTTCAGCTTTGTCTCTAAATTTATTATTTCATATACAACGGATTATCTCAAATTTCTTTAATATGCATTTTCTTGAAAATAATATTATTCAAGATGCTTTTGCAACCCGAAGGGTGACCCCAAGCCGCAGGCCTGGACCCCCGGTAGGGCTAGAAATGGGAACGAAAATTGCGATAGCCATTTTCTCGCATTTCTAGTTTCATTTCAAAATAAATTTTACTACGTAATTGACAAGTCGCTGGCAATTAATGTTAGTAGCTATAAATATAGCGATCTGCATAATCATAATTTTCATCTGATATAATAAAAATAAGAGCAATAACTCGGTTATGTTAGAATCATAATGTATACCTTACCTACACCTACACATATTTCACTTGTAAAATCCTATGACTTCAAAATCTTAAGGTTTCTCTATATCAAGTTTGGGATAATGGTGATATCTAAATGTTAGTATAATTTATAATAAATGTGTAGAGTCCGGATTTTGTATTGATGCTATTTCTGATATTTAATTTATATCTCACATTTGCCATTCTCCTCCCAGATTCAGGCCGGTCCAACTAAAAATAAATATGATGGACACTAAATCCCACAATTGCATGCAAATATCAAGTTCACCCATAACTATCTGGCGCAGTTTAAAAATAATAAAAGTAGCAAATTGTTTAATAATATTTTATTTTGACATAATATATCTTGGCTAAAAATCCTTCATGAATTAGGCACACACGTAAAACTTGGATAGAGATAGTATAGTATTGTATCTTTCGGAAATGATTTAAATAAATAAATTAAATATTCGCAAATCTCTAAGACATTATATTTTTTACACCATTTACATCATACGTGAATTGGATGCATTATATTGAATTTGCTATCTTTTTACATCCTACAGCTTCGATGTCACTAAAAACATGTATTTTTCTGTCTATACATCCCTAGTTTGTAATGATAATTATTATATTATTATATAGTCAAGTTCTATTAATTGGGAATAATGGCAACATTTTTTTACTACCTATTCTACGGGATAAGACATCAACTCGATTTTAAGTGGAATACTCTGCATATTTTTGTATATTTAGATAGAACGCTCTCTCACGATGTCAGTGATATATCCATTTACAATAATAACAGATATATGTCCAAAAGAGTATGCCTCAAAATCAATGTGTTGGACAAGAGCCTGCCGTCTCTATATCATAACAACGAACGTATGTTCTCTTTTTAACACATTAGGCTTATAGCATATTGCTTTGCCTGTATCTCCCTTACTATTAGAGATAAACCTATCAACCCTTATATAAATATATTCCAGAAAAAAACTATCTATCTATATATGTAAAAGTATAGGTACAAATTGTTTTGTACAGGGTGAGTCAACCATAGAGTAAAGTTCATTATCTCATTTGTTTCGAGAATTACGAAAAAACGTTAAATACAAAAGTTTTATAGAATATTAAGGTGCACAGTTTAAAATTATTTTTGAGTATACAGGGTGGTTCAAAAAAGCGTGGCGAATATAACATAAGTTTTTTTAAATGGAACACCTTATTTTTTAATTTATTTTTAGATTTTACATGAAATTCTATAACTTTTTTGTTAATAATGTCATATACCTAAACCCAATAGTTTTTCTAATATTTTAATTTTTTTAGAAAAATATTAGTTTTTACTCTTATAAGAAACTGACAGTACCGCCATTGTTTCTGAAGGTGGAATACTCAAATTTGGTACAAACGTTCTATAAGGATGACAAAAAAGGTATATATAAATAAATTTGAGTTAAATGCTACAGGGCCTTCATAATAAATTTATACATTTCGACTATTTTAACTTCAAAAATTTCAATTTTTTTAAATGGCACACCCTGTATATTATTATTTTTTTCTGATAGATTTTATAAAGCCTTCAACTTTTATTGAGTATGTCATATACCTAGTTTTCATAATTTGCGAGTTATTTTGATTTTATTCATTTTTACACTTGTTTTTATTACACTAACGGATTCATTAGGTGGCCCCCTCGATCATGTGACTTAACACCTTCAGATTTCTTTTTGTTAGACCACTTTAAAGATCGTGTTTATGTGAATTCCCCTACAACACCAGAAGATATCGAAAATAGGATACGAGATACCTGGAGGACAATAAACATCCTTTATGCTATGGAACCTGCAAGAAAATATAGTAACAAGACTAAACATGTGTATCTAAGTAGACGGGCATATTTTTTATCATTGATTACTCCATAATAATTAAAAGTAAGGTAGTTAGTAGGGAAATTATTATTATTTATATTAGTTTATGTTTCCACAATAGCGTAGGTAAGTGTAAAAAAGAATAAAATCAAAATAACTCGCAAATTATGAAAACTAGGTATATGACATAGTCAATAAAAGTTGAAGGCTTTTGTAAAATCTATCAGAAAAAATAATAATATACAGGGTGTGCCATTTAAAAAAATTGAAATTTTTTAAGTTAAAATAGTCGAAATGTGTAAATTTATTTTGAAGGCCCTGTAGCAGTCAACTAAAATTTATTTACATATACCTTTTTTGTCATCATTATAGAACGTTTGTACCAAATTTGAGTATTCCACCTTTAGAAACAATGGCGGTACTGTCAGTTTCTTATAAGAGTAAAAACTAATATTTGTTACGGTTGGAATTGTCATTCAACTTGTAGCAGAGATTTATACTTCAGTGTGCATCAATAATACCGTTTTACTTATTTGGCTCACTGTGTAAATTCAATTTAGTTAACTTCAATCCTTTGTCTCAATTACCTTGTATACCTTACTGTTTAGATATCTGCATTGTTCATTTATCATCATTAACAGAGGACTAGTCATCTCCTTCTATCAGTGAGAATGTGTAGTAGTTGAGCGATTTGGAGTTACTCATTATTCCTCCTCATTGCACCTCTTCACCCTTACGTCGAAACAGATCACTAGTTATCTTGTCAATTTTTTTAAAAAAGCTATCGGCTGATAACATATTATTCTTGTGTTTCCTTTGTATTCGTAGAAATGTGTGGCTGAACAATATTCGGAGTTACTCCTTATTACTCCGTGTTGCTCTAATTCGCACATAGATCATTGTACATCATGTACATGTCATTCTGTTTATTTTATGAACTCAGTGTCGCAGGCGAGTCTGCGCATAAAATTTTAAAAATCCATGCTCTAGCAAACGGCTAAAAATATCGATCTCTTTTCTCGTGGGTCGTCGAACGATACAGACGCTTTCAAGTAAATTGCAAATTGGTTCGGAATTATTGGTATTATAGTTAATACAAGTAGTCTACAATGGATAGATGTGGGATTGTTTCTAAACCAATAGTATAAAATACTTATGTATTTTTGTAAACAGCGTAAGCTGGATTATTATGCATTTTCTTTTTTGAACTCCACATGGCGTTGGTTTTAAAGCCCTGTATAATGGGTAAGATAAAATATTATATATTAAGTACTCTAGGCATTTATTAATTATTGTAATTAAAATTTTAGGCTTTTTATGAAAGGGTTGACTATGCTTGTTTTTTAAAGCAGTCGCCTAGCTCCTGTTTTTTTTATGGAGTGAATTTTTTTTCTTCCTGGAATGGAAAGTACCTAGTTTTATTATGGTATTTTTTTTTGGTTCGATGTATCAATAACCACGAATCGAAACTTTGAGGTCTCATAAGCTTAATTTTTCCATTGGTTCACCGTAGTTAGACATGGTAGAATTTTTGTTGAAGTAAATTGTTCCCTTACTAAGTGGAAATAAAATACTGGTCATATAATGTTTCACCTTACTGAATAGAAGTTTATTACAAGACTGAAGCTATCGACAAGAGTGATGTAAGAACATAGTGTTCCTGTAGATCTTCGAATCACAGATAAGTTATTTTTTTAATCTCATGGTATGATATTGCCCTATGGTTATAGTAAACTAATTTTTAATAATCTTTCAAAATATTACCCTTGTATTAAAAATAAAAGTAGTAATCATCTTTCAACATGTTATGCTTGTACTATATTATATTATTGTTTTTTGTATAGAGTAGCAAGACACTACTTACTCACATAACCTCACTCAGTCACTGAGATATCGAAGCATTCTCGTAAGAATTTACAGTAGGTGTAAGCGTGTAGAGCTATTACCTTGACTGAGGGTGGTGATGAGAGAAAGACAGTTATCTTAAAGTTTAAGAGTTGATTGTATATATTAATGAGTATTCGACGTTACTAAGTAACTTAATAATAAAATTATGAGATCCCAGTCTAGAGTATTACTTGTAACTTGGTAAAGTATTATAACTGTGTTATACCCTTATTTCATCTCTAACTACTGTAATTAATATCCTAGGTACCTGTAGCTGTGTGGTAAAAAAGGCACCAATCATTGAGATTGGATAAGTAACTCACACTCTGAGAAGTCCTTGCTCGAACACTAGTCAAAACCTAACAGTGGGAAAAACCCACGTATCATTATTGGCGCCCAACTAACTAACTACCCAGCCAGAGAACTACATTACAACTTGACGACAGCTGCAGTCTCCGACAACCTTTGGAACAGGATTGGTAAAATAGGTATATATTTATTTCTTGTAAAGTTTTGTTGCATAACACTTACATATTCTTTTCTTAAAAGTTACATACCTACTTTAATTAGTATTGAAAGATATACGTCCCATTTTTGCAACTGTAGTGCTTGTATAATTCAGAGGTAACTAAAGAGATTGAGGTTATCACGACAAATTTACAAAATTGTGTCTTTCTTTTATTTTCTTGCATTTAATAACTTATAAATCATTTTTCTAAACAAAATGTCAAAACTAGATCCTAGTAAATTGCTCAAAGAAGAGCTTGAGTATGAAATATCAATTAGAGGGGTTAAACCGGAAGGTAATATAAAAGAATTGATAAAACTTTTTAGAGAGCTTTTAAATTTAGAAAGTGAAGGTCATAGCTTTAAAACTGAAATACATTTTGATCCTGATAATGAATTAAAAATTTGTGAGGAAAAATTAAATGAAATCGTAAATTTATTAACCGAAGAATTTACTACTTCTTTCATTAGAAAAGTGAAAACCAAGTTAACACATGTTTTAAATAGAATCGAAAGGATTGAACCTGGAGATGAGGTTAAACTCGAGTTAAAAAGCAAATTATTAACATTAGCTTTGAAAAATTTATCAGAATTTAATAGCAAGCAGGAAATTTTTCAAAAGAAAACTGAAGAGGGTACAGTACCTGTCGATTTAGCTTTTGAACAAAGTCTTTTAAATCAAGGAGCAAGTAGTTCAACTCCAAAATCAAACACACCTATTAGTAATACTTCCATAAGTAATGTCACTCAAATAACTAATACAGGACCAATAGATCCAAAATTAAAAATTGCTTCATGGGGGTTAACTTTTTCTGGTCAATCCGATTCCTTAAGTTTAAATGCATTTTTTGAACGTGTTGATGAAATTTGTCAAGCAAGAAACGTATCAAAAGAACAGTTATTTAAAAGTGCTGCTGAATTATTTGAAGGTCAGGCTAGAGTATATTACAGACAAATAAAGAAACAAGCTCAGAATTGGGATTCACTGTGTGATTTTTTTAGAGAAGAATTTTTTAGGGATGGAAATAAAAAGATTTGGGAACAAATTAAATCTAGAACTCAGGGTAATAATGAATCTATAGCTATTTATGTTGCATATATGCTAAATTTATTTGACAGATTATCTATACCTGTTGTTGAAAGTATTAAATTAGAAATTATTCGTGAAAGGTTACGTCCAGAATATCAAACTAGGTTAGATCTTATTGATGAAATTAGTTCTCTCGATCATTTAATTAGATTAGGTAGAAGAATAGAGGATACCAATAGGAACATCGCTAGTTTTGTACCTCCTTCTTCTAAGAAAAATGTTATTGAAGGGGATTTACAGTACCAGGATGAAAAACCTAATAAAAAGAGGTTAGATAATATTGAACTTGATAAACAAGTAACATTTGAGAATATTGATGCAAAAAATATATCAGTTTCTAAACAAAGTAAACCTAGCACCAGTCGTAGAACTTCAAGAAGTAATAGTAGGGACTCAATATTAAGTAATAATTCAAGGGAAGATTCGGTGGTTAGATATAGAGATAATAGTAGGGAGAAATTTAGTAATAAAAATAATTTCGATAGGGTTAATAGGGATTTTTCTTTAGACAGAGTAAATGTAAATAGAGATAGGGGTATTAATAGAAATAGGAATGATAGGAGTGGAGATAGATATTTCAACACAAATTTTAGAGAAAATTATTTTAGGAATAGAGATGTAAATAGAGGTTCGGACAGATATAAATACAATTCTAGAGATAGGAATTTTAGAGATAATAGTAGAAATAGGTTTTCTACAAATTACAACAGTAATAGCTATTCTAGAAATAATAGTAGAGATAGGTTTAGCAATAATGGAAGAAATAGTAGATTTGAAACGTTTTATTCTGGTACAGGGAATAGTAATAATAATAATTCAAATATTAAATGTTTTAAATGTAATGGATTAAATCACATGGCCAAAAATTGTATGGCAAAGAAGTGTTATACTTGTGGGTTATCAGGATATACACGTTTTAATTGCATTAGATGTAAAAATCAGGGAAATGCTCGCAGAGACCAAGTGTAGACCGAGCTTTGGTTTCTAGAGAGGTATCGGTCCAGAATAATATAAATGTTGATGTAAATAATAGTATTGATAAGGGTATTGGATTTTATTGTACAGATTTAGAGTTAGAAAATTTTAATAAAAGTAGTATGCCTATATTACAATACGTTTTTGAACAAGCCAATGAGGGTGAATGTCCTTATGTATCGGTTTCTATTTATGGTCGTGAAATAAAAGGGTTATTAGATTCTGGCGCAAACAAAATATTTATTAATGGAAAACTTTCAAATGTATTGAGTAATCTTGGAGTTAAATTACATAATTTAGATAATGTTAATTGCACTGTGGCCAATAATGAAGAATTGAACTGCATAGGGTATATGGAAGTCCCAATTGCCTTAAAAACCAAAATTTTCATTTTTTCAATTTATGTTGTACCAGAATTACGTCATGATTTAATTTTGGGAACTATATTTTGGATTAAAATGAATTTAATTCCTGACTTGCGTAAAGGTGAATGGTATTTTGGTAATAGAGTTAATAACTTTGAAATTAGTTCTATACAAACCGCGGATGACTTAACACTTAGCCAAAGGACAGATTTAAAATCAATAATAAATGGATATTTTGATTCTATAAAGGCAGTTAAAATAGGTTGTACTTCAATAACTGAACATGTTATCAAAACAGATAGTCCACCAATTAAAAGTAGATATTATCCAGTTAGTCCTTTTATGCAGAAAAAAATTGATGATGAGGTAACAAAAATGTTAGAGTTGGGAGTTATTGAAAAAAGTAATAGCGGATGGAGTTCTCCTATCCTTATGGTTCCTAAGAAGGACAACACATATCGTTTTTGTGTTGATTATAGAAAATTAAATTCCGTAACTGAAAAATGGGCTTATCCTTTACCAATAATGAGTTCTATTCTTGATAAATTGGGTAATGCAAAATACCTTTCAACTTTAGACATTCAAAGTGCATACTGGCAGATACAGATGTCAGAGGACAGTAAACAGTATACTGCATTTACGATACCTGGTAGAGGTTTATTTCAATTTGTTCGAATGCCTTTTGGGTTATCTAACGCCCCAGCTACTTTCCAGAGTTTGGTAGATAAATTGTTTGGACCAGAACTAGAACCTTATGTATTCAAGTACCTAGACGATATCGTAGTAGTAACTCCAGATTTTGAATCACATTTAAAAGTATTGGAAGAGGTTTTAAAACGCCTGAAAGATGCCAACTTAACTTTAAACAAAGACAAATGTAGGTTTTGCCGTGATGAACTCAAATTTCTTGGTTATGTCATAAATAGAGAAGGGTTAAATACTGACCCAGACAAAGTTAGTAGTATCGTTAATTTGCCTAGACCAAAGACACCAAAGGATGTTCGCAGATTTTCTGGTATGGTTTCATGGTATAGAAAATTTATACCAAATTTGTCTAGTATAATCGAACCACTTACAAATTTAACTCGGAAAAAATGTAAATTTATTTGGACTCCTGAATGTGAAAAAGCGTTTATAGAAATTAAAAATTTACTTATTAGTGCGCCAATACTTTCTTGTCCTAATTTTAATTATGAATTTATATTACAATGTGATGCAAGTTCACAAGGTATCGCAGCAGTTTTAAGTCAAGTCTATGATGGTAAAGAACATGTTATATGTTATTTATCTAGGTCATTATCGCAAAGTGAGGTTAAATTCACCGTGACGGAGTTAGAGCTATTGAGCGTGCTCAATGGTTTAGAGAAAACACGTTGTTACATCGAAGGCACTCATGTCACTATTATCACTGATCATCATAGTTTGATATGGCTTAATAACTTAAAAAATCCACAAGGTCGTCTTGGACGATGGGCCCTACGCTTACAACAATTTGATTATACAATAATACATAGACCCGGAAAATATCATGTAGTACCAGATTATTTATCTAGAGCAATTCCGGAGGTTTCTGAACTTGATTTGAGGTCTGAGGATCTAGACAAATGGTATAAAAACATGATTGAAAAAGTACAATCAAACCCTCTGAAATTTCCTAACTTTCGTATATCAAATGATTTTGAGTTATATAAGCACATAGGTGGGGATTTCTCTGACATAGCTAGTTGGAAATTAGTCATTCCTAAAAGTAAACGTAGCGAAATTTTAAAAACATTTCATGATAAACCTGTTACTGGCGGACACTTTGGTATATTTAAAACTTATCATCGTATTTTAGCAAAATATTTTTGGCCTGGCATGAAATCTGACATATCCAGATACGTTAATAAGTGTAAAATTTGTTGTGAACAAAAGCCTGAACAAAAACGTAAGGCAGGTCAAATGGGCAGTAAGCCTAATGTTGAAAGATGCTGGCAATATATAGCTACAGATTTAATAGGACCTTTACCACGCAGTTCGAAAGGTAATCAATATATTTTAGTAGTTTGTGATTATTTTAGCAAATTTACACTCATGTTTCCATTACGTAAAGCCACAGCATCTAGTATAGTTAAAATAATTGAAGAGCAAGTTTTCATGTTATTCGGAGTAGCTGAGTACTGTAAATGTGACAATGGTGTTCAGTATAAAAGCCGCGATTTTAAGAAATTAATGAAGGAATATAATGTCAAAATATTATATAATCCATTATATCATCCAGAACCAAATTTCAGTGAGCGCAGTAACAAAGTAATAAAGACTATGATATCTAGCTATGTGGGTGAAAACCACAAGAAGTGGGACCAATATCTTAGTCACTTGGGATGTGCATATAGAACAGCTAAACATGAAGTAACAGAAAAATCACCATTTTGTATAAATTTTGGTTACGAAATGATAGTGAATGGTAATGAATACAAAGAGTTAAGAGACAAAACTAATTGTGTTAATAAAGATAATGTTGATTCTGGCAATACGCTTGAACCAAGATTAAATAAATTAAACGATCTTAGAAATTTTGTAAAACAAAGGCTGAAGGCAGCACATATAAAAACAAAACATGACTATGATTTAAGACACAGACCTGTACATTATAGGGAAGGGGATTTTGTCTGGAAAAAAGAATATAATCAATCAGATGCTGCTAAGAGTTATGCAGCAAAACTAGGGAAAAAATATACAGGTCCATTTAGGATCAAAACAAAATTAGGTATAAATGTTTATGAGTTAGAAGACAAAAATGGCATTTCAAAAGGTTGTTGGCATTGTAAGGATTTAAAACCTGATAAAACTAATGTTCAGTAAGTACGATACATATGACCAGTAATAAACACATTCTTGAATGTATAAATTATCATTATATAACTATTTTCAGTAATTTGTTGTCAGCAGGTGAACTGTTTTTTTCTATCTTTTGGATGTATAATCTCCAGAGAAAAAAAAAATCTTCAATTTTTTTTTTCATGAGAAAGGGGGGGTAAATGTTACGGTTGGAATTGTCATTCAACTTGTAGCAGAGATTTATACTTCAGTGTGCATCAATAATACCGTTTTACTTATTTGGCTCACTGTGTAAATTCAATTTAGTTAACTTCAATCCTTTGTCTCAATTACCTTGTATACCTTACTGTTTAGATATCTGCATTGTTCATTTATCATCATTAACAGAGGACTAGTCATCTCCTTCTATCAGTGAGAATGTGTAGTAGTTGAGCGATTTGGAGTTACTCATTATTCCTCCTCATTGCACCTCTTCACCCTTACGTCGAAACAGATCACTAGTTATCTTGTCAATTTTTTTAAAAAAGCTATCGGCTGATAACATATTATTCTTGTGTTTCCTTTGTATTCGTAGAAATGTGTGGCTGAACAATATTCGGAGTTACTCCTTATTACTCCGTGTTGCTCTAATTCGCACATAGATCATTGTACATCATGTACATGTCATTCTGTTTATTTTATGAACTCAGTGTCGCAGGCGAGTCTGCGCATAAAATTTTAAAAATCCATGCTCTAGCAAACGGCTAAAAATATCGATCTCTTTTCTCGTGGGTCGTCGAACGATACAGACGCTTTCAAGTAAATTGCAAATTGGTTCGGAATTATTGGTATTATAGTTAATACAAGTAGTCTACAATGGATAGATGTGGGATTGTTTCTAAACCAATAGTATAAAATACTTATGTATTTTTGTAAACAGCGTAAGCTGGATTATTATGCATTTTCTTTTTTGAACTCCACATGGCGTTGGTTTTAAAGCCCTGTATAATGGGTAAGATAAAATATTATATATTAAGTACTCTAGGCATTTATTAATTATTGTAATTAAAATTTTAGGCTTTTTATGAAAGGGTTGACTATGCTTGTTTTTTAAAGCAGTCGCCTAGCTCCTGTTTTTTTTATGGAGTGAATTTTTTTTCTTCCTGGAATGGAAAGTACCTAGTTTTATTATGGTATTTTTTTTTGGTTCGATGTATCAATAACCACGAATCGAAACTTTGAGGTCTCATAAGCTTAATTTTTCCATTGGTTCACCGTAGTTAGACATGGTAGAATTTTTGTTGAAGTAAATTGTTCCCTTACTAAGTGGAAATAAAATACTGGTCATATAATGTTTCACCTTACTGAATAGAAGTTTATTACAAGACTGAAGCTATCGACAAGAGTGATGTAAGAACATAGTGTTCCTGTAGATCTTCGAATCACAGATAAGTTATTTTTTTAATCTCATGGTATGATATTGCCCTATGGTTATAGTAAACTAATTTTTAATAATCTTTCAAAATATTACCCTTGTATTAAAAATAAAAGTAGTAATCATCTTTCAACATGTTATGCTTGTACTATATTATATTATTGTTTTTTGTATAGAGTAGCAAGACACTACTTACTCACATAACCTCACTCAGTCACTGAGATATCGAAGCATTCTCGTAAGAATTTACAGTAGGTGTAAGCGTGTAGAGCTATTACCTTGACTGAGGGTGGTGATGAGAGAAAGACAGTTATCTTAAAGTTTAAGAGTTGATTGTATATATTAATGAGTATTCGACGTTACTAAGTAACTTAATAATAAAATTATGAGATCCCAGTCTAGAGTATTACTTGTAACTTGGTAAAGTATTATAACTGTGTTATACCCTTATTTCATCTCTAACTACTGTAATTAATATCCTAGGTACCTGTAGCTGTGTGGTAAAAAAGGCACCAATCATTGAGATTGGATAAGTAACTCACACTCTGAGAAGTCCTTGCTCGAACACTAGTCAAAACCTAACAGTGGGAAAAACCCACGTATCATATTTTTCTAAAAAAATTAAAATATTAGAAAAACTACTGGGTTTAGGTATATGACATTATTAACAAAAAAGTTATAGAATTTCATGTAAAATCTAAAAATAAATTAAAAAATAGGGTGTTCCATTTAAAAAACTTATGTTATATTCGCTACGCTTTTTTGAACCACCCTGTATACTCAAAAATAATTTTAAACTGTGCACCTTAATATTCTATAAAACTTTTGTATTTAACGTTTTTTCGTAATTCTCGAAACAAATGAGATAATGAACTTTACTCTATGGTTGACTCACCCTGTACAGGTACATACTGAATGTCAACGTGAAAGGTTACCTGATATTAGATTTTGAGCATTTAAGATGCTTTATATTATTGTCAATATCTATATATTTTTTTTTAATCTGTCACGTTATCCACTAAACTTCAAAAGTTGTACATTTTGCTAATTTATGGTTGTTTTATCTTGAGAAGATAAAAACTGTTTCAATTTGTAAAGCATGCGGGTAGAAAAAATTTTGTGTTTGGAAAAATCTTGTCAGTTTTTGTTGATAATTTCGTGTACAGATTCTGTGAATTCACTGAGCGCAAGCCACTATAATATAAATAAGCATCGTGGACATTTCCTAATCGGCCAATAATCCAAGCTATAACATTAGGCATAGATAGAACTCAATAAATTGTTAGTAGTGGTAAGAAACAACACCGTAATATTCTCTGCAAATGTTATTTTCTCCTAAAACAGAACAATTTATCGATTTCTAGCAAATATAACTTATTTATACAACAATTGTCTGTAGATACCAAAAGTGTTACCAGAATTATGACACAAGTACAACACATTAAAACAACAATAACAACAACAACAAAAAAACAATTACAGTGCAGTGGAAAAAGTAGCGATGAAGCATATCTATTTCCCATCCGTATCTTCCCCACTGACTTACCTACCACTATATAAAAATGTTGCATAAAGCTTAAATATTACCACCATACCAGATTTGAATCAAACCGTTCCAAGAACATAGGCATCGCTGATATAGGAGGTAAATAATATAATTTCCATTATAGCCCAATACGACCCAATGCAGATTACTCGTTTAGCGAGAACTTTACTTTACTCGCATATTGGCTATGTCCCAAAACAATAATGAAAAATATAATTGGGATACTAAAATGAGACAATAATTTGGAATATTGAGCGCAAAACTATCTAGTCTTGTCTGATTTCAAAGAGGGTTTATAAATACATACATGCGGGACATGTTCAACGCCATTAACGTTCTATGGAAGAATACCAAATTAAGATCTTTAATTTCTATGACTACCGTTACCTATTTACAACAATCAAAGCTACTTTTTTATGTTGTTCATACTCTTATAAGTTTTGTTACATAAATAAAATTCTCTTAAGTTTAAACTGAAAGAAATTTCTAATCAAATTTGTACTGATTTGTACTCCATGTAATGTACCTAATTTAGAAAAACTCTATAAATCTTCACCAATTAATGGTTTAATGCTATTTATACATACGACAGCTTAGGTTGATATTATATTATTATATTAAACAGTTATCATTTTGTGATTATTACATTACAGCTTATTTATTTTTTATTTTATTGTGTTTTTATATTATTAATTTAATGTTAGTAGTGGTGAGAAACACACCGTGGTGCCCTCTTTGGGTCTTTGCTACTATCTGCCTGACAATTATTGTCCAATTGACAGACAGATAACCAGGGGGTATTCACTTAATGAAAAATGCCCTTTTTTCTTATCCCCCCTTTTTGTAGTTCGCGGATCCTATCACCTGCAGCGCTGTTAGCACTTGGTATCCTTTTCTATGGGAGGCATCATTGAATGAGAATGAAATGAATTATGTTTTGAAAATAAAAATCATAACCTGTTAGTTTTGCATAAACTGTTGCTTTTTGTTAGTTATTGTTAATAAATCATCTAATAATTGAACTAAATTTCAGTTATATTCACCATTAAGTATACCTACTTATGTACATATTCAATTAATTATAAAAAAAACTGCTGCTTGCTTGTTCTGCTATATCTATCCACAGGTTCATACTTTTTATTATATAGTATAGACGTTCAAAATGTTGACACAGGCAATTTGCAGAACCGATCTCTGCTCTGTGCCTAGAAAAAATAAAAAGTTATTGAATATGTGATATTCAGTTCTCGGAGGATCAGAAATTTCAAGCAGACCGTAATAAGACCAATTTGAAAAAGCACGCCGTGCCATATTTAGGTTGAGGACACTGGTTGTGAAAGGCGTTCAAAGTTTGCAGATCATGGTCTTTATGACAGGGGGAATTAGCCAAAAATGGAAGCAGCCAGTATGCTATTACTTTTCGGAGGGTGGTATGAGCACACCAGAACTCATGCGGGTAGTAAAAGAAGTAAATGAAGCTCTACAGGAAATTGGATTGAAAGCAGTGGCCACGCAGTGAGTTTGATTAATATAGTTACATTCTTAATAAGGTAACATTTATTTTTGTAGATATGTGACCAACTTTCAACGAATACTGCGGTTATAAATTATTTAAAGAAAGACTAAGACCAATGAGGAATTCAGTGCAAGAAATTAAGAAAATGGTATGGATTCTGCGTGGGTGGAGAGGAAATCATCCTACTATATGTACTGTATGTATGATGCCCCTCATCTAGTTAAATGTCTCCGTAATAATATACTCAAGGGAAATGTTAAATCCACTCGGCAAAATAATGAGCAGGTAGTTGCTCAAACATATAAAGTTATTTATAACATCTGTTAATAAATAAAATATTCATTTTGTTAGAGATAGCCTCTTGGAATTATATTTTTGTCATACTTAAATTTATATACGTGCCATTAAATTTTAAGTGTTATCATTGTCTTAACGAATTAACAAGACATACAACTGGGTTATAATAGATTTTTCATGTGGGTGAATATCGGAAAGATGAATATCAATAGTTATAAATTCTACCCTCAAAAGATAGTATCTGAAATAGTTTCATGGTAGAAAGTTAGATACAAATTAATTAGTAATGGTAAAAAAACAAGCCACGAAAATATCAATTGCATCTGGTTGTGTGTGTCGTTAATTGATTCATTAACTGAAAATTGCTATATTATAATTTTTAACATAGCTTAAAACACTTCTTATCCAACCATAGATCATGATTTAACATGAATCATAACTATAATGATTTAAATAAATTTTATATTTTCTTACTATACTCTTATTTAATTTCCTTAAATTTTTATATCTTATAGCGATATTGTTATGGTATATATTATAAAATTTGAAATATATTTAATTGTTCTCCTATGTTTTACAGATTCATCATAATTTGAAGAAAATAAGTTAATATTTGGTCGGATAAGTTAACAATTTCGATTTTTATATATCACGCATATAAAATTCAAACTTTATTCAACTGTTCTACTTATTTTGTTCAAATGAATTTCCATTACAAATAGCAATCAAGTGTCCAGCTATTTGTAATGGAAATTCATTTGAACAAAATAAGTAGAACATTTGAATAAAGTTTGAATTTTATATGCGTGATATATAAAAATCGAAATTGTTAACTTATCCGACCAAATATTCACTTATTTTCTTCAAATTATGATGAATCTGTAAAACATAAGGAGAACAATTAAATATATTTCAAATTTTATATATACCATAACAATATTGCTATTATTCCTACAAAATTGACCGATAAACCAGCTTTGGTAGTGCAACCGCGAAAAATTGCCTAACACACTTAAAACTCTCTGCTCTACAAAAATTGACATAAGCGCCGCAAGTGATAGGATCCAGGTACTATTTCAGGAAAAAGTGGTGGGGGAGTCAGAATTACCAATCTATTTCAGTATATATATATTTTATCTATGCAGATAACGCCCTGCATTTCCGCAGGTGCCATTACAGCAGTGGTTTCTATTGGCGACTCAAATTACCGATGAGCGCGCTGCAAATTGTAAACAAATATGAAGGAAGACGAGTAAAAATTTTGCATTTCATATCACATCATCCATCAATTTAGCATTCAACTGCCATACATATAGTGACTTCATGTGCTAGTTAGTTTAAAATAAAGGATAAAAAGAGTGGTGAAAGCAGTCAAACGTCCCATAAGTGGTTCATTGCTAATTATATGAACTTTTTGGGCTGAAACAGGTACCCTAGTTTTTGTTTACTTACATTTTGGGCTAAAATAAGTGTGACAAACTGTATGGTGATACCATATTAGTGCTAGTTTTTTGTTAAATAATGTGTAAATTAAAGTATATTCTGTTTTTATAAGACTAATAATAGAAAAGTATAGACAAACTGCAACAAAGTGGTTATGTTGTCTAATTAAACATGTTCTCTGTTATTAAATTGTTACATGCCTTTTGGAGAAATGAGTGAGAAACAAACAGTTTCTTATACTAGGGCCAAACTTCTACCTATCTTCTATCTTAAACACTTCTATTGACATATTTTGTGGAATGACACCCATAAACACGGCAGTTTGTGTTGTGCTGATTTCTTTTGAATGCTATTTTAAAATGTAAAAATAAAGATGTACAAATACTAACCACGTCGGTTTTAACTTTGTAATACCAAAAAATCACAAGCACCACTAAATTATTAAGTTGAACAAACCCAAATACGTGTTATTTATCATTATATCAGCAGTAAGCCTCCAAAAATTATCTTTTAAGTAGGTTCAAATATTTTCCCGCAGAGGGCGCATTCATTTTTGGAATCGCCAATTGTCTTTAAGAAAGACAATCCTTATTATTATCTGTCTGTCAATTTGACAATAATCAGTCAGGCAGATAGTAGCAAATACTCAAAGGGGGTACTACGGTGTGTTTCTCGCCACTACCAACATTCACGATGTCCATTAGGCAATCACGTCGCAACATCGTTCATCGAGTCCGCGCCAATATTCTTGGCTGTGAACGTGACCTTGTATGATTCGGGGTCGAGTGGGACTATCACTCTTTGCCCTCCTCATCTCTGTAGGCCTGGACGGCCTCGTAGAGGTGGACCCGCCCATCCCTCACCAACCCCGATCACAAGAGTGATAGGTGTGGGCGATTTGTGGGATCTCCTCCTGTCCTGGCTCTACCCTGCCGGCCGGGTAGGATCTTCTGGCGCTCTTCTGTCTTGATGTTCTTTCTTCGCCAGCATGTTAACCCCCGGGGGTGGTCTGTCATGGGCGGGGGCGGCAATTGCTGCTCCCGCCCTGGGATTGTGGTTAGGTGGGGTCGGGATTGGCATTGTAGCCTACGGATGCACCTCTAAGAGGGACCAAATGGCCCATTTGGGTGTCGGGGAGGGAAGTGGATATCGAAATGTACCCGCGACCGCAGTCGGCGGCCGCGACTTCGAGGGAGGTCTGTGGGTCGTCTATGTCTCTTCGTAGTCTCCTACTCTTGCTCCAGGTGGAATCTGAAAATGTTACTTTATACCTTATCCTGGGTCCAAGAGTTGGAGCCTTGGCCGCTTGTACTTAGCTGCCACGTCGGGTGCGTAATCCACGGCTCTCCGGATTAGTGGGTTGCTATGCGTCTCGGCCTGTGCAAAGGCTTCCTCAGCTCGTCTTCTGAGAACCTCCAGGACTGGGACGTACTCTAAGTCCCGGTATAGGTCGGCGTTGCGCAGGTAATAAGGGGCGCCCGTAGCGACCCTCAGGGCGATGTTTTCCACGGCCTCCAGTTTTCGAATGTGCGTCTTAGCCGCGTAGGCCCACGCGGTCGCCGCGTATGTCATCTGGGGTTGAATGACGGTCTTGATTAGGGTTTTCTTGTTTTTCAGGCTGAGCCCGCTGGTGGAGCAGAGCATGGGATACAGCATCCCCCTGACCTGTCGTGCCTTTTTCACGACGTTCTCGATATGGGTTTTCCACGTGAGCCCTCTGTCCAGGGTTACCCCTAGATATCTGGCTGTGTCTCTCCATCCGATATTTTCCCCGTGCATGATGACATGTCCTTGCGGCTTTTGACCATAATAAGAATAGCGTTAGATTTGTCCGGGTTAATAGCCACCTTCCATCTGTTGCACCAGTTCTCAAGAAGGAGCACTGCCTCTTGGAGGTACCTCGTAACCATCCTGGCCTGTAAAGACCGTGCAATGATGGCCGTATCATCTGCGTACAGAGCTACCGAGGTACGGTGCGTCCTAGGCAAGTCCGACGTGAAAATGTTGAACAGCTGGGGTGACAGGACAGTGCCCTGGGGTACTCCTGCTTCCATGGGGCGGATGGTTGAGAGTTCTCCATCTACCCTCGTCCTCAGTTGCCTCCCGCGTAGGTACGAGCTGACCAGTTTTACCATTGCTACAGGGTAGCCTGCGTCGATCATCTTGACCAGCAGGCCGTCGTGCCATACCTTGTCGAAGGCCTTGGCCACGTCTAGGAGGACAGCGCCAGTGACGAGTCTGTTGTTGAACCCCTCGGTGATATGTTCCACCAGCCTCAGAATTTGAAGTTCCGCAGAATGTCCTTCTCTGTAAGCGAACTGCTCATCCGGGATAGCGTGCAATTCCTCGGTGATCTCCAGCAGTCGCTCCTTTATTACCCTTTCCACCACTTTGCTCGCCGCTGGTAGTAGGCTGATCGGTCGGTAGCTAGAAGGGAGAGTTAGATTCTTACCTGGTTTGGGTATCAATACCACGTGCGCAGTTTTCCATCTACTAGGGAAAAAGCGGAACCTCAGAATTGCATTCGTGATATTCACTAGTGCTGCTACTCCCTTGCGAGGTAGCTTCCGAAGAACCAGGTTCCCTATCTCGTCGCATCCCGGTGCTTTTCGGATTTTCAGTCTTCTTAGGATGGTTTTCACCTCCTCTGGGTCGGTCGGGCGGAACTGCGTATCGTCTGGCATTCGCCCTATCCGTCGAGCTCGTCTACTCACCTCGTCTGTGAATTCCTCGTCCTCGTCCGGCAAATTGTTGCGGCTTTGACTCTTCGGTTAAGCTGGTTTAATGCCAGCTTGTCCTGCGGGAGTCTCGTCCGCTGAGCGTGTTTCTTGGCTCTGCGTCTGTCCCCTATCAGCTCCATAACCTGTAAAGGAAGTTCACCCGTAGGATTAAGTGCATATCTTACCTGTCTCTCCGTAGTGCTGGCCTCCAGAGCTGCGTGGATATCATTCTCAAGGCTCACGACGGTGGCTTCGATATCCTTCTCCGTGTCGATGACACGAAAGGGTACGCAGATCCTCTACATCTCTGCTCGGAACTGCTCCCAGTCTGTGCGCCTCTTAGTGAAGGTGGTCTCGGTGGGCTGATGTCCACCCAGGCGTAGGAGGATGGGGCTGTGATCTGTAGATCCCTCGTGCAATGTCTCTACTTCAGCCACCATAGGTATTGCCTTGAGTAAAGCGATATCCAGCACATCTGGTACTCCCGCGTGTCCGTGGTGTGTAGGTTCCTCCGGTCCCCATGCTGCCACTTCGCCATTCGCCTCCAAATAGCCCAGTAGGACCCGTCCTCTGGCGTTGGTTGTACCGCTGTTCCACATCGGGGACTTGGCATTGAAGTCGCCTATTGCCACCACTTGGGGGTTGACCGCTAGGGCCGCCTCTAGCTCCTGCGCCAGGAGCGGGAGATTTGGTGGTTGGTAACAGGTTACTACCGCTATTTCACCATTCCTTTCAGTCCGGATCACGATAGCGGCGGCTTCCATGTTGTCCATCTGCGGCGTTGTGATCTCGTGGTGGTCTAACCCTCTTCTGACTAGCAGCGCGACTCCGCCTCCCTGTCTACCATCTCTGTTCCTGCGGTACATCTCGTAGCCTGGAACTCTGGTCCTGATGTTTTCGCTCAGCCATGTCTCCTGTAGTGCAATCACGTCTATTTCCAGACGTGACAGGAGTTCTTGGATTTCGTGTTTTCTTGCGCGGAACCCGTTGACGTTCCACGACGCAAGTCTGAGCGATTTGGGTTTCAACCTACCTGTAAACATTACCTTTTTAGCAGTTGTGGCGCATTGGCCAGGAAGGTGCTCATCGCCGTCCACCACTCCTGCATCTGGGCCATCATTTTCGCCGCCTCGTCCAAGTTGATGGCTGGCGGGGTTGCGGTTTTCCTCGCGTCCGCGGGTCTGGTCGCGGTTTCTGGCCTGGGCCTCGCTACTTCCGCGTAGCTCCCCTTGGTCCCTGCTACTGCGGCCGGTTTCCTGCTTGGGGCTGCCGTCTTCTTGGCTGGCGTTGGCTTCGGGAACCTCGGGCATCCTCGGTAGCTCGCCGGGTGGGCGCCCTCGCAGTTCGCGCATTTTGCCGGCGTGTCCCTTGATTTGCGGCACTCTGTTGTGGGATGGTTCTCTCCGCATTTGACACATTTGGCCTGGGCGGTGCATTGGCTCTGCCCGTGACCGAACTTCTGGCACCGGTGGCACTGGGACGCTCCTTGTTGCTGTCGCTGCTTTTCCACCCTCACGACCAAATCGCAGCATCTTTTGACGTCTAGGACGGCTGACTGGTCCAGCGGTTCATCGAGTCCACTACCTATGGTACTCTGATGAGCGCAAAATAAGCGCGAAACCGGTCAGTATCTGGTAGAAGGTCTCGATAAACGATGTGGCGACTCCTATGGAGATGCCGATGTAATGCAATGCCAGTCAGGGCATATTTCCCGTGGAGTAGTTGTTTTCGGCACCTGCTTCAAAACAAATTATTAATTTAATGTTGTACAAATCCGTTTAAAAATCTGAGAGAATCATTTCTTTTCTTTTAATATATAAGTAACTTAAAATGTATTCATAACCTGCTGTCTTTTGCTTTAAAATAATTCAAATAAATTTACGACACTGTTCTATTAGTATTTACTAGGATGAACTGATCTGTACAGGGTGGTTCAAATTGGTCGGTTTTCAAGGGTTAGTGCGAATCTGTTATAGATAGAGAAAATCTGATAGACGAGTCTAGAGTTCTTTTTTTGAAAAAATAACAATGGAGCAAACCGCAGCTCTCTGTTACCGTTTTCGAGCTACAGAGCGTTTCTCGATTTTTGGCTAAACTTACTGGTTCCCTTGTCTCGTTTCCCTCTCAAGATATCTTAAAATGGTTTGAGCATTAAATGTAACTCTGACAACGTTTAGTAACGCTAGCAGTAGTATTTATAATCATTAAAGGTGTTATTGTTTGAAATGCGTCTCTTGTTCTATTCATCAATTCTTCAAGGGTATTGGATCTTTCCTTATATTTTAAGTAACCCCACATTCAAAAATCAGATGATGTAATATCACAAGCTTGAACGGACCAGCGAATAGGTCCATGTGTAACTAAAGTTATATAACAGGGGTGGCCAACCTGCGGCTCGCGAGCCACATGCGGCTCTTTGAAGGATTATTTGTGGCTCTCGATAAATGTACCCGAGTTCCCTTTTCATTTTTGTGCGATTATATTTTAAAAAATTATTATCGTTCCGTATGTGTTTCAAAATGTCTTTGAAATTACTGACGACAAATATGAAAGACTAAGTGCAACGTTATAACAAATTTCATTTCCGTCCAAGTTAAGAATGATATGACTCATCGAAAACTGCGCGAACGAACATAAACAGTGGCGTAATCGCCAATTATTCATCAAATTTTAAAGAATTATCAAGAGAAGTGAAATAAATGTGTTTAATTTTTAATATTTAAATTCAATACACGTATGTTGTACTTTTATTTATATGTTTTCAATAAATATAATTTCTGTAAAATAAATTTTTTAATACCTTTTTTGCATACCTTTTAAATACGTGTTTAATTGCGGCTGGCGAAACATTTCAAATTTTGAAAAATGTCTCGGACTATCAAGGAGCTTGGCCAGCCCTGTTATATAAAATAAAGTATTTTTAAGATAAACACTGAAAAATAAAACTCACCGATCCATTTTTCCGGAAACACATCACAGGATATACCCTAGTTTGCCGAGCATTGCGCGCAAGAGCACCATCTTGTCTAAATATGGTATCCAATTATTTTCAAGTATTTCTATATAAAGCGCTCCAGTAAGATTTTCATGAAAGAAATACGGTCCTATTAAATAGTTGTTAATCAAACCGCACTAGACACTAAATCCAAATCCATCTTGTCTATTGTTATGGTGGTAACATGGGGATTATTTCAGAATAGTGATGATTATTGCTTTTATTAAATATGCCATAGCTTCTTATATAATACTCATCTGTCCAAATGATATTTTCTGTGAAATTACGGTTCTGATTGCGCTCCTGAATAAACGAATTACAAAATTCTCGTCTATTAAAAGCTATCGGGTACAAATGAAAATTTATTTTGATCTTATAGGGCCGAAATTTATGTTTTTTAAGTATTCTAAGGGGCGTATTCCGTTTAGCATCAATATCTACTTGTATTTGTCTAGATGATGTATTATAATTGTGTCTAACACACTGTAGAACATCATTTTCCTGTTCTTCTCGGTTAGCCCTGTTGTAAATTTTGTTCTTGGTTTAGTGTAAGATCCATAAGTACTCAAGTTCAATTTTAATTTTTCGAAAATTTTCAAGCTGGGTTGTGGCTTCTCTGGATACCTTAAAATTTAATAAATGCATGTCAAACTTATTACGGTAATTTTACTAAATTCAAATTATAAATACCAGCAATTGAAAATAGAGATCCCTTGCTAAATCTGCATTTTCATTTCTTAGATTAAAACATTTTATTAAATTGTATTTATCTTCATTTGAGTAACAAACAATTTTTGATTTGTGTTACCACGCTTCTAATAATGTTAAACGTCAAACTTGTTTCAAAGACTTCCCAGTCAGAAAATATCTTTGGTACAAGTATTTTGAAAATTTCATATTTTCCGCAATTCTATACAAAAAATAATAAGTAAAGTATATAAAGTCTAGACTCGCCTATCAGATTTGCTCTATCCATGACAGATTCGCAGTAACCCTTGAAAACCGACCAATTTGAACCACCCTGAGCTTCCAACGTCAAGTTCTATCCGTATATCCATTTTGTAGTCATATTTCAGTCGTTTATCTTTAGTTTTTTTTTTTAGTTTTTTAGTCGCACCTCTTTTGACCAATTAGATTATAAGTCAAAACAACACAAGTTTGCCTTGCCTAATGTTTCCCTTGTTAAAATTAATATTTTTTGTCCTTAACAATATCAGTGCCTCTATATATATAATCTAATTAATTATATAGTATAACTAAATAAATAATAAGGAAAATAATTGATGACATAATAACAATTTTTTGAAAAAATAATATGAAAAGTTATTAAATCTTATAATTTTTGGTAGGTCATCATAAAATATACCAAACAAAATAATATATTGGTGTGGGTCGCATCTATCGCAATAATTTCAAGGATGTTGCTTGCCCATTTTCAATGGCGTCAATATATGTAACGATTCGTGAATTACGTCAATTGGTGACAAATTTGTACAGCTTTTTCTTGATATGGCAATTAAATAATGTTTTCAAAGATGCCTACCCAAAATAAAAGTTTAAAAATTTGTGTTGTATACATATTAACCTAAGTTATTGAACAAGGTGGTCAATATTTTATTTACGAAATCGACAAAAGATTTACAGAAATACATTCGACAAAAATAAAAATACATTAATCACTTCCTACGCCATCATACAACTAACTCCAAAGAATGCCGTTTACGTGGTAAATTTCAGTTTTCAGTCTGTAGTATTTTTTCAAAATTACCGACAAATTTCTATTTATTCCATCATTATGTCCATTACTACATTCATTATTACAGCATAACATATGACACAGCATATAATACAGCATAACATATTACAGCTAGGCAACTAACTGTATCATTATCCGCAACAAAATATAATTACTTTCAAACTATACGGTGTGTACAAACTTTTGCTGAGGTAATTTCAGGGAAATTACATAAAAACAAGGCACTACCTTTTGGATCTAAACTAAATTCTAAGATACTATGCCAAGTATTGTCTTTTGTCTGATATTGGAATGCAGGTATTGCATATTTTGATATTGCTAAGTTTTTGAGATATTCACCATTTTCTTTGGTTTATTATTTATTTAAAAAACAAAATTGTTCAGCGCCCAGGCTAAACTAAATACCCAGTATTTTCTGAAGATGCCTCGTATGAATCGATAAAACTTTTGTATTTGATTAACATTTTCTTCGAAAATTTCAAATAGGGGTGCTATAATACAATTAATCTTAGGCGGGACACCCTGTATACAGCTTCTAATTTTAAGCAAACCTAATTCGATTATGTTGAAACCTTTGGGGTGAAAAATAAAAACCAACCATATTTTAAAATTAACACCAAAGCGCTACACTTCGCGGCATTCAGTCACCGGTTATCACCATCTGGACAAAAAGTTTAAACACCGTTTCAGTTATCTTTGGATAGTAAATACTTATAACATGCTTAGTGAAGTGCACCTTTATATAAACGGAAATCAGTGCATTGATCTTCAATGTAAACATATTATATATTGGGACATACAAGATATTGTTGTGTTAATTAATTTTAGGAACCGAAACATTTACACCTATACATATACACCTAAATAAGTAGGTACACCTATGTACCAATTTGTAATGTACTGAATGCACATGGATAGATAAATGTTTATTTTTCTTGAAAGACAATATACAATTGTATAGCAATGATACCATATCGCAACCTAAACTGAACCTGCGCATGATATACACTAATTAGTTGATCAAGATAGTCGTCAATAAACACTATCGAGAACTTTAAATCAGAATTTAAGTCAGAATATGTGTTTTACAATATCGTATTATTAATATTAATTATTATTTGTTCATGCCTATTATTGAAATTATGAAACTGCAACATTTCTGTCTTGAAAGCATTGAAATATACATCAAGTTCATTGAAAAAATCTGCGATGCTGTTTAACAACTGTTTCACATGTAAGTTTAAAATGCCCTGCATTTTTTCACAGAAAAAGTAATGAAACATTATCTACTTATACTACTAACTGTGAATGACACATGGCTGATCTTCATATTATTTGTATATAATAAAAATAGAATTGGGTTCAGTATGGCCCCCTGTGGTACACCAATATGAACCGATCTGAGTTGAAAATTTGTCTGAAAACCAGGTAATGTTTTGATACTTAGAAGAAACGTATTGGGTACGATTTGTCAAAACTGAAGAAATCCAATTTAAAGCAACACCTTTTAGTGTATTCACAAAAGCTTCTGGTGGTTGGCGCAGTCGAATGCTTTGCTTAAGTCACAAAATATTGCGACACGACATTGCCAGTGTAAATGAACTTAATTATATTCTAGGGACACGAGTAATGCAGTGAATTAGGATTTTTCGGACTAAAACCCATATTGTTTGAATGTTAAAATGTTATTTTGGTTTATTAAGCTTAATAATCGGTCAAGAAATTAATATTCAAAAACTTTCGCTAGATTTTGTGCTTACATGGGAGAAGTTACCTCGACCAAATTTGCATTTTACTTACGTTAGAACTGCAGATGACACTATTGGGGCTATTGAATATTAAATACAATAGCCCTATACCATTTTTTAGTAAAGCATTATATATTTATTTCTACCAACATGAGATACTAGTACATTCCCAAAAACCAACAAAAAAGCACCAATACGCTAAAGATATTTCGTCTAATACCACTAAGTCTAACTTACAGCCTTTAAAAAAATTAAACTGCCTCCATACGGATGTTTCTGATTTTTTCATGCTTAATTACACAAAATCTTTAAGATATACTCAATCAATTTCTACTGCAGATGATAAAATTTAAAAAGCTGTTCTCTACTAATTCCATACAAATTCGAAAATTTCTGTCATAATAATACGGTAACTTGATTTATTTTAAAGGAAATATTTTAATGTTGCAGACGTTAACTGACAATAAAATTAAATATTTTAAGGAGATGCCGAAAACAACTACTCCACGAACATTGTGCCCCGACTGGTGTTGCATTACTCCGGCATCTCCCTGGAAGTCGCCACATACTTCATCGAGACCAACCACCAGACACTGACCGGTTCCGCGCTTATTATGGGCTCATCAGATGAAGGATGTGGCGACTTCCATGGAGATGCCGAAGTAATGCAACGCCTGTCAAAGCACATTGCCTGTGGAGTAGTTGTTTTCGGCATCACTTTAAAATAAATAAGTAGGATTGCCTTCCTCAAAGACAATAGAGGTCACTGCTGTAATGGCACCTGCGGAAAAGCAGGTCGCTATCTGTCTGTCAATTTGACAATAATTCTCAGACGGATAGTAGCAAACCCCAAAGTGGGCACTACGGTGTGTTTCTCAACACTATTAACAGTAACATTAAATGTTTTAATTAAAGATTTTCTATTTTAATATTTAATAATTTTCATAGCTCAAACGCTTTTCAATACTCAGTGCTTGTACTCCTGCTTTTACCATCTGAACTTACATTTGTGCAAATGTCACGAAAATAGTATTAGGTGATTTACATTGCAGTTGTTTTATTACCACTGATAATTGCACTTCGAAATAACAGTGTTTCTCCGAGAGAAATACTATCATATTGAAAGGAAAATTTAAGTAGGTATGCATATTAATGTTACATTATTGTAAATCTTCAACCATCATACAATATTTAAAAAAAAATTATTATATAAAAATATTTAAGATCTCAAAATTCCACTACACTATTACAATTTATTTTTATTTATACAATTTGTTTTCTGTCGCAGAAAGTACCTACTATAGATAGACTACTAGATATAGATATATCATTCAAATTTAGAACATTTATCTAAAAAAATTACATTCTTTGTAGTACTCATGGCAAGCGGCAAACTTTTTAAACCTGTCAGTATGCCATATATATAATTATACGATTTTTGACCATTGGTTTACTAACAGTGGCCAAAATAAATCTTAAAAATGTCCTAAAGGTATTAGAGATGCAGACGCAGAATTATTTTTAAATTTTTTTCTATAGATGAAATTGGTTCACTTAGTAAATACACCCTATACAAAAGTCTATTTTTCGAACTATGAGAGCTAATTAAGAAGTCCACAATTGTAAACCATTAAGAGATCCGCTGCATAGATGTAGAAATATATTCTTCAGTGCTATATTTATCTTGTAGGTATCTGAACCGCATCTCGATACGAAGCGTGCCTGCGTGTGCGTGGAGTCCGTGCTGGAACGGCTGTCGGGAAGGCAGCTAGTCGTGACGAGGAACTGGCAGACCTTCCACACGGAGGTGGTGGAGAAACGGGAACTCCTAGTGCGCCTGCAGCAGACCATGGCGGAGAGCACCAAGGTTAGTATTACTGTTTGTGTGATTTTTCTGTTCTGGAGTTCACTTTGTCTGCAAGCTCATCAGTATGTAGTTTTTTTACCGAAGAAATGATCCATTTATCCGTTACTTGGAAATATGTGGTTTTTGGGAAGTTATTTGTCAATTACCAAACTTCTATTTTCAGATTTTGTTTTTTTTTCATGAATAAATTTTACGCTAATATACCATTCTGCTTGAAATTTAGACCAAATAAAGTAATTTTTCGTTTATTGTGCAAAAATAGAATTTATTTTTGCCATTGATTAATAACAACAATCCAGTTTGAACTTTAGTTACATCAGATCTACAGCAATACTTTATAGTACATTATTTTCTATAACACGATAATATGCCAATAAATGTACAGTTTTTAAATCGATTAAACGATTATTATGATTACGATTAAATCGATTTTTAAATCGATTAAATCATATACTAGCAAATCCTAAAACCAAGAAATCGCCATCTGTAATAAGCATTTGATTGTTTAACAAATAAAAAGTAGTGTTGCTTATATCAAATAACGTTGTTTGTCAAACACAGTACACGATGGTACTGTGGTTAACTATGCATGTCCATGGTCTTTTAACTCTTTATTGCAAATTTACTAATTTTATTTAGGTCATACAAGTTTATGGAATATAATGTTTATTAGGTATATGTTTTCTTTTATTTGCATATTCGAAAACGTTTGAGTCTTCTTTAATAAAACGGCAACATTTTTTCTACAACATTTGGTGATATCTCTCATGGTGATGAGAACAACATCACCTACGCTTTATGATAATATTGTTTGATATTGATTGAATATCATGTTTATTAGGTATACTTAAGTTCTTTTTCATTTGCATATTCCAAAACCTTTGAAAGTTTTCTTTAATAAAACAGCAATATTTTTTCTACAACATTTGGTGACATATTTCATGGTGATGAGAGCAGCATCACCTGCGCTTTTTAATAATATTGTTTGATTTATTGAAAAATAATCATCATAATCTTCATAATGGACCCACAATTATTACAAAGGTCAAGTAGCCTTTCTACGTGATGTTTTCATATTAAGACTACCACATGGACTAGTTATACTAGAAATTTTTTTATTTCCAAAAAAACTACTGATAAGGAATTTGAAATATTTTTAAGTTATTTCCTTCTTTTATTATGTCTCGCTGTTTGAAAATATGTGTTAAATCTGTTGTTGCTGTTGATATCCTAGAATATAACAAGAAAATTGGGTTCACCGAGTTGTAATCATACGCCTTTTTATGCCAGATCTCTACATCCAAAACATAACAATATATTATGTTTTTCTTGCTCTGACAGATTTTATAATAATTGTAACGCTTCAAAAACGCTTCTAAAATGCTGTAGTATAAAAGTTTTAAACTACAGCATTTTAGACTACCACGTTTTAAAATAAATATTAAATTAACTATTTCCTTGTGGTTAAGAAATCCTGCAACTTCATGTTTTGTTTTTTTAAGCAACAATTGTTTTGAAGCTGTAGCCAGATACCCAGCAAGTAGACGTTGGTACAAATAAATAATTTCAGGCTAAATTTTTAATATTATGTTAATATATCATTAGGGTTCAACTGTTTGTGACATGTTATTTTTTCACAGCCGTTTATTTTTGTTGAGAAACAGTAAGAATATAATGTTTTCTTTCTGTATATTTAGATATTCGGAAGAAAGTCATTAAAGAAACATAATCTTTTATTTTAGGTCAAACGATGAATATACACAGACAAAATATAATGTGTCCCCAATAAATCACTTGTCTAATTTGAAGATTTTGAGACAAGTGTGTCTAAGTTTTACTTTAAGTAATGCAAATATTGTGAATTATATATAAATTTGTCTTTGCGTGTTCAAATCACATTTACAAGAATACATATATATATTCCAAGTTAAATATAAATAAGTGAAAATAACATACAATGAGCACAGATTATACATACACAAATTACATCAGCAGTATTTCTGTTCCTAACATGATTTTGCAGCCATCTGAAACTAATTTTTGTATTTGTTTCTTAACTTTGTTAACGATATGTTTATAAACGTTGTTAAATAGAAAACTTACTTTGTACTACACAGTGTGTACACAATGCTTAAGATATTAGATATTTATTAGTGATTACCCTAAATACATATTTTTCATAAATTAATGTTCACGTTTTCCATTATGATTATCTCTAGCCTCCGAGTAGCGGTAACCCTATATCAATAGCTGGAACATTTTACGCTATTTAAACATTGAGTGAAACAGTTTTTAGCAATAGTAGGTGGCTAGGTAGTTATAGTAGATCCGAGCACTATATTTATTTTATTTTTTAACTCTCTTCAATTTAGTTTCTTTGTAAAATGCATACTATATGGATAATTATACTCACGGCTAGTCATAAAGTTTTCATAGATGGTTTAATATTTAGTAATGTTTATAAATTGTCAACATTTCAGTTGCTGTGAAGAATAAGCATAGGTCATTCCCAATTACAATGCATGTTTAAGCATCAAATATTTTATATTAAATAGCATTGGTCTCTTTCATAGTGTAGGTACTAACTTATGTATTACTTAGGTATTATCTTAAACATTGAAATAACTGAATCCGCTGTAGCACAAAGAATACCTATTTTCTAGAAATTAACTAATTAACTTTGGAGGTAGAAAGTTAATGAATGGGAGAATTCTACGCAAGTCTGTATGCAATTATAAAATAAATAATTGAAATATTGTCGACTTAATTTTTTTTTTTTTTTTGTATCAATACAATTCATAGATGTAAAGATATTTGATTATATGGCTTTAGGCTTACAACTAGGATTAAAAAAAAAGTTTTACTTTATTTAATCGTTATAGATTGAGACCAGCAGTAACCAAGTAACCAAAGTATTGTTAAAACTAGTTAGATCTTAGGGAAGAGTAAGAGTATAGTAAGAGTAAGAGTAAGAATATAGTAAGAGTAACAGTCTATTGCAAAACGCGGAGAATTGTGCCGCGCACCAGCTAGTTCATGGTGTTACTTTTGTGAATACACTAGGATACATTTTGATAAATGATAACCTAATATAGTATTCACTTTTTTTTTGCAAATTACAATAAAAGTGATGCAGTATTAGATTTGCAATTAGATCATTTTCGTAGTAGATTAATTTATTTAACACATTTACTTACCATTTCAAAATATGTAATTTAAAAAATTGTTTTAAAGCTAATTCTTCAGTGTGTTCATATTCAGGTAAACTCGAAACAATAACCTAAGCGATATACGTCATTAAAGATCCACTATGTTATTTTCCAGAAATATATATTTTTTTGAATTTTGATGTACCAGCAAAGCTTACATAATTACATAATTACAAGGAAATAAATGTCTTTGGCCCTTTAACGTCATGTAAATAATTTTATAACTGATGACGTGCAACGATTGGATTCTTATTTTGACCATACATTCGTCGAAATTGTAAATTATAATGGATTGCGATCTGTACTATTTGTACTGAATACAAATTTATAATAAAAAATTACTATTTATTCTAATGTAAAATATCAATTTGTGAAAAGGCGTAAAATCAATTTTAAAAAGCATTGAGCAATAATTTTGGCTAGTACTTAATAACTTCCTGCTTCTTAGACTTTTTGACGTACTTTACTTATTTTACTACTTGTACTTGAGAGATTTAGATATGTTTAAGTATTATATTTTCCCGGAAACACTTTTTATTAAAATGTGAAATATGTAACTGGAAAATTATATCTACCATGTACCCACATAGTAAGAAAGCCCGAGAGTATTACCCAAGACGTTAACGAAGTGAAAGTTGACTTGCTTAGCTGAAAATACCACCTCAGAATTCAATACAAAAATTTACTATAGGAAATTGATACAAAATTATATATCTCTAGAATACGATAAAAGTATCCACACGTATTTCTTGTTTTATAACAGAAAAATTAATTTATTTCTCATTATAGGGATAGCACAAATATAGACATACACGTACACATTTTTTTAATTTCATGCGAAAATCGAGAATTGGTTTAAAATTGATCAAATTCAATGCATAAATAACATTATTATTGTTCTCTGTCTACAATTTTACAAAGAATAAAAGTAGGTAGTCGATATTAGTATATTATGAAATTAGTTTATAATGCAGCAGATTATGGCATGAGTGAATTTTGGCGCATGAGCGAAGCGAATGCGCTAACACTTCACGAATGCCATAATCGAGCATTATAAACGAATTTCATACGCTATTTTATAGTCGAACTGTGGTTTTAACAGACAATTTAAGTTTTAAAAACTTAAATTTGTGCAATCGTAGAATGTTCGCATATGGTTACTATAGCATTGTGCCATAAAGTGGATTTTATGGCACGATTCTTTCACATTACAGCACGGGTGCTAGAAAGTGTCAGATTATTAACGATTTTGACTTTCATAATGACAGCATTATGATGACAGTCGACTATAATAGTATATTATGAAATTAGTTTATAATGCAGCAGATTATGGCATGAGTGAATTTTGGCGCATGAGCGAAGCGAATGCGCTAACACTTCACGAATGCCATAATCGTGCATTATAAACGAATTTCATACGCTATTTTATAGTCGAACTGTGGTTTTAACAGACAATTTAAGTTTTAAAAACTTAAATTTGTGCAATCGTAGAATGTTCGCATATGGTTACTATAGCATTGTGCCATAAAGTGGATTTTATGGCACGATTCTTTCACATTACAGCACGGGTGCTAGAAAGTGTCAGATTATTAACGATTTTGACTTTCATAATGACAGCATTATGATGACAGTCGACTATAATAGTATATTATGAAATTAGTTTATAATGCAGCAGATTATGGCATGAGTGAATTTTGGCGCATGAGCGAAGCGAATGCGCTAACACTTCACGAATGCCATAATCGTGCATTATAAACGAATTTCATACGCTATTTTATAGTCGAACTGTGGTTTTAACAGACAATTTAAGTTTTAAAAACTTAAATTTGTGCAATCGTAGAATGTTCGCATATGGTTACTATAGCATTGTGCCATAAAGTGGATTTTATGGCACGATTCTTTCACATTACAGCACGGGTGCTAGAAAGTGTCAGATTATTAACGATTTTGACTTTCATAATGACAGCATTATGATGACAGTCGACTATAAAATGTATTTACGATATTTATACATGGTATCCCACCGGGAAAGGCCGCGATCCATATTTGGAAAAGTACATATAGGGTGATTTTGAAAATTTGGTTATTTACAAAAGTCAGTGGGGGCCTACGTTTTTAAAATATTTTCATGTTTCTGGCACTTCCGGTATAACCGGAAGTCGTCACCAACTTGCTCATTTTAAATGGAACACCCTATATATTATATCATGTATGGATTCTACGTAAAATTCTAAATACATTTCATGTAGGATATCTTATACCTACCTTCAACTTTTTTTGAAATATTGACAGGTGAATATTGACATTTTGCAACTTTTACATCCTGTAAAATCTAAACGGTTTGAGATCAAGTAAAACGTTCGCACATTCTTATCTTAACTTTTCATAAGCTATCGTTTGACACTAATTTCAGATTTACAGGAGATTAAATTTAATCGAAAATGTTTAATTGCTAAAGCCTGGCTCTCTCCAAATTTACTTAACATATCTTGCAATACGAAAATGATACAGGGGCGAGCCACTTTCCTATTCCACCCGGTTTAGTATTATGTATACTAAAACTGGAAAGACAAAAATATATATTCAAAATGTTCTTCTTCTGTTATAACAGAGGATTTAATCTTCTCGTAGAATGCCTCTTCTGTTTAAACTGTTTAAACTTGAATTTAACAATCTAAAAGATGTGCTCAATATGTATATGCTTGTAAAATTTAAGTGAAAAGGATTTCCCTTTGGTAATCTGATCGACCTCTCAACTGATCCTTCTCTTCCAATTCAGCGTTTATTATCATCATTGTCGAGATATTTTCACTAGTTTGTATTAGACTAAATGGGAAAATAAACTATGGTTGTATTTCGAAAAGTAAGCAGTAGGAGAATTGTTCATGAACTTTTTTAGCATTTGGACCTTTAAAATAAGTTGTTGAAGATTGATGATACTTGCGTAAAACTTTAGGCTATGATTTACAAAAAGTGTATACGAAAAGTTGAATGAGGAAAACATCTCAGGATGACTATGAACTGTAAATGGATGAACTGCCTATATAAAATACTTCTGTCTCTGAATTGATCTTATTTCAAGTTATGAAAAAGTTGCTATTATCTATTATATCAAAACAGAGGAGTAAGACTCTATAAGAATAAGCCACTGGTTCTTTGAATAGTGCAGTGTTTTGAAATTAAGTTTAAACATTTTATATCCTCGAAAAGTCAGTAATTTTACACGCAGTAATGGGAATAATCATGAAATCTAAAATAATACTCAAATATATACAGCGCCCGATTCGTTTGCCAAATACATTAAAACAAAATAATAAGACAAGATTAACTGAAGCAAGAACTTTTCTCGATTTTTGGCATGAAGAAAAATAATGGTATTGAAACATATGCTCTCAAATAATATAAAAATAATTAAAACCTACGATTTTGTCATTATTTATCATTTTTTAAATTAGAAATTGACTGCCTTCATTTGGATTGCCTGTCAACATTCGATAAATTTAAATATAAGTCAAACCACATTGCGTTGGCTTGTGTTCTATCTTTTTTTTTTCGCGTATTAATGTAGGTGGATTATCCAAACAGCATCTTGGCTAAAATAAAATCGTCTGTATACCACTGCGAAATGTAAAATTCGCCAACATTTACACATTGTCTATAAACTCTTAATTTTATTTATCTATTACTTTATTTTTAAGTATTTTGTGAGGAACAAAAATAATTTCTGATAGATCTAATATTATAACTGCTACTGAAATACACTTTGGTGTAATGATTATTAATATATTTGCAGCAGCTTTTTAATTAATCCTCATAGTTTATCTACTTCAAAACATCTAATTAAATAATATGCATCTTGTCGAAATTGCTTGTTGTATTCATTTTTTTTACTTCCTTGATTTACTTGACCTTAAACCAAAGTTAACCATTAGATAAACGATCTTTATTCTGAAACAAATGGTAACCTAAATATATATATATATATATATATATATATATATATATATATATATATATATATATTTAGAGATTATATTTAGGCATTTATACTTGACTGAGTGTTAGTATAGTAGTAAAGTAGGTAATAAGGTACCAATAAAGTTAGATACCTACTTCATGACTTCGTATTTAAATGTATTATAAGAAAAGATAAAAAGCAAATAAATGCCTATGTTATTTCCGTTTCCGACTGTAGTAACAAGGACAACAAAAACTTTATTAGATCAAAATACTTAATAAAAATATAACAGTTTGGTTTCATTTCTGGGTAAATGCCAAAACAAAGTTTATAAACGCACATATTGTATTACACAAATCATTGATTTTTCCTCAAATATAAACATTCCCCAATAATTATTATCAATCTAGGAAGAATTTAAGTAAGAGTAAAATATCTAAATCCAAAATAGATATCTAAATATCCAATAAATGTTATTCTAAGGAAATTTTCGTCGCAACAAATTCATCCTTTAGTGTTAGGTATTGCAAATTCAAATAGTACTGATGGATCTGCATTCAATATCTAGTCCAATATACAGGGTATTACAACATCGTGTGTCACAAACACGTGGTCGTATTCTAGGAGCAAAAACAAGACAATAAGTTCTTTACACTTTTGTCCTAGCTTGATTCATTTTCAAGTTATAGGGCTTAATATTAGCACTATAGCCACTATTTTCACCTCTCTAGATTAACTACGTAAAATTTGGCAGAAAAATATTTTTAAGTTCTTTGAAATGAAAACATTGCACTCGTATATATACAAAAATGTAAAGAATACAGATATTTTTCATAAATATTTCAATTTCTCAATTATGTATTCAACATAATTGATATAAATATTTTTTTTCAGACTATTAGCTGGGTATCAAAATTGGAGAGCCAGTTATATCCCGTGATCACAACAAACTCAACGAAGCCCAGCGAACTTGCTGATCACCTTGAAAGTAAATTAGGGAATGTAGTACCCGATATAAAAAAAGCTCAGTCTGAAGTAGAGGAAAGAATCAAGAATGCTGAGAGCTTGATCTCAAAAGCTTCAAGTAGTGATGAACAAACCTTGAATGTAAAAAATAAACTGTATGAACTGAATCAGAAATTAATAGAAATCTCATCGGACTACCAAGTCTTACTGCAAGTATTAATAGGTTACTTTAGGAATCTCGAAGAAATAGATAGGAAGGCTGAAGATGCAAATGCTGAATTAGAGAGGACTGGTTATCCAAAAGAAGTTTCTGCGGTGGAATCAATTATCAGAGAGCATGAATTAAGAAGGCAAACAATTGTTGAGCGACTGAGGTTCGCTCAGTCTGAATGTGACCAAATTGCCGAAAGGATTAAGAAACAGGTAACTGCAGAACGTAAATTCTTTTGATGAAAGGCGACACTTTGAGTAAAGAATAAAGTGCATGTAGGCACTTGTATATATACAGCCAATATGAATACACGTATACTCTGTTCACAGATAGTGGATTTAGTTTGTTTACAACTTCGTCTTTCATTAAATAGATATCACAGTCTTCCGTTGTTCTCATAAATATAGCTATGAAAATGTTTCTTAAGAACGTTTCAAATCTACAACGGATCTACAGAACTGATCCGTTAGGCGATTGAATAGTTTGGGTGATAATTTTTCTTTGAAACTTTTGTACGCACATTCGATCATACCGGAAATAGCTGTCAACTTTTTATTTTACATGTTTTATTACAATTTTTCGTTCTATTCGTTGACTTAATGGAAGTTCCGTAAGAATTCTCCGTATCTAAACGTAACCTTTTTCAAGAAATTTTGATTTTTAAGGAAAACTTTTGTTTCAAATTTTTTGTTTTGAATAAAATGAAAGTTGGAGAGGTGACTTTTACAACTATTTTTACCCACTATTTGAATCAATGCCACTGTTCAGGAATGTATTTAGTACCAGCTTTTGATGAAATTTAAACCTAAAAAACTAAAAAGTATTTTTCTTTCAGTTGGTACTATATTGGAACAATATATTTTTGTTACCCACAACAAAACCCCCTTATATTTTACCCACAATAAAACGGTTTTACTTATTACAGCGTCAGAAGAGCTTTGAGTTGTGCCGGATTTATACCTTTAGAAGCTGTTTGCACACTATTTATGAAGTCTTGGAGATTCAATAGCGACTGAGCGTACACTTCCCTTTTGATATATCCGCATACGCAAAAATCAAAAAATCAAGTGGGGTCCGATCCGGTCTTATCGGGGGATATTCCACGGTTCATTATTTATTTATTATATTGTGGGTAGAAAATAATGGCGGCCATATAAAGCAGTAAATATAATTTGTATTTATGTGTGGTCGTTTTCGCCAATCTTTACCAAAATTATGAATAATAAAATACTAAAATAGATAAATCTGGGGATCAATATCTAGAAAAGAAAATGTTTTATTTAGGTATAGGAAATCCTTATAAAACTCTCATTAAATCAACCAATCCAAATGTAATAAAAAGTATAACGACCTTGAAATTATCCTTGTTAAAATGTTTATAGGTGAAAATCCAGATGGCTAAATTTTCAGAAATAAATTTTCACTCCATAGCAGATCATGTCTATCCAAAACTTACCTCTCAATATAATATTTGCACAACCTGGAGTGGGTGCCATAAACGTTACTTACTCAATCATTTTATAAAATAATGGGGGGAAACTACATTACTCCTCATATGCATTTTAAAGGAATTGTATTAATTTTCTAGGTACATCTAAAAGTAATATTTATTTGTTACTTTTAGATGTACCTAGAAAAATAATACAATTCCTTTAAAATGCATATGAGGATGTATATGCATTTTATTTGTTGTGCTGGACGCACCCAGTGACAGGATATCTCCCACTTATGTGTTTCTCAAACCTTGCATAGTAGAGATACCGGACAGGGACGCTTGGCTCGAAAACCCTGATGCTCAGGTCTCGAATGGGCTCGTTTGGTTTACGGATGGGTCTAAGACAGACCAGGGCTCGGGGGCGGGAGTCCGGGGCGTGCGCCCGAGGGCGAGACTATCCTTTCCCTTGGGAAAGTATGCCACGGTCTTTCAGGCGGAAATGTTTGCTATCTCTGCATGTGTTCAGGAAAATCTCAAAAGGAGATATTCCAATCAGCATATCCAGATATGCACCGACAGTCAGGCGGCTCTACGTGCCCTGATCTCCTACGGGATCACCTCCAGGGCGGTCCTAGAGTGTATTAATGGTCTGGCCCAATTGGGACAGAACAACCAGGTAAAATTGACCTGGGTACCGGGTCATCACAACATAACAGGAAATGAGGAGGCTGATGCACTGGATAAAAGAGGCTCAAGTATATAGTTTACAGGGCTCGAACCAGTGCTGGGGCTTCCACCTAGTTATGTAGCAAGATCTATTGGTAACTGGATCAAGGATAGATCAGAGGAAAAATGGTCAAACGGGACTGGGCTGCGACAAGCCAGGCTCTTAATTAAAGGGCCTTGGTCAAACGCAACTCCATCAATACTTGCGCTAAGTCGTAACAGCATAAGGATTGTCACAGGACTGCTGACGGGTCACGGACATCTTAACAAGCACCTTAACACTATCGGCCTTAGTGACACTAGAAGGTGCAGGTTTTGCGGACACGATGACGAGGACTCCATTCACATCCTCTGTCGCTGTGCCTGCCTTATGGTCAAGAGACACAAACATCTGGGTGCAGCATTTCTCCTGCCCCAGGATATTAGAGAGCTTCCTTTGGAACGGGTGTTGGCCTATGCGCATAGCACGGGTCTCTTCCAATAGCTCCGGACTAGCGGCAGGCACAATGGGTCGAAAGACCTGAGTGCTGCGGGTAACCGCGCCGCCTACCAAGAACAACAATATTTATTTGTCAATATCATGCAATACCCTATATCTCGGACTCAAAGCGTCCGAGATTATTACCTTTTAGGGCCGGTCTTTCCACCTCCTTTTAAGTTCCTGATAACTATTTGGCAGATTAGACTGTGAAAACTGAAATACTGAAATGTCACATTCTAATCTGCCAAATAGTTATCAGAAACTTAAAAGGAGGTGGAAAGACCGGCCCTAAGTCTATTATTTAATTCATTCGTCTTAATTTTCGTCATATAATCTTAAAATAACTTTTTATTGCTAATCTTGAAGTCATATCTTGTACCAATCATTAAAATATTTGTACCTTACTATTTTTCGTGTTCCAGGTTACTTCGTTGTATAATTAATATCATTAGTTCTTTTTTCTAGGAGCCAGAAGCCGCAGCAGAGCAGGATATAAATAAATTGCAGCACATTTTAGAATTGCGCAGGGGTGAATTCGAAAACCAATGGCGTCAAAGGCACGACTCCTTAGAATCTCACAAACAGATATGTGTATTTGACAGCAACCTAGAGCAAATTAACGAATCAATTGACGAAGTTGGTCATGAGATTAAAGACCTTAAGGGGCAATATGGAGAATCTGTTTCCTCTGCCAAGGCTACATCTCAAACATTTGGCTACTTTGAAAAGACTATTGAGGTTTGTGCTATTCATATATATCATCTTATATCAGTGAAAGTTCACGTTGTGTGAACCTATGAAAGTGTACCTGTATTTAATACAATTTATTGGTGAATTTAACCATTTAACATTTATTTATATGAATTAGGCCAAAAAAACTAATGGCTATACAATTCATGAAATGATTTAAATATTATAAATCAATAAACTTTAAATTTTCCGTGTTAGCTATAACCTAGGCGAGCAAACGAATATCAATATTTGAAGGAATATGTCGTACTATTGTGCGTGCTATAGCTATATGCATTGATTTACAAACCTGTATAACTTCAACTTATTGTTTTTTCATACATTTTTCCATGTTTAACATTTTAAGTAATAAATACTAAGTCTCATTTTTTACAATTACATTTCAAGTAAATTTAACATTTAAGTCTTAATTTTTTTGGCTTAATTCCCATTAACAAATGTGTAGACAGTTAAATGTTAGCTCTTAGTTGCAAAAATTACTTTGAAACATGGAAGAAACTGTCGTCTTTCAGTTTAGCGAAAGATATTTATTATAGGAATACATATATGTTTATATTTATATACAACTAGAGATAATGCAATTTTCCTCTATATGCATTTGAAACTATACGTCGAGCAAAATAAAACGGTTCTCCCTTGATATTTCCCCCTTGGTAGATAGTCTGTTACAGGTAATAAACAATTATATCAATTAAAACTGGAAATTGAAATTCTATTCTTTCCTGAACAAGCTTTACAATACGTTATCATTATTTGAAAGATCTATGAATTTTCTTAATTGCTGTATATCTTTGTTTGAACATTTTATAAGTTATTTAATAAATATTTTGAAAAAATGTTTGAGAGTACCTAAAGATCAGATATTCAAGGATTCAGATACTTAAGGATTTGTTTCCGTTTATTATACAAAGTACTACTATTTGAGGTAGGTAGGTACACACTATTCTAAATAATACGTAATATTCTATTACGTAATTTTTATTCTAAGTAATAAGTGAATATTCACACATGCTAAAAATATTATTGTAATAACAATATCATTATAATCACTAGCATTAGTTCATTCGTAGAGTTCATACTTATTAATAGTAGTAGAGTGAATCCAGCGCACGTTTTTTAAATATTGCGCCTATTGGTTATCCACATTCTGTGGCCTTGATCAGATTTTCATTATCAGAACCTTCAAATTCGTCCCAACACCTCCTATTCGTTTCTTTTTTTTTAACCCAAGCTATTCAGAATTACATTGATATCAGTAGTGTATTGAACTTTCCTATTTTCGATGTAGTTATATATTTTTATTTCTTTTTATATTAGTAGGATTAGTAATAAATATATTTTATGTATTTATTGGGCTTATAAATTTTACACATCTATTCTGTAATAATTAGGTCTATGAACTGTTCAATAAATGTTAATTTAAATTAAAATATATATAAAATATATATATATATATAAAGTTTAACTTAGTCCGGATTTCTTAATGAAAAATAAAAGGCATCTAACTAAAGTTTCCTTTAAGTACCTACCTTACATACTGTTATTGATATGATTACATCCAAGGCAGTAAAGAGTAAAACTTTATATCTTAACTAACCAATATACAGGGTGTCTCAATTGTGCATATTTCTTCGATGATAGTTAAACGTTTGGCGTATAGAAAAAGCTTTTAATAGGAAAGTTGCACGGTGTGTTAAACCACAAAACCTTAAAGTTTGTACAACTATACTGGATGTTCAAGAAAAGAGCTCTCCATGTTAATATTTGTCTTTTAATTTCAACCCCTGTATATTACTATATTTCTGGATTCCTATATTTCTGAATTATTTTCTACCGTTTGAGTTATGTTATAAAGATATATTATTATGCAGAGGATACCTATTCTAGTTCTCAATTTGTGTCTCTTAAGAGATATCGAAACTCTTCTTTTAAGGTATTTTAGAGAGCACACGTAGCTACCTTTATCTTTCACATAAACTCATTATGTTATACAGGATCTCGGCTATGAGCCTCAGAATTTAATCAACTTCAAACAACAGACATCAAACAAAAAAGAATTTAACTATACATCAAGCAGCCAACCCTCTAGCCAGGGAGAGTGCAGCTTCTGAATACGTTGAACCAGAACCGGTGGTTTCCATATCCCCGAGTACTGCCACAGCAAGGCAGTACTCGAAGGTGTTCATAATAAACCCTCCAAAAACCAAGAACAAAACAACTTTTAGAGTTAAACAGGTTGCACCTTTAATTGGCCTATATACTGGGCACTTCCGTTTAAAGTATCATCTGTACAAATTCGGTCTAGAAGAAGAACTCAGTGCCGCTTGTGATGCGTCAGACAACATGAAGAAACGGGAGAACGCATTATGTACCTGCCCCACTTGGGAAAGGATCAGATACTCGATATTTGGAAAAGGACAACTTCTGCCAGAGGATCTGAATAAGTTTTCACCCAATAAGCTCCATTATGAGGCGGAACTTGTTGGGTGAAATATAAGTAGGCGTGAGCCACAATAGACGGTCACAGTGGAGGGTCTGGTTTTCGGCCCACTTACTTTTAAACTGACCCAACCTCAGTTTGCATCAGACAGTCGTAATATGTCATTGACTTTGCATTTGGAAAAATTGAATTATTCCCTTTTGAAGTTGGTCAAGTTGTCAAATTCATAGCTTAGACCCAGTATAGAAACGAGTTTCTGTGAAAGAGAAAATTAAACGGCGTGTGTCCTCTAAGAGACACCCACAGATACCACTTTATCTCGATCCATTTTTGAGTCAAAATATTAAGCTTTTATTAAGTACCCAATTGGTTTGCTGTACCAGATGCTTTGAAAAATTTTTGCCGATAGGCAAATATAATGTTAATCTTTTTATAGAAAAACTACTTTTTCTAGAAAATCGATCCTAAAATATCAAGTGATGAACCCAAGAAAGCGAATCCTCAGTAGGCTGAACGAATAGTTATATAACTACTAGGTACATTCAAAAAGTATTTTTATGTCAATTTCGTATTATGTTTGCCAGTTGGAATGACTGAAATTAAATAATATAAATGTTTAAGAACAAAAATATTCTTTTGAACAATGAAAAAAAGAGTATCTAAGAACTGAAATAATATAATCGTAGCAAAAGTTGAAAAAGTATCTCGTCTACCTCGAAACAAGTTTTCTTATTGATTCAAAAATATTTTGAGATAATAGAAATGAGTTTTCGTTTAATTTTAGTTTTGCATATAATACCAAAGTACTATCCTTCACTCGACGCGCGTTCCACCAACCAAGTTGGCATCATCTGGAGATGATTAAACCTGAGCTGATAATGAACTTGGTTGCCGAAACGCACTCGCCTGCAGCTCGAGCTGTAATCTTCATCTGCGTGAGTTATTACCTACATTATCGCTCGTTGGGTAATATACTATTATTTTAATATAATGTTAAAAGTATGATAAAAATAATAGGTATAATAATATAAAATTATTGTACCACGCAATTTTAAATTTCCTTAAATGCAGTTAAAATTTTTATCTACAATTATTTTTCTAAAAAAACTAATGATAATTGAAACATCGAAATCTTTACTGCTTATATTGATATGTAATTTATGTGTGACACAACTATACAGTGTCACAGAGATTCATGGTATACCCCTATTTCCCCCTTACTCTTTTAGATAAAATTTTCAAATGTGGCATGGCGGAAGTACTTATTAAAGGTCAATTTTTTACATAAAAATTACCTTTTTTCCGTTTCTGGTTTCACCGGAAGTAATACCAATTCTCGATTTTTATATGAAACTCCTTGTATATGATTATATGTTTGGAATCTATGTCATTTTCTGAATCCAACGATATAACATAAATGACATTTCAGCTGTCAAATAACATTTTGGGTTCTATTTTACTTTTGAATTAAGAATTCTTCTCTCTACTGTAATTTCAGTTCTGTTGTTCCCACAGATAAAATGCATATGAGACCAAAAGGTACCTTAGTACCATTATGGTACTATTTAAAAAAGACTAGTTTCAGCTCTATAACCACTTTAAAGAATTTTAACGCCCTGTAAGTAGATTTTTGACGCCAAATATATTTTATATAATAGGTAAAACAACACTGAACTAGTTTTCCACATAACACCAAAACAGTATATTGCACTCGACGCGCGTTTCGTCAACCAAGTTGGCATCATCTGGAAATGGTTAAAACTTAGTTTTGCCCATCATGATGATTAGCTTTAATCATCTCCAGATGATGCCAACTGGCCAACCGAAAATGGCAAAAAAGTATTTTTTATGTCAAAAAGTGAGCTTTAATAAGTCCCTATTTCCGCCTTGCCAAATTTCAAAATTGTATTTAAAAAATAAAGGGAGAGAGGGGTATACCATGAGGGGTATCATACTGTATAATTAACATATTTATCTAGTATTCTTCTAGGAATATATCAGCTACAAAATAAAAACAAGAAAACAAATAATTCTAAAGACTGATTATTTATGCGAAGTATTCTAAGGACTAATTATTCACATAATGTTTGTATTTTTAGTAATGGGGCAGAATTTGCCTTGATATTGTATTTACAACCATTAGACTCCTTTGATTCTTGTTTTTAAGTTGATAGTACATTGCCAGCAGAATATTTTATGAAATTTAGTACTTCAGTACCAAACTTCGATACTAGTAATTCAGAAACTTAGGGCATAAACCTAAATAATTATTGTGATAAGTATCAATCGCAAATCGGCTTATTATGAAATAACAAAATACAAATGTTAAACTAAATAGACTGCTACCATCACGAATTCTTAGAACACCCTGTTTAACAAACCACATAGTAAAAAAAATAACAAAATTTAATTTTATTTCATTATTTTCCATTATTATGTCTAAAATAATACACAGGAAGAGAAGATGAGAACCACTAATTCAAAGGAATGTGTATTCAGGTTACCATGTACCGGGTGGCCAAATTTGCTTGCTATTATAGGACAACTCGAGAACTAAGAGAGATACAAAAAAATTAACCCCCCTTTCTCGAGCTCTTTTTCTGAGACAAACTTAATGCCGAAATGCAAAATGGCCCATCTTCTTTTGTTTTTGAGATATTAGCGAATATTCGATTTTTCAAATTTTCGATGCCTGCGCATATCTCGGTTATTTTAGATACTAGAAAAAAACAACTTATATGTTCTTCAGACACTTTTTTAAAAGGAATGCAGTGGCGTAGGCAATATTTTAATAAGTTGATAAAATTTCGAGTTATGACATAAACTTGTATTTTTTTAAATGAAAATCGTAGTCGGCTATGATTTAGTTAGAAAGATAATTTTTTTCTCTTTTCAGCGATATATAATATGTGTGGTTAATTTATTCGACTTAACTTAACTTAACTATTTTTTATAGAATCTTTGACTTTTTAAGGTTATTAATAGCTCCCATTTCGTTTTCGCGAAGTAGACGTATATCTTTTGTTTGAAATTTAAGTTATTGACAGTTCTAACTGCATTTATCACTTTGCGTCTGTAATTTATACCGCTTATAAAAATTGATCTGCGAATAGTTGTTTTCTAGAAATTTTAGAATACTTTTAAATTTCAAAAATGGCATTTCAAAGTTATGAAAAATTCGACATTCTGGAATATTATATAAGAAACAATTATTACTGTGAAGTTACGCCCACTATGCCAAAACAAAATTGCAGCTATTAATAACCTTAAAAATTCTAAGATTCCTTAAAAAATAGTCAAGCCGAATAAATTAATCACACATATTATATATAGCTCAAAAGAGAAAAAAATTATCTTTCTAACTAAATCATAGCCGACTACGATTTTCATTTAAAAAAATACAAGTTTATGTCATAACTCGAAATTTTATTAACTTATTAAAATATAGCCTACGCCACTGCATTCCTTTTAAAAAAGTGTCTGAAGAACATATAAGTTGTTTTTTTCTAATATCTAAAATAACCGAGATATGCGCAGACATCGAAAATTTGAAAAATTGAATATTCGCTAATATCTCAAAAACAAAAGAAGATGGGCCATTTTGCATTTCGGCATTAAGTTTGTCTCAGAAAAAGAGCTCGAGAAAAGGGGGTTAATTTTTTTGTATCTCTCTTAGTTCTCGAGTTGTCCTATAATAGCAAGCAAATTTGGCCACCCGGTACTTCAAAATTTTAAAATAGTACTCTCTTTTCAGACTTTGGGGCAGCGGGTACAGACATTCGTAAATAGCGGGGAAAAATTATTGGCCGAACGCCATCCACAGTCGCCTCACATTCAGAGCCAAATCTTAGATTTACAGGATAAATGGAACAACGTGAAGAAACAGGCCCAGAGTACGAGGGAACTGATTGACCTCAGCATACCATATTTTCAGTTAGTAGAAGAGGTAATTACTTCAGTGATGATAGACATATTGATAATTTTAATAATCTACTTAAAAACGCTTGGGTGGATTTATACCCACCCATCCCACCTACACAGTAAATATTTCTGTCTATTTTGAGACTACATATTTTATAAACAATTATTAACTATATTGTGTATTATAAAAAAATTTACAACCACATGGAATTAAATGTTAAGACTTAATTGAAAGAAAAGGCAAAATAAAAAATTACTAACAGTGCATTGCTTCTAGACTCAATAACTCAAGTAATATATTCTATCGAAGTTTCCATGTTTCAGGGATATGTACCGAGTATGTATATGTATATGAGTATGAAACAAGACGTAATTTTATAATTTTTTTAAATACCCTATATTTTGTGAATACTTCAATACTATTTTTTATATCTTTACAGTTTTGTGTAATATTAGAGAATCATAAGCCGATGGCCGAGAGTTTAATGTTTCGATCGCTCAACCCAGAGGTCGTGGGTTCGAATCCCTATTCCACCAAACAATTTTTAATTAATTTGTCTACTCGTAGATTAAAACTGGTTCGCAGGGATAGGTTGGCAATTAAAATTTTAATTAGCACAAAATATCTTAAATTTTATTTATAAAATGCAGATTCTCGTTTCGAAAAACATGCTGTGGATTTAGGTGTCACAGCATGTTGTCTATAATGTCACAGCCCGCTTATGGAAACAAAAAGTATATTTATTTTATCAAAATTTCTTAAATTGAACAAAACGATTGAACAATATTTATTACGGCTTTTTGCTCAAAATTCGAAATACCTCCGATGTACCATGTGAAGTTTCATTTAACATGTGTGTTGTTAAAAAAATATTCGTATTTAATTTGTATTCCAAAGGGCAGTTCCATATAATGTTCTGGCTCCTATAATGCTGACAAAGTAATTACTATTACTTACTCACTACCCATATTTGAATTTTATCTTTTCCTTCGCACAGATGACTGTATACAGATTTCGCCAGATTGTATACAATAACTGTACACAGATTTTCTGTCAAATAAAATTTGTAATTAATTAGATGTAATTAATTTCAAATTGTTTTTTCGTAACTATTGGCGCAGGATTTAAAGAAATAGATATGTTTAGTTTTAAATAGAATAAAATACGGCAAAACTGTATTGACTTGTAGATAATCGAACAGACATTAGTGTATCTTCTATTCAAATTTGGAAATAAAGTTTTGAGTCGAGTATCAGTAGAAAAGTATCATAATATTAGCAAGAGACTAGGTTGGCGAATTGGAACTTTTTGTAACGTAACAAGTAGTCAATTAATGGTTTACTGTGGACTTGGTTCAATTCTCGAATGTAGGAATTAGCTCGAACATAATTCAATAGATCATTGGACGGAAAATATAATATTTCTATAAGTATAAGTTAAACTGTTCTTATAAAAACTGTCTATCTATAGTCATTTACAAAATTAGTTTTAATTTAATTTGTAAAACGTTATTGCAGGCTGACGAGTGGTTCAGAGAAGGAAGCAAACTTTTAGTGACCATAGCTAGAAAATCAACCTCAGTGAAACGCCCTGAGGAAGCAGAAGAATTATTAACTGAAATATCAGATTTTCTTCAACCAGGCGAAGAACAACAAAATGAAAGAATTAGAAAAATATCCGAACTTGAAAAACAACTTTATGGACCGGATCGATCTCATGAAGTTCCAGTGGTGCAAGGTAACAAGGAAATGATAGAATCATTCTCTTCAATAAAATTGGAACTAAAAACATTGGCTGAAAATTTAAGAGCTGCAGAAGAGGAAATGTTAAGGATACAACAAGAGCAAGAAGAAGCCAGAAAGGCTGAAGAGGCCAGAAAGCTAGAAGAGGCAAGACTAGCGGAAGAAAGGAGACTTGCCGAAGAAGCAAGGAAAGTTGAAGAAGCAAGATTAGCTGAGGAAAGGCGAAAAGCTGAAGAAGCAAGATTAGCTGAGGAAAGGCGAAAAGCTGAAGAAGCGAAATTGGCCGAGGAGAGGAGAAAAGCTGAAGAAGCTAGGATAGCTGAAGAAAAAAGGAAAGCTGAGGAAGCTCGATTGGCAGAAGAACGAAGATTGGCCGAAGAGGCTATATTAGCAGAGGAGAGGAGAAAAGCTGAAGAAGCTAGGATAGCTGAAGAAAAAAGGAAAGCTGAGGAAGCTCGACTGGCAGAAGAACGAAAATTGGCCGAAGAGGCTCGATTAGCAGAGGAGAGAAGAAAAGCTGAAGCAGCTAGATTGGCAGAAGAAGCTCGTATTGCGGATGAAAAGAGGAAAGCAGAAGAGGCCAGAATAGCCGAAGAAAAAAGAAGAGAAGCTCGTATAGCTGAAGAGAAGAGAAGAGCCGAAGAGGCAAGAATTGCAGAAGAAAAGAGAAAAGCTGAGGAGGCTAGAATTGCTGAGGAAAACAGGAAAGCAGAAGAGGCTAGAATTGTTGAAGAAAATAGAAAGGCTGAGGAGGCTAGAATTGTTGAAGAGAAAAAAAAAGCGGAAGAAGCTAGAATTGCGGCAGAAAAGCGCAAAGCTGAGGAAATTAGAATAGCTGAAGAAAAGAGAAAGGCTGAGGAACTTATCCTGGCTGAAGAAAAGAGAAAAGAGGAACTGAGGGTAACTGCGGAACATAGGAAAGCTGAAGAAGCCAAACTGAAATTACAGAAAGAGGAATCGATTGAAATTACAGAAATAACGGAATTACACAAGATTGAAGTTCAAAAAACACCAAAACTAGTACCTTCTCCAGTACCTATTGTAGAGGAAGCTTCGGAAGCTCCAGTATTTCTTTCTCCATTAAGTGACGCAGTTATACAAGAAGGTTCTAAATTTACTTTTATTTGTCAAGTTACAGGTTATCCTTTACCCGTAATAACTTGGTACAAGGCTGGCTTGTCAATTCAAAATAATCCAGATTATCACACAACATTTGAAAACGGATTATGCACTTTAACAATAGAAGAAACGTTTGCAGAAGATTCTGCAAGATACACCTGCAGAGCATCTAATGCAGCAGGTGAAGCCGAAACAACGGCTGTTTTGTCAGTAAAGGAAACTGAACCAGAAGAACAATTAATAGCACCCTCTTTTACAAAACTATTACAACCCTCGACTGCAAAAGAAGGATCGTCCTTTCAGCTTGACTGCAAAGTTGAAGGAAATCCTCTGCCCACCGTCCAGTGGTTCAAGAATACTGACTGCATTGATAATTCTCCTGATTACATTATCACTTACAATAATGGTGAGGCTATTCTGAAATTTGAAAAAGTGTTTTTGGAAGATAAAGCAGAGTACACTTGCAAGGCTTCAAACCAATGTGGAACAGCTCAGAGCACCGCCAACCTAATAGTCACACGTAAGTGCTTTATTCAATTTCTGGTACTACCTAAGCTTGTAATCTGTAAAATAATATTCTCGAGATGCGAAAATAAAAAAAAAAACGTTTTAGGCGATTCATTCAGAGAAATAATCAGAGATATCATCGGAAATTCTGGCAGTCAAAAAGCACGTGTTCGGCTGAGATATATTTTTTATTTTATTTATTAGCTTTTGTAAATTTTTACATATTTTCCAAGTATTTAGTAAAACAATTTAAGTAAAATATAATTGAATAAGAATATTCAAATATTATATTTATATCAAACATGTTACCTTGTTAAAATTTTGTTACCTTAGAAATTTTTACATTAAAATAAGAAATAAAATTGCATACACCTAACAAAATAAATTAATTACATTAAATAAACGTAACCTTAAATTACAGATCAACAAATTATTTCAATTTGAGTTAACAAATGTTATTTGGTTACTTAATCAAAGTCATGGCACTAATTTTTTGCAATGGTAAAAAAAATAGATTTATTAGAATGAATTTTATTAAAGCCAAAATAAGCATTGATATAGAAACAGTTCAAAAAATATTAAAGTTTATGACAATTTTGTGACCTATGTGTAACTTAACCCTGTTTTTAAGATATTTTGTAAAATGGAAAACTTTGCATTTTTTGCATCCTCGTAGCTACTTTTTTCATTAAATTTAACTATATATGACTCAAACTATATTTAACTAACTGAACTATATTTAACTCAAAAATGAAAACAGTTACACGCGTTCCGGTATTATTTTAAGTTAGTAACAAAACTGTCAAACTTTCCCTATCTAAGCGTTTTTCTCTCGTATGTTTTTCAAAATATTATTTCATGTGTCATCAGAATGACCTGCACACTGTAATTGAGGCACATTCAAAAATCGAATATTTCTAGTTTTCGACAATTTATTAATGATCCTTTGAAATAAAACTATGACTTGCTATGTGGTAGTTGATTGTACAATTAATATATTTTTATACCTAAAATAGCGAAGGTATGATCACCGTATGTATTAGTTTTAACACTTTCAAATTTTTCAAAAATTCAAAATTTTTACTATGAAAATTCACAGGCAGGCTTCAAAAACTAAATCATATCTTCTTTTAAATTTTTGGGACTGTGAGAAGAAATAAGCGGAAACATTTAAATTTTCATTGACATTTCAAACAATTTAAAATCTAAAATAGTACTAAATAATTTTATTTAGAGGGGTATTTCGTCCGTTTACCTTTAATAATGAATTACTTCAATTTATAGGAAGTATTACTTCTCATGAGAACTATGCGAAGTATATTAATTATTACCTTATATAAACAGCAGAGAGTAAGGGGCATACTTTTTCTATACGGTCGTCTTATAAGAGGGCTATTTCGTACTTTACTTAATACATATTTTCTATTTTTTCGTTTCAAACACACATGTTACTACGACTATTGATTTGTTTAAGTGTTAAGTATATTATATGTATGCAAATACAACTTATCAGTAAGTAATCTGAGTATCATGACATATTTAAACGCATCAAAAATAGATTAACAAAACAACAAAAGTAATTTGGGTTAAAAAACTTTTTGGCAATACTACATCAGAGTTGGCAAACGAACAAGTGAATTTAAGTATATTTTCTTGTAGTATTTTAGCCAGTAGATACAATACAATTTAGAAAGTATTAGATTTAATTATATATTTAAAAAATTTAAGTATTTTATTAAATCAAAACAGTTGAAAATAACAACACATCATACACATAAGTTGTAGCAGAATTTCTATTTTTACGAATTCAGCCAACAAATTCCTCTCACTTATTTCATAAAAGCGGATGACCTGTCCCTGTATTTTTAACTTAGTGTGTCAAAATTGCTTACAAGTTTATTTAGAAAATGATTAATGCTTAAAAATTCTGTTTAGTTTATTCACCTGCAATATTACTATTATCGCTTAAGAATAAGTGAAGAGTACCTATATTCTATATACAGGGTGGGAAAAATTTTAATGTGCAGCATTGGTATCTCGGAAACGGTAAAAGATACAACGTGGCTCAAATTAGGAGAAAGTTGCTCAATTTTATGCTGATTCAAAATATGTGAACAAGTTTAATATATTCCGGGCCGTTTGGGAGTTATGCCGGAAAAATCAAAATTTGCCAATTTCTTTTAAGTCAAATAACTTCTCTTGAAATAGATGTAGAGTTTTGAAATTTGGTACGTTTACATAGTTTGATGAGAGCTTTCGATTGCCATACTAAAACATGTTCTAGGCCTACTAGTTTTTCCGCAACAATATTCAACTTTTGAATTTCTTATGGGCGCCATATTGGATTTTTACTTCACTAAATACAGAAAGAAATTACAAGCATGGTGATATATCACACTTGATACTTTCTTCAATAAATATGGATAATACACGCGAATAACGATAAATATTATTTATTTACAAATAATAAACAATAATTCATTTATAGTTAATTGTTACAAAGTGTGTTTTTAGCTTTTTAGAGGAACTAATTATTATGATAAGAAAAACAACTTATTTATACTGCTCGAATTGGCTGCCGTTACTCTGAATACAAAGTTGAGTAATTACAGGCATGTCAATCCACTGCACGTCTTACTGTTCCACCATCTATTGAATTTATGTATTAATTAATTCTTTCCAACATTTCATCCTCTGTCGATGGCATTGGATTATTGTAGATATAATTTTTAACAGCTCCCCAGAAATAATAATCTAAGGGGTTTAGACACGGTGATCGCGGTGGCCATAGAATGAGACCATTTGTACCCATCCACGAATTCGGAAAACGTTGATCTAGGTACTGGGTTACAATCCTAGCATTGTGTGAAGGGCATCCATTTTGTTGAAACAACTGTAAATTTTGTATATTTTGCAAAGGAAGGTCATCCAGCATTTCCTCCAAATCATTTTGTAAGAAGTGTAAATAATTTAGAGAAGTTAATTTATCAATAACACGATAAGGCCCTAATACCTTGTTATCTAAAATTCCACACCAAATATTTTTCTTACAAAATGATTTGGAGGAAATGTTGGATGACCTTCCTTTGCAAAATATACAAAATTTACAGTTGTTTCAACAAAATGGATGCCTTTCACACAATGCTAGGATTGTATGTAACCCAGTACCTAGATCAACGTTTTCCGAATTCGTGGATGGGTACAAATGGTCCCATTCTATGGCCACCGCGATCACCCCCTTAGATTAGATTATTATTTCTGGGGAGCTGTTAAAAATTATATCTACAATAATCCAATGCCATCGACAGAGGATGAAATGTTGGAAAGAATTAATGAATACATAAATTCAATAGATGGTGGAACAGTAAGACGTGCAGTGGATTGACATGTCTGTAATTACTCAACTTTGTATTCAGAGTAACGGCAGCCAATTCGAGCAGTATAAATATATTTGTATTATAAATAAGATTATAAATTATAATCTTATCATAATAATTAGTTCCTCTAAAAAGCTAAAAACACACTTTGTAACAATTAACTATAAATGAATTATTGTTTATTATTTGTAAATAAATAATATTTATCGTTATTCGCGTGTATTATCCATATTTATTGAAGAAAGTATCAAGTGTGATATATCACCATGCTTGTAATTTCTTTCTGTATTTTGTGAAGTAAAAATCCAATATGGCGCCCATAAGAAATTCAAAAGTTGAATATTGTTGCGGAAAAACTAGTAGGCCTAGAACATGTTTTAGTATGGCAATCGAAAGCTCTCATCAAACTATGTAAACGTACCAAATTTCAAAACTCTACATCTATTTCAAGAGAAGTTATTTGACTTAAAAGAAATTGGCAAATTTTGATTTTTCCGGCATAACTCCCAAACGGCCCGGAATATATTAAACTTGTTCACATATTTTGAATCAGCATAAAATTGAGCAACTTTCTCCTAATTTGAGCCACGTTGTATCTTTTACCGTTTCCGAGATACCAATGCTGCACATTAAAATTTTTCCCACCCTGTATATATAATCCTAGTTAATAACGCTCGATGTAAATTTACTAATGGACTTCATATTCCTACAATTCCAAAAGTAATATTTTTTTAAAAACTTTTTATGTAGATATATGAATTCTTTCTACTATCCATTTAAAAATTTTCACTAGAAATATATATGTCTGATCAAACTATAAAGTACCTAGTCTATTTATGCATCACCAAATTTATTCAGTATCAGTATCAGGAAAATGGAATCAATTGATTTTTAACCTTAATGGTTTACTAGTAAATAGATTTAGATTAGTCATAATTTTCTTAAAACTGCATGCTCTGAGAAATAATACATTTTTACATGCTAAGAAATGTTGTAGGTTGTCGAATAAGCTTCTTCTACCTCTTCTAGCTATTCTTTTGAGAATTAGATGAAATTTCATTCGTGCAATAATTGTCTACGTTAACAACTATTTGTTGACTGATATCAATGTCAAATTACAGATTAAATGGCCGCACAGTATTTTAAAATAATTAAGAGTATGTAGTTGTTGACGTTGTATCTAAATACACTCGAGTTTTTGTCTTATAGTGACTGAATCTTACGACATTTATAATTTTTAATTAAAATTCTTAAAAATGAATTTATATATAAATATTATATTTTTCTTAAATCTAATACATTTAATGCAAAATGTCAAATGGAAAAGCAGTAGTAAATGCTCTCTATATTTAAGTAATTTGTCATTCATCATGCATAGAAATAAATTATCTGTTAATGTTTTATCGACAATTGTAGAATAAACAAATAAAGAAAAATGTTTAAAATTACAGCTTTGGAGCCCACTGAAGCACCTGCGTTTGTTGCACCTTTGTCAAATGTAATGGCTAGAGCAGGACAGAAAATAAAATTGGAATGTGAAATTTCTGGATTACCCCTCCCAATATTAACTTGGTCACACAACGGCAAACCAGTGAAGGAAACGCGCGAACTGAAGGTAAGAGTTTCACTATTTGCTTTTATTTCGTAAATTAACTAGCATTGATTGTTTTTTAGTTTTATAATTCATGCTTAGCTATTAATACCTGGTGGACTTATTCATATTGTAGCTATTTTAATCACAGAAAGTGTATTTTTAATTCAAGAAATCATATACCTAGCTTTTACTTGGCAGATGTCCTAACTGTGTATTGCATTAAATCGTTTTATTTTTAAACAATGAAAATTATCACTGATGCTTGTAATTTTTCTAAAACATTACTTTTCATTAGAGCCAGTACTATTTTAAAACTTATACCCGTTTCCCTTGACATGATACAATTTTTTACTGAATTTATTGTCTTGCAGTTGCAGGTGGAAGACAATAAAGCAACCCTAATAATATACGAGGCTTTCCCAAAAGATGCTGGCACTTATTTGGTAAGTGCAAAGAACATCGCGGGAGAGGCAACTAGTTCTTGTAGCGTTTCCGTGAAAGGCCGTTTGCCAACTGAAACCTCCGACTCCGAAATGGCAAGCGATATGGAGCCCGTTAAACCATCAATTCAGCTACCTCTAGCAAACACCACAGTAAATGAAGGCAATCGTGTTCGTCTCGACTGTGTTATAGTCGGACAGCCGGAGCCAGAAGTGATTTGGTACCACGATTCCAGGCCCGTAAAGGAATCTCAAGATTTTCAGCTGCTTTTCCAGGGCGACCGATGCTCCTTAGTCATTCAGGAAGCTCTACCCGAGGACGCCGGCGAATATAAGGTCGTTGCTCTAAATTCCGCCGGAGAGGCTTCTAGCAAATGTGTATTAAGTGTAACTGCAATTGCGGAATCGGACGCTGAAACCAAACCACCAGAAGAAGCAACAAAACCCGCTGGCTCTGCGCCAAAGTTTACCAAACTTTTAGCGGACATTTTAGTTTCAGAGGGAGACAAAGTTATTTTGGAAGGAAATGTAGTTGGGGAGCCAAAACCTGAAATCAAGTGGTTACTAAATAATCTGCCGATAGCAGATGTCCAGCACTTCAAGATTTCACACGATGCTGAAGGTAATGTCAAATTAGAAATTGAACAGGTTCGCCCTGAAGATAAGGGCGTGTATACTGTAAAAGCATCTAATTCTGTTGGCGAGGCTAAATGTTTTGCACAATTAATTGTAAAAGCATTGAAACCTGTAGAGACTGTAAAGCATGAAGAAGTTAAACTGGCTCCCGAGTTTAAAGAAACATTCTCTGATAAAATAGCGTTTGAAGACACAAATACTAAATTTGAATGCATAGTAACTGGGAAACCCACACCTAGAGCTAGGTGGTTATTTAATGGTAATGCTATCTCTGGTAAAGACTTCCTCATTTCTACATCAGGGGACCGTCAAGTCTTATCTATTCCCACCCTTAAAAAAGAACATTCCGGTACAATTACTTGTGTTGCTGAAAACGAGGTAGGTAAAGCGAGCTGTGCTGCAGTATTGGTAGTTCAGCCTCCTTCATCAATCTCATTACCTGAATTTGAAATAAAAACCACTGATGCCCCTGTATTGTCTTCCCTGGCTCCCTTAAAATCTGAAAAAACTCAACATATAGAGACATCATACACGATTAACAGAGAGGTAGTTACTCAAACGTCGACATCTCAAGCAAGTAAAGTAATATCTTCAGAATCTTCTGAGCCTCATACTGAAGAACACAAAATTATCTCTCAAAATGCCCAGTCATTTAAGCAAGTCAACCAAGACGCTCCACAAATTAAGGAAAGCCATAGGCTAGAGGAATATCACAAAGTTGGAAAGGAACCACCAGTGATTCACGAGAAATCTTCCACTACATATTCAATAGGAGAACAACGTGATATCCAGAGTCAAACAAAATCATCACAACAACTTGAAATCATACAAAAACCATTATTACGAATCAGACCACCGAGATTTGTAACACCAGTAATTGGAAAAATTGTTGACCAAAATGTAGATATAGTTTTAGAAGGAATATTAGACGGACAACCAACGCCACAGATAAGTTGGACTAAGAATGGGGATGAACTGAAACCAAGCGATAGAATTCAAATAAAGTGGGAACACAATCGTGCCTCTGTAGAAATTAAAAACGCAGGTATAGAAGATGCTGGACGGTATTCGTGTACGGCAGTAAACGATGGTGGTACTGCTGTGAGTACTGCTGATTTGGTTGTAAGAAGTAAGTTTAGCTTATAAAAGTTTGCAGGATTCTAACCATGTGTTTTTTATTAGAAACCATATTTCCTCCTGTTTTTGGCCGACGTTTGCAAGCTCAAGTAATTAAAAAAGGCGAGCGAGTAAATTTAGAAGTTGAAGTTACTGGCACCCCTGAACCAACAGTTACTTGGTTCAAAGATGGAATTCCAATTGCAGAAAGTCTAAGAGATAATTACAAAATAAAATCTATGGGCCCTTGCCACACCCTTGTTATAGAGAAAGGTAAAATTTCCCATTTCCAATATTTTTCTTGATTTAACTATATTCCTATTTTACGTATCGTTTTAGCGGAGTTAAATCACACTGGCAGATTTATGGTACGAGCGGTAAATTCAGGTGGTGAAGCACAAAGCATAGCTGACATCGCTGTCTACGAACCAACACCGGATACCATGGTAGAAGTAGTAAAAACTGTAGTTTTTGAAGACGTCCGAAAGCATGAGACATTGGTAAGAACTGTTTTAAATATTTCAATTATATCTCAGTTGAGCGTTTATCTTTATACTTTTAATTCTTTTTCTTCCACCTTTCATAGACTTCAGCTGCAGACAAGGTATCATCAACAACTACTACGCAGAAACCTGTACCTATTCCAGAACCCCCCAAAATAGACAAACCTCTTTCATCCTTTTCTTCCACTGAAATGTCTCAATCTATATCTTCTAAGTCTGAAGTTAAATCAACGATGGAACAAAATATGTCTCAAGAATATAAAACATTTAAATTAGAACATAAAATGCCAGATATTCCTATGCCCAAATCATTAGACACTAAAGAAAAAATCATAGAACGTCATATTGATTTTGAAATTTGTCATCCAACAGGATCTGGTGAACAGCAAATAACAGAAGAGAAAAAAACAGAAATTTACGATACTGGTATCGAAACGAGTTCAATTTCAAAACAATCTTCTCTTCAATATTTTGTACAAAAAATAAAGGAAGGTGATACAACAACTCAGAAAGAAGTTAGTGCTCCAGAGCCTATTAAACCCGAAATTTATCAAAAATTCGAAACAGTGTCGCAAGAAACTCGCAAAAATGCTGAACTACCCATAAAAATTCAAGAAAGGGTGATTCCACCAGTTGACTCTAAACCTATATCCACTACACAACCCGTTGTTCAGGAATATAAATCATATTCTCAACAAATTTCACAACCAGTAACTCAAGAGTATAAATCTTTTTCTCAGAAAATTACAAAAGAATATTCTACACAACCTGAGAAACAGGAATACAAATCATTTTCTTCTACTCAACAAACTATCCAACCACAAGAATACCAATCATATTCTTCTCAGCAGATAACTCAAGAACTCGAACTTAAACCGGAACCTCCAGCAGAAATTTGTTTTGCCCCTAAACCAGAAGTTACCACACAACGAGAAACTGTATCCGAAAAAGTGAAACGTATTTCAGAATCACAGAAAGATGTACCACAATATGAAATACCTCAAAGAGATATTAAATTACTCCCTCGTATTGAGACACCTCAAGCACCGACCTGGACATCGTCAACCCCGAAGCATTTTGAAGAAAAAAAGGAATTTTCACAAACTCAGCAATCATACCAACAATCATCCTATCAGACGTCCTCGTCATCGTACAGTCATTCGTTTGAAAGTAGCACAAAGCCTGTATCACCCAAGCCAACCCATGAAAAAATATGGACGCCCAAATTGGAAATAGATAGACCTGCATCAGTGGCGTCCTCTGCCTATTCTACATCTGAAAGACAGTATTACAGCAGACCACTTTCAGCTCAGTCTGGTTCATTAGAACCTTCTCAAGAAGCCATACAAATGGAGAAACAATGGGCACATAAATTTACAGAAACTCAAGTGGAAAAGTCCTGGCCACCACCTCACACTGAAGAACCAAAAATTCAGCCCTCTTGGTCAGTTCAAAGTACTTTGGAAAAGAAATGGACTCCTGTAGAAGTAAAAACGGAAAAATATATAAAAGAGAGGAAAGTCACTGAAACTCCAAAGCAGCATTACGTTGCAGAAGTAAGTAATTTAGGAAGCGTAATTGACCACCAAAATATATCTGACAGTTCATTTTCGAAAACCGAAGTTTATGAACTAAGTGGTTCAGATTCTATTGTTGAAGAAAGTAATGTTAAACCCTCCGAAATTAAAAAATCATGGCCACCGGCTGCCCCACAAGTTCCAGTTAAGAAGTACGTTCCACCTTCACCAAAACCTTTTGTTGACACTTTACCTATTCGTCCAGTTTCAGTTCAGGACATTACAGATGAGGTATATCTAGAACCAGGTCCACCGCCAGAAATTGGTTATGCTGAACCGCCAAGAGAAAGACGTCAATCATATGTTGAAACTATTGAACATGAGTTGGAGAAAAATTTGGAACCCGCTAGAGTTCCCCCTTGTGCTGTAAGAACAATACCACCGCCTAAAGACTGGACTGCTCCGCCACCTCTTCCACCTAAACAAGTCCTACCTCAAGCCCCACCCATTCCTGCAAAACCTGTAAAGCGCGTCGAGCCTCCAAAGAAAATTATAGAAGCAAAAACGACGCCATTTGAAAAATTTCCAGATTTGGAACCATTTCCATTCAAACCAGATCCGCAAAAACCAAAACCACCTAGAGTAGGTCCACCTCCAACACCGTCAAAATTTATAAAAGGAAGATTCACTGATAGTGATTACGAAAGTGATTTTGAATCTGTTAGAATACCTCCAAAATGGAAACCTTGCATGAGCGACACTGAAGAACCGACATATAGAAGGGTAAAGGCTCCAAAGTTAATACATACTGGTAGATCTCGTTCACAAGAATATGAACCTCTACCGCCTTCAAAATTCGACCAACCTCCGAGATTCGATGGCCCTCCAAGACCTGAAATCAATTTTGAAGAGTTCAGAAAATCTAAATCGACCACACAAGCAAAGAAATTTACAAAACATACAAGAATTCAAGAGCCTAAAAGAGAAATATCTCCGCCGAAAATGAAACCAGCTTCCCCGCCAGTGTATGTTCAACCCGTAAAGAGGCCTGATTCTCCCAAGATTAAGCAAACAATTGTCGTTGACGGATACATGGCTGACACTGATGAACCTTTTAGACAACAGAATAGCATTACGTCGGAGTACTCCAGAGAAGAAAGATCCGAGTATAAACATATTTCTAAATCCAGTGTAGAAAGTTCATCCCAAAAATTCATTACCTCCAAACCTCGTGTCTCTAAATTCCCAATCAAGAAACATCATTCTTCATCTGTCTCTTCATTAAAGAAGGTTCGCTTTGTTCTAAATGTGTGTGCTGTGGCCTGTATTTTCTTTTAGTTTCATGACAACTTTATTTGTTCTTTTCATAGTATAAAAGTAGAATTTGCATGTAACGAATACAATGTCTAGTAGAACATACTATAAAGAAAAACGCTTTTGGTAGTAAATATTTTAAATAGGTACTCTATTTTATTAGAATTATTAGCCCATTTAACTGACCGACTTGTACAAATTTTTGTTTTGTGTTTTTTCTAATGAAAGCATGTAGTATGGTTGGAACTATTACAAAACGTACAAGTGTTGCTACTGCTATTCCATCGGTATTGTACAAGTGTTGTTACTGCTACTCCATCGGCATTGTCAGTGTAAGTTAGTCATACTCAGTCACAAAAACTATTTAGATCTAAAAAATTACAACTAAAACTACAATATAAAGTCAACAACTCAAATAACATGTGTAAATCGAAAAACATTTAATCGGCTCTGGATTCGTCTCATCTGTTGCAGTGGTTTTAGTACAACCCTGTTCGGTGCTTCGCTAGCTATACGAGAATACTCCATCCAAAATTACCAGGGTAGATCGCAATATAATCCCTTCATAACGGAACCGGGGCCTGTCGATGAGCAAATATTACTAATGAATCTTAGGAGATACGCAAGAGTTGCAAGAGTACTCAGTTGCAAAGTATGCAACATTTCCTTAAAGCTGTAACGTAAATTGGGCACTCGGGTGTTTCGTCGACGATCTCACATTATTTACAGTGTTAAAAAATCATTCATCACCATTATCACTATTAACTTTTTTATTGAAGATGCAAATGTTGTTTAATTGCCAAATAATTGATATAGTGCATTATTTTTTGCTTTGAAATATATTTACTTCAATTACGTATGGAGGAACTAGTGACCGTTTGAGTCGAAACATTTCTGATTTCTATTTACTAATGTGTGGCTAAGTAACAAGTAGATAGATCACTGGCACTGACTTAATGACCACCAAAATATATCATATCCTCATCTAAAATTTCTGAAAGAATATAATGTAAATGCCACGGTTTCTTATTCAACGTAGATAATACACTAGGTATTATAATTTAACTAGTATTTAATAATGTGAGGTTTCGAAATGATAAATAAAAATAAAATAATATTTGATCACTTAAGTAATACAAAAGTATATAAAAACGTTCCGCAGTGCTGTTAATGTTACTATTCCGCAAGGATTACTAAGATCAGAGTGTCCTTCTGTAAAATATAAAATGAAGCCGGGTTTTCGTTTGTATACACATAAGTTTAAAGGCAAAATATTTAAATTACTCGCTTTTCATCCTTCTTTGTGGAGCACTAACAATTATCGGTTAGGGAATATATACTGTTTTATATAACTTTTAACCTCGCTTTTAACATTGGAAATGTTTATGTTTGTATATGGGGACCAAGTTAGGAGTTTTCGTTCAAGACCAAAAGACAGCGGTGTCGCGATCGAGTGACGCAGTACATATAGTGGAGCAGATGAAAGTTATACCTATTATAGAGCATGTTTTGGGGCAAATTTGGTGTGATCTACCACTTTTTTTAGTAGGTAAGGCATTTTTTTTAAATGACCTTAGACTGCGATATCTGCACAATTCGATAATATGCGTTTCTGAGGACATACATCGCTTTTAAAATAAACGGCTTGACTTATCGCCCTGAAAGTTTAACCACTTATATGCCTATGCACTTCAAATTGTATAAAACTTTCTTTTGGTAGTTCACCTATATATTACCAAAAAAAAAAAAAATTATGCATGACAAACTTCGATATGCGGTTAGCTATGTGAAATATTCAAAATTTGTATATGTATGCAGCGAATGAAATGTAGCCTAAATATTGAAAAACTTTATTAAAAAAAGTTTAATAGTTAGTTAATATTTGTAACCGTTTTTGAATTATTGAATTTTTAAAAAGCGCTCGCCTTTATCAGAGTGAAATATTACGGCTCACTCTGTACCAGTATTACTGGTGCCTCTATAGATGTCTACTTCTAGATATAAGCGAGTTAGACGGGCGATTCTACTCCACTAATATAGGTAGCTAGACCAGCAGGGCGGCGTGAAGAGTAGTGGGTAGTATTCAGTTATAATACCGTACTCCCTTATTAGAGTAGCGTCTCATTTGCTAGGACGATCGGCTCGCTTATAATTATGTTTCATATTTGGTATTATCATTTCCAATGTCTCCGAGGTTGCAAAGATTGCGAAATGTGTGAATTTTTTCATAATGTAATAAATTATGAGAAAAAAGTAGTCGTTTAAATGTCAATAAGTGCCACATTAAAATTACATTTTTGGAGTAAATCATCAAAAATAATATCCAAAAGCGTTTGTCTGCAACATATTCGTATTATATTACTAATATAGATACCTTGCTTTATTGATGTTTTCGTTTTATTAACAAGGCATTAAAATATTGTGATTTGTTAATAATGAAATATGATGAATTTTGAAGAAAAGACTCGGTGTACTTATACAATAATTACTAGTAATAGCACTTTGTGAACATCTTAAAATATTTTGTCTTTATTTTCAGGAACTAGTTGCTACTCCAATAATTACAAGCCACACGTCAGAGCAAATTCATGAGCAACAAGAAAGACATGTTCAATTGGAACAATTTCCATTCAAAGCTGAACCTGCCAGGCCTAAAAAACCTAAAGGCCCTCCTCCTCCAAGCCCTTCAAAATTCGTCAAGGGTCAATTCCACGAAAGTGACTATGAAAGTGATTATGAGGGCAGAATCCCTCCCATATGGCGATCTGATACCGAACGAAGCTATAAACCAGTTCGTCCTGTATTGACTCCTAGCCAACAACATCAGCAGTATGGAAGGACACCAACCCCTCCAACTGAGTTCGATCATCCTCCACAAATAGATGCACCGCCACGACCGAAGTTTGAACCTATCGAAAAATTCAAACCCGTAGCCAAGCCTGTGACAAAATCTGTTGTATTCAAACCGAAACCTGTGACTGCGGCTCCTGTAATGGATTTAATTGTGGCTAGGCCAACAACTCGGCCAGTTATTTTACAACCGGGTTCCCCACCAGAAATTGGGTATTCTCCAGGGCCAAAGACAACACAATATTATAGATCGACAGTTAGCGCCCCTTATCACAATGCGATTCAGACTGAAACATCTAACGTCATGCATTTTAATGAATCAACAGAGAAGTCCCATCGTACCATGAGCTTACAGCAAACACACAAAGTTATCAAGTTCGGAGATCAGTACAGAAAAGAGGAACAAAAATTAGAACCTTTCCCTTTCCAACCACAACCAGAACAACCTAGAAGGTCAACCAGCGTACCTCCTCCCCCAACTCCAACTAAATTTTTACCTGGGGAATTTAGAGAGAGTGATTACGAAAGTGAAGTAGAAGGCACTAGAATTAAAGCCAAATGGGCACCTAGAGGTACTGATGGAGAAAACTTCCAGTATAGGAGGGTAAGAGCACCAGCTTCTGGGCGATCTTCCAGTGTTCCGGCACCAGCTCAGCGAGTTTTGACGCCGATGGAGTTCGATACTCAGCCACCTTTGATGTCTACTCAAATTTCAGCCTGCGATGTTGTGGACAGTCAATCAAGGAGGCAAGAATCTATGTATAAGAAATTTACTGAGTCCAAGTCAGGGCATCAGCTAATGAGACGAACTCACTCCCATGAACCTGCTTTACATCCTGGAACACCACCTGAATACGGATATATAGCAGATCAGAAGCTAACGAAATCTACAGCCTCGAAAATAGCTAGTCATCACATGGATAGTATGACGCAAGCGTTTAAATCAAAAACTCAAAAATTTGTACATGATGTTATGGGCGATATGAGGCAACAAGACTCTCAAAAACCTATTTTAAAAGTACCAGCGGATGGAGATGCTCAAGTATACAGAGAAGAATCTCGTGCAGCTCAATATGGTAAGTATCTATATTACTGATAGCGGTATATAAAATTAACAACCACATTATACATAAAAATTTTAAAGACAGTAGACAATAGATAATTTAGTTCTAAAAAAACGATTCACTTATATCTAATTAATATTTATTTTATGAGTCAAAATGGAAAAAATATATGCATATATAATTTAATATTTGAAAAATACGATATAAAAAATATTTTCATTAAGATTCATTTCATCTTTATAATTTATTCCTATATAACATTAATTTACTATTAATTAGCACAAATAGAAAATTACAGTTGATTCGTAGTCTCATCCTAGGGATGTATTCATAAGAACAACGTCATTCCTAGTAAAATGTTAAATTTATTAAAATTACAGACCCTACGGTACTACAAGATGTAAAATAATACTAATACGATAACAATAACAATAACGTAATAGTGTGTCATATTATAGGCTCAGGTCATATATTACGAGACAAAATCTTCAAAGGTTTATGTGGATGACTAATAAAAGTACGAGTTAGATCAATACGAGTATGAGTATAATAGGAGTATAGATTAATCCAAAAAGATTTATTTTAAATGGCAGCAAAAAAGCAATTTCATTTTTCAGTCACATATTATTTATAATTCTCTCACTTATATTTTATATACACAAATTATAGCTCACTAACAGTTTACATGGTCACTACCTCTTTAATTTACCTTTAAAAAAATAATTACCATCTACCCGAAACTAGAAATATGCACTACTGATTTTCAAATAGAACTTTCTGTATGTTCCGTTAATTTTAGTAGAACAATTCCTCACAGTGTACGGTTGTGACTGGTCTAACTCCAATAGTGATAAAGCAACATTAGTTATTTTATAGTACATTCTTTTTAAAGTATATCTTCCTAGTTTCTTCTTTTATTATTAGTTATGTGGGTGCGCAGTTGGTACAACTATGCGCTGCACTAATGGTATGTCAACACGCCATTAAATGCCACAGTGTATAAACTCTAACCACCTGTTAAATGTCTAATATAATTTAGTTTTCCAAAATAATAAATTAATATAAGTAACTGTAGTAATAAATAATAATTAACTTAAATCATTCTTATTTCCTAAATGATTAAAAGCAACGTAGTATTAGTATTAATATTTATCGCTCAGCTAAAGCTCAGCTCGCGCAAGGATAAAGCAGATATTTTGTTTACCTGACAGAGTTGCGTTTGCTTCAGCACTACATTTTCTATAAGCATTCTTCTGCAGACCGTTCTTTAGCTGAGTGAACTATAAGTAAAGGGATGTTTATTTAACCTTATTTCTATAGGAACCAAGCATGTAGATCCGGATACTGGTCTAATTTATTTTAAATATGATTTCGGTTATGAATTTGGTATAATCCTTCCTGGTGAAAGTAAACAAGGCGAAATACCAGTACCAAAGAAAACTATAATTGAACCTCCAAAGCGATCAGTTGACATAGAGATGCCCGTGTATCACGAAAAATCTTCTCAAGGAACCAATCAAGCGCCTACACCTCATTTCAAGCCAAAAAAGTTTACTCCGTCGGGCAAAGCTGCAAAATGGGAACCGACTTCCGAAAGTGAAATGTCTGAGTACGAGGCTGACAGGAACAGAAGCAACTTACTACCAGGTTCGAGATGGGAACCATCTTCATGTAGTCCTGTTTCTTTGTCGCCTAGTTTACCTAGCACGTCGCCAGCTTTTAATAATACTTTCGCAGGTATTTGGTGTGCGTTTGTAAGAGCTTTGCTTCTATATTAGCTTATATAACCACTTATTAAAAATTCTGCGGGTTTTGTTAGCTTTGTCTTTCTTTGACTACTTTACTGCAGCATGTGAATGTCGGCGATTCAAATATTTCCAAAAAATGTAAATATGTGTGTGGTGATTCTGCATAATTGTCCTCGTATAATTTTGATATTCTGGATATACAGGGTGTCCCACCGGGAAGGGTCGCGATCGATATATGGAAAAGTACGTACAGAGTGATTTTGAAAATTTGATTTATAAAGTTCAGTGGGGCCTACCTTTTTAAAATATTTTCACGTTTCTGGCACTTCCGCTATAACCGGATGTCGACACCAACTTGTTTATTTTAAATGGAACACCCGTTATGTTTTTGTAGTTTTGGATTATACGTTAAGTCAACTTTGTATAAAGTTGTCTATACCCAAATTCAGTTATTTTCGAGATATCTCCAGTTTTAATAAAAAAGTGACAGTTACAGCACCATATTAAAAATGTTGAATCTTGAACAGTGGAAGAACTTTAATTACAATATTTGCAACAATAATGGTTTAGGCATCGCTACATCTGAAAATGATTTCATAATGTCTGAGGAACATACAGAGCCCTCAAAATTTATAAGCCAATTTACCAATTTAAGAAGTTACAAAACTTGATTTTTTCAAATGGAACACCCAGTAGATATATCATTCTACGGCCAAAAGAAGAATTAAATTCTGATCTGATCTTTGGTTAAGTAATAAACATTTTGTATCTGAAAAAACTATACAAAAGGTCAGTACATGTTCAATGCAAATTCTACCAGCGAGCAAGCAGTTTAAAGCCATTATGGTGCAAGATGATCATTTCAAACAAAACTTTTAATGATTCCTATATGTATATGTTTGTTTGCTTTATTTAAGTATTTTAACTATAGTTTTTTTATTAATACGTGAGTTTAGACATAGACACGCTTGAATGTTGTGCACAATTCATCTTAAATTTTGTTCGATGTCTTAACTAGAGAACTTTAAATGTACTGTATAGAGAATTTGCAAAAGAACAAATAAAATCTTTGACAAATAACATGTTTTCAAAAAAACAGTTTAGATAAAGATAATTTTAACCTGAAGTAAGATATAAATAAGACCTGAGGTATTGCTTATACAGCTACGAGGTGTTTGAAAAAGCTCTACGTATACAGGGTGCTTCAAATTCGATGCAATACATGGGGATCTCAGAAACGGTAATAGATACGAAGTCGGTTAAATGGAGGCAAAGTTGCGTATTCAGGGGGGCAACATAATGGTGAAAAGAGATCAAGGCTAATTTGATTAGTTTTCGAAATATTTTGAAAAAACCGAAAATTTCGATTTTCGTTTTTATTTTTTGCGGGCCTATTTGATGAGGTATTCAAAAATAAAGAGCACTTTTCTATAGCAACTTTTTGCCTTTTATCGAATGGTGTTAGCAAATTTTCCGCAAAACGTTTCGTTTCCCGGAAACCAACATCAATATAATTTTTTTAAATACGGACCTGAATTTTTTTTCAATTTTTTGGAATCATTTTTGTAACTTGATAGAATACCACCATAAAAGGAACCAGATTTAAAATATGTTAAAACTATAAAAACCCTAAAGCAGATATTGAAATAATTCTCCGTCATTATTCATGCAGAGGCGTATTCATCTTTTTAAGTTTTGAATAGATCTTTCGATTTCCCTTGCAGGTATTGCATTCAGAACACGAATAGTGGCAATGTTATTATATTGATTCTTATATAAAACATTTTTAGTTCGTCCCCATAAGAAATAATCTAATGGGGATAAATCAAGAGCTCTTGCTGGCCATTCTATAGCACCATGATTTCCAATCCATCTGTTTGGAAATGTTTCATTTAAGTAGTTGCGCACAATTCCTGAATTATGAGGAAATTTAAATAAAATTAAAAAATTCTTGAGTGCTAAAAGCCATTTTTAAGTACCGATAGTGCTTGACACAACATTGAAATGTGTTTGTCATAGAAATGTTTGCCTAGATAAAACTAAATCTAAGAGGACCACGGGAGATTATTAATGATAGATTTTTCTTAGACAAAACGTTTAAATCTGGTTCCTTTTATGGTGGCATTCTATCAAGTTACAAAAATGCTTCCAAAAAATTGAAAAGAAATTCCAGATCCGTATTTAAAAAAATTAAGTTGATGTCGGTTTCCCGGAAACGAAACGTTTTGCGGAAAATTCACTAACACCATTCGAAAAAGGGTAAAAAGTTGCTATAGAAAAGTGCTCTTTATTTTTGAATACCTCATCAAATATGCCCGCAAAAAAACAAAAACGAAAATCGAAATTTTCGGTTTTTTCAAAATATTTCGAAAACTAATCAAGTTAGCCTTGATCTCTTTTCACCGTTATGTTGCCCCCCCGAATACGCAACTTTGCCTCCATTTAACCGACTTCGTATCCCTTACCGTTTCCGAGATCCCCATGTATTGAATCGAATTTGAAGCACCCTGTATAAAATTCACAATTTTCATGGCCTCTACACCCTACTTCGAAATATACGATATGCATGAAAACAATACATCTAATTTTTTATCATCTCAGTTTTGTATTTGGTGTTATTACAAAAATATTTTCATTGAATATTGTGCCTGAATCTCATTTATGAATGAAACAGGTTCCGGAAGGAAAGGAGCTGAAACGCCTCCCAGTTGCCCTAGCACCCCAGGAAGTACCCATGGAAAAGTTGTTCTTCAACCTGGACAAGCCCGAGCTCCCATGTTTATAACGGTATGTCATACATTATTTTCATAATGTGTTTGTCACAACTAATAAATTCAAAGAGTGGCCGTCCCATTAACAATTTATTAAAAATATGTTTAACGGATAGTTAAACATATTTTGTTTGTCGTCGCTGATTTTCTCCAATATAAAATGTATAAAATATGATAGATAAGATTTAATTTTCTTTCACATTTATCGAAATAATAAAATTATATTCTAAAAGTTACTTTTAAAACACTTTGAACATTTTGCAATTCATGTTTTATAAGACGAGTAATGAAACAAATAGAATCGATATTAGTGTTGTTTCAAAGCAACGTTGTTTACGCTATACTTACTAAAATAATAACATTACAAAAAACAAGTAAACGATAATATATATAATTTATAATATGTATAAATTATATAGGCATAAATAGAAAAAAAATGTCGTTAAAAATTTTTATTTATTTTAGACACTTCAATTCAATAGGCACATAAAGGCACCTTAAAATAATATACTGTTAAAAATACTTTCTTTTTCTACTACGCAATACATGTAGGAAGCAGACAGAATACACACATAAACATATCACATGAGCTAGTATTTGTGATACCAATTTATTAGGATATTCCATATTTCAGCTGCATTGTACAGGTCGTGTCCAAAAATACATTTATAATTTGGCAAAGATGATAAAAGAATAATCTTTTTCTATCAATATTACCTGCCTTCATCGGTGACAATATAAACCTATATCGATCAGTAACAGCATATTTGAAACCTCATTTACAACTTTAAAAGAATGTGTATTTGCTCTCAGGCAATATTAGTTTATTTATACAGGGTCTTTCAATGAAAACTTGACCCCCTCCCCCCCTATGATTATAAAACCGAAAAAAATTTCAATTCGCCGAGACCCGTCGATTTCAGTTCTTAGGGAAGCATTTTTGACAGTCAAACCAACTTGATATGTTCATCCCCCTAACCCCTAGCAACCACAACTTTAAAATTTCAAAGAGAACTACCCTAATTCTAACACATTTTAAAGGCCTTTCCATTGTGAATACAGTGGTGCATTGTTTTTGGGAATCGGTTGAGATTTGACAGAGTTATAGTCTAAAAACGAAATGTTTACGAACCGACATTTGCGTACTAATTTCTACAGAAATGCCCATCAATTATAAGCTTTTTATCTATTACACAACCAAATTACTTTTTTTGATGCGTATTCTAAAGACTATTGCCCTATATATGCCTATTTTAGGCATACATCCATTTCTTAGACAAATTCAAACCGTATCTCTTCTTAAATAAAAAGTCAGTGCTGTGTTTTGTTTGTGATCACCAAATCGTTAGTTTATGTCTGTTGATGAAAGTGTAAACGTGGTTTCGAAATAGTTTATTCTATCCCTGAAAGAGTATAAATTATTGTTGCAACTTGGTATTGAAATCACGATTACGATAAAGCTACACCACGAATTTTTAATACTAATCGTCCAGAAACAAATGTAAGCCATCAATATGTTAGATAACTGATGGATAAGTCTGTTGCAACGGGTTCGATTCTAAATAAGAAACGCGAAGTAAATCGCCCAGTTCGAAATGAAGCAGTTGAAGTGGTAAATTTGGGCGTTGAGTGACGAAGTTCGTCACTCAACGATTTGGGCCACTTGCAGATGGACAATAATCAGTCGATCAAAGCGGTGTCTCAAGCTTCTGCCATACCTAGTTCTAGTTCATCGAATTTTGAAAAAGTACACATTTCATCCACTTAAGATGATGCTGGTTGAAGCAGTTGAAGTGGTAGATTAGGGCGTTGAGTGACGAAGTTCGTCACTCAACGATTTGGGCCACTTGCAGATGGACAATAATCAGTCGATCAAAGCGGTGTCTCAAACTTCTGCCATATCTAGTTCTAGTTTATCGAATTTTGAAAAAGTAGGTACATATTTCATCCATTTAAGATGGTATTCAAGAGTTACACGAAGATGATTTTGATCGTCGTACCCAATTTTGCGAATATTTTAGTGAGCAACTTCTACTAAACCCAAATCTTCTCTACAATACGTGTTTTTCAGACGAATGTACATTTATGTTGAATGGCGAAGTGAATAGACACAATTGTCGCTATTGGAGTGATACTAATCCTCATTTAATCAGGGAATTTCATACTTAGACTCCTCAAAAATTTAATGTTTGGGCCGGAATTTTGGCAGCTATCTTGTTGGACCGTTTTTTATTCAAGGAAATCTCGATGGGAACACCTATTTACAATTATAACATAAATTTTAGAGAGTGACGACAATTTAATAGAAAATGAAATAACAAGATTTAGCACGCCCTGTTACAGCTTTTTTAATTTGACTGGTTTTTTGTAAACTGATCGACATATTAAAAAAAGTAATGTAGCTGTGTAGTAGATAAAAAGCTTATTATTGGTGGGCATTTCTATAGAAAATAGTCGCGAATGTCGGTTTGTCAACTTTGTTTTTAATTGTTCTGTATTCACTGCGGTTACTTGTATTACTTGAATTTACTCTACAGACTAATGTAGTAATGTGCTCAATGTAGTTACCCCAATTTGTTTTTTCTCTGATAATACAGTTTCAGTTAATGAATTCTGAGGTTGTTTGAAGAAACTATTGTAGTGTATATTAGAATTAGCGTTTTTGGCGTTAGACCAAATTCAACTTTAAAACCCTTAGATGATATTGGAAAAGTTGTTGGGTGTTAAAGTAGAATTTAATTCTTCAATAAAAAACAAGAAAAAAATCTCTTTTTATTGTTTTTATGTTTAGAAGAATTTTCAGCCAGAATATATGGACAAATATCCAAGGAAATTTGTCCATATATTATTTAATACCTATATCCAAGGATATTTGTCCATATTTTCTGGTTGAAAGTCCTCTAAAAATAAAAACAATAAAAAGACTAAAAATAAAAGGTTTTTCTTTTCAATTGAAGAAATATATTTTAAAAAAATTATTTACACCTTTAATGCATTAATACATTTAATACATTACTTTACATTTCAAATTTTTCTTTGAATACAAGCAAAAATAAAACCAACGGTCACTAAATACTAAGATATAATAATGACATAATATACAAATGAGAATCAAAAAGATGACGTAAGCATTTCAAATTTAGGACTGCTTCAACATTAATTGATCATAATTTTAAAAACGCGTTAAGTATAGACATTGCTAGTAAAAGTGGCTCTAGATTTAAGAACTCAAAAATGTAAAAATAAACAATACTACTTAAAAAACGTTAAATTGTATTTCCTCGCCTATGTAGGACATCCTGTATAGTTAAAAATATGTCCGGTGAAATTCTGCACACTTTTTCTATATTACGTCTCCTTATGTCTATTATTTATTTATTTATTTATTTATTTATTTGAAAGTAGGTATCCCAACAGAATTTAACAATAAATTCCAATTACAGGGTTACACGTTTTAATGTAATATGTGACTACTGCTCTCGGCAAATCAATAAATTAGAAATACATTTAATGTAAAATCTAACTAATCTTAAGTAATAATATAAAATTAGTAATAACAAAAAACAAAAAATATGGATATATTAACAATGTAGCTATATACCTGTATGCTATAAATTTATATAATAATTAATATTTATACATATCAGCCAACAGAAGTTTATTTAATTGGAAAAGACTAAAATCGCATTATATCTAGCTTGTCTTAAAGATAAATTAAATATATCAATATGGTTAAAGTAAACATTATAAATATTTTGTAATTGATACAACGGAGAATTTTTTGCATAATTTGTAGAACATGAGTGTAGGTAAAATAAGTGAGTGGAACGAGTGACTTGGGACTTAATATTAATTGTTAATTTGTTTGTTATAAAGTTACAATCAATTGCATTATTGAAAATTTTAAAAATAAACAGTAAATACATTATAAATCTACGAGACGTAAGCTTCAATAAATTATACCGTTTAATGCTATCCTCGTAAGAAACATAATGCAGATGTCTGTTAAATTTGTAATTCAACAAATTTACGAATTTAATTTGTATTTTTTCAATGCGTTCTATATATTTAACATAGGATGGGTTCCAAATTATGCAGACATATTCAAGTTGACTACGGACTAAAGAGTTATATAATAGTATAATAGAGTCAGGTTTATTGAAAGACTTAGTTACTCTCATTATGAAACCTAAATTTCGGTAAGCTTTTCTGACTATGGCCTCAACATGCAAATCAAAATTTAACTTTGAGTCAAGTATTACACCTAGGTCTTTGATTTGATCTACCTTTATAAGCTCTAAGTTGTTAATATGATAAGGAATACTGAAATTAGTACTAAGCCTTGAAAATGTAATATGGTGACACTTATTTATATTTAAAAAAAGCTTATTATTAACACAATACTTGTACAGACGTGAAAGATCGCTCTGAAAGTTCACACAATCAGCAACACTAGAAATTTCACTATACATCTTTAAATCATCTGCATATAGACAAAATTTAGAATACAAAAAACAATGTTCAATATCATATATAAATAAGGAAAAAAGTAATGGTCCTAGGTGTGAACCCTGAGGGACACCAGACGTGACATCAACAAACGAGGATGAGCAATTATTAATCTTAACACATTGTGATCTATTGAGTACATATGATGTTATCCATCTCAGTAAATTGCCGTGTATACCGATATTCTGCAATTTAGTGAAGAGGGTATTATGATGAACTTTATCAAATGCTTTCGAGAAATCGGTATACACAGCGTCAACTTGATATCTATTAGACATTGAATCAAGAACATTCTGAACTAATGATATTAAGTTTGTAGCCACAGAACGGCCTTTGAAGAAGCCATGTTGTTGTTCACTAATTAAATGTTTTGTCTTAAAAAACAATTCCTTACAAATTATCGCCTCCAACAGTTTACCAGGAACTGATAATATCGAAATCGGGCGGTAATTGTTTACCATATTTTTATTGCCTGATTTAAAAACTGGGACAATTTGGGCTTGTTTCCAAGTAGAGGGAAACATGCCATTTAATATTGATTTATTAAATATTATAAACAAAGGATACGAAATAGAGTCAACACAAGATTTAAAAAACAGTGGAGGTAAACCGTCCGGTCCAGCACCCTTATTTACATCTAAGGCTGTAATTTGATTTTTTATATCAAGGACTGTGATTGTACTTAAAGTTATAGAAGCAGTAGGTTCGCTGATCTTTACAATTGCTGGACTATCAGAGGGCTCAAAAACAGATGCAAAAAACTCAGAAAATAACTCACAAATTTCATGATCTGTTGAAGCAGACTTATTGTCTAGTTGTACAAACTTTGGTATAGTCTTTGAACGACGCTTATTAGATACGAACCTCCAAAAATTTTTAACATTATCCTTAATGTCTCGTTCAACATTAACAATGTAATTCTGATAATCATTTTTAACAGCTAACTTAACTTGCTTACGGACATTAGAGAATTCTTGATAATCAAGTGGATTTTTAAATTTTTTCCAACGACAATGTAGTTTATATTTTTCTTTTATCAGAATTTTTGTACAAAGAGAGAACCATAAGGGATAACTATTGTTAATTCTTTTTTTGTTAATATTCCTATTTAATATATCCATTAAAATGCTATAAAAAGTTTGCACTGCTTCATCAACATTAAGATTAAATAGTTCCGTGTTCCAATCAATTTGATTTATTTCAGAGTTAATGACATTGTAATTGGCTCTAGAAAATTTCAGTTTGTAAAATGAGTGTTTATACCGCATGCCAATATTATCTATTTGAATATCAACATGGATCTCTATAGTTTTATGATGATTATCTTCAGGCACCATCGGAGTACTGCAATAAGTTACAGAAGTTGATCTCAGTGAACTAAACACTAAATCAAGAAGTTTACCGTTGTTATTAAGCACACCATTATATTGAGATAATTGCAAAAAATTGTATGAATCAACAAGGCACTCTCCAAACCCGTCCGTTGTGTTCATGGCTTTATAACAATTTATATTATTATCCTTTACCCAAAAAATATTGGGAATATTATAGTCGCCAACAACTATAAAATAATCATTTTTGTTATGATTATGGACAATCTGACTCACATTTAGTAAGTGAGCTTTAAGGTTATTCACACTAGCATGTGGTGGAACATAGACACAACACAAATGTAGATATTTAGATGCACTAACTTTGATACTGACCCACAGATCTTCACAAATACCGTCAGATGACCAAGCCTCTCTCTCAATTGACTGAAACTCAATATCGACTGCAATTATCACTCCACCACCATCTAATTTACCACTAAGAATTTTATTACGATCTTTTCTGAAGACATTATATTTTTTAGTATCAAAAAGTTCAGTAGTATTAACATTAGAATTTAACCATGATTCTGTGACACAAATAATATTTGATGAATTAGCTGTAGTAGATGTATAAAAATCATGTGTTTTGCTGCGTAATCCTCTTACATTTTGGTACACTATTGAAAAATCGAATTTTATAATAAGAAAAATTGCTTGACATAAATAAAAAAGGTATAGCTAAATTTAAGTTACAAACCACTAAATATTTTGTGAAGGGAGTCCTCACTATCTATAAGATGATTGCGACCAGTCTGTGGGTGTTTTAAATATATTTTACAATCACGGGTCCAACAGCTAATATTCCTTTGTTTACATAAATCTCTAGTTTTCTTATATAGCATCTGATTGATCGGAATTAAATGATCATTGATATAAATTTTTACTGAGTTACCTCCAAAGCCGATTTCAGTTGTTGTAACTCCTTTCTTTTTTCGAATCGCAGCCAAAATTGCATCCTTATAGGAGCGCGAAATTAATTTCACTATGACAGATCTGGGATTTTTATTATCAGGTCTCATGTGAGGAACTCTGTGACAAGTTTCAATACTATTGGTATCATTGATACCCAGTGTGGCAAATAATTTATAAACAACAGTGCGAATATTTTCATTCGATGAATCTGGTATTCCATTTATTTCTATATTATTCATTCGCAGCTGCTGCTGTAAATTCAATATTTCTTTTTTAAGAACAACGACTTCAGAAGAATTAGCTTGTACATCAGCCTGAATAATAGGTATAACTTTCATCTTAATTTCAAATTCATTAATTTTTTTGGAAAAATCATCAATTTTATTTCCGTAAAATTCCAGTGACTTGACCATATCATTTTGCTTATTCTTAATTTCCAGAATTTCTGATTGAATGCTATTAAGACTTGTTAATATGAGATTAAATTTCTCATCCTTGTCACTGGAATTCTTGGCACAAGTATCACATTTCCAAGAAGATCCAGGACAGTTATTTATATCAGCCTTGTTAGGTGATTGCAAGCAATTAAGATGATAATGCTTCTTACAAACCGAGCACTGAATTGACGCAGATTGCTTGGTAATGTTTTTAGAGCACTGTGTACATGTCTCATAGCCCATGTTGATAAGAAACACAATAAAAACACGGCGAATATCAAGTAAAAAGCACCTGTTTGTACGTATGTACAAATTTTAAATTAAAATCACTTTATGGCTAAGCGTGATTTAGTAAATCAATAATTATTTTTACACTATAAGAACTATGAAAATTAATTTCCATAACAGCTTCCAAAGCACTAAATAGTACACTAACTGCTCACCAACTTTATTACAATTTTCAACTGAAATTTCCCGTAAAAAATTTAAGTAATATTACAGAGCCAACAGCAGCCTGTACACACTTGATTGACTACTACTACTCATGTATATATTATGTATGTATATTATGTATGTATTACTACTCATAATTATATTATGTATGTAGTGTATTACCACTGAAATTAAATAAAACGCATTGTCATCTTATAATAATCGTTGCATAATAATGTACCTAGGCATACTTTTTCATTTCAGATGATAATAATAAAAAATATAGAGTTGACGACATATCCATATATTTTTTTAGTATACTCTAATATATTTTTTAAATATAGGTACTCTAATTTGAGTTTTGTAGCAGTTGTCTACCTAGTGCCTACGGATCTCAGGCATCACATATTTTCTATGTTAGTGTTACAGCTATAAAATAATATATTTATTTTCTGATTTTATTTTTCAGCCCTTACGTGATATTGCCGTCGTCAGTGGACAAGCTGCGAAATTCGAATGTATTGTACAGTCTGAACCACCACCAAATATTTTATGGTCTAAAAATGGACGAATTATTGAGAACTCTAATGATTATCAGCTCCATTACAGGAACGGTGTTTCTCGCTTGACGATTTCACAAGCGTACCCAGGTAAGTTTTGGCACAAATCAAAATGTTTTCTTAGCGTCCAAGAATTTGATTCGCAAACAGAAATCGGGGCCAAATTCTTGCACTAGATAATATAAATTGTAGGTATATAATAATACAATATAAATGTGTGATTGCAAAATCATATATACGAATATAAAGGAGTGACACTAGCGACTGTTTAAATGTAATAAAATTTTTAAATTTAGAGCAAAATAATGTGTTTGGCCAAATTTCTGCATCATTTAATAGTTCCGCCTGCGTAAACAACAAACAATTTATCACGAATTAAAATAGAATCATTAAATAACTAATAGTACTGTGAATTAAAATAACATGTTAACTGGGTAGGAGTTTAAGTATTTTTATAATAAACTTTTACAGTATATTTTACCATATACAATTCTTCATGTAGATGCAAGTTATAGAAGTTATACACCAAAACAATTTACAGCTAGACTAGGAAAGGCGGTTCAGTGCTCTTCACGGTAAATTTAATAATCCATGTACTCCACTCCATAAGGCTCCACACTGAGGTCGGTGTCTATAAGCCTGTATATTTTTTATGAGAAAGAAAAAACAACTTTTTTTAAAACCAACTACGCGACGTTTCGATACATTTATAATTGGGATCAGAACACTGTCCACTGATATAATGTAATGTAATAGTCATGTAATAGTCAAAAATGTAATATCCAGAGTGAAATGCTGAAGAATAAAAAAACCACCGAATAACCTTTACCGCGGGTCTAGGCCTGCGGCCTGGGATCTAGAATAATATTATTTTTAAGAAAAGACATATTAAAAAATTTTATATCTGGAATGATGATGTAATTATACTAAACGATTTTTCTTAATATTTTGATGAATTGTAAGGGTACTCTATTCTTGATTGTAAAACATCATAATTTTTTTAAGTGCTGAAAGTAGAATTTATTTTTCAGTAAACATTTTTATCAATTTTATCAATGGGACCAAAAATATAATGCTGTCATAATTGTTGCAGCAGATTAATATTGTAAATATTTACTTTTGTAAGCTAAAATGATGAATTTTACAGACAGCCAAAATGAACGAATTAATTCCAAACTTTACCTGCAGAAAGAATAAAAACTATGGACACTGAAACAGAAACTAATCACTAATACTAATAAATTATTGGAAGTAAAAAGTAAAAAAAAAATTGCCTCCAGCGTAACTCGAACTCGCGAAATCAGCATTACGATATTTGGAATCATACTAGTACTATCCAATTGCCCTATTACGCTATCGCGCCACTTCTCACAAGTTGACCCTGACATATTTAAGTATGTAAACTGTACGTGTCAGGCTGAAAAATTAATTTTTACCGATATTCTAGTTTGAAAAGCATTTCGCTTCAGTATTTTGGTAATCAGTGTTTGGGCATCGGTACTATCGATTCCGTTAGCAATATTTCTCATAGGATAATAACCTATCTGAAGTTTAATTAATTTGACAGTTTTCGTGGGAGGTACTTGTCTCGTTAGTCCAATCTTACATCGGTAGATAAAATGAGAAAGAAGTTGAGACGGACGCGACTCGAGATTTTCGAAGACGAAATAGACGTAGAAGGACTCGACGTACGGTCTCGAAAAAAAATCTCAAAGGATTAGAATAGAACGGAACTTTCGCGTGAAGCAGTTCTCGAAGTCGTAAAAATTAGAAAAAGGGTCTAGGCGCTCCCGCGAAAAGTCGGGATTTCGGCAGGCGTGACGGGACCATTAAGCGCGAGGACAAACGCCGATGCTAGCCGCATCTCCGTCGCCGAACGGCGATCGACGAAAATTTTGCAAGGGTTTTTTTGGAAAGCCGTTTAAATTGGGAAAACGCGTAGGAAACGGGACGAAAACACACCTACGCATAGGAGAAAGATTTTCGGCGACCTCCGGTCGCCCGCGGGAATCGCTTCGTGATCCCCGCTCAGAGGAGATAGCTTAGAAACTTTGTCGATTCGGCAACAGAGTTTAGAGCGAGAGAGAATCGACGCGTTTTAATATATACGGATGTAACAGAAAAATTTGTATTATCCTACCTTAAAATATAGTAGAGATAAATAGCACCTCCTATTATCTCAAGAAATGGGATAATTTCAGACATATAAAAAACGTTTTTTTGAAAATATATAAGGCCAAGAGTGAAATTATTAATAGTTTGTTCCAACCATTTGAATAATTCCACTCTCACTATATTTAATTAAACCTGTGTCTCATTTCATTCTGATTCTTAACGATTCTCTATTCTATAAGATTTTCAACCGTAAACCGATAATGATATACTTCCAGTCTCCCACACAAATGTCAGAAGTTATTTTTAACTCTAGTGGTTAGAATTAAGATATATAATGTTATTATTTACAGTACTATATTAATATTTGTATTATGTATTCCTGTGACTACTTATTTGACCGATATAAACGTATTTTTGTTTCAGAGGATGCAGGGACATATTCTTGTACTGCGACGAATCCCGTCGGCACTGCAAATACAACTGCAACTCTTCAGGTACCAGGTGAGCGTCGATCTCAATACATAAAATAAAATGGTGGTGGTCTAACAATATTGTTTTGTGCACTGCCAGTATATTAGCAGTTATCTGTACGTACTTATATTCATTTTTATTTTTTATTATCGATCCCGAAGTGCCTTATTGCTATAAATTGTGACTTGCATCACTTACACCTAGTGTTAGTTTTCTCGCTTCAAGGTTTCAGTTATTTTAATAGGTACGAAAATATTGAGCTATATTAAAGTGTTTCTTGTTACTTTATCATATTAAGATAAAACCTTTATTTGAAGGTCAACGGTCAAACTCATTCTGGTCATTATGTACTAGTTTTTAGATGTATATGTATAAATTTATATTTGTTACTGACTTTTATTATATTTATTTATTTATTGTGTCTGTTATATTGGATATTAAAGCTTTTCCGCATTTGCAATTTTTACTTATATTGGGTACCTCTCCTTTCCTTTTCTTAATGAATAGACTCTTTTTACTTGTGGCTTTGGGTAAGTACTAACTCCACACCTATACCTACAAATAAAAGGTAAATTCCAGTTGAGATGTATCGTATTTTTTTCAATTCATACACTAAACTATATATATAAATAATTAATTTCGGGTAATACTTGAATATACAGGGTGAGTCAGATTTAAAGACAGACCCTAGAATATGTGATAGTCCTTTAAAACATAACATCCAAGCATTAAGTAATAACATTTAACGTCCTGTATTTCTTTGGCGTGTTAAATATTAACAAAAATAGGTATACCTATATATTTTTATAAATTTTCCATACTAATGAAGAATTTTAAACCAAACTTACCTAGTACATAGCCTAGATAGGTTGCCATAATATGAGGTAATTTCAAGTCCCCTAATGATTGATATATACAGGGTCTCCCACGACGAACTGCGGCAATCGATCTGTCGAAAAGTAGTCGTTGGAAAATTTTGAAAATTTGCTAGTATACTAATGTCGATGGTGGCAATTAGGTTAAAACATATGGTGGCACTTCCGGTTATACCGAAAGTATATGTCAACTTGCTTATTTTAAATAAGACACCCTCCTGTTTCGGCGCAGGACTTCAGGATGTTATGGCTCGTCCAAAAATATGAAAAAAAGTTTATATTAACTTACCCTCTAAAATGCACCATTTTAGAGATACAGGGTGAACGTTAACTTCATAATTGCAAAATTAAAAAAAACAATAACAAATCATAAACAGTTAAATTAAATGTTGGAGTTAAATGTTGGTTTTGTATCATTTCTTCATTTTATTTTAATTTTGCAATTATGAAGTTAACGTCTGGTTTTGTTACTTGTTCTAACGTTTAAATAAATTTTGTTTAATTAGTAAGAAAAAAATTGTATTTCAAAAAATTGACCATGTTTTTCAACATAAAAGTTGATTTTTCTCGAAAACGATCGACTTTAGAGCTTATGACCAAGAGTGCCTTTTTTGTGTAGAAAACATTGGCGGTTGAAATCGTACTTTTTTCAGTAGCGTAGAACTTGGGGAGAAAAACACCCACTACCCCTTCAAAACCTTCACCAATCATGACGTAAAAAAAAAATTCGCACAAAACATAGTTTATTATGAGCTATTTATTATTATTTATGTTTATAAAAGCTGTTTTCTGTACGATAAACGGTTCCGGAGATATTCGCAAAAAACAAATTTTTTTTTTCAATTTCAGCACCCTGTATCTCTAAAATGGTGCATTTTAGAGGGTAGGTTAAAAAAAACTTTTTTTCATATTTTTGGACGAGCTATAACATCCTGAAGTCCTGCGCATATATTATGAAATAGGATATGCGCAGGTATATATACCCTGTATATTATTTCATTTCTGGATCCTAAACACATTCCTTGTATAATATCCTATAGTCTAGCAGTTTTTGACATATTTCAAATTTTACGTTAAGAATGACGTTTGCAGGCCAAAACGTAATTATCAATTTTTTCTGTACGGAAGCCTTTATTATTTAATTTAGGTTGGTTTCTTTGTAAAAGGGGACATACTTTAGTAGACTTCGTATGATATCTTGATAATTTTATTAACATAGAATGATCAAAAAAGAAGAATAAAAATTAAATAGAAGAAGCTGTCAGTCAATTATTTCAAATAGAAACCCCCTATTTTTATAATTTGAGCTTATTTAGCATTAATCTTATTTAGCATTAAAAATAATAGTAACTTTGTATAAGGTTTGTCTACTGCGCAAATTTGTAGTTTTCGAGATATTGGTAATTTTTCATTTTTTTATTGCAAAAGTTCTAACTACGGCTTTATTCATTTATTCTTAGTTGGTCATGACGGCGTTAGTAAACAATCAAGTCCTACAGAAGTACTTGCCTTTTGACTATTCTCAACAATCATCACGGGGCGGTTAAATTAGACGTAAAATCCCGAAATGAAAAAAAGATATAGAGAGTCACCTATTAAAAAAAAAAAAAAGAAAATTGACATCTATTTCCGGTATAACCGGAAGTGCCACCATTTTGAAAATATTTTAGCCGAATTTCCCCCATCGATATTAGCATACTACCAAATTTTCCAACGGCTGCTTTTCGAAAGATCAATCGCCGCAGTTCGTCGTGACACATCCTGTATATATTTAAGTAAATAAACGATTGTGTCCTTGGTTGCTTTGAGAATTTAAAAGTACCTACCGCAATTTAAATGTGAAAATATTTTTTAGTTTGGAAAGTATTATTTTTTTACATACCCTGTATTTCGGAGACGAAGTATTTTTTTTAAACAGTGGAATACTCTCAGACCCAACATTAAATGTGACTTACCCTACATTGTCATCCATACCATAGCAATGATGCAAATGCACACTTCGGAGTTTATAAAATAATTAAATTATAAACCATCTGTGTTTCCACCCTAGTCTAACAAATATTTTCAAAGGAAAAAATTCTACTATACTATTAGATATTTTCCCCACAACCAGTCAGCAGTGATAATGCACTATTTTGTAAAAAACACGAACTAATCGACACAAAAAATATAATAATAAAAGCATGTCTATTGTGTAGTTTTCTTAACTTAATACTGAGCTGGAGCATTTACTAGATCTTTGTAAATATCTGTATATAAATTGACTGTAGTTGATATCGTAGTTGTAATTGATAAATAAACATTAAATTAACAATTTTAATGAAGGTTCAGGTAAGTTAAGTATCAGTATAATTTTCTCTAGTAATTCATAAGAAAGAAGTCAGAAAATGTTAACTTGCCTAATGTTGGAAACATAATATACGAGTTGGAATAATCAAATTTTCTTTCTAACGTTTGCAATTAATACTAACACAACTGACATTTTCAAGAATATTCTTGTCACATACACTCATTGTATTACTTTTAAATGTGTTTTTCTAAAAGTAATTTAGTTTTGCCGTTAGTTTTTTTGCAGAACGCATACATTCTTATTTCTATTATATTAAAAAGAGCTGATACAATTTTACTCTCCAACTTTACGTCATTTATTTCAGCAAATAAAATAATGTCTATTTGAACGAACGTAGTTTATATAACTTCGAAAATAAGCCAAAAGTCTGTATAAAACATAATGTAAACAAAAAGTGTTTTATTTGCGAACCATAAACCAAACGCATTTGGGCACCACTAAAATTTTGAGTTTTATAACTTGTAATAGTGGGGAGGTAGTTATTTCCATAAGTAGTTGAGTTATAATTATTTGTTAACATAAATAAGTAGTGAAAAATTTTGTTTTGCAGAAAAAGATATCTTAATTTACAATTGGTAGATCCATAATCAGCTAGAGTAGAGTCTAGTGATCATGTTGCTTGTCTGTAAATTTAAGCAATTAGGTATGTGTATATGTAGTGGTCTGTAATACATATTTTCTTGGGAGCTTCGGTAAGTTGTGCCATCATGTTATGATATTGGAAACTACAAATTTCCATTTAAATATCACCACTAATCACATAAATATCAAATTACCTTAAAAATAAATAGATGAGACTAATTAACTCGCTAAGTGCTACCAATACCGATAATTGCGGTGAAGCACTGACAGAGCAAATGGCACAGATAAGAAATTTCGCTGGTAGGTAGCGTGATTTAGCCGATAATGGGTAGAATACTTAGTGCCTGTCTGCATATAAAATTTTCAAAAGTCATATATCGTTAGAAGATTATAGACGACCACGAACGTGGTCATTAAATGCAAAATTTCTCTCGTAGTTTAGCTATCAAAATTTGTCAACCTGTATTCCATACAGATTCATTCACAACGTGCATATGCGTTAATTCTAGAGATAATATGTAGATAGTACGTAGATAGTATGAAATACAAGGTTGAAAATTACAATAAATAACTACTAACAAATTTATTAACAAAAAGTCAAATTAAAGTGCTATCAAAAGTATTTTGTAGAATTTCTGGCGTTATGATTGTACATTTTTACAACTCTTTGTGCTAGCAATTTGATCTTGCAAACGATTTAGAGAAGTTTTGAAAATCTTATTTTTAAGATAAGGGGACACAAAATAGTTCATAATGGTTAAATAAAGTCACTTCGTAGGATATTCAACTGGTGTATGCAATCTTATCAACTGATCATCAAAAAATTTTCAGAGGAAATAAATAGTGCCTCATTTCGTATGTGCTAGTGTCCCATACCTCGGGAAATACCCATGCTAAAGCTCATCATGTAGCTGTTAAATAAATTCAGTGAAAATATTGTTTCTGTACGTCTTTCAGTTGACAGTGAAATTGAAAAAAGGGACCCAATTATTCTTCTGCAAGAAACTGTCATCCAAATAGGTATCAATTTTCCTAGCAAGTAATGCAGATTCTACAAAAATATGAGGAGTTACATAGCTTCAGAGACCACATTTACATATTGGGGAGGGAGTTTATGTACCCGGAAATATATTTAGCAGCTGCGTCATTCATTACCTTATCCATAAACTACTGGCAGTATGGGAAACCAATGAGTACGCAACCATTTCTTTTCTATGAACGGTTAGCTTATACACACCATATTTATGAGTCATACAGCCAGTTTAGCAAAACACACCACCAACTCAGTTATGACCTGGAATGGATTGGGGCCGAGCGAGATTATCGCTCTTTATCCAGCGATGGGGCAGCCCAGGCCCGATCGCTGTAGGCCTAGACTGCCTCGTAGTGGTGGACCCCATCCTTCACCAACCCCGATCACAAACAGTGATAGGTGTAGGCGATTCGTGGAGTCTCCTCCTGTCCTGGCTCTACTCTTCAGGCTGAGTAGGATCTTCTGGCCCTCTTCTGTCTTGCCTTGTTTCTTCGCCTGCATGTCTAACCCACCGGGGGTAGTCTGTCTCGGGCGAGGGCGGCAAGTGCCGCTCTCATCCTGGGTGATGATTTGGGGTAGGTCAGGAGTGGCTGTGTAGCCGGGGATGCACCTCTAAAAGGAGCCAACTGGCCCTTTAGCTTTATGCAAGGTAAGGGAGGGTACTCGAAATGAGTCCGCGACCGCTGTCGGCGGTCGCGGCTTCGAGGCGAAGTCTCAGGATAATTTTTTAGTCGCTTCGTTGCCCTCTACACTTGTTCTTGATGGAATCTGAACCATAAGAAGATCTTACTCTCATCCTGGGTCCAGCAGTTACAGTCTTGGCCGCTTGTGTACAGCGGCTGCATCGGGCTCATAGTCTACAGCTTCCCGGATTAGCGGGTTGACTCAATTTGTATGACACGCATAAAAATTATTTGGTGTTTTCCAACCAATTTGGAAATTCACCCAACGGGGGGATGGATTGGCAAATTCCATTAAATTGCAAACCTGTTGAAAAATAAATATAATCATGCATGCAAACTTCTTCTTGTGGTGAAAATCATAATTTTAACCAACCAAAAAAAAAGATTACATGATTACTTTGACAACTATTCATAGCCACATTTGAAGAAGATCAGTTTTTATATCGGTATAATTCATACATAAATAGAAATAAATTATTTGGAATCAACAAATAAGTTGGAACCGATATATTTTGTTAATAATAGAAAAATAAATCCCAACAAAAAGATTTCGCCATACCATATATTTAGGGTAGTAATATATTTTAAAAGGGCCAATAAATATTCGACAAACATGCAAAGTAAATAAAAATATAAAACTGCATAGCTTTTAAACCATTCTCATTTTATCTAACGAAGGCGTTCGAAGAATTCCTGAATGAGGAATATTATGGAAATGTATGTATGAGAAACGAGTCAAATATTTTAAGACGTTAATTAATTGTCATTGAAACATACGGTATGTTTCAATGACAATTAATTAACGTCTTAAAATATTATAACTACTACAGGTTATAAATTATAACTACTTACAGGTTGTCCCATTTAGAATTGTTAAACTGATGTCACTTGAGTGGATATATGGGGTTGAAATAAAGCCTTTGTATACTAGAAATAGTCAACTTTTTCGACTGTTTGAAATCATCAAATTTCAAAATCATAGTTGATAGTTTTTGAGATTTCAAATGGCCAAAACCTCGTGGCCTGTATACAAAAACTCCTCCCTATTTAGGTACTTGGTTAACACATTGTCTGAGTGATACTTTCATCCTGTGTGAGTATATTCCCCTCACTATTAAAGAATGGACTAACAAACCCTATATTAGACTACCAATATAAAGACTAACTATATATATATATATATATATATATATATATATATATATATATATATATATATATATATATATATATATATATATATATATAGGTAGTCTTAATAGAACGTTATTTCCAAATCAGCAAAATATATGAGATGTTAAATAAATATCAATAATTTTAAAATGGATCTCTTAAAAAAATTAACCAATTCGTGGATTTTCTTATAATAGCTATGACGGAGGTTTTGAGGTCTAAGTTTCAATATTAAAAGAAGCACTATACAGACCCATGTTTGAACCTACAATACAAGGTGTTTCAGTTCGATTTTCTGCATGCGAATTTCGAAACAACAGATTCCTTATAAAGCTGATCTAAATGATTCAGATTAAGGTAAAGTTTCATCTTCAGATGAACAATTTTGCAGAGACAGTTACAAAAATTCTTCAAATAATTGAAAGTTTGGAGATTATTTTATTTTTTCTTATGCCATTTGTATAGATATAAAAAAAAAACGATTAAACTTTCTCATTGCAACTTTTCTTATGTGGTATTTTAATATTTTCGAAATGACATTTCATCTTTGACATATCACCAATCTCATTTCTTTAAATACGGAACTGACTCTTCAGAATCATTTTTTCGAGATAAAGAGGCTTTCTAAATGGATATGACAATCATCATATTTGAATATTTATCAACGATTCGAACCGCTAAACGAAGTCTTATTATAGACAGAAAGAGAATATTATTAAAATAATTATGGCATTCTTAGAGAATGTTTATGGGTTCATTGAGACAGGAGAGTGCCCCGTTAAGTAAGGCGTTCGACTGTGTTAACCATCAAATATTACTCTCTAAGTTGAGTTGTCATGGTGTCAGAGGTCTGGCACATCATTGGATTCGAACTTTTCTTGAGAACCGAACCCAATTTGTTTCAGTAAATAATAATTACTCACAAAAACAACATATAACAATGGGAGTTCCACAGGGTTCAATCCTGGGCCCTGTGCTGTTTTTACTGTACGTGAATGATCTTGTTGACATTTTTAATGACACACATTTCACGATGTACGCGGATGACACCTCTCTGATTATTCACGATCTGAATGATGGGGTATTGAAAACTAATGGTAACGCTCTTTTTGGTAATTTGATGAACTCGTTTTCGGAGAATTCTTTATATTTTAACCCAAAAAAGACCCAGATTTTGAGATTTAATACTGCTCAGAAAGAATGCAATGTGATTGAGTTTCTTGTAAATAATACTGTATTAAGTACCAAAACTGATAATGATACTGTCAAGTTTTTGGGCATTTATATTGATGAGAATTTGAATTGCAAAGCAAAATGTCATGCATTGATTAACAATCTTTCATCCCTAACATATTTATTTAGAAATATAATAACGGTCCTTTCTTTGGAGCAGGTGCTTTTCCTTTACCACGCCCAAGTCGAGTCACGACTAAGGTACGGTCTGTGTTTCTGGGGAGGTTCTACCTTCTCATCTCAGGTCTTTATTGCGCAGAAGAAAATTCTGCGGTGCTTTATTGGGAGTAAATGTTCATGTAAATAAGTATTTAAAGATCTAGGAATTTTGACACTGCCCTGTTTGTTTATTTATGAGATGTCTTTGTATGTTTATCAGAACAAATGTAAATTTATGCGTAATAATTTTGTTCATGAGTTTAATACGCGACAGAGGGATGATTTTCATGTACCCTTTGCTAGGCTGAAAATGACACTCAATTCACCGAATTATTTAGGACTAAAAATTTTTAATCAATTGCCTTTAGATATAAGATCCGTAAAAACGGCATTTTTGTTTAAGAAATTATTTAAAAACTTTTTACTTGATAGCTGTTACTATTCGACTTCAGAATATCTTAGTTAGTATTGTGTTGTAGATGTAAGTTGTTTCTGACAATTCCTATTCATTTTTGTATAATGTCAATAATGGAAAATAAATTATTATTATTATTATTATTATTATTAAAATCTTTTTATTATTTTTACCGTTACTAATTTTATTTTTACACAGATCCACATCAATATCTATATTTGTATTTTTCGCTTTTAATATTTTGTAGTGATCTGGAAATTAAGTTAAATAAAAAAAGACTCAATTTTATCTATCTTTTAAAATAATTTTGCAATTGTTAATAATAAAAAAGTCAAAAATATTATGTTCAGGACCATTTTTATTGTTTTTTTTTTTCTGTAAAGGTACATACAAGGTGAGAAACTCAAAATATCGATAGACATTTAAGTATTAGTAGTGGTGAGAAACACACCGTTGTGCCCTCTTTGGATCTTTGCTACTACCTGTCTGACAATTATTGTCAAATTGACAGATAGATAACGAACTGCTTTTCTGCAGGTGCCATTACAGCAGTGACTTCTATTGTCTTTAAGGAAGACAATCCTACTTATTTATTTGAAGGAGATGCCGAAAACACATACTCCACGGCCAATGTGCCCCGACTGGCATTGCATACATCGGCAATGTAATGTTTGTTGTCTTCCATAAAGACAATAGAGGTCACTCGTGTAATGGCACCTGCAGAAAAGCAGGTCGTTACCTGTCTGTCAATTTGGCAATAATGGTCAGACAGGTAGCAGCAAAGACCCAAAGAGGGCAGTACAATGTGTTTCTCACTACTACTAACATTCACAATGCCCATTAGGCAATCACGTGGCAGCATCGTTCATCGAGTCCACTACCTATAGCACTCTGATGAGCGCAAAAGAAGCGCGAAACCGGTCAGTGTCTGATAGTTGGTCTCGATGAACGATATGGCGACTCGTATGGAGATGCCGATGTAATGCAACGCCAGTCGGGGCACATTTACCGTGAAGTAGTTGTTTTCGGCATTTCCTTCAAATACATTTAAGTATGATATCCTTTGTATTTTGAATACTAATTTAGTTTGAAAAATAAATCAGATCCAATTTTAAAAAAATGTATGGTACCTAACTCAAAAGACAAATAAAAAATACAACTTCTTTTATCAAAAAAAATTACAATGAGAAAACATTTTTCCCAAATTAAAGTTTTTGTGATCACGGTAACAATTGAATATGTTTTCATTTTATCATTAGACGCAAGTATATCCAGAGCAACATTGTGAATTATGAATACATTTTTAGAATTGATCATACATTTTTCTCTACTTCAGTGATTTAGGTTTTATAATTTTCAAATTATCAATTTGTTTACAATTGACTTCAACAAAGAAATATAACTACTAAAATAAATAATAACTGCATATAGGTATATATTTTTGTATAAATATTTTTTTATAAAAAATCAATATTTCGTTTGGTAAAGTTTAAGTTGGAATTGTATATTGGATATTTTAATTGTTTATTTTTGACAGTAAATCTTGATAAAACCTCAATTACAATACTAATCTCAATTCATATCAATTTACAACTGAAGAACACATGAAAATATGGATCAGATAAAAATAATAAATTTACTATATTATTCTATTACAATTCGATTACAGAGGCGCTTCATAAGAATTCTTATATTTTATACAACCAGCAAAAATTTAATAAAAACGCCTCACATTGGATACCGATCAAAAATAAATGTACAGTTGTTGACACAACACCATTGCATCGAACCTACGCAAACTATTTTTGCATGTGAAAAATAAATCAGAAAGGAACCATAAATAAACCTGAATTTAGGACTGCTGCTAACAATTCGTTGAAAAATGTGTGCGGACGTGCACGATTCTGCTGTAAATGAATTAGTCGCGAATTTTCACTTGTAATGTCCCTAGTGATTTCTGAAAATTTATCTGAGGGCACGAATATTATGAAAATTAACCCGAGTCGCAGACGAGGTGTAATATTCTGGGATACCAATCCACTTTTGTGGAAAGTTATCACTTGACTTAGGTAATTTTGGTCGGCTCTAGAATTATGTGATGGAGCACCATTTTCCATCACTTTGGTACAATAAAGTTATCATAAAATTCCATTTGTTAATGCATTAAGTATAAATTTTATATTTCCTAGAATATATACATAGATGATACGTGGTTAATAATATTTAGTTTCCACGGCCAACTATAAAATGTACATTATTTGCTGATGTCTCCCCATTTTCAAAATTTTAATAACATATACAGGGTGTCTCACGGTGACAGTCCATTTGAAGTATCTGGAGAACCAATTATGCTATTAATTTGAAATTTGAGGTGAAGTCAAAGTGGGCCATGATCTAGTTGAAAGTATTTTGCAGTTTCTACCACTTTCGGTTATACCGTAAGTTGACATTAACTTCGTTATTTTAATATATATATATATATATATATATATATATATATATATATATATATATATATATATATAATATATAGGGTGGGACATATTACGATTTATTGGGACTATATATTATTTTATTTCTGAATTCTACGTGAAATTCTAAACACATTTCATGTAGGATGTCCTATACCTATCTTCAACTGTTTTTGAAATATTGACAGGTGAATATTCCGTAATTGTTATATTAATGTGTTTCAATTTTTGCTTTCGATAAATAAAAAACTTTTAAGACAATTTGTCACCAACAGCTAAATAGGCAGGTAACAAATGCTTTGCATGTGCAATAAAAACCATGGCACTTATAAAAAAACAGCCAATAGCAGCAGACACAAACAGTTGATTCAGATGCTAACCCCACGTATTATGGAAAGTTGCCCAAAGTGGTTCTCAAAATAGATTTGTATGCTAGGCATCCGTGTCTAATTCCGAACTCCCCGAAGTGTAAACTGTGAAACGATGTGTTACAGTATTGTATTGATTGTTATATCCAGAAAAGCTATTACGCTAATTTTCTATATTATTGCCATACTACTTACCAGCATCGATATTATATTGTAGACATACCTACTTCATTTATGATACACGGCTTGTCCCACTTTTTTAATCAATTCTATATCAGGTTGTAAAAAAATGCATATTTCATAATCGCCAATGCCTTTTTATTTGTATTTTAATTACACTTTAAAAAATGTACCCAAATGGTAAATTTACATTCAGTACGGTCACAGCTTATTCATTACTAAGCTGTGGTACGATACTGTATTCAATTGCCTTAACTGAGAGAACATTTAAACCTAACTTTACATTGTCTGCCATAAAGCATCAAAAACTTTTACCTGAAATGGTTTCAGCATACTAGTGTTTAGCACAGTATACTATGCGTATGTCTAATACACCTTGATTATTTGCTTAGTTCCGGTATGTTCCGGTGAAAAATTCAAACTTACTGAGGTCTGTGTTGACCTTGTACGGTTTTTAGAAATCCAGTCTTAACTAATGCTGTATTTAAAACTATGTAACGGGTCTGAATTTATATTAGCGTTATCTGATTATCAATTAATAATTCATTAAGTTGAAGGAATAAACCGAACCGAAATTTGAAATTCAAAAATAAAAAAATTCAAAACTAATTTCTTGAAACAGAATCTCTAATAAAAAACATATGATAGATTTACAAAATAATCACCTGTGGCCATAACAGTAAACAAACAGCATAATCAAATTAACAAAAAAAAAATTATATACTTTACTAACAATTAAGTACACTAACAAAATACGAAAATTCAAAATTCCCTAATATATTATAGATTTACTAATATATATGTTGCCTAAGCAAATATTTAAATTTGTTAAAGAGTCCATTCACTGGTCCTAAATAAGCCCAAAATCGGCGTTCGTCTCCTGTCTAATTATAAAAAAACTATAAAAGATAGCGACTTTTAGTAAAAAAGTATTGAAAGATAAGACTTTAATCTAAATCCCTATAGTAGTAATTTTTTGTAATTCTTTTTATTTTTAAAATTCCAGGCAAACAATCTTGTACTAAAATAGCGTATTTTCAAAAATTATTTTCTCTAAAATACATGTATTAATCAAAAATTTGCTACTATAGGGATCTAGTTTATCTTTTGATCTTTCCGGTGATATATAATTTATAATATTAAAAAGAAATTTGGTTGCAATTATAAAACAAATCCGGTACCCTTGCAATGAGGGCTAACTTTGTTTGTGTGCCTTTTTACTTCGGCTTTACGTGTATCTCCGAAATCTAAATAATTCGGTTAGGAAAATATGTCACCCATCGGCTACCCAACCTCTCAACTCGACCCATAATTCATGTCTGTCAAGTCTACAGTGAATGGACCTTTAAGGTAGAAGTAAATTTAATATCGTTTGGCAGCTTATTATATTTGTCAAAACCTTTAGAAACAGTGAATTAGTAGTTATTTTATAATTACCTAGGTCTGGCAATATATATAATGTTATAATTTCTATTATTATACTCATGATGAAAGATAATACAATCTATAAATACTTATTTTCTTGCACATGGTTACATGAAAACGGTTACGGATATCAACCCAAACTTTTTTTAAAAAAGTTTTTCAGTATCTAGGCTACATTTCATTCGCTGCATTTGTATACAGATTTTAAATACTTAGTTCACATAGGTAACCGCATGTCGAAGTTTGCCATGCATAATTTTAGAAGTTTTAATATTACGTCATTTTTTTTGATATAGTATATAGGTGTACTACCAAAAAAAGGTGTATACCATTCGAAAGTCTTGGTTTTTGTGCATAAGTGGTTAAAATTTCAGGGCCGTAAGTCTAGCAGTTCTTTTTTAATGGCAATGTATGTATGTACTCAGAAACACATGTTTTCGAATTGTGCAAATAACGCACTCTATGGCCATTTAAAAAAAAATTACCCTACTAAAAAAAATTGTAGATCACACCACATATGCCCAAAACAAGCTCTACAAAATGGTATAGCTTTTATCTGCTTCACTATATGTACTGCGTCACTCGATCGCGACACCACTGTCTTTTGGCCTTGACCGAAAACTCCTAACTTGGTCCCTATATACAAACATAAACATTTTCAAAGTTAAAATATATTCTGTGAATGTTTTTATTTCAATGCAAAGTAAGTCTGGTTACATTTAAAATAAGCAAGTTGATGATGACTTCCGGTATAACCAGAAGTGCTAGAAAATTGGCACTATTTTCATTGAATAGATCGTTTTGATAAACCCCTCTATACAAATTTTCAGATTTCAATTCTGACTACTGGACCCTCTTGGTGATACACCCTGTATATACCGGTTCCATATCAGATAAAGGAATCTGCTTTAGAATAACTGCACATACATAAAAAAATATGGAGTAGGTAATTGTCAAAATCAGGAGGGAATGAACGTATAGCCACCTGAATAAAAAATACTTTCCTTTCATATAAAGCAACATTTTGATTATTTAGATTTCGAAGGAACGAGTAAAACTTTAATAATCGAAATAAGTTTATATAATCTTCGAAGTTTAGCAATAGGTTATGTCAGTAGGTAATATTAAAACTAGAATGTCACATATCTGTCCAAATATGACTAAGGTTTACGTTTACAGCGTGGATCTGCCAATGTTCGTTGTTACATCTTTCCTAAGACTGAGTATGTTATAGATGAGTAAGAAATAGCCTATTAATTTGTCCACATATAAAATGTTTATTTTACACAATAACAAAAGACATAACCCAGTCTCATAAAACTTCAGATCGCAGAAAGACTTGACAGTCAAGAATCTACATACAGGGTGTCCCAAAAACATACCGACAAACTTTAAGGGGCGGTAGAGGACGTGAAAACAAACCTTGTTTACAAATATTTACAATATCCATCGTAGTCGTACCAAAAAACTCAACTTACTTCAATATTATTAATTTATTTATATAAATATATGGTATGTGAACAATAGAAAAATTATAACTCCAAAAACTAAATATATTTTTTCTGAGAGCGGTAAATAGATTACTTTTTGAATTTTTAACAACAAATAACTAATCCCTTTAAATATCTTTGTGAAAATAGCAACTTAATGAATCGCAAAGGGTAGGATACCATTTAAAACTGTCAAGGCAGCAAGTGCTTGGAAAAGAAATAATGAGCAAGTATTCGATTACGCTACCAATAACTTGGCTGTTGTCTAATTATATAACAGAAAATTTACTAAAGAAATCTTGTGTAATTACCTAAAGAAAAATATAAACGAATATTATTGGTGCTTTTCCTGAATCAACGTTATGAAAAAAATACATCTAAAGCACCCCATATGTTAAGTGTGAATAATCTTAATAACGTGTGTCTGTGCTGTTTACTGAATGCGGATGCTTTTAACAGTTTTATATGTCAGTAGCTAAATATAGAGGGGTTTCAATTGCTGTCAAATAAATATGCAATATGAGTAAAAGTCAATCACTCCATTAATCCTATTTCAACTTTACAACATCCTATAACGAACTTTACAACATCCCAAGAATCCAAAACAAGTCTCGATTCACGAAATCAGAATCCATTTTATTAATAAAAAGGTTCTTACTTATTTGTACTGAAATTTGTGTCAACGGAAGTTCGATTTTTTAAATACACACCTTTAATTTTTGTGAACGTACTAAACACTTTTTATATATAAACAGTCTATATTTCATTTGAGTAGTAAGTATCAGATAATTAAGTAGCTATATCTATAATAATTTTTAAGCAATCAAAAGGGTAAAATAATTTTAGATTTCGTTATTAAAAGAAAAGTTTAAATTAGTTATAATTAAATGGCCTTCCTCCAAACAAATATAAAGTGCGATACCATTAGGAAAAAAAATCATACAGGTAATAGTGAAAGTTTTAAATAGTTTGAAATATTTTTTTAAACTGGCATATTACATTCATATAAACTTATATTCTGTATAAAGGTATATTGTTCTATTAAATAGTAGCCGATGAATCACCAAATTCAAGTGGGTAAACTGTTGAATGACAGAGTGAATGAATTTCCAAGAAACTTATGTTCTGTATAAAGTATGTTCTTCTACATACTATTAAATATGTAGTAGTTGATGACTCGCCTAATTCAAGTAAACTGTTTAATGATGGCTTGAAGGAATTTCCAATACCTACACAACTACAATAATAGTAATATAAATAATGTTGGAAATTAAAAAATAGTAAATAAACTTTTATAAGACAAAATGGTCTATTTATGTACAAAGTACAAAGTAAAATTTGTTTTTTTATCTAAATGAATGTTTAAAAGGAATAGTTCCAGACAATATAATTAGTAGGTAGATACAACAAATATATTCTGTGAAAATGATATTTTTAACTCAAGTTTTGGTAATGGTGCCAACATTTTAGTATAAGTATAAACACCTGTCTAATCTATGTTCCCAATATCCTGTGAGAAATATGACATAAATGTAAAGATCTTCACAGTGCCAAATAAAAGTTTGAAGAGACATCCAGAAAATATACTTAAAATACATAAAAACATAGTCACAACGTTCCAAACATTAAATCTACATAGTGTGTTCTAAAAAAAAATAGGGGTTTAGGAAAATTATATTTATAGTTCATCTGTCACGTATCACCTTTAAAACGGATTTGATGTATTGTCATTTGTCAATTAATATTTATAACACTACAGGGAAAAGTGTGAAAAGTGTTTTTCCATAAGAAAATGTATTCCTCAGATGAACATGCTTTCATCCACAGGAAAGTATCACTAATAAAATGGGTGTTAAAGAATAAGCTTTAGGTACTATTATCAATTTCATTTGAAGTCCATGATTATCATTATAGTCCAAATATATCCTGAAAAATGCTTGAAAAGTATTTTCCAAAAGATAATTGATTCTACAGATAAACATGCTTTCATCCACAGAAAATATCGCTAATAAAATGGGTGTAAAACAATAAGCTTCAGATAATATTTTAAATTTCATTTGAGGCCCATGATATCATAATAATACTCTGTATATTTAAATAGCACCTTAAACTAAATAAATTTATTCTTAATATAGTTTATTCATTTTGGAATAGTTATTTGCACTGTAATTTGTACACGATATCACATGATATCATCAAACCGCAGTAATTTCAGTCAACTTGACTCACATTTTGCGACCATCCAAGAATAGACGTCCCGATATGAATCTTGGCCTGAACTGAGTCAAAATAATACTATTTACTTAATTCTAAATATACGTTTTTGGCGATAGATATTCTCATTTCAATAACTACCACATTTTTTTTATGGCTAAACAGGATGCAGTCATTTAAGGAATTAGAAAAAAATCCTATTTTTACAGTTCAATTCACAAAATAAAGCGCACCTATTTTCGTCTAATCAATTAATAAAATACATAAATTACATAATATGACAATTAAATATTATAAGTAGTTATTTATTTATTTATTTATTTATTTATTTATTTATTTATTTATTTATTTATTTATTTATTTATTTATTTATTTATTTATTTATTTATTTATTTATTTATTTATTTATTTATTTATTTATTTATTTAGGATACGGCTATCCAACAGTAAAAAACCATTTACAGGATAGGAGTTGACAAAAAGTATTGTAATATAACACAGTTAAGAGAACAATAATTACTTAAAAAACGATTTACAAACATGAACTAAATGCACTTGGGCAAATAAACAAGTACAATAATATTGAACACTAACCAATATCAACAAACTAAACTAAGTAAAATAAAATAACAGTCAGCTAATACAGTAAAATACAAACAAATTAAATATAAAGTATATGACAAGTACGTAAAGGGCAATAAATATCCATGTACAATATGTACATCTACATTATAAACAGAATGGGACTAATGAAGTATTACGGATTTTATTTTGGAATCGGTTGTCTTGAACAAGTCTATGTTACCTTGCACTGTCATATAATTTTGACACATGGTGTAAATTGGCGATGATTGGCGAAGACTCGTGTACTAAGTTAAAGGGCAACGAGTGTCTTGCATTCGTGCGAGGTACATTTATGTTTAACCTATGCAATAATTCGGTACAATCTACAGTAGAGTTAATGATTTTGTGCAGCAAAATAACTGATTGTGCTTGCCTGCGTATATCTAAGGCTGTGACGTTACATTCAGATAATAATATGTTGTGAGGATAACCAATAGGCGGATAGGCTCCACTAATCTTAAAAGAAACATATTTCAGAAATTTACGCTGCAAATTTTCTAATAATTGTTCTTGAGCCCCATATTTGGGGTACCAAACAATAGAAGCATATTCTAAATGGGAACGAACAAATGAATAAAAAAGAGAAAGTAGAACATCCTTAGAATGGAACTCTCTAGAGTGGCGAATAATAAATCCCATATTTTTGCTAGCTTTAGCAGCAATTGAGGAAATGTGTTCATTAAAACTCAACTGGGGATCAAAAATTACCCCAAGATCTTTAAACGAATTGGGACGCTTTAAACAGACCTTGTCCAAGCTATAGGGAAAAATTATTGGGTTATGCGTTCGATAAAATGAAAGAACATTGCATTTGTCGGTGTTCAGAGGTAAGTTGTTTCGACCGCACCAATTGTTTATTTGTTCCAAATTGTATTGTAACTTTATGCAGTCCTCAATGAAGGAAATCTGGTAAAATATTTTCATGTCGTCTGCGTACAATAAATATCTTATATTGAGATTAGTTGCGATATCGTTTATGTAAATATTAAACAGAAAAGTTCCTAGGATAGACCCCTGAGGAACACCAGATGAAGCACTTAAATGTTTAGATATGTACCCTTTATGCTGAACAAACTGGATTCTGTTCTCTAAATATGAGCTGAATAATTTAATCAACGAATCTGATAGTCCAACACTTTCTAATTTAGCTACTAATATTTTGTGGTCTAAACGATGAAAAGCCTTCGAAAGGTCTGTATATATTATATCAACCTGGCCTTGCTTGTCTATTACCTCAGATATAAATTGTGTGGCACAGGTTAAGTTGGTTGTCGTGGATCTACCTGCCATAAATCCATGTTGTTCGGGAATAATGATATTTTTGAAATGAAACAGAAGACTGGAATGAATCAAGTTTTCGAAGGCTTTTGAAAAGTTAGAGATGATGGCAATTGCCCGGTAGTCACGAACATTTTGCTTGCAACACTTTTTGAAAACGGGACAAATGCACGATACTTTCCAAGATGTTGGAAAAGCTGATGTTTTAAAAATTAGATTAAAAATAAATTCAACGGGTTCTAGGAATACTGCAACACAATCTCTTATTAGAAAAGAAGGAATATAATCGGGCCCTGTAGTCATTTTAGGTTTGAGACTTTTTAATGCTGATAAGACTTGTTTATCAGTTACGTCACTGATATAAATAGTATTAGTGACTTCTGTATGTGATATTGCAGACTGACCAGAAGAACTACGTGAATATACACTTTCAAAGTAGTTTGCAAAACCTTCCACAATGTCATGAGTATTTTTTAATTCAACGCCGTTAAGTACCATATTTGAAGGAATGGGAGAGGTACGTCTTTTATTGTTGACATAAGACCAAAAAGCACTTGGATCAGAGTGTATTCTAGATTCAGCTTGATGAACAAAATTGTTGTAAGAAGTCTCAATATCAGACTTAATCATCTTTCTCAGTTCTTTAAATTTAGTGTGGGCTATTGTGCAACCATGAGTTTTATATCTACGCCAATGAATATTTTTTTCGCGTAGCTTATTTTTTATTTCTTTGGTAAACCACGGTGGATGTTTATTTATGTAAGGAGATGTTTTGGGCACATAACAATCTAATACAGAATATAAACTGTTATAAAAATTATTACAAGTTGAGTCGACATCTGTCAAAGTGTACATTTTGGACCACTCAATATTTGCAATACCATCATATAGAAGTCTCAGATCTTCTCTACGAAAATTATAGCTAATGTTATCTGCAAACGATAGGTCAGTAATTACTGGGGTATTTGCTACATTAATGATTAAAGCGGGGTGTTGCATGTCCAGAGGTATGAGAGGTAAATCACATTTGATAACCGTGCAGTATTTGTTGTATAATACCAGATCCAATATCCTGCAATTGCTGTTCAATATTTTGTTATGTTGACTCAACTCTAAAAAGTTACAAAATTGTAATAAAGAGTTAGCAGTAGGATTATTAGACGGAGTTGTGATTGATGTTAAATAATTGGGGATATTAAAATCTCCTAAAATTAGTAAACCCTGACCATTAATATTTCCGAGAGACTCGATACTTTGTAAATACTCAAACAATTTGTTATATAACTCTGTTGATGTTTTTGGAGGAATGTATACTACAAATATATTGGTAGAACTGTGACCTGTTTCAACATTAACTGCAACGACATCAATACATTCTATCTGATCAAGGGTTTCATTTAATACATTGGAATCTATCTGTTTCACTTTTAGGCACGAATTAACAGCGAGTAATACACCGCCACCTTTACTTTTATAGTTAATTCTTCGATCGCTTCTAAAGACATCAAAATGATGGTCAAACAATTCGCTATTTAAAACATCGGAGTGTAGCCACGTTTCAGTGAGAGCTACGAAGTCGTACTCCGTCTGGCGACCGAGGTTGATTGTAAAGAGTATCAGTCTTAGTATTAACACCACGCACATTTTGGTAATAAAGAACTACGGTATGAGTGGGAGGGATCCTCGCCTCACCAGTACTTGTATTAGGATTTAAAATATTATTATTGGTGACAGCGTCGGAGGTCAAAAGGGGTAATGGCTATTTTTTACCAAATAAATCGCATTTCAATAATTCCGCTTTTTCCCTATATATCGGACAGGTCCTATCCCATGCAGAATAGTTAGTATCTAAATCCGGTTTAGTCTTACTGGCATTCACACAATTAATGCATTTTACAATATTTACGCAATTACTAAGTTCTAGACTAGAGTGTTCTTCGGCACATTTGGGACAAGTCCAATTTTTATTACAATTTTTTGATATATGGTTAAACCCACAACATTTAAAGCATCTCCGTACCTCTACCCCTAGTTATCTTCTGAACTTAAGAAACATTGACATGGACCAATGACCCATTGACATATGCTTCGTAAGGGTAGTATTAACAACTGAACTAAACTGCTCGAATTAGAAAGCCAGAAGTTTCTTTGGCCAGGTATATTTCTATTTTTTATGTCATTAACTGAATCTGGTTTGTGAAAGATCAGACCCTCGTTATCCCGTGATTTTCTCCACAAACAGTAGCTTATCTTTCAAATACCTCACATAAGTACTTGGAATATTCCTAGAATAAAAACCGAATCAAAGCCTGACCAGCATTTTTTTATGCAAGTTTTTAACAATTTATCTTCCTAAGAATTTATGGACCCATATAGTGAGTAAATTTTATATTTTAACTGATCCTTAATTTGCTCCCATCCTTAATCCAAGGGATTATATATTTAGAGGGATATACAAATTCCATTAAATCGTATATTCCACTCTTTATACTGAGTGTGTTGCGACCATGAGAATGTAGCAAACGTGAATTTAAGAAAAGGAATATCAAACACTATTTAAGGAATATGGTACGGCTACTGGATCAGTGCACCATACCTACCTAATTTATTCATTTATTTTTATTTTCTTTTCATTTTTTAAGAATTATTTTAGTATAATTTATATAGTGTGTAAATATTTTATCCAAATTAATCTTTTTATACCATATTTAGTTTCATATAGGTGGTTCTAATATATTGTTTTTAATACTTCTAATGTATCATTTTATTTACTTATACGTTAACAAGTGTATTTGCTTTTATGCAGTTAATAAAGAATAATGGTAAAAATAATCGATTTTGAACTATGTTGTAATCAATTACTTTATTTTGTAAATACTATAGGCTGTAATTCCAATACTTTTTACTTGGCACTACAACAGTACCACAGTACTGCAACAGTGAAATCGGAAACAACAACTTTAGTTGTTTAAAGATATGCAATTCTATATAATTATTTCTTATTAGTTATCGAGGTATAAGGTGATTTTTTTTATTCAGGTAATGGGCATTACAAGAGTAAAGTCAAAATATGTATATCAATTTATGTTACAGTAATACCCTCATATTTTCAACATTTACCGACATTGCACGTCGGGTGAATTGTAAAATAAATCATGAACTACATAATTTGTAAAAACAAAAGAATCTTAAACGTATTGACTAATTGTGAAGCACATTACACATATCTATATGGTTTTGAAAATAATGGTAATCTAAAATATGAGTTTAGTTTCTAAAATGGTGGAGAAGGGCAGGAGGCAACTAAAAAATGAATGAATTGTAACATCCCAAAAATAATATAAATGTTACAGGCATATCTATTAAACAGATATGGCATTTTGCAGTATACATAAGTACCTGCTTAAAATTTTAACGCGATATATAATAATAATAATAATAATATCTCTACCCCTCATTCTAATCACAAGGATTAGCCCGAAAGTCTGAGACTTGTGTGGGAGTGGGGGCGGCATATTATTATTTCGCGGGCCGCATTTGCGCCTCAGGAACGACTTACGTTGGTAGGCCCTAACCACCATTCAGTGCTGGAATGAGGGAAACCTGGAAAACCTCATTAGTTAGGGGGACAAGTCAAACATCAACTGATTTTAATCTGTCACATTAACACCAAGTTGACATTCTTCCCATCCTAGGCCATCGCCAGGATAGTTTCCAAGCCATCCCTACGAATAAGCCTTGATCTACGAGCAAACAATTTAATGAAAAATTGTTGGCGGAATGGGAATTAGAACCCACGACCTCTGGGTTGAGCGATCGAGACGCTAAGCCCTGAGCCACCAGCCCGATAATATATGATCTATATAATATCAGTGACTATAGTATAGTCACTGATAATATGGAAAGCGCTTGCCAAACTAATTATAAAAAATATCAATTGCTTGTCACAGAATTGGCATGGAACTATACTACCTAAATTAAAGGTGCTCAAGCCAAAACATCATTAGAACACCTACTAGCTCATCTTTAACTACTACCTATATAATATTAAAAACGTGTTATTTGTTGCAAGTATTTCTATTATATGAATTTGTGTCCTACATATTATTTAAAATCAGCTATCATTTAATTAGATGAATACAGACTATGTCACGAATATCTAAATACTTTTGTAGAACTATTAGAAATCTAAAATTTTGTGTTAATTTTCTATGACAAATTTGAACTTGTTTTCAATAATAGGTACTCTATAATGTAATTCTATTCAAGCTACATACTTTTTGCTATTATGTCGCTTTTATAGTATTTAGTCTGAAAGAGTTAACTCCTGGTAGAGTTTTCAATACCTACTTATATATTTTTAGAATTCAAATAGATAAGAGACATTCATTTTGCATTCAACGTATATTCATCGAAATAAACTTCGTACATTTCATATCGTTTGTATATTATAATGTAATTTTTATATGTCACGTTAAAAATGTTAAGTAAATAACAATAGTATATTATGATACAATTTATAAGTAAGCATGCGCAACGTGTTTATGGGTACGATACGAAGCGGAGTGCCCCTTAACGTTGCAACTACTTTAAAGGCACTTATAAACGTGTATCATACGCTACTTTTTATTATACCTGCTTCAGGTTTTGGGCTAAATAAAGCTACAAATTAAAATAAAATCAATACAATTTTATGACGACCGCATAATAAGCGCGAAACCGGTCAGTGTCTGGTGGTTGGTCCAATGAAAGATGTGGCGACTCCTACAAAGGTAATGGAGTTGTTTTCGGCATCTCCTACAAATAAAATCAATACAATTTTCGCCAAATTTAATACATTTATTCAAAGTAGCTTACCTGATGTTTTCAAGTAAGTATTGTCAAAGTTTGTTCGACAGTTCACCGAATTTAATTATCACAATTGTACATTTAACATTTACTTGAACTAATTTTGTTTACAATAATTGATAATTTATGTTTATATAACTTGACTAATAAATATTGGACGTCATTTGACAAATACTAATTAATTAATAGCAGTTGTTGAATAGCAATTTTTAAAACACGACATGCTTTAAAACTCTTATGCACGCTTTTTAGTATTTTAAATGAGGATTATGATGCAGGTATAATAAAAAAATCATATCTCTACCCTCATTCTAATCACAAGGATTAGGTCGAAAGACTGTGACACTGGTATTCATAGTCGTTCGCCAGCAGCTCGCCAAGCGGCGGTACGCCGAAATTTTGAATATATGTTTCACAGTGGAGCGCCCGCCGGATGCGTACCACTTCCACGCCAGATTATAATCCTGGAACATTCTTTCGCCGGCGGGCGGTTTCCGCGATACTTAATTTTGCGTTTCATAGTCGATCTCCGGCCAAAGAACCCATGCGTAGTACTACGATTTCCTATATATTCCTAGTTGGCTATGGGAGAACCGCTGATGGTTCTCCGGGCGGCCAGCAGGCTAGCGAGCGACTCCCCATCGCTTATGAAACACACATTTCGGCGATTCGCCAACCCTCCATAAAAAACCGGCGGGAGGTTGTCCCGGCGCCGCCCTCGGCGATCGACTATGAATACCAGTGTTTTAGACTTGTGTAATATAGAGGACGGCATTTATTAAACATATATAGTGTCTTACATTTAAAATAAAAGATTTTTTCCTACTAATAAATTCAATAACTGCATAAATATGCATGTATTTCAATGTGCATGTATTTCAACAAGAAATACAAGCACAAGTCAGGTCTACACAAGCACAATAATGGTTGGTCATTTGAGTATTCTGAACGATATTAGGTTTTGTTAATGTTGTCAATTTGAAAGTATTATTAACAGCCGATAAATATGGAATCTGGAATATCACACCTAGAAACGAAATCACTCATCTAGTACACAAATAGATAGAAGAATCTGGAAGGGGTGGACATGGGGTTTTACCGTCCAAACTTTAAAGTATCTTACATTATAGCTGGAAATCTTTTACGTTAACATCTATGCTGTAAGTCTTTGTGAAGATAATGTATTAAAAAATCTTACGTATCAAAAATCAGTAAAAGCCACAAGGTCACGCTGATGTGGATGGAAGAGTATTAGGAAATGGAAGGGAATGAGATTGAAAATCATTTGGCCAAGAAGGTGCATAAATCATTCGTAGCCTCAGAATCAATCTGCAGGATAGCAAGATAATTGTACACTGGAAGATATAAAAATGAGAGAATAAACAGAAATTCTTCCACTGAAGGCTAACTTCAGGGTAAAAATAAACGAAAAGGCTTTTTAATCATTTACATAAACTAGCCAAATACAAAAAAAATTAATAATTAATAGATAATTTCACAGAACATTATCCATTAAGGTATTATCTTAAACCATTGGGTAAAGTTAAGAATAAAACATGTTGCCTCTGTAACATACGGCAGAAAGCCTAACGCGTCTTCACACTTCTGTGGATAGCTCATTCACGCAAGACCTAAAGACTTACGAAATGTATTTATAACCCTGATGAAGTGAGTAATTAGCCCTGTAGCAGTTCTTGTCTTAGTAAAAGACAGGCTTACATGTCAGATTTAGGCTTGCAAACAAGAGGAGTATTGATACTTAAGCAACCCATCTAATCTAATTGAATTACTGCACCGTAAAAATGTAAAAGTGGATAGATAAAATGTTGAATACAGAACTCCATTTAACACCTAAGGGACAAAAAGACGTATATATCAGAAGAAGAATAAACAGCAAAGTTACACATGAATATCTAGAACAACTTTTTAGGGGGTATTTAGGACTAACTTTTTGGCGGGTTTCATCCTATTTAATCTATATTTCAGTAGGAATGTGATTATTTTCTAAAGTTACAGTAAATACTGTTCTACTACTCGATTTACTTTAATTGTAGGTATATCTAGATAGACTTAAGCAACATACCCATAAGTTACTGACACACTGACAGATATGTATTAGCGGTGAATGTGGCTACTAGCTGAATTTGTAAAAATTTAAAAACAACTAGTACTACATGGCCTCAAAATAGGAGCGATTTTTTTAGAGCTGTCGCCATATTTTGCATCAATAAGTAAATTATGGTAAATTAAGGTAAATTCAATACAGGTTAAATTAAGCTTAGCTAACTAATTAAATTAATTAATTAAATCTACTTCTATATTAATTGATTTTGGTGATGTAATATGCTAAAAGACAACCTCCCAGACATTTTTTACATATTTATTTTTTAGCATTAGTATTACCTACCAATATATTTGAAATATATGTTTATTAAATTGTTTTACAGTAAATGTAAGTATCAAAATTTGCATTAGCCCTTCTAGCGAATTTGCGTTGTTATAGATATACCATCACTATAAAAGCAGAATTTCTCACCTATAATAAGTACTTGAATAGGTTACCAGACAGGAAAAACCCGCAATGTCTGGCCACCTTTAGATGCTTATACGCGTCAGCTTAAAGTTACCGTAGTCGTAGGTGCTCCTTTTTGAAGAGAGGCTTCCACAAGAGAGAGCGACGCGAACTATGGTGACTAACCTGATGAGTGTCGTTCGTTCGGTGATTGTCTTTAAGCTGATGATGAGCGTCGTACGACAATTGTCTGTAGGAATATAAGCAAATTAATTATTATTCTCGCCACACGACGTGGAGTTTAGCAAAATGTGCAAGTAGATGGTCAATAATTAGTAGATTATAAGTTACTATCTACTAATTACTAATCGTATAATTGTCGGCTAGTGTTATTATTAATAATACTAATAATAATATTAAGAAAAAAATTGGCTTGACTTGTATTAATTACAAGAAAATATATTTTCTCTAAATATGAACGTTGCAAAGGTCCTGCTCATCTTAATGAAGGTGAAAACTTTACTTTTTACTTTCGACGTCATCAGGTGCATGTGAGGTCTGGTTGTTGAAAATATGTTAAACTGTAAAACTAACTGGCAATTAAAATGCATTAGTAGTAATAATAAATTCAATGTCAAAATTGTCAGGTTCCTCTAATATTACTTTTTTTTATTATTGAACTCATGGTTAGTACCAATATAATTTTAGCTTTCTTTGGACACCAACATAGAATATCAAGTAATAAAAAGTCGCCATTAGCTGTGAAGCTGTGAGCTGTGGTATATTTATTTTCTGCGCAATTAATACGATTATAAAAATGTCTAATTTCACATGATGAAATAAAATAATACATAATTTACTCCGTTTTTCACTTGACAAACTAAAAATATCTGTTGGATGTGGCAAATTTTCTTCAGAAATTAAAAAAGGGATTTTGCGACTAATCTACGTTTATCCTCAAATTACTAACTACGTATAATATATTATTGCACTAAGAGATATATTGGAAAGAAACATTTCCTTGTAGATAGATATGCGTAGGTGTTAGCTCCGCTTCCCAAATAATATGAATTTGCCACTTACGGCTGAAAAATAATAAACTAACAATTTAGTTATGAACAAGGTAGCGCAAAGGAATAATTAATTAACAGCGAAAGAAATTCTCATTTTTCAGTCAGACATCCTAGAAATAATATTTAGGCTAACTGCAAATGTTCTGCAAATATATTTTCCTGTAATTTCCTGTAATAACTCGACGATATGAAATAAAAAGTCAGGCAAAAAATTATTATACTTTAACAGTACTAATATTAGTAATTATAATTCGTCATTTAGTTTAAAAATTTTAATAACTTTTTGATAAATGGAAGCAACTTATTATGTCTGGCAATTTGGTAGATATACCCATGTTATCATGGTAGAGATGCTTGCCCCGACCATTCTCTCTGTCCCTTGATTTTCGAGGCCGACAATAAAAAAATCGAAGTTTACCGATTTCTGACAGGAGTAATTTTACCCCAAGATGGAATACTTCAATCATGATGGTATTTTATATATTTAATGGTCAACTTACGAAATTCTTCAATTTTATGGCAAAAATTGTTAAGACCCAAACTAGTTTTACTAAACTTACATTGATTATTAAACAATATTCTTCATCAGGGGCCAGTTTCATTAATATGTTCAACAACCATTCGTATTGCTCTAAAACTTCTAGAAGAATATATTTTTCATCATGATGACATATTTATGGAATTCTCCATTCTGTATGGTACAGTAATAGCAAGACGACTTTATTTTGTAAACATTTTTTACATATTTCATGCTAAACAACCTATTTCTCAGAACACACTAACAGAGATTATAGTTACAAATAATAAAATAAAAACAACAATTTCGGTTTAAAGCAAAGTATTCATAGGGCCACGTGGCGGAGTTTCTCCTCTGTAAATTCTTCCATTTCTAGAATAATGAAGATAATTGTTACCTACAAGTCTATAAATTAATATATTTATTTAAATGAAAATGCGTATATGTGTTGTTAAAATAATTAATCCATTAATTTAACTTGCAAGTTACCGTGACAAAGTCTAAATTATTTTTTGGCAATTACTACTGCATACAGTGTAGTCTGGCTAAGAGTGTAGACTGTCAGCAATATACATATGTAAGTAGTTTGTAAGTACATGGTTGAGAAAATGTTTCCAAGAACAGTGGATGTGCAAGTCCAACTTGCTTGCCGTCCATAAAGTTGGTGAAGCGGAGAGCGCAATGCGCCTCCCTCAAAAAATCTCGACAAATCTCCAGAAAACTTCCTATCTGCTATGATCCCTGCTCCGCTCCGCACTATTTGTAGCCCTAACAGACACCTAATTGCATTGAGGGTTGCTTTACGAGCCGCCTTGCCGCCTCGCTCCGTTCCACCGACCTAGTGGACGCGGCATGAGCAGAGATAAAACATTGCAATACATACTTAAATTTTACGTTTATGTCTTTTATGCCCATTTGCACCACCTCTGCTTAGCGAGTTTAAGTATAGCTTAATTTAAATGACAGATTAGACTGTGATTATATTTAGGATATAAAACCGAAGACCTCACAGTCTATCTGACGCTTAAATTAAGCCAAGCTTAAGGAGAGGTGATGCAAACGGGCATTAAAGCGTCCGTCTGCTCAAGCTATAAAGAATAATTTTTTAGACTTGTGTCTTAAATAAATATTTAATAATTGTGGCAACAAAATTATATTCTAAAAAAAATACTTTAAATCTACCATGATAAATTAATGACCCTTTAAAGGACGTAGATTAAGAAGTACGTGTCATATTAATTATATGGAAACACTTCTGCTACCGACTGAATTTATATTTTAAACTAATGGGAAAACTATTTTTCAAATTCATTATATTACCTGTGATGTTATTTTTGTGAGGTGAGTCTATTGTTACATAATTTTAAATTAAAAAAATAGATGGGTGACTAAGTCGATTTCTATTTTCTCGTACGTGTCACTATAGAATGTTTGTCTTTGAGAAGTTAAAAATTTTCCCTCATAGCGTTACAGTTTTATGTAACATCAACAATTTTTATAATTTATTAACACCATTTCAGAAATATTGTAGTACCTAATAATAACTCTAATAACGAAATACTTGCAACCAATTTTAAACTAGTAGAGGATAATAACTGATCAATGCATATATATATTAGGTAGTCATATGAAATTATCTAGTTAGATTACCATTATGGGATCAAATACTTGGACTTACCCAAAAAATAGAAGGAGTTTCCATGGCATAGAAGCAATTTCTGCAGCACACGTTTTTAGAAATAAGTCATAAAATACCAAATCTTTTTAATCGAAAGCTTAACGTACATTACGAAATTAGTCATTCATCTGTTTGCATAATACTGACAATATGATTATTATGATTCATTGCAATATTCAGTGGAAATGTTAGTTCTCCTCAAAAAATCATACTGAAGTTCTGAAACTTAAGATCAATTTTTTCACATTTGATTTAGAAAGGTAGCAAACAGAAAGGTAGCTATTTAAGGTGACTTTTGTCATATTTTTACTTATTATTAAAAACATGTTTTTTATGCAAATTAACGTCTAGAATTAGTATTATAAAGCACTTCTGTTGATTATATTAAGTCATATTTTTATGTCAAACGTTTCAGTCACTAAAGTTTCATAGAGCAGAAAAATAAATTGAAAAATATGAAATATTATGATTTGTTCGCAAGATGTATAAGAAAAGCACGTACACCCAATTTTCAGTATTACTCCATTCGACAAGTAATGCTACTTAAAGCTACTAGATAAAAGGCTTAAAAAAAGATAAGCTAAATATCCGTCATATTGAAGCCAGATCATATAATTCAGATGTAAGATTATCAATGTCAAATATTACAATTTGTTTTCGAATGTAACACTTTCATAATAATTTATTTAACAATGATTATGAAATAAACATTAAAGTGTACGTGCATACACTGTTTATAAACATATAAATTTTACCTACAAACATAAATTAAAAAAATATATATTTTTTGTATTTTTCTTTTGTCTTTCTTGGGACAGTCTATATATAATAAAAAATAAAGCTCTTAATTATCTATAAACCATATATCCGTAAACCATTAAAAACATTAATACTTAAAGAGAAATAGTTATACATATAACATAAAGCATATAATATGTCCATAGCAAATATACCTGGAGATTTTGGATGTCATTGTTCAACTAATGCTTTTCCAACTGCCGTTTGTGGAATTAAAGATTTTCTTATTGCTTATATAATTCAGATAACAGAAGTATATAAAAGGGAAACAAAACTTTTTTAAAAAATATTGGTAGTAAATGCGGATAAGTAAATGAGGATATTTGTTAAACATTATTTTGTTGGACGGGATTATTAATTAGATATATACAAAGACATAATTCAAAACTAATTTATAATTATAACTAATTTATAAACATAATTATTAAACTAGAAGTAATGTTTCGTAATAATGTGACTAAAAAATATTTTTAAATTTTACACCTCAGTTTGACACCCACACTGTGAATATTCTCTAATAAAAAAACTAAATATATCCTTTTGGCTCACTGCACTGACGTGTTACATTTATTTTGAAAAACCGACTACCTTCATTTTAATGTTATTGTTTTTCAATATGAGTGGACTTATGATTAAAATTAAATAGTGAAGTAGCCGTAAATAATAATGTAAATTTTATTCTGTCAACAAACACTATTCTTCTTATAATATTTTGTATTACAAAGACTTGTTACAGATACGACGAGCAAAATATAAATATTCATCGTATATTTATGAGTAGAGTCGGTGGCTCAGAGTTTAGTGTCACTCGACCCAGGGGTCGTGGGTTCGAATCACCCATTGTCTGGTGGAAACCAGACAATTTTTAATTACATTTTCTACCAGTAGGAATGATAAAGTTTTTTCGCAGAGATAGGTTGACAACCATCCTAACGTGCGTGCCTAGGATAAGAGAAAGCAGCTTGATGTTAATGAGACAGATTAACGTCGGCTGATGTTTGACTCCCCTAACTAATGAAATTTCCCGGGTTTTCCCTACTCCAGCACTGAATGCTGGTCAGGGCTGAATGACGTAAGTCATTCCTGAGACGCAAATGCTACCTAGTGAGTAATAATATACTGCCCCTCCCCCACACAAGATTTAAAATTTCGGGCTGATCCTTGTTATTAAAATGAGGGGTAGAGATATTATTAGTATTATCATGTATTTATTTTTTTTTGTTAAAATCCACCGGTTAAACCGGTGGATTAAACCGGTTTCCTGGCTCCGATTCTCAGGGTCGGAGCTGGTAGTTACCAGTAGTTACTCCCCACGTTCGTGGGGTTAATCACTACTGGATCCAGGAATCGTGTGCCCTGAGTAGACCTAATAAACCCAGAATGACCGCCTTCTGCATTATTCCGGATAGTAGATCTGCCGAATTTCGGCATGTCGGCCGGTATAATCTTCAATTCCGAAAGCAGTGTATCTCTTGCTCCATCAAGAGTACCTATAATCAGTACCTCAAGCTTCACAGTTTGTTCTGGATGGAGTTTGCAGAGTTCGAAGGGAAGGTTTCGATATTTCGTCCGTTTCTCCTCCTCTTTCAAGATAATGTTGATCCCGGAAAGAGCCGAGAACTCGATGACAAACAGTGTTTTGAGCTGGTGGTCGAGGAGGACCACAACAGGCTTATTGGCTCGAATCTGCCTGAGAGGGGGACATGAGTAGTTCTAATAAATTCGGCAGTTCTCATTCTTCACAACGGACTCAATATCCCGCGGAGCGTATGGCAGCACTGGTGTTTAATCTATCTCGTATGAGTGAAGTAGAAAATAGTAAAACACTCGCAAAGCCGCGTTATTTCTATGGATATAGGTCAACACTGCATATGCGGGACAAACGGAAAGCAAATACATAATTTTCTCAGCCGCCCAGTGCCTGCAGTTGACAGCAAAGACCTCTATACTCATGTCACGGCTTAGATAGACAAGGATGTTAAATACACCATCCTGGCAAGCCACTATGAATCTTTCGATCTCCGACTTAAGCTCCGCTGACCTTAAAAAAGCCTTTCCGATAAACCATGGTCTTCAAGGCTCTTATACAAGACACCATGCAATGGCTTATCCCTCTGCAGCTGCAGAAGATTGCGGCCTTCTCCAGCTTTAACTTCTTTCTGAATTGGTGCCAACTCTCAACTGACCTGCTCCCAACTCGGTGACAGTGGGTTTCTCCCTTCAATGTCGAAGATGATACGGAGTTCATCAGATACTCTTCGTGATGCCCTTAAATATAAATACTCCGACTCCTGCATTTTCATGGTCTTGGACCATGCAGAGAAGGGAATCCGAACTCCTGATTACCTGGCAGGCTCCATCCAATACCTTTTTGTTGTACACTCCAAACTGAATAGTCCCCGGCTTCGCGATGTCTTGGGAAGTAAAACCGTAGCACGGACGACCTAGGATGCAAACTCCTATTGAGATGCATCATTTTGCGTGTTTCTATGTCGAGTTGTCCCAGCCCCTCTAGTGTCCATTTCTCTACTCCGAAGGAGTAGAGGAGGATCGGAACGGTAAGCATATTAGTAGCACTCACCTTAATCTTACCCGACAGTTCTCAGAAGACCAAATTTGCCGGAGGCGGTGTCTATACTTGTCGCTGAAAGCATTTTTTACGGCAGCAGCCTCTTGGGTGGAGCGTTGCTCAACATCCAAGTAGGCATACGTCTCTCCGATATCCAGATGATGTAGGATGGTTCCATGGCCTGGCCGGGCCGGGAAAATCTGCATATTTTACTGGCCGGGCTGGACCTGGCCGGATGCTTTGTAATACCTGGCCGGGCCGGGCTGAAATTGAATTGGCCAGGCCCGACTGGCCGGTTCGGGCCAGGCCTGCCGGGCCTGTTCGGGCCTGGCCTGGCCGGGCTGGTTTGGGCCTGGCCGGGCCGGTTCGGGCCTGGGCTGGCCTGGCCGTTTCGAGCCGGATCGGACCAATTTCGACTTAACCTAGGCTAACCGGTTTGCTGTATAACAATTTTAAAATACTATATTGTTACGGAAGCTCACCTACCTTGCTAGTGAATCTGCCTGTTTTGTTAATTCATTTCTTATTGTTTATAAATTAATATTTGTAAAATCTTTAGGTTGACGTTTCTAATCTAGAATTTTCATTTAAGTCATAGAATCGTTCCATTAGGTTCCGGAATCCAAAAGGAAGCTCCCGAATATTCCAGAAGTTTGAAAAATATATAAATACTCGTGATTTCAAGAGGACGGGGAGTTTTTTTAGTCGAAAGCGTGAGCGCGTTAAACTGAAACGTCAAACTAAGGAATTTGTGTTGACAGTTGTGAAAACGAGTTGAAGTTTGTATCTAGTGACAATAAAGATTTGTGTTGTTTTGTCGAACAAGCTGGTTTAATCTGTTTGGAGGTTAGACAAACGTTACAATATCTTGTTCTTCCTATGAGGAATTTGATTTCATAATAACTTGAGGTGTTTCACCCATTTATCTGATCACTTACGGCCAACCTCACTCATACTACTTAAAATTTAAGGTGTCCCAAAACGGAAAAATTATACTTAGCAATAAGTATTACTCTGATATTTAAGCACATCTAAAAATTAGAATTCGATGCAGAATTTAAAAATGAAATATTTGAAAAAATAAAGTTGATGGTCGTAACTTCTTTTTGGACTACTCTGTATACATGAATTGAGCATAAAAAAATCACATTAAAAGACAAAAATCCACAAGTCCGAGTGTTTTTCCAAAAAACACACCGCTGAATTTTAAATGAATTTAGACATCACTTCTGGGACTCACTATACATACATATAATATCTTATACTACTATATATATATTACAAGTGTTAAATATAAAACATCATATTTGTGTTTAAGTCGTTGAACAAATTTGTTTTCGGAGTTTGTATTTTAGATAATGAAATAAAAAATTATTCTATTAAGGTTGTTTTGTTCTATTTTGTGAGACATTTGTACGTTTCATTGAGACATAAAAGAGTTAATAAATTTATGAATTGTCATACCTATTGTCAATTTCAAGTAGGCAGGATTTCTGGTATCGCCGAATGTGGCTTAGGCAGACTGGGTTGAATTTGGGCGGACCAATTCTGGCATTGAGTTTAGTAATATAGTCAAAGATTCTGGCTAAACTTGCCTTGATAGAGCCGGGTCGGATCAGATTCGATTTGAGCTTAGATTCGACTGGCTTGGTCGGGTCTGGCCTGGTCTGGCCGGGCCGGGCCGGGTCTGGCCTGGCCTAGTCTGGCCGGGCCGGGCCGAATTCAATCTGGCTTGGTTGGGCCTGGCCGGGCCATAATTGTCCAGAGGTCTGCCTTTAATTGGGCCAAACGTTCGGTGGGTTTATCTGGCCTGGCCTATACTCTGTCGGGCCGGGCCTGGCCTGGCCTGAATTTTTTTAGAAAGTCGCAACTCTAGTGTACACCTGTACCACCCTAAGAGATTGAAGTAAATCTCTCTCTAAATAATATTTATTATTATTATTATTATTATTATTATTATTATTATTATTATTATTATTATTATTATTATTATTATTATTATTATTAACAATAATCAATTCGTTAAAAAAATTTGAACTATTTGTAAATATCATACCTATATTTCTCTATAATATGACAAAAAATTTAATATTAAGTATAAAATACATAAAATATAAATTTTCAGTTTAGTTTACGTTTATAATAGATATCTAATATATGTACTTTCGAACTTGCCCATATTATAATTTTTGTAAATATTGGAGTCTGTTTGTAACTTTGGGATGAATTTAATTTACATTCATGCAAAGAATTCATGCAATTTGTTGAATGATGGAAAACATAAAACTATTAATTTGATTATTGAAATTATTTGCCATAAGTTTGCTCCAGACATATTTATGTCCATTATTTTACGAATACTAATTATTAGTAATATCGCCTTGAGAGCGCAAATGAAAAACTATTAACCAAGGAATGATAAAGAAAAAATATCATTGTCAGTTAAACAAAATCTGTTTTAATACAAACACAATTATATAATTGTAAGAACAAACAACATACTTGTGGTAAGTTCGTTCTTGATTATGAGTATACTCTTCCATATAAATATGTCCCTAACCCAGTTATTTTCATCCTTCCTGCAAATGGTATTTTTCGTTTTTGAGCAAATGATGAATTAATAACCAAGAGTCCATGGGACAGATAGAGAAACCTGACAAAAAAGTATGATCCATTATTTAAAAATGTGCTTGATGAAGTTACGGTCGTGGTTATATTATAGCATTTTTAAAAAGGCGGGTATTAGGGGTATTTTTAAATAAGCTATTTTTAAAAAGGTTTTACTACACCAAGTATTGTCGGAATTACGATATATGTACTATTTACTTTAAATCAAGACGATTTGATTCTGTATTCACAATCCCCCAAATCATCCAAAAATAAACAAACGAATTAAAACCCTTTATTCATGCCACCGAGATGTCAGTTTCTAAAGTATCTTTTAAAGTAAACTTACCTGTTAAAAATAACTATTGCTTTGCATTAAATATAGTAGCAAGTTACACCACTTATTTGTAATTCTGCAGCAATGACAAAATTCCTCTAAACATAAATTCTGGCACAATCCTAAATGATTCACAATTGCTTCCCACGAGCCAAGAGTGAATAAATAAGACAATAAAAAATAACCTATCACTTTATTTTAAAAATATTATTCTGCATGGGCAGTCACGGAAAATTATTAAATATTATTATCATTCAATAAAGTAAAGATATTGTCAAATTAAAATCAAATGAATAAAAAAATATGTAACATCAAACAATATACACATAAAATGAATGTAATAATACAAAAAAAACAGTTTTGTCTTGTTTTGATGATTTTTATTAAAGAATCCAACTTATTTATTCTGATTATTTATAATTTTTATTAAATATATTCCTTGATCGACTTTCCTTCAGTTTGCAGTTAATTATTACTGTGAAATAGTGTTATTAATAATGATTAGGATTGTTTCCTTAGAAAAATTATATACCACTAAGATGTGCTTTCCGTCAGAAATATAAAAGTACCAAGATACCTATAAAAAATATCCAATTTCTGTAAAACCAAAAGTTGTGTTTTCTATTTTACTAAAAAATAACTTTACTATTGGGTCTTCTCAGTCCCGTACAGGTCTCAGAGTCAAGACAACTCGTACTGATTATTCAGAGAGTATACGCTAGCTACTAGCTAAAAATTGAAATTGAATTGAAAACGTAAATGTTCGTGTTTTTTTTACAAAGAAAGTATTAACAATCTTAGTTTATAAAAATGTAAATAACCCTCTATTTATTTATGCAGTAATTTTAGTGATTTCTTGAAATGATTTGCATTTACAATAATAGCATGTTAAGAAAGTATGCGAGCCTAAAATAAGAACAGCGTCAATTTCACACAATTAAAAAGGCTATGAATCTTTATATAAACATTTGGCCAGAAAAATACATTTTGCAATATATTATACTTATACCCGTTTCTATATATAATATAGGTAAGTATTCTGAACGTGTTTACACTACTTCATGGAAATGTTTTTCAGTAAAAAGCTACACAAAATTATGTATTTAACTACGTAATGTATTTTATTTGACATATTAATATTTTCAGATTAATTAAAAAAATGCACTATTAGTGTTAAAACTATAATCCTTTTAGACTTGTAATGACCAACTTAATCTATATTACTGTCGATAACAACTTTCTTATTTTAAAAATACATTTTTTTTATTGCACCAAGTATTTGATTTCTTTATATATTTTAGGATTATTTTCTTCGGATTTACTTATACCAAACATTTGCCGTTTTTTGAGATACTTAATTTTTTTGGCAACATTTTTAGACTTTGGGGAACTATTTTACACGATATATTTAAAATTTTCAAAAATGTTCGAGTCACCAGGAAAAAAATTTAATTGCCCATTTTTTTGCTTCTATTTAATTCCTCTCAAAAAAAATACCAATTAAAATAATTATGTGTAAAAAACGGTACAATTTAGGTATAGGGAACCCTGAATAAAATAATCCTTAAATTTATCAAAGAAAAAAAAATGTAATAAAACAATTTGTGCCATTTACCATAAGTAAGTTAGTTTCGAGTTCCGGTATAACAGAAAATGACAGGAGGCCAAACACATTTTTTAAAAAGTAGGCGTTTTCAATTAGCTCCCCCCGCAAATTTTCGAAATCTACCTCGGTTGCTTCTCCATATACGGATCGATTCAGCTCATTGTGACGTACCCTACGTAAGTTCTAAATAACAAGACATTGCTAGTAATTCAGCAACATTTTTTACATTCTTATAGGTATACCACAAATATAACCCTTGTTTTTAAAGTAGAGCAAACTCTCAGAGAATTTATTTTAAGCCCGCAAACCCGCAGAAACAAAATAGGTAACTGTTAACGGACCAGTTAACACAATTACGCCAAATACTTTCTATATAAATCAGGAAAATTGTACTTATCAATATGCTACTTTTGTAAATTATTCTGCGCAATATATGATTTAGAACCCTTTAATTTATTATCGAATAGTTTTTAAATCAAATTATAGGATATCACCACACGCACAATGAAATGAGTAATAATTATTTATGTATATTGTCTAAATCCAGAAAAAAGTATATCTCCCGATCTAAACAAGGGAACACTCATGAAATGGACCAAAACACATTCCTGTAAGTCATCAAGTCTTGTTGCAAAAAATAAATTTTATAGGTAAACTAATTCCACCTAACTATGTCAGTTTGAGGTCGTATCATATGATTTCCTGTTCATGTAAAATAGTAATTTTTACAGGAACGGGAAAACTACCTTAAAACAGGGAGTAAAATAGGTCGGCTAACGCCGAGTTTGATAAAATATCGACTGTAGCGAGATTAAATTACAACAATATTGTACAAAATTTTATCTACTTTCATTTAATAACACGAAAAAAATATATTAAAAAAAAAATTTATTGAGGAAGCCGTTACTATCTGGTAATTTAACATCTTGTAGAACAATGAAAACACGCTTCTATGTATTTTACCACTATATATTTTTGTTTTTACAAAAATTTTTTGTGACTGCAGTTTCGACTTACAAAGTCATTTTCAAACAGCGATTCAAAATAGAATGAATTACAACCGGCAAAATGTCTATACAGGGTGTCCACCTAGTGCGCGTAAGTCCAATATCTGGGTTAATAAAAGAGATAACTTAATTTTTTTTTCTACAGGGTTGTCTAATATCCCGAGCTGCACAAAATGAAAATATATTTACATATTCAGGGTGTTCAGTTTTTCCTGGACAGGTGCCAACTTCGTTTTTCTAAATGGAAATATATATTTTTTATTGCTTTTTCGAACTAAACCCTTGATTTTAGTAAGACTTTTATCAGCCTTCCCTATACCTAACTTAAACTGTTTTTGAAATATTGACGGGTGAATATTGACATTTTTGCAACTTTGACACCCTGTAAAATCTAAACGGTTTGAGATCAAGCAAAACGGTTTGCACATTCCTATCTTAACTTTTCATAAGCTATCGTTTGGTACTAATTTCAGAATTATCCAAAAATTTAAAATTTTCTGAAAATTTTGAAAATTTTTAATTCCTGGATAAATTTGAAATTAGTACCAAACGATAGCTTATGAAAAGTTAAGATAGGAATGTGCAAACCGTTTTGCTTGATCTCAAACCGTTTAGATTTTACAGGGTGTCAAAGTTGCAAAAATGTCAATATTAACCCGTCAATATTTCAAAAACAGTTTAAGTTAGGTATAGGGAAGGCTGATGAAAGTCCTACTAAAATCAAGGGTTTAGTTCGAAAAAGCAATAAAAAATATATATTTCCATTTAGAAAAACGAAGTTGGTACCTGTCCAGGAAAAACTGAACACCCTGAATATGTAAATATATTTTCATTTTGTGCAGCTCGGGATATTAGACAACCCTGTTGAAAAAAAAATTAAGTTATCTCTTTTATTAACCTAGATATTGGACTTACGCGCACTAGGTGGACACCCTGTATAGAGATGCCCATGTAATAGGATTGTCTTCCTTAAAGACAATAGAGGTCACTTCTGTAATGGCACCTGTGGAAAAACAGGTCGTCATCTGTCTGTCAATTTGACAATAATTGTCAGACAGATAATAACACAGACCCAAAGAGGGCACTACGGTGTTATTTCTCACCACTATCAGGTAAGAAAAGAGACAGTTTTTTAAGGCATATTTTACAATTTTTGAGAACTTAACTATGAATATAATAAAACAATTTATATAGTATTTTTACAGGGTTTAACAGATGTAAATAAGGGTGAGTAAATCAGATCTAACTGGTCGTTTAACAAATTGAAATTATTATTACTATGGTATTTGTAAGATATATAGATATACTAGAATCCCTAGAAATTCACAAATACCATAGTAATAATAATTTCAATTTGTTAAACGACCAGTTAGATCTGATTTACTCACCCTTAGTTATATCTGTTAAACCCTGTAAAAATACTATATAAATTGTTTTATTATATTCATAGTTAAGTTCTCAAAAATTGTAAAATATGCCTTAAAATACTGTATCTTTTCTTACCTGATAGTAGTTATATATATAGACATTTTGCCGATTGTAATTCATTCTATTTTGAATCACTGTTTGAAAATGACTTTGTAAGTCGAAACTGCAGTCACAAAAAATTTTTGTAAAAACAAAAATATATAGTGGTAAAATACATAGAAGCGTGTTTTCATTGTTCTACAAAAAAATATATATTTGGCAAAAAGTGTCAAATGACGCGACAAGAAGCTGGTGTATTTTCTATGAACAGAAAAAAATACCTACCTGCCTAAGTTTTCTTGTTACCTCTGACATGGTTACTGTCAATACTTTGTCAAACAAACCCAAAAATATAAAAGGCGCTTTTCAAAATGAGTGATTCTGATGGAGTGACTCTGATATAGAAGCAGCGGCAAACGGAGCGATCTCAAGTCTAGTTCCGACAAAATCCAAAGCCCCATATGAGTTGGAGGACCAACCTAAAGTTTGAGGATTGGTGTAAAGCTAACAAGATAAAAGAGGTGTCTGAGAAAATCCTTTTGGGTTCTTTTTCCTGAAAGCAACGCTCCCAGAAACCATCATTATGGACTCAATGTTGAGAAATATGATTTCAGTTAAGAAAATCAAGATATAAGCAGATTTTCTCAACTAACAGCATTCTTGAAAAGAAGTTCAGAGGGTTACAAGGCCAAAAAGTCCAGAATTTTTACAAATGGGGTCAAAAACGCATTTAACGATTAGAAATTCGAACTTAAACAGCTCCATCACATCTACTCTGGTATACAAATTTCTAATTGTAAAAATGTATTATTAATGTTTATAAACGTTTATAAAAGATAGGGTCTGGAACGAGTTTAAGAAAACTAATAGCTTGATTTTTCATGATGAGTACAAGAGTATTAGGGCCAATATAAAAAAAGATATAGATTTAGCGCATAAAAATTACTTAGGGGAAATTGAACATAATATTAAAAAATTGATCCAAAAATGTTTTGGTCATGTATAAAGTCTAAATCTATGTCTGCTTCAATACCTAACACATTGAGCTATGAGAATGTTTCACTTGACGATCCTCAACTTATTGTGGATAAGTTTGCAGAATATTTTAAATTAGCATATACTTCATCAGATGCATTTGACAGTGACACTTCCAGTGTGAACGATTCTTTGTGCATGCAAAACATTTTTATACCTAGTATATCTGAAGCGGAAATAATACGCGCGAGTAAAAAGTTAAAATCTAAATTTACTGCCGGTCCAGACGGTATACCGGCATTTTTGTTAAAAGATTGTTGTTCAGTGTTTTCTAAACCTTTGGAGCATATTTTTAATTTGTCCTTGAATACTGGTAATTTTCCCCGCATGTGGAAAATATCTAAGATTTGCCCTGTGCATAAAAAGGATAGTAAGGTAGATATAACCGCCCTATAGCAATTATAAATAATTTAGCGAAACTATTTGAATTTACACTGCACGAATACATTTTTCCTAACATAAAAGGTAAAATTACACCTTACAAACATGGTTTTATGGCAGGCAGATCTACTACATCAAATCTGATGTGTGTAACACAGTATTTATGTGAGGTGTTGGACGGGGGTGGCCAAGTGGATGTCATTTACACGGATTTTTCTAAGGCGTTTGACAGACTTGACCGTGGTATCATACTTAAAAAATTAATTAATATAGGACTATCTCAAGAATTTATATATTTCTTTAAATCGTATTTAAGTAATAGATTGCAATATGTTTACTACCATGGTCACAAGTCTGTCGAATTTATGGCTGAATCAGGTGTTACGCAAGGCTTCGTTCTTGGTCCGCTTCTGTTCAATATTTTCATTAATGACATAGTTAGTCAGCGACACTGTCAACATTTCCTATATGCTGATGATTTAAAAATTTATACTGCTATTTATTGCGTTGAAGATGCAGAAGAACTTAATTCTCATTTGCAAAAAGTTTATAGGTGGTGCTGCGTAAATAAACTTCCGTTAAACATTCAGAAATGTTACACTGTTACTTACTCGCGTCGACGCGCTTTACTTTTAAATGAATATCGTATAAATGATTGTATTATTAAGAGGGTTGATAGTTTCATGAACTTGGGTGTGACATTTGATTCCAAAATCACATTTATTTCTCATATAAATGCAGTTTCATCTTCAGCATATAGATCTTTGGGTTTCATCATGAGAAATTCCAAGGGCTTTAGAAGTGTCAGCACTTTAAAGATTTTATTTAATTCTCTGGTTAGAAGCAAGTGAGATTATGCAGATACAGTTTGGAGCCCACACTATATGGTGCATGTCAACCAATTAAAAAAAGTTCAAAGAAGATTTTTAAAATATTTGTGTTATGTGCAAGATAATGTTTATCCACCTATAGAGGTTGATCACAATACGCTACTCGGGCGATTTTCTATTGGCTCATTGCAAACAAGAAGGGAGATGCATGGAGTTGTTTTTCTGCATAACATTTTAAATAATTTCATTGACTGTCCGGATCTTCAGAAATGTATACTAATGCATGTCTCGTCTAAATCAACTCGACTCCATCAAACCTTTCACATTCAGACCTCACGTACTAATCTACTAATGTACTCTCCTATCAATGTTATTTGTAATAATTTTAACAAGATATAAGATTCCATAGATATTTTTTGTTGTAAAGTCAAGGATTTAAAGTCTGTATTTAATTAACATTTGTATTGTTTATGTTATAATTGTATACTTCCGACTCTGTAATTGGGACTACTGTCCTGTTGAGTTGTGTAAAATAAACTAAAATAAATAAAATAAAATAAAATAATAAACCTTAGATTTTATAATTTTTTTAATAATAAATAAATCCCTCATCTAAAAAGCGGGATTTTATTTAACAGAAAAATGGTAATAAAAACAGTTTTTTTTATTACAGCTCTAGTGTTGTAAGGGCTTCTGTCACAACACTAGTGCTTAATAGATGCCCTTACGAAACTATTTATAGAACTGTAAAATTCATATTATTAAATCAAAGTAGATAAACATCTTTACATGTGGTAATACTAACTACACTTATTATTGTAGCACGCGACACATGTGCGGTCTGACGTTTTCTTCTATAAGTACATAGCTTTAATGTTCTCCCAACGCATGTTATAACACAAATATATAAATACTATATGTCTATTATTAAACACCTTTTCCTAAGTGACTATTACGTCACCAAAAAATTTATAATTTTATTAATTGAGTAGGTACGAGCGATTTCCAGTTAAAATTTTTAATAGGTCTGTTCTAACATACAGTCAGATGTACTTTAGGATAGTAAATTGTAAATTAAATTATTGGGGTTACTATTTACTTACTTTATATAGAAAGACATAGTTGGGTTATGGTATGGAACCAATCCATAATTCTTGTTGGATCATACCTAATACCCTATTTTTACCAGTAATGCTGTTCATTCAAATAAGTTAAAAATGTATACACCGCGTTAACTATTTTAAAAAGAACCGAAAATTCAGCAAAATCTACAATGCAGTCAATGTTTGCTTCAAAAATTAAATAATAATTTTTTATTGTTATGATATAAGTAGGTATAGAAAAATCAATTAGTAACATCTTAATCTATAACTTCAAAGGTTTCCTTACTTAAAAATGTAACACTTTAGAAGACGGTTTGGATTCTATGCATCATTCTAAGCATGATAAGAAACGATTTCATACTATCTCTAGAGTTTTTACTAGAATTGCTACCGATAACATAATTTGTAGCTTGAATTGCTTGTACTTTATTCGCAATGTTGGGCTTTAATTCTTAGATATCACAAACTTTTCTTCTATGATATCACGAAGCTTGTTGTTATACAAGAAACATCGTTCATAGAGATCAAATACCAGACACTGACCGGTTTCGCGCTTATTTTGCGCTCATCAGAGTACCATAGGTAGTGGTCTCGATGAACGATGTTGCGACGTGATGACTATTATGGAGATACCGATGTAATGCAACGCCAGTTGGGACATATTGGCCGTGGAGTAGTTGTTTTCGGCATCTTCTTCAAATAAATAAGTAGGATTGTCAATAAGGACAATAAAGGATTGTCAATAAAGGATTGTAAAGACAATAGAGGTCACTGCTGTAATGGCACCTGCGGAAAAGCAGGTCGTTATCTGTCTGTCAATTTGACCATAATTTTCAGACAGATAATACTTAGCACAGATCCAAAGAGGGCACTACGGTGTGTTTCTCACCACTACTAACTCTGTTATAATATGTTATAATACTATAAAGGGTGTTTCCTAATGGCGTACGGATAAACCGGGAGCGTATTCTGTGACTAAAATTAAGGTATTTTTGTTAAATAAACATAGTTAATGTCTAAACAGTTTGAGCAGATTTTTCACAAATTTGATATACCTACATTTTTAATATTTTAATGGCTATACAATAAAAAAAATGTCAGCGCTCATAAATAACCACTGGTGGAGTTATGGGTACTACAATAATACACTTTTTTGCAAAAAAATTATATCACCCTGTATGATATTACAAATAAAACGTATCTTCATATGCTGCATATGTATATATGTTTAATAATAACGAGTTGGTACGAAATTCGTTAAAAATATCGCAATTTTATGAAATTAACAAAATTTAAATTGTTTTTTTTTATTTTGTAAACTCTGTAGCTCAAAAACGACGACCTTAGGACCCTAAGTTTATTTAACATAATTATTTAGTCATAGAATAGCTCTACTGGATTTCTGAATGCTATTAAGAAACAGCCTGTATATATTCTATTGCAGTAGACGCCACTTCTATTAACATAGAAGTCAAGTCCACTTAAAACCAAAATTTTGTGTTTACTCCTGTTGAATCAGAAGTACATAAACTGTACGCATATTTTCAGTGAACATTTACTTTTTGATTTTTTTATTTCACACCAAACAATGCAATGACATTAAGTTATTTTTTATTTCATCCTACTTTGCACCATATTTATTCTGATTTTTAACTAGTGTCCAATTGCAGGAGTTCCATCTCATATGTACGGGACCTACCGTCAGATGACTGGCCGAAAGAGTGTCTCTCCAGAAGTAGAACTTTATACACGTCCTGAATCGCCCGAAATATTGCTTCACGCAGTCGGTAAGTTAAATGGCCTTCCTTACCGACTAGAAAACTGAACTGAAAAAGAACCTGCTAAGTGATTTTGATTTATAATACTTCTAACAAATTTACTAAACTGTATTAATATGAAACTGTACAGAAAAAATAACAACTGCCACATAATATACCTAGTATTGCTTTTGAATGTTGTAAATAAAATTTTAATAAAAGCATTTCATGTAAAAAAAGTATTTCTATATCATATTATGAATGATTAATATTAGTTGATTCTTGATGATAATAAGAATAACTACAACAATTTTAATATGAATAGGAATAGAAACTGAAAACGATTATCGAACGATAAACGAACTTCAAAAATATCAGTACAAAATCGTGTGTTCCTCTATTTTAAATGTAATCTACTTAAAGGCCGGTCTTTCCACTTCCTTTTAAGTTCCTGATAACTATTTGGCAGATTAGAATGTGACATTTCAGTATTTCAGTTTTCACAGTCTAATCTGCCAAATAGTTATTAGGAACTTAAAAGGAGGTGAAAAGACCGGCCCTTAATGTCACAACACAAACGCAAATAACACAAAAATAGTTTTTATCCAAGACGTTCTTGCTTAGTTTGTCTTTTTATCTATGTTTATACTTTAGATTTAAATATTTCATATCTGATTTAAGTTTTCAAATTGCTACAAAACAAAAAATAATAACTAACGTACTGCAAGTTCGAGAAAATGTATTAAGATGATACCCTATATCATTGAATATAGTCAAAGCCTATATTTAATAACAGATACAGATAGAATTGAAGTTGTTGGATGTGCATAATATATCAACGTGCAAAACTATTTTCATTAGAGCTCGAAACATGAGTGAAAAATAAAAAAATATATGTTATAATAAAAAGTATATATTTTCTTATGAAAGAACCTGTTGTATTAACGCACTATATATTTTTCTAGCATCAAGTAAATTTTTAACTTCATTTTAGGGTACTTTTACGATTGACGAAAACTATGTCAGTAATGTTCAAATAAAAATTATACCTTATTTCAAAAACTGATATTCTACTTAACAGGACTCTCCACAATCTCTCCACTTATATTTCCTTTAACTGTTGTCTGTTAGTATTATTCTGTATTAAGATTTTTATACTTCAATTGTTTATCTTCGAATTATCTGATAGAGTAATAATAATTATTAAAAGCACTTATTCCTTCGGGTTGATAAAAAGATATAAATTCTAAAGTTGGAAAATGAAACTATATGCGATACGACGTAACTGAGATAGCAACAATTATTGTATTAATCAGGAGTAGTATATCTACTTACACATATATAGTGGCCTTCATCAGAATTCTGAAATTAAATCGTTTACGTGGTATAAATTTACCATTATAATACTTGTTAGTAAGCTGAAATTAAAAACAACATACTGTTCGATTGAACGGTGACCGCGTGGTGAATTACTATTGAATTTAGATTATATTGCTTTTCGGTATTTCCTAAATTACAAATAATCAAACCTTACAGAAACACCACCAATCCTTGTATTCACAGAAAATACTGAAAATTTCATAGTAACATGCAATCAATAATTTAATTTAGAAAAAATATTTAGCTAATTCTAATTGTATGTTTTTATGCAGGCAATTCCAAAATTATTTCTTCCTGCGTTTCCTTTTTCTACAGACCGCACGAAATCAATGATTGGTTTTTCTAGAGTCTCTACTAGAACTGCTGGAACTTCATTCGCAAAATTTTTATTTCATTCTTTAATATCACGATGCTTATTATTATACACACGCCTTTCGGAATAATATAAATAAAATTTGGCGCTGTTATACTAGGCAACTGACCATTTTGAAGGATATTGAAGGAGATTATAATAGATAATTTCGTAGGACGTTTGGAAAAATACATAAAAGAAGGCAATCTAAAGCATAGAATTTTTGACTAAGAAATCTTATACAGTGGGAGATTAAGATAAACAGGGTGATTCACTGTGGATGGAGTATTAGAAGTATATGAGGAGCGGATCAACCAACCGTTTTAAAAATTTTGTTACCAAGGTAACCAGATATTCTCTATCGGCCCAAAATGTTTTCGAGGGTGGGGTGTTGCTGGTTAAACTTCTTCATTTAAATGGAATACTCTGTATTCTTTTAATTTTTGGATTCTACATCAATTTCTGAGCAACTTTTGTCAACATATTTCCCTATATCTATGTATCTATGTCCAGCCGTCTTCGAGATATTTAGAATTTACAAATTTATCGAGTAAAATCCGTCTTTAAATAAATCGTGTTGCCTCTCTACCACAAAATAATTAGAAGTGAATCTTTGGGGTACCGTTAGGCAAGGACTGAGAGTCTCTCATCCTTTAATCAAACATTTGAAATAACATACATAGTGGACTAGAAACAACATTTTTTAAATGACTTATAAAAGTGAACAAAAGTCAATTTTCGGAACAGAAAATCCTTCTACTGTCAACTTAAAAATATACTGTATCCGTCAAAAGTCACTTCAGCAACGCCTTTATAACATTTTAAAGGGTGGAGGTAAGAATTTTAAAATTGGATGATCATCATAGAGTCTATATATAGATAAGCTATATTTTACAGTGGTAGTGAACTCTTCCCCTTCGATTGCAATATAAAAAAGAAATATTCTGACACAAACCAGAGGACAATACGACTATCCGTTCATTGTTGGTTATAATGAAACATGTTTTATTCAATAGGAAAAACTTACTAACAATAAATTGATACAACCCTATCTACTACTTGTATAACGTATTTTAACATCAACAAAAAGTTTTTAAAACTAATAAAAAATTACTCAAATATGGAAATAAACTAAATTATTATCAGTATTATTATTATTTATCAGTTTTTTTACAGCAAGTATTCAAACTGCCTACGTTCTTCAATTCTGCAGTAACCCAAAGCCGATAAATAATTTTTCCCCTCGATTTTCTAGTTTATCTAATTCTTAAATGATGTTAAAGCAGGAGATGTTGGCGGCCATTCAATCTCACCTCTCCTACCTATCCATCTGTAAAATTTACAAAGCTTTGAACTATGCCACTAAACTGTGCAGGCACACCATCCTACTGGAACGGAATATTATCAAATGCCTCAGCAGGATGTAAACCATGGATAGCTGAAACAATGAAATTATCTAATAATTCTAGATATGTTTTCTTGTAATGTCCATCTTCTTCTGCGGTGAAATTTCAATAAAGCTTCCCGCCACAGCTGATGACTTCCAGCCACCCTGTCTTTCAGTGTTATCAAATGGCCTCCACCATCAGCCAGAAGGGTACAAGCGTTTAAAACAGTGTCCTGTATAAGAATATTCATTCGAAAATTTAGCTTTCCTCAAAGCATCATAAAGTCCAACAAATAAATTGAGGAACTTATCTCAAGGTATTTTTCCTGACAGTTTGAGCCGTATATTTGCCACTTTATAATACACTAATAAACGACAATGTTCTGTATGTGGATGTTGTAAAGTAACGTATTTTCTGAAAACTTCTTCCTCTTCTTCTTACTTCTTCTTCTTGTAAATTTTCTGTCTATTTTGGTTTTAGTCTTTTTAATTTTTACTACGAGGGCAGAACCCATGTCATCAAGATCGTCTAAACTTAAATTCGTTAATTCTTCTCTACGACATGCGCCAGCTTTGTTCATAATTAATGCTACTTATAAGAGAAAGTAAAACAATAAGTCATACATTTTACTGAATCATATTTCTTTTATCTTTAACATTAGAAAAGTTTCATCAGGTGCCTTCGAGAAAAATGTTGTAACTTGTTCGCTACTAATATTTTAGACATCTTAGGCTGGTACCCATCACCTGTTCTTTTCAGAAAAGCATATATTCTCTTGAATCCACTTATATCGATGTTTTCTTTATCAATTAAATTTGACTTGATAGAAATAAGACCAAAAAGGCGATGGTTTGTAGGCTTTGGATTTTTCTTCAGAACAATTTTCTTAACGAATTTAAATTTTTTATAAACGCACCATTTCGTAAACTCATTGTATATCTTCCCATACACTATTTTAGATTTTCTTCTTTCTTCATACCTTCTGAAATATCCACGAAGACTCAAGCATTTTTCATTCATTTTTTAGCGATTTTGCCGAAATTTCTTCATAAAAATAACGAGCAATAAGTCACAATTTGTTTAATTGTATAAACCATCTGGTTAAACTATTGTTTGTTTATTAGTTACTTGGGTTACATATTCTAATTTGTTTCTTCTATGGGAATACTATTTCAGGTAAATTATTCTGAGATTCGGTATATGATATTCTCCAATCCTACATAAAATTTTGTATGCATCTCTGGTGTAAAATGTCGTTTTGGAACCTCGACCTGTTAAATTCTGACTTGATACATAGATAAATAAACCCTTGATACATAAATAACTATTAACAGAAAAGCAAAGACGTATATTTACAATGTATATTTTTTTACAGCTATGAAAAGGATAAATAGAAAATATTTAAAAAAATGTAAAATTTTAGTCTAGTTCATTTTCACCTGATAATGATGCTCTATCATATTTCCAATAGATTTATATCTAAAGGAGAAATATCTCATAAATATAAATAATTTGAAATAAAAATTACTATGACTAAGTATCTGGTTCCAAATAATGATATTTCGAAAAAATTACAATAGCTGGAGTTAAATCCTAGTTATTTTAATAACATTCCCCTTCTCGCACGAGAACCAGAGAACAATAATAATTATCATCAGTACTGATTTATAGATGCATACGTTTATTACAAAATGACTCACGGTAGGCATACAGGCAAGGATTTTCAGTGTTACAGAATTCGACGCGTATCGTGTATCATGTACAGCGCGTCTTAAAATAGCCCCAAATTCATCGTCTACGGTCGGATTTTCAGGCCCCCCCACCAATTTCTTTCAGAGGCGTCCACAGTGGGAGACGCTGGACGCCGCATTCTTCGCTCGCAATTCGCAAACGACCGACGTCTTGGTAGAGATATCGGGGATGATGACTTGAACTTCTGCTAACTGAAGCCGTGGAAGGCAACGAAACGTACAATAAGAGACTAGTTATACATTTTTTTCTCATATAAACATTTTATTATTTACCGTGTTGTGATTTTGTGTTTTGTGTATTTTTCGAATTTTTTCGATCTGTGAGATTTTTGTGGTGACAAGATGAAACGACAACAGCAGCAAACGTCTCAGGCTCAGCAGAGCCAGAGCCAAACCCAACAAAGCCAATCTCAGCAAAGTCAACAAACAACACAGAGGGTAACCCGGACCGAACAACACGTAACTCGACAAGTCACCGGTCATGTGACAGGTTAGGAGAGTTTTTATTACTAGTTCAAGCTTTTTTGCTGCAGTTTTGGTTTCCAGTCACCTGCGAGCTTTGCAATCCCCGTAATTGGCATATCAATTAGTCTATAATGCTTTCCATTCAAACATAAATCATTGTTTGGTATAGTGCATGTCTTCATCGCCATCTGTTCCACTATTAATTGCTTGCAAAATTTAATACTCTCTTTTGCGCGTTCACCAAGAAAGTCAAAAGCTTACGCTTTCATGTAAAAGAAGTTTTGAGTGTAAAATAAGTGTCCCGTAATCCTTCTATATTCACTCATAATGCCAAATAATAAATAGACCCATTTGATTTGGCTCTGGAGCTGCAGCAAAAATAAAATTGTTGGCAGCATTTCAGAATATTTGCGACAGGCTACATGTAACTCTTTCTGTTTTCCACAGGCAAAGCGATCACTAATTCTAATACGTATATATAACCAATTCGCTCCGAAAAACTTTCAAAATTTAAAGAATAAGGAACTTATACCATTTGTAATAAAGGCTCAAGGAATAACGTGAAAAACTGTCAACTGTTGAATGCTATTTTGTAAGATAGAACTATAAAAGTAGCTAAAAATTAATATGTGGTAACATTTGTGGATTAATGACATTTCTATATAAATGAATCACAAAAACTTTTAGGAATAATCTAGATACTTGTAGTACAAAATATTTACCCAATTCTTCAACTTACAATAAATTAGTTGTTTTATTTAAGGATTAGTACTAGTAACTTTTCTGCAAACCTAAAAATCTCAAAATTTTGTTGTGTGTTGTATAGCTGAAATCCAAAAATAACTGCAGAGTCACCTTAAGTGTTGCTATTCACAGAAATTTGAGCTATTTACGAAATGTCCTAAATTCACTAAAAATAAACTAATACGTATTAACCTTTATGGCTAGTCTGCAAATATAATTAATATACATAATTTATTTCCTCATAAATAATTATCAAAATATTAAAAGCTTTCGTTCAGGATTGTGAGATACTTTTTTTCTGTGAATTCTAATTGTATCTTTGAAAGTTAAAGTACAAATTAACGCAATACTTAAGAGTCCATTTACTAGGTCGAAATAAGCCCTAAATCGGCGTTCGTCTCGTGTCTAATTATAAAAAAACTATAAAAGATAGCGACTTTTAGTAAAAAAGTATTGAAAGATAAGACTTTAATCTAAGTCCCTATAGTAGTAATTTTTGGTAATTCTTTTTATTTTTAAAATTCCAGGCAAACAATCTTGTACTAAAATAGCGTATTTTCAAAGATTATTTTCTCTAAAATACATAAACAAAAATTTGCTACTATAGGGATCTAGTTTATCTTTTGATCTTTCCACTGATATATAATTTATAACACTAAAAAGACATTTTGTTACAATTATAAGACAAATCCGGTACTGTTGCAATAAGGGCTAACTTTATTTCCATGTGCCTTTTTACTTCGGCTTTACGTGCACCTCCGAAATCTTAATAATTCGGTAGTGGGAATATATAAGTCTCCACCCATCGGCTACCCATCCTCTCAATCCGACCCCGCATTCATGCCTGTCAAATCTACAGTGAATGGACCCTTAAGAACTAAGAAATAATTATAAATAGGTTACAGATAGGTATTTTCCAATGCTGTAATGTAATCACTCAAAAATTATTTTCGCAAAAAAGAATATATGAAAAGAAAAGTATCTGGCTCATGCTTAAGATTTAAAATTAGCAACATTGGTTGTCTTCATCCTGGACCTGTACGGCACTGAGGAGACCGAACAGGTCGAAACATATGTAATACATAGTTTTCCCACATGGTTATAAATTATTTGCATTATACTGCTTGTAAGCAATATCGTATGTTTTTATTTCCAACGTTGTGCTTGTGGTGAATTGCTGAGAACCAATTAGAATGCAGTATTGTTTACGCGGGCCAATGAAAGAACGGTACTGAAATCCACCGCAACCGGAACATTGGAAATGAAACATGGGCATATTTAAAATTAGACACATATCCATACAGGAACATTAACATACAGCCGTAGACAATTCATTCCTTTCATTAAAGTAATATTTATTAACCTATATCTGGAAATACTTTCAGGTATAGATAGAGAGATCTGGAATTTCCAAAAAATACAAATTATTTTTAATAATATTTCCCAATCAGTGGAAATGATCAAACCGAGCTTGGTAGACTTATGAATGTATTGTCATAACACTAAAAAATCAGTTGTAACAAATCACCGATAACGGAATTGTAAATAATAAGTAAGTAATATAATCAATGCAATACTAAAATTAGTACAACCCTGGGCATACCTAAAACCGACCAGAAATTTCAGATATAACTTGTAATTCTAAACTAATATTAACTCGTACACTTTTTCGTTCTATATAATAAGCTACGCTTTTGCGGTAATTTTGTTTTTATTCGATGAAAAACTAAACGATTGATGTAGGTATAAGAGAAAAATGTGTTCATTAGTCAAAATAAGATCAACTTTTTCTAATAATCATACCACCTCAAAAGCAGAAAGTAATTTAAATAAATATTTTTGTCCCGCGCTATTAAATAATGTATCCATTATGCAAGTGTTCCCTGGAGATTAATAAAATCCATTATTCACTGTAGTGAATAATGGACCAATTCGCATAATTTTTACCTACGCGCCTAAAAACATTTTATTGGTAAGCCACGACGACTTGTCGAAGCATAATTTTCTTATTGATTTGAAACGTCAAAATTTGTATATAAAATATGTATTTAAATTTATATTATTTATAGCCATGGACAAAGTATAGTACTCGTATATAATGGCTATTATTTACAAGGGTGATGTTTACCACGAGACGTAGGTGAGTGTCGTAAATTACCCGAGTAATTATATGTTCGTTGAATAATATACTACTGTTAAACTTCGGCATGCTTTACCCCCGTATAAGGATGATACTGAACTTCCTTTGATAATTACCACCATTTCCATATGCAAGTCGTAAATCACCTAGTGAGTTATAACTCCAAAATAAAACCGAAAATAGTATCATAGTAGGTATCAAAGAATATATTCCAACAATTAGTATTTCATTAGATAAATTGTAAACTTAAATATAATTTTTAATTTCTATATTTTGTATAAAAAAAATAGAAAACATATCTGTAAACATTAAGGTTAGACAATGAATTTCAAGATTATCACTAAACGGGCATTTTTGTTGAAATTAAAATCCTATCAAATCCACATATTGGACATATTGGACATATTAGAAGCTATAGATTAACTTTCTAGGATATACAAGTAGATATTTTTTCAACAAATGCAAATAAGACGTGTGCGGTCTTTAAAATGAGTGCACCAAATATATTTTCCGTTGGTGAGCTGCTAAATATAGCTGAAATTACTAGCACTTTTAATGACGTATCACTTAAAATTATATGTCTCGTGCATGTCGCTTTTATAGCGGCATATATAGCTTTTATTTTATGGACCATCTATATACAGGGTGTCCCAGTTTTATGCTGAAGAACATGTAGAGAACAAAAATTAGAGAACATGTAGAACAATTAAAAATAATGGGACGTTGCTATAGGGTTGATAAAGGGTGTTGAAGTTGAAAAAAAAATAATTTTTTTATTTATATCTCTGACCATTTTTTTATTTATATCTCTGATAAAACCAATTGTTTTCAAATTTTATTTGGTAGATCCTACTATGAGTCTTCACTTCCACAAAAAAAAATGCTTGGGTGGGTGGTCTATACAGGGTGCTCCACAAAATTTTGCACAATTAATATCTCGAAAAGTATTTGACTACCATTTTGAAATTTTCTAATTTTAAACAGTCCAGAGCGTTGTCCATTTGTGGTTGGTATAGAAGGTAGGCTGGTTTACTTATACTTCATGTTTCTGACTACGTGATATCAACTTGAAAATTTTTAATAGGACTCTAGGCCATTACAATTGTGCAAGTATACTGCACTTGACGCGCGTTTCGCCAACTAAGTTGGCATCATCTGGAGATGATTGAAACTAAACCTATGCTAACACTAAATATCACTTCACTGAGCCGTAATAATAGTTTAGGTTTAAATAGGACACAGTGTGAGCATAGGTGTAGTTTTAATATCCAGATGATGTTAACTTGGTTGACCAAACGCGCGGAGTACAGTATAGTATTTTAGTTTTATGTGGAAAACTACGTCAGTGTTATCTTCACACCAAAGGTTCTAATCTCCTTCAAGAAGTATGGGACCTATCGTTGAGGTCATATTAGAAAAACCCTTCCAAAATTTGAATAACAAAGTTGCGAGTGTCCCATTTTTCATGTGTTGCGAGTGTTGATGTCATGTGACCAAAAATGATGAAAAAAAGTCTTTTTATACCATAATTTATGTAGCTGATGGTGAATTGTTTAAAGTCACCAAATTTTAAACTTTAGGTTCATATAGGGTCTGAGATATTAACTGACCAAATGAATATATGACATATTTTAAAATAAAACGCACTAGTTCTATTTCTGAAAAAAGACACTTATTTTGGTAAAATCTGCCTCAAATCAATTAAAACGCATCACCTTCTCACAAAACTTACAAGATAACACTTTTTCCATAAAACGATGATAAGTGTATTTAGATAGTGAAATAATCATTTTTTTTTAATCGGGCTGATAATCATAATCCACCATAATCATTAACTACAATTTAATGTGGATATTAAAATATTTATGTTAAATTAAAACAATCGGTTTTATTATTTTATTACAACCAAAAGTATATCCTTTCAGTTTAAAAATCCTGAATATTGGGATGTCTCAAACCGTGAAAAATAAAAGAACGGTTTAATGTGCAAAGTTTTGGAGCTTTATTGTACCTTTTCGAGTTTATTTCAAAACTCTGAAATAATAAATTTTAAAAAAGCCCCGCCCACTCTCTTTTTAATTCAATTGTCGTGACACAGTTGTCATAAGCATATTATTTTTGATAATTTTAAGGTGTTTTCTATTCCAATCATGATACTTTTCAAAAAATTTCATTTGTTCTTGAGTAGATAAATGCCACTGAGTTTAATGGCTGAATAATGCTATAATTTCCGTTTTCAACGTTGTACCAAAATGTCTAATTTTGTCTAAATGTCTAATCTATACGACTAATTTTTAATAAAAATAATTTTGTGAGTACACTACGAAAAATATATATTTAAAATTATTTAGTTTAATAACATTATATAAATAGTTTAAATAACTTTTGTTATTCCAATAAAGGTTATAAACAAACTTTCAATTTGTGTAATATATTGAAACAATTGAAACACCTAATTTTGTTATAATTATTATTTTGTATTTAATTACTCATATTTATTTGGGAATGCCACCACTGAAAAATACAAAATATTAATAATCAACCTCTGCAAAGACGGATCAGTCAAAGATTGGTTTCTTGAAAAATATTTTTGCCTAATCAAGAAATCGCACACTAAAAAGCAGATTAAATATATAGCATTAAACACATTACTTAAATTAACAAAAACAAACTACTACGAGTGTAGTAAGGATACCCCCATATCCTCCATCTGTAAACACGCCTTATAAAATAAGGACTGAACCAAATTAGGCCGAAACAGCTATTCTCCTGGCTAATGTCACGCCGAGCGCTGTATTACAAAGCAAAATTTGGTGTATTTTGTCTAACAGTGTCCTTAATTCAAAATACAATGTTTTGGATTGCAACGAAAACTACGAGGAAATACTCTGGCTGGACCTCACATCGTAGGATGTCAGTAATTGCAGACCGGTTTCGACCTTTTTATGGTCTTATCAGTGCAATATAAGTGAGCATACCTCCGAATGCAAAGACCTGAGTATTTGGCACAATTGGTGCCAGGCGAGAACTACCAAGAGGTGGCGCCATTGAGGCTTGCGTACGCAAGGCTAACCGATTGTGCCAAATACTCAGGTCTTTGCATTCGGAGGTATGCTCACTTATATTGCACTGATGAGACCATAAAAAGGTCGAAACCGGTCTGCAATTAGTGACATCCTACGATGTGAGGTCCAGCCAGAGTATTTCCTCGTAGTTTTCGTTGCAATTCAAAACATTGTATTTTGAATTAAGGACACTGTTAGACAAAATACACCAAATTTTGCTTTGCAATTCAGCGTTCGGCGTGGCATTAGCCAGGAGAATAGCTGTTTTGGCCTAATTTGGTTCAGTCCTTATTTTATAAGGCGTGTTTACAGATGGAGGATATGGGGCTATCCTTACTACACTCGTAGAAGTTTGTTTTTGTTAATTACATTAACCATCTGTTAAGCTGTACAGCTCTTTTTCTACACCCCGTTGTTACATTACTTAAAAACGTTTACGTTTCGAAAACTTATCCGTTTTCGTTATCAAAACTTTAAGTCTCACTGACGTACATCATAGTATGACAGTTTTTTTATACTATTCTGTACGTCACTCATACTTAAAGTTTTGATAACGAAAACGGATAAGTTTTCGAAACATAAACGTTTTTAAGTGATGTGTTTAATGCTATACATTGTTATTTTGATTTTTAGTGTGAGATTTCTTGATTATGCAAAATATTTTTCAAACAAACTAACCTTTGACTGGTCCGTCGGCGTAGAGGTTGATTATTATTTTTTTGTAGTTTTCAGTGACGGCATAATACCCTAATAAATAAGAGTAATTAAACAATGCCACAAATAAATACTTTCATACATTATCTAATTTGCATTTGTTTTAATTGGAAAACTGATTAATATGATAGGGATAAATTTAGATGTTCTTCATAGCCTACCATGGAAAATAATAGTTTTAATATTATAAGTTAATCACTAACTTTTTGTATTTTGGCAGGTCGTTGAAAATAGAATTTATACTCGTAGCATTACTCAGCAATAGAACATTACAGCAGTAATATGAAAACAGAACATGACGATAGACATTTTTTGGCACGTCAATGAAAGTACTTTTTAAAAAAGTGTCCCCATAATATGCCTATTGAAATGACAATATACACTTAATTAAAAAACACTGGTCTTTCCTAAAATGTCGCATTTTTTAAATTAAGTACGTCAAAAGCGGAATCATTCATTATCTTCTCAAATCTTAAAACACTACCATAAGTGCAAATTTTTCCCTTATACCTTATACTTTTTCTACTTCTTGTAGTATCAGAGATAAGAATCCATCTATTACCAATTAAACAGTGGGTTTTAAATCCACTGTTTGGGTTCAAGGTATGATATTCTAAAACAGGGTAACAACACACCCAATATATTTAGAAAATTTGAATTTTGAGTCGTGTTATTTGGGTAAAGGATAATAATTAGTACCTATATAAGAAAATTTAAAAAATAATAAGTGCAAAATATAGGAAGCCACTATTAAGTAGTGTTTGAATATATACCCAATTATTTTCATTACTCAGTTCTAGATATAAAATCGCATTAACCTAGTTTACTGCAAACAGATAAACAGATAAACAAATAAAATGTTTTCTTAAATCAACACACACGAAATATTGGTTAAATCCCAATAATATAAATTAAATTAAAAAAATATTGTTGTATACTAAAAAATACAAAGACAATTGGGTAATTTTATTTTGTTTTGTCATCTTTGTGCAAGCCAAAGCATTTTTCATATACATTTTTTGCTTATAGAAATAATTTTTTTCGTTTTGCTCTCTACGTATTTCATTTTTTCAATGTATAGCTTTTTAGATAACCTGAAGGACATAAAAAACTATTTCTAAGATGTACAAAAATATAAAAGGCTATACAGTATCATGTTTACTTTCAACAGCAGTCTCCTACAGCATGGTTGGATGTCACGTGCAGCACGTGAAAATTAAAGTTTTCCACGCAAAACTAGGAGATATCACGGAAAGGAAACATTTTACGTTTAGCAAAAACTACCTTTAAAAATAACGCGATCAAGCGGTTCATATTGAAACTTAAGTAAAGATGGATAAATCATCTCAAGTCTCTAAAACTGTAAGAAACTTTTCTTCTGTGAGATTCACCGTTTCGTACCAACTATCTTAAAATGGTTCAAACAGGTGGCAGCTACTATTTTCAAAATAGTTATTATTTGTTTCACAACAAATTAGAATGCATTTTTGTGAGTGCAAATACCAGGTGATTATTTCGAAACACTACAGTATCTTCGGAAACAGATACAATATAAAATTTATTATGCATATATATTCAAAAAACGTTAAAAACAACTAAGTATTCATTTAAATAAGACTGATTGAATGAAGCCATCAATTTCGAACAAAGAATTTGGGAATATTCCGGTGTTAAATTTTGGAAGGATATTTTATGACCAATCTTTCCTATCCAAAGCTAAAAGAATTTTTGGGGTAAACATATTTTTACAAAAGCTATATTTGCTATTGCAAGATATTTATAACTTAAGTATTTAAAGACAAAAATGTCATATTAAGTTTTGTACCAAAATTATATTTTATTAATGTATTTAATAAGTACCTAATTAATCACTAATTTATTAATTTCTTTCTATATAATTACGAAATATTTTATATTGTTAACAATTTTTTATTTATAACGAAGATAATAATAGCAAAAATACATTTATTGTAAAAGCAAATTACGATGTGGTTATTTCTTCTTGCACTTTATGAAGAATAGCATATCCCAATCAGATCATAATTAATAACTATCATAAAAAGTTTTATTTTTGACTAATATCTACAAAAATACATAATTGCAAGTGCTGAGTCCAAACATGATATCAAAATACACAAAGCTTTTTTGTTTTCTCGTTTCGCGATTAGTTTTTTTTTCTTATGGAATAGAATTTTAACGGAATCGAATCACATTTATTTTTCTCTTTTCACATAGGTAAGAATTATCAATTTCAAACTAAAAATAAGAAACATGAATTGCCATGAGTTACTAAAAAGTAGCAGTATAACACAGATTTATTAAAAGGGAAAAGAAAAAAACAATAGTAGGTAAACCCAAAAATGTCTACGTTATGAGAAAATTAAAAATATTACAAGTTTCAGTTTTTTCAGGATATTTCACAACCACGTAAGAAAATAACTTGATTCTGAAAAGTTCTCCACATAGGGCGCATAAAAGCGTAACTTTCAAAATCCTATATAAATATAATCATACTATAAAGTCTAAAATATTATCACAACAAAATCTATTTTCTATTGTTGTTAAGAATTGACCCAATAAATAGAAAATAATGTATATAATATTTATAATTTCTAAAAATGTGTGGTATTTCAAATATTCACATTAATATTTTGTTTTATAAATTTGTAACTTATTAGAAAATGTTTTAAATATACCTATTATATTAAATAATAAATATATGTTCATTAAATTACAATAAAAATGACCAATCTGGTAAACATTTTCAAGTATGCCGTCCCCTTCTTTATTTTACCCCTTCTTACTATAAAGTTTTAAGTGCTACTACTTTTCTGTCGAATTCACTAAATGTTGTAGGAAATGAACCTACATGTTATGATTATCTCTAGTCTTGTGCGCATGATATAAACAATGATTATAAACTCTTCAAAAGAAACTTAGCAACGCCATATTAGCATTTACACAAATAAATCCCCTAAAAAATAAAATCAAATTGTCTTATAACCATAACATTTACTAATACTTGCGTTACTTCATTTGTTTACTAGAATATGCTATAACCACCATTTACTTTGTACACAAATAAATAAAATTTATGCATCCACATGTTTGAAATTAAAACGCGTATTGTCACATTCCGAAAAATAAATGCTTGCATATTTTTACGTAACTAACGTAGCACTCTGTAGTAAAGTGGAAATCTGATTGGTGGAGTAAAAATAGTTGCTCCTAAAATGGGTGCTTGAAACGCGATCCAAGATCTAAAATTGTAGCTGCCCGGTCCACTACTGCTTTCTCACTGTCATCTAAAAAATGCCACATGTAGGTAGTCACCTACAATTTCTACCGCTTCTAATAAATTAATTTCTACATATTCTGGCCATTACAAATAATTTTGTTTATCATCAAATATACAATTCAAAACTTGCGGTATTTACGTGATGTTTAATTTCGTTAATACGAAAAAATAGTAAAATGACAACACATTAATAATATGATCGGACTCTGATTACACAACATTGAATTACTTTTGCATCGCCATCTAATGCTAAAATAAAAAAAGTTTGTTGTCATGTCGTAATTTTAATTGGAGACACAGTTTTAAAAAAATATATTTTTTCAATAAAATGAGAGTTGGAATGAATTCAAATTTTGAATAAAAATTTAAAGTTTTAAAATTATTTATTTATGCTACCTACCAGTTTCGTGGTTTTATCAGTATTATCTTAAGTAACAAATAATTCATATGGATGGTAAAATATCTGATTTTAAAAGTCTTAAACATTAAAAAAAATTTAAATTAAAAATTCTTTTTCTTAATGTTTCTTTTTTTACATTATTAAAAAATATGCATAAACAAATTTTTCTATCTCATAAATAGGATCAATTAACTCTGTTTGTTGTTGTGTTGTCCAAATTTTTGCTTACCCGGCTTTTATTGTTTGTAACAATTTGTTCATATAATCTGTGGTATAGCAAAAATATTTTTAAGAATTAAAAAAGAATTATTATAAAACTAAATCTTCTATTTTTAATAATTTATCTTTTTAATAAACTTTGTAATCAATAGAAATTTTGTTATCTGATATGATTCTGATACAATCATGAAACAATAAACATAAATAAATAGTTTTGCCATATTAGAGATTTTTTATAGTAAATTTTTAATATTATTTATTAGCTTATTTAATTGTTTACTTCTTTCTTTATATAGCAATTAAACCAAAAAGTTAACTAAGAGAAAAATTATTAATGAAATTATCAAATATTATGGTTCAATAAAGTTTTATATTTCCTCGTTACCTATTATCCTAGGTATGCAAAGGAATAACCTTATTATTTTCATGATATGTCGCAAACAACTACTTTGCGTGCAACATGCACCGACCAATATTGAATTACAATGGCATATCTTCATATAACCTCAACTTATTGTTTTTAATACAAAAATGGTTATTGTATTAAAGACAATAAGTTGAGGTTATATGAAGATATGCCGTTGTAATTCAATATTGTCGGTGCATGTTGCACGCAAAATAGTTGTTTGCGACATATCATGAAAATAATAAGGTTATTAATTTGCATACCGAAGATAATAGGTAACGTGGATATATAAAACTTTATTGAACCATAATATTTGATCATTTTATTAATAATATAACTCTTAGTTAACTTTTTGGCCTAATTCCTATATAAAGAAAGAATTAGAAATTGAATTCAAAATCTTGATTCATTTAATCTTTAGAAAGTTTCAGTTATTATCTTAAGACATGAATTAGAAATCAATTAGAATTACAATGAAATTAAAATCAAGCTAATATATATTTTTATAGAATATTATCCTAGTACCTACTCAAATTTTACTTCATATTGGTGCTTGTTAACTAATGCTCAAGAGATGCTCACAACTAAGATTAAATATTTTTAGCAATACTAAACTAACATCTCCATTAACATATCACCTAATAAGGCAAAACCTAAATGTAAAAAAGATAATCGAACAAAATATTACATAATGCATGATTTTGAACATGCCCCATTTGTTTTTTATACTTTAACTGAAATGTATATCTCTTGCCATATCCTATTGCCTATGTTCAAATAATAATATTTATTTTTTTCTAACTCTAGGAGGACAAATGACCCAAGAGCAACTTCAGCAAATTGGTTTTGGTCCTAATGCACAACCTCCGGTTTTCGAGAAAGTGTTTAGTAACGCTCGCTTTGCCCAAGGTGGTGTAGCTACTTTCGAAGGCCGAGTGACAGGAAAACCACAACCCACAGTTACTTGGACACGGAACGATGCGCCACTCCTAAGTTCTCAGAAACATAAACTAACATACAACGAATCGACTGGCGATATCACTTTCCAGATTAACCAGATTGGACCAGGAGATGAAGGCGAGTATGTGTGCAACGCTAAAAATCAATACGGCGCAGCCATATGTTCCGTTTACATATCTCCAGAGGGGATGCAAATTCCCCAACGACAAGCCTTTTCACAATTTGAACAAAGTACTACATATTCCAATGGCACTGTTGTCACTGAAGACTTTAAAATTGACACATTCGAGTATAGACTATTGAGAGAAGTGTCTTTTAGAGAATCTATCACGAGGCGAACCTCCTATGAGAAAGATTCTCAAATATCTACTACTGTGGAACGATCACTTGGCCCTCCCGCACCACCACAGGTATCTCAAAAACCTCGCAACTCCAAATTGCTTGAAGGTTCTGATGCTGTGTTCAGTGCAAAATTATCTGCAAATCCCAGACCTAGAATTACTTGGTTTAAGAACGGCCAAAGAATTACTGAATCGCAGAAATATGAAACCACTTTCTCAAATAACCAAGCGGCACTGAGAGTCAAGCAAACTACATCAAATGACTCCGGCCACTATACTATGCTCGCCGAAAATCCACAAGGTTGTGTTGTATCCTCGGCCTATCTTGCTATTGAACCTGTAACTACACAAGAGGGATTAATTCACGAATCTACATTTAAACAGCAACAACAGACTGATGTAGAAACCGATACCAGCAAAACACTAGCACCTAATTTCGTTAGAGTCTGTGGCGACAGAGATATTACCGAAGGTAAAATGACACGCTTCGACTGCCGTGTCACTGGCCGCCCTTATCCTGAAGTTACTTGGTACATTAATGGACGACAAGTCACAGATGACCATAATCACAAGATTCTAGTCAATGAATCAGGAAATCATGCCCTCATGATCACAACTGTTAGTCGAAACGACTCTGGTGTAGTAACATGTGTTGCTAGAAATAAGACTGGAGAAACGTCCTTCCAGTGTAACTTGAATGTAATTGAAAAGGAACAAGTAGTAGCCCCTAAATTTGTAGAACGATTTACTACCGTTAACGTCGCAGAAGGTGAACCTGTGGTATTACATGCAAGAGCAGTTGGTACTCCAACGCCACGAATCACTTGGCAGAAGGACGGCGCACCTCTCATTAGTAGCCCCGATGTTCGCATTGCGATTGACGGTGGAGCCTCTACCTTAGACATACCAAGAGCCAAAGCGTCGGACGCAGCATGGTATCAATGCACCGCCCAAAATGTGGCTGGCTCCACCGCTACTCGCGCGAGATTATTCGTTCAAACACCTCAAGGTCCACCACCTGAACCAAGACGCCTTCACCTACCTCGACCTACGAAAGTCATCGAACCTGAGTAAGTCCTATCGACATTACAAAAACAACAAAATAATATCGTTATATTTTCAGACCCGAACCTGGCCCAGAAGTTATTTACCTTCGTCATATTGAACGAGCTAGACCTTATATACCTCCTGGTGAGGAGGATCGCGTTTATCCACCACCACAATTTATCATTCCTTTAAGAGACGCTATTCAATTTGAAGGAGGAAAAGTCCACTTCGAAGCTAGAATTGAACCAGTTGGCGACCCATCCATGGTTGTAGAATGGTTCTTGAATGGAAAACCTTTAGCAGCGAGTAAGTAGTAATATTTAAAGTAAAAATAAGATGTAACAGTACTACAATACCAGTGAATACTTATTTTAATTTAAATTAATCTTACAGGTTCCAGAGCCACATCAATTTTCCGCTTTGGATTCATTGCCTTAGACCTTATCAGTCTTGTTATAAACGACAGCGGGGAATACGTGTGTCGTATTACCAGTGCAACTGGATATGCTGATTCACGGGCATTGCTGACAGTAAAACAACGAGAATCTATAGAACAATCGAGCCAACACCCTGATAGCCTACAGTATATTCAACAACTAGAAGATTATTCTAAATATCAAAGAACAGACAGTTTAGAAGAAAGAACTAATGAGAAACCACATTTCATCCGTCCACTCCAAGACCTTGGAGAACTACAAGAAGGTAGAAATGCTCACTTCGAAGCACAGCTTACCCCAGTTAGTGATCCAACAATGAAAGTGGAGTGGTACAAAGATGGTCGACCAATTACCGCCAGTTCACGAATCACGACAATCTTCAACTTCGGTTACGTTTCTCTCAACATAATGCACCTACGGGCCGAAGATGCTGGATCGTACACTGTGCGGGCTGTTAACCATTTAGGAGAAGCTATAAGCACTGCTACTCTCCAAGTATTTGTCCGTTCTACAGTCACTGGTGATTTGGGTATTCCCGAACAACAAAAATATATTGAAAAAGTAGAGCAACTCGAAGCATATCAACAACAACAACATCAGAAGTATGTCTTAGAATCGCCTGAAAGTTCACAACCACCAGAGTTTAAAACGCCAATAAAAGATCAAAATCAAATTCGTGAAGGTGGTTTTGCCCATTTTGAAGCTCGATTAGAACCAGTAGGTGATTCAACTCTTAGAGTGGAATGGCTTAAAGATGGTCGTCCGGTAGAAGCCAGCTCTAGAACAACCAGCTTTTTTAATTTTGGATACGTTGCTCTAACTATTAAAGATGTAACAATTCATGATGTAGGTCACTATACATGTCGTGCCTATAACGCTTTAGGACAAGCAACGACAACGGCACAATTAAGTGTTGTTAGTAAGAAAGATATTATATTTGATTCACAACATCCAGGAGGATTAGAAAAAATTCAACAACTTGAAGACTCCAGCCGTTATAACCGTACTTCGAAGGAAGAAGTCGCTGTAACACAAAAACCAAGGTTTTTGGGACCACTTAAAGGCACAAACAAAATTGTAGAGGGACAACGTGCTCACTTTGAGGCTCGCGTTGAACCTCAAAGCGATATGACCTTAAAAACTGAATGGTATTTCAACGGTAAACCCATCCAATCAGCAAATAGAATTCAAACATACCATGACTTCGGATATGTCGCTCTCGATATTATAAGTGTACGTGAAGAAGATGCTGGCACTTACACAGTAGTAGCCAGGAATGCCCTAGGAGAAGCGCAAGTTTCGGCTAGCATGGTGGTTGAAAGTAAGTATAAATTTGAAAAAGATTTTAGGTAGCATGTGAAGTACAGTTCTAGGCGAGAGCGAACATTTTACAGAAATACAAATTTTGAGTCGATCTTTCAAAATAATTTATATTACTGTCAGGGCACTAAAAACCCATTTTGTTGGTTTAATTACTCAGTTAACACTGAAACACAAATTTAGTACCTATTCGTATATAAGGAGACCTCACATTTTGTTTTAATAAACTAGATGATAAAATGACCACTGAAATGATTATCTGAAACATTAAATAATTTTCCCTTATGTAACCCGTATATAATTAAAAAATATTGAATACTTAAATATTTCTCTCTTTAAAGATGTTTTAAACAATAAAAATACAAATGTTCCTAAAAATTAAATAAAATGTTCTCTAAGTTCACTTTTAGAATATGTTTTCAAAAGGTTTGAAAATATTGAACGCATTCCCACCTACATATCGAAAAAACTATAATAATTGTAAATATTTTAATAAAAAGTTTATTAACTTTAAAATTCGACAAAGTGGCAACTAAAAACAATATATAATATTATATTACAAAGTAGTTTCGAGTTATCAAATTATACAATAATATAATAGGTTTGTCTATGATAATACTCACATTTTCTGTGCTCTATTTCTTCCCACCTCAAATTGGTAATTTCAACAATTCACCATTATTATCTTGAGCTGATTGGATTTTTCACTTATTGTCTACAAAAACAAAATCTACATTTGAAAAAGTATTTAAGGGTTGCGAAATATTAATTTACTTTTTAATGAAACATTATTTTATTGCACTACTTGATAGAGTAACCAATTCTAGAATACAGAAGTTACACAAGCTTAAAGTTAACAATGACTGAATTTAGAGTACACTCGCTTATATTTGTCCCATTATCGTGCTATTTTGTTTATATACCTATTTTAAAAGGTGATCAAAAACTCTTTATCGCGAACATATTTAAATTAGGTAGCCAACGTATTTCATTTATAGCTTACAAAAAAACCTACTCTCATTTCTTCAAATTTTACAAGTATCAGTCTGAAGTATTTATTTTTATATGTAACTCAATAGGGTTTATTTTTAATAAATTTATTTCTAATACATATTTCTTCGATGTTTAAACAAGAACAAAATGTATTTCTGTTGGAAAGGTATTTACTCAATAGTCAATTTGATAGCCATAGCTCATATCAAACAATTGATAATTATGAAGCTATAAATAACACATGCGTTCTATTTCAAAACCCTCGCAAAGAAAGGATTTTTGATCACCTATTATTTTTTGGCCGATTGAAATAATTAAACATTGTTAATATCAAAATTGGCTATTCTTTTGAATATTTCAATAAAATAGAAAATGTTTAATTTAAAATGTGAAATTGTCATTTAGAGCGCATACCTTATATCTACGGGAAATATTATACAATTAATTAATAAGAAGCAAAATAATAAGATAAGTTATTTTCTGTACACAATAATAAAAATAATAATAATAATGCGATTAACTCTGCGTGTACCAATTTTATGCTAATCTAAAACTTGCTTGTGGACTGATTTACGAAACGAAGAGACATTAGAAATAAGACTTTGTCATCGTTAAAATCAGAATCAGCTCTTTCGCATAGAGCAAAGCAATAAAGCATCATAGTGTTAATATTTAGTAGGATAGATTTTTTAACAAGTTAACCTTTGTACCCGTTTTACATTGAATTTACTATATATTAAAAATTGAAAAGTTCTTTTGAAAAGTAAATTGATGTACATTTTCTATACTAGCTCTAAAAACCCGGGATAGCATTTATATATTTTTTAATTATCGTCGAGTTATCCCTATATAAAGACCAGTAGCCTTATTAAATAAGCTCTTATTTTAATTTTTATTTATTTTGTTTGTTTGTTTATAGCCCGTGCTAGTATAGACACTAGGAGCATGCACAGAGGTGCCTATGATAAAACTAAACACTTGGAAGAATCTAAATTTGTAGAACCCCAGTATCATATTGAAGAACTTTGCAAATCCAAACCAATTTTCGTGGTGCCCCTATCAGATCCTCAACCAGTTTCTGAGGGTAGAAACATTCATTTAGAATGTCGTTTAGAGCCTATGGGAGATCCAACAATGAGAGTAGAATGGTTCTTTAATGGCAGATCTGTAACTGTGGGGTCAAGGTTTAGAACATACAATGATTTTGGATTTGTAGCTTTGGATATTATTCACGCAACAGCCTTAGATTCTGGCGAATATACAGTACGTGCTGTTAATCAACTTGGATCAGCACATACATCTGCCTGCGTAAGAGTTATTGGCAGATCTGATATTATCACTGACACTCAACACGAACAGTCACTTGAACAAATCCAACAGCTTGAAGATGCATCACGTTATCGCAAACATATATCTGAAGATGTGACAGTACTTCAAGCTCCCCAGTTTACTCGATCTCTTCATAATATTGAAACAGTGGAAGGCACCAATGTTCATATGGAATGTCGCCTCCAACCTGTTGGTGATCCAACCATGAAAGTTGAATGGTTTGTAAATGGTGTACCTGTCAAAACTGGACATCGTTTCAGGCCAGCCTATGATTTTGACTATGTAGCTTTAGACTTATTAAGTGTATACCCTGTTGACTCTGGTATTTATACTTGTCAAGCAAGAAATCAGCTGGGTGAAGCAGTTACATCATGCTCCGTAAAAGTAATTGCTAAGAAAGATTTACTTTTTGATACTCAACATCCAGCTGGGCTAGAAAAAATTCAATATCTTGAGGATTCTTCACGATACAAGCGTACTGAATTTGTTGATGAGCAAGTAACTGTAAAACCAACTTTTGTAACAAAACCAAAAAGTTTAGAAAACATGACTGAAGGAAAACATGCCCATTTCGAGTGCAAAATTGAGCCAGTAACAGATCCAAACTTGAAAGTAGAATGGTACAAGAATGGACGTCCCGTAACTGTAGGACACAGATTCCGACCCATACATGATTTCGGTTATGTCGCTCTTGATATCGTTGACCTAATTGCCGAAGATTCAGCCACATATACGTGCCGCGCTACTAACCTTATTGGATCTGATGAAGTATCTTGTGTTTTAAGATGTAGACAATCTGGACAAATCATCACGAGTACTCAGAACGAAACAGGTCTCCAGCAAATTCAACATTTAGAAGATCGCTCACGCTATCAAAGAACTGAGCAAGTGGAAGAAACTACCACTCAAGCACCTATTTTCACTACGTCATTAAAAAATATTGACATCAAAGAAGGACAGAGAGCTCACTTTGAGTGTAGATTAATTCCTGTATCAGACGCAACCATGAAAGTTGAATGGTTTCATAATGGACAGCCTCTTAAATCTGGATCAAGGTTTACAGAAACCAATAATTTCGGCTTTGTAGCACTCGACATTTTATACACATACCCAGAAGATGCCGGTACATACACATGCAGAGCTACAAATATTTTAGGTGAAGCAGTAACATCAGCTGTATGTAATGTACAATCCAAAAAATCTATTTATCTTGAATCTGTACATGAAGGTGCCCTAGAACGTATCACTGAATTGGAGGATTCCTCTCGCTATCAAAGAAAGACTGTCCAAGAAGAAACTGTTAGCCAAGCTCCATGTTTCACAATGCCAATTAAAGATTTAAGAGTGGCAGAAAACCAAGCAGCACACTTTGAGGCAAGATTAATTCCTGTAGGAGATTCTCATTTACGAGTTGAATGGTTACGTAATGGCGTGGCAATTCAAGCCTGTAAGTTTATTATTATATATACTTATTAATAAACCATTTTAATATTGTTTTTCTACAGCCAACAGACTCACAACCATGCACGACTTCGGGTATGTAGCCCTAAACATGAAATATGTAAATCCTGAGGATTCAGGTACCTACACCTGCCGTGCCGTCAATGACTTAGGAGAAGCTGTTACGTCAGCTACATTATTTGTACAATGTAAGTAAGGTTATTAAGAATATTTCAATGTTCCAATTTTTATTTATAGTTAATGTATTGCGCTCACTAATGTAATTCTCAAACTTGCAGCTAAAGCGTCTCTACAACTTGAATCACAGCACGAGGGTGCTCTTCAAAAACTTCGTCAATTAGAAGATTCAAGCAAATATCAGCGACGAGAAGAAGAAGAAACTATGGTGACTCAAGCTCCAGTATTTACAACAAAACTTAATGGACCCACTGACTTAGTGGAAGCTCAAAGTGCTCACTATGAATGTCGCATTGAACCATATCCAGACTCCAGTCTTAAAGTAGAATGGTTCCATAATGGAAAACCATTAACAACTGGTCATAGATTCAGAACTGCATATGACTTTGGTTTTGCCAGCTTAGATGTTCTTACCGTTTATGCTGAGGATTCTGGAGAATACACTTGCAGGGCAACAAATCGTATAGGACAGGCAACATCTTCCGTCGTAACAAATGTAAAATGTAAGTATGCAACTCTAACTAATAATAGTAATAATATAATATTTTGACAATATTTTTTTTCTTAGCTAAATCATCAATTATCCGCGAAACACAACATGAAGGAGCTTTACAGAAAATTCAACATTTGGAAGATGAATCACGTTATAAGCGAGTTTCACATGAAGATGCACTTATTCTTGAAAAGCCCCAATTTGGTCGTGGCCTTAAAACTATCGAAAATTTGCCTGAAGGTGCTAGTGCCCATTTAGAGGCAACTCTTACACCCGTAAATGATGCAACCATGAAAGTAGAATGGTTCTGTAACGGTAGACCAATTCAAACCGGACATAGATTCAAAACAACCTACGATTTCGGATATGTAGCTTTGGATATTCTTTATGCATATGCTGAGGATTCTGGAACATATATGTGCAGAGCCCGAAATGCGGTTGGTGAAGCAGTTACAACTGCAAATGTGTCTGTAATTTCCAAATCTGGTCTATACCTTGAAACACTCGATGAACAACGTTTGAACAAAATTAAACAACTGGAAAGCTATGAAAGGCCCAGAAAGGAAGAAATTGAGCCACAACCCCAAAGACCAGTTTTCCTTACACCACTGACAAGTTTAGAGAACCTTAAGGAAGGAGAGCATGCACACTTGGAATGTAGAGTTGAACCTATTAATGATGCTAATCTAAAAATCGAATGGTTTGTCAATGGAGTTAAACTTAAGACAGGCCATAGATTTAGAACCACCCATGACTTCGGTTATGTTGCTCTTGACATATTATATGCATACCCAGAGGACAGTGGAACATACATGTGTAAAGCTACCAACCTTGTTGGTGAAGCTGTTAACACATGCACTATTAAAGTTGGAGGAAGAAAGAGCATATTATTGGAAACACATCATCCTGAAGGTCTAGAGAAAATTAGGGAACTAGAATCACAAGGACATCCTGCTCGTTTAGAAATTGAGGAACCAACTCCAACGCCACCTATGTTTGTCACCGAATTACGTGGAACTACTGAAATTTATGAAGGACAAACCGCTCATTTTGAAGCACAGATTCAACCGATTCACGATCCTAACCTGAGAATTGAATTCTACCATAATGGCAAACCACTTCCTTCGGGTAATAGATTCCACATTACATTTGATTTTGGATATGTTGCACTAGATATCGGACATGCCGTCCCTGAGGATGCTGGAGAATACTCAGTTAAAGCCATTAACAATCTTGGACAATGCGTTTCGTCCATTAATTTAAGAGTAATCGCTAAGAGTAATATTATTCTTGAATCACAAAGACCCGAAGGCTTAGAGAAAATAAGGCAACTGGAAGAACAACAGCCTTACAAACGACCAGAACATGAAGAACCTGTAACAAGACAGCGGCCTGTATTCACACAACCACTACAAAACATTGATTTTATCCAAGAAGGGCAAACCGCTCACTTTGAATGCCGCCTTATCCCAGTTGGTGATCCAACACTGAAAGTAGAATGGTTCCGAAATGAAAAACCATTAGAAGACAGCTCACGTATAAAGAAAGTACATGATTTTGGATTTGTTTCTTTGGACATTTCTCACGTAAGAGACGAAGATGAAGGTGTATATATTTGCAGAGCAACTAATCCACTCGGAGAAGCTGTCACGACAGCATCTATGAAAATTAGAAGTAAGTATTATTAAATTAAAACTATGATTAATGTTTTTAATGACTAGGTAAATATAACAGAAAATGTATTACACATATAATATTTCTTTTATTTTATAATAAGAATATGGTTCCGTTTAAAAATTTTACTTAAAACGGTAATAACATATTATATTCCAAAAATTACATAATACCAAATACTCACTGAACGTGATATTTTATTTTATATTTTGGAAAGGAAAATATAATTTTCTGCAGTAAAACTATTTCTTATATATTTATTTTCTGGGTACATTAATATTTTCTGAGAATCTAAGAGATGGTTTTTTATTTTTAGCCAAAGCCAGCATCCAGTTGGAAACACAACATCCAGAAGCTCAACGTAAAATTGCTCAACTCGAACAACCTCAAGCTCCTAGACCAGAAGAACCTGAACGAGAATTTGAGAAACCAATATTCACACAACTACTTACCGGTCCTACCGAACTGTGGGAAGGACAACACGCTCACTTTGAGGCTAGAGTTGTTCCAGTAGGTGATCCAAATTTAAGATTTGAATGGTACGTCAATGGTGTTGAACTTAAACTTGGATCTAGATTCAAAGTTACCCATGATTTTGGATTTGTAACTCTCGACATTATGTCCACTGTAACTGAAGATTCTGGAGTCTACATGTGCAAAGCCATTAATAAAGCTGGAGAGGCTGTTTCATCCATATCTATGAAAGTAAAACCAAGATCTCATATTGTCGGTGAACCATTGCAACCCGATGCTTGGCAAAAGATTCAGCTGAAGGAAGCTGAAATGAATAAAGTACCCGAGATGTTTGTCGACACTACACCTCAACAGCCTCCTGTATTCACGACACATTTGAAGAGTTACGATAACTTAATTGAAGGGCAGCATGTATATTTGGAGGCACAAGTAGAACCTAGAGCTGATCCAAACTTGCGCATTGAGTGGTTTAAGAATGGTTTATCATTAGCCACCGGTACTCGTCTACGTAGTACATTTGATTTTGGATTAGTCACGTTATCAATTAATGGCCTAAGAGACGATGATTCAGCTATATATACGTGCAGAGCTACTAATAAATTGGGAGAAGCTATTTCAACATGCTCTCTTAAGATCGAAGATCGCCACTGGCTTCTTGGACAGACACTTCATCCAGATGCAATTCCAAAATTAGAGGCTCTAGAAAGGACACCTGAAGGCCGTCCTGAAGCTCCAGAACCAACTTATGAACTGCCTATGTTCATATCCCACCTTAATAACGTAGAATGCATGGAGGGCGATAATGTTCATTTCGAATGCAATGTTGAGCCTTCCAAGGATCCTACCATGAAAATAGAATGGTTCGTTAATGGAAAACAACTGCAAAGTGGTGCTAAATTCAAGTCAACTTATGACTTCGGTTACATCGCCCTTGATATTACCCATTCGTATGAAGAAGATTCAGGTGTATACACCTGCAAAGCAACGAACAGTAAAGGTTCTGCCACAACATCGGGTTCCTTACGTTGTATTGCCAAGCAAAACATATACTTGGACACACAACATCCTCAAGGAAAAGCAGGTCTAGAAAAAGTTCAAGAAGTTGAGGAAGCTACAGCAGCGAAATATAAACGTCAATCTTCAGCTCCCGAAAAAGACTTCCCTAAACCCATCTGGACTATACCACTTAATCCAGAATTTAGATTAGTAGAGGGTCAATCATTGCATTTAGAAGGCACTGTGGAACCAAAAGAAGATCCAAACTTGAAAATAGAATGGTTCTTTAACGGAAAGTCGTTAGATCATGGCACTAGATTTAAACTTGCAAATGACTTCGGTTTCGTCACTCTTGACTTAACCGACGTATACGAAAGAGATCAAGGTATATATACCTGTAAAGCATATAATAAAGCCGGAGAGGCATTTACATCAACAACCATTTATTGCACAAGCAAAACCAACTTAATTGAAAGAACCCAACATCCTAAAGGACAAGAAGGGCTTGAAAAGATTCAGGATCTTGAAGATTCTCTTAACAGACCTGAAGTTCCCGTTGCCGAATTCGAAGAAGGACACGCTCCAGTATTTACTTCTGAATTCACAAATTTAGTAAACCTCAGCGAAGGTGAAATTGCTCACTTCGAAGCTGGCCTTACTCCCATTGGCGACCAGACAATGACTGTCGAATGGTTCTACAATGGAAAAACAATTGAGGCTTCTCACAGGTTCAGGACAGTGCATGCTTTTGGAATGGTTGTTCTAGAAGTCCTCGGCACCAAGATTGAAGACTCAGGCACCTATACATGTAAAGCTACGAATAAATGGGGGGTGGCAGAACAAAGTGTTACGCTTGAATGCGTTGACAAATCATCTGGACAAAAACCGAGATTTACCACCCAGATACAAGATATTGTGGGTTTGAAAGATGGGCAATCTGCTCACTTTGAATGTACTTTAGTACCTATCAATGATCCAAACCTGAAAGTTGAATGGTACCATAATGGGCAACCTATATTACAGTCATCTCGCATTAAAAATGTATCCGACTTTGGATTTGTTGTCATGGACATTTCGTATATACAGAACCACGACTCAGGAGAATATGTTTGCAGGGCTTATAATAAATTTGGTGAAGATTTTACAAAGGCCACAATTTCAGCTCATGGAAAAGGAGGAGTATTCAGTGAAAGTTTGCAACCAGATTCTTTGGCTAAAATTAGAGAGCTTGAAAGTTTACAAGGACAACAAGCACAAACACCTACAACTCCTATTACTGAGCCACCTAAATTTATTACTCAAATTGAGGATGTAACAAAGCTCGTTGAAGGGCAAAGTGCTCATTTTGAAGCACGTCTTACTCCTGTCACTGATCCAGACTTAGTAGTAGAATGGTACTACAATGGCAAAAAATTACCTCATGGTCATAGATATCGCACTTTCCACGATTTTGGTATTGTCATTCTTGATATTCTGTATTGTTATGAAGAAAATTCTGGAATCTACGAATGCAGAGCCTACAATAAATATGGACAGGATTCCACAAAGGCTACTTTGAAATGCGTCTCAAAGACCAATTTAATCCTGGACTCGCAACTACCGCGGGTAAGAATATTTCATAAAATTTATGTGCATATACTTATTATCCTTTAATAGTTTCCATAAATTAATCAATTAAATTGCAGGGCATGGAAGGTGGATTAGAGAAAATACAAACATTGGAAGATTCTTTAGTCCGACAGAGAGACGAGAAGGTAGAAGTTGAAAAGGGAAGAGCACCCGTTTTTACTGTACCTTTATCCAATATTGACAGCTTACGTGAAGGAGAAAATTCACACTTCGAAGCAAGATTAATTCCTACAGATGACCCAAAACTAAAGGTGGAATGGTTCTGGAATGGAAAACCATTAAGAACTGGATCAAGATTCCGAACATTCTGCGACTTTGGATTTGTAATTTTAGAAATATCTCCAGTATATCCTGAAGATTCTGGAGAATACTCTTGTAGAGCGTTCAATGAATATGGCGAGGCTGTTACAACTGCCTCAATGAAGGTATCAGGCAAAAGAAGTATTATTTTAGAATCACAATTGCCGAAAGGCATGGAGGGCACTATCGACAAAATCGCCGAACTTGAAGGTTTAGGAGCTGCACCATCACAAGCAACTCCAGACGATGATACGGGAAGGCCTCCAGAATTTATAACTTCTCCTTCAGATTTAACATTAAATGAAAATGGTCTTGCTCACTTTGAATGTAAACTTATACCCGTGAATGATCAGAGCATGAGAGTAGAATGGTTCCACAACGGCAAAGCCCTTTGGGCTGGATCTAGAATTAAAACCATTAATGATTTTGGCTTTGTAATTCTTGAAGTATCTGGGGTATATCAAAGAGATTCTGGTCTATACACATGCAAAGCTACTAACCGCCATGGCGAAGCAACGGTATCATGTCAATTACAAGTCAGAGGCAGACAGGGTATTATTATGGAACCACAGTTACCATCTAACTTCCGTTCTGGCACTGAGAGTATCCAGAAACTTGAAGAACAGTTATATAAAAAGGATGAAGTACTGACTGAAGAAGAGAAACCAAACCCACCAAGATTTATTGTTGAAATTAAAGACAACATCGATGTACCAGAAGGCAGCCCTATTCATTTCGATTGTCGTGTAGAACCTACTAATGATTCAACTATGAGAATTGATTGGTTCCAGAACGGTCGTCCATTCGCCACAGGTTCAAGAGTACATCAAATTAATGATTTTGGATTTGTATCTCTTGATATTGACTACTCGTATACTCGCGACGCCGGGGAATATATTTGCCGTGCTACAAATAAATGGGGATCAGCTACCACCAAAGCTACAGTTACATGTAAAACTAAGCGTTCTATTGACTTTGATAGCCAACTTCCATCGGGAATGACTGCTGAGAAATTGAAAGAATTAGAGAAAGGTCCTGTATCTCAAGCACCGGCAGAAGATAAAGTCTTCTCACCGCCCAAATTTATTACACAGATTGAATCAACTACTGTTGAAGAATCTGAATCAGTACACTTTGAATGTAGAGTGGAACCAAAAGATGATCCAAAATTGCGAATAGAATGGTACAGGAATGGAAAACTTCTACCAACTGGACATCGGTACAGAACTGTTTATGATTTAGGATATGTAGCTCTTGATATACTATACGTGTACTCCGAAGATTCTGGAGAATATGTCTGCAGAGCCGTTAATGATCATGGTGAAGATTTTACAAGAGCAAATGTCTCATGTAAAAAACTTCCAAATATTATCTTGCAAAACCAAATTCCCAAGGGCATGAAGAGATCTGAAGCCCTCATGCAGATGGAAGCGGCTATTAAAAAATACACCTCAGAAATTTATCTTACAGAAGATGATCTCTATGATATTGACAAGAAACAACCCCCTAGATTTGTTACTCAGATTCAAGATCAAACAGAACTAGTTGAAATGCAAACTACAAAGTTTGAGTGCCAATTAGCTCCTGTTGGAGACCCCAATATGAAAGTTGAGTGGTTCTTAAATGGAAAACCTTTATCACATAGTAAGTATAACAACAACAAAATAAGATTCTGTTTAATGATATATTCCTCCCTCAGAAAATAGATTTACTCCTATATATGACTTTGGTTACGTCGCTATGAACTTCGGATGGGTTTATCCAGAAGATAGTGGAGAGTATTTATGCCGTGCTACTAACTTATATGGCATGGATGAAACTAAAGCCATTATAAAAACCGCTGGAAAGCCTGGCATAATTTATGAATCTCAATTACCGAAAGGAATGAAGAGCATTGAAAGAATTCGTGAAATGGAAGCCGCTTGGCAAGTGTACGTAAAGTGTTAAACATTAATTAACTTAAAATTACCCTTTTTACAATTATGTGTTTATTTCAGTGTTCCTGAGGAAGCAGTAGAAGAATCTAAGCCAAAATCGGCTCCAGTATTTGTGAGCAAACCTGAACCTGTGGCAGTGGAAGAAGGTGAATGGGCTCGATTCTGCTGTCGCGTTACTGGTCACCCACGTCCTCGTGTGATGTGGCTCATCAATGGACACACCGTTGTAAATGGCTCCCGTTATAAGCTGACTTACGATGGAATGTATCACATGGATATTCCAAAAACACGTCAATATGACACCGGTAAAGTGGAAGTTATCGCACGCAGTTCAGTCGGCGAGGCTATTGCGGAAACAGAACTGAAAATTATACCTAGGCACGACGATTATAGAGGAGTTCTAAAGAATTCACCAAGACGTAAGTTACTTATATTATTACAACAATACATATGATATCGACTTACATTTTCTAAGATACTTTACACATTGCACATTTACCCACAATTATTAACTACAAGCAAAGCAACCCAGCACAGTCAATTATGAAACTATTCTAACACATAAGGTTCCATAAATCCCTAACCCTTTCCTAATCCAAACCAGTCCGCATCATTCTGCTTCGAAGCATTTATCAACGGATGTTTTCATGCTTTCAACTGAAGGAAATATTGAACAGGTATGCCATTATTTCCGTATATTTATTGCATGCTAAATACCCCACCCTAAGTGCATTATGTGTATTGTACGTATTTGTTCGGTTTTTATTGTACCTCCAATACAAATAACTAACGAAACAATCTACTAACAACTTTATTTGTTATTTAGCTTGGTATGATCTCGAACTTGCTCAGTATCAGAAAGAACGTGGGGAATGTGAACTCGAACGAATCTTTGATGAACGTAATACATCTCTCCGTGAAGGAGGATTACAAGTTACTGGAGTTCATGTTCAGCAAAAAGAATTCAAAGAACCTGAAACCGAATGGCAAAAGACTGTAAAAACCAGGAAGGGTGAAGAATATTATTCAAAAATACATGAACTCGAAAACGAACAAGTGATCAAGGAAATCAAACTTCGAGAATCATCACACCAGTTGACAATCCCTGGTGATAAAATTGTCAGCAGTTCTTTGACAAGAGGAATGGCAGGCCAATATGAAGAAAACTTGTAAGTTTTATCTTAGTCTTTATTTTGCGTGTCATTTGATCAATATATAAATTTTCTAGGGAAGAGAAACCTTTTGAGGTTGATTTAACACCTATACCAAAATTACCGAAGGCTGAAGCACCAAAGCCGGTACCACATAAGGATCAAATAAGATTAAGAAAAACCGACAAGAGTAAAGAGTTTATACAAGAAGAGGTTGAGATTGATTCCAAACGAGGAGCATACCCACCAGAACCTACAGAATCGGGCGTTCATGGAAGAGAAATTTATGTTACCAAACAAAAGCAAACTCAGAAAGAACAGGTCGGTGATTTGGAAATTACCCGTAACATCACAGCTACTGAGACCACTGACGTTGAACATAAAGCCAAAACTAAAGAGCGATTGGTTCAGGGACAGGTACTTCCTAGTAATCCACCATTCTTCACAAAAAAAATTCAACCTTGCCGTGCATTTGAAAATGACTCCGCGAAGTTTGAGGTCGAATTTGATGGAGATCCGCTTCCTAAAATTACTTGGTTCAGAGAAGACTTTCCAATTACTAGTTCGCCAGACTTAAAAGTATATACATTTAGTACAAAATCCATTTTACAAATCAGACAAGTATTTATGGAAGATTCTGGTGTCTTTAGTGTCGTAGCAGAAAACAGAGGTGGTACTGCTAAATGTAGTGCCAACTTGGTAGTTCAGGAAAGAAGAAGGCAAGGAAGGGCAGGTTTAATACCACCTAGCTTCACAACAACAATTCAAAGTACTAACGTTAATGTTGGTCAACTAGTCAGATTTGATGCCAAAATCACTGGAACTAAACCTATTGATGTCTACTGGCTAAAAAATGGAAAGAAAATTACTTCAGATATCCGCTACAAAACATTAGAAGAAGATGAACTTTATACACTCCTTATAATTGAAGTTGTTCCCGAAGATTCCGGCAAATATGAATGTGTAGCCATTAACAGTGGTGGTGAAGCCCGTTGTGAAGCAGAGTGTACTGTAGTAGCTGCAAAAACAGCTCAAAAACCTTCAAAACCAACAACTCCAGGTGCAGAAAAATCACCAACTATACTTGAACCCCTTAAAGACCAATCAGTCAGGGAAGGTCAAGCAGTAGCTTTCAGATGTAAAATTTCTGCAAAACCAGCTCCAACCATTAAATGGCAGAAAGCTGATAAAATTATCAAACCGTCCAGATATTTCCAAATGACCAAAGAAGGAGACTTTTGCACACTCAGAATCTCCGAAGCATTCCCTGAAGATGAAGGTGTTTACAAATGCATTGCTGAAAATCCAGCTGGAACCATAGCAACCCAAGCAAAGCTAAAAGTTTTGGCACCAGAAACTCAAGAAGTAGCACCTTCTTTAACACCCATGAGAGACGTTATTGTACCTGAGGGAAGTCCTGCGCAGTTCAAAACGACCATTTCGGGAAAACCTAAACCAACTATTCAATGGTTGAGAGAGGGATTCCTAATTCCAGAATCGCCCGATTTTCAGGTAAAGATTATTTCGTAAACTTATCCAGTATTACGTACACATAAATTATGTATATTTTGAAGTAACAGAACAAAAATGAACACAGAGATGGAAAATAATATTTTTAGAGCAGGATTAAAATATTATTTAAAGTCATATTAAGATTATTTCTAAAAATACAATTTCTTGAAATTACATGAAATTTGCCTAAAGCTAAATCTATAAAACTTTAGATACTTATTTTTAAAGTAGGTATTTATCCGATATAAACTAATACTGATAATTGTTTTTTATTGAAGCAGGGCTTAATGGAGTATTCATTGATACCAATATCTAGAATACTAAAAATACAACTTCATAGCTTTATTATTAAGTTAAAGTTCTTAATACATACATTTATTACCTAACGTAGATATACTTTAATATAGATATATTAGGTATATTTTTATGCAAGTGAATACCTAGCTAACAAATTTGAAGCTATCAGAATAATATTAGCAATTTAATGAAATTCTGATATTCTCAACACTATATAGATATTCATATAATAAAATTAACGCAATAAATTTATTAAATTTTGCTCAAAATAAAAACAAACAGTTTTTAGCAATTGGATAAATACTTAAACGTTAATCACAGTCAATAAAAAAAATGTATTTATTAAATAAACATTTAAAAGGTGATTTTATTATTTGGATACTGAAATTTCTAGGAATTTGTTTAGAATTTTCTTATTCAATATAAAAGATAAACAAAATCTTTTGGTCTAAAAGAACATTACTACTATTTTTTATACTTTTATTTTTCGTACCACACCTTCACTCTTACTTCTAAAAAGTCTATTATTTTATCCTCTAAATCATTACACGTTTCAACTCTGTTCTGATGCCTATAAATACTTATTAAACTAACAGAAGATAGTTGAAAATATATTACGAAAATATCACGATATCTACATTTTTCAACTCGATATAAAAATATAAAAATCAAACTTTATATGGGTAGGAGGAGGAGGTAGGTACTTAATTAAATTAAATAACGTATTACCTTGCATAATAATAATAATAATAATAATAATAATGATAATACATAATATTTTAAAAATATATGGGTACCTATACCAATAATAATAATAATAATAATAATACTGGTAGTTTGGTCAGAAATGTTTGGCCGAAGGCGTGTCATATAAAAATTTAGGTAAATTGAAAGATTTATGTAAGCTCCCTCACCAGCTAATTACATACTGCTTTAATGAGTAGCTGCCACTGTTTCCGTTTCATCCTTCCCACCTGTAATTATTGGTATATGCATTTCGTACAAAATGATATTTACAACCTCAAAAACCTGTATAGAAACCATCAAACAATAATACAAGGATTGAAATTAATAAGAGAAATAGTGATAATAAATTTTATAAAATAAGGTTTAATTTTTTTACACAAACTAATTTTATATTTAAGCATATGGAAACAAACCACATTTTCACATACCAGTGATAAAATATAAAATAGGGAGTGTTTACACTTAGTTGATTTGAAGTAAATGTGCACTTTGACTTACACGGTGATCGTATTCAGAAATTTAATATGAAGGCAAGTTATAATTTGTCACAGACATTGTTTGTTGACAAACTAATAATAAAGATGTTTCGTATTTTTTTTTCTTTTATGGATTATATGTGCAGGAGTCTACAGCTTAAAGTAATAAGAGAGCAGTAGAAAGCAATACAGAGCCAGCTAGGTACTACAGTTACAGTCGCTTCATAAAAATTGCTTTCAGAGATCACTATATTTCAAAATATACTATTTAAAGTAGACTTGAATGCTATAAAACGCGCACTCTACTCAGAGTGAGTGTTAAATATAGACAAATGTACATGGAGCTAAAACAATTATGCCTCCAACATCTTTTTTAATATACGAAAACGAGGAGATACTTATAACCTTTGGCATGTGGAAATAACATAGCTAAACCGTGCCCTGTTTTATTACAAATAAATTCGAAAATAATATATCAAATGCACCATTTTTGTAACTTCCAACTTTTTATGTTCATATCGAAACATTATATTATTTGAATTAAATTCACTTTATTTCAATACTTATAGCACAGACAAACGTTTTTTCTATAATTATAGTTAAGACTTAAAATACAGAGCCTTCATAAATCCCAAGCCACGTGACCACAAATATAGGCAACCAATATTGCTGATGGGCAACGATTAACTAAAAAGTCCCTAGAATCAGTGCAGTCCCTCCGACACGGTTAGAGGTTTAATTAAATAAAAATATTTTGGCGGAATTAATTATCTTCACAAGTGAACTGTTCATAAAATTGAATTTACAAGGAATTTAGTATTACATATGGATAATTGATAGCTACGAAAAAGTTTGACCAGGTCAAATTTGTAATGATTCGTGATTTTTTTATTAGAAACAAAAACCCACATTGAAAAACCCATTACATGCTACTCTCTGATTTACAGTAAATGTCAAATTTAACAAATTATTATTCGTGTTTTCGAGAAACCATTCACAAGAATGCAATCGTCTTCCATAATCAAGGGGAAGCAATTCCTGTACATCGGTTGTATTGTAGTTTCAGTAGTTTTTTTTAACCTTTGTGGTATATTCCAACTGAAAGACCTAGAAAAAAGAAAACTTCATTAATATATAAGTACAACTTAATTTTCATTTGAAATAAAGTTTTCAAGCAGCTGATTTCAAGTTTCAAACAAACTTGAGAATATTGGGTCAAAAATAATACGAAAACTGTCGTATAACTTTGACATAGGCTTTGTTGGACTTTGACTCGTTCGTTGCTGTATATCATCGATAACATGTGAGAACAGTAGGCCTGCCAGTAGTTTTACCTTTGCGGATGCAGTATTTGGTTTGAAATCTCTTAACCATTGCACATTTATGGCATGAATGAAGGTATAACAGTCAATGTTTTTCTGTGGAGATTGGGTCATAAATTGCTAAATAGAGTAGTGCACGAAGTGTGTCCATAATCCGGCTTCATTTTTAGTTTCACCATGAAAATAAGCCATTAAAATTAAGGCGTCTTGTTCTGCAGTAAAAGGCATAATGTGTCGAACTCAAATTCGAATTTTTTTTAAATAACCTTAAAATTTTGTTTTTATTTGTTCTTACAAGAAACTTGAAAATCGATGTAATTTAGTTCTGAAAAGAACTGATTGATTTCAACTACGTAGGATATTATAATGAAGCAAAAGAACATACAGCATAAAGACAATACAGAAAGACCGACCAAAAATCACAGCGAAAGCAGACGATGACGAACGCTAATGAACAAAGCACAATGTCAAACATTGTCATTAATCATAATGGTTCATTTACAGTAAACACCGACATTCCGTTCGTCGACGTTCTAGGTAACACGATCGCTGATTGGCTACTTTCAATGTCAAAATGACAAACAGCGCCAATCGTATGCCGTAACACGGAATTATGTGTTTAATATAATCTTCATCTTATGTTTTACTTCCTTTAAAAGTTAATAACATTCTGACGCCAAAGCCAAAAAATAAATTTACTATTTCAAAAATATTTACTGATCACGTGGCTTCTGTATATTTATGAGGGCATAGTACATGATTTTACTATGTTGAGATCAAAGGTTTTTGATAGATTTTACTATGTTGAGATCCAATTTTCTTCGGTTTTGCACGTGACTGTGATGGGTACTATTTAAATTCTTGTTTCTATCATATAATTCGATATTAAAGTTTATAAAAGTAAAATGATTATTCCTCTTCCTCCGCCCTATCTGTCGGTCATCGTCAATATTATTCATTCACACTATTCATGACACTATTCGACAAAAAATTTATTAAGGAACTGTCTAAATATTGCGAAAAATAAATATAAAATAAATGTTGAGCACTATATATCAAAAACAATAGATATAAATAATGTTACTTCGTTATGTCTAATCAAAGATTTAAGAAAACTTCCTCCAATTATAATCATGAAGTCAAGCGTGTACTATGAAGGAACGAGCTTCTTAATTAGGTACACTAATCTGTGGGAAAGGTTAAAAAATAAAAAGCATTTTATAAAAAACCAGTAATAATTTATTTTATTTTTAAGATGATTAAGTATCGTCATACAGTTTCATAACAATTTTTACGTAAAGTTCTTAGAAACTGAAGAAAACATGTCTTTGAAATAAAAAAGATATAAATAATAATAAATTTATAGATGAAGATGATCTAATTCTCAAACTCTTGGAATTTTGCAAATTAAGTTTAAACGGAGATCACTCATAAAATGTTAAATTAAAAACTATTATTTATAGGAATTTAACCAAAAAAATTACTAGGAGATAGAATTATATAAATATTAATATTCAATTAAGTCCAATTGTTGCTTAAATACGCAAAGGAAAACAAGTAGGTATATAAATTACGAATTAAAACGACTCATTTTTATTGAAGTTGTAAGAATTTTTTTATTATATTATTTATATTTATTACAATACATATTATAATACATATTTTTATAAAAAAATGTATTATATCATAAAAGTATAGAGAGTCAACAGCGTAATTTCGATTTGTCTTTCGTATCGAAACTGAGCGTAGAAAATTAAGAGTTAGATACACAATTGTGATTTCGTAATTTTAAATTATTTTCCAAAATTACAAGTATTGTTATTTACATTTTTCTATATAGTAGCATTTTAAAAAGTTGCAATGAATTATATTTTGAGAAACAAATAATATAATCAAACTAGCTACTCAAATAATAATTGTCTACCTCGTTTCGTTGAAAGGTTCCTTAAGTGGTGCTGTGCCATCATGTTCTGGCAGTCATTGAGAACTACAAATTCAAATTCCAAATGTTAATATTCCCATCAAGGTCATTTACTTTAAAAACAATCACTTCACTAAAGGACTATTAAGTGCTGCCAATAGGTCATTGTGATAAAGGACTCAAATAAAATATACTATAAAATCTGATTTTCATATATAGTGAATCGTTCAGTTTATATACAAGTTCCTTTACCACAACTCCTTTTTTCTGTAATACCTACATAGGGTGGAAATTAACTAGCTCCTTGCATGGATAACTTATTTATTTTTAGGAATAGAAGATCAGTTACAAGATCTGGGAAAAATTGGGCATAATTTTGCATTGGTGTTTTCAAACTTGAGATATGTCTTCAATTTTCTGAAATATTCTGCAAAAACTGAAAATGGTCAATTTCTTTCATACCTATTGTCTCAAAACCGACTCATGTTAGAGAAAAATTAACAACTGCTCCTAATAGATCTTTTTGCGTAGAGTGCAAAGGCGCCAAACCCATACCACCAACTTATTTCAAGAGATAAAACTTTAACTTGCATTTCTTAAATGGCAATTATAGATACCTATGCCAGTTAAAAAGCTAACTTTTTTCTCGTTTCAACCATGTGTATGTTTGTATGCTCATCTCATCTAGATACCTGCAAAATGGAGAAAATTACGAATTAAACAAGTAGGCTTTAAAAACAAAAATCTCTTTCTGATAGTTGTCAAATAAGTTGTCAATATAATCCAATTTAAAATATAGTTGGTTAAAGTTCATTGACCCTCAAATCTTACTAAAATCGTATTGGAAACCCAGTTGGACACTTCCGTCTGTTCTTCGACTTAATGTTAATTATTTGACAACTGTCAGAAACATATTTTTCTCTTCAAAGCCTATTGGTTTAATTCGTAATTTTCTCAAACAAGTTAATAATAGTTGTGGTGACAAACAGACCGTAGTGCCCTCTTTGGGTCCTTGTTAATATCCATCGGATAATTATTGTCAAATTAACAAACAGATAACCACCTGCTTTTCCGGAGGTCTCAATATAGCAGTGACCTCTATTGTCTTTGAGGAAGACAATTCCTCCGCTATAATGGGGCCTGCGGAAAAGCAGATCGTTATCTGTCTGTCAATTTGACAATAATTGTCAGACAGATAGTAGCAAAGACCCGAAGAGGGTACTACGGTGTGTTTCTCACCACTACTAACATTCACGGTGCCCATTAGGCAATCACGTCGCAACATCGTTCATCGAGTCAACTACCTATGGTACTCTGATGAGCGCATAATAAGCGCGAAACCGGTCGATGTCTGGTGGTTGGTTCCGATAAAAGATGTGGCGACTCCTATGGAGATGCCGAAGTAATGCAATGGCACTCGGGGCACATTGCCCGTGGAGTAGTTATAGCTAATAATAATAATTAAACCTTATCATATATCATTTTGGAAGTATCTATAACCATACAAATATTCACATGGTAGAAAGGGGCTTTTTTATGAGCCCATAGCCAACTATGATTCCTAATTCAGAAATGCACGTTTATGTTGTATCTCTTAAAATAAGTTACTTAGCTAAAGCATTGGCAGTGTCTTTTCCCTAAAGAATTATGGAACCCCTAAAAGTAATTGATCATTTTCAGGTTTTTTTTTTTCAGGATATTTCAGGAAGTTGACGGCTGAACGTTGCAAAACAGCAATGCATTCCTACCAAAATTGTCCTCAATTTTTCTCATTTAACCGATCTTGTATCTCTAAAAATAAAAAGTAATCCATGTGAGAAGATAGATAATTATTGCAACCTTTATATTATTTTTAAACATTTTGTGCCCTTTATAAACCTTTCAACAGGGAGCATTTTTTTTAAATATTTTTAAATATAGACGATGGATTTTACCATACAAAATGTGCATTTTTTAACTGCAACAACCTTTATATTCTTTCTTCATGATGTGAATTTTTGCTATCTAGCTTATATTTATCTTTGCTCATTTAAGGAATGTTAATATATTGGTTTCTGTCGGATGTTCAAAAAAATATAATATTGTATTTTCTCTTATAAAATCATCATTAGTTTAACCTACTGTGCAATATGGTTCACGTAAAATTGACCCCATCCGCTTATATCCCATACGTCTGGCTTGCGAGACAAAAAACAATATATTGAGAATTAAGATATTCTCAATATATTGTTTTTTGGCTCAAAAGCCAGACGTATGTAATTTTCCTGTAAAGTTTAATTCTAATTTCAAAATTTTTATTATTTAATAAATATACCAAAACGAAAAACCATTTTTTTGCTGAAAATATATTTTGCATTTATTATGCAAAAGTATTTCTAATAATACTGGGTGAATTTTTTAACCTGAAACTTTCAAGTATCTCGAGAACTAAACTGTAGGTGGGGCGGGGGGTAACTTTGAAATTTTAAATAGGAACATAACAGGTTTCCGCAAAGGTTGTGCAATTGTTCTATCCCGAAAATTATTGTAGATAATTTAGTGCCCCAAACCGAGCCTACGGGTTATACCTATATCATTGGATACAGACATTTTTTTGCAAAATATACTGAGTGCTCAATTTAATGAAACGTTAGCTTTTGGTACATTCTGCATATGTTTTACGTAAAATTTTTAAATCGGAATAAAATTTTACAGGAAAAATCACAAGTCAGTGTGTCTGAATTTCGAAACAAAAAAATATGTGGAAAATTAAGATAATAAGTAGAGGGTTAGTTTTGCGTGGACTCAACTGTACCTTTGTAAAAAAATCATATTAGATACACTTTTTTGCTTATGCTTACTCGAAGTGTTGATGATGTCTAAAAATGTTGGCACAAGATGAATCATGTCACAAAAGTAGAACATACTCATTTTTTAATGCAACCTTTGTTTATTCTTTCATTAAGTGATTGACAGCTAAATTATCTTTTTCATGATGCGGATACACGGCGGATGAATATTTATTTTGTGATTTTATAAATCGCATTATGCAAGATACCTACCATTCTCTAAAATGTTGCGATTATTTGAATTTGGCAACTACTTAATTTGAATATTTGAATATCATGAAAATAAAAATTTAGCGGACAATCAGGATGATTCAAATATTGAGGAATATACCAATTTAAGAAAATATATTAAAGTTTAGTATGGTACAACTTTTTTACGTACTCTATACATTTGGAAATTGCGACAATATTGAAAGAAAATATAAAAAAATAATTCTATAGGGATGCAGACGAAAGAAACTGTGATAAAGGACATCAATTTATCCTGCAGCCTTAATCTGACCTACTGTATAAGCTCCAACCACGTCAATTAAAATATCTTAAATGGGAGCCCCCTATCTACCACACATTGTTATCCTTTCCATTTCAATTTAAACCACCGCAAATTTCTGAATAATTCGCATTTTATTGGTGATAAAATGTCTGCGGTTTCAATCCCTCTTAATAAAGTGGATACTGGAAGCGGATGGCTCTTTATGAAACATCGTGAAAACCAGAGTTCCCATTTAGATGTTTCAAGAAATATATAGAAAACACTCTACATACTAATATTTTGGCTTTTTAGGCCTTAAACATTTAGACTATCGAGAAAGGCCTAACAAGCCGAAATACTAGTATATAGAGTGTTTTCTATATATTTCTTGGAACATCTAAATGAGAATTATGTTTTCTTCGAAACAGTTATACCCTCTTAATGCATTAATCTGAAAATTTTTCTTACTTCCTCTGCTTGATCAACAGACATAAGTAGATTTAGGTACATTTTTCAAAACTTCAATTTGTTCTGTTCTTTATTGACTAGTTTTGGCCCCTTCTTTATTTCTTACAATTTTCTACTCTACTAATCGTTTAATGATTTTGAACATTATTTTAGAGAAGTGACACTGAGTTTAGACGTTAACAACAATATTGGTAACTGCTTACGCTTAATGGGCGAAAGAAAGGTGACAAAAACTAAACTCCTTTTCTTCGAGTAATGACTGGTTTACGTTTTATACCTAAGTGAGTTGAATTGATTGATTGATTAAGTCAGTTGAATTCAATCAAGTTGTATTCAGTTACTTATTTACATGGTTAATGTAAATTGGGTTCATGCCAGTTGATTAAAAATGGAGCTCCAACCTACTTTGGTTATAACTAGTGAATTAGAATCAAAAAGCGACTGGATTCATCAAATTTGTCATTTTTTATTATATGAATTGCCTATGATGTTAAAACTTGTTTCATCTTACACTGATTCATATCAATGGATTATCTGACTTGAACGAAACCAGTTAGATGTGTAATTCACATTCAACTGAGTTGAATGCAACCGATGAATTCACTTGACCCGTCTTTAAAGTTAAGCACTCCTCCGAGTGTTTAACCAGAGACCTATACATCTACTCTATACGTCTCTGGTTTAACTCTAATTTTTATTAATCGAAAACAACATAACCACATGCAAATACGGGTTATCGGTTGTCATTGGAAAGAATTTTTATAGATTTTCCTGAATATTACCGAAATGGTGCAGTAGTTTTTTATACAGGGTGTCCCATTAATATTGCGAAAAAATTCAGGGGGAGTTTCCTTGACCAAAAATAATAAAAAAAGTTCCTATAAACCTATGTCCGAAAATGCTTCCTCCCGACTTTTTTGAAATTTGGTATGTTTGTTTATAAAAACGGTAGACGTCTTCTGACGTAATTTAATATGACGTAATAAATCAAATTACCTCAGAAGACGTCTACTTTTTTATAAACAAACATACCAAATTTCAAAAAAATCTGGATTAGGGTTCTCCAGATGTTAATAAAAACCTTGTATTTTCTCTAAATTTCAACACCCTGTATCTCCGAAACGAAGCATTTTCGGACATAGGTTTATAGGAACTTTCTTTCTTATTTTTGGTCAAGGAAACTCCCCCTGAATTTTTCGCAATATTAATGGGACGCCCTGTATATTTTTAATTTCCAAGATATACTGTCATCCCTTACGATAAGGTGGTTATGAATAGCAAATACTTATATTGAAACAAAAACTCATACGCACTGTTGTTTATAGAAGTACTGGCAAATGATGATGTCCAATCTAAGATTTCTTTTTAAATATACTTATTGGGCTATATCAGCAGCTGACGGATACATGGCATTTGTCTATTTAGTGTATCATTTTTTTAATTATTTCATTTAGGGATAGCTATAAACTTACCTTAAGTCAAAAAGTTTACATCAATGTATGGACTACACAAAACAGTATAAACTTTAGGATATCGAAAACAGTTTTTTATTAAACTTATAGTTTTTTACCTTAAAAAGTACCTACAACTGTACACAAATTATTATTATTATTGTTATAATTATTATTATTATTATTATTATTATTATTATTATTATTATTATTATTGTTATTATTATTATTGACAGTTGAAGGGGATTAAAGGAAAATAAGTATCTCATTATAAATCTTCGTGTATTATCATCAACATCGCGTAAATTTTGTTATTAACATTAATACATATTTCAGTTTAAAATAAAATATACTTTCTACTAAATGTAGAGCTACCTAAGTACCAGTAAAATGTATTTATGTATTCTACCAGTGGTAGAATTCATAAATATATAGACAATAAAATAGTAGAAACCATTTATCGAGCATTCCAAAAATACGACCGATATAGAGAAATGTGAAAAATGTAGGTATTTAAGTAGCTATAACATTTTATAGTTTAAACAAGAATTTAAAAATTCTCATTGAAATATAGCTTACATCTCGTGTATCAGATTTGTGTATTTATTCTAAAACGTATGTTTATGCAATAAATAGCAACATAAACATGACTTGTATTTCTGTTTCAGATGATCCAAGAAGGCACCAATGCCATTTTAATGATATCAACCACGTACGAAGAAGATTCTGGAACATTCAGTTGCAGAGCGACCTCTTCGGCTGGCCAAGTAGAACAATCAGCCAAATTGATCGTTAAAAGTAAGAAATAAACCCACTCCCATATTTTGTAAAATAATATACATAGAAAAGGTGGTGGTTTAACGCACGCCTTATTAAATTATTATTATCGTTTAGAATTTAGTAGGAAAATGGCTTTAATTGTTGCCCTGCAATTTTTATATATCTCATTTAACATTAAGTCACTGGATTTTAATGAATTTATAAATATTGCAGCCTGTTTTAACGTAGGTTATTGGTGGTGGATTTAAAATCTTATTTGTTCAACTTCCAAGTGATATTTTTAGGATTGATACAGCTTTAGCACTAATTTGCTGAATGCTGGCTTAGTTTATAAATTATAATTGTCATAGAACTGTATAATTATTCATGCTTTAATTTATTTAATAAACTGCTATTGTTAAGAACACCTGAGTTTCAAGTATATTTTACGAACCTATTTATCAGTAAGGACGTATATCAGCGATGCAGGTATTTTATTCTTTTCAGAATATATAAATGTGCTATGAGAATTAATATGTCAGAAATAAGTGACAGACACAAGTGATTAAGTGGACAGTCCAAGACATTTTTGCACCTGCCGCCGTCGAGAGAATTTTAAATAGAAATGTAATCGGCTTAAAATCATTAGCAGCGGCATACTCTGTGTTCTAATTTCAAACAAAACAAAAAACTCATTTAACTAAAACTGTGGGGTCGTGTGCAATATGACACATGCTGAACTATTTTAAACTTTACGTGTGTGTATAACATTACGATTCTAAATTAGGAGACCCCTTACTGAAATCTGCACCTTGCCAGATGTCTGTATTACACCTATTTTTCCTGAAAGACTAGCTGATTTGTGTCGTATTTTTGTGTTGTGCATCGATGAATACAAAAAAAAATAAAGAAACCAATAAAATAATTTTATTCTTTCAGTTTATTACAAATTTCAGATCTCATAATTGTAATTAGGTACCTTTTTGAGTAACAGTATCAACATTTTACAGTAAACAAATATTATCAACTGCATCTATCTTGTACAATGTCTGTCGTATTTTTTCTAAAACTAAGTACAAAAATCGTTAACGCCGGCTGACTCACTTTTGAAATAATAATTGGAAATTATCCAATGCCTTCTCACCTAGGAGAACATTAAAAATAGACATTGGAACAAACATATTTCTACAATATTTTATTATATACAGGTGTAAAAGTGAAATTACAACTAAATACTTAAAATACTATTTAAAATTTAAAAATAGGTACTATTTATGAGTAAAATTATATATTAAACTAGAATAATGTTTGGTTTGGCACACATTGATTAAATGTCTACTACTTCATAGCACTTTTATTAACATTAGTGGAAAAATTAAATTATTAAGTACGACACAGGCAAACTACAAACAAAATATTACAATATGCTTGGAATTTGAACAAAATTTTCAAATCAAAAAAAGTTCTATTCTGTCTATATAAAGCCACATAAAATTATATTTTAATTAGGTCGATAATCTGATGAATTTTTAATAAACTAAATTATAATTTTACATGGCTCATGTAATAGTTATATAGATGCACTCGTGTTCTTTTCACACACTATGAAACAAACTTTTACGTTACTGTTATTGGATTCAAAACATGAAAACACCGGCACACTTCACAGACCGCACAACACTGCCACCAATTCGCTAACCTACTTATTGGAGCAACTACTCAAAACTCAGTGGCCGACACAGTTTGTTCATGGAATCGTTTCTCACAAGAATGCCGGAACGTTCGTTGAACGTAGAGGGGGTATGCGTGCACATAAAAAATGTAGACGCACTGCGTGTGTTCACCTCAAAATTGTATATATTGTGAATCATAATGTTGAGAATAACTTACTCGTGAATGCCGAAAATAGTATTTCTTACCAATGCTGACTATTCTTTTAAAATAGATTGTTATGAGTAACTTTGCTGTCTGACTCAGCAGGGGACCTTATATTAGATTATTTATTTGTACCTGCATTACCTGTGGTATCCGTTGTGCACGCCAAATGAGTTCAACCCATTTTAAAAGTATTTGGAAAATATGCCAATGTTTAATAATATATTGTCCTTCAATGTATACAAAACTATTTTTTGACTTCCGAAATTAATATCTCTGTTTTGAGATGACATTTGATATCAAATGGATATATTAGCGTCAGGGATTTAATCGTTTTATTGTTGAATATCTGCAGTAATTCAAGGATGCTCCCAAGGTCGGTTGTTTTGACGCGTAATGGCACTCTTATTTTTTCGTCAATAATTATATCCGTATAGAGCAATACATATTTCATTTTAGATTGTTTGAAACAGTAAAAAAATACAAAAGCCAATTTATGTTTCGAAGTAAGTGAGAATGTAACATGAGTTAAGTCCAAAATAAATTAGAATATATGAAAGAAGGATACGAAAAGATACTTTTTTTATATTTTTTTATTTTAGATTGAAAATTTCCATTGAAAATTTTAAAAATTTACATTGCATTTCATTTTCCATTTATTTCTATGGATGGTTCTACAAAGCCCCCCCCCCCCCGAGAAAACCTTCATACGGCCCTGCACTATTTGTTTTATCGTATATACATGTCATTAATACGGTACCTATATATATGGTTATCTTAGGTCCGATTGTTCGAACATGAATCTTCTTCAAATCAACTAAACTGAGTTCTTCTGTCATAGAAACCATTATTCAATAATTGTTTCCTGGACAGCAGAACTCGGTTAAGTTGATTTGAAGATGAACAGTGTTTGTACAAATGGCCCTCAATAATTTAAATAGTGACAACTTTTTCTGAAATAAGGTCTAGCAAAACAATTTATGTCATACGGCTCGCGATATTCACTACTTACTTTATTTTAGATCCTTTTCAATTTTTATCTTACCTATACCATTACTGATATCAAGCGCTTAGCTAGAAAACTGTTAATTATTCTTAAATTGCTACTATCTATTTTATGGTTGCTCTCAAACGCATGCTGGGGAACACTAGACTTATCTGTTCTAGCATATTTAAGATGAACCATATGTTCCTTGAATCTAGTTTGAATTTACCTTCTAGTTTGTCCAACATACTTTCGATTGCAGTCTTTACAGCTAACTTCGTAAATCCCTGACTTTTTCTTAGTTTCCATTTTGTCTTTTGGATTGCCTAAAAGTTGTCGCTACTGAACCGTAGCGATAGTTTAGGTGTAAATAGGACGACACAGTGTTAGCATAGGTTTAGTTTTAATCATCTCCAGATGATGCTAACTTGGTTGGCCAAACGCCCGTCAAGTGCAGCATAATGTTTTAATGATGTTATGTGGAAAACTACGCCAGTATTAAATAAATTTATATTTTTCCGTCGTTTTCCATCTCATCGTTTTTCTGTGTTGTTTGCTCATTTAGTTTAAATACAAAAATATATCTAGCATAATCCAGCAATTATGTTTCACTAGATAGATTTAAATTACCTACAAAAATATTTATAATTTATAAATAAATCAGAAAAAGATGCCTTATTAAGGATTCATGAAAGTTAGGTAGTCTATGGAGAATCTGGTAGATATATTATTTATGATCTGATACCTGTTCATAATTCGCAAATAAAAAATATTTAATTGTTTTTTTTTTTTGGCAGCGCAATATAAAAATGCTTCCAAAACACCCGTAAAATGTTAGTCTACTATAACAGTGAATAACTACTTGGCATAAAAATAAGTCAATATCATTCACACTGAAAATAAATATACCTATCTAGGGTTGCCAACCTTTCTGCATTTCGGAGGACGTCTTGCATTTTTTGAGGTTCCTTGTCGTGCGTCTCGTCGATATCTCTCACACGACGCGTAACATCGTTAATTTCATTTCACTGAAATTATTGCGAATCTCGCAATGTTGTAATCAACCTTAATTTTAAATAATCCTGTACATAGAACCATATTCTAAAATCTAAAATAAAATGGCTATGTAACAAATTATTTATTAATTTTACTGTACTTAGCAATAACTTCGAATATTTTCAATGATGGCTTTAATAAAATTAATAAGTATTTCAATTACATAGAATAATAGAATATTTTGTAAAATACATTAATTTGTAATTTGGTAGTTTCTTCTTGTCAGTTTGAAGTCTCAGCAAAATGTATAAAGGATTTTTTTGCATTTCTAGGCAACTTTTTATTAAAGATGTGGGGATAACAGTTTAAAAATAAAAGTTTTACATTAATATATAAAAAACAGTGAGTGTTCTATTTACATTTTTTGTGAACTAGTGATGAAAACTACTTTCAGTCACTATTAAAAATTTTCATTCAAAATTCCAAAAATATTGACAGAGCTAAGTAGAGTATCTTTAGAAATCCCTAAGTATTTTTTTATAGGTGTTTTCAGTTGATTTTATTATGTGTAGACTTACGGGAACCTATATTTATCTTTATCATCTTTAGTTAGTCGTAGTTTATCTTTGAGTTTAACCTACGTTTTAGATTTTGGAGATATTTAGAATTTTTATATATAAAAATTTAAGATAAGATATTTTTTTAAATAAAATTTCCCCGAATTTTTTACTGGTGTCCAGCAGTTTTGCCACGTTCCTGAAAATTAAAATTTGAAAATTGGCGACCCTATACTTACCTATCGTTTGATGTGCTGATGGAGCCATATTTTGTATGGCTGGAAGTGTGCGAGGTGCACAATACCTACAAATTTCACAGTTTTTCAAGATACAGTTTAAAATTAAACCTCTTCAATTATTAACTACATTAAACACTACATATTTTTTAATTGGACTATATTTATCTTACATAATTTTTAAATTTCATTTTCTACTGCTTAAAAAAGTAATGAACTTTAAATAGAGATATATTGTTCTTTCTTTGAAAGTTAAATAAGTTGTATTCGTAAAAGAAAATGGATTTTCTTTTTATTTTTGCATAAGGTGTACAATGTGTAAAAATTAATTTCTTGTAGATTGTACGTGTGACATTAATAAATCCCATAATATGTTTGTCTCATAGCACATTTTATTTTTGAATTTTTTTTATTTGTTTATTTTCTAAAATACGATTTGTTTTAATGAATGTAAGAATGCAAGAAACTTAACAGCATTCAATAGCAAACATTTATTTTTATTAAACTTTTAATTAAAATAGTGCAGGTGCAGGTGCAGTTATAAAGTAATAAATACGGGAAACCAGTTTCAAAACTAAGTCAAAATCAAGACAGTATCAAGTGCAGTATCAATGCATTGCAAAAAACTGTTAACCCGTTAAAAATCAAAACAGTTATGAGAATATAGGAAGGACATCTCTAATTTAAATTTATCAATCTTCGCTCTTCGTGTATATTAACAGGGAATGGTGCAATAATTGGTTAAAACAACAAAGATTTTCCTTTTACTTTTTTAATAATGTTAATAAGTTAATTAATTATGTTTTAAAAAATATTTCCACAGATTTTCTTGAACAGAGACACTATACTAATATAGTGATTCAGAAGTAAATAACCAAAATTGACTTTTACTTCGAATGGCTCACCAAAAGTATAGAATAATCCACATATCTCAAAAACTGTTTTAAAAAAATAACAAATGGGTAGCGTTTTTTAAAGCAAATTGATATGCTAGAACATGGTAATTGAACGGTAATACATGATATTTTCTAGAAATTAATAAAGTTGCAGAACATTTGCAAATATTGTTCTATAGCCATTACCTGAATTCGAAAATGTTACTAATTTCAGAGCGTCCTGGAACATTCCGAAAAACATCTACAACTGATATAACAAGTAAAGATGATCAACAAACTTATTCAAAAAGTCAATTTATTCCTGGACCAGGGGGGGTAGGCAAAACCAGTTTAAAAGCTACACCAGGATCAAAAGGAGGACAGCCTTTAGAAGAAAATGAGTTGCCTGTAGGTGACGAAACAATACCATGGAGAAGGAAGGATAAACAACAAACTGATTTGACTAAGGAGTTTCAAAGTACGCAGACACATTTAGACCAAGTAGCAAGTACACAGGCTCAACCGTGGACAAAAGAACAAGTAAAGTTAAAAGAAACTCATCGCGATAGAAAAAATATTATTAAAGAAGGTGTGGACACAAACTCTTCAAAAACTCAAGACCAAATGATTAAATTAATTCATACAGAAGATAAAACACTAGTAAAAATTGACTCAAGGGAATTAGTTGAACAATCAAAAACTGCACAAATGAAGGATTGGCGAAAACCAAAAACACCCGACCTAGGTGTTCAGAAATATGCAGAAACAGACGAGGTTTCCATTTTGACCATAGATGAAAAAGAAAAGGATACTATTAAAAATAAATCCGAAGAAGATTTAAGAACAAAAGATTGGCGCACCGTTAAACACCCTAAAGTTGACGAAAAAACTTTCACAAAAGACTTGAAAATATCTCAGGTTGAAGAAACAAAAAAGCCAGACAGGCAACCAAAAACATTAAATGTACCAGTTGAGACGGTACCTTGGAATCAACAAGAAATTGTCCTTAAGAAAACTCCCAGAGAATCAAAGGAAATAATTAAAGAACAACCAGAAGAAATATCACTTAAGCCTACGACTCACGCTAAAACAATACAGCAAATTGAAGATAAAAATATTATTGAGGTTAAGGAAAAAGAGGACGTTAGTGAAAATATAATTCAGAGAAAGACGTGGCATAAGGATAGGAAACCTGAGGAACAGAAACTTGAGGAAACGTCGACGCAAATTAAAGAAAGTAAATCTGATACCCCAAAACAAAAGATTGTCCTGGTAGAAAAACAGGAAGAGCCCGTCCCATGGAATAAACAAAAAATTAATCTAACACGAACTCACAAAGGAAAGGAGAAAGAAATTGAAGAAACTGAAACTCAATACGTTAAGCATGAAAAGGATGAAACCATAACTGACGTGAAGGAAAAGATAACCCAAATTCAGGATAAGCCTGTAAGAGAGGAAAAGACTGAATTAGAAACAAAGTCTTGGAGAAGAGAGAAAGACCTTCAAGAAGAAAGAAGGAAGGAAGCACCCGAATTATCAATGACGACAGCTGATGAAACGACAGAAGAAACAAAAGATAAATTCAAACCAATTGCACCAAAAAGCCGGATTCATCCACTTGAAAAGCAGGATGAATCAGTTCCATGGAACAAGCAACAAATTTATCTTAAGAAGACACAAAAAGAAAGACAAGAAGATAAAGAGATAGAAACAACTCAACTGAAACCGGTAAAACGTGAAGATAAATTAATTAGAAAAGAAGATGTACCTGAAACCGACGACATAAGAAAAAAGATATCTCAGCCGTTACGACATTTAGAGGATAAGTCAACAATAGATATCAAAGAGACAGAAGTAGAAGACCTTGACCAGCGTTCCAAGAAACCTCCGATAGAAGTTCCAAAGGAGGAAACAAAATTAGAAGTAAAACCATGGAGAAAGGAAAGAAAAGATGAAGCTAGCGCTGTGAAAGAAACACCAGAATTTATAGGTGAGACGCCAAAAGAGATTGAAGAAAAGCAAGTTAAATCACATACACCGAAACCAGCTGCACCACTAGAGCATAAAGAAGACTCTATTCCATGGAATAAACAGAATATTAGTCTTAAAAGGGCCAAAAAAGAGAAAACTGAAACAGTTACAGAAAAAGCGGAAGAAGTTCAGTTAAAACCTGTAAGACCGGAAGATAAAACGACCAAAATAGATGGTTCAATAGAAACAGAAATAACGGAAGTGACTACTAAACCCGTACGACATTTAGAAGATAAATCTATAATCGATATCAATGAAACAGAAACAAAAGAACTAAGGCCAGCACATCCTAGTCAGAAAGCTGAGTTTGTTAAAGAAAAATCTACAACAGAAGATTCAAAACAAGAAATAAAGTTAGAAGCAAAATCTTGGAGACGAGGAAAAGTGTTCTTGGATGACAAAGTTACTATAGAAGAAAAACCAGAATCCATAGAGGACACACCAAAAGAAATTGAGGGCAAGCAAGTGAGGCCATATTCATCAAAACCAATTGAACAAGTTGAACAGAAAGAAGAAACCATTCCGTGGAATAAACAAAAGATATCTCTTAAAAAGACCCAAAAAGAGAAAACTGATTTAATTACAGAAAAAACAGAAGAAGTTGAGTTGAAACCCGTAAGACCAGAAGATAAAACTATCAGAACGCAAGCTGCAGCAGAAAGTGCAATAAAAGATACTAAACCATTAAGACATTTAGAAGATAAATCTATAATTGATATCAAGGAAACAGAAATAAAAGAGATTGAAAGACCCATACAACCTGATCAACCAATTGTTGAACCAAAGTCTGTAACAGAAGATTCGAAACAAGAAACAAAATTAGAAGCAAAACCTTGGAGAAGAGAAAGAGTTCCACATGATGAAAAAGTTGCTACCAAAGAAAAGCCAGAATTTGTAGAGCAGACACCAAAAGAAACTGAAGACAAGCAAGTAAAGCCATTTACGCCAAAACATCAAATTGAGCAAGTTGAACAGGAAGAACCCATTCCGTGGAATAAACAAAAGATTACTCTGAAAAAGGCCCAAAGCGAGAAGACTGAAACCGTTAAACAAAAAGTTGAAGTTCATCTGAAACCTGTAACACCAGAAAGTACATCTGTAAAAACAGAAAGTGTAACAAAAATTGAAGTAAAGGAAGCAGATACTAAACCAATGCGACATTTACAAGATAAATCTATAATCGAAATCAAGGAGACGGAAATTAAAGAGCTCGGAAAACCGGTTCATTCAGACGAAATCCCTCACATTCTTGAAAAGAAATCTATAGAGGAAAGATCAGAACAAGAAACAAAATTGGAAGTAAAACCCTGGACAAGAGGGAGAATTCCTCAGGATGAAAAAGTTCCGAAGGAAGAAAAACCAGAACTTTTAGAGGAGACATTAAAACAAAGCGAAGATGAGAAAATCGAAACGCAAATGCCAAAACATGAAACTCTTCCACTAGAAAAGGAGGAAGAACCTATCCCTTGGAACAAACAAAAAATTACTCTCAAAAAGACCCATAAAGATAAAAAGGAAGAAGTTAAAGAGAGCGTAGAGGAGGTGGTTCTAAAACCAACACGGCCAGAAGATAAAGTTATTAAATCGGAAGATACAAAGCAAACTCAATCATTAGAGGTGGATACTCTACCTCTAAAACTTACACCGGCTAAAACTATACCAGAACAAAAGATTACTGATAATGAATCTGTAATAGAAGATACAATGAAGCAAGAAAGAATTGAGACGAAATCCTGGAGAAAAAGCAAACAAAGAGAAGAAAAACCTGATGTCGAAAAACCTGAATTAACCACTGCTGTAACAGAAGAAAAAGAACAGAAGAAACTTGAAGCGGACTTAACAGAACAGAAAACTTCCCCACTGGAAGAAGTAACGGACACAGTTCCATGGAACAAACAACAAATCGCTCTAAAACGAACACAAAAGGAAAAGAAAGAGATTAAGGAAAAAGTGGAAGAAATTCATTTGAAGCCAACAAAGCAGGAAAAAATAACGAAAACAGAAGATACTAATATGACTGAAATTCATCCTAAAAAATTAGAAGACCTAAAAGGCGAAATTGATTTCCAAAAAACGGACATACCAGATCGTAAAGAACAGAAAACTATTGAAGTAAAATCACAAATACCGGAGCAGTTGACCGAAGATAAATTTACTACAGATACAAAACAGGAAAAATTAGAAACAAAATCATGGAGACGAGGTAAAGAACCCAAGGTAGAAAAACCTAAGGAGAAAACTGACGTTTCAGAGGCTATATTGATTGAAGACAACCTACTAGATGATAAAATGAAAGACACATTAGAAACTAAACCCTGGAGAAGACAGAAATATCCCAAGGATGAGACACCGATAGAAGAAAGACCTGAAATGATAGGGACAGCACCGCTTGAAAGAACAGATCTGGAAGAAATTAATGTTGAATATCAGAAAGATAAGACAGCTCCACATGGAAAAGATGAGACAATTCCGTGGAATAAACAACAAATACTTCTTAAAAAAGCAAAGACTAAAAAGGATGATACTAAAGAGAAAGTGGAAGAAGTTAAGCTTAAACCTTTAAAACCAGAGGTTGAGGCAATCAAAACACAAGAAATAACAGGAATTGAAAAAATAGAACAAGATGCCCAACCTTTGGCGACTACAAAAGACATGGTGGATGATACAAAACAACTAGAGCGACAACAACATAAACCAAAAGAAGAAGATATCCCTGCTATAGAAGAAAGAAAACCAGAAACCAAATCCTGGAGAAGAGGTAAACAACCTAAGGCAGAAGAACCCGTAAAGGAAATATCTGACGTAACCAAGGAATTAAAACCAGCAGAGTCAGATAATGTGCCAACTTTAAAAGAACCGCTAAAGGAACACGAACAAATTGTTGAAGAGCCAGATATTAAAGAATGGCGAAAATCAAAGGAACCAGAATTGAAGCCATCTAATGCAGAAGAAATTAAACCTTCTGAGAAAGTCAGTCCTTGGACAGAAGAAACGATGACGCTAAAAAGAATTCCTAAAGTTAAACCAACATTAGAGAAGGAACAAATGGAAACTGTTACACTTAAGCCTCTAAAGAAAAAAGAACATATTTTGGAAATTGCTTCTGACACTTCTTCCGAAGAAGAAAAAGAAATAACTGTTGATAAATCAAAGAAAAAGCTTAGAAAGAAAAAGAAACCTATCATTCGTGAAGAAGAACAGCCAGAAATTGAAAAACCTGATGACATAAACGTGATTGAAGAAATTGCAAGCAAATTAAGTGAAATACCGGATGCGGTTATAGTCGAAACAGTAACGGAAGTTGAGGACACAGTTGTTCTGAAGATTGCCGAAGAAGACAAGAAAAAACCAAAATCTATTAAAGAAGTAGAGGAAGTTGACATGAAACCAGAATCTGTTAAATTAAAGCCAGTTCCAAAAGCGAAACAGTTTGAAGAACCAGAGGTTACTGAAAAAGTAACTTTAAGAGCTATACCTCAAAAAGATGTAATTGAAGTTAAGGAAACTAAAGACAAGAAGCCAAAAAGAAACAAATCAAAACCCGAAGAATTGCATGAAATCGAAGATGTTGAAAAATACATACCTGAGGTGTCTGAAAAATTAGAAATTGAGAAAACATCTAAAGAGAAAGAGGATAAGCCAACTGTTCCATGGAGGCGAGAAACTAAGCCAAAAGAAGAAAAGATTTTAGACGAAAAAGCTCCTCTTAAAATTGGAAAAGGAAAATTACCAGAGGAAAAAGATACTCAAGAAGAAGTTAAACTTAAACCAGTTAAAAGAGACAAAAAACCTAGCCAAGATATACCGGAACTATCACAACCCATTAAATTGCCTGAAAACGATTCTGAAATAAAAGAACACCAAACACTCAAAATTAAACCATCTAGTGACAATGAAGAAGATATTATACAAGTTGAAAAAGTCGACAAAATTATTATACCGGAAGAAAAACTCCAGGCGGAAGAGCCTATTCCAGACGATAGCGTACCTTGGCGGCGAGTACCCAAGAAGAAAGAAGACAACTTACCCGAACTTAAAGAGTGGCCGAAAGGTAAGAGGAAACCTGCTCCTGAACAAGAAAAAGAACAAATCAAACTTAAGCCTATATCTAAAGAGAAACAAGATGTGCCTGAGTATAAAGTAGAAATAATAGATAAAAGACTTGATTTTGCAGCTGAAATACCAGCTGGGGATCATGAAGATAATATTGACATAACAGTAGTAAAACCATCTGAAAAACCAATTGTCGAAGAAACTAAACACAAACGTAAAAAAGATAAACCGACAGAAAAACCACAAATACCTGAAACTAAGGATTGGAAACGAGGTATTCCTAAAGAAGAAAAACCACTAGAGGGGGAAGATAAACCAGAATTAATACCCACCAAAATTGAAGATTTGATGGAAGAAACTCCTGAAATTGAAATTGAAAAATCCGAGACAAAAATTAAACTTATTGAAAAAAAGAAGAAACTGGAAACAAAAACGAAAACTGAAAAGCCAATCGAAGATGAAGAAGTACAATTCCAAAAAGAATTGGATGTACAAATTTCTTCTAAAAAAGTTAAGCCTGAGCAAAGAAAAGTTGTATCATTTGATGATAATCAACCCATTCCGGAATTAGAAATAATTTCTCAGAAAAGAACAACGGAAATTTTAGACAAAGTGCCAGACGAAAATCTCACAGAAGATGTGGATGTTCAGGAAAAAACGATAGTGCAAAAATCTGTTGTACATAAAACCATTGGTAAAAGAGCAAAGGCAAAAACTATTGCTCCAAAATTCATAAAGAGAGTTGAGCCTGTAGTTGCAGAAAAAGGAAAACCAGCACTTCTTACGTGTACTGTAGAAGGTACACCGTTCCCCGATATTATTTGGTATAAAAATGAAGCAGTATTTCATGCCAATGAACGTGTTTTCGTTAATATCGTTGAAAATACAGTCACTCTGGAATTCTCCAAAGTCGAACCGCAAGATGTCGCAGTTTATTCATGTAAAGCAACAAATCCAGCTGGTGTAGCTACATCGACAGCAAATCTTGTTATTTTAGGTATCTATCCATTGACTGCTTTCTTCTGTTTGTTTGTGATCTTTTATATTATTTTGCATATTGAATACTTTATTGCAAACAGGCCAAAAATTATCATAACTGCTTTGGAATTTACTTTTTTATTATACACTTGTAAATTACATGCTTTATAAATAAAAACTAATTTCTGCGATGTTTTAAGTGATCGCTTAAGCTGATTTATTAACATCAATTCTTTCAGCAGTTTGTACCGCCAAAATGTTAAAAGTTTTATTCTACAATAAAATATATTTTTCAGAAAAAGAAGAACCTGGTCTTGCCCCACATTTTACTCAACCTTTAAAACCTCAAATTATAGAAGAAACTTCAAACGCTCTCTTGAAATGCATAGTTACTGGTCAACCTATTCCACAAGTTAAGTGGTTTAAGGCAGAAGAGGAAATTGTACCTGGTCCCACGAAAATATTGAGTTACAGCCCTGAGAGTGGTATAGCTACACTTGAGATATTGGAACCAACCGCGATAGATGAAACAATTTATAGAGTGAAAGCGACCAACAAATTTGGTCAGGCTGAATGTAGAGCAAATCTTGTTATATCAAAATCTGTAACTGTTACTCAGCCATTAGTAATGTATGCTCCTAAAATTTTAAAACCTCTTAAATCAGTGACTGCCAAAGTAAACGAAGACATTGTACTTGAAGCTGACTTTGAAGCAACGCCAAAGCCAATAGTAACATGGCTTAAGAATGGTCATGAAATTAAACCTAGTAATGATTATGAAATAAAAATGGAAGAAAATAAAACCATATTAAGAATTAAGAAAAAAGTCAGTAAAAAACAAAAAGAAGGAAAGTATGAAGTTCGCGTAGTTAACCCTAAAGGAGAAGCCCGTTCATCAAGTACTATCGTCATAACTGATGAAATCAGTGAAGCTCAACCCCCACATTTCATTGAACCAATAAAACCACAAGTTGCATCGGCTGGGGAAGTTATTATTTTGGAATCTGTAGTAGAAGCATTTCCAAGTGCCACTTTTCAGTGGTTTCATGAATCAACTCCAATTACTTCGTCTCCTGAACACAGAATTGTTACTGAAGATAATAAATCCACGTTATTAATTACTGAATTTAAACCAGAATTTGCTGGACTAATTACTTGCAGAGCAGAAAACGCGATAGGTTCAGTTACCTGTACAGCATCGTTAAATATTATTGATGAGACTGAATGGGAAGAGACAAAAGAACTGGAATATCCCAGATTTATTAAACGAACTTCTCCTATTCGTGTTATGGATGGAGAAAAGGTCACATTTAGTTGTGTTGTAACTGGAAAACCAGTGCCAAAAGTTGAATGGTATCAGAATGATTCCCTTGTCAAGGAAGCCAAAGACGTTATCATTTCTCAGGATACCAAAGGCGTGTGCACCTTAACTATTTCTGAAGTATTTCCTGAAAATGCTGGTGAATATACATGCAGAGCCGTAAATAAAATTGGAGAAGCTGTTTGCAAATCTCCTCTTATTGTAGAAGCCTATGAATATGTACCTGATTCTGAGTTAGGTCACTTGACTGGTTCTGAGGAAGACCTTTTAGCTGAAAAGGTAAATTGTGATATATCGTTTCGTACCACGACCTTTTTATATAATTACTTCTATTTAATTGTATCGGTAAAAGAAAAATTGTAAAGATAAATTCAGACTGCATGCGATAGTTTCTTAGATTAACAACTAATTTGTTAACAAAAACTGTTAAATCTTTCGTGATGTCACATATCCCGGAAGAGCCTTAAAAAAGTGAATAAAATTTGAAGAATTAAAATTGAAGAATTAAAAAATGTTGAATATAATTTGAATTTCTATTTTTTCAAAAATGAACCTAACTCTCTTAGTTTTTAAATGTTGAAATCTATTTTATTACATAAGTATATTTTATTGCAGACCGTGAGTGAGACTGACTTCCAATCTGATAATGAGATAGAATGCGCACCAAAAATAATAAAGAAACTTCCACAAGTTGTATCCACAAAACATGGAGATGTCACACGGTGAGTTATTTATTTGCAGTAATTTTGTTATTATTTACAAGAGGGACTGCGATTATAACGGAGTTATACGTTAATTCTATATTTTACTATTATATTATAGGTTCATATAATTTAACCTGTAAGTTATGAATATAATTCATTTATATCTTGCTGTGCTCAAAATATTCCTAAATAAGATATACAGAGAGTTCCAGAACGATTGTCCGTGCCGCTTCATAATGATTTTTTATGTGCCGCCTTTCTATTTTTAGTATCTGCACTAGAATAATGAGCGCAGGCAAGGGAGTTTACTTGTTTGATTTGATTTGTTCCATGCCATGGTACGTCAGTAAACAGAGGTTATGTTAAAAATAAAATAAAGACAATTTATTAAAAATAATATAGTTATTATTTTCTATTATTCTATTCCTATGTATCACCAGTACAACCTATTCAAATTGTGAATTGTGGAGCGTTAAAAAACATTAATCTATGGTTCTTATATTAATTTCAACATTAATTTCAATATTAAGAAATATAAAATTACCAACCTGATTTAGGGCTCTCTGAAACTGTATAGTATTGAAAAATACTCTTTTAAACGCGAATGATACTTCAGTAAAACAATTTAAACACGAAAAATGCTAAACGCCACTGAGTCAAACGTCAAATGCTGTCAAATATGGAAATTTTCAAATTGACAGTTAAAAAGAAAGTAATTTTAGCAAATGGAAATAAATTTTTATTATATTCAGGATAGGCTGCGTTCCCGCACCGGACAATAATTCTGGAACTCTCTGTATAAACACTTACAATATTTTTGAAGAAAAGTATGAACGGATCCCTTGATTATTCTCTGTAAGAGAAGATTAAATAAGGAACTCAATTAAGTTTAGGTACATATATTTCGAAAAGTACACGGAAAATACTAAATAGAAAAAAATAATGAAAATGTTCCACTATACAGTAAACAGTTTTCATAATGACATGCTCTGTGAATCCATTTTCCTCTCTGAAACTACCTATTTGTGGGTAGTTTCTCTGAAAATTTACATTGTCTCTTAATTTTTTAGAACTTTGCTTCTATCCTGACGTATGTCCAAATACCTAAATAGATTATGTTTTAGCATTAATATGTTTTGACAAGTGTTGACTTTATGCACAGTAACTTCGAGTTACATGTTATAGATTCCGTGAAAATTAATTTGTTTTATCAAAATTTCAATTCGACTCCTACAACGAAAATCATTCTCGCATATATTTGCATAGTAAAAAGGAATAAATAGTATTTGATATTATTCCCATCCTAGATTTACAAGATAGCGGTACAACTTGTTTTATTTCCACATAATCACAGAAACACCAACCAACCTTAATTATCTGTCAACTTATATATAAAGTAGTAAAGTAGACATCTTTGAACACATTTTTTGAGATAATTGTTTTTAATATCCAGTCTGGAAGTACAAGCACTTGGTAAGCCGAAACCTGAAGGTAAATGGCTTAAACATGGAACTGAAATAATTCCATCAAATGAATTTGTTATCGAAAATTTGGATGACGGCACTTCCATTTTAACAATAACCGAAGCATATCCAGATGACTCTGGAGAAATAGTATTTGAAGCACATAATCCACTAGGTGTAGCTGTTACCAGTACCGAACTATTGATAGAAACTACGGAAGGTAATATTATTTTATATCATCAATCTTAGAGTGTACAATAGTGAAAGTTTAAACTTCTATCTCTTGTTTTTTCAGGTTCCCAAATTGTACTTGCCCTACCATCATCCCATTTTTCCATAAATACCACACTTTTTAACCACATTTCTTTTAACTTATTTATGCCCATACTATAACATCTACATTTTTATTATTATTTTTAACGCTTTATTAATGCCTTTGTTATATTTCTTAGGTATCTTAGGTACTAAGGAATACAGGAAACCAGAATGGGTAACACATATGGAAGAACTGTCAGCAGCACTAAAAGGTAAATCAAACGTGGAGTGTTTTTTGCAGCATGCATGTTCCAATGTCGTATCTACTGACAGCTTAGAATGTATAATTGCAGCAAAAGGATATAAAAAGGAAGGTAAGCTAGCTACTGTGTGTCAGGAATTTTCTCCATCACAACAGGAATCATTTTACTTAAATGAAAATGTTACTTTCACAACTTCTCAAGCTTCGTCTCACACATCCGTCTGTAGCGAGCCAGTGTATAGCAAGTCTAAAGTTAAAAATGATTTCGTTAATTCAGCAATGGCTGAATATTTGAACTCTCATAGACATTCCTTGAGTTCTGTATTGGAATTAATAGACTCCACGACCCCTTTTGAACATGAGGAGAGTCATTATAAAAGTTTTGATATTTTGAAAACGGACTTCGACTTACAAGAACCAACAACAAATGTAGAAGATGCAGAAGTATGCGAGTTTGTGACAACTATTACCCCCGAGCCGTTTTATATATTATCACCTATAGAAGAAAAAAGTGAACCATCAACAAGAAGTAGCAGTTTAAAAGGTAGTAATGGTTCTGGGAAACGCAAGAGCAGATGCGAGTTATTAACAAAATATTCTAGTTCCTGTAATGCAATTCCTTCCTATACCATGGGAGCCGAATATATGCCTGAAAAATTCCAAACGTTTCCCAGAGTAAAAAATGAAAATATGTCTAAAAGCAATAGAATATATGAAAACTATTATAACAAAAGTACCATGTACCCTTTAGAACCAAGGGAATTAGATCCAAGTGCCTTTTTTCAATTGCACACTGCTGATAGTCAGGAAGAATTACAAGAATTCTTACTACTTGAGAGCGAATGTATGGGTGATAGTAACAGGGGTCGTGGATTAGCCTCTGCATTTGATGATTCTGCATATCCGTTTTCTCCTTCAACCAAAGGTAAACTAACTGGCAATTTGTTTTTCGCTTACTAATTTTGTGTGATTTTATGCATTTTGTACAGACCAATAAAACCTCCTACCAGCATGGCCAGGCAATAAATCTTTAAACAGGTAATACAAATACGTTTTCGTTTCATCACCACATCATTTAAGAACCTTTTGTGACCTTTTCAGAATATTTATCAAATTTGCAGTTATTGCATTATGTGCATCTTGATTCACCTTTCATTTTAACTTTTCATTTTCATATACCGTAAAACTTTATCACGCAAAACTTTTATTTTATTTATTTTTTTTTTTTTGTAGCTGCTCAAAGTGTTCCCACATTTGTGCAAGAGATTACCGATGTTCGTACAACTGAAGCTGAAACTATTAAATTTGAGTGCCTATTTTCTGGAACACCTACACCAGGTAAACAAAAATTATAATAAAATCGATATTTCATTATCAGTATCATAGTATAAATTAAGAACACTATTAATTGAATTAAAACTTAAAGAGTTATTAGAACTTTCTTTTCATTATTTAACTATACTATACTTCCTTACTTGCCACCAAACAAGCTATTTATCGACTAACATTTTTGAGACGCTTGTTATTTTTATCTAAAATTGCATCAGAGTAATAGAAAGATACTAAAAAGTAAGCACAAAATCGTGACTATAATAAGCAATCTTTTTTTTTAGATATCATATGGCATCACAATGACAAAATTATTCGAAACACTAAAAGAGTCAAAGTCCGAATTGAAGACAACAAAACGAGTGTAACAATTTCTGAAGTGAACATTGAAGATGTTGGAACCTATGTTTGTAAAGCTGTTAGTGATATAGGTGTGGCAGTTACGAAAGGAAAACTATATGTTCAAGAAATACCTGAATATAAGAAAACTGAAATTCTATTAAAGAAAGCTGAACAAGAAGAAGAACGAATTAAAAAAGAGAAAATCAAAATTGAGAAAAAGAGAATAGAACGCAAGAAACAGAGAAGCTCTATTACAACCGAAGAAGAGATTAAACCTTTAGATGTTACAGAAGTGCAAGCTATAGAAACAACTGCGAACATTATAGAAAGTTCAGCAGACAAAGTAAAAGCTAAACCAAAATTAGATATTCAAGAACCAGTGAGGACAGAAGCAGTTGCTAGCTGCAAAAAAATCGACGAAGTTCCAGAGGAAAAGCCTGAAGAAAAGGCGAAGGAAGTACTATCGCCTATGGAGCCTACCTACTCTGAACAAATCCTACCAGAAGAAATTCTTAAAGATATTGAAAAAATTATTCCACAAACTCGTAAAGCAGAACTCAACATAGAAAGTGTCGTGTCACAATTTGCTGACATTACTGAAGTAAAGTTAGAGCAAATCATTGAACGTTGTGAGAAAATAATCCGGAAAGGTGAATTAAAGATGGCCACCGAGGTAACACAAATTTTGGAATTAGTTAATGCAAAAGAATTTGGTCCTGGTCAAAGTCCACTTCGTGAAATTGCGGAAATAGGGTACCTCATTAGAAATGGAATAACAGTAAAAGAAGTGACAGTGCTTTATGATGAAAACAAATTCCCTTCTTTAAAATCTCCAGAAGCGCAATCAGCTTTAGTGAATGTGGTGGAAAGAAAGGGACATGGTGCACTTATATCTGAAGTTCTTACAGAAGAAACTACCATAGATGAAAGACAGCTTGCAGCTACTGTTGGTTTCAGAGCGTTTATGAAAATGGTTGAGGCTAATTATGTCACAATTGAAGAAGTTATCACCCACTTTACTCCAGAAGATTTTATTCAGCGAGCTTGGGAAACAACAGAAATATCTGAGGTACGATTTAGATGGTAGTGTATACAAATCGATAAAAAGTTTATTTTGTAAGATATTTTCATTTCAAATGCTTTTGGCTGGTTTATTTTTCTTGTAGGCCGTTTAATACCCGGTTTAACTAGAAATTATTTTTGGTTTAGAAACGATCTTACTATATTGCAAGTATGTAAGTATACAGGGTGATTCACGATGGATGGAGTATTAGAAGTATATGAAGAACGGGTCAACCAATCGTTTTGAAAATTTGGTTATCAAGGTGACCAGACATGCTCTATTGGTCTAAAATATTTTCGAGAGTGCAGTGTTGCCAGTTGTACGTAAAACTGGTAACGTCTTCGTTAATTTAAATGGAAAACCCTGTATATTTTTTCATTTTTGGATTTTACATGAATTTCTGAATAACTTTTGTTAATATTTCCCTATACGTATATCAAGTCGTTTTTAAGATTATTAATTAATTTTCAAATTTATTGAGCAAAATCCGTCTTTAAATATATCTTGTTGCCTCTCTACCATAAAATAATCACAAGTTGAACTTTGGCGTACAGTTAGACATAAACTGAGGGTGCCTCATGCTTTAGTCAAATATTTGTAGTAATATACAGGGTGGACCAAAAATAACTTTTTTTAACTGACTTATTAAAGTGATTAAAAGTCAATTTTCTTAAATATAATGCCCTGTATATTATTGCCGATCCAGAAAGCTGACATATTCCGCTATCTATCTATGTATACTGTACCTGTACCCAACTGGCAGCGTTTCCGATTTATAAGCTTTTATTTATAAATTTGTCCCAGAATACATATTTATTCTCTTTATTCTCTTATAGCTGGTAGGCCATGAACATGTTTGCCTTCGCAGAAATGTCATTTATTCACAGTAAGTTGTTGAAACTTATTATTGTTGAGCTTATTTTTGAGTTTTCCATAGTAATTGTGAGTTGATAACCTAATGGCAGAGAACAATAATTACACAAATACAATTATAATGGATTTATTTATTCTGCATGGTCAGTGTGATAAGAATATCAGCAGAACTTGAAGAACATTTAATGTGAAATACCAGAATTTACCACAAATGAATAACAGAAAATTTATACGAATCCGGAGTAACTTTATAAATTTTGGTTCATCTTTGAAAGCACCAAGAAATTTGCCCAACCCTGTGACATCTGATGAAGTAAATGAAATTAATGTTTTAGCATATTTCCATGGTAATCCCCAATATTCTATACGCAGTGCTGTACACGATTTGGGCTTATCATATTCGTCGGTTCAAACAATATTGGCAAGCCATAAGATGCACGACTATAAATTCACAAGAGTTCAAGCTCTTAAGCCTCAAGATAGTGCCCAGAGAATAGAATTTTGTGAAATATTATTAGTACAAACCCAGGAATACCCTCACTTTTTAAAAAAAGTCATTTGGACTGACGAATCTAAATTTACACGAGAAGGTATCTGTAATCGACGGAATAATCATTTTTGGGCTAGTGAAAACCCTCGTGTTATCAGAGATACTGGACTTCAGGAAAAATTTAGCTTCAATGTTTTTTGCATGTTAATGGACAATAAAATAAGATACGTAATATACGACGAAACGTTGACTTCTAGGAAATACTTGGAAATAATAAGGACAATTGTCGAAAATTTTACTGATAATCTATCACTTGAACAATATAGGAGTTGCTGGTATCAACTTGATGGAGCTCCAGCACATTGTACATTAGAAATCAGTTTAGCGTTAGATCAGACGTTCGGGGCCGTGGAACTGGCCTCCCAAATCACCAGATATTACTCCGTTAGATTTTTATCTATGAGGTACTCTTAAACAGCAAATTTATAAAATCCCAGTAAATACAAGACATGAATTAGAACTTCGATTAATACAAGCATTTCAAACCTTAGATCCTGATGAAATTAGAACTGCTACAATTGATGCTGTCCATTCTCGGATAATCAAATGTCTGAATGTCCATAATCAACATTTTAAACATTTATTAAAATAAAATTTAGTTAAACTTCTCTATTTTGTAATTACTTTTTGTTTGTTCAATTTTGCAACTGCTTCTGGCGGGTTTTATCACACTCTTGTTCGATTTTTAAAGAATGCTATGCTTAATTTTAAGATAAATTAATGTTTATAGTATTACTCCGGATCCGTATAAATTTTCTGTTATTCATTTGTGGTAATTTCGGGTATTTCTCATTAAATGTTCTACAAGTTCTGCTGATATTCTTATCACTCGGTCCATGCATAATAAATAAATCCATTAAAATTGTATTTGTGTAATTTTGTTCTCTGCCATTAGGTTATCAACTCACAATTACTATGGAAAACTCAAAAATAAGGAAGCAGTGTCAACAAATTACTGTGAATAAATTACATTTCAGCGAAGACAAAAATGTTCATGGCCTATCAGCTATAAGAGAACAAAGAGAATAAATATGTCCTCTCGGGCAAATTTATGAATAAAAGCTTATAAATCGAAAAAGCTGCTAGTTGGGTATTGGTACAATATACATAGATGAATAGCGGAATATGTCAGCTTTCTGTATCGGCAATAATATACAGGGCACTCTAGTTAAGAAAATTGACTTTTGATCACTTTAATAAGTCACTTAAAAAAAGTTATTTTTGGTCCACCCTGTATATTACTACAAATATTTGACTAAAGCATGAGACACCATCAGTTTATGTCTAGCTGTACCCCAAAGTTCAATTTGTGATTATTTTGTGGTAGACAGGCAACATGATTTATTTAAAGACGGATTTTGCTCAATAAATTTGAAAATTAATTAATATCTCGAAAACGGCTTGATATAGGTATAGGGAAATATTAACAAAAGTTACTCAGAAATTCATGTAGAATCCAAAAATGAAAAAATATACAGGGTATTACATTTAAATTAACGAAGACGTTGCCAGTTGTACGAACAACTGGCAACATCGCACTCTCGAAAATATTTTAGACCGATAGAGCATGTCTGGTCACCTTGGTAACCAAATTTTCAAAACGATAGGTTGACCCGTTCTTCATATACTTCTAATACTCCATCCACCGTGAATCACCCCGTATATACACTTTCTTCCAGACTAAGTTGAGTAAGGTGATTTATAAATGAGTATGGATGACACCCATCACCGATGCAATGAATGGAATGAACTTATTTTTGTTTCCATGTTCTTTCAACTTCTATTGCTAATTGTTGTTATTTTTCTTTCTTTTCTGTATATTTTTTAGTTATGTTTTGGTCAGATGGTATTGTCACATCTATAAGCTAATTCGCCCTTTTTATTTTATCTTGAAATGTTCTGAATCTGGTCTATTATGGGCTACCGTTTTATCAGTTTGTATGGTTAAGTCCCAGTATAATTTATAATATTTGCTTTATATTGCAGTTAGTGGTGAATACTGGTGGTACGCTTAAGGCTCCGATTACAGATTACAGATTATATCACAGGACTATTGTCTGGTGAATAGTTTTTGCGACTGCATTATGTCTATTGGTATAAATTCTACTATGATCCTACTACTACACCTATAAACTAAACTACTACTTTAGTAACAAACCTGCCAGTAGATTACAAGCCCATGTTATGTGTTCTATTGTTTCAGGAAATTGGTGGCATTTGCTGAACCTACCGCTCTTAATTGAAGTAGCCTTTAAACCGTATTTTTATAGTTATTTACCGCTATAACTTGGTCGTGTATTGCTAGTATAAATCCCTCTGTTTCTGGGTATTATTGGTCTGTTTGTAAGAACTTATATGAATGGTCTTTGTTTATATTATATTCCTGATTTGCGCTGTTACAATATACTGTGGCGTGCAGCCACATTACACTGCCGTGTAATACTTTAGCCGACCATACATTTTGTCAATACCATACAAGAGCATTATTTTGTAAACATTCTGTTTCTTACATTGATAGATTTAAAAGTGTGAAACTATTATTAATTTTTACTATTGCTTAATGTACTTAATACATGATCTTTGTTTTAGAAGTATGTTTTTAATGAATTTATCTGTGGAGTGTAACTATCGTATGTCTATCACTCCTTTCCGCCTTCTTTTCTACTTATATTCGCACTTTCGCAAATCCATCATTTCTCAAAAAGAGTAAAATTTCTATCACAAAACAGTAAAAGCCGTTCGTAAATTCACCGATTGCTTTGTGATGAGCTATCAATCTTGTTCGTAAATTTAGCACAAAATTGTACGATGTCCCATCAGAAAAACATCATTTCCATCATTAAATAGATATGACGGATTTAAAATTTTGTGATGGAAAAAAGAGGGAGAATTGTCGTGTCATAAATTTTGAGATTAGTATGTTGTTTTTTGTTTGGTTCAAGGAAACCAATTTGGATAAAAGCATAAAAGTAAGCACAAAGTACCTAGTAGATTTGTTAGTCGCAATGGAGGGTGAACAATTTCCAGTATTTTAGTTAGGGAGACAAAATACACAGTAGTTTTTACTCAACAAGAGATTCATGAAATGGACGTATGCGCGTGTCTCCATATATCATTAAACCTAACTTCTGTTCGTAAGTTAATCCTAACTGTCAATTGTTCTGATGGAATCCATGCCCAGCATTAATTCATCACATCCATCAGTTACGTCATCCATCACAAAACTGAGCTGAATTTACGAAAAGACGCTATTTATTCTCTCCTTACATTAATTTGGCTGTAGCATTCTATTCTGTGTTAATTACATTCTTGTTAGTATATTTGTTTTCTATATCCGTTGCTGTGATGGTGTGATACACACCAAATAAGTATATTAATATGGGAACCGCAAATGCATTAATTTCAAGAGGCTTCTAGAGTGAAGTTTTGATTGAAGCAGTAATTTCTGTCGCTCCTTCTATAATTGCTGCAGGTATGTCTCGCTTAATTTTTGAATGGTCTATTCTTTGATATTGATGAAATCTTTTGCAAAAGGTATTTATATTATTCATGTTTTCATTTGTTGTAATTTTTCCTTATTCAGAGTATTATCTGATAGTTCTTTTCTCCAGTTTCCACGTAGCATTATTTTGTTATATTTTATATTTATCAATCTCAAACTATTTATTTATATCTTTGGATACTATTTTAGTTATTTTAATCCACATATCGTCCATGTACATTAGATTGTTTATTGTATGCAATTTTTTGCCTTCTGTTTTAATTTTATATCCATATGACGTGCTATTCAAGGTGTTGGATAAAGGAGTAAGACACACATAAAACCAAAAGGAACTGACCACTTTGCTATATTCCCCTTATATATAATCAGTGTTAGTTTTTAGTTGTACTAGCCTGAATTAGACGATAATGTATTGACCAACAGAGAATCCATAAATTAACACGAGATGACGATCCATAGATCGAGATAATATTACTTAATAATTGTTTTGAAAACAATATTGATCTCATTTAGATGTTCCAATAAATATATAGAAAACACTCTATATACTAGTATTTCTGCTTATTAGGCTTTTTCAATAGAGTAAATGTCTATTACTGTTAGTAGACATTTACTCTATTGAAACAGGCCTAATAAGCCGAAATACTATTATACCTATAGAGTGTTTCTATATATTTCTTGGAACATCTAAATGAGATCAATATTGTTTTCAAAACAATTATTAAGTAATATTATCTCGATCTATGGATCGTCATCTCGTGTTAATTTATGGATTCTCTGTTGGTCAATACATTATCGTCTAATTCAGGCTAGTACAACTAAAAACTAACACTGATTATATATAAGGGGAATATAGCAAAGTGGTCAGTTCCTTTTGGTTTTATGTGTGTCTTACTCCTTTATCCAACACCTTGAATAGCACGTCATATGGATATAAAATTAAAACAGAAGGCAAAAAATTGCATACAATAAACAATCTAATGTACATGGACGATAGACGAGATGTGGATTAAAATAACTAAAATAGTATCCAAAGATATAAATAAATAGTTTGAGATTGATAAATATAAAATATAACAAAATAATGCTACGTGGAAACTGGAGAAAAGAACTATCAGATAATACTCTGAATAAGGAAAAATTACAACAAATGAAAACATGAATAATATAAATACCTTTTGCAAAAGATTTCATCAATATCAAAGAATAGACCATTCAAAAATTAAGCGAGACATACCTGCAGCAATTATAGAAGGAGCGACAGAAATTACTGCTTCAATCAAAACTTCACTCTAGAAGCCTCTTGAAATTAATGCATTTGCGGTTCCCATATTAATATACTTATTTGGTGTGTATCACACCATCACAGCAACGGATATAGAAAACAAATATACTAACAAGAATGTAATTAACACAGAATAGAATGCTACAGCCAAATTAATGTAAGGAGAGAATAAATGATTAATTATGAGAAATTATGAGAAATGAGAATTATGAAACATCGTGAAAATAATTGTTTTGAAAAAAACATTGATCTCATTTAGATGTTCCAATAAATATATAGAAAACACTCTATATACTAGTATTTCTGCTTATTAGGCTTTTTCAATAGAGTAAATGTCTATTACTGTTAGTAGACATTTACTCTATTGAAACAGGCCTAATAAGCCGAAATACTATTATACCTATAGAGTGTTTCTATATATTTCTTGGAACATCTAAATGAGATCAATGTTTTTTTCAAAACAATTATTTTCACGATGTTTCATAAAGAACCATCCGCTTCGAGTATCCACTTTATTAATATTACTTAAATTTAAAATCAAGGTACTTCCATTTCACATTACGTTTTAGGTTAGGTGCATTCGAGGCTAAAAATCATCCGTCGATTGGGTTTAAAATATATATTTATAAACAATAAAACCAACCAATCGACATTGTAATATTATTTGGTAACTGACACCGATCTGTCGATATTAGCATCCTGTCAAATAATGACATACCTACATGTCCTAAATTCTTGATCAATATATTGTGCAACATACCATGTGTCCCAAATTCGAAGCTCACGGTTGGGATCTCGGAAATTGTAAGAGATAGAAAGTCGGTTAAATAGAGAATATTTTAAACATTTTTATGTTGGTCCTGAATCTATTTCGAAATTATGGCCAACTGTGCCTGTTTGTGAAAAAAAAAAATATTTGGTAAGTAATTTATTTTTGTCGGCTGTAGCGGAGCAATAATTGATCTGACATGTTCTAGGTTTGTACATTATTAAGACACAATTTAAAAGGGAATATTTTGCCGAATAATCGATTACGCTGTGTTCACTTGATTTCAAGATACTCTTGTCAACTTTTGTTTTTCTTATGGCAATCATGTTGGATTTTCAGTTTTTATAATTTACCTGAAAAACAGCTTCTAACAATGTATAATTATGCTACGAAATAATAATTTTTAAGGCGGTAATTTAAGAATACCTTTTTAAAAAACAAAAGTTGACAAAAGTATGCCGAAATCAAGCTCAAGGTGAACGTAGCATAATCGATTATTCGGCAAAATATTTCTTTATAAATTGTGTGTTAATAATGTCCAAACCTAGAACCTGTCAGATGAATTATTGCTCCGCTACAGCCACAAAAGTAAATTACTAAATTTTCTTTTTTTGAGATATCTCACAAACAGGCGCAGTTAGTCCTAATTTCGAAACAAATTCAGGCTCAGCATAAAAATGTCTAAAATATTCCCCACATAACCGACTTTCTATCTCTTATAGTTTCCGAGATCCCAATGTTGAACATCGAATTTAGGACACATGATATATTGTTACTTTCTCACTATCGGCTTATTTTATTATAAAAAAAATACAGGTGTACTCTAAACTCTCAACATTTCATTCGACACAAGAGTATCATTAGCAACAAATATTTTATAAGTAATAGAGCCTATAAGTATATAAGAATTATCTAATTAGAAAATTTCTTCTAGGATACAACCAAAGGGATATCGGAGACAATAACAATAAGTAAACAAGTGGAAGTTTTAAAGGGTGAGTTTTCCGTGTTGTAGCAGCATGAACTGTTTCGTTAATATTTAAGATTATTGCCGGTCAGTGTTTACTACAATTATTAGACAATACGTGTGACACTTATTTTTTATTTTGTTATTAAATACTTTGTTCTAAGATTGTGTTTTTATGTACATACACAGATTCCGGAAAACATATTAAGAAAGAAATCGAAAGTATAGGAGATTTAGAGGGTAAGCTTATAATGCGTTGATGCTGAATTTAGTGAAATAAAATGCGCTTAAGAATAACTTAATATGTTTTGATATTCATACTAGCTCTGTCGGTAAGTACATCTAGTATGAATCGAAAAAATATCTGCTAAAGAACGTTTTTGCGTGCAATTTACGCTACATTTTATTTATATATATTATATATAATTTATATATATATATTATATATATATATATATATATATATATATATATATATATATATATTATTTCGCTTAACTTAAAATATACGCTTAAATTATTAAATTATTTTGCACTTATGTAGAAGCAGTGTTTATGTGCCAAGCATGGCTTATTAGTGATATTGGCTCAGCTTGAGGTGAGTTTTCTCTACACTTATTTTATTACCTACTGACACAAAACGCCACTCGAAAACTCTTTAACGCTTCAATACCTACCTATTTACACCAATATTTAGGCTTAAGCTAAGCTATAGCCTTAGTTATTTACTAAGCCACTATAATATTTATAAGATATACAACACAGCAAACTATCATACATACACTTTCACAGAAACCGAAGTACAAGAAGACATTGCACGAACAACAAAAGGCGAATCTAGACATCGTAAGAAACAACATTCAGTGGAAATCACTGAATTACCCGTTGATAAACAAGAAACAGAACTAGAGTCCACTGCTGAAATAAAATATGTTTCTAAGAATAAAAGTGACAGTGAAATAGAGATTGAAGAAATTGAGGAGATTGAGAAAAAGAAGATCAGAAAAATTAAAGCTTTTAAGCCAAAAACAGATCAATATTTCCTTGATGAAAGTACCGATGAAATGAATCCCTTTGATATCCCTGCTCAAAAGCAACTTCCATTAAATACATCTTTAATTACATCAGAAACAACAGGTTTGGGTCAAGCAATTCAAACGGATGAATGGGTTCCACAATCAACTGCTACTGTAGATATTATACCTCATGTAGCCTTAATAGAAGAACACACAGTAATCCAGGAAAACGAAGAAGAACAAAAAGAAAAATCTTCCATGACTGTCGTAGCAAATAAAACCACCGATACAGTATTAGCTCTAGAAGTCACAGAACAAAATATTCACGGATTTCCTGAACAATTTCATAACAAATTTCAACCAGTTTCATTTACTGCTACAAAATATATTTTACCAAATATAACTCCTTTGATTCAAGAAATTACCCCTGGAGATACTTCTTTTAATATAGTTGAGGAACAAGTAGACACAAATAAAGCAATATTTTCTGTATTGCCACAAGAAGCTAAAAGTATAAGCGAAATTGAAATTTCTTTAAAAGAAGAACTTTTGCCTCCATTTCAATCAACATCACAAAAACCTCTAACAGTACAATCCTCTGGTATATATTCTGAAACTATGCATATTGGTCAAGTAGCCCACATAAATGATGACACTCAAAAGTTAACAGCACAAATAGATGTTCTTCCACTTTCAGCAGTAATCGAAGAAAATGTCCAAACAGAAGAAAGAGAGGGGCCTCATTCTAAATCAGAAACCGTTTCATTCTCAGCTAACAAAGTAATAGATTCAGTTGAGGCATATGAAGTATCAGAGCAAACAATTCAGAATATTACAGGCCAATTTGAGAACCTTTTCCAACCAAATTATTTTAAAATCTCAATGGATATTGTGCCTTGTGAAAGTATTTCAGTACAAGAAATTAACCTAGCAGATGTTTCTTCGATATTACTTAAAGAACAAGAATCAACAGACTCGGCTTTAATTACACTGCTTCCCCAAGAAGCTAAAAATATCACAGAAGTAGAAGCTTCGCATAAAGAAGCACTTCTTGATGAATTTACTTTGCCTAAAAGTGTTCAGGCAGTAGGAAACTTTTCTACTAATGAAAGTATCAATGTTGAGGAAGTATTGCAAGGAATTTCAGAAAAAGAATTGGACACCACTGTCCAACCTATGTTACTAAAGCCTAAATATAAGATAGATTCCAGTGAATCGCTAGTAGTTGAAGAGATCCTCCCGGAGATTAAACCAGGCAAGTATTTACCAGAAGCTTTTGTAGCTACAGAAATTGCCACTAAAAATATCGTTCCCCAAAAATCTATTAATCTACTAGAAACGATTGCCCCAGAGTTGGAAGGTGAATATATTCCCGGCAAGTTACCACCATCTCAAATTGCTAACTTAGAGATTAAAACTGGCGAAGGCTTAGTTGTTTCACAAACAAATTTGTCTGAGAGGGAATATGCTTTTGAAAAAGGTCCTAGTCCTGAAAAGGCTGAAGCTTTAGCAAATATCCTTTTATCTGAGGGTATAACAATTACTCTTACTGATTCACAACACCGTCAGATAGATATTCAGCCAGAAGAATTTAGTAAATATGTGGCTGATGTAAATATTTTACCGAACATGTCGGTGGTATCTGAAACTACAATAGCTGCAGAATCTGAAGACAGCTATGAGCAAAAAGGGACAACATGTAAGAATGCAGAGTCTAATATAAGTTGCCTTGAAATCAGTTGTAAATCAATAACAGCTATTCAAGAGTCTGAAGATATTTTATCGGCAGATAAACAACCAACTAAAGTACTGGCAAGCCACAGCTATTCTCCTAATGAGTCTGTCACAGTTGAACAAGTAGAGACGGGAGACACTCCTACGCAAATTAAGGATTATCCTAAAATTATAACGGATACCGCTCGTCAAAATATTGAAACCCTGGAAGCGACAAATGTAATAGAAACACTAGTCGGTGAGTCTGAATTAGCATATGACCAGCAGCAACCAGACTGCCTAAATATAGAAAGTACTTTTGTCAGACCACAACAAGAAATTGAAGTAAGGGAGTTACATATAATGGAAACAGAAAACGATCTTGATAGTTTTACATTACCGGATTCTCATAAATGTAAGAATATCAGCTCTCACGCTTTACCAGCCAGTGTAACAGAACAAATAGTGGCTGACTACAGTACAACAAAATTAAAGCAAGATAAAGTCGATAAAAATAAAGCTGAATTTAGTCAAAGCTTTCTGAATGAGACTGTTATCTCTGAAACAGTAACTAGTGAAGGTATTGATAATTTAGAGCAGAAAAATATAGCTACAAAACAAGCAGTGCCGACATTTGTACAACAGAAAGCATTGAATATATCTGAAATACTTACTGATGATAAAGAAAAGCAATATATTCCTGAAGAACTACCTAATCGTCTAAATGCTACACTCGACATAGATACTCAGAAAGTGGCAAGTAAATCTATAATACTATCTAATTATACTACCGAAAATTTAAATATTACGACACCTTTAAAAATGGAAGCTATATCAGAACAAGATACTTTAGAATCTTTACAAATTCTTCAGCACGAAACGGCGGAAAGAGAAATGGAACGTCTTGAATCTCAACCTGAAACAAAACAAGCTGATATTCAATTGGCCGAAACACTTCCTGGACCAAATATTTCTGAAGTAATTTTTAACGAAAAAGAAGACAAATATCAACCACTACCAAAGCCATTGCAAATTCTTGCTTCATCTGCACTTGCTACTCAAGAGGTAATTGTCACATCTGAAATAGAAACAGTGGTTCACGCAGATAACATGGAAGAAGACGAACCTTTAACTGGTAGGGCTAAAAAATATGCTAGACCGTACACAGAACTGATTGTTACAGAAACCAATGTAGTAGATGTAGAAAAAAATCTTTCATCCGATATATTTCCATTTAAAAAACAGGCTAATATTGATATTTTACCAGGACAAGCTCTTTGTGTTACAGAAACAGTAACTAGTAATAAAGAACAAAATCTGGACATAGCTAAAACCGAAACTTCTTTAGCCAATATAAATATCAGTGAACAGCAAGTGGCATTAAAAGAAGAAGTGGTATCAAATTCCCTGCCAATGGATTTGGTTGAAAAATCACCGGAACGATTATTTGCGTCTAGGTATCAAGATATCTCACATCCAGTTGTAGAGCTGCAATTCACTCCCGGTGAAAAAGAAGGCAAACAAGAAACCGATGTTAAACCTGAATCGAAACAGGTCAACATTAGTTTTACTGAAAGAGAAAGCGTTAATATAATCGAAGTAAATGTAGACGATAAAGAAAAAGAACTTTCGCAAATAAATTTGCCGGAAGGTGTAACAGGAGAACCTTCCATGTCATCTTATGTTACAGCAGTAAAAGAAGAAATTATATCTAATTATTCAGTTAAAAAGCTAAAAAATCCAGAACAACAAACTGAAAAGGCTAAACTTGATTGCACGTTGTTAGATTCTTTTACCACTTCCGAGTCAATGATAATTGAAACTGAAACTAATTTAAACGAAATTAAACCTGATCAAAGAATCGCATATCCAGAATACCAGCCTGCAGAAAGTATATGCGTCACATCTGTAACATCAGGTATAAAAGAAGGTAAGCTAGATCATGAAAAACAGATAGTGGAAATAGCAAACTCCAGTATGTTTCCACAGAGTGTACTAGAAATTGCAGAAACCATAGCAAATGACACAATAACAGATTTTGACAGAACTTCACCCACCCGAGTTACTGCTCTTAAAAGTCAATCGGAATATAAAAGCCTTATCAATATTGAAGCAGTAGCAGCTGAGAATGAAACCAGTTTAGAAGATTTGATTAAACCCTCCGAACAAAAAGCCGACATTACAGTTGGACACAAAATTACTGCCGAAATTTTGGAAACAATTCCAAATGAAAAGGAAACTGTTCACAAAGTTTCAGAAATTGTTGAATCTAAGGTAGCAACTCCGTGTCTAACCGTTCAGCCAGTGGCTGAAACTAGTGTTGTATTTGCTCAGGATTCTATGGAAAATGTTTTAAATGAACAACCTGCAGTTGCGCAAGCCAATATCAATCAATCGTCATTTGAGGGTATTATAGAAACTGAATATAATGTTCAAGAAAACGAAAAATACTTTGAAAAAGTACCAGAAGACACAAAACAAGCTAGTGTGGAGTTCAGAGAGGATGAGTGTATTATAATAACTCAAATTGTTAGTTCAGATACTGAATCCAGTTTTTCTGAACATAAAACACCAGTACCAGAATATGCACTTTTAGAAATTGATGTTCACAAGTTACCTATGAGCACTGAAATAAATGCACAAGAAATGGTAGACCAAACAAGTATTTTATTTAGTCCAATAACAACAATAGCGCATCCGGAGCTAATACCTCTAGAGACTGCAATAACATGTGAAACTGTTCCAACGGAATCAGAATCAACAGGAACTAAAACCGATAAAGTAGATACTAAAAAAGCATCAATAAGTTTCAATGAAGATCAAAGTATAGTAATTGAATCTGTCGTTCCTCGAGAAAACGAAACAGAATTTATACAAACACCAGTAGATAAAATATATCCAGAACTTACAATTAGTGATACTGGGTATTTGGCTTCTCAAGTTGAAACTCGGGCAGAAGATAATTTGAAAGAATTTGATATTGATAAACCTTTAGAGAATAAAGTCCAAGGCATAACAATTCCATATGACTCGGCTGTGATTACTGAACAGGTTACAATAGATACAGAAACAGAAATTGCTGCAAATTCTACAATGAGAAAAGTTTCAGCTTCTATAGACTTTGAGCATTCAGAAGGGCTAACAACCACTGAAACATTTGCTGCTCAGAAGGAAGACAGTCTCAATAGATTTGATCTGCCTACACTGAAAAACGCGCAAATGGCAATTGATGTCACTCATAAAATAGCAGAGTTAAATATTACAGAAACGTCTGAAACGTCAGATATTTACAAACCAGCTCCAGAAGAGACCAAAAAGGCTTTGGAAATAGAAGCAACTTTTGACAGTTTAATTGTTACTGAAAATATTATAGATGAAAAAGAAAAAGAGTTTGAAGGACAATTTCGGCCACGCACAAGCATCGCAGAAATATTACTAGAACAAAACAAATGCAGTACAAATGTATTTGAGGTAATAACTCAGGACATGGAAGGGGAAATTGAAAGCACTTATCTACCAACACAGCAAAAGGCAACTACAGAAATTGATTTTATTACTATTCCAGAAACGTATGAGACAATTACAGGAGAGGGTTTCAAAGAGGACAGTGCAACTTCTATTGATGTAACGAAAGCGATGTTAAAACATACTACACATGAAAATGTAATACAAACGCAACCTTTAATACAAGAAAGGGAAGGTACATTGGCAGAAGATGAAGCACCTCTAGGACAGAATGCAAAATTTTTAATCGAAGGGACTGAAGTTCCATCAACATTTGAAATAATTCCTGCAGAAAATGAAGACCTAATGGAAGAAACACGAAAACCACATATTGGGACCGCTGATGCAAGCGTAATTACCAACATATGTACTGAAGTCTCAGATATACAAATAAATTTGAATACCCAAGATTTGGCTTCTAGCAAACCTACAACTGCAACAGCAAATGCTGATCAAGATGTGTTGTGTAATTTGGTTCAAAGAGTACCTATTGTTATGGAAAACTCTGAAGAATTTAACGAAACGTTTAAACCAAAATCTGAAATTGCTAAAGGAAATATTGATAGTCTTAATGAAATTACTGTCGAAGAAATATACGCTGAAACTACAACTAAAGATTTTAAATATGACCAAGAAAAACTTGAAACGGCCTCACTGAATATAGATTCTACTAAAGCAATTCAACAGTCACAAATTTTTCCATCTGAGAATGCATGTGATTATATTGCTAAGAGTAAACCACTTGTATCATCAGAAGTCAAACAAGATACTTTGGAAAGTATAATTTTCACTGAAAATATTATACACGAGTCAGAAAAAACCTTTCAAGGAAGTCTTCCGGCAGACTTAAGAAAAGCAGATACTGTTATAGATAAAATTTCAAGTTTAAATGTCTCTGAAGTTGTTATTCAAGAAAATGAAAAACCTCTAATAATAGAAGAACAAAAGAAGGAATATTCCACAAGTTCTATATTCCCAAATATTTCGTTATCACAGACATTAATCCTTCCAAACGAAAATTTTGATAAATGTATTACTACATTACCGATTCAGGAAACAGCGAACCTCACCAGAGATGAGCATGAAAGTTTGGTCGTTATTTCAAAAGAAATACAAGAAAATGAAATTCCTTTTCAAGAACAGCCTACTGACACTAAAACTGCAGGTATATCTATATCTCCAGAAGAACACTTAATTACCACAGAAATGATTACATCAGAACAGGAAACAACATTCACAAAAAAAGAAATTGGGGAATATGTTGCTGAAAAAATATTTACTCCGCATGAAGCAACTCAAGTACTAGAAACCACTCCACAACAGAGTCTGACGCAGCTTGAAACTGAACTCCAAGAGGAAAGTAGTGCTAATCAAGATCATATTTTATATAAAACTGTAAATATTACTGAAACATTGGCATCAGAAAGAGAATCAGATTTTAAGCATGAAAACCTAAAATTATTGAGCGCAGATGTTTCATTAGAAAAAGCGGGCATGACAGTAGAAATTACTGAAACGAGAACAAATCAAAGGGAAACGCCTTTGCTTGAAGAGAAACCTAAAAGAGATATGGCAACTCCCACAATTAATGAACATAAAGTAGTAGAGGGCAGGGACGTACATGCGTTTGAACAATTAAAGGACCTACCTCTAAGTAAACCAGAAAGGCCACATAAAGCTATGCTTCAAACAGATACTCTAGAAAGTTTAATACAAACTGACGTTGTCGTGCATGGTGATGCACTTTCTATCAATGTTGAAGCACCTTCTCCTAAACTTGCTAATATTGATATAGTCACCAAAGCAAGCATAACTGTCACTGAAGTGACGGCACAAGGAGAAACGGGTGAAGAAATTAAAGGAGTGTCTGCTAAAGAAACTACTGCGCAGAAGGAAATAGAACAGAGGTCTGTGGTAGTAAGTGAAGAAATAACTCCACTTCACGGACATGAATTCTTTAAGTCTGAAAAAATTAAACTTGTAGAACTGCAACCGGAATATACTGATATCCAGCATGGACTTATAGTAACTGAACAAAAATCAACGGGTAATCTAGGATCTTTAGAATATGAAACGCCAAGTACCAGGACAGTAAAAATCATAATGGATGATATTTCTCCGAGCTTGCAGATAAGTGAAGTACAGCTACAAGAAGTAGAAGGTAAGCTAATTTCTAAATTAATAATAAGAACTCGTAGGTAGACGAAGCGTACAGCATATTACAATACACACAACACATTTACACAAACATTAAAAAATTTAAATTACTATTTTAAGATAACACAATACAATTACAGGAACACTGGATGAGACAGAGCCACACAAAACACGAGCCAGAATTACACAAACAACCACCCAGACGTTTACCGCTAAACAACACAAAACAAATATTCAAAAAGATTCTGATACAGAAGAAACACATGAAATAATAACTAAATTCAAATCAACACCTGACAGTGATGAGACAACTAAAATAATAACTAAACGCACTATTCTAAAAAGCAAAACTAAATCAAATACCGAAAATGAGGGGGATGTAGTAATAGAAGAGATATTGGATGAAATAGCTCCACAAAAGCGGTCCAAGGATTCCCAAATTGATATCACCGAAATAATAGATGTGCCAGAAGATGAAAAGAATAGTGAAGGGGAGCCCACATACACACATCAAGAAGTACCAGAAGAACAACCAATGATTGAAGAGATAACCACCGACGGCAAACAGAAAAAGAAGCATGCCAGAAGAAGAGTTACTAGGGAACAAATGATCCAAAACCAAGAGAAAACCGAAGCCGACGAGGAAGGGAAGTTACCGATAACCGTTCAAGAAATTGAAACACATGAAGAAACAATACCTAATGTACCGACATATGCTGTAGAAGAAATGCCCGAAGAAGTTAAAATAGTGGAGGAAACGTCAGATGAAGGCGAACGTAAAACGAAAGTAGTTCGAAAAAGAGTAGTTGTAAAACAAATAGGTAAGAAACAGGAGAAAACAGAAATTGTTACAGTAGAAGAAAAAGGTAAGAAACCCGAAACCACTGTCACTGTACAGGAGTTTGAGATTCCCGCAGAAATAAAACCTGATATATCGGCATACACCGTTGAGGAATTGCCTGAGGAGGTACAAGTAATTGAGGAGATATCCGGGTATGGTAAAATAAAAAAGAAAATAATTAAGAAGAGAGTTATTAAAAAACAAGTAGGAGGAAAACAAGAAAACACTGAAATTGTGACAATTGAGGAAGAGGGCAAAGAACCACAAACAACTGTGACAGTGCAGCAAGTTGAAACTCCCCAACGAACAAAACCAGAAATACCAGCATACACTGTCGAGGAATTTCCTGAGGACATACAAGTAACAGAGGTCGTGTCTAAAGACGGTAAAAAGAAAAAGAAAGTTATTAGAAAGAGAGTGATTCAAAAACAAGTAGGCGGAAAGCAAGAGAAAACTGAAATTATCACCGTTGAAGAGGAAGGAAAGAAACCAGAAACCACCGTGTCAGTTCAAGAGCTTGAGGCTCCTGAAGAAACAAAACCGAAAATTCCGACATACTCCGCCGTGGAATTGCCTGAGGAGGTTCTCGTAACAGAGGATATTTCCAAGGATGGTAAATCAATAAAAAAAGTTATTAAGAAGAGAGTAATTAAAAAACAAGTAGGAGGAAAACAAGAAAAAACTGAAATTGTGACCATTGAAGAGGAAGGCAAAAAGCCAGAAACTACTGTAACAGTACAGGAGTTTGAGATTCCCGAAGAAACAAAACCAGAAATTCCGACATATAGAGTTGAAGAATTACCTGAGGAGGTACAAGTAACAGAACAAATTTCCAAAGATGGACAATCAAGAAAGAAAGTAATTAGAAAAAGAGTGATTAAAAAACAAATTGGAAGGAAACAAGAAAAAACTGAAATCGTCACAGTTGAAGAGGAAGGAAAAAAACCAGAAACCACTGTGACAGTTCAAGAACTTGAAGCTCCTGACGAAGCAATACCGAAAATGTTGCCATACGCTGTCGAAGAATTACCTGAGGAAGTTCAAGTAACTGAAGTAATAACGAAAGACGGTAAACCAAAAAAGAAGATAATTAGAAAGAGAGTTATTAAAAAACAAGTTGGCAGAAAACAAGAGAGAACTGAAATTGTCACTGAGGAAGAAGAAGGAAAGAAACCAGAAACCACTGTGATAGTTAAAGAAATTGAGACTTCTGAAGAAACAATACCGGAAATGTTGACATACGCTGCCGAAGAATTACCTGAAGAAGTCCAAATAACTGAAATCATAGCAAAAGATGGTAAACCGATAAAGAAAGTAATTAGGAAAAGAGTTATTAAAAAACAAGTTGGTGGAACACAAGAGCAAACTGAGATAGTCACAGTTGAAGAGGAAGGAAAGAAACCAGAAACCACAGTTACAGTACAAAAACTTGAGGCTCCTGAAGAAGCATTACCGGAAATCTTGACATACGCTGTCGAAGAATTACCTGAGGAGATTCAAGTAACCGAGGTTATAGGAAAGGACGGGAAATCGAAGAAGAAAGTAATTAGGAAAAGGGTTATTAAGAAACAAGTTAACGGGAAACAGGAAAAAACAGAAATTGTAACAGTTGAAGAGGAAGGCAAGAAACCAGAAACAACAGTCACACTTCAGGAACTTGATATTCCTAAAGAGACTATACCAGAAATACCGATGTATGCAGTCGAGGAATTTCCTGAGGCGGTAGAAGTAACCGATGTAATATCGAAAGACGGGAAACCGAAAAAGAAAGTAATCAGAAAGAGGGTGATTAGAAAACAACAAGGTGGAAAACAGGAGAGAACTGAAATTGTAACAGTTGAAGAGGAAGGTAAGGAACCGGAAACCACAGTCACAGTACAAGAACTTGAAGTCCCCAGAGAGACAATACAAGAAATGCCGATGGATTCGGTCGAGGAACTACCTGAGGAGGTACAAGTAACTGAAGTAATATCAGAGGACGGGAAACCAAAAAAGAAAGTAATTAGAAAGAGGGTTATTAAGAAACATGTTGGTGGAAAAGAGGAGAGAACTGAAATTGTAACTGTTGAGGAGGAAGGCAAAAAACCGAAAACCACAGCCACAGTTCTAGAACTTGATGTTACCAAAGAGACAGTACAAGAAAAGCCGACGTATACGGTCGAGGAATTACCTGAGGAGGTACAAGTAACTGAAGTAATTTCGAAAGACGGGATACCGAAAAAGAAAGTAATCAGAAAGAGGGTTATAAAGAAACAAGTAGGTGGAAAACAGGAGAAAACCGAAATTGTAACAGTTGAAGAGGAAGGAAAGAAACCAGAAACTACAGTAACGGTGCAAGAACTTGATGTTCCCAAAGAAGCGATACAACAAATCCCGACATACGCGGTAGAGGAATTACCTGAGGAGGTACAAGTAACCGAGGTAATATCGAAAGACGGGAAAACGAAAAAGAAAGTAATTAGAAAAAGAGTTATTAAGAAAGAACTTGACGGAAAACAGGAGAAAACTGAAATTGTGACAGTTGAAGAGGAAGGAAAGAAACCAGAAACTACAGTGACGGTACAAGAATTTGATGCTCCCACAGAAACTGTAGAACAAATTCCGGCATACGCGGTAGAGGAATTACCTGAGGAGGTACAAGTAACTGAGGTAATATCGAAAGACGGGAAAACGAAAAAGAAACTAATTAGAAAGAGAGTTATTAATAAGAAAGCGGCCGGAAAACAGGAGAGAACTGAAATTATAACAGTAGAAGAAGAAGGCAAAAAACCGGAAACCACAGTCACAGTTCAAGAACTTGATGTTCCCAAAAAGACGACACAAGGAATGCCGACGTATACGGTCGAAGAATTACCTGAAGAGGTACAAGTAACTGAGGTAATATCGAAAGAAGGTAAACTGAAAAAGAAAGTAATCAGAAAGAGAGTTATTAAAAAACAGGTGGGTGAAAAACAAGAGAGAACAGAAATTGTAACAGTCGAAGAGGAAGGAAAACAACCAGAGACCACCGTGACAGTTCAAGAACTTGATGCTCCCAAACAAATTATATCAAAAATTCCGCAATACACTGTCGAGGAGTTACCTGAGGAGATACAAGTAACTGAGGTAATATCGAAAGACGGTAAACCAAAAAAGAAAGTAATCAGAAAGAGAGTTATTAAAAAAGAAAAAGGTGGAAAACAGGAAAGAACGGAAATTGTAACAGTTGAAGAGGAAGGCAAAAAACCAGAAACTACAGTGACAGCTGAAGAACTTGATGTACCCGAAGAAACGACACAAGAAGTGCCTACGTATACTGTTGAGGAATCACCTGAGGAGGTAGAAGTAACTGAGGTATTATCGAAAGACGGTAAGCCAAAAAAGAAAATAATTAGAAAGAGAGTTATTAAAAAACAGAAAGGTGGAAAACAGGAGAGAACTGAAATTGTAACAGTTGAGGAGGAAGGCAAAACACCAGAAACTACAGTGACAGTTCAAGAACAAGATGTTCCCGAAGAAACGACACAAGAAATGCCAACATATACTAGCGAGGAATTACCTGAGGAGGTACAAGTGACTGAGGTTATATCGAAAGACGGTAAGCCGAAAAAGAAAGTAATTAGAAAGAGAGTTATTAAAAAACAAAAGGGTGGAAAACACGAGAGAACTGAAATTGTAACAGTTGAAGAAGAAGGGAAAAAACCAGAAACTACAGTAACAGTTCAAGAACTTGATGTTCCAGAAGAAACGACACGAGAAATGCCGACATATACGGTCGAGGAATTACCTGAGGAGGTGCAAGTAACTGAAGTAATGTCGAAAGACGGTAAGCCGAAAAAAAAAGTAATCAGAAAGAGAGTTATTAAAAAACAAAAGGGTGGAACACAGGAGAGAACTGAAATTGTAACAGTTGAAGAGGAAGGCAAAAAACCAGAAACTACAGTGACAGTTGAAGAACTTGATGTTCCAGAAGAAACGACACAAGAAATGCCGACATATACGGTCGAGCAATTACCTGAGGAGGTGCAAGTAACTGAAGTAATGTCGAAAGACGGTAAGCCGAAAAAGAAAGTAATCAGAAAGAGAATTGTTAAAAAACAAAAGGGTGGAAAACAGGAGAGAACTGAAATTGTAACAGTTGAAGAGGAAGGCAAAAAACCAGAAACTACAGTGACAGTTGAAGAACTTGATGTTCCAGAAGAAACGACACAAGAAATGCCGACATATACAGTAGAAGAATTGCCTGAAGAGGTACAAGTAACTGAAATAATATCGAAAGACGGTAAGACGAAAAAGAAAGTAATTAGAAGGAGAGTTATTAAAAAACAAAAGGGTGGAAAACAGGAGAAAACTGAAATCGTAACAGTTGAAGAGGAAGGCAAAAAACCAGAAACTACAGTGACAGTTCAAGAACTTGATGTTCCCGAAGAAACGACACAAGAAATGCCGACATATACGGTCGAGGAATTGCCTGAGCAGGTACAAGTAACTGAGATAATGTCAAAAGACGGTAAGCCGAAAAAGAAAGTAATTAGAAAGAGAGTTATTAAAAAACAAGTGGATGGAAAACAGGAGAAAACTGAAATCATAACAGTTGAAGAGGAAGGCAAAAAACCAGAAACTACAGTAACAGTACAAGAACTTGAGGCTCCCGAAGAAACGACACAAGAAATGCCGACATATACGGTCGAGGAATTACCTGAGGAAGTACAAGTAACTGAGGTAATGTCGAAAGACGGTAAGCCAAAAAATAAAGTAATTAGAAAGAGAGTTATTAAAAAACAAGTGGGTGGAAAACAGGAGAAAACTGAAATCGTAACAGTTGAAGAGGAAGGCAAAAAACCAGAAACGACAGTGACAGTTCAAGAACGCGATATTCCCGATGAAACGCCACAAGAAATGCCGACATATACTAGCGAGGAATTACCTGAGGAGGTACAAGTGACTGAGGTTATATCGAAAGACGGTAAGCCGAAAACGAAAGTAATTAGAAAGAGAGTTATTAAAAAACAAAAGGGTGGAAAACTCGAGAGAACAGAAATTGTAACAGTTGAAGAAGAAGGGAAAAAACCAGAAACTACAGTAACAGTTCAAGAAGTTGATGTTCCAGAAGAAACGACACAAGAAATGCCAACATATACGGTCGAGGAATTACCTGAGGAGGTACAAGTAACTGAAGTAATGTCGAAAGACGGTAAGACGAAAAAGAAAGTAATCAGAAAGAGAGTTATTAAAAAACAAAAGGGTGGAAAACAGGAGAGAACTGAAATTGTAACAGTTGAAGAGGAAGGCAAAAAACCAGAAACTACAGTGACAGTTGAAGAACTTGATGTTCCAGAAGAAACGACACAAGAAATGCCGACATATACAGTAGAAGAATTGCCTGAAGAGGTACAAGTAACTGAAATAATATCGAAAGACGGTAAGACGAAAAAGAAAGTAATTAGAAGGAGAGTTATTAAAAAACAAGTGGGTGGAAAACAAGAGAAAACTGAAATCGTAACAGTTGAAGAGGAAGGCAAAAAACCAGAAACTACAGTGACAGTTCAAGAACTTGAGGCTCCCGAACAAATTATATCAAAAATTCCGCAATACTCTGTGGAGGAATTACCTGAGGAGGTACAAGTAACTGAAGTAATCTCGAAAGACGGTAAGCCGAAAAAGAAAGTAATCAGAAAGAGAGTTATTAAGAAACAAATGGGTGGAAAACAGGAGAGAACTGAAATTTTAACAGTTGAAGAGGAAGGCAAAAAACCAGAAACTACGGTGACAGTTCAAGTACTTGATGTTCCAGAAGAAACGACACAAGAAATGCCGACATATACGGTAGAGGAATTGCCTGAAGAGGTACAAATAATTGCGATAATATCGAAAGACGGTAAGCCGAAAAAGAAAGTAATTAGAAAGAGAGTTATTAAAAAACAAGTGGGTGGAAAACAGGAGAAAACTGAAATCGTAACAGTTGAAGAGGAAGGCAAAAAACCAGAAACTACAGTGACAGTTCTAGAACTTGAGGCTCCCAAAGAAGAGACACAAGAAATGCCGACATATACGGTCCAGGAATTACCTGAGGAAGTACAAGTAACTGAGGTAATGTCGAAAGACGGTAAGCCGAAAAAGAAAGTAATTAGAAAGAGAATTATTAAAAAACAAGTGGGTGGAAAACAGGAGAAAACTGAAATCGTAACAGTTGAAGAGGAAGGCAAAAAACCAGAAACTACAGTGACAGTTCAAGAACTTGATGTTCCCGAAGAAACGACACAAGAAATGCCGACATATACGGTCGAGGAATTGCCTGAGGAGGTACAAGTAACTGAGGTAATGTCGAAAGACGGTAAGCCGAAAAAGAAAGTAATTAGAAAGAGAGTTATTAAAAAACAAGTGGGTGGAAAACAGGAGAAAACTGAAATCGTAACAATTGAAGAGGAAGGCAAAAAACCAGAAACTACAGTGACAGTTCAAGAACATGATGTTCCCGAAGAAACGACACAAGAGATGCCGACATATACGGTCGAGGAATTGCCTGAGGAGGTACAAGTAACTGACATAATGTCAAAAGACGGTAAGCCGAAAAAGAAAGTAATTAGAAAGAGAGTTATTAAAAAACAAGTGGGTGGAAAACAGGAGAAAACTGAAATCGTAACAGTTGAAGAGGAAGGCAAAAAACCAGAAACTACAGTAACAGTTCAAGAACTTGAGGCTCCCGAAGAAACGACACAAGAAATGCCGACATATACGGTCGAGGAATTACCTGAGGAAGTACAAGTAACTGAGGTAATGTCGAAAGACGGTAAGCCGAAAAAGAAAGTAATTAGAAAGAGAGTTATTAAAAAACAAGTGGGTGGAAAACAGGAGAAAACTGAAATCGTAACAGTTGAAGAGGAAGGCAAAAAACCAGAAACTACAGTGAGAGTTCAAGAACAAGATGTTCCCGAAGAAAAGACACAAGAAATGCCGACATATACTAGCGAGGAATTACCTGAGGAAGTACAAGTAACTGAGGTTATATCGAAAGACGGTAAGCTGAAAAAGAAAGTAATTAGGAAGAGAGTTATTAAAAAACAAAAGGGTGGAAAACAGGAGAGAACTGAAATTGTAACAGTTGAAGAGGAAGGCAAAAAACCAGAAACTACAGTGACAGTTCAAGAATTGGATGTTCCCGAAGATACGACACAAGAAATGCCGACATATACGGTCGAGGAATTGCCTGAGGAGGTACAAGTAACTGAAATAATATCGAAAGACGGTAAGACGAAAAAGAAAGTAATTAGAAAGAGAGTTATTAAAAAACAAGTGGGTGGAAAACAGGAGAAAACTGAAATCGTAACAGTTGAAGAGGAAGGCAAAAAACCAGAAACTACAGTGACAGTTCAAAAACATGAGGCTCCCGAAGAAGCGACACAAGAAATGCCGACATATACGGTCGAGGAATTACCTGAGGAAGTACAAGTAACTGAGGTAATGTCGAAAGACGGTAAGCCAAAAAAGAAAGTAATTAGAAAGAGAGTTATTAAAAAACAAGTGGGTGGAAAACAGGAGAGAACTGAAATCGTAACAGTTGATGAGGAAGGCAAAAAACCAGAAACTACAGTGACAGTTCAAGAGCTTGAGGCTCCCGAACAAATTATATCTAAAATTCCGCAATACTCTGTGGAGGAATTACCTGAGGAGGTACAAGTAACTGAAGTAATCTCGAAAGATGGTAAGCCTAAAAAGAAAGTAATCAGAAAGAGAGTTATTAAGAAACAAAAGGATGGAAAACAGGAGATAACTGAAATTGTAACAGTTGAAGAGGAAAACAAAAAACCAGAAACTATAGTGACAGTTCAAGTACTTGATGTCCCAGAAGAAACGATACAAGAAATGCCAACATATAAGATGGAGGAATTGCCTGAAGAGGTACAAGTAACTGAGATAATATCGAAAGACGGTAAGCCGAAAAAGAAAGTAATCAGAAAGAGAGTTATTAAAAAACAAAAGGGTGGAAAACAGGAGAGAACTGAAATTGTAACCGTTGAAGAGGAAGGCAAAAAACCAGAAACTACAGTGACAGTTCAAGAACTTGAGGCTCCCGAAGAAGCGACACAAGAAATGCCAACATATACTAGCGAGGAATTACCTGAGGAAGTACAAGTGACTGAGGTTATATCGAAAGACGGTAAGCTGAAAAAGAAAGTAATTAGAAAGAGAGTTATTAAAAAACAAAAGGGTGGAAAACAGGAGAGAACTGAAATTGTAACAGTTGAAGAGGAAGGCAAAAAACCAGAAACTATAGTGACAGTTGAAGAATTTGAGGCTCCCGAACAAATTATATCAAAAATTCCGCAATACTCTGTGGAGGAATTACCTGAGGAGGTACAAGTAACTGAAGTAATCTCGAAAGATGGTAAGCCGAAAAAGAAGGTAATCAGAAAGAGAGTTATTAAGAAACAAAAGGGTGGAAAACAGGAGAGAACTGAAATTTTAACAGTTGAAGAGGAAGGCAAAAAACCAGAAACTACAGTGACAGTTCAGGTACTTGATGTTCCAGAAGAAACGACACAAGAAATGCCGACATATACGGTAGAGGAATTGCCTGAAGAGGTACAAGTAACTGAGATAATATCGAAAGACGGTAGGCCGAAAAAAAAAGTAATTAGAAAGAGAGTTATTAAAAAACAAGTGGGTGGAAAACAGGAGAAAACTGAAATCGTAACAGTTGAAGAGGAAGGCAAAAAACCAGAAACTACAGTGACAGTTCAAAAACTTGAGGCTCCCGAAGAAGCGACACAAGAAATGCCGACATATACGGTCGAGGAATTACCTGAGGAAGTACAAGTAACTGAGGTAATGTCGAAAGACGGTAAGCCAAAAAAGAAAGTAATTAGAAAGAGAGTTATTAAAAAACAAGTGGGTGGAAAACAGGAGAAAACTGAAATCGTAACAGTTGAAGAGGAAGGCAAAAAACCAGAAACTACAGTGACAGTTCAAGAGCTTGAGGTTCCCGAACAAATTATATCTAAAATTCCGCAATACTCTGTGGAGGAATTACCTGAGGAGGTACAAGTAACTGAAGTAATCTCGAAAGATGGGAAGCCTAAAAAGAAAGTAATCAGAAAGAGAGTTATTAAGAAACAAAAGGATGGAAAACAGGAGAGAACTGAAATTGTAACAGTTGAAGAGGAAGACAAAAAACCAGAAACTACAGTGACAGTTCAAGTACTTGATGTCCCAGAAGAAACGATACAAGAAATGCCAACATATAAGATGGAGGAATTGCCTGAAGAGGTACAAGTAACTGAGATAATATCGAAAGACGGTAAGCCGAAAAAGAAAGTAATCAGAAAGAGAGTTATTAAAAAACAAAAGGGTGGAAAACAGGAGAGAACTGAAATTGTAACCGTTGAAGAGGAAGGCAAAAAATCAGAAACTACAGTGACAGTTCAAGAACTTGAGGCTCCCGAAGAAATGACACAGGAAATGCCGTCATATACGGTGGAGGAATTGCCTGAGGAGGTACAAGTAACTGAGATAATGTCGAAAGACGGTAAGCCGAAAAAGAAAGTAATTAGAAAGAGAGTTATTAAAAAACAAGTGGGTGGAAAACAGGAGAAAACTGAAATCGTAACAGTTGAAGAGGAAGGCAAAAAACCAGAAACTACAGTGACAGTTCAAGAATTTGAGGCTCCCAAAGAAACGACACAAGAAATGCCGACATATACGGTCGAGGAAATACCTGAGGAAGTACAAGTAATTGAGGTAATGTCGAAAGACGGTAAGCCGAAAAAGAAAGTAATTACAAAGAGAGTTATTAAAAAGAAAGTTGGCGGAAAACAGGAGAGAACTGAAATCGTAACAGTTGAAGAGGAAGGCAAAAAACCAGAAACTACAGTGACAGTTCAAGAACTTGAGGCTCCCGAAGAAACGACACAAGAAATGCCGACATATACGGTCGAGGAATTGCCTGAGGAGGTACAAATGACTGAGATAATGTCGAAAGACGGTAAGCCGAAAAAGAAAGTAATTAGAAAGAGAGTTATTAAAAAACAAGTGGGTGGAAAACAGGAGAAAACTGAAATCGTAACAGTTGAAGAGGAAGGGAAAAAGCCAGAAACTACAGTGACAGTTCAAGAACTTGAGGCTCCCAAAGAAACGACACAAGAAATGCCGACATATACGGTCGAGGAAATACCTGAGGAAGTACAAGTAATTGAGGTAATGTCGAAAGACGGTAAGCCGAAAAAGAAAGTAATTAGAAAGAGAGTTATTAAAAAACAAGTGGGTGGAAAACAGGAGCAAACTGAAATCGTAATAGTTGAAGAGGAAGGCAAAAAACCGGAAACTACAGTGACAGTTCAAGAACTTGAGGCGGCTCCCGAACAAATTATATCAAAAATTCCACAATACTCTGTCGAGGAATTACCTGAGGAGGTACAAGTAACTGAAATAATATCAACAGACGGAAAACCGAAAAAGAAAATAATTAGGAAGAGAGTTATTAAAAAACAGGTGGGCGGAAAACAGGAAAGAACTGAAATTATAACAGTTGAAGAGGAAGGCAAGAAACCAGAAACCACAGTGACAGTTCAAGGACTTGATGTTCCCGAAGAAACGACACAAGAAATGCCGACATATACGGTCGAGGAATTGCCTGAGGAGGTACAAGTAACTGAGATAATGTCAAAAGACGGTAAGCCGAAAAAGAAAGTAATTAGAAAGAGAGTTATTAAAAAACAAGTGGGTGGAAAACAGGAGCAAACTGAAATCGTAACAGTTGAAGAGGAAGGCAAAAAACCAGAAACTACAGTGACAGTTCAAGAACTTGAGGCCCCCGAACAAATTATATCAAAAATTCCGCAATACTCTGTAGAGGAATTACCGGAAGAGGTACAAGTAACTGAAATAATATCAACGGACGGAAAACCTAAAAAGAAAATAATTAAGAAGAGAGTTATTAAAAAACAAAAGGGTGGAAAACAGGAGAGAACTGAAATTGTAACAGTTGAAGAGGAAGGCAAAAAACCAGAAACTACAGTGACAGTTCAAGAATTTGATGTACCCCAAGAAACGACACAAGAAATGCGGACATATACGGTGGAGGAATTGCCTGAGGAGGTATACGTAACTGAGATAAAGTCGAAAGACGGTAAGCCGAAAAAGAAAGTAATTAGAAAGAGAGTTATTAAAAAACAAGTGGGTGGAAAACAGGAGCAAACTGAAATCGTAACAGTTGAAGAGGAAGGCAAAAAACCAGAAACTACAGTGACAGTTCAAGAACTTGAGGCCCCCGAACAAATTATATCAAAAATTCCGCAATACTCTGTAGAGGAATTACCGGAAGAGGTACAAGTAACTGAAATAATATCAACGGACGGAAAACCGAAAAAGAAAATAATTAAGAAGAGAGTTATTAAGAAACAAGTAGGTGGAAAACAGGAGAAAACTGAAATCGTAACAGTTGAAGAGGAAGGCAAAAAACCAGAAACTACAGTGACAGTTCAAGAACTTGAGGCTCCCGAAGAAACGACACAAGAATTGCCGACATATACGGTCGAGGAATTGCCTGAGGAGGTACAAGTAACTGAGGTAATATCGAAAGACGGTAAACCGAAAAAAAGTGTAATTAGAAAGAGAGTCATTAAAAAACAAAAGGGTGGAAAACAGGAGAGAACTGAAATTGTAACAGTTGAAGAGGAAGGCAAAAAACCAGAAACTACAGTGACAGTTCAAGAATTTGATGTACCCCAAGAAACGACACAAGAAATGCGGACATATACGGTCGAGGAATTGCCTGAGGAGGTATACGTAACTGAGATAAAGTCGAAAGACGGTAAGCCGAAAAAGAAAGTAATTAGAAAAAGAGTTATTAAAAAACAAGTGGGTGGAAAACAGGAGAGAACTGAAATCGTAACAGTTGATGAGGAAGGCAAAAAACCAGAAACTACAGTGACAGTTCAAGAACTTGAGGCCCCCGAACAAATTATATCAAAAATTCCGCAATACTCTGTAGAGGAATTACCTGAAGAGGTACAAGTAACTGAAATAATATCAACGGACGGAAAACCGAAAAAGAAAATAATTAAGAAGAGAGTTATTAAAAAACAGGTGGGCGGAAAACAGGAAAGAACTGAAATTGTCACAGTTGAAGAGGAAGGCAAAAAACCAGAAACTACAGTGACAGTTCAAGAACTTGATGTTCCCGAAGAAACGACACAAGAAATGCCAACATATACGGTCGAGGAATTGCCTGAGGAGGTACAAGTAACTGAGATAATGTCGAAAGACGGTAAACCGAAAAAGAAAGTAATTAGAAAGAGAGTTATTAAAAAACAAGTGGGTGGAAAACAGGAGAAAACTGAAATCGTAACAGTTGAAGAGGAAGGCAAAAAACCGGAAACTACAGTGACAGTTCAAGAACTTGAGGCTCCCGAAGAAACGACAAAAGAAATGCCGACATATACGGTCGAGGAATTGCCTGAGGAGGTACAAGTAACTGAGATAATGTCGAAAGACGGTAAACGGAAAAAGAAAGTAATTAGAAAAAGAGTTATTAAAAAACAAATGGGTGGAAAACAGGAGAAAACTGAAATCGTAACAATTGAAGAGGAAGGCAAAAAACCAGAAACTACAGTGACAGTTCAAGAACTTGATGTTTCCGAAGAAACGACACAAGAAATGCCAACATATACGGTCGAGGAATTGCCTGAGGAGGTACAAGTAACTGAGATAATGTCGAAAGACGGTAAACCGAAAAAGAAAGTAATTAGAAAGAGAGTTATTAAAAAACAAGTGGGTGGAAAACAGGAGAAAACTGAAATCGTAACAGTTGAAGAGGAAGGCAAAAAACCAGAAACTACAGTGAAAATTCAAGAACTTGAGGCTCCCGAACAAATTATATCAAAAATTCCGCAATACTCTGTGGAGGAATTGCCTGAAGAGGTACAAGTAACTGAAGTAATATCAACGGACGGAAAACCTAAAAAGAAAATAATTAGGAAGAGAGTTATTAAAAAACAGGTGGGCGGAAAACAGGAAAGAACTGAAATTGTCACAGTTGAAGAGGAAGGCAAGAAACCAGAAACTACAGTGACAGTTCAAGGAGTTGATGTTCCCGAAGAAACGACACAAGAAATGCCGACATATACGGTCGAGGAATTGCCTGAGGAGGTACAAGTAACTGATATAATATCGAAAGACGGTAAGCCGAAAAAGAAAGTAATTAGAAAGAGAGTTATTAAGAAACAAGTAGGTGGAAAACAGGAGAAAACTGAAATCGTAACAGTTGAAGAGGACGGGAAAAAACCAGAAACTACAGTAACAGTTCAAGAACTTGAGGCTCCCGAAGAAACGACACAAGAAATGCCGACATATACGGTCGAGGAATTGCCTGAGGAGGTACAAGTAACTGAGATAATGTCGAAAGACGGTAAGCCGAAAAAGAAAGTAATCAGAAAGAGAGTTATTAAGAAACAAAAGGGTGGAAAACAGGAGAGAACTGAAATATTAACAGTTGAAGAGGAAGGCAAAAAACCAGAAACTACGGTGACAGTTCAAGTACTTGATGTTCCAGAAGAAACGACACAAGAAATGCCGACATATACGGTAGAGGAATTGCCTGAAGAGGTACAAGTAATTGCGATAATATCGAAAGACGGTAAGCCGAAAAAGAAAGTAATCAGAAAGAGAGTTATTAAGAAACAAGTAGGTGGAATACAGGAGAAAACTGAAATCGTAACACTTGAAGAGGAAGGCAAAATACCAGAAACTACAGTGACAGTTCAAGAACTTGAGGCTCCCGAAGAAACGACACAAGAAATGCCGACATATACGGTCGAAGAATTGCCTGAGGATGTACAAGTAATTGAGATAATGTCGAAAGACGGTAAGCTGAAAAAGAAAGTGATTAGAAAGAGAGTTATTAAGAAACAAGTAGGTGGAAAACAGGAGAAAACTGAAATCGTAACAGTTGAAGAGGAAGGCAAAAAACCGGAAACTACAGTGACAGTTCAAGAACTTGCGGCTCCCGAACAAATTATCTCAAAAATTCCGCAATACTCTGTGGAGGAATTACCTGAAGAGGTACAAGTAACTGAAATAATATCAACGGACGGAAAACCGAAAAAGAAAATAATTAAGAAGAGAGTTATTAAAAAACAGGTGGGCGGAAAACAGGAAAGAACTGAAATTGTAACAGTTGAAGAGGAAGGCAAGAAACCAGAAACTACAGTGACAGTTCAAGAACTTGAGGCTCCCGAAGAAACGACACAAGAAATGCCGACATATACGGTCGAGGAATTGCCTGAGGAGGTACAAGTAACTGAGATAATGTCGAAAGACGGTAAGCCGAAAAAGAAAATAATTAGAAAGAGAGTTATTAAGAAACAAGTAGGTGGAAAACAGGAGAAAACTGAAATCGTAACAATTGAAGAGGAAGGCAAAAAACCAGAAACTACAGTAACAGTTCAAGAACTTGAGGCTCCCGAAGAAACGACACAAGAAATGCCGACATATACGGTCGAGGAATTGCCTGAGGAGGTACAAGTAACTGAGATAATGTCGAAAGACGGTAAGCCGAAAAAGAAAGTAATTAGAAAGAGAGTTATTAAGAAAGAAGTAGGTGGAAAACAGGAGAAAACTGAAATCGTAACAGTTGAAGAGGAAGGCAAAAAACCAGAAACTACAGTGACAGTTCATGAACTTTATGTTCCCGAAGAAACGACACAAGAAATGCCGACATATACGGTCGAGGAATTGCCTGAGGAGGTACAAGTAACTGAGATAATGTCGAAAGACGGTAAGCCGAAAAAGAAAGTAATTAGAAAGAGAGTTATTAAGAAAGAAGTAGGTGGAAAACAGGAGAAAACTGAAATCGTAACAGTTGAAGAGGAAGGCAAAAAACCAGAAACTACAGTGACAGTTCAAGAACTTGAGGCTCCCGAACAAATTATATCAAAAATTCCGCAATACTCTGTGGAGGAATTACCTGAAGAGGTACAAGTAACCGAAATAATATCAACGGACGGAAAACCTAAAAAGAAAATAATTAGGAAGAGAGTTATTAAAAAACAGGTGGGCGGAAAACAGGAAAAAACTGAAATTGTCATAGTTGAAGAGGAAGGCAAAAAACCAGAAACTACAGTGACAGTTCAAGGACTTGATATTTCCGAAGAACCGACACAAGAAATGCCGACATATACCGTCGAGGAATTGCCTGAGGAGGTACAGGTAACTGATATAATATCGAAAGACGGTAAGCCGAAAAAGAAAGTAATTAGAAAGAGAGTTATTAAAAAACAAGTGGGTGGAAAACAGGAGAAAACTGAAATCGTAACAGTTGAAGAGGAAGGCAAAAAACCGGAAACTACAGTGACAGTTCAAGAACTTGAGGCTCCCGAAGAAACGACAAAAGAAATGCCGACATATACGGTCGAGGAATTACCTGAGGAAGTACAAGTAATTGAGATAATGTCGAAAGACGGTAAGCCGAAAAAGAAAGTAATTAGAAAGAGAGTTCTTAAGAAACAAGTAGGTGGAAAGCAGGAGAAAACTGAAATCGTAACAGTTGAAGAGGAAGGCAAAAAACCGGAAACTACAGTGACAGTTCAAGAACTGGATGTTCCCAATAAAATGATACAAGAAATGCCGATTTACACGGTCGAGGAATTACCTGAGGAGGTACAAGTAATTGAAGTAATGTCGATAGACGGTAAGCCGAAAAAGAAAGTAATCAGAAAAAGAGTTATTAAAAAACAAAAGGGTGGAAAACATGAGAGAACTGAAATCGTAACAGTTGAAGAGGAAGGCAAAAAACCAGAAACTACAGTCACAGTTCAAGAACTTGAGGCTCCCGAACAAATTATATCAAAAATTCCACAATACTCTGTGGAGGAATTACCTGAAGAGGTACAAGTAACTGAAATAATATCAACGGACGGAAAACCGAAAAAGAAAATAATTAGGAAGAGAGTTATTAAAAAACAGGTGGGCGGAAAACAGGAAAGAACTGAAATTGTAACAGTTGAAGAGGAAGGCAAGAAACCGGAAACCACAATCACAGTTCAAGAAATTGATGTCCTCACAGAGACAATACGAGAAAGGCCGACGTATAAGGTCGAGGAATTACCTGAGGAGGTACAAGTAACTGAGATAATATCGAAAGACGGTAAGCCGAAAAAGAAAGTAATCAGAAAGAGAGTTATTAAAAAACAAAAGGGTGGAAAACAGGAGAGAACTGAAATTGTAACCGTTGAAGAGGAAGGCAAAAAACCAGAAACTACAGTAACAGTTCAAGAACTTGAGGCTCCCGAAGAAACGACACAAGAAATGCCGACATATACGGTCGAGGAATTACCTGAGGAAGTACAAGTAACTGAGGTAATGTCGAAAGACGGTAAGCCGAAAAAGAAAGTAATTAGAAAGAGAGTTATTAAAAAACAAGTGGGTGGAAAACAGGAGAAAACTGAAATTGTGACAGTTGAAGAGGAAGGAAAGAAACCAGAAACTACAGTGACGGTGCAAGAACTTGATGTTCCCGAAGAAACGGTAGAGGAATTGCCGACGTATTCGGTCGAGGAATTACCTGAGGAGATACAAATAACTGAGGTAATGTCGAAAGACGGGAAACCGAAAAAGAAAGTAATTAGAAAGAGAGTTATTAAGAAACAAGTTGACGGAAAACAAGAAAAAACAGAAATTATGACTGTAGAAGAAGAAGGTAAGCCTCCACTAACTACTGTGTCTATTCAAGAAATAGAAAATGAGCCTGAAAAAATTCTCTTTGTTCCAACTTTAGCTGACAAAGGTAAATCTAAACCTGATGATGTTCTAGATTTGATTAAATTAGAAGTTCTAAAAAAAGCCATTCGCCCTATAGATACGTCAGAAGCTGGGGACTCTTTGGATCAGATAGGTATTACTGATGAAAAACCAAAGAAGAAAGTTGGCAAGAAAAATAAATCTGAAAAAAATTCAGACCAAACTTCAGTACCATTACAAATTAAAGAAGCTGAACCGATGGACTTCATACAGGAACTACCGGAGCAAATCATTACAGAAGTAGTCACCAAAGATGGCCAACCAAGGAAAAAGATTATTAGGAAACGCACAATTGAAAAACGGAGAGGAAGTAAACTGGAAACTACTGAGATTCTGACGATTGAAGAAGATGAAAAGACTCCTCAGACCACCGTTACAATACATGAAACCAAATTTCCAAAAGAAATTATGGCACTAGAGTATGCAGACATTCCCTGTATTACAGAACTACCAGAAGAGGTTGTCACTACTGAAACAGTAGGTAAGGATGGTAAACCCAGAAAGAATACCATTACAAAACGAATAATTAAAAAACGCAAAGGAGATCATTATGAGGTAACGCAAATATTAATAGATGAGGAAGAAGGACAGAAACCTAAGATATCTGTCACTGTGTTGGAAACTGATATATCAAAATATGAAATGCTAAAGACTGGAGAGCCTTCAGAAATTGAAGAATTGCCTGAGGAAATTTTTGTCACTGAAATCATGAGTGAGGATGGAAAACCCAAGAAAAGAACTATTAGGAAGCGAATTATAAAAAAACGTAAAGAAGGTAAAGAAGAGAGTACTAAAATTTTAACTGTTGAGGAGGAAGGGAAGAAACCTGAAATATCTATTGAAATAGAAGTGGTTGATATTGGCGAATTTAAATTTAAAGAACCTTCTTTCATAGAAGAGTTACCAGAAGAAGTAACATTGGCCGAAACAGTAGATGAGGAAGGTAAACCCAAGAAGAAAATTATCAAGAAACGAGTTATTAAAAAACGAAAAGGAAATAAGGAGCACAGGACACAAATTGTAACGATTGAAGAGGATGGAAAAAAGCCTGAAACAACTGTCACTGTGGATGAAGATTATGTCCCTGAAAATGCGGGTGAAGGAAAATATACCTCTGTCATAGAATTACCTGAAGAAGTCATTATCACTGAAATAGAAGGTAAAGATGGTAAATCTAATAAAAAAATTATTAGGAAGCGAGTTATTCAAAAACGAAAAGGAGAGAAACAGGAAATAACTCAAATTGTGACCGTCGAAGAAGAGGGAAGAAAACCTAAAGCAACTGTCATAGTAGAAGAGACAGATATTCCCAAACAGTTTGTTGAAATAAAACCTACAGAAGGTTCAATCGTAGAAGAGCTGCCAGAACAAGTGTTTGCGACAGAAACAATCACTGACGACGGTCAGCCTGTGACAAAACTTATTAAAAAGAGGGTAATTAAAAAACTTAAAGGGGATAAACAAGAAATCACACAAATTTTAAGAGTTGAAGAAGAGGGAAAGGAACCAGAAACAACTGTTACAATACAAGAAATTGAAGATTCAAAAGTAACTGATAGATCCCCGTTAACCGAGGACGTACCAGCTTTAACAGAAGAATTATCAGACGAAGTTCTTATTACTGAAATAGATGCTAACAGTGGTAAACCTAAAAAGATTATTAGAAAAATAATACCTAAAAAACATAAGGATGATAAACAGAAACCAGCAGAGGAAGAAGAAACGGAAAAACCAGAAAATATATTATTTGTACCAACATTAGCGGAGCCAAATCAAGCCACGACACCGGAAGATGTTATAAAAATGCTCAAAGTTGAAATTATAAGAAAATTTTTAGCGCACTCTCTTCCAGAATTTCCATTAGAATTTAATATTCCCATAGAAAGATGCTCCATACTGTACGAGTTACCAGCCCAGGTAGATAAAATAGATTTACCTGACGGAAATCAAGAAATTATTAAGAAAAGGATTATAAAAAAAGATAAAGGAAATAAAGATGAAATTATTAATATATTTTTGATAGAAAAACCAGAAAATAAACCAGAGTCTCGTATTACTATTGAAGAATTCATAAAACCCACCGAAGAAGTTTATCCTGTAATACCAGTAATAGAATTACCCGAAGATATTGATATCATTGAAATCAGCACTAATGACAAAACACCCAAAAAGAAGATAACAAAGAAAAGGACACTTTTAAAGAAAGTTGGTCCCAATGTTGAAGTTATTGAAATACTAACGATACTAGAGGATAATGAGGAACCTCAGCAAACCGTAGTTATTAAACAATATCCTGATACTGTCCCAAAAAAGAAGAAAATGACACCAAAATCTAAGGGTGCTAGACCAATAAAAAAGGCTTTTACAAAACAGTCGCTTGAAATCGTCGAAGTAAAGCCGACAAAGATACAGGTCATAAATAAAGAAGATTTACCCTTACTTGGCCAAATGAAACTTAAAAAACCTAAGATGGTCCAAAAGAAACCTAAAAAAGAAATTAAGTTTCCTAAAATCCGTTTAACAAGCAGAATTCGTCATGAAAATTTTCCTCCTGAATCAGAAGTAGAACAGAAAGCACTTATAACTGTTTTGCCCCCATATATAAAAGATAATGGTACCTTATCCCGAAATGTTAAAGAGGCAAGAGAAATCCTTAAAAAGAAGAAAACAAGGAAATTTAAAGATATTGACAGAGAATTGCCAGAATTAGAAACATATGAGGACGTTGATATGCCTGAAAAATTGAGGAAAGATAAACCGGATGAAAAATTAAGATATGAAAAAGAGGCAAAGAAATTAAAAGAGGAAATAGCTGAACCGACATCTCTAAAGATAGGAAAGGGAAAAATTCCACAGGAAGAGGAGCCCTCAGAGACCGTCCATTTGAAACAAGTGCCCGAAAAACCACGAGATGAAAAAACTGATCAAGAACAAGTACATAAAGGAAAATCCACTGATAACAGCAAAACTAAAAGTTATAAAAAAGAGGAAGATGTAGAGCCTCTTCAATTTCAACCATATGACATTGATAGGGATGACTATGATTTAGAAGAACCAGAGAAATTAGGTAGACACACTGTAGAAAGTAGTAAGGAAGACAAAAAGAAAAAATATTTGCGTAAACCGAAAAATAAGAAAGAACCTGAAATAGAAGTGACACAGATAACTCCAGGGAAATCTAAACAAGAACCTATATCTGAAGATGAGGACAAAAAATATAAGATAAAACAAAAAAGCTTACCAAGTGTTCCACCAGATAACATAAAATTGAAACCGTTTAAAAAACCAGATTTGATAAGTGATCTACAAAAAGTGGAAGACTCTATAGGAAAGCCGACGACACTAGGCACGCAGATATATGAATTACCAGAAGAAACAATTGAGGTACAAGATGAGTATCCTGATGGTAAACCAGTTAAAAAGTCTGTTAGAAAAAGAGTTATAAAGAAAAAACGTGGACCGATTCAAGAGACAACTACAATAGAAACAATAATTCCTGAAGAAGGAATGCCTGAAGTTAATGTTAAAGTAACCGAGGAAGAAACTACAGAAGATATTCCTTTAGGGGCTACTTTTATAGAAGAAATACCGGAAGAGATTCGCACTGTAAAAGTTGCGCCCGATACAGGCCTTTCCAAAAGAATTAAAAAAAGGGTATTTAAAAAGAATTTAGGAGACAAACAGGAGATTACTGAAATTACAACAACAGAAGTAGATGGCAAGAAACCTGAAGTTGTTGTAAATGTAATCATTTCAGAACTAGAAGATATGGAAACTGGTGTTCTTATACCTACTGAATTCACAGTAAAATCGTCAAAAATTACACCAAAAATTACACCACATACTACCACAAAAACAGTTACAGAAGTACACACATTAGAACAAACACAGGATACATCAATAGGTAAGAATTTGTAATCAGAAATATTGTTAATGCCATAATAAATTTAATAATCACTTAATAAATTTTAGGTGCATTAATCCCAGAGATTACCGAAGCCAAGGGAACCCTAGTTCGTGAGATAAAAGAATCTATTATTGTAGAAGCTGTTCAGACACAAAAACCGATAGAAGAAGTCCCAGAAATAAAGACATTTATAGAAGAACTTCCAGAGGAAATAGAAACTGTCGAAAGCCTTTCGGAAGATGGAAAAGCTAAACACAAACGCATCAAAAAACGTATTATCAATAAACTCATGGGTGACAAACTGGAAAAAACAGAAATATTAACAGTTGAAGAAGAAGGTGAAAAACCAAAGTCTACGGTAGTCATAGAGGAGGTATTATTATCTGAAGAAGCCTTAAAGGAAATGCCACAAGTAATTTCAGAGCAATCAAGACTTATTGAAGAATTACCCGAAGAAGTTTTTATTACTCAAGTGGAAACTAAACAAGGTCCCAAGGAACGAATTATTAAGAAGAGAGTAATAAAAAGACGCAAAGGAAGCAGACAAGAATCTACACAAATAGTGACAATAGAAGAAGAAGGAAAGAAACCACAGTCAACAGTCACTATAGAAGAAACCGAGTTGCCTGAAGAAAATTCTGCAAAAGTACCTTCCGTAAAACTAGAATCGGCAATCTTGATAGAAGAACTTCCTGAGGAAGTTACGGTTACCCAAGTAATAACAGATGAGGGACCTAAGACAAAAGTTATTAAGAAGAGAATAATTAAAAAACGCAAAGGGAGCAAACAAGAGTCTACAGAAATTGTGACCGTCGAAGAAGAAGGAAAGAAACCGCAATCTACAGTAACCATACAAGAAACAGATCTGCCTGAGGAAGTTATTATTGAAGAACTTCCAGAAGAAGTAGTAGTTACTCAAATTGAAAGTAAAGAAGGCCCCAAAAAGCAAACTATCAAGAAAAGAGTTATTCGAAAGCGTAAAGGAAGCAAACAAGAATCCACTGAAATCGTAACCGTTGAAGAAGAAGGGAAGCAACCACAATCTACAGTAACTGTAGAAGAAATTACATTACCCGAGGAGTATTCACAGGAGCTGCCTAGTCCGAAACCAGAAACAATAACGTTAATCGAAGAACTTCCAGAAGAAGTAACTGTTACTCAAGTTGAAACTAAAGAAGGTGCTAAAAAGCAAACCATTAAAAAGAGAGTAATAAAGAAACGTAAGGGAAGCAAACAAGAATCTACTGAAATTGTAACTGTCGAGGAAGAAGGAAAGAAACCGCAATCTACAGTAACCATACATGAAACAGATCTGCCCGAGGAAGTTATTATTGAAGAACTTCCAGAAGAAGTAGTAGTTTCTCAAATTGAAAGTAAAGAAGGCCCCAAAAAGCAAACTATCAAGAAGAGAGTTATTCGAAAGCGTAAAGGAAGCAAACAAGAATCCACTGAAATCGTAACCGTTGAAGAAGAAGGGAAGCAACCACAATCTACAGTAACTGTAGAAGAAATTACATTACCCGAGGAATATTCACAGGAACTGCCTAGTCCGAAACCAGAAAGAACAACCTTAATCGAAGAACTTCCAGAAGAAGTAACCGTTACTCAAGTTGAAACTAAAGAAGGTCTTAAAAAGCAAACCATTAAAAAGAGAGTAATAAAGAAACGTAAGGGAAGCAAACAAGAATCTACTGAAATTGTAATTGTCGAAGAAGAAGGAAAGAAACCGCAATCTACAGTTACTATACAAGAAACAGATCTGCCCGAGGAAGTAACTATTGAAGAACTTCCAGAAGAAGTAGTGGTTACTCAAATTGAAAGTAAAGAAGGCCCCAAAAAGCAGACTATCAAGAAGAGAGTTATTCGAAAGCGTAAAGGAAGCAAACAAGAATCCACTGAAATCGTAACCGTTGAAGAAGAAGGGAAGCAACCACAATCTACAGTAACTGTAGAAGAAATTACATTACCCGAGGAATATTCACAGGAACTGCCTAGTCCGAAACCAGAAAGAACAACCTTAATCGAAGAACTTCCAGAAGAAGTAACCGTTACTCAAGTTGAAACTAAAGAAGGTGCTAAAAAGCAAACCATTAAAAAGAGAGTAATAAAGAAACGTAAGGGAAGCAAACAAGAATCTACTGAAATTGTAACTGTCGAAGAAGAAGGAAAGAAACCTCAATCTACAGTAACCATACAAGAAACAGATCTGCCCGAGGAAGTTATTATTGAAGAACTTCCAGAAGAAGTAGTAGTTTCTCAAATTGAAAGTAAAGAAGGCCCCAAAAAGCAAATTATCAAGAAGAGAGTTATTCGAAAGCGTAAAGGAAGCAAACAAGAATCCACTGAAATCGTAACCGTTGAAGAAGAAGGGAAGCAACCACAATCTACAGTAACTGTAGAAGAAATTACATTACCCGAGGGATATTCACAGGAACTGCCTAGTCCGAAACCAGAAAGAACAACCTTAATCGAAGAACTTCCAGAAGAAGTAACCGTTACTCAAGTTGAAACTAAAGAAGGTCTTAAAAAGCAAACCATTAAAAAGAGAGTAATAAAGAAACGTAAGGGAAGCAAACAAGAATCTACTGAAATTGTAATTGTCGAAGAAGAAGGAAAGAAACCGCAATCTACAGTAACTATACAAGAAACAGATCTGCCCGAGGAAGTTACTATTGAAGAACTTCCAGAAGAAGTAGTGGTTACTCAAATTGAAAGTAAAGAAGGCCCCAAAAAGCAAACTATCAAGAAGAGAGTTATTCGAAAGCGTAAAGGAAGCAAACAAGAATCCACTGAAATCGTAACCGTTGAAGAAGAAGGGAAGCAACCACAATCTACAGTAACTGTAGAAGAAATTACATTACCCGAGGAGTATTCACAGGAGCTGCCTAGTCCGAAACCAGAAACAATAACCTTAATCGAAGAACTTCCAGAAGAAGTAACTGTTACTCAAGTTGAAACTAAAGAAGGTGCTAAAAAGCAAACCATTAAAAAGAGAGTAATAAAGAAACGCAAGGGAAGCAAACAAGAATCTACTGAAATTGTAACTGTCGAGGAAGAAGGAAAGAAACCGCAATCTACAGTAACCATACAAGAAACAGATCTGCCCGAGGAAGTTATTATTGAAGAACTTCCAGAAGAAGTAGTAGTTTCTCAAATTGAAAGTAAAGAAGGCCCCAAAAAGCAAACTATCAAGAAGAGAGTTATTCGAAAGCGTAAAGGAAGCAAACAAGAATCCACTGAAATCGTAACCGTTGAAGAAGAAGGGAAGCAACCACAATCTACAGTAACTGTAGAAGAAATTACATTACCCGAGGAATATTCACAGGAACTGCCTAGTCCGAAACCAGAAAGAACAACCTTAATCGAAGAACTTCCAGAAGAAGTAACCGTTACTCAAGTTGAAACTAAAGAAGGTCTTAAAAAGCAAACCATTAAAAAGAGAGTAATAAAGAAACGTAAGGGAAGCAAACAAGAATCTACTGAAATTGTAATTGTCGAAGAAGAAGGAAAGAAACCGCAATCTACAGTTACTATACAAGATACAGATCTGCCCGAGGAAGTAACTATTGAAGAACTTCCAGAAGAAGTAGTGGTTACTCAAATTGAAAGTAAAGAAGGCCCCAAAAAGCAGACTATCAAGAAGAGAGTTATTCGAAAGCGTAAAGGAAGCAAACAAGAATCCACTGAAATCGTAACCGTTGAAGAAGAAGGGAAGCAACCACAATCTACAGTAACTGTAGAAGAAATTACATTACCCGAGGAGTATTCAAAGGAGCTGCCTAGTCCGAAACCAGAAACAATAACCTTAGTCGAAGAACTTCCAGAAGAAGTAATAGTTAATGAAGTTGAGAGTAAAGAAGGTCCCAAAAAGCAAACTATCAAGAAAAGGGTTATTCGAAAACGTAAAGGAAGCAAACAATCTACTGAAATCGTAACCGTTGAAGAAGAAGGGAAAGAACCACAGTCTACAGTAACTATAGAAGAAATTGCATTACCTGAGGAAAATCTAAAAGAGTTTCCTACTTCAAAACTAGAAGAACCAGAAGCCTTAATCGAAGAACTCCCAGAAGAAGTAAAAGTTATTCTAGTTGACACTAAAGAAGGCCCTAGAAAACAAATCATTAAAAAGCGAGTAATGCGAAAGCGTAAAGGAAGCAAACAAGAATTTACTGAAATTGTGACTGTAGAAGAAGAAGGAAAGAAACCGCAATCTACGGTGACCATTCAGGAGATAGATGTGCCTGAAGAAACATTTGTTGAAGAGCTTCCAGAGGAAACAATTACTTCTCAAATTCAGACCGAAGAAGGTTCTAAAAAGCAAACAATCAAAAAGAGAGTTATTCGGAAACGAAAAGGAAGCAAACAAGAAACTACAGAAATTACAACTGTTGAAGAAGAAGGAAAAATACCACATACTACGGTAACTGTAGAAGAAATAACTTTACCTGAAGAAGCTCTAAAAGACTTGCCTGTAAAACAAGAACCATCAGCCTTGATTGAAGAACTTCCAGAAGAAGTAACAGTTACTCAAGTTGATACTAAAGATGGGCTAAAAACACAAGTCATTAAGAAAAAAGTGATGAGGAAACGCAAAGGTAGCAAACAGGAAACTACCGAAATTGTAACTGTTGAGGAAGAAGGGAAAATGCCACAGACTACAGTAATTGTAGAAGAAAAAGAACTACCCGAGCGTATTCTGACAGAATTTCCATCTATAAAGCTAGAGCCAACTATTCTCATTGAGGAACTACCTGAAGAAGTGATAGTTACTGAAGTAGACACAGAAACTGGTCCTAAAAAGAAAGTTATTAAAAAGAGAGTAATTAAAAGGCGTAGAGACAGCAAAGAGGAAGCAATACAAATTCTGACTATAGAGGAAGAAGGAAAATTACCGCAGTCTTCGATAACCATAGAAGAGGTAAACATATCTGATGATATTAAATCTGAAAAGAAAAGTAAAAAGCCGATAATTACATCAGAACAAGACTTAATCTCAGAAGATAATATTCTTGTTGTTCCCACTCTGCAAAATAAGTCATCCGATACCGAGGATGTTATAGAATTGATTCAGAAAGAACTCCTCAAGAAGGCAATTTTGCAGCCGCACACTGAATATCAGCAAGAAACTGAAGATACTGTTAAAAAACCTAAGAAGAGAAAAGAAAAGAAAAAGGACTTAGAGGAGCAGCCCACTTATTCTGAAGAATTTCCAGAGCAAATTCAAATATTTGAAAAAGTTGCAGAAGATGGAAAACCACAAAAAACTGTAGTTAAGACAAGAACCATAAAAAAAAGACGTGGGGGCAAAGAGGAAACAACTCAAATTGTAACTGTAGAAGAGGAAGGCAAAAAACCAGAAATTTCTGTAGTTACTGAGGAAACTGATTTAGACCAGGAGAAATATATACCATCTAAACCGGTGAAAATAGAGGAGTCACCTCAAGAAGTCACAGTCACAGATATAACAACAGAAAGTGGACCAACAAAAACGGTGAAAAGAAAATTAGTTAAAAAACGCAAAGGAGATAAACAAGAAATAACAGAAATTGTTACTGAAGAAGAAAAAGGCAAGGAACCTGAAACCACTGTCACAATAAAGGAAATTGATCTTCCTAGAGACGAGATTAGCCTAATAACAGAAGAACCTATTTATATAGAAGAACTTCCAGAAGAAGTAAAGATAGTGGAAGTATACAAAGACGAAATTCCACTAAAGAAAATTATTAAAAAGAAAACAATCAAAAAACGCAAGGGAAGTAAACAAGAAATTACAGAAGTACTTACTATACAAGAAGAAGGTAAAAAGCCTATGAATACAGTAACGGTGAAAGAAATAGATTTTCCTGAAGACCAGGTAACTGAAATGCCAAGTAAAATGCCAGCAGAAACTATAATTATAGAAGAACCAGAAAGAATAACAATATCTGAAACGATAGGTGATAAGGGTTTACCTAAGAAAATAACTGTAAAGAAACGAATTTTGAAAAAACGTAAGGGAGATAAAGAAGAAGCAACTGAAATAACTACAGTTGAAGAGGATGGTAAGGAGCCCGAAACTAGTGTTAAAATAGAAGAAATAGATATTTCTGATGAACAGTTTTCTCTGCCAGAAGAACCTAGCTATACAGTAGAACTTCCCGAAGAAATAAAAATCGTAGAAATAATTCCAGAAGATGGTTTACCTAAAAAACAAGTAATAAAGAAAAGAACAATAAAAACACGTAAAGGCAAAAAAGAAGAAGCTACTGAAATTCTTACTGTAATGGAAAATGGGAAAGCTCCTGAGACAACAGTAACAATTACAGAAATGGAGTTCCCTGAGGAAATTGTACAAGAATTACCTTGTTTAAAAGAATCGATACCAATATACATAGAAGAGCTTCCAGAAGAAATAATAGTTTCTGAGACAGTTACATCAGAAGGTAAACCAAAGAAAATAGTACATAAAAAGAGAACCATCAGAAAACCTAAAGGGACAAAAGATGAAATAATAGAAATAATTACCACTGAAGAAGAAGGGAAAGAACCTGAATCTATTGTAAACGTAGAAGAAATAGATTTAGTTGAATTCGCTCCCCACAAACAGAAAACTATAAAAGAGAAAAAACCTAAAACAAAACTGACACTTGATAAAAAATCTTTCGATGACCAGACGCCAGAAATAAGACCCAAGCTAAGAAGGGAAGTATCTGTTTTAATGCCAATTGAACATAAAGAAATGAAACCGCAAAAAGTTAAAATCGGTGCACCGCAAGAGATATCTCAGTTAGCTGATGTTAAACTCCGTAAGCCAAAAATCGCACAAAAGAAAAAAGATACTACAAAATTTCCGAAATTTTTGCTCAAAAGTCGAATTTGTTATGTTGATTTTCCTCCACTGAGTGAAAAAGAACAGTTACCAAGAATTTCAATTCTTGAACCGATTTACAGAGATAATGGAATATTGTCCAGGAATGTTGACGAAGCTAAAAAGATTCCAAAAACTAAAAAAAGAAGATTAAGGGACAAGGATTTAAATTTGAAGGATTTAGAAAAATTAGACATGGAATTAGATCAGCTAAAGAAAAAGGATCTGGAAAAAGTAGACGATGTCTATAAACTTGAAAAAGAACCCAGAAAAAAATTAACTGTGACAGATGAACCAAAAATATTAGAGCTTGGAAAGGGTAAGCTCTTACTAGATAATGATGCAGATGAGGTCGTTACACTTAAAGCAACTCCTAAGAAACCAAAGGAAGAAATTGATAAGTCTATGACGAAAAAGAAAGAAAAGAAACTTAGCGATTCGAAAAAGATTTCAGAGAGGCCAGAAGAAGAAATAGACAAAATTGATAATATACCTTTTGATATTGACAGGGAATCTCCAGAAAAAATTGAATACGAACCTTCTCAACCCCAGGATGAAGATAAAGAACTAATAGACTTCAATAAAGTAAAGTTGCCAAAGAAAAAGAAAGGAAAACCTTCTCCAGAAACAGATACTATTGATATTCATAAAGGAAAACCAAAACCTTTAGTTTCAGAGGAACAACCTGAAATTACCTTACAGTACAAACAAAAACCTAAACCGGAAGAATTGCCCGAGGATGTTACACTAAAACCATTTAAACGAGAGGGGTCTGCTGAAAAATTAGAACGAACAACTACCGCAAACTTAGAACTCTCATCAATACCATCATCTGCAGGTGACGATGATAAATTTGAACATAAACCTGAAGATGAAGTAAAGAAAAAGAAAAAAATTGTGAAGAAAATCAAACCTAAACAACCTGACTCTGATTCGGATCAAGTGGCTACAGAGCAGATAAACGAAGAAATTTATCAAGGCGAAATTCCACATGTTATTGATATTCCATATGACTCATTGAAGGAAGTAACTGAATTACCTCAAGATGAAAACAAGGAAAATGCACTTCAAGATATAGGTGACACTAAAAAAATTAAAAAGAAAACTGTCGTAAAGAAGAAAGTGCCTAAGGAAAAAACGGATGAAAAAGAGGACGTTGAAGATAAAATTATCGAAATAGTGCAGGAAGAAGAAAAATCAATATCAGAAATAACCGAACATACAGAACCACAACATACAGAAACTATGGTTGATATACCTTTTGTTGAATCTCAAGTTTTGGAAGATACACCTAAAGAAAAGGCTACAGAACCTACGCAAATTAAATTAAAGAAACCCAAACCTCCAGTGAAAAAAGATGTAAAGTCCAAACTACCCAAATTTTTATTGAAAAGCAGAATTAATTTTATACCTTTTCCACCAGAATCAGAAGCAGAAAGAATTCCTGGTATTAATGATCTTCCAGCTGTTTACCGCGATAATGGAGTCCTTTCTCGAAATATTAAAGAAGCAGAAAAGATACCAAAGAAAAAACGAATTCGAATAAAAGATATCGAAAGAGATATCAAAGATTTAGAAAAGTTAGATATGGAAGTTGAGGAACTGAAGAAACAAGACCTAGAGAAAGTAGATGACGAATATAAAAAACTAAAACCACAAAAGAAAAAAACAGAATCACCAGAAAATGATAAGAAATTAAAGATTGGAAAGGGAAAACTTCCTGAAAAACCGGTTGTTGACACATCAATTACGCTGAAAAAAGTCCCCGATAAAATTATTGACGAAAATTTAAAAATAACAGATAATTTAGTTAAACCTGAGAGTGATGTCAAAAAAATACCTGCAGTAAAAGAAGAAGACACTCCCACTATTGAACCTTTTGAGCCATATGATATCGACAGAATCTCTCCTACGAAAGAATTATATGAACCTGGACTATCCAAAGATACAAAAATAGAACACGAAGAGCAAATAAGTCCCGAGAAAATTAAAAAGAAAAAGAAGAAACCTGCACCTGAAACAGATCAAATTTCCTTGGAAAAAGGTGCTCCAAAAGAAAGAGAACCAGAAGAAATCTCTGAAATAAAACTTAAATATAAGCAAAAGGGAAAACCAGATGACGTACCTGAAGAAATTAAACTTAAACCATTTAAAAGATCTGAGAAACAAGAAGAACAAGTGGCAGCAGAAGATTCACCTATGACGCATTTTGCAGTTCCTGTTGGAGAATTCGAATTAGAAGTTCCCGAAGAAACTACAATTACAATAAAAAAGAAAATAAAAAAGATTAGAGTACCCAAACGTAAGGATAAAGAGGAAGAAAGACCCAGTGAGGACCTAGAAACAAAAGAAATACTCAGTGAGGAAGAACAAGAGGTACCTAGTAAGGGAGTAGAAGGAACGCTCAGTGAGGAAATAGAAGAAAGACCCAGTGAGGAAGTAACAGAATACAAACTCATTTCCACCCACACACCTGGAGGAGAAACAATAGATCTACTCAAACCTACAGAAGAACTATTGGAACCAATCGCCCCTGAGGTACTTGAAGAAACTGTAACAAAGAGAATTATAAAGAAGAAAATAAAGAAACCTAAGAAAATGCCTACGGAACAAGAAGAAACTCCGTTGGAGGGAGTTATAAAACCAATTCTAATGAAAATTAAACACATATCTGCTGTTCAACTACACAAACCCACTATAACTGAGGTAAAACCCGAATTTGCTGAAATAAAACTGAAGAAACTAAAACCAACTGAAAAGAAAAAGGATGTAGAGGTGCGACTGCCAAAGATGTTATTAAAGAGTAGACTGCAGTTGGTAGATTTCCCATCTCATTCAGAGAGAGAACAAAAACCTATAATTAATGACCTAGAGCCCTCATATAGAGATAACGGAATTTTGTCCAGGAATATAGAAGATGCTGCAAAGGTAAAACCAAAACCCAAAAAGATACTTAAACGAATTAAACATCTAGAAAAATTAGACCAGGAATTTGATGAACTTAAAAAAGAGGCACCGGAAAAGGTTGATAACGAATATAGGAAAAGGCCTAAAAAATTAAAAAAAGAAAAGCCAGTATTAATGAAAATTGTAAGAGTAGATATAAAAGCACAAAAACCAAAAATAGTAGATATAACTCCAGAGGTAATAAATCTTGCAGATGTTAAACTTAAGAAACCTAAACTGCCAACTAAGAAGGAAATTGAAAGTGTTAAGGTTCCGAAATTTAAACTAAAAAGTAGAATTGTTTATATGGATTTTCCACCCATATCGGAAATATTGAAAAAACCTGTAATTAACGACCTAGAAAGTAAAAAGCAAAATGGTACTATTTCTAGGAATATAGAAGAAGCTGAAAAAATTAAAAAACTTAAACGTAAGAAACTAAAGGATATAGAAACAGAATATACTGAGTTGGAAAAACTTGATTTAGAATTGGAAGAAATAAAGAAAAAAGAACCAGAGAAAGTTGATGAAGCTTTTAAATATGAAAGGAAACCTAAAAAACAGGTTGAAACGAAAGATGATGAAGCGAAACCTTTAAAAATAGGAAAAGGCAAAGTCCCTGAGAATACAGAAAAAGAAGAAATTATATCATTAAAGAAAATTCCTCAAAAGCCATCTGAAATACAAATGGAGGAGGAGCAAAAAGTTAAACCAAAATCCAAAACTAAAGAAAAACCATCTGAAATAAAATCAGAAGACAATATTGATAAACTAGCATTTGAACCTTTTGATATTGAACATGATGAGTCTGAAAAACTAGAACCAGATCGTTTTGACTCCGAAGAAGATGACATCGATATACCTAAAAAATCCAAAACAAAATATATTAGAAAGAAAAAAGATAAACCAATTCCTGAAACTGTGGAAGTTCCTATTAAAAAGGGAATACCTAAAAAATCTCCACTTGACGTTGAAGAGGAAGTGAAATTTAAGATACCCCATAAAGAGAAACCTGAAGAGAAACCGGAAGAAATTACTTTGAGACCATTTAAAAAACCTGACAAGGAACTGGTGGTAGAGAAGGCCGAAGTTGAAAGTCCAGAAAAACCCACACAAGAAATTATTAATATTAAACCGGATTCAGATGAAATTGATTTAGAAAATAAAAAGAAGCTTCCCAAGAAAACTCATAAGAAAAAACCTGTAAAGGAAGAAGAAAAAGAAAATATTGAACCTACTTTTAGTGAAGAAGAAACTATAGACCAAGATATAAAAGAAGAGCCTGAAAAGGAGGAAAAAAAAGAAAAGACTACAAAAAGAAAGGTCCCAAAGAAACCTGAAATTCTTGAAAAGTTACAACCAGCTGGACCAACTACTGAAGAAAATATACTATTTGGTGAAGACAGTAAAGAAGATACTGAATTCCCTTCACTTAAGCCAGACGAATTTAAATCTGATATAGAAGACGAATATGTTTCTCCTACGGAAGAGGCAGATAAAAAATCAACAGGAAAAAAGAAATCAATACCTGCAAAACAAAAGAAAGAAAAATTAAAATCTGATATATCCGAACCTGAAGGAAAGGACGATAATGAATTGAAAATTCCTGAAGAAGAATTAGATGATAAATCTCTTGGAATGGAAGCTGTTAAACCAATTAGAAAGCCATCTTCGGAAGATGAACCAAGAACTGAAGAGGATTCCAAAAAAATTAAAACAAAAAAACGTAAACCTAAGGATGTAAGTAAAGATTTTGTAGATTTGGAAAAATTAGATTTAGAATTTGAGGAGCTCAAGAAAAAGGATCTAGAAAAAATTGACGACGCATATAGACAAAGGAAGAAACCCAAAGAGAAACCTAAGCAAGGTGAAGATGCAGTTCCTCTTGTAAACAAACCGGTTCCTACAGAAGAAAAAAATATAGAAGAAGAAGTTCCTAAACTGACAGAAGGTGTCGCACAAAAGATTATTAAAAAGAAAATTCCTAAACCAGAAGAAAAACCTGTTAAAATGCCTAAATTTAAACTTAAAAGTAGAATTGTGTATATTGACTTTCCAGCAGGTTCCGAAATTTTACAGTTACCTCAAATAACTCATATAGGCGCTAAGAAAGAAAACGGAGTTATCTCAAGGAATGTGAAAGAAGCAGAAAAGGTCATAAAGTTAAAGAAACGTAAACTTAAAGATACAGGTAAAGAACTTGAAGATTTAGAGAAGCTAGACCTTGAATTCGAAGAACTCAAGAAAAAAGAGCCTGAGAGAGTTGATGATGCTTACAAATATGAAAAGAAGCCCAAAGAAGTAATTGAACCAATGGAAGAAATAACTATTCCCTTAAAAATTGGAAAAGGCAAGGTTCCGGAAAAATCTCCAGAGTTAGAGGATACAATTCAATTGAAAAAGCGTCCAGAACAGACAGAAGAATACATTCCAGAAGACGTTGTTAGAGAGAAACCATTAAAACCTGATTTAAAAGAGACTAAAGAAGTAACTCCGAAAGATGATATTGGAGTACCTTCATTAAAACCATTTGATATAAATAGGGATGAACCTGAAGAACTGGAATTGGAATTGCTAGAACACGACAAGCCTGATAGTACAAAATCTGTAAAAGAAAAATCAAAGTACAAACCAAAAAAGAAGGAAAAACCATCTCCAGAAACTATTGAAATATCTATAGAAAAAGGCTTGCCTAAAGTAAGTGAACCTGAATTTGATGAAGATATTAAGTTTAGGATACCACAAAAAGAAAAACCGGAAACCGAACCCGAAGATATTTTATTAAAACCGTTTGATAAAACAAAACCTGAAGTGGAGGACTTGTATACAGTAGAAAAAGCTAGAGAACCTTTGTCACAACCAAAAGAAATACCAATACCTCAAGATGACCAGTCTGAAAAACCAAAATTGAAAAAGAAAATACCGAAAAAAGATCAAAAAGAGGAACAAATCCCAGAAAACTTTGATGAGACACCAGTTTCGGAAGATAAACCAGAACCTATTACCTCTGAGGAAATACAGGTACCAACTGACGAAAAAGAAACAGTTCAAGTTGTTATTAAAAGAAAAACTCCTATACTAAAAGAAGACATAGAAGAATCAATTGTATTGCGAAAACAACCATCTGAAGAAGAAAGTGAAATAAAAGTAGATACCATAATCAAATCAAGTGAACTTCCTTCCGGAGTGGAACAACAAGGCGAAGACATAACAGCTGAATTCACCATAATAAAAGAAGAACCAATTAAAGAAAAGAATGAAAGCATACCTGAAACAGAGAAAGTTATAGACAAAGTAGTAATTAAAAAGAAAAGAAATAAGAAGCTTAAACCAGACATTGAAAGCGAAACTGAGGTTTCATTCACTGTCGAGAAAGAAAAGCCTGTTGAAGATGAGACTGTATACTCCACTGAAGAGGTTGTTGTGAAAGTAAAGCCCAAAAAACAAAATAAAGTTCCAGAAGTAGAAGGAGATGCTGAATTAGTTATAAAGAAAGAAACACTACCAGAGACAGTATTGCAAGAAGTGGAAGAAACTAAAACAGTCGAAAAATTACCTAAACCCACAGTAAAACCAGAAGAAATTGCAGCTAAGTCAACTGAAAAGGAACAGCCTCAACAAGAAACGGATGGAGAGTTAAAACCTTCAACAGACGCTGATTCAGAAATAATCACTGTAAAGAAACCTAAAAAGAAGGTTCTAATTCCTGCTGAAAACGAAACTACAATAACTTTAACGAAAGTTATTCCAAAAACGGAAGAAAAGCCTGAGGAAGAGGCTGATATAACTATTAAACCCGCACCAAAAGATGAAAATCAAGATACTATCATTAAGGAACCAATAATAAAAAGTCATGAAGATGAAGATGCTGAAATTACAATACAAAAAATTGTACCCCTCACACATAAAGCGCAGGAAGTTGAGGTTTCATTCACTGTTGAAAAAGAAAAACCTGTTGAAGATGAGACTAAATTCTCCACTGAAGAGGTTGTTGTGAAAGTAAAGCCCAAAAAACAAATGAAACTTTCAAAAGAAGAAGGAGATGCTGAATTAGTTATAAATAAGGAAACAGTACCAGAGACAGTAGCACAGGAAGTGGAAGAAAAAATTGTCGAAAAATTACCTAAACCCACAGTAAAACCAGAAGAAATTGCAGTTAAGGCAACTGAAAACAAACAGCCTCAACAAGAAACAGATGGAGAGTTAAAACCTCCAACAGACGCTGATTCAGAAATGGTCACTGTAAAGAAACCTAAAAAGAAGGTTGTAATTCCTGCTGAAAATGAATCTACAATAACTTTGACGAAAGTTATTCCAAAAACTGAAGAAAAGCCTGAGGAAGAGACTGAGATAACAATTAAGCCTGCACCAAAAGATGAATATCAGGAAACTATCATTAAGAAACCAATAATAAAAAATCATGAAGATGAAGGGGATGCTGAAATTACAATACAAAAAATTGTACCCATCACACATAAAGAGCAGGAGCCGACCATTGAAGAGATAGTAAAAAAACCTTCAACAGAAGACCAACCTCCAACAGAGAAAGAAAAGGATAACATTGATACAACCGTTCCTAAGGAAATAGCTGAGGACGATATTGAAATAACAGTTAAACCTATACCCAAAGATATAACAGAAGAATCATTGATTAAACAAGAGATTAAAGAAAAACCAACAGAAGACGAAAGTTCAGAGGCAGTAATTAAGAAAATTGCACCGATTTCGAAGGAAATAGAAAAAGATGTTGAAGTAGTATTAAAACCATCCCCAGATGATGAGGCAGAAATTACTTTAAAGAAACCTAAGAAGAAAACTAAAGTTACTGATGAAGCTGAAGCTGAAATAACAGTCAAAAAAATAATTCCTCAGCATGACATAAAAGCCGAAGAAGAAACTGAGGCAACATTTAAACGTACACCAGAAAATGAAACCGAAGAAACTTTCATTATGAAAAAGAAATCGGATATTCCAAATGTTCCTGAGGAAGCTGAAGCAGAAATAACAGTCAAAAAAATTATTCCTAAGCATGATGTAAAACACGGAGAAGAAGCTGAGGTAGGATTTAAACGTACCCCAGAAAATGATACCGAAGAAACTTTCATTACGAAAAAGAAACCGGACGTTCCAGAAATTGAAGAAAATGCAGAAATAACAATTAAGAAAACTTTACCGGTCATTGAAAAGAAACTTACGGTCGAAGATGAAGAAGCTGAAGTAACTATTATAAGACCTATTCCACAAACAGATGAAAAATCAGATAACGAAACTGAAACAACACTTAAACTCGCACCAGCACATGAAACCTTGGAAAACTTGACAATTGAAAGTTACATAAAAGTTCCCGAAGAAGAAGAATCAGCACAAATAACAATAAAGAAACTTATACCCATTTCCGATGAGAAATCTCCTGAAAAAGATGAGGAAGTTGAAATAATTCTTAAAAAACCTGCGCCAGACACAAAAAAGGTACTTGATGAAAAAGTTAAAGCTGTTATACCAAAGCCTTTACCAGAAGAAGAAGTAGAAAATAGTATAATTTTACAAAAAGATATTAAAAAACCAGAAGCAGAAGAAGCCGAACTTACAATTCAAAAGTTCGTACCAACTGAAGAAAATGAGGGTTTAGAAGAAACAGAAAATAAAATTACTTTAGGAAAACCCAATGAACCTGAGAAAGAGTCTGAAGAGATTACAATAAAAAAGAAATCTGAAAAGCCAACCAAGGAAGCAAATGACGAAATTACAATACAAAAAATTGTACCAGTTCCAGGAGAATCTGATGAAGATAATGAGGCGGTATTTCACAGAAAACTACCTGAACAAGTATCAGAAGAGGAAGTTGAAGCTGAGGGCACTATAAAGCGAGAAGTACCCAATGACGATATTGTGGAATTAAAGTTAACTAAGAAAACACCTCCAAAGATGCCCTCTGCTGAAGAACATTCTGAAGAAATTACCATTAAAAAGTTACGTCCTGTACGAAAACCATCCGAACCAGAAATACCAGAATATACAGAAGTAGAAACTGTAACATTTAGACCCAGAACAACAAAAACCAAAGAAGATGTTGAACAAGAATTTAAAATATCTCTTGATTCATACGCTGAAGAAGAAATTTCGATGTCAACTAAAGTTAAATTAAAGAAACAAAAACCACTTACTTATTCCGAAGAAACTGCTGAAGACACAGTTCAGATAACACAAGAAATAGAAGAAGAAGGTCCAGCCATTGAAGAAATTATAGATGAAGGAAGTGATGCTGAAGATTTACCCTTAGATGACGAAATATCAGGAAGTTTTCATGTTGCATTTAAGAGAAAGCCGTCACGAAAGTATTCTGTATTTGAAGAGGACGAAGAAGAAATCAGTTTCAAAAAACCCGTTAAACAAGTTGATTTCGAAGAACAAACAATTACTATAAAACCCAAGAGGAAAGAATCAGTTCCATCATTTGATCAAGGTATGTTGATATATTAGTTACACACCAAAAAATCCGCACAAACTGCCACAAAAGGTTTTTTCCGATCCTGTCACTGAATAACTAATGAGTTTTTGGGAGAAATATGCCTATTTTTACAGTAATTAATATCACTCTTCGTACTTTACTAGTTTAATCGAAAATTTTTATTTAACGTAAACTGTATAATTTTAAACAAATAATTTTTCAGATTTGGATAATACATTCTCTGGCGAATACAATAGACGCCTAATATTTGACATTATAGCAAAAATATTATAAACTATGTAGCATCACAGTAAAATATTAAAGGCCTCGCAGACTTTGAACGTTTTTATTACGCAGTTTCCGGAGAGGTAATTGCCAGTACATACTTAAATTTTTAAATAATAAAGATGAGAATATCTACCACACATTCTAACATACTCTTATTTTTGAGAGGGGTTGGAACCTTTGATGTAAAGATAACACTGATGTAGTTTTCCACATAACATCAAATATTATAGTGCACTCGACGCGCGTTTCGCCAACCAAGTTAACATCATCTGCAGATGATTGAAACTGTCAGTTTAAATCATCTCCAGATCATGCCAACTTGGTTGGCGAAACACGCGCCGAGTGCAGTACAGTGGTTTGATGTTATGTGAAAAACTATGTCAGTGTTACCAAGCTCTTGTGGTAACCATTTATGGTCATATCTACCTTACTATGAAAGCTATATCCATCAAATCCTATATCAATGTCTTCGTGAAAGAACGTTATATCCAAATATGTAAAAATACACAGGGTGTTCCATTTAAAAAATAAAAGTTGTGGTTAATCTCTCATTTTTGGGACACCTGTATATATGTCAATACTATAAAAATATGTCCCCCTTTAAATAAAAATCGACCTGTCTCTGGAGTTTCCATGGTTACCAATCAATCTTTTGATAAATAATCGAGGATGAAACTTTTCGTTGATTCACCCTGTTATATACAAAACATATTTTTTTGAGTTGCCTGATAAAGGTAAATGGCTGCCTTTGATTATTATAATAAGTATGATGTATTATATATGTCCAAAACCATAAAACTAGTGTCTCCAAGGACTCGCATATAATTAAAACTGTACATATCCATTAATGTCGAACACATATTATTTTCAGAAGCCGTTACACTAAGTATAACCAAAGAAAAAGATATGTTTGATGATGAATTCGAAGTTATACATGAAGGTGATATAGAGAAAGGTGATATTTTCTATTCAATAAGTATTTATGATGCTGAAGCTGATCAAGCTATAGATCTAGTTGAAGGGGAAAAGGTATATGTTATTGAAACTCATAATGCAGATTGGTGGTTTGTCAAAAAACATTTAACAGAAGAAAGTGGATGGGTTCCTGCAAAAATTCTTATGAACGAATCGCAATATGTTAAATACGTTCAAAGAAAATTGAATGAAAAGATTGATAAACTACCAGTTTTTGAAAGTAAGTGGAATATATTTTGATAGTGCTCTTTACTAATAAATTAATTTCAGAACCTAAATCTCAAGAAACTGCGATGGCACCAAGATTTATTGAGAAGCTAAATCCAATAGTTACGCCTGATGGGTACACGGTACAATTTGAATGCCGAGTTGAAGGATTTCCAAGACCCCAAATTACATGGTTTAGGCAAACACATATTATTAAACAATCTATCGATTTCCAGATGTTTTATGATGAAAATAATACAGCTACACTTATTATAAAAGAAGTTTTCCCAGAAGATGCTGGTACATTCACCTGTGTAGCAAAAAATTCTGCCGGTTTCGCATCGAGTACAACTGAATTAACTGTAGAATATCCTCTCTCTTCTCACGGATCTGATTTAACATCAATTTCAAGAAAGAGTTTATCCAGAACATCTTCATTGGCAGATATTTTAGAAGGAGTCCCTCCAGTATTTTCTAAAAAACCAAAATCACAGTGTGTTCTAGAAGGATCAGACTTAGTTGTCAAAAGCTGTTTGGTAGCTGTTCCAGAACCCGATATAAAATGGTACCGTAATGGAAAACGTATTCCTTCAAAAGGAAATGTATCGATAGTGTCTACATCTGAAACACACATATATACTACAATACTAGAAATAAAGAATATCGAAAGAAAACAAGAAGGTAGATACAAAATTGTAGCTAAAAATAGAGAAGGCCAATCTTCAGTTGAATTTACAATTAAAGTGTTAACGGACAAGCAAGAGCCACCAGAAGTTCTAGAACCATTAAAATCCGTTACCGTAAGAAAAACAGAACAAATAACCCTCAGTGCTACAATTGTAGGTAATCCAGAACCTTCAATTGAATGGTTTAAAGATGGCAAACGAATACCTACATCATTAATAAATAAAGATGGTAGTACATATTCTTTAACCATCAAAAATGCTCAACTAAATGATACAGCTGAATATAAAATTAAGGCAACAAATTCACTTGGAACCGCAGAGACCACAGCTCAGTTGACCATCGAGGGTAATAAAAAAGTTTATTTTCTTTATAAAGGCTACATAAATTCAATAACATTACGTCTTTTTCAGTAAACTGCTTTCTGCAAAAACGCTAACAAAAAGTAGATAAATAGGTTGCTACAATGCTTTTTTACTTTGTCTATTTTCATTGTATGATTGCTTAATAAACTATTTCGCTTATCTTTTTTCTTTGCTTTTAAAATTTTTCTGCCCATGTTTAATAAACCCCTACAAATTCATAAAGGTACATACAGATATACAACAAACCATCGTAACGCAACACCGCCGCGCAAAACGTAGGCAAAGATGCTGGTGGCAGGCGCAATTATATATAAGTAGAACTGTGTATAGTAGCAATAATTTACTCATGGATCTGAAATTTCAACCCATATTATCCATACTGTACAGATAATTAAAGAAGACTTAAGCCACTAAGCGCAGCGATGTTCGTACACGCGCCGGTCCAAATATACAAGCATGTGGTGCAACGTCAGCGCGTTATAATTCCATTGGTACGACGGCAAAATACCGACGACTAATGTGACGCTGTCATGTTATGGTGGTGCGCTCTTACGCTATTGCGCTGTTGCGTTACTATGTTCTGTTGCATATCTGTACGCACCTATATAAGTAGAATGTTTCAAATTTCAAATCCACAAAACTGCGGAAATCGATTGAAGCAGAAAAATAACAACTGGACTTTGCTATGTAAATTTATTTCGAAAAATCATTTTCAAACATTTTCCAATATATACACAGTGTCCAACTTTTAATGGCACACCTTCCGTATCTCAGTATTAGTTATCTGATTTCATCCAAATTTGGATCCGTAGCAATTATTTTTGGTATTCTCTTTTTTGTAAGACCAAACTTATTTTGTCAATGGCGTGCATTTGGACTAAGAAAAAAGTCGATTTTTACAGAAGTCATGTTAGGGATTTTTTTAGAGAAAAATTAACACATTATTGATCAAGGTGCTTTGGAAACCCCATATCCAAAATTTCACTACATTAGAGTTTCCGAGTTTTAAGTAACATTCTTTTAAAAACAGATTTTTCTCATCGTATTTAATTAATAACATGGAAATAGTTTCTTTTTTGAAAAAAATCATCTTTGTTTTTTATATAAAATCCGTGTCTACCATTCAGTATCATCGAAATTTTAAAATTTCGTAATTCAATGCTTTTTACTTGGCGATTAATCTTTCAAAAAAAAATGTTTAACTGTAATTATATGTCGTCGTAACTAAATCATTTAACATTAACATAAACTAAGATGGTGTGGCCTCAATATAATCACCTTCCAATACGATACATTTCTCTATCCGCCTTCATACACACATATTATTTTACTCGTTATTTTACTTAATTCAGCAGGTGATAGCTCTGCACACGCTTACCTTATTCTGTTACGTAGATCTTTCCTATTTTGAGACCTATTCCTGATACTTTATCTTTAACTCTCCCTCAAAAACGAAAATTACTACTTCTCCCAATTCACTTATTCGCAAAATTCTCATTTAGCCAGTTCCTTACAACTCGAGATTTATGGGCTGGTACCACATCTATGTGTAAGTGGAGGTCCCTTCTTATATTCAGAGATAGGTCATCAAGAAAGTCCGATAAATCACCTTCCAAACAATTTTGAAATGTGTTTGCATTGAGATTTTCAAAAAAATACAGCCCAACAATTTGTGTATTCAAAATTCCGCATCAAACATTAACTTTTTGCACTACTGATTTTGACAAATAATAATCCACTGTTGTCAGTAGCCCAATGCCTGTAGTTCTGACCCAGAATTTCTGCAATTGCAATTGTTTAGCCATCATGGCCTACCTATTCAAAATATGCGTACTTAAAAGACTTCACTGCTTCCACTCTGATTGCTAATATTGTGTTAATTTTTCTCTAAAAAAATGCCTAACATGACTTCTAGGAAATATTGACCCCTTTATTCTTAAATAAAAATGCACGTCACTGACTAAAAAAAATTTGTTTGAATTTACAAAAAGATTTAACCATAGATCATTGCTACGAATTCAAATTTGGCGGAAATCGGATAACTAATAACTGAGACACGGAAAGGGGGCCTTTAAAGAGAGACATGCTGTATGTACATTATGTACGCATGTACAGGGTGGGCCGTATAAGAGTGCATATCCCCTTATCTCAGAAACTATGTGAGATAGAAAAAAAAGTTTTATATAAATGTTGCTTGTGTTAAAGATGTCGGTATTTTTTTAATATAGTTATATTTGTAGCTCTTCAATATACAGGGTGATGAACTAAACTTATCTTTTTTTAAATGAAACACCCTGTATATTATTACATTTTTGAAAAGCTCTTCAAAAGACTTGTTCAACGATATATAATATGATGGGTCTGTAGTCCACCGTTTCGGAGCTATTGAGAATTATCTTCAGGAAATAGCTAATATTAAAATCGTGCTAGGAAAGTTAATAATTAAGTTTTTGAGCATTAACTTGCGCCAAGAGAATTCTAATTTTATTTACTTTATTATGTAATTACTCAATATTCAGTTTAAAAAAAATTTTTACCGTGTTGCCACATTTCGAAAACCATAAATTTTCACGATTTTTTCAAATGAAACACCCTGTATATTATTACATTTCTAGAAAGCCCTTCTATCGACAAATTTAGAGATATATGATATGATGGGTTTGGGACATCGTTTCTGAATGATTATCCTCAGAATATGGGATTTTAATACTGGCTATTTCCCGAAGATAATACTCAATAACTCCGAAACGGTGAGCATCAGACCTATCATATTATATATCATTGAACTAGTCTTTAGAAGGGCTTTCTGAAAATATAATAATATATAGAGTGTGGCATTTTTAAAAAAAGTATTATCTTCGGGAAATAGCCAGTACCTATTAAAATCCCATATTCTGAGGATAATCATTCAGAAACGATGTCCCAAACCCATCATATCATATATCTCTAAATTTGTCGATAGAAGGGTTTTCTAGAAATGTAATAATATACAGGGTGTTTCATTTGAAAAAATCGTGAAAATTTATGGTTTTCGAAATGTGGCAACACGGTAAAAATTTTTTTTAAACTGAATATTGAGTAATTACATAATAAAGTAAATAAAATTAGAATTCTCTTGGCGCAAGGTAATGCTCAAAAACTTAATTATTAACTTTTCTAGCACGATTTTAATATTGGCTATTTCCTGAAGATAATTCTCAATAGCTCCGAAACGGTGGGCTACAGACCCAACATATTATATATCGTTGAACAAGTCTTTTGAAGAGCGTTTCAAAAATGTAATAATATACAGGGTGTTCCATTTAAAAAAAGATAAGTTTAGTTCATCACCCTGTATATTGAAGAGCTACAAATATAACTATATTAAAAAAATACCGACATCTTTAACGCAAACAACATTTATATAAAACTTTTTTTTCTATCTCACATAGTTTCTGAGATAAGGGGATACGCACTCTTATACGGCCCACCCTGTACATTTATATGCTACCTTTCTAAACTAGATTTACAATACTTTTTCTAAGCTCTACTCCCAATTTACTATGAAAAGTATCGTAAATTCCACCTTTTTTATTTATAAACATATTTTTATTCATAAAAAATCCTTTTTTAAACAGTTAAGGATATTAATTCGGATTCTTACTGTGAGTAACTTGGTTAAAATATCTTTCTTCGGTAAAGTGGAGGTGGATAAACTGAGTCAAATATGATTACAAAAATGTTTGTACATTTCTTTATAGTAAGTAAAGTGACCAAATGATCGTAAAATATGCAGAAAGTATTGTAATATAGTTTTGAAAATATTTATAATATAAAGCTGTTTTCAAGTGGTTTGATTAAAATTGTTGCATACCAATGGTTTTTCATAATAAATTCTTTACACATTTTACTTGGTAATACAGGTCCATAATGGATTCAATTTGAAACACCTATACATATGCATACGTATGACTCATCGAAAATGTACCGCAGGACGTAACTGCCAGAAAAAGATTCTGTCGGAAAAATGCTGAAACACGTCGATTTTGTTTGTGAGGGGGACAACTTTTGAGGGGGACATAGCCCAAATTTCACCCCCAAAATTTTTCAAATAGGAATGGGGGTCGCAAGTGATACGTCATTGGAAAGGGTGTTTGATTCTCTATACAGCGGGGCTCCGTTTTTGAACTTCGGTAAATTCGTTTAGAAGTTACAAATTCTTGAAGTTTCATTAATACATTTTACGAAAATTCAAAAATTAAATCAGTTTTATTTAAAAACTTACCGTATCCACGTACTCCGCGGTCATCCGATTTAAGTCTTCTGGATTTCTTTTTGTAGATAAACGTAAAAAGTAAAGTTTATTGCACTCCATCAGATACACTAGAAGATTTGTGGGGACGAATCGTGAACGTATGTCGCGAAGTGACACCGGAAGTGCTGCAGAATGTACGACGACGATTTGAAGATAATTTGTATCACTGTATGGAGGTTAGTGGACAAAATTTTCAACACTTACTTCATTGATATGGTAAGTTTTTAAATGAAATTGATTTAATTCTTGTATTTTTCGTGAAATATATTAATGAAACTTCAGGAATTCGTAACTTGTAAACGAATTTACCGAATTTCACAAACGGAGCATCACTGTATAGAGAATCAATAACCCTTTCCAATGACGTATCACTTGACCCCCATTCCTATTTGAAAAATTTTGGGGGATAGGTAACACCCGCTCATTCGAGGGTGAAATTTGGGCTATGATTCTTGGGTCAAAAGTTGTCCTCCTCACAAGCAAAATCGGCGGGTTTCAGCAAAATCTACGGCCCTACGGTACGGTTTTGATGGGCCACACTGTATAAATGTAATGTATAACCTGTAACGCATATAAATACCTACCGCTGTAGTAGGTATGAAAGAATCTAAGTTCCTGGGATGAACCATATTAGAGATTATTAATGAGTCGACATTTGAAAGTCAAGTATGAAAATTCTCTCAAGGCCTACAATAACCTGCCTACTCGTCAGAGAGATCTCTGTGAGGAGTGGCCAGATTGAGGGTTTCAGAAAATTTTCATATTTCATTCCTTTTTCCTCTAGAAGATCTCCATCGCCGTTCGACCCGAGAACTTATGACCCTGTATATTATAGATATATATATATATATATATATATATATATATATATATATATATATATACATTATACATTTATTAATAATAATAATAATACTTTATTCAATGTTTAGAATTCCCTGAAAATTTGGAACCACCCCTATTTGTAAAACGTTTTGAGGAGCAAAACATACCAGAGAAAAGTCCTTTAATACTCAGAGCAAAGGTCACTGGAAATCCTGTTCCTGTAGTTTCTTGGCTGCATAATAATGAACCTCTCGAACCCTCTGATCGCATAAAAGTTTTATATGATGGTAAAAGCATAGAACTCTCTATAAAAGAAACTAATTCTGAAATTGATTCTGGAGATTACAAATGTATTGCTGTGAATTCCATGGGTAAAGCATCACATGGTGCAAGAATGTCCGTTGAGGTTGACACAGTCAAATTTACAAAGAAGCTGAAGAAACTCTACGAGTCATCAGAAAGGGATACCCTAGAACTTGAATGTGAAACGTCTCATTCTGTTCGAACAAAGTGGTGGTTTAATGATACAGAAATCAGTGGAATGGATCACCGTGTTGTAATTCAGGATGGAAGAACTCATAAATTGGTCATTAAAAATATTTCGAAGAAGGATGAAGGCCACTACAAATGTACTGTTAAAAATCAAAAAACTGACACTACAGTAAATGTTCAACAACGTAAGCTTGAATTTATTAAGAAATTACAAGATTTAGAAATAACAGAAAAAGAGACTGCTATACTTGAAGTAGAGATTACATCAGATACTGCCGATGTTCTTTGGTATAGGGATGGAGTAATTTTGGATGAAGACAATGATAAATTTGAAACTGAGAAGGATAGAGGTGTAAGAAAATTACTTATTCGTAGCACTTCCATTCATGATGAAGGTGAATATACATGTACTCTTTTGAACGAAGAATGTAAAGCTGAGGTTACTGTAATTGAACTCCCACCTGAAATAATAACACCACTTCACGATAAAACTGTAATCAAAGGAGACAAAACTGTATTTGAAATAGAGCTTTCTAAAGGTGATGCTTTAGCAAGATGGTATAAAGATGGTACAGAAATTCAATTTTCAGAACATATGCAACTATCTATTGACGGCAAACGCCAGAAACTGAAAATTTATAATTCGGAACCTGAGGATGAGGGTATATATTCATGTGAGGTAATGTAGACAAATATATTTAAGCATGCTAATATTTTTATAATATAGTATATATCTGATATTTTATATACCAGATTTGACATTTTACATTTTCTAATAATCTTAATCATAGAGTACCATCTCATAAAATCGTTAAATTTTCAAGTTAATTGAATATTCCATTTCCTAACCTTTTAATTGAATATTCAATTTCTGAACATCAGAGGATTACTAACATAGGTTTTACACAAATAATTACAAATTTAAATTTCTTCTTATATTTTTGTAGGTTGGTAATCAATCATCAAAAGCTTCGTTAACAGTACAAGTTCCTACTTGTACATTTATAAAACCTCTTCCTGAATTCACCATCGTTCCTATTAATACAGATGCTGAATTTCTTGTTGAGCTATCTAGAGAAGATGTAGAAGTCACATGGCTTAAAAATAATAAGAAAATTGAAAAATCTTCTAGGTATAACATCTCTGAAGAGCATACAATCAGAAAATTGGTAATTCACAAAACAACAAGGGAAGACGAAAATGAATATTCTTGTACTGTTGAAAAGTACAAGCTCAAAACATCATCAAAATTGAAGATCGGAGGTAAATTATAATGTTTTACTGGTCAGAAATATCCATAATTACCAATTATTTAATATTATTTTCTATAAAGTTCAAACATTGCCTTGTATTTGGCCAGTAACAAAATTATTGTAAATAGTTATTTGTTAAACACCTTCCACATTACTATTATTATTACTACTTACAAATATAATTATTTGTATATTCAATGTTCAAAATGATACATCACGGAAAAATTACATTTTAATACTTGCACTAATACACGGTAAATAATAGTAGTATACGCATTTAAAATACAAGATAAATCACCAGAGTAATACACTATTTATATTATATTTTAGATAAGCCTTCTCCTCCTCGAGGCCCCTTGGAAATTTCTGGGATGTCAGATACTTCGTTTACTCTTCAATGGCAACCTTCGGAAAATGATGGGGGATCAGTCATTATTGAGTATATTGTAGAAATCAAAGATTCCGGATCCAAGAAAGGCTTTAAAAAGATTGGCGCAACTAAAGGGGATATCACAAACATTCCTGTAAATTACTTGGAGAAAGGGCATGGTTACAAATTCCGCATCACTGCTAGAAATTCAATAGGAATTAGTGACCCCTACCTGCCAGAAGACACAGTTATCGCAGGTTCCAGAATAAGTAAGTGAATATTTTCGTTTGAAACGTTTAACATATAATAATTTTTCTGATATGCTTTCACGCTTTTATAATGCTTCTGCTTTAGGAATACATTATCAATTTGCAAAAACTGATGAAACGCTTTATTGCCTATTAGGAATATTCCCACCTGCAAAACTTAGCATAAACAGTAAGTATAGGACAACTATTAACACTATTTAGAAATATTCCTCATATTATCAAAGATATATCACTAATATGTAGCGGATGACCAAATTTGCTTGCTATATAAGACAACTCTTGAACTAAAAGAGATACAAAAAAAATTAATCGCCTTTCTCGATCTCTTGCTCTGAAACAAACTAATGGCAAAATGTAAAATGCATCCTCTTTTGTTTTTGAGTTATTGGTGAAAATTAGATTTTTCAAATTTTCGTTGCTTCCGCATATCTCGGTTATTTTAGATATTAGAAAAAACCACTTAAACGTTTAGCAGGCTCTTTTTTAAACAAAATGCAGTGGCGTAAACAAATTTTTAATAAGTTGATAAAATTTTGAGTTATGACATAAACTTGTTTTTTTTTAATTAAATTCAAGGTCGGTTATGATTTATTTATAAACATAATTTTCTTCTCTTTTGATTATAGGATCTTCATTTTGATGGTTATTAATACCTTCCATTCCGTTTTCGCATAATATGATTATGATTTTCTTTTAAGAAAATACAATTTTATGTCATAACTCGAAATATTATAAAGTTATTAAAAATTTGATTATATTTAAAAAGTGTCTGAAGAACCTATAAGTTGTTTTTTCAAATATCTAAAATAGCCGAGACATGCACAGCCACTGAAAATTTGAAAAATCAAATTTTTGTCAATAGCTCAAAAACAAAAGAAGGTGACCCATTTTGTATTTCGGCATTAAATTTGTGTCAGAAAAATATATCGAGATTGCGAGTAAATTTTTTTTATATCTAAACTTAGTTAAAAAATTGTCCTATAATAAAAAGCCGCCCGATACATGGAGTAAATAATCAGGTGTACGTACCATGATACGAACAGAAATAATTAAAAGTGGAACTGGGATGGAAAAAGAATTGTTGGCTACATAAAAAACTTGAGTCTTATTTGACAAACTACATAAAATACCGGTCCTAAGGAAACATTATATCTTACATATATTTAAATTTCATATCATGTACAGTGTGTCCACTTTATGTGGTCTTTGTAGGGTATCTCCCTAGGGTTGTTATTGAAGATACAGGGATACAGCTTTTGAAGTGCTACTTTTTTCAAAAAAGAACAAACTAAATTTTCTTAAGTCTAAATGAGTCTTACTAGACTAAAATTAAACTAAACTAAAAAGTCTTAATGAGCTATAGAGTAAAATTTCAATTTCAATGTTTCCCCTAGGTTTCCCGCTTCCCCCTTTTCCAGGCATCCTTCGGATCTCAGTTGACTAATAATTTATCGAAAAAACAAAAAGATTGTCTAGAATGCTTTACATCTAATCCAGTGGTGTAGTTAGTATTTGTCCGAGAGGTTTTATTTGCGGAATATATAGTAAATTTCTGTTTTTTAATAGAGCACCATGTATATTGTTTATTAATTTAGTAGTCCATTTTAGAGTTTTCAAAAATAAGTAATAGGTGCCTTGTTTTAATATTAAATCGGAAATTTCACCCATTTTGAACTTTCTAACGTTATCAGGAAATTAAGATACGAGGGGCACTTTAAAATTAAAAAATTCAGTTTTACTGAATTTTATTTATGAATTTTCACAGAAATTGTACCAATTTTTTATTTTCCGATATGTTACCAGGACACTAAGATATGAAGGGTGGTACTTTACAATTAATGAAAATCAGTTTCGTCCTGCTACCTACCTCCTACCTCCCTCTACCTTATAAACCAAGAGGGCTATGAAAATTCTGTTTGTAGAAAAGTCGTACACTGTCAGGAAAACCGCATCCCTGTATCTTTAATTTTAATAAAGGAAATAGGTACTTTACAAATACAAAGGAAATTGGACAGATCGTAAACACAGTTCGTAAAAGCGTAATTTTGAATACTACCTATTGTTACCTATAATAATCATAAATTTGCTGATCCGAGGATCCCACTTTTTTCTTTATCAGACAAAAGGTATATATAATACATATATACCTTTAAAATAAAATATATTTTGTATGTCCATTTCCAATTAAATTGATAGAAACAATTTATTAATGTAGCTGATTATTTGATAATATTTTAACAAATGGTATTTTGCATTTAAATAAATCATATAAAACTTTATTTTATTTTAAAACAACAATTTCCTACTATATTATTCGATTAAATTGAGACTGCAGAAATAGATGCATTCTCTCTGTGAAGAATCCATTAGTCACCCACAACCTCCGACAGCCCCAGTAGGAAGTTGAAGCAACCGACAATACAATCACATTGATAAAGATATCAATGACTAGACTAATCACTCACGCAACGCTCCAACCTGCTAAGCTATTATTGTTTATTAATTCTTAAAATTCCACTAGAAAGAAATACTAACCTGGCTGCATTTTCTATACGCATTTACTAAAATACACCAGCACTCAAAGTGAAGTAACTTTTAGTGTACCTAGCAATTCAACAGAAAATAACTGTCTTAAATCTTTCCTGTTTACAGCTCCTCCTTCACCACCCGTTAATTTGAATATAAAAGATGTAACAAGTAGAAGCGCGACATTAACATGGGAGCCGCCACTAAATAACGGAGGCACAGATATAACGGGTTATGTTGTAGAGAAAAAACTGGAATATGTGCCTAAATGGGAAAAAGTTTACACTCTAGAACCTTTTATTCTAGAATATACATTCGAAAATCTTAAGGAAAAAAGTGATTATATGTTTAGAGTATTTGCTGAAAACTCTGTTGGTTTAAGTCCTCCAGCTACTACTGAAGTAATTAAAATGAAGACTCATGCAAGTAAGTAATTGTAATAATTTCAGATGATTCCACTAATCACCACGAAAGTGCAGCAGATACATCTATGTGTGTTATCTATTTATTTATTTATCTATACTAAAGACAGTGGTGACAATACTACCTGCCACTTTTTGATTAGACGGCTAGTTCCACTAATGACGGCGGAACTAATTAAAGCATCGCGATTGGTTTGGAAGTCAATCATATTTAACATGGCTACTTATTCAATCATTTTACAACAAAAAAGATACTCAAGAAAAACAGGCATTAAATATATTATCCACAGTGTACTAAAAACTAACTTATAAGAATAATATTACATGGATATTTTCATACTGCACAAATTTCAATAACTCACTCTTGTCAGTATAACTCCCTTATATTATTCCATCAGATAGATCCATAAAACTTTAATCACTAATGAGTTAAATAGGTTAAAGTTACAGTTAAAGAACGTTTTATTCAAATCTGTGAAATAATACAGATAGTTCAATTTAAAAATATTGTTTATTTGTTTATCACTGAAACGTGATGCTCAATTATTTATTTATTTATTTATTTATTTATTTATTTGTTCATTGCGTTGGGATGAAAAAATGCCCATAAAGAATATTTACACTTAACATTAGCAACTAGGATGAAAAGACCAACGAGAGTGCATTGTGCAACACTAAATTTAAAGTCCATTTTTCTTTGAAACGGTGAATTCTTGAACTTAAAACAAATGGGTACATTTTTTGTTGTAAAATGATTAAAAATTCTAAATATGGCATTATTTTTATTTTACAGAGTAAGGTAACCCCACCATTTGAAATTTTCCGAGATATAGCTAAAATAAATTTTTATATATTCAACTTCAACACACTGTATCTCGGAAATGAGCCTTTATCGACATATTTTGATCTGAAGTTTCCATTAACTTTCGCGACAGAAACAAGTGGTGAAATTTGGTCCATTCGTTTTAGAATACTAAGAATATGTTGATGTTTTTAACTCAGATATATTGGGAAAAAGTTAGTTCTAGGAAGAGTTATAGTAGGTATAACTCTATTCCTAGGACTATATTCCCCTCAGTAGATTTTTTTCTACTTTCAATCAAATTGTGGACCCAGCCACGGAGCTTAAAATTCAAACCAATATTTTTTCAGCTGTACCATCTCCACCCACACCACCTCTAGAAATTAGAACAATTGGACCAAATGCAATAGTCATTGAATGGGGTATTCCCGAATCTGATGGTGGTGCTCCTCTTTTGGGTTATAATATTGCCATTAGAGATACTAAGAAAACAATGTGGATGGAAATCGGTAGAGTACAGAAAGGTGTCCAGAAATTCACAATAAGAGATTTACAGGAGGATCATGAATACATGATTAGAATATTTGCAAAGAACGAGATTGGATTAAGTGAGCCTTTAGAGTCCGATGAACCATTTAAAGTGCTTCCTTCAGGAGGTGAGTAGCTCACTACACTTAGTACTCGTAGATTATTTAATGCGTCTTCGAATTATGGTTATGTTGTGGAATATATATTCCATAGCACATAAAAACATTTACTTGATGTTTAAATTAGCTGCTGAAATGTCAATGTTATGTTATATAGGCAGTACTGTGAGTAATGATGAGTTTCTGTCCGTAACTCTTTTACTTTGCTTATCATTACAGTTACAAATTATGAGAAACAAAACTCGCAATTATTTGAGGTACCTACTTAGACTTATCTAAGGGCTTGTAGATTATAAAATTCGAGTAGGCATCTTATGTATTTCCCTTGAAGAAACTACAACTTTTAAATGTATGTGGCATAAACATAAATACCTATACAGTTCGTACATAAACTATGGAATAAATTAATTCACTTTGTAAACACTCAGTTTTTTTAAAATCGATCTGACCCGTCGATTTTCTGTTATTTTTGCTTTTATTTTACATATACTTAATTTATTAATAATTTAAATGGGACACCCCGTATATTTCTTACATATTTGGAAAGAATTCTTTTTTACGAATACGTTCATATAAGGTTTTATGGGTCTATCTCTAATAGTAAAGGAGGTATGCCCAAAAAAGTGTGCCATATTAAAATATTACAGTTTATATCGATGCACCTCCATTGAGTCTCCCTGTAAAAACTTAAAATATATGTAAAAAAGGGCAAAAATAAAAGAAATTCGAGGGGTCCCAATAAGAATACCGATACCAGTTAATATTACTATCTGGGTACCCACCCGTTTTCAATACCCGGTATTACCCGCTACCCGTTAATTATCCGCTACCCGTTACTTACCCGCTACCCGTTACTTACCCGCTACCCGTTACTTACCCGCTACCCGTTACTTACCCGGTACCCGTTAATTACCCGTTACCCGTTATTTACCTATTACGCAATATCAACCCATAGCATTCAACATAACAAATAGTATTATTTTAAGGTAATATTAACCAATATTAATAACAATAACTGAATCGGATATATCGAGTTGTTATCGGATACCCGGGTACCCGATTGAATATTTACAAAATAAAGGATTTATTCCATATTTTAGGCACGCATTGTTATATATGCACAATGCAAAGAAAAAATATAATATAAAAAGGTACATACTTAAATGCATTTGATAAATCAAGATGCCACAGAGCATCTCCTACATTAATAGTTTTGAGAATATATCAGCAAAATTTGGGAATTACCCAAAAACTACAATAATTAAAGATAACGCAACTTTTCCAGGAGAAGCGACTTCAATTCTGAAAGTTATCTATTCATATAAGTAGGTAAAAATATACAGTATTTCTGTGTAACTTTCAAAACTGAAGTCGCTTGTCCTCAAAAAGTTGTGTTATCTTTAATTGCTGTAGTTTTTGGGTAATTCTCAAATTTTTGCTGATATATCCATAAAACCTTTATTTTTCAAGAATATTGACTAAACTTTTTTTTTGTTTCAAAGTGCATTAAAAACTGCTTCTTTTGAGCCTATTACCACTTTTAAGACAAACATGCAGCCCCCTCAAAACTTAAATTTAGTTTTCTGCCCAATATTTTTCTTATAATTTTTATTCTTATCTTGATGGCGCACATTAATATTTTTGTATCTACTAAATGTAGGGAAAAATTTAATTTAAGTGATTCTATATTAACATTCAACTGTTTTGACATAATTCCGTGGCAGACTTGACTTGTCTAGTGCCTTTCATTTCGATATTTTGCTTAATTTTGATATAGTATAGAAGGAAACGCTCTGTATATTTTTTGTTCAAATTTGGCATATGGTAGTTTTGAGGTGTCCTGATTAACGCTATCGTGTCAGACTTTAAATTAAAAAATCCCTAAATAGTTATATTCATTGAATTTAATAAATTCAATGGTTATATTCAATTTCGGTGGTACAAAAAAAAAATTGCAACAGGCCTTGCATGTTCGTCTTGTAAGCGGTAGTAGGGTCAAAACAAGCAGTTTTTAATACCCTTTAAAACAAAAAAAAATCAGTCGATTATCTTGATAAATAAAGGTTTTATAGATTTGTACATAAATAAAAGTAGACACCCTGTATAAATTAAATAAATGTATAAATGTATATAAATTATGTATAAATTAAAAATTGCAACACGTACCTATAATGAGCTTAAAAAATATTTTCACTTTCTCTAACCAATGAATATTTTGTTTAGAAACTGATCAAGAGGACTTCCGCGAGGTAACTGATAAAGAACCAACATCTTATAGCACAGAGACATCAACGTCTTGGTTGAGAGACAACAGCATGGATGCTGACATTCATTCCTATTCAAAGGGGACGTTATTAAAGAAAGATGAATATTTCTTCCGTATATGGTGTTACGCCACAAAATTATTTAAGTAAATATTGTTATATAATATTTATTACTATGAAAGTTAAAATCTTCCTCTAAGTTGTATATATTTACTGATTTTAGAAAAAAATATTTATAAGTGTTTTATACCTGACAATGACTTTTTCACAATAATTAGTTATAAAGGGCTATACTAAATTTGTGTTAAAATAAATAAACATATTTGCGAATTGTGAGCTGTATAGAAAAAACTATTTTATTTTAACACAGATTTAAATATCAGCTTATGTATATATAAAATGATTTTTATAAGGATACTGTGATACTGATTATGATTACTTGAGTGAGTTGCGTGCCTCACAAACGATTACGAGTTATAGTATCAATGAACATTTTTTTGCTATGCCACAAATATCAAGCAGATGAATTACTGTTTTATTAAATTATATATTTATGAATATTTATATTGTTTTGCTTTGCTAAATTTATTTTTAAAATATTGTTACTCTACAGTGAAATTAGGGTCAATGAAATTATTTAAAGAGAGAAAAATATAGGTGCATATACTAATCAAAATTATGTAATTTCATTAACCTTAACTCTATATTAAACAATAAACGAATTTCAAATATTTATATCCTTTTTATTATACCTGTGTACTCCTAATTTTCTAAACTTGTATGTTGACCTAATACTTTACCCTAGTGAAAAAATTATATTTTTTTATAGCAAAGGTTAAAGTATGCTTTGTCCAACTCAAAACAACAGATCAAGTAGCATTTTAACCGGAAGGGTAGATAAAATGAACCTGCTTTAACAGCAAGGATAGATAAAGTACTTTAATATTTCGTACTGGAAATGGGAGAAAATCACTGTCGCGATTTTTGTTCTCATTTCTAGCCCTACCGGGGGTCTAGGCCTGCGGCCTGGGGTCACCCTTCAGGTGACAAAAGCATCTAGAATAATATTATTTTTAAGAAAATACATATTACGAAATTTGGTATCTGGAATGATGATGTACATAATTATACTAAACTTTTCTCAATATTTTGATGAATTGTAAGGGTACTCTATTCTTGATGGTAAAACATCATAATTTTTTAAGTGCTGAAAGTAGAATTTATTTTTCAGTAAACATTTTTATCAATTTTATCAATAGGACAAAAAATATATTGCTGTCATAATTGTAGCAGCAAATTAATATTGTAGATATTTACTTTTGTAAGCTAAAATGATTAATTTTACAGACTGCCAAAATCAAGGAATTCATTCCAAACTAATACTAATAAATAATTGGAATTAAAAAGAGAAAAAAAACTAGCCTGCAAAATTGTTCGAAGTTTTTGTTTAACCTTCGCTATAAAAAAATAGAATGTTACACACGACGGTAAAATTTCATTATCGACTCCTGAAATTTAATTACCTCTTTTCACTCGTCGATAAAAAGTAATTTTACCGTCTTGTATAACAAATAACTATTATGTTGACGTAATATATAAAAACCTTAAAATATTTATTATTCATATCAATTAAGTATTTATATCAGCAACAGCTTATTATGAGACTTTCAGGGTGTTTATTAAACTATTGATACAGGGTGTCCACCTAGTGCGCGTAAGTCCAATATCTGGGTTAATAAAAGAGATAACTTAATTTTTTTTTCTACAGGGTTGTCTAATATCCCGAGCTGCACAAAATGAAAATATATTTACATATTCAGGGTGTTCAGTTTTTCCTGGACAGGTACCAACTTCGTTTTTCTAAATGGAAATATATATTTTTTATTGCTTTTTCGAACTAAACCCTTGATTTTAGTAGGACTTTCATCAGCCTTCCCTATACCTAACTTAAACTGTTTTTGAAATATTGACTGGGGAATATTGACATTTTTGCAACTTTGACACCCTGTAAAATCTAAACGGTTTGAGATCAAGCAAAACGGTTTGCACATTCCTATCTTAACTTTTTATAAGCTATCGTTTGATACTAATTTCAAATTTATCCAAGAATTAAAAATTTTCAAAATTTTCGGAAAATTTTTAATTCCTGGATACATTTGAAATTAGTATCAAACGACAGCTTATAAAAAGTTAAGATAGGAATGTGCAAACCGTTTTGCTTGATCTCAAACCGTTTAGATTTTATAGGGTGTTAAAGTTGCAAAAATGTCAATATTCACCCGTCAATATTTCAAAAACAGTTTAAGTTAGGTATAGGGAAGGCTGATGAAAGTCCTACTAAAATCAAGGGTTTAGTTCGAAAAAGCAATAAAAAATATATATTTCCATTTAGAAAAACGAAGTTGGTACCTGTCCAGGAAAAACTGAACACCCTGAATATGTAAATATATTTTCATTTTGTGCAGCTAGGGATATTAGACAACCCTGTAGAAAAAAAAATTAAGTTATCTCTTTTATTAACCCAGATATTGGACTTACGCACACTAGGTGGACACCTTGTATAAATAAAACAGAGTGATTCTTTGAAAGCCATCAGGCACCATTTTCCCATTATATCCTGATTAACGCAAATGGTACGCACTTTATATACCAATCCCTTGATGACATGTGCCCACTTTATACGTTCGGACTGACGCATGTCAGGACTGATACACTCTCTCTCCTAATGAGATTCCTGTCGTTGTCCCTAAAATATTTAGGGAAATATTATTTTTCTATTTCTTAAACACATACTGAAAAATCAATCGTCAGAGTTAAAATTTCATTAAGAAGCCTACATTTTTTTATAGTGACAAGTTTTTTTTTAGATACTTAGTTTAATTTATAAGATTTCAGTTAAGTGTAAGTAAACATATTTTTAATCAGTCACAAGCGTGTTGCAAATATATCACAAGTACCTAAATATTTTCAAAAACAGTTTTTGCCATTTTCGAAAATGTGTTTCGAAATTGTAATAATATTAATTTAAATTATATATAGTGAGGCTTTAAGATTTGACATGCGTCCCATGCTCCAATAATAGTATACACATTGTATATATACATTGAAGTTAACCAACTTTAGTTTTGTAGTTAACAGGTATATACAGTGAGGACAGAATGTCTGTCCCCCCCCCCCCTCTAACTTTTGAACCACTGGGTAGATTGTAATGAAATTTGGAACGATAATATATGACTAAATTCTGCATTTTTTGACACATCAATGACAGCTCTGAATGTCAAAGTGACAGCTGGGCACGCAATACGAAATGTTTTTTAAATGGAAATGGGGGTCGAGTGGGGACTCATTTTGAAGCTATTTTTATGTTCAAAACATCCCCCAAATTTGAGAACATTTGGTTCAGTAATTTCCAAATAACAACCAATAATATCAGTTTATAACATAATCTTTTTACCACATAATCTTTATAATAGAACTTACCCATGGAACATTTATTTGTCAGGAGGTTTATGGAGGTCATTTTCAACATCTTTTGAAGTAACACGTGTTTTCTAAATTTATTTCTGCCTCTACGTCTAATTTAAATTATTTCATAATTTTTTAATTTAGGTTATTTTAGGTTATGGATGGTTTATTGTTATTTGTTTACTTTTAATTTTTGTTTTGCTTTGAATAATTTACAATAATTTGTAATATGTATGCAAAAAATTGATATAACAGAAATCGATATTACTGGTTTTTATTTGGAAATTACTGAACCAAATGTTCTCAAAATTGGGGGATGTTTTGAGCATAAAAATAGCTTCAAAATGAGTTATTACTCGATCCCCATTTCCATTTAAAAAAATGTTCCTATTGCGCGCCCAGCTGTCACTTTGACATTCAGAGCTGTCATTGATGTGTCAAAAAATGCAGAATTTAGTCATATATTATCGTTCCAAATTTCATCACAATCTACCCTAATCTAATCTAATTTTTGAACCACTATCTAGTGGTTCAAAAATTAGAGGGGGGGATGGACTTTATGTCCTCACTGTAGTATAACCCAAATAAAAAAAAACTCACTAGCATAATTTTTGTACGTAAGATTTTGAAAATGGATAATCTATACTTACATAAACGTTATTCTTCAGGATACCGTTTTCCTTATTGATCTCATTATCTGATTTTTTATTTAATTTTTCTCCAGTTATTGGGCTTTCCATATTTGCTACAAAATAAAAGATGCGTACAGGTACCTAATCCTTTAGTACGAAAAAACTGACACCGCCGGTAAACATCTTTTTTTATATTATATATTTACATTATATTTCTTTATAAATAATTGTATGTAAATATGTATACTGACCGATACGATGGTGATATTAAAAACCGTGTTTGGTTCGAAACTCAACCCTTCCGTCCCCGAGCCACCCCCTCAGGGGGTGGGTAGGGTAGTCACGGTGGTGGCCATAATAAAGACTCCGGCTATATACCACATACCTCGGATTTCATAATTTTTGGACTCTTAATAACGGAGACAACGCCAACTGCCCTGTAATGCTTAGTTTTCAGAAAAACGACGAAGTCCACAAGAGCAAGAAATTATTCTTAATATTCCTTGATTTCTCAAAAAATCACGGAAATAGGCAATCTTGCGTATTTCACCACGTAGAAAACGATGGTGACATTGAAAATCGCTTTCCGTTCGAAGCTCACCCTTTCCACCTTTGAGCCACCCACAGGGGGGTGGATAGGATAGTCGCGGTGGTGGTCATAACAAAGACTCCGGCTGTCTACCATGTACCTCGAATTTCATAACTTTTGGACAATTAATAACGGAGATACGTGAACTGCCGCCTCCTAATGGTTAGTTTTCAAAAAATCGACAAGTCCACAAGAGCAAGAAATTTTTCTTTCATAAGCAACCCTACTTATTTCAGCACATGGAAAACGATGGTGACATTGTAAATCGCTTTCCGTTTGAAACTCACTCCTTCCACACCCAGGAAGTGGGTACGGTATTCCGTAATCGCGGTGATGGCCATAACAAACACTCCAACTGTATACCACATAGCTCGAGTTTCATCATTTTGCTTTCTTATTAACAGAGATACGAGGACTGCCCTCTGATGGTTAGTTTTCAATAAAAACGATACGCCCACAAAAACCACAAATTTATTTTTATCTAAAAATCATGAAAATAGCCGCCCGTACGTGTTGAGGGACATAGAAAGTGACAGCATCCTTAAAAAAGTGTTCCTAAAGAAAGTCACCTAATACACCTCCGAGTCACCCGCTGAGGGGTGCGGTTGAGGGGTGACATGAAAACATGAAACACACCATAGAAATGGACAACCTCCCTTCTGAAAGCCTCAGGCTTGTGTAGAGGGAGGGTACACATGAAAAAAACGCAGACACACAACCATTCCCTGGGAGAGGTGCCATTTCTCCCCTAGCAAGATTCGAACTCGCGTCGCGATATACCATTCTGTTAGTCACAAGCTACCACCTAGCACCTAACAGACTGATTTCGTTCACATAATGCAACATTTGTGTCAATACTGTATATACTTGCCAATTTCAATCTTTTATTTATATTAATAACTAAACTACAGCAAACTTTCCAAATTTCAATCAGTTATCACTAAATTGCACCATTGCTCCCTGACTATTGTCCTGTGAGACTCAGTCGCAAGTCGAAATATAAAAAAGGACTGATGTCATCTATATGGTAATAAGATAAATTCATTGATAAAGGTTACCAAAATGTCCGGAAAATAAAAAAAAATCTAATTAAAAAATTTGTCATTTCGAACCATATTCCCCAGAAGAACAAATAAAAATATATAGAAAACAGGGTTCAAGAAAAAAGAAAGTTCACAATATATATTTTCTATGAATTATTATATTTCAAACTACCCAGAGCAGACTACTACCAATTGTGTGTGGTAGTAGCTTCAAGTCTTCCATCGTGCACTATGGGTGTTGCATGTCGGTATCTATAGTGGTGTGGGAGATATAGAGGTTAAAAGCGGTCAACTTCGAAAAAGCCCAGCAAAACGGGCTGTCCGCCATGTTCGCAGCTAGTATAATATATTAGCTTACCCTTTATTCAGGGCTTTAAAATGCCAATGCCATGTGGAGATGAAAAGATGCAAAAACAATCCAGCAGCTTACAAAATTTGTAAACAGCGTATGTATTTAATACATAAGTATTCACTCTTCTACTGGTTAAGAAACAATCCCATAACTATAAATTCATTTAAGAAAATTCAGATTAACCATAATTCTTTAACCACTGTTGCAACTTAACATTGAAAAGTGTCTGTATAATAGTTCAACGACCCAAGAGGAAAGAGAATGAAATTTTGCCGTTACCGTTACCACAGACCATGGATTGGAAAGTTTTGTGTGCAGACTCGTCTGCGGAGTTTGAATAAAACAGAATGACAATGACGTTAGCCCTTCGTTCGGATCTCCAACGGTTGGAGGTCATCGAAAATAAATGATTGAATTCACTTCTAAAAGTTGAAACTACAAACCTGACATTATTTATGAAATATGCTCTACGAGTATAAGTTGTATATCTCTGCATAAAAAATTTCTGTTCAGAAAAATATTTCATTAAATATGCATACAAAATGGAAAATATTATGCAATGTAAAAAATTTACCTTAATAATGAGAATATAATCAGTCAATCTTTACATCTTATTAATACTTTTTTGTAAAAATATTAAATTTTCATGTGGAAGGTACAAAAAGCATTTATAACACTAGAAATAAGAATATATTTCTGATAAATATCATAAAACAATAAAAACATAGTTAACTTACATTATACATTTGGAGTAAAAAAAATATGTGTAGATTATTAGCAATGTTATTTATTCGCACTGTAATATTTTATATAGATAAACCAGCCTTCTGACGGCATTTCTGCATTAAAGCACGAAGTATAAATTGTTTTCTTGATAAAGTCCTCACTTGTCTTAGAAATACATCAAGGTCAATTACGCCACATCTTAAAGCTTCACCCATATAATAAATAGCATCCTCTAGAGCGGCTTCTTCGGCAAAGGCATTTAATAATCTGTAATTAAATGAATTCATTAGCAATCTTTACTAATCTCTTAAAAATTCATAGAATAAATTCAAAAGTTAAATAACCCTAAAACAGTTCAACATTTAGGTTTATGTAATTATTTCAGTGATTAAACTTATATAAATATTCATACACAGATTACCAAATAAAAATTTGTTCAATTTGGAGACAAGGACAGGTTGATAGTAGTAAAGTGTGTAAGAGTGACCCTTCTTTAATCGACCTAAAGTTTCGGGCGCCTGGGCTCCATATAGATCCGCATTAACGGACTATAATAAAGAAATAAGAAGAGCAAAAAGGGAATCTTGGAGGAAGTTCTGCGAGAGTATATCTGATCTACCTAGCAGCACGAGAATCCACAAGATCCTTTCTAGAGATCCGGCAAGGGAATTTGGGTCGATAAAATGACCTGATGGCACCTTCACGAACTCTGGAAGGGAAACCTTGGAGCTTTTATTACAAAAAATCTTCCCAGGTAGTTCGATTTTGGATAACCCGCAACTACCACTACCAAGAGGCCGATTTAAACGACCTAACAAAAACGACTGGTTGGTGGCCAGGAAGGTTATCACAAGACCAGCTATTGAGTGTGCTATCAAATTTTTCAGCCATTCAAATTACCCGGTGAGAATGGTGTGTTTCCAGCTCTGCTCCAAAATGGACTGGAAATCATCATACCATTTCTTATTAGACTATTCAGAGCTAGTCTGGCATGGAGCTATATACCATCCAGTTGGTCCACAGTGAGGGTGGTATACATACCTAAAATAGATCGAATAGACCTATGCCCCAAATCGCTCAGACCCATTAGCCTGACATCATTTCTGTTGAAAAGTCTGGACGGACACATTGACGGACGAGTGTGTTAAGCATTCATCCTCTTAATACCCACCAGCATGCCTATCAAACCGGCAAATCAACAGAACTAGCGCTCAACAACCTAGTCGGGAAAATCACCCAATCTCGGCAGAGTAGGCAAACTGCAGTGGCGGCTTTCCCTGACATTGAGGGAGCGTTTAACAATGCACTGCCTGACTCCCTATACCCAGCTGTCGCTGCTAGGGGAGTCGACCCAACCATAAGTGACTGGATTCGGGCTACGTTAGAAAATAGAACTATAACGACGTCCCTTCAGGAAGAAACGGTCAGATTTAGGGCCGCAAGAGGGTGTCCACAAGGGGTGGGGGGTTCTTTTCCCCCCTACTTTGGTCCCTGCTTGTGGATGACCTGCTGGCCATAATTTCTTTGTGGGAGGTTGAGGTTCAAGCATATGCGGACGATATAATCATTTTAGTCAGAGGAAACTCTGAAGAGGGAATTTCCCTCACCATCCAAGAGGTACTAGAGGTAGTACTGAGTTGGTGTAAGAGGGAGCAGATGTCTGTAAACCCTCACAAAACGGTAATTGTACCGTTTACCAAGAAAAGGAAGCTGGACAACTTAAGGCCTCCCTCCTTACTTGGTGAAATAATTCCATTTGCGAAGGAAGCGAAGTATCTGGGTGTAGCACTGGATAAGTCGCTTAATTGGAACTCCCATCTGGAAAAAATGATCCACAAGGCACGACTGTCCTTATGGACATGTTGACAAATTTGTGGGAAATCTTGGGCACTGGACCCAACCAAATATATTGGCTGTATGTGACAGTCATACTACCCATGATTGCATACGGATCCATAGTTTGGTGGTCCAAAGGAGTACAACAAAGGACCAAAATCAAACTCTCTGGTTTACAGACAAACCTGCCTGGCCATAACTGGAGCAATTAGCTCTACACCGTCAGCAGCTCTGGAAATCCTACTGGACCTACCTCCTCTTCACATATATTTGGAGAGAGAGGCCAGATGGGCAACATACAGACTAAAGCAGGCAGCTATTAACATGCCGCAGTCTGACATCATGGAGCACTAGATAGGCTGCTGGATGACATGGAAAGTCAAGGCATCCTGGAGATGATTTCAGATGTCATGCCTGCAACGACCAACCTTGAACTGCCCTTTAATATTCTCTTCCCAGGAAGAGATGAATGGGATCGAAACTCAGACAAATAAATAAATAAGGGGACTGAGCATTTCACATTCTATCATCTTGCCAACATGAAGGCACAGTCTAAGTGCCGATTGTTTACATTGGTTTTGCCAAGTTTATTTTAAGTATTGAAACTCCATACTAATTTGTCACAAATAGAGGTGTTTTAGCTATTATTCAAAATAACCAAGTGCCTGATATGTGTATCAATGAATACCTTATATAACTATATTTGTTAAGAACTTATTTTATAGTTATATCAGTCACTATTAAAAATGTTTTTGGTCGAAATAATAATGTATCTTACTGATAGCTCAACATGTGGCAACGTCTTATAAAAACCTTCCATGTTTCCCTGTTACTTTGTTTACGTGTGTTTCGAGCGTTCCATTAGTGTTTCTATTTTCGTTATTACGGTGTGTGAGCGTAATTTAAGTGGATTAGTGACAATTTTAACATTTAATTTATTGAAATAATGGTGCGGCAGTGCTATATTAGCAAAAAAAAGAAACATAAGTTTCCTAACCTCAGTCTGCACAGGTAAGTCAACGCCATAGGCGTAGTAACTATCTATTAAGTATTTTACAAGTGGTGTAATGATAAAAGAAAATAAGTTTTATTGTGCAGCTGCACCACAAATAAGTTAGACAATAACACATATTTACTTTCAAATTTTAATTTTTTTCTCAAGTTTTACTGGCTGTTGCACGTAAGTAACTTAAACTTTGGTACTGCAGTAGGTAGGTAGGTATGCAGTGATTCTTCAAAATTTTGGTGAATAGTACTTAGGTACTGGTTGTAGGTATTTAAAAAAGCTACTAAAGTATAGCTTTATAGTTGGTTACAACTTGTCCTTATATATCAATATAATAGTATTATAGGTAGTAGCTATACAGTTTTTATTTCCATTATTAATCTTTATAAATAATTAGATATGTATGTACATATATTGTGCCTTAATACTTGAAATAAGTGTTTAAAAATTGCAGTTTAATGTCAATAAATATATAATAAAAATTAAAAACGAAGTTACCTAATAATGTGATCTATTGCTTTAGGGTCACATTGTAAGTCATTAAAAGTAATTCATTGAAATATTTTAACATTGACAATAAAATGGCCAGTTATGAAGTGTTTCAAGTAACAGGTTTCTAGTTATACCGAGAGTTATACCTACCTATATACCTACCTAACTTTACTCTTGGGGTAATTAGTCTGACAAAAAAAATTACTCTTGACAATCTAATATGAAAATGTATCTATTCTCTTAAGAACAATATTTTTTATAAAAACAGTGTACCTAGGCAATTTGCAAAATTTTTGTTTCCCATTTTTTGCATGGAAGTTTATATAAACTTTTTTAACTGTTACCTTATGCAAGTAACTCCTCTAATTAGATATTATGTTGAAATCAGTGTTCCTATTTATTAAATTTTTATTTTCTCTTTCATACAGTTGTGTATAGTTTCTGTAAAAAGAGTGACTGCCAAAAACAAATATTTTGCGAATGTTGATTTGTGCACCAAGAGGCATCATTTTGTTGTACCACTGTTTTCAAAACTTCTGAATATACAACTTCGATCAAGGCCTTAAGCAACATTTATATCAAAGACTCCACCCCTAACATCGGCGTACCTACCTATATAAACTAAATAACTCAATTTTATCACAATAGAAGTGGTTATTCTTTAAATATTATTCGGAACCCTTCATATTTTTAATTTAAGAAAAAGGACAAATTCAGAAGTGTTTTTCAGGTTTCCTGTTGATCTTAATCGCAAAAGATTATGGTATGCAATTTTTGGATTTGATGACAACAAAGTGTTGCCCAAGTCATCAGAGATATGCAGTGACCATTTTCAACCTGATGATTTTATTATAAAACCATCTGGTAAAATGTACTTGAGAGCAGATGCAATACCACAACCACCTTATTCCGAAAGTACTGTCTCTGTTTTAAGGTAAAATAAATCAAAATTAGTAATTACGGACAAATAATGAGTAATATATTTGTTTATACATTTTTTTTTCCAGTTCTGATTCTACTTCTGAGACAAGTCCTCCACAAAAACAAAAATTAGTACGAAGCAGAATAGCTGCAACTAGCACCCAGAGTACATCAAGTGATTTAGATACTGACTCGACCTCTGGTTCCCCTATCAAAAGGTTTTTTTTTATATTATTATTAAATAAAAATTTGCAAATATATCAATTAACGTTATGTTTAGCTCATAAATACTAAGTCATTAATAAAAAGTACAGTAACTTTTTATAGATATACTGAATCATAATAATATTTGCAATATCAACAACCCCATATAAAGAACATATAATAATTCAAAATTTCTGTTCTACAGTATACCTTCAGCTCGACAATCTTTATTTTTTAAAACAATGCAGAGTGATAGTGAACGACCAGCCACTTCGTCCTCTACCGTCACAGCATCGGAAAGTGAGGATCGATTGATACAGATAGCTAGCGAAGATCCAGGTCCTTCGGGAATTAATAAAGAAAATCCTATACTAGGTACCATTTCCAATAAGAGGTAAATATGTCAGCTGAAGATTAAACTATTTATTTTTTATTTAAACGTTTAATTTTTAGAAAACGAGAAGACCAGACTCAAATTACAGAGCCAACTGGTGTTATAAAACCTATGTCCTCATCTACTACAGCAACCGCTTCAGAAACAGAAGAGCATTTGCTAAAAATGATTGCTGAAAGTGATAGTGATTTAACTTCCACCGCCGTAGGGCCAAAATCAGAATTCAGAGGAAAACTGGCTTTAGTATCTGTTACTAAAAATAAGTATGACTGTAACATATTTATATAATACTCCTTCAAATTGTTACATATTCTATTTTGTAGGAGGAAACATTATGTAGGGGACATCACAAGTGATGACTTTTCCAGTCCAAAGAAAGCAAAACGTTATTTTAACCTAGCAAAAGACAAAATCCTGAAACAAAAGAAACAAATACGGTTGTTGCAAGAAACAGTAAGAAGGTTACGGAACCAAATAAAAAATTTGAATGACCTTCTTAAATTGTTAAGGAAAAAGTTGTACATTACTGAATCATCTGAAACTACAATTAAGGTAAATGAGATGAGATTTTAATGACATCGTATGGTGGATCTTTTACTTGTACAAAAGGAGGAGATATATTTTATATTATAAATGAGCAACATTTAGCAACTGCAACATTTATTATTATGGTGAAATATACCCCTAATTAAAATATATTATTATTATGCACAAGTCAAAGGTGCTCCCTCTATAAACGTACTACTATTTTTAATATTTAATATCGATATACACTCGTACATATACTTATGTATATTCTAATATATTATAACTGCTTTCAGGCATCACTTCCTGATGGTTCTCCAACAGAACTTTTTCAACGTTTTTTGCAAGGCCCTAAAAAGCAAAAATATGCACCTGCTTTGAGAAGTTTTGCTTTAACTCTAAGCTTTTATTCACCACGAGCCTACAATTTTGTTAGAAAAACATTTAATAAAACCTTACCGCATGAGGCAACTATCCGGAAATGGTACCAATCTGTGAATGGATCACCAGGGTTTACAAAGGAGTCACTGAATGTTTTAAAATTAAAATGCAATGAAGCAAATACGAAAGGTAGAACAGTACTTTGTAATTTAGTACTTGACGAAATGTCTATTAGGAAGCAGGTTGAGTGGACTGGACACAAGTTCACAGGTTATGTAGACGTGGGAACAAATATTGAGTCAGATGAGTTAGCAGAAGCTAAAGAAATTTTAGTATTTATGTTAGTTTGTTTAAATGGGTCTTGGAAAATACCAGTAGGGTATTTTCTATTAGATGGACTGAATGCAAGTGAGAAAGCTGTGAGAAAAATGCTTAGAATTTATTCATGAAAGTGGTATTATTGTAACATCTTTAACTTTTGATGGGGCTCCCGTAAATTTGACTATGGCTGCTAGATTAGGGGCAGACTTCCATAATCCTTCAGACTTAAAAACTTATTTTATTCATCCATTAACAGGAGAAAAGGTATTTATATATTTAGATGCATGTCACATGATGAAATTAGTGAGAAATTGTTTTGGTTCCAATAGAATTTTAGAGGATTTGTATGAAAGACAAATAGATTGGAAGTACATAGAGACACTTGTGGAATTTCAGTCTACCGAGGAAATCCACCCTGCTACCAAACTCAGAAATAGACACCTTGAATGGACGAGAGAAAAAATGAAAGTGCGTATTGCAACACAAACTCTCAGCAAAAGTGTTTCAGATGCACTTCTCTATTTAAATAAAGATCTCCATGTGGCAGATTTTCAAAATTGTGAAGGTACTGCTGATTTCCTTCTATTATTCAATAATATTTTTGATATTTTTAATTCCAAAAATAACTATGCTAAATATTTTTATAAAAAACCTTTTTCTCCGAGTACCGCAACCGAATTTTTTAATTACCTAGAACATTTTAAGATATACATTTTCAATCTGAATTTAGCAGGAAGACCAGTTTTGAAATCAAAAAGAAAAACAGGCTTTCTAGGGTTTTTAATATCAATTGAAAGCTTAAAACAAATGTACAATTTATATATAATAGAAAAAAAACAAATGAAATATTTTCTAACTTATAAGTTTTCACAAGATCACCTTGAACTTTTCTTTGGCTCCATCAGAAGTAGAGGTGGATATAATAATAATCCCACAGCTCGTCAATTTGAGGCAGCATATAAAAGATTGACAGTTCGGTGCGAGGTAAAAGCTGCCGATAGTGGTAATGTTATAAATTTTGATAATACACATATTTTATACTGTAGTAGTAGCAGTAAATTTACAACTACTGATGAAAATACTGACATACAAGAATCTGAGGATTACTTAAATTTCTTAAACTCAATAAAAAATGATTTGAATGAATGTCAGTATGATTCAGATATATGGAATTTAACTATGTCGAAGACGTTACAACTTATATTGCAGGATTTGTTGTTAGAGGTTTGAAAAAATGCCTTACTTGTTCAAAATGCAAGATGTTAATAGAAGGTACAGAAGAGTCACTTTTGCTGGTAAGAAAACAATATAGAAAGTTAACAAGTCCTTCAAAACTCATTAACACTATTTGCCAAATAGCAGAAAAATATTTCAGATTTTTTAATAAAACCACTGGGATTTTCAATAAAAATATAAAGAACTTGTTAGATATTTTGATAAAGAATACAATCAATATTTTGCCATCATCAGTATTTGACTGTTTTGGAGACCATTTATATGATGATGATTCCTTAGAATCACATCCCATGAAGTTAATAAAACTTACATTAAAAACTTACTTTGATATACGTATTCATCATGAAACAAAAAAAAAATTAGATGTATCTGTACATAATAGGATTAGAAGTGTTTTATCTAAAACTATTTTGTTTAGAAATCAGTGATAAAAAGGACTTTCTTTTATTGTCATCCGAAAATTTATAAATTCTGTGAATAAAATACCACTAACACAAGATAAGATACTATAACATAGAGCAGACAAAGACTTAGAGTAATTAACACGTGACCGACAGTCATTCGATGGCAGTAACATTATCTGGAGGGCAAAGACATATAATAGAAATTTTTTTCTGTGACGGGAAAAAAGTTTGACATTTTATCTCTCTCGACAGGTAACAAAATGTCACTTTTCATGAATTAATTTTTTTCCCGGGGCAAAAAAATGAATTGCTGAAAAAAGTAATACGATGTTTAATTTTAGAATATTTAATTACACAAAAATAATTACATTTCCTCATTGTGAAAATTACAGTTGTTAAAAATGTGCATTGCATGATGGATTGATTTTCTGACAGAAAAAATAGTGTATCATATACACGGGTAAAAACATTAGATTTTGATTTTACCTCTTTTTCTTTTTTACAAACACAACCTCGAGCTAAAATCTAATACTTTTTTCCCTTGTATAATAAATAACTATTGGTCGATGGCAGCAAATACCTACAGAAGAAAAAAATAGTACAGAACAAAAATGATCTTGATTAGCCTTGATATCCAGGTCATGTATGTCTGACCATGAGAAGTTGAAATAAATTCGAAGAGGGTTAAGGTGGAGAGAAGATTGAATAGGACATTAGGGGTAGACAAAATAAAGGGACCGTTTGTGGTCTATTTCACAGTAGAGATGGGCAGTCCGGTTTCTTCTGTGAATTCGGTCCATTTGGAACCGTTCCGCATGTGGCAAAATTGTCTCCCTGAGATGTATTTATGTGGTGAGGTGTAGTCTGAGTCACAGAATCTACAATCAAAATCTGCGGTTTATTATAACAAACCAATTGTTTAAAAATAGTAATTGGTACAAATAAACGCCAAAATAGAATCTTTAAACCATGAAGCAGATAGTTCCTTTCTTAGTAGTTCATACCTATAGTGAGTAGCTCTATAAATAAACTTAATCCCGTAAAAGGTTAAGTCTACTCGACTCACAGTTCTCGCACTGACTAATCATTTCGTTCCTTTTATCCTATATGTATATACGTGTGGTATTTACTATTTATAGCGTAACGACAGTAAACTTAAACTTCAAATCTAAGCAGAAACACTCTCAGGTACACAATTATCATAATAGATCAATGCATCCGCAGACCCGGTTCTATGGACTTCGTGGATTGAGTCCGCCCATTCCACCAACAGATACGTTCACTTGGAACGAGGCAAATCTGGACCACCCATCTCTACTTCACAGACTTCAGTTGTTTCATTTGCTACTACTTCTACTACTAAGGATAATATAGATAATAATTTTAATGCCAAAATATTTTGCCATATACCACATACTTGTACTATATTGTATATAATTTAAGAATTATTTTTATAATATGTACGTTTGTTATTACCTATTTTTATTATACAAAGTTGGATTATCACTTATGTATATACATATTATTTCCCAAAATAACATTCCTCCAATCTAACACCTATAAAAATTCAGAAAAATATATATATTAAAATACCTACTGTTGGCATTGCCATAATATGGCAAATACATATACATGTATTTGCTTTGAATTCAATTAACTAAATCATACTGTAATTTATTTATTTTATTTGTGCCTGTTAAACAGTACGCCACTGTCGCATCAGGACGGTTTGTTTACACAGAGAGAGATAGAGAGCATACAGCTTACTTCTGTCTCATCTAGTTTATGGAGTTGTTGGCTGCAGCCTATTGTACAGTATAGGATAGGCAAAGCTCAGTCCCCTTATTTATTTATTTGTCTGAGGATCGAAATAAGGCCGACCTATTGTGAGGAGATAGTTGTTGGTTTACAGGCGGCTCCAAAACACCCATGAGTGTTGAAGCCGAAGTATATAGTTGCAACCCAACGGTGAAAATATCCTCATCCCTTGGCAGTTATGCAACTATATTTCAGGCAGAATTTATGCCATCGAATTGTGTGTACAGAGGCTGGATCAAACGCAACTTATGCGCAAATCGATAAAAATCTTCTCAGACAGCCAAGCAGCTCTTAAAGCTCTTGGTTCCTACCGTTGCAACTCAAAAACGGTATGGAGCTGCCAGCAGGCGCTCGCTCAATTGAGCAGAAAAAATAGAGTAACTCTGGTCTGGGTCCCAGGCCATTCTGGCCATGAAGGGAATGAGGCAGCCGACTCTCTAGCTATGGAGGGTGCTGCTTCTGAATTGGTCGGACCAGAATCGGTGCTTTGGCCTCGAATACTGCCAAAGCAACGCTCTTGACCTGGGCTGAGGGGCAAATCCTCCAGTACTGTCAGGAACTACCACGATTAGTTCAATCAAAGTCGTTTATAATAAACCCTTCAAAAACAGGAACTAAAAAACTTCTAGAGTTAAGCAGGTTTCACCTACGAACTCCAATTGGCCTATACACGGGTCACTGCCGTTTAAAATATCAAAATGTGCAAATTCGGCCTAGCAGAAGATGCTGACTGCCGCCTGTGCTTAGAAGATGATGAAACGGCAGAACACATATTGTGCACCTGCCCCGCTGGGGAAAGAATCAGATACTCATTATTTGGCAAAGGACAACTTCTGCCAGAGTATCTGAATAAATTCTCACCCACTCACAATCAGCTACATTAAGAAGCTGGATCTGTTGGGTGAAATATAAGTAGGTGTGAGCCACAATAGACCACATAGTCGCGGTGGAGGGTCTGGTTTTTGGCCCACTCACTTTTGAACCTAACCTAACCTAAAGTGTGTATGAAACAAAAAAAGAAAGTGCATAGGTGGGAGCGATTAACCATATCTATGTCTGAATATGATACAATATAGCTAGTGGCAATGAGCTGACAGAGATGTGGCATGTTATATTTATCTTTATTTAACTTTCATATACTAATATCTTTAGTGTTTTTGTTTCCAAATTGAACAAATTTTTATTTGGGGATGTGTATACACATACTGTACCTGATAACCAAAAAAATCCAGAAATTTTAAATTTGGAGTGAATAAATTGCTCATTGGGATGTATATTTTTCATAATAACTAATTGTACCTGTATCACTTCTGGTTATCCAAAAGAGGAAAGTTGTTAAAACTATGTATTTCAAATAGCAACCTGTATATTGTTTTAAACAGTTGCATAGTTTTTAAAATTCCCTATTTAGTGATGTATCACAAGTTATCATATTATAGAACTAAAATTCACAGTTGCTGTGTGTATCATGTTTAAGTGATACCTTTGGCAAAAAGATTCGCTTCAGCAGTGTCATAGACATAGGCTGCTTAAGGTTGCAAAGAAGCTATTAATAAAGACAGATATAGAAAAGTAATATATCAATGGCTCAGATAATAATTTGGATTTTATAAATAAAACAAATGATATAAAAGCATAGTTATTAGTTTTTAAGTTATTTCTGTGAATCTTTGTTTTCATTCTTGTTTCGTCATGCATTATTCATGCATGTTTCGTCTTTGTTGTATTATGGCGCTCAGTTAAAATCCGACCATTTTTATACATTAAATTTGTTTTTGTGTGACTAAAAATGTGTTTTATTTCTAAATGTGGTAATTCTTGGAAAACCAAGAGAGAAAGCATTACTTTCGTAGGTAAGTTTATAAATATATAATTCCGTAATAATACATCAATCAACAAACTAAAACTGCATGCCTTGCAAAAAATATATAGAAATAAGTAAGCAATGTAAACAGAAAACCAAACAATAATAAACTTACTGTTTATATAGTGGAGCTGTTGTAGTTACAGCATCATCTACATCTATAGATTCCTGATTACTAATTCTTTCTATAGCATTGTTCAATTCCTGCTCCTTGTCCTTTAACAATGTAATATTTTTGTCCAGGTCATTCTAAAAAAATATTTGTTTGAGAATGGAGAGATAATTAGATATTTAATAAAGTTGTAAGAATCTAGTAATATGTGCTTAATACACAATGTCACATAAAAGAAAATAAAAGAAACTGGTGCCAAAGTGTATTTAAACTTATTTCAATGGTAAATCAAAGCTAATGCCAAATTGTAAAATATCTGCTATTTAACTGGTTTATACCGGGTTTTAAATATCATCTGACTAATGACAATTAGCATGGGCTATGCTAATTAGCACACTATGAGAAATATGGTTGTGTAATTGATAGCCATAGACTTCTGATTGCCATAGACTTCTGATTACCAAAATATTGAAACTTAATGCTTTTTTAATTAAAATATATATCAGTAAAAATTTGTTTCAAGTTGATAGGTACAGTTTGGATAGTTGTGTCAGTGTGAGATGTGTCAAGTAGCACGGTGGTCTAGCGGTATAACTTGTGGCTACTCAAACGGAAGCGTAAAGTTTCGATAGATCAAATCCCACTAAGCAACTTGTTTTATTTTACTTTTTAATTAATTACAATTATCAGTTTTTACTTAGTCAAATAAATATTTTCATTGCCCATGGTTGTGATTCTTTCTGCAGGTAATCTTTAAAGTTTTCAAAATAAACATTTTCTTACTGAATATTAAAGAGATTTAGAATGATGTCAGTTAGCTAATATTAGGCAAGAATTTAATGATAGATTACACTATTGTTTTACTGTAAATGGTGACATATTTGAACATTTCATAAAATAAAATAAATAATAATCTAAGACTTATAAATCCTATACTACTCGAAATATCATTCGTTTACACTTGTTTACTCGTTATATTATTTTCTTTGAAATATACCTACCCAGAAAAGTATAAAAGTTACCGTTAATGAACCAATTTCAACTCACATCACTAGCCAATAATATATTTTCCTCATCAGACCATTATTCCACATAGATTTACTCATATAGTGACATCAACATAATATCTACCAATCTAGAGCACTAAGGGCACATATTGTAATTATTATTAAAAAAAGTTAAAAAAGGTGGTGAGGTCTGTAGGATCTTGAGATAAACTGATCGTGAGCATTTACAATTCTGATTTCAATGATAAAAGTATTCAGGAGCAGACAGCTAAATATAAAGTTTTGTTATGCAACTACTAAAAGCAAATTACTAACAAGTTGAATTAACAAAGGCCAACATTTTTACCTGCTCTTTTTCCAATCTAGTAAGAATATTGTCCAATTTTGACTTTCCTTGCTTCAGTTCCTCCTGTGTTCTTTTAAGAGTTTCCAGTTCTGCCTGATTTTGCTGAAATTGCTCTTTCATTCGCCTCATCAATTTCTCCTCTATAGCAGTAAGCAAAGACTCACGAATATGTTCGTCCTTTATTGTGCCAGTACCAACTGCAGGTGTTGGTCCACCAAAATTATTTGTTGGTGGATATGATGGGTAAGGAGCAGCTGAATAAGGCGGATAGCCAGGAAATGATGTGTTGCTTGATGGTGGATATGGAGGATATCCTCCAAATCCCGTCGAGGATGGTGGATAAGATGTTGGAGGATATGGAGGGATGTAACTTCCTGAAGGAACGAAAGCTAAAAAATATATTATATATACGCCATGTAGATTCTTAACTTTTAGCCTACATACTCTCCAGGTTAAGAATGCAGTACTTGATAAAATTATAGTATGTTGTATTGAGGTTTATCCTCATTATATAAGAATATTTGGTTTTTGATATAATAAAAGCCTCCAAATTTTGAATAGAAAATTCCATAACGTGAAATAACACCAGTGTGTTCTTGACATTTTGATTAGAGCTATGCTATAACTAATTAAATTTGTCATTTAAAGATAGTCAGACTGACTATCAGATTAATTAATTGAGTTCAAGACAATCTCTTAATAAGAGCACAAAATTTCGACCCCAAATTTATTAATTAATTAATTTATTTATTTATTTATTTGAAAGTAGGTATCCCAACAGAATTTAACAATAAATTCCAATTACAGGGTTACACATTTTAATGTAATATGTGACTACTGCTCTCGGCAAATCAATAAATTAGAAATACATTTAATGTAAAATCTAACTAATCTTGAGTAATAATATAAAATTAGTAATAACAAAAAACAAAAAATATGGATATATTATCAATGTAGCTATATACCTGTATGCTATAAATTTATATAATAATTAATATTTATACATATCAGCCAACAGAAGTTTATTTAATTGGAAAAGACTAAAATCGCATTATATCTAGCTTGTCTTAAAAGATAAATTAAATATATCAATGTGGTTAAAGTAAACATTATAAATATTTTGTAATTGATACAACGGAGAATTTGTTGCATAATTTGTAGAACATGAGTGTAGGTAAAATAAGTGAGTGGAACGAGTGACTTGGGACTTAATATTAATTGTTAATTTATTTGTTATAAAGTTACAATCAATTGCATTATTGAAAATTTTAAAAATAAACAGTAAATACATTATAAATCTACGAGACGTAAGCTTCAATAAATTATACCGTTTAATGCTATCCTCGTAAGAAACATAATGCAGATGTCTGTTAAATTTGTAATTCAACAAATTTACGAATTTAATTTGTATTTTTTCAATGTGTTCTATATATTTAACATAGGATGGGTTCCAAATTATGCAGACATATTCAAGTTGACTACGGACTAAAGAGTTATATAATAGTATAATAGAGTTAGGTTTATTGAAAGACTTAGTTACTCTCATTATGAAACCTAAATTTCGGTAAGCTATTCTGACTATGGCCTCAACATGCAAATCAAAATTTAACTTTGAATCAAGTATTACACCTAGGTCTTTGATTTGATCTACCTTTATAAGCTCTAAGTTGTTAATATGATAAGGAATACTGAAATTAGTATTAAGCCTTGAAAATGTAATATGGTGACACTTATTTATATTTAAAAAAAGCTTATTATTAACACAATACTTGTACAGACGTGAAAGATCGCTCTGAAAGTTCACACAATCAGCAACACTAGAAATTTCACTATACATCTTTAAATCATCTGCATTATAAATGCAAATTGTTTAATAATTAAATTTAATTAATTAAAAGCAAATAGTGTACAAATAATACAATGAGCATATAGATATACTATTAATGTACTTACAATTAGGTGGATAGGGGACATCGTTGTCTTTAGCTTTTGCAAAAACTGGAGGTTGCTCTCCAAATGTAACTATAAGCACCTGGATAAGTCCTAACAAATCTGATGAATTCTAAAAAAAAAAAATTTATATAAGCACATATAAAGAATATTCTTTTTAAAAGGATTTTATAAAGAAAAATATTGATTTATTTCCATCAATACTAACTGTTAATTAAAAGTGATCAAATTCTAACAGAGAGTTTTGGGTGAGACAGGTAGATACTTTGGTTTGACCGCCACACAGACAGATTAAATATAGACATAAATTCCATTTCACATAGATCGTTTGGTCAGTACTGATTATCAATGTTGATGATACATTTCGATGTTTCGAGCAGTTTTATATGAGCTGAACCTAGCTCATATAAATGCTAATTTAATTTGAATTTTTATAACGGAAACAATGTATGTCAGGAATACTAAAAAGTCATTACTGCCGTCACTAGGTCAATTATTATTAAGCTAAAAAGACAAAAAGGTTAGGACTCACTCCTATCTTGAGTATAAGGCATGTAAGAGTATCTTTATCAAATTATGTTCCAATTTAAGAGAAGATTAATTCCATATCTATAGTATAAAATTATATTCTTTTTAATATGCAATAAGGCACATGTAGAATTGCACAAACAATAAAAATAACTAATATCAACTATTTAGCACAATGTAGTATCCAATTGGCTAACAGTGCACATGCAAAGTACTTCAATTATTATAAGGACTTGTTTGTGGCGACAATATGACGACTTACGAAAATATACCGATTCCCAAATAAAAATATACTCAATTTGCAAAGAATGACAAAAAATATTAGTACATGATAGTTAAATAAAGATAAATAACATAATACTCAAAAATACTTCTAATTCGTTATTTAGTGGGGGAACGCAGCTGAAAGGTACACTCACAGATTTTCTGTCGCCATACCTCTGACCGCTGTCACCCCACCTCCGCTTGCTATTAACCGTATTGTATTCAGAGAAAGAAGTGGAGTAGAGGTAAGTGAACATATTTTATTTGATAAAACAAAAACACATTATTTGAAAGTAGAAATAAATTTCACAATAGAGGAAAAATACCAAATTGTTATTTGGCACCAAAATGGCATATCCGAGACACAAATTCAAATATTGTTTGGTGAAATGTTTCCTAATCGGCATGTACCAACACAAGCAGTCACCTGATATATTATGGAAAATCTTCGCATACGTAGTGGTTTATCCGTGTTGTGTCACGTCTCCCATCCGTAGATATTGATACCTTAGCCCACCCATGGACCATCCGTTTTCTCCATTTACTTATTATAGACACGTTCTTGTCTCCAAATTCAACATATTTTTATTTGGAAAAAGGTATATCTGTCGTACCAAATCATACAAAATGTGGCAATATATTTATTTACCTGGTACTTTATTACACCTGCTGGCGGTTTATAGTGACCATACACTTTGATATTTGATGTGTTACAGTTACGTTTACATCATGTGGATATTTTCATTAGGGCGGACTATTATTATTTATCGTTCAAAGAATATTTTAATATTGAATTAAACAAAACACCTTGCTGTCTAAAGTCGTAACCTAATAAAATTCAATTACTTACACTTCTACATGTTTCTAAATTTAGGTAGAATGAAACTGACATAACTAATATTTTTTATAACATAAAACAAGTACGTAACGAATTTGTATTATTTTAGACACCATTTATTTATATTTTAAGTCATTTTTGGGGTATCTTTCTTATCTAGGTACAGGTTTAGTTGCAGGGATTAGAGAAAAATAAGTGTGATGTTTCTTAAATAAATTAAAAATATATCAGATGTAATTTTAAAAATGTATTTAAAAATCATATAGGGATAATCTAAATCAAGAGAATAATAAAAAAAACTGTACTGCAACTAGTAAAAACACTGTAAACATATTACTTGTTATCTATACAAGGTGACACAGGAGGAATAGTAAATATGCATGTTGTTTATTTCAGATAACCTGAGCAGTTCAGAGCTGATATGTGTAAAAAATATAATTGTAATCTAACCATATAACTCTATTGTGAATTAGATATTTACTTAGGTAATATTTTTACTTAGTATAATTAATAGTACCAGCTCTCAAAATATTTTTTACTACTCCTGAATCACCCTGAATAACATACACCATTTATTAAAGTTCTATATTTATTAAATACTTAATTATTACAACTTCAGAATGACTATTACTTAATAGTATATAAAACTATAAAATATACCACATTATATAAAAAGATAAATTCCAATTGTTTGAGATTAAAATAACCAAGAACATCAATGTAATATATAATATTAATACAGAGTGTGTCAAACTGGATGCAATAATATTGGTATCTTGTAAACCATTAAATGTAGAGAATAAGTTAAATTGATGAAGTTTTGTAATTTGGTGATCAATAATATGCGTCAAAAAAAAAAAAAGATTTAACACTAACACTAATATGATGATATTTTTCATAATAGTAGGTGTTGAATATACTTAGAATTATTTAAAATTATTAATATCCTGTAAAATTCTGCATGTTTAGATCAAATTAATGGACATTTTCACCATATGTCGTTGTTAGAAAAAGGCCAATTAAAGAAATCAGTATCCACTATACATTAGTAAAGTCATTATCCACAAAATATTAGTAAATTTTAAACATACATTAGTAAAATCATTATCTACAAAATATTGATTACCTATAGACTAACATAGAGTAATGTTATTTAGTATTTTTTCAATTTTTAAAGCATTTTTCTACTTTAAACACAGTTTCTTATACTTAAGAAATATGTGAAGAGTAATACTTTCTGCACCTTAATTAGTTCACTGAGACACTGAGGAATACCTTCTACCATTAGATTGTAATTTAGACAATCAGATATTATAATTAAGTTACGTATATATTTTTCATTGATAATGGTTAATTTGATTGTGAAAAAGTAGGCGAAACTATTAGGTAGAAGTCATCTATGATTTTAGTTTCATGCTCACTATTTAAACTTTACAATTATGCTCATGGATGGAACAAACTTACTTAATTCAGGTAGTACTCATTTAGTAACATTTAACATAGGTATCAATGTAACATTGACGCCAAATTTAATATTAGAACTTTTTCGTTTTTGTCATGGAAAATTCCCCGACTTTACATTAGTATGGCATACTATACAATAACTAATTATTAGAATGACAAACGACTATTCCTTAAACATATTCTCCTAGATTATTTTGTCCTTCCTCCCACTTCAATACTCGGTTGTTACAACCCCTACTTAACCCATATAACTGATATAAGATATTGCAGACCAAGTTTCCATTTAATTTTAAACCAAAAAAGTACTAAATCCATCAAAATTCTTGTTGAAGAATAATGTAAGTGCATTTTGAAACATTACTCCAAACACTCATGGTGTAGAGTATGGAAATAAGACGTATTGGTCTATTTCCATACTCTTATGGTATATAGAATTATTACCTTCTCTTTAAAAAAACTTACAGTTCGTACAATCCTGGAGCTAATGTTTCAACTAGAAAATAACGCATGTCTCTTAAAAATTGCAAAAACTTAAACCTGTCATATGTTTTAATGTTCGTATCTGTTATATATTATCCTTGAAAACTTAAGACTATGAATTTATTCACTATTGGGAATAATACCCAAAATTATATTTTTTAAACTAGGTACTGGCTAAAATATGATGGCGTTCCGACGGTAGCTAACGGGAAAAATGTTTGGGGTAAATATGGTAAAACAAAACTGGGGATAAAACTTAGTAGATGAGAAAAAAATATTGTGTAGTCTTTCAAAACAGTGGCCAAATGTACTACCTAATTGTCATAGTGTATGAAATAGAAAAAATGTAAAATACTAACATCAAAACCATGCATGTTAACATGACAAAAATCGGTGGATGTGTTAAAAAAATTATCATTTCATTTTTACCATAACCACCATAAACATTTTCTCTATTTGTAACTATTGTACGGTTAGCAAAATTTTTTTATTTTTTACACACTTTATGAATTTCACTGTGTTTCCATAGTTTTACATTCCAAAACATTTTTCTTATTTGCTACCCATCATTAGCTAAAACAATTTTACCGTAGTTTTAAAATCATGTATCACCAAATACCAATATTGTCCAGTAAATATAATTCAAGATGAGTATAATCCACATACATAAAAATACTATACTGCTTATACCAAGATCATATGCACCTATTGTAAATAAATGTTCGCAATAAAAAGGGGATGGAAGATGCTGCCATTTTTATACTAGCTTGTCAAAGTTGTCTGTCACTTTGGTGTACTTTGAGGTTATTATATTATTTATAATGCCCTGCTTTGTTCAGGACTGTAATAGTACTTTGTGTACCTAGGCGGGAAAGTGAACGTTTTCCGGGCTGACAGAAGAAATGGACAGGCGAGGCGAAGCTGAGCCTGGCCACTTCTGGAAGCCCGGAAAACTACTTTCCCGCCGTGGTACACATAACATTTTTTATCCTACATAATAAAAAAATCATAAACTTCAAAAATTTTTTATAACAATAAATAATAATTTACAAAAATTTGTTCTTTGAAATATTGATATTAAATACAGGATTATGAATAGTGCAATCAGCAAAGGCAATACCTTATTCACACAAACTCAATAACCGGATTTGTTCTGAAACTGTTGTTGAAATTAAATCATAATATTCTTGATGATATGTCACTTCTGGAGGTTCTCTGACAAGTGAAGCTTCCATACAGTTTCTTCCATGCTTTCATCACTTTCAGAAGCTTGAAATGTCCCCGGGATACTTGCCTCGTCCATTATTTAATAATTAATGGTAACAATAATGATGTGTTCAGTTAAAACTACTTTATAATGCGAAATTAAATGACTCTACGATGACGGATAATGGAGGTGCCACCTATTGACAGAAAAGTTAAAAAAATTTCGCGCCTAGCCGTGAAAATGCCTACTTTCGCGCCACTAAAGGCTCACGAAAATATGATTTTCTGACAGTGTAGGATAAAAAAATATATGCAGACTTCTGTAAGATAACTCTACTATTACTCTCCACAGGTAAATTATTTAAATTGTTGACATATGTATACGTATATCCACAAAATATATGATTTAGACCTGTATATTATTTAATAATAATTGTATATATTATTCTTGCTTATATCTATCTCTCAACCTTAAATTCTTTAATTTTTATATCTTAATGTTATAAATAGCATTTAGATAGGTAGGTGTATTTCTAGACTTGATTAAAAATTTTTACCAAAGAACATATACTACTTACCTACTATAATGTTGTAAAATTGTGTATCTACAATAAATTTGCGCGCCCTGCTGTTGTATTTAATAAACCTAGAGATTTCACTAATTGCACTGATAGTATTGGCGGTTGGCATTTCTGAATTTTGACAAAGTAATATAAAAATAGCAGGCTTCATGTTTATGCCTGTTCGACCTCTCACTTGATCAGTATAGTATTTTTATCTATGTAGTATAATTAAATTATAAGTAACTAACATAAAAAATTACTTACGGGTAACCAGTCATGTAAATATGGCAGATATATTTTTCCATTCTGATCAACAAACATAGACACTTTTATAGACATATCTGGAGTAGGTTTAACATAACAAATAGGTGCATTTTTAGGATGTGTATCGATCAACCAAATACAAATTGGTATGTTATAAACAGATCCTCTATAACGTACTGGAATAGTTCCGCTTAAATTTACCAATTCCATCCGAGAACCATCGTTGAAAGCTATAATAAAAGAGCAATAATTTATAGAAATAGGTATTTAGTTTATTCATAAACAAAATTAAATGGAATAACAATGAAATTAAATGACTATACATTAATTTTAATAATAATTATTCACTAAATATTCGTCTGGGAATAAGTATTCTAAAACATTCTTAGGTATATTTTAACATACAACTTTTTAAATTTACCTTAATACTACACTGTATGAAATGTAATGCACATAGTTACGTATTTAATAATTAACAAAATTTTGTCAGTCCTTTTTTCAATTTAATATAAATAAAATAAGTATTCAAACACGAATTTAATGATTTTAAAAGTAATTATACTATTCAGCTTTCCTTTTTCTTTTTTTTTTTTTTCATGTTTTCAACCAATTCTGCTCATTTTCAATAGGTTTGTTCCTGCATAGAATCTCTGATAAATCCATGACAGTCAGGGATTGTTATTTAATGCGCATGTCTGATCTTAGATTAGTTTCTGATTTTTGCTGGAACACCGGATTTTTAGAGAACTTAATAGTAGAAGAAGAGAGCAATAAACAATAACCTAATAATTTTTTTAATTGCTCGGCTATTGCAGAACTCGCATGACGACCGAGTCTAAAGTGTTCCATGAATTTCATTTCATATCTTGGTATGGTTAGCTCATAATAGTCCTCGTTTTTGGGCCGAACTCTATCTTCAAGCAATTCTTCAAAGTCCGATTCAAACGATTTCAAATTCTTCCTCAGAACTATTACCAGATCTCGATGTCGAAGAAATATCACTTTCTGTTGAAATATGATCCATTTCTGACAAATAATTATTGTTTGTTTAGTTATAAAATTAATAATAGGTAGCGTACAATAATTGAGGTTAAAGTTGGTAAATGGTTTTGGGTATTGCGCATGCACCGGACTATCAGTTTCCGAAGAATCAGTGAACTTTTCAAACTATCAGCAAACTGGCCTAACTCAAGCTGGAACAGAGGACAATGAATCCTGGACTGTCGTTCGACTCTTGTTGGAACGCTTAGATTTGTAGTGCGCATGCCTCCGACTGTTACTGACAGTTTTGGACTCCTGCAGGAACAAACCTAATATATCAGACAAATATTTGAGAAACCTGAAGTCTGATTTGAGCCACGGTGGCATATTTTTATCATTTTGTATGGACCTTAACGACTGGAATGATTTAGGTTCGTAAGCTATAATTGACCACCATTGAGTCCAGGAATGAGGGAATAGGGGATAAAGAGGCAGTTAAATACCCTGGTGGGTATTTTTCATCTTAGCTTGCACACAAATGGTTGCTAGTCTACAGAGAAGTGATTACCTCTGGACCTAGGAATCTGGGTACTGAGCTATGAGCTATCGACAAGCCTCAAATGTTTTATAAGATTCAATTAAAAAACACAGGTCAGTACAAATATCTACAGACAACTTACTATATATATCTTGCTCAGGATGTAACCCTCTATATTGATTAGTAACACTGAGAATTTCTCTGTATGCGACATCAGGATTATGGTACTAAAAACAGTTAAAATTATATTAGTTAGGTAACCCCGTATTTTCCATAAACAGTTAAATTTACATTAGTAAGCCACTGCCTTAGTCGATCGGTGTCTACCATAGTTCCCATGCTAATTATTAATTAATACGTCTTCTCTCCAATCACTATCTCCAGTCACTATCAAAGAATATATATAAGGGTCACTATCATAGATTAATTACCCAGAAAGTCACTATCACTCACTAACCAATATTTAACAAAGCAGCAAACGGCAAACGATGAGAGCAAGGAGCAAACGTCAGTAACTTGAAACTTCAGTTAATTTTTGTGACTTACCTACTTACTTTTCGCAGTTTTGTTGACATCACATACCTATGACCACAGATTATAAAGAATTCCTATGACATCCCTAATTTCAGTAATTTCTAGTTTCTAGCACCACAGAATACAGATCACTTCCTCTAGTACAGAACTGTCATCCACAGAATCTGAGCCGGATTCACATTCCTCGATCCGATACGTGTCGAATAGAAATCGATAATATATATTTTATCTATGTAGAAATCGAGGAGATAGCGATTCACAATGATTATCCACAGTGATGGGTTTTTTTAGCCGCTAATTATATATTTAGCCAATGTTAATTATATAATTAGCATTTAGCCGGCTAAAAATATTATAATTAGCCGTTATCAAGATAACGACTATATACATTGTTTTTTAATTTTTGACACATCAGATCAGAATACCTAGGTATTACACCTATTCATATACCTTTCACAAAGCACTGCCAAATTCCTGACTTATATGGTTAACTAGTATAATATGTAATATGCTAATTAATTACTACACTGACCAATATCGGGAGACTATAATTTACATATACATTCGATCATTACAAGATTAGATTAATAAATTTACTAATTACTAATTTGGATTTCCTAACAAAAAGGCCAACAAGGGTTATCCCTCTACATAGCCTGCATAGTCTTGTTGGATATTTATTAGCCTGCTAATTATGAGAGTGTTTTTAGCCTGCGGCTAATTATCGATAATTATCCAGTTAATTATAACCAGATAATTATCCGGCACATCACTGGTTATCGACCTCTCGACATATCGAGATATCGAGAATATCTGTCAATTCTGCTCGACAAGAAAATAGGTGTCGAACAAGGATTGTTAACTGTTTACAGGATTGCTCGATCGCTCAATTTTGTCAGCCGTCTTTGTGACGTCATCGAAGATATACAGGGTGTCCACCTAGTGCGCGTAAGTCCAATATCTGGGTTAATAAAAGAGATAACTTAATTTTTTTTTCTACAGGGTTGTCTAATATCCCGAGCTGCACAAAATGAAAATATATTTAAATATTCAGGGTGTTCAGTTTTTCCTGGACAGGTACCAACTTCGTTTTTCTAAATGGAAATATATATTTTTTATTGCTTTTTCGAACTAAACCCTTGATTTTAGTAGGACTTTCATCAGCCTTCCCTATACCTAACTTAAACTGTTTTTGAAATATTGACGGGTGAATATTGACATTTTTGCAACTTTGACACCCTGTAAAATCTAAACGGTTTGAGATCAAGCAAAACGGTTTGCACATTCCTATGTTAACTTTTCATAAGCTATCGTTTGGTACTAATTTCAGAATTATCCAAAAATTTAAAATTTTCTGAAAATTTTGAAAATTTTTAATTCCTGGATAAATTTGAAATTTGTACCAAACGATAGCTTATGAAAAGTTAAGAAAGGAATGTGCAAACCGTTTTGCTTGATCTCAAACCGTTTAGATTTTACAGGGTGTCAAAGTTGCAAAAATGTCAATATTCACCCGTCAATATTTCAAAAACAGTTTAAGTTAGGTATAGGGAAGGCTGATGAAAGTCCTACTAAAATCAAGGGTTTAGTTCGAAAAACCAATAAAAAATATATATTTTCATTTAGAAAAACGAAGTTGGTACCTGTCCAGGAAAAACTGAACACCCTGAATATGTAAATATATTTTCATTTTGTGCAGCTCGGTATATTAGACAACCCTGTAGAAAAAAAAAAATTAAGTTATCTCTTTTATTAACCCAGATATTGGACTTACGCGCACTAGGTGGACACCCTGTATGTAATTGAATTGTCAAAATATACCAATACCTACTTTGTGTTTGTTATATTTGACATTTGCAAGATAATTTTCGTATTTGAATGATTATTAATATTATTATTTATTAAAGTTTGTAATAACAGTATAAAGTGTACCTATTTCTACAAGTTCGAGATCTTTGGATCTTTGATGACGTCACAATTATGGATTACATTGTAGTATAGGGAATCCTGTAAAGAGTTAACAATCCTTGGGTGTCGAACGCTTACGTTAGAGAACCATAACCTCATTTTTTTACTGTAGCTTTGTGAATTTTGCTCTCATCACTTTTTTCTTAAAAAATGTTGCCTATTTTTGATATAATTCACAGGAGAAATCAAATACGCGATTTAAGGAGAGAAAGACGTATTTTGTTTAGAATTTGCACAAGATAGTCTACCGGTCGCAAATTCTGTGTTCTTCGATAAAATCTACCAAACATACTAAATAATGTTATTCCCTCATTTTAAAAACTATGGCGATTCCGAATATATTTAAAAACATAAAACATAAAACCAACCTCCAAAAGTCCAAATTATATTTAAACAAGGAAACAAGTTCGACTATGACTATAGATTAATAATTTATATAATTTATAATAATACATAACCCACAAAATGATATACTTCTGGTATTATGAGTTCGACAATCGACTCTTACGAACAAATGTTTTCTTTTATTAACTGTGAACAAATGCTACGTCGATGCTACGATTCTAATCGACATAGATTGGGAATTACTTTGTTCACGATATCGAATTTGGTCTCGATTGTCGAATAGTGGTCGACGTCGTATCGTATCGTTGCGATCAAGGATTTTTAAAGTTAAAAATCCTTGAGTTGCGATTGCGATTTGTGACGCGACATCAGGGGCGCGATTCTGTAATGACGATACGACAGTGATACGATATCGAATCGTACAAATAGCGATTCTCTTTGGAAATCGACTCCTCGACTATAGAGTAATCTAACCTAAAAATGGTCGATAGCTTTGGAGGTGTCGTTCAGCGTAAACGATAGCATCTTTGTCTAATACGGTGGTGGTTATTTTGTTATTTTATACAAATAAATATAAGTTGTGATAGGTATATGTACATTGATATAAAAGAGCATAAAATTATTTTTGTTTTGTGGTGTGGAGCATAATTATTTAGCAAAGACAACACCTTTAGTTATAATGTCCTTTAAAATGCAGGATATACATTGGGAAATTTTTATTAATTTCGTAGAAGAGTATAAAAGTTTAGCAGCAGGAAAATTTGTAAACTCCCCTGCTAACTCTTCAACTAACTGTTTATTTAAACGAAACAATTCGATAAACCTTCGGTCAGGCAAATCAAATGGGTTGTTAGTTGTTAATTAGTCTCCTATTTTGCCTTCGTCTTTCATTGTAATCAACGTGCCATCGTGCTCGTTCATTAAATATAGGTAACATGATAAGAAGATTAATAAGTTCTATAATTAAAGACGATTTTATTAGCACTTACACTTTTCATAAATAAAATATATTATCATGAACCAGTTTAGAGTTATCACGATTGTCGTTTTATATCTCCGATCAAATATGTATTTGGTCGGATTTTTATTGGGATTTTTATATAATTATAAACTTTTTAAGTGAACAAAACAAAACAAAGTAAGGTTAATACAAGTCAAAAATCAATCCTAAACCGCAGTGTTGCCAACAGAATCTCTATTTTTTCGCGTTTAAATTGGGTATCGAAACGATAGTGAACCGGAATCATTTTAAACACAATCGTACTGACGATATCGAAAACTGGGGTCGTATCGTCATTGAAATCGTATCGCAGAATCAGAATCCGGGCCCAGTGCTGCCAGAGTCACTACAATTGTAGTAGATTTACTACAATTTAATTAAGGGTTCATTCTCTGTAGATTTGACAGGCATGAATGTTGGGTCGGATTGAGAGGATGGGTGGCCGATGGGTGGGGAGACTTATATATTCCAACTATCGAATTATTAAGATTTCGGAGGTGCACGTAAAGCCGAAGTAAAAAGGCACATGGAAATAAAGTTAGCCCTCATTGCAAGGGTACCGGATTTGTCTTATAATTGCAACAAAACTTCTTTTTAATGTTATAAATTATACATCACCGGAAAGATCAAAAGATAAACTAGGTCCCTATAGTAGCAAATTTTTGTTTAATACATGTATTTTAGAGAAAATAATTTTTGAAAATACGTTATTTTAGTACAAGATTGTTTGCCTGTAATTTTAAAAATAAAAAGAAATACCAAAAATTACTACTATAGGGACTTAGATTAAAGTCTTATCTTTCAATACTTTTTTACTAAAAGTCGCTATCTTTTATAGTTTTTTTATAGTTAGACACGAGCCGAACGCCGATTTAGGGCTTATTTCGACCTAGTGAATGGACTCTTAATGGTTCTAGTATGTTAGTACACTTTTTTAGTATCTGCTACATTTTTAATATTTCTGCTACAATCTACTACATTTACAAATTAGGTCAACTTACCTTTTATGGGCATCCTCGGCGTCAGCTAAACGAATGTTTTCACAATTATTTTTAATAAAACCTAACCCCGAAATAGGTTAGTTATTGAAACCTGTTAAAATTTATTACATACGAAATATTATGTATCAGATTGTAACAAGGTTTTGTTATAATTTTACGCCAAACGACGAAATTTTAAAAAGAAACGTCGTCTATCCAAAACAAAACCAATAGAGACCATGATTTACCAGATGTAGCACTAGCTGCCACAACCTATTCAATACTTTGACACTGAAACTGACTAGTATGATCTGTATATTAGTTTTAGCCATACTCAGTATCTTATACATATTTATATCTATATATTTTTTAAATATATAAATGTTTTTTTAAGTTGTTAAAACCAGTTATTTTTTTGTTCCCTTTTTTAGAATTTTATTTTTATTGTATATACGTTATTTTTTTTATTTTGAGTTACTATAAAATGTTCCTATTATTTTAGAACTATATTTTAGTTTTTGTGTTGCAATAAAAAAAAACTAGTGCCAACGCCTTTTTTTAAATAATAATTATTTTAAAAAAAATCTGCTACATTTTTGTCGAATTTACTACATTTTCGAGAGTCAACTACTACATTATAAAAAAAAAATCTGGCAACACTGCGCGACATTGCGAGTTGCAATCATATCATGATACATTTTTTTGTATCATGAGTTGCAATCGTTCGCTTCGTTATAGAAAATTTAAAATTTATTATTTTCTATAGCTTCGTTGCTCTTTATGAATGAGCAGATTTGCTAGTCGCTTTTCGCAGTTTATTTCATAATCGTTATAGCAGATTGCAATTGCGATATTGCGAATTTTCATTCGCTCTTCGCTCAAATCTGACTTTTCAAAACCAGAATTTTTCACCTGCTCTCACTCTCCTAATTCATGGATTTTGGCCGTGACCGCGGATAAAACATTGAGTTTTGAATTGCATTCAGAAATTAACAGCAGCCTTTTATCCTCTCGAAAAAATGTTACTCTCAGCTATGGTGCCCATTCTCTGGCTGTGCCTCGAGTGTCCATTTTTTCTCATGGATTATAGGCTTGTTCTTGTTAATCGCCTGATATCATTAATAACTATTTTCAATGTGATAATTTTACTTACAATTAAGCAAAACTAGGTTTCAAAGTCCAAGGAAATGAACAGAATGTTTGGTTACCTCGGCGAGGCGAAATAATTGTATTTAAAAAATACTTTCAGAATCCATAGTAACATTTTCAGCCCTACTGAAGTGTTGTAATAGAAAAAAACAAAAACATGGAGCTACATAGCTGCTTATAGAAACACGTTTTAAAAAATACGATATGGCTATATCGTATTTTTTAAAGTACCTACCTATGTAGGTAATGTGTTTTTAACTTGAGGGTAATAAATTTCTAAATATGCGTTTTATAATGCGACAGGAACATTATAGTTGTGTTCACATAGGTCAATACAATTTTTAATAATGTTCAGTACAGGTAGATGCAATAACAAATAATGTCTGTATTATGTGTAGAAAACTGAATTATAATACCTAATTGCATATTTTAATATGCCCATTCTGTCACAGACAACTTGATGACACTACCTACTTGCCTTTTGGAAGTTAAATAATTCAAATTGAAAATACAGGAGAGTTGTAAAAATAGATACTTTAAATCCCTGTAGGTATATAAGTTTGACACATGGACTGCAGCTTGCAGTTGGCAATTTATAGATTTCTCAAAAACAAATTAAGATACAAAACTGATTTCAACGAGGATTTCAATGTAGGAAGAGTTCAAATATAAAGAAAAGAGTATCAAAATATCAAATATTTATTTTGCAGTTTATTAAAAGTGACTTTTGTTAGCTTAATAATAGGTATATCATTTGCATTGATGTACAAGGAAAAGCTATAATATAAATATTCCAATCAAATATTGTGAAACAGTATAATACCAATAAAAGCAGCACATAAACAATGAAATATCATCTATTACATATTGTAATACAGGGTCACCTTATTACCAAATACAAAAAATAACGTAACAATAATGCTGCAGACAGGTTTAATTTTAGATAACTTTAATTTAGGCTAGAAAGTATCATAGGTCATAAAAATAGAAAAACAAGGGATTGAAACCATACATAGAATACCATAAACACACATAACCATACCATATTATTATTATGCACTCTGTAATTAAGAAATAATAAGTAATTTTCATTCAATTTTTTGCAGCTCAACATTAAATCAATTTTAGTAATCTATAAAAATATTACTACTTAATGGTGTTTACTACTATTATGTCCAAGTTTTTTTGTTTTCTTTTTATGATTCCCGTCACTATCTTCAATATCACTGTTGCTGTTAGAACTTTCTTCATCAGATGATGATGAACGTTCTCTTTTCTTAGACTTCTTTGATTTCTTCTTGTGTTTCTTTTTCTTCTGTTTTTTCAATTTCTCTTTTAACTCTTTTTCTCTTAATTCCGTTAGGGGAGTAAGGTAATCTTGATCCGATTCGCTGCTTGTACTACTTACATCAAGAACTATTTCTTTATTAGGGTCTACTTTTACAAAATTCCTACACTGGTATGTTAAGTGCCCCGTATAACCACACTTTTTGCAAGCAGCACGAGTAGTACTTTCTTTCGCTGGAGGTAGTAAGCGAGAACCATACTCATTCATTATTATTACCAAAGAGAATAAGAGAAACAATAATTAACAGTTAACAATTTCGTTAAATTTAATTCAACCAATTTTTGCCCTGCATCTAATCCAAGGATTTTTAACTTAAAAATTCTTGCATCTGTCTCTGATCTACTCTACCTTCTATACTATATCTAACCTCAAACATATAAACAAACACAACACAAAATATATACAAGGCATTATAAACATAACAGAGCACAGATCACAGAATACTGAACACTGAACCTTTAACAGAATACTAATGGAATCACATACATAAAAGAAGTACTTCTTTTATGTATGTGAATGGAATTTACAAATAAAGAAAATGATGGAAATGGAAATAAAACGCAGTTGCAGTGTTGTCGCACGGGGTTTTTTACGGGGTAGAACGGTATACCCCCAAAGGGATCTTGAGTAGACCCAACTAAAAATCGTGATAGATAAAAGAAAAACGGGGTAGATTTTGCTTTCCAAGTTTATACTGAAGTAATATTAAACCGGTACTATAATAAATAAAATATCAATTTCATTGAATTATATATATACAAAATTAGCTTATATATTATATTAAGCAGGTATAGAATATAGAATATGTCATTGTAACGCGTTATTCTAAACCCCCGTAACGTTCCGTGGCATGTCCCACAGAAATAACGTTCCAAAATAACGTTCCGCAAATAACGACCCATTACCAATGTATAACAACCAGATTATTTTAGTATGGGCAACTTATTTATTTTTTTCTACTGTTAAGTAATAGTGATCAACAGATAGCACTTTTACTTTCTTTATGCTAGCAAAGCCGTAAGATTTAGGGTAGAGTACGTAATAATGAGATTATATTTATAATCTCTGACATTTTAATAATAATTGCATTCATTAGAAAGATACTAAAGATAGATTTTTTTGTGGTTTGTTCAATAATTTTTAATATTCTTTGGCTCAATGATTTTGATACTCTTTCTTTCCCTCTCCTTTTTATTTACGGCTAAACCTTGCGGCTAAAGGATATACGACACACGACTCTTATTATTCATGATCATGCGACACAACAGTGCTAGCTGAAAGTCAGGGCTGTCCAGTGTCCACAGTCAGAATAATGCGAAATGCGACAATACGTACAGGCACAGAATTATATATAGTGTATAATTCTGTGGTACAGGGTTGTACGTACATATTAACCAGCGATACTAATATTATATGGAATCGGAAAATCGCTTAATTGGCGATTTGCGCCATTGATATAATCGCCCAATGCGACTTGTGATTTCTTGAAATTTTCTGTCGCAAATGTATCCTTCATTTCAAATCGCCCAATTTGCCATAAATCGCCCAATCTGGCCACACTGTCCCTGTTAAACAAGACTTATTAATAGCGAATTCGACTTACCGCCTTATGGGCACTGGGTATATCTTCATTTTTTATTACCAACTTCAACAACAAAGGATGGAGCTATTCTCAGTTCGCTATGTAAAAATACAAGTTAGCCGAAATTGCTATAAGTGTTAAATGTCCTTGGTCTATAATGTTAAACAATTTTTAGAGACTCTTGAACCCTCACGTTTAGACTTTTATTTCTGTTACTTTTCTTGTTTTTCTTCTGATCCTGTGACCCCTAATATATATTCTGTGTCTGATATTTTACAAAACAAAACGAGTGTGGTTGGCAACACTGACGATAAGTCAAATTCGTAATAGAAAAGTCAAATTAATTGTTTATTTTTATTGGTTATATTCTGTGTGTACATTGTTGTTACTTCAGACAGATTTTGTGGAGTGCATGTATTTTGTTTACTCCAAAACTTGAGAATGAGACCGAAAAGAAGTATGGGGTATCTCACACCACAACAAACCAAAAAAAATAAGAGTACCTTGAAATCTCGACGTACTGAATCAAATGAGGATTTGCACACTGCTAAAGATTTAAGTGACAGTTTTTTCGAAAAAATTATGAGTTGTCCTATAAAACGCCAGCTTGTTTTAAATTTAATCAATTCGGAAAAAGATAACATAGAGGAGTATAAGCGTAACCATCCGAAAGAGGAAAAAAGGAGAGAAATCAATGCAAGTCCCTTATTAAAAATAAAGAGAAATTACCAGTGTGAAAGCCCTACAGCTTTATTAAGACGTAGGGCTTTGGAACAGCAAAATCGTCCGTGTGTGTTGGACCAGAGGCAAGAGAAAAATGAATTAGATTATATTAGTGGTTCAAGCTCTGGACAGTCTAGTGCTTCAAGTTGCTCTACCACATTTAATAAGCTATTAGACGGAGTTGTGGCATATGTGGAAATTAAAAGCAAAGATCAAGATCGATCCAATGGTGCAAAAGCACTCATGATATCTATGGGAGCCGTTGTGAGGGATAAGTTTACCAAGGATGTTACACATGTTATCTTTAAGGTATATTTGCATTAAAAAATATGAATTAGGTATCACCGTTGACACTGCTATATACAGCCTTATTCAGAACTCATCTGAAAAACTTTGAGGATATGTATATCCTTTAATAAGAAATCGATATCACCAAAAAAATTGTAATAAAAGTAATTAGGATTTCCTGTAAACAATGTTTAAAGTTATACCATTATAAAGGACTACGTAGCTGGGCAACTGTACTTCAACGAGATCGGGTATACCACATTCCGACAAAAAACAGTAAACAAGTTGTTTGTACCTGGAACGTCTATCTATTTTTAAGTTTATTTTAAAGTAAAAACGCTGCAAATCTTTTTTGCGCCGGGTGCGCCGGTTTCTTTCGTGCTAGCTAGTTTGCATTGTCAGTCCCAAGGTTACTTCATTACAGTGGACCAGTATCCAGCGGCGTGCAATGAAAAATTTTTAAATAGTTTTCAGACCCCGCCAAAAAATTTCTTTTTGCACTAGGTACCACATTTCTACATGTATGTTGAACATCCCCAAATTTTATTTCAGATAGGTTCTGAATAACCCTGTATAAATTCTGAATAGGTACCTACTGGATACCGCTTTAGTATGATTGCCACTTCTCGGTGTTTAACTTGGAGTTTCTGGATTTCAATATCGACTCTTATGACTCTGTTACATGCCTCGTCCTCCGGGTTAAACTTCCCATCGAACAAATAATAAATATTTGTAAGTAAGTGATTAGAACATTCACAGTTAATTGCACTGTGGTAGCACAATTTATAGGTACAGGTAAGGTATATATATATAGGTATAGGTAAGTAAGTGATTAAAACATTCACAGTTAATAGCAATGTGGTACCACAATTTATAGGTACAGGGTGATCTATTTAACTAGAGAAATGAGTTTTTCTGTGTAATGGCTGAGAAAAACATATTATTTTAAAAAGTATTGCATTTTTACATAGGGTTAGGGTTAGGTTCAAAAGTGAGTGGGCCGAAAACCAGACCCTCCACCGCGACCATATGGTCTATTGTGGCTCACACCTACTTATATCTCACCCAGCAGGTCCAGCCTCTTAATGAAGCTGATCACCTTGTTGGGTGAGAACTTATTCAGATCGTCTGGCAAAAGTTGTCCTTTGCCAAATAACGAGTATCTGATCCTTTCCCCAGCGGGGCAGGTGCATAATATGTGTTCTGCCGTTTCATCATCTTCTAAGCACAAGCGGCACTCAGCATCTTCTACTAGGCCGAATTTGTACAAATGACATTTTACAGTTGGATTGATCTCAATCTCCATGAATTCCCCAGTTGCCTGGGGATCCAGGGTTTGACCTCTCTCGTCAGGTTGGTTTTTTTACTGGTTGGTTTTCCATAAAAGTCCCACCATTTATGGAAAACTAACCAGTAAAAAAACCAACCTGATGAGGGAGGTCAAACCCGTTAGGGACACCCATCACCGCGGTGCCGGGGGAATTTATCGACCTTCCTCATCTAGATCCGCTGTGTTTAGTCGTATGCAGGGCCACCTCAAGCAGGATGTGGCTCTTCACCACACACAGACGGTCTTGAGAAAAGCTTCTTCATGGGATTGTTAACTTCCCACTCAGCTATTCCCTTGGAGTCAGTGCTAGGTGTTAGACACCTTGACCCCTGCATTTTTACTTACTTTTACAAGAAGGCAGGGTAGAAAATACAAAAAATATCATTACAACGCTAGGTATCGCGACATTTCAAAAATGTTTCTTCCAGCAACATAAATTTTTTATGTTTCTTCAAAGATCCCTTAATTTTGAATATTTTTTCCTATACCTATAACATTTTTTTTTAGGTTTTTATTATTTTGAAAGTTCTGGGCAATTCCTATACCGTTACTTTGTTATAAGACACCGCCTGGAAAATACATAAACCTATTAAATGACACCCTATAATTTAAAAGCTTTGCGGTTGTCCTCCAATGCTACCAAAAAACGAAAAACAATTAATTGTAAAATTTTTTACATTCAAATTTTACCGCCAGAGAATTGCACCTAACTTTCTAAATAATGAAAACAAAAAAATGTTATAATGTTATCAAAACTTCAAGTGTGAAGGAAAGGTGAAGGAAAAATTAATTCTATTTTTAGAAACTATGCTAATAGGTTTTATCTATATATATTTGATTTATAAATAATTACTAGTAAAGTTTTTGAGGAGGTAATCGCTTCTTGTATTTTATATTAAAATTAACTCTCGTGGGCACAGCTCTTAACTCATACTTTATTGTTGCAGGATGGTTCTTTTACAACATATCAGAAAGCTAAACTGATGAAAGTTCACTTAGTCTCTGTTCTATGGATAGAAGCAGTTAGAAGAAACAATATGAGGGTATCCGAGAAAAAATTTCCAGCATTAGGAACAGAAATGTATGACCATAATGTTTCATCACTCTGTTCAGTAAGTATTTGTGAATATATTAATTACATACACAAATATATTAAAATGCCAAATAAATTATTATCAATTTATGACTGATACCTAATTGATTTTTTAGGTACTTAAGGTTTACGTATACCTACCCCCCTTAATTTTAAACTGTAAGTTCAAAAATTATGAAAAAATTCAGGTACACTTATTGATGCAAGATAAATAAAATAGCAAATAATGAAAAATATCTGTCAACTAGTTTTTGAAAAAAAGTGAAAAAACCTTGAAAAAAACTAGTTTTTATTTTTTTTCTCAAAAACTAGTCGACAGATGTTGATTAAAATTTTTCAGATTAATGTGATTTCTATTACAAATACGTCTAATTTTTTTGAAAATTTTTGAACTTACAGTTTTCGAAAAAAATGCATTTTTAGTAAAAAATTGCTTATAACACAATTAATATAAAGACATTTTAGTATTTAAAAGTATATTATGATGCCATAGTCTTTTAGTGATGGACAGGACCAAAAATGTTTGAAGTTATTAGAGATCTTTATAAAATATTAAATAATAATTGTTCAAAATCGCCTTCAACAATAATCAACAAGCACGTGCTGTCCTCTGTTAGTCATCTTTCCAACTTGAAGTCCGGAATTACATAGTTGCCAGATCGTGACGGCACTTTGAGACTGGTTACGGAGGTAAAATAATGAAACTTTATAGTTTAAAGAATACAGTGGAAGCGATAATAACGCATTATATTATGGGAATATTTTTCAATAATTCACTGAATTAGGTATCATTTGAATATTTTTAAACTAAAATGTACTGTTAATGGAATGTTACAATATAAAATAAAATAAAAAAAGTGGTTCCGTCGGGGTTCGAACTCTTGCCGGACTGGCAGACATATATTTTAGATCGCTAAATTTTATTAGGCTATAAAATTTTTAGCAAACTTTTATTAAAATAGGAATTATTTTAAAAAATAATTAAACCAGAGAAATGGTTAGAAAAAATTTAAATGAGAAAGGAAATATGTACGTACTAGAACCAAAGAGGAAAGATAATCTACAACTGCAACCTATACTTATTTATATTTGGAAAAAAGTTGATATTATAAACCTTCCACACTAATCATACTGTTATCTATTTATTGAGTGGACATTATTATAACGTTTAATGAAATATCTACAGACACATATTTTTCGGTGGATATTCAAACAGTAATTAATCGATAATTATTTAATCTTAAAGTTTCATAATATCATTTTCTCATAAAAAATATAAAACTTTTTGGGCAATGATATGCATCCTTATTCAAATTCGAGTTTATATCATTAAAAAATTATAACAAAATTATTTATAACATCACTTAAATATATTAATATTAAAATATTAATCAGAGCTTCCAAAGTCTATCTATAGGAGTTAATTAGTTGGTTTAGGTCAGTGGACATAATATATATATTTTTTAATATTCTCTGTATAGGTATGTCAGTTTTTTTTTAACATAAGTACGTGTGTCTATATAACAGTCAGTGTCAGGGAGGAGAGGCCGCTTCCACAAATTAGCACCTAAATAACTTGTTTCAGTAATTCACGACGTAAACGTAGTTCGAAATTTTTAACTCTAATTTCGCCCATTTGAGCTAAAATTTGGCACACAATATATTTAGACAATACACTTTAATACCCTTATACAGAAAAAATTATAAATATCTATAAATAATATATACAATAGTAATTTTACTATTTATATGGTCTGATCCTACTGAAAATATATATTTGGAGGTTTTTAGAATTATTGTGAATTACAAATTCGTCCAAAATTCAAGATAGAGGCGAATTTAAAAATATAACGAATTTTGTCACGGGATCAGCGGGTTCTCACTGGCGGGAAAATCAGTAGGTATAAGGGTGTTTTCAAGAACGTGATTATCGATATATGCAAAATGCCGGTACAATGTGGCAGGCGATTTTTTTTGTTTATTGGCCGATTCCATTAAAAATCGATAATATGAAGGTTTTCAAGGTCGCGAATTGCGATTTTTTATGAACAATTAGAAATTAAGCATGGTGGAATAAATGATAAATACCTATATTACAGTAATATTAGAGGGTGAAATAGGAAGGGGAAATTTAAGACTTTTGGACTAATCCTTCTGATTAGAATGAGTGATAGAGATATTATTATTATCATTAATATAAATTGATCAAAATGTAAGATTAAAACAATTTTTAAATGCACTGAAATAATATAATTAGAGGGTGTTCATTTGAAATTTTCGATAAATATTACAATTCTCAAAAAATAATATCGCCTTACATGATGTGAACAGTTAAAAAAAAAAATAGTAGTGATACTTACGAACTATGGAATACTAATGGCATTATAATCAAGTAAATGACGTAGGTATGCAAGTCTTTCAAAATGTTGGTCATTTTCTACATTATTTAGTCATTATATTCAAGTTTGGTATAGGAAATGCTAATAAAAATGGTGAAGGAATATTAATTAAGGAATTAAAAAAATGTAAAAATATAGGTGTGACATTTAGTAAATGAAAATATTAATTTGTATTATGGTACTTACTTATGTACGACTTCGACGTAGTCGAAAATAATTTAAAAATGTATTAAATTCTACAAACATTTCCCATAAAAAATATATTTTGTATAACCAAGTTGTATGAGTCGCCCACATATTATTATTTTTAAAAACAAGTTTGCGTTTGAAGAATTTTAAATAATTAAGTACTACTTTTTTGTTTCTGTTATTTACCGACGGCGAGCTGGGAGACGAGCAGCCCCCAACCTGGAATTTTTGCCGAAACCTCACTTTGTCGTGCGGCTACGTATCTTTTATTGTGTAATGTTTTATTGTATAATACTATGCAAAATAATTTTTCCAATAGCTCAACGGAACAATGGTGAAATTAGCGTTAAAAATTTTGAACCACGTTTACTTACATTCTTATGTATTTACACACACAAGTGAAGTATAAAGGCTTATATAAGAAAATTCTATATAAAGTTTGTAACTTGATGAAATTTTAAGTAAATAAAAGGTTAATTCGCGGCATGTTAAACATTTTTTTATATATTGGTATACGAAAGAGTGTATCGATATATGAAAGTGTTAAAAAATATTAAATTATGTTTGTAAAAAAGTGATAATCGATTGAAATAATTAAGAAATCAGCCCAAATGAAAAATGTCGTAGTCATTTCTGATGACTGAGCAAATACCTAACATGAACAAAAATATGTTTTATTTAGTTATACCTACCAATAAAAATGCAATGTGCATATAATTTATAATAATTATCCTCTTACTTCACCGACATTTCTTTATGCAAGCTAAGCTGTCGCTATCGCGTAGAACCCAGAATCCAAAAAAAAAATAAGTATCAAAAGTTGTATAATATTTATGTATAAACAATTTTTAATCATATTGAAATGTAAAACATAGATCCCTATTTATTTTTAAAAATTATGAATCCGCCTTGATTTTCTAATTATATCGTAGGCATTTTGTAAAAAGAAAATTCTAGCGGACGCTTAATTCTAGTTAAAACATAATATATTAATAAGTATATTATTTTCTAAATTTTGTGGCTTAGCTAAACCTAAGGATTTTTAACTTATATAAACCAGCCAACTCATTTCATCTGACAGGTGAAGGACGAATATGTATCTCATCTCATCTCATTAGCAAAGTGGTGGAGCGCACTCTCTCCCGTTTTTTGTTTCTCTTCTGTACTGTAATTGGGGGTATACTTGTATCTTAATATAATATAACATAAAAAGCATACGCGAGACTATGGACCCATGAGATCAATACAAAGAGAGAAAAATTGGGGGAATTCCATCGTTTAGTGCAAGAAAAGATCCGAAGAGGTTTCACATGTATTTTCGGATGACTATAGAAGAATTCGATTTCCTTTTGATCACGATAATCAGGAGATTCATAATCATATAAAACTGTATACTCCCTAACCTTACCTATCAAGAATTCGTCCATCTGAGCTTCTCGTAACCATTTTTATATCTGAACAACTCGAAATGTGAGGGTGAGGTCACGTCGTTCAAAAATGTGTAGTTGTACAGAAAATCGGATGTGCTGTCACGCGTGAGAGAAATGATATGGCGAGATGCACATGAGGTGACATTAGTGTGTCTCTAATACATTTAACTATGGGTAAAATTATGCTCCGCATATTTGGCCCATCACGTGAGGTCACGTGCTAACAGGTGAGCTCACGTGACGTGACATCAGTCTGTTTCCACCTTTACGCGCGGCGTGATTAACAGTGAAGTGATTGAAGTGTCCAAAATAATTATGACGACTGAACTGAATTTTGTATTGGAGGTCGAAAAGTATGAGTGCCTTTATAATTACTGCAGATAATGTAGTCTGCAGTTTATGCTTCTTTCAAGATAAGGATGAATCCAATATTTTTTCTTTTTTCGTCTTATAATTTTTAAATCGACGACATCTTTTTGGAGCCGTTGGGTATCTATGATATAAATTTACAGACCCGTGTGAGAATAAATTGTGGCACAGCATCATTTCGACAATTGCCGCGCCGTTACCGTACCGATGTCACGTCGACCCGTGAGAGACCGCGCTTTTAAGAAGCACAATATGAAATAAGTTGATATAATTTAGGCCTATAGTACCCTGTTTCTGTGCACAAAAGTATTGATTCAATCTATTCTTTATCAATTCAATAATGTACAAATAAGCAATTACAACTGTACAAATCAATATTATTATTTATAGTTTTTGAATAGACTGTTTCTGAATTCGTCGAACCAGAACTGGTGCTTAGCATATCTTCTGGTACTGCCAAAGCAATTATCTTAACCTGGACTGAGGGGAAATTATTCCAGTACTGGCAAAAACTACCAAGATTTGTTCATTCATTAGTGTTTGGTAGTTCATACCAGTAGATTTTCCCCTCAGCACAGGTCAAAAGAGTTGCTTTGGTAGTACTCGAGGATATGCCAAGCACCGATTCTAGTCTAATGAATTCAGAAGCAGCGCCCTCTCTGTCTAGAGAGGCGGCTGCTTCATTACCTTCATGACTGAAATGGCCTGGGACCCAGACCAGAGTTACTTTATTTTTTCTACCTCATTTTTTCAAATGAGCGAGCCTCTTCAGGCAGCTCCATACTGTTTTTGAGATACAACGGTAGGGATAAAGAGTTTTAAGACTGCTTGGCTGTGTGAAAAGATTTTTATTGGTTTGTGTGTAAGTTGCGCTTGTTCTGTTATAAATTTTGTTACTGTTATGTTAATGTTAATTTTAATAATGTTAAATAATAATAAATTGTTGTTATGAGTATGTTGTGAGTTTCATCAGGTTTCCCTATACCTATTTTAAACTGTTTTTAGATATCTTGATTCTTTTAAAAAGTTTGAAAGATGTAGCCTTGTTTTCAACACTGCGGCTTTTACTCATTTTCGACTGGTGGTAAGCGCTTCTGGGGTAGACTGAAGCACAAAAATGAGACTTTCGAAATCCACATTGACAATTGATTTATCGCATACAGGGTGTCCAAAATTTGATGACCAATTACAGTATTTTCAAAGTCGAAAAAGTTTGTTTTTTCAAATGTGACACCTTGTATGTTATTGGATGGTCAGATGCAGAATTTGATTATGCATCGATTGGCTTTAACTTCCCCTATACCTATTCCCAACTGTTTTTTTTTGGTTAATCAATATTTTCTATTTTAATGTGATTTTTGGCAGAAACCGAAACAACGTTTGTTTTTCGAAACAAAATGAACATGACTGAAATGGCAGAAATTCATTTTAATTAGAACATGGAAACTAGAGTTGGGATTTTAGGCCAGAAGCCCGGCCGGGCCGGGAAAATGTGTATATGTTACTGACCGGGCTGGACCTGGCCGGATGCCTTGTAATACCTGGCCAAGCCGGGCTGCAATTGAATTGGCCAGGCCCGACTGGCCGACTCCTGCCTTCCGGCCTCGCTTAGCTGGTTCGGGCCTGGCATGGCCGGTTCGGGCTTGGCTTGGACGGTTCGTGCCTGCATTGGTACTCTGCGTATGCTTGTCTACAATAGAAAGAAAGCTATTATCGCTTTCTACTGGCAATCTCTATTTCTACCTAAAACGGTACTCTGCAAAAACATCGACAACCGTTCGGGCACAGTCGGTGCTATACTATTCAACGTAAATAAATAAGAGCTTTAAAATAGTAAATTTGAGTTTGTAACCAAATAAAATATATTTGGTACATGAAATTTGTAAATGTCAACTTTTAATTTGTTAACGTTTTGTATTTCAAAAGTAATCTATTTATTTTTTTTGCTCGTAAATTGTATAATTCGCATATAATCACGTCCTCTTTATTATAATTATCCTATATTTGTTTTAAATTTGTTTAATTTATATTGCATATTGCTGAAGTTAAGGTAATTAAATGCTTCCAATTGTATTATCGTAAAATAAGAGGGTTTATAATAATTATTATTCTGAAATTAGATTGTTATTTTAGATGTTTCCTCTAGTTCGCAAGTTCAACAGAGGTAGTCTTAAATTTTCATTTTTTACATGATCAAGAGACACATGCATAATATGCTTTGTTATAATATAATATACTTACCACCTTACTTAAAAATAAATTAATAAAAGTTGATACATTAATGAATGATAGAATGATAACTGAAAAGCTAAATTTATGTACCTATACTTACTTATTAGTGTTTAAGTAGGTACTTACTTATTCATACAAACCTTTTTCCATTCTTCAATAGTTTTTCTCCGAACCCAAGACTGTTTAGTCTAGTGGCAACAGACTGCCAAATAATATTTAAATTGTCTCTGCCACCTGGTCCTTTGTACCTATATTAGTAATTAAATGAGAATTTTCCTCAGCTATAGCTAAAAATAAATTCCAGTGGTCTACTCTTACACGCATATTTTTATAAAAACAATAATAATTACAAACAAAAAAGATGCTAGAAATTCATCTATCCACAACGAATGATATAATTGTTTTGTGATAATAAAAATTATTAGGTATATTGTTTCCCACCACAGCTGTTTAAAATCATAAAATTGGGAATCTCCACCACCAAATTTTACGGTTGTGACTATCTCACTTACACTCAAGCGCGCTTAGCGGAAGACGATATTTTCTGTTTCAATAGCTACACCTCTCGAGCCATCGCCAGAAAGCGATCGGTATTGCAGTGCGGGGTAAGGGGAAAAAGTAGATAACTAAACGCAGAGTACCAAACTGTCGCTTCGAGGCGATATATAGAATTCTATCGTGACGCAGAGTACCACCGCTGGCTTGGCCGGTCTGGGCCTGGCTGGTTCGGGCCGGTTTGGACCGATTCAGACTTGACCTGAGCTAACCGGTTTGCCGTATTAACAAATTGAAAATACTATATCTTGTTCTTCGTATGAAGAATTTTATTTCATAATAACGTGAGGAGTTTCACTCATTTATCTGACCACTTACAGCCAATCTCACTGATACTACTTAAAATTTAAGGTGCCCTTAAATGGAAAAATTATACTTAACAGATAACTATTAATAACTATTACTCTGCTATTTAACCACATCTAAAATTTTTATTAATGTAGGTGGGAAAGGCCATTAGATATGTATTTTTTCCAATATAAGCATCAATATTTACTATTGAAAAATTAAGCCACAAAATTTTTCCTACAATCAACATAATTCATTTATTTTAAATTTAGTACCAAAAATGATTATTGGTAATGTTAACAAAAGTGCAGTATCGGCTTACGGAATATTTTATTATGAATATTATAAAAGTCACTAGTGGCAATAATATGACATTATTTTTCATTTCCGTGCGTTATCCTGGACCCGCCTCCCTTATTTTGCCATCTACTACTCAAATTCTATCTCTAGTGGAAAGTGATCTGTGATCTAAGAAAATGTTTTTATAATTTCCCATTGTTGTTCCCGACTTCAATCTGGTTTAGTCGGTTCTGGCCTAGTCTGGCCTGGCTTGTTCTAGCCGGGTCTGACCTATTCTGGCCGGTCCTGGCATTTTCTGGCTGGGTCTGGCCTGGTCTGGCCGGATCTGGCCGGGCCATTACCGTCAAGGGATCTGGCTTTAATTGTGCCAAACGTTCTGTGAGTTTATCTGGCCTGGCCTATACTCTGTCAGGCCGGGCCTGGCCTGGCCTGAATTTTTTTTAAAAAGTTGCAACTCTAATGGAAACACAACAGCAACATAACAAAACTTAGAGTGTAATAACAAATTAAGAACATGTAAAACTTGGAACATTATGGCAAGAAATAATAAATGAATGTAAACGAAATCATTACAATAATTGTTCTATATGTCAGCCATTTTGATTCAAACACTTAATAACTCTGTCATATACTCCTCGCGAGACAGACCTCCGAAGTTTGTCTGGACTTGTATTAGTAAAGGCATTGTGAACACAGTTCAATAATTCCTCTCTAGTTTGTACAGACCTAGAGTGCACTAGTTCTTTTATACAGCCCCAGATATGAAAATCTAAGGGTGTCAAATCAGATGATCTGGGCAGCCAGTTCCAGGATCCCTGTGGGCCAATTCACCGATCTTCGAACATCAAGGTCAACTGCTGGTGTACAACTATAGTGGAATGTGCTGGAGCACCATCTAGCTGATACCGACTGTTTGCTCTGTCACGTGGAGGTAGAGCATTTAGGAAATCACTAACAAACCCTCTGAGTATCTCCAGATATCTAGGCCCCATTCAAATTTTCATCGTACACATGATATGTCACTCTATTATCCATAATCAAACACAAAACATTAAAACTAAAGTGGTCCTGATGATTATGTTCCCTTATGACATGAGGATTATTTCCCCGATTTATAATTCCTTGCCTGCTGAATTTTGATTCATCAGTACACATAATCCTATGAAAAAATCTCAGATCTTCGGTCATTTTTATGCACATTGGACTCATCTTACCTCATCACCAAGACGTAATCTGTGCACAATTATCTCAGAAAAAGGATGAATTTTATGTTTTATTATTAATATTCTGTGGATTGATGCTCTTGAAATACCCAAATCCAGCGCTGCTGCTGTAGTTGAACTTCGTGGATAAACTTGAAAATAAGCCAACACATTCACCTCGTTATCTTCATTATCTATTTCGGGCTTTAGGTGATTTCGAATTGCCCTTACTCTCCCATGACAAAAGCAACGCTCTTGACCTGGGCTGAGGGGCAAATCCTCCAGTACTGGCAGGAGGGGGCCCTCCAGTACTGGCAGGAACTACCAGGATTAGTTCATTCGAATGGGTTTATAATAAACCCTTCAAAAACAAGAACTAAAAAACTTCTAGAGTTAAGTAGGTTTCACCTACAAACTCAAATTCGGGCTAGCAGAAGATGCTGTGTGCCGCCTATGCTTAGAAGATGAAACGTCAGAACACATATTGTGCACCTGCCCCGCTGGGGAAAGGATCAGATACTCAGTATTTGGCAAAGGACAACTTCTGCCACAGGATCTGAACAAATTCTCACGTAATAAGGTAATCAGCTACATTAAGAAGCTGGACCTGTTGGGTGAAATATAAGTAGGTGTGAGCCACAATAATAGACCACATGGTCGCGGTGGAGGGTCTTGTTTTCGGCCCACTCACTTTTGAACCTAACCTAACACATAATCTTATGAAAAAATCTCGGATCTTCGGTCATTTTTATGCACATTGGACTCATCTTACCTCATCACCAAAACGTAATCCGTGCACAATTATCTCAGAAAAAGGATGCATTTTATGTTTTCTTAATATTCTGTGGATTGATGCTCTTGAAATACCCAAATCCAGTGCTGCTGCTGGAGTTGAACTTCGTGGATAAACTTGAAAATAAGCCAACACATTCATCTCGTTATCTTCATTATCTATTACAGGCTTTAGGTGATTTCGAATTGCCCTTACACTCCCATTTGCCATACCCCGAGCTTCGATTTTTGCGAATTTTCCGGGCATCATTGTTGGTAGGTCCGGATATCGTTCATTAAATAATCTGCATGTTCGCCTGACAATTCGTCCACATTCACCATGCGTATAAAACAAATTTAGCAAATCATTATTGGAATAATCCTCAATAATCTCCATTATAAACTGTTTTTGAGAAAATTAACAAAATCACTAGAACTGTAAGTAGATACCTCACGAATCTGTGAACTGATACTGCTAACATAAAATCAACAACACTGTTTCAATTCCTGTCAAAATCAAGGCTTACTAGATAGGACTTTTGGAGTTTCATCGGCGTTCTACAAAAAATATGGATTAACAAGAAAACAGTTGGAAATAGGTATAGGGAAAGTTATAGTGAATCGATGCATAATCAAATTCTGCATCCGACCATCCAATAATATACAGGGTGTCTCATTTTAAAAAACGAACCTTTTCAACTTTGGAAATGCTGTAATTGGTCATCAAATTTTGGACACCCTGTATGCGATAAATGAATTGTCGATGTGGATTTTGAAAGTCTCATTCTTGTGCTTCTGCCTACCCCAGAAGCACTTACCACCAGTCGAAAATGGGTAAAAGGCGCAGTGTTGAAAACAAGGCTACATCTTTCAAATTTTTTAAAAGAATCAAGATATCTTAAAAACAGTTGAAAATAGGTATAGGAAAACCTGATGAAACTCTTCATAAAATTTTCTCGGGAATCCAAAAATGAAATAATATTCCTACTGGGTGCTCCATTTCAAATAAGGAAGTTAAAGGCGACTTCCGGTATAACCGGAAGTGATATGACTTTGAACATATTTTAAAATGAAAGAATCTTGAATAATCCGCAAGCCCAAAAATTCAGAATTCTAAGTCTTTTCTAACCACGAAAACTTCTAATGGACGGCTTTTACGGACAGGGTTATTCACGCAAAGTGGGTATTAGACGTTTTTAGAGTTCTGTTAACGATAAAAATCTGAGTTTTTTATGGGGGAGATTTTCCATTATTTCCGATTCAATGAAAATATTTTCAGGTTTGCATCACTTCTGGATATACCGGAAGTAGACCACAACTTCGTTATTTCAAATGGAACACCCTGTATATTATTGCAATTTTGAACTCTAGGTGATATTCTAAACACATTTCATGTAGGATGTCAACTGTTTTTGAAATATTGACAGGTGAATATTGACATTGTGCAACTTTGACACCCTGTAAAATCTAAACAGTTTGAGATCAAACAAAACGGTTTACACTTTCCTGTCTTAACTTTTCATAAGCTATCGATTGCCACTAATTTCAAATTTAACAAAGAGACTAAATTTACTTACCCAATCGAAAATATTTAATTTCTGGCTAAATCTCAAATTAGTGTCAAACAATAGCTTTTGAAAAGTTAAGATAGGAATGTGCAAACCGTTTTGCTTGCTAACCGTTTAGATTTTACAGGGTGTCAAAGTTGCAAAATGTCAATATTCACCTGTCAATATTTCAAAAACAGTTGAAGATAGGTAAAGGACATCCTACATGAAATGTGTTTAGAATATCACGAGTTCAAAATTGCAATAATATACAGGGTGTTCCATTTGAAATAACAAAGTTGTGGTTTACTTCCGGTATAACCGGAAGTGATGCAAACTTAAAAATATTTTCATTGAATCGGAAATAACCGAAAACCTCCCCCATAAAAAATCAGATTTTTATCGTTAACCGAACCCCAAGAACGTCTAATACCCACTTTGCGTGATATTATATATCACGCGAACAACTCTCCCAATTTAAATATAACCCTGTATATTTAAATTGAGAGACTTGTTCTTACATCTTTTTGTTTTAACAGCAACTGCAAAAAGATTATGAAGAAATTATTAGAGACGAATTACATCGCAGTTTAGCCAGTGGAACCCCACTGCCATCAACTCAGACCCTTATTGATAGACGTCGAACTATAATGACACCAGTTCCCTCCTCATCTACCAACTTTTCTCAAGAATTTCCTTCATCTCAGGATATAGAAGTAGAAGACATTTTACAACATCGAAGAAAAACTTATAATTATATGAAAAAAAGTCCGTTGGTAGCAAATATATCCCCTGAATTAACTTCTGACGATGACTCAGATTTGGGTCCTTTTATAGATGGTACAATTGTAAAACGTAAAAACAATTTATCTATACCTAATTTATTGATGGATAAAAGTGGTTTACATTTTTTTGAAGGGTCTGAGAATTCAAATATGGAGCTTACATTCCCAAACAAATCGACACCTTTAATTAATGGAAAAAAAACGTGCAAAACATGTAATGTATCTGGAAGCACTATGGATATAACAACTTTAGATCATGTTCCAATTTGCTCAATTACTCTTAATAATGTCAAAGAAAATTGTAGTCCAAATATCCTAAATGAAAGCATTCATTGTAAAACAACTCCAAAACTAAATAGATCAACCTCCAAGAAAATACTAAGATTAACAAATGATAAGATCTTTAATGTGCCAGATGATAGCTTGTATAGAAGAAAAACTAGACAGTTAATTAATGACAACAACATATCAAATAATACTACGGATACTTCAAATGAACCCAAATTAAAAACAACAGCAGATAACTCTTCTTCAACTAATATGTCGGTCTTGGAACTATATCATAATAGCAGCTTACAAATCCTTAGCAAAAATGTATGTAGTAACAGTAGTAACCTTAAAAACAGCAAGGATGCAGCTTTAGATAGCTTAAGTTCTAATTCTAATGCTATAGAGAAATCATCTAGTACAAACATGTCTTCCCTTCAAATCTCCCTAAGTAAAGTAAAAACTGCTACTGATAAAGATAATGAAAAAGCTGGTGTTTCAACAAATACTAGTATGTCTACACTTCTAATAACTTCTGATTCTAATAAAAGTACAACTAATCTTGTAGAGCACACTAACTCAGGGATTCATAATAATGTTTTAGGACTAGATTTAACTAAAGAAGGATGTGTACAGGGAAGTGAATTGTCAAAAGGGAAAGATAGTTTTAATACAAATACATCTTTTAGCCCAATAAATTCCAATGTTGTAGAGCAAGTGCTGCAAGTATTGGATCAAACTCCACTAAATGATGAAAATATTACAAAAAGACGAAAGAGGCAATCTGTTGAAAAAAGGACTTATAATACTAGGAGAAGGACAGTCCTACCTCCTGATATAAATACTTCCGAGTCAGACAGCACAAAATCTGATAAAGATTTGTTGGTACAAAGCCCTTCAAAGAAAGTTAAACATAGTGTGTCTGTACAAGATACAAGCAATGAATCGTGTAAAAAAACTCAAAAAATTTTTGGTAAAGAAAATAGTATTAAGAGAGATAGTGATTTAAAGCAAATTAAACTTATTTCACAACTTAGTAACTCTTTGAATCACATACAGGTTACACCCAAGATTCAAAATAAAAAAATAGTAAAGTCAAGTACCAATAAAAAATCTGTATTGGAAAACCGAGGTTCTAGAAAAAATGTTAAACAAAAACTGACTAAACACAATAAAGAAAACAGTAAATCATCTGATACGTCTCATTCGGAAAGTAGTGGAACTGATAGAAAAATGTATAAAACAAGGAAACTATACAATCCAGATGAATCAGTTAAAGAACCTCCAGTGATTGACGAAATAGAGAGGAATCATAAAAGAAATGAAATTAAAAAACGAAAATCTGTTGCAGCTGTGGTGCTTAATACCAATATTGTACCTGTTTCACCTAATACATTATTAACTGCAAAAGCTAAAGAATTTATTGATCAAAATGCTATTAATATAATAAATATTTTAAATAAAGACATAGGGGATTATGAAAATGAGGCAAAGTTGCCCAAGAAACAGAAAACAAAAAAGAACGCGAAAATTTCAAAAGATAGTGATGCCGATGAGCAACAGCAGTTGGCTGCAGAATTCGTTAACAAACCAAAAGATGACGATTTACTTAAAAAAGCAACAAAGCAAAGTAATAGGAAACAACATGAAATAATTCAAAGAAGGTCTGTGAGATTATCACAAAATCCTAAGAAATTAAATTTTGGAAGCAGTATTTCAAGTACTGATGAAGAAGATATTGTGACAGTTACACCAGTTAGGAATAGAAGAAGTACTATGGAATTTCAGACAAAATCACAAATGAATTCCATTAAAAAACTGAAAATAGATAAACACAAACGGCCAAGTATTGTTTGTACCAAATTACACAAAGAGGAAATTCAAGTTTTCAATCAGATTGTAAAAAAACTTAAAGGATTTGACATTGAAGATGAAGTAAGTAGTAAAACGACACATTTAGTAGCTGGAGAACTTAAAAGAACTATAAACATGTTAAGGGCAGTCGCGAGGGGATGTTGGATATTAAAACATGAATGGGTAAGTGTGGAACTTATTTTAATTTTTGGGTTCAAATGTAAATCGCCATCTAAAATAACACAAAATGCATTACACTGCATATTTAAAAAAATCTTTTTAATATTCTTGTATTTATTCTTGACTTGGAGCCAATTTTTACGAGAAACTGTTGTGTGAGACAGTTGTTTCAATACATATTATTCTGTAAGTTTGCAAAATTATGTTACTTTCTGATATGACTTTGTTGTCATGAGTGAGAAATTGGGCTTAAGGGTGGTACTAGAAAGTTAACTGAAAAACGTCAAAATTGATCCTCATTAAGTCTAGATTCATTTTACAGTTTTAAAAAAATACCCCTGTTATGATTATAAATACTAGTCGGTTGCTATAAAAACAATTTATATGATTCACTATATTCAGCTAATTTTTTCTTATATTGCTAAAAGTATAAAAAAGTCATATCAATTTTGGTCATGATTTTTTTGTTAATTTGTATTATCATTGAGATATTTAATCTACCTTTTGCGGCATCTGGTACATACTAAAACATAATAATGTATGTGAATATTATCTGATTCTAAAGATATAAGAAAAAACTGCAAATTTATTGCTCTGAAATTATAATTTTACAAATTGTTATGTTGCCCGTTGAATGTATAGTCATAAAAATATTTTTAATCTTTTTTTTTAGCTTCTAAGATCACTTGAAGAAGGAAAATGGCTGTCAGAAGAAGACTATGAGGCAACAAACTTTTCTCCTGCAGTTCAGGTGAGATATATGGCACACAAAGTAGAAAAAACATTTTAATTTATTATTTGTATTTATTTATTTGAGATACAACCACCCAACAGAAACCAATTATAGGGTGGACAAAATACACTAATCTTGTTTACACAAAAAAAAGAGAACATGCGTATGTTATTTCACAATTTAAGGCTGTTTTTGCAGTAGTGCTCGAATAAACTGTAAACAATGTTTTCTCATTTAGTTTTCTACTTTCATCATTTCAAACTACTATCTATCTTTGATTATTATCTATAACTTGTTGGCGTTACTTTTTTGAAAACAGTTTTACAAAAAAGATAAAACAATTTATTTGAAATTTGAATTAATTTTACTCTTCTAATAAGAGGACATTTGGCCGCCATCAAGTGACAAATAGAATTTTTTACGATTTATAGTTTTTATTTCATTTGAATATGTACAGTGACATTTTTTTAACCGTCTCACCGTCTTTTTTTATTTGCTATTTTGAAAAATCAAAAACTGTTTCCAAACTGAAATTCAAAAGTTTCCCTGATGTAATTTATGACAGATATGACGCCATCTTGGATTTTTGTAAATGGCAATGTAGAAATACTTTACCACCATTCGCAATACCCCTTTGAACTGACTTCAAAAATTTATCATTATGGACAGTTTGTACCAACAGTTCGTGATTTACGGGGCGACCAACTTATTGAATGTTGATTATTTTTTTAACATTCAGTAAGTTTGTTGCCCTGTAAATCGCGAAACGTTGGTGTAAACTGCCCATAATGATATTTTTTGAAGTCAGGTCGAAGGGGTCTTTCAAGATATTTCAATTTGGAAACAGTTTTGATTTTTTTAAATAGCAAATAGAAAAGTTGTGCAATTAGTGAGCCGGTTAAAAAAATGTTACTCATAAATAACCATGAAAAACTGTATGAAAATTTTGATAAATTTCAGTAAATCACTGTAAATGTAAGTTGGTACGTGGTATGCCCGAACGCTGGCGGGGAACATAATCCGCCTTTTAATATGTCAGAACTCATTCATTTCAAAAACCGGTTCGAAAGAAATGAAAATATGATATGAATCGTATTTTTGTAGATATTTGTGTTGAATATTTTGATGTAACAGTCAAGGAAGTTTAACAATACAACCGGTGTGAGGATAGCAGTCAAAGATAACTGCTAGCAGATACGGGAATGTCCAAATGATCATCGTTGTCATTCGTTGCAATAGAAAAAATCAGTTATAAACAAATTAAAATTATGCAAGTAATTTCTAGAAATTATAACTTATGAGATTTTCAATAATGGAAGCTCAAAAATATTTAAAAATGAAGAAAGCAAAATGCCAAAAATTACTACTGGATACAATCCCACATATCATGAAGAAATGACAAAAACAGGTTTTGTGTAACGCTAAGGGTAGTGAAGATATTTTTATAATTTTTTTTTTTCGATAGCATTCCCGTCTAAATCATAGGGTTAACAATTTATACCTAAAATAGGAAATTCCACAAGTGTAAAACGGAAACCTATTAGTTTAACAGAATGTAACTGTAATGTAACAGAATGTATGGTAGAAAGTAATGTAGGAAACGAATTTGTTACACTCCGTATAAGCTATAGACTTTTGAATTGTATAAATCACCGGAGTGATTTACTGATTATATACCCTAATTACAAGGAAACAAATGGTTTTGACCCTAGTCATGTAACTAATTTTAGAAATCATTACATGTTTCACTTGGATTCTCGTTTTGAGTATATTATATATTTACGACATAAAAGATTTTCTGATTTACTGTTACACTTTTACTCATTTCTGGTTTGACTGGAAATGATATAGGTATCAACTTTAAAATTTTATATATGCCCTGTATATTTTTTTTATTTTGATTCATAATAAAATTTTTCGTAGCTGATCATAAGTTTCTAAATTTTTAACCACCCTGTCAGTTTTTATAACAAATTGTATCGATTGATATGAATTCATTTGCAGCTTTCACTTATTTTACTTATACTTAGCTTTTAGTTTATTGATGATAGAAAAATTTAAACTGTGTCATAAAATTACTCTGTATTTATAAGTACAAGCGTTTGAACTTTGAATATTCCGTTTTTCGTGAAAATCTCACTTTTTTCAAATGAAATCATAGCGACTTATAATGTCCATTCAATGAGGAATTTTTTCTCTATAATTTAGAACGTCAGTTTTTTAAGTTGATTTGGAAATGAACGAGAAAATACAGTTGAACATGAAAAACTAAAATTTATGCAAAAATTGATCGTGTTAATAAGGTACGTAGAGTTTCATAAAAAAATATATTTCAAATTTCAAACTTTATACCATTTCCGGCAAATCGAGCATGAAAAAAAGTGTAATTTTACATAAAAAAATTATTTGGTGTGTCATAAATAAAGGCTTTAGACTTGTAAATTACTATTGTAAATATGTGGTAAAACTTTTGTCAAAAATATATGGTTTTTAGATCTGAGACAATGTTTCTCCAATTTCATATTAACATCTTTTAAATGTGACATTGCCACAGATTTTTTATGGTCTAAAATCTCATCTGAATGATGTATACTTGTTCTAATATTTATATATTTTCGATTAAGTCTTTGCGATCTAAAATAATATATCTAAAATGTGTTTAACTTACGATATCTGTTACATTAACTAAAATAACTCAGATTTTATTTGGTCTAAACTAAAGTCTAAAATACGTCTACTTTATGTTGAATCTAAAGACTGTTTTCTATAAGATATATATTTTATATTATTTTAAAGACTTGGATGGTTTTAGATGCTATTTAACATTTATTAAATAACGTAATTTAGACAGAATTGTGCTGTTCAGGCTAAGTTTAAAAGGCAGTGTGACAACAAGATATCACTATCAACCTATTAAAAAAATATTTTATCTCTACTTTATTAGACTATGTATGTCTATTAGTATTAGTCTTTTCTGTATGGAAAGGAGTAATTTAAGCCTGTAATTGCAGTAAGTCACTTGTAGTGGGGACTGAATATATGAATACATTGACTACTAAAATAGTTATAACTTTTTAAAACAGAACTTTACTGTATAGTGACTAGACGTCCCGGATTGTGCGGGACAGTCCCGGATTTTAATCATGTCCCACAAGGCGAAATGTCCCGAATTTGTCCCGCATTATGCGATTTGCAATTATTTGTTACATATCAACACAGTAACGTCATAAGTATAAAGATATACTTGTGGTAACGTAACACACACAATAAATAGTGCTGATGCCGCTCACATGCCGCTCATATGCCGCTGATGACAACAGACAATGAGAGCTGTAGTTTAATTTAAAGTTAACTGTAAGGGCGGTAATGCAGAACACTGTAATATTTAATTTGTTTTCCTTTCAGAATTTTATTTATATATTCTTTTACAAATCTGTGTGTGTTGAAATTAGATATTACCTAGAGAAAATAAATTTTGTATATTTTGACAACCATGTTGATGTTTTTGAAAAGACCTAACCTAAATGTCTAAAAATCCTCGATCATCATAAGGGTTGTAGTAGCGTTTGTCAATTTGTCCCACATTGCAATCTCACAAATCTAGTCACTATAACTTTACTGTATCTATTTTTAAAATTTTCAATACAAAAGAATAATGTAGCATTTAGGAAAAAAAATCAATGCAATTTCAATCTATTCTTTTATTGCGCTTTTCATTTTAAGTGGTATTAGTTCAGAAATAACATAATATCAGGTTTGATGGGTTTAACTCTCATAAAGGAAATGTGTGTAAGACAGTGTTCAGCTGCGGAAGCAGTGTAGTTAGCAACATACTAGATAACCGCCAAACCATATTATACATGACCTTGGTGATTTGATTTGATACATTTTTTTTGGATATATCGTACTTGAGGGAGCTTATGTACATTGTTTCAAAGGTATCCCAATTAAAAAATCAATTGTCTTAAATTTTTCCAGATGTTTAATTGTTTTCTCTTTACAATTAATAATTGTTTTAAAACTGAAAAATACTGAAGGTTGCAAAATATATGAGCCTAAATATATTCTTATGTACTAGAGACTTAATGTTGATAATCCCGAGTGATCTATTACATATCTAGAAAACTTGAGGTGTTTAGCTTTATAAAATATAAATGTGAAATAATTTATTTTATACATATACAGGGTGGTAGTTAGACATGCGGCAAAAATTCAAGAGGTTATTCCGTGGACTATTCTAAGGATATTTTATCCTTTGATGATTTTTGAAAAAGCGCTTTGTTGCAAAGATATAGGCTGAAAAAAATTTTCAACAAATAACAATTTATTACTAAAAATTACATGTAACATTTCTGAACCTACAAGAATTGTTCAAAATGGCTACCTCCAGCTCGGATGCAACCATCCAATCTTCTCATAGACTCCCGAATTCTTTCAAAAACACCAGGGTTGTTTCTTATTGAGTTACACCCAGCAATTATCCGATCTCTTAAATCGTCCACATCTTCCACTGGCATAGTATAAACTAATGACTTTAGATGGCCCCATAGGAAATAATCCAGGGGGTTTAAGTCCGGGGATCGAGCAGGCCATACTTGAGGTCCACCTCGACCAATCCAGCGATCTCCGTATGTTGCTGTTAAAAACTCTCGAGCAGCTACACTAAAATGAGGTGGTGCACCTTCATGCATAAACCACATTGCCTGTCTTGTAGCCAATGGTACATCCTCCAAAAACTGAGGTAGCGTTTGTTCCAAAAAGTTGCGGTATACTTCGCCGGTAAGTCTTCCTGGTAGAAATACCGGTCCAATTAGCTAGTCACCCGCAATTCCAACCCAAACGTTCAACGAAAACTGATATTGAAACCGATCTTCACAAATCTCATGTGGATTTTCGTCAGCCCTCACATGGTTATTGTGGAAATTTCTTATTGCATTTCGCGAGAAACTGGCTTCATACATAAAAAGAATCAGCGTAAGTAGTTGAGGAATTTCAACCAATGTGTGCAAAAGCCATTGACAAAATACAATTATGTGGACCAAATCACCAGGAAGAAGTGCCTGAATGCGTTGAATGTGGTATGGGTACAACAAATTATCTCTCAGAATTTTCCAAACATTCCAATTACTTACATTCAAAGTATTGGCAATTCTTCGCCTAGAAATACCTGGATCTTCTTCTATCATGTCCAGCACATTCTCTTCTACGTTTGCCGTTCTTACAGTCCTTGGCCTTCCTGGTCCTCCTCTTCGCTTCAATGTTCCCGTTTCTCGAAGATGTTGATGAATACTTTGAAAGATTTTTCTGTCGGGAGCAATGTGGTTAGGAAATTGTTCAATGTACAGTCGCCTAGCTTCTAATGCATTGCCAGCAGCAAGTCCATAAATAAAATGCATGTCGGCCATCTCGGCATTCGTATAGCGAGCCATGATAGAGGGCTTCACTAACAACTGTTTACACGTAAACTAGCCAAACATCAATCAATTCTTAACAAATGCAACACATACAAACTACAAAAACACAACATTCAAAAACATACAAAATAATCACTCCGAAGTATCACGGGATGTTGGTAAGAAAAAACAACTCCTTTTTCTTACATGTCTTTTACTTGATACTTCCAGTGTAGTACGCCATATTTTTATTTCACCTACATTTATAATGTGAAAAATACCAAAATTGGATTTGTTGAAAATTTTGTTCGCACTATATCTTCGCAACAAAGCGCTTTTTCAAAAATCATCAAAGGATAAAATATCCTTAGAATAGTCCAAAGAATAACCTCTTGAATTTTGGCCGCATGTTTAACTAACACCCTGTATAGTCTATTTCACATAAGTTTGCGAGATGAAATAATGTAACTTATTCAGTATTTCTTCAAATGAGCCACATTTCTAGCACAAGTCCCCTTCCACTATAGCAAATGCCAGTTCCACACAACATATTTTAAGTATATAGTGTGTATCTACCCCCACTAAAAGTATAGGTACATCTAATTTTATATTTCTATATATTATCTGTATATTTCTAATTTTATTTTCCAGCAATGTCGTTTGCAACGCCAAGCATTTGGACCAACTTTTACTATGGATGTCTTCCGAGATTGTGGATCAATTTATATAGCTAAACAAACTATACCAAGGTGTTCAGATTTAAAAGAGCTAGTCAGTTTATGTAAAGGAAGTGTTGTTGCTATTTCAAGAAATGCAGCCATAGTGGTAGGAGAATATATTCAATGCGAAGGAGTAAAATGTGTTCATGAAGCTTGGGTGCTGGATTCCATAACATTTAATAGAAAAATGCCTTTCAAGAAATATATTATTAGGCCAGGTAATAAAAGTCCTGTTGTGTAACTTCTTATTTTTATGTTTATTGAGACTACATTGTATATATATATTTTTCATTTATTATTGTTTAAAATGTTTATATCTTATTTTTTTTTTCTATTGTTTTGGATTTTACTGTATACTAATATAACTTTTAAATAGTAATTTGAAGTTTGTTATTCTTGTTAGAAGAAAACTTTTTTGGACACCTAGCCACACTTTTGAAAAAAAAATGTCTTGCTACAAATAATTACTAGTCCCCCCACTACTTATAACCTAGAAAAAAATAGGATCACTATTGGTGCGATCCATATTGGATTAGCCAATATTATTTTCTTTCCAAACATAGTTTCCTGACTGTTCTTCAGTATCTATGCAGTATTATTCTATAGAAAATTATCTTGATCGAACAAGATGGTCCTGGATTTTATAATAATTGTAGGTGCTGCTATCGCATTTATGTCAGTAAGTTTTTGATTTGTCAAAGCAGTTCTGGTGCAGTAATTATGATTTTCACCACAAAGCCGTTAATATTTTATAGGTCGACTATTTTTTTTTCTATGCTGAAACAAATGTGACAATTGGAAAATTATGGATTGAGTTAAAGCTGAGAAATGGAAAACTTTCCATTTTGGAAAATTCATAAAACGAGAATGTTGTGGACAGAAATAATCAAGGCTGGGGAAGCTTTCCCAAAAAAATTCTTGGAAAAATGTTAAATTTTGAAAAATAACCTGAAAAATCAATATTGTCGTTAATCATCATACCTATTTAGTTTATTTATTTTGAGGAGTTTCAGTTATAAAAGTAAAAAAAGTTGAAGTTGAAGCAGAAATCATATACCTACATAAATAATGCACAAGAAAAGAAACAACTACTAATTAGCAAAATTAAAATGTACATATACTTTTCTAACCTTAAATGTTCCCTCTGCATTTAATTTTGAAAAATCAAAATTTAAAAACACCTTTTTAATAGCGTGCAATGGTACAGCAAAAAAATATCAAACTGATTCTGAAATATATTGAAAAATCTACATACAATGTGCATAGGTGAATAAGAATAATAGAGGGTATTTGTTTATGGATGGAGTATTAATGGCTATTAATGGTAATTAGGCTATTGCGGTTTCCAGTTGTAGAAATATGGAAAATCAACTTTTCCAAAAGTGAGGACAATTTGGTTTTTTAATATTAAACAAAACACCACATAAATTATAAAACCCCCCAAATCCTAAGCAAAAAGCTGTCTGGAAAGGGGTTACATATTGAGAAATTCAGACAAACACCCCATACCCCCGACATTGCCAGTGTGGGAGCCAGGGATCGAAGCCTGACCATAAAAGGCAGTGTGACCGAGAAACGCTATCACAATACGCTCTAGTCCACTGCTTTACCGAGGCGGTAAGGGCTGTTTTACAAAGTAGGTACCTACCCACCTATAACTTTATTAAAAAATATCAAATCCATTACCCTTCTTTTGTTTTTAAACTAGTAAAATTAAATCATAGTATTATATATATATATATATGAATTAAATATGTTGTAGTTGGTTTTAGGATTACACCACCTGTAAAATAATAAAAAACAGGGAAACAGACGTGTTCAAAATAAAGTTAGAAAGCGTAGTATCAGGCAAACTTCTCAAGTTTACCCCAAAAAAACACTATAATATGCAATATAAATAAATATATGACAAATTAACTAAATTTCATCGCTGTTTTTTTTTGTATAATATTACAAATAATATTTTGAACTATTCGTAAACAAAAAAATTATAATAATAATTTAAAAGAAATTAAACACTCAACTAGCATTGTTCTACACGTTTCAAGTCGTTCCTTGACTCGTCAGTAGAAGAGACGTTTGTATCATAGAAAATTATCAGGTTGACATTTTAAATTCAAAAGTCATCACATGCACTGATTAATAATAATATTATTAATTTTTCACTGGCAACATCTTTATGTAGAAAAGGAAGCCACGTCTGATCCAAGAATATTGTTTCCGATGAGATACAGCTGTCACCATTAAGTTTAATAAAAGCTCTTTCTTCTAATTGATTTTTCTTCTTTTTGTATAATTTTAGCTTATGTCCAAACAACCCTGCGATTGTTATCCCATACATGTTTTACCAATGTAGAGTTATCAACTTGGTAATTTCTAACATAATTTTTGTGTTCATGGACCTATATTTTCAATGGTCTAGATGTCTCACCAATATATTTACAACATTTACGAGGAATCTGGTTAATAAAACTTTTTGAATTTTGATCATTATTAATTGGTTTTGTTTTTGTAAGTGTTGATCTTCAAAATGTTTTTTTGTTTATGTCTCTCTTATATTAAAATTATTACCAAGTTTTTTAAGTAATACGTTTTATTACAACTATACAACAGCTTTAATTATTTCAGTAATATATTGAAAAATTTATTTTAGGTCCCTTATTAATTTATTAGTTACACATTTATTCATATAAAATTTTATAGAGCTTAGTATTCCTGCCCTGTAATTGGTTTTGTACTGAGGAAGTGTAGGTATATTGCGACGTCCGGATTGCAGGTAGGAAGTGTCACTTTGACGCCTGGCTACTGGTTGTCTCTTATTTTGTCTCGGGCGCCAGTCCCTGTTTATAATGCAAAAATATCACTATCTAGTGAAAATTGGACTTCACAGAATAGATAGTAATAATACACAGATAAACCTTTCAATATATTTATTGACCTAATATCTACTGTACAGAACTACTCAAAATTATACACGGGGCAACAAAAGCTAAGCGGAACTATCTATAGTGGGCAACAAGTAACTGGTCAGCTACGGGGCGGCACGGTGATCGTGCGCGGATGCCAGGTGAGGAAGCAGTTATTAAAAAGCAAACATCAAGTAATTAATAAGCAAATACTAAGCAAATAAAAGCAAGCTACTACTATTGAACTAATACTTGGCTATTACATACGTTATAACTGTTGCAATGAATGGACCCAGCTGGCTGGAATAAAGATTATAGTTGAAACATAACTCCGTGGAATATATAGCTACTCTAAGAATTAGTTCACCCGCCTGAGTCACAGGTGCATGGTGAGCAGCAACGAATTGTTTTATAGACCGACAATAGTAACTGGAATAAAAGGTATTGATTAGAACAGGAAAATATATAGAGCTATCCTAACAATTAGTCCACCCGTCTGAGTAACAGGTCGTGTAACAAACGTGAAAATATTTTAAAAAGGTAGGCCCCAACTGACCTTTGTAAATAACCAAATTTTCAAAATCACCCTATACTTACTTTTCCATATATCGATCGCACCCCATCCCGGTGGAACACCCTGTATAGTAAAAAATGCATCTTATGATTACGCCATTACTACCTCTCTTACAGGAGCTAATGGTAAAAAAGGGCCTCCATGGTCACGTTCCTTTTCAAAATAACTGATTAAGGATCCAATAAACTCCTTAATCTTCTTACTAAAAGGATTCGGAATTTTGATTTGTTTGAACTATAATACCTACTTAAAATATATATTATAGTTCTAGTATATATATTATAGTTCTTAAAAGAAGTGTTTGTAATATATCAAGAAAACTAGAAGGAATAGAACCGAAAATGAGAGAAGCAAAAATCAGATCACTGGTCAACACAAACAACTGACAAAAGATCTTCTAGTGGCATGTACGTCGGTGAATTCACAGACGTGAATTCTTAGACAAAACGTTTAAATCTGGTTCCTTTTATGGTGGCATTCTATCAAGTTACAAAAATGCTTCCAAAAAATTGAAAAAAAATTCCAGGCCCGTATTTAAAAAAAAACTTAAGTTGATGTTGGTTTCCGGGAAACGAAACGTTTTTCGGAAAATTCACTAACACCATTCGAAAAAACGCTAAAAGTTGCTATAGAAAAGTGCTCTTTATTTTTTAATACCTCATCAAATAGGCCCGCAAAAAAACAAAAACAAAAATCGAAATTTTCGTTTTTTTCAAAATATTTCGAAAACTAATCAAGTTAGCCTTGATCTCTTTTCACCATTATGTTGCCTCCCTGAATACGCAACTTTGCCTCCATTTAACCGACTTCGTATCTCTTACCGTTTCCGAGATCCCCATGTATTGCATCGAATTTGAAGCACCCTGTATATTTTCTCAGAAAAATTTTCTGCGCACCTAAAATTATCCTTTGATATGCAGTTTATCAAAGGTTCTATGAATACATATACATCTATACATAATATTGTCTGTAACTTATTTTTTGTGGTGCGTTTTCATGATTCATAGTTTTTTTTTTGATTACACCACCTGTAAAATAACAAAAAGCAGGAAACCAGAAGCATACAAATTAAATATTCAAAGTGCAGTATCAAGGCAACCTTCTAAAGTTTGCCCCAAAAACCACTATAATATGCAATAAAATAAATATTTGATAAATTAACTAAATGCCATCAGTGGTTTTTCAGTTCTGTACAAAATTCTATAATATTATAGGTACATGTCATATTTTACAGTATGTCTAAATAAAATAGTTATTATAATTAAATTTAAAAGAAATTAAACACTTATAGCTGTATTCACCATCACCTTAGTTATTTTTAACTAGGCTGTTTAAATATTTAGCCAATCAGGAATAAGGATTTTTCCTAAAGATGATATTTGATTGGATAAGAATTTTAACAGGCTTGTTAAATATAACTTAAGTGATGGTGAATACGGCCCTTAACGAGTTTTTTCCTAAACGTTTCAAGTTGATCCTCAAGTCTTCGTCAGTAGAACATATTATGTATCATAAGAATTTTTTGTCAAATTGACATTTTTAATTCAAATTGTCACCTCATGCACTGATCACTATGGTATTATTAATTTTCCACTGGTAACATCCTTTTGGAGTAGAGGAAGTCATGCTTGATCCATAAATATTGTTTCTGACAAGATACAATCATCACCATTAAGTTTAATAAAAGCACTTTCTTTTAATTTTCTTTTAACTGATTTTTCTTCTTTTTGTAAAACGTTAGCCTGTGCATGTTTTGCACAGAACTACCAAATAACTTAACACCAAAATTATGTTAAGGATTACCAAATTGGGCTGTAAATTAAATTATGTGAATGATAAGAGATGGATGAAGTGGATTTGAGTGAAAATGATCCAGCGAAAAAGTCACACATTAAACACTGCTGACTGAAATTAACATGTAACAGCCAGCAAAAAACAGCTACGAGAAATTAGTTAATTTTTCATCTATCCATTATTATAAAAACAAATTGGTATCAAAAATTTTTATAATACGCAATTTTTCAAAAATTAGTTCTTTATATCATATGATACATATTTCTGGTATCTTGATTAAGTCAGCATCCTTGATTTTTTTTTCTTTAAACAATAGATACTGGCGAATTTGAATTACGTATAATTTTTATATTAGCATTGCCCTTCTTTAAAAATATCTAATGAATGGTCTAAGTAATTGAAAATAAAAAATAGGTATGTGGTCGTAGAATTGGGTTAAAAATTCATCAAGTACCTACATACATATATTTTGACAATTTTAAAACTACGGAGGAGAGGTACCTAATAAAACGTGATACTCTGTATATAAGCAATTTATTCTTACACAGTACATTCAACTTACATATTACATTTCAATACCCCTGTATCTCTTAATCAAAGAATACAGCTGATATAACAACATTCTGAAACCTACATATTTCTTCCTTCTAATATAATTTACATGTGCGATCGAGAAACAAATATAAATCGCTTATGTTTTTTATTTTTGTATGAAATGTGTATGTTTCGTTATGTTTAAAATATTTCAAAGAGAGTGGTTGTTATATATATTTATTTATTATGTGCACGAAAAAAAATAAAAAATTATTTGGATAACATGATCATATTTTTACTACATCACATGTCGTAATAAAGTAACTTATGATGACATATGAGGCAGTCTATTAGGCGCTATGATAGGTATTTAAATTTGCTCTGTTCGGCTCTCTTGTACCAAATAGACTTGAGAACCAGGTACCGAGCTGGTGGTGACAAAAGTGCGGTGCTTAGCGCGAATAAGGGACAAGTTTGATTCGGCGGTTTCGGCACGGTCTTCTGCGGCTTCCAATTCTCTCTGGAAGCGGCGCACGCGAGTTACACTCTGGCTGGAAACTCCTTCCTGAAAGTCATAATATTTATATTACTCACTAATATTAAATTATATGTGAGAACCTGCTGCTTAACGTTCAAGTTGTACCGTTCATATTAATAAAACTTAAGAAAACTTCAAACTCAAAATTGGAATAAATATGGGAGGATTAAGCTAATTCCAACTGCAGCTGAGTTGAAACAGAATTGACGACAAGTCATAGCTTTAATTAAATGAGTGATTAAATGGTCCAATACAAAGTTGACGATATAATTAATGAAACACAGACATACATATACACATCATGTCTGAAATTTGCAGTATTTTTTGTAGGGGAACTTGCATATTTGTATAGAGAAATTCATTTACTTAATATCATTGGACAATGGAAAATAGAAAACAGGGTTTTTCAAAATTTTTTAAATAACCCTACCAAAGTCTATCGGTATTGAATTTTTGTCTTTTAATGAAATACGCTTTACATTTTTAAACATAACTGATGAATATATTGATGGCTCAGTCTTTCATTGTAATGAAGATAGATATATTCAAAACAGCGTACCATAAAGATGAAATAGGTTAAACAGATATGAATATGTACAGGGTATCCCAAATATGATTCACCACCCGCTTATCTCGGATCTTATTTATGAAAGATGAGAAAAAGTGTAAACACGAAAGTTTACTAATTTATAAATGTTCACTGTTTATATATATATTTAACTGATATTAATGAGTAAAAGGTAATACATATAATTTGAATCGTCATATGAGCATAAAAAACGACAACAGAAAATTTGGAAATAATGTCATATTATGCAAAAAGTATTGACTTTACGTATAGTAAACCTTAATAACTTTTGAAAGTAAACATTTTTCTGCATTGATTAGTATCAAAATATATAAGGGGTATCATTTGAAATTTTTATGAAAAATGTAATTCAAAAGTCTGATATGGGTTCTAGGATTCGGGACACCCTGTATTAAATAATTTTAAATTTGATGTATACAGGTCAAACCGCACAGCTTTGTGTTCAATATCACCAAATTTCAAAAATATATAAGGTACTGTTACATAATAAATCCGGTTCAAAAATGTCTCTACATCTGTGAATTTCTTACAAAAATCGGAAATATCTCGAAAACTATAAATTTTTTACAGTTAATACGTTATAAACTGATCGAAAATTGTATGCAAAATGCCATAATATAGGGTATTCCATTTGAAAAACTAAAGTTGATATCTGTTTCGGAAAAACTGAATATCCTGTTTATATGAGATTAGTTAATTAAAAAAGTTTATAAAAAAACAGTAAACTTTCGTATTTGCCCTTTTTCTCCATCTTTCATATGTTCCGAGATAAGGGGGTGGTGACTCATATTTGGGATACTCTGAACGGTGTGGTTTAAAATCATATGTTTTCTACAATCCCAGATAATCAGCGATAGAACAAATGTTACATAATTACATATTATTCAGCTTGAACGACCCGGTAGTATAGTATAGTTTTTATCAACTATTAATAAGAGATAGAAAAAAATCCTGCATTGTCGAAGATTTTGCCATATCATGTTTTGTGCTTTTCAATATAAATACGACAAAAAGGTGAATATAAAGCTAACTCCTTTTTATTTTTTTAAATACTTATAACACTTTTATACTTTTACAGATTTTATTTGTAACATTTTCACACATCTCCATTGAAGGGTTGATGGGTGTATCTCTAATAATATGGGAGATATGCCCAAAAGAGTGTGCTACTACTATAAGAGCAATGAGAGAGAGTTAGAGAAATCATTGTTTTCTATCTAAATACGAATCAAAACTTGGCACCTAGAATTTTTTGTAGTTTTTAAACATTTTTCTTTTAATTAATTTTATAACTTACACTACTTGTAAAATAATATTTTACTGTATGGAACATGGGACATTCAAGGAATTTTTCACCCGATAATAATTAATTTTCGATTGCAACTTAATTGTTAGCTGGCAAAATAAAATGTAATTATATTTATAGTGTTCTACAGATTGAAGGTAGGTATATACGAGTTCTATGAAAAAAATAAAGGTGACTAACGTCAATTTAAAAAATATATTGCACTTACCACTTCTTGTAATTGCCTCTTGAACAAGACAATCTTCTGGTTGCATTTGTCTAGAGACTCCTGCAATAGCGCAATATTCTTTTGGTCTTCCTCGCATTGGATCATGACTTCCTTAACTGTGCGTTCCTTCTTGCGCAATATCTTAATGGTTTCAGCATGACGTCTCTTTTCCTCATCCAATTCGGCTTCCATATCACGAAGACGAGACTCCAGTTTGCTAATTATACGTTTTCCTCCAACAATGGCATTAGCTTCGACTTCCTCGAGACGGACAGATAAATTCTTAACTTCAATTTCAAGACTCTTTTTGATGGCCTCAATTTTTACAACACGTTCTTGCTCTTCATGGAGAATTTCTACGGTATGTTTCAATTCAGCCTAAAACAGGAAATGAGCAATGAGATTTGTCTACTTAAATAAATTATATGGTGTTTTATATGCCTCAGTTGTACTAATTGGAATTTCGTTAACTAATGGAGGCATATAGAGATCGGTGTCTAGTCGGATCTGGTCGGATCTGGTTAAATATATATGGTAATATAATAAAACCAACTATATAACCAGTTGATAGAGAAGAACGCCAATAAAAACGTTTATGTGGCTTTCATAGACTTGGAAAAAGCATTCGACAGTGTATCGAGAAAAATGATATGGAAGAGTTTGAAGAAAAGAGGAGTAAAACGCCAGTTAATTAGAAATATAACCAGTATATACAAACACACAAGAAACATAGTTAGAACTAATAACATGGAATCGGAAGAATTTGAGACCAAAGAAGGATTGAGGCAGGGTGGTGTGCTAAGTTCAACACTCTTCAATATAATATTAGACGATGTAACAAAAGAAGTAAAACTGGAAGCTAAGAAATTATACGTGGGATATAGGAATCTAGAGCCAGTATACATATCAGAATGCGCATTTGCGGACGACTTGATGATATATGCCAAAAATGAGAAAGACCTACAGTACAACTTGGAAACGTGGAACACAGCACTCAAACGGAGAAACCTAAGAATTAGGGACAGGTAAGAACGAGGGACAGTGGGGGTAAAGATACAAAAAGACGGTAAGAACGAGGCGGAAATAAATAGTAGAATAGAAAACGCAACAAAACTATATTACTCATTAAATAACACGTTCATAAGGAAAAAAGAGATAACAAGGAAAACAAAACTAACTATATACAAGACAATATTCAAACCAATTCTAATATATGGATGTGAGAGCTGGACGCTAACAAAACAACAGAAAAGTAAGTTACAGGCAGTAGAAATGAAATATTTAAGAGGTGTCAAAGGAATAACAAGGAGGGACAAAATACGAAATGAAGATATAAGGAAAGAGCTAGAAATAGAACCAGTAGTTGATGACATAGAACGACAACAACTGAAATGGTTTGGACACCTGGTGAGAATGAAAGAGGAGAGGCAGGCGAAAAGGATATGGCAGACAAAGGCAGTTCAGAAGAGACCCAGAGGAAGACCATGCAAAACGTGGGATGACGTGATAGCGGACAACTTGAGAAGGAAAAACAAAACTTGGAAAGAGGGAAAAGAATTAGCAAGGAATAAGAAAGACTGGACTCGTTTTGTGCATAAGTAATTGTGTTTACCTTAACACCTTCGGGTATAATAAGGTTTTGATTATATATATATATATATATATATATATATATATATATATATATATATATATATATATATATATATATATATATAATAAAACCATAGATGTATGAAAATAAAAAAATGTTTGGTTTTATTGTGCTTAACAAAACACAGATTTAACTGCTGTCAAATTACTGAAAGTCATTTTTTTAATTAGTCTAGAATAGAAGAAGAATATTGAATGTATCATAATATTTTATTGATATATAAGAGATACCTATATAAGAATAAATACTTAACACAAATGCAAATTTTATTCGAATATTACAAGTCATAAACTAGTCGAGTAGAAGATATAATAATTTAAATATATTTGGTTTCTTCTCTATATCTACATTTACCTAAGTTGGTTGATACTTTTTGCGTACAATACTCTAAAGTGACCATATGTATTATACAGGGTGTCCACCTAGTGCGCGTAAGTCCAATATCTGGGTTAATAAAAGAGATAACTTATTTTTTTTTTCTACAGGGTTGTCTAATATCCCGAGCTGCACAAAATGAAAATATATTTACATATTCAGGGTGTTCAGTTTTTCCTGGACAGGTACCAACTTCATTTTTTTAAATGGAAACCTATATTTTTTATGGCATTATCGAATTCTACGTAAAAAATTAGTGGGACTTTGTGCATAACACTGCTATTGAAATATTGATAGTTTTCGAGATATTTGACTTTTAATTTTTTTTTCTTATGTTTCGTCACTTCTAATAGTTGACATAATTATGGTTGTATGACAGTTAGAAATTATTTTTTTTCAGAAACTGTAGAGTGAAGATGGCTCTTTCGAAAAACGTATCAAAAGTTGACCTGCGATATACAGGGGGCAACAGAAATCGTGCCAAACCTGATGGTTTAAAATTTAAAAAATCTCGACTTTTTCAAATGGAACACCCTGTGTTTTATGATTTCATTAGATACCTTTCTGTAGACTCTACAATTTTATAATAGCTTTCCCTATACCTAAGTTGCGTAGTTTTTGCAAAAAACCCACTTTTATGAAAAATACCCGATTTGCGCACGTTCCTTTCTCGGGAAAAACGCAGTGAGCGTCTGTCACGCAATAAAATTTGTGACAATCAGTTTACATGTCATTTCTTCTTTTACTGAATATTCACGTACGAGTTTAGAGTAAGTACTAAGCGTGCATACAATGAACTATTCAAAAGAATAATTAGTGAAAATGGTTTATGCCTTAGGAGAACTCATGAAAATTGTTTGCTAGCAGCACGTATTTACAAAGCAAATAATCCAGATTTACAGAGATTTCCACGTGCTGACGCCACAACATTAAACTGAATATCGTCATTGTTACCGTCATGTCTCCTGGTAGTTTTCTCATAATTCCCATTTGCTGTTCTTTCAAATCTTTCTTTCACATTTTCAAAACAGTCAGCACGTGGGAATCTCTATAAATACGTGCTGCTAGCAAATAATTCCCATGAACTTCTTCTAAAGCATACGCCAGTTTTGCTAATTCTTAATTACATGTAGAGCTTTTATGATTTTTTACTTTTATTTACAAATAAATGGTAACTTTCCATAAAGACTTGTTTATTAAACTGAAATTATCTAAATTTTTCAGTTATTTTTATTTTAAGAAGTGTAAACTAATACATTTTATAAAAATAAATAGCCTTACAATATTTTTTCCGTCAAAGGAGTGCGCAAATCGGGTATTTTTCATAAAAGTGGGTTTTTTGCAAAAACTACGCAACTTAGGTATAGGGAAAGCTATTATAAAATTGTAGAGTCTATAGAAAGGCATCTAATGAAATCATAAAACACAGGGTGTTTCATTTGAAAAAGTCGAGATTTTTTAAATTTTAAACCATCAGGTTTGGCACGATTTCTGTTGCCCCCTGTATATCGCAGGTCAACTTTTGATACGGTTTTCGAAAGAGCCATCTTCACTCTACAGTTTCTGAAAAAAAATAATTTCTAGCTGTCATACAACCATAATTATGTCAACTATTAGAAGTGACGAAACATAAGAAAAAAAAATTAAAAGTCAAATATCTCGAAAACTATCAATATTTCAATAGCAGTGTTATGCACAAAGTCCCACTAATTTTTTACGTAGAATTCGATAATGCCATAAAAAATATAGGTTTCCATTTAAAAAAATGAAGTTGGTACCTGTCCAGGAAAAACTGAACACCCTGAATATGTAAATATATTTTCATTTTGTGCAGCTCGGGATATTAGACAACCCTGTAGAAAAAAAAATTAAGTTATCTCTTTTATTAACCCAGATATTGGACTTACGCGCACTAGGTGGACACCCTGTATACACGTCTGGCCACGGAGAGTATAATAGCATGTCTGGACATGTCTATTTCCCTATATGAAGACCATATAATAATCAAGTTGGAACTATTTTTTGGATACGCATTCGCTCTGCCATACATACAATCAAATTAAATCATAATATCATAGACTAACTGTTAGTCTATGATAATATGCAGTCAAAACTTTAAAACTTCCATTAAAATCGGTTTCATTTCGTTAGCCGTGCTGTAGACAAAATCTATAGGTATAAATTTATTGTTATCAGGAAAATTGTACGACTTTGTTGGACCGTGAGTAGTTACATTTTGCGATACCAGATTGGCAATATGATTGTTATCGATAGAAGAAAAGATATAGGTATTCACGAATGTAGAAGTATTACCTGAACACGTTGGTAACGTTCATCAGAAATACGAAGTTCCTTAGTGATTTCATCATAGTCAGCAACAACGGCGGACAATTCCTGTTCAATTTTGCTCTTAGCCGAAGCAATATTAACGTTGATTGTAGTAAGTTCATTGATGCGTGTACCAGCTTCTTCGTACAGTTGCTCAGCTTGTCTCTTACCACGAAGGGCCTAAACAGTAATGAGAAAATCGAAATAAATATACACGAATATTTCGAAAATTCAATGTAAGTACTGCAAGTAGTACTTACAGAGTTCAATAAATTATATTTTTCCCTAGTTAGTTAGATACCTATAATCTGCATAACTAGTTATCAAGTTACATAGGCTTATAGGTATACTGTTCCTCAAAGGAGAAATGTAATACAAAACGTACCTTTATCAAATTGAATTTGAGAACACGATCATTTGATATGAATTCAGACCGGGTTATAAACAATTTTAAAAATGAGTGAATATTGAGTGAGGTATGAGTTACAACTTTTGAATCCCTTAATATTTGCCATTTCTGGTTGTTTCCCTTCTGGTGTAATTTTTATTTATTTTACAAATTAAGTCGATTCAAGATATTCTGTGTACATAAGCCCATAAATAATAATACAATACTATGTAGTTAAGCATGTTTGAGGGCTGTTTTCTTCTACTGCTTCCAAACTCATAACGAATTTGATGATTAGAATGTACCTACTTTTAATAATAAAATAAAATGATTCTTGTTAAAGTTGTTCAGTCTTGTTCAGTGAGCAGTACACAAAATGATCATTTTTGTCACCCATTTTGAATTTAGATCTCAACTTTAGGGAGTATTCAGAAAGTAGGCGGTGTACAAGATCGTGATGTATACGAATACCGATCGGTTTGCGTAATATAAAATACAATATGTAATGGGTAGTTGCAATATCTAAAATTATAATATGAATTTTTAAATACCTATGTATACCTACTATTTTTAATTGTATATTAAACTGTATTCTATTCTATTCTAATAAAATTCCTAATATAAATATCTAGCAATATGCTTACAGATTCGTAGTTGCCCCTGATTTCTTCGACTTCAGCAGTAAGAGCTTGTACTCTCCTTTGAGAGACACTGAATTGATCCAATGTGACTTGCAACTGGCGTTGGACTTCATCGTAGTGGGCTTGGATTTCCGTGAGTTGGAAGGATTGTTTCTTGATGGTTTTCTGGAGATCAATATTGATCTTGTTGGCGCTGTCCAATGACATTTCGAGTTCAGTGATCTGAATCTGCAACTTCTTCTTGATACGCGCGACTTCGGTTTTGAGTCTAGTCTCAGCTTCGACGACACGCGCATTGAGCTGTTCGATTTCGATGCTGGTGGCCTTGCTGAAAAAAAAAAATAGTTCTTACTCCAATTGGCTGTACCTACTTTAAAGTTGGTTATAATGCAGGGCATAGAGTACACCACATCCTCCGTCATCTTCCCAAAATTTAAAATACTTGAAAACTATTTTTAATGTAACTTTATATCGCTAGTATTTCCGCATATAAAAGTTACAAGGATTTTTTTATATGTAACATTGTATTCTAACATTCCAAGTGATGTCAAATTTTATGACTAGGTACCTGTATGTTAAAGTGGAAATTTTAAATTTAGTGATTTAATCAGTGTGTAGGTATAAATGACTTTGGAAGTGTTAGTAGAGAAAATGATAAAATTTGAAAGTCATACTCTTAACAGAAGGACTTTGCGGCAAGGTTGATTTTTCGTTGCAATTATAAGTAGGTACCTAATATGAAAAATATGGTAATTTCATTAAATGATTATCACTTTTAAACACATGTCCAATGGCACTGTCATGTGTTTATAAACTGTTTTTGACTGTTATATATTTTTTATTGTATTACGATCGTTTTCAAATATTTTTATTCATATTCAGTGTTTCTATTATATATTTATAATGTTTCTAAATGTTTCTTAAAATACAATATACATTTACAATAGCAGTAAAAATAGGAAAATAAAGAATATAGTTATGTTGGGTTTATTAGATAACCTAATAGGTACTAAGTAAAAATCATATCGCATGGTATCATCAAGACTATAGAAGATATAATACAAAATCTTATTCAGGAGAATATCCACATTTGCAATAATTATGTCTGGAAGTAGGTATAGGAATTTAGAACATTAAGTTAAATTTAAGTTTAACAACTCCATTTAAAATTTATCATAGATATGACATATAAATAAACATGATGTAATTATATACAAGCTTCAATTGAAAGCAAGTTATTGCATCAAGGTATTTTTGTACCACATACCTAAATGGTCTCATTATTTGACCTGTAATTTTTCTATAAAACTCTGGATACCTAATTAGATTGTTACGGTCTGGATTGTGCATCCAGACAGTAAGTACATAAGCACAAACTTAGGTACCTAACTATAAATGTTTTCAATATCAATGTAGATATATCTATATATATTTGAATAGAATACGCAGACAAGAATATAGCTGTATCAACCTTATTCTCTCTAGTTCTATTCTGGTAAAAAACTGAGCTGGAGATATATTCTGAATAGCGAATTATTACAGCGATGACTTTTAGTCTTAGGTAGTTTTTATCACTCTGTATATTGATCACCCTATGTTTCAAACCACTCAAATATCGCTTCCTTTTTCTTTTATTTTTCCTTTTATTTCCTTTTTTTTTTCGTTTTACATTGGTAACTAGACATTCATGGCGCAATTACTTATTTTTAATTGTGCTAATCTACCTTGTGCTTTATGTACTTTCGTTATTGTCACCAAGAAGAGTCGTATGAAATACTTAATACATTAGTGGTCTAGTTCTGATGAACTTTTTTTTACATTTTTATGGTCTGTTTTTATTCTGGAAAATATTTAAACATTCTTCAAATAAATAGGTATAATTGATATTATCATGAATAATTTTCATCTTATGTATTAGTACATACAGTTCCCAGACATAATTGGTTTAAAATAATGTGTCTTTAAAATAAACGCTTTCCAAGATACGAATGTAATTCCCAGAAGTCAAATATTTGTGTGGATTGAGGGGACGGGGACATACACCTAATACTAACTGTCATAATCAATAGTTCTTGCGGACAATTAAAAAAAAACTATTTCGCTCCCTCAGAGATTTAAAACCACTTGGACTAGATATGGTAGGTATCTGAATTAAGAATATGCAGCCCAAGACCAGTGGTGGCGGACTTATGACCCGCGGGTGATACACTGACCCATGAACGCTTTTTAAATGACCAAACTTATTTTTAATCTCATAAAATAGAGAACAGATAATCAAAAATGTTAAAAAATTAAAGCATAAATATATAATGTCGAAATTATAAAAAAATATTTCCAAGTGGACCGATTTTCCATCGCATCATTCCATTGATATCAATTTTTTTAAGTCGACTTTTATTTTTTGCTCTTCACTTGCAGAAGTAAGTTGTAAAACAAAAAGGAAACGTAAACTTTTTAGAGGATTTTAAAAGTGAGAATAAAAAAAGAGTCAAGTATCAACTTTTTCTGTAAACAAATTTTCGGTGTTTTCAAATTATTGGTGCCCTTTTAATCAAAACCTCCCTTCCCCATTTCAAGTGACACCACTGACTTAATAACCCAGAGACTAGTATTTAAAAAAATAATGAATAAAGTTTAACTCAATATTTATCAAAAAGGTGCGCTATTACTGCCCTAGATCATTTGGTTGCTCTCGTCTTCTATGAAAGTAATTTATTTCAGTAATCTACCGAATGTCTCCCTTAAAGGGTTCTTTGAAAATCATTAATCTCAAACGTTGAACACATAAGTGAAAGTAAAAGATTTTAACTTGTAACATTTAATCGTAAAATGATACGGTCTAGTTATTTTGATATTAAAGATTATTGAATATTCAGGACAAGATAAAAACCTACAGGACCTACCTGTAGTTTTTTTATACTAGCTTTACTGATAGTTGTAGGAATTTAACATTTTCTTTATTATTTCTTGAGATCGAAAACAAAATAAGCAAATCTAAATTGCAATTTTAATTTTTTCCTGAAAATTTGGACTAGTCTATTTTAAACACGGGCATAAATAGTATACAGTTAGCAGATGCTCCGTTACGGCAGGTTCAACTTATATGTATTTATAGACGTTAGATATTTGTTATGTAAAAGGTAGCTCTTTCTATTTCTGAATGTACTCACTTGATAGAATACGTAACCACACAACATTACATTTGTCACCTTTTATCAATGAAGTAATGCATCGATCTTCTGTCAAAACATTTTAACTCAGCTTTTAGATTACTAAAGGGTTCAACGAAGCTATCCTCAAGTTGCACCTGCATTCTCTTATCCATTACTTTTAAATGTTGATGGAAACTACTGGAACTACTACACTTTTGTAGCTGCGCCTTCTGATGAACCTTAGTATCTTGTTCTATTCCTTCCGAGATCGCTCTTCTACTTTCAGATAATAGCTGGGCTTCAATAGATTTTGCTGATTTTCCTCGGAGGTATTTTTGGGAAGCCATTAGCTGCCTTTCAATTTCCTTGTCTTTGTTGGGATTATAATCTTCAAGATCCTCATACATTTTCGATTTAAGTTTTTGAATTTCTCTGACTAGAGTCTTCTTCTTTCTCGTCTCGGTTTTCACTTTTTCCGTTATGGATGCCGCCGACACGGATTTATTGAGGACAAAGCTGGAACTAGCACACGATTTAAAGTCTCTTAACCTTTCCTTAGCACTGGCCTCCGTCTTGCGTGATATTCTCGAGAGATCATCTTGAGAGTAAGTTTTAATTTTCATGGGATCGTATTGGTCCAGACCCAGCTCATCACTCCACGGGAGGTGGGGGAAGCCCCTTTTCCTACTGCTTTCTTTTTCGTCCATATAATCGACCATGGGTTGATAGAAGTTTATGCCAACGCCGTAATTATAATCGTAAGTTGCAGTGGCTGGCCGCCATTTGGTGGTGCTGACGCGCGCCATTTTTCAATCATTAATAATATCGAACAACTGGTATTTAGGTCGATCGCAGGACCCTTTTATACCATGTACTATTAATTTTAGAAGCCAAACCAATCAGCTATCAGTTTATCAGGGTTAAATATTTTTAGAGTTGCCAGAAACGGGTCTTGATAAAGTCATCCTAACATAAAACAAATTGATGTTTCTAGTGAATATAAATAGATCTTGCTTAACTGTACGTTTAATGAATAATGAGTTCATTAGTATACGCATGTAGGTATAGATTATACGATTTTATTGCTAAAATTTTTAAGCAGTATAGTCCCACTAGTGCAGTGTATAATTATTGGAACACGAATGGAAGCCATCCGTAGAAGAAGAACATTCATGATAAGAATGAATGAATCAATTAGTCTTTTAAAAAATTTATTTCCAAATAGCTTTTCCAGCTGTAACAATAAATAATGTATTAGAGTAATAATTCTGTCATATTCTGTGGTACCTAATACCTTTTAAGTGTTTTTTTCATATTTGTATTGAATCGATTTCTTTCTTTCATTTCTGCTTTCAATGAATATCCTGTTTTTTTAAATGAAATATTAAAAAAACATTTTTTCGCTATTTATACTGCCTTTGGGGTGAGAGAGTGGTTAAGAAGAACCTATCACGTATGCATGTTGTTAGGTAGGGGACCTTTGACATTCAGTTCCAATTTCCCCTAAAGTCTAATTATTGTTTGTTAAAGTTTTTTCAGTAAACCTGCCAACATCTCATGTGCCAAAGTGGGGAATATTATCAGCCAAAGCCAAATAGCAAATCTTATATAAAAGTTATTTTCATTAGCAGTTGTTAAATTTAAATACATATATTCATATTTGGTTGCTAATAGGTTGCTCTGCTATATTTATTAGCCTCAATTCAGTGTGAGCCATATTTTTATTTTCTTTTGAACAAATGATTTAAAAATTAATGTACATATTACTATTTAAAAAATCAACCAGCCTTTGAAATTAGTTTAGGTACAAGAAAACAAAAATATAGTGACCTAGTAATTTTATCAATATATCAACTTGAAAATCTTTTAACAATCCTTCCAATTATGTCAGTAATTTTCCTAAATCGAAGACGTTTTGGAAAATTCTAAAAGTTCCTGCTGTTATCATTACCATAAATTAAACATGTTTAATTTTTATTTGACTCTATAGATTTTTTCAGAGGATAATTACAATATACGATTAATGATTAAGACCAAACCAGAAGGAGGAATTAATGAATCATGCGATTTCCACGAGATGAAATAAAATATTCTTTTTCAATTTTAAGACAAGACAAAGAACTAATTCCACTTCTGATTCTGATTATATTCTATGTATTTGGTGCGCTTGGAACGATTATTTCAAATTTGATATGTTACCCAAATATAAGCTTATGCATAATTTTACATAAAATTTACAGCTTTCTGTGAGTAAGTGACATATATACGGGAGGGTAAGTGATATTTTTTTCACCCAACTTTTACCCTGAACCTGGTAATCAAAATTTTGGTATTATTTTTAGATTATATGGATGATTAATATAAATATTTATAAAAAAGATTAACTATACAGGGTGTCCACCTAGTGCGCGTAAGTCCAATATCTGGGTTAATAAAAGAGATAACTTAATTTTTTTTTCAACAGGGTTGTCTAATATCCCGAGCTGCACAAAATGAAAATATATTTACATATTCAGGGTGTTCAGTTTTTCCTGGACAGGTACCAACTTCATTTTTTTAAATGGAAACCTATATTTTTTATGGCATTATCGAATTCTACGTAAAAAAATAGTGGGACTTTGTGCTTAACACTGCTATTGAAATATTGATAGTTTTCGAGATATTTGACTTTTAATTTTTTTTTCTTATGTTTCGTCACTTCTAATAGTTGACATAATTATGGTTGTATGACAGCTAGAAATTATTTTTTTTCAGAAACTGTAGAGTGAAGATGGCTCTTTCGAAAAACGTATCAAAAGTTGACCTGCGATATACAGGGGGCAACAGAAATCGTGCCAAACCTGATGGTTTAAAATTTAAAAAATCTCGACTTTTTCAAATGGAACACCCTGTGTTTTATGATTTCATTAGATGCCTTTCTGTAGACTCTACAATTTTATAATAGCTTTCCCTATACCTAAGTTGCGTAGTTTTTGCAAAAAACCCACTTTTATGAAAAATACCCGATTTGCGCACTCCTTCGACGGAAAAAATATTGTAAGGCTATTTATTTTTATAAAATGTATTAGTTTACACTTCTTAAAATAAAAATAACTGAAAAATTTATATAATTTCAGTTTAATAAACAAGTCTTTATGGAAAGTTACCATTTATTTGTAAATAAAAGTAAAAAATCATAAAAGCTCTACATGTAATTAAGAATTAGCAAAACTGGCGTATGCTTTAGAAGAAGTTCATGGGAATTATTTGCTAGCAGCACGTATTTATAGAGATTCCCACGTGCTGACTGTTTTGTGAAATGTGAAAGAAAGATTTGAAAGAACAGCAAATGGGAATTATGAGAAAACTACCAGGAGACATGGGAGTAACAACGATAATATTTAGTTTAATGTTGTGGTTTCTGCTGTTGAAAATCCAAAAATATTAGTATCAGAAAATCAGTAGAAATCTTGGAGTTTTCAAAAGCTCGACAAATAAGATATTGAAGAAGAAGTTTCATACGTATCATATTGAAAACCAAACGGTGTTACCGTAGTTAGAAAAATTATTAGTGAAATGGATGAATATACATAGAGTATTGAAAAAAGAATACGCAATACTCATACAAGCAAGCTAACCTAAAGTAAATGTTCAAAATGTCCACCGTTGTTTTCAACACAAAGCATTAATCTACGACGAAAATGAATGTGAACATTTCTTAACATTTCGGGCGTTATGGTTAGAAACTCATTTTGGATCTTTTCTTTCAAGTCTTGCATATCCGTTGGTGGTACTTCGTATACTCGCTCCTTGATATAACCCTACAAGAAAACGTCCAGAATACTTAAATCAGGCGAACGTGCAGGCCAAGGAACTGGACCACCACGACCTAACCACTTACTTGGATATACGTGGTTTAGGTGTTCTCTAATCTGAAATATGAATAGATAATAGGAAAAGTACTACAACAATAAAATAATCACAGTACCGCCAAAGTGGAATGTGGAGGGGCACCATCATGCTGAAACCATTGTTGAACCAAATAATCAGCGGGCATATTCTGTAGCTGTAGAAGGGGAAGTTCGTTTTGCAAAAAATGCAAATACACATTGGCATTTAAATTGCCTTCAAAAAAGTACGGTCCAACAATATGTTCTCCACAAATTCCAGCCCACACGTTCACTTTGAAACGATGCTGATTATCTAGTACCCTCAATAATCTTGGATTATTGTCAGCGTAGTGATGAAAGTTGCGACGATTGGGTAAGCATGTGTTTGAAAATGTTGATTCGTCAGTAAACAAGACATTCATAAAAAAGTTTGGACTTTCCTGAATTTTATCCAATTCCCAGTGGCAAAATTGCAGGCGGTTTAGGTGATCTTGAGGTAACAGTGCTTGATGGTTTTCAATATGATACGGATGAAAATTATTCTTCTTCAGTATCTTGTTTGTCAAGCTTTTGGAAACTCCAAGATTATTACTGATTTTCCTGACACTAATATTTGGATTTTCAACAGCAGACGCCACAACATTAAACTGAATATCGTCATTGTTACCGTCATGTCTCCTGGTAGTTTTCTCATAATTCGCATTTGCTGTTCTTTCAAATCTTTCTTTCACATTTTCAAAACAGTCAGCACGTGGAAATCTCTGTAAATCTGGATTATTTGCTTTGTAAATACGTGCTGCTAGCAAACAATTTCCATGAGCTTCTCCTAAGGCATAAACCATTTTCACTAATTCTTCTTTTGAATAGTTCATTGTATGCACGCTTAGTACTTACTCTAAACTCGTACGTGAATTTTCAGTAAAAGAAGAAATGACATGTAAACTGATTCTCACAAATTTTATTGCGTGACAGACGCTCACTGCGTTTTTCCCGAGAAAGGAACGTGCGCAAATCGGGTATTTTTCATAAAAGTGGGTTTTTTTGCAAAAACTACGCAACTTAGGTATAGGGAAAGCTATTATAAAATTGTAGAGTCTACAGAAAGGCATCTAATGAAATCATAAAACACAGGGTGTTCCATTTGAAAAAGTCGAGATTTTTTAAATTTTAAACCATCAGGTTTGGCACGATTTCTGTTGCCCCCTGTATATCGCAGGTCAACTTTTGATACGTTTTTCGAAAGAGCCATCTTCTCTCTACAGTTTCTGAAAAAAAATAATTTCTAGCTGTCATACAACCATAATTATGTCAACTATTAGAAGTGACGAAACATAAGAAAAAAAAATTAAAAGTCAAATATCTCGAAAACTATCAATATTTCAATAGCAGTGATAAGCACAAAGTCCCACTAATTTTTTACGTAGAATTCGATAATGCCATAAAAAATATAGGTTTCCATTTAAAAAAATGAAGTTGGTACCTGTCCAGGAAAAACTGAACACCCTGAATATGTAAATATATTTTCATTTTGTGCAGCTCGGGATATTAGACAACCCTGTTGAAAAAAAAATTAAGTTATCTCTTTTATTAACCCAGATATTGGACTTACGCGCACTAGGTGGACACCCTGTAGATACAAAATGAATAACGTGTTTCGTTTGGGAGAAAATAGTACTTGAAGAAGACATTGGCAAAAATTCTACGAAAATTATTTTCCGTGTATTCTTTACTGTACCACAAAAGTCCTCCTGAACTCTTAACAAATTTTAAATGCCGTTTCAAATCTTCAAAAAAAAAAAAATAATAATAATAATAAATAAATAAATAAATAAATAATACCTAATTGAATTTAATTAACTCAATTGTTGCTAAGCTGTTTTTATGGCAACTTTTATTTATATTTCAATGGCCAAAGCCACTCCTCTATAAATCTATTAGAAATTCTTATTTAGCAAACTTTTCATCCTTGTATCACTGATTAAATTTTGGCATGTGAGTATACTATTTTATGACACATCGTACATTTATGCGAAAACAAATAGCACCATAATTAAAATATTTATAGGCTGATATGACACTTGCGACCAAAAATAAACCACTTGCATTGAAATGCGCGACAATCACGTTAGTAAAGAGTTTCAAATGTAGATGGTAGTAAATTTTAGTAACTTGCATTAGCTAATCTTTTGTTATTTTGCAAGTGCTATTTTCCAAATGAGTTTATTTACCGACTTCAAACCAGTTTAGCTTTTCTATATGCCGAATTATACATATAATCTAAAAATAAATCGAAAATTGTGACAGTGCACGTTGGATACAAAAATTCTATACCCAACTTTTCCTTCCTATCACTATACTCCACTCAAGCTAATCCAATTCCATTCCAAAGACCATTCAAATACAGGTAGATAAGCAAAAATTATTTGCCAGATTAAGCGAAAATAATTTTTTGAAATTACAAAATGATATTGATAATTTTTATGACTGATCCATAAAAGATAAATTGAATTTTAATTTAGGGAAGGGTGAAATGATGACGTTCTGTTGTAAAAAATCCAAAACTCTTTGTTTATACAATGAATAAAGTGTCCTGTCTCGAGTTACAAATATAAAAGATCTAGGAATAATACTTCAGCCAGATTGAAAATGTAATTGTTACATTAATTATGTTTCTAGTGAATCATATAAGTTATTGGGATATATCAAATGTACAATTTTTGAGTTTAGAAATATTACCACTAACACTCATTTATATAAATCACTTGTACGTAGTAGGGTAGAATTTGGGTACGTCATTTGGGATGCACTTGGTGAAAAAACATACATTATACAAAAAGTAGCTGTACTATAGTACAGAAACAATATGAACAATCCGTAGTTTGTTCATGATAGACCTTTTCACAAGGAATTAGAATTGATGCCTCTATCATAAGGAAAAATTTAACAAAAGTAATGTTTTTGGATTAGATTAGAGATTTATGGGAGATTCCTTCCAGACTGGTCAATATCCTTAACTGGTATATTCAAAATGGCACAATTTTTCGAATTCTAATTGATTTCGAATTAATTCTGATTTATAGCTATTTCTTGTAGAGCAGTATGTAGAATCCAAAATTGCAATTACGTTTGCGGTGTAGAAGTTTGGGTTAAAGAATGAGCTTGTTCTCCTGTATTTATGCTACTCATTTATAAATAATATTATGTATATAGAAAATAATAACATTACAAAAACAGTCCCATATGACCATGTGCAGAAAAAACGATGGGACTTCGATTCTTGGTTTATAAAGCAAATAAATCACTCCTAAATTGGTTGAGATAAATTTTTAATCTTAGAGGTGCTCCTACTAACAAAAATTTTATCACGTAAGTTCCAGACACGGAGAAATGAGCAAATTTTACTACAACATTGTGTCTTCATTTTTTCAGCGTACGATTAAAAAATGTCAATTATCAATGTTTTTACTAAAGAAGAATAATTTTTTGGAAATTATTTTAGGTACAATTTCTATTTCAGTATTTTTAAATCAAGAAAATTAATAAATCATTTTACTGCAAAATGGTCCATCCTATCAATACGAGACAAAGGAAAGTTTCTTCATTAAAAAACACTGACATGTCACATGTTTTATCAAAATTTTAAAACATTGTATTACAAAAAGTTATCGTAAAATTTATTTCACTTGTTCCATGTCTGGAACGAATGCGATGCAAATTTTAAAATGTTGTTTGCAGCAGCATATTTAGCAGGGCTTGACAGGACAGTAAGTTCACAAAACAGTAAAATTCACTTTAAAATCTAAAACCTAACGATACCTCACTAAATTAAATAACAAGTTTAAAATAGTTCTTCCCATTTCTACTAATATATATTTCGCATGTAAGGTAGGTATATTATTTACAATTATTCATATATTAGCAAACAAAAAAAAAAGGAAAATAAATACTGTTAATTTACTCACCGGATGGCTTCAATTTCTTCATCCTTCTCCTGGAGGCGTTTCTCAGCTTCATGACGGAATTGAGCGAGTTCAGCAGACAAACGTTGGGCACGTTGTTCCTCAGCTTTGCGGCCCTGGAAATTAAAGGATCAATTATTTCCTCAAGTTTTTCTTATAGATTTAAGATTTAGAAACATTTAAAGTTCTTATCACACAGGAAATCATAAAAATATTTAGACTAGATTTCTAACGTAACAAATGAAATAATTGGTCACAAAGCATTGCAGAATGTCCTATGGCCGTCAATTTTAACATTTGATACTTCTTTCCTTCTAAATACATTTTTTTATTCTGTATAATTCTTTATTAGAAGCTTTAGAAATTTCTATTTTCACTCTAAATAAATAGTAAATAATAACGAACGAGCATATAATTAATGATGCGGCTATTGTTCACGGGGGTATGTGAGTTTACGACATGAGCCGTATGTTGGTGTCGTAAATCACCCGAGTGAATAATAATCAATATATGCGAGTAGAATACTTTGTTCACGGCTATAATTAATATACATTTTTTTGTGCTATGAATATGACGCGACGCACAAATTTTGACGTTTCAAATCAATAACAAAATGCTTTGATAAATATCAAAGCAATTATGGCAAATTATGTGAATTTGCCCATTATTCACTACAGTGAATAATGATATCATTATTTATTACAGTGAATCATTATTCAGTGCAGCGAATAATGGATACATAGTATTATTGTCCAGGTTATATAAAACCAATCTTTTCAGTAGTGTCAAATCTTGTTTTAATCCAAGATGTCAAAAGTTTGAGTGTGGGATTCAATAACTACTTAGTAAATAAATAAAAACAATGGATATCGTCTTTGCATTCTCCACTTTTAGTATTGAAAAAAAATCGATTTTAAATAACTAATGATGCTAATTTAAAAAATTGAGTATCGGCTTGTAAATCGAAAATTATCGTACTTCTGTTTTATTATATTGTCCAAAAAAATTGTTTAAAAAGTTTTCTTTTAAAGTTATCTTGAACTGAGCTACCCTGTTATCCCACCGAAACTACCCCACACTGTACACGGTGTCCCATTTTGGAAATCTTTATGCGGTATTTCGGTTATTACTAGAGATAGAGAGATGCCGTTTTCGCGAACCTTTGTCAACTTTTTTGAGAAGAATAAGATTGTTTCATAAAAATTTCGCGATCTTTTTTTGTTTCTGTTATGGATAAATATGGATACTGGTAATTTCAGCTGTTTGGGAGACATTCTCATAACTTATTTAACAAGAAAATATGCATCTGTTTTATGAACGTACGCCATAGATTTTTTCGCGTAGAATCCAGTGGTGTATCTACATACACTTTTTAACAGTCCTACAGTTTCCGAGTTACAGGTAAAAGTTACCTAGCGATGACAACGAAAATTGGACATATTCCTTCTGTTTACAAACTTGGAAACAATTAATTATTAGTTTTTTTTATGTTTGACGAATGTTTAATATAAATATAAAAGTAACTTACAGCTTCTGCTTCTTTGTATGCAGCAGTAAGTTCATCACGTTCATTTTCCAACCGACGAAGTTCCAATTCATATTCATGCAGACGTCTGGTGAGTTCGGTGATAGTATTCCTGGAGTCGGAGAGGTCATCTGAAATAGATTTTATTAGGTAACATTTGAACGTAGTAAAATAAGTCTACTGTGTTACTAGTTACGGTTTTATATCTACTGTAAAATAAATATAAGTCCTTAGGAATATCATACCGACAACATTAGATATATGACATTGGGGAAGAAAATATTCGTATTGTAGAATCCTTTTTTCTCTAACTACTTTGTTTTAATTCAAAATTGTATCTAACGGTTTCCCGAAAAAACCATGATATATAATGTTATAACAAGTAGTATTTTAGGTGACATAATCTTACGATAACTATAACGAAACAATCTTTAAACTACAAAATATAACATAAAAAAATAAATTTCTTGATTACTTAATTAGTTCAATTTAATAAATGTTTGATCATTTTTATGTTTCATTCAAATATTGTGTCAAATAGAATCTACAAAATTAAATATTTGATTTGTGTTGAACTAAAAAGCACAGATAGACATTTTAGTTAATTTATTATTACCTATTTGCTATTATTGCGCTATAGATTACATTTTGTGCATTGTGTTTTTGTATATGAAAAAGTCGTAGAATTTTGCGCAGAATCGAAAAACTTAATAATATACAGGGTATTCCATTTAAAAAAATGCAAGTTTGGCATGTGACGCGTTTTTGAAACACCCTATATAAATATTTTACATTCTGGAATAAACTACACTTGATTTTCTACAACTTCTGTATGTAACTTTTTTTCCTCAGATTAAAGGGAGAACCTCTAGGTGGGTGGCTAAAATATACCCAATGACCCTGTACAAATATTATATGGACATTATTTCCCAGTGTTTTTGTTTATCTTGATTTATCTTTTTGCACCAATCCAAAAAATTCTAAAATTACTCTTAAAACTCCTTAAAGAGGTTATATCACAAGTGATAAAAACTATTTATCATTTTAATATAATCTATGTGTAGCTGAAAGTATGTAAATGGGAATCATGTGTATGTATGATAGTACCTTACGATTATTTATTAAGGTTTTAAGGTCTATTTCCTTGTATTGTGGGTGCATATATTTACACTTACCAGCCAATTTCTTGTTCTCACGAGCGAGCTGGTCTTTCAATTCACGGGTTTTGTCTAATTCATGGACAGTGCGTTGTAGTTCAGAAACTTTGGTGCGGAGATCACGTTGGGTTTGCTCATACAACTGGATGGTCTCGTCAAGGCGAGTCTTGAGGTCGATATTGATCCTTTCGAGTTGTTCAACTCGCTTCTGTAATTCCCTGGCAGTGTTGTTGGCCTTCTCCAAGTCAATAATGAGGACCTCAACCTCAGACTGTAGGCGAGATTTTTGCTTTTCCAAGTTGTTGACCTTGACTAAGAGAGCTTCGATGTGTTCTTCCTGTTCCTGGATCCTAGCGCTGAACTTGCGGCGAAGTTCCTCAACTTCTTCAGCGCGAGCGGCAGCTTCGGTTTCGTACTTGGATTTCCAGACTTGAACTTCTCCCTGGGACTTGACGAGTTGACGTTCAAGGTCGAGACGAGCTTCGCTTTCTTCCTCAAGTTGGACACGTACAGATTCAAGCTCGATTTCAACCTGGTGAAGATTGGCCTCCAGAAGGGATCGTCTTCTCTCGTCATCTTCAGCGCGACGTCTGGCATCCTCCAGTTGACCAGCGAGTTGGGACTTGAGGTAGATAGCGTTCTCGAGATTGACCTTGATGTCTTGTACTTCCTTGGTAAGTTCGATGTTTTCCTGAGAAAGGCGAGTTTTGTGGGAGGTTATGTCTACGATAGTGCGATTCAACTCCTCGATTCTGATATTAAGTTCGTTGATGGTGATTTCCAATTTTTCTGCATGTTTGACGGAGATCAAGCGTTCCTTTGTAATGCTTTCAACTTGAGCGAGAAGTTCGTATACTTCGCTTTGGAATTTACTTTTATCTTTTTCAGCTCTGCGAAAAAAGTTTAAAGCCAATTAGTTAACAAGTAAATCAGAACCATAAGATTTAATATTTTTAAAAGGTAATTATTATATTTTTACTTTTATAGTTTCTAATGCAATAACTGAAATAATAGAAGTTTCAACTAAACAGTTATATTCAATTTAGTTAAAAATTAAAAATTGTATTAATTAGTTCATTTTGCAATATAATATCATGAAATACAAATTCCAATATACCCGCATTTACATGAGCTTTGGAGGTTATTAATTTATATATTTGAGTGACGATTAATGATTTCCTTGACACATAAAATAACGAATTTAAATTTTTTTCGTAGTGGATCATATGAAATCAAAAGAAATGACTTAGACTTAATATTTGTCAAAAGTTGAATTATCCTATAAGTGTAAAGTTCAAGCTAATTATATGTAGTAAAGGACTTAAAATCATGACATGTTTCATTGTTTAAATACATGTCTCTATTAATGTATCAAACTAAACTATATATCACCCCCTTCTCTTAAACCAAATAAAATAACAAACCAAAGTTTATTTCAATTAATAAATTATATATGTACCTCTAGGGAAATTGCCTGTTATTTACAATTATTGCTATAGATATATGCGGCCATTAAAAACTATTATGTCTGTCCAAAAAAGTGTTTTAGAGAGATATGCTTTTAGAGGTGTTTTAAAGTTTCGTAAACACTAAAAGATTATTTTTAGTAGTAAATTCGGTGGTAAAATCCGTCTGTAAATAACTGTGCTCCAAATTCTCTGGTAACTGCTCTGAAATGATTGTTTTTAGTTAATATTAGATGCAGTATATTGCTAAGTTGACTACTTCATTAATTTCGCGTGATGGAAATCGGTTCGTATGCACAAATTATATTTGTCGGTACCTGCGGTAAGAGGTATTTCTGACGGATATTTCATTTACAACTGTAACAGTATGATCTATGCAACGGCGATTTGACCGAGACAAATATGGCAAGGATACTTGGTGGAGTTATTTATATCACTGCGAAGTAAGCCGGCAGGAACCGAATATCAGAACTATTATCTAATCTCATATTTTACACGGTTGCGATTTAAATTTCGTTCTTTAAACCAGTCCAAAAAATGACGATGCAGGGCTGACACCTGGGCGTCAGAACCTATTTTTGAATTTGGATGGTCTTAGAGGTTCGCGCAATCCCAGACAAATTACTGGTAACATTTATTTCATTCAGAACTACCACTTGTCCGATCAGGGTCTACCACGCTCTGCCTAAAAGAAGTATTAATTCCGAAAATAATATTCCAAATCTATTAAAAGGACAATGGGTGGTACTATAACTCAAACAATTGTTTTGTTTACCATTCCTGCTATATCTGAGTATCTATTCACTGAAATACTATTCTTTCTTCTAAACAAAATGGTACTATTCGCAGCTTTCGAGAATAGGCATAAGTACCTATGTATTTCGCGTGAAGAGCTGCGAATACTTAGTATATGAAAAGTATGAAAAAAGGAAAGAAGAAAAGAGGTAGTGATATGAATAGAAACTACACCAGTGACTTTGACACACATGCTTGTTTACATTTGGAATTAGAATTCGCAAATTATGTTTCCGAACATCATCGAATAAAAGATTATTTATCAAAATGAAGTCCTTTTTGTCGATATGAATTTTGAATTGGGTTCTTTGATTGTGTACCACAGTTTGAAGAGGAAGAACAAAATCATGTAGGTACTTATCGGAACTTAAATCTTATTGTAGTTCTGGATAACACTATGATAAAAGAGATAATTATTAAAGATATTTGATCTGAAATCTGATAAGGCTTTAGAAATTTTCTGACATGTGGATTCTAAACAGCTGGCAATTTACTGAAGACTAAATATACGTAATATGTATATTAGTCTCCCTAATATGTCTATTATATAGAAAAAAATATATTTTTAAAAACAGGGGTTAGAAATATTTGTCTTAACTAGAAAGTTATAAATATTATAAATTGTGTCATTTGTGAAAATGTCATTTTCATTTCCATATTTTCAAACTCAAAATGCACTCGAACTAAATATCTCAATTCGTATAGGTACTATACTAAATGGATTAAATGTGGTGTGTGATCTGAATATTATGACTCAAGAGTGTTTACTTATTTCTCAAAACACACAAAAAGCGGCATTTGTAAAAGATGTCTAGAATTTGAAACATTTCTGAAGACGAAGCCACGGCAATTTATTTAAAAAATTCACAAACTCTTCGTAATTTTTCTCGAATGCCTGCGATAACACGAACGAAATTTCGTTCATGTACCACCCACAAAATTGCGTTTAAACGAACCTCCTTACTAAAATAATCCAGTTTCCTGGGTAGAATTAAAAAAAAAACAGAGGCAAACTAAAATGAAATTTAGTTTTGTGTTGTTTTTAATATTCGTAAAATATGTTGCCATCTTTTATGTAAATAATATACCTCCAGCTTTTTGGGTTTGGGAAAATGGGTTTCTTTAGTACTTAGCAATCAGCATTTGCGCAATTTAGTAGAAATTTTTGTCGTAGGTGTGTGAGTGAAACTTAAATTTTAGAGTTTATTCGTACCGTATCATATAATCAGTTAATTTTCGATAATCAAGTTTTTTCTAGTACACAGAAAAGAGGAGAAAAATTACTAACACTAGAATACTTCATAAATTACAGTGGATTCTCACTTGACATTTCCTCCCAATTTTAAAGAACGTTTTCAAATAATATTTTTGTGTATTTTAGGAAAAAATGAGTAACAATTTATTTCTCATATTTATCATACTTATCATATGAGTCATATTTATAGTTATTCATAAAGGCACCCTGTATGACATTATAGAGGTATTAAAATATATGGCTCTGGAAATATTAAAAGTTTTGTATTTGTGAAAAAGTGAATTTTGAGTTTGAAAATTACTAAGAACGAAATTGTATGAAAATTTAACTAAAAATAAAGTTTACAAATTTCTGTCAGTCACTATTTATTTGTACGAGTATATAACCTCAAATTAGTAAAGGTCACATTTAAATTTTCCCAATAATTTTTAGTTATAAAAACAGTATTCTGATAATGGAACTAGCAATTTACAATTTAATATAGGTACAATTTCCGATGCATCATAAAAAACTTTTGTGTTTAGAAATTATTGTGTCTTTTTCGTGTGAGAATTTTATATTCAGTTCGGAACTAGAGGGGATTAAATATTTTTCCATTTAGAGAAATGTGGAAAAGTAACACATAAGAAAGACTACTTGTATAAATGTAGTGTACATGTACAATGTACATGTATGAATTTTTGTAATAATAGGGGTTGGTTCTGTATCATAGTAAATTGAAGTCAATCGCATTTACTGAATATTTACATTAATACAATTGGTTTTTGCTATAAATTTTATAAAATATTTTTCAAAACTGCATAGAACACTGTGTCAGATAAGATTAGTCAGGCTTGAGGATTATATTTTTTGAAATACTTCTTTCGTCGGAAAAAAATAAAATGTGATAAATTATTGCGACTGAAAATAAATTTGGAAAAAGTAATTTGCAAAATATTTTTTACAAACAAAACAAATCTTAATTGAGTGGGCGTACATAGTTCCCTTATCGATATAGGCCCTGCACTCTGGGGAGAATTACCTCCCATTTGAGTAGGACATATCAGTTCCGAATGGTAGGTAATGGAAATATTAATACTAATACTTTAAAAACACAACTGTCTAAAATGGCAATACTTTAAGTTAACTCAATCATAGCGAATAAACATATGACCAAGAGGACTGATGACTAGTAATGATGAATTTGGACTTATAGGTACACTTTCATGAAAGAACAAATCATTGCATTCTTATGAAAATACACACAGATATGTTTTGATGCTAGTTTCCAAGTAGATGAAATGAAGAAGTATGTTTTTATAGACTCTGCATTTTAAATTAATAATTAGGGGCAGATAAGAAAAGAGATAATGTCATTCGATTTTACTGTTGCTAGGTAAATAGAGCATGGAGTCATCGCAACCTAATTTATTAGTATTTATTCTCACCTAGATTTAGCTTTGGCAAGCGAGTCGATTTGTTCTTGGAAGTCAACAACGATTTCTTGGTGCTTCTTTTTCAGGATGGCGGCAGTTTCTTCAGATTCCAAGTGGACATCTTCCAAAAGTTTGCGAAGTTTCAACAATTCGGTGTCGCGTTTCTTATTGATTTCAAACTAAAATTTCAAAATCGCTTTATTAAGATGTGCAAATCGAAACACCTGCATAAATAATGTACCTGACTCTCGGCACCACCTTCGGCTTCTTCTAATCTTTCAGAAAGTTGAATAACCTGTACGCTGAGATCGGCCTTTTCTCTTTCAATCTGGAAAACAGAAAAATTATATCACTGTTCGTCAAGAATTCAAGTGGTTGTGTAGCATGGCAAGCATTGCAATATTTGAAAGAAGTGAGAACAGGCGAATATGTTCATGGAAGTGTATTAGAAAGCATCTTGTCGCAAAGTGGTCAAATTAGACAAAAATAGCAGTGTTTACACAATAATTTCCATTATTTTGTCAAATATTTTTTTTTATTCGCTTATAAGTTTGTAGAAGTTTGCATATTTTAAATAATAAATAATCAATACTCGTGAGACTCAGATATTTTGAATAAATTGTTTAAAAATTCATTGTCTACCTTATATAACAGTTTGCTACTAAGATTCCATATTAATCACGTGTTACCGCTTATACGTTTAACAACACCTCCAAATTTACTATTGATTTAATCATTAAATAATATTAATTCATATACAGTGTAAAAACACACCGTAGTGTCCTTTTTGCCACTGTAGTGCCCAATTACTGTCAAATTGACAGACAGATGGCGACCTGCAGTTTCGCAGGTGCCATTACAGCAGTGATCTTTCTTATCTTTGAGAAAGACAATCCTACTTATTTATTTGAAGGAGATGCCGAAAACAACTACTCCATGGACAATGTGCGGCGACTGGCGATGCATTACTCGGGCATCTCCATGGAACCGCATGGAAGCATTTTCCTCAGGTGGTCTCGATGAAGGATATGGCGACCCACATCCTTCATCGAGACCACCTGCAGAAAAGCAGGTCGGTGACTGACTGTCAATTTCACAATAATTGTCAGACGGATAGTAGCAGAGTCCCAAAGAGGGCACTACAGTGTGTTTCTCACCACTACTAATATTCACGATGCCCCTTAGGCAATCATCTCGCAACATTATTCATCTATTCCATAACTTATGGCACTCTGACGAGCGCATAATAAGCGTGAAACCAGCCGGTGGTTGGTCTCGATGAAGGATGTAGCGACTTTCATGGAAATGTCGAAGTAATGCAACGTCAGTCGGGCCACATTGGCCGTGGAGTAGTTGTTTTTGGCAACACTTTCAATTAAATCACTTTGTATATGTTTATAAAAATAATTTACACTCGTACCTGGTATTAAAACACCATAAAATTAGTTATGTGGGAATAAGTATAGAGTGAATATGAGAGGAGTATACAGGCTGGTAAAAATTTGATTCTCACCATTGAAATCTTGGAAACTGTAACAGATACAAAGAAGGGGACCAACATAATGTCCCAAAAAAATCAAGCCTAACTTGATTAGGTTTTGAAATATTTGAAAAAAAAAACCGAAATTATGGTTATGCGTATTAGCCTTATTTGAGCAAATAGTGAAAAGTGAAGAGCACTTCCTTGAATAAACTTTCTGTACTGTATTGGCCAGGATACTTAGATTTTCAATCTGATATTTTGTGTTTCGAGAACCATTATTAAATTATTTTTTTTTAAATACGGACCTGAAATTTTGAAACCGTAAATTGCAAGTGTCCTTTACCTCTAAAAACATAGCTACGACCCCAGAATAAATCATATTCGGATGATTCCAACAAAAAGAATGTATCTTCAATGTTTCTGTTCCGAATTACAACTCATTTAATTTTACAATTACAATATATAAATTTACAATTTTTTACAACTTATTTAAGATTCTTCATATCTCTTACAGTTTCCAAGATTCCAATGGTGAGAGGCGAATTCGCTCATAAATCCGTTATAAGAAATATAAAGTTTTCTTGTACAATATAATGTAATTCGCTGGATACGCTAAAAAAGTTACAAGTGTGCCACGAAAAAGCAAACATTGGATTATTAACCGACTGCTTCTATTATTTTCGAAAATTTATTTAAAAAAAAACATCTTATTTCATCTAGTTAGATAATGAAATTTTAATTTATTTCGAGAAGCTGATGGTTACGTCAATAGTAACTAATTATAGAAGACTTATAGGAAAAGTAATAGTCAGGTATACAGGTCAGTTATATAAAAATAATAATATTAATAATAATAATAAAGCAGCGATTGCCATTTGGGCATTGCAAATAACTATCTTAAGCAGATATAGGCTAAAGGTAGAGTAAATAAATAGGTTCTTGACAAAGTACAAGGATTTACAAAGCACACATATTGGAAGAGCCAGCACATGAAGCACGTGAAACAGCGAGCTATCGAACGTCGCCATCATTTTTCCACATTCTGTGTATTATTTAGCAAGAAATAAAGATGTTACCATTGTTATTATTATTGTTATTATTTTGTTGAAATCCAGTCAACCGGTTCCCTGGCTCCGATTCTCAGCTCGGCCGCTGGTGGCTATCAGTAGCTACTCCCGACGTCCGTGAAGAGTAGATAAACTGAGACAGATCCCCAACGGAAGTGACGTCAGAGCGAGCTGGATGGTCAGCTGCCATCGAGCATGAATAACTGATTCCGGGAATCGTGTGCCCTGAGTAGACTTAATGAGCACCCGCCTTCTGCATTCTTCCGGCTAGAAGATCTGCCGAATTTCGGCATGCTCCTATGATCTTCAGTTCCGAAAGCGCTGTATCTCTTGCTTCGCCGAGGGCTCCTATTATCAGTACCACAAGCTTCACAGTTCTGGATGCAGTCTGCGGAGTTCGAAGAGAACGTCTCGATATTTCGCCCGTTTCCCCTCCTCTTTCAAGACAATGTTGGTCTCGGCAAGCGCCGAGAACTCGATAACAGACATTGTTTTGAGCTGGTGGTCAAGGAGGATTACATCAGGCTTATTGGCTCGAATCTGCCTGAGCGTGGGAAATGAGTAGTTCCAATAAATTCGGGACTTCTCATTCCCTACAACCCATTCAATATCCCCCGGAGCGAATGGCAGCACTGGTGTTTCACTTATCTCGTACGAGTGCCGTAGAAAGTAGTAAAGCACTCGTAAAGCCGCATTATGTCTATGGATATAGGCCGAGACTGCATATGTCGGACAAGCGGAGAGCAGATGCATAATTGTCTCCGGCGCCCTACGGCAGGCCTTGCAGTTAACATCAGGGACCTCCATACCCATGAGACGGCTTGGAAAGACACACTATTATTATTATTATTATTATTTGTTTTTTTTTTGTTTTTGTTGAAACCTAGTCGACTGGTTCCCTGGCTCCGATTTTCAGAGTCGGCCGCAGGTGATTATTAGTAGGTACTTCGCATTATTATTATTATTGATGCACCAGCCACTTATATTTGCAAAACTTGGACATTTGAAGATGAGGACGATAGGCATTTCAAGCAGGGATGATCACATTGGAACCAATAACAATGGAATTAAAAATAGTGGGCAGTAGCGGATGATCCTAGTTCTGATATAAAAAAACGATTCATATCTAGATTAAATTCATGAGTCCATGAAGAAAAATAGAAAAATCATTAATTTATATCATCAATAAATGATCCGCTTTTTAGACTAATAAAATGTGAGTTTTAATAAATCTATTTACTTAAATTTGTTCAAATCAAGGAGAAAACAAGTTGCAGCCTCCAGTAGTAACATAAAGGTTACAGCAGGTTTATACATGCCTAGATTAAGTAGTGTCAGTCTATCTATAAGGCTTGTTGAACTTATTTTAAGTATTTATGTAACTTATACAAATAAAGGTTAATACGTCTCTGTTAAAATTCATTTTAACAATTTTATTTTTATTCAAGTGCTAGGTTGGTATGGTATGGATTATGGTATGATGTTTATAATGTCACCTGCACTTGCCTAGGCCTTCTTAGTTTTTGTAGTTCTGGTCAATTTTGGAGTATTTGTATTCCTTAAGCGTAAGTATTAACATTAACATCTGCAGTAACACTATAACATCTAACACACACACGAGGAATATTCTCTTTTATCAAAAAATATTCTAGTAGAATCAAAATTCCACATTCTATCAATTTCAAGTTGATTATGTGCAAGTAAATCGAAAAATACTTGATCTGCATAGTAATTAAATAAAATTTACAACTAGTTACATGAACAGGTGGAATATGAAAAATTTCAAAGGCTAGTAACCTTGTCGCTTTATCAATCACTTCAACTTGCGTGTCAATAAAGGTTTACATATACACTTTAATTTCACTGGCATGAGTGAGTACTGATGTCATTAAATCTTTACTTATGTAAACGCAGTATTATATTATGTACGTGAAAGTAATCTATTATGTATTGTCAATTGAGGTAGAACTTAATAGTACTGTTAGATTTTGTAAATGAAAATGTCGAATCAGGTACTCAACTCTAAATTAATATATGGTGAGTACGTATGTTCCTACAATTCTAAATAAGCTTTTAAAGGTGATAAAGCTGTTAAAGCTTAAAAATATTAGTGATTGAAGACAACTAATTGTTTGCTATCAAGTTCTAGTACCATAGTTTACTAATTTTCTTTTATAGTTTAATGAAACTCAATGAAATAAAATATATATGTAAAATATACTAAATAGAGAAGGTATGTCAAAAATACTTCAAATTTAGTACTACAATATAGTTCTATAATAATAAAGCCTCCTAGCCACTTAGTGAATTATTATATTTTCGCAGCGGGTTTAGGTTAAATACAACTCCTTTATTTTTATAAATCCTTAAATAAGCAATAACAAGAGACCTAATAAATATATGATCGAAACATAATATCGGCTGCTCTTACATTTGCAATGGTTGTTTATTTTCTATTTTAAATTACATATATCGGACGATTTAAAAAAAAATCATTACTGACGCAAGCTGGTTCTCATCGAAATAAAAACTAGAACAAAAGTAATTTTCCTTGTCCAAAAATAATATTATTTTTACAGCTATTAGAGGGGGAAATAGTTTTATTTTTGAACCCAGAAATACTTTAAGCTTTTAGCTCCACATTATTATTTGAAATATGTGGAACCCAACACGATTATAATCTATTTTTAACAGTTTGGTATAGGAACATTACTTTTCATTATATCCCTATAATTTACATCTATTTAAATACATTGTCATTAATATCTTTTAGTCTCACTTTATTATATGCAAATGGAAATGGAAAAGGTTGAATTTGATGCCTGTTAATAGGAAAATCACTTCTAGCGCTGTCCACCTACTACGCTTATGTGATATATTTTTTATCTTAAATTAGCGATTCGGTGTAATTTTACCACCGAATATCTACCATTTATTAATATCTACATTGAAAGAACCATGAACATTTTTATTGATATGTAGTAAGATTTTAGACTGATGGGTCACTTGCACAGAGTGAGTCAAAATGAAAAGGTAAACTAGGTATTACAAATATGAAAAAGATAATTATTTGTAGAGCAAAATTTTTGCAAAATTAAAATTACATGTTACGAACATTTCGATTTTCTATATTTATAATGTTTAATAAAAAAGTGGAAAATAAAAAACTAATTATTCTTTTTATACAATCAGAGAAAACGAATTATATAATAGGAACTTAATAAAAATGTTAATTTTGCAATTTTTCTCATAGCAGATATTACTACATTCATAATGAATAAAGGTCGTGTAATTTTGACATACCCTGTAGCGGCCAGTTAACTCTATATTAGCATATTATATTTTTAGAATATAGGTAGAAATAATTTATCTTTATTATTTTTGAACCCCCTTTTGTTTATTTTTAGAGCTTGAACTAGATGAACTGAACTGGGAATACACCTTGCCAAATTTAAAATAACCCAATTGTAACCTATTTGAATCACTTTCTAAAAGCAGCTTTTACGCAACATATTTTTTGAATGAATGTTAATGAAAATAATGCATATTATGACTGTTAATACAGTAGCTTTCTTGCAAAAAGAACACACTGAAAATGGTTCAGTAAAGCTAATAGAAAAATAGGAATTTTTGGAAATATGATGTTTGTTTAAGCCTGTTTTGTTAAAGCTAGCGATGCGTTGGTGTTTGTAGGTACCTGGGGGAAAATTTACATAAATCTATAACAACGTCAAATCTGTATTGCCGTTATAACATCAACAATATATGTTTTAGCCTTTATTTTCTTTCAGTAGGCAATTTTTATAGCGGTATTTGTATATTGGACATATCCCGAGTATCTCTGTCAATACAAATGCAAAAACATATATATTTTTGGTATATTCCAATGTTATATAAGTATATTTATTTAATTTTTCTATTTTACTAATATACGAAGTAATTTATACGAAGTAATTCGAACTTTGTGACATTTAAAATAGTGACATTCTTCTAACTGTAGGCATTTAAAATATCAAAAACGAGTGAAGTAGAGAACTATTTGGAGGTGCATGAATCCAATATCTAAGTGCAAACTTAGACAGTGGTTATTGTTTAATAAAACATTGGTAGGTACCTAGCCTTTTAAAGCATGTAAGCATTTTTACACGGCAAAAATATGTACTCACTCTTGATCTAAGTTCTCTTTCAATTTCGAGGTCATCTTGAAGTAGACGAATTTTGTCCTGTAAAAATAGTTATTTTTAGAAACTTCTTACTAGTCTTTAATACTTTGACTCGATTAAGTTATTGTAATACTATATTATGACAAATATACTGAAATATATGTCAGAATGGAGTGAGTTTGTGTTGGCAAAAATACTGTATTTATTTTTGTGATGTGTATGTGGGGTTTGGTGAAAATAGGCACATATGAACATAAAAAAAAATTTCACAAAATTTAAGTTTTTCTCTGCTAAATTCACTGTCAGAACACTTCACACGATCACAAAAATATCACAGGTTTGCACAGTTCTTAAAAAATGTCGTGACAGATTCTGGTAATTTGATCCGTCTACCGCGGGAATTATTTTTACCTCAAGCCTAGAAAGGGCTGTCAGATCAGCACTGTATTCGATGCTGACATCGGCACTGCCACCGGCCGCTCCTGAAGAGCGATATGAGTATTTGGAGCTCCTCGCCACTGAGGAAGACATTGTTGCTGGAGGAAAGTCTCTTTGTCGTTGATGCACTGACCGTCGAAAATTTCAGTGTTGAAACCCGCGTGCTGTCGCCGCCTAACAGTGGTGGCTAAGTCGTTCGTATGAGCGTCGCGACGTTGAATATTAGAATAAAGTGATCGCTTAAGCGCGCGCCTGCGTGTTATACGGGGATTTTTTTATTGGAATCGGCCGACGGCGCAACCACTTGCGCATCTGACTCAGATATCTGTATTTCTGGAAGGACGTTACGGATATTTGTAATTTTTGTTTATGCATTTTATGCATTTGATATCACAGTTCATCAGAAAATACGCGAATAGAGTGGACCAAGTTTAAAAAGTGTAGTTAAATAAATGCCATAGCTTTAATTCATAAATTTATGATTTGTTTTTCAGAAAACTTGCGAAAGGTGCTACTGAGGATTGGTTTGTTTGTGTAGTCTACTCGACAGACACACATATCTTCAACAAGAACTTAAATAGCACTTGACCTCCGAAACATTAGTATCAATAATGTCACATCATCAATGGTCACATTTGAATATTTAATAATTATTTTTCTTTCTGATTTCGATTTGAAAATTTGATTTTATAATTTTTTATCTGTATATTTTAAAAGGGATTTTAAATATCTTCTGCTTGTACTGACATTGTAGTGATGTCTATTTACTTTTGAGTAGTGCTAATTGAATAAAATAGTGTTATATTAATATATTTATATAAACACCCTGTATATAAATATATTTATGATTTATACGTTCAAATTTAGGTTCAGTTCAAATACGTAGCCTCAGTGGTTCTTGCAAAAAATGTAAATTTTATGTTTTATAAAATCAACGTAAACTTTAAAAAACTATAAAATTATTTCCATATAATAGTCGCAACTAGTATTTCTCTGTTATTGATATTAATGTGTAGGTACTCACCACTTAATTCGAATTTTGTTATACAGTTGGTCCTTTATACATGTTTTTAAGTAGTGCTAACTGAATTTAACTACTATTGATTTTAGTTAAATATCCTGTAAATATGAACAGTGCGTTTAGTGTCAATAATATATTCTTATACCGGAGTCCTTTAGTTTACGTAACATTTCCATTTAAGTTACGATTTTATTCATTTTTAATAGTTTTCTCGTATTTTATTGATCATTTTAAGCTTTTCATCACTTTGTCTCTGACATTAAATTTCCGGTAAAATATATATTACTTTTTTTCTAGCAAATAAATACCTAAGATACACATTTTCCTGTTGGTATTCTTATTTATTTATTAAATTTTTTGAAAAACGATTACAACATTTGGTTACAGATATTGGTACAGATAATTATTTATGGACAAGCTTCTTTTAAAGACTTTTCTGATCATCACTTATTCGAGATGATCCATGATAGAAGAACACTCTTACACCCTTAGTCGAATAAACACACTATGACTATTGAACTGCTTAACAAGAGACTCATCCCGACTAGAAGCTATTAAAAAAAACATTTAAAAAAGGCTTGTTTATTAACTCATAACACATTCAGAATATCTTCATTACTCTAATAGAACCGTATCATTGTATTTTAGCATATTCGAATATGCAAAAACGTTATTTAGTTTCACTTGAAATATTTGTCACAAAAATGTTTAATATAATAATATAATTAATAGGTATAATTGATTTATTAACATCGATAATTTAATATGAACGAAAATAATTAATCCTTGTATCCTTTCTATCCTATCCTTGTATCTTAGCATATTCAAATACTCAAAAACGTTATTTAGTTTCACTTGACATATTTGTCACAAAAATGCTTAATATAATAATATAATTAATATAATTGATTCATTATCATTGATAATTTAATATGAACGAAAATAATTAAACCATATAAAAGTGAAGTATTAATGAAGATAACTCTGAATCTAAAAAGGTGTGGAAATCGATATATTAGAACAAGTGAGACTTAATTTGATCTTTTATTAACTGACCATATATTTAAAAGGTGATTTAAAAAACACTTTTTTTTTATTTAAATTTGTATAATTAAAAAAAAATGTATAGACAACCTGTATAGCAAAGATCCTCATTGAACTCACAAGGAAAAATGCTGTCGAATAACGTAAAAATATTAAGGAGGACCGTATTAGAAAAAAATAAGTTGATGATGGTTCTGAAAACACGAAAGGTTACTTATAAAAACTGTTTACATTATTCGAAGAGCGTAAAAAGTTTAAGAAAGTGTCCATTGTTTCAATAGTTCCTCAACCAAACCTGCAATTTAACAGAAACAAATTTTCAAATATCTCAAAAACCAATCATGATTTTTGACCTTGATTTTTTTTAGGCATATTGTTGATCACCCAATTACGCAATTTTTTCTCAATTTAACTTATAGTCTCTATATCTAACGGTTTCCAAAAAACCAATGTTATTACATCCAATTTGAAACACACTATATATAGACAAGGCGTCTATATACACTTATAGGAAGGAAAGCCCAGTTATACTTAAATGCCTGTAAACTTTATCTAACTTTTATACACTGTGTCCAGTTTAAGATGAACTGTATGAGCATCTTAAACATTTTCTGGAAACGTTCATAGCTTCTTTATTCTAAAAGATACATTCATTCAAATTTTAGGGCAGGGCTAGCAATCAGGAAAGAAATTGGTCTCTTATGGGCGTCATATTGGATTTTTACATTTTTGGAAACTCCGTAAAAAAAGCTTTTCAACTATGTGTAATATGCATTATATGCTCAAAAACGAAAATATATGAAACATGTTTGGAGTAATTCCAATTACTGTCATTAACTGCTCGACCTCCTATGCAGTTTCATGTGATTTTGCATACACTTGGTTTTTTTAGATAACCCACAAAAAGTATAGTAGCATGTCATCTTATTGGTCCTCGGGTATTTGTTAATAACCTATGTGTTATTTTATGTTTTATATATCATCCTCTATATTTTTTATCGGTAGGTATACCTAATCACTGACTGCAGTGTTTTAATAAAAGCTCTAAAGTTTTGCTATGCTATTTTATGTGCTAGCTGAGCTGTGCTTCTACATGTGGTTTGGCGTGTCTAAATTTATTTAAATAAATTGTGTGCTAGAACTGGTTTGGATTTCAGTATAAGCTGTAAGGACCCCGTCACATTAACGTCACACTTCATTGTATTCACTTCATGAGGAAGTTACGTCGGTAACCTGGAAAGCGGAATTCACCAATAGTTTTTCACCAATAGCAAACGGAACTACCAACAAGTTAATAGATACTATCTTCATCAAATCGATCTTTCGGTAAACACTGTATACAAATATTCAGGTTTCAATTTGCATTACTCTCTCGAATAACACATTGTCACATACATCCTGTTCTACTGACAGATAATTTAAGTTACGCGACATTGAAGTCTATTTTCAGCAAAAACACATATTATATATAATACAGACAATGTATATATAATTTATGAAATGTAAAATAAATTATGTTATAAACATACAGTCAGGGATATTATTTAATTTATTTGAGCGCTTTGAATTTGAAAGTTTATTTTGAGTTATTTATAGAAATCACTTAATCTTGAAGAAACATATATATATCTTCTGTAAAGTTATATGAAGAATTAATTAGACTTTATTAGAATTTCATAGAAACATCTGCAACATCTGCAAGTAGATTTGTATGAATTCCATTACCCCAGACACTGCTTTGCTGCAGATTTAATAAAATTCACAATTTTCGCCTAGATAAATCTATCTTTAATATTTCCATTTCCAATCTGTTCTGATTTTTGTTATATTATCTTATGTATACAAGAAAACAGAACATGTTTTGGTCTACTCCGTTCGAGTTCCTGTTGGTTTTTTAGTGAGCAACCTTGTTGTGGTTGCTTTGATGATGAAGAAGTACTTACCTACTATTACTTTTATTACCTGAAGAAGAGTTTTAAAACTTTTAAGTGTAAACGTTTCCTTGAAAGTTCTAAACAAACTTTTCTAAAATATAATACCAATAATACAATAAATATAGATTGAATATTAAAATATTAATGACTGAAGCATTAGTCTGTTGCATTTCCGCTTGCCCGTATTAATTAAAACAAAATTATAGTAATCTGAAGTTCTAATACGACAAGAATAAGTCATTTATATTTACCAGTTTGTAAATAAAGCAAAAGCCAATACTTTCCACCATACTAATAACCAAAATAGGAATGGGACCTCTCTAAATGTATTGATTTAATTGCTTTTCTTAAAGGTTTTTATTATAAAAATTATCGGAAAATAAGAAAGAGACCTAGAAGTATGTAATGCTTATCAAAATCAGTATCGAAATACAGAAGCAGATTCAAAGGATGTTCGATTCCAAGCGAGGGCAATATTGAAGGAATTTATTTTACTGGAAATAAAAAGGTATATGTCGATCTACAATATGTGGGAAAATATTTGTTTTTTCTGTGAATATATTGAACACTTTTGAATATAATGAGTATATAATCAAATATGTTGATTCGTAGGCTAAATGGTATATTTATAAAAGAATTACAAATTTTCTTAGTTTTCAGAACTTAGAAAAATCCACTGATGACTTACAGACTGAAAATGGCCGATGGAAGTAAAGTGTTGTTATCGAGAGTTATGTTGAAGACTATATCATATCTAAGATAAATAAAGAACGGATCCTCTACGGATTTTCTATTACCTATGTTTTTTAGTAAGGAGTACATTCCAACATTGATCTCGGAAAACTAGTCCTATGAAAACATACTGGAAGCCAACTGAAGAATATTTTTAATTATTCCTCCTAATTGAAAAATGAGATACATTTCTCATTTTCCTAAAATTGGAGTTGAAGTTAAAAAATCAGCTTATATCACTGACGTAGTTTTCCACATAACACCAAAACACTATACTGGACTCTACGCGCGTTTTGCCAACCAAGTTAGCATCATCTGGATGCGATTAACCTATATTTTAATCATCTACATACGATGCCAACTTGGATGGCGAAACGCGCGTCGAGTGCAGTATAGTGTTTTGGTGTTATGCTGAACACTATGTCAGTGTTATCTTCACATCAAAGGTTCCAACCCCATTCAAAATCACCTTATGTTGAGAATACACCAGTATTTCTTAATTATAAATTCAAAAACTATAATATTAATGTTTACAACGAAAAAGTTGATTCCCGATTCTCCTATTTATATATGTGTTACCAATGAATTACAAATGTCACTAGCGCTAGTAATAGTAATAGCCTCGATGTTGGCTACTATGATACTAATAATAATAAATGATAATAATAATGTCACATTTTAGTATTATAAAAGTAATCAAACTTCTCAAACATCCGTTTGAATCAGATATTCTTATTACGGAATTAGAATAGTTTATTTTAAAAAATCAAATAAACGAAAGTGCAAACATATAATCACAGACATTTCGTTAACAACCAGAGAACCATTTCTATTTGAAATACACCTAAATTGTATATGAATAATTTTATGGAAAGAAATTTTCATTATAATTATAAAAAAACCGTGTAAGTGACATATTGGGAAATGCACTTTATATACCTACCTATATAGAAAATACAAGTTGCTTTTTTTAGGTTTCAAAAGTTGGAATTTTAATTTATATTTGGAGAACGAGTAGTGGGTCAATTATTTTCCTGTTTTTTCCCCATTTCATGGCATACTTATACTGAAATATATATCGATCAACTTTTGAATTATATAGCGTATTTCTTATTTATCATTTATCCTGAATAGTCAGTCACAATTTGAATATGTACCAGTAGTATCTTAAAATTTAATATTAGGAAATTACATAAAATGTCAAAAATATTAGACATTTATTTTCTACTACAGCAAAATATTTAAGTACCTACTAATTTCAAATTTATTGTTACACTTAAAAATATCTTATATGCATTAGACACTACAACTGGAGGTCAGAACCAAACTTATTAAATGATATTTAGAATACCCTCTACATTGTGAGTAAAACATTTAAACAATCTTGTATTTGTACTAAAATGTATTTGTAGTATCTATTGACTGCACGGTTGCCTTCTTTATTTTTATCGATTTCTCTCTATTGTAATCTGTATTGCATCAACTGACCGGTGAATATGTTTGCAACTTTTATATTTTAGTCCAAAATGAGCGGTAATTCAAAATTAGACATAGGTATTTCTATTACCTTTTTTTTTTCTTTTAATGAAATCAATTTTGCAGTGCCATGTTAGGTGTATAACTGTGCAATTGCATTCTAGTTAATATAATCTACAAAACCATATAATGTATTTATTTGAAGGAGATGCCGAAAACAAATACTCCACGGTCAATATGCCCCGACTGGCATTGCATTACATCGGCATCTCCATAGGAGTCGCCACATCGTTCATCGAGACCAACTACCAGACACTGACCGGTCTGTATCATAAGTACATTAAGTAGTTTTTGTAAATTTTGGTTCCTTTAGTAATTAATTATTCAAAGGAGTTTTGTATCTTCCTCATTTTTGTTTTAATATAACCATTTCACAATTTGGTTTCAACGAGTAAATTTAATTCATAGAAATTTGATTTTTACTAGTCATTTAACTTGTAATTTTTTTGTTATCTCAATTACTGGCCTTTTGTCCCATTTTGTATGTATGACCTCCTGAAAACCAGCCACAAATATTGAATATACTGCCCTTGGAGCTACAACTACCTAGTGGTCCAAACGTCTACACTGACTGGTAGTCTGGCTACCAGTTCTTGAGACCCAGAGTATCCGTACAGTACTCCAGACCTCTAGCTATACGGTTATAACAACTGAACCAACTTTCCTGGAGGAATATTCTAAGAACCTCGGGACTCCAAGCAACAGTGTTCGAAGCCACTAAACCAGTAGGGTCCAATATTTGGTCTAAGTTGTAAAAGCTCCAGTTTTGTAATTTTAAATCTTTTTTTTCTCATTATTAATCACTATAGCACAGTTAACTATTAAATATTTTTTTGTAATATAAATTCAATTTATAATCTGTTAATTAATATTTTTTTAATTTATTTATTTCTGACCTCACCTGTATTTAGGAAAAATAAATAAAAGTTTTAAATTTTCGTTGTATAAAAAATCTCTGGCGCCATCTATAGGGCGATAGTAAACATAGTGCCCTCTCCGAACCTACCCTAACGACTAAGATATCGGAGCTAATTTGTGAGCAATTTTATTTGGCTATAGTCAAAAGTTAGGCAAAATTGGTTATAAATTTTAGTAGAAATAAAAAATCTACAACATGTAAGCTACAATAAATGTTGCGGTTGATAAATAGCTAATAAAATACGTCGTTGTTGAAAAATCCAAATATTATTTTGCTAGTAATGAAAAAATGATGAAAACTGAAAGTTGTTAACGTCACAAATGTATAGATATAATTGTATACTGACGTCATACAGTGGCGCACTTTTGATTCATCAAAAATTCTTCTGGGAATTTGCCATTTGTAAAATAAGGATCAGAAAACTGAAAACATTCTAAAAATTACAAGCGCAGCCCTAAAAAAATACCGTATGAAATGAAATAATATCAATTATTTAATAACTTAACCAGGACCGTATCTAGGCGTTGACGATGGAAAGGGTTTCAAGGTGAAAAAAAAAACAAAACTGAAACTGAACTAAAACATTTTATTTTATGGTGAACAGTGGAAAATATATGTTGTACTAGCGATGTACTTCTAGTTGTACTAGTTTAGCTTACAAATTTTACGTTTTTTTAAAATTATTTATGGCATCTTCGAAACTAATTCAAATATTTCTATGTACTGACATTAGAGACATCGGTTTAATCGTTCATTTAATAATGAATTTCTAAGCCAAGATTTTAGATGTCTTAGGCCCGGTTTTTCAATATAGAGTTAAGTCACAAGTTAAAGTTAAATCAGAGTTAAATTAACCCGGACATGAAGGTAGGGTTAACTATAAACGTCAAAGTTAAATATTTTATTTTATTTACTACAATACCCAACGGGCAATATGCCCAGTAACAGGTTAAGGCTACAACAGAAAAGTAACAGTACACATGCAAGTGTAAGAAAAACAAAAATCAAATCACACATAAAACAGAAAAACATAAAATACAGAAATATTCGTAATAACTAACAAAGAAAAATAATATACTATACATACATTATAATACATTTATAAAAGCACGGTCACAACATCCTTAATTCTATACAGACTAACAAATGTACACACACACACACAAAAAGCTTAAAGTGATGTATAGTAACACATTTTAATCTGGTTGATATTGGAAAAAAGTATATCAACCCGTGACTCAATTTCATGATAGTTAGTAATCATTTGATAGACGGGTGAGCTTTTGTATATATTTGTGCGGTAATTTTTAATTGAGAGAAGGTGCTGATTTCGAGTATTCCGTAGAGGTACGTGAAAATCGATCATTTCCAATATATTCTGACAATCTATTTTATTATTAAGAATTTTATAGAGAAAAATGACAGAGTTCAACTGACGTCTTTTTTGTAAGCTATTGATGTTAAAGCGGTCATAGAAACTTTGCTGAGGAAATCCTCTTATTGGATAGTAACCATCTAGCACAAATGCAGCGGATTTGAAAAACCTACGTTGTAGTTTCTCAATATATAATATATGATTATTATAAATGGGACTCCAAACCAAGGAAGCATATTCCACCTTAGAACGAACAAAAGTGGTAAAGAGCGTACAAAGTGTGCCGGGATTTCGAAAATCTCTCATGTTACGTACAACAAAGCCCAAGCTCTTATATGCACTAGCCACCATGCGTTCAATATGTATAGTGAAAGAAAGTTTAGGATCAAGAATAACTCCCAGATCTTTAATACAATCAGGTCTCACAAGCACACACCCATCCAGCCTGTATTGGCTAAGTAAGAGGTGACAACGTCTGCTAAAAGTCATTGCATTACATTTGGGAGCATTTAAGGGCAGTTTATTTAAGGTGCACCACGAATTTAATAAATCTAAGTTATTTTGAAGATTTAATGCATCTAACTCATTGTCAATAGAGCAAAAAATTTTCATATCATCAGCATACAGTAAATATCTTACACTCAGGTTGGTCGTGATGTCATTAATAAAGATTGTGAATAGTAATGGTCCAAGAATAGAACCCTGCGGCACTCCAGACGTTTGGGCAAATTTGACAGACTTGACGCCGGATATTTGGACAAACTGAGTTCGGTCGCGAAGATATGAATTCATTAGGTGTAATAACTTCTGGGAGAAGCCAACGGAATTAAGTTTGGATAGGAATAGTCCGTGGTCCAGCCTGTCAAAGGCCTTAGAAAAATCAGTATAAATGACATCAACTTGACCACCCTGATCGATAACTTCACTTACATACTGAGTAATATATATCACTTATATACTGAGTAATATAACCAAATAGGTGTTGTGTTTTATGTTCAGTAAGTCTGTGTATATAATGGATTATGAAATAAATGCATAGTAGTGATGAGAATGCTAAAGGATTGGAAATATTTAAACATATATCAAACTATTTTGAAGAATGGGTTCGGTATGATTTTATGTAGGCTTTTATACTGTCAAAAACTTTATAGAAAATATACAAGATATTGTATTTATTGTGCTATCAACATTTATTTATGTGAATAATTGCAATTCGTGATTAAAACTGGCTTCTTTTTCTTTCCAGCATACCATTCCTCTTATGGGGTTCTATAGTTTTCTTTTCAACTACCTACCTTTGGTCTATTAATTGATTGTTTTTAAACTTAAACATTTTTTTCCAAGGTTTTTTTTACCTACCCATATACCTACTTTATTCATTTTTAGTAACAAATCGTTAAATATTAAAATGTATCTAAATACTAACACAAAAGCAATATTGAACCTTTTTGAAATAGAAAGTCATAAACGTCATAGTCAGAAACGTCATAGTGCTTTTGATTTAACATTTTTCTGCAAATGACAGATGAAAAACAAATATCACAAAAGAATCCTGAAAATACTACAAAATCGCGAAAAGCTCATGCCAACTTAATACATTTTTTCTCAAACTTGAAGCAGATATTGTTATTGGAAAACACTTTCAAATATACCTTCGAGTTAACTCAGAGTTAACTCATAGATATGAGTTACTTAACTCGCAGTTTAACTTCCAATTGAAAAACCGGGCCTTAGAGTCGAAAAAGATCTGTGTGGTCTTGCCGTAGAACAAGGCAAAGTTACATAATTGAAAAAAAAATGAATGGCTTTTAAAAACGCGCCAATGGCCGTTCTAGGCAGAAATTTCTTACGATAACCATTAATCCATTAATTATCTGTCTATCAATTTGACAATAATTGTCAGACAGATAGTAACTAATACCCTAAGAGGGCAATACGGTGTGTTTTTCACTACTACTAACATTCACAAAGCTCATTAGGCAATAATAATAATAATAATAATAATATTATCCCTCATTCTAATCACAAGGATTAGCCCGAAAGTCTAAGACTTGTGTGGAAGAGGCGGCGGCATATTATTATTTCGCGGGCCGCATTTGCGCCTCAGGAACGACTTACGTTGGTAGGCCCTAACCACCATTCAGTGCTGGAATGAGGCAAACCTGGAAAACCTCATTAGTTAGAGGAATCATGTCGCAACATCATTCATCGATTCCACTATATGGTACTCTGACGAACGCATAATAAGCGCGAAACCGGTCAGTGTCTGGTGGTTTGTCTCGATGAAAGATGTGGCGACTCCTATAGAGATGCCAGAGTAACGCAATACCAGTCGGGGCACATTGCCCATAGAGGAGTTGTTTTCGGCATCTTTTTCGAATAAACCATGAATTCATTTGTTGTTCTTGATCATTGATTCAATTTTGAACAGTTATTTATTGTTTGTCTTTATTATCGAGTATTAGTATAGTAGACCGGTTTTGTTGTGGGAGGGGTTTGAACCACTTAACCTCTCCCTATCTAAGGCTCTGAAATTGTATCAGTGATTTGTGCATTTTAATACAAATGGACTATCATTTGTGTTAAATAGATAAACGAAAAAACCACTTCGAATACTTTTTGTTTTTTTTTTATTTTTACTATACTTACTGGTTGCATCTACACAAAGAATTTTTGATGAGGCAGATCTGTGCAAACAAATAAGTTATCGAGAAGAGTGACAATAAATACTTCTGATGATTAATTGCGAAATTAAAAGGTTTGTTTTGACGGTCGGGGAGTTGTAGGACATATCTCTACATTGATATCCCTCCCTGTACATATAGAACACAGATATTTGGAATATTTCATTTTTCTATTTGGTTCGAAAGAAGTTGGGTTAATATAGAATATAGAGATGGTAATGTGTTTGATTATCAGTTACCTAATAGTCAACATATCTAATTATTATATGTTGCAAAATAAATGTTTTATTCCATAATTTTATAAAAGCAATTAAAGAAAAATATAAATATAATTAACAATAATGTAGTTATCCACATAACACCAAAACACTATACTACACTCGACGCGTATTTCGCCAACCTGTATTCAGTATTCATATCTATTCCATACGATCCTCGTTTCACCCGTGGTTTTTGTAAGGTTTTTAAAGATATAGGTATGTCAGTGGTCTATTCATCCAGAAATAAACTACAGCAACTTTTAGGCAATGCAAAAGACAAAATAGAAATTAAGGAAAAGTCGGTGATTTACGAAATTAGCTGTAAAGACTACAAACAAAAATATGTTGGACAAACCAGAAGGTCAATTTAAACTAGAGTTCAAGAAACATATGCCTCACCCCTCACCTCAAATATGGTAGAACAGATAAGTCTAGTGTGCCTAATATGTGTTTGAGAACAACCATAAGATAGATAGTGTCAATTTAAGACTAATTAAGAATATAACAAATTTCAGACAGCTGGATGCATTTGAGAGTTTGAAAATTGCAAAGTGTACAACCAGTATGATTAGTGACAGAGGGCCAATCCCACGCAGCCCGCTCTATTGGTTAATAATTCACGGTTCACTGATCCGTCGCGACGGTTCACTGAGCCGTCGCAACGGTTCACGGAATCGTAACAATAGTTTAGGTGTAAATAGGATATAGTGTGACCATTTACACGGTTCACTGATCTTTCGCGACGGTTCACTGAGTTGTCGCAAGGGTTCACTGAATGGCAACAATGGTTTACGTGTAAATAGGGCATAGTGTTAGCATAGGTTTAGCTTTAACCATCTCCAGATGATTCAACTTGATTGGTGAAACGCGCGTCGAGTGCCATTAGTGTTTTGGTGTTATATGGAAAACTACGCCAGTGTTATCTCCACACCAAAGGTTCCAACCCCTTTCGAGATAAATATAATTCAAAAATAAAACTGCAAAAAGTTACAGATTGAATAAAACGTAAAAATATAAGGTAATTTTCAAATATTTCGTATTTGTTCAAGACGATCGTAGGGACAACATTATTTAATAGAATTGGGCAAGATCTTCTCCAGATTCGTACGATTTATAGATCACTAACACTTGTTCTAACAATATACATCGCACTTATTCGGGAAACACCTATTTCCTTTTAACGACCTTGTTATGAAAATAACTACATATTTCAAAATTCACGGAATTCAAGAAGAAATATCATGCCTGGGTATCTTCCAGGTGCATATCTTTGGATTTTTAGAGACATGATTTTCTCACTAAGTACAACACTAAGTGTGAAAAAAAAATTATTTATAATTAGGTCAGCTTTTTCCAAAATTTACGAAACCTTATAATCCTTTAACAGTTTTTTTATGAATGGATCGAATATGAATAGATTTATGAACAGACGATTCAATTTTAAAAAAAGTTTGCGGAATCCTGAATTCTTGTCCTTGAATTTTTTATCTTGATCTTAAAGGTGACTTAAATTAAAAATAGTTAGTATACCTCAAGACCAAAAAAAATGCCTTCTTTAATTTTGACACCTGACTTAAATTATTGTAATACTATCTATATAACACCTTCCATAACTCTATTTATTTACTCTCACATAGGAAACATTAAGATATTAAAGCTATGTTACTACAATACTGTATTAGTGGGTAACTACAGGCAAACAAAAATAAATGTCTATAAATATAAATTGTTTCCAATGTTTTTGGAAAATATCATTGGTCGCTGTTTTCATAACTCCGTAAAGCAAAGCAACCCGTGGGATACAAATATTTTACCTTTTTGGCCCACTCATAACTGTTCGTTTTAAAAATAGAACTATATGCCTTCCAGTCCAGTAGACGAACGCAAGGAATTTCTAATATTCTGCAGCAAAGCTCATCTCAAAGAAGCAGACGCCCGCAGAAAATAGTATTTCTTCTTTAGCATCGATAAATCTTTCTGCAGGTCCATATCCTGTCAATAGATTGTTTTATAATTAGTCCAATTCGTATTTCATTAAAAATGCCAGTTCATTACTTTCCTCTCGGTCTCGGAGCCGGGGACGACCGACATTTGCCGAAGTTATATTTGTGCTGGCTCGTAGGGACGGTGGCGATGCTTAGCTCAGGTTACCTGTAGTGGGGGGCGTCCTTTTATAGACACGTACGTGCGCGGCCGAATAGCAGCGATGTGGAGGCGCTCAGGGTCCATCTACCTGGCGAAATTTCTTTTAATGCCACACATAGTGTTTAGATCAGATGTTTTCCTTACCTTGTTGGTGGTACAGAGTGTCCCCAATAAAATCTTTACTTAAGAAGACTTTTGTTTCATCTTGAATTCATAATGAAATACATACCTCTTAATTCTACCTTTTACGAATTAATTGATATATCTCATATTTGGGCATTTTCTATAATGCTTTTTCATTCGTTAAAATACTAGCTTAGCTAGTATTTTTTTGAGTTAGGCAAACAACTAGTATTTTCAGATTGCATGCAATATTTTACATTCCGTACGTAGGTTAAGAGTATTTTCGGGACGTACAATAACGATGTAGTATCGCAATGGAGCGAGCATCTTTATTGATTTAAATAATTTCCAAATGCTCCGACGGCTAAAGCTCCCCATACACTGCATTTTTATTCAACAATTTTACCCATTCGGGTAAAATTGTTCGGTTAAAATTGTAGTGTATGAGTAAAAATCGGCAATGTTACCGTGCAGTTTCGACTTCTGTCGGCTCTTGAAATTTTACCCGATGTTCCAACAGGTTCGTGTAAGTCGGCGTGTTTGTGGACTTCGCAGTTTTAGCGGTCGCAATTTTAAACTACTCGTCAACAAAACAGGAGTTTGGTGTAAATACTAAGATCATACATCAGAAAATAAAAGTTTCAGACCTTGTAATAAGTTGACGTGAGAGTATTGGTCTCTTTTTAGTCTCCTTTGCCCATTTAAAACGTTTTCTCCTCGGATTTATTTTTTGTTGTTTTACGCCAACATTTAATATTGTCGTGTAAAATTGTTGAGTAAAATTGCAGTTTATGGGGAGCTTAAAACTAGGCTATAAATTGCATATTATAGTAAAAGTGCCACTTTACTATAATATATGCACTATGCACTTGTCACCGCCCTTGTATAATCCATCTATCCGTGAATTTTATATCCTTGAATCTAATATTTACTGACAATCTCTTTAGGAACGTTTTCAAATTTAAGGTTTTAGCAGTATTGGTGTTTATTTACAGGTATATGTAAATAAACATCGAGAATTCTAAACCTTTAAACTTGTGCTTAACATATAACACTTACAGATGCATGAGAAGTTAAGATAATAGAGAGTTATAGAAAATTTTAATATAGAGTTAATACTGTCGCGCAGTATTAACGACGACTTTATTTGATACTGCTTGAGCTCATTTTAGTCACAAAATTGTAGTTATTGAAATGGACTAAACAGTATGCCTTGTTTTGACGTTACACTTCCTTCTGATCTAAAATTTGCTGAAATGAATATTGTAATTTAGAAAGGAGGATAGGAAATAGGACTAATATTTGTGCTGAAGACTACTATGTGACTAACTTTTGAACTGAAGTCCCAGCGTCAGTTTGTGGGAATCCTACATTTTATTTTCAGTTACATATTTATATTATTATTAATACTTCTGACTATTTATCCTTATCACACGAAAAATATATAAACAATATTTTAAATGTTAGATCGTTTTCGCAATTGTTGATGGTTGCGTCCAAAAATCAAATAAGAGAGACCGTACACCGTACATTAAATCTGTAGAATTATGGCAAAGCAGTAACCCATGCTTAAATGTCAAAATAAAGGAAACCTAAATACTGCTTAACATTATGGGGCGTCTATTAACTCTCTCTTATATTTACTCCAAGGCTCCATTATGATGGTTTATTAGTATTTACTTTTTTAATACACTTCAGGTTCTTTTAATATCTTTTTTCATTATTCTGAAGTATGTATGCCAATAAGAGTCCATTTTGATAGTAGACGTTTATGTTTGCCAGAAAACCAGGGTTATGGTCGTGTGGACTACGCAGATGTATTTATTTTGCAAAGATTAATTTATCACTATATCTGCATTTGATGTCTGTAGAAACTAAAAAAATCTAAAGATAAACGATCAATATGTTAAGGCATAAGTTCAAGCCTATATTCAAAAGCGTATGTTTAAGCATTTAAAAGATATATAGAGCAACAAATGGAAAGATGTATGGCTTTATATAAAGAGCATTAACATATACAGTTGACACTCTGTATGTCGTGATCTACTTTACAGCTTTCTGGAAATAACTTACCAAGTGCGTTCACCTAAAGAATAATTTAGGATTTAGATATGAGGAACTAAGCAATTTTACTTAGTGCAAATTTGAAATTGGTACTTTATATTATCATTTAACTACATATGTATACTGCGAAAATGGTGCATTTTTCCAAAGAAGCATTTTAATGTTATATTTTTGGTAGACGATATATATTCGAACCTATGCCAAACGTTTGTTTTTTCGCTTCGGTGAAACACTGACTTAGATCATAAAATTTATAAATAACTTGGCTGTTGCTAATTATTTATTTCCTCACAGTTCATTATGTGTGCGAAGCGGACCATATATAAATTTATAATTTATAAATAATATTCTATATTCAGTGTCTGATTAGGTCCGATAGGTAAATTTATGAAATTCAAGAGTCAAGGGAACTAATTTTAGGTGGACCATTTTGACTTCCAGTAAACTACTTGTAAGCTAATTGTAAAGAGTATAAAAATATATTTACCAACTCGTTTCTATAAGTTAAAGGATTTGAAAGGTTTATCTCATTATTTGAGATATTGTCCTTAATAGAAGATTCGTTCCTTGTTATTTTCTATGGTGTATTTTTTATAGCGGCTTGTTGCTTCTCATAAACTGTAATTGGTAGTCGAAGTTGTTTTTATTATTTTTTCAATAGTTTCAAAAATATTGAATATACAATTGGTATAGGATAATATAAAATAGTAAATTTCAATTGAGTACGCCCTATACTTGAACCTAGCCGTTCCGGAAATATTTTACATTATATCATATTATATATATATACACAGGTGCAATGGATTTTAATAAAATGTCGGCAATTCATTTTAGGCGTATGATAAGAATATAAGGTGACCCATGCTCTTCAATTATTACAAGAATACATTCAAATAAACGCATAGTGTTCAAATAATTTCAATTTTTGTGTTTGACTTCTGGAATATGAATATCAATATATTTTTGTAATATATGTTCTTATCTAAGTTTTGTAGCCATAATATGATTGCAGTGGGGGGTTCTCCAGGTCTGATTTCGGTTCACTCAGTTTTAAATCTAACTTAACCTATATAGACCTAAGATCTCTTAAAAAATATGCTTTGCAGTGCTTGAAGCTTAAATTTTAGGATATTTACGGTTGTGTCCGATCTTTAAACATTTTTAAATAAATTATTTATTATTTTTACTATAACTACCTATTTACGATACTTAGTTGTGCCTACAATAATTCGATGTACGATTCGATACGCTGTACGATACGATGTACGATAATTACGATAATTAAGTAAGAAAAAACCACGAATTTTCTCCTCGTAAGAATAACATGTACTTGACACAGTCAACTTTATCGCCCTCTATCTCCGATATTTTTGAAGTCACCTCAATAGTGAACATTCGAAAATTGTATAAAATTATACCCTCTACAAGTTATATTTGAAATTTTTTTCGATAAAATCAACAGAAGGCAATATAGTGGTCAATAATAATTTTCAACCACTAATTAACACTTTAGTCGTAACCTTTCCCGTGACAAATATAACAAAAAATTTAAACAGTTGTAGCAAATATTAATCTACAAAACTAAGAAAATGGATAAATAGCAGCTGAGATATCCAAACTTACCCCTATTATCAAGATGGCCGCTAAAATTTTCTTGGAACATTGTGTAATCAGACATCTTCTATGACTCTATACTTACTCTAAAGAATTGGTTTGTCTTTCCGTTTTGCCATTTTCAGAAGATCCGTTACATTTCCCCGCCACGCATTGAATTTTTGCTCAAAAATTTAGCACCGATTAGCTCTTAGCATCAGCTAGCACCCAAATTTTAGAGCTAGCACCACAGCGGTTCGAAATTCATTGTGGAATCAATGTGATGGGAGCTAATGTAACGCTAGCCCCCCCGCATCGAATATGGCTTCCAACTTTTGGTGGATTTTAGGGGTTGTATAAGTATATAATTAAGGGATGGATGTTTGGGAGGACGGCAAATTTGGAAGTTGAGAGATCGATTAGGGAAAGGTTCATATGGTGTGTAATTGTTTGTTTGAATTTGGGCATTAATCTATGAGTTACCTACGTATTCGTCTATTGTGGGGGTGCCTGGTAAAGTCTAAAAGACGGGGATGAGTGGCCACACCTCCCCTAAATACTTAAAAGCAGTTAACTAGTTACTAAACTCAACACTTAACTAGCTAATTAATAAATTAATAATAAAGATTAATAAATAAAATTAATAATATCATATCAGGTCGTCATGCATCAGTTTATTTTGAATAAAACATGTCAATTTGACAGCAAATGCTTATTATACAAACGTTCTACTGATGAAGAGTTGGGGATCAACTTGAAACGTTTAGGAAAAAACTAGTTAATTTCTAGCTCTTAAAGCTAGTTAAATTTAGTGTTTAATTTCTTTTAAATTTTATTATAATAAATATTTTATTTAGACATATTTTAAAATATGATATGTAAAATTACAATATTTTGTATAAAACTAGAAAACCACTGATGAAATTTAGTTAATTTATCAAATATTTATTGTATTGCGAATTAAACAGTGTTTTTTTGGGGCAAACTTTAGAAGTTTGCCTTGTCACTGCAGTCACTGCACTTTGAATATTTAATTGTATGCTCCTGGTTTCCTATGTTTTGTTATTTTACAGGTGGTGTAATCCCAAAAGAAACTATGTATATATTAATATATGAAACTATGAAGAATATAAATATTTTAAATAAATAGAACTAGACCAGGCAAATTTTAAAGAAATATACGTAAAGTGTGAAGTTTTTGCGGACATTATTTTTTCTGTTGAAAACGATAGCTCTCTTATCATAGAATGCAAATCTAAAAATCCCAAAAAGTCGGAAGTGAGCTAAAGTCAGCATTTAAAAAAACATGGCCGCTCACGTTATTTTTAAGGTGTTTAAGAAGCATATATTCTTGTAAGACAAACTATTAGTCTTCAGTGATAAGAATGCGGATCTAGATGAACTACTAAACGTTGGTTATAAATTTGTTTCCTTTATGTACGGATTAGACGGATCCCGAGACATTATAGAAGAACGATATAGGCTTTATAACAACATTGGTATAGCTAAGCGGAAAAATCTTTTGATTTGGACGTTCTTCCCCCAACGAAAGGTGTACTGAAGCAACATATTTTAAGGTAGTTTCAAATGGTGATTACATTAATAGCAAATATTTTTTTTTATAGTTTGAAGACCTATTTTCAAATACAGCAATGGATGGGAAATTTCCTAGCCCCGGATAAAGGTATTATATGGACAAAAATAAATACAACACAAAGTTTAAAAATGTAGGGTTTTGTTAATGCAGTAAAAATTTTATTCTTTTTTTTCCTTAACCAGTTTAATTTATTTACTTTTTATATATCAATACCTAATGCTTGCATAAAATCAAACAATCTCCAAGTAAAAAGTATCCTTATCTAACCAAAACCGTAAGTTTAAAGGACTGGAATTGGATCATCATACTTTCTAATTATGTGTTGTATTTTTATCTATATTGTATACTTTAAATTGCGTGTTTTGTAAATACCGTCAAGAACGGCGTAACAATCCAGGAAAATATTAATAAATAAATAAATGAACTTGTGAATTTATTGTCTAATTTAAATTATTTAAAATTAAATATTGGTAAATTTAAGATTATGAGGTATTTTAAATATAAAAGTCCTAATGCTATGGACAATAATAAACTAGCATATGTAAATATTTTTTAAAATTTGGGTAAGCCATCATTTTGGCATATTTGATATATATGGTCTTTACTTTCCAATCCTTTAAACGTAAGGTTTTGGTTAGATAAGGATACATTTTTCTTGAAGATTGTTTGACTTTATGCAAGCATTAGGTATTGATATATATAAAGTAAATAAATTAAACTGGTTAAGAAAAAAAAAAAAAAGAATAAAATTTTGACTGTATTAATAAAACCCCACATTTTTAAAACTTGTGTTGTGTTTTATATTTGTACATATAATACCCTCCCATACTTTTTCTTGTAGTATATTTTGTGCTCTACAAAATAGTGTATGTACAATTTGACTCTATATTGTACAGTTCTCCCGAAATTCGTAGCGAAAACCTTAAAGGAACAAATTTCACAGTAAGAATAATGTGTTTAACAGCTCAGCTTCGCGAAATTGAAACATTTTATATTTTTAAGTTATAAAACGAACCATAACAAACATCTTTTGTTTGAGATTTTTCTTGTAACTGTAAAAATAATCACGTTACAGACGAAAAAAAAACGCAGAAAATGCTTATCCCCGTAACGAAAAGCACTCTCTGAGTGACGTACCGAGTCATGTTAAGGATCGCCCACTTCGCACAACATTCTATCTTCTGTCTGTATATCGTAACTGTAAATGTAGAACTGCCTGCCAAAAAAATGTATATGTACGAGGATCTTTTAAATGACTGAGTTTTTGTAGTTAACTAGAATGTAAAGTTAGTTAGTGATATTAAAAAGTTAAATGTAGGAAGTCAAACAAAATTAACAAAAATCATTTCCTTTTTCTTTTTTTTGTTAGGAAATTTATATTCTTGGTTATATCTAAATTAAAATATCATTTTTTCTAATGTTTTAAGCTTAAAATCATGTAAAAATAAAAAAAAATTTTAAAATTGCTCCAAGGAATAAGAAGATATTTCATTTTCAAAAGTTTGAAGGGACGGCCATGTTTTTTCAAGATGACATTTTTAGCTTACAACGGATTTTTTGGGATTTTTATATATTTGTTCCTGAACATAAAACCTATCGATTCCCATTGGAAAATAAATGTCCCCTTAAACTTCATTGAAAAAATAAGATTTGCCTGGTCTAAACATCTTTCACAGACAGTTAGAAATTAACTTCCTCCTACACGTTTCAAGTCAATCCTCGCCTGTTCCTCAAAACACTTCTGTTTTGTGAGATTAACATTTTATTTTCATTTAACAAAAATGTTTTCACAAATTTTCCTCGATACTACACTTGGAGTCATTACTTTCAATACTTCTGGTTTCCTGTTATTAACAATTTACAGGTGGTACAATCCAAAAGGAATTACAATGAATATATTTACTTACACAAACATTATTTGTTTGCTTAACTGACCTATTTGCATATGTATTTGTATCTGGAGCGGCAATCAGAGGTGTTGACTGATAGTATCCTTGAATATTCTTTTTACTTCAATGAGTGAATATCTATAAATTGGCCGATATACACTAGCATAAAATAACAGTTGATATAATAATAATTACCTTTTCGAATTGGATTTAAGTGAAAGCAGCGATTTATGAGCTTTAGAGTCACATTGCACTTGCATACAGGGTGTCCGTAGATAATTTTGCATGCCCTCATTTTATTTGTTTTGTTATACCTACCGAGCGTTTCCTAATCAAGTGCAGAAAATCCAGGGGTATATTAGATGACTAATATTAAGGTAATATTGTTAAATAAGGGTTTAGTTAGAGTTACAGGGTTTTTAAAATTTTAAAAATATATTTAAAATTTTTAATTTCTAAACCGCTAGATATGTTTTAAAATAAATTCATTTTTATCAATTTTTTACAAATTAAGCTATTAAAATACAGGTGTTATCTTCCTGCCTCCTCTCGTGTTGATTCGAAAGTGTCCAAAGGACAACAAGGACAGGTTTTTTACTGGGTAGGTAGGTCAATTATTATCTATTTAATTAAAGCGATCTAAAAACGATCTAATTATCAGTTGGTATGAAACATTTTTCTATTTGCGTTGGCCGACCTTTAATATTAAAGGGATCAACCTAGTTTGGCTATGGAAGCTATTTGAAGTTTCATTTGGTGCAGCTTAAGGGAATGCATTGGGCCATCTATTGTTTATACTGTATGTCAAAAACGAAATTATTTGCACATGATTCAGTAACTACAGTTTCTGGAAGTAATTTTGGGAGAATAGAATACTGTTAATAATTTTGACTTAACATTCCTACTGATTGCTCGATGTTAAACTAACTAAATCAATTCAACAAAAATAAGCGTATGGGTATGGAGTACAAATAACTGTGCTGTAACTTTAGATGTGATTTACTGTGTTTCTGAAATAAGATTACAGGTTTACTTGACGGAGATGCCGAAAACAACTTCTTCACAGGCAATGTGCCCCTACTGGCACTGGATTACTTCGGCTGAACGATGCTGCGACATAACTGCCTAAAAAGCATCTAGTATATGTAAGTAGCGGTGAGAAACACACAGAAGTCCTGTTTTGGTCTTTCAAAACCAAAAGAGGGCACTACTGTATATTTCTGACCACTACTGAAACACCAAAAGAGTGTTTGTAGTGGCGAGATACAGTGAAATACACTGTGCCCTCTATGGGTCTTTGCTACTACCTGTCTGACAATTATTGTCTAATTGACAGACAGATAACGATCTGCTTTTATGCAGATGCCATTACAGCGACCTCTATTGTCTTTGAGGAAGACAATCCTACTTAATTATTGGTAGGAGATGCCGAAAACAACTACTCCACGGCCAATATGCCCCGACTGGCGTTGCATTACATCAACATCTCCATGGATGTCGCCACATCCTTCATCAAGACCAAATACCAGACAATGACCGGTTTCGATCTTGTTATGATCTCATCAGATTGCCATGAGTATCGGAATCGATGAATGATCTGGCGACATTGATTGCCTAAGGGGCATATGTGAATGTTTGTAGTCGCGAGATACAGTGAAATACACTGCAGTGCCCTCTTTGGGTCTTTGCTACTAGCTGTCTGACAATTACTGTCTAATTGACAGACAGATAACGATCTGCAGAAAGCAGATGCCATTACAGCGACCTCTATTGTCTTTGAGGAAGACAATCCTACTTAATTATTGGAAGGAGATGCCGAAAACAACTACTCCACGGGCAATATGCCCCGACTGGCGTTGCATTACATCAACATCTCCATGGGGGTGTCGCCACATCCTTCATCAAGACCAAATACCAGACAATGACCGGTTTCGATCTTGTTATGATCTCATCAGATTGCCATAGGTATCGGAATCGATGAATGATCTGGCGACATGATTGCCTAAGGGGCATATGTGAATGTTTGTAGTGGCGAGATACAGTGAAATACACTGTGCCCTCTATGGGTCTTTGCTACTACCTGTCTGACAATTATTGTCTAATTGACAATGGAGATGTTGATGTAATGCAACGCAAGTCGGGGCATATTGCCCGTGGAGTAGTCGTTTTCGGCATCTCCTACCAATAATTAAGTAGGATTGTCTTCCTCAAAGACAATAGAGGTCGCTGTAATGTCATCTGCATAAAAGCAGATCGTTATCTGTCTGTCAATTAGACAATAATTGTCAGACAGGTAGTAGCAAAGACCCATAGAGGGCACAGTGTATTTCACTGTATCTCACCACTACAAACATTCACATATGCCCCTTAGGCAATCACGTCGCCAGATCATTCATCGATTCCGATACCTATGGCAATCTGATGAGATCATAACAAGATCGAAACCGGTCATTGTCTGGTATTTGGTCTTGATGAAGGATGTGGCGACACCCCCATGGAGATGTTGATGTAATGCAACGCCAGTCGGGGCATATTGGCCGTGGAGTAGTTGTTTTCGGCATCTCCTACCAATAACCAAAAGAGTGTTTCTCGCCACTAGTCACATACCAGCAGCCGGATTCACATTCCTCGATTCGACACGTGTCGGATAGAAATCGATCGATATATATTTTTTTCTATGTAGAAATCGAGGAGGTAGCGATTCACAATGGTTATCGAGAATATCTGTTAATTCTGCTCGACAAGAAAATAGGTGTCGAACGCTTATGTTAGAGAACCATAACTCCATTTTTTTACGGTAGCTTTGTGAATTTTGCTCTCATCACTTTTTTCTTAAAAAATGTTGCCTATTTTTTATCTAATTCACTGAAGAAATCAAATACACGATTTAAGGAGAGAAAAACGTATTTTGTTTAGAATTTGCACAAGATAATCTACCGGTCGCAAATTATCTGTGTTCTTCCATAAAATCTAGCAAACATACTAAATGTTCTTCCCTCATTTTAAAAACCATGGCGATTCCGAATATATTTAAAAAACATAAAACATAAAACCAACCTCCAAAAGTCCAAATTATATTTACAAACAAGGAAACAAGTTCGACTATGACTATAGATTAATAATTTATAATAATACATAACCCACAAAATGATATAACAGTTCGACAATCGACTCTTACGAACAAATGCTATCTCGATGCTACAATTAATCGATTTAGATTAGGAATTACTTTGTTCACGATATCGAATTTGGTCTCGATTGTTGAATAGTGGTCGACGTTGACACATATCGTATCGAGCATTGTGAATCCGGGGGCAGATGCTTTTAGGCAATCATGTCGTAGCATTCATCAGGTCTACTACTTATGGCACTCTGGTGAGCAAGACGAACGATGTGGCGACTTTAACACAGTAAGTTTATTTCACTGAAAATTTCACACCGCCATATTTTAACTAATCGGCGGCTTGTTTTTTGTTCAGTTACCATGCCAACCCAAAAAATTTCCGGAAACTTTTAACGTTGTGTCAAATTAATAAGTGGAAAATTTTCTGTCATTTAAAATGTCAAAATAAAGACGCGGGAGTTGAATCAATACATTTCCTATGCTCGAAATTAAGTAATATTCTCAAAATTAAATTATGTTCTACCAATATTAGTAGATCAAAGTTAATAAGAAACAAAAATATAATATGTTTTTAAGTTATTTGCAAAATATGTATGTAACTAAGAAAATGACATTTTATTTCACTAAGAAAACTCACATTTTATTAAGCATAATATTTGCAATGCTCGAAGTACTTCAGAATAATTATCAGAAATAAATGTTTTCTTTCCAAAGCGGAACATTTTCAAAAATACAATCCAATAAATCAGCAAATTGCACAAACACAATGACACGATGACAACTGGTAGAACTTGACCAAGGTACCGTACTTGACAGTCGTCAAAATTTTTGTTATTGCTCATGGCTCACTATGAAGAATGAATGTTTGTCATTCGTAATTAAAATGTTCAGTTTTGGCATAATATTTATAAAGTAATGGTGTGAAATTTTCTTACCGAATATCCCACGTGCTTAAATTAAAAACCGGAAATTTTTCCTCGTTCATGAATATTTTAAGAAAATTCATGACCTCGAAAAAATTTCTGGAAATAATTTAAGCACTAGGGATATTATAAGTGAAAATTCCACACCACCATATTTTAACCAATCAGAGGCTCGTTTTTTGTTCAGTTACCATGCCAACCCAAAAAATTTTCGAAAATTTTTAACGTTGTGTGAAATTAATAAGTGTAAATTTTTCTGTCATTTAAAGTGTCAAAATAAAGACGCGGGAGTTGAATGAATAAATACATTTCCTATGCTCGAATTTAAGTAATATTCTCAAAATTAAATTATGTTCCACCAATATTAATACATCAAAGAAAAATATAATATGTTTTTAAGTTACTTATAAAAAGTTCACGTAACTAAACTTGGAAAATGCTATGTTATTTCACAAAGAGATTTCGCATTTTATTAAACATATAAATTTTGAAGTAGTAGATACTTCAGAATAATTATCAAAAATAAATGATGTTCCACCAATATTAGCAGATCAAAGTTAATAAGAAACAAAAATATAATATGTTTTTAAGTTATTTGTAAAATATGTATGTAACTAATGCTAGAAAATGGCATTTTATTTCACTAAGAAAACTCACATTTTATTAAGCATAATATTTGCAATGCTCGAAGTACTTCAGAATAATTATCAGAAATAAATGATGTTTCCTTTCCAAAGCGGAACATTTTCAAAAACACAATCTAATAAATCAGCAAATTGCACAAACACAATGACACGATGACAAGTGGTGGAACTTGACCATAGATTAGGTTAGGGATAGATAGGAATCTGCAATGTTGATAAAAACTGACGCGGAAAACGACATCTGTAGAGATGTAGCGGAACTTTTTTTAAAATTTTGTACAGAATCGCCCTACCTTTGTAACATATTTAACTTTTTTAATGAACATAGAAACAAATAAAACTACAAGAAGTATATTTTTGCATATTTTGTATTGCAATATATACAATATATTCGCAAATTATCAAATCTATCAATTTGATAAAAATACCTATTATGATTGAAGACCATAAATATATTTGCCCAATTTTGTTGTTTCAATTAAACAACAATCGCTATACTACACTTGATATCTATTCGATTTTCTCTTCCTGTTTTATTCAGACATCTAGAAAAATTATTTGTTTTCACACAATACAGACTCCATACTTTTGAAAGTGTATATATTACCTACGAAATTCAAAATTAATAAAACACATCACATTAACTAATTTTTCTTTTACCTTCTTAAACCATGAGAACAACAATTATCTATCTTCTTCATACAATCTGCACACTTAACTGCATTTTACTGTTAATCTGTTTGCTTTGATTTCAGAAGAAATGTCACTAAATATACTGAAACACAATTTACTACCATTGAAGCTAATACGCATAATTCAGGATAAATAAAAAATAAAAATTGAGAAAACGCATCCACTTCATAATTTTAAAACATAAACTGACAGTTGTCTTTGACATTTAGGTATATGATTATTAGCATATTTTATTTTCTTATGATTGGCAGATGCTCAAATTTTTTGTGAAACGCTCTCTGGTGAGATGTAGTGAAACTAATCAATTTGTCTACAAAACTCCCATAAGAGTTCCCAGGCCCTGAACTTGACCAAGGTACCTACCGTACTTGACAGTCGTAAAAAATGTTTGTTATTGCTCATGGCTCACTATGAGGAATAAATGTTTGTCATTCGTAATTAAAATGTTTAATTTTGGCATAATATTTATAAAGTAATGGTGTAAAATTTTCTTACCGAATATCCCACGAGCTTAAATTAAAAACCAGAAATTTTTCCTCGTTCATGAATATTTTAAGAAAATTATAATTAATTTTCAAAATATTCATGACCTCAAAAAAATTTCCGGAAATAATTTAAGCACTATGGTAGCATAAGTGAAAATTTTACACTGACATGTGTCAGCCAATCAGAAGCTTTGTATTTGTTTGGTTACCATAGCAACAGAGACGATTTCCGGAAATTCATCCTCCACCTTCAGGCAGGAGGCGGTCATTACAGCGGAAATTTTTTGACAGACTAGAGACCATGTGTTATTTTGACATTTTATTTAATTATACATATATATTAAAACGCGTCGAGTCTGTCTCGCTTTAAATTCCGTCGTCAAATCGACAGTTTCTAAGCTATTTCCCAGTTTAAACGCCTTTTCAAAAAACCTCTGCAAAATTTTCGTCGATCGCCGTTCGGCGAGCGAGATGCGGCTAGCACCGGCGTTTGTTCTCGCGCCTAATGGCCCCGTCACGCTTGCCGAAATCCCGACTTTACACGGGACGACCTCGACCCTTTTTCTAATTTTTCCAAAGTTGCAATGTAAAGTTGCAATGCAAAGTTACCGGAAATTATACTGCAGATTTGGAAAAGAAAAAAATTCTCCTGTGTGTCAGCTTTTTTTATTTTTCCCGTACGATAAAAAATTAAAAATTTACGGGGGGGGGGTGTTGATTTATATGAAGTCACCCGGTACATGTTCTTATTTACGCTGATGATCTCAAACTATTCTGTGAGATTATCTATTTCTCAAACTATATTGAGTTGCAGAATAGTTTCAATTAAATCAAATTATGGTGTGATAAAAATAGGTTGCCATTAAACATCAGTAAGTGCAACACACGTAAATCTGATTCAATAATTTATAATTAGGTATATGCTAAACGGATGTAAGTATATGAAATCGACCGGATGTTGTAAGAAATTGTCCTTTGTACCACATATAGAAGTTACTGTCAGAGGTGCATATAAGAGTCTTGGTTTTGTCATAAGAAATATGAGAGTTTTCAAAAATATTGACACACTCAAGTCATTATTTTCTGCATTCGTCAGATCCAAACTTAGAATGCCTCTGTGGTTTGGAGTCCCATATTTGGAGACAGATATTATGGCCACTGAGAAAGTGCAAAGGCGTTACTTTAAGTCTGCAACTCTTGCATTGGATAATGTGTATCCACCTAGAGGGATACCTGAGGATTCTTTTTTCCAAAGATTTAATATGAGTAGCCACGTCGAGAGGAGAAATCTGCTATCTGTGAATTTTCTTCACAAAGTGCTCAACAGTACAGTCAACTGTGAATCTATATTAGCTCTACTTGACTTCAATGTAGGTACCGCGAACTAAACGCTAGAAAGGGTAGCTAGCTTTGCACTAAGAACCATAGAACTAACATATACAGGGTTTGTCATTAGTGGGTAATTGTTCGATTACTCACAAACGGTACATTATATCAAAAAACTTTTTATATGACAGTCGCTTCAAAAAAATATGGTCCAATCACCTTGTCGCCTAGAATCCCCCCCATACATTTAATCTCCACCTATGCTGCATGTCTACCGGACTAAATACTGTCAATGGAGAAATTTATTTGCATTTTTTGGAAAATCAACTTTTAAGTTATCTTGAAGATATTCCTCTGAACATTTTAGCAGAGATGCGGTTGCAGCATGACGGTTACCCTGCACATTACAGCGGTTCAGTAAGGAGATTTTTAAATAGGGAGTACCTACACTAATAGGTGGATAGGAAGGGTGGACCTATCTCATGGTCTCCTTCGTACCCGGACCTTACAAAATTAGATTTTTTATGGGGATACACAAAAGATGTAGTTTACCGCACACCATCAACCATACGAGAAAACATGATGAACAGAGAATTCGTAGTGCTTTTGAGAGCATTTTGGAATAGTGCATCTTGCATATAAAATGTACAGATTACACAAAATCGAATATTTATTTGACAAGTAAATAATTTCCACAACAAAATAAATTGTTGTCATAACTTACTTGACTATAATTTGTAATTATCAGCAGTGACTATACGCGATTCGTTTTAAGATCGAAGCGCCAAAATGGCAGTAACCTATACTAACCTATGTTCACTGACACTGACGTTTGAAATTTTATCCATCAAAGATTTGTTGTCGAGAACTTTAAACCAGGTAAAAAGCTTGTAAAACTATTTTGGAAGAGCCAAGTAGTGATATAAAATTAAAATAGATTTCAATATTTTTCGAGCGTTCAATCTGAAAATTAAACTTAACCTCAAAATATGTCAAATTCTTTATTGGGCATACGGCATACATATACCTTTATGGAAATAGTCATCCTTAGAAAAAGGTAAAGAGCACACTCTCTACTCTGCGTTCTTTAGCTTCTTTATCCATACTTGTCTCCTGTAACTCTGTAATGCTCAACTTATAGTTTCCGCGATAGCTCCAGATTTTCCCGCTTTTGGAAAAGTGTGAAACTGATCTCGGAGTTTTTCTCTGTACAAGAGGAACAATGACGCTCACAACAATAATGATTCATATCTAATCAAAGCAATTAACTAATATAACAACGGATATTTCAAAATTCACAATAGACATACATACGCAAAACTGAACCAATACCACATGCGTTAGTTGTGCGTGCCTCCAGTAGGTAGCGTATTGCTTAGCAAGAATCGCGTATAGAAGTCACTGTTATCAGTTATGTAAGCTAAATTTTCAAAATCGTGAATATCTCGAAACCGGTCAACTTTTCGTATAGGACATCCTAATACCATTTGAAAGGTAATTAAATTCTACATCTAATGTCATAAAAACATTCAGGGTGTTCCATTAAAAAAAAAATGAGATTTAGGAAATTTAACATTGTGAAATATAAATCACGACAAAGATCACCCTGTATAAAATAGCCGAATAATTTCAAGTGCATTATTTAAGGTATCCCATGTGCTAACTGATACTACATTTTTTCTTTTTCACATTGTGTCATAGAGGAAATTTTATTTATTTTCCAATGTAGTGTTACGAGGTTTTTTTCCATTAACTGTTAAATATCTCGAAAACGAAAAAAGATAGCTATAAGGAACCTTGATACAAATATGTTCTTAGTGATCCCTATATTTCAAAAATATAATAATATATAGGGTGTCGCGTTTGACATAACCAACTTGCACCTTGTCGCGACTTTTTGAAACACGCTGTGTAATTGAACATATTTTTACAATATGCACTTTTAGTGCCAAAAAATTTTCATATAAAAAGTTTTTTGATATAATGTACCGTTTGTGAGTAATCGAACAATTACCCACTAATGACACACCCTGTACATATAAGGGTTCATCTATGTATCAAATGATTCATAATTATTTTAAAGTATGAGCTTGAATCAGAGCTTGATATCCCGATTTGTAATATTTATGATATAAAAAAATCATGTTTGTAATTCTTAGATTCCAATAGTTTTGTTATTTTTAATATAACTTTGTATTTTTAATGTAACTTTATGCTTAAATTGGTTCTGTTTTTCTGTATTATGTGATTTATTTAATGTAATTAAAAGTATTGTAGCCATTACAACGGAAACTTTTCTTGTAATTGGGTTCTTGCTCGTTGGATATTTTAATGAAATGAATAAATAAATAAATAAATAAATTATAGTTTATATGAAATATGAAATTTAATTTTAATACAGATAACAATATCTATACCTGATTGTACATCAGAATATTTTGCTAAAAAAAAAATAATTGCTATCAAACGAAACGATTACATGTATCCTCATCAAAACAATTCAATGCAAAAGGAACTTTTGTGCAAGTATTAAATACTTACAATAATTTACTTCTGTCAGTAAGATCTTGTATTAATATAAAAAGTTTTTAAACAGTCATAGATCAAAGAAAACATAAAGTCGTATATTTCATAAAATATGTAATATAGTGTAGTAGCTATTTAGCTCGCTGCTACTTAAATAAATAAATAAATAACAAAAAAATAAATATCAATAGGCAACTATTATTATTATTATTATCACTGAACCCGACATGTTTTTTTTAAATCATTTCTTAATTTCGATTTACATCCATTGAGAGCATCGAGAACATCCATGTTATTGTGTTTTTTTTATCTCTACATAGGTATTTTAAATTTTATGATTTTACGGATCATTCATTCTATCATAGGATTGATCATAAATATTCAGAACTTTCGTGAACGGAAACAATAATTATTTCTGTATGCTGCGAGTTGTTTAAAAGCTATGATTCATAAAACTTTTACCGCATGAGAAATTTTACATTTATAACTTTTCGAAGCAGAAGCCAACTATTTTAAACTGCCACTGCCTTTTCGAACTCTTGAAAGCATGTAATGTGAAATATCCTCGCAGGGAATTATAACATGAAGTCGAGACAATTACTTGGTGTGCAACTTTGTAAATATGAAGAATTCAAAGTGGAGAAGAATTTCATCCCATTCCACTCAGAAGCTACATATCTCTCGAGTTTAGTATTTCCTGATACCAAGAGCTCGAACAGAGACTTTGGCCCAGGTCCAACACCCACCTTAGTTAAAATATTTAGGTTGTGACTCAAATGTTTCCTCGGGTGAATAATACGTTTCGTTAAATTTTACTTGGATATATAATTTCAAGAAATGTACGTGTTGATATATGGCATACAATCTAGCAATATATTACTTACTTATAATCAAGTGGAAACATTAAAATATAGCTACAGATATGATTCTTAAATAAAATAGTACTCAGACAATTACAGAGTTATCAAAAACTTGTACATACAGTTGATATGTACCAGTGTGCTCAAATGAGAATTAGCCTGCCAAGATTCGTAATTGATTTCATTCTTGACATTGTGACAGACTGTAACTAGGTGCCATCACAAAGTGTCCAGGATATACTAGGTAGATGGTAGTAGATCTTATAAACATTTAATTTTGAAAATTACTAGTACTTTGGCTTCCCCATCTGCAAACCTCTTATAAAGAGTGTCTGTCTTATACTTTTATAAAGACTAAAATTAATTACATACATATATCAAAAGCTATATTCTGCTGAGTATATGCCTCAACGAATGCTGAATTAAGTATAAGGGAAAATAGGCATTCTTATTTTTTTCTAATAAAGCTAGCATCAAAATTTAGGGATTCAGATTGTACAAAAACTACAAAGAAGTTTTAGGAACTAGCACGCAGTAAGTATTGCAGAAAAACCAGCAGATGTTTTATACATAGGGACTTAAAACCATCAGATGTTTCATACATAGGGAGTTAGAGGCTTAAATTTGCAGTGGTGCGACACAGTAACAGTAAATATACAGTAACGAAATATAACTCTCATCTGAGCTGCTATGGTATTGACGTCGAACGTATTTTAAACAAACAGTAACTTGTTATTTGTCAGATTATACAACATTCTTGGCGAACATTCTTGCTTACAACTGAAGAAATTTCACATTTTTGTATGTGAAGCATACTTGACATTAAGTGGGTTGGATATCAATTTGAGCAGAAGTTTCAAAAGCTTAAACCATCAGTGTAATTTTGTACGTTGTTAAATATTTTGAGACTACTGGCAATGTTAACATACAACGAAACGGCAAGTCAGGAAGAAAAAGACGTGTTCGAATAAATGTTCGAAGTAATGCTGCAAGTCATACAGTCACCTTAAAGAAGCATGCGACCATAAAGCTGGATTTAAAGCAAGAATCTGTTCGTTTAATGGTCAAAGATCTTGGAGGTCTCCCTTACAAAATTCAAATATGCCATAAACTGAACCAAAACGATAAAATACAACGTTTAGTTTACTGTACTCGGATGCTGGCTAACATTTATGAAGATGATGAGTTCTTGAATAATGTCTAGTTTTCAGATGATCTCACGTGTCACTTTCTGGCCACATTAATAGGCAGTCTTTTAAATTCATAGCATATGCTCTTTCTGATGAATTGATTGAAACACCTCTTTATAAAGTAAGAGTGACTGTAGCGTGTGCAGTTACTGCCACCGTCAACAGTGAAAGATATCAGCAGCAAGTTCTAATAATTTTTGTACATGACCTGGGATGCTTCCGTAGAGCAAAAAAATATGTTGCTGCGTAGACAGTGGTTTCAGCAAGGCAATACAGTAAATCACATCGCTGATCAATCGTTAAAAATGATTATGGATAATTTTGGTGACAATCATTTCCTGAAATACAGAATTTAATTATTTCACCCTGATGCATATATTACTTGCATAATGAAAACATCAGTTTTTCAAAACGATCCATCATCCACCCACTTCAATTCCGGAATTAATAATGCGAATTATTCGCTTCTTCCGAAATTTACAGCAACCTACATTTCAAAACCTGGTACAAAACCTCCAAGACCGTCTTAAGTTATGCGTCCAACAGAATGCTATGCGAGCATATTCGCTTTTATAATAGACCTTAACTTTGTCGTTCGTGAGACCTTAGCAATTGCCCTAAGGCAATTGATCTAATCCTCGTAACTTAAGTTATTTTTTGCGTAAACCTTAGGGTTTGGTAATGAGTTTATAATAACACTTTATTATTATAAGCTCCACCTTATGTGACAAAAGTTTACTTTTAAGTTTATTTTTAAAAATTCTTAACTAATCACTAATCAGAATCTGTAATCAGGAAGCCTGACATCATGAAGAGCGAATCATTTAATAACTATATTTTTAGTGTTACTCCATATTATATCTATAAGGTTGATTTATTTTTTAGTTCTTCAGCGCGTCTATATATGATAATAGAATCTGTTATACGGTATAAACAAAAACGATATAAACAGTTAAATAAGCCAATAAATAATATTAAAAATATACTGTTAAAAGCAGTTATTCAACCTTGAAGGTTAAATATAAAATTTGTTATTATAATAAAAATAAGGATCTACGATTGAAAGTTTTGGTTTTTGTATTTTTCTCTCTTGATTCCATATTGTTTCACCTGACATTGAATATTAAAATATATGCTTGATGCGAGTATTTGTACTTTGAATATTACTTGCATACATATTTCATACATGCATAACTTATGTATGTGTGTATGAGTTTTTAAGTTAGTAAATAAAAAGCATGTAAACATTGCAAATTTCCGGAATGGGACAGCAGGGATAACTAAATTAGTTTTTAAACTACTCAATAAACTACATAAACGCTAAAGTAGAAATCGAAACGAGTTAGAGAAAGACTTAGTTCTCCTGTTCATTCAGGAAATTTGAAAATAAAGATTATCATCACAAAACCCTTAAAAGGTGTTATGAAGTTTTCATCTTTTTTCCCTTTCTCTTAAAAAAATATTTGAAATTGAAATCTGAAAATAATCGAAATCAAATATTCGCAGATATAAATAACAGCAAAACAAAGATATTGCAAATTAAAACCATTATTTATTACTATAATTATATGTAAATTTGTTTACTACAATGTTTTCTTTATATTCGATTGTATTCCAATGTTTCCTACATATCTGATTAGACCAAAAACAACATGTTTGTTTAATGTATATAACAGACAATGGTAATAATGAAAAATCTTTTTTTTCAGACAAATATTGATTTTCACTCTGTGACGGTGCTCTTTTTCATTTTAAATGGTTTAACACCCTTCATTCACGATATCCTTAATGATGTGGAGTTTTTAATTTTTCACATCCGATGAATTTCAGTGAATGTGTCTGCATCTCACCGTTGGCCAGTTTGAATGTTAGAAATGAAATAAGTCCTCTATTATTAACCGAACTATTGAATACCATTCTAGATTAGTTCTAGATTAAATCTTTGAAACACGCCATACTCCATATTCCTGAAATCGCTGAACTATACCATATTGTTACCCATTTATAAAATTGATAAACACATGTTTTCATTGAATTAGAATATTTATTTTCCAATATCTGAGCTCCATGACGATTTCTTAGACAAAGTGTACCTTACTGTATACTGTATGGAATGCCTTTGCAGAGACAATAATAATTATTGTCTATGGCATGTAATAGGTCTAGAACACCATCATGTACGTACAACATGTTTAGAATTTTATCTACAGCAGAATACTTACATATTTGATGTCAAACATATCCTAGGTAGACAGTACTTTTTAAATACTATATCGCCCGCGAGAGGAAACAGATACAATAGAATTTCATAAAGTTAAAGTAGGTACTTAATTATAAAACATTGAGTTGCAAAAGTTAATTTTTATTAAAATGGAATGTAAATAAATTCGTGGCAATTAATTTGTGTTAATAAAACGTTTTAGGGACTTGTAACTTGAGGTTTAAGTCATACCGGTTAAAAATTACTTTGTATATAATAATTATTAATTAAATTAAATTTGTGTGTTTTGATTAGGCAACTTACTTCACACAATACATGATTGTTTCTAAATATCTTGGAGTTTATAAAGTAGTTTGGATACCACCAATAAGACCGAGTAGTTTACTTTGGCCCATTAGCTCAGTTGGTTAGAGCGTCGTGCTAATAACGCGAAGGTCGTGGGTTCGATCCCCCCATGGGCCATAGCTTTTTTTTTTAAATATTCTTTTCATTCTTGTAAGCATAAATTCTTTCTGTATACATTTATCTATAGTTTTCCGCATACAGGAAAGGGTGACCCATTTGAAAGCAGCGAACCTCTCTAAAAGTTTTATTTGTTGGCCGATTGAAACGGTTTTTTTTAATGAGAGCTTCAATACGTCTTCTGTGGTACCAAATTTCAGAATGATATTTAAAATTTCAAGACCTACTTCCAATTTTTTTCAAGGCCAAAAAGCAAAAAAAAAATAAATGTTAGCACTTTTTATTTCTAATCTGACTGAGCCACTGGATTTAGGATACTCTCAAATTGGTGTCACCCAAATCGGCCAACAAATAAAAATTTTAGACAGGTGCCCCTTCAAATGGGACACTCTGTATGTACGTCGACAACAAATCTCCCCCAAAAACAACGTTGTCATATTTCAGCTAAAAGATTCTGAACCACATTTTCACACATAGAGATGAAAACAAAGTAGGAAATTAGTTTTAGGTGGTCTGTAAGTTATTTCTATACACAAACTCTTACCTCCGATTTTTGTATTAATCCATAACTAGTATCCAAAACGCTAGTACCAATTTGACATTCTATTTTATATCTCTGATTTTATATCTAAAATTGCAATTTGACGATCGCTTTTAACTAAATTATATCCACCAAAATCCAAACCAACAATCTCATCTTTTAATCAAATTCAGTTAAACCAATCATAGTAGATATAGCAAATCTGTAAACAAATCAAAACTACTAGAAACAGATTGTATGTTAAGATCAAGGATTTTACACTAAGGATCCAAAGATTTTTAAAATACTTGCGTTAAGATGACAAAAACTTAATGATGCATTTTCTGTAGACATCGTACAAAGATTTTGAAAATTATCAGTTGTTCTGCACACGTTCTGAATATTTTTCAATGCATTAAACCCTCCATGGATTTTTATAAAAACCCGTTATTTTAAACATATTCAAAATATCAAGAACATGTTTTGACCACTATATAGAAGTGTCAACCAAGTGGAAACTTATCAATTTAACACAACCATAATGAACCCTGGTCGGTGTTTCGTTTTCTTCTGTAAGCGACCAAATTTCTGTATTTGTTTCTAATTTACAATAAATCATAGATACAATTTAGAATATATATGCACTAACAATTCAGTATATCAGCACCATACTCTGAAAAATGTAATATAAAATATATAAAACACTGATAAATTATTAATTAATGTATAAATATTTAATGAATATCTAGTTGAAGCAGGTTTGTTATTACCTATAGCCTAGGTCTGCAAAGGAAATAACTTCTTGCATTAATTTTCAATTAATGCAAGAGGTTATTTCCTTTACAGACCTGGGGGAATGTCGGAAATAGCATAATAAAAAGGAATTCTGAAAAGAAATGACTCGATGGTGATTAGGTCTGGATATGCTGTTATCATTCAATTCTGTAGGGGATAGGAGATTTTAATCTGCAGAATACAGAATACATATAAGTTATTTCTTTGCTTACCTAGGCTATATGTAGGTGAGAAATATTTTACTTGAATAAATTCATATATTTAGTTAGTCATATAACTAAATTCCTAAATCATATTTGCAAATACCTATTTCTACTTCTTTCTTAATTGGCTTTAAATATCTGAATTTCGTATCTACCTAGAACAGTAAGTATTTCAATAAAATCAATTACCAAGGACGATACGCATAGGAAATATATAAGAGCATCTTAATCGTTTTAGATCGAATTATTTACCCAAGGAGTTTGGTTCAATGCAAATTTTTTTGGGAACAATGGAATTACCGTTGTTAAATTGTAGTGGACATGGGAATTCCTATAGATACCAAACAATACGAAGACAATAATTTAGAGTTGGCTTTATGACCCTAAAGCCAAATCGAAAAACTACAATCTCTAACAAGATAACTAAAACATCTACATTAATATAGGTATTATTAAATAGATATGAATATGGTGGATGAATATTGGTGGGTATACAAGATCGTTCGATTGCGTGTGCCTGAGTAGAAAACCCGCAATACAATGTTGTATTGTGGGTTTTACTAACATAATAGTCCAGTATTTAAATTTACAAAATAACGCTACACTAGTTTTCTTTAATAAGTAATACAGTAATTTATATATAATATATAATTTGAACATTACTTTGTTATTTTAACTTTTAATGGTAAATATATTAGGCGATCATTTTCAAAAATAAATAATATATTTTTTAATGACTCGTGCACAATACGATTTCATTATCCCAGCAAACACGAAAACATCAAGTTGTTAAGAGTTCACTTCTGGAAATCAATGTCCCGTGTGATATGTTATGGGAGTTACATACCCTATAAACAGCGAAATGTCCACCCCGTTTACAAACCCAGGGATAACTTTAAGACATCGAATTTTGAACATCACTAAAGTCATTGTTTAGCTCTTGTAAAGGTGAATGCAGGAATTCTTCTTTATATCGCCATTTTATCTTTATAAAAAATTACTACGCAACTTTGCAGCATTATCTATAGTGGTGTTATATGAGACGTTAATATATGAGTGCCCTATATAAGTTCTTATGAATTTACATAATACTTACATCGTATATTAAGACATTGGTAACCTGGACCAACCCCCTCGCATTTTCAGTCAAAATTATGTTTCTCATTTCTCAAGTGGTAGGTACTTATCTGTTCGGGTCTGTTAAACGTTTTTACAACTCGTTGAACATAGTTTTATACCAATTAAAAAACCTGGTCCTTAGATTGGTTTCCGGCTTATCAGAAATTTTCGACCAGCTTTGTTGCTAATAATGTAACATTTCTGCCGATTTTAAGTCTTTTAAAAAACACTATCATTCACGTAGCAAGAACCAAATCTAAAGATCAATAATTAATCTTTAGATTTGGTTCTTTATATATTTTACAATTTATAACATTGTAGAGAGAGTATCTTACAATAAATGGAATGTGAAATACTGTATCGGTTTATATTTTTGTTAAAATTTCATATTTTGTGATAATTATCCCTTTGCTATGATACATTTATTATTTATGTAGAACACAAATATTTGGGCTTCATCGGTAATTTTATTTTAAAGAGTGGTAAAACAAAATAACAAAACAATAATTTAGTAATAATATTTATTTATTATCTCATCTTCCTCTTACAATAATAAAATAAGCATTAGAAATAATATTAAAGAAAGTTTTACACAAAAATGTGACTACATTAAAACTATTTGATTAGAATACATTTGTAGCACTTGTGTTCATCATACAACTTTTACCATGCAACTATGTAGTTGTGAAAATCTGAGCTGGGTCTCTACTACCATTTATTCACAATTAAATAATATATTCTTTACATAAATATATTTTAATTTTACATATTCCACAAACCAATAATAAATATATCTTTTCAAATTTTACAAGAGCTGCACTATAAAATTTATATCAAGAAAATGTTATGAACGGGACACTATTTCAAGAAAAGTTAAATTACTTTTAGTAAATAAAGTTTTACTGTTTAGATAAACTAATATTTAATTGCGTGCAAGATTTTCCCCTCAACGATTTTCAACGATCAACCTCTAATCTTGAAGAGAGTTAGAACCTTTGGTGTGAAGCTAACACTGACGTAGTTTTCCACATAACACCAAAACACTATACTGCACTCGACTCTTGAATTTTACGTTAGCATGTCTATCATGTGAAGCATTAGGGGTTGTTTCGTTATAGTTTTAGTTGCATGAATGTAGAAGAATAGATATTCAAAAAACTCGAATATCAGTTTATTAAACCTACAAAAGATGCAACTTTATGGCGTTTTTCATGTATGTATAAGTTAGGACATTAGGACATTGTAGAGGATAGTTTCCACATGGATTTGTATCCAATTATCATAATATGTTTGAAAAAATGATTACCTATATGTTAGAAAAAATTTGTGGCGCGTAATGGATCAATTCTGAGGTCAGATTCGTATTTAGAGATTCTAAATACAAAGAGCTATATATGAAAAGCTGTACTGTTGTACAAATATAGAGTTACCATTCCTTATTGTAATCAGTACTTTATTCTTAATCATCTAATGCAATAAAAACTGGAAAGTCTATTTCAAACAAATTGCATTGTGATCCGAATAGAGGCGATCTGAACTTGCAATGTTATGTGTGTCCTCTTACCAGCGCGAAAAAGTAATACTGTGCTGAATGTTTTCAGATATTTTCAAAATATACTGTACATCCAGAACACTTTCACGCTAACTTTTTGAATAATGTAATATACCTACTTTTTAACTATAACCTGCTTTTCGAAAGATTTCAAAAATTTCTAAGATACTTAAGGTTGTTTTTAATTTGCAAGAGCGGGCCTTGTTGCATATCATTAGAAAGACAATTTGAATTCTACGCACTTGCTTTTTACACTTGCTGGTTATACGTATTTGTATAAATAAACTCAAAATTAATAAAAAACAGTCAAGTGTACTTTTGGGAGTAGGATAATTAATTGAAAACCTCAAGGCGCGTAATATAATATACAATGTTTCGCAGCTGGTACATTCGCTACCTTCGCTGATTACTTCACAACACTCTCTTATTGAGTATCGAACAGATTTGGTGTAACTCCACAAAGAATCCAAACCATTTAAATCCGAAAAGCAGACAGGCTATTCCAATGGCGCAGGATGATCTAGAGGTTTATCTATTAATGTTCATCCCGTGATTTATACTTACCCTGTGGGTTAGGTATCTAGTTAATTAAAAATGTTTTTCAAATAATGTGTAAGCGACCCGGAAATTTTTAGGTGAAAGTCCCTTTGTCATCTATATCATCATTCCGTCACCTATATTACAGATAGTATAAACTTTTGTAACGTGTATAAGGTCTACAAAATCTGTGATGTATTGAATGGTCCTAATGAGTCCTTGAATAGATTGCAACTCGGTTAAAGTCCTATATGCATAATATTAAATTAAATATTTAGTATTTTATTAGTTGATTATGTATCTATCGCTAATAAATGACGATAGACTCATCTCGTTTGCAAATGATTTCATCATATGAAACATTTGAAGAGACATATTACACAAACGGAAGGTAGATGACATGAATGTTAATAGTTATTGCTCAATATGGCTTTAGTTGTTGTGTGAGGTACGTTGATTATAAAGTGCGAGTGAATATTTGTTACTTTCAGATAAAAATGTATAAAAAGAAGATTGTACAGGTAAGTTATTGGTTACTACTCCAAAGTTATGTTTTATTCCCAAAGACTCCGATAAGGTACAACAATACATTGATTCTAAACAAGTAATACTAAAACATTCAGCTGACGTTCCTCTTTGACTTGTCTTCTTGTTGGAAAATAGACTGTAAATTAGTATTTTTTTAATGAACGTTAGAAACTTATTTTCAAAGATTTACACACCTGTTTATTTTGCCAATTTCTACTATAGAAACTACCCATACATTTATACGAAACTAATGGATAGTTTATCTTCTGCATTAATATTGGAAAAAAAAAATGGAAAGGAATTAGCTAATTCATCTGAGTACCTACGTACCTACGTCGAAAAATACTTAGGATAAACAATTTTAAAAATAAAAACCTATTATTTTGTTAGTGATGAGAATTTTGTTAGTGAGAAGAGAGGCGAATTTAATACTGCTGTAAATATGAATGTTCCATAAAAAACTGGTGTTTTGGACTGACTACATTTTATATTAAACGAAAATTATTTTAAATAATGAATATCAGTCTTATAATAAATGGAACATTCAGTATATTTTTGTCTATTTAGATACAGTGTTCTTTTCAAAATTCAGTAATATAGCATTGATGGGTAGATCTATAAGAATAATAGAAGTTATATCATCAATATCTTGTGCAAACAGCTCGTGACAGATGTGGTGTAGCAACAAACAGATGTTCTCTTTCTAGTGCACTATGCTTATGGGACATTCTTTTCGTTATATCTGTCATAATTTTGCGGATTGGCATAGAAACCCTATGTTAAAAATATACAGGGTTATTGCTAACGCTAAAATTTTAGCGTTATTATCTATAGTACGTTACGTCATATGGCCGTAATTTCTATTACGTGTCTAAATTAGTTTTATAGTTATGTCTACTACCATCTAGTCGTTATATAATATATATCCTGTATAATAATATATTGTGATCACATCTGGTATCGGTTTTTTGCTTGAGTGAGCTTTCGCTATATGCCGATAATTTAAAATATTACAGTTGAGGAATGAATTTGGAAACTCAAGACTCTAGATCGTTGGTGCGCAAACTATTTTCATTTCCGACCTCTCGTTTTGTGTAAAATTTTGTCGCATCCCCTGAATAGAGTACCTACCTACACTTTTTTTAATCAACAACGTAGTTAAATTTATTTCTTCAATAAGAAAAAACAAAATAAAATCTTTTTATTTTTTTTATTTTTGGAGGACTTTCAGCTCATTTTTTTTACATTGATACCTTCTCCGACGTTTCGTCCGAGTTTTCGGACTTCTTCATAGGTTACTTAAATACTGAAAATAATGTTTTTACAGATGCATTTTACAGATGCATAAAAACATTATTTTCAGTATTTAAGTAACCTATGAAGAAGTCCGAAAACTCGAACGAAACGTCGGAGAAGGTATCAATGTAAAAAAAATGAGCTGAAAGTCCTCCAAAAATAAAAAAAATAAAAGGATTTTCTTTTGTTTTTTTTTTATTGAAGAAATAAATTCAACTATAACAGCCAACAACTTGTCTAGTATCAAATGTAGTTAAAGTAAACTTTTTTCTGGGATCTGCGCTTATGTTTTTGCCTTATTAGAAGTCTGAATATACCATATAATTTTATGAATCAATGGTCTTATTTATGTATATGGCTATAAATATTTTTTTAATGAAAAAATACTTGTTAAAGTCTGCTTCTCTAAACTAAGGATTTAATATGAGGTATGCGCTTGCAAAGAGCTTGGAAATTGCAAGCCGCAAGTCATCCTCTGGATGCAATCTAGATCAAATTTTGTCGATGCAAATTGAATCAAAATATTGGTTGCTTTTTCTTCGAATCGGTAATTTGCAAATTCTTTATATTTAGTTTCCAAATGTCCTTAATTGAGCTAGAACGGATATTCTTCCCCAATAACAACCCAAATGTAAATCCGTATTTAATAAACTCCTCTTGATATTTATTTGAAGGAGATGCCTAAAACAACTACTCCACGGAGAATGTGCCCCGAGTGGCAGTGCATTACTCCGGCATCTCTATAGGAGTCGTGACATCTTTCATCGAGACCAACCACCAAGACACTGACTGGTTTCGCGCTTATTATGCGCTAGTCAAGTGCCATAGGTAGTAAAATCGATGAACGTTGTTGCGACATGATTGCCTATTGGGCATCGTGAATGTTAGTAGTGGTGAGAAACACACCGTAGTTCAATTATTCACCACTACTAACATTGCTATGGCCTATTCCGAGGGGTTTTAGAAAATGGTTATATGGTCAGATTGTAGACTCATTTGCTTTGACTAATAATTTTTTTGAACCTTTCCGCTAAACAACTGGTTTTGAAGTTATAGATTTTTAAGTGACTACCTACCTATGATTCAACAAGAAGTTAATATTAATATTTACAGTTTTGATATTTTTAATATTTGCAAAGTAGGCTTTGCAGTTTTGACAGTACAACAATGGAAGCGTCTTTTCTGTTCATAATTAGTGCAATATTATTCAAGACACGGCATTTTTTAGTATTTGAAATAAAGTAGGTACTCATTAAATGCACTAACGCAATAACTTCAAAATAAAACAGATTATTAAAAGTAACAAATGAGTCCAGAAACTGAGCATATAATCATATTTCATAACTCCTTTAACTTTTTGCAAAAAAATAATAAGGTTTTTCGGTTTGTAACTCTAAAAATAAGTGAGCTGCAATACTTTTAACACTAGTTTCAAATTGTTGAAGCATGCACCTAAATATCTAAGGAAAAATCATGTATTTGCGACTTATACGTCATAAGATGTGCGACATTAAATTTGACACAAATTTTCCTTGGACCAATTGATATGTCCATCAGTTTATTTAAGTTTTTACAGGGTACTTTAATAAAACTACACGAATGTAAGTTTTAATTTTTTAAATAGCACACCCTACATATTTTGACATACCTATTTAGGAATGTCTTTTTACGAACGTGGTAATTACTTGACGGGTCTATTTTTAATAATAAGAGATATTTCTTTGTGTTTTATGTTGATGTTAATTATGTTCATTGTTTTGTTATATTATTGTAAATTTATTTTCCCATTCTAGTACTGGGCCGTTAGGCCTGTTGAATGGTGTACTACAATAAATAAATAAATAAATTAATTAATAAATCTTGAAAGAGGTTGGAACCTTTGCTGTGAAGATAACACTGATGTAGGTTTCCACATAACACCAAAACACTATACTGCACTCACAGTATATATTATATTATGCAGTATGTATAGAGTATATACAGTGAGTCCATAAAGTCCCGCATAAATTCATTATTTTGAGAAAAAGTTTTTGTAAAATCGCTCGGACCTATCGATTTTCTTTCCTTTTTATACTGGTTTTACATATATTAATTTTTTTACATGGCGACTCAATGAAGCTACGCCGATATAAACTTTAATATTTTAAATGGAATACCCAGTACCTACTGTTTTATATATTTGGAAATAACTCATTTTTACGAATACGGTCATATTCGGATTGATTCGGATTGACGGTTTTATGGGTCTATCTCTAATAATATGGAGATATGCCCAAAAAAGTGTGACATAAGAGCAATATGTTAGAAAGAGAATATTGATTTGTTGCTGGGCTACAGAAGCAACCCTTTTGGGTATATATCCATTATTATTAGAGAGAGATACCTATCAAATAATATATCACTGGGTTCGTAAAAAAAACGTTCCATATAAATATATCAAAATATATAGGGTGTGCTATTTAAAAAAAGTAAGTTTACATTCGGCAGCTTTATTAACCTACGCTGTAAAAATTTTAATATATGTAAAATAAAAACAGAAATAAAAGAAAATCGACGGGTTTGGGCGATTTTTTAAGAAATTGGGTATTGTGAATTAATTAATTTATGATTTACTTTTGCGAGTCACTGTCTACTTCACTGTGAGTTTATTGCACATATATTTATTTTTACAATTGCATATTATTGCACTGTACTTCATACCCTAGAAATTATTTTTTATATATATTGGATAGTGCTTAATGATAAGAAAAAATAATTGAGGCATTAGAAGAACAAGAAAGTTATCAACTATTAAACTAAAACTAAAATCGCTCCAGTAATATTTGTTTAACGCAAAGCAATTAAATTTATCCACCTGATTTATAATTTATAACTGATTAAATTTATAATTTAAGAAATAAATTTATTATAAAATGCATTTTCTAGGTGTCTAAGCTTTCCAATGTTTTATGTGATAATATACAACCACTGATTGCTTGGTAAACTTAGCCACATGTATATTAAATACGCTATATCACTCAATTTTTATTGGTATTTTTAACCTAGTTGTATTTAATATTATTATATTAGTACAGTTAACTGACTTCGACATTGATTTAATGTGAACACAAATTTAAATCAATTTAATTAATTCAGCATTATTGAATGTATTTTCCAAATCCAACTCCATTCTTTAAATAGTGCTATCGGCTACTGGCGTATTTTTTCGACAGTGCTCGACTCGACGCTGCAGACGCTCAGCGCCGGTATCTTAAATCATTTAAACACGTTGTTAGTAGTTAGAATAACATAGTGAGTTTTTGTAGCTAACATTAGTGGGAAAATGTGAGAAAATATTATATACAATATTTGAAATATTGCATTAAAGGTTTTATTTATGGTAACACAAAATGTTCCTTGCATTTTATGACAAAATATGCATTTCTAGACCTTTGTACACAAAACAATCAAAACATGGTAACATTTTCCTTAGAATTACCCACCACTGTATGATTAACATATGAAAAACGATTTATTTGTTTAATACAGACACCACATCACAGTCCTCACTTAGGGTCATTGCTTAAATTAAATTGTAAGCCATTCAGTTGGAGTTCATTCAGTTAATAGGTGGTAAAATGGTAAATATTTTGTGTTATATTAACGATCAGAGATGTTTGTAGGTGAATTAGTGATACCCTGTGTATGTTTAACTTAAAGTTTAAGGGCTTAGTGAATAAGTGTTGAATAATTCACATTATAGAAGATCTCGCAGGACACAGAACTAGTTGTGAATTATGAGTAACTACCGAAACTACGTAAGTATAATTTAGTGTGCTAATTAATACAATACTCTAGATATAGATGCTTTCTTCTTGAAATAACTTTATTGTTTATCATCAAATTTAAATTTTGCAACAGTATTCGAAATTTATGAGCATTTAGGTTTTTACGCTCTCGGTTTTGTCATAAAGTCAAAACAAAAGTAACATTTAAACACAGTCTGGTTCTGTTTATTCCTGTAATTTGAGCTGCATATAAATAAAATTTTCTATTCTAAAGTGGAAATGTAAAATTTTTTGTATCGTATTACTTCTATGTTAGGTGAAATTAGCCTAAAGAAAATAAAAATAAATTTGAATTAACAATGTTATATTTGAATATTACATATATAATTCTTTAATTATATATAATTTAACTTTTCTTTTCTTGACCGTTAGAGATTTAACACAGATTGTTTTTCTTGGGTATATCGGTCACTTAATTACATATAAAAAAGGTTACATTTTTTTATACATGTATATATTTCTGACGTTTCGGCTTTATTAGGCCATCTTCAGAGATTCTGCAAAAGATTACATTTTACATTATTTGTTTAATATTTTTTTGATATATTATACTTACATTTATAGGATGTTTCATGTATTGTAACTAACTAAATTATAATAATTTTAAATTGTTTGAAACGATTATTGCGTTATTTTGCTGCATACATGTTGTTTGAGGGCTTTGACGGGACTGAGTTTTAAAGTGGTTTGGGTTCAGTTTTGTTTCCAAGCTGACAGATTTGCTGATAATATTCATATACATGCATTAGGTAGAGGTATAATTGAAACTTAAAAATAATATTTGTTCCGACATGTTTAAATTACAAACTAAATTTACTTAAAAAAAAAAAAATCTACTTAAAAATTTACTTAAAAAATTTACATCTCACACAAAAAATACTAAATTAAGTAAATTTAGTTTGTAATTTAAATATGTCAGAACAAATATTATTTTTAAGTTTCAATTATACCTCTACCTAATGCATGTATATGAATATTATCAGCAAATCTGTCAGCTTGGAAACAAAACTGAACCCAAACCACTTTAAAACTCAGTCGCGTCAAAGCCCTCAAACAACATGTATGCAGCAAAATAACGCAATAATCGTTTCAAACAATTTAAAATTATTATAATTTAGTTAGTTACAATACATGAAACATCCTATAAATGTAAGTATAATATATCAAAAAAATATTAAACAAATAATGTAAAATGTAATCTTCTGCAGAATCTCTGAAGGTGGCCTAATAAAGCCGAAACGTCAGAAATATATACATGTATAAAAAAATGTAACCTTTTTTTATATGTAATTAAGTGACCGATATACCCAAGAAAAACAATCTGTATTATATATAATATTGGATGCAGTAGGAAAATATCAATAGGCATATAAAATAAGTTATTTATTATATACATACATTTTCAGCATCAATTTTCTTTATAAAATAATTAAAATGCAGATATTTAAAAATAACGAAATATTTATTATCTATGACTTCACTTAACTTTGCAAACACCATTGTGTATAACAAATTCTCACGATTTAGTTGTAGGTTCGATTATTCTATCTCTAATAGTAAGAGTAAGAGATATACCACCCTCCCCCTGCTAACTTTTGAACTAATCGGTGTATGGACTAAGGACAAAATACAGGGTGAATCACGTAAAATGTATTATTTTTTATGATAAATTCATATTCCTAAAATGAAAGATGGCGTCACAAACGCTGGCAAATATTTTTTTTGAAAGATAAGGTGTGACGGAATGCATATCATTTAAAAGCTCTGTTAATTCTCTGCATACTAGTCTTTGAAACATTTAAATCGGTCTATTCGTTCTCAAGTTATAAGGGTTTCCGAGAGTAAGGACACAAATGAATAAAAAGCAGTCAAATTCAACGGTTTAATAAAGAAAAAATATTTTGATAGGTATAACTAAATATTTTATGCAAAATGAGGGCCTTCTGACAATAGAAGAACCTATCAAACACTTCCTGGCGCACGTTGCAAAATGTTTGTGTGGTGATAGATGCACACACGTTGTTGATTCTCTACCGCAAATCCAAAAGATTGTCTGGTTGGATAATGAACACTTTAGATTTAAGATATTTCCATAGAAAGAATCAAATGGGCTCAAATCCGGTGAATAAGCAGGCAACTCAATATTGAAGAATATTCCTGACATCCCTAAAATAATGTGGTTGGCGCACCTTCTTGTTGATACATTATTTTAAGCGCCCTTGAAACTCACTGATATTATTTTAGGAGATCATATCATAGAACTCTTTTTCATTGGAGATAATTTTAAAGCACATGTATATCTTGACTTTTAGAAAATAATATTCAGCCTGCGATAGCCGAAATAGAAGAATGTTCATGAGTTTCAAGTGAAGTGTTTAACATAACGTATCGACAGGTCGGTGCGTGCTCCCTTAAATTCAAGGTGTTCATAACCCAACCAGACAATCTTTTTTTGGATTTGCAGTAGAGAATCACCAACGAGTGCATCTCTCCCCAGGTAAACATTTTACAGCGTGCGCCAAGAAATGTCTGATAGATTCTTCTACTGTCAGGAGGTCCGAATATCTTCCTAGTTATTTCTATTAAAATATTGGTTTCTTTATTAAACTGTTGAATTTGATTACTTTTTAATCATTCATATCCTTACTCACAGAAACGCTTATAACTTGAGAACGGATGGACCGATTTCAATTTTTCAAAGACCCATGTAGAGAGAATTAAGAGACATTTTAAATCATATGCAACACATCCCACCTTATAATTAAAAAAAGTATCTGACAACACCTGTGGAGTCATCTAGGAAAATTAAGGTATCGTCAAAAAATAATATATTTTACGTGATTCCCTCTGAATTTTGTCCTGAGATCCTAACGCAATCAATTCAAAAGTTAGGGGGGGGGGGCGGACTTCAGACGCACACTGTATACTAAAAGAAATTATGTACAACTCTAATGCGAGACAAAAATAATCATTTGACTTTGAAGTAAAAGAAACAGATTAATATCTTGTTAACACATGTTGATTTAGATTCATATCTGGATTTAGTATAAAAAATAAAATAATAAATGGAATAAAAAATTGGATTATGGTGCTTTCGCAAGTTTAAGCAATCGTACCCAATTTTAAATTTTATATTATATTTTACGTTCTCGACAGGAGCTCTTTAGTAGCTATTGGTTTCTAACGCCAACGTTAACAGTGTATCTATCATCAGATTCTTACAATGGTACAGCACATGAACAGATGATTCTTGGCAGTCTGTGTACTGAACCATTAAATTCATATGACTATTAAGCATACAACCGGTTAGAATACCCACTACTATGTTAATGATCTTTCTATTTTGGCGGAAGAGGAAGAGGAATTAGATGTTCTTTAATGAACATTTTTGCCTTCTTAGAACTTATTCCACTTTACAGAGACTTGGCTTGGCCACCCACAAAAAACTTCGAGTTCTTCAAAGCTTTTTATATGACTTCTTTGGTACAATCTCATTATTATTCTAAAATATTTAAATATTCAAATATTGAAAATATTTGATTTGGTGTTGGAGACCCATAATCATAATTATAATAATAATTAGGTTTATTTACATATAAATATTGAAAATGGCAGTAAAATATATAAATACTAACAGATATATACATTAAGATTCACAACTATATTTAAAAACACATCCTTAATCACATCTTAAGATGTATGTACGAGTATACCACCACCATCTATAAATAAACTCAAGAAACACAGAAGAAAAGTCTTCTTGTATGTGACTAGTAGGTTTTTAAATACAATTATGGAATTAGTTATTAACTACTTAAGTATGTATTCCTTAAAGAAGTATAAATAACTGGTCTATATTCTTAAAATATGTATAGTGTGTTTCCAAGTAATTCTATATTTCCAAATATTCCTGCCTACCTCTTGGTCAACATTTATTTTTATTTGTTAAGAACATCAAGTATTACCACAAACCAACACGTAACTAACATTGAGGTAACATAAGACTTTTGGTTGAGATATGATAGAGAAAATCTACAGCGTGGGTGCGTCTAAATAATCTATGCCCGACAACGGCAACAACTAATTGGTTTCGTACTATTGGTTGTAATCGGTTTTACAACTAATTAAAATAGCGACTTGGTCCACCATCTAGATGCACCATCTAGAAAAATAATATATATTTCCTTCACGCGTATAATACTGGCTTATTGGTTTACTAGTAAAGAATTCTCATATTTTGGATTAACACAAAAAAGTTAAAGTGTAACCATAATGACGGATTAAAAAAGCCAGTCATATAGCCATGATATCAGAGAACTGGTCAGATTGCTTTCTATACATAAATGTCTGAAGAAGTACAGTTTTAATTTTGACGCTTGAAGAAAAAATAGTACATGTCACTTGGAGTATAAAACTCTTTATTTGTTTCGCCCAGTTTTACACATCCTTGGTTAACGCCTCGGTTGTGTAAGTTTCTAGGGTCAACAAATAATGTTCGCCTTTTCCTCTTAGTAACAACATATACTATTTCTGTGCTGTATAAAATCAGTCTATTGAGAAAAATTCACCTCTGCTTTACTCTTTCGGAATGACCCTCCATAGTTATTCAGAATATTCTTCTAGACACCGCTTAAGAGGGTGTGGGTCTAAATTATGCAGTTGATACTTGGTTGCCAGTACACATTTTTTTGATATATCTCCTTATTGTTAGAGACAGTTATATTCAAAAGTTATTTCAATATTTTTACTTGTAATACCACTAGAGGCTAAATTATATCCGGAAATTTTTTAGAGCTCACGAATATTTTGAAAATTATCTCGACTCGTTAGACGACGGATAATTTTCTGAAAATATTCATGAACTAGAAAAACATTTCAGGTGTACATAATTTGATGTCTAGTGGTATTCGGTAAGAAAATTTCACAACAAATTGAGTTTACAATAGAAAAACGATATTTACAATATTTATTGTATTTACTTCGTAGTAGTTAAACGTGGTTAAATATAAAAGGCTTGATTTACCTTAAATGTCAAATTTCGAGAAAAATCTGTAAGTTGTTATACTTATATAAGAGACCGCAGTTATAAGACTTACTCATACAATTAAAAAATCATTTAGCTGGTTTTTGTTATACAGGGTGTCCCAAGATAATGTGACACATTTTAAAGGCTTATAACTTCAAAGCAAAATGGGATCGCGACGAGCGGTTTTCACTGGTGATCTTAATTTTACAAATAGTTTTCTTTTGTCATTACTACTAGTTTGTTTTCCTTCTACAGGTGCTTGAAAAAAAATTGCCACTTTTTAATTCAAAATTGTGATCATTTTTTAAACGGAACACCCTGTAGATTATATTACCATTCCATAGAGACACTTTTCCTCTTTTCAAAAATGTATAGTTTGATAGAGTTGTAACAAAAAATAAACGAGTTATTTCAATTTACACACCAGTCCTTTTCAATAGACCATAATTTTTTTGGAAGATCGCATTTTATTTTTTTTACATTGTCAGTACAGAATAACGGAATGCATCAAAGGATAGATAGGTAGAGCCGGACCAATAGAATGGCCTGCACATTTTCTCGAACTAACGGTACCTGATTTTTTCATGAGGTTATGTCAAAGGTCGTTGTTATAGTACTCTTGTGCAAAATATAAAACAACTAAAATATAACATAACTAATGTTTTTCAGACCATAACACCGGAAATGTTAAAACTTGCCTTCAACAATATGCAGTTTAGATTGCAAAAGTGTATTGAAGAAAATGATGGGCACATTCAGCAATTTAACCTCAAACATTAAAGATGTACAATTGTACAATACATACATCTGTATATTCAAACTGAATTTTTCTTAATTGGTGTTTTTGTTTCAATAACTTGGTAATTTATGCTGTAATGTAATTTGTATAAATTTGTAAATTAGTTCTTTTCTTAATAATAGCTTTAGTTGGTACCGTTATTCTGTACTGATAATTAAAAAAAAAAAAAAATAAAATGCGATCTTCCAAATAAATGATGGTCTATTGAAAAGGGTTGGGGTGTAAATTGAAATAACTGCTTTATTTTTTGGTATAAGTCTACCAAACTATATATTTTTGAAAAGAGGAAAAGTGTCTCTATCGAATAGTAATATAATCTACAGGGTGTTCCATTTAAAAAATGATCACAATTTTGAATTAAAAAGTGGCAATCTTTTGTCAAGCACCTGTAGAAGTAAAACAAACTAGTAGCAATAACAAAAGAAAACTTTTTGTAAAATTAAGAGCACCAGTGAAAACCGCTCGTCGCTATCTCATTCTACCTTGAAGATATAAGCCATTAAAATGTGTCACATTATCTTGGGACACCCTGTATTAGTTATAATATATATTCTTATACTTTATTTAGTCATTAATTTCATAATGTACCGCTGTCCCTTTGTATTATGTCAAAAAATTTCCACTGTAATACCTTCCAGGGAACCCCGAAGATCTATTAACTAGAACCGAAGCACGAGAAAATTTCTGAAGAAATACATAGATTGTCATGGCAACGTTCAGATATGCTCTCATTTTATTGGTTAACATAATATGTTGGCGTTAAATTTCCAAGAGAATATGCTACTATGATCTACGAAAATATATACCTAAGGGCACTCTATTAAAACTTAAAAGATTATGATTAAATTTTATATTATATTATAAATCTAATTTTAATAATCGTAGGTTATATTTTTATGTGGAATAATTATGAACTATTAAAATGCAATTTTAAGAACCGTATTTTTTCATTTCTTAAGAAAGTTAATAATATTATTTGATTAGCCTTAGGCAGGCAATATAATCTGATGATTAATCAATATCTATATCTAAATCTCAGTTGCTTATAGATGTGCTTTTCGAGTTTCAGTCCCATGCTGAGAGCATGTAGTGTAGGTAACTTGAATTTTAACAGATTCATAACATAACATAACAAAGGTTCCCCCATCTATCAAATTAATAATAAATGTACCAAGTACTAAGTATGTTTTGCATTATATTTTATGCACTTCAAAAAGTGATTCATTTTTTAAATCAGATGAAATTTTTCTAATATACCTTCGTATTACGGATGAGTAAAATAATGATTTGGAAAAATGTATTGGTGCTTGTTATAAAAGTGACTTTGTAATGCTTAGGTAGGAGAGGAAAAGTATTTTGTCAATGACAAATTAATTTAAATGCAATAAAATGGACTGATGTTCTTAAGTATATTGTTTTGAACCATCTCTAACTGATGACAGGTCTCGTAGAGGGACAGGGCATAAAATTTGCATTTGTATTTTAATAATAATACTAATATTAAGCCATTTTTTGTATACAGTCGAGTCAGTGATCATACTCGAAATTTGAACAGTTTTCCTGGAATTGTAAGCATGTCGTAAAAATGTCACATTTCTTGTTTGTTATTCGGTATGAACATATAACGTAATAATCTGGTGGATTAACAATAAATGGTATTTGTAAATTACATAAAATCTGGAACCTTTATTAAACACTTCCTAAATACACTTTAGAATGTATACCTATTTTTAAGCGATAACACATTTTGTGAAAATAATAGTTTTAAAATTCAATAGCTTATAATAGTTTAAAAGCTTTCCTGTAGTGTAAAACTACTAGTCTGTAAAACTGAAAAAGTTTGTGCTGCAATAGAACTGAATTCGTCGACAATAAAGTAAAAATAATCCTGTAAACACATTCGCACAAAGATGAATTTGTTTTTAGGCGTTGCAGTTAAGTTATTTTTAGGTTAATTTGTTTATAAGTATTTCAAGTAGGAGAGGAAGAAATTCACGTAGCTACCTACACTTGAAGTTTATTTACAACATCCGCAAAACGGGCATTATAAAATAACCGATTATTAGATTGTTGCCCTTGGTATGTTATTTTCAATATGAATATGTAATTTCACATCAAAGCTGTGGAAGCAGGTATTTTGAGACCTTAATTTAGAACTAGCAGCCTGTCAGTTCCCCGTACACATATTTTCTCGTCTGTACAAAAGAGGCATACAAAACTAACATCCTTAGAAGTGAAATTTAATACATTGCTACTAATTTGACAAATGGTTCTGTTTTCTTACAAATCAGATTTATCATCCATAGAAATTATTTTTATATTTCAGATATATCAAAAAGAATCTCTTTGACGGGTAAAATTTTTGTTAAAATTGTAGAAATGATGTAGAGATGATTAAAACTAAGTTTAGTTTTAATGATTTCCAGATGATATCAACATGGTTGGCGAAACGCGCGTCGAGTGTAGTAGTGCACTCGACGTAGTTTTGATGTTATGTGGAAAACTAAGTCAGTGTTATCTTCACACCAAATATTCCAACCCCATTCAAGGTTATCTGAACACATTTAAAATGCATACATTTATAAATAAAGTGAAATGTGGGTGTATGAGTTTATTGTTTTTTTATTTATTTATTTCCGCAGCCACGTGGATATGTCATACTTTATTATTGTTTAGCTGTTTTGAAAAATAGAAAACCTAATCTAGGACATTTTCTATTTTATTTTACATTACCTCTGAAACAGCGGAATTCAATCGTATAACATTGTATAACTTGTATAACCAAATTTTAAGATATTCTTGAAATATTTCTAATCTTCTACGACTTTGAAACCGATATATTCGAACGCCATAGGCAATTTCCTTTTTTGTTAGTATTCATTTAAAATACAGGTAATATAAGTTGTAGGTGCACCAAAGTTGATGTTCTACAATGTACTTCTATACACATTTAATTAAATCACTAAAGGTACATTTTTTCAGTCTAAATAAACATCGATTTCTACCCTTTGGGAAGCTTACAGGTGTCTAGTTGTCACAAGATTTATTATTGTATTCTACGAGTAGCAGAGATGTTTACAAAAAAAAATTACACTTCATATTTCTTTAGTTCTTTCACTTGCCATTTTCTTCTACTAACAGGGCCTTTAGTGTATTTACTTAAAACCAAAATCGTTACTTAAAACCAATAAATATCGTATCGATGATCCTATCTATGAGTATCGTTATCGTGTTTACTTTATTTAAATCAGAACATATATTCGGCTATTTCCGTTAACTTACAAATCAGTTTCATTTCTGTCACCTAACACTAATTATGTGGAGACTACAGAGTGGGACTAGATCTTTTTGTCAGTTTATTGATGGATAATAAGCTTTCCGTTTACCATACGTAAAAATCTAGAAGTGAGAGGTCTGGGGCCTTTGGTACTTGGTGGCAATTATAATTTATTCCGAAAATGTCTTGCATAATGGTTTGTAAATAATCGACCTCGGTGTCAAATAAACACAATTGTTCATTAAATTATACAACTTATACTTAAGTTAGAAAGCTTAAGAGTCCAGCTATTATTCCTGTGCATATTGTAGCTTTAACTTTTATAATGAAAAAATTATATAGTGTCAAGCTAGGCTCCGTAATATTTTTTCGAAAAATCTCAAAAATGTGTGGTATTAGATATAAGAAAGTCTTGTAAAGGTTTTATTGAAAAAATGTGTGGAATACAAACATTTAAAATAATAATTGTTATTTGTCATCAAAGTTGACATCAATTTTCAGAATTGTCAAAACTGTTCCAAATTCACCGTTATTATAATCGGAGGGAGCGAACCCCGATATATCAAATGTCACTATTTAAATCAAAGTGGCTCCTGAATTAATCTAATCTAATGGATAATCATCATGAAACACACTGACTAAAGAAAGCCTTATGTAAGTTGTAAGAGGCCATATTACTTGTGAAACAACAAAATCTAATAAAGTGTTACTATTGACATTTCTTGATTTGCTCACTTTAGAAAATATGTTGCATTTGAATCTGAAGTATTTTTTTGCCGTCCTTCTGCTACACTGCTAAATAAGAAATATATCTACTTGAAACTTGATTTACTTTTTTATCATAAATCCCCTGTCAAAAATTTTTTTCTCAATTATAACAGCCTGACATATTATACAAAACTACATATTGAACCACAAAATGTACGGATTGTTAAATATAAAAGCATGAGACCTTAAAAGTTACAAGATTCCCAAAGGTTTTGAAAATGTCAGGAACGTAAGGCTAAAAATGCTTATAGCGCCAGTGGTGAACGAATTTAAAAAAATTACATCATATCTTATATAAAAATAATAATAATAATATCGCTACCCCTCATTCTGATCACAAGGATTAACAAGAAAGTCTAAGACTTGTGTGGGAGGGGAAGTGGCATATTATTATTCCGCGGGCCGCATTTGAGCATCAGGAACGTCTTACGTTGATAGGGCCTAACCAACATTCAGTGCGGAAAAGAGGAAAATCTGGAAAACCTCACTAGTTAGAGGGGCAATCAAACATTAACTGATTTTAATCTCTTACATTAACACTAAACTATAATTCGTCCCATTCTAGGCCATCGCCAGGATGGTTGCCAACCCATCCCTGCGAACAAGCCTTAATCTATGAGTAGATAATTTAATTAAAAATTATCTGGTGGAAGGATTCGAACCCATGACCTCTGAAATGAGCGATCGATACACTAAACCCTCAACCACCGGCTCGGCTCGCCTTGCTACCAAATATTTACCTAACTTCTGCCCCATAGAAGGCGGAAGATATAATATAAAAATAACTAAAATCGAAGGTGTTTGAAAATATTTAGAGAAAGGAAAATAGTGTAAAAAGGAAACCATTCGCACCCTGTATCAAGTTCAGTGAGATAGAAGCTACATTTATCTGCAATTTTGTTAATTAAAAAATTTACTTTCTATAAGCGACTATGTTTTGGATATTTGGTTTTGTAATTACAAATATTGAAATATTCCGCTTAACTTAAAAAAAGGAGACCCTAAACAATTTACAGTTTTATTTACCGCTTTATATCACTTTTTCACCCACTCTAAAAAATAGCTGAGTATATTTGCATGTTTCATTGAACTTACCAGTTAAAAGAATTAAGTTGTCGCATAAATGTTTAAGAAAATATATACTGATCTGAAAGTACAAAAATAAGCGAATTTTCATTTCAGAAACTAATGCGTACGATTCAGGAAACGGGAAATATGCTACAAACTTTTGTTTGAAACGCATAAAAAACATATGTTGATTTTCAATCAGATATAACGTTTCCCAGTTTATACGAGTTCACTGACTCAAACAATAACATAAAGATATTTTTATAAACAGATGTTAAAATGACAAGAGATCTATGGAAGGGTTTATAAAATTAATCATTGCCTTTTCATGACAGTTGTTTTCTGAAAATAAATCACCAGCATATATAGAGACATTAGGAGGTATTAATTTATTAAATGGTGAAAGAGTATAGCTGTTGTCGCATAATTATTTATAATATGCATTACATCTTATAGTGTTGTAGCAAATAAAGTTTATAAGGAAATTACAAAATTATTATTTCTTAACATAGGTACCTACTTTGTTTTGAGTATGTACCTGTTTCAAAATTAACCAGTTCAAATTAACTTACATTATGCGTGAAAAATGAAGCAAACTGCAATTGCATCAGAATTTCTTATAAAGCAAATTAAATATAAAATACGCGCTAACTTCACCCATAATAATTATTTAATTATTTTTTTAGTAACAATAATATTTGAATTCAATGTAAATAAAATAACTCTCATCAGGCTATTTATTGTTACAGACCACACACGATAGTTTATAAACTACATAAGACCTTCATTTGTCATTGCTTGGAATATTCCTAAATGTGGGATGTTACACCGATAAAATTTATTTTGGATGTTCGTATTCTAGTCAATATTTTGGAAAAAACTCGTACACTGTTCCAAAAGTTAGTTAAGTAAAACAAAAGTTAAACTAAAAACGTACCTTGAAATTTAAAAATATATTATTACCTATATCACTCTAAAATAACTCCTGAAGGTGGTTGCACACGAGATAGAACAAGAATGCAAGGAGAGTCAATCATAACATCTAATTAACACTTAATTTGCCTTTGGCAGTTGAAAAATATGGTGGGAATATTATCGAGGGAATTTTCCTTTTACTAAATGAACACCGCATTTTGTATAATAATTAATAATTGTGGCTATAAGATGGATTTGCTTTCATAAATGCGATATATTAATAGCACGTATGCCTATTTACATAAGTTTAAGTACCTTAAAAACTAATCTATTTATATAGGACAAAACACTTCCGCCAGAATAAAAAATGGGGTTGAAAGAATAGCAAGATCTTATGTTAATAAATTGACACCTTCAGAAATGAGCACCATGTTTACCAGCAACACGTGCCAAGGGTTTGAAGAATACAAATCAGTCAGAAGATTGTAGCTACATAAAGAATAAAAGGTTTTTGAAATAAATAGGACAGGAAACTTTAATAATCCATAAATTTCTTGCCTATTTCTATACACACTGCTATTTTTGGAAGCTAGTCTACGTTTCATGGCGTCGGTACCAGTAGATACATAAAATATGTATATAAAGACGATTTCAAGTTATAGAGCCGGCAATTAATAAAAGTTAATTAAACACAGGATGCTGCTTTCGTATAATTTTTATAGTTAAGCTGTGATCAGCGTCTAACTTTGTGTATCTAAGCAAAATCTTCCAGAACGTGACCACGTTTTTTCAATATTAAGTGGTTATTCTCTCTGCTTTTCTACTGTGGATAACGATTCAATCTTCTAAAATATATAATATGCAAAGAATTATTTAAAATGTTTAAAACCCCATAAAATATTGTAATACACTTCATGCTGAAGGAAAATATTACAACTATAAGATTTATCAGTTCGTGCGAACGAATTGATGATAACATGGCACCTATTTTTTTGTTTGATCGAGCTGATTAAAATAGCTACAAAGGGAATAAAAGATCGAATGTATTATATTTATATTTATACATTTTGATATATCAATCTAGGCGCATTTGTTGGCCCGTATTGTTACGAAAATAGACTATAAAGTAGAACAATGAAACACGATTCTATGTATTTTACCACTATATTTTTTACAAAATTTGTGACTGCAGTTTAGACTTACAAAGTCATTTCTAGACAATGATTATAAATGATTAGAATTAATTGTAAACGGCAAAATATCTAAATATATATCTACTACCAGGTAAAAAGAGACGGTATATTTTACAATTTTGCTAACTTAACTATGAATATAATAAAATAAAATAATTTATACAGTATTGGTTCAGGGTTTCCCATGTGCAAATAAGGGTGCGCACATAAGATCTACCTGGTCATTTAACAGATTGAAATTATTATTACTATGATACTTCTTGTGAATTTCTAGGGATTCTAATATATCTAATTTACAGCCTTTTGTGGAACAGTGTAGGATTTCTATGCTATTTAGTTCAGGAAACTTATGATTATTTTCTATACAGTGGCTTGTAAAAAGGAATAATTTTTTTGTAATCTAAATGACCGCTAAATGCTCAAGGTATCGTGTCATTCGGTATTCGGTCATTTATATTACAAAAAAATAACTCCTTTTTTGCAAGCCACAGTATAGAAAATAATCATAAGTTTCCTTACGTAAACGTTTCCTTTAATAAGTAAAATTACATAAACTAAATTAGGTATGTAACATAAAATAAATCTATAAAGCATAGATTTATTAACTCAATACTAAGTATGCATGTACTAATTAGTATGAATAACTAATTTTTTTCAGTATGTTATTGTATATTGCATACATTTTCTATTCGATAAAAGTCGTGTATAAAGTAAAGCCAAAATTTAGCCACCCATGTTTTGTCGGTTCGGCAAGGAAGGCTTCCAATCTTACGGGAATACTATCTTAATTCATCTCACGAATATTACAGGGCTTATAACACCTTTGTTATAAACCCTTGTAATATTCATGACATGAGTTACATTGATGATGTTTATTGTATCATCGGAGATTGTATCCTGCCACACTTCACTCATCACAGTAGTCGTCTATCAATTCCTTCATAAGGTTTTGCCTCATTTGTACTTACCGGAAATCCTATATATTGTAAATGATTCTGCTGTCGAATAAGTTCCATGTAGGGTTTAACCCAATATTGCTGATCCTGCTTCGTTTTATTTACACAGTTCTTTTATTGGGAAAAGTGCAGTATTTTCAAGGTTTGAAACTTTAAACACAATTTACATTTTGATTTTACAAATTTATTGGATGATTACGGAATTAACTACTAACTATAAATGTCTACTTAATATGTGGTAAATCCAGGGTATATTGCAGGCAATCATAAATTCTGTAAAGTCTCTATTAAAATGATTCTGTCCAGTGCAGTTCAGTGGTTGTTTTATATTTTCTTGTAGCAACGTGTCGGCTAATATGTTATTTCTGCCCAAGTAACACACATCGTCATCGGGAAGTTCTAGGATGTCCAAAGGACAGTAACTACCCTAGCATATCCTAGGATGTAGTACCGGCGCAAGAGGATCTTAGACCCCTAAGCAGATATAAAAAGTGGACCACTTTTTATAAGTTGTCGGCATTGCATTACTCCAAAACTGGTCAGTGTCTGATAGTTGGTCTCAGTGAAAGATGTGGCCACTCCCATGGAGATGCCGGGGTAATGCCAGTAATAGCAGTCGAGGCACATTGCCTGTGGAGTAGTTGTTTTCGGCGTCTCCTTCAAATAAATAAGTAGGATTGTCTTCCTCAAAGACAATAGAGGCCACTGCTATAATGGCGCCTGCGGAAAAGCAGGTCATTATCTGTCTGTCAGATTGATAATAATAGTCAGTTGTCAGATATTAGAATAGTCAGATTGATAATAATTGTCAGTCAGATAGTAGCACAGACCCAAAGAGGGCACCACGGTGTGTTTCTCACCATTACTAACATTCACAATGCCCATTAGGCAATCATGTCACAACATCGTTCCGATTCCACTCCCTATGGCACTCTGACAAGCGCCTAATAAGTGCGAAACCGATCAGTGTCTGCTGTTTGGTCTCGGTGAAAGATGTGGCGACTCCTATGGAGATGTCGGCGTAATGCAATGCCAGTCGATACATTGCCCGTGGAGTAGTTGTTTTCGGCATCTCCTTCAAATAAATAACGCTTTGATGTTATAAATAAACACGCTTAAGTTTGATATTGACTACGGTTAAGAAATTATTAGCTGTAGTCAACACTAAACTGAAGCGAAATTGTATTTGGCGCCTTCGCCGTGAGTATTTCGCGTTGGATTGGCTGAGGGTAATCTGCTTTGGCACAGGGTTTAAAAAATCACTCTTGCTCACCGCTTGCCCTAAATTAGAATTCAATTGTAGCTAACATAACGTGAAAATTTCAAACTTTGTAACATATACAAACGAAAACATTTCTTTAGAGCTAAATATCGCTCGAAAATTATTACATTTGATGTAGGATTATTATACACGAAATATCCTTTATTTTATTCGAAGAATCTAAGATGAGAATAAAAAAGAAATTGTTAAATTTAAAAAACTGAAGTTGGTATCTGGCCAGAAAAAGTGGAACACCCTGTATAACTGAAAATAATTTTAATTTGTAGATATCTGGCAACACAGTAAAGAGAAAAATTCATACATCCCTCGTTTTCGTCTAGATATTGGACTTCCGCACACTAGTAGGACACCCAGTATATTTTATTCGTATAGGTACTTATTCAATAAGCTAAAATAGGTGAAATTTATTAAACAGTTTTCTATGTACCTATTATTTCAGATTATTTTTGTGGAACTTACACTTTTCAAATTACAAATTTAATTTTGTTTTGTTTGATTAATTCTTCTAATTACCGATGGGAATCGAAAAGTATGTCCTTGCATTCAAAATATTTTTTCTTTAAATAATAATGTAAATACAATAATTCTGAACATAATAAATGCCTTGGAATTTATTTTTAAACCAACATGTCGTGTTTACCTAAAAATGTATTATGTTATTATAGTCAACAAAGTAATTATATATCATTGCTGTTAACTGTGAAACATGCACTATAAGTTATATGTTGATGGGAATTATTTCATACATCAATTATTCTAATTCTATATTAAGTATTTCGATGTCCTAAAAACTGCACTAAATATCTTATGCATTTGCTTTGACTGCACCGGGATTTTGCTTATTTATGTGATTCTAGCCAACATACTTCTATTATAGATGTACAGGTTGTTACTCCTTCGGTATTTTAAGATGTTTCTCTAGTGCTATTTTTAAATATTAAATTCAAAATATACTTAAAAATCGGCCTATACAATTTAACTCTTAATATTGTGGGCACGCGGAAGTAATTATTTTTAAACATTTTGGCGGTGTTGAATTAATTATTTTTTTAATCAAATCTCTAAATATTGACCCATTTCCCGGATAAAGAAAATAAATGAAATCTTCAAGAGCGACCCACTTTTCTATTCCAGTTGTTCATGTGCTGGTTTACTAAAATATCATGCAAGTACCCGACTGAAGCCGTAAGCCGAAATTGCTCCAATTTTAGATTTTGCGTATCAACGATTATCCAAATTAATAATATGTTTCTGAGAAGATGCACAATTACAATTGGTTGCAATATTTATTACTCACAAAATTGAAGGAAGGCGTAAACTGAATCAAAGCTTTAAAGAAAGAATAATAAGTATCTATTTATAAAATAAATTTCATCAATATTTGGCAAGAGACATGCGTTGTGTTTAGTCAAACAAGAAGTGTTAAAATACTTGTACAGTATTTTTCGTAATGTATCTTACTTTACGAGATGCTTCTTATAAAATCTTGGCAAACATTTGCAATGAACCTTTAATAATTTTGAAATTTAATAAATTTTCGTTACACATTAAACATTAAGGAGTCTTACATAGAAATGTATGTAGTTTTAAATCTGTAATTTTTTTACTTATTTGAAAGTTATGTGTAAGGGTGCGATTTACTTTTCTTTAAATGTGACATACCTACGAGTATGTTTTACATGTTTAAATAAAATACTCTCTCATGAACACGTTGGTCTTAAATCCGTTTTTAACAGTAGCGGAAATAATGTTATTGTGGGAGGAAGATATTCCTAACCTAGATTTTGCCGAATGATTGATACATTAACATTAGGTACTTTTTTGTTACACTCTTTTGAATATGTTTCTTTTACTATTGAGTTTGGCAGTAGACTCGTTAACCTATATCAGTACGTTCATGAGAGAAGTGTAGAATCTAAATACTTATGTGGAAATATATAAGGAGTTTTAAAAAAAATATACTTTTGAGCCTCATCCTATTGCTAGAGAAAAAATTGCCTTTTGTGGGAAATAAACTTATAAATGGTAATAAACTATACAAAAAACTGTTACTTCCAGAGAAAATCAATAAATGTTACAAGTTACAATCACAGACATAAGAATTATAGTTGTGGTTACACTATTCTTTAAGAAACAGCTGTGTTATCAAATACCTACATACATTATTTATACCGCATATAAATCTCGAGATCAATTTATTTATACCTTCGGAAAAAATAAATAGTGAGTATATTATTAGTTCATTGTTCAATTCTGATTTTAATTTTCTTAGGTTAATTACAGAGCCATGCTAACAGAAAATTAAATACGAATCGTTTTATCTACTCACTGTTCATATTATCAAAATGTTTTGTTTGTCACACTTTTTTTATACTCGTATGAATTAAGCCAAGAAACTTACTTCATATTCATAATTTAATTATTATGAATTATCTTCATGATTTTATGGAATATATACCGGGATATCAAAAATTATCTTGGTCAAGGGTGGTTGAGGAATGTAAAACGTGTGTCTTACTTTAAATTTTTGAATATGTTTTGTTGTCAGAATCTGTCAAGTCATTGTGCTGAAATTTTCTAGTCTAGTTTTTGAATCATGCCTCTTACCACACAGCACAAAATTTTCATGATTGAAGCCTATTTTCGAACGGGTGCGCTAGTTAATGGAAATTGGCAATACAGTCAACGTTTGTGTTTGGACAATTTTCGAGAGCACTTCCCAAACGTGGCAATACTACCGGACAATTATTATGCGTGCCTTACAAATTGTGTTGAAGTGTTTCGCGAAACTGGTTGTGTGACTCATAAAAAAGGTGCTGGTAGACCAAGAGTTCGTACAGAAGAAGTTGTCAATGACGTTCGTCAACGTATGGAAGAGGAGCCTACAAAACCTTTGAAACGTCTTTCACAGGAAATTGGACTTTCTTATGGAACATGTCATAAGATTTTAAAGAAAGACTTGAAGCATGCATCCATATAAGATGGAAGCACATCAAGCTCTTCTGCCCGCAGACCACCCCAGACGCCTTGCTTACTGCCATTGGTTTGTCAATAATTTAATGAATGACGATCTTCTGGACTTAACTTTTTTTTCTGACAAAGCGTGGTTCCACCTTTCGGGATACATCAATTCTCAAAATATGCGAATGTGGAGCAATGATAACCCTCATGTTTTTACTGAATCGCCACTACATGCTCAAAAAATTGGTGTTTGGATGGCAGTTTCTCGCAGAAGAATAATTGGGCCAATTTTTTTGATTTCACCGTCAACGCAGAAAGGTACAGATACAACTTTTTGGCTGAATTTGTGCAACAGTTAAACGATGATGAACTTCGGTACTGTTATTTCCAGCATGACGGTTCCAGCAACAGCACATTAGTATGTGCTGTTGCACCGTCATGCTGGAAATAACCACGAGATCCACGAGAAAATATTGCTTTCCTCCGCGAGTTTTTTGATGACCGGCTGATAAGTTTGCATACTGAAGTTGAGTTTCCTCCGAGATCACCTTGTTTGACAATTATGGACTATTTTATATTTCCTTACTTAAAAAACAAGATTTTCGCAACTCCGGTAAATAATTTGCAAGAACTGCAACAAAGAATTGTTCAGCAATGTGCAACCATAACGCCAGAAATGCTGCAAAATGCTTTTCACAGCATGAGGACGCGCGTCAACTTGTGCATCGAACAAAACGGGGGACATTTCCAACAATTACTGTAGGTAATTTAGTTTTTCTTGTTACTAAAACCATTATTTCATAATTTGTAGTTCATTATTGCTTTACAACTGAAATAAATAGGTATGAAATTTGTAGGTTATTGATGATGTCAGTGTGACAGTGACATAATTATTTCAAATTTAAAGTAAGACACATGTTTTACATTCCACAACCACCCTTGACCAAGATAATTTTTGATATCCCGGTAGAACACGACAACTACGACAACACGACACGACAACACGACAAAATAAATAAGTTGCGCTTATACAGGATATGGGGGGTGCACATACACACCCCCCCATATACTGTATAAGCGCAACTTATTTATTTTAAATGTGAATATATTAAATAAGTACCTATCTATTTTATATTAAAGAATAATTATTATATATGATTTCATATTTTTTGTATTGATTTTTTTTAGAAACAACCATTTTTTGATATTTCTGTTTCAAATTTAGTAGTGCCAAAAATGAAACTCCTCCTCCAAATATTCTTCTCACCCTAATATACGAGAACTATTTCCGCTTCCGCCGTCTTAAGGCACAAGTGTGGTAAAAGGTCTTAAGTATCACCCAAAAAAATATAAAACTTGTTTATCCTCTTTTCTCAAATAAACTGCATATACAAAAAACCGAAATTACGATAATATTATCTCAGTTAGTCCCTGTTACTCAAAGATTTTCTTTTATTATACCGGGTGGCTAAAAGTAACTGTCCTATTAGAGTATTTCAGAGACCACTTGGATTTAAATTTTTAAATTTGGTACTCTGGTGTTTTTGGGGTATGTTCGCTTCAAACACAACAATGGTGTCTCTGTAGCCCGTCGGGTTATACCGGCACATAAGTCAACTTTGGTATTTTAAATATAGAACACCCTGTATATTATTGAATTTTTGGATTCTACATTAAATTTTAGTGTTACTTCCATCAAGTATCCCTATACATAAAGTTACCCGTTTTCGAGATATTTAATATTATTAAAAAAAAAACAAAAATCAGTATCTAGTTTAAAACCTTATGTTTTGTATATTAAGAAAGATAGAGCGGCAACATTCACAGGTGGGTGAGTTAAGCTTTCTAACCATACCTTCATGGTTACTGAATCTCTTACAGGGTGCTAAAAATATAATACCAAGTTAGGTCAACTGTAAGCCATGAAAACTTGATTTTTAAATGGCACACCCTGTATATTATTGCATTTTTGGATTCTATATTATATTTTAGAATCACTTTGATCAACTTTTCCTATTCATAAAGTTATCCGTTTTAGAGAAATTTTATTTTAAACTTAAATATCTCCAAACGGTTAACTAACACGTAACACGTAATAGGGACCGTGTAGCACGTTGTATTTATCTTTATTTAACTATTATTACACTATCTTGCGTCTTTGTTTCCAAATTGAACCAATTTTTATTTGGGGGGTCTGTATAGTTCCTTACATACATCATTTCTTCTAATGTTTTAAATATGACAGAATTAAATAAACTCAATATAATTAACTAGAATCGAGACTGGCAGTTTTAAGAGACTGGCAGACTAATTGATCCCACCGTAATACTTATACATACAATTCTAGCGTCAAATTCTTTGCAATGTGCGTCCAAAGTTAAAATGAATGGAGTTGAAATTCAATACATGAAAGAGAACAAGCTAGCAAGAAGTTAATCAATAAAGAAAATAACCTATTTCTGGAAGTGTTAGTTTATAAAACCGTCAACGGCTGTTGACAATGCTGAACTTATCTATGCATTTCAGTTATTTAAAGACGTATGGGGGTACCAAACAATTTTCAGTCGCGCTTCACATGTAGTGTCACACAACCATTATACAGACGATGAGACACCTTTAACTACTAATGTTGGATGGCATTCCGCCGTTTTCTATTGGCAACTTCCTGTCTGGTACCATATCCGGTTCTTATTTCAGATGCATGCTATAAACGGCTGAATGTATTTTATAATCCGATTAAATATACTAAAACATGGTCCTAATTATACGATATTATGTTTTTGGATTCTAATCGTTGATTTAATGGAAATTTCATAAAGCTTATGTATTTATATCTAAATGTAACTTTTTCCAAGATATTCTATTTTTATGGAAAATATGTTTTGCTCTCCTCCGGTTGAAATTTGGTATCTTCAATCAAATAAAAGTTTAAGAGATGCTTTTTACAAGCCACCTATAAGATTCATTGCGATATTAAGGTTTTCGGTTATCCAATTGGAAGTTAAACTACGAGTTAAATAACTCATACCCATGTGTTAACTCTAAGTTAACTTTAAGATATATTTGAACGTGTTTTTCAATAACAATATCTGCTTAAGTTAATAAATTCCAAGTTTGCGAAAAAATGTATTAAGTTGTCATGAGTTTTGCGGGATTCTCTTGTGATTTTTCTTTTTGTGAAAGAAACTAAAAAAAAAATTAAAAAGCTACAATGTAAGCACCCTACACTATCTCCGGTTTTAAGCCTCCTCCTAACGCTAGATGGCGTATGGAACGGGGAACCAAAATGTTATATTGAGATGCGTATATAGAATATACCTAACCAAACTAACATCGCCAATCTCTTGTCTGAACCATAGATAGATAAATTATAGTTATAAAAAGTGGACAACTCATTCCAGCTAAAAGATGGCGTACACACTACTGTTCGCGCTGTAAGCGACATAAGCAACGCCATCTAGGATGGCAAAGAGCAACGCACTAGGCTTAAGTTTAACGTGGGTTAACTGTTTTATAACATCATCCGGTCAAACTGTATATTGGTAGGAAAAAACTTCGTACGTGACCCTCATAAGTTATATACTCAAAACATATATTACCTAAGTTCCTGAGAACATCCCTGATGGACATAACTAAGTCTTCAATGAGTCGTCTTCCCTCTGAGACATGTACGGTGCTGCGGAGATCTAATAGATCGAAGCAGTTGTCTGTAATTTGGAATTAAGAGTGATAGAAGCTCGTGCGATGAAGATATACACCTCTGTTCATACAGGGTGTCCACCTAGTGCGCGTAAGTCCAATATCTGGGTTAATAAAAGAGATAACTTAATTTTTTTTCTACAGGGTTGTCTAATATCCCGAGCTGCACAAAATGAAAATATATTTACATATTCAGGGTGTTCAGTTTTTCCTGGACAGGTACCAACTTCATTTTTTTAAATAGAAACCTATATTTTTTATGGCATTATCGAATTCTACGTAAAAAATTAGTGGGACTTTGTGCATAACACTGCTATTGAAATATTGATAGTTTTCGAGATATTTGACTTTTAATTTTTTTTTCTTATGTTTCGTCACTTCTAATAGTTGACATAATTATGGTTGTATGACAGCTAGAAATTATTTTTTTTTCAGAAACTGTAGAGTGAAGATGGCTCTTTCGAAAAACGTATATCAAAAGTTGACCTGCGATATACAGGGGGCAACAGAAATCGTGCCAAACCTGATGGTTTAAAATTTAAAAAATCTCGACTTCTTCAAATGGAACACCCTGTGTTTTATGATTTCATTAGATGCCTTTCTGTAGACTCTACAATTTTATAATAGCTTTCCCTATACCTAAGTTGCGTAGTTTTTGTAAAAAACCCACTTTTATGAAAAATACCCGATTTGCGCACGTTCCTTTCTCGGGAAAAACGCAGTGAGCGTCTGTCGCGCAATAAAATTTGTGACAATCAGTTTACATGTCATTTCTTCTTTTACTGAATATTCACGTACGAGTTTAGAGTAAGTACTAAGCGTGCATACAATGAACTATTCAAAAGAAGAATTAGTGAAAATGGTTTATGCCTTAGGAGAAGCTCATGGACATTGTTTGCTAGCAGCACGTATTTACAAAGCAAATAATCCAGATTTACATAGATTTTCACGTGCTGACTGTTTTGAAAATGTGAAAAAAAGATTTGAAAGAACAGCAAATGCGAATTATGAGAAAACTACCAGGAGACATGACGGTAACAATGACGATATTCAGTTTAATGTTGTGGCGTCTGCTGTTGAAAATCCAAATATTAGTGTCAGGAAAATCAGTAATAATCTTGGAGTTTCCAAAAGCTTGACAAACAAGATACTGAAGAAGAATAATTTTCATCCGTATCATATTGAAAACCATCAAGCACTGTTACCTCAAGATCACCTAAACCGCCTGCAATTTTGCCACTGGGCATTGGATAAAATTCAGGAAAGTCCAAACTTTTTTATGAATGTCTTGTTTACTGACGAATCAACATTTTCAAACACATGCTTACCCAATCGTCGCAACTTTCATCACTACGCTGACAATAATCCAAGATTATTGAGGGTATTAGATAATCAGCATCGTTTCAAAGTGAACGTGTGGGCTGGAATTTGTGGAGAACATATTGTTGGACCGTACTTTTTTGAAGGCAATTTAAATGCCAATGTGTATTTGCATTTTTTGCAAAACGAACTTCCCCTTCTACAGCTACAGAATATGCCCGCTGATTATTTGGTTCAACAATGGTTTCAGCATGGTGGTTCAGATTAGAGAACACCTAAACCACGTATATCCAAATAAGTGGTTAGGTCGTGGTGGTCCAGTTCCTTGGCCTGCACGTTCGCCTGATTTAAATATTCTGGACGTTTTCTTGTGGGGTTATATCAAGGAGCGAGTATACGAAGTACCACCAACGGATATGCAAGACTTGAAAGAAAAGATCCAAAATGAGTTTCTAACCATAACGCCCGAAATGTTAAGAAATGTTCACATTCATTTTCGTCGTAGATTAATGCTTTGTGTTGAAAACAACGGTGGACATTTTGAGCATTTACTTTAGGTTAGCTTGCTTGTATGAGTATTGCGTATTCTTTTTTCAATACTCTATGTATATTCATCCATTTCACTAATAATTTTTCTAACTACGGTAACACCGTTTGGTTTTCAATATGATACGTATGAAACTTCTTCTTCAATATCTTATTTGTCGAGCTTTTGAAAACTCCAAGATTTCTACTGATTTTCTGATACTAATATTTTTGGATTATCAACAGCAGAAACCACAACATTAAACTAAATATTATCGTTGTTACTCCCATGTCTCCTGGTAGTTTTCTCATAATTCCCATTTGCTGTTCTTTCAAATCTTTCTTTCACATTTTCAAAACAGTCAGCACGTGGGAATCTCTATAAATACGTGCTGCTAGCAAATAATTCCCATGAACTTCTTCTAAAGCATACGCCAGTTTTGCTAATTCTTAATTACATGTAGAGCTTTTATGATTTTTTACTTTTATTTACAAATAAATGGTAACTTTCCATAAAGACTTGTTTATTAAACTGAAATTATCTAAATTTTTCAGTTATTTTTATTTTAAGAAGTGTAAACTAATACATTTTATAAAAATAAATAGCCTTACAATATTTTTTCCGTCAAAGGAGTGCGCAAATCGGGTATTTTTCATAAAAGTGGGTTTTTTGCAAAAACTACGCAACTTAGGTATAGGGAAAGCTATTATAAAATTGTAGAGTCTACAGAAAGGCATCTAATGAAATCATAAAACACAGGGTGTTTCATTTGAAAAAGTCGAGATTTTTTAAATTTTAAAACATCAGGTTTGGCACGATTTCTGTTGCCCCCTGTATATCGCAGGTCAACTTTTGATACGTTTTTCGAAAGAGCCATCTTCACTCTACAGTTTCTGAAAAAAAAATAGTTTCTAGCTGTCATACAACCATAATTATGTCAACTATTAGAAGTGACGAAACATAAGAAAAAAAAATTAAAAGTCAAATATCTCGAAAACTATCAATATTTCAATAGCAGTGTTATGCACAAAGTCCCACTAATTTTTAACGTAGAATTCGATAATGCCATAAAAAATATAGGTTTCCATTTAAAAAAATGAAGTTGGTACCTGTCCAGGAAAAACTGAACACCCTGAATATGTAAATATATTTTCATTTTGTGCAGCTCGGGATATTAGACAACCCTGTAGAAAAAAAAATTAAGTTATCTCTTTTATTAACCGAGATATTGGACTTACGCGCACTAGGTGGACACCCTGTATACTTGAGTATATGTACCAGAGACTCAGGAACTTTTATCTTTTAATATATTACCATTAAATAAAAGGTGCGACAGTTCTTGCTGCGATGTAAAACTAACTTTAAGATTATGTGACAGGAAGCTTTAAAGTTATCGATTTTTTGGAAAATGTTTCAATAATATATTGATGACATATATTTTGTACATTATTTGTGATAATTTTAGTGATTCTTTCTTAATAGTTCTACTATTTATAGTCATTATACACAGCAAGCTTTACATATTTATATTAATGACAAAACAACAAAAACGTATGAATTATTTTTATGTTTTTTTTCATATTGTTATTTATTAATAACAATAATAACTTATCAGCCTAAACAAGTTGTAATAAAATTATCAGACCGATGTTTGGTTTATTATTTGACTGAATACCAAACAATTTTGAGGGAATAAAACTAATTTTCAAATTAGTTTTTATTTCTCTTTAAATCTCTTTCTGTTTCTGAGACCTCAATGGTGTAAATATCGAATTTGTCACATACCGTATAATTTAAGAGCGATAGTAATTAAGGTCATTACACAGTGACTAAGATTTTTCTATTTTATTTGGTATGATATAGTAAAAAAATATTGTATTAATTTAAAAATCTACAGTTACCAGTGCAGCATCAAATTGAATGACAAAGATTAATATTTACCGGTAAATTGGGCGAATTTTTGTTTTCTCATTATCTCGGACCAAAATAATCACAATTATGTAACCGTGAAAAGTTTTGAAAATATTTTTACAAATAAATATAAAAATAAATTGGCAAACTATTTTAGTATTTTGAGTTAGTCATTATATGTATAGGGTATACCTTATTTATTTCTTTATAAGATATATCTAATAAATTGCGATTGAATGGTAAGTAACACCAAGGCATATCCATAGTAATATCACAGTAATATGTACTATAAAAATATAAATTAATTTTAAAAATTTAATATTAAATGAAAACATTACTGCTGGATTATAGATTTTATAAGTTTTTATAAATTATCATATATAATTTTTATTTTTGGTACCTATTTAAGAGTATTTTCTTTAAAGTTTTCTTCCTTAGTTTGATTTAAATTTTAATGAAAGTTACAAACAATGTCTCAGAATTTTTAAACTGAAATATTATAACTGGAACGTTTTTTATTTGAATGAGATGCCGAAAAAAACTACTCCACGGACAATGTGCGCCGACTGGCATTGCATTACTCGGAATCTCCATAGGAGTCGCCACATCTTTCATCGAGTCCAATCACCAGATACAGACCAGTTTCGCGCTTATTATGCGGTCATCAGCTTGCCATAGGTAGTGAACTCGGGGCGTCGTGACTTAGTAGTGGTGAGAAATGTGCTTACGGTGTGTTTCTCACCACTACTATGAAACGTTTTGGTTTGGTAGGTATTGTTTCCGTGCACTGTTTAATCTTTCTTATTTTTCTTTCATTATTTCTGAACTCATTTCTGATAAAAGAAAGAGTTCTTTAATAATCTCATTTTGCAAATTTTAAAGCAAATTCCAAAAATATAAACCATAGCCACGATTATCAGAACACCTCCTTGACAACCTCAACACACAAAAAAAGTGTTTTTTAGTTTTTGTTATTTAACGTCGGCCTATTTCTGCGACTAACGCTAATCGCATCGATGTCAGGAGACGAGCTCGAACCAGGAAATTTTGCCGAACCTTCTCTTTTGTAGTGGGGTAGGCATATTTTACTTGGCCATTTTAGGAAACTGAAAACCTATATAGAAAATGATTGTTTTATAATCCATCTCCTGTTTTTGGAAGAAAACGTAAGCTTTGCAGCCATAATGGAGTACAATGATATACATTTAACCAGAAACATGCCATAATTGTACCATCAATTTTGGTTTTTCACTCTTGATAGTGCAAATTGGCCATGAACGTCCAATTATATTATTTTGAAAGGTTCATGTTGCATCGAGAAAAAAGCTGACGTATGCCTTCTATTTCAAGTCTAATGTATTCATGTAAAAGCATACACGTTTTATTCCAATTGTAGGTTACTCCATTAGTCCGTGACGCGAAGACTATCTTTGCTATAAGTATTCAAAACTAATTTTTCCAACAGTCTTATACAATAAATGTTGTTTTACAACAATGGCTACGTAACTATTGAATATATCCTGTTCCTGGAGTTTTCCACACACAAGTTTTCAAAGAGGTGTGTTGATGTAAGAATTACAATTTACGTCTCTATAGCTGTGAGAGGAAGGAGTGGCCCTCTATTTTCATATTCCCGTTGAAAATAATGTGTTAAGGACATTACTATTTCTTGAGCCCTGCTTAGGCATATTACTTATTTGCACTACACACGTCTTACTTAATTTATTAGTTCTGAAAAGAACTGTTCTTACACTTTCAACTGATTTTAATACACAAAAATCATACAAACACGAAACGGCAAGCTATAAAAAATGACACATGTTAATCAATTATTTTGTTAACTTGATCCAGTAGTTGTGCAACGTTGCAAAGGTCGACAGACTTAAAACAATAAAATTTTCATTTCAACGAGTGTGGTAGGAATTTAGGGTTATTATATAGACAGAACTCCATTATTAAATATGACATATCTGGCATATAAAAGTTATCGTAAAAAGATCATATATACTGCATGCTGTTTGTGAATTATTGTATATGCAATGTACAATTAAAAACATTGTAAATCAAGTTTTTAGAAACATCGATGTTGAATATATAGAGCTATATGGTGGTTTTAAATAAATAATAAAGTTATGCAGAGCTCAGTAGTAAGATGAACTCTTTAACTCATTAGCATTATAATGACTATAATTAACTGTTTTGTATAATTAACACTTGAATAACTGTTTTAAATAGAACAAAAATACTATTAAACCTGTTAACTATTTTATATCACAGTGTTATGGAATGAAAATTATTTATTTGTGAATATTAACTTTATTCATTTTACAGGCGTCATGTGCTATTTAGTAAATTTGTGAGAAAGCGTCATTACTTCCTACACTGGCATTTTGATTTTAAAATATGTGTAGACATAATTCATCAACAAAAAAAAATTGGCAACAATTTGCAAAACTCAAGTATTGATCAATAAAAATACTGTAATTTTGCTATTTAGGACAATGCATTGCATTTATTTGAATATTTAAATGCATAGATTTATCTGCCAAATACCTAAATTGATATACTTAATAATAATTTAGATTTAGGAGATTGTAATATAAACGTGTTGGCATATACTACATTTCTAAATTTTCTGTTGGTAAGATAACTGAGTAAATATACCTACTACTTTTTTGTAGTGGCGAGATACAGTGAAATACACTACAGTGCCCTCTTTGGGTCTTTGCTACTACCTGTCTGACAATTATTGTCTAATTGACAGACAGATAACGATCTGCAGAAAGCAGATGCCATTACAGCGACCTCTATTGTCTTTGAGGAAGACAATCCTACTTAATTATTGGAAGGAGATGCCGAAAACAACTACTCCACGGACAATATGCCCCGACTGGCGTTGCATTACATCAACATCTCCATGGATGTCGCCACATCCTTCATCAAGACCAAATACGAGACAATGACCGGTTTCGATCTTGTTATGATCTCATCAGATTGCCATAGGTATCGGAATCGATGAATGATCTGGCGACATTGATTGCCTAAGGGGCATATGTGAATGTTTCATTCATCGATTCCGATACCTATGGCAATCTGATGAGATCATAACAAGATCGAAACCGGTCATTGTCTGGTATTTGGTCTTGATGAAGGATGTGGCGACATCCATGGAGATGTTGATGTAATGCAACGCCAGTCGGGGCATATTACCCGTGGAGTAGTTGTTTTCGGCATCTCCTTCCAATACCTACTACTATTTTGTTCGATTATTTTAAGATGTAGTAATAGCGACGTTTCCATTATCCTGTCATAATTAAGTATAAGGTATGTCTATTTAACTTTTAAAAAACAATTACGTCTTGCTCTAGAATTTTATAAGAGAGATAGGTAGATAACTTCCTCTAAGATTGTTGTAAGATAACTTATTTTTTGCCATCCATTCAATGTTCTACGAGCAGATGCAGCTGGTTTTGGTTAATAATTTCATTTACAAGGTATGTGTCTGGCTGTAACTAGCAGATACCTTTTTCTGATGATATTCAGTTTATTGTTGATATTTCTGAGTAAAAGGGACTGCATAGGTCCTTCTTTAACTTTTTCAAGACCTAGTAGCTCTTTAGCTATTCCAGGAGATAACGTTATGTATTCAGATTTTTCTCATGCTTCTCGATGTGAAATCCCGATGATATAGAGACCTTTAAAATTTATAACTTGAGTAACTTGAATAATTTGGTATATTATTTGGTATAATAATTTGGGTATAATAGTATATTTTTCTCACAAATTTGAAAGTTTAGATTTTTATTTGGTTGGGGCACATTTTCATATTATTATCATATTATATAGGCGTGTATTTTAAATGATTTGGATAGAACATCCTCTCACGAATACATTGATATAAGGTTTGATGCATAAGGCTCTAATGGGCCATAAATGGTTATCACAATATATATTCTGGATATTTTCTTTCTAATGCGCTATGCTTAGGGAATACTCTTTTAGGTATATTTATCTCACTATTAGAGCCATATCCACAAACCCTATATCAGTGGGTTTCTACTCGTAATGGGATTTTTTATTCAATCTGTAAAAATACACACGGTTTTCATTTAAATAATATAAGTTGTGGTAAAACTTGCCTTTTTCGGACACCCTGTACAGAAAGTATAGTTTAGGAGAAGCAGGAGGAGTATCGGTTTTCTATGTGACGTTCCAGCCTATGATCGATCCCAAGTTTTCGAGAACAACAACATATCGCCAACGCTAAGGATTATTTTCTTTTGCATAAATATAATATGAATTTGTCATGAATTTTTGTCTCTTTGTGAAATGTGGAGTACCTATCTTTTCCAGATTTATTTTAAGAAATGAATACAGTGGAAATGTTGCACAATAGTTCTAATATAGTTCAAATAGAATCGCAATTCTAAAGAAATCTGTAAAAAATATAAAAGTTTGCCAAACATCTGATTTGTTTAGTTTCCGAATCGTGGCTAGTCTGTTGGGGGATGAGAATTCTACCTATATGCATAGGTCGTTTCATTGCAAATAAGAAAATCTTAGGTTAAATACTTCAGAGAGGACTTAGCCTTAATGGACGAAAAATAAATATAACAGCACAATATACCTACAGTGAATGAATTTAAAATAACTCGCGGTTATTTTAAAATTCAACTGTTCAATTCTTTATCTAAATATTTATCACAGCCCACCTTAATACAAGGTCTCTAGAGAACGCCGCATTAACTCTAAATTCATTTTACCACTATTCGAGATCAAGGGAGGAACTAGGTGTTATTTTTAGATTTTTAAAGTTTATCTAATGCGAGTAAAACAAATCTGGTATGCAGTTTGCATTAAACTATTTCTCTCATTGCATATCGTTAGTTGCAGGACCGGCCTGGAAAGCTAATAAGTACTAAACGTCTTCACGCCTATTTTGTAACTAGCTTCTAAATCCTTGATCTTTGGTTTTCCAAAATAACTTTGTTAATGCGGATGTTAGCGTGTCATTTGAATATTCAGAATATGGTATCAGAAACTTAGTTGAGCATCTGATACCAAAAACTTGATTTTATTTAAATAGAACATAGTGTAGATTTCATAAATTTATTTTTTCAAAAATATGTAATTTTAATAAATTGTTTCCAAAATTTTTCAATACTTATATGTATTTGATATTAAAGAAAATGATCTATTCTCCCACATTACACTAATAAAGATTGATTGAGATTAATGTTGTCTGGTCATTTTTATGGGCTACGTATCTTTTTCTATGAAATGTCAATTCGATAGAGTACTATTCCTCTAGAATATTTAAGCATTATTATAGTGTATTTATATGAACATGAACATTTGTAAGAATTGTCAAGCTTGTACCTATATCATGAGTTGGTTTTATTATTACCATCTCAACACAATTTAAATTAAATAGATCTACGAAAATACCATGCAGTAGGTTATATATGTAGTACAGTTATTATAAAAATAATTTTTTATAGTTCACAAAAGTATTGATTGTTTTATTTTAATATTAAATTTATTTGTGAGCCTTATTACGAAATAGACAACGAAAGTTATGTCATGTCAAACTTGACAAAACGTTATTTCAGAAACGATAAATGTTTATGATATGCGTATGTTAAAAAGTTGTTTAACATAATGTCGTTTGTCATTGCTCTGTGTCTACCTAGCGTTGCATGTTAATATATTTATTTACTTATAACAACAGTGCAAACTTTATATACAGTACTTTCCTATAGTAGTGGATATATTCGTTATTCTATAAATACCCAATTATTTTCAAAATCGTTCTAACTCGTAGATTTTTCTTTATTTTTGCCCTTAATTTACATAATATATTAATTTTAACACGGTGACTCAATGAATCTACATCAATATAAACTATAATTTACGGTCTTTTAAGGTTTTTTGGGTCTATCTCTAATAATAAGAGATGTATTCCCAAAAAGTATACCATAAGAGCAATGTGTTAATATGGATTCGTTGCTAGGCACATACTCTTTCTCCAACACATCACCCTTATGGTCCTCTTGTTTGAAGACATATTATTTCAAATAATTTATTCAAACAAACAAAAAATAATAATAAATGGCTCAAGTCAAAATTGATTGACCTAATTTAAATTTGTTTTGAGAGAAATATTACTGTTATAAAATAAAAAGCTTACTTTAAAAATTATCGGTATAAAATCAAACGAGTTAATAGAGAGTATTGGACGCCTCATTAGGTCAAGTAATATTTTTATTTCCCTTATTTTAACATCTAAGCATGCGCCTGTATGATTTTTAATGAGGGAATTCTTAATAAGGTTACAGCTTAACCTTAATTCTGTAGATTTAAGGTAGGTACGGCGTTATGTTTCCCTTTTTAATGTTTTGGGGTAACCGATAAGAATCGTGAAAACAATACAACATGTGAAATATTGTTGATGTATTTTTAGAATGCCAAGGATAAATAAACATAATTATTAACAAGAATATAATGTGTATGAAAATAAAATGTAGGTATGTCAATAACTCAAGCGGAGGCGTCAGTACAAAAAGTTTACACATCGCTAACTACTAGTCTTAAACATAAATACAATCTTATTTCCTTTTACTTTTTCTAAATTCTTATAGCTTTACTTAGATTTGGAAAGATTTTTGGTTAGAAGGAAAGTGTAATGTCAAAATAAAGTACGCTGTTTTGTCCATTCCAATAACTACAGAGAGTTCCAGAATGATTGTCCGTGCCGCTTCATAATGATTTTTTAAGTGCCGCCTTTCTATTTTTAGTATCTGCACTAGAATCATGAGCGCAGGCAAGGGAATTTAATGGTTTGATTTGATTTGTTCCGTGCCATGGTACGTCAGCAAATATAGATTATGTTAAAAATAAAATAAAGACAATTTATTAAAAATAATATAGTTATTATATTGTATTACTCTATTCCTATGTATCACGAGTATAACCTACTCAAACTGTGAATTGTGGAGCGTTAAAAAACATTAATTTATGGTTCTTATATTAATTTCGACATTAATTTCAATATTAAGAAATACAAAATTACCAACTTGATTTAGGACTCTCTGAAACTGTATAGTATTGAAAAATACTCTTTTAAACGCAAATGATACTTCAGTAAAATAATTTAAACACAAAAAATGCTAAACGCTACTGAGTCAAACGTCAAATGCTGTCAAATATGAAAATTTTCAAAGTGACAGATAAAATAAAGTAATTTTAGCAAATGGAAATAAATTTTGATTATATTTAGGATAGGCTGCGTTCCCGTGCTGGACAATCATTCTGGAACTCTCTGTACAATTATGTGAATAAGATAAAGCATTCAAATAATACTACGCTGCAGTATTAAAGGGATTTGAAATAACTCATACTTTACTCCTACTTTACTCCTACATATTGGACAACAATATACAATCTTACTTCGAACTAATGTGTAATAGATTCTAGAAGTACAATTTAATAATTGCAAATATTTGCTGAAAATTTGAAATTTCAGTCTAATGTTTATTACATGAATAGAAAATATAAAATTTGTATGGAATGTAAAACTTAAGTCATCTATGACGCGATCCAAAATTGTCTCAATTGTCTCTCGTATCTAAAGTGTACATTCCGGCTCTGATTAAATTTAAATTAATCTAGTAGTTGGCATCTGGCAACTCACCAAAATATAATAAAAAGTAATTCCTGACTAACTTAATGTGTAGCCTTGTCTGATGAACTAATTGGTATTTAATTCTTTCTAAAATAAGTTTAGCTTAAAGGTCGACAAACAGTTACTGCATTACTTGAATACTCAGTGTAAAAATTGTTTTTCAGGCTCCATGGAATAAAACCAGCACCAGTAGTTACTCCAGCAGCATCAAAAAGGACTCACCAGCAGGAATTCCGAAAGTAAGATATAAAATTATTATACTCATTACTCAATTACTATACTAATTTTATTATGAGGTAAATCAAATTTCCACTCTTTTTATATCTATTACTATGTCAAAATGTTTCTGTCAACTAATTAGTCAATGACGTATAGGTATCAGATAATGGACTAGGAACTAGAGCATTCAATAATGTTGATAAAATGACAATCTGCTACAATTTCATGAAATATCCCTTAAGTAAAGCTAGGAAAGTGTCCGTTAGAATAGCACCGCAAACGAAAATTCAGTACTAGCATTTCTCGACCTAGCCTAACCTAGCGCCAGAAAAATTAGATATTTTTCTGGCGCTGCGCGTAATTGCGAGTATTGCGGGTATTTGTGGTGCAAATATTTTTCTGTAGCACCACAAATACCCGCAATTAACCTAAAATTGCAATGTTAATATTATCCAATATCATATTTAGATATGATATTGGAAAAGTTGTTAGCTGTTAAAATAGAATTTATTTCTTAAGCAGTGTAAAATTCTCTGCTTAACTCTTCAAATTACACGTTCACGTACTTTGAATTCTTAAACAATAAAAAAGATGAAAAACAAACTAAAACCAACTCATATAATAAAATTAAAATAGGAAATTTATATTAACTATTAGGTAACCTTGAAAAAGTTTTCGGACGAAACGTAGGCTATTTGTCCATGTATCTGGCTGAAAGACCTCTTTTTTTGTTTTTAATTGAAGAATTAAAAACGAAATTAAATTAACTGTTAAACTGTATTAAACCCCCAACACTTAATTCAACCAACGCTACAAAAAATTTATCCCTGTCCTATTGTGGTTTCAGATATTTTTCGAATCTTTCAGGGAGGTTGTGCGTTTGCGTTAACAGCGCTGCAAACTACGGACATGCTTCTGAAAATATAGCTCTGGCATCTCTAGGCGTAGCGCTACAAAAATTAAAGTTAGCCCCTTGGGTGTATGGGATTGAAGATATTTATCAGTGGCATCACAAATAATTAATTTTAATAATTGATCTCTAGCTCTAGTGTTGCCTCTCTTATGCCCTACCGTGAAATACCATATGTACCTAATGTAGTGAACAGCAATATTTGGATAGTTTCTTTGTTCCGAGAAATAAGGTATGGTGTAGCATGAATAAAAATAAATAAATAACCCGTAGGAATGATATTAGCTTTATCGTTATATCATCCGACCAAATATTATATAGACAAATTATAGCAACACAGTTTTGTGGTCAACAATATTTAAAGCAATAGCTTCTTGTTTACATTGGTGCCCAAGCATTTGGTCCAATCAAAAAATGTCATTTTACTGCCTAAATTTTTGGGGATTTTGCGATTATCACTAGTGGGCGTGGTTTACACAGGGAAGTAACCATGAAACGTAGAATCGGCGATGGCGAGAGGGATCGTCAATGATTTTACAATTGTTTTTTAATAGTAAATATTAAATACTATTATAAATAGTGTAGTAAATATTATACACATTTATGTGTATAAATTTTTGTTCTTGAATGTGCAAATCTTAAACTTTGTATTTACTAAAATAAAATTATTAATTATTATTTTCACCCCTTAAAACATAGCCGCCCATGCCGTTGGGCACTGTGACAGGAAATTCCATGAAATTGAGGTTGTGTTTTTTGTTATTCTTGGACACGACTATTTTATATACTGACAAATAGGCAATTACTTATCTATACATATTTGATCGGAGGTTATATCGTATACGATAACACTGGTCACTTTCGACACTATAAATATGAGAATGTGAGATTTTTCATTAGATCTCAGGTTCTGAATTAGAAGTTCTGAAATTTATACAGGATGTGCTACTCAAAAATATTTCTTGAGGAGATAAGCGCCACAATAATTATTTCCCAGGGCAAATCATTGTGGCGCCTTCCTTTAGTTGCAGCGCTTAGTTAACCCCCTAGAAGACTGGAAACAATTTCTGAGACTACAGTAGTGTGGGGGCAAATAATTGTGGCGCTAGCTGAGACTAGGTATCCAGGGTTTAGCGCCAGTGTTTTATCAAAGTTGCAGGCAGCTATGAGCGGTGCTGCTGGAACAATTGTGCACGACTAAAATAAAAAGGAATTGAAAATTGATGTTAGCGACACGCTAACTTCAATTTTTTAGCGCTAGTTTTAAAAGCCTGCCTTTAGTTTTCGGTGTTAAGTAGCCGTAGAACCTCCTGAAATATAGCAAAAATATTCTAAAACTACAATGGTGCCACGGCAAATAATTGTGGCGCTGGAGCTAGGTATAGATAGTATAGGACCAGAGTTTCAGATCAGTTACAGATTTTTTCACTAGATAGATTCAGAAACGCTAGCGCTAGGGTTCCAGATGACTGCCTCTAATTTGCGTTGCTAACGTCAACTTAGCACTGCCGCTGGATCTTACGTAAAGTACGCTCATAAAACTTGAATATTTTTGAAGTTTCAGTTAAACAACTGAAACTCAGTTTTTGACCATAACTAAATTGAAATGATTGAAACGAAAGAACGTAGCGAAATATTCATTACACCATTTCATTTTTTACAAAGAGTTCAAAAAAACGGCAACTCTATTAACACATCGAAAAAGGACACACTTATTCGTTTTGCTACAGCCTGTGTGACTCCATTTTAGCAGGATTGATACCATACCTGGGATTGAATTCCACCATGTTAAAAAACTTAGTTATAGTGCAGATATGGAACGGATGCCCGTTCTTTTCATGAGCCGCGACATCCTCTTCTGAGAGTGATTTGGGTTAAAATATCTGTATTTACAGGTTAAATTGTGTGCTAAATTATCTGTCTATACCATATTATACCAATTTTTCTTATACCTAGGTACTAATTGAAATTACCTTAATTTTTTATAAACTATTTATGAATTTAGTTACGAAATTATTAGTAGTTATGAAATAGTTGTGTGCAAGGCCAATAATTGCAAAACGAGATGAAAATTGATTCATTTTGCGACAGCAAGTGTTCCAACAATGCAAGTATTAAAATAGAGGCTTTCCACACGTGTTTAACATATTAATTTTTCTAGTTACTTTAGTTAAATATAGTTTAAATAGGTTGATTGCTATTCAATAATTAAAACTTCGTCGTACGGTGGCGTTTACGTAAATTAATTATATGGATGTATTATTTGCATTTGCAATAATTATTCACGTTTCCATGTTCACATTATATTCCTTGCTTTTGAGAAGGTGGTAAAGTTTCATAGATACCTACGGTTGGAAAACATTATTTAATTAAACAGAAGTTTGTCTAATAAAAATAATATATTAATAATAATAATAATAATAGTAATAATATCTCTACCCCTCATTCTAATCACAAGGATTAGCCCGAAAGTCTGAGACTTGTGTGGGAGAGGGGGCGGCATATTATTATTTCGCGGGCCGCATTTGCGCCTCAGGAACGACTTACGTTGGTAGGCCCTAACCACCATTCAGTGCTGGAATGAGGGAAACCTGGAAAACCTCATTGGTTAGGGGGACAAGTCAAACATCAACTGATTTTAATCTCTCACATTAAAACCAAGTTGACATTCTTCCCATTCTAGGCCATCGCCAGGATGGTTGCCAAGCCATCCCTGCGAATAAACCTTGATCTACGAGTAAACAATTTAATGAAAAATTGTTTGGCGGAATGGGGATTAGAATCCACGACCTCTGGGTTGAGCGATCGAGACGCTATGCCCTGAGCCACCTGCTCGGTGGCTAATGTGTTGCAACTTTATTTAGTCCAATCATATTAAGGGAAAATAACCCCTTACCTGGAAATAATTTTCCTAACCGGAAAACTTTGCATATGCCTAGTACTAGTGCCCAGTAACAACATACCAAAAATCAAAATTCGTCCAAGTTGTGCCGTCTTGAAAAATAAGATAAATATTTTTCATAAGAATAATTTTTCTCGTATCTACTACCACGGTTAACAAGTTATATGGCAGACAAGTATGATAAAAAATATTTTGATTTGAATTTTGATTTATTGACGTGGACACCTAAATAAATTGAAGCTATTATTGTGAATTAAACCACACTATTGAAGAGGAGTATGTCAAGACACTTTCTTTAATGCAGTTTGTATCCCAGGTAGCATGTAGAATTAATTTTTTAATGAGTGAAAAATTAAATATCGGCTGTCATTTTCCAAGATGACGGCAATGGCACCGGAGAAAATACTACGCATATGGAGAGTCTCCTCTTTAAAAGGTTTAAATTGCCTTCTTTAAAATTGATGTTTATTGCCTCCAGGTTTGAGCTGCAAAAGATGCACTTATTCTCTTCCATGTCACTTATTTAAAATTAAATTTTAGCAAAATCCAAAACAATGGATGAATATTACTAAAGATGAAGAAGAATTAATGATTATAAAATACTGCAAGTGCCATCATCTTAGAAAATGGTTGTCAATTTTCTGTTTTTAACTATTCAGAAATAAGTTAAATAGGTATGGGACAAGTAAAAAAAAAGAAACTTTTACCGCAATCATCACTATTAAATTAAAATCAAATCAAATTAATTATTTTATAACTCTATAACTCAGTAACAGTTTCAAATAGAAGAAACATTGTTCTATAAAAAAATTTGTAAATCCCAATTTTAATCTAAAATATTTTTAGAGATGTCCATCCGTTAATGAGATAGGACTAAAAAACTGAAAAACAGCAGCCATTTTTCAAGATGGCAGCTGTAGAACAGCTTAAAGTTTCCAGTTTAAGGCAATTGTTTCCAGGTAAAACCATAATATGACTGGACTATTTAAAGGGAGACCAGTACGTACGCGGCAGACATTTTTTAAGTCGACTGAAATTAGAGACACTAGACAGTGCCAAATAATGACAAATATGTAATGGGTGCTGCCATTGGGCTAGCAAATAACAATCTAATAACGCCAACTAAGGTCCCCGAAGTGGTGCCTCTCATCAAAGTGTTTACAGTTTGGTCTATTCTTTCCCGCATAGACCCAATCAAGTTGAAAAGGCTGTATTTTTTTAAATGTTTATAGTAACTTATGTGGTGAGTACTAAACGTCATTGTATCATGCTATTGTGCATTTATCTAAGTAAGAAGCTAGTTAATTTAATTGGTGTATGTATACTGAGTTAATTGATGTAAATATTACTCAAAAAGTGGTTTATGTTTATCTTTCTTTGTCCTTCATTTTAGAATTCTGTATGTAGACCAACGTTTGTTAGTACATGTACTTTTATTAATAATAGGTAGGCGTCACTTATTCGCCTCAAAGCCTCTAAAAAAGCAGATTTCTTGTAAACATGACGCTGAAAATGCTCCTTAAGTTCATTTACGTTAATGGAACAACTTTTTCCTTTCTTACATGAAAATGGTAATTATCTGAAAATAGATCCATTGGTTATTATTTTTACATACAATTTATTTAATGACTTGATTTCCGATCAGACAGTTGATGTTTTAATCAAAACAGTTACTGGTTAGATTGAGTGATACTTGTTATTAATTATAATTGGACATTGTGCATGACATGGGAAAAGAAACTAGTGAATTGTTTTTACCAAGATCACATTTGCCATTAATAACATTGATGTAAACCATACCGCAATATATTTAATCTGAATACAACAGAAAGTACTGCACCCGAATTCATGTACAGAGAGAATAAATATAAGTAGTAACGAATGGGATATGAGGGTGGTAGCTAAAATAATCAGATAAATTTATTAAAAACATACATACTAAACAAATACCTTGTTGAAATAGTACAATTTGATAACTTCACACTTGTAAACTTATCAATGCAAGAATTACACAAAAGTGCACATATGTAAAAGCAATAGATATAGTGGTCTAAAACATTACACGGCAGATATTATAATTGTGTCAACCAAAAGCACACAAAGAACTTTCAAAAAGTTCTTCCAAATAGACCAATTATCCTCAGATACAGAGAGATTCATACTTGCAATACAAGGCCAAGTTATAGCTACAAAAGTTTATTTTAAAAGATAGTACAATAAAATGGTATATACTCGTATAAAGAAAATGCCACCAATTCCCTTAAACAATAGAACATATAATATCTGGATGTAAACTAATATGATGTGTCAAATATACCAATAGGCATAATGCAGTGGCTGGAATTATTACCAGCTAATACCAGCCCTGCGATATAATTTACAATCGCAGCCTCAAGCATACTACCAAATACGACTAAAATGATAAAACGGTAGTTCAGAAGAGAACAGATATAATACTTCAAGCTAAATAAAATGATCACTTACCTCACTGACGTGGCAATTCAATCGGAACAAAATATAGCTCAAAAATATAGGAAAAAGAAAAGAGAAAATAACAACAATTAGCAATCGAAGGTGAAAGAACATGGAAACGTAAACAAGTTTACACCCTTCTATTCATTTTGTCGGTGGCAGGTACCACCCCATACTCATTTTCAAAATACTTGACTCAAGTTCATTGAACCCTGAACAACCTTGAAGAAGGTGTACATAGGTACCTACTTACAAAAAGCTGTCATACTATTTAGAAATGTAGTATAAACCAAAAACAATTTCTTGATTTGGTACTAACTCCACTACATGAAATATAAACATGCTTTAATTTTCCAATGTACAAAATGAGTTATGAAACAATTTTTTAAATTAATGTGAAACAAGGGAAAGTTTGTTCAATTAAGACACTTAAAAACAGGAATATATGATTAATAATCTTTACAAATGCGAAACTCTCATATGAAGTTATAAATACTAATGAAGTTTTAAATAATGTATTTTATGAAAAACAGTGAATTTTTTTTATGGGACAAATAACGAATATGTACATAAATTTTATATATACATCGTATTGCAGTTGATCTAAATAAAATGCATATATTGAAGTAGAGAAATAAATTAGATAATTTTTAATGTTTCCTATAAAGGTTTTATTTAGGTATTTCAAAAATTATCTGTTTATACAAAAAGCAAAAGACACAGTACACTTCTTGACGATTTTTTGACCTATCAAAAATTCTAAATTTTTTATATTAATTATTTTAAATCATGTATTTTATGAAAAACAGTGAAAATAAAATGCATATATTGAAGTAGAGAAATAAATTAGATAATTTTTAATGTTTCCTATAAAGGTTTTATTTAGGTATTTCAAAAATTATCTGTTTATACAAAAAGCAAAAGACACAGTACACTTCTTGACGATTTTTTGACCTATCAAAAATTCTAAATTTTTTATATTAATTATTTTAAATCATGTATTTTATGAAAAACAGTGAAAATAAAATGCATATATTGAAGTAGATAAATAAATTAGATAATTTTTAATGTTTCCTATAAAGGTTTTATTTAAGTATTTCAAAAATTATCTGTTTATACAAAAAGCAAAAGACACAGTACACTTCTTGACGATTTTTTGACCTATCAAAAATTCTAAATTTTTTATATTAATTATTTTAAATCATGTATTTTATGAAAAACAGTGAAAATAACATGCATATATTGAAGTAGAGAAATAAATTAGATAATTTTTAATGTTTCCTATAAAGGTTTTATTTAGGTATTTCAAAAATTATCTGTTTATACAAAAAGCAAAAGACACAGTACACTTCTTGACGATTTTTTGACCTATCAAAAATTCTAAATTTTTTATATTAATTATTTTAAATCATGTATTTTATGAAAAACAGTGAAAATAAAATGCATATATTGAAGTAGATAAATAAATTAGATAATTTTTAATGTTTCCTATAAAGGTTTTATTTAGGTATTTCAAAAATTATCTGTTTATACAAAAAGCAAAAGACACAGTACACTTCTTGACGATTTTTTGACCTATCAAAAATGTATCCAATATTTCAAGCTTTATCACTACCAAGTATGCTAAAATTTGTCTCGTTCATTGGATATTTGCGCAATTCGTCTTTTTTTGAACCAAGAGAATTTTTGACAAGCGGGATAGCAGTTCAAGCATTTACCAATCAATGATGAACTGACAATTAAGATAGTATATTTAGGCCATTGTTAATTATTGTAGTGGCTTAAACAAACTTTAAGTGTAAATATTAAATCAACCTTGTAAGATATAAAACAAGATAATCACAAGAGATAGATTCAGTTTTACTTACAGTTAGTGTTTATTAACTTTATATATGATGCAGATGCAAACCTTGCAGATGACAGAAATCTGTACAAAAATGTCAATGTTTTTTTCTCTCTTTTAGCTACCTACCATCTCTGCTGACATTTATTCCTATATATGGTCTAGGTATACAAATATTAATTTATTTTTGCAATATCCTTATTTTTTATATATTATAAAGCACTTTTTACACCACGATTACGTAAATTACATAAAAATAGTGTAAGCCATAATATGCGTTGTCATGATTCATAGTTTCTTTTGGGATTACACCACCTGTAAAATAACAAAAAGCAGGAAACCAAATGCATACAAATGAAATATTTAAAGTGCAGTATCAAGGCAAACTTCTAAAGTTTGCCCCAAAAAACCACTGTATAATATGCAATAAAATAATATTTGATAAATTAATAATTAAATTTGTATGCTTCTGGTTTCCTACTTTTTCAGTTTTACAGGAGGTATAGGTAATCCCAAAATAAACCATGAATGATAGCGTAAGCCATTTAAGTATTGCTCTCTATTTGCTCCTCATAAAATATAAACATATTTATATTTTTATATTACCTATATAAAACATAAATGTTTTATAATTTTTCACAAAACACCTGTTGGGCTAAAACGTTAGTTTCTTGATATTATGTATAAATGAGTACTGGGGACTACTGGGCAAAACTAAGTTTATAATAATATAACTGCAAAAAATGTAGGTAAAGTATTCTATTATGAAATATTGGGAAAACCCTAACGGAACCACAACAAATTACAGGTTAAAAATATTTATTAGTATTGGACCTATATTGTCCAATTAAAATAAATCTAATAATGGTGAACAATTCAGTTATGTTTGACATTTGATAACGTAATATAAGTAATTATATTTTCATTTATTCTAATTAGATAATATAGGTCCCACCCATACGATTGTTAGTTTTATATAAACCTACATTTCCCTATTTTAAGTTGTCTACAGGACACATTTATAAACCTAAAGAAGTAAAGTAGGAAAGCAAAAGTGTATGAAAATATTATAAAACATTTCTGTTTTATTCAATATAATACAACACTATGGATATAAATTTTCACCAAGCAAAGGTCGAAGTTATGAAGAACTTTCACATCTTAATGTGATATATTAATCAAATCAAAATTGTTTTATTTTCAGTACGACTTAACTTTTGGTAGAAGTCGAACCGATGTCAACAAAAAGGTGGATGACGATAAAAGCACATCATCGAGAATTGCGACGAGATATGGCAGCTCTTATGGTACAAGCTACCAACGTGACACCAACTTACCAGGTAATATTACCTACCTACCTAAAATGTTAAGTAAAAAATAGTAATAAAAATGGTAATAAAAATATTAAGCATACATATCAGAAAATAATTCAGTATAAAATATACGAATAAATAAATACTAAAGAACTTCTTACTTCAGAGGTAAATTCAACTCTGCACTCACTGATACTGTTCAAAAAGACTTGTATTGCTATTAGTGTATCATCAAAAGTGTGTATCTCAAAAAGTGTGTGTGTGTAAGAGTGTATCTCAAAATTCTATTTGTGTGGTTTAATATATATATTATTAAATTTTCATAGTTTGTGTATTTGTTATTGGAATTGAACTTTATCTTACGAAACTTTGTTACAAAGAGTTAGACGATGGAATCATGCAAGAAAATGAATTCAATACATCAGTGTATGAAGGGTTGCAGTAAACTGATCTTGCTTAAACCCAACTCGCAATCTCGTATAACATTCTCTTTACCGGAGATATACAAATGGCTACAAGCCAACCTCCTTATTTTAGTTAAAAAACACAAAATAAGATAAAAAGAATCATATTTTTATTTTATTTTCTTTTCTTAAAAGTTAATTGCTGCAACGTATTATTTTATTTTTATTTTAATCATGTTTTAAAATGCTTCAGTGGGTATATATGATATTTTAATTTAATTAGTGACTATAAGTAAATGAACAATTTTTTTTAGGATATTCCGGAAGAACCGAGTCGTCCAGGATAAAACCGGTTTTGGACAAAAAAGACACAAGCCATCCACCAATAACTTATAGATCTCTTACCCGTACTGGTGCACGATCTCGTGACCCTAGCCCCATAGAAAAATCAGAAAAAAGTTCCTCGTCTTCCTCAAGTTATAGCTACAATAGGTTGTATCCAAGGCCATATCAAGGTTCAATTAGCCGTGAAAAGTCTGATTCCATCAGTCCTTCGAGTACAATTCCGAAATATACTGGCAGAACATCTATTGGCAGGGATGAAACTCCAAGATATAGTGGCAGATCATCAGTTTCTAAAGAGGATTCTACATCTTCAAGGTATGGTCGAAATTCCTCAAGAGAAGATCTTTCTTCGGGATCACAAAAATATATAAATAGTAGATTTTTGCCTAAAAATGCTGTTGAGAAAAGCTATACAGCTCACACAAGACCATCAACTATAAGAATAAACGAAGCTAGTAGGAAAAATAGAGAATTATTAAGTGTTTTACATGCTCAACAAGAACAAGAAAGACTGAGTAGATCTTCAAGTAGATGTTCATCTGTAACTCCAGATGATTCAGCTTTTAAAGAGCTAAATATACAGAATGAGAGTAAGACAGCAGCTGCGCAGCTACCTATACAGCAAATAGAGATGGAAACTATAACCGTCATAACAAGAGGCACATCTCCCACACCTACAACTACACAAAGTAGTAGTTATCTACGAAGTAGGAGAATAGAAGTAGCAAAAGTTGTAGAGAAACAGATTACGAGACCTAAAATAAGAACCCATACTATGATAGATAAAGAGATACAGTCAGACAGACTGGACGATTCAACAAAAACATCAAGGTTTTCTGGGGCAACAAGAATATCAACTGCACCTTGGTCATCAATTTTAGATATGAAATTCTCTAGTTCTAGTAATAAACAGAAAGATTTAAATAAATCAGAAAATTCTTCTAGTCAAGGGGAACAAACACCAAAAGAAACCTGTGATAATACGAAAGGTGTATACAGAAACAGTTCATCAAAAAGTCCATCTCCCACTAAATCAGAAAAATCAAAAGAACTAAAGAAGTCACCATCTCCTTCTAAATCTAAAATTGTTCCTCCAAAACAGATACCCAACGATAAAAAGCAGCTTCCACCACAAATTCCAAAAACTGAAAATACAAGCAAATCAAATTCGTTACATTCCTTCCAAACAGCAAATAAAGACTTCCGCAAATCTGTATTGAATATGAATCCAGATGGAAAATCAAAAAATAAATTGGGCAGACGTAGCAACTCTGCAAGCTCTGCTGAATCTGATGCAGCCGACCCAGACGCAACAGATGTTTCAGAAAATTTGACTAGTTGCAAATCGTACCATACTTCTTCTTCATCGAAATTACCTCAAAAAATTTCATCAGACAAATCAGTACAAAGAAATAGAAGATCTCCCAGTTCAGATATCAGCACTTCATGCCACACAAGTAGTAGTGAGGATGATCTGAAAACTAAACATGAAAAGGTTAAAAGAAAAAGTACAGCATCCTCAAGAACCTCTATAGTTGCTTCCTCTGCTGATGAACTATCTACAGACAAATCACATAAACCTCCTCAAAGCCCAAGACAAAAAGCAGATGGTATAAAATCCGAAGCCGAGGCAAAATCGTTTCTAATGAGAGCTCTAGCACCTGTAACTAACTTGTTTAAAGCAAAACACCATGATTCAGTGGAAAAAATAAATTGGATGGACACAAATTCTGAAGGTAATAATGAAATATGTCAAAATTCTTTGTCTGAGGGTACTCAACATTCACAGTCGATTGACACTCAGAATATTCAGTCCGTTGGTATAAAAAAATCTAGCCCTGGATTAATACCGGCCAAGATAATTATACATAGAGTTGAATCTGGTGAAAAACCTTGGTGGTTAGATGAAAATCAAGATCAAACTAATTCTCCGAAACAAACATCACAACATGAAAATATTTTAAAGAAGCCTTTCATGAAACATGTTGATTCTGGCGAAATGGCTTGGTGGATGGATGAAAATGCCGATATACCGGAAGGAATTCAAACATATCCCAACTGGATTCGGGAAGATGGTACAACTGAAGATGGCAGAGTAATTTACAAAATCAGGAAAGATGATTCAGGGGAAACATCCTGGTGGATTAGTAGTGGCGATAAAACAGATTCAAACCAGAATAAATCTCCGAGTATAATGGATTCCGAATATTTGGAAAAACATAAAATAAGACATATTGATTCAGGAGAGAGATCGTGGTGGTTAAATAGTTCAGAAAATATATCGGAAATGGTCCAGGCTACCGAAGGGTCTAACCAAATTCAAACGAAGTACGCAATACGCCATCAAGATTCTGCTGAAAAACCTTGGTTATTACAACAAAACACTACAGAAGACAACAAAGACTCAGAATATGAATTTGATCAGGAACAAGTACCTCTTGGCGACAGAGCTAGTCCAGAAGGTTTAGAAATGCCGAAAAACAGTGAAGGTCGTCACAGTCCGTATGATAACGTGCCTATCACCCAACAACGAGCCAAGAGACCTTCCCAGTTGTCTTACTTCATTTCAAGACATACTAATATAGATGACATCTTAGGAGGTTCTACACAGATGTGGAGTCCATTAATGGATAGATTATATGGATATGAAAATATTCAACATGAGGAATGCACAGAAATTGATGCAGCGCAAGTGATTATACATGAGGGCGCACCGCAATGGGCCGCCACCACCCAAGTTAACAACAAGTAAGTTTATAGAGCTACCTGCTTTTTTTGTTGCCTTTATGTGAATTAGAGTTTGTGGTTCATTTGAAAGATTTGCTATATTTTCTTTTATTTATATAGAGAAGCGAACAAACATAAACCCACATTCCCTGACATTTGATGTAAAACCACAGATTAAGATAAAATTAGGTTTCCTACTCCATGTTGTTCCCTATATCAACAGTTTCATTTTTTATATATCTTCTGGGATTCTGCGCACAATTTTAAGTTTAACTAGAGCGTGACTGGGTTGGCTTCAGCTACATAGAATATTTTACTAATATCCCTGATATTTAACATCAATATTAGTGAGAATGCACAATTCTTTTATATTTATGGAGTAACACTATAAACTCAACTACCTACTATATATATAGTTTTCAATAATCATTAAAATTACCTATATTCTCGTTATTCACAATGCAAAAGCAAAATTCGGCGGCACCCAAGGATTTTTAACTTATATAGGATTGCTCGATCCCGCCGTATCACGTGATTGGGTCTTGCGGCTACGTCATCGGATTGATATACAAAATATATGAGTTAGATAGTGACAGTGACTTGTCAACGCGTCATAGATAAGGAATCGCACAATACAGAGAGAGGAAGAGTATCGGGTCTCGCAGTGACATAACTAAAATCGGACAACATTGAGGAATAGGGATCGAGCAATCCTATATAAATTAAAAATACTTGGGCGACACTGATACGCGCAGATTAGCTCACATGTTAGTACCATCTGGGATCCGATCACACCTTAACCCATGATTGACCTTAAACGTTATAGTTGATTGTCTGCTTTTTCTAGTCTGTGGTAAAACCTTCAACATTGATGTGTCAGATGGCGGTACTGTAGATTAACAACCAGGCGGAAATCTGTTACCCTTAATATTCAAAATTTATTTATTGCATGACATGTCTACTTTACTATAAGAGGCAGACCCATCACAATATGTAAATATACATAGTAATAGTGACACAGTTCTTGACAGAGTGCATAATAAGGAGTTGACAACAGCCATAATTTTGTTCCTAATTTGCTTATTTTAACTTAAATTTAGGTTTTGGTTATAAGACGCCATAGACGTCGAGATATCGATTGAAAATTATTACCACCATTTCTATCGGAAGTTGACATCAACTTTTTTGTTTTAAATGGTACATATCATATATTTTACAGATGTAGATAACGCATTTTTATGAATATATTGCTGCTATAGGGATTGATTGATATATCCCTAATAATAGAGAAAATATAGCCAAAAGAATATAATCTTTTGACTATGACGGTTTTTCATGAGAGAACTTGTGACAGAGGTCAGAGGTGTGGCCACAGAGGTGTCTGTGGTGGGTGTAGCTCTCAGCTGTGTTCCCCCACTAAATACCTAACGAATTAGATGTATTTTTCCAGTATTGTTATTTAACTATAATGTATCAATAACTTGTGTCTTTGTTTCCAAATTGAACATATTTTTATTTGGGGGTCTGTATATTTCATTTGTACCTAGATATTATTTTTGTAGAACAGCGCTTTGAAGTTTGCATATATTTTGAAGTATATAAACAGTGTATGCACTTTCACCATATAAATATCAACCATTCCTTTATATATTAGTATACATGATATAGAAGAAAATGATAAAAGTAGGAGTGGTGGAGTGCCTTTTTATTTAGGAGTGGTGTGAAAAGCTCTTTAACAAAATAAAGGCATGATTCCAAATGTGTAAACATCACTTTAATGTTTCTGCCATACAATCAGTTTCCGAATTATAGGATTATTGATCCAACTTATTGACACGATCCGATCGCTGGAAAATATAGGGACAAAAGATAATATTAAATAATAGGTATTAGGAAATTTACCTACTTTATTTTTTATTACTTGGGGTGAACTCATTAATATTTCGTGGGTGTTTGAAAGATAATAAAAAGGATAGGGAAAAGGACTTCTCTATTTCACGATTATCACTCTCACTCACGATTATTTTTTCTTGGTAAATGATGGAAACCAGTGAAAACTTCTCTGAAATCATGAAAACTAGCTATTTATGTTTACCAACAATTGATGATTTAATTTGCATTTATAACGACTTTCTTTTCTCTTACCGGATCCTTTTAATTGCAGATAAATACGAAAAAAAACCCGCTTATTTCTGTACTTATTTCAATTAAAAGTACGTAATAATAATTGATTACTAAAAAAACATACTATTGTGTATTATCCATATCAAAACAAAACTAAAGCTACTATTTTGTATTACTTATGTTATTAGTATTTGCATATTCTGTAAATTTTATATTTTCGGCTCACCAGTGTTATAATTCACGGCCAGTGTTAGCGTCATCTACTGATGGAAAGTTATAATAGACAATTCTGTTGTTATATGAGTAATTTATTTGTCAAAAACACATACTCAAACTCAAAGACCAAATAAAAGAAAGGACACTGTGCTGCCATCTAAGAAGTGTTATGACTTTAGCTCTTTTAATGCCCTTCTTAATGTGTATGCGTTGAAGAATTGAGCCGAATTGCAACTTATTTATTTTATTATTTTAATGCATATACAGTTAAAAATGTACTGAATTACCGAAATTCCTAAATGATGCATTTGTTTTACAGGGACCAGATTGTTCTTCCAAAGACTTCTGCCCGTACAAAGGTGAGTAATGTGTGATATTTAAATATTGTCAACTAGTATCTGCAAATTCTTATCTTCTATTAGTGCCACAAATATTTATGCAGCGGCATTACCAAAGAAAGTTTTTCTGTATTCGTACTAACATGTTTGGCTATCTCCGTATACATTTTTGTCATAGATACAATACATCTATAATTTCCTCCCTTAATGAACTTCTTCATCCCTATTTTTTCCACCTTTCTGATATAGGTTTATTTTACTTTTTATACACAACTGAAATTATTTAAAACTTTAGAATCAACTGAAATGGTGGATTTTACCATGAAGGCAACACGCTAAAATGTCAGATCCGGCTGTAACTTTGTAACTTCTTCACAGATCTCGGAAAAGTAAAGTGTAAAAAGTATTGACTAATTTTTATTCAGACAGATATCTTCAAAACGTCTAGAGGATGTCTGATTCAAATGTTAAAGATGTCATCTTATTTCGGTCTTTATACGCCTCTAAGTGGTCTTTAAGACATCCAATATAGCACATGCAATATTGCAATTGCATCTTTAAGATGATGTAAACACGCATTTAAGATGCTTTTTTAAAGTCTTCAGACGTTCAAACATAATATGGCCATAAAAGGACGTCTCTAAGATGTAATGTGATGTCTGGGTATAGGAAAACTAATTTGTTTATCAGAAAAACAATAGAGCATCGCCTTGTAGAGATATCCGCTCTAGAAGTATCCTGTTCCTTCACGAATACAGTCGTTCAGGTTTTTATATAGCCAAAAAAGTGTGCCATAAGAGCGATGAATTGGAGAAAGACGCTGTAGCGTAGCAACGAATCTGTATTCTTTTTTTAGCACATTGGCTTTCTTGGTCATTACTCCTTTACTATAGATAGACATATAAAACCTTATATGTCCCTATATTCGTGAAGGAATAGATTTTTCAAATATGTGATATTATACAAAGTGTTTCATTTGAAAAACCAAGTACATATCTATATCTCTGTAATACTATGCTCTATAATTTTTTTGATAAAGAAATTGAATTCCTTGTCAAAAATTAGTGAATAAAGTGCTTTCTACTTTTCCGATATCTTCATAGGCAAGTCATAGGCATTGGGATAGGCATTTTCAAGTTACAATTTTATGTAACATTTTCGCATGATGATCATACACAAAAATCTGTCTAATGTAATAATTATATTTATATATACATACATAAGCCCCATGTATCTGTATCTATAACATACGTAGTACTATACAGTAAAACAAACCCTTTAAAACTACGCGCTAATGTTCAAAAAGGAGGGGATAACATACAGGGTGTCCACCTAGTGCGCGTAAGTCCAATATCTGGGTTAATAAAAGAGATAACTTAATTTTTTTTCTACAGGGTTGTCTAATATCCCGAGCTGCACAAAATGAAAATATATTTACATATTCAGGGTGTTCAGTTTTTCCTGGACAGGTACCAACTTCGTTTTTCTAAATGGAAATATATATTTTTTATTGCTTTTTCGAACTAAACCCTTGATTTTAGTAGGACTTTCATCAGCCTTCCCTATACCTAACTTAAACTGTTTTTGAAATATTGACGGGTGAATATTGACATTTTTGCAACTTTGACACCCTGTAAAATCTAAACGGTTTGAGATCAAGCAAAACGGTTTGCACATTCCTATCTTAACTTTTCATAAGCTATCGTTTGGTACTAATTTCAGAATTATCCAAAAATTTAAACTTTTCTGAAAATTTTGAAAATTTTTAATTCCTGGATAAATTTGAAATTAGTACCAAACGATAGCTTATGAAAAGTTAAGATAGGAATGTGCAAACCGTTTTGCTTGATCTCAAACCGTTTAGATTTTACAGGGTGTCAAAGTTGCAAAAATGTCAATATTCACCCGTCAATATTTCAAAAACAGTTTAAGTTAGGTATAGGGAAGGCTGATGAAAGACCTACTAAAATCAAGGGTTTAGTTCGAAAAAGCAATAAAAAATATATATTTCCATTTAGAAAAACGAAGTTGGTACCTGCTCGGGATATTAGACAACCCTGTAGAAAAAAAAATTAAGTTATCTCTTTTATTAACCCAGATATTGGACTTACGCGCACTAGGTGGACACCCTGTATATAAGAAATGCAACCGGATAGACCCAGACCCAGTCGACCGAATATTTCACTAAACTAAAATCCAGACTAAAATACTATATGTTTATTCACGCGGGCATCGGTAGTCAAGATAGTGTCATTTCCGGGAATTGTAAATATCTTGAGATGATGGTAACTTGGTTAGCGAAACGCGTGTCGAGAGAACTCCAATGTTTTGGTTTTTAATATAAAACGCCGGTTTGGTATTTTACATAACAGCAAAGGTTTAAATATCACAAATATAATGATTTAAATATAAACGTAATAATAAACAGAGATACTGAACATAGCAGGAAACATTTATTTTGTTTCTTGTGTGTCAGGCGGAGACATATCAATCTGTATATGGAGAATGAGTAGTGGTAGAATCTAGAAAATCTGCATGAGGTGCTAATAGATGGCGATTTTCCATGAATTACTATTAAATTTAAAAAATGTTAATTATATAATCGTAGACGCGACATGTCTTTGAAGTGGCAGGGAGCCAAACATATTGTTTTAAAAGTCAGGGCCATCAAGTAACCCAAGCAAGCCCATGGATCAGTGAACCAAATAAAGCGGGCTGTATGGGATTGGCCCTCTGTCACTATTCATACTATTTTTGCACTTTGCAATTTCCAAACCCTCAAAGGCATCCAGCTGTCTGGAATTTGTTACATTCCTAACCAGTTTCAAATTGCTATTGTCTAGGTATCTTATGGTTGTTCTCAAATGCATGTTGGGCGACACTAGACATATTTGTTCTACCATATTTGAGATAAGTCATATGTTCCTTGAATCTAGTTTGAATTGACCAAAATATGTTTAAAAATATGTTGGACAAACTAGAAGTTTGTCCAACATATTTTTGATTGCAGTCTTTACAGCTAATTTCGTAAATCCTTCACTTTTCCTTAGTTTCTATTTTGTCTTTTGGATTGCTTAAAAGTTGGTGTAGTTTATTTGCCGATGAATAAACCACTGACATACCACGGGTGAAAGAAGGTAAAGTAAAGTTTTTGGTAAGGTTTTTAAAAATATATCTATTTGGAATATTCTATCTGAAAGTCAGTGGTTATAAACCACTACAAAAACTTTTAGACAAATAAACTACAACAACTTTTAGGCAATCCAAAAGACAATACAGGCTGCTTTATTGGTTAGTAAATCATGGTTTACTGATCAGTCGAGGCGCTTCACTGAGCCGTAGCAATAGTTTAGGTGTAAATAGGACATAGTGTTAGCATAGGTTTAATTTTTATCATCCAGATGATGCCAACTTGGTTGGCGAAACGCGCGTTGAATGCAGTATAGTGTTTTGGTGTTATATGGAAAACTACGTCAGTGGTAACTTCACACCAAAGGTTCCTTTTCAAAATTTAATTATGATTTCTTCATTACAACGTAGGGCTTTTTGATTATACTCAGAGATTCAGAACATTGGAATCAAATAATAAAACCAAATTTGGTACAGTTATAATAATAAATTTCGGTAAAGTTACAGAATTATAAAATTTTATCACATATTTTACATAATACAAAAATAAACATGGGTGTGTGTGTGGAACAATATTTTTATTTAACCCACCAGTTGTTGAATATTAATACATTTAAATTGAAGCTTAAAATATAAACTACATTGTCCGAATGTTTCCTTCCATACAAAAAAAACCAATCTATAAATCTAATTCATATAGCACGATTTCATTCAGTCCTACACCAAACTGGTATTTCCCGTTGAGGAAATAAATAAAAACACAACGACTGCTTTAACGACCCTGAAAATGTCAGACTAACTTCTAACCTCCAACCTCAAAGTTCAGTAAGATGTGATATTAAACATAAGGAAAGTGACATAACAATTTTTCTCATCTACGATCTCTATAGCTAGAATTATTAGGTAGCGTTTCAAATTTCAGTATATGTTTATTTTATAATGTCAAATGGAGTAAATAATTATAATGTAAATGGGTGTAGACCCTATGTATAAATCATTTATACAACTTATTTATTTAGGTATTTATTTATTTATAATACACTACCCGAGAGCAATACCAATTAATGGGTGGAAGTAGCGTAAAAATTACTAAAAGTTACAATAAAAACATACAACATCCATGAAAAATATGCATACATATTATACATAGCATAGATAACAAATAAAATTAATATAAACAGTGGATATAGTAAACAATATAACAGTACATTACAGCTAACAATAAAATTCTAAAATTGTAGAATCATATATTAGCAGAAATTTTCTTCTTAATAAAGGGAATAGCGTCAATATCAGTCAAATTTTGCATCTTATGATAATAGTCAATTCCACAGACCAATTGTGGTCAATTCTATACAGCGGAGAGAACTTTAATAAGTTGGTGTTAGGTGTCGGAAGTTAAACAATAATGAAGACAGAGTGGTAAGGTGGGGAACATGAAGACATAGAGACCATAACCAATCCTCTAGTCAATTGTATTAGTTACACTTTTAAGGAGAGTTACTAACGAATTACATATATGACGATGATACGAGTCGTAATATCATTATGATATCGTTGGAGTAAATTTTCTAGAGGAATTCATCGGGGCGGATAAATATTATCAGATTTGAACCATAAGTATTTAACATATTTCCTATTTATTTTTACTTTACAATTTACTGACATGAATTTGATAACCTGGATTTCATGCAAAAGAGGTATATTCTAATTTTAAGAGATTAAATGATTTAAAAGTAAGGACACCGTTTTATTTTTGTAAGTGTTACTCTTAAATCTTTAATGTTGATGCATTTCTTCATGTTAATCATGTTAACCTCAATACTATAATTAAAATTGAGGCGATTATTTCTTCTAGCAAATGTCATTCAGTTACACTTTAACTACACAAACTATACTTAAGTTAGTTACACGAAAAGTTAAGTGAAAATTAATTTATTGTGAACGTGGTCTATGTCATGATAAAGCAATCACAGAGAGAATCTGCATAGAGAAGATACTTGCAATTCAGGAAAAAAATAATGTCATTTATAAAGATTAAAAATAATAACGGTCCAAGACGTGAACCTCGAGGAACCCCAAAGTACGTCTAAATATTAATCGATTGGACACCACGATATCCCAGCGTAAGTATAGAGATAGTTCAGATAGGTAATAGGTGAAAAAGTGAACAAACGAAGTTGTCATACCTACCTTATATATATACTGGGATACCATGGTCCAGTCCATCGAAAGATTTAGAAGAATCTGTAAAAGCGACATCAACCGGGCCACCGCTTTCTTTCTAAAGCGGTGGCCCGGTAAATTCCAACATATTGAGTTTAACACATCAGATTGGTGACACATCAGATAAAAGAATTTCGAACACTTTGGATGGGTTGCAGATAATTGTAATGGGGCGACAGTTTTTGACTTCACTCTTATACTTTTACTTTTATATACATATATAGTTTTTAAATATTTGACAGATTCGATCTGACTTCTAAATATATGAAAATTTGCCTAACTTAAATAAGAGGTTATACAGAAAGCATAATGGTTTTTGCAAGTATGGTTGAACAATCGTCAAGAAAAAAGACCGGTAAACCATCAGGACATCAGAAACCATCACGACCAGCTGTAAGTTTTGATTTTAGTGACTTTATGGTTTTTAACACTTCAAATAGATTCGGACAAAATGGAAGTATCGGAGCAGGAGGAAATTATGTCTGGTTTGATATAATTAAAATTAGGAACTGACGAACTAATATAGCCAGAATGAAAATAATTTACAAATGCTTCTACTATATCACAATGTTTATTCAATTGTCGCGAGTCACGAATTATTCTGTTAGGAACACTTCTGTTTTTTTTTAGAATTTAAGTATAACCAGAATTGATTAGGATTAGATGTTATCTGTTGTTTTATGCCTCTAATATATTTATGGTAACACTGATTTACACAACTGATTCAGTTCATACATATATAAGAATGCATATTAAGGTGGTCTGAATATATTTACAAAATCTGCAGCAGTGGCTTCCAATATGATTTATCAGACATCACATTTTAGCGCTAACATATTCTGGAAGCGAAGAGTGTGAAAACCTGAAATGTAATGAGAAAGCAGAGGCTTCAATACAAATGAGGAATAATTAAAACATGTTTACGGCTTATTTCTTTTGTACCTTTTGACCTTGATGTGAATAGGATTATTTTTAAAACGATTGACCGTAGACATTAAGCTATACACAAATCACCGAGAAAAAAAGGCGTTAGATAAATTTTAAAAAAATACCAATGAAGTGTGAAATTCAAACGGCAATCTCCTTAAAAACATTAACGTGCCTCATCAACTTTAGACGAATAGGTAGTTAAACGAAAAACATTAAAACCAAATTCATAGACATATTAAAAAGATAAAGTCAGGCGAAATACCAGAAAAAGTTTTATTTATTTTGCATGTTTTAATAGTCACTTTTAAATTAATTTGTTTACAATTTATGGCTAATGGTTGTTAATGAAATAATTATTTAAATTTAATTGCTCAATAGATATAAAATGAATAATAGCATTGCAAGTAAATGTTATATGATTACAATTACCAAAGAATATAAACTAATAAGAATTTTCACATTCATTCCTGCCGTCAACCAAATTTCTATCTTTGTCACTATGCGCCAGATGCATTAAATTTGAGTGAAAAATAACGCACTTAGAAGCTTCATTTTGAAGCTTCGAGTGCCTCGGTGTTTCAGTGCTTGTGTTAATAATTATATTATAACAATTATTGTGTTGTAAAATTTATAAAAATTCAGTGCTAGACATGGCGTAGCCGGTCCTGTACTCTCGTTCTATCCGAAAGGCAATGTCAAATGTTAATTTTATGAATGAATGGTGTAAATCTACGCATGCACCGAGTGCATCAGATATCCCCGAAAAAAACGAAACTTGGAAGATAGGAAAATACATTAAGTGAAAAGTCTTATTAGTTGCAATTATTTACTTCCATGGAAGTGGGACTTTTACTTGTAGACGTAGGTAATACACCAAAACTTCCTGGATCGAATCCGCTTTCTGTATAAATCATATCTAATTGGCAAAAGTTGTGCAAATTGTCGTCAAACGTTGTTTTAGCCAAGTACTTTTATATACAGGGGGGACATAAAGTCTGCCCCCTCCCACCTCTAATTTCTGAACCACTGGATATATTGTGATGAAGTTTGGAACGATAATATATGACTAAATTCTGCATTTTTTAACACATCAATGACAGCTCTGAATGTCAAAGTGACAGCTGGGCGCGCAATAGGAATAATTTTTTAAATGGAATTGGGGGTTAAATACATATATATAATACTACTATATCGCGGGTAGAGGCCCAAAAATTCCGAAAACAACACGGCGCCGACATACAATCTCTATCCTTATCGAGAGTACCTTAGTCAAATATGCGCATGCGCACGAATTTCGCGACATCCAATAAGCATGCAGCATAAATACTGCATCTCTGTCTACCGACTTCTTTTAAAAAAAGTTGAAAGTTGGAAAGTCTGTCAACCTATAAGCAATGTGTCAGTTTCCGCAACCATGGATATCGACAAAATCTGCGCATGCGCAAATCGAACAAAGGTACTCTGGAACAGTATAGCACTATATCTTTTGTCCTTTGATGTTTTCGGAGAAACCGCTTATGGGCTAACATAGGAAATACGCGATATAGTAGTATTATATATATGGTTAAATAATAACTCATTTTGAAGCTATTTTTATGCTCAAAACATCCCTCAATTTTGAGAACATTCGGTTCAGTAATTTCCAAATAAAGACCAGTAATATCGATTTCTACGTTATATCATTTTTTACTATTACAAATTATTGTAAATTATTCAAAGTAAAACAAAATTTAAAGAAGTAAACAAATAACAATAAACCAACCCAAACCTAAAATAACCTAAATTAAAAAATTATAAAATAATTTAAGTTAAACGTAGAGGCAGAAACAGATTTACAAAACCCGTGTTACTTCAAAAGATGTTGAAAATGACCACCATGAACTTTCTGACAAATAAATGTTCTATGGGTAAGTTCTATTATAAAGATTATGTGGTAAAAAGATTATGTTATAGACTGATATTGCTGGTTTTTATTTGGAAATTACTGAACCGAATGTTCTCAAAATTGGGGGATGTTTTGAGCATAAAAGTACCTTCAAAATGAGTTATTACTTAACCCCCAATTCCATTTAAAAAAGTATTCATATTGCGCTCTCAGCAGTCACTTTGACATTCAGAGCTGTCATTGATGTGTCAAAAAATGCAGAATTTAGTCATATATTATCGTTCCAAATTTCATCACAATATACCCAGTGGTTCAAAAATTAGAGGGGGGTGGGACGGACTCTATGTCCTCACTATGTACAGATTTCTACTGAGTTTTAACATAAGTGAAAAGCAAAACACCAGTACTGAACTTATATTTGCTATATTGAGATACATATTCTGCAAATAAAATTAACGCTAGTTGGGCCAGACTATTTCCAATTTTTGCCAAAATATAACAGGAATATGTGAACGGGGCAATGTCCACGAGAAAAACCCAATGTTTCAATATTGCTCATATTTTATCATTATAACACTGGTTTAACAAGAATATTCAAAATTAGAGTTTTCATACTCTACACTATTTGTGGCAAACTCCTCATGAATTATTTTGAAATTAAGCTGTCTATGGAATAAGGGACAAATAATAATAATAAATAATTTCCGTTGATAGTGTGCTTACAATATCTATTTTGAATACCTCAACTTTCATGTTTTAATCTTACAATCTTTTTTGAACCATAGATGGAACCATATAGATTTAAATAATTTTAGAGAATCGTGCTTACAATTGGGTCACTTCCTAGTATGTCGGAAGTGATGGAAATATGTCAAATATTGACTATTAAGCCATGCCGTTATGTGTAAGTGTTATATTTTTGTCGTATTTATTAAAAATAAGTTAAAATAGACTCGTCTAATAATTCAGTTGACACGGTATATATTCACATATAACAGCGGTAGTGAAACAGCTGTCAAAAGAACATATTAACACATAACAACAAAATATTACATTATAACAACTTTCCAACAAAATAGTAAATCTAAATATTTTTGTATTTGGTTTTGGTTTCTTTCTCTGGCTACAATAGTGCAAATAAATCAAGAAAATGAATTAGGGAGATAACGTAAACAACTCTCAGATGATAGATCTTTAACGAATAATTTAACTCATATCCTAGTGATGTCAAAGTATTAGCATATCCCTGTTCTTATACTCTTTTATATTCTATTTTCTATATTATCTTCACTTTCGTTATGCATGTTTACGTTATAAGATTGTGGTTCACTCCTAACGCTAGTAATTTTTTATAATTGGCAGCACCAATTGAGTAATCTCAGTCTAACATTTCTTCTCCGCCTTCGCTTGCTGTCCAAGTGTCCAAGGACGCATATAAATATAATACAAATCCATATATCATAACTTGCTTTTAAACAGCTACACCCATATATCGAATATTCACTCTAGACACAAAGTAATCATATGAAATGATTTTTTTTTACGTCACGTAAATACCTACTGCTTATTGCTACCACATTACTTTTTATTGACGCACGCACGAGATTCAATATACTATAAACATAATAAGACCACTAGAAACCATCATCATTGTTGAGTGTTGTGAAATATTTGATGTAAATACATATTTAATATATTAATTCTCAAGACTTGTTGCTTATGTGATGTGTATAGCCAAAAATATGCTGATGTATCTTATTTTATTCTTTTATAGAAAACATTAAAATACAGTATAACCTCTCTAATCCGGATAATTAAATGCACGGTGGTTGTCCTGATTAGCGATTTGTCCGGATTACCGAATTTAAATAAAAATTACATACACAAGTACATACAACGTTTTTATATGCACATAGGTACATACATATTATATAACATAGAATGACTCTTAAATACCTATAACTAAATACCTATGGTCTACATAAAAAACAGGTAAAAATGTCAACATAAAACTACATATGTCCATATATGTATGTATGTATGTATGAACTATGTACATATTATTACCTATATACGTAAATAAATATGATACCAATAAATTAAGAAGATATGTACATTTAAGGTCTAAGTTTGTTGTGCCTTAAAAAAGCCTGTAATATTTTTCTGTTTTTTATTTTGTCTCTTTTTTTTATTGATATATACTTCAATTTGTGATGTGATTTTCTGATGATCATTGAATACGCAGTTATTAAAAAATGCTATAGCTTCTTTATGCGCAACTTTGCAATCTTTATGCGCAATCGTCGTCGCTAGATGAAGAATCATCATTGTCTTCTATTTCCCTTGTAGTTTCTGCAACAATATTCTCGTCTGTCGGCAAAATTGCATCATCGATTCGATCGACTGCAACGTCGATCGGAGCCTACGAGTTTGAGCAAGTCGGAGCTTGTGCGTCCGTATTAACGAGATGCGTCCGGATTATGACTTTTGAAATTCAATATCCGGATTACTGGATGTCCGGATTAAACTATGTCCGGTTTATGGAGGTTACACTGTATAAATGATATGCTGGTTACATTGAAACACGAGGGGACTGCGATCTATGCGTATATGACGTCGCGGAAGCTAGCTCCACTACGAATTTTGGCATGGGAGTTTATAGAGAATTAACGGCTATTTTGGTACCCTATTATAAATTTTTGCACTCGCCTCTAAATGGGTTAGTTTGTGGAGGTGCCAGCTTCCGCCTGAAGCCACCACACTTGCAAAACTTGGTTCGCGTAAACTATTCCCATATTTTTATGCATCAGATTTATCGGCTATTTAAATGCTCTAGAACGTGCCATATTAATACTGAAGCGGACCACCCCACCCAGAGATTGGGAAACCCCTAGGGTACAATTTATAGGTCTTCACAAAAATTCGAATTTTGAGATGGGACTTCATGGAGAATTAACGGCTATTTTTTAGGCTATTTTGGTACATTATTATAAATTTTTCCGCGCTCACCTCGAAATAGGTTAGTTTGTAGAGGTGGTAGCTTCCGCCTGAAGTTAGCTCCATCACACTGGTAAAACTTGGTCGCGTAAACTAATCCCATATTTTTATGGATCAGATTTAACAAAGGCTCTAGAACGTGGCATATTACAACTGAAACGGACCACCCCACCCAGAGATAGGGAAACCGCGCCAATATTCTTGGCTGTGAACGTGACCTTGTATGATTCGGGGTCGAGTGGGACTATCACTCTTTGCCCTCCTCAGCTCTGTAGGCCTGGACGGCCTCGTAGAGGTGGACCCCATCCCTCACCAACCCCGATCACAAGAGTGATAGGTGTGGGCGATTTGTGGGATCTCCTCCTATCCTGGCTATAGGGAAACCCCCTCACAGGGTACAATTTATAGGTCTTCACAAAAATGCTTCTAAATGGTTCAAAAAGGCAGATAACAGACTGCAGAAACAAATTTTGTAAAACTCGATGCATACCTGCCTAATAATAATAATAATAATAATAATAATAGTAATAATAATAATAATAATAATAATAATAATATTAATAATATTTCCACCCCACATTCTAATCACAATGTTTAGCCCGAAAGTCAGAGACTTGTACGTGAGAAGGCGCCACATATAATATATTATATATTACAATAATTATACAGGGTGTTCACCTAGTGCGCGTAAGTCCAATATCTGGGTTAATAAAAGAGATAACTTAATTTTTTTTTCTACAGGGTTGTCTAATATCCCGAGCTGCACAAAATGAAAATATATTTACATATTCAGGGTGTTCAGTTTTTCCTGGACAGGTACCAACTTCATTTTTTTAAATGGAAACCTATATTTTTTATGGCATTATCGAATTCTACGTAAAAAATTAGTGGGACTTTGTGCATAACACTGCTATTGAAATATTGATAGTTTTCGAGATATTTGACTTTTAATTTTTTTTTCTTATGTTTCGTCACTTCTAATAGTTGACATAATTATGGTTGTATGACAGCTAGAAATTATTTTTTTTCAGAAACTGTAGAGTGAAGATGGCTCTTTCGAAAAACGTATCAAAAGTTGACCTGCGATATACAGGGGGTAACAGAAATCGTGCCAAACCTGATGGTTTAAAATTTAAAAAATCTCGACTTTTTCAAATGGAACACCCTGTGTTTTATGATTTCATTAGATGCCTTTCTGTAGACTCTACAATTTTATAATAGCTTTCCCTATACCTAAGTTGCGTAGTTTTTGCAAAAAACCCACTTTTATGAAAAATACCCGATTTGCGCACGTTCCTTTCTCGGGAAAAACGCAGTGAGCGTCTGTCACGCAATAAAATTTGTGACAATCAGTTTACATGTCATTTCTTCTTTTACTGAATATTCACGTACGAGTTTAGAGTAAGTACTAAGCGTGCATACAATGAACTATTCAAAAGAAGAATTAGTGAAAATGGTTTATGCCTTAGGAGAAGCTCATGGAAATTGTTTGCTAGCAGCACGTATTTACAAAGCAAATAATCCAAATTTACAGAGATTTCCACGTGCTGACTGTTTTGAAAATGTGAAAGAAAGATTTGAAAGAACAGCAAATGCGAATTATGAGAAAACTACCAGGAGACATGACGGTAACAATGACGATATTCAGTTTAATGTTGTGGCGTCTGCTGTTGAAAATCCAAATATTAGTGTCAGGAAAATCAGTAATAATCTTGTAGTTTCCAAAAGCTTGACAAACAAGATACTGAAGAAGAATAATTTTCATCCGTATCATATTAAAAACCATCAAGCACTGTTACCTCAAGATCACCTAAACCGCCTGCAATTTTGCCACTGGTCATTGGATAAAATTCAGGAAAGTCCAAACTTTTTTATGAATGTCTTGTTTACTGACGAATCAACATTTTCAAACACATGCTTACCCAATCGTCGCAACTTTCATCACTACGCTGACAATAATCCAAGATTATTGAGGGTACTAGATAATCAGCATCGTTTCAAAGTGAACGTGTGGGCTGGAATTTGTGGAGAACATATTGTTGGACCGTACTTTTTTGAAGGCAATTTAAATGCCAATGTGTATTTGCATTTTTTGCAAAACGAACTTCTCCTTCTACAGCTACAGAATATGCCCGCTGATTATTTGGTTCAACAATGGTTTCAGCATGATGGTGCCCCTCCACATTCCACTTTGGCGGTACTGTGATTATTTTATTGTTGTAGTACTTTTCCTATTATCTATTCATATTTCAGATTAGAGAACACCTAAACCACGTATATCCAAATAAGTGGTTAGGTCGTGGTGGTCCAGTTCCTTGGCCTGCACGTTCGCCTGATTTAAATATTCTGGACGTTTTCTTGTGGGGTTATATCAAGGAGCGAGTATACGAAGTACCACCAACGGATATGCAAGACTTGAAAGAAAAGATCCAAAATGAGTTTCTAACCATAACGCCCGAAATGTTAAGAAATGTTCACATTCATTTTCGTCGTAGATTAATGCTTTGTGTTGAAAACAACGGTGGACATTTTGAGCATTTACTTTAGGTTAGCTTGCTTGTATGAGTATTGCGTATTCTTTTTTCAATACTCTATGTATATTCATCCATTTCACTAATAATTTTTCTAACTACGGTAACACCGTTTGGTTTTCAATATGATACGTATGAAACTTCTTCTTCAATATCTTATTTGTCGAGCTTTTGAAAACTCCAAGATTTCTACTGATTTTCTGATACTAATATTTTTGGATTTTCAACAACAGAAACCACAACATTAAACTAAATATTATCGTTGTTACTCCCATGTCTCCTGGTAGTTTTCTCATAATTCCCATTTGCTGTTCTTTCAAATCTTTCTTTCACATTTTCAAAACAGTCAGCACGTGGGAATCTCCATAAATACGTGCTGCTAGCAAATAATTCCCATGAACTTCTTCTAAAGCATACGCCAGTTTTGCTAATTCTTAATTACATATAGAGATTTTATGATTTTTTACTTTTATTTACAAATAAATGGTAACTTTCCATAAAGACTTGTTTATTAAACTGAAATTATCTAAATTTTTCAGTTATTTTTATTTAAAGAAGTGTAAACTAATACATTTTATAAAAATAAATAGCCTTACAATATTTTTTCCGTCAAAGGAGTGCGCAAATCGGGTATTTTTCATAAAAGTGGGTTTTTTGCAAAAACTACGCAACTTAGGTATAGGGAAAGCTATTATAAAATTGTAGAGTCTACAGAAAGGCATCTAATGAAATCATAAAACACAGGGTGTTCCATTTGAAAAAGTCGAGATTTTTTAAATTTTAAACCATCAGGTTTGGCACGATTTCTGTTGCCCCCTGTATATCGCAGGTCAACTTTTGATACGTTTTTCGAAAGAGCCATCTTCACTCTACAGTTTCTGAAAAAAAATAATTTCTAGCTGTCATACAACCATAATTATGTCAACTATTAGAAGTGACGAAACATAAGAAAAAAAAATTAAAAGTCAAATATCTCGAAAACTATCAATATTTCAATAGCAGTGTTATGCACAAAGTCCCACTAATTTTTTACGTAGAATTCGATAATGCCATAAAAAATATAGGTTTCCATTTAAAAAAATGAAGTTGGTACCTGTCCAGGAAAAACTGAACACCCTGAATATGTAAATATATTTTCATTTTGTGCAGCTCGGGATATTAGACAACCCTGTAGAAAAAAAAATTAAGTTATCTCTTTTATTAACCCAGATATTGGACTTACGCGCACTAGGTGGACACCCTGTATAAGTCTGAATTCTTAATTCACTCACTGGTCGTGGTTTTAATATACATAATATCTTTTCCTTTCTTTCGGATATTTTTTAATGATCCTGTAGTCAGCTAAAGCTTATGTAAAACAGCAATTACAACAAATTTAAAATCAAATTTGTAACTAAAAAACTAAGATGCTACTAGTACAGATATTATTAACTACTTCATATTCCCAGGATTCATTTATTATATTTACAACAAATAATTCAATTGAATAAACTCAATAGTATCGTGATTCCGTTTCGTCGTGCCCTTGACCCAGACCAATAAATTAATTTCCTCTTCCATCCCATAAATATTAATATATTGCTTGTAACTTTCGCACGTACAAACGTAAAGCAACATTCAATCAGAATGCGATTGAATGCAAAAGCATGTAACTATTTGCTTGCCTGTGAAAAATAGCAAAGTCTGCGTTGCCGGTACCAAACAAGCAAAATTAACCACATCTTTCATTTTGGTCCATGAAGTTTTATGAATTTTTAAATTTATTATTGGAAAGTTTATACTCATATACGATGTTACATTTAATTTTGGCCATCATTGGGATCTCGGAAATGGTAAGACAGACAGGGTGGCTTATATTAGAAAAAATTGCACAATTTTATCCTGAATCAAATGGTGGTACGTTATCTGCCTGTATCGTGAATTATGGAGGAAAAAACGAAAACTGACGATTTACAAAATTTTAAATATCTCCACTAGGTATATAAAGAAAGATCTAAACTTAAAATTTGAAACTTATATATTATTGATAATGGCGAGTCCAAAAATTCAGTTTGATTTTGTCTAAGTACTCTAGATTTTGAGATGTGATAGTCAACTTTTTTATTGCTTATGGACGCCACATCAACATGAGAAATCCACAAATACTTAATGTACATTTTATACTTGACCGTGGAAACAAAATATTATTAACGACATACCATGTATATACTACATATCATAGGAAATATAAAATTTACACATATTACATTAACGATATTGGAATTTTTTGATAATTTTATTGTTAATAAAAATTCAATATGATCCATAAGAAATATAGTTGACCATCCCATATTAAAATCTGTATTTCTGAAAATCTTCTTCTAAAACCTAATTGAATTTTTGGACTCGCTATTACTCGCTATTATCAATAATGTATCAGTTTCAAATTTTTAGTTTATATCTTTCTTTATAATGGAGATATTTTCTAAATCGTTAGTTTTCGTTTTTTCCTCCATAACTCACGAACGGGTGCATACGAGTATATGGCAGATAAGGTACCACCGTTTGATTGAGGATAAAATTCTGGGCCTTTTTTCTAATTTAAGTCACCCTGACTGTTTCCGAGATCCCAATGGTAGCCAAAATTAAAAGTAACACCGTGTATATAAAATTTGCATATATTACTTTCTTATTGTGCAACAGGCAACAGGAGATGTAAATAAATCTTTGATCATATGCATAATTGCAACATTAAATAAAAATAGTTGTTTCTTACTTGTGGCATATAGTTGCGAACGCAAGTGAGTGCAGTCGCAGTCAACATACAGTGTGTGCAGCCAGGAGCTTATACGATCCATATATCTCAGAAACTACTGACATGCTTTTTCTGAAATTTGGTAGTAAATACACTAAAATATTTGGACACTTCTGTTATTTCTGGTTGTACTGGAAGTAGATAACATCTTGCTTACCTCTATAGTTCTCCAAATTTGGATTATACCTTAAATTTTATGACCATTTTGTATAATAAACTCTATTCCTAAAATGTGTTAGAGATATTAATTTTTTTAGAGTTTTCGAGATAGGTACTAGACTAAATTAAAAATATTTGACTGGGCGCGTTATAAGGTAATAATTGACGGACAATTAAAAAATATTTAGTTTTATGGGTGAGTACAGTGGCAATGGATATATCCAAGTAAAATGAAAATCAAATATCTTAATTTTTTTAAGTTTTTTTTAGGAAACGCCTAGTTTTTTAATTTTAATGAATTCTGTTCCCAAAAATATGCATACTTAGTGTGTTCCCTGTACGTAATGTTAACGGTTTCTATGTTATTAACAGAAATCCAATAAACAAAATCAAATGTGGTATATTTCATTATTTAATTAATTCTAAGTAGGCCATGTTAAAGAATAACCAGTTCCTGAATATATTTTAATAAAATACCAAAAAGATGAAGATTTCTTAGTTGATGAAAATACTCTGATGAAGTTGTTTGATCTGATGAAACTAAATTTACAAAATGTACCTATTTTTTGTAAATTTATTTTTAACAAAACGTATTTTTTATAAAACTACTCTGGTCTAAGAGGAAACACAATGTTACTAGCATTACAAATAATTTAAGTAAAATATGAATAGCTCGTGCAATCTACAGTTCTTACTGTTCAGATGCAAAATTTGTAGGTACCTAAAATTTTATTTCTCTAATTTATCCTGAATGATCTATATTTTAAAAACTGTGTAATACACACGTCGGGTTTGGAGTATCTACCAGGAATTTTTTTACCAGCTTTTCAGAAGGAAGATTTTCCCTTAAAACACGCTTGAATGGTGTGATTGTAGTATAGATTTAAGGCGTTAAAAGTTATCCATTCCAAAGAAAAATCAGTAATTTCACTCGATTGAACCAATGTTTGGTGCTTTTATTATCAAAAAGCTGTCCAACTGGAAATTGGCTGGACTGGTACCGTGTGCTCATGTATGCTATAAAAGGCTGATTATTGCTCTTTATTACAGGATTTACAGAAGGGTTCCCCATTCTGTGGTGGAAATGTTTTTTCATTATAATATGATTATTATATATTTCTTATTTCATGGTTCCTTTCCAGTCTTTAATTTTAATTGGAAGAGTTGTCAGCGTTCTATAGAAGTTTTAACCAAGAACTTATTATGCCCTCGCCTTAAAGTGACATTTACCTAGTTTTTGGTATTTCGAATAAAGTGCCTGTGCGTGTTCTGCAGATCCTTTTCTAGCTAAATCACATGCCTACTAAAGATCCCTCAGAGTCAGAAGCATATCATTTTCCAAAATCCAGTTTGGATTTCTTTCTGGTATCTGAAATAAGACAAAAATAATACATAACCTTTGTGGTACATTATTTTAAACATGTCTACGAACTGTTGAAGGCAGTTTTCAACATTTTTTATCAAATACTCGCGAGATAATGATTAACAGAAATTTTAAACAATATACGAAATTTGTTGTTCCACTTCTAATACAAAAGGTCATTTAATTTTAGAAGGTATTATGGAAATACTGATAAAGGAGAGAAATAATGTTATTAGTGGTTAAGACTTTGTATGTAAGGTCACAGCTCATCAGTATAGTTCACTGTTGAAATATTTTTTAAATAAAAGCTAGGCAGAGTACTGGGTCATCAATAGACTTGGAACTGAAGGAATATTCGTGCACCAAATGGTGCTTCATCACTGAACATTTTTTTAAATGTTTGCTTAAAATTAGCATGATGCTAATTTCTGCAAAATTGCGGATATGCATATTTGAAGATGTATACCAACTGGAACAGTTTGTCGTTATTTTAGAGGTGTGAGTTGAGTTACTATTTTTATACAAATACTTATACCTATTCCATAAGTAATAAATGGATGTAATAATTAGATAATTCATTTACGTTGTACTGAACTGAAACTAAATGTACCTATTTCTAAGGTAGGTATGTCGATCAGACACAAGCAGGTCATTAAGTAGGTGTTTCCCAACGATTTGAATGTAAGTCATTATCGACCAAGTATTAGGTACAATTACCTATATCAGCATATCATAGTTCTAAAAAAATGGCATGGGAGTGCTTGTTGCTAGTTTACTTTTACTTGCATCCACAACAGCAGCTTGACACCACGTAACGTAGTAGGTATTAAGTAACGTAAAATGTGGTTTTCAAATTTCTCTGAAACAGGTCATTTAAAATCGATTTACTTTAAAGATGATAGATTACAAAATATAGTGAACCAGGTGTAGCACAGGTACTCTGACCGTACCGGACCATGCTGTGCAGCTTCTTTCTTTTTTATTTTGATTCTCTTCCACCAACTAGTTGTTTATGTGAGGTGGCGCTGCAAGCAGAACGTTTGCCGGTATATAGAAAAGAACAGTCGCGTCGCGTTCGCCTTGTTAATAGGACGTTGGACCTCGTGTAGCTCATTCGCAGGTAGCCATGCACAGTTTATTTTGTTAGTTTTATGGATAAATCGTTAGCACACACGATATGGCATACTCGAAGTTGGTTTTTACTCATTAATATTATGCTACTGTGCTTATATATTTTATTGATGCTTTGCTACTGTTACCGGTTTTTATTGTCACTTGACAGGTTCACTTTTGATTTCAACGTTTGTTTCATCGAATATCAAGGATGGTTATTTATGTGATTCGAAAAATGTGTGTATTGTTCTTATCTATTATTTATTTTTATTGTGTTTGTGGAGTGGTGGTGTTCGAGCAGGTTAGAGCAATGGGAACGTTGAGATTTTAAATTTGAATCAGCTGATTACCTACCAAATACCTGTTTGGAAATTGTAAATATATTTCTTTAGCTACTGGAAGACAATGACGGTATTATTTTTTATATTAGTAAACTGAAGTGGATACCTACTTTGATAAGCAACATTTAGTTGTAGTTCAAAATAAGTAAATTTTTATTTTGGCAATGACTCGCAAATCCCAAGAGTCGTTAAAAGCTACATTCCGCTTGCTAATGAAGGAAAGTTTAAAATATTATTTAATGCAAATTTGCTGTAGGTATCGCATCACACACTTAAAGTTAATTTATATGTGAGATTTAACGGAAGGGGATTAACCTTACTGTGTAGTAAATAGAAATAAAACTTTATGAGTTAATAATTTTATAATATTTATGCTTGCTTGAATTAATAACTTACCTAACTATAATTAAGTAGTTACAATAATATACACTATTTTCTTTATTCTCTAAGTAGGTATACCTACTTATATTAAACAAATCGTAAGTAGGTAGGTACCTATATAACTACCACACACCACAATGTCTACAAATTACTTATAAACAGCTTACCCGTCTCTGTCACTTCCGGGTTGATCGCTAATGTCTGCAATTTTTGAAATTTAAATACAACACCCTGTATGTTTTTACATTTTTTGATAGGGAATCTGAGGAATTCATTGAAATAAGGGTTAACGGTCCCACGTCTCATGGTAAGAAAGTTATCCTGTACTCAAATTTTCCCTAAAAGGATTATTTTAAATAGTTGTTATTTCCTTCAGCAGAAGAACAGTAACGCCATTTTCGGTTCAAGGACCTAAACAAATGCCGAATGACTAAATATTCTTATACCTAACGTTTTTTCTCCGTGTTTAAACCAGTAAGAAGTGTTCCTAGTATGCACTGCCGGAATTTGCATATACCTAGTTACCAATGAGGCGGCAAGCAGTCAAGCGACCAATAAAACGCTGCTTTTTGATAGATTAAGAACAAAAAACCCGTTTTAAGAGAATCGTTCTGGTTATTAATGACAAGATAACACTAAATGTTAAGATGAGTGGTAAGCAGTGTTGTTCCAGGGTGTACAATTGTACAAAAAGGTGTACAATTGAGGGTTGAGCTGTACAACTGTACTACAATAGAAATTTATCATGAATTCTGTACAATTATCTACCTACATCATATTTAATAAAAGAGGATGAATTTCTTTTATGTAAAACTAAACTAGGACTTTTGTTTTACTATTCCGTTATTCATACCCACAGAATACAGAACAGAACATGTTCGGTTCGTATATCAGTACCTACTCCACCCGTTGCTTATATCCTTATATAGTTGGTTGGCAAGTCCTCAATTTTATTGAACCTCTGCAATTTAAGAAATTCTATTTATTCTATGCCTTGTTTTTTTGTTTGAATAAACTTTAAGTTGAACTTTAATTTTTTTGTGTTAAAGTTATTAATTATTTAATTGATAAATTCCAGAAATAGCAACATTTGCAGCTTGCAGATAACTAACTGATAAATAATTTATTTTGAAAAATATAAAAGATGGCGGCACTGTACAATGCAACAGAAAACTGTACAATTCAACACGATTTTTTTGTACAATTCAAAATTCCCCAGGAACAACGCTGGTGGTAAGTTGACCTTCCAACAAAACATTTTGCTTTACGAAATTATATTGGTTCCTTGGCAAGTTTTTACGTTTTCAAGAATTATAACACACTATTACATCTATAGAAATAGCTTGCAATGTAGGTGTCTACCTATATTGTACCTATTTCATGCCCTTTATTTTTATTAGCCTTAAATAGAAATGTGCTAGAAAAGGTCTGCCTGTTCCCTGCAGGTAGAATATTTCATAGTTAACTTATACATAGGTATGAAGCAATAACAACTGTAAATATATCTGGAGAAAAATCAGTAAATACCTAATACAAAATGAACATAACCTAGAAAATTTACCAAAATTATTAAGCTTTCTCCCGCCAATATTAATTGTTTTAAATTTTGCGTCATCCAGTCGCACCCAGAAAAATATCTTGAGGGGAGGGGGCAATGCTTCAGATAATTGGGGGGAGTCATATATTAAAGAGCAAATCAGACACTGAGCAGTGAATCACCCATCCCCTGTCATACAACAATGGGTGAGGAGATAGAAAATGCATCGGCCGTAGTGTTTTATTTTGGCTGTGCCTGTATTATAGGAGTGCGGCCTGGGAGCGGCAAATTAATTGTTTAAATCGATTAATAAATTACTACTGGATAAATTATTATGGTTTTGTACATTTAACTATATTGTAAGTATAGTATAGGTAGGTGCATACAAAGTACATACTTTGTATGCACATTTTTCAAACGAGACTTCAAGATAAATTCAATTATAATATTTTAAGACTATAACATTTTAACACCTATACAATGTTTATTGCTGGAGACATTTCAAACCGAGTTTCAAACTTGTTCTTGGCAATCAGTCTTTTGAGATAAGTAAAATTACGCGCGGGTGCAAGTGTTGTTTTAAGATCTCGGGTGGGGTGGGACTACCCCTCCCCCCTCCTAGGTGCGCCACTGGCGTCATCAGTAGGATTTGTAAGGCGAAAATACATAATGCAGAGAGTTTTGATGAGAATGAAACATTGTAACAAGTTTTGTTATCGCAGACTACGATCCGGAATATGCACCCACTTTTTATTTTTTTTTTAAGTGAAAGAAACGGGTAAAATCTCTTATCTCTTATTTTATGTGATTAAGACATACCCTAATGTGAAAAGTCATGCCCAATGTTAACCTCTACAGATGATAGGTACACTTTTATTTTTTGAAATAGCAAGGTGTATATCGTGTAATCAACTTCGACCAATGAGTGGTTTATAAAGAAACAATTCAATGACGTAGAAAAAATGAAATTTGATCAAATGGTTTTAGAGATAATAATATAACTTTCAAATATACTAACTTTGAGTAAAGAATTTACTTAATTTATAAAAACTAAAAAACGAGATTTAAAAAAAATTGTTTAATCGCAGAAGATGCCGAAATGATCGGTGAACACTTGTTGACGAAAGTAAAGTATTTTTCTGTTTCAAATCTAATTGTTTGCAGTATTTAAATCAGTTTAAGAGCACTAGGTACTCTTCAAAAGCTATATCTATATCCGAGTCTATATCTAGCATAAAGAAATTTCCATTTCTTTATGCCTTTGAGGAGGATAAATAAAAATCATCGACAGAATGAGCGTTATTATTTTTTCCACATAGGTAGGTATAAAAAAAATTAAAAGAACTTCATACAAGCAATTTTTAATTTTATTCTTTATGTTGAAATAGAGGTTGAAATCATTTGGAAAACTTAGTTGTCGAAAAATGTTATATAATTTATACCTAATGATTAATGACGGATTTCAGTACATATATAAATAGATATGCAGCAGCTAACACAGGAGGTCATATAGAAATCGGTAGAAGAACCTTGAACTAAGAGCGCAATACATTTATAAAATACCAATATGGATATGCCAATTTTATTTAAAATTATCAACTATTGTTGGTTTTGAAAGGAGTTGAAAAATTATTTTGGTAAACACAGTGGCGGCACGTAACGGGGAGGCGGCATGGGAGGGTTCGCAGAAGTGAAAGTACCACGGCCGAGCAGCGGAGGGTACAGGGGGTGGTAGACTCGTCATTGTATTTTAATGTACCTACTCCAAAAAATTATATTAAACTTTAAACTCTATACATCGACATTAATAAACGTGCGATACTCTAAATTTTGAATAGGAAAAAATTTAAATTATTGAAACCGCGGCAATATTAACATTATGATATACTTCGGTAATTTTTGGAAAACAATTTACCTAAATCTTTTCCAGATTGCTTTGTTTCTTCCCACTTTCATGTGATATGCAAATGTTTTATTAAATGCGCCCTCTTAATGCTTCATGCATTGTGCCCTCTTAATGCTAGTTCCAACTTTCTATAAAATTTTATGTAATTGATATATTTTTTTTAAATATGCATGTCACCTGTTTGTTATGTTTTATAATATTATGTCTGTATATAGTGAATCTAACGGAATTGCAGTATTTACCGAACCTAACATAGCTAAATCCGTACTGCATTTTATATGATTAGCTGAACTTTCGTGTTTTTTTATTTTTTGGTTTAAATATTTTAGATCTTTAAATCCTGTTGGACCATGCCTTATCCATTACGACAGTATTAACACAATTCTTTATTTTCTATAAGTAAGTATACCTATACGTACATTTTTAAAAGGGTTTAACGGTAATTAATACAATAATAATTAAAGCGTTGATTGAACATTCATTCAACTAGCAAAGAGGAAAAAATCACTATTGAAACAAATCACTTCAGCATTTGTCATTAGAAGTGCATTGCGTCTAAACATTGATTTTTTAAATCGTCATAAACAAATGTATTACCTATAACACCAAATAATAAAATATGATCTATTAACAAACCTCACTTTAATTTAATGTGCCTATATTTTATATTTCTAATTTTCTAAATAAAGCTAGTTTTACCTGTATAACAAATAGCGATTACATTTTAGAACCATAAGATAATTATTTGTCTTATTCATTTCAATACATTTGAATACATAAATAACGGCTTATTTTCCAAGATAATTTCTCCGTTTAGGAATAGTCATCGTAAGTAAATATGTTCCTCGTAATTAAATACTTTGAGTCGCGACCAAACGATTACTTAAATAATGAGTATTAAATAATCGCCATACAAAATTATGGCGGTATCAGTAGGTATTTTATGTTTTAAGATTAGTAGTTTGAGACTTGGTTAATATTTCTTAGGTCGCTGTTCTATCAGCTATTGGTGTATATCTATAAGAATAATAATAACATAACATATAGCAAATAACTACGAATAGTAAGGGACATCACTAAGTTACATCACTAACTTACTATTCGTAGTTATTTGCTATATGCATGCCATCTGATAGTAGTAGAACTAGTTTCTACAACCCTTTATTGTATTGGATAACATAACATATTTACCTCATTCAAAATAATTAAATTTGGAAAAAATGAAGGTATAGTTTATCGAAGTTGATGAAATTGTCACTGATAATACTGAAATCAATGAACACGATAATTCAAATAACGAAAATAATGAAAATCATAACGGAACTGTCAGAAGAGTCGAAAAATTAAAATTATCAGACAGAAGGTGTTCAGGATAGTTCGAGATATATTATGTACTCGCAGGACACTTTGGATCTTTCATTTGTTTATCAACGAATTCACTAGGGACCTCGCTAAGGACCTTCCGCTTTACATCCGAACCCAGGAATCGTACGTCTAAGTTTCTATAGCATATTAAAAGCAATTCAATTACCTTTGAAGGGATTCATTAATACTTTGAAACATTTAAATAAAATATGAATATGCTCCGGTGAAAGAAATTCACATTTTGGGATTTGATTCTATTTTTTCAATTTCTGTAAAGAGCTGGTAGCCACATGACCTGTAAATTGAGTTGCAAACATTCTGATAGATACTGTATATTAAGATGTCAAGATGTCAAATAATTCTATAATTTAAAAAAGACAGTTACTTAATCAAAAAAATATTTTATTTGTAAACTTGTTTCTAAAACGCCAAGCAATGTTATTTACATTTTATTAATGTTGTGTTATTGTATGGTAGTTTTCCCTAACATCATCATAATCATCTGAATGAAGTGAATATTTTCCTATTGGGTACATCATATTGGGAATACCGTAAGCCTGTCAAATGTGTCATATGTTTTCGACCATCTCCTCTTATGATTTAAGCAGTATTCTAAAAGTTGACGAACTTATGAATAGTCAAATATTTGTAAGGAATTGACAGAGCGATTAAATATGTTCAGGCGGGTATTTGTTATATTGAAAGTATTAATCATAGCCGGCTTTTCAACTTGAATAAAATCAGTGCCGTTTGAATTCCAACATAACTTTTTTAAGGTCATAACTTTGTGTTTATTTAGGTCAAAGGTTATAATATGATGATGAAGATTAATAATAATTTCTTATGCTGTATTTAAGACAGTAAAATTGTATTAGGAATATGTTATAGTTAAAAATATTTTTTGAAAATAAATATTCTTTAATCACCGGTGGCGGAATTGTCATCTTAACCCCTAGTTTACCATTGAACAACATCTAATGGGAATATAGCCCTTATGATTACAAAATTTTAGGTTTACTTTAGCTTTGCATTTTCCTAGAAATGTGCAATGTACTCTTGTCAGCACTTGCCATCTCGAATGACAACGGATTCTCTAGAAGTGTCAATATGTAGATGTGTTTTCTTAAATGACTGTGTTTTGGTTCCTCAACTTAGTGTCCCACTCTTGACATTCCTATCTCGTTTTTTATTTTGCGGTACATTTAAAACATTCTTTACTTAAGTTACTCATTGTAATGTGTAATGTTCTGTCATATCTCTTGGTGTCATCAATTTTTGAATCAAATATGCCTCTGGCATAACTAAATACATAAACTAATTGCTAAATATAATTTTCATAACTAATTTCAAAGTACATAAATAGCTGTTAATAAAATCATAGTTTAAATAAATTTAAACTGTTAAAAATAAATTAATTAAGTAGGTATATTGACTTATTATCATAGTCCATTCGAAATTGAATTTCAACAAGAATTATATTGATTGTTTTGTTCACTTTTGTTCACTCAATACATACCAAGGAGTGGAAAATGAATGGGGCAGGATAATATCGATATTAACTCGGATTTTAATATTATGGGGCCATGCTATAATCAATTATTATTAGTTAATATTTCAAATTACTTACATCATTGGATATATCGGATAAGACGCTAATGGGTTAGTGATACGTTCTTTTATATTTCATTTTGTTGTATAATTCAACACCGTTTAGTTTATTTTATCCGTTTTGCATATATATTATACTGGGTGGAGAACATACTTGCGGATCGTCTTGAGGTTCAAGAATTGCTGTTGAATTATTGTATTATTGTAGTTACATTAGTTTCTCTGATTCTAAATTATATATTGCCAGTATTTTTTTAAAGATTATTAATTTTATTATGTTCTATTAAAATTAAAATAAAATTGTATGATTTTGGTTAATTGTGGTTGTGGTCTCCTTTACCAGAAGAAGGAAGCTGTAGGGACTTCAAAACCCACCTTAGGTGGGAGGACTATCAGGCTTTCGGGGGCAGGTGTAGTATCTAGGGGTAATACTGGATATGAAATTTGCCTGGAACTCGCACCTGGAAAAAAACTATCGACAAGGCCAGACGGGCACTTTGTGTATGCCGATGCTTGATAGAGAATACGTGGGGACTGAAACCGAGGATGTTGCATTGGACATATACCTCAATAGCGAGACCTAGGATACTTTATGGTGCTCTGGTGTGGTAGCATAAGGCCAAGCAGGTCACTGATGAAGAATCAAGATAAGATTCAGTTGGCCTGTCTAGATAGGACCATGGCTTCGGCACCAACAGCTGCGCTAGAAGTCCTGTTAAATCTACCACCACTTCACGTGGTGTTGGAAAGAGAAACAAGGATAGCAGCATACCGAATCAGGAACAATAACGATTGGATAGGTACTTCCCAAGGAAGAGGACACTTCAAGATAAGAAACACATTGATGTCAGGGCCTATTCTAGAGATGATATCTGACAGAATGATTGCAAGGTTTAACTTCCGTAAGCCATTCGAGGTTCAAATCTCAGTGACTGGAAGTTGAAGATCAATTCTCTGGAGGCTTGGAGCCTTGTATGATTCATATATGACTCCAAAACAGACAGAGAAACAGGGGTTTGAGTAATTTATAGTTTATTTTGGGATTACATCACCTGTAAAATAACAAAAAGTTGGAAACCAGAAGCATATTGAGTATTTGCGCTGAGACCTAGACGGCGTACAAGCTACTTTGGGTACTTATCCCACGGTATTTCAAGCAGAAAGTTTTACAATAATGGCATGTTTGGCGGAGAATGTGAGGAGAGGGCACACACATAAACTCATCTACATATTCTCTGATAGTCAGACCGCAGTAAAGGCTCTGAACACAAACAAGATCAGTTCAAGGCTTGTTTGGACTGTTTAACTACCGTAAGCCATTCGAGGTTCAAATACAGGATCTCACTGACTGGAAGTTGAGGATAAATTCTCTGGATGCTTGGAGCTTTGTATGGGTTCACAGATGACTCCAAAAGAGACAGCTGAGGAAGAAAGATATTTTTTTTCTCCGATATTTTGGAAATAAGTTTGCTTTATTTGTACTGGTTCTACATGTTCCCGAATTTTTTTACCATAAAACTGGGACACCCTGTATATTAAAAATTTGTTTATCAAAACCAATTTACCGAATTTAAGTAACTATAGAAAGATATTGAAAATTGATGTTTGCACATTCACTAACTATAAAAAAAAACTGGAAATGCTTCTGAAGGAATATCTCAACTTGTTGATGTATTTCATAAACTAATTATATTTTATATTTTCAAGAAATATATAGCCAATATATTTTCAAGAAACACCCTTTGCTACCATTTGCACTGAATTTGTGGTTACTGTAGCACTAGTGTTCTGAATGAAATGAGATTTGAACTCATAATTGTTGCCTGGAAGTTCAGGCACAAGAATTATTTCATTGTAATTTCAGTCTCATTGTCGGTGCTAAGCTGCTAACATTTTAATACATAGCCTGGTCATATTCAATTTCAACAAACTGTTCAACAAACAATTATTGTCATGAAGCTCGAAATTCAACATAAACTTTATCTGGTCGAAAAGGCGGCGCTGTTAATATTTCTCACTTCACATACGGAAATACATATTATCCAAATAACATCAATAATAGAAAATGAGTTATATCTCACACGCCAAAGTAAACAATCTAAGTATAACCAATATACTTAGATTGTTTACTTTGTTTCAAATTATTAGCAGAAGTGCCAAATTAATTGAAGGTCTAGACGAATTATTCGTTAGTTGAGTGTCCCCGCAAGGAATGACTCCACCTTTTCTGTTACGCTACCGATAAGACGCTCCTTGAACCTTGACCTCTTTTGCTGATTGATTTTAGGAGTTGTTGTTAAGGAACTACCTTTCTTTTTCACAGCAATGCTAGTCTGTGAAAATATGAAATAACATGTTAGTTGTGCCGTCAGTAATTTTTCACTTCCAAATTGAGCGTTCGTTTGCATCATTATACTGTGTATTTATAGTTCTGTCAATAACAGTTATATCCGTAGCTACAAAAAATAAGAAGCAACGAAAATGAACCAGTTAGATTATGTATAATTCTTAGATTTAAATCATTCATTCATTATAGAGACATGTACTAATTTTGATTAACATATCCATCAGTTCTGAATAAAATCAAGATAAAATGAAGATAAACTCGAATCAAGAATCCAAGCGATGCACATCATAAAGGATGCACACTGTTATTTACAAGAAATATATAAAAAAAAAATAATTCTGATGTATTTTAAGCATAGCCTTACACTAATGTGATTTACTATTATTACAAAATTACAAATAAATTAATGTTTTTCTCGCTCTTTAACGTCATGTAAATAATTTTATAACTGATGACGTGCATCGCTTGGATTCTTGTTTGACCATACGTTAAATTCTCTAAGATAATTAAGAGATAAAATACTTTAAATTATATTAGATGGGTAATTGATATTCGAGTAAATTAAAATTATATTTACACCACACCTATAAATATTTGAGTTGGGAAAAAATATATACAAATTTAATATCTATTGTGTATTCTTGGTAAATATAATATTAGTAATTAGTATTTGGGTATGAGGTAACTCAACTTCTACAAATACTTATGTGTTAAGTATTTTGCAATCAGGAAACTATATACCTAGTATATTGCTTAATATTTTATTTGTATCTATGTACCTATACGTTTTAGTATGTTTAAAAGCAACAAGGGAATGAAGTTGTTAGAAATCAAAAGAAAAAATAAAATTTAAGCATTTTTATAGGTCAGTGCCCGCTGGTTAATCTCGAAGAAGGATGTAGCGACTTCCATAGAGATGCCGGAGTAATCCAACGCCAGTCGGGGCACATTTCCCGTGAAGTAGCTGTTTTCGGCATCTCCTTCAAAGAAATAAATAAGATTCTCTTCCTCAAAGACAATAGACATTTTCCTAGGGTTTCCCCTAAATTATTTCAGTTTCGCTTAATGCTTTATCATTACGCCCTTTACATTTTTTATATTCTCGCTTCATCTTTGCTTTTATCCTAGGAAGTTACCAGTCCTCCTCGTTAAAATAAATATAATCTTCATACCCTCGTACTAGCTATATACTATTTGGATACTGGGGGTTTTGAGAAAGTTCCATTCATCTAAAGTATTTCTGTTTTCCTGGCACTTCAGGTTATAGCGGAAGTTGCTATCAACTTTCTTAGTTTAAGTGAGAGTTTAACTTAGTTTAACCCTAGATTTTTTTACATTTTTGATTTCCATGCTAAAATCTTCGTTTTTAAATGTGACACAATTTATATGAGAAATTAATAGTTTTTTAGATATTCAATTGTTTTGGGCTATGGTTAGGCGGGGCATCAAGCTTTCAGATTATGTGTAATTTCATATTTTATTATTTACAGGGTGTTCAAAAAATTATTTGATTCTGACTGATTTCAACTACCCAAATTTTTTTTTAATGGAACACCCTGTATTTTACTGCTCTACGTGATGGACAATAATAAATATTCTTTCTATAATATTATGTATAATAAAGTGAGTTCTATGTTAAAATATTATAATTTTTGTGACTAAGTTGGTTTAAAAGTGCAGCACGGGGTTCTCAGTATGACAAAACTGTTTTCATTTGACAGTACAATTTTTTACTTGACATTTAAGTGTTAAAGCGATCTTAAAGTATTTTTAATATAAGAATATAAAAAATATTATTTGATATCATTTTGTGAAAAATTTAACTTAAAAAATGTTGATGTTAAGGAAAACTCAGTTTTGCTTTAATTTTAGGATAATAATATCGTGGATGAGTTAACAACATAGACGAATATATTGACCTCAGATCCCCCTGTTACAAATGACAGACAGATAAGACTTTATATGTAAATGTAAACCTTTCATTTAAAAACCTTTAAAACCCTTTCAGAGAAAATAATGGGAACGACTTTACTATCCTGTTCCTTAAGTATCTTCTCCCTATTTACTATTTACTAAGAATCCCCTGTCATAAATGACAGCATTTTATAAATACCTAAGAGTACCTATATCAAGCAAAATTTTAATAGAACCTAACTTTGCATTCAGTGCCGTTATAGAGGTATTATTGAATGAATGAATTTGAAAGAACGCCTTGAGAATAAATTTACTTACTTATCATTAAAGAAGTACGACAATAATAATTATATAACAATACAAGTGGCTGGCACTTCTTTGTCCAGAGAGACTTCATTAAATTCTATGGTTTTTTAATAGAATCAAGTATTAAGTGAGTAAACGCTGTTTGAATACGTAACACATTTTCTTTCACGACTTTTTAAAAATTTATTTAGGTAGGTACCTATATTTATTCATTACTTCATATACACTTTGAATTCATAAGTTTTCTCTTTTGTTTTACAAGATGTTTTGATTTTGTTTAGCATGTACGAGCTCGATTAAATGATTGTGTTTGTGAAGGCGCTAGCTGTTATAATTGACTTATTTCCTATAAAACGTGGGAGCTATCGAAATTTTGCAAAGGAACAATATTTGTTTTAATAAAACTAGTATTTACTCTTATTTACTATTATTTAATTGGGTATTTTTCCAATTCTGAAAATATACACATAAAAAATTACCCCTCGCCAAACGGAACAGTTAAGGAGGGAGATGGTTTTCTTTGGAAACTAGTTTTGCCTAATCCAAAATAAACATATCACATTGAAAAGAACACTAGATAATTATTATGCACAATCAATGAATTATCAAACACAATTTACTACTATTTTTCATAGATTTTTCGGAAATGGCTCTATTTCCGGTATCAGAATAATGATCATGAAATTGACTTACTTTGAATTTGTCAAATGTGACAGTAAATTTGTTTTCATATGTTTTTATATTTAAATATTTGTAGACGATACTATATAGACAATATTTATAGTGTATATAGGCAATATTTATTCTATGGTTATACTTACCTCCACTTTAAGCAGCGATAATCACTGATTAAAATTTATTGAAACATTTGACACATTTGGACCCCTTTCCCGATGTAAGAAAATTATTCGATAATAATTTATTTTTTTCAAAATTAGCTGAATTTCACTGAATCCTATACCCGTTTTCCCATGCGTACTCGTAAAATTCTCTTTTTATAATTTTCTTGTGGTATGCTTAGTTTCATTATATGCTATATTATTATTATTTTATTATTTATTTTTACCCATTAGAAATAAATTTTCTCATGCTGAATGTATTACCTATTCGCCTTAATCTAGCGATAGCCCGAGAATGTAAGAAATACCTACAGTTAGTGTATAATACATTATTTGTCGTATTTGTACGTTTTCTTTATTGTAATAAAATTATACCTACATTGCGGACAATTTTGTAAAAACCAGAACAAATATTGACGAACGAAATTACAAAGTTGCATTTAACTATTAAAGTAGATATATCTACCTTGTGAAAATTATGTTGGTTTAACCTCAAAATCTCAATAAATTTCAAGTCGGCGAGCATCGGGAACATTAAGCAGTGGAGAATGTAAACAATCCAAAATTTGCGAACCCACATAGGAGAACCGACAATAGATAATCGGATGCAGCTGAAATGTCGAAAAATAAAAGTTGTCAAATACTTAATTAATCCATCAACAGACTTAAGGATTGTCGGTTCGTTGATGCATTAATTAAAATTACCGTTTACCGGTTAAACGGAATATCTAAATTGTTTTATTTAAAGTCATACATTTTGATTAAATTTTATTGTTTAATTTTGTTCTTAATTAAAATATTTTTTTGTAATTTGGAATTATGCTTTCTTTAAAGTAACTTTTATAGCAACGAGTGACTCCCTCAGTTGCCCTAAAAAAGAATTTACTGTTCATTATTTCTTGACAGTTTATAATTTTTATATATCAAATCACTGTATATATTCTTGCCCCCCATTTAAAACTAACGCTTGAAACGCAGAATTATTAGAAATTCCTTATATAATATTGCTTTCAGCAAGATCTGAATATTAACAAATTGAAAACATGTATTGCAGTATAGTGGTATAACTGTGAAAATAAATGTAATTCTACTAGGAATGGTAACTTTATTCTGAAAGCGAATCATTCTGTTATATTAGTTCCTTGAGGCTAGTTTGTCTATTAGTATCAGTTGTGTATACAGATCATTTAATCCTTAGGCGAATTTAACTATGTAGGTACTGTTAAGGAAATAAAAAAAGTAGCAACAGATATTATTCTGCTTCCGTTAAACATTTTGATAAAAATAAACGTAGTACAGGTAATTCAGTTCAGATAATGGCCATATAAAAGTTGTGAGCTGAACTTGCAATTCCTATAATACGGCGTTGGACACAATAAGGTTTATACTTGCAGGAGGTCAACATTTTTCAAATAAATTTAATATGTATTAAAGCGAGGGGTAAACCGCGAGCTGGAATTTTGTACATCAATTCCTCTTTCTTCCTTAAATTCCATTTGATATCCGAATAAATTCCTTTAATTCCTTTAATTCCTCTTAATTTCCTTTAGGTCCTTTCCTTTAATTTCTCGCAAATTCCTTTATTTCCTCATAACTTCCTCATAGTTTAAATTCTTCGTAAATATCTCTTAATTTCCTCTTTGTTTTCCGTGAAAAATTCATATTTTTATAGATGCTTTAAACAAATGGTTATACATAGTAATAAGATCATTGCAGGCGAGGGGTAGGGGGTAGATTACTTTTAAAGAATGTACATATAGGTTTAAGAAAAGCATATGTTGTGATAGATACATCAGATACTAATGCAGCACGCATTGTGAACTCCAAGTAAAGGAGGGAATCCTTAAAATTTTCTTCTCAGTCATCATTCAGTCTCAGCATTGATGCTCAAAATAAAATATCTTCACGACTCTATAACATCATAAGGGGCCCAAAATATTAATATTTTAAAAATAGTAGCTAGTTAAGCTTTTCTTGTCCGGAATTACTGATGCAGTTGGAAAATAAAATTACTACTCTTTCTTTTACAATATGTGATATATGGAAGTCATTGTCGGACCGTAGGAAACGTGAAAAAAATGGAGAATACATTGATATTAAAAAATCGTGACACAGTAGCCTTTTCTTGTCGGACATAATTGCTGCCAACAATTGAAACCCACTTGGCCAGTCAGTCAATCTGCAATCTCCCTGCCCGACTTAATGAAAATATTTCTAAAATAGCTACAATTCCTGGTTATGCTTACCGGAAGTCGATACTAACTTCGTTATTATAAATGAAATAGTGTAGTTTTTATTGCATATATGGATTCCACTAATGGTTTCAGTTCGAATTTTAGAGATTTTAATGAAAGATCCCTATCCATAAATTCAAGCATTTTTGAGATATTTAAGTAATTCAATTTCTTTGATAATGTTTATATTACAATTTGAAACTTTTTTAAACCTAAACTGAAACGCAAAGCAAAAATTGAAAACTCATACTATTCATTATTTACAAATGCACTGCACTGCACCGCATATGAAAACCAAGTTCAAATCAAACTAGAGCTCCCAATACATGCCTGCAATACCTTTTTGCGTTTGCGCATTGATTCAGTTTCTTCATATACGAGTAAATACCTCTAAATTCATTATAACTTCCATTAAATTCTTTCCATTTTTTAAATTCCTCTTAAATTCGTTTCAATTCCTCTCACTTCCTCATAAATTCCTCTAACTTCCTCATAATTCCTCTAAATTCCTCATACATTCCTTTAAATTTCTCTATGCTGTACACTAAAATCTTCCTCGGTTTATCCCTTGTACTAAAATTTCGTTAACTTAACTTAGATTAAAAACTTAATCTAGTAATATTTGGATTTTATTTTTTAAACGCTACATCTTTTAAATATGTGCCATTTTCTTGTAAACACTTACGAAGACAATCTGTGAAATATCATAACTCTACGTAAAATGTTGACTGGTTGACTGGAATTAATTTCAGCATGAATGCAGTTCTTCATTTTTGCAATGTTTTGTCGTTAGGGATACACTTTTACCTTCAAGTAGCTCCTTAATAAGAAATCAGCTGTTGTCAGGTCGGGTCTACAGGGTGGCCACGCACTATCGCCAAAATACGAAATTAATCGAAGAGAAAAAAGTATCCATATACACACATAGTTTAATAGTATCAAGGATTGGCGAGCGATATGTGCGGTGACTCGATTCTACTGACTCGCCGACATAACTTTGGTTCAAGAAACATTGTCAAGATATCTACGTAACAATCTTACTCTAGAGATATTGGATGATCATTTTTAACTTCAAAAATATAAAGTCTGATAATTCCTATGGATCCACTGGCACACCAAACAATTAGCTTTGGCTATGTAAAGATTTTTCATGCATCTTTTTAGGATTCGTGTCGGACATGTAACGACAATTTTGTTTAATTTATGAACGAAAGGTTACTCACCAGACATCAAAAGCATGTTTAATATCTTTGGGTTATGCTGAATTAAGGATAACATTCCATTAGATATTTTTTATGATGTAAACTAAGCTTCTGAACAATTTGTGTCTTATATGGATGACTTTTAAGGCTTATCCTAACTCGTTCAATATTCTCAATGGTTCTCACAGTTCTTCTCACCCGTTTCTTTCTTGTCTTTCACAGACTCATTTTCCCGACACTTTAGTGGCTAATCAGTAAATAGTTATTGAAATGGCATAACTTTTATGCCCCTAATGTTTTCATACCTTAAACTAGAAGCACATTGCAACCGCAATGAAGCAATACGCAAGAACAGCAATAACCGAATTCAATCTTTCATTGTATCGACCGGTGATTTATTTTTACTAAATGTCACAACTGACAATCCAAAGTTAAACAGATTTTAATGCATATTTTGAAGGAAATCAGATGAAACGGCTGACAGTTGTGGCCTTTTAAAAGTATAACCCCCGATTTATAAACTTGCCGTTTACGTTTGCGTTCGTAGCTACCGCTGGCGGTTACCGTTTTCGTTTATAGGAGGGATTTATAAAGTGCCGTTGCCGTTGTCATCAGCTGTCTTTTGCCTGTGAACATGTAAACATAACCATATTTTCTGACATACCTAACCCTTTGAAGTTATGTTTGATTTGATTCAATGATTTCATTTAAAAATGAATTTAAGAGGACGTGAATACTTATTGGGATTTTTGAGTGTAATTTTATGTGCCGCTGCTATTAAAATAAAGAAAAATCGGCGTCGGCGAAGAAGACTATAAAATTCGACCTATAAACAGGGCACGAAAATCAAATTCAAATTATAATAGAAAATAATCCAGGAAACCATGGAAAGTCAAAAACCATCTCCACAAGTAAATGACTTCAATTCTTGTTTTTATTGGTTAGACATAATTGCTACGGTTTTGCTACGAACGGTAGACGGAAAAATATGAAATCATTTTATAATCAACGGCATTGGGCGCAATCGGCAACGGCAAACGACGTTTGTAAATGACTTCAAGAGATTCCATAAGGTAAATTTAAAGCGGCAACGGTGTCGTCAAACGCAAACGTAAACGGCAAGTTTATAAATCGGGGGTAAACCTTATTTTGTCCAACCCTGTAAAAGAAAGATACGGGTATTTTAATATTACTGAGAGTAAAAAATTTAAGGTGTTGCTTGAAATGATATAAAATTGTGGGTTCTTGTCAATCTCACTTTTTCACATTATACTTTTCTTTAGAAAAATATCGTTTTATATTATTTTTTGGTTACGCAAAATTAGTAGGTATAGAAAAAGTCAACACCTGATTTCTTTTTGTTACAGAGCTTTATCTATATAACAAATAAATTTTTTCATCGACATAGAAAGAAATTACTCTTATTATTTATGTAGTGTGTTTCTCTGACTGCTCCGTCCTTATTTTTTAATTTACCGATCCTCTATTTCTCACCAAAATCTCAGTTAAATAAATTAAAGCAGCAGCTAAATAGCGTGTTTACGCATTCAAAGAGGGGAATAAATGTTCTCAACAGGAAATTGTTATAAAGTCAATTACACCAAATATAAGGTTGAATGTAATAGTTAGAAAACACTATCTCGTTATTTTGACCATTCGATTGTTCAATGCCATTAATAATAATAGTACTTTTAGATGTGAGATGACTTAATGTAGTGCCTATATAAATAAATAATGGAAATGCCTCTGGTGATTGTTGAGTTAATTTATACAAAACCATGAGTAACAAGTCCACCTCATAGAACGACAATGGACGTACACTGTGGACCAAATTAAATTATATTTATTTCTGTTCGTTCCTAAATATTTTTTTCACAATTGGGTTATGTTGAAGAGGGAATTTTTTCAACATAATAATTTGTAGATAATAGTTATTTATTTTATAAGTGTCGTAAAGATTCATATTACAACATGAGATGTTAAAGTTATCATAGCTGAGTTTTATAAAACATGGACTGTAGTATTATGAATTTACAATAAGAATATTGCCCAAAATTTTATGTAGGTACTTTCATTTAATAACACGAAAAAAATATGTATTTGGCAAAAAGTGTCAAATGACGCGACGAGAAGCTGTTGTATTTTCTATGAACAAAAAGAAGTACCTACCTGCTATTAAGGTTACGGATCAAGTTTTCTTGTTACTTTTGTCAAACAAACCCAAAAATATAAAAAGCGCTTTCAAAATGAGCGGCTTATGGAGCGATCTTAAGGTCTAGTTCCGACAAAATCCAAAGCGCGGCATGAGTTGGAGTACCAAAACTTTGAAGATTAGTGGAAAGCTAATAAGATAAAGGAGGTGCCTGAGAAAATCCTTTTGGCTTATTTTTCCGAAAAGAAACGCTCCCAAAAACCATCTACCGAGCCATCTATACTATGGACTTACTATTCAATGTTGAGAACTATGATTTCAGTTCAGAACAAAAATCAAGATATAAGCAGATTTTCTCAACTAATCGCATTTTTGAAAAGAAGTTCAGAGGGTCACAAGGCCAATAAGTCCAGGATTTTTACAAAGGAAGAAGTATATAAGTTTCTAAGTACTGCAGATGATTAAACATATTTACTCATGAAGGTTGCTATGATAATCGGGATTTTTGGTGCCTGTCGTCGCGAAGAATTAACTAAGCTAATATTGGATTATCATCAATATAATGACCTCTATATAAAAACTGTGATTTTATGCACGAAAACAAACATTGTACGAGAATTAGTTATAATAGAAGGCAAGGTATCAACTATTTAAATATTTTTCGAAAATATCCTGAACTTCGTCCTCCTAATGCAACTCACAGGTGGTTTTTTATATTCTCCGGGCAAGAAAACTGTACTTCCCAGCCTGTCGAAGTTAATACTTTTGCAATCATTCCAAAAATGATTGCAACAATGCTTGGATTGAAGAATCTTGAAGAATCCTGAAGAATACACTGGTCATTGTTTTAGAAGGTCCTCAGCCACCACTCTGGTTGGTGGCGGTGCAGATATGGAGATGTTAAAACGTCATTGGGGACTGGAAACTGCGGCAGAAGGCTATGTTGATAATTATTTAGAGAATAAAAAAACAGATGGCAAAGAAGATCATGGGTCAAACACGCTCATGGAACTTAAACAGCTCCATCACATCTACTTGTGGTACACAAATTGCTAATTTAAAAAAGTGTATTATTAATGTTTATAATAAACCTTACGTTTTATAATTTTTTTAATAAAAAATTCTGTAAAATTTTATTTTACAGAAAAATGATAATAAAAACGTTTTTTTTTTCATTACAGCGATAGTGTGGTAAGGGCATCTATTACAGTATTAAACGCCCTTACGAAACTATTTATAGAACTGTAAAATTCATATTATTAAATGAAAGTAGTGAAATAAATAAATAAATTAGTGAATATAATATAATAAATTAAGTGAAGTCGGTGGTAGACCACAGGAATTAAAAAAAAAATTGTCAAGGTACGGTAGCTACCAAAATAAATATAAGTATTAGTATGTATCTATCTAACAATACAAACTCAGACATATATTATTTCCAACCACTTATTTCTCGCATCTAAAAATTAATTCTGCTGCTATGGTACAAGATAAATACAAATCACCATATTCGTTGTGTTATTTAATACCGACGTAAAAATTATATTATAAACGTTATAAAGTCATTACATATAATGTATACGTATTATACGTATATATCATAATAATAAAGACGTGATTTATATAAAAATATAAGGAATATTACAATACTATGCAGCATGTTTTATTAATTGTATGTTAATTACAAGAAAAATTTAAATGTTTTGACAGCAACAGAAAAAAATTCTATTCTGTCATTTGCAAATATATTTTTAATATTTGAAAACCTGCTTAGTTGTCCAGATAATGCTTTCAAAGCTTTTCTGACTAACTAATAAGATAACTTACAACTAACATTAATTAACAACTATGGATATAACGAGTAATCAAACGGTTTCTTGTGTCAAACTGCAGTATTTATCTTTATATGTACATATGTAATTTAACAGTGTTTATCTTTGCATCTCATAGCATACTAAATTTAATTCAGTCGATTACAATATTCTTGCAACTTTAGGCCAGAGCCAAAAGTGTTATTTTTGAAATATTATTTTTACAATGGTCACTTTGAATGTCAAACGGTTTATAACTGTGAACTTATAAATGACATGCATTTTATAATTTGAAGCCATTTGTAACAAAAATACTTTTTAATCACCCGTTATACTATTAATTATTCTGTAGTTTGGTATAATATGCCATTCGATTATTTCAAAAAGTGTAATCTGAAAAAATATAAATTTGACAAAATATCGAGAAATAAAAGATTTGTAATACAATTTGGCCCACCGTGTAGTCGGTGTGTCAAACAATTGGCGGGGGACATTTTCAACGTGGGCGTTATTTCTTTGTTCTGGCTGCAGACCGTTTAGACAACCGAATTTTATTGTCCATTATAATGTTATTTATAGCAAATATAGCAGCAAGGTAATTAATGAACTGTTTGGCGTTCGTGTCGAGGCATCGTTTTGGTACATATCCGAAACCGTTAGTTGAGCTATAGTAAGGAAATACGAAACCGTGAAATAGCTCATTTTGAATTATTCAACCATATTATTATGGATGAACTTCCAAGTAAGACAAATGTAATGGGTAAGACGTACGACCGAAGTTATAGACTTATTATTTTATGCCACTTTTTGATAGTTCGATTATAGGTGTATTTCCTACAATTCTCCTCTTGTTTGGCTATGATCAAATACTCTGTATAATACAGCAAATTTAGCATTTTGACATGTAAATAAATTGTTTTGAAATTAACTTTTGATTTGAATTAAAGTGAAGGTATCCAAAATGGAATATTATTATATTATTTAATATACATCTGAATCCAATGCAAATTAGATTTTCTGTGCACCTCCTTCTCAGATTAATTCCAATGGACCACAGCTGCGCTAAAAATGTATTCACATTATGGAAATTAAATTTACCAGTGATTAAGCTAACTTACATTTTTTAAGTGCTAAGGAAACCAATCCAAGAAAATGAAATTAGTAAGGAACCTATCTATGTGATTATTTTTTCTTGGAGGTCGACAATACTGTCAAAATTACAGTTTAGAGAAAACAAAAAATAATAATCGCTAATTTTTCTTATTATTTTAACAGTTAAAATATTACTTTTATTACATTGTTAGATTTAGAAAATTATATAGATTACAAATAGACAAAAAGGTAAAAATATGCTGGATTCATGAAACAATCGGTTGGAAACACGTCTCCTAAAAAATTATAAAGGAAACAAAACACAATAATTGAAGGTGTTTGAAATAAATATAATTGTTCTAGTTACACATTTAATGTTGCATCAAAAACATTATTTCAGACACCTACAATCAATGGCATTATTTGTTAAATAAATGAATTAAAGTTTACGCAGGGAGTTTGAATTGATCAGAAACAAATACTATTAATTATATTCCGAGATATTTCCTTTAAACAAAAGAAAACAAAACAAGAATATAAATTAAAACTAAATAAACACTTTACCTGGATAGGATGGAAACTGTAAAATAAATAATGCTATTTATAGCTTATTCTAAACTGTTAAAACTTCATGAACCTTTTTTCTTTTACTTGGTTCAGAAGTCGTTATTGACAGATACGCTATGTAAAAGTATTAAAAATTATTATTAATTAATTTCTTTCATAACCTTGTAAATAATATCATGAATGAGTTTTAAGGGAATGGTTTCGACCATTGTGATGAACAATCTAAGTATAATTTTAAACTTCTGAATTAATGATTTGTTTTATATTATTGATTAGGTATATATTATATTCTTGATTAAGCAGTAACGCTGACTAGGTTTCAGGATTACCCCTGACTTGTAGTCTATGAACTTATTCCAGCTAATCTGCTGGAATAAGAGTTATAGGGAATAAGGGAATGAGTTATATTGCTCCAGATTTTATCAGTAAAGAGGCTGCTCGCTCTCCAGCGAGTTAGTGCTTGACACTTGGATATATGTAAGAGGTTGATTTTTCTTCTTCACGTCAATGTCTATAGATGAGTGCCCCATTATGTTTGATCATGATGTATAATACTTTCTCGAAACACAGTCCAGTAAATAGTCCTGTTAATTATCTTATCTCATTTCTGCTTAGATACAAGAAATCAGTGGTCATTGGGCGTTATCATTGTCTTAACTAAGTAAGTGAGCCTTAGTTTTTCTATACGTTTACATTTTACTATATTTCTGTATCTAAAAGTGAAGTAAGCTCCGAAACATTAACAATGTAGTCACACCAGGATTTTTATCTAACTTGTTTTTTTATTCCTGTAAAAAAATTACAAAACTACTAGCGCGTCCTAAACTTGAATAATATGTAATATATGATTAAAATGATGACTGGAGTTTCTGTTGTTAAAAAGGAACTAGTTCTTGTATAGTTTGGTTTTAAACTTTTATTTAGTCTATGATGCCATTTTCTACGCTTTAATGTCTTACTCATACATACCTTCAACATATCTTTATATGGTTTCTAATTGCTCACTCCCAATTTCCTTCCTGGAAAGAAGGAAATGGGCATTTTCTGCATTAGAACGCCGTGGTGTACCTATTAGTAAATATTTCTATAACTGAACCTTCCCACCTTTTATGCACCCTGTAGTCTGTAATATTTTTCCACGCATAATTCATCTTTTTCTCTATCTATTCGCGAGATGTTATTTCATTTATAGATTTGCTGATTTATAGATTTGCTTGATTTTCATAAATATTTCTCTTTCTCTTCCCATCATTGCTTTGCCTTCTTTTTTTTATTCTCTCTGTTTTTGTTTTTCTGTTAATATCGTTCTTTTAGCGATGTTTTCCTTTAACAAATCAAATTTCTTTCAATAGAACATAAAAAGAAACAATAAATTACAGCGTACTCGGAAGTGATATTCAAAAGGTGACAGCTTGCAGATAAAAGTAATAACAACTAATTATTAGAATGATAAATTACTATTCCTTAAGCATATTGAAAACGGCATTAAGCTCTTAAGCTAGTGTGCTACTTTTTAGAGATATTATTTCGAGTTTTCACTGTAATCAATTGCTATAGGTATATCAATGCATAATTCATATATTTGCTCAAAATATAGATTTTGCAGGAAAAATATATACTAAAGAAAGACATGTGATCGTGTCGTGAGTGAGAGTGAGTGAGATTATATATTTGTTTTCGATGATTAAAATGGTAATAAACTCCTATGATTAAAAACTGCCCCATCACTCACTCACTGGCACGAATCTGCCGCAAAATATTACGGACAAACATTCATTTTAATTTTAAACCAGCAAAATATCCCTTTTAATGAAATTTTTGCTGTAGAATAAAATATTTTTGTGTATTTTACAATATAATATACTAGAATGTTGAAAATGTTTTATAGAGTACGGAAATATAATAATAATAACAATAAGTTTTTAAGAAAACTAATCAGAAAATTTAGTTTTTTCCTTTTTCTGTTAATCTTTAGAACTGAATATCATGGGTTTACTCATTATTGGGGCAATCTGCTAGTCGGTATAAGTAATAAGCCTTTAGAAGTGTACCTCCCTGGGTTTACTAGAGAAAAATAAATATACCTACATACATCTAATAAAATTCACTGTGTATGCATGCTAATGTATATACCGGGATATCAAAAATTATCTTGGTCAAGGGTGGTTGTGGAATGTAAAACGTGTGTCTTACTTTAAATTTTTGAATATGTTTTGTTGTGTCAGAATCTGTCAAGTCATTGTGCTGAAATTTTCTAATCCAGTTTTTGAATCATGCCTCTTACCACACAGCACAAAATTTTCATGATTGAAGCCTATTTTCGAACGGGTGCGCTAGTTAATGGAAATTGGCAATACAGTCAACGTTTGTGTTTGGACAATTTTCGAGAGCACTTCCCAAACGTGGCAATATTACCGGACAATTTTTATGCGTGTTGAAGTGTTTCGCGAAACTGGTTGTGTGACTCATAAAAAAGGTGCTGGTAGACCAAGAGTTCGTACAGAAGAAGTTGTCAATGACGTTTGTCAACGTATGGAAGAGGAGCCTGCAAAACCTTTGAAACGTCTTTCTCAGGAAATTGGATTTTCTTATGGAACATGTCATAAGATTTTAAAGAAAGACTTGAACATGCATCCATATAAGATGCAAGCACATCAAGCTCTTCTGCCCGCAGACCACCCCAGACGCCTTGCTTACTGCCATTGGTTTGTCAATAATTTAATGAATGACGATCTTCTGGACTTAACTTTTTTTTCTGACGAAGCGTGGTTCCACCTTTCGGGATACATCAATTCTCAAAATATGCGAATGTGGAGCAATGATAACCCTCATGTTTTTACTGAATCGCCACTACATGGTCAAAAAATTGTTTGGATGGCAGTTTCTCGCTGAAGAATAATTGGGCCAATTTTTTTCGATTTCACCGTCAACGCAGAAAGGTACAGACACAACTTTTTGGCTGAATTTGTGCAACAGTTAAACGATGATGAACTTCGGTACGGTTATTTCCAGCATGACGGTGCAACAGCACATACTACACGAGAAAATATTGGTTTCCTCCGCGAGTTTTTTGATGACCGGCTGATAAGTTTGCATACAGAAGTTGAGTTTCCTCCGAGATCACCTTGTTTGACAATTATGGACTATTTTATATTTCCTTACTTAAAAAACAAGATTTTCGCAACTCCGGTAAATAATTTGCAAGAACTGCAACAAAGAATTGTTCAGCAATGTGCAACCATAACGCCAGAAATGCTGCAAAACGCTTTTCACAGCATGAGGAGGCGCGTCAACTTGTGCATCGAACAAAACCGGGGACATTTCCAACAATTACTGTAATTTAGTTTTTCTTGTTACTAAAACCGTTATTTCATAATTTGTAGTTCATTATTGTTTTACAACTGAAATAAATAGGTATGAAGTTTGTAGGTTATTGATGATGTCAGTGTGACAGTGACAGAATTATTTCAAATTTATAGTAAGACACACGTTTTACATTCCACAACCACCTTTGACCAAGATAATTTTTGATATCCCGGTATAATATATGTAAAATATTGTATATACTATCTATACATATTTTGGAGTTTATTTGTCAAGTGTTACTTAATCTTTAATACCAGTCTTAATTTCAACTTGCTTGAACTATATTATCCACTGCTCGTATGTGATATACATGCCATTTCCAAGTGAACCTGTAATAAAACTTTCAGTAGTTAATGCAAGGAGTCGTGGGTTTCCTATAAACAGTGTCAATAAAATGCACAGTTACCATATGATTTGAATGGAGTCATGAAAGCAAAACTTATTTTCAATCATCACTGATTGGCAATTATTTAGAGTTACGATAGCTGTAGATGCAGCTAGTATGCCTTACCGTATGTGCCTATTAGTTGAGGCGTATGAAGAAATAACAGCTCTGTGTGCTTTGCATAAAGGAATTTGACTCTCGATTTGACTACTTTTAACGCCAAATTTTACGTACAGTTTTGTATAGTTATTGCCTTTACTTTAAATTATTGTGCAGATAAGATTGTTACTTGTTGTATGATAATTATTGTAAGATAATTCCCTTGATTAAAAAAATATTTATACTTCCATATAATTTTTCTTCAAATTATGACTTAGCAGTGTATACCTTGTTACATATAAACGATTTGTGATTTAAGTCATCTTAGCAAGAAGACTATTTTATTTAAAATTAATGTTACAATTCGGTTTTCTACATTTATAATAAATGTTTATAAATGAGGAAAATTGTAAATGCTTATAACTACTCGTATAACTATGACTAACATATTGTTAGCATATTCTCAATATGACAATAATTATGCGTGTATGGTGCCAGAAAATACAAATTGTAACACTACAATTTGTTTTTTTAGGCAACAAATTGTAGTGATATATCAGCATATATACTCGTAAATCAACTAATTCCCAAATTTCAACCCATGATTAACATTTTCACACTAAATGTAGGATGCTGAAATTTCAAAATGAAAAAACTTATCAAATAGTAATTCCATTAGATATCATAATTTAAAGTTAATTTTAGTGAAAATACCTTTAAATGTCAAGAAGTTTTGCCGCTTGTATCAAATCAGGCTTATCATTGGAGAGCATTGGATGATTTGATTAGTCGACGAGAGCTGCCACATTTCTTCATAGATCCCCCAACGAAAATGCGCTCGTATTAAATGTCTCCGATTTATTAATAAGAAATATTTTGCAATTAGGTATCCCTCGACCAACATGTGACAAGCGACTACTCTCGGCTGTTATGAACCATTGAGCTGACTATAGTGTGTGCTCCGTGGGGTGCAGTATTAATATTTATGTATTGTTGTGTGAGGTGTGTGTTTGCACGATGTCGCTAACGTGCCGGGTTCAGTATTTGAACGACATCGATCCGTTCTCTTATACGACCAATTTCCCGGATCCGGCCAGGCCGCCTTTGCACACTTTCAGCATTGCGTTGCCGCTCATCAACCAGCTGGCTGCCATACACCGGCTGCTCAAGTCTCCGCACAGGGTGAGTAAGATTCGTAATAGTATTTTTTAAATCAGTTTCTAGCGGCCATACCTGACTTAGGTAGGGTGCAATATCTATCTAATGATGTAAGTATAATATACCTTACAATATAAAGAAAAAAGTAAACTAATTGTATCTGGGAATTTTGAATCATAAAAACGAAAGAAGTGGGAATTAGGTACTGGACTTATTCATGAAAGTATTTAACTTGAATTCATTGTCTTTTTTTATTTCCTATTATACCTCTTACAATTTTGGCTCTTACATCTTCGTCTTCCTGAGTTGATTTAGTTATTCGGTTTCTCCTCAGTTTTCGCTCGAGTTTTTCTTTCATTGATTTTTATAACAACGTTTTGTATTTTATCTTTTCAGGATTTACTTCCTATTTGTCTTTAAAACCTCATTTTTAACGTTCGTAATTTACATTCCGACATTTTTCTAGTAAGTAGGTATCTAGTTTTATTTCTTGTAAATATCCCTTACAGTATTTTCAATAAGGTATTTGTCCTTATTTGCGTATTTACGATTGTTTTTAAATATTTTCGTATTTCGTTTTACTCTAAATTCCCTTATATTGCATGGCTTTTTCATACAATTACGTTTCTCGGTTTGCCCTCTTAATTACAATTTAGTTAACATCTATTATTGGAAGCTTCCGGGATTCTAGGGTATCATTGAGCTTAATTAGTCATCCTTTTTTTACTGCATTGCATCGTACTAGGGTGAAAATGGATAGAAGATGACCGATATTGTATCCTGTTTTGCTTCATCCGGTGGTTGGAATTTATTAAAATACTTTTGTGAGTTTCTCTAATTAGAGAGCTTTCCTTGTCTATTAGAGACGGGTCCATCATATCTGATATCAACATATGCACAGTTTAACGTACTTTTCAAATCTGAGACATCAAGAGGTACAGTAGTGCCTCGCGCCAACTTCACTCACTCCGCGATCCGCGCTCGTCACATCTAAGGGGGCAGCCGTTTATCTTTACAAGAAAAATATCTACCCCCATCACCACCTTCTTTTTAAATTGATTTTCTCACTAAATATACAGTTTTATAAGAATGTCCTTAGTTACCGCATATAAATCTATAATTCTCTATCGAGTGAGACCAAAATCAATGATAATGTCTGTAACTTATTTGTGGTGTATTTTGATGATTCATAGTTGGTTTCTTTTGGGATTACACCACCTGTAAAATAACAAAAAGCAGAAAACCAGAAGTATACAAATTAATTATTCAAAGTGTAGTAACAAGGCAAACTTCTAAAGTTTGCCCCAAAAAACCACTGTATTAACGTGTGATAAAATAATATTTGATATATTGACTAAATTTTATCAGTGGTTTTTCAGTTTTATACAAAATTTTATAATATTACATGTCATATTCTAAAATATGTCCAAATAAAATTTAAATTTTTTATTATAACTATTTTATTTGGACATATTTTAGAATATGACATGTAATATTATAAAATTTTGTATAAAACTGAAAAACCACTGATAAAATTTAGTCAATATATCAAATATTATTTTATCACACGTTAATACAGTGGTTTTTTGGGGCAAACTTTAGAAGTTTGCCTTGTTACTACACTTTGAATAATTAATTTGTATACTTCTGGTTTTCTGCTTTTTGTTATTTTACAGGTGGTGTAATCCCAAAAGAAACCAACTATGAATCATCAAAATCAATGATATTAGTTACGTATTAATGGAAATACGTCGATAGCAACCCACACCACTTCATGGTTTTCAAATTTATGCTATTTAGTCAGTTTTTTCGTGTTGTGTTGGGATCGCTAACTTTAATAATATATTTCTCAATAATATGGATTTAACTAAGAAAGAATATACTTAGTACCATTCTTTTTCTTTTATTATCTATGGTTATCGTATATAAATCGATTATTCTCTATATCTATTGAGATAATAATGTCTGTAATTTATTTGTGGTGCGTTTTTATGATTCACAGTTTTCTTTTGGGATTACACTAACTATAAAATAACAAAAACAGAAAACCAGAAGCATAGAAATTAAATATTCAAAGGGCAGTATCAAGGCAAACTTCTAAAGTTTGACCCAAAAAACCACTGTATAATATGCAATAAAATAAATATTTGATAAATTAACTAAATGCCATCAGTGGTTTTTTAGTTTTATACAAAATTCTATAATTTACAAACCATATTTTGAATTAGGTATGTCTAAATTAAATAATTATAATAAAATTTAAAATAAATTAAACACTTTTTCTTTAAACAGCTTTTTTCTAAATGTTTCAAGTTGATCCTCAACTCGTCGTCAGTAGAAGGTTTGTATGACAAAAATGTTTTTGTCAGATTTACGTTTTTGATTCAAAATGTCAATACATGCACTGATCACTATGATATTATTAATTTTCCACTGGTAAGATCCTTCTGGAGTAGAGGAAGCCACGTTTGATCCATGAATATTGTTTCTGATGAGATACAGTTATCACCATTAACTTTAATAAAAGCATTTTTTTAAATTTTCTTTTAACTGATTTTTCGTCTTTTTATAAAATTTTAGCCCGTGTTCAATCAATCCGGTGACCGTTATCCCATAGATGTTTTACTAATGTAGACCTATCAATTAAGGATTAAGGATTACCAAGTTGATAGGTCTACATTAGTAAAACATGTATGGGATAACGGTCACCGGGTTGATTGGAGACAGGTTAAATTTTACAAAAAGAAGAAAAATCAGTTAAAAGAAAATTAAAAGAAAGTGTTTTTATTATTAAAAGAAAGTGTTCACAAACTTAGTGGTGAATTCTAATCAAATCACATTTATTTATTTTATCTTTATAGTCTGCAGGATCAATTTCATGTAGTATTAAGTACATGTAGTCTCATTTCGTCGAGGTGACTGTTTAACTTCTAAATGACGTCTAGGCTTCGTTATTTCTCCCTTAGTGTACCTGAGAAAACAAAATATATCAAATACTCTTTATGTGGATACTTTTATAGTAATATAATCGCTAATATATGGATATTAGCGATTATAATCGCTAATGAACCAATGCATATACAATAAAAGTGATAAAATTTTAAGAATTTTCGGTGTAAAATTCCTAAAATAATAGCTCGTGTAAATGTTTTTCCAAGTTATTTAAAACAATTATAGAGCCTGCTACATTCCTTGTATACAAAATAGACACTATACATAAGACTGTTGACAAAAACAGATTCTCTGTAAAAAAGGCGTCAAGTTCACTCTGCGCAAAAAATATTTCTATTTTCCACCAAAAACAGTAAATAAAAATAAAGTGTTATCTCTCCAAAAATATTCGAAATCAATTAGAATCGTCAAGTGTGTTATACATTTATAAAAAAAATAATATCTAATAGAAGAATATTAAAATAATAACACCTATAACAATTTTATTTCGGAATGTATCCCGTTATAGCGTTTGAAGGAAAAGAGATAACTAATACTTAAATTTGTATTGTGTGTTTTATGATGCATTTCTAAAAAGTAAAAGAAGCAAACAAAGGCTCCAATTACGCTCTTCCAAAGCCTTTTCCTTTGAAAATCTTTGAACCTGTATCTATAACGTTCCATTGAAAAATGTAAATTTAATTTAAAATGCGGGAGTCAGTAGAAGTTTATAACTTATCTTAGCTAAAACCAATGTTGTAGTAAGTCTACTCTCTCTTTTATTATAGGTAGTTTCTATAGTAACTCAACTTAAATGTTTGCTTCTCTAATAAAATATGTGCCTTTGTGTATTACGTGATACTAGTGTGTGCTTTTCTAGCTATAAAAACTAAACAAGATGAAATGCTAGCTATGGGGATTAAGATGAAGAATGAATTAGTAAAAGGAGACTAGGTTATTGTGGGCACACTATAGGCACTTTAATAATAAGATATAATTAGCATAATGTTATTCTTCTGGGTCAGCGTACCTGTTAAAACTGTTAAGATAATGAATCTACATTGGAGTATTAAGATAATTTTTAATGGGTTCTTATTTCTAAAAGGTTAAGTTTTTTGGTTACATTTTTAAGGGTTGCGTGTTCCAAATATGTCCATTTATAAAATTAATGTTAAAGTTGACACTACTCAACTAAATATTTGCTGAACTTGATAACTTTAATTCAATTATTGTTGTAAGGGTATATCTGTAACATGATGACCATTTTGATTTTCTAATATATGACTAACTGTGCCTGAAAGCAAACAGCATACGAGACAAACAAATAATACAGGATCTTTTTATGATGCCTTCTCACTTTTTAAATAAAATAATTGGAACCGATTTCTCTTGCATGAAAATTTACCATCAAAATACACCTTCTTAGATTTCTTGTAATATAAACAGCGTAAGCGTAAACACTGGCATTATTATTCTCCTATAAAATACCCAAGTTTATAATAGTAGTGTTCTTCTAACACTATGATTTGCAAATTTCAAATAAGCAGTATTCTTCGTAATTTTATTTTACTGAATAAGTTTTCCATGACACTCCAATATAAGTAAATTTAGTTTATAAACTGGATTGTGAAAGTTTGTACCAGAGGTGGTTTTGTAAATAATAATAACTCGCATCTTTCTACATAGTAAATACCGTCCTTCAGGAATTGAGTAGATTTTTGTTATATCGTGTTCTATACTCAAAGATGGAATCAAGGTAATTTATATGTAGATAAATATATGACTAATATATTTATTATACTTATTATAGTACTATCATTTATACCGGGTGTCCCGTTAAGCCTATCGATCGGCTGTATCTCAGAAAGTATATGTCCTACAGTTTCCAGAAAAAAGTTGTCTTAAGTAAAGTGGTGACGAAAATTTCAACTAAAATATTTTGAAGTTGCTAAGATGGCCAGTAGGGGGCATATTACCAATTAAAAATTGAAGAATTGCCATAACTCTAAAAAGTCAAATAGAAACACACGAATTTTTTAATGCATTCTGCATCTACTAGTCAATACCTAAAACTTTCGTAAAAAACTTTTTGTTCTAACTCTTCAAATAACAAAAATAAAAACAAAAGAATAACGTTACATATAAATCACAATAACTCCGGTTTGGATTATCCAAATTAAATAAATTTGCTAATTTATAGTAGAATAAGAATATGATTCCAAATATTTTAGCAAGTTCTTTACCAAGCCACCAGATGGCTCTCTTTCTAAATTCTCACAACTGTTGATGTTTTCTTATAAATTTTAAATGGAATGACTTATTTTTTGTTAGGGTAGTCTATTCTTTAATGGATTTGAAGAAAAATAGCGCTAACCGGAAGTCTCTATCGTTTTTCTAACAAAAGTTATGAATTAAAATGTATTCATTAGGTTTATAAATCGAAAACATTCAGTGAGAAATTTAAATCTTGCCAACTCCTAGTTACGATTTCGGCACAGGGGCGGCGTGACAATAGGTTGCCGAGTTACCCGCCATATTGCGGTTTTTGTCATTTTTACAAGGCTTAAAGGGCGCTTTTCAAAAAGTCGCTCCAAATCGTCGAGTAGGCTAATGCCGGGCTGTCCTTTGAAATCTATCTCTGCTCTAACTAGTAAAAAATAATAATTGAAAAACAAATAAAAGTCGTTACATAAATACCTAACTGTTTTATTTGAGATGTTCAAAATGACCGCCATTATTTTGAATACACAAATCAATTACTCGGCGTGTTGATGATACAGCAGTTTCTACTTCTGCTACAGAAAGTGACTGTATTGCATTTTGTATGCGCAAAATCATGTCTTCCCGCGTTGTTGGTCTAGTCGTGTATACTATATCTTTCACTCTTCCCCATAAATAAAAATCTAAAACTGTTAAATCTGGGGACCTGGGAGGCCAAGCAAATGGATCACCCTTTCCAATCCACCTATCCGGAAACTGATTGTCCAAATACTGCCTTACATTACGGGCATAATGTGCCGGGCAGCCGTCATGCTGAAACCACATATTCCTGCGCGTCTCTAATGAAACATTTTCTAATAGAACTGGTAAGTGGTTCATTAAAAAGTCCAAATATCTTGCCCCATTCGAATTTTCTTCAAAAATAAACGTAATAATTATTCCCTCGATAATACCACACCAAACATTTACTGAGAATTTATGTTGATGATCAATTTCAATCATCCAGTGCGGGTTGCGGGTTATTGTCTGCCCAGTAATGACTGTTATGCAAATTTACCTTACCCGTGCTGGTAAACGTTGCCTCATCGGTCCATAAAATTCTGGACAAGATACCTGGATTTTCTTCAAACAAATAACGCATCCTTTGACAGAATTCCAGTCTCCTGTCAAAATCTAAAGCTGTAAGTGCTTGATGTAGTTCAACATGATAGGGATGCATTTTTTGACTTTTTAAAATGAGTTGGATGACTGACCTTGATACACCCAAATCTCTTGACATGTCTCTGATACTGGAGTGAGGATATGCTGTAACATACGCAAGAACGTTAATTACGTTTTCTTCATTTCTTGCTATTCGACGTCTATTGGCTGCTGTTATTGGCAAAACATTTCCAGTTTCCCTCAAACGTCTAGCAAGGCGGATAAAAACCATTCGGGAATGATGTCTTCTTTCTGGATATACTAAAGCATATTCTCGTGAGGCAATTACTGGATTTTCAAAACTTCGAAAAAATATTGCAAGCATATCATACGCCTCTGCGGCAGTGTAAGACATTATTGTGCAAAAGACAGTTGGTTTGATAATAACACACTAAAAGCACTTAACTAATCTCCAAAACAATTCGAAAAAGATAATTCAACAATGAAATATTGACAGATTTTAACATCTACTTGACAGTATCAACATTTTTTCAACATTTCAAGACAACTTTTTTCTGGAAATTGTAGGACATATAGTTTCTGAGATACAGCCGGTCGATAGGCTTAACGGGACACCCGGTATATGACTAGATTAATCAGTGTCAGTCAAAAAACACTTTCGAGTAATTAGATAGAAATAAATATGAAATAGGCCTATGATTAGCAGTGTATAGCGGTAATTTATTATATTATGAAAAAATTCACAGATATCGCCATCCTTGCAACCATCGGAAACATTGGAAATGATAACACCATATATGAAACATAATTATAAGCGCGCCGACCGCCCTGTCTAATGAGACGCTACTCCATTAAGCGAGTACGGTATTATAACTGAACTAACACCCCCTTCACGCCGCTCGCCTATCGAGCGCTGCGCTATCTATATTAGGGAAGTTACATCACCGGACTAACTCGCTTCTTTCTAGGGGTAGACATCTACCCCTGGTAAGGATGCCATAGAGGCTATATGCTCCACTATATGTATTGCGTTACTCGATCGCGACACCGCTGTCTTTTGACCTTGAACACTCCTCTAACTTGGTCCTCATATTAGAATATATGTAGACATTGCCATAATATACAAACATAAACATTTCCAATGTGAAAAGTAAGGGATTGTATTTTAAATAGCATATACCTATTCACTAGTGTAATTTCAATAACATGAGTAATTTGTGAAATTTAAATCTACTTTTATAGAAATTTGGTCAAATTTTTTATCATCCGTCGTTATTAGGTCTGCAGTAAGAATAATTAATAACTTGAGTGAATTGATTTAAGATGGCGATTAAAAGTTTCGCGCTAAATATCTGATTCACTACGTTTATTTGAAAACGCTCAATCCAATGTAAAAATAAATACCTATACCTACCTATATAGCTTTAAGATGGAAACTACAAACTACATTTACTTGAAACTTTAAGGCGGAGATTAAAATTGACTAAAATCCTCACCTAAAATACGTTGAAAACATGTCTCCGATTTACTTAATTTTCGGCTTTAATATACACATATTAGGCAACTTTCATGTATAATTTGTAAGTAGTAAAATGTTAGTTTTACTTCTAAAAATCATTTCAACATGTACTCGTACTACAACTTTCCGCCTATGTACTGATCATAATTTAACGTTCAATTTCTCTTTCAAAAAACCCGAAAACTACATAATACGGTGACATGTTTTCAACGTATTTTAGGCGATTTTAGTCAATTTTAATCCCCTCTTAATATATATCATGTGAGAATATTTATTGCCCGTACTTTTATATCAGTACTGGTAATGTTTTTATTACACGCAATATAATGTCAGCGCCATATACTTGTGGTCGAAAACTTGTGGACAAGTTATAAAACTCTTAAAAATTTGGGTAAAAGACAATATATTTATTATTATTATTATTGAAGTTTGAAAAAGATAAATATTTGTAAAAAGGGAAACTTTCAAAAGTTGTCGCATATCTAGTAGGAGAGAGTCGAACAATTACAAAAAACTCTCAAAACTGAAATAGGATAACTTATTAGGGGTACCTACTAGGAGTATTATGAGTACTAGGTCTACTTTCGAGTACTAGTCTATTACGAGGACTACTTTAATAACATGTTTTGCACATGTTTGTAGGTCGATCACATCTACAAAACTTTATCTGCTAACTGCCTATGCACCCAAGGGAATTTCACGGAAGTACTTTTGTTAAATCAAAAATATTACAGCGTTTTGCAGAACCTACTTAAAGAAACATCAAAAGAGAATCATCTTAAACTACATACCTATTTTCTTCTGGGGCCGGGTTGGTTAAATTGTAGCTCTTTAAGAATGTTCTTCTGTAAAAGTAGATTGAACTAATCAACTTTATTTAACTTCAAAATCAACTGTCACACCCTATAACGTGAACAGTAACCAACATTTAAGTGTAATTAGCATTCCGTGTTTTTATACATATTTCTTGATTGACTTGTCTGACAATTATTAATATTTGAATGGAGTAAATCCCTTGTTGGCAAGATGAAGTTATTTTTTCATTTATTTCGCAACACTGACGAGAAATACCTTTGGTTCTAGGTGAACTAGTTTTTTCCTCATACAAATTATTTAAATTGCCTGCTATAATGTTAGGTACTTATACCAGTGGTATATCGTGATATACCATTAAGATATCATTTATCTTAATAGATAAATGTGTCGTACTAAAGGTGTATTATTTACCTCATTAACTGATACATGACTTTCTTCGTTACTTTAACCATTTAATTATTGGTTCGGTATCATTATGTGGCTGATTATATAAGGCATGATTAATCTCCTTGTGAATCTCCTTCTAATGTCCAATATTCAGTTTTAAGACGTTCTTAATAGCAATAGAAAGAAAAGAATATGATTTGGTTTATAAGTAAGTGTAAGTGATAGGTATTTTTATGTAGTGCGTTTTGTTGGCAACCCTTATCTGGCTATTTCTTTTGTCTCATTTATGAAAAGGTAAACGTAGATAATGTTTTTTAAATCTTGTACGATAATGATTGATAAGTGTTTTTAATTTGATTAAACGTTTATTCGAAGGACTTTTTTTCGTTGAATCGTCTTTTGGTTTTAGATTCTTTTTAACGTTTTTAAAAGGTACATGTGTGTCTGTCCATAGAGTTCGAATAGCTAAAGTTTAAAATCACGGGGTAGACATCGCCTCGTACAGGTTGGCTATCAACATTGGTTGAACTTTTGGGTGTTCTTTTTTCCTAAGATTTGGTTTGACACAAAGTAGTCAACGTTTGATATTGTATTGATATCTATTTTTAAAAATCTGTGACAAATCTTGTTACGTGGTTATATGAAGTGATCACGGATTACCAAATTGTGTCAGTTTTATAAATATTACATAGTAAATTTTGGAGCATTAGCGGAGAGATTCAGATGATTAAAATCTCGATTTCGAACTCGAAATCCAAATTTTTCAGTTAAGGTAATAGTTAGTATAGATGGGTCTGTCTACTGGTAAAACAAGTATAGAAGTTACCAATATATGAAGAAATATAGAGAGAATAATGATGAATGATCAGAATTATTATTCGTAGTTCTGCGGTATACCAACTCCTTGTGCATAAATAGCCTTGTATCATCATAATTGATAATATCCTAAAAACAACTAAAATGGATGAGTATGTACAGAGATTAGTTATTTCTGATCAGGTGCCTAATTTTCTAAACTTCATGAATTATTTTTTTCTCAAGAATAATGTGTTAGACGAATATATTGCAGCCAAGTAATTAATAACTTTTTATATGGCTTTTTTCTCTAATTTTGGCATTATGGTACACCATTCTGGATATATCTCCCATCTCCACATGAGAGAACGCTCTATCCAAATATCCGAAATATGTAGGATGTTTTGTTTAAAATAAAAAAGTAAACATCGGTACTGGCTGAGCCGGAAGACAGTTTAATTGAAAATATGCTCAACGGATTCACGAATTAAGCTACTTTTTGGCAGGTATTTATATTCTTCCAGATAATGAATATTTTATTTAATGTTGGTTTATTCTGTTCTTTAGGCAAAACATCCAATTAGACAACAGGAATACAAATATTAAATATAAAAGTAACCTATAATTTTCTTACATAGGCATGAAAATGAAAGAAAAAGAATATAAAAATACTAAAACAATAAATAGATCAAAAGGTATACACTAAGCCATTATATTATGTACGTAAAGGAAGTTGAATAAAAACGACCGTAAAATTGGCCCTTGGAAGACACCAGATTTACTTTATACACGACATTCTTAATAGATCTGAACCCACTGGGTAGCTAAACGATCCTTCCATTCAATTTGAGAAATAGGACCGGAAAGAAAAGTAAAGTGTGACAGAAGTTATGTAATTTTATCAATAGAATAAATATCAATCAATAGAAATACCGCTATCCTTTCTGTCAAAAACCTTTAACAATATCATATAACCTGATAAGTTCGGTTTGACAGCCTTGGTCTATAGAATTATACAGGTTCTTTCACGCAAATGGTTTGTTAGATGTTTTTAGAGTTGGGGTGATAATTCTTTCTGAAACTTTGGCTGTCTAGATTATCACTTTAAACTTTCAAGATCATTGAATCTCCGCTTATACCGGAAGAAATTATCAACTTCATTATTTATATTATTTATAATATTATTATTATTTATAATAAAATGATATATTTTATATTATATTTTAGAAATAACGAAGTTGACAGCTACTTCCGGTATAACCGGAGTATATACTGGGCAGTCTCGTTCAAAATATCATTTGCATAAACTCTAACGGAAGATGGCAGAATACATTTTATGTAACTACCCAGATTGGGAAAGGATGCTTAATGTTTGGTAAATGACAACTTCTGCCAGAAGGGGATATGGACAAGTTTTCACTCAATAAAGTAATCGGCTGCATATAGAAACTTTACTTATTGAATGAAATAATTTGAACTACAATAGACCATATGGTCACATTGACGGTTTGGTTTTCAGTTGGACTCACTTTTAAACCTGACCTATGTCAACTGTCAACTCGTGGTTATAGACTTGGTATATATTACAGATGTATCTTTTGTTTAATAATCGTGTAATTATTTTGGTTAAAAATTCCAGGTATTTGTTTTTTAAATATTTTTATGATTAATCGAAATATATATATTTTCAATTTACGATTTGATGTAAATTATCGGACTTATACTTCTGATGCAAAGAGACATTCTTGCTTGCCATTCTTACAATTTTACATCCTTATTGCAAGAATTTCGAATGTGTTGTCTTTGTCGCAATTGCTTTGTAATTCATGTTAAACAATGATAAAGTGTCGTGTCGGGGACAGACGGTGGGCACACCTGACCCCAGAGGCTTTTATTATAGTCGCCTGGCCTGGCACCGAGGCCGAACAGTGAGGTCTGTTGGGATAGGTCGCGCCCGACGACAGCTGAAGGAAGCTGTTTAAACAGGTTAGGGGTGGTTACGTGTCGAGAAGTTTCCGTAAGTTCTCAGATTCTTATAAAAAATGTATGAGAAAGGTACCTAGTTTTATCATCTAACTGGGTGTATATTATAATCCGTGCAATAAGCTAGGGAAATTTATTCACGTATTTTTTGCTAAGTAAATAATTTAATAGTTATTTATGATACAAGTGCAAAAAGTAAGTGTTTATTGCACGCGACGTGAAATTGTACAACACATCAAGTTCAATAAACACTTTTTGTACGAGTTGCATACAATATTTTTTCTACGTACATACAAAAACCAAAAAATGTTTTATTTAGGGGGCACTAAGTGTCACGTCGATTTCACGTTTATGTTTGTCATGATGATCACAAAACGCTGTAGTAGAATGACAGATGAGTGCAATAAAGAACCAGTTTTTTCACTAAATATAGTTCAATAAAGTTGTTTTTTGCATGAACGTAGAAAAATACATATAAAAAGATCAAATAACAGATAGATACAAAATAGAGTGACTAAAGGAGAAACTTTGGGTTTTGTTCCAATGGCATCATACCCGTAGGGGTATGAAAAAATGAACATGAATTTACAGCATTTCATTTACATTGCATTATAGGTACTTATAATGCAGAATATTGCTTTACGTCAATTAAGTGTTACTTAAATACGGCGTACTGTGTCACATTAGGATTTGTATTGAAGTTATTAAATAACTTTATCTCCAGTTTGAACGGAAGAGGCTTCCTTTAAATTTTGTCGAGAATTTAACTGATGCCTCGAAAAAGAACCCAGTATGGAATTTGTAATTGACATTTTCGTACATGAAATCTGCTTTGTCTAAATGTTTTAGAATTACCCTCGGAATTACCTACCTACTGAAATTCTCGTCCACCAAATTCAGTTCCCACTTTGTTATTATTCTATGGTAACCTAATTTAGATTAGAAATTTATTAACTTGATGTACATATAACAAAGATCCGGGTTGAGTTGACATAAACCGATGGAGGAAAATGTTTTTAAAAAATATGGCCAACTAACAAAGTTAGTAGATAAATACTACTTTTATAATGAAGCAGATAGTCAATAGTCTGTACAATCTATAAATAATTCTTTTAAATTCCAGTGGGCATTAGCAAATTAATTTTTAAAACAGTAGAGAAAAATATGAATAATTTTTTACATTAAACGTCTATCCAAAGATTTTTCGGTGTCAACAATACACCCTAATATAACCTAAATCAAATTGCGCCACTGGTTAGGACAAGTGTTAAAAATGAATACAAAATCCACAGAGATTTATTGTAAATCGTGACACATTTAATGACGAATGAGTAAAAATGATGCTAAGTCCCGTCAGAAGTAGGAGCTTGCTCTACAGATAGAACTAACAGGCAGGCAACGTCTTCATTCGAGATTACAGAATATATCAGAAGACCGTGGGAATTGTAGTACCGGAAGGAGGCTTGTCTCGATTTTTAACTCAAAAGACGGACATGAAACTCTAATTTATTTTAGCTTTACTGTCTTGATGCTACGAAATAAAACTAATAATTCAGAACGTTTAGTTAGATAAAACTGTGTGGCCTGCATTTTAATAGAGGAACTCATTATACATATCCCGGGAAAATAATACATTTGAATATACATATATAACAGCCGTCTGTTTAATTTTAGTTCGTAATGAAAATATCCTTTGCAGATATTCTATATAATAGTCTATTAGCCCTATAAATTAGGAAGCCGAAAACCCGGTTGAATTAAATTAGGAAGATATAAAATTTGATATGGTCAAAACAATAATCCAAGCGATGCACGTGATCAGTTATAAAATTATTTACATGTCGGTAAAGGGCCAAAAACGCTTATTTCCTTGTAATTGTAATCACAGTAAATCATACTTGTGTAAGATATGCTGAGGTACATCAAAATTAAAAAAATATATTAAGTATATATAAATTTTTATTAATAAGTGTATATAATAGAAATAAATAAATATTTCTGGATAATAACATTCTGGATCCTTCATAACGTGCATCCTTTGGTTTCTTGTTTCGAGTTTATGACCTTTTCTTCTGCCTGTGTTAATATAACTACCTAAGTATTTTAGATTTATAGTGAAATCAATCTTTTAATTTTTACCCTGTATATTTGTTTACCCTTGCAACATATACATGTCGTTGGGATACGTATTTTGTTCCATCTTTTAATAAGTCTACGAACCACATACCTTAAAAGTAAAAAGTGATTACAAAGAACAATTATATATAAATAATGATACACAGATAAGGTCTTTTGTTATTGATTGTGTTAAAAATTTGTCTGCTCAGTTTAAGTTGCAATAAAATCGTTACGATTCGCATAAATTACATTATTTTCAAAAGATAATTAATGTACCTATTCCCATATCTACTTCTTATGCATTGTGTGTCCACTCCACTCTGTCATCAGCCGTTTGGCTTTTCCGCAATCATATTTTAGTGATTTTGTTATAATTTTCTGTATCATTTGACCATCCTTGGTGTTTTCTATTTATAAATTTTTGTAAATAATTTCCCTTTGTCTCAATTAATACCTAGTAGATTAGATGTTAGTAGAAGTTACGTTCAAATTGGTGGGTAATGTGGACATTAGGTAATTAAATTAAAATTTGTGGACAATTTGAAGTACGGTGCTTTAATAAATGTACATTTTCTGAATACATCAGACCAATTTCTATCAAAATGCAGAGTAGGTGTTTATTTAATATTTATAATAATAAATATTAGTTTCTTGGAGACTTTTTAACATCAGGAATAAAAGAAAATTAATGTCGCGTGTTTGAAATAATTGAAAAAGCTTAAATTTTATTATTACAATGTGTCCAGCAAAATTACGCCGTAATTTATGAAATCTCTCTAAAGGCCCGTTTTCACGCTCATGCAATTTGCGCAAATAGACTTGTGGCTTGAGTAAAATCTAATCGGACAGATAATTTGCATGTGGTTGGCACAAATGCATGAACGTATAAACAATAACACTCCAACTCGGCGCATGCTTAGTAGTAGCGAATTCTTGTTCTTACGTGCACCCTCCACGTGCTTTTCATATACTTCGGTCACAGCCTTCTCTAGAAGGCTGTGCTTCGGTGTTAGTACTTAGTAGTGTTGTTTGTTTGACAAAAAATATGTCTAAAAAAAGAAAAAGAATTCATGATAGAATTTGGGGACAGAGAGATTTGGGGATTGCATTTGGGGGAATTTGGGGGTTGAGGGACAAATTTGTATAGACCTGACCAGTATGCAACAGTTCAGTTTATTAAATTGCATGTACAAATCATTTTGCGCAATTTGCATGAACGTGTAAACGAACCACAACATTTCAGTTCTATTTGCGCAAATTGCATGCACAAATCAATTTGCACAAATAGCATGAGCGTGAAAACGGGCCTTAAGTTTAACCTCGATATAGGCAGCTAAATATACAGGGTGCGAAAGTATATGAGTTCGCCGGTTTGGTACAATAAAAAAGAAGAGGATAAACTCTTGTAAGACACCTATACAGAGATATAACATATCCATAGATGTCACTTTGGACTTATTTTATGAGCTACGCCTGTTGACAAGCGAAGACGCATATGTACGCCCCCAAGGCAAATCACATGTACAGTCCCATCTCCACTCAACCTATTCAGGTCGCGATCCTCTAGGCGTGACTTGGGACAGAGGGCAAACCCTTTCTTTATCTGTTTTTACTCATGTCTATTAACTTCATCTTATAACAGATTCATCTGAACTCGTGTACTTTCGTATCCTATATATAATTTTTAGACATATATTTATGATTAAAGTGGACAACCTAAGTTCAGAGTGCCAATGTAGCAAGAAATGTTAGTTTACATATTTTTCTATACACTTCTACTCCGTGGGAGTATGTGTTAACGTCCTTCTGGTTTACAATGCTTCTTAATTGTAGATATACCTACATAATATATTTCCCTTGACTTGAATTAGAATGGAGTGATTTTTCAACTCTAGATCACTGTCGGATTACTGTCAGTGCATTATTTAACATTGAAATAAGTTTATGCCCCTTTAATTTTAGAAAGACATATGCGGAATTTGTTGATAGTTCATAAGCAGGTAAAGGCGCCAGTTTGTGTAATTACCAGCGAAAGCCCATAGTTTATGTCAAAGAAAGTACATGCCTACATTATGGGACTTTATTAAGGTTATGATTTAACATGTGCTACTTGAATGCGTTATTGATAACGGTAAAATTTTAAGAATACGAGACAGGTTATCAGTGTCTTTAGACTTATTTTCTTTATGTATTTAGCCACGCGTCTATAAATAAAATTATTAAGAACAACTCATGTTGCAGAAGTAGCCATGAAAAATCAATGTTTGAAAACATCACAACTATATATTTTCATGAGGTGCTATCGTTTTCAACATAAATAAATATAAACAGTTACCATACTTCTACACACTAAATTTTGAGCTTCCATAGCAGCATAATTTACTTATGCAAGTATTGTTTCAACACAGAAATAAAAGCTTTAACTTAGCGTTTACTATTTCAATTATTATTACAAAAAAGGTAGTAGTTATATCCAATATGTATACAGAATGTCCCAAAATGGTGGAACAAAATGCATATACTTTTTTTTGGTTGAGATTAAAAAACCGCTAAAACTGGATCCAGGAAATAGCCACTTCTCTGCAATATTTTCTGTTGTTTTGAGGCATATTTGACCACCGGAGCTATAACATTACCTATACCATATATATAATACTACTATATTAAGCTATTCGAGCTTTACTTGAAGCCGGTTTATGAGATGGAGTTATATATTTCGTTCTCTTTCACGGACAAATGTTCCTGTGCACATGCCCAAGTGTTGTCCAATCCAATCCAAGAATTTCAATGTGGCGCGAAAGTAAAGAAAGACCGGGCTTTTGTTTTGTCATATACAGGGTGTCCCAGTATGAGCGTACAAAAATTTACCAGTGTATAGACCAGACCAAAATAAGAATAAAATTCTTATAAAAAATTTCTCTGATGCTCGCCTAACGAGTTACAGGGTGTTATTTTGTAAAAAAACAACAATTTTCCGTAATAACTTAACTTAAATAACTTTAACAACTTAAAAACCGTTTCGTAGATTTAGGTAATTTTTGGGTAACGTGTACATCTATTAAAGGTCATTATAACTATATGGTGTTTGTTTAACTTTGACACTTGTGGTGGCCTAGGTCTACTCTTCCTTATGGTTTTGTCTTCATAACTCTTGTATATCCTACTTTTTCGTGAATTAACTAAGTTTTCCTTAATCGGCTATCAATTCTGAACAAAAAAGGTGCTCTTGTTACACACCTCTAAAATCAACCATTTTCGAGTAAATTGAGTGTAAAGTACCGACTGTATTCCTTAAACAAGCACCATATAGTTTTAATGACCTTTAATAGATGTACACGTCATCCAAATATTACCTAAATCTACGAAACGAGTTTTTAAGTTATCTCGGAAAATTGTTTTTTTTACAAAATAACACCCTGGAACTCGTTAGGCGTGCAGCGAAGAATTTGTTTTTTATAAGAATTTTATACTTATTTTGGTCTGGCCTACACACTGGTAAATTTTTGTTCGCTCACACTGGGACACCCTGTATGTGTTTTGTCATATATGCGTTTTGTGGTGTGGTTATGTCACAGTTTATCTTTTGTATTTCAGGTATGTTTGTGTTTCACAGAAAATAAATTTGTGTTTTTCGTAGAGCCGGCAGTTTTAGAAGTGTTTTATTTATGTGTAACTTGTAGTTTTAGTTTTGTTCATATACCTATTAGACTTATTAGTGATTAGAGACATTTGCTCATCAAATTATTTCGACGGTATTTTTACAGTCGCAACTGCAGGTTTAGGTATATAAGAACATTTTGTAAATTTAAATATGTAGTGAACTAGGTATATGAATTATACTGTACCTCATTTTCATTAATTTCATTCCACAGATATCGCAAAATGCCGAAACGAAAAACTCAGTCGAGGTTTTGTCTTTTGTGCGAAGGAAATATTCCATATGAAGTCGCATAGGTACCTGAAGTATGTATTTTTAAAATTTTCTTTTCAAATACAAACTGCATCCACTCTTTTGGTAAACTTGATAAATACGGGAACATCCCAATAACAAGATTGAAAAACCGTTATATGTAGATAAAATACAATATAAAATAAAGTTAATTTATTGTATTTTACAGTACCTATATGGAGCAAAATTCCAGCGGTTTGCTGCGCATGAGTATTTGGTATTTTCTCCGTGAAAGAGACAATAGATATGATTCTGGACTACTCTAATTTGGCTTCACTTGAGAAACATGGTAAAGATTACATAGGCTCCATATAGTAGTATTATATTATATATGACCTATACCGACTTTTTTTTTAAATAGGAGGCTTAGTATTTCATAGTATACCTAAATAGATAGCCCTTCTTAAAGATGAATTCAGCCATATAAGGTTATACATCACATCGCTCGTTTATTATTAGAGAATCAAATTAATAAATACCGTATATGGTGAAATTTGTACTATTTTCGTACGTTATGTCGAAATTGTGTTTTTTTGGATTATTAGCCCATTTAACAATACAAAATGTGTTGGATTTAGTATTTTCATTTCGAAAATTATAACCCATAGTTATAGATGTTATTTTTTTTTCGAGATCACATTACCCGTTAAATAATAAAATAAACCACCAGGAAATCAGATATTCAATATAGATTTTAAGTGTAGTATCAAGGCCAACTTTTAAAGTTTGCCCCAAGAAACTACATAAGATACAATAAAAATAAAAAATCACAAATTAACTTCATCGGTGGTTTTTCAGTTTGACACAAATTATTCAATATTACAAATAATATTTAGAATTATGTTTAGACAAAAATTATAGTAAAATAATTTTTAAATTAAATGGAAAAACAAGAACAAATTAAACACTGTAATTTGTTCTTTTGTTTGTATATATTTTAAACGACTTGTACAGTGTTTTTTTTGGGCAAATTTTAAAACTTTGCCTTGATACTACTTGATACTGGTTTTTAGTTTTTATTATTTTACAGGTGATTTAAAAAAATATGAATCGTACATCTGCACCATAAACAAGTTGCAGGCACTACCCATGGGAAGTTTCTTCAATGTATATATATTATTATCTCTGCTAAGAATCAGTGACACGTTTTTTTATATAAGTACATGATGGTTTAACGTAAAATACCACAAACATATGAAGTATTCTAACAGAATATTTAAGAAGACCTTTATATACCAAAATTATTTATATTTTGAAATTTTGAAATGAACGGGTAATAATACTTTGTTTCTGTCTTGAAAATATATTTAAATTCATAGCTGTCATATTTATTTATAGCTAAAGTGGAGCTATTTTTTGGTACAAGTAAGGCGTCAATGTGGGCGTAACTTATATACAATGCTGTCAGAAGTATGACTTCACATACAGTTTTAGTCGTATATTTGGTATAGTAAGTACCATATGAACCGATTCACTGGTGCTTGTAGCAACAGTATAAGTTGGAATATTAGTTTGTTTATCTTCCGTGAAATGGGAAAACAATAACATAAGTTACAGCTATTTGTTGACGCATATATTGGGTGTACAACAAATGACGAGAAACCAATCCAGTTAGGAAATTTAAATTTTGGTATCGGTCATATAACGTGAGGTTCTATTGAGAATAACGGCCATATTTTATTACTGTTAATCAGATATAGGGTTACTCGATACCTAAAATCATTATTTAAAAAATCAATCATAGTGCGGCCACATTTGAAAAAAATGTCCATATGTTGAGATAGTTACATATTGGCTATATAATAACAGATACCCGGTATACGTTTTCGAGCTGGGAACCAAGATTAGAGGTTTACTCATTGAGTTCCCAAAAATTTATTTTTCTATTACTGATAATGTTAGAGGTATTTATTTAGTAGTGACACCCTCTACACCTGTCTATTATTTAAAAAAATTTAAATATCGTTGAGAGAAGACTTTCTATTTAATTTTATATAATTACTAGCGGCCAAATGGCGTATACCGGGTTCAGCTATTTGAAATGCACTTAGTTTACTGCTACTCTCCTTTTCACCAAATGAACTTTAAAAACCAAGCCCATACTGTTATTTTTATACGTAGAAGTCAACGTCAACGTGGAAGTTTATATGTGGAAAATTCTATAAATTGATTAATTTATTTTTGTTTACGAACATGTCATGGAAATCCACTGAGAATTCTTTAGAAAGTTGATGACATTTTAACATTTTAATAGCTTTGAAGAGTCATTTTGCTCCAGATTTGTGTTCTGTATTGTTAGATCAGACTGTTGATCTATTATGATTTCCTGCAATGGCATAAGTCAGCAGGGGTCAGTTGAAAGCGGACAGATATTATATTTTTTAAAGTGTGGACAAAATACACGATAAATCACGAGATAAAAAACCTATTTACCAATCTCAAATGGTCTGTTGTTCCCTATAAGGCATTAACTTTCTAAAGTCGATCAGTATGGGTATGAAGTAAATTACTACCTTTGACATTGCATGGAGTGTAAAGTTCACAAACATTTTGGCTTAAATGTATTAGCGACTTTTTAATTATGATCACATTTGGATAAAAAGAATTTTGGATATTTATAGAAGTGGATATAGCCGAATTAGCTACTACTAACTATTGTTAATGAAACAACAATTTTTCCGTATTTTCTTGTGCGATAAAGAATTGTGTTAATCCGCCAAATAACACCAAATAAAATTTTCATGAAAATGTAGGCATACCTAATTCCCAAAAATATAATCATGAACGTATCCTCCTAAAAGTAAAGTGAAATAAGTTATTATTTTATATGAATATATATGAAACATATATTTAAGAAAATATAAAGTTATGTATCAGTCAATTAGACAATAATAATTATTGTTAGACGGTTAGGAGCGCAGACCACAAAAGGCACTATTGTGCTTCTCACCATAACTAATATATTTAAGAAAATTTAATTACGTAATTTTAATTATTTTTCTATTTATTTTCTATTCTTAAAAAGTATGCAGCCTATGTAAAGTACCTAAAAAATTTGTGCATGCTTTTCTGATGAGATAGTCGTGAGGTAATTAGCCTCTTGGATGTTTAGAAGGTGTACATTTCGCCTCCTTTTCCATTGCAGCGTTTGTAAGAGCGTCCTCATCCTTATACCGGGCCGGGGAGTCGACTAAGTGGACCCTCTGTTGGTCCCTTATTACCAGCTCCAGTTTTAAACGCTCTGCATTCTCCATTTAATTCATCTTGACCTTGATATTAACTTTTTTAAGCTTATTCATCGAGTTGGGTGTATTATTATAATTTATTCTAAATATATTTCTTACTGTTTTATGCAAGTATTTTGTTGTATTTCTCTTCTTCTATCTGTTTTTAGCTGATATGGCATTTTCCTTCTCATTTTGCTGACCCGAAAACTCTTTTCTGTACTAAATAATCGTCCATGTTTGTATGAGACCTTTACTGATCCTCTTATATTTTCGCTGCCATTAGTGATCTGGTTTCTATGCATATTATTTCTTATTCAATATTCCCTTTTCTTATATTTCTTTCTATTTTTCTGAGGAATTTCGTACTAGGTTTGCTGTTAAAGGTGCTCGTGTATATTTCATTTCCACGGATTCTTTACAGTTTTCGCAAGTCTTCATTTTCCTCTTGTAAGTTTCTTTTAATATAGGTTTGTATGATGGAGTTAAACAGTATTTTCTTCTATGATTTTGGAGTTTTTCATTTCAGACGATGCCTATACTTCACATCTTTCGTAGAACTTTACCGGAACGGGTTATATGGTTTAAAAAATAGATATACATCTATAAAAAATGGATGTTACTTAAGTCACGGAAAGTGTGTTACTCAAAATGGTATTTTCAGTTAAGTCATATCGTTTAAATAATATTTTTTCCAAATAAGAATATTGGTATATATTTAATAGTTTTGAAATAATTGCATTGTTTTTTCTAATATGCTGGCTAATATTTTGATTCCGACTAACATATTTGTTTCCTTTCGAGGCTAGTTGCCACCATATTACTTTACTTTAGTATCATCAATATCCTTCCTGTGACCTGCTTGGTGCATGTATCCTTTATTTGAATGGAACTGAATAATTTTATGTGTAAGTCAGTACTGTAATCCGGTGTAGATTATGAACGTAGATCTTATGTACAGATAAGAGGAATTTAATGAGATTGAAGAAGTCATTGTTCTCTATGCGCCTGTGCTGTTTGGAAAATCAACCTTCTCCCACGCTCGCGTATAATTAATATCAACGGTATTGCTTCTTATACCGGGTGTCCCCGGAAAATGTTTCAAGCCGAGATATGAATAGTAAGGTTGCGTGTAGTCTACCGCAACTACTGAAGAAGGTAGCTTAATATATTTCTGAGAATGTTGTTTATTTCTTTACCTGCATTTCAAATAATATAGAACCGTATTCAGACGTTGAAAAATCCTTTCGTTACAATCATTTTGTGTTATATTTGCTCAATTTTCTGAGTTGATTGATTTTTTAAGGTTTTCCCTCGGGTTTTCCTTAATTCATAACTACGTAATATTTTATACTAAGTACTATAAGTTTTTTAAGTTTTACTTTTAGGAGAATTATGATATAAGGTTTTATATAGTGTTACAACTTAGTTTTTTAAATAATCGTAGCGGAGCACCACAAATAAGCAATACCTAAAACAATATAATGCTTGACATAGTTTTACATAATATTTGGGTTTGAATCGAATGAATGAAATCAGACATCCATAAGTAAAATGAATTTGACTGCGCTGCGTCGTCAAAAGGTGAATTTAACAGCGGCGCTATTCAATATCCTTTTAATCACATACTTTTAGACGTCTAATTTTTGCTCTAAGTTCCCATTATACGCGGTGTGTATAAAAATGACTTGACGGTAAATTATCTTGGAAATTAATTTAGGTAAATTTGAAACTTTGGTTTAGGCCAAATGATTTTATGTTGTAAACTAATGTCGATATTTTTTATTTTCGTTTTTGCCGGATGTACACTGAACTTAGAACAACCACATGAATGGAACACCCCGTATATTTTCGCATTTTTGGATAAAGCGTTCTCTACGAATACAGAAATATACTTAGAGTTTCATGGATCTATATCTAAATTAGGGAAATATGGCCAAACGAATGTACTTACCATAAGCGTATATAATCTGTTAAAAATAGAACATCCGTTCTTTGTTGCTTTATCCTACCACCGTAACACTCCTTTACTAAGTATCCTTTAACTAATAAAACCAACCGAAATATCCTTCAGGTAATCTAAAATCCCCTCGCGCCTTGCAAATAACCTACCACTAGCCACCACTATTCCCGTCCTACACAACTTATCCGAAATTCCGACGAATACGTAAACCACAGACTCATTCCCAGATTTAAAGACAAATGATATATGATGTATAATCATACAAATCCTAACTCAAACATCCCACACCTAAACAATAAAAAAGTCCCAAATCGTAATCTCCAATTAATAAAAAATCCAAAACCTACCCTTAAATAAACTACTCCTAAAAATGTTTTCCAAAACCTACCCTCATGTCATACTTCTACTAAATAATAAAAAAATCCAAAAAACCACCTCTGAACAAAAACACCCCTAACCCAAACCACCCTCAAAAAACAAAAATCTAAACCCCCACCAAAACGTCCTACCATAAACAATAATAAATCCACAATCCGCTACCCCAAACCCAGCCACCATAATAATGAATTATTATAGAAACAAAAACAACAACATGCCTCTCTATCTAAGTGGAACTGCAAAATTACTAAAAATACTAGAATTTTTTATACCTATAAGAAAATTTGTAAAAATGTATATGGTAAAATGTCAGATTTTGTGAATGAATGTAGAGGCCCCTGTGTGTGATGATAATCTGTAATTTAACAAATAGGTATTCAATAAAATAAAAATATAAGGGAGAATAGTTATCTCTGCGAAATAGATATTCCCATCTAAAAGTATATTAGATTGTACAAAAGTATTTTGATTTTATGTGAAAGAAACTTGAGTAATACAACTTTTTTCTGAAATCGTGAACTGACTGATTTAGTAATGCGTGTTTTACTAAATTCCTAATTTACTTTGAGAACACCATTGAGTAGAATCGGGATTTTTTAATGGACTATAGGTACGATATTAAGAAAAAAGGCGAATTTTGTTCATTCTTTTCCTATAAGCGGCTATCAACAAGTTACGTAATACCAATATTTTTAGGAAATTAGAATTACACTACTCAAAGTATCACGTAAGTATTATCAAAAAAATCCAGATGCATAATTAAATCCTTCAGTCAATGCTACTGCCCTAGCCGGAGATCGAACCTATCAGCAATGGAACCTTTTAGATTGTCCCGCAAGCTGAGCTTTACGATTTCTGTTAGAGAGTAGCTAAATGTAAATGATCCACAGGGACATCCACTACATTTATAAAACATAAAATAGCCGCAATTATTTAACATACCTAACTGTGATAAAATAAAACTGCTGGATGGTTATTGAGTTTTCCTTTTCCTAGTCATATACAAAGCTGTAAGTTCAACGTCGTCCATAGCAAGCAACAATTTATAACCTGGCTATTCAAATAAATAATGCGTTATCTAAAATGCGAGTAAATGATCTAGATGTCCCGAAGGTACATGCAGGGATTCTCATTATTTCAATGATTGTGTTTGGTTACTTTCCTACTGTATCATTGGCATCACTCGTAAGTTAGAATTCTTTCTTTCATGTGAAGGAGCATTTTATACGAAGCTATATCATGTTGTTGCGAACTTTATACTTCTTAAAAATATTTCTTTCTATATAATCTATAAAATATAACTTTCGAGATGTTTTCGAAAAACTACGGTAACGTTTGAATGTGAATTATCTAAAATTTTGCATGATGCTTGTTAAAAATAGGAGCGATAGCTACCTACTTGTTCGCAAAGTGACTGAGATAAGATCCTATAGGGATATGTAATTGGAAATAATAACTTAATTCTACAATAAAAAAAAATAAAAGAGGACTTTCAGCCAGATACATGGACAAATATCCTGTGTTCGTCCGAGTTTTCGGACTTTATCAAGATTACCTTACACCTAAAAATGATGGTTTTACATAAGTATTAAATTAGATTAATGACATTCTGTCATTCAGACCAGCAATATATGTTATCAGTTCTTAATTACCTGCTCTCGAAAAGAACACATCAAAGGCGACACCAAAAACTGATCATTCTCTGCTTAACTATTCAAACTACACATACCTACATTGCATTTTTTTAAACAATAAAAAAAGATGAAAAATAAAACCAGTGAAATAGGAAATTGATATACCTAATGTAAGAAAACACTTTTTTTGGATATTTATTCTGTCACTAATCTAATTTAATACTTATGTAAAACCATTATCTTTAGCTATTAGGAACCTTGATAAAGTCCGAAAACTCGGACGTAACGTAGGATATTTTTTGTCTATGTATCTGGCTGAAAGTCCTTTTTTATTGTTCGTTATTGAAGAAATAAATTTTAGCAGTCAACAACTTCTCCAACATTATATTTAATTCTACAATTTTAGTAAATACATTTTACTTTATCTTAGTTCTTAATGCTTTTACAGAATCATTCACATAAGCCAATGTAATTAATTATAATTTTCAACAAAGCAGTAATTATTAATTAAAGAGTAAACTGTGTATAAAAGTACACGAATCTCTAACATACATTATCATTCAAATTCCCCAATAAGATTATTTCTGTATTAATTTATTCACCAGTTATTCACAAAAAACCTCAGAATTTATAAAAGTCTTAAATGTATATGATACTGGCTTTTGTTTTTATACAATTATCTACCAGACATCAACTGAGACGCCATAATTAATTATACACGTAATTGGTTAACTTCTGTGCTAGTGAAAAAATAATCCCATTTCCATATTTCTAAGCCAGTAAAAAAATACACGAAATCGAATATTTATTCCATTATTACTGTAGTATACTGGGTGACCCAACGAAAAGTTTCCACTTTGAGTAACTTGGTATAAGAGTTTTTTAAACAAATTCCAGACACAAGTTGATTTTTATTTGAAGGACATAATTTCCTTTTATTGACATTTTTACAAGGTCTTCCAAAAACAAGAGGGCTACCACAACTTATAATTTTAAAAGGCACCTAAACACCCCCCTAACTTATGAAATTTTCCAGGTTTCCCTCATTCCAGCACTGAATGGTGGTTAGGGCCTACCAACGTAAGTCGTTCGTGAGCCGCAAATGCGCTCCACGAAATAATAATATGCCATCCCCTCTCCCACACAAGTCTCAGACTTTCGGGCTAATCCTTGTGATTAGAATGAGGGGTAGATATATTATAAAATTATTATTATTATAAATATAAGGAAATAATTAAGGAATTTTAAAAATACAGAGGTATTTTTACGGATTTAGATACGTCTTCTCAGGAATACGTTGATATAGAGTTTGATGGATCTAGCTCTTTAATATTGAAGAAGAGATACATCGATTCGTTAGTAAGCTACAAACGCTACTAATTTCTTCTCCAACATATTACTCTTATGGAACATTCTTTAAGATGTATCTCTGTCAGTATAGCTAGATCTATCAAACCCTGTATCGATGTGTTAGTTAGAAGCGTTCTATCCAAATCTATAAAAATACATAGGATGTTCTATTTAAAAGATATAAGTTGTGATAAACTTCGCATTTTGGGGACGTATTAATATCAATAATACGAAAATATTTACCTTTATATAGGAATTAAGCCAAAAAATTAACTTACAGATAAATCAGTAATGAAATTATCAAATATTATGGTTCAATAAATTTTTATATTTCCTCGTTATCTGTTATCCTAGGAATGACAATAGATATGTCGATTTAAGATATGTCGCAAACAACTACTCTGCGTGCAACATGCACCGACCAACATTGAATTAAAAGGGCATATCTTCATATAACCACAACTTATTGTCTTTCATACATTTTTCTTTTTAATAGTGGTTATTTTTTAAATAATGAAATATTAAACAGGCATCTACATTACATTAGAATTAATTATTTTTGGTTACGTACCTTTTGTATTGAATTTTAATTAATTTTTTTTATTTTCTACTGACAAAACTGAAATTGTAGCAATCCTCCTTAGCCTAATGTACGATACCTATTTAATAAAAATATACCTACTATAAAAAATACAAAAACATGCCTCCCTTTAAATAAAAATCCACCTATCTCTGGAATTTGTTTCAAAAAACTTTTATGCCGATTTATTCAAGCTGGAAACGTTTGGTTGGGTCACCGAATATATTACTGGAAATGGCGCTAGACTGTTTCTTTAGTAGTTGGCATATAAAATATCTCCAACAAAACACTATACGCGCGTCTCTAATATTTGGTTATTCATATTTTTTTATATTGTCAAATTTATGTTTAAGTTGTTATGAGCATAATCTTACCATTATATTAATTCGAAGCTAACAAATTATTGAGGTGAGGGTATAGTGTTACTGAGTTAAGTAAGTAAGAGTTATTTGAATTGATTCTATTGCATCTAACTTATGCCACAAGGACCATATGGGTTCTATCACATACGTCTTTGTCCCTTTATTATACAGGGCGCCCTATTTCTTGACCCGTTGCATGGGTAACTTTTTTATTAGTAGAGATACAAAAACGCTTAAAGGAGCAATTTAGTGCAGTTTCGTATTAGTAATTCTACGGTAAGGCGAAAAATTATATACGGGGGAAGGTTGAAAAGTTATTGACAAAAAACGAAAAATCCAACTTTTCTATTATCCCTCGTAGCTCGTTCATTTGAAGAGTTAGAGAAAAATGCTTCACATATTTTTTGCAGCATTTTTCATGTAAAATGACATGCACTTGCTACTTTTTATATATCTCTTAAAATGGTTGAGAATCACAGTAAAATATATATTTTTTAAATGTAATGGATAGGTGGCTGTGACATTAACCGAAAGTCCCCTTTTTTCTCTTTCAGATGATATAACATAGTCCATATTTTATCCTTACAAAAGTAATAATAATCGTTGATTTTAAAGAAAGTTTATTGTCACATCAAGAATGCTATGGAAATAAAACAAAAAATAAGATTCCTGATATTTTTAAAAACGTCTAGTTGGCATTTAATTATTGACAGATCTATGATCTGTCTAGTGACATTTTTAGTTTTTGTTAAGTAGTTTATTGTTTATTATTAATACTGCAAACAAAATAATAGTGTTGCAAATATGTACACCAACGAAGAGAAAAATGATATGCTATTTTGTTATTATAACCAAAATCGAGATGCACAAGCTGCAGCGAATCTTTATTTTGAAACTTACATGGAACGAAGACAACCCCATCATAGAAAATTTAGACAGCTGGAAAATAATATACGATTATACGGTTCTTTTTCAAAGCCTAAGGATGAAAGAAACTTCAATGAAGACACTGAAATAAATGTTTTGGCTTATGTAAATTTTAAACCTGATTCTTCAACTGCAGAAATTGCACATCACTGCAACACTTCCAAGGAAACTGTAAGAGCTATTTTAAAAGGTAACAATTTAAAGCCTTATCATTATTCCATATGCAATACTTTATATCCAGCTGATAATCAAAGAAGGATGACATTTTGTCGATGGTACATTTCAAAATGCGAAGAGGATCTAGACTTCTGGAAAAAGATTTTATTCACTGATGAAAGTAGATTTACCAACAATGGTATTTTTAACCGCCATAATAACATAATGTGGTGCCGAGAAAATCCACATCTTGTTTCTGAAAGAAGAAATCAACGTCAATTTGGGATAAATGTGTGGTGTGGAATTTTTTGTGGCAAAATTATTGGCCCATATTTTTACGAAGATAATTTGAATGCGAATAATTACCTTCATTTTCTAAGGAATACTCTAACAGAGGAATATTTAAATGAATTACCACTTCATATTTTTAGAAATCTTAAATACTTCCAACACGATGGAGCACCTGCGCATAATTCCCGCGAGGTAAAACAATATTTACATGAACAGTTTGATAATGTTATAGGAAATAGAATGGATATCGACTGGCCAGCGCGAACACCTGATTTGACCCCCTTAGATTTCTTTCTTTGGGGGTTATTGAAAGATAAAGTTTATGTGACAGCTCCTCTAGATATAGAGGATATAAAAGTCAGGATTCAAGATGCAATTAGAAGCATACATGGACATACAATAAATAATGTTTTAAGAAGTATCCAGAAACGTTGCTTACTATGTATCCAACAGGATGGTGGTCATTTCGAACATTTACTTCAATATAATTAATTAATTAATAATTTCTGTTCTCAAAACATTCTTTTGTTCCATAATCCATAGCATTCTTGATGTGACAATAAACTTTCTTTAGAAACAACGATTATTATTACTTTTGTAAGGATAAAATATGGACTATGTTATATCATCTGAAAGAGAAAAAAGGGGACTTTCGGTTAATGTCACAGCCACCTATCCATTACATTTAAAAAAAATATATTTTACTGTGATTCTCAACCATTTTAAAAGATATATAAAAAGTAGCAAGTGCATGTCATTTTACATGAAAAATACTGCAAAAAACATGTGAAGCATTTTTCTCTAACTCTTCAAATGAACGAGCTACGAGGGATAATAGAAAAGTTGAATTTTTCGTTTTTTGTCAATAACTTTTCAACCTTCCCCCATATATAATTTTTCGCCTTACCGTAGAATTACTAATACGAAACTGCACTAATTTGCTTATTTAAGCGTTTTTGTATCTCTACTAATAAAAAAGTTACCCATGCAACGGGTCAAGAAATAGGGCGCCCTGTATAGTTGATTTTAACATCGCGCGATTGATTAGAACGCGTTGTATATTTTTACAATAGGTAATCAAAAAACTACAATCCACTTGTTGTGAAAATGTATATTTTTTACATCAATGTTAAAATGGAACACTCATTAAATTTTTAAAGAAATTACAGTTGCATAGTAAGTGCACTAGTTCATTTTTGCTCTAACTTTTATCTCCAAGTACCAATTTAGTCCAGTTATATTAGGGAAAAAATAACCCTTTGTCCTATATCCTAATAATCGATAATGGAAATAATACCGCTAAACGGGAAACTTTGCATATGCATAGGAGGTACTAGTGCCCAGTAACAGCATATCAAAATTCAACGTTCGTGCATGCTGTTCTATGGCCGTCATATTGAAAAATGGCAGGTGTTTTTTTTTTTAGTTTTTTTTTGTCGTATCTCATATCCGGGATACGAATATATCGAATATATCCGGGATATCGAAAAATAGTGTTATTTATATAAAAAAATTGAGCGTTAAAAGATACCTACACATTTTTCATAAGACTAATTTTTCAATTTTTTTTTTTTTAATTAATTTGCAATGGTTACCAAGTTGTATAGCAGAGAAATACAAGTTTATCATAAAGTAAAGGATATATTTCAGCATTTTCAGCTTATGTATTTTTAACAAATTAAGTTAATAACAAGATGTGAAAGAAATTCGATTGCCTAAAACAATGGGATTTTTTATGTCCATCGCAAATGTTCGATATGTGGTCCGTTTTGCGGCTGTACAATCACCAACCGTTCCTGTAAATTGTACACAGCATTATTCAGCATTTCTGGTTGAATTGCAGCAATTTGCTCCCTAATAGAGTCTTTTAATTCTTCTAGCGGTGTTGGTTGGGTCCTAAACACCAAATTTTTTAAATAATTAATAATCCGCTGGGTTAAGATCAGGCGATCTTGGAGGCCATAAATTTACAAAATATGAACAATTCTCTAAATCGCAATGGTTACGCTTGACACTTAGAATTGTATCAGCAGTTGACACGGCAACTCTTTTGTTTTCCATGGATACAGTAAAAACCAATTATTGAATCAACTAGATTCCATTTACTTTTTGCTACTAGCTTAATTTCTTAAAATTATATAAGACTTTAAAAAATACGCTTACTTTATGATGACCCCATAAAATGAACAAATATTTTTATTTGAATTTTGATTTATTGAAGACACTTTCTTTAGTGCAATTTGCATTCCATGTAGTACTACTATCTATTTTTTTAATGCGTGAAAAATTAAATATCGGCTGTCATTTTCCAAGATGACGGTTATAAAACTGGATAATAACCAGATAATGAATACGGAGAGTCTTCCTTTTAAAATAGGTTTAAATTGCTTTTCTTTAAAATTGTTTTTTATCGCCTCCAGGCTGGAGCTACAAAGGATACAAGTAGGTTATTATAGCCGGAATTGAGACTCCCCCCACCCCTTTTGACCTTGAATGACCTTGAATGACCTTTGGATGACCTTGAAGTGACCTTTGGATGACCTTCAAGTGACCTTTGGATGACCTTTAAATGACCTTGACGTGACCTTTATATGACCTTAAAGTGACCTTTGGATGACCTTTATGTGACCTTTGGATGACCTTTACGTGACCTTTACATGACCTTAAAGTGACCTTTGGATGACCTTTGGATGACCTTTGTATAACCTTGAATTGACCTTCGTTTGACCTCTGTAATTGTCAACACAAGACATGACGTAATCGAATGTTTAGGGAAGGGGTATTCTATAATATGTATATATAGAGAGGAGATTATAGCAAGGAATCACACTTCGTTCACTGCCAACCTTATAGTCAACGTCTACAATAGTGCAAATTGTGTGTTGTCCTGTATTAATATTTTCAAGTGAGATCAATTGTTGTATTTATTACTATTTAGATATTACAGCTAGTTATCTTTAAACAAGAAATGGCATTACCAAGTGTTGATTTAAACAAAATTAATAGTAACATTAACAGAGACTTTATTGATATTGCTCGACGATCAATTTCCTCGTTAGAAATTGATACCCCTTATTTGATTAAAAAAATGTCATTTGTCAATACACGTTTTGGAAAGTGCGTTTTGGCTATACTGTTCGATAGTAAGAGTAATGTAAGCTTTAAGTGTTATTTACCAAAGAGGGTTATAGAACACATAACAGAGGACGTTATGAATAAAATGAATTCTTCTTGGGAACAGTACACGATAACTTATTTAGGTCAAAGCGAGCCTACATATAAAGATATTAGATCTAAAGCATTGATAAAATTTGGTATTGCCAACTAATTTTATTTAAAAACATATATCTATTAGTAATAAATATAATTTGTAGATCATATCTTAGTATATTTACCTATTTACACTATTTAGCAGTATCTCATATAAGGTTGCCTTTCTTGTTTTATAAGTCTAAAAGGTAATGAATAATTTGCTATATTATACTATCAGTTTTAACAATAACGTTTATTTTGTAGAAAACTATTAAAATGTGGATGCATTATGCTAGCCAACACTGGACTGAAGCTATCGACATCCAGTCAGCTGTGAAAAGAATGAAGAGTGAGTTGGATTGCTTGGTAATGGATAGACTTCATGCTTGTAATTATGACAGGGATTACTGCTTTTCCGAAGAATTGGTTAAACAATTGCAGGAAGATATTGAAAACTATCGCCTTGGTGCTTCGTTGTGTGATAGTTATTTAAATAACACTTTAACTTTGAATAATTTTTGTGAGAAAATGGTGGAGAAAGGACTAAAATGTTTTCTCAATTCCAATTTGCTCGATTATCTACCGTATGCAATTGTTGTGAAATATAAGTTAGCATCTCAAGAATATGGTAGTGATGATCAAGATAATGATGATCAAAAGTAATATAATTAATTTTTTTATAAGTTTTTTCATTATTTTTACATTATTATATACATTGTATATTATAGTAATAAATTGTATTGTACTAAATATTTCTCTTATTTTGTTGTAAAACAAAAAAAAAAAAATAAAAAAAAATTTTAAATCTTTTATTTCTATTTATTTGTCACATAAGTACAAAAAAAAAAACACACTATATAAATATAATAAGTAAATACAAAAAAAAATGTTCATCAGTTTACTTAAATCCATTATGTACAGACCCATCCAAAGCATTATAAGCCAAATAAGAATCATGAATTATCAATGCATAAACCCGTGTATTCTCAGGAAAATGTTTCTTTCGAGTTTCAAATTCCAGTTTTATGTCTACAGTGGATGACTTCATGGCGTCTTGTTGATGTGAACAGTCGATAACAAATAATGGATTTTTTTGGAATTCACCAATATCCATCATCGGTTCATAATTATCTTTATCGTAGAAGCTGGATTGAAACTTTTCATAAGCATAGTAAGCTGAAGAATACAATTTCTTTCCAAAATCTAAATTCCAGCGTTCATATGGATATACTTCTGAGTTTAAGTATAGTCGGATGTTACTTACATCTGCATGAATGAATTGAGTAACGTCCTTGCTTATATTATCAGAACTGTCAGTACTCTGAAAGCCGATAATAATATATCGAGGTCTTTCTAAACTTGTTGTGGTTTTTATAGGCCATATATCAGTAGCTGTTTTTCTTAGAGTCGGTAATTCATATAAATCCCACATGCGATAGGCCATTTTAACCGTAGCATTTACACCACCTTTCTTAATGCGATTCAGCAACTTCAGTTTTTGTGTATCTTCAGGGATGATGTGCCTTAGCCTCCATTCGATTTTATTAATTTCGAGATCTGCATCAACTTCTCCAATGTAACAATTCTTAAAAGATCGAGCTATTATTAGTATAAGCTCTTGTTTGGTGTTGAGAATGCCCCTTGTATAATCTTCGGCGAAACCCATAAGATACTTTAGAGGCAATTTGCCACTAAAAAAGTGACTGTTGGTATCCAAAACGTCCTGGTTTTTCACTGTTAGTCCCCATCCACAAGATAGTAATGATTTTAAATGTGTTTGTCCCCATGACACCATGGTTTTCATTGTTGTTGTTATACCAGGTTTTCGAATAACAGCTACTTGTTCTCCACCCATTTCATAACGAATTTCATCGAAAAGAAATGCTAACGCATTATTGGATAGGTAACACATTTTAGTGGCATCACTTGGGGTAAATTTACCTTCGATATATATATAACTTTCAGCAATATCGAGAATAAGATCTTGGCAGTGAATAGGAATTCTTATTTCATCCGAATTTCTATAGTACGGTGATCCATATGGTTTGTAAGTGTGCTCATGTAGACTAACAAGTGAATTATCAAAGAAAGGTTCATCAAACACATCCAACTTTGCACTAGTTGACGTCATGATTACAAATATTAAGGTTTCAGCTTTAATCCAATTGACTGAAGAAAGATACGATCTCTAGCAGACAATTTAGATGTTGACCGTTTAACGTTCTTTCGTATAATAAATGGCTTGTCACACTTGTTCAAAACTTTATTACTATTTGTATGTAACAGAGATGGAAAATGTTTTCTTTGATTAAAACAAAAGCCCATTATATCCTGATAGTTTAATATAGCTTTTTTAATTCTAGCTTCACAATAATTTTCTCACCACGAAAGTCTACCAGAATACCATTATCATCTAATATACGTAATGTAATGTTTTCGATAAACTGACGTCCTTCAGGTCTTACAGACATATAAATAATATTTTGTGGTTCCTTGGAGAGTTTGAATCCAGGTTCAACATCTATATCAAATTCGTAGAGAGTATGTGCTTCTTCGCCATTCATATAAGCTCCAGAAGTGATATTGCAATCAACACGAATAATTCTAACTTTCATTATATCAACTGGTAATGTAGATTCAAGTGAATTATTTGCAGAATATACTTTGTTTTCAAATCCTAATATAGTTGCAATAGAATACTTGTGAGTAAAGTCGATCTCATATTTAGATACTATTTCACATTTCAGCGTATTATTGTTGGCTTTTAATGTGAAATATTTATTAATATTGAAGTTGTCATCCTTAACACTGCGTTTTATTATAGATTCCAAAGCACTTTGAATTGCTCCATTGATTTCATTCAACTCATATGCTCCTGGAGGAATTTGAAAGAAAGTAGTAGGTGATTTATTCTTCAATTTGAATCCAATAATATTATTTTTCTCATCAACATTTAATATTGAATTGTAAGAATAGAATCCATGTAGTCCCAATCCATATCGACAACTTGTATCGAGTTCAATTGGAGGGTAAAAGTTAGCGCTTAACACACTAGATTGTCCTGAGAACGTGAATGTACGAGACATGACTAACACATATAACTTGTTAACACATCGTTTTATTGTTGCTTACAGCAGCAGTTGAGACACATTTCCTGTCTTGAATTTGATGGTACCATATTAAACCTTGCAGAAACTTTATTTTCGGACGCTACAGTAACATCGCGTATATTGCAATAGCAACACAAATATTTTCGTGGTGGAGGTCCGTCATTCACATCAATAGATTGTGATGTATTATCGTCACTGTAATGTTCCAAACAATATTGATACTTCATTACATCAATATCGCTTTTTAAATGCTCAGGTAATTTATCCCACACCCATGCGATTTCATTTGAAGCACAGGTGATCATCACTTCTTTAGGAAAATCAGCTAATTGTTCCTTTGTCAATTTTGTAAGAGTCCTATACTTTGAGAAAGCTCGCAACGAATCCGCCGTCTTTTTAATTTTTTCACGTTCTTCTTTTGGAGTCATTGGAAAATTCATTGTTAGTTAGAAATCTTAAACACAAATGTCCACACCACACTGTATTGTAGTTCTGCTGACGGTCGTAGTTGTAATAGATTATCGGATTTGATTTAATGTAGAAATACTTTAAGAGTTCCCTGGGTGGGGGAAGATCTCCGAAACTATCGTAGTAGTTAATAATATTACCAATTTTCTTGTAGGCTACCCAATGTGTTCCTCTACCATTTATACCGTCTAAATTCAAAATTGCAGATTCAGTATGTAGGGCACCACTCTCAGGAAGATTGTCTCGCATAAATACACCTCGAAAATATGGAATTTTAAAAATATTAGCATAATAACTAATATCAATGTCGCTGAGAGCTCTTCGAGGTAGAGACTTTAGAAGTTTTTTGGATTGTTCGGCTTCAGATAAAGTCCTAATCCAGTTCGATATGGTTTTAAATACAATCCTTCGCCTTTTTTTCCAAGAGGCATAGATTCAATTTTTTTATTATGACGCACCCCTTCAGCCATGCGCTGATTTGCATTTTTTACATCACTTATCGTTTTATATAGACCTGCAGCACCGCCGGCTAAACTTCCCAGCGCCGATAATCCCGCAAATATAGGAATTAATGGTAAAATTCCACCAACTTTCGGTATAGGTATAATTCGCGGAGTACGAATATTCCTTTTACCCCCTGATGTTTTCACAAATTTTCGTGCTGCTTGTAAAGCAAAATGTGTTGCTTTTTTTGTATCATTAGAAACGAATCGTTTACCGCCAGCTTTACGTATTTCATCTCGTACTTTATGAACAATATTACCACCAAAGCTGACCTTCTTTTTCTTAATATTCTTCTTTTTATTTGCCTTTCTTCTGGGAACTGATTTAGATTTACATCCCATACCTAAACGACGTTTTGCTTTCATGATATTTGTAACTAACCAGGCGGATGCTTTTTCTCTAAAATTGGCGTCTTTAGATTTAACCCTTTCCCAGGCGCGCTGTTCTAATTCGTAGTCTGCTTTATGGCGTGTTGGTAAATCTTTATGATCTTCGTAAGCAGCGTCGTGAACTTTGCAAGCTTGGTCCAGACCATTAATGCCTGGATCACCTCTGGCAATCCTTTTTTGAAATTTTGTACCCGGTCCACAGTACTGGTAGCCACCGGGTAAATGTAATTCAAAGGGTAGTTTATTTATTAAAGAATTTATAAATCCCCTTCCTGTTCGCGAATTAGACACTTTACGTCTAGACTGACTGACGAACGGCATTAAAATAAACAAAACGTAGTAAAACTTTCTTTATAACACCGATTACTTCGATGGTAACACTAGGAACGCTAGTTATCGATTAAAATATTGAATACACCGTTTATATCTATTTATATCTATTTATATTGTATCCAACCCTCAAACAATGCGGATTGTAAAGCAAAAGCAAACATTTGTAGTGGATAATTTCGATGAACGTGTAGGAAGTGGTGTAAATATCAACAATAGACGCCATGGACCCTTGTTGCCTTCAACAATTCGGGGTTTGTTAATCGGTCCTTCGAACTGTGGGAAAACAAATGTTATGATTTCCCTTATTACACATCCCCACGGTTTACGTTTTGCTAATATTTATTTATATTCCAAGTCACTGTATCAACCAAAATATGAATATCTTCAGAAGATTTTAAAACCCATTGATGGATTAGGATTTTACACATTTAATAATAACGTAGAAATTGTGGAACCATCTGAAGCAAAACCGGACTCCGTTTTCATTTTCGACGATATCATATGTGAAAAACAAGATATTATTAGGTCATATTTTAGTATGGGCCGACACAAATCCATAGATAGTTTTTATCTGGCTCAAACATATTCCCGAGTACCAAAACAATTGATTAGAGACAATTCGAATTTTATTATAATGTTTAAGCAAGATGAAATGAATTTGCATCATATATTTCAAGATCATGTATCACCGGACGTTACCTTCAAAGAGTTCTTGGATATGTGTGCAAAATGCTGGGAAGATAAATATGGATTTTTAGTAATCGATAAAGATAGAGAACTAAAAGATGGTAGATACAGAAAAGGTTTGGACAGTTACATATATCCGTAATGCATGCCAATATATATATCAATTGTAAAGGTAGTGATGGTGGGTACACATCGAAAGAAAATGAAGAGATCAGTAGTTGATAAGGACGAAAATAATGATAGTGAAATAGATTTGAAACGTAAATTAATAGAAGCCACGGACGCTGTTCGCAAAAAATTCAATTACATAAAAAATAAACATGTAGAAAGTCAAATGGCCTTGGAAAAAATATATGAACCGTTAACGAAGCCATTAAAAACTATTTCTGAAACAACGCAGGAAACAAATCGTAAATTTCAAACCACACAGCAGTATTTAACAACACAGCCTAAAAAACCCTCTGCAGTAATCAAAACACCGAAATTCGAATCAGATGAAACAATTAGGGAAAGTAATTCTTATATGGAAACGCCGCCACCATCGTCTGTAGGGACACCTTCAAGTTCTACCACGTCTAGTAGTAATTTGCGAAATTTAACTGATGTCGTTTCAACCTACATCAATGGTGTTAAAGCTGGTGAATCTACGTTCGATAACAAGTATGGGGTGCGAGTTGATGTCGATACTGGAAAGTTAGCCATGGGCAACTCCGAAGTGCGATTTCAGGGTGACCTTATATCATTTTGGAGAAATAATAAGAAACTCGGAACATATAAAGGAAATTCTCAGTTATACGATTTACTGTTTTTAAAATTCCCCCCAGATCTAAACAGTGCGGGTTATGGAATCACCGATGAAAATAAAAATATATTTGGAGACATATTGAATATAACGAATGCGGCATATAAAAATTACAATGTAACATTGGGATACAATCCTAGTAAATCAAAAAAGTATGTCGAAATTATAAAACCACTTTTACAACGTGGAATGTCAACTCGATCCAAGAAAGGTGCGGGTCTAATGTCATCTCAGAAAATATATACAGGCAAAAAGGTGGATTACATATACTGGAATAAGCCCAAAGAATTAATCGACCGCTTAAGATTATTGTGGAGTTCTAAAATGGCTGGACATTCAGGTCATGAGAATGAAATAATATCCCTAATTGATGAATTAAGGGAAGAAGGAATCATCTATTAGAGAAATAACTATCGCATTTTATTTCATCAACCATAAATACATATATAAAGCAGATATCAGTTTATTTTGTCAATTGTAATTTGAACGCAATAGAACGATGGGCTCCATTGATAAATTTGGACGCCGAAAAGGACCTAATTGTAAAGGTCATCGTGGTCCGCAAGGCATCGGTTTTAAACTTACTACTGAAAAACAGTATGACATCCAAGGAAAACAATTAAAGAATATAGGAGATCCTAGAGATGAAAATGATGGTGCAACATTAAACTACGTGAATTTAGTTATGGATGCCTGCAAAAAAGATATCCTTTCCGCTCTACAAAAATCAGCTAATCTTATAACCGATAATTTAGTAAACTACATAAAGAGAGAAAGGAACGAAATCGTGGATGAAATAACAAAAACGTTTCAAAATTTACAACTAAAAATAGATACAACGATAAGCGATATGAAAACTGAAATAGATGAATTAAAAAATACAAGTGAGAGAAACTCGGATGCTCATACTAAGTTGGTGCAAAATATGACTGGTTTCATACTTGATGTAGAAAAAATTGAACAACTTATTGCGAAATATCATCCCCCGAGAGACACAGGAGGATTAGCATGGCCAGGTATTTCATTACGACCAACCGATTCTAAGATCATCACAAGTTGAGTAAAAAATTTTATGCCTTATATAAATAAAACAAGGAGCAGCTCATCACAATAAGTCATTTCAAACAGAACGTGGAACATCTAAATGTATATTACTATTATTATTAATAAACTTGAATAATAAAAAAGGTATAATGTTCATTAGTGGCACAAAACGACAAATTGTCAATGAATTACATAAACCAGCACGAAAAAATTTTAGAAGGAGAAGAACCGTAATAAAAGGTTTGGCAGACTTATGGCAGATTGACTTGGCAGAAATGCAGAATTTTGCAAATGAAAATAAAGGTTATCGTTATATACTCATAGTAATTGATTGCTATTCTAAATATGTTTGGGCCAAACCGCTAAAGAAAAAAACTGCTATGGAAGTTTCTATTGCGATGAAAGAAATTCTTCAAGAAGCTGTTTATTCCCCAACAAACTTACAGAGCGATCAAGGACTCGAGTTTTACAATCGCCAGTTCTCCACAGTGATGCATGAATATGGCATAAATCATTATTCCACATTCAGTACAAAAAAGGCAGCAATCGTGGAACGTGTAATTAAAACTTTAAAAAATTGGTTATATAAAGAATTCTCGGCCAGAGGCAATTACAAATGGTTTGATATACTTCCTGATATTATAAAGTTGTACAATAATAAAGTCCATCGTACAATAGGGATGAAGCCCATAGATGTAAAATATACAACAAAGTTAAGTGTATATAATCATCCCAAAGTCGCATTAAAATCAAAATTCCATGTTGGTGACATGGTTCGGATTAGCAAATACAAAGGAATATTTGAAAAGGGGTATACAGCCAACTATTCAACGGAACTTTTTAAAATTGTTAAAGTTAATGTAACAAATCCCGTCACATACATGATAGAAGATGTGAGAGGTCAACCTATTAAAGGATGTTTTTATGATTATGAACTTCAGAAGACTAAACACCCCGATGTATACTTAGTGGAAAAGATTTTAAAGAAAAGAGGTAATAAATTGTTTGTCAAATGGCTCGGACTACCACCAGATCAGAATGGTTGGATCAACAAGACTGATATAGTTTAATATATATATAGTAATTATCTTGCTTTGTAAAATGATATGGTAAAATATATGCTTAATTTAGTATATTTGCAGTTGTATGTAACACTTATAGTTATATTTTTTTTCTATTATCACAATAAAATTACTTTTCAAGTATTATTTTTTTTTTGTTTTTTTATGCATATTGCACAAAAGAGGAGAACTTGGAATAAAAAGAAACACACTTTGGACAGAAAACACACTATATTTAAAAATTAAAATACAAAATAATACAACTAAAAAATATACAACTAAAAATATAATACAAATAATAAAATAAAATACACAATTAAAAAAATAAAAATATACAATTAAAAATATAATTGTTCTTAAGTAGCAAGAAAAATTATTTCTTGCTACTTAAGAACTGTTGGCTCTTCTCCTCCTCTCGGCGACCCATCAGGTGGAGCCATCGCGCTCTTTCGGCATATCTATATGCCTTCTTCTCCGTCTTGGTCTTGTTGACTACCGGATGGCAGCTCCGGATTACCAACCGGTCCTGGATCGCCTCCCTGGGGTTGTATGTGCGTCCTGGGACGCATTCATTATCCCAGCTCTCCTCCATTGCTGGCTGCGGCTCTGGTCCTATATGTGGATTAATAAGTGTTTTCCCTGGGTTTGGCATCCCAGGTTCTACACATTCTCCATCCCAGTTTTCAGATTCTAAGATATTCATTTTATTTTCTTTAACTCTGAACTGTTGAGCTTAACTGTCAAATAGATTCAAGTTACGGATATATATAGGCAAAAGTCATCCCTCCTCTCGCATTTTGAATGAGAGAGATAATCTGAACCTCCCTTCCACTTACTATTGAATGGTAGGTTTTAAAGTTGGCCACTAACCCCTCCTACTTAATATAAGACATCCCCACTCTACCACGAAGACATCATATACCATAAAGTACGTTCTGATGCTCAGTGTGAATGAGGTAGCGTGAATGACATTGTACGAATGAAAGAGTACTTGTTTAATAACTATTTTTATTCCCATTCCTAATTATTATTGTACAACTAGTTACATGTTATTAAGACATTGCATGTATATTACCTATATTACATACGTTACATATAATTATTATGTTTGTTTCTCAATTACCTATAATTACTCTGTATGTAATAACTATAATTATTTTCTGTACAAATAGTTAGCCGTTAATAAAACATTACATGTACATTACCTGTATTACTTATGTTATATATAATTATTAAGTTTGTTCTTCAATTACATGTAATTATATTGTATGTAATAATTATAATTACTCTCTGTACAAATACAAATTACATTGTATGTAATAATTATAATTATTTTTCTGTACAAATAGTTACACGTTAAACATTTACGTTACACGTTACATTACGGGTAATGATTAACATTATGCTTGTATTTTCTATATGTCAATTACCGCGTAATCAATGATGAGGTTTCTTCATATACAGTTTATTTACAAATTGCATCGTTTAATCTATCAAAAACTACTTAACACTATTTATTGCAAAGTATACAACAGTCTGTTAGTTTCAGTTGATTAAGGGGTAATTGACAAGAGTCGCAGGTATGTAATACAGCATCCTCCAGTCTGATTGTCCTATGTGATTCGATGTATTGGTATCTGGAGGTGGGGGTAACGTTAACGGTAAACCACTCAAAGCATCTATAACACAGGAAATAAAGTCTATCACCTGGCACTACGATGCAAGACACCGTATTGCAATACTGTTTTTGTCCTGTAAAGATATCTATAGCTTCCACATATACCCCACGAGCAAGCCATTGGTCGGCATCAGCTTCCATACCTTCATCATCTTTCTCTTGGAATACATTCAATCCCGCCTCGACCAATTGTCTTATTGACAAATTCGCTTGAGGAACGTTAGCAGCGTTAAGGGGATCGGCCTAAATGACACAAAAATATATAATTTACCTTCAATTAAAATGGAAAATTACATACTATAATACTTACCTCATCACTCTCTTCATAGCTGTTTTCTTGAAAATTCGTGGTAGCTAACCAGGTAAGGAATTCAATATGAGGTTGCCCTACAGCCATTTTCTATTACTTAATACTTTACTATTCGCAGATCAAATGAAACTGAGTTAAGGTAGGGTCCTCCTCCGTTTAAATATAGTGTGTGACATCATCGAGTGGAGGGGGTAACATTGTCATATATACAAATGTAATTTATGAAATCACCATCGCATAAAATAATATTTTAACAATTTCTTCTAATTTTTTTTAAGGTGACACGAATTATGAATTTTTTTCCCGATGCGAACGAATGTTGGTATCAATCGATAGAAAATGTAAAGATGGGTAATTGGAAAGGTCATACATGTATCCGTAATATCGTAATTGAAAAAGAAATTTTTTTTCTCATTTTTAAATCAACTTAGAAAAATTTTTTTAGAAATTTTACATACGGTTTTTCTGAAATTTTCTCGGATGCTAATAAAAGCGGTATCAATCGATAGGAAATGTCAAGACGAGTAATTTGATACGTTACACGGGGTACTACGTATTCTTAGAAGACGAGAAAATGAATTTTAAAAATTTAGGCTAAAAAAAAGGCTAAGCGAATATTTTTGGTTTTGTCTTTTTCCACCCGCCCTCCCCCTGAGCCATCCATCCAAACCCCCCTCCCTTCCCTCCCCCCAAAAATTTTTTCGCGCAGCTCTAGCTATTTCCCTTCCTTGAAATCGACCAAAACAGTGCGCTCTCCTTTCCCTTTCTAGTTATCCCTGCGCAGTAAGTTCCACAAGCAATCTTTTTTTTTTGGGGGGGGGGGAGCCCCCAAAGGGGGGTGGTTGGGGGGGGGGGGTTATATGTGTTTTTTTTATGGGTTTTGAGATGTGGGAAGGATGAGGGAAAATTGGGAGTGGAGTGGGGTTAGGGGGTGAGGATTTCCGATAGTCACAACCTCCGGTGTCTCCGTTTTCGCGCACGAATTTAACATTATTCGTTAACGATGCTCCTCATATGCTCCTGCTGCGCTAGCAGTCGATCGCGCTTTCGCTTTGAAGCTTCCCAGGCCGCTTCCGCATCGCGCAAGCTATCGCGGATGTTCTGCACTACTTGCGCGTGCATATCGACCTCGCGATTGGCTGCTATCAGCCCCTCGCTATTGTCCCGTTTCCATTGCTTGACTAGATCAAGCATCTGGATTTGGGACTCCTGCGAGAAGACTTGCCGCAGGTCGTCTCCGCTATCATCTCCGATGGGCTGAGGTTGATTACCGCCCGGTTGTTCACGTCTTGGCTCGGCCGACACGTGAACATCGGCGCTGGAAACCAACCATATGGGGGCCTGATGTTGGTTTGCCCCGTCAGATGGCGTCTCCCTCGCCGATGACGTAGTTGCCGCGTTGTTATCGGCCGCCTTAATCGACGAGGGAGACGCCATCTTGGTGCTTGGTCCCCCCACAATGGCGTCACACACGATCTCGTCTTCTGTGACGCTGCTCATCGGCGACAATAGCGGCGGCACCACCGTATTTTCTTCCTCGCTGCCTTTTCCCGCAACTACCACCGCCTGCTCACTCCGAGTCCCGGTTTTCGTGGAAGTCTTTGGCCGCTTGGCCACCGGCACCAGGGCGATTTCGGTGCCCTGGGGAAGCTGAACCTGCGGTGGCAATTGCGGAATTGCCGGCTGCAACCACTGGCGATGCAAGATCCGCTGGGCCGGCGTCACCAGCGGTTGGGCTTGATGTTCAGCCCTTGCGGTGGTACGCTTTCTCGGACGTTTTAAGCCGACCATCGTTAACGCAGATATTTAAAAATAAATGACAACACAAACACGAAAACGCGAAAAACGAGTGAAGCTAATTTAACAACAATTACTCAGACTCTTCACGAAGACACACGTCTGTACCCGGCGGAGGCTGGAAGGAAAAGAATTTCACAAACGTCTCTAGCGTGGTTCATGGCTTCCACTCCCCCTCTCAACTTGCGCAGTGATTCTACGCAGCTTGGGTTAGATTTGGACTCCCTCCACCTTTGATTATGCGCCCCGTTTGTCTGTGTTACCAACTCACCAATGTTACCAACCTCATTTTCTATTCATTCCATCTTTCTTTATTACCAGTGTTACCAACTTTCAATTTTATTACTTGCTCCCTTTTACATACTTCAGTCTCTGTACATTCTGTTCTTTCATTCCATTCAAGATTCAATTTATTTTTTTCAACCTTTATTTATTTTTCTATCTTACACTATTCTTACTGCTCTAACATTAATTATATGTATACATTTATTTAATACTATTGTTAACCTAAGGATTGTCTTATCCAGTTTACTTTATGTGTGAGTCTGTCGCGACGGTTACTTATCTCTTCCAGTCGACTAGTCGTGGCTGTGAATAGATGGTTTAAACGAGTGATTTCCTCCTCCAACCCGTTCGCTTCTTGTTGGGTACTTGTAAACTCCCGATCCGCATCCATTTTTTCCTTTAGCAATTTATTTTTTAATGCTATCGCTTGTCTAATTATTGTCATGTCTGTTTCTTGAGAAAACATGTTGAGATTCTCCTCCTCGTCGTCGGGTATGGTGATAGGGTTCTCTGTTGCTGCCGATTGTTCTTGCTCTCTTCTGTTCCCTATCGGTATAGCAGAGACTTCACCTAGCAAGTGTTTTAGTGTACTTGCTCCTTCTTCTTCCTTCACTTTTGGTTTTTTGGATGATCCATCTTTCTCGGTGGTGCGACGGGACTTTTTTGTGGATCGTCCTTTATCTTTAATTTTTTCACTTGTCGATTTTTCTGATTTTATAAAGTCGTCCTCGCTCCATGGTGACATTTGATGGATCATATCCGCTATCACTGCATTGCTTACGTTCTCATGACCCTCTTCATTGATTACTTCGGCCAGAGCTTGGTGTACGATATCCACTGGAATTGAGGCCTCGCCGTGGGATGTCTCCTGACCGTTCAACGATTCTGCTTGCCGCCATACATTTTGATATGGTTCTGTGAAGTAGCCCGGATGCTGTGATGTCGAAGCCGTGGGGTATGTTGCGTTTTGTTGTTGTCCATTACCTGGGTTTGTAAATAATGAATGCAACTGGTTGTCTTGCATATTAACCCCTGGTATTATTATATTGGATAATACTTTAAGTGTTTCTATGTTCTTCTGCGGTGCTCTGCGTGATGTTGAATTATCCTTGGATTGATGCTTTCGACTTCCATGTACTTTTTGATTAACGTTTCTACAATTACCCATTGTATTAAACTTAGTACTTTGACAAACTGTTACTAGCACTGTTACACTCGACGACGACTGAAGGAGTGACAAACTCCTCCGATTCGACTTCAGCTTTTATAGGATCCGACTCGCTCCGCCCACCCTCCCACTGTACTACAGTGAACGAGTATTAGCTCCTCCTATCCTTCTTAACGTTCTATAGGATATGACTTTCTCCCCACCATCCCCACTCTACCACGAAGAGATCATATATACCTTAAAGTACGTTCTGATGCTCAGTGTGGATGAGGTAGCGTGAATGACATTGTACGAATGAAAGAGTACTTGTTTAATAATTATTTTATTCTCATTCCTAATTATTATTGTACAAATAGTTACATGTTAATAAGACATTGCATGTATATTACTTACGTTACATATAATTATTATGTTTGTTTCTCAATTACCTATAATTACTCTGTATGTAATAATTATAATTATTTTCTGTACAAATAGTTACCCGTTAATAAAACATTACATGTACATTACCTATGTTACTTACGTTATATATAATTATTAAGTTTGTTCTTCAATTACATGTAATTATATTGTATGTAATAATTATAATTACTCTCTGTACAAATACAAATTACATTGTATGTAATAAGTATAATTATTTTTCTGTACATATAGTTACGCGTTAATGAGACATTGTGTACATTACCAATGTTACAAGTTTATTCTTCAATTGCCTATAGTCACGCTGTACTTAATAATTATAATTATTTTTTTTTGTAATCCTTAACGTTCGTTACATTTCTAATTATTGTACAAGTAATCACATGTTAATACGACATTGCTTACATTACATATAATCATTACATTTGTTCTTCGATAGCCTATAATTACATTGTACTTAATAATATAATTATTTTCTATAATCTTAAACATTTACTACGTTTCTAATTATTTTAATGCTAATATCATACTTTTTTTTGTACCGAGCTCATGCGAGATTACATACATATACATCTATACATACATCTATTACATGCGTTCGAATATTATGATATGTTACAGTTACTTTATATAATATTTTTTTATTATAATTACATCTTTTCTTACTTCACTGTACGTCATAATACATACTTTTACATTTAACTTTATTCTAATTACTTATGGTACGAGTAAACACACATATTCGTTTCGTCTCTATGTACAATCATCATATTAATTCTTCTAGCGCGTTTATCAAATATCTCAATCTAATTTGACTATTATCGATATTGCACCCAGCTGTTTGACTTAAAGCGGCTACGAACCATTCAAAATTTTTCTCCGCATCCGTTAAATAATATTGTATATCATTGTGGCCCCACGGTAGGCTTCGTGTTGTATTTGGTATTATGAATCTTTTATCGTCGAAGTAAGACAATGCCACTTTATTTTTTATTTCTGTGTATATATTGTGTAATTCGCTCCGAAACGAACTCATTTTTCTGAATATGGTACCGCCTTGCTCTACGATTTTCTTATAATCTTCGACTGTTAAATTCTTTTTTATTACTGATTTCTTTACGCCTTTAGCTTTTTTGACTTCAGTATTCACCGACTTTACGTAATAAGCTTTTGCACCTGTTCCATAAAATTCCATTATGGGATCCGAAGGGAATTCATCTTTCATATTTCCCAATACGGATGCCGTTACGGGAATACCGAACTTATTACCTTCTTTATAATTTGACGTATCGAATATGCTCGGATTTGACTTGATAAATTCATAAAAATTATCTGTATACACTTTTATAATTAACGAATCGGTATCCGTATATAGCAAAGAGGCCTCATCTTTATAGTTTCTCTTTATGGTGTCATAGTAAAAGTCGTACAACACTGTCTTGGATAACTCTAAAATTGAAAACCCCAGATAGAGCGGTTTATTATAATGAGTTCTTGTTCTCCCCATATGTATAGCCACGAAGTCTTCTGAAAATGCTGTACAAGTTTTAAAATTAGGACGAGCGATTAATGTGTTTGCCCCTAAGGATTTCCCCCTCCTTTCCCAATGAGTTATCAGTTTAATATCTCTTCTATTATCCACGTTCTCCATTGTTTTTCCGTACACTGCGTTATTCATTAATTTGTATAAATCCCGTTCGAATTTATTTGTTGCCTTGTTCCTCATTTCGGTATTTAAATCTATGTATACTTTTAACCAACAACTCTGCTCGAATTTTATTATGCGATGTATTTTTTTCAATTTTAAACCGTTTCTTATGGCTTGTTTTAAATTTCTAAAGTGTATTATGTATTTACTTTTATTATTCAAGTTGGGTATCAATTTAGGAATTTTTGATCTTGAACCGGGTGGAATCATACTTTCGGCTAAAAATGGTAAATCTCTATGTGCGTCGTGCAATTCCAGCGGATATTCAATATCAACTTCTAACATATACCCGTAACGATTCTCATCTGGAATATTCATGACGTTGAAATTACCGATTTCTTGATCGTTTAACCATTCGAATCCGCCGGTTGGTAAATACTGTGACATACTATGGCCGTATAGATTTGTTGCATCCAAATATGTTATAAAAGATGAACGTTCTTGTGGGTTATAATTTGGAACAAAAATATTATTTGCGATGTGTTTTCGCTCCGAACACTGACTAATACCGCCACGAATTCCTTTTTTAATAAAATGAATCATTGAAATATCTGTCAGTAATTCTAATTTTACTTGCGTGAGTCTTAACATAGCATCCCAAGCTAATCCCGGGGCAGTAAAATATTGTGCGGGATCCAAATGATATTTATCTAATGAAATGTTTCGAAAGTTTTCAAATACGTCGCATAATATAAGTACGTCTGATTTTAAGTAAGTATCCGAATACTCCCCCAAATTTTGACACTTAAATATATTCCAAGTTTTTTGCGCCCTACGATAATCGGCATCTGATATATGCTCTTCTGATAAATTGTCATAAAATTCTTCTTTCGCGGGTAAATTTTTATTGTTTAGTTTGTCCAATGTCGTTAAGAAACTATAAGGAAAAACGCCCTTTTGTCTAATTAAATTAAATTGTTCGTAATCTGGAAAATGTTTAACCGTTTCTTGAAATTGATTATCGCTCAAGTTTTGCGCTAAATTTTCTAGTGAAGTGGATAAAAATTTAAAACTATCGATAAATCTCATCTTCAAATATTTTTTCTTTACTTTTCCCTCTTTGTCCGTATAATCATGCAAATACAGGTTTTTAGTAAAAGATATGTATTTTTCTTTGCTCTGAGCTATTACTTCTATTCTATCTTTATTAGAACACAACTCTTTAATAAAAAGGTGGGAATCGTAAGAACTCATACTGTGTAATATAATTGGAACAAAATTAGGTAATTTATAATTTAAATTACAAACAGAATGAGCAGCTCCGAACCTTTTCTTGCCCGTCAAATGACAATGGTCTCTGACTTTTACCTCCCCTTCAAGAAACGGTTTTTCACATATACCACAAACGGTTGCATTCGAAAAGTCCTGTTCTTCCTCCGCAGATAAAGGATTCATTGGAACGAACTCTTTCAAATGTTTATTATAGATATCAGTTAAATCCGCCTCGATGCGCTTTATAAATTCTTTACCGGCATTTTCCCCTCTGTATAATACAAATTTAGATAAAGAATCGTCAAATGAACATTTTATTATGTATGCAAATGAGAACGGTTCGTGACTGAACGTTTTGTTACTAAAAGATTTTGTAGGATCGGGTTCACAAGTGTCGTGTGGTTTTAGAACTGATTCGAAATCGGCATAAACTACGAAAGGTACTTTCAATTGCTTTTCGAAATTTTCAAATTTTAATATGTTTTCGGGAACGCTATTTCCAAACTTATCTATACGAAGTTTATTTGAAGGCGTCGTCGTATAAACATGATTGCAATCATTACTTTGATGTTGTAATAACGCTTTTTCACTACTGAAATACATTAAACAACCGTCACAAAAATATTTTCTGTGTTCGTGAAGTGAAACTTGACTGGAAACTAATTTTGAAAAATTTTTTATCCAGCAGTAGTGACTTTTTATACATTCCTTTCTACAATGATGGTTCTCTCCACAGTCCTCTGTAATAAGTAACAAATTTACATGATAACGTAATTTCTTTGATGCATAGCGCAGCGGTCCTACTATTTCGTATTTCATTTTATTATCAACAAATTCCTTTTCTAAACCGTAAACGCTAACTGATATATTATTCATCACTTCAAATTTCGTAATATCTTTTAATTTAATTGGAAATTCCATACCCGTCACATTTAAAACTGTAGAATAATGTGGATACGAAGAGACCTCCTGAACTGGTCCTCTAGGTGGATATAGTGCTGAAGTAATGGCCCATGCAAAACAGTTCTGATCATCGTTTCTTATGTTCACTACAGCTTTCTTATTTTCGATAAACTTTGGTAACTTCATGTATGACGATGCGCACAGAGGACTATTTTTATTTATATTTACTTCCACATATAAAACTTCAACGATAGCCCAACCTGAAACATTGAATACATATATGTATAAAACTAATTAATTGTATTTTATGAATTACATACCAGAATCTTTTTCTTCAAATTCAGATGTTTGAGATATCATTTTATCGACAAATTCTTGATAAATATTATTCAGATCTTTGGATTCGTCTATAATCTTGTTAGAACTATTGAAAGTCTTAACATCCGTTGTTTCTTGTTTCGGTAATGTGTATTTAGCAAATGTTTCCATATTCATTTTTGCAGATTTGTGGACTTTTACAATTTCTTCCAACAATTTCAATATCTTCTCCTTTACTTCGTCGAAAAACAAATTGTAATCTATATGCTGATTTTGACTATGCACTCGATAACTAATAATTCTACATTTGAAGGCACTGTTAATAATTTGTACGCCATCGCATTTAGGAGTACAAGACATTGATCTATGCTCGAGGGTTCTGCGATGCGAATTTATTTGATTAGCAGGTATATTTTTGTTACAACAAATAATGGTTTGAGTACTTGAGGAATCCATTCTAGCACGTTTAGCACTGGGTCCATCATCACTAGTCATTTTCGATTTGCAAGACATTATCTCATGACGACGTAAATTGTCACTGCGCGTAAACGTTTTACCACAATTACTACACAAATGCATTTTTTTTTTTGTTGTATTACACGTTCCTCACGAGAATTTACTTCAAAATGATTTCAGCTTGCCCATTCCCTCCTTTTAAATATGGGATTGGGGAGTGGGGGAGGAGTCGTGTCTGTTTACTAAATGACGTCACTCTAAGGTCATCCAAAGGTCAATTCAAGGTTATACAAAGGTCATCCAAAGGTCACTTCAAGGTCATGTAAAGGTCACTTCAAGGTCATTCAAAGGTCATCCAAAGGTCACTTCAAGGTCATCCAAAGGTCACTTCAAGGTCATCCAAAGGTCACTTCAAGGTCATCCAAAGGTCACGTAAAGGTCATCCAAAGGTCATTCAAGGTCATTCAAGGTCAAAAGGGGTGGGGGGAGTCTCAATTCCGGCTATAATAACCTACTGATACACTTATTTAAGTACATTCTTTAGCAAAATCTAAAACAATTAATGACTATTATTAAAGATTGGACTACAGGTGCTAAAATAAATCTAAAATAATCTAATTCTAAAATACTACAAGTGTTTCTTACCTCTTACGAAATAGCTGCCAATTTTAAGTTTTCTCAGCTATTTATAAAGTAAAAAGAAAAGAAGGTTTGACCGCAATTGTCATTAATAGTAAATCAAAATTCGAATTAATTATATTACGTTTTTGTATATCCTATAACTTAGTAACTGCTGCAGATCCGAGAAAATTGTTCTTTATAATACTGAATTTTCTAATGCACCCTAACTTTTATCCAAAGAATTTTTCGATATTCCCATATGTTAATGAGATAAACCAACTGAAAAACAAACGCCTTTCTTCAAGATGGCGGCCGTAGCACAGCATGCACAAATGTTGATTTTTAGTATGTTGTTGGTGGGCGCTATAGTAAGTAGGTACTCTATGCATATGTAAGGGTTTCAGTTTAAAGAATTATTTTCAAGCAAAACCCTAATATGATTGAACTAATTCGTTCTTATATAATGCCACGGCGATAGCTCAGTCTGTTAGGTGCTGGGTGGTAGCTTGTAACTAACAGAATGGTATATCGCGGCGCGAGTTCGAATCTCGCTAGGGGAGAAATGGCACCTCTCCCAGGGAATGGTTGTGTGTCTGCGTTTTTTTCATGTGTACCCTCCCTCTACACAAACCTGAGGCTTTCAGAAGGGAGGTTGTCCATTTCTGTGGTGTGTGTTTTATGTTATAAGTATAAATAAACTGCTAGTTTTCTATGTATAAACTGTATAATAAACACACTTATGCACTTATATTTATATAAGGCGCATACAAAATTAGGTGAAAACCATTTCAAATACTCTTATTGGAAGTACCTAACAGGTACTTAGAATTTCACTTAAAAACAAATTCAGGTAAAAGAAGACTGTCCTAATAGTAAATCTGATTAGAAGAATTGCCTGGTCATCGCTGGAACCTTCATAGCTTCAATACATCTATTATCTCCGTACCTCTCTCTCTTGTCACCATATTAGTTATCATTACACAATTTTAGAGAATTTTTAGAAAATAACCAAAGCGTAGTCACCTGTAATTTTTTAATATAAACAGGCCCAACTATTTTTAACATTTATGTGTAAATCTGTGCTGTTTTATAAACAAACCAGTCATTAAAGTAAAACAGCGAATTTCGTCATACAAGAACGAGCGTAAGAGCTATTTTAAGCTTTGGACATTTATTTGTTTTGTATTTATTTTATTTTTATTTACCTATTTATTTTTATTTTTTTTGACATTTATTTGGGTGGCCCAATAGTGTCGCAAAGTTCCATAACTCCTATGCCGTAATAAACAAAATAAATATATTTTAGGATCCCAAGATGATGCACATTTACAAAAAATGTATTGTCATATAGGGTGCTTTATAAACCGGGGTCATATCAAACTCCTATTTTTTTAAATGGAATGACGTATGTATTTTTTATTTCAGAATTCGGATTGTTTTTCCGAATTCGCCAATATCGGGGTATGGCAATGAATTGTATCTTTTCCCTGAACTCTGTATCTTTTCAAAAAAAATAAATACTAGATAAGTTTTGGCTCCAATAATTATGCTGTATGGTCTAGTTTTAGTTTCTATACAATTTACTTCAAAATAGCTTTATTTGTATACATGGCGAATCAAAACTCGCAATGCAGTTTTCTCAATTTTTCTAAATGAAACTATATTTTATATCATTTTCATTAAGTTCTCTCACGTCTTTTTCTATTATATGAAGCATTCCCTATACCTCATTGCAACGATTTTTGAGATATTTGAGGTTTTATACCCCAAATTCTCATTTTCTTTAGAAGTATGGACTTACTAATTATAATAATAATAATATTTGTACCCCCCATTCTAATTTTGCGTCTCAGAACGACTTACGTTGGTAGGCCCTAACCACCATTCAGTGCTGGAATGAGGGAAACCTGGAAAACCTCATTAGTTAGAGGAACCGTCAAGCATCAACTGATTTTAATCTCTCACATTAACACCAAGTTGACATCTTTTTCCTATCCTAGGTCATCGCCAGGATGGTTGCCAATCCATCCCTGCGAACAAGCCTTGATCTACGAGTAAGCAGTTCACTTAAAAATTGTTTGGTGGAATGGGAATTATTTAGTCAGTTTAACTATCTAATGCCAGTACTATTTGAACTACGTAAGAAGCAGTTAAAATAAACCATAAATCATTTTCCATTTTTTTTACTGATTTTTTAAAGTTTTCCTAATGAACCGCGAATTTCGCTAATAATCGGCTCACAAAATTAGTCTACAGCAAATTTTTTCGTCATTTTTAAGAGACTCCATCTCGGAAACAGCATAGCTGTAGAATCAGGGACGGAGAGCGATTTCAATAAATAGTTATTTGTTTTACTAGGCAGAAAAGCACAAGATTTAATGCCGCGGATGGTGTTTCATAGCCAAGGCGTAGCCGAGGCTAGGAAACCAGCCAAGGCATTAAATCTGCTTATCTGCCGTGTGAAACATATAATTTTTTCTCCAAATTTGTTCCAATTTCACGCAAAATCGTCTTTTTTATATTTATTAATTGCGTTTCATTATCAATATCCAAATAATTAAATTATATCAACAAAGGTAACTGGCTCTTCGTTACTATGTTTACCGCTGATGACGTTTGTAAAATGGTTTGTGTAATGTCATTGCCAATTGAAATTACCCATTTGATTTAAATTATTACCTGGAACGTTGCATAGCAACGATGAACTTTTTCTGCCTAGGCAGTAAAAATATAACTTTTAAGCCTGTCAAGTGTCATTAAAAAGATACTTTTAATGTCATTTGGAGAAAAAAATATTTTTATAAAATTATACTTGGTGCAGAAGAATGCAATACAAAATTAGTTTATTAATTATTACCTCAAATATCACAAAAAACTTTGCAATTAGGTATAGGGAAAGCTTCATAGAATAGGAAGAGTCGTGAGAGAACTTACTGAAAATGATATAAAATATAAGGTGTTTATTTTATAAAAATTGAGAAAACTGTGGAGTTTTGACTTGCCCTGTATATAGGTAGTCCAAAACTATTTTGAACGAATTCTATAGAAAGTAAAATTGGACCATATAGAAGAATTAATGAAGCTAAAAATACTATTTATTTTCTTAAAAGAGATACAGGGTGCTCAATTTATTGCGACAAGATACAAAAATGCTCATATCTTCTGTACCACTCTATATAATACTAGTAAACCGTATATTGACGAATTCGGAAAGATGATCCGAATTCAAATATGAAATAAAGAATATATAATTCCATAAAAATAAAACGTTAGTTTGATATGGCCCCAGTTTATGAAGCACTATATGACTACACATATTTTTAAAATGTGCGTCCTATTTGACTCTATGAGATCCTAAAATATATTTTTTTAAATGTATTACGGCATAGGAGTTATGGAACTTTGCCCCATTATTATAATTTACAGGCCGCACCCTGTATAATTTAAAACATATACCGATATAGTTACCATTAGGCATAGAGTAGTCGTTTCTAACTTTGATATAAGTACTTCCGGATCAAGTTTGAATGTCGTGGTGAAGGCTAAATATCATTCAGGCGGGCACTCTCGCGAAATTCAAGTCACGAATTTTTAGATTGTACATTTTATTAATAAAACATTGGCTCATGTGGAAAGTTATACCTTTGAAATGAAGGTTTTGTGTTTTTTTAAAATATCATATTGTTTTTTCAAAAAACCGTAAGCATGTAGCTGTTGTTTTACAGTTGGAAAAAATAGGATACATTGAAATAAACGTATGGTTCTTGTGAAAAAGCAAATTTATTTGGGTCCATATTTTTTAAACTGATTTTACTTCATTTCCAGTTATTATATATATTTTGTCCGCAAATCCGCAGCGTATTATCAAATTTTATATAGTTAAAGTGTATTTTTATTTATTAGGAAACTCGTCCAGTTAATATAAAAATAAAATAACCAACAGTACCCATTATCTAAGTAACTTTTTATTTGGTGACAATTAATGAATAATTTATTAAGTTCAATATATTATTGGATCACAATACTACACAAAAACAATATACAATTTTAACACACATACACTACACAATTAGTTTGTTATATTATTATTCGCACTGAATGGCTAATTACACTTGCTTTGCAAGAAACACACAACACGTGACAAAAATGGCTGTGCCATGACTGCTATAATGGTCACTGTTCGAGAAGCTGGAGTGTACGCGCAAGCTCGGTAATCTACTACTAAATATTTTGTAAGTAAACAATTATTTAAATTTAGAAAATAAATATTTTAAAAATAGTTGGAACAAACCATACAGTTTTTACAATTATATAAATTCTTGATATATTCGTCAATATCCATTGACCGTTGTCATGACTGGGACTTGCGATGGTTTGGGGCCAAGCGGGATTATCGCTCTTTACCCTCCCCATCGCCTATGCTGTCATCGCAAACATCGCTGTTTCCTGCCTCGTATATACGAGCCCGTTTTTGCCGGAAATGAGAGGAATCGCTCGACGGTTGGTCCTCAGAGCTTTCTGGACATTTTACAGGCTTCGGTTCTCGATGCTGGGCGACTCTAGGTGAGGCTACCATCTGGATCTGGTCTGTTGATGATCATACACAGCTGCTTCGATTCTCCGGTTCAGCTGCTTGCGTTTGCCTATCCAGGGGAGTCTTCGTCCGCTGGGCACGTCCCTTGGCAGTACATCGTTCCCCAATTAACCCCTGCACCTGAAACGGTAAATCACCTGTTGGGTTAATAAGATATTTTACCTAAGTTTTTATTGTGCTGACTCCCATGGCTGCGCCGATATTGTTCTCAAGGCTTTCGACGGCGGCTTCGACCTCCCTTCTTGTGTTGATAACGCGAAAGGTTGTACAGATTCTTTACATTTTTGCTCGGAACTACTTCCAATCGGTGCGCCTCTTCGTGAAGAATGTCTTGGTGGCTTGCTGTTTCCCTAGGGTTAGTAGGATGGGGCTGTGTGCTCTGGACCCCTCTTGTGGCACTTGCACTTCAGCCACCATCGGTGTGGCCTTAAGTAAAGTGATATCCAGCAGCTCAGGGGTGCTTATAGTTCCGTAGAGCGTCGGCTCGTCTGATGCCATCACTTCCACTCCATCATGGGTATATCCAGGTAGTTCAGCAGCACCCTTCCCCAGAGGTTCGTCGTTTTGCTGTTCTACTTCGGTGACTTGGCGTTGAAATCACCAACTGCCAGTACTTGCGGCCTGTCCATCAGGGCTGCCTCGATGTCTTGGGCCAGCAGTGGTAGAACCGGAGTCTGGTAACAGGACACTACCGCGATTTCACCGTAACTCACGGTACGGTATTTTGAAATAATTTCAAAAAATATGGTTTATTAGCAGTTTTAAGCAAGATTGAAAGAGCTGTAGCATTTTGAGTACTATCACGTTTATCAAAATAAAGGGTGTTGTCATTAAAAATGGCAACATGCACACTGTAGGTTTTTCCATATTCTGATAGCGTATTAAATAATCCTTCCAGCGATACCACATTTGCTAATGTTATATTTTGCAGTTTTTCAGTGATAACGGGCTAAAGTCAAAGAATCTGTTTATTTTGTAACTTTGTGGCAGTGTTGGGACGTTAGTTTTACATCTAATGTTAACATTTATTCTGACTGTATATTAAAGTTAAAATAAAATAAGAAAACAATAATTATTAAAATATTAATTTTACATTTTACTGGCTAAAAGAACAGTAAATCTTCAAAAGAATATTCCATTTTAGAGTAGGTACACAGGATTATATTGAGACAGAATGGTATGAACATTGACAATCAGTTTAGTATGAAAAAAGTATGAATAGAGCGTAGAGAAAACAACTAGAAAACAACTAAATAATTCACTACCGTCAAGAAAACATGTAAAATAGCGTTTGAGGGTGACTTTCTTTTATAGAATAATATATTATTCTCGTTCTATTTTAAATTTAACATACAATCAATAAATAAATTTTAACATTGGGTGAAAAAATAATGGCCCTTAATGCGTTATCAAAGTATGAAAAACCATAGGTGCCATGTGCCATTTAAAGTTTTCGAGGAAAATGATAATTCTCAAAATGCACCCTGTAAAACGTGAAGGGTACCTAAAGAAAAAATAGACATAAAACTGGTACACAAAGAATGTAAAATTATAATGGAGTAATAAAATAGTTAAAAATATTATTAATTTAGGTATATGACGATATAAAGTCCAATTTAGCCTTTTTTTAACATTGATTAGTCTTTATCTTGAAAATTTTTTCTTAAGTTATGTATAGGGATGTTAATAAAAGCGGCCCTAGTAAGAGGAACTAAAAAATGTTAAATATACAGGGTGTGCCATTTAAAAAACATAACTTTGTATTGCCACACTCATACGTGCCTATGATTGAAAATTATTTTAAAATGCCATTTTTGTAATTTTACACAGTTTTTTTATTTAATATTTTTTATAACATTTTAAATGACCGAGTTATGGCTATGGCCATGTAGCTTCTTCATATACATATAAACATATAAATTCCGAAATGAAAACAAATGTGATTGGGATTAAACGGAAGAAACATAATTTTAATTATTTTATTTTAAATATTCTACCTTGTTACAATAATAAATTGTCAAACAGCTATCATAAACTTTCAGTAAAGACGCTGGTAAATATAATTAATTTTTCTAGTTGTTGCCATTAAACTCAATTTAGAACGACAAATGAATATATATCAGTGGTCTAAATAGCACTTTAGATTCGTTTGTTTACACCACTTGCGCCTGCTTTGATGCTTTCCAAGTAGATATGATATGGTGTCTAAGAATAGTTATGTGAAATGGGCCATTCTTAACTAAGTGAAATCACATAAAGCAGCAGGTCGGAACTTCTGAACGACCGTTCAACAGCAGGAAGGACGTCGACCCGCGGGTTTTTTGGAACTAAATATCGCTATTTTCGTCACTTTGAAAACGATCGTATTTTAAAGACTGTCTGTAACACCTGCGGGGAAGTAAGAATTTATGTAACTAATGCAATACTTAATATTCTGCATCAAGATGCTATTTATTAAGTAAATTAGATATTTATTAAATAAATACCTATTACAACCACCGTTTTTATAGATATAGAATAAAATATCTTTATTGCCATAGATCTTGTACAAGACATCAGTAATATATAATATGATAAACATAACAAAACAATTTTGATAAAATACATGGATAGTACTTAAAACACAGACAAAAAATTAACAAAAGACAGCATAATACAAATTAACAAAAATGTTCCAACTTATCTATTTAAATAATCACTGAACGAGTAAAACACATTTTCAGTAAGATATGCTTTCAGGTTTTTTAAACAAATTTTAGCCGCTTGTGGATTTGATATGAGCCGGTAAAGCATTATATAGGTCTTAATAGCATTATAATACAGGGTGTCCCAGTTTTATGCTGAAAAAATTCGGGAACGGGTATAAGCAGAAAAAATACTGGGACTTTGCTATATAATATTTCCAAATCTGTAGTGTTTCTGAGATTATTGAAGTTGAAAAAAATATTTTTTTATTTATATCTCCCACAGTAATAAACCAATTGTTTTCAAATATACAAAACAAAGTTATATGTATAATATGTAAAATTTTATTTTAAAAGATTCTTTTGTTAGGAAAGGACATGACATGATTTCATAAAATATCGATTTACTCAGAGATATAAATAAAAAAAATAATTTTTTTTTTCAACTTCAACATCCTATATCTCAGAAACGGTACAGATTTGGAAATAAGTTTATATAGCAAAGTCTCATTATTTTTACTGGTTTTACGTGTTACCGAATTCTTTCAGCATAAAACTGGGACACCCTGTATAAGCCGTTTCCCTTTTTTGTAAAAGGTATGATGATGGATACTAAAATCAAGCCCATGCCTGGTTACCATAGATTGGTATATCGTTGTTTCTGGTAAATACAATATGATTCCTTTTTACAAATAAAACAATTTATATGCATATACTAAGAGGCTTATATCTATATATCTATTGCATCTATATCTTTTCTATCTATATCTGTGGCTTCTTATAGCATCTTACTATTTTTTTAATACTACTTGGATAGATTTTCTCATATTTCTGTAAAGTAAGTTTTTAATTAAAAATATTAAACTGGTCTATATAATATAAACCTTTAAGCAACCTTTTACTTAATATTCACATTTTTTAAGAGCAAATAAATTATAATTATTTTATAGGTTTGATTCACTCAGTTTATATACAATTTTATAAGAATAAGAAATGGTAGATAAAATAACAAATATTTTTCCTGTACCCACATATTATTAAGGTCAAATTTGACTATGTGGATACCTAGAAGAGATAAAACGATGCAAACAAATTTTTATTTGCTAGGTATTATTTTTATTAACAAGTGTATTTTTCTTTGTTTCAGGTAATTATCTGCTATATTAAAATGCACGTCAGCAGTAGATAGGTAAAGTAAATTTTTCATTATTTCATTATTTGGTCTGTAAAATAGTTTTAATGAAATCGGTTTTTAACGAAAAAACTATGTATTATTACTACCCTGATTTTAATTCATGTCTTGAGCTATAGACCCATTGAAGCAACAATAATTAAGCTTTTTATTACATAAAATGTAATAAGAGTTCAGTTTAGTATAAAATGTATATTGATACAGTACTTACTTATATTATATTGCAATTATTATATAGTATGTGATATATAATCCCACAAAATTCATAACTTTTATATAGTGATTTTTCAAAAAACGCCGACATGAAAACTTTTGTTTTATCTGCTTTTTATCTGTTTTACAAATTTTGTTTTTATTTAAAATAATTTCAAAATTAATGATTAATTTTGAACAGTTAATAATAACTGAATTGAATAATTAAAATGAAACATTCAATACCTACTTGAATTATTAATTTTGAACAATTTCGTTTAGTGTTGTTTGTTTAATTTTTTAATTTTGAAATTATTTTAAATAAAAACAAAATGTGTAGATATACTTAATGTGTATTATTCTTCTCAAAAAAAAAAACCCACCCTGTATCTGTAAACGGTAAGTAGCAAACCCCTAATATGGGGTACCATGGTACTGGGAAAAAACTGAGGATTCCATTTCTGTTTAAAATACAGGGCGTTGCAATTTAAAAAAATGTATGATGACATCACAGCTCTAAATAAAAACCCGATAAAACAGAACTTTTCATGTCAGCACGCATCTTTTTAAAAAACAAAATCGACCTGTCTCGGCGTTTTCGATGTGTTTCGATGTGGGGCGTTTTCGATGTGTCTCTGTATAAAAGTATGAATTTTGTGCGTTACTTTATCGCATCACACTGTATATTCTTTTCTTATTACTTATTTTGGTAGTTTCTCTAAAATAGCATCTGCTGTGTTGTAGATGTTTTATTAGCATCTTTTCTTTTTCATAATCTCAGTGATAATCTACATTTTTAAATATTTTTATAAGTACATGGTGAATTTTTCGCTAGCACCAGTAAATTACCAAGTTACATTATTAGTATTATATAGTATTAAATTATTATATTTGATTATATTATATAGAATGTATATGGCTTGAACTCAAAGCTTCATTTTATTTCGCACTGTGAAATAAAATTTCTTTATTTCAAACTTTTGTCTTTATTTTTCGCTTGTCAATAATGACATTGTTTTGATTCATTTAAACTATCAAATAAATGTCATTTCAGGATATGGCGTTACAAAAATTAAATTTATTTACTGACACACTAATTACTCCTTTGAAAAGTTCACATAATATACAGTAGCCGACAAGGTCACACACTCAAAAACATGGAAGCTCAATTTGAAATTCTAATTTATAACAATACGTTAACAAAGTAAAACGTTATCTTCTCACTAAGTAGGCTGTGAAATGTAATAGAATAGTATTCTTTTTAATATACATACCTACATAAAACGTACGGTTGCCGAAACTGATACGGTAGCATACTGGGCTTGGTAATGCCAGCTGTTCAGTTGGTGCTCTTAACAAGTAGTTTTTCATTAAATTATTCCTAAAAATTGGTTAGAATTCCAGTATCTGCTGTAGGTCTTTGTCGTGTTAGTTCGTACTCATCTCTCTGACTTCCGGGTGTTGTTAGATGGGTGAGTTGCAAGATATTTTAAATTGGAATTCTTATTTTAAAAATTGCTTCAGTCTTCACGACCGCTGTGGAAAGAAACGGTAAGAGATACGGAGTTTAAATTGCGAAAAAGTTGCGCAATTTTATGTTCAACAAATTCAGAATAAATGAATTCATTTTTGATTTACATATTTTGAATCAACTAAAGAATATGGTTTTCAATTTGGTGTTTTCGTACTGTACTTAAACTATATGTTCTATTAGTTTTTAACTTAAATATGAGAAGTACTTAAGTAATTTATTTACACTAAGAGAAAGAGATATATCTATCATGTCTTATTGTAAAAAGATTGACTTAAGAATGGCCATGACCGGACGATTCGCTCTATTCAAAATACAGCCATGTACAAAATGAAGATAGCAAGTGGGAAGTGTTGCTAGTCTTTATATAGGGTGGCCCACAAATAACGAAAATAACCATTTTCGGATACTTACCAAAATTTTTTTGCAAATCGCTCGGACACGTCAATAAAGTTTTCGAGGGGGAAATATTTTGCACATATTTTCAATGTCGCAGTTTTAGCCCCTAAGCGAGGTTCACCCTTAAAATTTTAAATGGGAAGGGGGGTCGAGTCAAACCTCATTTTAAAGCTTGAAAAAAAGACCTTTGCAATGGTGCATGCTTTTTTTAATTTGATTCACTAGTTCTTGAGAAATTTAATTTTTTATTTTTTTTTTCATTTTTGCTAAATAATTGGAAACATTTCGAATTTCTTTTTCTTTAGATTGTAATATTGTTTATTAAATTTTCTTTTTTCAAAATAATAATAATCCTGGTCAGTAAAAAATAAATTAATTGCAATTCTTATAGTACATATAGGCCTTACGAACAACTAGAAACGAAAATTTACTTATTAATATTTTTAGTACGAGTATTAATTTAACAAATGCTGATAAAGGTTTTTCTCGAAGCGTTCCCGAACATTACTTGGCATTTCTGGTGTCATTTGATGTGAGCCTTTTTTGTCAGTACACACAATTGTTATTTTGCGATATTAAACGGAAATTTATACATCGTATTTCTTGACGATCAAGATTATTACTACATTAATGTTTAAAAAGGAATACTTAGTAAACAATATTACAATCTAAAGAAAAAAGATTGGAAATGTTACCAATTATTTTGCAAAAATGAAAAAAAAAAATAAAAAATTGAAAATTAAATTTTTCAAGAACTAGTGACTCAAATTCAAAAAACTATGCAGCATTGTAAAGGTCTTTTTTCAAGCTTTAAAATGAGGTGTGACTTGACCTTTCTTCCTATTTAAAATTTTAAGGGTGAACCTCACTCTCGCTTAGGGGTAAAACTGCGACATTGAAAATATGCGCAAAATATTTCCCCCTCGAAAACTTAATTGACGTGTCCGAGCGATTTGCAAGAAAAAGTTGGTAAGTATCCGAAAATTCGCTTGTTTCGTTATTCGTGGGCCACCCTGTAAAAAAGTATCTTCTAATAGGTTGGAAATCCTTATTAACAATAATTAAAAAATAGATTCTGTATTCTGAATTTTTGCAGTATATTGCTAAGCATCTGTAAACTAAGCATTTTTGCCCAATTGAATCAACTCTGTATCCGTTATCGTTTCCGATATCCCAATGCTGGAGTCGAAATACGCTGACCTTGTACGTAGAACATAATAGAAACATATTTAACAATAAAACTTATTTAGTAAGAGAACCGTTGTTGCTTCGTACAATAAATAATTGTACCATTCTCTTAACACTGTATAATAAACACTGCGACGTATTCTTATTAGATGCAAAATAAACAAATATATAAAAAGATAAGATAATTTTCTGTTTGCTCATTAATATGCAATAGTTAATTCTGGAGTAGTGATGGAATGCCGAATGGAAATTATAATATATAGTTACCCAAACGTGCATTGTTTTGTTGTTTTAAGGAGAAGTTAATGAGAACTTGTAAATTGTCAAGTTTTACAAATTCTTGATGTAACTTAGTTTTGTAGATATGAAGGTTGTTTTTCTTTAAATAGTAGCAGTAAATATTCTAATGCAGTAGAATGTGTTTGGTATATTTCTGTAATATACTACATACTATATTATCTACATTAATAATTTAATAATAGTTTATTAATAATTTTAATACATGAAAATTAATTGTAAAAAAGACTTTCCTTCGTATTGAATGAAACATATGTATTTATTTGCCACAACATTATGTTTATGCGTATGAAAATAGTAATGTTAAACACGTTTTTTAAACGTATGGTAATACCTAATTCCTTGCCACGGTTAACTTAATAAAGATATTGGACTTCTGTAGGTCCAAATGAGTGGAAAGTCGATAATCTGTAAAATGAGCTATGTATCCTCTTTTTGTCTAAATTAATTTTTAGCCAATAGGCACCATGAGAAATAACAAAGCGGACATATGCGACATATCGTAATACTTCTTGTTTAAACCTAATAAATAAAAAATGTATATACCTACTAACAACCAATAGAGAAATGCACGCTCTGGTCAACACATTCCATATACAATTTTTAAATTGTAAACCTGAAATTGTACTTAAAAAAATGTTTTAAAAATGTGTTGTGTTTGGTGTATAGTTTATTAAGTTTAATATGAAAAAAGATATTTATCAAACATAAATATTTCATTAGGTACCTATTACTTTACCTTTTTAAGCACACTATTTTATTCTCAAGAACTCCAGATTTGACGGAAAATAACAATAAAAATAGTTAACAAAAACAAAATACTACGAGTGTAGAGGATAACCCCATATCCTCCATCTGTAAACACGCCTTATAAAATAAGGTATGGACCAAATTAGGCCAAAACAGCTATTCTGCTGGCTAATGCCACGCCGAGCGCTGAATTATAAAGCAAAATTTGGTGTATTTTGTCTAACAACGTTAGAATCAAAAATACAATGTTTTGGATTGCAACGAAAACTACGAGGAAATACTCTGTTAACCTCTAGGAGACTTCGGCTAAAAACAAAAAGAAAAATATTAGATTTTCTAATAACTAGATTTTATTTCTTAGTTTACAATTTTGTTGATATTGAATTTGTTGGATTAAAGAATGATCAGATAATCAGATAGGAAATTATCTATAAAACAGGCGTGTTAAAAGTCAAATAATTGCCATAACAATAAATTCAATGTATTTCGAAGTTTGAAAATTCCATTTCAAATACAAGTCTACCGGTCCTAGAGGATTCTGAAAGAAAAATGTAAATGTCATTTATCTGCTAAAACTTATGTGATTTGAATGAAACTATGCGAAAGCATATTTTCAGTTTTATCACAATTAAATTTTCTGATAAATTTCATTGGTGTGTGATTTGGAATTTTTGATTTAATTATTATTAAATGCGAACGAAATAGAATCTACGAAATTACTATAATTATATTTTATAAAAATTCAATTTACACTGTTCTATTATAGTCTGATTAAGATAAAAGGAAAGATATAAGCTGAAGTACATAATTAAATCAAACCCGCAATTACTCCCTAGTTAAAAATAGCTCTGCTTAATAAACAATGGCATTATATATCCTGCGGCAATCTAGTTCCGTTGAACTATATTTCAAGGAAACTAGGACAGTTACATTTTATTTACTGGAGGTAACTTGGCACTTGATCGATCGATAATTTTCCTCGTTAGTTGGAACGTGTAATAGAAGTAAAATGCGGAAACCATAACTACAAGGAATGGCTGACAGGAAGTCGTATTTTTTCCAGAATGTTGTTGAAATGTAATTATTAACGTCTGCACCTACATTTTTTACTTAAATAGATGCCAAGGTAAATACTTACTGCTTTATTTATTAGTGGATAAAATATTTTATATTAAATTAGATATGTAGATAGGTAATAATAATAATTATTTGTTTAATAAGTTTGTAATGCAATGTATAAATTCATTATTTCGTAAATATTTTTTAAAAAATCACTCGGATCCGTCGATTTTCTTTTATTTTTGTCCTTATTTTAAATATGTTAAATTTTTCACACGTAACTTACTATACGAATAAAGATGCACGAATGTAAACTTTAATATTTTAAATAGCACACCCTGTAAGTTTTGACATATAAAAATGGATTTCTAACGAACCCCATGATATATTATTTGATGGGCCCATCTCAGTGTGATGGGAACAGTGTGCCATAAGAGTGATGTATTGGAGAAAGACTGTATAGCCTCTGTAACCCTAGCAACGAATCTGTATTATCTTTGTAGCACATCGCTCTTGTAGCATTACGAATTAGTTACGAATTAGGAAATTAAGTAAATGTATGTATTTAATGCGTACATAAATAACTATTTACGTCTCTCTTTATATAGGAATTTTGCCAAAAAGCTAAGAGATAAATTATTAAATTAATGAAATTATCAAATATTATGGTATTATCCTATAGATATGCAAAGAGATAACCCTATTATTTTTAAGATATATCGCAAACAACTACTTTGCGTACAACGGGCACCGACCAACATTGAATTACAACGGCATATTTTTATGTAACCTCAACTTATTGTTAAATAAGTCAATAAATATTAAAAATATACTATAAATAACTAGTCTTGTTATGCATATTTTTTATTTCTTCCGGAAAGACGGACAAATACTTTGGATGACTTAAAATAATAGTATTAATATATTAATATATTATAACCTACTATCTATAGTTTTTAGAAACGATTCTGTGTGGTATGTTGCATTATATCCGTAATGGTTATAGCATAGCTACATCTTGGGCCGCAAAATTTAAAAATTGATACATAAAATCAAATCTGCAGAGCACTATACCTTCTTATAATATAGAATCAAGCCTTAACTTTCGGAAAGTTCATTCAGCTTTTTAATTATTTATTACAACTTATTTCAGAACAACAACTTTTCTTCGGTTCGGAATTTTGTCTATCGCGTAATAAATTGTCCTCAATTTTTCAATATTTTGGAAATAGTTTTTAGTGTCTAAACTCGAATACCTTCAATAAAATCAAAGTATATTTGACCATTTGTATATTTACTTACATTAACCTTCACCTAAATGTATGTTATTGAAACTTATTTTTAACTTTCATTCTAAATTTTGGCTACCTGGATAATGTAAAGTTTTATTATCGTAGCAAAGGATTTGAAAGGTTTATAATTTAGATCAGAAGTGTCTAAATTAGTGGGTAAATATTTGGAATGAGTGTCGATTAAAAAAACCTGTTAAACTCATTGCTTGTTTAACATGTGTCATATGGTAAATATAAATATTGGCTTTTAATACGAAATTCTATAATGTCTTTAATTTATTATTAAAATGATAAACATCCTGTTGTTGCACTATAAATTTAACTTTGTATTGGTAGCTTCATATTTGATTAATAAATTCTTTAATTTTTATTCTTCAATAAAGTAATTATGTAACCCACAAACTACGAGAGTACATTTTTCTTTAATTTTCGTAAAATTGGACTGAAGACTAAGAGGAAGACTGCTCGCTCATATTTCTCAAATGTCATAATCGGGCACTGGCAATTTCGGTGTATGAGTGTTGATTTACTTTCTTTCTGACACTAAACTAAATCTAAACATTTTTGAGAGTCTTGAAAGCAAAAAGCTGATCTATAACAATGGAGTCATTCCACCAATTTACTAAAACAATTATGAAGTAATTTAACAGAACACCATGAGATTTTGATGGATTAAAAGAAGGTAGTTGGAAATTGTCGTAATTCTGACAGTTTTTTTAAATTATGGTTATCGATAATAATTCATTCCCTAGTATATCAGAAATGTGACATAATTATAGATAGATGACACTACTATACAGCATATTAATAGTTGTTATGTTAATGATTTTCCAATTTTGGTAATCATCCAAATATATGATCATCGCTGATAAAAAATATTTGCATCGGTACATAAAGTTACTACGGTGATACTGACATGTCAACTAGTTTGAAAGATGAGTTGTTTGTTTTTCAAATTTGTTAGAGAAAACATTTCCGTGATTTTTTAAAACTTATAAAATATCTTGGCAACGTTTAACAATAATAATTAAAACGTTTTGAACTAAACATCTGTCACAGCCCGTTAAATTTTGAAAGTGGTTTGTTTTATATAAGTATTAATTTAGAATTGGTTGAATGTTTTTTATTATTCATCAATTATTAAGTACTTTGTTCTAATATGATACTGACGAGTACTCAATATTCGCTCTAGAGACAAGCTCGAAGGCTGAAATTTTGCATGTGACCTTGTTTTGACAATAATTAATGTTGATGTACTTATTTGCATTTGAAGAATTTAATCGTTAATGTGTTATATTATAAAAAATAAAAACTAGTTGCGAAATAGTCTGTTTTTGACCTTTATTCGCTTATGCTCCTAAAATGATGATATACAGGGCGAGTTAACGAAAAGTTCATCCTCGATTATCTGTCAAATTATTGGTTTCCATGGAAAGTGCTCGAACGAGTCGATCTTTATTTGAAGAGGGACCCATTTTTGTACTATTGGTATTTGGGTGTACTAACAGGGTGTACTAAAAAGAAAAAGTTTACCACAACTTTTATTTTTTAAATAGAACACTCTGTGTATTTTTACAGACATAAATAGAACGGCCTCTCACGAATACATTGATGTAGGGTTTTATGGATATAGCTCTAATAGTGAGGGAGTTATATGACCATAAATGGTTACCATAAAAGCAATGTGTTGGTGAAATATTTTGTAGTGTTTGTACCTACCCTAGCAACGATTCGATGTTATCTTTGTAACTCATTATCATTATTGCTTATGGAATACTCTTCTATGTATATCTCCCTCACTATTAGAGCTATCCATCAAACCCTAAATCAATGTATTCGTGAGAGGAGGTTCTGTCCAAATCTGTAAAAATATACACCTGTGTATTTTTCGCACAGGTCGATTTTTATTTGAAGGATGATACATTTTTATATAATTGACATTTATACAGGGAGCCCCAAAAATGTACATCAAAAATGTACATCAAAAAAGTTGTAGTAAACTTCTCCTGTTTGGGCTAGCTGTATAAGTGTCAATAATATAAAAATGTGTTTCCCTTCAAATAGAAATCGACCAGTCCGATCATTTTCCATGTAAATTAATTGTGTGATACATAATCGAGGATGAAAATTTTCGTTGATGCACCCTGTACACACAAACAGAACAAACATGTTAGGTAATAAACATATATCTATAATATAAATTACGAGTTTCCGAGGTTGTTCTTTAGTTATATATTCCCTGCTGAGCAAGAAAGATGACTGATCACGTCTATATTTTCTGGATTTTCTGGGCATTTTAAAATACGCTTAGCCACTTCTGACTTGACCGAAAGTGCCCTCAAAATTTGAAAATTATACGGAAGGTACTCCATGTATATTTTTTCATATTTGAATAAAGTGTGTTCTCATGATTTTTTTTATATTGAAATGTAATTGAGAAAACTGTGGTTGAGAGTTTCTATTCGCCCTGTATATAAAGAAAGCTAGTTTGAAGGAAATTCTATAGAAAGGAAAACTAGACCACACAGCAGAATTAATGGAGTTAAAAATTATCTACTATTTATTTTCTTAAAAGAGATACCGGATGCTCAATTTATTTCTATTGATACAAAAATGGTCATATCTTCTGAACCACTTTGTATAATACTAGTAAACTCTATTTTGGCGAATTCGAAAAAACGATCCGATTTCATATATGAGATAAAAAAAATATATAATTCCATTTAAAAAAACATGTTTGATATGGCCCCGGTTTATAGAGCACCCTATATCATTATACATATTTTTAAAATGTGCCCTATCTTCGGCTCTATGAGATCCTAAAATATATCTGTTTTGTTTATTCCGGAATAGGAGTTATGGAACTTTGCCACACTATTGGGCCATCCTGTATTTTTTTAATCTATTTCTACCTACGGGTGCAGACCGATCCTGATTTTATTCACTTTGTATTTTTTTGTTTATGTACTAAAAATGCAATATAATATCACTTTCTGTATGAAACTATTACAGATGCGAAATTTTGATCTGTGTAGAGCATTGTTTCTCAACCTATTTAAAGTGGCGACATCCTAAAAAACCAAAAAAAATAAAGTAAAAAGCCTTACGACCCCCTCACTATATATTTTATATTATCACGCATTTACATGAATTGAAAATTCAGCTACTGGAATATTTTTCAGGTGATAACGATGATTTATCAAAAAGATGGGTTCTCAATCCATTTAATGAAAATATTGTTGCAGCTGCCAAATTACCTGTTCAGACTTAAAACCAACTAATTGAAATATCGGCAGACAAAACTTTATAACTAGAATTTTTGTCTCAAGATTTAGATAAGTTTTGGCTTGCACGATGATGTGAATACGGAAGCTTAGTAACGGTAGCTTTAAAAACATTAATTCCATTTACTACTTCTTACTTGCGAAAAAGGGTTTTCCTCAATGGTGTCTTTAAAAACTAAATATATAAATCGGCTATTATCATTTGAAAATAATTTACTAATATGTGTTTCCGATGTTGATCCACATATAGAAGAACTTTTAAATGAAAAACAAACTCAACCCTCACATTAATTAATAAATTAACACACATTTAGTTATTAGTTTGTTTTATTACATGATGTAGTTAATACGATGATTATAACTTAAAGTTCATTATTTAATAAAAGGAGTTTTCGTATAGATGCCTTTTTTTGACAGATTGCGACCCCCTTTATACCTGTCCGCGACCCCCCTGGGGGTAGGGACCCCCAGGTTGAGAAACGATGGTGTAGGGCACAATATTTTATAGGGCCTACCTGTATTGCTTGTAGTGATATTTTAATCCGTTTGGTCAAAGTATAAAATGAAGTATTAATCTTTAATGAACATCAAAATGACTTTCTCAAGAAGGATATTACGATGGCCCGTTTGAAACTATAACCTTTTGTAAACAAACACGTTCTTCATCGAGTAAAGTGAGCACGTTAATTAAATTAACAGTAAAAGTAAGTAAAGTATGTTTTCGGTTTTACGAATAATTATAATTATCTTCAGTAAGGACTGCGCTCGGAACGTCAAAGTGCGTTACTAATAGATTTCCATAAACATCTTAAGATTAATTAAATGGAAATTTTCGTATGCCATTTCACTTTCACCTACGCTAGTTTTGTAATACTTTAGTACAAGAGAAGGTGAAGATCTTACGGTAATTCCCAATTGGATGAAAATATCTACATGATAATACATAGTAATGGTAGGTATAATGGTAAATCTGAACGAAATAAGTTCAATCCTCGCGGTGGGTTTGACTCGACAACTGCAACAGTTCTTTAGTTATTTATGCTACAAATATCCAAAGGACTGTCAGTATGGTAGTAGCATTTGAATGGGTATTTTGTTGTTTTGTTAAGAGGTTGAAACAGTAATAAAGTGGCAGAGGGGTTTAAAAAAATTCCAATGAAAATAAGGAAACAATATAATTATTGAAAAACAGTCTAATATTAGTAATGGTGAGAAACACACCGTTATGCCCTCTTTGGGTCTTTGCTACTATCTGTCTGACAATTATTGTTAAATTGTCTGACAGACCTGCTTTTCAGCAGACCGTTTATAGCAGTGACCTCTATTGTCTTTGAGGAAGATAATCCTATACTTATTTATTTAAAGGAAATGCCGGAAATAACTACTCCACGGGCAATTTGCCCCGACTGGCATTACATTACTCCAGCAGCTCCATAGGAGTCGCCACATGTTTCATCAAGACCAACCATCAGACACTGACCGGTTTCGCGCTTGTTATACCTCGTGAGAGTGTCATAGGTAGTGGAATCGATGAACGATGTTGCGACATTAATGCCTAATGGACATCGTGAATGTTAGTAATGGTGAGAAACACACCGTAGTGCTCTTTTTGGGTCTTTGCTACTCTCTATCTGACAATTATTGTCAAATTGACAGACAGCTGCTTTTCCGCAGGCGCCATTATAGCAGTGACCTCTATTGTCTTTGAGGAAGACAATCCTATACATATTTGTTTGAGGGAGATGCTCAAAATAACTACTTCATGGGCCATGTGCCCCGACTGGCATAGCATTACTCCGGCATCTCCATAGGAGTTGCCACATCTTCCATCAAGACTAACCAACAGACACTAACCGGTTCCGCGCTTATTATGCGAATTGTGAGATTGTGTTTCTCAAAGACAATAGAGGTCACTGCTATAATGGCGCTTGCGGAAAAGGAGGTCCCTATCTACCTGTCAATTTGACAATAATTGTCAGACAGATAATAACAAAGTCCCAAAAGAGGGCACTATGATGTGTTTCTCGTCACTACTAACATTCACGATGCCCATTAGGCAATCATTCATCGATTCCACTCCTATGGCACTCTGACGAGCGTGAAACCGGTTAGTGTCTGTTGGTTGGTCTTGATGAAAGATGTGGCGACTTCTATGAAGATGCCGGAGTAATGCAATGCCAGGCCGGCCAGTGGAATAGTTATTTACGGCATCTCCTTCAAACAAAAAATAATTGTCTAATATGTTGCGTTCTGATTTTAACAAATTAATTTAACTGTCTTTGGTACAGCCATACAAAATCGTAGAGTACAAAGTCCGGTATATTTTTTGTTTGAATATAACGTTATCACACAAATACAACCTTCTTTATATGAGGTGATGACTGATGAGGTTAAAGATTGAACATCATTTTTGTTTTGTTACAGGTAGGTAGAATTTGAATCTGCAGTTTATACTACTAGGTATATCACTAGATCATCATTCCTATATTTATATCCTATCATCTATTTTTATAAACATTGAAACATTTTTATAAACATTTACAGTGATATTATTATAAGAAAAGATCTCTGCCTGTTCTATTTATGCTGTAGCCCCATGATCATGTATTGTGAACGTATTAAGCATATGCAAAACAGCATGTGAATTACCTGCCCTAGTTTTTAAATTAATCGATGTTTCAGTCACGATATTTAGCATTTCAATAAGGAAAGACAACCAGAACAATCGATAGTGGAAATTATGCAATGGGACACTCGGTACACATTCCTTAGACTCATTTCATTCATAAACTATGCAAACTGTCGGTGTGGGCACTCCAGTTCAGGTAGAATTTTTGTGGTTTACCTGCTATTATGTAACCGAGACGTTTATTCATATAAGGGCGTCTTAAAAATTGTACCTAATTATTTTTTTGTTAATTGGGGTTTTGTTACAAACTTAAAGTATTTGCTAAGTTAAACCTCTCTAAATCATATAAATTGCAATCTAGCCTACTTAATTTGTTTCTGAGAAACGAGGGTGATTAAGCAGACATTGGTTTAACTCCGTTAAGGCACGGAGATTTAAACCTAGTGATTAATGTGACCAATTTACTTCTGTCCGATATATTCCCTTCTGACTTTGTATACTGAAGGGAGCAGATTACCAAGTTTAATGTTTTTATAATATATTTAACTATTATCAAAGTCTACATCTATTATTTTCAAATGTTTTTTTTTAATTTATACTTTTTTGTTATCAAAAGACGGTAGGAAATAATTTGGTGACAGCTTGAGATTTTTTATTGATCTAAAAATTTATATAATCTCTATCTATATCTATAAATAAATGAAACTTTTACTATTTCGTTAAATATAAATAATAGCTCATGTGCAAACAAATAAAAATGAATAATTCATTACGCTGATAGTTATGGTTTGTACTTTTATTTTCGTTCGTAATATGAATCTGTATAAACTAAAGTCGAGTAAAGTAGTAAAATGTAGTACAATGTTTGTTTAATAAACTTAAGTTTAGTAGGAAGTTTACACAAACCAATTATGACTATGTAATAAAACCAAGACTTATTTATTTAATTTTTTAAAAGCCTTGAAAGATTTTTTATGGATTACCTAATATTATTAGGTAATTATTATTTTTAGGTCTTAGGAGACTAAGCAATTTGTTGGTATATTTTTTATTGGTAAATTAACTCTTAATCCTAGAAGTAAAGGTTCCACTACTACCTTGAGGAAAATAAAGGACTCATGGAATTCTGTATTTTCAGGTCTTCTTTAAAATATTGTATCTCGCAAATCTCTTTTAACACGATTTTAACAAAAAAAATATTATTAATTAAAATTCGTGTCTTATAGAATCTGGCAGTTGATGATTTTTGGTAAATAATATTTTATATATCTGAAGGCCTATTCTATTATTATATATTTACTAGCCCATTTTATTACTTGTGTTCCTCGTGACAACTAATATTTTGTATGTTATACAGGGTGAGTACAAAAGTACAACGGAAAATTGTTAAATTTTAATTGTCGGCACACGTTGCTATAGTAATTTCAGCACTTGCATCGTAATGACAATGATATTTGGAACCGTTGGTCGATAACTTCGGACGTATTATTTGGTGTTTTTTGTCCTACAAGAAAGTAGGGCCTTTTCAGAAAGTTTTAATTTAAAAAAAGCTGTTGAAGTAGATATATTAACGTCCATTTTAATGTCCAACTGTTTCTGGTTCTTTTTCTCTCTTAGTAAAAATCAAATATAAAATGATAAAAAATATTTTCTTTAAAATAACAAAGAAACAGGTGTACCTGACAGTTGAAACAGTAATTATATTTTATATACCGATAGATTTGCTAAATCTAGTTTCTAACGAAATCAAGGATGTTGGGTACTAAGAGAGCAATTTGTTTATACCTACCTTTTCTGCATAAGCTCTCAAGCATATGATGTTAAAACATGATAATTTTTTATCCCGACAAGCATAATTATCCTTGTTCAATTTGCATATATTAGTTACATTACTACACATGTATTAGATAATGTAATTAGGACTTTCTAAATACCTGTTAATTTTAATACGTAAATGTCACTCGGAAATGTAAATTTTAACCAGCTATATACGTTTTTATACGCAAGAAAATATCATGCTTTTGTATTCAGTACATAGCAACTAATTCTCCTGGACATGCTGTCATAGCATCTAAATATTTTAATTAAGTGTCTATTTCAAATAAAAATGTTACGTAGCTATAATAAACTACCTATAGCTATATAGCTATATCTGAAACTACTGTATGTACTGTGCTATTAAGTAGATACATCCACTGAGTTATGTCAGTTATATTTCAGTGGGTACGCCTGAAACGGATTTTTTCAATTAATGGAGCGAGTGTTATTATTATGGTTGTTCATTTTATAAGAAAGCACCTTAGCATTTGTAAATGTAAATAAAATGATCTAATATCAGTGGCGGCTGGTGACATTTGGATATGGGGGGCGCAGAAACAAAAAAATACGCCGCAGGCGAAAATTTTGCATATTTCAAGCTCAAACCCCTTAAAATTATAATTTAGAAATTTGCAGAGCAAAAATATTTGCTTAAAAAAATTACTTTCGTTAGACAAGTAGGTATCCTTTTTAATACGATTAACGGAAATCTCGACAAAAATTATTTAAAACAATATTTAAATAGGTAATTAATATTTAGATATCAAAAATTTACATATACGTTGCCTTAAAAAAGCTGTAAACTATAATTCAAGAAGCAGGAACATAACTATTTTTAGTTTTTAGATATCCGTTAATTAAAAACGATATGGCACAATCACAAACTCAAAAGTATTTTAGTTATTCAATTCATAGTTATCAAACGACACATTAAATTATTACGTAGGTAAACAAACTTCATATAGTTATTTATACACGAGTACACTTACTTTCTAAAATTGAAATCAGCAGTACGGTCTTTCATAGAAATGAATTTTTCCATAACTTTTTCATCGAAATTAGGTCTTTATTGGGTAGGCAACGCCCAACTCTTTTATTTGTATTTTATCTTCCAGCGAAAGATTTGCAAAATTAGCTCTAATTATACTACTAACAGTATTCATGTTAAGTAAAATATAAAATTGTCTTTTCACAAAAATTAAATAAGTACTTTAATAATGTTAAAAATATGTAATGTGTTAAAAATATGTTGTAATGTTTAATAATGTTCGCGTAGGGCCGCGAAATAATTGCGGCTAAATCTGCATAATATAAGCGTATGGAAAATATCTAACGAGTATAGTCGAAAAGGAGATCGGGTCGGTTGCCATAGTTACCTGGGCCGCGACTCAAAGTGCGGCCACGAATCTGTGATCCTTTACTCGCTGTGCAGTGGCAGGGTGCTTTGATCCAGTGATGTGGACTGTGACATTATGACTACGATAGCTCAAGCTCTCGAGCCCTTCCTAATAATAGTTTTGTACCACAATAAACATGTTTTAACTTTTAACATTTGCATTTAATTTACAATAATGACAATAATGATTCCTTTGGTATTTTTGGAGGGGCGCGCGGCCATGCGGCCTTAAGGAGAAGCCGCCACTGTCTAATATAAATAATTATTATATCTAATAGCAAATCTACGAATAGTAAGGACGTCATTAAGATCATCCTCCATCTGCAAAAGCCTTATTTAAATAAGGACTAAAACAAATCAAGGCAAAACAGATATTCTCCTGGCTATACGCCGCGCCGAGCGCTGAATTACAAAGCAAGATTTCCCGTCTTTTAGTTTAAACACAGTTAGAATAAAAAATACAAGGATTCGGATTGCAACGAAAACTACGAGGAAATACTCAGACCACACATCGTAGGATGCCACTAATTGTAGACCGGTTTCGACCTTTTTATAATCTCATCAGTGCAATATAAGTGATTGTACCTGCGAATACGAATACCTGAGTATTTGGCACAATAGGTAAGCCTTGCGTACGCAAGTACTAATGTCCTAATTATATCTAAATTATTTCATCACGTGTCTATCATTGTTGCCGAAATTGGACAAAAATATTATTGAGTTCTTACTCAATACTTTTGGACTGAGTTTTGTACTATCTACTAATGCACTAATCTGCTCTTATTTTTCCTATTTTAATTACTGAAATATTACATACCACACATAAGAGCACTTATTAAATACAATTAAGAAATCCGTATACAGAATTGCAGCTATCGGAAATATCTATACATACATTAGTGATATTTAGCCCATTATTATTGCTTCACCTTTCGTGTGAGTAAATATACTGACAAACTTGCTTGGGTTACCATTTCCAGTAATAACTTAATCATAATTTTCCGGTCCCTTTTGTATATCAAATGTGGCATTGTGTGCGTGTCATCATGATGATGAGATGATGCTCTTTATATGGTTAGGATAGTGTGAAAAAAAAGGGTAGAGAACCCTTAATAGTCAGGTCAATAAACAATGCTTTTAAAAACCCATAAATGTACATTTTTCAAAAAAACGTCAGTTGCGTCGATTTCCTTAATTTTTCTTTTTGTTACGTTATAATATAATGAAATGAAAGTAAACACAAAAAATAGTTTTATCAAGACGAGTAGTATTAATTTATCAAATAATTTATATTCCTACATATAATTATTTTTTAATTTCATGCACAATTTTGTGTAGTGCAATATATTTAATTGTTGTTAGTTTACTCAAAGGACAAATTTATGTACAAAAGAAGATATAATTTATTAAATTAAATGCTAAATTGATGCACAGCCGGATCGTGATCCAAATTTTTGGGGGTTTTTCGTACAATATAATGAAAATGACTCTCGTTTTCGAGAGTCTCCCATGCAAGACGAAACGACACTTTTGTTGATTTTGTCTCGAGCGACAAGTCTCGAGTCTCGTGCGAGAGTCTCGAGGAACTAACTCGCCAACTCGGGATATTTTGATAATAAAGAAATTGCGAATATTTCTGTGTGCGGACTTGAAACCTAAAAATCATTAACACAGATTAGACAGATAAATCTCTTAGGCAAATTCTGTTGTAAAACGCCAAGATATTATTTTCAATAATTATATGTATAATAGCGTCCATCCCTCGTGTAACCTACAGAGCTAAGATATAAAGCGCGTCAGACGTGGCAAATAGGACGGCGGGGTAGTCTGAAAATATGAGAATATAAAAATAACCTCTGATTATTTGTAATAGTAATAATAATCCGTCAGTTCATTTTATGTTTATCTAAATAGTAATTACCTCGATTAGACAAAAGATTTACATAAGTTTTCCCTACTTAAACATAATTAAAATGCTATTATTGTAATAATCCCACAGGTAGTTTTAAACCTACCTAAATCTAATTATCCGGATTAGACAGTATAAGCTTTTCCTCTTTGAAAAATATTATTTTCCGGAGTGCCTTGATTGTGACTAGCTGAATTTTTTTAGTTTATGTTTAAGAGATATTTGTGTGTAAAACAAATTATTTCATTCCATTATATTTATTAAAACCGCTGTAGTGCAGAATAATGCCGTTCTATTAAGCTGTTCTAGGATTTTACAATAATACAGGAAGCCATCCATATTGGATTAAGTTTTTTCACAAATCAATACTTGATCCTGAGAGGTGTTACTTTTTATAATAATTTTACATATTGCAACATTTTATCGTGCGTAATAATAATATGAATTTGAGGCTAGAATGTTGAAACATTTTCATATTACTTATGTATTTCCAAGTTTGATGGCACGAGCTCTCTTAAGCATACCGACTACTTCAGTCCCGGCAGAAAGATTGTTTTCACGTGCTACGTTAACCTGCACGATGTTTGTTATGTCTAAACGACTGAGTAAAATAAAAAAATTGCAACAGAGAAAGCTGTCGACAGATTCTTTTAATAATGTGTTTGGGTTTTGTTTACATGAATATTACTTTCATGTAATACATGATGTTGTCTTTTAACAGCTGTAATTTCCTTTTCCTACTCTTACATTATAGCAAGTAGGTAAGTATCACGTGTACTGGAACAAGATTATGCCCGACGAGACGAGTCAAGTACTGGGGCTTCCGCCTAGGTATGTAACAAGGTCTATTGGAAACTGGATCAAGGAAAGATCAGAGGAAGAATGGTCGAACGGGACTGGGCTGCAACAAGCCAGGCTCTTAATTGAAGGGCCTTGGTCGAACCCAACTCGATCAATACTTGCGCTAAGTCGTAACAGCATACGGATTGTCACAGGACTGCTGACAGTGCACGGACATCTCAACAAGCACCTTAACACTATTGGCTTTAGTGACACCAGAAGGTGCAGGTTTTGCGGACACGATGACGAGGACTCCATTCACATCCTCTGTCGCTGTGCCTCCCTCATGGTCAAGAGACACAAACGTCTGCGTGCAGCATCTCTCCTGCCCCAGGACATTAGAGAGCTTCCCCTAGAACGGATGTTGACCTATGCGCATAGCACGGGTCTCTTCCAATCGACTAGCGGCAGGCAGAATGGGTCGAAAGACCTGAGTGCTGCGGGTGACCGCGCCGCCTTCCAACAACAACAACAACAAGACTCTCGCACGAGATGCGAGACGAGACAAGACTGGGGGCCACGAGACGAGACTCGATATGAGACTTCATATTTCATCGGCGAGACGAGAAAAGAGACTTTATGAAAATCTCGTCTCGTTAGTCTCGTGGGCATTACTAGTGACGTGTGAACGCGTAATGTAATAACATACCAAATTTAATGTTTTAATATTTACATTTTGACCATACCGTGTCCGGTTTTTGGTAGTTAACCTATATTTTTATTATATGAAAAAATTTGGGGGGCTCGAGCACCCCCTGAACCTCCAATAGGTCGCCGCTGCATTGATGACTATTTAATGTATTGTCCTTACTCTAGACGAGCAAGGAATTCATTTTTTGTGTTATTGGTGACACCTACAGAAATATATTTTATTTCATAAGTATAGTAGATATACGCTTCAGAATTTATAAATCTTCTTATCTGTGGATACATATATTTTTTTAAGTAAATTGATAGAAAGTGGGGATAATTATTGGGATATTGGTTATTTTCTTCATGTATCTACTCATATATGCTCAAAGGACTTAGTAAAGATAATTAACATCTAGTTTGTAGCTACTGCATAATGCTATGGTACCTTGATAATTGAAACACTTTTTGTTTACTATTTCACCATTTAGAAGCAGGAATAAATGTGTTCTCTACCATGTATTCTATAACATAGTCTCACGAGAAAGGAGCATTGTGCATGTTATTATTGTTGAACGATTAAACTCAATGCTATTGCAACGCTCCTTCGAATCAAAACAAACAAAGCTTTTTCCCGCTCCTGACAATTAACCTATATATTCATTAGCCGCCTCTATCGCTTTGTGTAAAGGTAAGCACTTTATTCACTTCTTCTTTCTTGCAAACCGACCATCACAGGTATTTTCCTTTATTTCCTTGAGTAAAAAATAGCGGTTATATAAACACTTGTCCACTTTTAAGTTCCCTTTAAATGGTCAAAAATGTTGCTTTGAAGAATTGAGAAACTTCAACTTATAATTTTTGCTTTAAATGTTTTTTTTATTTGAATTTTCGACTTTCAAATATGGTGACAGGGTTTGTATGAGTAAGATACCTATTATTTCATTTTGTTTAAAATTGATGTGGATAGTTCCAGATCGAAGTAATCATGCTCCTCCTACCCTTGATTATTTATATTTAAAACATTTCAGTTGACTGGACTGTCGCAGTCTGTGTCACTGTAGAACGTGGTTCAAGCTTACTGAAATTTGTGTATGTTCAGTTGTTCAGGAAGAGAATAAAGGTATAATTAATTTCTGAAACTGGAGGCGGTAGAAAATAGAGGGGTTATCTTTCAGATGCTAGTACACTTTCATTATATTTGTTGATCATATTGTAAATATTAGTATCCATGAACTGGATCATTAGTGAGTTCTCTACCATTTTATCTGAGGAACTTAATAAATATCTTTCAGTCTGAAATAAAGTGACCTCTTTTCTTATAAAAATGTTACATATTCTTATATAGGTACCCGTTAACTTTCGTAGTAAATGTCGTAGTTAACTTTCGTAGTAAGGTACAATACCTTACTAGTTGAATTGTCCTAGGTATGCTATAAAAAGGAAAATAAACCAATCTTCAAAAAAGGGGACTTGACTTTTGATGAATAATATTCTATTAGGTACAATACCCTCAAATTTTTCTAAAATATTCAGATACCAGTTCTACCATCAAATGGGATCATTACTAGGATGAAAATGAATGAGTTGGTATGCAACACTTTCAAATTTGCGCCGGAGAAATAGTATATTATGTTACTTGGAGTTAGAAGGCGAACATTATTTTTTGTTGAGCCCAAAAACTTACAAGCCGAGGCTGTGTAAACTGTGCGAAACACATGAGCTTTGTATTCCGGGTGACATATACTATTTCTTTTCAAAATTTTTCATCAGATAATAGCAATATAAATCACAATATTTTATTAGAAAAACTTAATCGATACAATGTTCGAGGAGTACCTCTGCACTGGTTGAAAAGTTTTCTACTAATACAATAGTAACAATTCGTATAAAAAATTTAAATTATTTGCAGTAAATAAAAGTTTTCCTTTTATTTAAGTAAGTATTATCATCATGTATTATGTGTATTATGTGAATTAAGTATGTGGGAATAATGACCTTCACAATATGATTTTATTTTTAAATTCTTATGCAAAAATTGAAGTTTCATTCTAAACAAAAACCATGTGAGTTACTCGAAATTAATAGTTCACTTGTTTCAGATAGATTACTGGAAAGTTTCTAGGATTACATATCGATATATATGTTTAGGTTGGCACGTATAGTTGGAGAATATAAATTATAAATCAAAATTGAACTAATCTGAGCTTAAAAATTTACGGACTCTATTAAATATTGATTAGCAGGATGAATTAGCAGGGTTGGGCTTGTACTTCGCTCAGGTGGATTCATTCGCCTCTGTATAGGGATTTGTTTTTGGAGATTGGCCTTTCACGCCAGGATGTTTTTATAGCTTAAAAAGAGTCTTCAGATGTATACTTGGGAATGTTTTGAAAACATTCAAACAAAATTTTAGTATCACCTGCTCATCTCTATTTGAAATGAGTATCTATATATTAATTAAAAATTAGTTACAAAATAAATAATAAAATTCATCGAGGACAAGCAAATTATTTTTATTTAATATTTATTATATATTTATTTATATGTTATTTATCAGGTGGCTGATTTCTTATAACTCGCCTTATTGCATAGGTTCCACAATTATTTGTAACCATTTATCTCGCAAATTTAAAATTGTACTTTCGTAGTGACTTTTAAAAGATGCTTAAAAACGTATCTAGTCAATTTAATGCATTAATGCAATTAAAGGAAAATGTTTTTATTAAACTTAATATTGATGATTGTATCCTTGGATCTATCCACTCCACTTGGATCTATCCACTCTAAATCTTTATTTTTGATACTTCTGGTTTCTTTTTTTATTATTTTACCCATGGTGGTGTAATCCCAAAAGAAAATATCATAAATCATACAACTACGCCACAAATAAGTTACAGTCATTATTATGATACGTACTACTTATTCTAGGAACATACTTCATTCCCTTTTAGAAAGTAATTTATTTTTCACTTTCAACTTTCATCTTCTATTTTCTTTGTGGGTATCGACTTAACATAAACTACATTATGATTTAAGGTGCAGGTACTGCTGGTATGGTGTACCTGTTCTTAACAGATTGCTGTTCTGCAAATGATTTATCAGCAGACACTTACGTTCTATATTATTTTAAACTCAGTTAATTCTTTTTTGTTTAACATTCAGTGCGCTCGTTACACTCATACGGCATAACAATTAAGTTTGAAAACCATTGACTCTGATTTAATGGGAGGCAACAGAAGGTATTTTTTGCTATTGTCTGATTTTCTTATGAATTATACATAAGCCGGTCAGATAATGTATGAATGACATATTGGATTTTATTTTGAGCACTATGTAATCAGTTATGATACGTATGAGAGGTTCTATGACTAATTCATTCAATATATCTTATAAAGGGTGTCCCAAAAACATACCGACAAACTTTAAGGGGTGGTAGGGGACATGAAAACAAACCTTTTTTGTTTAATAAACATATGTCCGCAAATGGGCCGTTTTAGCAGAAAAAAGGAAAAATGGTTTTTAAGTTTTGTTTATTTCAGATAAAAATAATCAATACACATTTACAAAAAATGTCCAGGAGGACATTAATAAATCACTTTTTGTTTGTGTTGGACTTTGTTTCATTGATAAATAAATGATGGTTCACGATGGTTTTCAAAATATTGACCATTTGCTTCAATACAAAGATTGCACCATCGGTTTATTAACTCGCGGAACTATTCGATTCTCTCCAACAATACCAGCCCACATGTTTACAGAAAATTGTTGCTGGTGTCTTCTAAAGACCACAGAGTGAGGACTTTCATCATGTCAAATGTGGCTGTTTCTACCATTAAAATCACCATCGCGCATAAACATGCTATAATCTTCCGAAGTGGGATTCTATTAAGTTGTGATCCAAACACCATTGGCAAAAAGTTTACTGATGTGGATAATCTTCAGAATTTGAAGCTTGTACCCTTTGTAAATGATAGGGGTAGAGAAGATGTTCATGCATTACACGGTATACCATTCACCTGGAGGGTCCCATTTGGTGTGCAATTGCGCGAACACGGTGTAGAACTCCTTCTTCAAATTCAACCGTACGAGCTGTTCTTGGACGATAATCACCACCAGAACGCTTTAGCTTCCCACTTTCTCTAAGGCGACGATGAATGGAAGCAAAGGTTGTATGATGAGGTTGCCGGCGTTCCGGATATTTTTGTCCAAGAGTGCAGCTTTTCTTCCATTACAATTTGCTGCACCATGAGGAAGGTGCATATCGGTAAGTTCTTGAAATGAGAAATTATCGTTCATTTTGAATTAAAAATCAACAATGTTAATGTTCTGATGCCAACTAATACTACGCTTAAAATTCCATCTTTGGAATGTTTATTTTGATAAAGACTTTTTGTTCTCCCAACAAGAAGCGTAGTTGAAACAAAGAATGTTGAACGAAAAATAGTGGTGTCCAACTAAATCAAGAATTAAGTTATTTGGGTATGATTTAAAACATTTTATTGGTCTACAGCCCAAACAGCTCATTTGCGACATATGTTTATTAAACAAAGAGGTTTGTTACCATTTCCCCTACCACCCCTTACAGTTTGTCGGTACCTATGTTTTTGGACCACCCTATATAAGACCTGGTTTTATGAAGAATGGCAGAGTAATCTAAAAGATGGATCTCTCTTATTTTTTTTTGTAATGTAGTAATGGTGATGATTTTGTACGCTGATGGGTTGTAATCAATAGCTTTTTTTATATCGTATAAACTGGTTCAAGTTAGAGGCAAGTTGGTTGGACGTGTCCTTTAAAGCAGTTTTGCTTGTATAAGAGTGATGTAATCAAAGACGTGCAACAAAAATTTACTTATCTTTAAGAGACTTGTCGATTTCGCGTAATGATGACACATCATCAATATTCTTTTTTAAATTCAAACCTGTATGTATTTCATTAGTCTTCTGTGTTGATTGGTATATATTAAAATGATATAATGGTATTCACGTGGTGTATCTATATTTAACAGTTTTATCCATGGAATAATGAATACACTTGCTGCAGACACATTTATCAAGTTCTTTTATTAGATTTAACGTTATTGTAATAAATAAATATTGAAAAGATTAGTAGAAACGTAAGTACGTAAATGTGGAGACACATCAATGAAAATTTTTTTCGTTTAATCTATTTTAAATAAAGTAACAAAAGGGAAAGCGTTTGGCCTAATTTATTAGGCCAATTTATTATTATTATTTATTATTGGCCAATTTTGATGACAAACCGCATAAAATTTTAAGTTATGCTGATGATACAACTCTGATTATAACCAGCAAAACTTTACCCGAATTAGAGTATGAGTCAACAGAATGTTTAAAAAATGTTAATAATTGGCTTCAACGAAATAAACTCTTGTTAAATGAAAATAAAACAAAATACGTGCTAATTACTTCAAATAGATCAAATAATAGAGTTTCAACCCTATATATAAACGAGACACATATATATCTCAATTCAGTCACAAAATTTTTGGGCATTTTTGTTGATTCAACACTGAACTGGATAGATCATATAGATGATTTAACGAAAAAACTTAACAGCCGATGTTATAGTATGAGAGTAATAAAGCCATATGTTTCACAATCAGTTTTAAAAACAGTATATTATACAAGTTTCTTGTCAAGGATGAAATTTGGAATTTTATTTTGGGGAGCAAGCACCAGTATATACAGGGTTTTTGTTATCCGGAAACAAATTATACGCTTGATAATGAATTTGGGGTTTAATAGCTCATGTAGGAATCAATTTCGAGCATTTGGATGTCTGACTACTATAGGGTTATACATATATGAATGTTTATTGTTTAATTTTAAGTATAAAGGAAAATTCAACGATTTTATATCAAAGACAAAAAATATAAATTTTAGGAACAACAATTATATGTTTCCACACCATAAATTAAGTAATACTGAAAGGGGCCCTTTTTACGCGGCTTTAAGATTTTTTAACGTCTTGCCTGATAGAGTATTAAGAAAATTGTTTACTTTAAAGTTTTTAAACGTGAGATTTTTAAATTGATAGTAGATATAGAACCTTATACAGTTGCCGAATTTTTAGATGCATTTTAGTATTGTCCTGGTTTTATATTGTTTCGATTATTTACAACACTTACCTACTAGTTTTATGTACGATTGTATTTTATTTGAATGTCTTTGATTTTATGATGTATTTGTATTTTTGGTTATACCGATTTTCCCCTGACTTTGCTTCAACCCACTTTTGTATTACACTGTGTGGCAGTTTGAAATAAATATTATTATTATTATTATTATTATTATAACAGTTTGAATTCAGCCAGCAGACATTAGCTTCTGTTCGGGTTCTCTAATTTACGAAGGTTAATCAGCTGCGTTGAACTATCAACACGTTATCAGAAATTCAGAACTGTACAAACTGGTGTGTATTTTAGAGAAACCAAAATGTGCTTATGCGATTGTAATGACCCTAAGCAGATGACAGATCACGTCCGACGATATTGATAGACTTTTAGATGCTATTTTTCATGAAAACGGCAACTCCTCTTGTTAAAAATGAAGATTTTTTAAAAATACAATGACTTTTTTAACTGACTAAAGGGTTTAAAGAACATTTTTATGTAGGTAGTGCAAATAATATTATCAGTGATTCATAGTTTCTTTTGGGATTACACCACCTGTAAAATAACAAAAAGCAGGAAACTAGAAGCATACACATTAAAGTTTGCCCCAAAAAATCACTGTATAATATGTAACATATACATTCACCCTAATTGTGTATCACATGTTTTTGAATTTGGTGGAGAACATATTCAACAAATGCTTGGTTTTCCAAGCATTTCCAAGCAGTTTTCCATCATGTAAAATGCGAAAGTGTTTAAGATGATTCATTGCAGACTTTTTTGGAATTACACCACCTGTATTACACCATTCAGCATGCCGTGTTGAAGACAGGAATTATTAAAACATGATAAAGTTACCTATATCAATAAACATGTCTTAGCAAATTAGTTACGCCAATTTGAGGTAGATAATTTAAATTCGATAGCATTAACAAAAAATAGAGCATCACAAATAAATATGTAAGTCAATTTAAATATTCTTAAATGAAGCTTACCATGTATGTTCTGTCAGGCTTATTTACAAATTTAACTTCATTTTTGTCCTCCCCCTAAGAAATATTGGGGATACGCACATGCATAACCACTACGATAATATATTTTCAATAGTTTTATAAACAATACCTATAAGCAAAATTATGAAGGTGAATAGGAAGTACCTAGTGAGATAAGAATATAAAACTGTGATGTATAAATAGTCATATACAAGGCATAAGTAAATTCTTCTTAAATCAAAGTACCCATAGTGTAACTGAACTTCTGGCACATTCTTCAATAGACAATAATTATTGTTGTAAGATTCTACTTGAACACACTTGCTATCGAACGGCAACGGCTCACCACTTTCACCTAACCTGAGTGTCCTTCAGGAGACCATTGACTTCGCTTCTTAAGAGCTTTAAGTAAGTTTTTATGGTGATTCTCTATTCTAGTATAAAACAAAAGTACATCTACATCCTATAGATTAAAACGATGAAGTCTGCTAAACAAGAACTCATCTTCGTTCTCAACAATGTTTTAAATTTATAAATATAATTTGTTTAATATTGTATCAGTAACGTTACGTACAATAATAATCTGTTTTTGTTTCCATTTTATTTCTATTGTACTTAAAGATTCTTATAAATATACAGTAATGGTTTTAATTATTGTGTCGCAATAAATAATTTGCTGTTATTGATAATTATAACGCTTCCTACAAAATTATAGATAGGAAGTTCTACATCACAGATATAGTAACATTTTTGTAGTAATATACATTGTATAATTCGTTTTATAACATTATGCAGTAAAATCATTTACTTGAATAATTTCATTATAATCAAATAAATGTCCCTTGAATTAAAATAATACTATTTTATCAATAATTTCGTTGTATTTGATTACTGTTTTCCATTTATTATTATAATTATTTTTTTGAAAGGGATACGTTTATGCTGAGTAAATGTTTATTTAGGATTCCTTACAATTTTTTTTTCAAAATTGTTTGAAAACTGGAAATTGAGAGGAAAATAAATTTGCTCAAAATAAATAAAAAATATTTGGGATGCACCGGACAAGTTTTTGCGCATGCGAATTAATCATGTTGATGACAATATCAAACGTCAGGAAGTAACCAGGAAATATGTTCGTTACCAGTTGACGCTAGTTGTTGGATGTCTTTTTTTTGTTTTGTTGAAGGGCGTTGAAACCTTCGGTGTGGAGATAACTCCAAAACACTATACTGTACTCGACGAGCGTTTCGCCAACCAAGTTGGCATCATATGAAGACGATTAAAACTAAACCTATGCCTAATACTGTCCTATTTATACCTAAAATATTACTACGGTCCAGTACCAATAAAGCGGGCTATATGGGATTGGCCCTCTGTCACTATATTCATACTATTTTTACAATTTCAAAACTGTCAAATGCATCCAATGTCTGGAATTTGTTATATTCCTAATTAGTCTTAAAATGCTACTACCTATTTTATGGTTGTTCTCAAACATGTATGTATGGTATGTTGGGCGATACTAGGCTTATCTTTTCTACCATATTTGACATGAGCCATATGCTCCTTGAATCTAGTTTGAATTGACTTTCTAGTTTGCCCAACATACTTTTGATTACAGTCTTTACAGCTAATTTCACTTTTCCTTAGTTTCTACTTTGTCTTTTGGATTGCCTAAAAGTTGTTGCAGTTTATTTCCATTGTATGTAGTTTATTTTCTTTTTTTGTTGGTGTTGGCTGGGGTGCGTTTGTAGTGCATAGAGACTATAGTTTTATTGGTTATTGGCACAGTATATCGCACAATAATATAGATAGTCTAAGGGCTGCATTAAGGGCAGGAGATAGTTGTTTACTGATTCAGATTCAACCATGTCCCTACTGTTTGTATCAGCATTGGGTTGCAACACCTGTCAGCGCTGCGTCATTTATTAGCCGGCTACTGCTTAAAAGAACTTCTAGAACAATAAAGATCAAGGAATATTTTTCATCGAAACATATTAAAAATATCGGGGTGTTTCCTTACTTGAATATAAGAAAGTTAAAGTGCAAATCAAAGAAAACAGTAGAAAAACTGATATGAAATTTAAATTTATTCGGATCAAGTAACATTAAATATAACTATATCACATATATAAGATTATACAATACCTGCTAGATATGATATAAGTTTAACTATATTCTGCACCCTTCCCATATTGGAGGTAAAGTGGTTATGCAAACACAGATACTTGCAACCGAACTTGAATACCAAGCGTCAGGTACCCTTATGCACCTAAAGTAAATAAGTTAAAAGTGTGAATAGAAAGATAAACATATGTTAATAGTCAGTTTTTATAGAGCTCATTACAATAAAACAAATAAATCGATTTTATGAACGTATTCAAATTCAAATCGGGTAGGTAAGTACTATGAGAATAAAAAATTACTGAAAAGACGATCATAAACATTTTTATTGAAAAGTAACACCATTTCTTGAGAATATATCAAATCATTTATTTATTTATTTATTTATTTATTACATAAAATATTCAACGAGCTGAAGCTCGTTGTTAGCTTGTTGCATAAGTTGCAGAGCATAATTTAAAATATACAAGTATAAAGAAAAAAACAATAATAATACTAAAAAACAACTAAATATCACATACAAACATAAAAATGAACAATACAAATCAACAATAAAATTGATCCCATGCAAAATTCGATCAACGATTTAAAACAAAAACTTTATTACCTAAATATTAACGTGACAGAAAGAGGTAAACATGCAACAGGCCATTAAAACACTTTTTTTAAATCCTGCAGATGGTAAGATAAGATATCTAAAGAGCCTTCAATTTCAGCGTAGTTCTGTAACATTTGATATAAAGGTAACTTTATCAGTAAGTTAGTGCAAGCAAATGGTAAGACAAACAAGCTGCTATTTCGGCTATTCAATCTAGATATCCGATGTGTAATATTTGCTATAAGAAGTGAGTCATACCTTACAATATTGTGAACAAGTTTAAAAAGAAATACAACCGATAGCATTTTACGTCTACACAAAAGATTATGTAATGAGAATTTTTTATAGAATAACTCTTGTGGAGTCCCTCTGACAGGGTAGAACCCATCCCACAAAAACAGTCTTGAAAAATCTTTTCTGAACATGCTCCAGCAATACAATATGCGTGTTATATATAGGACTCTATATAATCGACACATACTCCACCCTCGATCTAACAAACGTCGTAAATCATAAACGTAGTGTAGAAATATTATTAAAATCTTTTGAGTTACGCAAAATGAACCCAACACTTTTATATGCATGAGACACAGGCTTGAATAGAGTTTGTAAAGCTGAATTTCGGGTCAAAAAAATACCCAGATCTTTCATAACCTTCTGCCTTTCTAGCAAATCACCATGAATTACTGTAAGATCAGAAATTTGTTTTGAAATTATATTTGTTTTTATCGAAAGAGAACAATTTCGAGGGGTTTAATTGTATCTTGTATCTATGGAAATGAAGGTGCCTTATTCCTCGTATGGGGAAGGCACCAACAGGAAGGAAGGGAAAGGAAACAACATTATAGTCAATCAATTTGACACATGAAGATGTCTAAAAACTTTCCACTACATGTACAACACAAACTATAGATTCCTGCTTCATAAGAAGCAGGAAGCAGCAAGTTCCTTTGCATAGGCAAAGGAACTTGCAAAGTTGCTTAAGAAATTTAGAGGAGCATTATGATTTTTAAAAGAATAATTCATAACGTTGAACATTCTTCATTTAAAAAACCACTCAACTCTTCCTGTAGTACCTAACTGGCGGCATCTTTTGAATGCACGAACAAGACACGAACCGTAGAGCGTACTTTTAAGTATTACATTGTGCCCATTAGAGTTTAAGTATATTGTCTTATTTAATTCATTTAAGAGCTGTGTGTTGGTGGTACTACCTCAATGTAGATATGTTGAAGGTTGCATTATGATTAGATTATTGCATTATAGTGAATTATGTTGCTTTAATATAATCAGTGACCTAATTTGTTAGTTGCCCAACCGAACTACTATTGAATATTTGAAATTCTTTATAGATTTTAAGATATGCAAATCAGATAATATGATAATGCAAAATACTACAAAATAGCTTAAGAAATCTACAGATTAGTTTTATTATAAAAAAAAGTTGCTGGCATGTTATAGTGCGAAAATATTCATTTGTTATGACTTTATCGCGAATTAAGGCATTTTAGGAAGGTACAAGATTAAAGTTCAACGTTTTGCTGCCAAGGCAAATGATGTACATACTCAATCTTTAATCATTTTTGTCCAGAACTTGTTTTGGATCCAGACAGACTTTATGAAATGTCCAGAACCGATTCTGACAACTACACTAAAAGCTTCCTTTTTCCGCATTCTAACATACATATACGTTATACAAAATACTTTGCCGAATTAGGAGATGAATTAGGCCTTTCATTGTAACATAACAATTATACAATATCAAAAAATATTATTATTATTGCTTAGCTGTGTAAAAATCTTAAATAGTTTATTTAGTAAGGGACACTTTAAGCTACATATGGGGTCCTTGACTGAAAACTTGACCTCCATATAATTATAACCAAAAAAAATATTTTATTAACCGAGACCGTCGATTTATGTTCTTGGGGGAAGTATTTTTGACAGTCAAGTCGACTTGATTCGTCCATCCCCCTAACCCCTAGCAAACCAAAACTTTAAAATTTGAAATGGAACTATCCTACTGCTAACACATCATCATTTTAAAATCCTTTCCATTTCGAATACACTGGTACATCGTTTTTGGGAATCGGTTTAGATTTGGCAGAGTTATTGGCTAACAACGAAAAGTTGACAATTCACGTACTAATTTCTACAGAAATGCCCACCAATACTAAACTTTTTATCTACTACACAATCACATTGTTTTTTTTTATGTGTCGATCAGTTTACAAAAAACTAAGTCTTAAATTAAAAAAGCTATAGCAAAACAAAAACAAGTTGTATTTAATGTATTCCTCAAAATTACCCCCGTTAAATTGCAAACAATAATACAGTCTGCTTTCAAATTCTGTTCGAACATTACTAAAAACATCAGGTGTTATTAATCGGCATTTTTCCACAATTCTCTGACGCACACCACTAGTGTTTGAGGCTATGATTTGAAAAGGCCCCATAGGAAAAAGTCCAAAGGGGATAGATCAGGTGATCTTGGTGGCCATTAGACATGCAGGACCTCTTCTGTCTGTAGGAAATGGTCGTCCAGAAATTGCCGCACAGAAACAGTATAGTGAGGAGTGGCGTATATATATCTTGTTGAAAAGTTATTTAATTTTCTATTAAATTGTTGTCACTCTCTAAAATTTCTATTATGATAGAGTCAATCGTGTCTTCCAATAATTGTAAATAGGTGTTCCCATCGAGATTTCCTTGAATAATAAACGGTTCAACAAGATGGTTGCCCAAAATTCCGGCTCAAATATTCAATTTTTGAGGAGTCTGAATATGAAATTCTCTGATTAAATGAGGATCAGTATCACTCCAATAGCGATAATTATGTCCATTCATTTTGCCAATCAACATATGTAAATGTACATTCGTATGAAAAACACGTATAGAGAAGATTTAGGTTCAGTAGAAGTCACTTACTAGAATATTCATCTTCATGTAACACTTGAACCAGCATCATCTTAAACGGTTGAAACTTGTATTTTTTCAAAATTCGATGAACACTTGAATTGGATATCTCCGAAGCTTGAGACACCGCTTTGATCGACTGATTATTGTCCATCTGCAAATGACCCAAAACTACCACTTCAACTGCTTCATTTCGAACTGGGCGATTTACTTCGCGTTTCATGTTTAAAAGCGAACCCGCTGCAACAAACTTATCCATCAGTTGTTTAACGTACTGATGGCTTACATTTTTTATGGATGATTAGCATTAAAAATTCGTGTTGTAACTTTAGCGCAATCGCGATTTCGATACTAAATTGCAACAATTTCTGATCTTTCTGCGATAGCATAAACCATTTCGAAAACATGTTTAAACTTTCAACAACAGACTGAAACTAACGTATTGGTGTTCACAAGCAAAAAAAACAGTGACTTTTTTGTTATTTAAGAAGATAAAAGGTTTGAATTTGTCTAAGAAATGGATGTATGCCTGGAAAATAACATACACAGGACAATATAGTCCTTAGAATGCGCTTCAAAAAAGTTATGTGGTTGTTTAGTAGATAAATAGCTTATTATTGCTGGGCATTTCTGTAGAAATTAATAAGCGAATGTCGGTTTATCAACTTCTCCTTGTTAGCCAATAACTCTGTCCAATCTAAACCGATTTCCAAAAACGATGCACCAGTGGAAAGGGCTTTAAAATGATGATGTGTTAGAAGTACCCCCAGGGGGTTAAGGGGAACCCTTAGGGAACCTCAACTTTAAAATTTCAAATGGAAATATCCTACTTCTCGAAATATCCTACGAACATATCAAGTTGGCTTGACTGTCAAAAATGCTCCCCCTAAGAACAGAAATTGACGGGTCTCGGCGAATTAAATTTGTTTTTTCGGTTTTATAATAGTGGGGTCAAGTTTTCGATGAAAGATCCTGTATAACCTCTTCACTGGACATGAATCGATGAAAGAGTTGGTGGTTTGAATTCATCTCTAACCATGGATATTTGTTAATGTTAAAGTAAAGAGTAATCTAGGGAAAAAAGAACCCAACTGTGACGTAGTTGGTAGTGAGTTTGTTACCGTTACCATTCAGTTTTTACTTTGTGATACATTTATGTGTCAGTAAGGTATTAAATGAAAATTGAAATATCAGTGTTCATCATGTTTCTGATGTTCACTCTGTAATTGTCAGAATATCATTATATTCTTAAAGAAGTGAGTAAATATCTCAACAGTAATTCATTCGCCACACTTATTCGCGTTTTAAAATGATAATTTCCCACGCATTTAGCTAAGCTCTTCGTCGTTTATTTTTTTGAGCACCTGAAGCTAGTAAAATGCAGGAAGTACATTGTTTAAAAGTTTTTCAGTCTGGTCGTCGTTAAGATTTATCTAACTACCAGCCTTCGTTGGATCGATAAGCAATAATTGCTAGTTTGAGAAAAATTATAAATTAAACTTAACAGCCATGAATTAATTGATTTAAGGATATTTCATATACGTATTTGGTTAATTGTATGCGTTCATGATTTGAATGTTTGAAAAATACAAGCTACAATTATATATGGTCTGTAATTATTATTGGTATTGTCCTTTGATCGGCTATTTTGTGATACTTTATAAAACCATTCATAAACATATATAAACGATATTATAAATTATATTTTTTTTATAGCGAAGGTTAAAGTATGAAAGCTGCTCGCTCACTTAGGCGGCGCGGCGCGGCGCGGTGCGGTGCTTCGCGGCGCGTCGTTTCGAGGTTGCGCGCTCACTAGAGGCAGCGCGGCGCGTTTCTTTCTGGAAGTTAGTTACTGTCGAAACTGCAAAATATTAAGTAGTAGTTCTTCCGATGAAGATTTTTTTGTTTTCTCTGCCTTGCTAAGTGTTGAAGAGCAGGAAAAAAAATCAAAAAAGTCTTGTTGGGTATACTGTTGTTTGGGATACTCTTGAATAAGTAAAATGACTTGCTCTTCGTTCATTTTCACAGCCTGAAAATACTTATTTTTTAATATGTAAGTATGCATTTCAATATGTAAGTATTTACAATATGTAAGTACATTTATACTAATTTACATACCTACGTATGAGAATATCCCAACTGCGTTTGTCAAAACAAATAGACAGCACGTGGTTCTCTAGTCGGATGGAAAAACAAAACAGATTGTCATCTCATCACGTGGTGGATAATCTCCAAACGTGACCGAAGGGTTCCGAAGTGTCCGAAGATGAATTTTTGCCGCCTGTGCGCGCCGCGTGGATGCTCCAGAGAAGACGCGAGCGGCTTCGCCTCCCGCCGCGCCGCGCCGCTTCGCGTATGTAAGCGGGCTCCTATATGAATACATTCAAACTTCTCTAGAGAAAAAAATCGCACCGCACCGGGCCGCGCCGCGCCGCCTAAGTGAGCGAGCAGCTTTATCCAACTCAAAACAACAGATCAAGTAGCATTTTAACTAGAAGGGTAGATAAAATGAAACTTTAACAGCAAGGATAGATAAAGTATTTTAAAATTTTAATTAATTTGACGTTACTTACTTTGAAATGTCACAATTGTCATTTTTGTCTGCAAAATTGTTCGAAGTTTTTCGAACAATTGTTCGAAGTAAAATTTCATTATCGACTCGTGAAATTTAATTAATTCGCTACGCTCATTAATTATACATTTTCACTCGTCGATAAAAAGTAATTTTACCGTCTTGTATAACAAATAACTATTAATAATTAGCTATAATATCAATCATAAGAATATAAATGTTATTTATTTAAATAAATGTCTAAAAATAACACATTCAAGCTTCTGGAGTCAAACTTTTCAGATTGATGGATTTGTAGCCCTTATCAGGTGCAACAGTCCTTTTACCAAGATTTCACCAAATTTTTAATTCTGCTTTCCACATCGCAGAAAGTTTGTATCTGGGGTGTTGATCAAAGAACATACGAGTACATTAATATATTTTGTATGTGGTTTGAGAGAAGAATGAAGAATGTTTTGTTTTACATTTTACACATCGTGATTTTTTTGTGTTAGTCACAGGGCAGCGACATAGGTTATTTATAGATAATAGTATAACAAAAATATATAAATTACTGAGATATGGATCTCCCATGTATATAACAACTATATAGACATAAGTATATTGTACACCACATGAGTGTCATTTACTCCTAACATTCCAAAGACGAAACGACAGATAGCTGTTTCTATCTATTAGATCTCCTCAGTGCTGTACAGATCTTAGAGTGAAGACAACTCATTGTAAACGGTGGATGGACGGTTAATTACCTGATCCAGGGAGAGGCTCTCCGCTGTGTAGCTGGAGGAGAGTACATAACACTATAGTTTGTGTTATGCAGTGTGCAGTGGAACATAATGGCGTTATCTAGGATAGATGGAAAAGTCACTAGTCTGAAGTTTTACGTGGATGTACTGTTTTAACTTAGGAAAGAGGTGACTTAGCTTTACTGTACAAATACTAAAACCACAGCTACCTTTCTGATTTTCTTAGTCCCTAGTAGTGTAATCATGCTTAGAAGAAATTAAATGTTGAACTTATTTAAATAAATACTTTACTTGTGCAAGCTTATTGTGCTTTAAATTTAAATAAATTAAAATAATTCTACAAATTATCTGTTCATTACAAAATAATAGCATGTAATAATTATTTGCCTGGAGTAACTTTCTCAGATGGTATCCTTGTACCTATTCCAAGTAATACTTTATATTTTACTTACTAATTTAAATAGGATGGACTATTACAACATTTATAAATACTGGACATATAATTAAGCTACAAGAATCACGTTAGTACATTTTTCATTTATTATCATTATATACAGGTTGTCCTAAATAGCGTGTGCCATCATAGGTGTCTCGGAAGCTATAAGAGGTACGAAATCGGTTAAATTAGAGAAAAGTTGCTTTTTCTGATGATCAACCATAATAAATTTATAATGATGCCAAATTGCTTTTAATTTATGAGATTTTAGGGTAAATACGAAAAATAAGGCGAATAACGGCGAATAAGTCGAAAACTATTAGCGTATCAAAAAACGTTTAATGAGAACTAACCATAATTTTCTCTTGTCTACAAAACGGTATCATCGATTTTTTAAAATGATGTTTATTCTTGTATTTATATTGTATATTCTTGAAGGGGATTGGAACCTTTGGAGTGAAGATAACACTGACGTAGTTTTCCACATAACACCAGAAAAATATACTGCAACTCGGTTGGCTAAACGCGTCGAATGCACTATAGTGTTTTGGCGTTTGGTGGGAAACTACATCAGTGTTATGTTCTATATTATAAATTTTAGTAATTTGAGTAACTTCATGGTTAAAAAAGATTTTTACTTCCAACGTTACAGTTACACCTAAACCATATTTTTTAAATAATTTAATCTTTGTTTAGGTTTGTTTTACTTAAGTGACCTGTAATTACGTATAAGTTCAGAAAGGAGTTATTTGTTAATTAAAAGAAAAATAGTTTAGATATCTTTAACAATCTTTCAATTATATTTTTCAATGATTATAAGGCGTACGTACATGCTGCTAATCTAAAAGAAATAATGTTAGCAAATTTAAAAGGTAAAGTTTGTTACAAATAAGGTTTAGATATACCAACGACATATTCTCATTATATTTTTGCATCATGTATACATGTGACAACATTGGTTAGAAAATGTTGTACAAGATCAAATTTTGAATGGTCATTTTTGAACGCGTATAAAAATACTGTAAATAACAACAAGATAATAGAGGGATTCACATTTATAATTAAGTTCCTATGTACATTATAGCTCTTATATATATCATTAATGAAAAGATAAATTTGATAGTGATGAAAATCGCCCGAAATTAAAATAAACCCATGGCTAATAGCCTTGAAAATCTTTATATAATTAATCTCGACAACATTTCTCCTGTATCTATTGTTTCATCTTCACCAAGAAGTATGTTTTCCCACGCATGTATGTCTATAGGTAATTAAAAAAGACATTTAATAAAAGTCAATGTTCTACACAACGGGGGAGACAGAAAATTACCACGGTTGTTCCCGATGATTTTGCTCATCTTAGCGTAAACATGGGATAGAGCGCAGCGGTCTCATTGTTGTCTGCTCGCCGACCCATGGACAACCATTCTCGAGGTCGTGTCACACGAATACGTTATTGCCATGAACACACATAAATATATTTTTCCGCTTTCCTCTAGGTTTATGTCTAAATTAACTGACCAATCTTATACACTTCAGGTTGAGACGTCCAAGTTCGACTTTCAAATAAAATTTAATTAATCAACAAAAAACTGTTGTATAATTGTATAACTGTTGTAACTATATATAGGATGTAGGTATGCTTAAACGAGTGTTTAAAATACACTAGATGTAAGGTGACATCTAACAGAATTTCCATATGTGTTTGTACTTAATGTGCTCCATAAGATTTTGAACACAGGTATGGAGCTGTGACGTAAGATTATTGAAGTTCATTATAGTTTCTTTTGGGATTACACCAAAAGAAATTTATTTTAAATTTTATTATAATAATTATTTTATTTAGACATACATAATTCCAAATATGGTTTGTAAAATTACAGAATTTTGTATAAAACTAAAAACCACTGATGAAATTTAGTTAATTTATCAAATATTTATTTTATTGCATATTTACAGTGTTTTTTTAGGCAAACTTTAGAAATTTGCCTTGATACTGCACTTTGAATATTTAACTTGTATGCTTCTGGTTTCCTGTTTTTTGTTATTTTACAGATGGTGTAATCCCTAAAGAAACTATAATGAATCATGAAAACGGGCCTCAAATAAGCTACAGATATTATTATTGAGCTTTTTGATAGGAATAGGTATGTTGTTTTGATGATAGTAAGTATGAGTCTGAAAAATAACGATAAATATCCTTTATAAATATATTCATAAAAATGCGCTCCAAAAGATGGACTACAACATTTAAATTTATCTTAGTAGTGGTGAGAAAACACCGTAGTGCCCTCTTAAAATATACGCATATACTCTGACGAGCGCAAAATAAGCGTGAAACAGGTCAGCGTCTGGTAGTTGGTCCCGATGAACGATGTGGCGATTCCTATGGAGATGCAGATGTAATGCAATGCCAGTCAGGGCACATTGTCCGTGGAGTAGTTGTTTTCGGCATCGCCTTCAAATATTTAAATTCATATGATTTCTTTTTTTGTAATTTCTTAAACGAAAAAAGAAATGAGTTTTAGATATGTAATTTCTTGAAAAATATGTGTGCAAACTGATGAACAAATAAACAAAAGTTTATTTGATAATAGGTACTCAATCCAATTTAAAAATAAAGATATCTATATGGTTTAGCATATAGATAAAATTGACTAAATTCACCTAAAATACGTTGAAAATATGTCACTCCGTATTATGTAAGTTTCGGCAGGTTTTAAAGGGAATTTGAACATAAAGTTATGATCACCACATCAACGTAACGTTGTAGTACTTACATGTTGAAATCATTTTTAGAAGTAAAAATGCCATTTTACTATAAAAAAATTATACATGAAAGTTGCCTAAAATATACACATATTTAGGCAACTTTCATACACTGCAACCTTACATTGATGTGTTGATCATAAAGTCTCTTTAAAAAATCCGAAAATTACATAATACCACAGAGTGACCAAGTACTTGGTTACTTAATGACAGTACCGAGATATGTTTTCAACGTATTTTAGTCGATTTTAGCCAATTTTAATCCCCGCCTTAAACGAAGCAACACTGAATGAAGTTTAATGAAATACTACTAACACATCTGTTTGGATTTTACAGAATTACCAGCATAAGTAAAGGATAGTGAGTATAAAAATGTTTAAAACAATGTTGTACAAAAAATAGCCTGGCTAATTGGTTGAAACCAGTGCCAATAAACTCATCAATAATAACAAAATGGTTGCTATTTTATAGAAAAATTATGTACGTCTTGCAAAGATCGGCTTTCTGGAGAACAAAGAAGTCGACTACCCCAGTTACAAATTAAATATTTGTATCTAATTTGGAATACAAAATTTAATCTAAATAAAATCTAAAAATAACTATAAATTTCGTGGTAGTATTTTTCATGAAACGTGTATTTTAAAATCAACTAATATTTCAATTAAAACATATTAACGTAGGTGACCCAACGAAAAGTTTACACCTTGAATGAAAGGAACAGGAATATTTTAACAGGAACACATTTTCATATTATTGAAATTTATACAGGGTGTCCCAAAAAGAGCGGTTTACTACATTTATATTTATAAATTGCTGTGCCCTGTATATTTTTGAAAATTTGAATAGAAGGCCACAGGAAATTTGAATTTCACGAATATATTGATATAGGGTTTGATGGATCTAGGTCTAATAGTAGGGAGCATAATGCGTTAGAAAGAGAATGTCGATTTGGTGTTAGGTCACAGGCGCTGTAAAGTCTCTAACACATTGCTCTTATTTATGATCATATCGACCTTACTATTGGAGTTATATCCATCTAACTCCATATCAATCTATTTATTCATGAATGGATCTTCTATCCAAATCTGTAAAAATACACCGGATGTAACATATAAACAATATAAGTTTGGAAAAAAGCTAGTTAAGTAATTAAATTTTTTTTAAATGTTATTATAATAATAATTTTATTTAGACATAGTTCAAAATATGATATTACACACTTTTGTAGAAAACTGAAAAACCACTGATGAAATTTAGTTCATTTCTCAAATATTTATTTTAATGCATATTATACAGTGATTTTTTTGGGGTAAACTTTAGAAGTGTGCCTTCTTACACACACAAACAGTAATAGTTTTTAATATATCCGTAAATCTAAGAAAAGTACTACAAAATTAAAATTTACTGTTTATCAGACAAATAAAACAAATAAAAACCTTTAATTTTGTATTTACTGAATTGCTAACACATTCAGAAATTCTTTAAGGTACATTTAACTCCGAACCTTAATTAAAATGCGTAAATTAAATTCAGCAATTCGCGTGATCTCGTGATTCGTCCAGAAAAATGCAAAGCAGGAGTTTCTGCTTAGCAATTAGATTTATCCAACATCCACACGAAATATAAACTGCTGTAAAAAAATCATGACATGCACGCCTTATCTATTGCTGCAGCGTCTAAATTACAATATTTATAGCATTATCATTATATAGGAAGGTAACTATAGTAAAATTTTTAAGTATCTACAATCAGAATGTCCCTGAATAATTTAATAAGTACAGGTACGGGAACTCCTGATGTATAATTTGGAGCCCTTTATTTCATGAAAAGATAATAAAATGAGAAGGCAAACATTTTCGTATTTTTCTTTATTATGGGTGGCCCAATAGTGTGGCAAAGTTCCATAACTTCTATGCAGTAATAAACAAAAACAAAACATTTTAGGATCTCATAGAGCCTAAGACGACGCACATTTTAAAAATATTTATGATCAAATAGGGTGCTCTATAAACCAGGGCCTTATCTAACTTATGTTTTTTAAATGGTATGACGTATTTTTTATTTCATATTTGTATTCGGATCATTTTTTCGAATTCGCTAATCTCTATTTACTAGTAGGTATTATACATAGTAGTTCAGAAGATATGAGGATTTTTGTATCTTAATCGCAATGATTTGAGCACCTTGTATTTTTTTATAAGAAAATAAATACTGGAGATAATTTTTGCCTCCATTAATTATGCTATATGGTCTAGTTTTACTTTCTATAGAATTTCCTTCAGAGCTTTACTTGGATACAGGGCGAACCAAAACTCGCAACTGCAGTTTTCTAAATTTTTATAAATGAAAAACCCTATACTTTATATGATTTTCAATAAGGTCTCTTACGACTATTATATGAAGCATTCCCTATACCTAATTGCAACGGTTTGTGAGATATTTGAGGTTTTATAGTCTAAATTCTCATTTTCTTTAGAAGTAGGGGATGTAAACTAACTGTTTAGTCAGAAAAACTATCTAATGCAAGTAGTAACTGAACTACATAAGAAAGAACATACAGTTCTAATAAACCTTTTATCATTTTCATAATATTTTTACTGATTTTACTCAACATTTTTCTAACGAACCGCGAATTTTGTTATTAAACTGCTCGCAAAATTAGTAAACACCTAATTTTTTCATCATTTTTAAGAGACTGCATTTAAGAAACATCTTCGCCAGTTTTAGTAAAAAAAGGAAAAATGTAAAAGCTTGCCTCTTGGAGAATAAGGAACGGACAGCGATCTTCAATAAACATTTTTTTTTTAATATTATAACTTGGTGCAGAAGAATGCAATATAAAATTAATTAATTCATTATTACCTCAATTATCTCAAAAACTGTTGTAATTAGGTATAGGGAATGATTCATAGAATAAAAAGAGTCGTGAGAGACCTCAATAAAATTGATATAAGGGTGTTTCTTTTAGAATAATTGAAAAAACTGCGATTGCGGGTTTTGACTCGCCCTCTATATAAGTAAAGCTATTTTGAACGAAATTCTATAGAAAATAAAACTAGATCATGTAGCAGAATTAATGGAGCTAAAAATTATATACTATTTATTCTCTTAAAAGGTTTTTGACTTAAAATGTCGGTCATAGCCAGTGCTACTATCACAATGCTCAATCACCAACAGTGCCCCAACATAGATATAGTTTGCCTCAAATTTCAAATATCAAAATATCTATTTATTTTATGCTGCATCTATAGACCTCCAAAATCTACACTAGAGCAAGATACTATTCTATGCGAAATACTTACGGAATTATGTGAAAAATACGAAAACGTCCTCATATTTGGTGATTTTAATTTTCCAGATATAGTTTGGCCCCAGGCAGAACTTCCTAATGCAATGAATTCGACGTATATATTTCTGGATATGATTAATAGAAATAACTTAATTCAGCTCATAACTCAGTGTACTAGATACAGAGTGAATCTAAATCCATCTCTTTTAGACCTTATTCTTGTTTCAAGTGAGTCTCTTCTTACTGACCCTAATTACGATGCCCCTATTGGTAAATCTGATCATGCAACAATAACATGCAATCTGCAATTTATAAACGATGTCAACATCAATTACAAAAATAATTATTTTACGAAAATAAATTTTCCTGAAGTGGACCGATACTTGAATGAGGTGGAGTGGTCAGGCACACTCGATGCATTAGATGTATCAGAACAATGGTCACGTTTTGTACGTATTTGTGAAAATGCCATATCTTCCCATAAATCGTCAAGAACCTATGTTACTAATAAACTTAAACCATGGATAAATGGCAGTCTCATTCAGCAGCTAAAATTTAAAAAAACACTATGGCGCAGATATAAGCGCTCTCAAAATCAAAATGATTTTCTTACTCATAGAATATACTCTAATAAACTATCCTTTACACTACGTACAGCAAAGAGTAACTTTGAGAATAGATTAATTCACAGTAATAATAGAAAATCTTTTCATCGATATGTGCGTAACTCGTTATCTACCACTATTCATACTCCTAAAATCAATGATATCGACGGTAATTTGTGTGCCACTAGTGTTGAATGTGCTAAGGTATTTTCTAATTTTTTTGCTTCTACATATATCGAAGAACCTGCTGGAGAATTACCTGCACTTAATCTTGCAATCAACCCTAATTCACTGGAACTAATAGAATTTGACGAAAACAAAATATTCCAAAAGCTGTCGCAACTTAACAGTTCCAGTTCGCCTGGTCCTGATGGCTTAACTGCAATCTTTTTAAAATCATGTTCTAGGTCGATCTGTAAACCTCTATCCATTATATTCCAAAACTCTTTTAACACATGTTCACTTCCGCCTTCTTGGCTTGAAGCATCTGTCATTCCTGTTTTCAAAAAGGGGAATAAAATGTCCGCTGAAAATTATAGGCAGATAAGTTTAACATCTATTTCCCTTAAAACTATAGAAAGAATAATTGTGGATGCACTAGCACCATTCTGTATATCCAACAATATAATTCCAGACGAACAACACGGATTTTTGCCCGGTCGATCTATCACCACTAATCTTCTACGATGTCTAGACGATTGGACCAAAGCATATGATAAGAGAGAATCAGTGGATGTTATATACTTAGATTTTGCCAAAGCATTCGACCGAGTTCCGAAAAATCGTCTGTTGTTGAAACTACATCATTTTGGTATCCGTGGCCTCTTATTGACTTGGATTTCAGAGTATCTCTCTAACAGATCATTCAAAGTAAATGTCGGCGGAGAATATTCTCCTTCTCATCCAGTAGTTAGCGGAGTTCCTCAGGGATCTGTATTAGGACCCATACTCTTCTTGATTTATACGTCGGATATTCCAAGATTACTGTGCTGTAAATCATCATTATATGCTGATGACACAAAAGTCTACTGCAACCCTCTTACAGAACATGATAGTCTCCAATCAGACCTGGATACAATTGGCGCGTGGTGCGAAAATTGGCTTATTCCATTAAACTCAAACAAGTGCGTAGTGCTCCATATTGGAAAAACCAATCCGAGGTTCCCTTACACTATCAACTCTACTGCCATCCAAAGTGTGCGTTCTCAGCGCGATTTGGGTATCTTGATTACTGAAAACCTCACCTGGTCGGATCATATAGTTAATTCCTGCAAAAAAGCTAACAGTTTATTGCATACGTTTCGTAGAGTTTTTAATAATCCGAATCCTAAAACTGCTTGTGCCTTGTATAAAACATATGTGCGTCCCATCGTCGAGTTCGGTTCAGCAATATGGTCACCATGTTTAGTGCGCGATAAAACAGCCATTGAAAATGTCCAACATAAGGCGACACGGCTGCCCTATGGTTTCCATAGACCCTCCTACGAAGACAGGCTACGTCTATTTGGCTTAACTTTTGCAATAGACCGATTGACTCGCGGTGATCTCATTACAACCTACCGAGTGCTTAATAATACTTTCTCGTTGGATCTATCTGACATCTTTCCATTAAATAATGATACCCGTCTGAGAGGTCATAACTACAAGTTGCTTCATGAATTATACAACACGAGATCTCGAGAATTTTTCTTAAGCAATCGTATATTTGATATTTGGAATTCTCTTCCTAATGAAGTTGTTAACGCACCCACAGTAAATAGTTTTAAGAATAGACTGGACACATTTTTGTATACCGCGTAATTGAATGTTAAGTCTTTGTTACTGAGTATACCTAATATGTTATTTCATTGATTTTGATTTGTATTTATTTGTATTTAATGTTATATGTATGTACCTACATTAAGTTTAATTTCTTTGAGCTTAAAAGGGTTTTACCCTCTGCTCTTATCCATTGTAATAATGGTAATGATAATGATATATTTTCGTCAGTTCTCAGAACAGTATGCTCTATTTAGACTTAAATTATAAATACTTCTCTGGGTATAGATTACATCGTGCGAACTTTTCAGAAGTCATTTCTGAACTATGCCACAGTTTGTGCCTACGGTCATGAGACACTCTGTATTTTACTTCCACTTATTTTCAACATAATTCTGTACCACACAGAATTATGTCTCCGTTTATTCCAAATAAATGTTTAATAATAGTAATAGAGTAGCAAATTAGTGATATTATACAGAGCCTATTATATATCCCCATTCCATCAAACAATTTTTAATTAAATTGTTCACTCGTAGATCAAGGCTTGTTCGCAGGTGTTGGCAACCATCCTGGCGATGGCTTAGGATGAGAAGAATGTAAACTTGGTCTTAATGTGAGAGATTAAAATCAGTTGATGTTTGACTGTCCCCCTAACGAATGAGGTTTTCCAGGTTTCCCTCATTCCAGCACTGAATGGTGGTTAGGGCCTACCAACGTAAATGGTTCCTGAGGCGCAAATGCAACCCGCGAAATAATATGCCGCCCCCTCTCCCACACAACTCTCCCTTGTGATTAGAATGAGGGGTAGAGATATTATTATTTTTATACATATTATTACAGCATTTGTAGATAGTTATAAAAATTTATTGACAAAATTAACAATAATATGTAATTTCCTATTAAACACACGGCACCCTGTATTTTCTTTCCCATTGACCTCGGCGCACAAAGCGCAAACATTTCCTTTTTTATTCGTTTAACTACAAGCATAAATTAATATAACATAGTAACTAGTTAAACTGTTTATCATTTGAACCACCGAGCTTAATTGTACACCTCGAGGCTGGAGTTAGTAGAAGCTAACTTCGTATATCAAAGCAAAAGTTGTAATAATGCAGCGATCGCAGTATGCCTGGGAATCAAATGCTAGTGCAAATCCATCATTGGACCACCGCTGGCTATAATATCATACGTTCAAACAAATAATATCAAAACAATCGCAGAAATTACCAGTTTAGTGATCAGTTATTTACAGAGTTGTAAAAGGATACAGGGCCGTATTCAGATCTGTAAATTAAATTAGTAGTTACAATTTCGAATACAGCGTTATTAATTAATAATTAAAGTCTTAAATATTGCTTTATGTATTTAATATTTTTATTATATTGTTAATGTAGTTGAAACTGACTTACTCCTATTTGGTTAGTACAATATGGGGAGAAAAATTACATATTAATGAAATTTAATATCTATGAAATTTAGAGTGAAAAACGGTGACCCTATTTACTGTCAAGTTACAAAGACGGGAAATAGATGGACTGATTTTGACTAACACTTCATACATTTAGAATGATTCACATCTATTTTTGCTATTAAACCAGCTATATCTTGGATTTTGTTCGTGACTATTTATTTTTGGCAGTACCTACCCGTATATTTTTCATTTTGTTTGAGTTTCTCTATAAAATGGAACGGTTTGTACATCTGCTTATAATAGATTTAGAAAAATAAGAAACAGCGAAGTGTTTCCTTACAGATATAATTTTTCATCTAAATAAAGTTTGTTTGTCAGTTTGTTTCAAAATGCATCTGAAAATATCTATTTACTATATAAATCTTTGAACTTCATTGGTTGCCAATTATTATTCCGCTGCCAAACAATAAAATTTCCAAATTACTGTCACCATATATTTGCAAGAAGACTTAGTTTATATGTTCAAAATGTGATACCATATATATTCTCAATAATTTAATTTTATGTTCATTCCATTAATGTCCGTCATATAACAATGAAATAATTATTTTGTATAAGTCTAGGCAGTAACTTTCAGATGCAGGCCTAGTAAAAAAACTTTTTCAGTATACTGGCGACGTTTCGAGCTCTTATAAAATATCCTCTGTCAATGTGAATAAAAACATATCCATGATGACCCATAATTAAGACAAGTTTCACCACGGTGGGCATTAACGTGATAATTACTTTAGGTTATCTATCAGGAAAAAAACAGTCTTGATTTTCATTACCTGTTTTATTATCTGCATCATCTATATATAATTACGGTGTATAAACCTGTAATATCTAGTAGATATCTACTGATAATATAAACTGTAAATTTAATTAAATTATCCTATGGTTAAAAATTTTAAACGTATTTCAAAATAAGGTGTCTGATATTCATTGTCGGATATGAGAAATTGTCGTCTTTTATTATTTTGTTCACTCTATCTACATGACCGAGCAATGTTATTTTAATAGTCTGGAATTATTTTTTATACATTCTTCCTTTAATTGGGTATTTTGCCGGAAGTATATAATTTATATGTTTTACACATTTGGATTGAAAATACTACTTTTCGATAGCTTCTACCTTTAAGGTTTCGTTGTAGGGTATTTCAAGCATGAGGGTCAAATGTAATTGATTTTAACTACATCCTGGCAAAAGACCTATCTTTGGTCTAAAGTTAGTAGGGTCTCGCTTGATAGTGAATCTAGGTTGTTTCCTAAAAAACATATAAATTTAAATTACGAATAAATTTGTATCTAATAAAAGAATTTCAAATTATAATATACTAATTTTGGTGACAGAGTTAATTAGATGACGTAGTCAGAGGACTTACATTTTTATTTTGAGCATTTACACTACTGACAAGGTTCCATTCCATTGATGGGATAAAATTGTATGTATAAAATTGAGATTCTACATGAATATAAACTTTCATATTCTAACATTTTGGTTTAACCAGTTGAAAACATTTTTATTGAAGAAGTGGCATTTAAAATGTTGATATTTATATTGCGTAAACTGAAACACACTTACTTATTGGTAGTAATTAATTTAAAATGTACACTTTCGGTGAAGGTGATGCTGTCAGAGGTCTTGAATAATTACGGTAATATAATGTTTGCGATGTATTCTTTTTTTCGTTAACAATAGTTTACTATAATTTCATTACATACATTGAAAACAATGTATACGTTTTAAACAATTTCTTGATCGATTTCTCGAGTAGGCTACCTAATTGTTTTAGACTACCATATCGTATCGTGGTTCGTCTATATTTTTTCTTTGCAGCACCCTACCCAGATTTGATCTTTATATTAAAATTTATGAAGCTCCAATAGAGAACCATTGGTATAGCCATCTCCATTTAATATTATTGGAAAACTAAAGTAACTATCTTCAGGCCTTTCTACTGGCTTTATGTGATAATGCATTAGTTGAGTAACCATACAAAATGAAGGTCAATACAGTTATGGTCTAGTCGCCTACTCTTCATTTTTTCCGTATATTTATTGAAGCAGAGATGTAAAAGATGTTTTTATCACAATTTACTTATAGCTATGAGCTGTTATACGTCTTAATTAAACGTCTTCAAAGACAACTTGTAGTTCTCTACATCACTACCCTGATCCAATATCATACTTGTTCCATCAACTTTAAATTTTTTTTATATGTTCTGATTGCAGAAGGTTATTTGTCAGGAAAAGTAGTCCTTATGTATGGATTGCCGGTCCTCCCAAGTTCAGGTCATGCTAGAGCATTTTTTTGGCTTGCTCTATATATATTATCCTCTATATAAATTATTCTTTTTTCAAGGAATCTTTTTTTGAATATTTTTCTTGTACTTAGCTTTTGTAGAAAAATATTATGATACAGAATCAGATGGTATCATAATCAACCTGGTTAAATACTGCTACCAATATTTCCTTATTCATCCCGATCTTCGTCATAAATCCCAGCAGCTAATCCACGTACCTTAATTAAGTTTTCAATAGATTAATTTTTCAGTTTTCTCTTCATGCTAATCAAACTCGAGCATGTGGTAGACCTTTTAGAAACATAGGCTCCTTTTCTGTATAGGTAATGGTATTTATAAGGGTCTTACATATATTTTTTTGTATTTTGAGTCAAAAGAAACTGTAATACTATCAGGTGCTCTCAATTTTATATAGTATGTTTACCTACTACATATAAACGTAATTTGATACCTAATCATTATTTATTGACAATTGATTTAACTATTTCTACGATGAAATAATAGATATACAGTTTTGTGGTTCGTTGCCCTCCAAGAAGATCCAATTAATATAACATGAATTGCTTGGATTCGACAAAAATATATACTTAGTTATAGACCCTAATTTATTCTTTAATGTGAAGTGCTTTATGTGAGTACAAATAACAAACCGGTAATAATAGTGGTATATGACATCATGAATTCCTTGAATTTGATGATTTGAGTAGATTTAGTTTAAACACTATTTAGTTATGGTCAAGGTTATGTACTGATTCGATTTGAACATATAACCATAAAAAGTTTCCTTGACATAAGTAAACGGATATCGAATCATTTTGATTACATTAATATAGCTAAGTTCGGTTTAAATATAATATTAGGCACATATACAGTTAGTAATGTAGTCCATTGAATATCTGCAACTTAATATTAGTAGACAATAGTAGACATCAATACAGAACAAACAACATCCACGCTAGTAGTTCTTAGTTATATGTACAAAATTATTCATAAGGTGGCTATTTATATATAATGTGTAAAATATAAATAGAAGTGGGACACCAGAAATCATTTATTTGAATTGAAATAAGGCCAAAAAAATAGTTGGCACTTCTGTTGTATATTTTACAGTATACATTTACCAAACAGTTAATAATATAAATTCGTCTGGTACAGCTGGACAATGATTCACCAAGTTTTCGCTTGTTCCTGGTGGCTAATTTTGAACTAGTTCATCTGGATGGGAAAAGTATGTTTTCCGTAGTATGTTATTAGAACATTGTTTACAACAGATATACTTTTTAATTTTCTATGAATATTCGATTTGAATAGCTACAACGTTGTTAATAAAAAGTCAGTACGTTTTTTCATTTCTATAATTTATATTAACAAAGTAATATTTTTTAAACATTTTCATCATATTATACATATAAAAAATAACTGCATTACTAATTGCCTCTTGGACTATTAGCAATTGATATAAAGAAAGAAATAAACCACTTATAACTGAAAGATATAAACTAAAATACAACTATATAAATATTTTTTATTATTCTAGCGTATCCTTGCTTGACAATAGATTTGTGGACTTATTATAAAATTCATATACCATGAAGAAATTGTTTAGGTATTCAACTTGTTCTTCGCACAACTCGGCGGATGTTGATGGTAAAAGGCAGCTGTTTTTCTGTGTTGTATTCAACCGTAAAATTTGGAATTAAAGAAGCAGATGAGCTATTAGTAAACACGAATAAATAATTATGCAAAATTGTACCTAAAATATACAGTTTGGTTTCCAGCGACGCAGAATTCCTTGTATTACTTGCCACCTCAATGCTTCTGAACAGCTATAATAATAACTTTAACAATACCACACAGGGCAGTCTGCTTTTTACAAAATTTACATTTTAGTTATTTTACTCCCTACAAAAGGCATTTCATTGAAATTAGTAGCTTAATAATAGAGTCTTTGTAATATTATTCAAGATTTTTCACTACATGCTCACACTTAACAGCTCATCTTTTGTGGCTCCTATAGTGATATTTTTAACTATTTTCTAGCACTAATGATATAGTAGCCGTCTTTTAAAATATCCTCAATTGTACAGTGCTTCAAAAGTTGGTATCATACCAATAATTACGGCTAATATTACTAAATTTGATTAAATAAAAAAAATACTTTTCATCTACTTCTATTTTTTTCTTTCATTTACTAACATAACTGAGATGTAAATTACTTCATTTTAAGTGCAGGATAAGAGATAAGAGTATACTTATTGCTATCAAAATAAAGATAATTGAAAACACTACTGAATCTTTTATAAAATACAGGGTGTCGTATTTAAAAAAATTGCAAAAAATTCATTTGAAATTGTAGAACTTCAGAAGGCAATTGTGAACACCTTGTATAAGAAATCTCAATTCTAACACTAGCTTGGTATAAAGTGGACCTAGCTAGGTGCCACCTAAATTTTTACTAAAAACAAAGAAACGAAGGAATAAATATGCAACTTTTTAAAAATATGATAACTTACAACGCTGCATTCAAACGCAAAAGAAATTAAGGTTGACAAGGGAACCTCAGGAGACTTCAATTGCCACAGAAAAATACAGGTAGTTGCATTTACCCCACTTTTTTAGACACCCTGTACACGTGTCACTAATTTTAAAATGTGCCTTCCTTAACCTCATTGACGTTCCCCCAATCAGATTTTTTGCCCGGATTATGATAAGCCATAGCAGAAGAAGGGAGTACTAAATGGACTGAGAACAATAATATAAAACATAGACAGTTAGGTTACTAATAAAATATTATATAAATGTACGTTAATAGTGGTAACACTTGTTTATTGGACTTCTGTAAAGGATTAGTCTGTTAACAGAATACCAGTAATATATCTTGAATAAAAAGTATATATCTAGGGTAATAACTCCCCCGGTGGGTTAGACATGCAGGCGAAGAAAGGAGACAAGACAGAAGAGCGCCAGAAGATAGAGATCCCTACCCAGCCTGAAGGGTAGAGCCAGCGCAGGAGGAGACCCCATGAATCGTCCACACCTATCACTTTTTGTGATCGGGGTTGAAGGATGGGGTCCACCTCTACGAGGCAGTCAAGGCCTACAGCGATGGGGAGGGTAAAGAGCGATAATCCAACTTGACCCCAAACGATCTCAGGTCATGACCACGGTCAATGGATATTGGCGGCGGGTAATAACATACATTAATTATTGTAGCTAGATCATCAATAGTGGCAAACAGACCATTTTAGAGAAACCATTTTATGCGCCCTTAGTGTGTCTTAATGTTGTAATTACGAGTATTAAAATTTTTGCAGTAGCAAGATAATTTTTTGACAACGGTTATTAAGGCTTTCTTAGCAAAGGAATTTTATAAATAGAATTTTCTCAGTGTTGTCTACATGTATTGTATACATGATCGCAATTTCCAATTGAATATTCTTATAGGGTCAATTTATATTCAAACAAGAATAAGCAATGCACCGAGTGTTGCAGAATGTGCTATAATCTGCTCTGTATGTTGTAGTTTATTTGTTAAAAATTATGATTATTTTACGAGTGTATCTGTTGAAAAATAACTACAGATAATATACATAATAAAAACATTTTAATACTTGCGTGATTTATGGAAATGAATATTCTAGCACTCATTTAAGGCATTAAGTATGTATTTACATATAAACTGGCTTATTATTTGGGTACTTCCATATAGCTAGGTCACATAAAAGTTTTGTTTTATAGGTATATCTTAAGTTTCCCATCAGTTAGTTTTATTGTTACATGCGAAGTATTGGGTATAAATTTTACGAGTAATACAAGTTTATTGCTTATACTAAAACTCGTTTAGGTATTGAAAAAAATTAAGATGTCCAATGTTCAAGTGAAGTATTGTGAAATTAGTAATAATAAGAAAAATCCACATTGTTGCATCTTTCTTATCATACAGAGCATTTCACAAAAATTCTGATTTACTATAGTTTCACTATTACTTTTCAGGAAATGAAATTATTAATTTAAGGTTCTATATATTATTTTAAGTTTAGTAATATAATCATAAATTAATTTACAATTTGTTAATGAATATAAAACAACGAAAGACACGACTGTCATATTTTTATATATTTCGGATATCGAAATATCATATTCTCAGAAACTGTAAACAGTATAATTTTTTATTTCGTGTTATTTACTGTTTGATTCTAGGCTCATGGATATTTTCCTCAATAGGAAGTTCTCATTTTATACCTGGAATATAGTTTTCGTTTTATCTTCATCTTATTTACGGTAACTTGATCCTTTATTATATTAAAAACAATGTACTAATAGTACCTACAATTGACTTTTAATCTCCAGATGATGCCAACTTGTTGGCGAAACGCGGGTCGACTCAAGTAAATTGTTTTGGTGTTATGTGGAAAACTACGTCAGTTTTGGTACAGTTAAAAGTTTATTGCATTAATATCTTTCTTAGCCATTTTAAGTTAATTTATTAATTAAACTGTAGCTAATCTTAGCTAATCTGTTAATTAGGTACTACAAAGATCTTGTTAACAATGATGTGAAATATAATTAGCCTATTAGTTGTGAAGTTGAATTAATTAATATAGACGTTCACACAGTTAATATTTCGCGTGGGTCACGTTTTTAATTTATCCGTTTTATGGGCAACAATGTGCCTCACGTTAATTAAAATGTGCTTTTAGCATATTAGTGGAGTAAAAACCGTCTAAAAATGTTTCAAAAAATTTTTTAAAGGTATAACCACATGAAACCTATACAGGATCATTGGTTGGGTCCTTGTGCATGTGAAATGACTAATTACGACATCTTTAGGGGGGTCAGACATTTTTTATCCCCAAAAATGTCAATAATTTGTCAAAATGTTATATTTATGTTTTTTAAGACATACCACGCGATAACTTCGAAACTAATTAACTTATAAACATGAGGTTTTTTTTAATCGATTGAGGACATATAGGCGGTCATAACTATACTAATTTAAGGTCCCTGGTTACCGTATTTTTTCTTGGAGAATGGAGTAAACTCGAAATTTTACTTTTATTGCTGCATGATTTTCGGTAAGCGAAAAACTTTTTTATTTCAAGGAATTTTGCTATAGTATCTGCGTATGAATTAAAGAATAAATATTGAAAAAGTTTTTAGAAGAAGAACCAACCTTCTGTGACAAACAGTTTTCGAGTTATCGCCATTTAAATTTAATAACACAGGGACGCGCTGCGCCGCGCGACGTGCTATTCGAAGACGCTATCAAATTATCGCCCCGTACCGCGCTCTCGATGTGTTTTGAAGGCCCGGTTGGGTGATCTCTTGACCAATATAAAATATCCAAAAAGAATTTTGTATTAAAAAAATAATTTAATGTTCTAGTATAATATATATTTTCTAATTTCATATGATTCGATAAATATTTTCTATCAGGAACACAAATTTGCATTGTATTTACATCATTCATATTTTTATTATAAAGTTAAAACACGAATTACAAAAAAAAAGGAGAGAAATTTAAAAAAATTAGAATTTTCTAGACTCCGAATCTGACGAACTGAGGTCTTCGTTTTTTGGTCTGTTACTATATAATGGGTGGTATGAATAAAAACGAAGTACCTGCTACTACTACAAGTATTAGTATATTCTACATAGTATTTACTTTAAAACGAAGTAGATACTACATTTCAAAGTACTCCCTTCTATTTTTCCTGATATGTTAAAAATAATAGCATTCTTCTAAACATTAATTACTTTAATACTTTTTACTGGTAAATACTTCCATTTTAACAACAACTGAAATATTTTCTCCGTCATTAACGAAGTTGATATCATGGCAGCCTCATCGTGCGTGCTACAAAGTGATTACTTTAAAAATGGTTCAAATACATAGAAATAAAATTTATACTGCAAGAAGACACTACGACGCTGATACGATATACCGTCAAATATTTAGGTAAACAATTAAGTATCATCAATTTAAAATGTTTTATGTTTATATTTTTCATCTAGATTTAGTAGGGTAAACGTTACTTTCTCGTTACTCGTTACTTTTCTATCACACTTCCTTCATCCGAAGACATCTTAAAGGATTGCTGATGTTATAAATACATACAAAACTGAAACTGTTACCCAAAAACTTTTAAGCATGTCTATCTCGTTATCCAGGGCCTGGCGCACGGCGTATGTGTGACGGAAGTAAGTACTACACATTTCAAAGAATGTTAGATACTTCATAATATGGAGTATATTATACTTTGTGGTGAAGCATGTTCTATGTCAAGTAAAGTAGATACTACCGGAAATTAGTAAATCCTTCGTTTTAAAGTAGATATTACGTAGAATATACTAATACTTGTAGTAGTAGCACAAGTATAAAGATATATCTTTATACTTGTGGTAGTAGTAGTAGTAGCAAGTACTTCGTTTTTATCCATACCACAAATTCCATATTTACATTCGTCGCAACATCTTAATCTTTGTGCTAAATGCGTGCACTTATTATTGTTGCAATTTCTGTCGGAACATCGGATTGACAAAAATCGGATTTTTGCGAGACAGTTTCAGTTTTGTATGTATTTATAACATCAACAGTCCTTTAAGATGTCTTCGGATGAAGGAAGTGTGATAGAAAAGTAACGAGTAACGAGAAAGTAATGTTTACCCTACTAAACCTAGATGAAAACTATAAACATAAAACATTTTAAATTGATGGTACTTAATTGTTTACCTAAATATTTGACGGTATATGGTATCAGCGTCGTAGTGTCTTCTTGCAGTATAAATTTTATTTCTATGTATTTGAACCATTTTTAAAGTAATCACTTTGTAGCACGATGAGGCTGCCATGATATCAACTTCGCTAATGACAGAGAAAATATTTCAGTTGTTGTTAAAATGGAAGTATTTACCAGTAAAAAGTATTAAAGTAATTATAATGTTTAGAAGAATGCAATTATTTTTAGCATTTCCAGAAAAATAGAAGGGAGTACTTTGAAATGTAGTATCTACTTCGTTTTAAAGTAAATACTATGTAGAATATACTAATACTTGTAGTAGTAGCAGGTACTTCGTTTTTATTCATACCACCCATTATATAGTAACAGACCACAAAACGAAGACCTCTGTTCGTCAGATTCGGAATCTAAAAAATTCTAATTTTTTTAAATTTCTCTCCTTTTTTTTTGTAATTCGTGTTTTAACTTTATAATAAAAATATGAATGATGTAAATACAATGCAAATTTGTGTTCCTGATAGAAAATATTTATCGAATCATATGAAATTAGAAAATATATATTATACTAGAACATGAAATTATTTTTTTAATACAAAATTCTTTTTGGATATTTTATATTGGTCAGGAGATCACCTAAGCGGGCCTTCAAAACACATCGAGAGCGCGGTACGGCGCGATAATTTGATAGCGTCTTCGAAATCACGTCGCGCCGCGCAGCGCGCCCCTGTGTTATTAATTTTAAATGGCGATAACTCGAAAACTGTTTGTCACAGAAGGTTGGTTCTTCTTCTAAAAACTTTTTCAATATTTATTCTTTAATTCATACGCAGATACTATGGCAAAATTCCTTGAAATAAAAAAGTTTCTCGCTTACCGAAAATCATGCAGCAATAAAAGTACAATTTCGAGTTTACTCCATTCTCCAAGAAAAAATACGGTAACCAGGGGCCTTAAAATAGTATAGTTATGACTGCCTATATGTCCTCAATCGATTAAAAAAAACCTCATGTTTATAAGTTAATTAGTTTCGAAGTTATCGCGTGGTATGTCTTAAAAAACATAAATATAACATTTTGACAAATTACATTGACATTGACATTTTTGAGGATAAAAAATGTCTGACCCCCCTAAAGATGTCGTAATTAGTCATTTCACATGCACAAGGACCCAACCAATGATCCTGTATAGGTTTCATGTGGTTATACCTTAAAAAATTTTTTTTCGAGAAGGAAGCGTCTTTTTCCCTTGTTTTTGCTCCACTATATTGCTACTATAAATAGTTCAGTTCTTTTTTCCAGTAATCCATTTAAAACAATAAGTCTAATTTGTAAACTATTTCTATGTTTTCAGTATTTGCACCCACGGAAATAATTAAAGCAGCAGACACAATACTCTTGAATTATTAGGATATAAATAACATTGAGTTGTTAGAATTTTTCAATATATATCTAATTTTTACTTTTCAATATAGAATTATCATCTATTTGAAAATACATATTCTATAGACTATATTATCCAAAACCTATAAAAGTATAATAAGTGTCTGTTTTACAGTAGTTTAACAGAAATTAAATATGTAAATTTTTACAAAAAATATATTCTAGCAAATATTTGGAGCTTTCAAAGATACTTTAGCTTATTATAATGCTCTGAAACTGTTTTGGCATTTGGGGGTAGTCCAATTTATGTGACTGTGGCATGTGGTTTTAATGTTAAACAGGTTTAAAATTTTGCAGTTATAAAGTAAGATCAAAATTTACTTAAGTAAAACCGTTACATGCACAGTTGTCATGTGGCGTTTTATAAATTACTGAGAACACCCGCGCTATTCTTATTATTTTTCACTGTACCAGTTAGTTTAAGCAGTTGCCAACAAAACATCATTATCATTTTGTAAAAAAATATTCCACCTATTTTCATACCTCCCTAACTTGATAGTTGAATGCCAAAATAATGCACAGGAAATATCAATAGAATGACTAATCAATAACCAAATATAAAACTATCGAAAATACAGATGAAATTACCGCAATTAAAACATAAAAAATAGTAACATGGACATATACAGTACCTTTACAGTACATACACTAGATGCTTCTAAGTTTTATCTATAACAATTTGAGAAATCTACGGCACTCCGGCGCCTTATTGATGTTTTTGTAATAATACTAAGTTATATAACAGCCTTGATAATTTACTATGAATATCTGAAAATTTTCAAATAGGTATATGAAAATTTGAAGGTGCGTGTATCTGTAAATTTTATAATATATAGTAAGTACTTACCTAGCTGAAATTTGATATATCACCAGACAGTCTCTGAAACTTCCTATTTAAGAAAAATATATACAGAGGATGTATGACAATTTAGGTAGGTATAACCTAATCTGACTATATTTTTTGGAGCTTGCAACGGAATTTTTTTTCAATAATTATTTACTTTTAGTCCATAATTGATATTTTTCTGTTAGTCCAAGATTTTGAAGAGCCAGCCGTCCTATGCTTTAAATTTTTTTCCTGAGTCTGCAGACGATTATTTTACTGTTCGACTGTATTCCTACTCGGTACAATATGTTTCGTATTCGAGTGTTTCTATGGGAATCTTGCTTATTATTAGAGATAGAGGGTGGGTTTACACTGAACAAAATTATGGAATTTTAAGCTGAAAAAGATGCCGTTGAGAAAACATTCCTATCTGCATTCGTTTGCGAAATACGGCAAAAAACATTTTTTTTTTCATTTTGGCTTTCTTCTTATAACTGTTATTTCTTAAAATTTCCACATTGCGTTTGCACATTGTTTAAGCAATTTTTAATTTTGTTTTTGATGCCCCCATTAATATTTCAATAAGACGTTTCGGTATTTTAATACCATCATCAACTTTATTTTTTCTTATGGATGCCTAAACAGACACTTCTCTTCTGAACCCAGCAATATGCCATATGCCATAATTTGTTTAAAAATCAATTATAGTATAGGATGAAACATAGTCTTTCAGAAAAATTCTATAAGTAAATAACTATATAAGCCCAAAGATAAGGCTTAACTAGAAATGTCATCCGTAGCGCTTGTTCTATAATTGTCAATTTTTCACAGCCACCTAGAATTTTTCTGAAAGACTATGTTTCATCCTCGAATATAAAACACACTGTACATAATACGTTTACCATTTTAGAAATTTTCAATAACCTACCTAATATTAGAAAATTATCAAGATACCTATTAGGAAACTTCGACACAAATAATTTTATCTCATGTTTTGAGGCTTTTGTATGGCTTTTGCCATACTCGACCACCATATCTTGCAGTAGTAGTAACTTTTGTATATAGGTAGTCTATATAGCCAAAGGTGATTCCTAGTATAACTTCGCGTCGACTATTTATGCTGCGAATATGACAACTATCGTCAATGGTATTCTATTCTACCTGTTCATATTAGACTTGACTGATTAGAGTTGGGACAAGACCAGGTCTTTTAATTTTGAGGGTTTAAATCAACAAAACCAAACCCGGTTTAAATCTCCACAAAACTTGATACCAAACACTTTTCAGCACTTTTCCACTATTACTTAAAAAATCCTTCCCTATACTTACACTATTACAAGAAAAACATCAGTCTGCGTCAGGATAGAAACACTTTTATTAAGAATGTGCATCGAGCATTATTTTTTGTTTGGTACTGGGTTTTAATGAACTTATTCCAAACCCAATGAAAATATTTCCACATGATCGAGCCGTCGCCTTGAGGCGTTGTTAAAGTTAATAAAACATTAAAATCCAAAAACGGTCTTCTTGTCTTTCTTTTAAAAACTTCCTAGTTAGTGGAATATTAATATTTGACATTTTAATTTGATTTGAGGTTATATAATATAGCGAAATTTAAATTATTGAAACAACCGGTCTAAAGTTTGATAATCTCGCGTTTTAAGAACATCCCTTCCACCCATATTCTATGAAGTAGATTCTTTGGAATCTACTTCATAGAATTCGTAAAGGTTAGTGTTATTGTCACATAAAATCAAGATTATCATTCATATTGACATATTGTTTGCGGGCACTAGTTCATATGCGTAAGTAAAATGCCTTATGAGAGTGTATATATCTTTCTTGATAATATTGTGATAAAGCAATCAAAGTAAGTGTTTAAATGTAAGTGTAAGTGTCTAACAAAATCAGTGTTTTGCACACAGATGAACTCTGAATGCCTTTTATGCATATATGAATGCATATAATATGTTGTACAGTTTGTAATTATGAAAAATAATATTTTCATCAGTGCAAGAAATTAATAAATATAATGAGTAATTCTGAAATTATGAATTTTTTAACTTCATTACTTTTTAAGCGTTCCACTCGAGTGATAAAACGTTGTTCACATATGCACAAGAAGAAAAGTATCGAAACGCGCGTACTGCAGTGAAATTACCTCTACTATATAACGGCCACATTGTGTATGAGTGTATTGTAATTGTGACCTTCACGTTTTTTGTCGCAGTATTAAGAAGAAATCTCAGTTTACTATTTAATTTCATGCACCAGATTATCTCCGTCTTCACTTAAGTATTCATTTGAGAGAGATAAATACCAAAGCAAGCTAAATAAAAATGTACGTATAGCCAACTAATATGTTGTCTCGCTGTGTCTTTGCAGTGTCATGTTGATTACGGACATTGTATCAAGGATATCACTGAATATAATGTAGATCGATTTAAATAAAAATATATGCTTCGTACATGATCCGTATATAAAACTGTTAGAATTACAAAAACACGAGCCCCATAGCGATAAAGCCAAATTGAAATTTAAAAAAACTAAACATGATAGTGATTGGAGATTTTATAAAGTATTAAGGAATTTAGTCAATATAACCATCAAAATTGATAAAAGGCATACTTAAAAGGCGCGCAGTCTTAATTTGAAAAAAGATCCAAAAAAATTTTTAAGGGTTCTTTCATATCTTAACATACACACTCGCAGCCATAAGCCTGTAACTGATATTGCAAGTTCTAATACTTTTAACGATTATTTTGTTAATAAAATTCCACAGGCTGAAATTGACAAGCCATTTATTTATTTATGAAAACTATATTACTAAAAGATGTCTTTATATTGATGGACAATTTAAAATTTAAACCAGTCTATGTTGAAAATATTGAAAAGGTTGTGACTTCTGTCAAGTCAAATGCCTGTGGTTCTGACGATATAAATTTAAGAATGCTGCTATTAGTTTTTGTTTTACCGTTATTGGGTAACCAACTTACTTTTATTATTAATACACAGTAAAAAAAGACAAATGGTAAAATTACTAAATGGTAATCGTAATTTGCTGCAGTGTTATTTTTAACACGAACTGGGTAGTATAATAACTAAACCTTTAGAACTCATATTACATGAACGATATACCCGCCAAGTTTGTAGAAGTACTCATAAATTGTAGTAAAATTTACAAAACCCTGTGTTAAAAATGAATCAATCCGCCATAAAAACGCAATAATTACACTGTGAATAATTAACTATTACACATTACCTTGTAAAATCTACTGTGTTAAATTACTTTTATGTAATGTAATAATACACCGATATGTCTAACACTGCCAAGTGTGGACTATATACACACTGATGAGTGTGGATTCAGTGTTAAAATCAGTCGGATTTTTTTACTGTGTAAATGTTAGTCATGTGGAATCTTCCCCAAATTGTGGAAACAGGTTTTTGTTACCCTTATCCTTAAAAATAGCAATCCATCTAGTATTTCAGACTTTCGCCCAATTAGAATTCTTCCGACTATATCAAAAATACTTTGTAAAAAAATTTTTAGCCTCCGGCTACATAGGCTACAATTACTCCGGCCTTTGAAAACTGATGCAACACGATCAAAAGTATAAAGATATTATTCATAAATTAAAACTTCAAATAAGCTTACAGAAACACTGTATGACAAAGACATTGTGTAACAGAGAACTTGTAGGAAAAATGTAGTGAAAATAGATTACCTATTTATAAAATGAAATGTTTTCACTGATTTATCAACTCACCAGTTGATGAATCAGTCATATATTTGAAAAAGCATAACTCGGAAGCTGAAACCCCATAAAATAGGAAAACCAAAATAAAGATATACCAGATTTAATATGAATGTCATATTCTGTGTAACGTGAGCCCTGGTTTACATGAAAATGAAGGCACAGGAAGACAGAAACGCCGCAGGAAGTGTTTAGAGAATTCTTATTTTACGTGCAACTTGGGATTAGGTAGGTTCTTAGGCTTGGCTTGCAAACTACAGGTATTATTATCTATATATTTTCAAAAAAATTGGGAAGTGCACATGTGATGTCAAAATTGACCATATAACTTTCATGGAAATTAAATTGGGTATCTTGTTAGTTGCGGTCTTGATCACATATTGCATTGAATAAATTGTGGACACCTCGGTGAGTACTTTCGTTCATATTTTCTTTAAAGTGGTTTTGGCGGAACGGGCTCGCTCCTGCATATTTTCATATTCCTTACTTTTTAATATCCTTACATTTCGAATGTGCCAAGTAGGATGCCAGGTAGCTCCAAGTTTTGAAATTTAAGGGGTATATCTTGTATATTTTTGTAAAGCTATTTGACTTGGACATGATTTTTTGAAGATATTTTAGTAGTACCATTTTATAGTTTTGACTGTCAACTCCCAAAATTTATAATTTTTTTTATTTAAATTGAGTGGCAAAATCAGTGGGTTTCAATGACCTTTTAATAACTTGAATATCCAGAAAAATTATATTTTCGTCTGTCTAACTCCACCATTACTTTTCTGGGCTGTTAGAAAAAGAAAAAGCCAGTATCCTGAAAACTGACTGACTAAAAGTCATTTTTTGAAAATTAGTTTTACTTTTACGGTTTAGTGACACGGCACTAAAGTAAGTAATTTTCATGAAACCGTTATCCTGTTAAAAAAAAAACAAAATTTTCTATAAATAACTGTCAAAAATAGAAAATAATGTGGGGGAAAAAACGATTGGTGCAATATATGCAAAAATCACACTTTGAATGTAAAAAATTGTACAGGTGCTGTGTTTCATTTAAGTTTAAAAATTGTGGTCACTTCCAGTAAACACGGAACTGGGTGAAAATCTTTAATGGCATGGTTGGCCTACCATGTTATGTATACCGGGTGAAAGATTAATGTATAATGTTTTCAATTTGTTATCAATGTGAGTGTCAAATGAATGGAGGAAATCATTTAATTTTCAAAAATTTCAATAATTTTCAGACAAATCTGTAGTGACTAAGGGATTGTAGTGACCTAAAATGAAGTTCCTAGACCCTAAAGCTGAATGATATTTATCTTAATATCATATTCAAAATAAAGTGGATGGGAACAACCCTACCTTTCTGATGTTCCACCCGATAGGCGGCGTTTTCGTGTAATTTCTTGTGTTTGTGACTTAATTAATGACTCAGAAGTATAAGTACTTCTTATATTTCATATGCAGTCGAACGTTTACAAACATAATATTTGAAAATAGACAAGTTTTTTTATTGTGTACTAAAAGTCTTCATATGGAACACCCATTTTTGGTAGCAATATGCGAAATAATATACGATTGCCTAACTTTGTTATTGTCCTTTTCGAGCTACGTTTATAGACCACTCGTGTATCTGTTTCATAACACAAGCGCCACCCACGTATAGTCTGTCAGATATATCTCTACCAATTGTAATGTGAAACCACATGTTGTTCTGGATACGTTAAGTATTAATTACGGTGACGGTTTTATTTATCCGGAGATTTATATACGTGTTAAAATATTTTAAAAAATACCGAAATGCTCTATGTAGCAGCTGCAATAAATTTTTACTGTGGTAACGCGAAGTTTCTTGCTTTATGAATGGGCGTAGAACGGTTTCATTAAACGGGAAAATAAATATGAGGGTGTTAATATCAGCCTGGCATATTCCATTCTCTTTTGAATCATTTTATATTTAAATACCACCACTTAACATAGTGGTCAAGTTATTATGGTGGTATTAACTCTCCAAAAGTGAGTTACGTAAATGTTATTACTAATATTGTGGTATCTCAGTTTCCAGCGCAATTTAATATTTCCATGGGGCAGGCGGACAAGGAACAAAATTGCATATAAAATCGAATTTTTTGGAAATGGTTATTATTTATTTATATCTGTTATACTGAAAGATCCTAACTGTATACTGTACTTGATATAGTAATGAATATTTTCTGAAATTTATTTCTTATCCATGGCCTTTAAACCTTCTTTAATTGCTTTTTACTGGTATCTAGTTGAAAGGAGCTCATAGTTACTCAAAAATACTCGGAGAATAAGCTGGCTTGAAAAAACAACTATGAAAATACTATTCGACAACTGCTTAACCAGAGATTTTTTTTTCTACTAGAGGCTATCGGTAGAAAAATTTTGCCAAAATATTAAAGACTCGTCTATGAATTAGTAAATAACTATTCAACACTGTAACCGAATCTTGTCCTTTTCATTAAAAAAGCAAAGAATGGTGGTAAATGTGAAGCTTATTGCTTATCTAATGCTTGGAAAAGGTCACGCTTACTATATGATTAACAAAATTAACACAAACCGTTGAAAATTCATAAAAAAATATTGAAAATTAAGGGATAATAATAATTAGGGATATATTAGTACAATTGATAGATAATTAAATCTTGATATTGATTGTCCTCTAGGTATATATTTTGAGGTTGTTCAACTTTGAAAAAAAGATATATTTTTTTAATTAGATAGCGTTAGAAATTTTAATTACACACCATGAGGTTTCTAATTGAAAAAATATAGGCTGTTAAGTTGTATAAGTTGATAAGTTGTAAGTAAACTTATCAAAATATATAGAGGACAATCGGTATAACAACATTCAAAAATGAGTGTCGCAATAGCAAGAGATGGTAGATAAATTAATAAATAAGAGGTAAATATCAGTTTCGTATATTTAATGAAAACAATTTTATTTGTTTGAAGATAAATATGAAACTTGCGATTTTCTCAAGGACTATTGGGGTTAAGTGTAAATATTTTCTGTTAAAAATGAAGAACTTGAGAGAAATATTTAAGTGTTGGGGGAACCAGCTGCCATCCAAAAGAATCTTTCTTGTGTAGTGATAATAGCTTATGATATATAATATGCGATATAAAACAAAATTAGCCAGGAAGCCAGGAAAAGGTTCCTTCCGGTACTTGATTTGAAACATAAAATTAAGATATTGCTACCGTTAACTTACAAATTGTATCAAAGATATTTACGTATATTATTTTACAAAAACGAAAACTAAATCCTAAGTATACAATAAAGAAAACACGATGGGGTTTTCAATTTTCATTTAAAATAGCAAGTTATTTGTATTTTACATTCAGGCTCTTCATTACAGAAAAAAACATTATTTTTTATTGTATATACTGTTTACACACCTAAGTTCACAGGTTCAACTGTTTTTAAGTATTTTTATGGGTGGCAATTTAGTAGATAGCATTAAACTAAAAAGTGAAAGTTCAAGCTCAGGTTCAGGTAAGATTAACAAATGATTTTTACTAGCCTAATTCCCGTACTATAAAATATTTAAAAGAACATGCACTTGGAATTAAGTATACAGGGTGATCAGGTATAATCTTGATAACTTCAGGAATCGATAGAACAGGTTTTTTGTGTGCTACCCCTCACTTATTTTAATTCAAAACTTCAACAAAATAAAAATAATTCCAATAAAACAGCTGCACACCCTTTTTGCCTGATTAATTCAGAAACTTTTTCGACTTTATTTTCGAAATTCGGCCCTGTTTCTGAAAAAAACATTTTTTTTTCGAAATTTGGCCTTCCAATGGAATTCGTGACAGTGTATTGCCCCCAGTCGCGTAAATTTTACTTAAACTTATAGCAAGCCATGAAAAACCAAACCCACACTAACTCGTTTAAACTGACGTTTACACAAATCAACTTCAATCAGTCAATGTTCACTTCAATCGGGTAAGTGGATGAGGGAAAAGTGGGAAAAAATCCTACCTCAGCGCTCTCTATCCACGAAACGATGCGATTTAGGAAATAAGTTTGTATCATGAATAAACATTATTTTAACCTATTCTATCGATATGAAGTTATCAAGTTGAAACCTGAATCGGCCTGTATATATATATATATATATATATATATATACATATATATACATATATATATATATATATATATATATATATATATATATATATATATATATATATATATATATATATATATATATATATATATATATATTCTGAAATTAGTTACTATTTCATATTATGTATTATTTGTTATGTATTTTCTAACAGTTCTTGCGTAGGTAATTTTCAAAACCAACATTACTAGTAGGTATTCTATAGTAGCTGTTGCAAACTTATAAAAAGAATAAAAAATAATGAGTTATGAAGGTATGACGGTGTGTGTTCGTTACTTAAGTTTAGTAACTATCTACTATTAATAGGCCATAACTTACCTCGAAATTAAAAAGATAAAACTACTATTCGAAGTGCTTTCCTTGCATACTTCATCGTAGAAATAAATACGGCATATATTGCTGCAATAAATACAGAATTTATTGAAGTACTATACAAAAATAATAAGCATTATTTTGTTACAGTTGGATGATGCGGCACTTCAGTTGTACAAAGATGGAGATTATGGATCCTACCTTGACCTCGAAGCCTCCATAAGCGAACAACAAGAGGAGTTTGAGGGTTTTCAATCAAAGTGAGTATGATGTATAGTTACTTTAACTAATGACGTATCCATGTCTGTTATTATTATAGTCGTTGCTAATGTAAAGTTCAGGAAAATATACACAGAGAAAATGGTTTCATAATTTAATGATTTAGATTTTTTTGTACTGTATTTTTTTTAATTAATAAAGCAATCTGTTGTTTAAACTATACCCATATTGCTTAGATAAATGTAGTATAAATATAGAAATAATGTTGTTTCTTTCATTTATTTCTTAATATTTCTTCAAACCAAGCAGTTTGCCTTAAAAATAATATAAATATTTTGTTGACATTACTAACTTAATGCAACATAAATCAATTCCCGGAAAGAAGTATTTTATTTCCGAAGAATGTGAAGTAATGAAGTAATTCTTTCATAGAAAAATTAGGAAAGGTTAATTGAACAAGACAATTTTTTTTTCGAATGATACCGTATTTCAACCAAAGGGAGACGAGTACTCAATACTCAGGACTTCACCATTTAGCTATTATTTGCCGAAGGGCACGAAAACTTCAATGTCTAGTCACATGCAAAAACAGAAAATTAAATCAAATTTTATTTTTCTAGTCCAGTGAAGTATATAGATTGTCAAATACATAGTGTAGTGCATTGTATAGTAGAGTTTGAGTGTCCAGTATCTATATCAAAAAAAACTTCTGGATAACGCTTTCAGTACATCTTGGAACAAAATTTTAATCTGTAATTATTATTTTGTTATTTGTTGCAAATATGTAATTTGATCTAATAAATATTTACAACTCACATATGGAATTTACTCTCATTACTAACTACACTAATCTAGAACACAATTTTATATAACAAATAAGAATTATATTATCTCAAATTCAAAAATATAGATTTTATACTTTTAGAAACTATATTATCCTCTATATAAGTTTTGATTAAAAAACAAAAACAATTTTATGTAAAACTATTTTATTGTTTTACAATAAATTAGTGAATAATACTGAATATTATTCAATAAAACTGAAATTTATTTATAATAGAATTAAATAGGACTTCAGTTTTAAAGGAAATATTAAAACTGAAAAACGTTTTAAAGTAGGTTCTTCAAAATAAAATAAGTGTATACGTACAATTTTATATTAACTTAAAACATTTAAGTAATCGAGCTGGTGGCTCAGGGCTTAGCGTCTCGATCGCTCAACCCAGAGGTCGTGGGTTCTAATTCCCATTCCACCAACAATTTTTCATTAAATTGTTTACTCGTAGATCAAGGCTTATTCGCAGGGATGGCTTGGCAACCATCCTGGCGATGGCCTAGGATGGGAAGAATGTCAACTTGGTGTTGATGTGAGAGATTAAAATCAGTTGATGTTTGACTTGTCCCCCTAACTAATGAGGTTTTCCAGGTTTCCCTCATTCCAGCACTGAATGGTGGTTAGGGCCTACCAACGTAAATCGTTCCTGAGGCGCAAATGCGGCCCGCGAAATAATAATATGCCGCCCCCTCTCCCACACAAGTCTCCGACTTTCGGGCTAATCCTTGTGATTAGAATGAGGGGTAGAGATATTATTATTATTATTATTATTATTATTATTAATTCTTAAATTTAATAAGAAAAAAATCATTGTAATAAGAATGCAAAGAGACGCACATAAACGAATTTCTCTCTTTTTATTAATTTAAAGAAACTATTAATATTTAGTGAAATCTTTGTTGTAAATAACAGATTTCTTTAATTTAAAGTAATTTTCCTTGTTTTAAGAACACCTTTTTTCTCTGTGTAGGCTGAATGGGAACTCTGGCAACATACAGAATTAAAAATTGACTATATGGATAGAAAGCGAACGTGTCACTTATAGTCAAGTACTGAATTATATAAAATATAAGAATTTTATAAAATTTTAGGTTAATAGTTAAATCTAGTTACGTTAAGGGTTACAAGAAAAAATGAATACTCCATTAGATCATAATATTTAAATGAAGATACATCTGAGTTTAAAATTATTATAAATTATAAATTATTTTAAAAATATAGTTACTTTTTGTGAAAAAAATATATATTACTGATTAAATACCTAGACGAATGTACCTACAAATATATAAATAAATTAAACAAAACCTTAACTTGACTAACATTTGTAAGGTATATACAACAAATATTGATGCAAAAAACTGATAAAAATTTTCTGCTGTTTTGTCATTTTAGACGAAACTATATACGAGTAGTACCGATCTAAAAAATACCTAATCCGATACCGATTAAGTGCTACTAATCGAACTTTATAAAATTATTTCTTAAAATATCCCAGTTCTATTTCTGGAAGAAATATCTAAAATTCTTTAAGCTATAAAAATGTATAAAACCTAAATTACTTTCCCGGAAAAAATTAAGCGTAAATTAAATTACTACAGAGGAATTATCTATTTACCCACTTGTTTGAAATGCTTCTATGATAATTTGTTTATAATTTGTTTATTGTCTGAGATTTCATACTGGCGCCGCGGAAAATTCTTTCTGATAAATTAAGGAGTAACTCGGGGAGGTTAAAGAACCGTATCAAATGCGTCATTATACGAGGCGTGCCAACAAATAGACTATGCTCTTACAATTAAATTAGTAATTTATTTTATAAAACGATGCTTTTAATGTAGTAGTGATTTTATAATAAGTAAGTACGTATAATGTTGGTATCAGATAAACGTGTAAAACATGTTATAATATGGTTCTAACGTGCTTGATCTTGTGGACTTGCTAGATTTTCAATTGGAAGTAGAAATACGATGTTTGGATCGGTTCACTAAATAACTCGTATCACATTTAGATACTTTTTCATTACATTTATATTATTTAGTGTGCCAAAATACTAGTACGAAAAATGCCGATGATAACTTCATTTTGTTTTAGTATAATTTCAAATATAGGTATGTATATTTCGTTTTACAAACCTCGTAGAAAATATTAGAAGTACAGATCTAATAAGGAAGCAAAGAAACTACCTATTTTGAATTTGTTTATTTAAATGAAGCTCCTCGATTTTCTATTAATTCAATTTCATCATCTACTTATGTATAATTTCTATGATTGCGCGTGTAAAAAGTGAGACATAATGAAAGTATAAATTCAAAATCTGTATGAAACAGAGCAGTAAGTAACTCTAGATTATTACCTGTACAACTAATCAATCCTAATAGTGGTGAGATACAGACCTCTTTGGGTATTTGCTACTATAATAATCAATAAATGTATTCAAATAATCAATCTGGGTTATATTAGATTATATTAAGTCTGTTCCAACACTCCAAAAACCCGTTTATTGCATGCTTAGGCTCATGCACAATATATAAAATACTTACGTTCCAACGTAGAGATGGATGATTTAATGGACAATCCTTTTGGTGTTCCTATGAAATTTGTGTTATCTTGGTGGTAATTTGAGTACATGGTCAAAAGTAAAAACTGTTTGGATTTATCTCGATTGATCTCGAACCCTATATTTTCTTAAATATGAAATCTAAATATTAGTGATTACGAAGAAGCTTTCAGACTTTTAGGAGGTAGGTATACCTATATATCTACCTATTGATAGTATTAAGGATAAGATTTAGAAGTGGTACTAATCAAAACTAAAATAAAAATGAAAAATGTTAAGGTGTACCTATGTAGAGATTCGGTATTTGAGAATTAGAGACTCGGTCGTCTGAAAATATGTAAAGGTTTGGTAACTAAATTTGCTATTTAGCAACATTTCTATTTAGATACATCCAAAAATATCAAAATGGGATTACGAAATAGCTGATGAGTACACAAAACCGTCACAACCGTTCCAACAATTGAATTTCTCTGTATTAATGGAAAACGGGACTGATGCGGGATTCTGGGGATCTTTTCTAGGCGATACAACAACACAATGTTGGAATAAACTTACTGTGTATAGGATCTGAAGAACAACGTACTGGAGTCACATATGTCTTTGTATTTTGTTTTAAATTATTGTAGCATCGGTTCTCGGTTGGACAAATATCAGTACTCGGCGATAGTATTTACAAGTTGCTATTTTGCTAATATTAGCTAATATTAATATTGCATACGAATATTTTTAAAAGTGTTGATCCAGATTATATGAATCATTGAATTGATTGTTATAATTTGTACTAATTGTTTGGATTGGACCCATATCTAATATAAATAGTAAGTCGTTACTCACAAAATCATCCTCTCTTTGTGAAATACAATACCGTATTCGATATCATCTAGCAAATCCATTTTTATTAAGAGATTTCTAAATCTAATCTAAGTTTGATTAAACCGATACAAGCTTCGATAATATTACAAAGACATTGAGAACAAAACAAGAACAAAATTAACATCTTAACCGATTTATCTCGGATGTTTGTAACTTTTGTAACTTATTTTAAAAATGTAATGTAAATAAACTTTCAAGGAAAACAGAATTTCAATAAAGGTTATTATAATGTACTGTATTCTAGACAATAAACTCTTATAGCAAAGTTTACAGAATATACTTTGTAAACTTTGCTTATAGGTAAATAACTTAAATTTTTATATTTTATATATTCAAAGTAATAGTCACAACGTTTAAATTTTTTTAAGATACTAAGCACATAAGCTAATAAAATCTTCAGAGCAGAGATTTTCCGAATAATAATCATATAATATATTAAGTATACCATTTATATCTACGTCTTACAAATTGTGGAAATTATTAAAATAAGTAAAAGTTGATTAAAATGTATTTAACTAATGTATTAAAGGCATAAATATATATATTGGTATGTACCTATGTATTTATTTGCCACATTGTCTAGCATATTCTTCCGTTAATAATTGGGGTATAAGATACACTTCTGAAAATATAAAGAATATTAGAAAATAAACCCCTGCGGCAAGAAGCGTAGGCCAGGGGTTTAGGAGTAATTAGTTGTCGTTGTAAACATAAATTTAAGGTATTATATTCTATGACAAATGGTTGTTCTTTTTACATACGTTCAATTGTCTCCTTTGGAGTTAAGAGTTTGCAGAAGTGTGAATACATTTTTTTCTTTTGTTTTGGTTATTTAACGTCGGCCTATTTCTTTAGTTAAGGTTAATCACCGATGCCAGAAGACAAGTAACCCCTAATCCAACATTTTGCCAAACCTCCAATTTATAGTAGATTAGGGATCTTTTAAGACCTATTATCTTATTTAGAGCTATTATCTTTTTAAGCCTACTAGCTCATAGACAAGTGACTTTCATTTGTATATTCTATCCGAGTGATGGTTTTCTATACAAACCTCACATAATTTTGCATAACTTCTGTGAATTCACCGCCATACAGGCCATTAGAAGATGCGCGTAGAATATTTGTAGGCATCCCTGGTCTTCCCTGCATGGTCATCCATTCAGTTAACCGCTGTTTCATAAAGCTGAAAGTTTTAATAAATGCGAAGTAATTCTACTGTAATGTCTTAAATATTATCCATTAAATTTTATTATTAACTTATATTTATTATCTTTTCTTAACAGAGTTATATAGAAACACATAAAGATATGATAGAGAGTTATTGAATTAACAATTAATGGATATAAACCATTTGTACGGTTTCAGTCATGTATATTAACTTAATCCTTAACGAGCAGAGCTTTGCTGTATACATTCGTGTTGATATTTAGCAGTATTCATGTTAGTGTATTTCTATTTGTAGGTAATCTGATATCTCTAGATATAAATCGCTGCGGATTTGAAATTATGGCGAATGCGCCGCGTATAAAGAAAATTCATTTAACTGTGCGTTAATAAATAATATAAGTAGGTATGCATAATTTTATTCATTTAAAACATTATGAAGTTTGGGAAAAATTAAAAAAATTGAAGTGTGTTATTTGTAAAAAAGATATATAGGGTCACCCACCTATAATAGAGTTGACATTTTTATTCCTGAAATAGGGTATATTAATAAAGCTATAAAAGTGAAAGATTTTTACCAAATTTGTCATCTCCTATATCTTCTGCAAACAAATTTCAGTAAACAACTTCCAGAAAATTAGTAGAGTAATATAAAATATAGAGTAGTTAAAAAAAATATATGAAGTAGAGTATAGTATAAAATTATTATTTTGGCAGTTAGTGAATATATGTACCAATGAAACAGATTGAGGTGTGGATATTATATATCATAGATGGCGCCAGGTTGGTTTTTAAACTTTAGAATTACCTACATGTTTCATAGAAATATATAAGTACCTATTGTTAAGAGGCGAGTCAAAAACAAAAAATGTGAAAAGAATGGAAATAAGCAGCGGAAATATATAAGCGTCTAAATTAATTTCTCAAGTACAATCTGTAAGTGAATCAAGTATCTGCTGAAGTAAATTTGTTTACTCTATAGTAAGCAAAATACTTGACAAGACCAAAAATTGTGTTATTAAATTGATGTTATAGATGATTTATAGAAATAAAGAAATTGTGAATTTATTCAAAGATTTATTTATTCAAGGATTTATTGAAAACATTTCTTGTTTATTATACAATCTTATACATTTCTTATTTATTACTTTTCTTATGTTATCACTGTGGTGCGGTAATCGTCATGCGTAAAATTAACGATATCTTTAACATTTTTGTAAATAAACTTGTTTTAATTTACCTTAATTTTAATGTATCTATTAATCATTCACAAGGAATAAATAAAACCAGGTATTCTTATTTTTTTGTATTAATCTCATTAAATTAAAATGTAACCAAAATTCACATAAAAACTTCCAAAGTTAGAGCTAGTTCTAATATCATAATTTTTATTAATTGTCATCAATTATTTATTCACGAGACTTTTTTGCGTTAGGTTCACACATAAATTAATTAAAGGTGGAACAATTTATCAATTTCTCGGAGTGTGTAAAACAACTGTTACTTTAATACATTCCCAATGACTAGATCGCGGTCACTGCTGTATCCATTGTTTACTATTACTTTCATATATGGGAAATTTTATTTCAATTCTTTTGATTGCCAATGTCAAATAGGACATATGGTTCAAATTGTTTTAATGCGCGAAGCACAAGCAGGCTACTAACAAAAAATTAAGGAAATATTTCGTAATAGCTGGCACCAATATGCATGTTATTGAGATTAAAATGTTTTGAACAATTTAGAATATTTTGAAGTGAAAAAATGAAACGGGAGCTCGTTCATACTTGTGGTAGCACCACATGTGGTATAGTAATCAATAATATGTGCCATGTAAGAGGTAATGCAGTTTTGAAAATATTATAAAAATAAACATATTTTATATTTTTGAGAGTAACATAAGTTTCTAAAAGACTTTTTTTCTCTTTCTATGAGAGAAGAAGTTATAAATTCGAGTATAATGGAAAAAAAATTTAATACCGTTCTTTCTTCTCCGGGAAAAACAAGTGACCGTCGCAAGTTAAATCTGCTTAAAGTAATCATAATATATTTAATAAATTCCAATGTTAATGTTAATATTATACGTTTAAGCACCTATTTTGTATTTTTAACATATATTGCTTTGATTATAATAAAGACCAGTTTGTTGTAAAAATTATTTGTTACTTTCTGTTGGACGATGTATAATCTTGATTTTATGATTTGTAGCTCGTTATTTATTTCATGATGAAGATATGCAATTTTCTATAACTATTTATTGTAGTATGTACAAATGTTAAGGTTATATGCACATTTTAATACTTTGACCTTAATATATAATCAAAGTTTCAATAATTAATCGGAAAATATATTTGAAATTAAACATTCTGATTATGCTCTCTGCTTATTCTTAATAAATTTCAAATGGTGTGTGTAATGGTAATGGTAATGGTATGGTATGTATAAATAATACAAAATACATGCTCTGAATTTTTAATTCTGTCGAAACAATTCCTTAAAAACAATACATACATTTTAATAAAAATTTTCTAATAAATGAAACTAGTCATTTCACTACGATTTTTAGTCCTACTTCCTACCATCGGAAAACAGACAGGAGTTTTATTGTATATATTTAATTTTTTTGCCAAAAACACAGTTTCAAATTCCCAGACGAAATAGCTCTTCTAGGACTTTAAGCTCTTTTCATTCTCCTTCTTATTAATATTGTGATTTATCATATTTTTAAGTATATAGGTAGGTATTATTGGTATATTTTTGCATATTATTTATTGAGTCTTACAACTTTTGATATGTTTGTTAAGATATTTAGCAAACAACTGTAACCCAATGAATCTTTTTAAAATAGGTCAGTTTTTATTAGAACTTTTAAAGCTCTATCGGCGTACGTTTTAATATTTTAATTTTGTAGTTGGCATATTATGACTTTCACTATCTATTAGTCGCTTCCAAATGATTTCAGTACCTGTATAGGTTATTTTCCGCTAGTGCGAGAAAACGATGGCATGGCATCGTTTTCTTTGGGCTGTAATAGTTAGTAGATAACCCGCTCGACTGTTTAGTATTGCTAGTTGCATACGTTACGCATATGTACGATAGGATCTCATGGCAAAGTTTGTTTTGGTGAATATTAAAATACTCCAATGTGTGTATGTAATATGTAAGATTTAAAAAACAATGCATATTGAACTGAACATTCTATGACAAAAGAGTTTAACGAGACTATTAAATTACTTTCATGTATAAGCCAATAGTAATTGATCTATATGATTATCAACTGACCTAATGATAAGAGTTATTAAAATAATATAAATCATACTAATAAAAAGCCTGTCACATTTAATAGAGTAGATATTGGCTCAATTGAAGTTAATTGATAGCTTCCAATAAAAATTTGAAATTTTCAAGGTTACTACGTATACCCGACATAAACCATCGTAGTAACCTTTAGACCTGTTCTGTTTTAGCATTATGTATTTTAAATAATTATTTTTAGTTTAGTTTGCAGGTTGCATTTCTGTTTGTGATTATTTTTTTATAGGCATTGTGACCACATAGCATTTTAGTCTATGGGATTTGTAATTAGACTTTATACGTGTTATATATGTTGGATGCTAAACTGACTAAATCACTAACACAGTGGCATATTAACTCATACTAGTTTAGCAATTGGTGGTGTATTTAATTAAAACTGTATGTGGTTTGCAGTTATGTTAAACTAAAAATTTCTTATTAAATTATAAAACTATACATCTTTATTTAACTTTGTAAGATAAAAGTTGCTGATTGAACTCAGCTTACCATCGAAATCTGTATTTGGTAATATAATTAGCTCATGTAATTATAAAATGGCAATTATAAAGTAGCTAAAATGAAACACAATTAGGTTTTGTAGATATTTTACTAAAATAGTTACCTACTTGCTAACCTAAACATTATTGTTGTCTCGTTTAAAACAAAACGGTTGTTAATACGTTAAGGATAACTATAGGACAGACCTAATTTTCATAAGTATTGTTAATTATTTGGACACTTTTAAAATAATGCAACATAATTAATAAGATTTGTACAAATTTTGTAAAAAATATAGTGGTAAAATACATAGAAGCGTGTTCCTTTGTTCTAAAAGATGTTAAATTATTACATAGTAATGGCTTCCTCAATCAAGTTTTTTAATTAAAAAGAGTTGCATATAATTAATATACCTAATTAATAAAACTTACGAAAATTAGGTTTGACCATTTTTATAACTTATCTATAAAAAACTGACAAATCGCTGATTTGACTGAGTATTTTAGTTTTTATTTTCTGGTTATTATTTTAATTGCCAAAATATTATTAATAATTAATTAATCCAATTATTTCCGCTAAACCTTGATGATTTGATTTTTTTCAAACAATAATATTTCAACTACTTATCTTACCAAGAAAAAAATTGTGAAAACTCATTAGATTAGATATTGTTTTACTTAAACTGCTCTGAATACTCTGCCTAATCTACAAACGGATACTTCTTATTATTACAATCTGCTTAATTGTATTGGTATTTACCAACACTTGACATGAATTTAAGTTGTCATCATGATCATAATATAAACCAGGTGAGTCACATATTCACAATATTCGTTTGGAAAGTATCCAGACAGAGGTTAAGAAATGAGAAAAGTTTCATAAATATCAGTATATCAGTTAATTTATCTTTTGAACTCAAATACACATCTACTTGTACAAGAGCAAATGTAACACTTTTTTGTTGACATATGACATAAAAGATTGACATAAAATTTCATAAATATGATGTAAAAATCAGTTTTCTTTTTATGCTTGCATAAGAACTGAAGCGTTAGGCACATTGATATTATAGAGTATATACACTCGTGGAAATTGGAAACGACTCACCTAAAACTATAGTCATATTTGTAAGGTTATATTTTCTAAACGGTTTTATCAATTTTACCAAATTTGTTTAATTTGATTAAGTCAAACTTGGGCTGTAATGTAGGGTAGGTCAGTTGTCATATAATGCGGTTATAGAATATGAACAGGATGATGTGGAGGAATGTGTTTTTTTACCAAAATATAAGCAAGTATCTGGGATGCACGCAAAGTGGGGAAATAAATTTTATTGTGTCAAAAGATAGTTTTATTTGTGCTAAAAAAAATATTTTTTGAAAATCCTTTCTACCTAGATTGGTTTCCAAATTATAGCGGTTTTTGTAAACCATTGCACTTGTGACTGATCACAGGTGCCGATTTTTTAAAATAAAATAAGTTGGCTTTGAAATTAAAATCGATCCTGTCACTTGTCACCTAGCAATAAACTGATTATATTTAAAAAATCATAATATACAAAATTTAAGTTCTTATTTATTAATAAAATCAAAAAACATGAACTAGAAATGTTACCAAAAAAAAAAAAAAAATTTGACTAATATCTGGTGGGGCATCCACGAACTCTCATAATTTCATAACATCATCCTGACAGGTGACAGGATCGATTTTCATTTCAAAGCCAACTTGTTTTATTTTAAAAAATCGGCACCTGTGATCAGTCACAAATGCAATGGTTTACAAAAACTGCTATAATTTGGAAACCAATCTAGGCAGAAAGGATTTAAAAAAAAACATTTTTTTTAGCACAAATAAAACTATCTTTTGACACAAAAAAAATATTTCCCCACTTTGCGTGCATCCCAGATATCTGTTTACATTTTGGTAAAAGAACACTTTCCTACACATCACCCTGTAGATAATATCTAACCATGTTACATGACAATTGATCTACCCTACATTACAGTTCAATAATGGCTTAATGGTTTCTAATTTCCACGAGTGTATATAGGGTGTCTCACCAGGAAGTATGTCGATCGATATCTGGGAAAGTACTAATCCGAAATATTTGAAAATTTGGCAACATGGTAAGGTCTCTAGGGGAAATGCAACCAAAGTATGTAGAACTCTCCAGCACTTCCGGTTATACCCGAAGTCGACATGAACTTCGTTATTTTAAATGGGACACCCTGTATATTATCGCATTTTTGGATTCTACGGAAAATTTTAGGGTCAATTAATGAATTTTGATTTTATGAAACCAATAATACTACTACTGATGAGGAAAATAACTTCATTAGGTTCGTATGTATGTAAATAACTAGAAGTTGAAATGATAGCAAATTTATCAGAATTTATGAAATACTGTACTTTTGGAGGGTTGTATACTTAAAATGCAAAACAATAATCCTTTCACTGATCATTTAAAAAAAAAATGTTCACATAGTATAAGGCTTACCTATATATCATACAAAAGTATTTTAGTTACCTGTAAAGTGACACAATAAATTTAATCTTGGCAAACTTGGATACCAAGTGTCACTATTTTTAGTTTTGATCTACACCCATATTTTTGTTTTTCACGAATTCAGTTTATTTCGAAATTCCGAATCGGCCTGGTTGAATGCGTGAGGCTGTCACGAATTTTAACTAAATTAATGTTTTAAACTCATCGAAATAGTGAAAAACTTCAGTGGTACGAAATGGGTTACTTGCTGCACGATCTATTAAGGAGGTATTTATAATTATTTTTTTATGACAAGGAAGTGGTTACTGACAAGAAGTTTATAACATAACTGTTTATATATAATGAAACTGTCTATATTTACGTAGTATAGCGCAGTTAGATAGTCTTCTAATTTGTTCTACCGCGTTAATGACAAATATATACTAAGCTTTATAATGTCAATTTGTTACAGCAAGTTCTTTCTTCCGCTTATTATAATATTAACTTTTTGTAACTCTAGAAACGTTATTTTTTTATTATTCATTGATATACATTTTATTGCCTACCTTCTTAGTTTCTTGCAAAACCTACAGATATGAATGGACAAAAGGAATATAATTTTAACATAATATAAACATTTACTAGAATATTAAGATGATGAAGACATAGATAAAAAAAAATTGTAACTGATTGACAGTGTAGTATCTAGTTTAATTTTGTTAAAATATTAGTCAGCCAGCAATCTGTTATATCTAAATTATTTTATAAAAATATAAAGATTAATACTTGTTGATTTTCCTGACAACCTGTCGTAGTTTAGGGACTTGCCAAATACTTTTGTACCTTACTGTATCTCAGGTGCAGTCTCTCAACTAATCGTTCTAGTTGTTCTAACATCGTTCTAAATTTGTCCTCATAAAAGTTTAATTTTAACCTTCGCTCCCTGCTCCTATAGATATCGATTAATAATTAAACCTACTTAGTTAGCTTTAATAGTTGAACCGTCTTTGACATTTCTGATGCAATGGAGTTCTTTTTGTAGTATGTAATTTTGTAATATTTTCTTCTATTTCGTTGAGTATAATATGGATGGTTTTTAAATTTGCGAGCTTGCAATATCGTTAAAAGTTACATATTTCTTAATTCAAATTAATTTGCGGTTATACCGTTTTCTGTATCACAAATTTTCCTCTAACTTTTTTGAATCAGTTAATGTTTGCCATGTTAAAGAAATTCATGAAAGTTGTTAAAGAAATTGTTTGACAACTATCGAATGACCAACTAGAATACCAGAGTCAATAGTGTGACACGAAAAATAGTTATGTGTAAATACAATTTTCTTTATCTCTAAAATATCATACCAATTTCTGTTTTGTCAATCTTATGCAGAGTAGTATTTGTTAGGAAACACCAGTATATTTTTACATATTAGATAACGTTTTCGTATTCACGATTAAAAAGTAAGGTTGGATTTTCTTTAATAATATGTATGGGAGAATATGCGTTAAACGGAGTGCGCTGAAATCTAGTAGATGAGTCCCCACTACGACTCTAATATGATCTATTGTGACCTATAGATATCTAAGTGTATTAACCCATACCCAACATGTTCAGTCTCTTAATGAACCTGATTACCTTGTTGGGTGAAACTCTGTATCCTATGCAGGAACTTATCTTTTCCAAATATTGAACATCTGGTCTTTTACCATAAGTTTGACAGATGCACAAAATATGTTGTCATTTCATAATCTTCTAAGCACAAACAGCACTTAGCATATTCCAAAGGTCGAATTAATGCAGATAATGTTTGTCGATTATAATCTAATGTTTGCAGATTTAAAGCTGATTTTTAGTTCCGACTTTTTAGAACCTGGGGTAAGCAATGTACGGGTTTTGATTTCATGAATTTTTAGAAGCAGCATCCTCTCTGACTGACTGAGAGCCGTCGACTACACTCTCCTCAAGGTCTAACTAGATTGATATCCAGGCCACAGTCACTCTGTTTTCAAAATCCAACGGGACAAGAGTCTTTTGGCAATCCTATAAAACATTCCAGAGGTATTTCCGTCTTTCACTTGTCCCATTTACTTGAAACTTTCCTTGTAAATATTTCCAGCCCCGAGTTTTATGTATTAAAAAATTATAAAAACATTGTGGCATCAAATTTTTCATCATTCGCAGATTGAACCATTTGTGTCTCTTTGTGTGAACCGAAAAACTTAATATTAGAGATACAATTTAATTTCTCATTCAAAATATTTGGGGGATTGTGTGAATAATTACTGATCTTAAAATTCACGCCAATTATTATAGATGCACTAGTACTAACGTGGAATGCATTTACTCGTGTACGAGTTAATGTAGGTATGCCAAGTTTTATTACCATAAAAAATACAAAAAATACAAAAAATATCATAGTATTTATTAGTACGTGGAATTTAAGTATTAGGACGTGAAATATTATTATAACTCAAATATCTGATGCTTATCGCAATTATCTTAACTCTGTTCAAGGAAATTTTAAGAACGACTCAAAAAGTAGTTGACCTTTTATACAAAACAGAAAACGTTTAACTCGCGTACCATCTAATTGTTTCTTGGATGACGACCACTTTGCTAACCCAGACGAAATTGTTAAAGCATTCGCACGATATTTTTGGAGTGTTTTCTTCACCAAAATCATCGTCAATCGGACACGATGTTTGAGACTTTTGAAATTACTAATGATACTGATACTAATGATACTGATACTAACGATACTAAAATACACTGATATTAATATTTGTTATGAAATTTTGAGATAAAAAAATATATTCACGTGTGGTGATGATCAGATCAGATGAAGTTTTCGGATAAAAGACTGTTCTGCTGTTTTATCGGAACCAACACTTATTGTATTTAATCCCATTTTGTCATGAGCGACACTTCCTGATGTTTAGAAAGTTAGTTAGAGTGTCCTATTTTAAAAAATGGCAATTCATCACATATAAAAAATATATAAAAAATTATCTAATATTATTGTTAATGCCCCCAAAACTCATTATAGTTCATGAAAGTTATTACACAATTTTCAAGGCTAGATTTCATCGTAAAGAATATAAACAAAAAAATATTAAGTTTTTACTGTGTGGCGTGTGTGGCAGTGGCGTAGTTAAGGGATCAAGAACGGATATATTATTGGAATTTTTTGATTTTATCCTTTTCTACATATTTTGTTAATAATATTTCAAATAGTGATGACAAATTAAAAAAAAAGTTGTTAGGAATAATAATCCACCATCAAACATTTGTAGCATTTTTCATGAGCATCCTGTGTATCTAAACACGTATAATAATTATAGCAACAAAGGAGCATGCGTCGCACGCGGTACATGCAAGAGCGCACATATTTGTTTTTCAATGTAGTAAAGTGGGTAAGTTTAGCACCTCCCGTTTAAGAGTTTATAAGTTAACGTGCGATTAACTTGTTACAGCATTCACTGTTTTCTTGTAATGGTTAACCGCTAAGCCTATTATCACTAGCACATGTTCATGAACGGATGAAGAATGACACTGCCGTTAAATCCAAGTTTCCATACTCGTCGAAAATCACATAGTAATCGCGATTGATTTGTATTTGTATGCATCTACTTTTTGTTCTCTATATTCCTATTGGTAATTACTAGACACAAGTTCATCCCTATTCATCCCGTTTTTGTAGGTGTACATCTCAGATGGTGTTGTTCTCGTCGTCATATTACTAAAGGTACAATTATTATTATTGTATAATGTTGTTAACAAGCTTTTTAGTTAAATACAGCGCATTTTGTAGCATATTTAAATATGCATATCTGTCTGGTTTCGAAATTTTTTTTCTTCAAAATGTATTTTGAGAAAGGGCTTTTTCATACTGTTCTCGTGTCTGTATACCCGTGAAATTTCAAAACTTAATTAGTTGAAGATCCAGTCTGGAGAATGTAATTTATTTCATGTATTTCATGTGATCATTTATTTCATTCCTACTTATTTTTATTTTTAGAACCAAATTTTCCAAAAAAATATTCATAATTTCATTTAAACATTTACAAACGTTTACGTAGTATTTATTAATAATAATAATTAATTGAAATTAATAATTTCTACAGGCTTCAGAAAAATGGTGTAGCTTAAGTATATTGCCTATTATAAAAGCTTTTATTATATTATAATATATTATAAGGTTTATACTTTCTTTGAATTTATTCTAGTCATGCACCTAATATATACAAGTACTGATACCATTATGTAATTTGTTTTGTAATTTTAATGCATATTAATTTTTTCATCTACATACAATCTATTATATGTATCATGAAAGTGTATCAAAGTGGAAATGGAAATTTCAAAACTTGTCCTATGTAAATATACTCTAGATAAGATTCATTCGCAAAAAGAAGTATTTATTTACGCCATCAATATTTCCGGTCATAAATAACGCTCAGTCTATTTACAAATCTGATCTTATAATCTTTCAATTAATATCTTCGTATGAATTATTAATAGGTTTAGATTCAGTTATCTGCAACTTGTAAATAAAGTATAGGTATACAAGCAGGTTTTTGGAAATGTCAACATAGTATATTACATGTCCTTAATGAGAAATCAATTAATGTTCTAGAAATTGCTGTGTATATTCGAAAGAAACCTTTTAACCGCTTTGATTGGGTTAAATAACATGTAAGTATTTATTGACAGTATTTTTTTCTATTATCAGGAAAAGACCTAATGAACAGGATTGTCTTCGTCTGAGGAAGCCTCAGTAATATATTTTTTTAAACCTTATACAGGCGTTAATAGAGTAATCAATATATTAACGCAGCAGTACTTTAGGGTCCATTCACTGTAGATTTGACAGGCATGAATGCGGGGTCGGATTGAGAGAATAGATAGCCGATGGGTGGAGACTTATATATTCCCTCTACCGAATTATTAAGATTTCGGAGGTGCACGTAAAGCCGAAGTAAAAAGGCACATGGAAATAAAATTAGTCCTTATTGCAACGGTACCGGATTTGTCTTATAATTGCAACAAAATTTCTTTTTAGTTTTATAAATTATATATCACCGGAAAGATCAAAAGATAAAATAGATCCCTATAGTAGCAAATTTTTGTTTTATACATGTATTTTAGAGAAAATAATTTTTGGAAATACGCTATTTTAGTACAATATTGTTTTCCTCGAATTTTAAAAATAAAAAGAATTACCAAAAATTACTACTATAGCGACTTAGATTAAAGTCTTATCTTTCAATACTTTTTAACTAAAAGTCGCTATCTTTTATAGTTTTTTTATAATTAGACACGAGACGAACGCCGATTTAGGGCTTATTTCGACCTAGTGAATGGACTCTTAATATTGTCTGTTTCTTAATCGTTTTAGCGGTACTTTAGGTCTAGGTTAAGGTCAATTAACTAACCGACCGATATGAATGTGATTGTACGTACTTGTTTGACGTCTGAGTAGTACTGTCACTTTCATATCGTAAGATTAGTTAACCGAGGCTTAATCAGAACCAAAACTACCGGTCCTAATAATTAATTAATTGCTAATCACTTTTTGAACCATATATTATTTAATATTGCACTATCTTATGAATGTTACTTTTATATTGTTCCTCTTTTGTCTGTTACGTTATATAGGTAGGTAGATATATTACATTGGTTAAAAATAATATATTCTGATTATCTAGTTTGTTAGTAATGGAAAGTCAAAATAATTTTCCAGCATTGATGCTGGATAACATCTATAGATTGTAAATTGAAACATATTAATGTGGGGTGGCAAGAATTTCTGAAACGGACATCACAACCGCAAAATCCATTTTATTGAGCTTTTATAACATCTAACATGTCTTTACACATATTTTAGCCAATTCAATTTTGTTAGTCTAACAAATTAATTATTATAGCTTACAAACTGCAAAAGCAAAAATTTATACGACTCTTCTAATCGGTTATCTTCTAACTGATATTACTTAATCCTGAATATGCTATATGCTACACTTCTCAATTCAAATCATCATGAAAAAAAAGGAAATTACAATTTGAACCAATAGAGAATATTACTCTTCATTTAAGTTACCTTAAGTTCAAGTTTCTTACTAAGAAATTAATCTAAGAATGACGTAGCACAACTCACATTTATTGTAAATGGGTTTCGTATAATATAAAGAGTAAACTTATGTATTGGGACCCATCGCACTTTTTGTGATAATTTAAATTATAACAGATAATTTAAATTATAATAATTATAATAAGTGAAGCGTAGTCTTCATTGAACTACTTTCATTTAGAGCATATATGGGCAACCCCCGGCCCCCGGGCCGGATCCGACCCTCCACTAGCTTCAATCCGGCCCGCGAGAGATTAAGAAAATTCAAATAACGATATCAATTCAAATCGATAAATAATATTATTAAGTGTACGCAGTAGTGGAACACCACAGATCGAGTCAGAAATAGTCGTTAGAAAGAGACAAACAGATAAACATTCGGGAATGTTTATTTCCGAATGTTTATCAGTTTGTCTCAGAGCAATTCACTGATCGATTTTCCGATTTTAAGAATATGGATGGATACACTTTTAATATTTTTGCAAATCCTTGTAAGTGTAATGTGGAAGATGCTCCGCTTCACCTACAAATGGAGTTGATCTAGCTTCAAGAAGACTCATATTTGAAGTCTAAAATGTGAAACTAAGCGAATTTTACAGAACATATCTTTCCGAAGAAAAGTATCCACAGCTGAGAGTTTTCACACGAAAAATAATTTGCACATTCGGAAGCACGTATAAAATGTGAGCAGCTTTTTTCAATCATGAAAATTAATAAAAATAAGCATCGTACTCGGCCTACAGATGTTAATTTAGAAAACACTTTGCGCCTATGTACTACTGATATTGACCACAATATTGATCATCTTGTTTCTCAGCTTCAAACTCAAGTATCTCATTAATTTTCATTTGATTTTTCTTTTTTTTTTATTGACTTGCTTTTTATAAGTTTGATTATGCTATTATAACTAATAAATAAAAAAATTTGTGCATTTTTGTGGCTTTTTTATTCACTACTACCTACCTATTTCTTGCCTACGGCCCGCGACCTGATTAAGTCCCGAAATTACGCCCTCAGCTAAGCAAAGGTTACCCATACCTGATTTAGAGGGTAGCTGATTTGCAGATTCTTATATGTATGTGCATTAGAAATTTCAGAGTTTTTTTAATAAATGTAGTTATATCTGATTCCTTGGTTTGCTTATTATAAATTATCATTTCATATCCTTTATTGATAAGAGTAATAAATCAACTAAATAGTCCCTTGTTTAATAGTCCGTCGGATCGAGCGCGAAAAGCCTTCTAGTTTCGGAGCTAAAAAAACTGAGGTATAACTAAATGGGACTTTCACCAGTCGAAAAGGCATGTTTTCTTACATAGAAAATCGAAATTGACGACTCTCTCCATTGGTCGAGATAAAAGATATAGACAAAAAACTGGAAAAATAGGGAAATATTTTTTTTAACTTTGAACACTTCTTTTTATAAAGAATGTAGAACAACAATTTTTTTAAAATTTTATTCCTCATTCAATTTCCTTTCTTTTGGTATATATTTTATTAAAAAAAAATTATAAACTATATTAAAAAAACAGTAATATTTAGAAAAAGACAACAAATTGCCAACATTTTTTTAAACTCACCTCGCCATAACTTTCTTATGCAAAGAGCTATTCAATGTTTTTTTTTTCAAAAACTGCGGAATATTCCTATTCACGTCATTTCAAAAAAATTTGTGAATTTTATTTAATTTTAAATTGGCATGTAGGCTTACCAAGTTTTCACAACCTCACAGGATGTGATACGATCAGTTTCCTTTAAAAAAAAATGAGGAAAAAATGCTTGGGAGGTGTACTATAAAAATTGCGGCACACTCAACCTTCACAAATTTGCCAAATTTGTATAAAAAGTTTTTTATACAAAAATAAAAATGCAAAACATCTGATTTTTTCTACTACTAGAAGATTAGTTCAATTTCCTTTTTTTTTTGTATAGATTTCATTAAAAAAAGTTGAAAACTATATTACAAAAACAGTAATATTTAAAAAAAGACAACGAATTGCCAATATTTTTTTAAACTCACTTCGCCATAACTTTCTTATGCAAAAAACTATTTCAATGTTTTTTTTTAAACTGCGCAGTTTAATGAGTAAAAATCATAAGTCGTTAATTTTCTTCTAAAAAATTGTAATGATTTAGAAAAATAATAGATACCTAACTGTGGAAAGTGTATTAAATAAAAATTTTTACAAACAAAACAAAATTTTGAAAGGGGTTGGAACCTTTGGTAGGTAACACTGACGTAGTTTTGGAAAATGTGGAAAACTACGTCAGTATCAAACCAAAATTAAAACAAATTATTTTCGAAAAATGTATCGTCATCAAGATCTCCAGCTTCAGTTTGATTTTCTTCAGGTTCGCGATTAATATTAATGCAATTCATTTTGCATTTGCAATTTGAGCTACAAAATACCCTTTCTTTTTTACACTGACATTTTTGCGTGTTGCAGTTTTTATCATTGCATAATAAGGAAATAATTTTCCGTATATCTTTTGGAACTAGAACTTGATGCATCATTTTCGGAACGCTAAAGTCCATCCATATAACAGGAGATCTTTTTTGGTTACCTCACCAATACACCTATTGACCCATATAAATGTTTGATAATTTGACCTAAAATTGCACATTATAATAAAATGTGCGTACATTACAAATTTTTGCTTTATAAATTCACCTAAGTACATGTAGTTTGAAACTATCTTCTGTAGGGGGCAATTCTTAAGTTTGTATTTTGCTCTGATTTGTATGGTTTAACCCTCAGATTAACCATATACAAGATAAATAACAGCCAGAGAAAAATGTCCACGAAATGAAATATAATTAAATAAACAAATCCCACTGCATGCCATTGGTTCGTTACAGTTTTTGACGGACCGAGATATGCCGAAAATACACGACACAACGACTCGTGACTTCATATTTGTTTTGAAGTTTTGTGAACGTAAATTTATTTAAGTATTTTATGTGATATAAGTGGTCATCAGTCAATAATCTAGGCTGCGTTATAGATTTTTAGTTTGTGGAAAATCTTTGTGGACAGTGAAATGACTATTAAATGCATAGTTTTCCATAAATCGGGCAAAAAAGGTGATGGGAGATCGTTCCACCGGTAAGTAAACAATGCTGACCATAGACGTATCATTCGTTAGGAATTCAACTTACGTATAATGTTCATGGGTAATATAAGTAATATAGATAATATTGTATTTTTATATTGTATATTTTCTATGGATAATAGTTTCTGATCCTCATAAAATTATTTGGAGACAATGAAATTTTTATCATTTTTCTTTCATCGTTCAAGGAAAATTTCAAATGTTTACCCCTCTTTGAAAAAAAAATTCGAATAATTTAAAATATAGATAAGAGTATTAGATGTAGTTTTGATTTAGAATGGGAAGTGAATTCCGAACCGAAAAAAATGTATTTTCTTATTTCACTTTCAGGTTTTTAGTAGGTATAAAGTATTATGAATATCTTTATATTATATCGCTACTTTATTTGGGTATTTGGCCACAATTCTGAACAAATTAATAAAATTTTGAGTAAACAATACATACTCCTCGCTAAAAGACCCATTAAAGTTTTTTTTTAATTTGACAAATCAGTTCTCATACTGAAAAATGTATAAATATCATAAAACATAGTACACACTTAAGTTAAAATAGCACTAACATTTCGGAAACCTCACTGTCAGAAGAATGTATTGTGTTCTATGATATTTATGTATCTATATTTAAGAAAAAAACTCTAACAGACTCTTCGGTGCAGAGGTTTATTTTCTTACTTTTTTATTAGTTTTTTCTGAATTTTAGGAAAATAGCTAAATAAAGTAAAGTATGCATTGCGTATTATGTTATATACCTAGCTACCTAGTTTTTGTAGATGTTAGGGTTTTTTTTTTTTAATCGTGAGGCAATAGGTACTTTACGTTGTCATAAACACCTTTAAAAACATTAATAAACCCTCTTATTTTGAGAAATACTGGCTGCCACTGGTAGCTATTTACAAACAGTTAAATAAACACTCCCCCCTTTCGTAAATTGTTGTTTATTAGATGGACAGGCATATTAATGCTTTGGGTATTGCTGTTACTTATCTTTTACATGGTTAATCTGAGGTTAGAAACACCTTTAAAAATATCAATAGACCCTTTTCTTATTTTGAGAAATACCGCCGCCACTGGTAGTTGTTTACAAACAGAGTTGAGTAAACATCCCCCCCACCGCAAATAACTGTTTATTACATGGACAGGCATATTAATGCTTTAGGTATTGTTGTTACTTATCTTGTACATGGTTAATCTGAGGTTTAACCGAATTTCATTGAGATATTTTGTATTTTTATTTTTGTATAAAAAACTTACAAATTTTCTGGCGAACCTTATTCCTTCGTCAGGTGCCACTTCGGCAAATTTGTGAAGGTTGAGTGTGTCGCAATTTTTATAGTACACCTCCCAAGCATTTTTTCCTCATTTTTTTTTAAAGGAAACTGGTCGTATCACATCCTGTGAGGTTGTGAAAACTTGGTAAGCCTACATGCCAATTTAAAATTAAATAAAATTCACAAATTTTTTTGAAATGACGTGAATTTTAATAGCATTCTAATAGCTCTTTGCATAAGAAAGTTATGGCGAGGTGAGTTTAAAACAATGTTGGCAATTTGTTGTCTTTTTCTAAATATTACTGTTTTTTTAATATAGTTTATAATTTTTTTTAATGAAATATATACCAAAAGAAAGGAAATTGAATGAGGAATGAAACTTAAAAAAAATGTTGTTCTACATTCTTTAGAAAAAAAGTGTTCAAAATTAAAAAAAATTATTTCCCTATTTTTACAGTTTTTTGTATATATCTTTTATCTCGACCAATGGAGAGAGTCGTCAATTTCGATTTTCTATGTAAGAAAACATGCCTTTTCGACTGGTGAAAGTCCCATTTGGTTATACCTCGGTTTTTTTTCTGTGCATCCTAGACCGGACTTTCCGACGGACTATAAAGATACAACGTGTAAAACGTTGGTTCGAGTTGAGTCGTGAACTCAAGCAGTAGTTTCCAAGTTTTTTAATAAACGTAGTTATATTTGATTCCTTGGTTTGCTTATAAGTTATCATACCATATCCTTTATTGATAAGAGTAATAAACCAACTAAATATTTTCTTGTTTAAAGTTGCAATGTGTAAAACGTTGGTTCGAGTTGAGTCGTGGTACTCGTAGGTGAGGTCCGTCAAGTTAGCGACTCATATGTTGAAATTTTACATTAGAGTTAGTAAATAATTTTGTGCTCATTTTGTGCTAATTTGTGCTGTAGGTTGTAAATTTTGTGCTCCATCCATTTTCGAGGTAAGCCAAAAACTAAGATGAGTCGCCAGCTTGACGCTCACACATCGAATTTTTGATATTTAATGTTTCCAACATTTTGTGCTAATTTGTGCCGTAAGTTAAAAATTTTGTGCTCTATCGGTTTCCGAAATAATCCAAAAACTAAAATGAGTCGCCAGCTTGACGCTGCGACTCACATATCGAATTTTTGATATTTAATGTTTCCAACATTTTGTGCGAATTTTGTGCTAATTTGTGCTGTAAGTTATAAATTTTGTGCTCTATCGGTTTCTGAAATAATTAGAAAGCTAAAATGAGTCGTCAGTTTGATGCTGCGACTTACGTATCGAATTTTTAATATCTAGCTTTACAAGTATTTTGTACTTACTATGTGCTAATTTGTGCTGGAACTTATAAATTTTATGCTTTATCTAATTTAAAGATAATTTAAGAGCTAACAAGACTTGCCAGCTTGACGGTGAGAGTCATGTATCGATTTTTTAACAACAGAAGGCGTCGAATAAGACGCTATATAGCTCGAATTAGACGTCAACGCTATAAATATGTACTGTTATTGGAATCGTAGTAACTCGTTTTATTTAACAATTTGTGTTCCATCTCAAACATAATATATATCTCACTTATAGAATTGATAATTAAAAATAACGAAGTTCTAATTTAATATGTTTTTAATTAATTTTTCTTCAAGTAGATACTGTAGAAAAATGACTCAACATTACCTGACTAAAGGGAACGTACTCATCAGTAGTCGTTGCGGTTAAATCGGATAGATGGCGTAATGAGTAAATAGATGTGTAGTGTTTGTTTTAACGGTTATAGAGCTTTTCAATTAGTTATAGAAATTGCTTAGTGTCATTAGTGAATTGATATGCCTTTTTGTGTTTTGTGTTTTCATGTTTGTCAATTTTTAACTTTCAAAAATCTTTTATATTGATAATTCATATAAGAATTTAATAATACACTACAAACAAAAAATCACAAAATATGTAAAGCATAACACAAATAATTATTTCAAAAATGGATTGGACACAAAGTTTATAAGTTTCAGCACAAATTTGCAGAAAATGATCACAAAACATTTGTAAAGGTAGATCTTGAAAATTCGCTACGTGAGTAGCAGTACCAAGCTATAGACTTATTTTAATTCTTGAATTATTCTGAAAATAGATAAAGCATAAAGTTTATAAATTACAGCACAAATTAGCACAAAGTAAGCACAAAATACTTGTAAAGCTAGATCTTGAAAATTCGATACGTGAGTCGCAGCGTCAAGCTAGCGACTCATTTTAGTTTTCGGATTACTTCAGAAACCGATAGAGCACAAAATTTATAACTTACGGCACAAATTAGCACAAAATTAGCACAAAATGTTGGAAACATTAAATATCAAAAATTCGATATGTGTATGTGACATCATTTACATGCGATAACACAAGATGTATGTAATTTTGTTGTATGTAATTTTTCCCTGATTTTGTGATTAAAATATGAAATTTTAGAGTTTTATACGTAAAAAAGATACTCTTGTTGAACATCATTTTAGTTTTCGGATTATTTCGAAAACCGATAGAGCACAAAATTTATAGCTTACGGCACAAATTAGCACAAAATTAGCACAAAATGTTGGAAACATTAAATATCAAAAATTCAATGTGTGAGTCGCAGCGTCAAGCTGGCGACTCATCTTAGTTTTTGGCTTACCTCGAAAATGGATGGAGCACAAAATTTACAACCTACAGCACAAATTAGCACAAAATGAGCACAAAATTATTTACTAACTCAACTGTAAAATTTCAACATATGAGTCGCTAACTTGACGGACCTTCGTAGGTGCTCATACTCCATGGCTAAGCCACGTTAATAATTAATGCAAGCTGAAGCCGTCGCTCTAGCTATGTGTACATAGTAATATGTATATCTTTAGACTTACACGCTATACAGAGAGCTTTCGGATTTATAAATACTTTTTAACTACTTCTACTGCTGACCTGCATATATTAAATGATTTATGTGTGAGTTATCCTTCGATATTAACTTTTATATGAATAAGCAGGAAGTAGACTTAAATGATGTGAGTAGAAAAAACTATTTTTAAAAGGATGGTAATTAATTTCTATAAAACCTTTTAAATAAGATGAGCAATAATGCACCAAACCGGGTGATATATTGAAAACATTTATTAAAAAAAAATAAAATTACTGTTTTAAGGATGTCATATTTCTTCTGTACCAATTTTAGAAAATTATAAAAACTTGTCTAATTGCTTTACTTTATTTTTTCACGACGATATTTTATCTGAATTTTTAAGACAACAGGAAATCAAATTCGTTTCCTCGCAAAATTAATTGAGAATTTTTTAAAAATTGATAGCCTACCTATTTATTCAATTAATCAATTCGTTATTTGTTAATCAATTAACGTATCTAATTTTTCTTCTAAAAATCTTACTGCATCAAGTATTTTGCCATCTGATGATAAATATGAATTAATAAATTTAACACAACGCCACGAAAATATTTCCTTATTTTTTACTTAAAAAGGATAAAAAATCACAAAACACATTAGGTACTGTCATTTTTTTCATCAGAACTAGGGCTAAAATTCCGTTAAATTCTTAAATTCAGTCATATTTATTTTATATTCGGGAATTGGTATATTACAATATACAGGGTGTCGCGAAATTAGTGTGCAATATTTTACCGGTGTGTTAAATTGGTTACAAGGTACCAGGTATCAGTTAAAAAGGGTCTTTTTTCTTATATAATGGGTCTTTTTAACTTTTTCTTCATATAAACATGAATAATGCGACGAAAAATGCGCTTCCTAAGGGGACATACGAGTGCGGTTTTTTATAAATAACTCCGAAAGCAATTGAGTTAAATTTATCAAAATTGGTATCCTGCCGTAATATTTTATGCTGAACCTGCTGCGGTAAATAAAATTTCAAAATTTCTGTCAAATTTGGGTCATGTTCCAAACTGGAGGGGGGGGGGGGGTGAATTTTGTAAATGTTATTCCAACTTTTCTGTACATTAACACACTTGGGTCGTATCGATAGGACGCATCGTTTTCGAGCAAAATCACTTTAATCATTTACATGCGATAACACAAGATGTATGTAAGTTTGTTGTATGTAATTTTTCCCTGGTTTTGTGATTAAAATATGAAATTTTAGAGTTTTATACGTAAAAAAGATACTCTTGTTGAACATCAATAAAATGTACGGTTTTGATATAAAATCGATTAAAATTTTAAGGAAGTATTTTTTGATCCATCTTTATATGAAGAGAAAGTCCCCTTTTTGGTACACATTGGGTGAAATATTGCACAGTAATTTCAGAACATCCTGTATTATTAATATTAATACTCTATTGAAATGGATTTCTGTATGTTTTTAAGTGATACCCAGCTTAGTTATGCACTAGACACAGCCATAGACAGATTAGAGAAAATGTAAATTATCATTTACCAGATAAAAATAATTTGGATTTCCATATTATGATTTCTAAAGACAAGTTAATGTAGATCTTGCATAAAAGAAATGCGTGTCACAGGAAATGTGTGGCGGAGCACACTTTGAGAATACAGACTCAATGGGTAATAAAATATCTTTTTAATGTAGCTAATGTCTTATAGGTGAATCGAGTCTATTGAAGCTTTCTCCCTAATTTATTTACATAACGTTTTATTTTGACACTGAATTTTTTAGAGTTTTTATTATTTCGTCTTGGGATTTGCTGAAAAATGTTAAAGCGTTATTGTAGTTTGTTTTTATGTTAACTGCGAACAACCTGCTTCGGTGAGTTTTTTCGAAGTCGACAGCTTTCAACCCCTATATAGTCCACGTAAATTAGATTAAAATATCACGAATAGAAGAAATAAATTATAAAGAAATGATTTTCAGGGTATGAATTCTTGAAAGTATGAGGAATAAAGATCCGATGAGTTATCATCCCGCGCGGGGGTGGAACATCCCCCTTTTCACGAAAAACTACCCCTAGCGGCGATTGTACTCCGGTTTTTCGCAAATTTCTCATAAACCGTTCATCGGACGAGGAAAAGGTATGGAAATAAAAAGTTTGTCATTAAATTCTGCACAAAAAAGCTCCCTCAAATCCTGAAAGTGATTTTCATTAAATGTATCTCTTTTTCTTGCAAATGTACATTTTGTAGTTTGGGCCCGATTATCCACACCACCCATGAGGTATGGCTGTGGGAGCGTTTTTTTAAGGTGGTCTCACCCGTAGGCCTATTCCACTATAACCCTACCGATGTTTACTTATCAAGAGGTTCATCAATGAATTCCTCTTCAACTTCTGAATTGAGGCATCCTTGCCCATGGCAGTGGGAGCACACATAGTTGAGGAGCGCAATCCAACTTTGGCACAACAGCATCATTTTCCGCAACTCTTCTTGCAGTTGCAAGACACCAGCTGAAAAATGGAAAGTGGAGCTGATACCTCAGAGGTGAAAATTGCGATAAGATGTTCCTCATTTTTTCCATCCTCACTCTGTAGGATACATATTCTCCCATCGCCAAGACTGAATTTGGCGAAACGCTGTTTCTATATGAATGCTGTAAAGCTGCAGATGTTGGTGGCAGTCTTGGTAAAATTACAGCATTCTTCGACTGGCCGACAAATTTGTTAAATGAAATGAATTTTTGAATGTAATTTTACCAAGACTGTACCAATTGTATCAATTGTACCAAGACAAATGTAATTATAATCAGGAAGTATCAATAGCAATCGATCTACTTTTTCAAGTTCAAAGTAAAAAGTTTGTGTCGATTATGTCCTTTTTGTCAGTAATGTCAGTAATGTGAAACAATAAAAAAATAGTGAAATATTCTAATATTATGGTACTGCTATTATTTATGAACTACTATTGTAATTGCCCACTTTACACTATCTCTAAAAAAATGTACACAACGCACTATCTAAGAAATAACAATATTCTCATATCTAAATCACGTATCTGTCGTATGTAAGTAAACAATGCATTATAATTCAGTAAGCCCCTGGAAAGTGAAGCAAACTCACGTTTTAACCGATTAAAATATAGTAAATTTATGCTTATTTATACCAGTAAATGCTTGCATCGTGACACAAAAAATGTAATCCTTTCGTTTATTTCAAAGTCGTGTTTACTATAAATTTTTGTTTCAAATATTTATTGACTTTTTGATGTCAAGAATTGCAGAATGCTACTTCATTTTCATTGACTTTAAAAAGACGTTTTCGTAATAATCGTTTAAAATTTTTGCAACACAGGTTTTATTAAGTTTACTGATTTTTAATAATGTTACAATACTTAATTGAGAAAATTATAAAAGCTGTTTAACCTGTTTACTAGAAATAACAAGGCATTGCACCATTTGAAAATAATAGTACCTATTTAGTATATTTCAAAACATGTTATTACTACAAAAAAATTGATAATTTTATCATTATGCTGTGTTCTAAATTAACTGAGAGTCACAAATCAATTTCGAAGAACGGAAATAGAGGAGATATATTTAAGGTAGGATACGTAGGTAGGTAAGGATACGATTTGAGTAAATATAAATTTTTTATCTCGTGCATGCATTCTGTATTGTTATTTTCATAAATCCATAAGGAGAAGGTGCCTTAAATGAGGCTAATACCTACCTATAAATATAATAATAATAATTTTAAATAGTGTTTTAGCAATGGCGAAGAAATTAAATCATGTAAACTGAGCAATACCGTATTTAACAGGCTCACGAAATATTTCTATTTCTTTTTTTTTATATTTTGAAGTAATTTTCATCCAGTGGCACAGTTTGTGTATTATAAATGTTTGCAATTTGCACGTGTAACCGGAGGAGATTTTAAAATGAAGCATCCATTATTATCTTTTTTTGGAGGCTGCATAATTTTATGAATCCAACGATATAAGTGAGATTCTTTTTATACTGTAAAATAGGTTGTATTGGCTCAATGGTAAAGTGATAATATAAAAGCAGATTTTTTGTTCACTATATATTTTATAATGGCATGGTAAAACCTTTTGGAAAAATAGATTTTAAAATAGAATAAGTAAAAAACATGAATGTATTTTACGTTACCTCAGTTTATTTATAGAGATCATGATAACGCATTGAAAAAATAGGACGGGTAGTTTTCAGCTATAAAAAATTATTTTTACACTTGAAATGTGCGTTGTACGGATAGATTCAGGGAGTCATGCACATTCCAAAATGTATGACCTAACGTTAATCAAAATGCTGCATTTTTATTCAAATAGGTATCTAAAGTTGATATATTATTATTTCTGGTGAAACCACAAATGTAAGAAGATTCCTTTTTATGGAAAAGGTTTTATGATTAGGGATGGAAATTTTTATTTTGTTGATCATACCTACTTGATTTTTTACGTTATGGGCGGATGCAGTATCGAGACCTAATATGCGTTCCTTCACTATTTTTGATACTTACATCATGTTGAACACACCCAAAAAAATAAATGGAAAAGGTAAGAGTTCTTAGTTTCACACAAAATAAATAAATACCTAAGTATATTTAGTTTATAGTTTCATTAATATTTTACAAGTGGCGAATATTTTTTTGAATGTACTTACGTAAATTTTTTTTTAAAAAACCATAAAAGCGAAATTGAGTGGTAAACCATGCTGATGATTTTGGTTTTGGTAACTGCTGCTGTTGGGAAGTGATTCAGTGTGTTTCAACGTGGAATCCTCTGGGGATGGTAATTTAGTTGAACTATTTGTAGATTCTTTAAGACCTTTTAAAATGCTAGCGTGGTGTCCTTGATCAAGTTGTAAGTGCAGCTTTATATACGCTGTATTGCTGTCTAGTTAATTTTATTAGAGCTTGATTACTTATTGCAACTTTACCTAAAGGTACCTAGCTATGGCTGTTGCTTTGCTGCAAATTATTACTGATTTGTATTTTTTGGTGTCAGTTTCAATCTTTTTTACGCCTTCCTTTCACCATTTTGTTGTCAATTTGGATTAACAGTAAAAAACAAGCTGATTGATGTTCTGTTGGGCTTTCTTTTACCTAAACCTAGTTTCAACAAACGTACCGGAGGCATCTCAGGATTTCAAAAATTTGTTACTAACCATTTAGTGTCTCTAAATTATTAGTCCCAAATTTAGAAATCCCAATTTCAATTTTCAGAACTTTTTCTCTCCTCCTTGTTTTCTTATCCTTTCCTCCTATGCAAGTTTTTCCAAAAATTGTGTTACCTGCATTCGATTCTACCCACTTGCAAGCCTTAATTCTCAGTTCTTTTAAGGGATGGAGTTATACAGGGTGCCACTTCACCACCTATCCATACCAATGAGACTGACAGTATGTAAAAAAGTTCTTCTAAGTGATTTTACATTAGTTCCACTATTTTTTTTATATTGTTGTGCTTTAGAACTTACTTCATGGCTTGTTACATCTCTGTAAAATTTTTCTTTTGACATTACGTGCCTCTCTAGCTATGTGAAATTCCGGGACTTTAACAGAACAAAGGGATATGTTGTACGTATAGTAATACCTTTGTTGTAGCATCTGTATTATTTGGTTAAAAAATGTTTTTATGACTTTCTCTTTGTATTCAGATCCATCTTAGTTCTTTATATTAAAGCCACAGTCCTCTAACATCATCCGAAATACTTTCTTGGATTTGCTCCTGTCTAGTATATTATTTCCTTTCTTGTAAAAGTCTTAAAACTGCGCCCATACAAATGTCTCCGTTTTGGTAGTATTTTTCTTAAAATTTTCTCACGTTTTTTTTACGATAAAATATTTCAGAATTCACAGGAAGTACATAACATGCATATAATTTAATAAAAGTTTTCTCCTGTTAACATTGCTCCAGTTTCTGTAAATCGATCGATATGGAAAGTGTATTAATAATTAATGACATTCCTCAAGTTTTTTTTTTATAAAACTCTGCAGTTTATTTATATACCTAGCACCTATTTATCTCTCCTTTCTTAAGTATATACTCTAGAAGAATAAACTTTATAATAATTAGTTGATCAATAATTCCTGCGATAAAGAAAATAAAAGGGATTCATGTATTTTTACCCAGTTTGTTTTCTGTCTTTTACAGGTTGTAGAATGAACTATACCTATACTTTCTTACACTAAAACTATAATAAGTGCTAATATATAATAATTGCTTCAGTTATTTCTGTAATTATTGGGCGTGGTAACTATCTTTGTCGGCATTTTTTATAAACCGTGAAAATATTTATTTCTTTGAAGATATATTGCCTGAGAAGTTATAAGTTTCTTAATAACCATCGTCTTAATGCCTTTTTCACTTTCTTCGTTAATCTATAGTTAATGTGGTATTTATAATGTGGTATTTTATCGAAGAAAGTAAAACTTCTGTAAGATTTATTATCCGATTATTGTTATATCGGCGCCAAATAAAATGATTGTCTATAATGAAAATCGTTTAACTTTTACATTTTTTTGTGATATATTGTTTATATTATTTATTGATTGGCGTTTATTTTAATTTTATTGAAAGGCTTATTATGAGAATGTGATAAGCCACAATAACAAAATCTAGAAAAACTCAAGATTTTCGTTATTTATGTTTAAAACGTTATACAACTATTTCGTTATATTTATTTAGCGTTGAACTCGCTAAAATTTACCTTGAGCTTAATCAACGAACTAGCAATGGAGAGAAGTTAATGCTGAAATTTATATCCTGTCAACCTATTATTGTAACCCGAAAAGATTCCGAGAAAAAGTTCTGTCAGCCACTGGATCTTCAAGAAACTTCAGATAAGCTTCTGAAACTGTCATGGCTATAAAAATGTTTAAAATGTAGCTGCAGAAACTTTACGGTGTGATATTCTGTGTTTAAACGAAACCTGGCTACCTTGCCTAGTGATCTTTCTGTCGTGCCTGATTAACTTTAACTATTTAACTTCAAATACCACTAGGTAAAGGTCGCTAGGTAGTCCGAGCGGAGGTTGATGTATTTTTTACAGAGATTACTTTACTGTCACTGTTTTACACAAATCCTACTGCTTTCTTATTTCTTTATTTCGCGCATTTAATTGTAAATTTATTTTATGTAATATTTATTTCAAAGTATCTCTTTACATTTATTATTATTATTATTATTATTATTATTATTATTTTTAAAACTATTATCATCATTTCAAATATGAAATTATTAAGTAACCGTTCTTTTAAATAAAAAAACTGGTAATTAGAGTTGTTTACTACATTTTTATTGAATTTCGTTTGAAATAAATAAATATTGAATGTTGGTAGGTATTGAATTTTTTTTAAATAATTTTTGATTCAAATATTAAATGCAACGATATACTTACTACTTACAAATTTAATTCCAGAAATACGTAATAGTACCAATTTGTCAACAGTAAACTGCAACAATTTAATTTGGGTAGTGCCATTATGTATATTTTTTGGCCTATTTAACCGTTGTGTATTGAATTGAACAATAAGTAGTAAACAATTTGTCGATATCTACTCTCGAAACGTAAAATGCTATTTAGACATTCTAATTTACTATTCAAATCTACACAATGCTCCTGTTGATGCAACTTCCTCATAAATAAGCCTTTTGCTGTTACATAGTAGGAAACAGACGGAATATTAATTTATAAATTTCACTTTGTAAATTTGAAATGAATATCTCTTAGATATTTTATGTAAAACTAACCTCAATTTTACGTTTCTATACAGGCTCGAAGGTCGTTGACAAATTAATATTTATTAAGCTTGCCACATATATCACAAAAGCATCTGTTTTCGTTTTAGTAAAGTTTATGATGTATAAGCACGTCTGGCTTTGGAGAATTAGAATAAGAATTTAAATTTCGGTTCTGTAAAGTCTGCTTTTTAACATGATTGCTATTATTCCTGTAATAGTGTCTTCTCTTTATATAATTATAAGTTTTTTGAAATTTGGTAAGTTTACATCATTTTATGAGAGCTTTCGATTGCCACACTAAAACATGTTCTTGGCCTACCAGTTTTTCGGCAAAATATTAAACTTTTGTATTTCTTATGGGCGCCATATTGAATTTTTACTTCATTAAATATAGAAACAAATTGCGAGCACGATGATATATCCTACTTGATACTTTTTTCAATAAATATAGACAATACAGGCTAATAGCGATAAATAGTATTTATTCCCAAAAATAATAGACAATCATTCATTTTGAGTTAATCATTAGAATGCGTATTTTTAGATTTTTGAGGAACTATTTATTATAATAAGGAAAACTTATTTGTACTGCTCGAACTGGCTGCCGTTACTCTGAAAGAGTTAGGTCCTTACAGATAATAATGGATCTAATCCAAATTCTACATTAATCGTGTAGTGGAAGTTATTCTTAGGACATGATATCCAATTTACTTTGAATAAACTTGTTAAATTTTTATTGACTTTGTCCCATATACCATTACGTACCTTATACCATTTGGGATATAAAATCCCAGATTTATTGAAACCCACTGGCTATAGATATACAGTGCCATCAAATTTATATTGTATATATATATTTTGATCAATTAAATACTATTTTTAAATCACAGGAATATAATTATATTTTCTTTAACATTAAAATTCCTTTGGTGTGAAGATGGAATTTTCTACATAACACCTAAACACTATACTGCACTCATAGTATATAGTATATGCAGTATGTATAGAGTTACAGAATATTGTGTTTTGGTGTTATGTGGAAAACTAGGTCAGTGTTATTAATAAATGTCCCGATGTACACATTTCATTAACATTTTTTTTTTAAGTAAATGAACAGTTTTATCATGTTTGGCATCACAATCAACTTGCAACCTATAATTATTAGCATCTGTTCGTTGATTCAATGTTGAATTATATTGTTTACAGATTTATTATTTACAACTTTTAGAAATCGCTGGCGAAATGAATCTTTCTTAATTTTTACAAGCGAAATATTAGCATCTTTTAACACTTCTAAATTAATCCCTTATTTGATTTGTTTTTTGGTTCTGAATTCTACAGTTTCATTCATGATGTTTTTTTTGGTTTTTTTTTTTTAATTACAAATCTATAATTAAATAGAATTAAATAGAGTATCTATACAATAACAAAAATACAAGTATTAATATAAATAATTTAATAATAACTAATTGAATTAACTGAAATATATATGTTTTTTAGTTCGATATAAATAAAATATTTAGTATTTACAAATAATATTTTTAAAATATCTTGAAATAAAAATTAATACAAAATATAAAATTTAATATGAGTCCAAGACTGATATAAATTTTTATTCAGCTCTTCGTCACTAGATATTTCGGATTATTATTTTCAAAAATATGTTCCGTGTTCACGTGCACCGATCACATACTTTTAATTTTCTACCAGTAGCGTCCCTTCAGCGAAGGGAATCACGTTTGATCTAAAATTACTCTTTCTGAAGAGATATGATCATCATTATGAAAGTTGACATGCACTTTTTTTATTTTTCTTTTTTATCATATTTGCTTGCGCTCAATCATCTACTGTTATCCTATGCATATGTTATTTTAGACATACATTGGGAAATCTCTGTTATGTCTCACCGATATACGAGTTGTATTTACCACATTCACATGGAATTTGATAAAAATAATTTCTTGTACTCTTGTATATTAGTTGGTTTTGTTTATCAGTATTGATCTTAAGGTGTTCTTCGTTTTAATCCTTCTAAGTCTCGTAGATAGATATTTGATGGTTGTTGTCATATTTTCTCTATTTTTTCTTTCATTATTGATAGCTGCATCACAAATAAATTACTGAGATCACCTTTGCTTGATCTGTCAGATTATAATAAGTAAAAGCACCAAATGTATCCATATATTAATTTTTTATTGACAATAAAATATCGTAGTTGGACATTGAAAGACCTGCTTCTATAATATAGGACAAGGTTTCGCCCCTTTAAAGGCCACAATACAACAATAAAAATAATGACCTGAAGAGCTAGATCGTGTCCATCTGATTAGTTACATTGCCCGTTCAACTCAGCATGGCTTTAAAATAGCACGCCTCAAAAGGTGTTAAACTAGTTCATTTGTTCATAAATTGATTTCAGAATGTACCTCCCATTGAATAATTAAATGAGTAAAGTTGCTTATAACGGGACGTTCGTGATGGTTTCTCAAAGAAGAGACCCAGAACCTGCCGTAATAATTCTGGCTTGATGTGTTCGTTCAACTCGCATAAATCAATGCTGACGAGCTTGTAATACTTTTGAAAACACACGGTTTCATATGCTAACTATTACATAAACAAATGCATATCATTTGCATAAGCAAGTGCAAGAGTATCTTTATAGACACAAAATTTCAACTAAACAACTTTCTGACGTGTACTTAGTAGTGTTAGATATGTTTTTTTCATATTTGAATGGAATTTAGGAGCATTGTTTTGTATTTTTAATGAAAACACGTTTTAGCAAACGTTAAATTTTGATTTTTAATTGTTTTAATGTGATCATGAAATAAATCATGCACAAATCAATGCTGATGAGTTTCTAATATCTTCCAAAATATACGGTTTCATATGTTAACTATTGCATAAACAAATTAACTTCATTGATATAAGCAAGTGATCTTTACCGAGGCGAAAGTTCAGGGTTCAGCACTGGTTGTTAGATCCTACTGGTCCAAGCTAGGTTGGGGAAATACCTACCAGGTGTTAATGTGAGGGATTAACAAGAGTGTAATATCTGTAACTTATTTGTGGTGCAGTTATTACTTATTTTTTAGTGCAAACTATTTATTTTGAATAATACTTACGTAGTTTACCACATAACACCAAAACACTATAGCGGACCCGACGCGCGTTTCGCCAACCAAGGTGGCATCATGTGATTGGTTGGCGAAACGCGCGTCGACTGAAGTTTAGTGTTTTGATGTTATGTGGAAAACTAGGTCAGTGTTATCTTCACACCAAAGGTTCCAAACCTTTTCCAAGTTTATTTTGAATAAGTACTTCTAGTTTCCTGTTTTTTATTATTTTACAGCTGGTGTATTATTTTACAAGTGGTCTATAGATTAATCATGACATCTTGTCTCCTACATACAGGGTGGGTCAAAACAATCTCTTCTATGTGCTACTATTAAACAAAACACCATGTATGTGTAAAAGTTGTCCTGTTAATATATTGTAACACCTGTATCTCATATTTTCTGTATTTTCCATAACAGAATTTTTAAGTTATCGCATCCTATACCCACTCTGTAAGTCACAGAAACTATGCTAATCTTTCTCATAATGACGGGTAGGTACCTATGTTAGAGTTAGTAAAATTTCTATAGTTTTAAAACTTGCAAAAACATATCTCCTTTTTAAGAAATCAGTAAAATTGACTTAAATTGACTTAATTATAGGTAGTAGGACGAAGTAAGAAATAATGTATCTTCGAAGATTACGTCTCTAGCTGATGGACTACTCAGACGGATTTGATGAAAACTAAGATATACAGGGCGCCCTATTTCTTGACCCGTTGCATGGGTAACTTTTTTATTAGTAGAGATACAAAAACGCTTAAATGAGCAAATTAGTGCAGTTTCGTATTAGTAATTCTACGGTAAGGCGAAAAATTATATACGGGAGAAGGTTGAAAAGCTATTGACAAAAAACGAAAAATCCAACTTTTCTATTATCCCTCGTAGCTCGTTCATTTGAAGAGTTAGAGAAAAATGCTTCACATGTTTTTTGCAGTATTTTTCATGTAAAATGACATGCACTTGCTACTTTTTATATATCTCTTAAAATGGTTGAGAATCACAGTAAAATATATTTTTTCTAAATGTAATGGATAGGTGGCTGTGACATTAACCGAAAGTCCCCTTTTTTCTCTTTCAGATGATATAACATAGTCCATATTTTATCCTTACAAAAGTAATAATAATCGTTGTTTTTAAATAAAGTTTATTGTCACATCAAGAATGCTATGGAAATAAAACAAAAAATAAAATTCCTGATATTTTTAAAAACGTCTAGTTGGCATTTAATTATTGACAGATCATAAGTGACATTTTTAGTTTTTGTTAAGTAGTTTATTGTTTATTATTAATACTGCATACAAAATAATAGTGTTGCAAATATGTACACCAACGAAGAGAAAAATTATATGCTATTTTGTTATTATAACCAAAATCGAGATGCACAAGCTGCAGCGAATCTTTATTTTGAAACTTACATGGAACGAAGACAACCCCATCATAGAATATTTAGACAGCTGGAAAATAATATACGATTATACGATTCTTTTTCAAAGCCTAAGGACGAAAGAAACTTCAATGAAGACACTGAAATAAATGTTTTGGCTTATGTAAATTTTAAACCTGATTCTTCAACTGCAGAAATTGCACATCACTGCAACACTTCCAAGGAAACTGTAAGAGCTATTTTAAAAGGTAACAATTTAAAGCCTTATCATTATTCCATATGCAATACTTTATATCCAGCTGATAATCAAAGAAGGATGACATTTTGTCGATGGTACATTTCAAAATGCGAAGAGGATCTAGACTTCTGGAAAAAGATTTTATTCAGTGATGAAAGTAGATTTACCAACAATGGTATTTTTAACCGCCATAATAACATAATGTGGTGCCGAGAAAATCCACATCTTGTTTCTGAAAGAAGAAATCAACGTCAATTTGGGATAAATGTGTGGTGTGGAATTTTTTGTGGCAAAATTATTGGCCCATATTTTTACGAAGATAATTTGAATGCGAATAATTACGTTCATTTTCTAAGGAATACTCTAACAGAGGAATATTTAAATGAATTACCACTTCATATTTTTATAAATCTTAAATACTTCCAACACGATGGAGCACCTGCGCATAATTCCCGCGAGGTAAAACAATATTTACATGAACAGTTTGATAATGTTATAGGAAATAGAATGGATATCGACTGGCCAGCGCGAACACCTGATTTGACCCCCTTAGATTTCTTTCTTTGGGGGTTATTGAAAGATAAAGTTTATGTGACAGCTCCTCTAGATATAGAGGATCTAAAAGTCAGGATTCAAGATGCAATTAGAAGCATACATGGACATACAATAAATAATGTTTTAAGAAGTATCCAGAAACGTTGCTTACTATGTATCCAACAGGATGGTGGTCATTTCGAACATTTACTTCAATATAATTAATTAATTAATAATTTCTGTTCTCAAAACATTCTTTTGTTCCATAATCCATAGCATTCTTGATGTGACAATAAACTTTCTTTAAAAACAACGATTATTATTACTTTTGTAAGGATAAAATATGGACTATGTTATATCATCTGAAAGAGAAAAAAGGGGACTTTCGGTTAATGTCACAGCCACCTATCCATTACATTTAAAAAAAATATATTTTACTGTGATTCTCAACCATTTTAAGAGATATATAAAAAGTAGCAAGTGCATGTCATTTTACATGAAAAATAGTGCAAAAAACATGTGAAGCATTTTTCTCTAACTCTTCAAATGAACGAGCTACGAGGGATAATAGAAAAGTTGGATTTTTCGTTTTTTGTCAATAACTTTTCAACCTTCCCCCGTATATAATTTTTCGCCTTACCGTAGAATTACTAATACGAAACTGCACTAATTTGCTCATTTAAGCGTTTTTGTATCTCTACTAATAAAAAAGTTACCCATGCAACGGGTCAAGAAATAGGGCGCCCTGTATATAATATCACAATATTATTTTACGTTACAAGTGCGGTAGGTGAGGTATTACTTACAGTTTGAGTTTTTTTACGGAAAATGTAATATAATGTACAATTTATTTCTTCAATTAAAACCAAAAGAAGAGGACTTTCAGCCAAAGTTTTCTTCTTTTTAACTGAAGAAATAAATTCTATTTTAACAGCCAACAACTTTTCCAATATCATATGTAAACAAGTAGGTACTGTAAACACCATACACCGCACTGGACGTGTATCGTGTGATATTTTATTCATACTGTCGTCGTTTTAAAATGAAAATGAATTATTGTAAATCTTAAACCGATCATTACAATAAAATCTCACAATATTCAAATTGCATCACTATCTTAACAGTCTTGACATGCTAACAATCTTCTTAATTATTATAATTTTCTTTGGTTTATAATTATGGACTGCTCAGAGGAAATGTTAAATACATTTCCTAACATCGTAGCTTCACTGAAATGGGTAGAAAAGCATTATTTATATTTGCCTTATCTTTAGTTTTACTAAATTAAGGCCCATAATCTATTATTCACCTCCTATTAAGTTCCAAATAACTATTTGGCAGATTAGACTGTAAAAACTGAAATACTGAAACGTCACATTCTAATCTGCCAAATAGTTATCTGGAACTTAATAGGAGGTGAAAAGACTGGGCCTAAAGCGGGTAAGTGTGAGGAATTGATTTAAACTCCATTCCATTTACCGGCCAATATCGCACAATGTTTTATCTACTGTCAATACTTCTCAATGTTATAACAGATATTTATGTATTATGGGCATAATAAGGTTTTTATGGTCCGAGGGCGAGAAAAGCACCGTAGGATCATAAAAACTCCTTATGCCAACAATGTGTAGAAAATTTTATACACGTTTATATAATATTTAAAATAAAACTATTATTGTTTTTAAAAGAAGTACATTTCCAATTTATGATGAATAGGTATTGGCGCCTTACCATGAAACCACGTACAATACCAAGTATGACATATTTATAATTCATTTGACGTTTTGGTAGTCAGTTATAAACGTGATAAACTGAGATCTTTCCAGAACTAAGATGAATTAAATCGAGAAAGCTGCTGAAAAGGCGAAAAATTTCAGTCTGCTGCCGGAAAAATAAAAAAAGTTTCATTATAGCCCACTGGGTCATAATAACCTCCATGGGCTATAAAAAGAAGTTTAGCTCAAAGAAATTTGGTTATAATTGTCATATTATAATGTTATCGTGTATAAAAAAGGTTTATAACTTGTAATTACAGCAATTTTAAGACGATAAACAAAACTAGTAGTTTCTGGAAGTATTTGTCATGTTTATGTCATTCACTAGCTGTCACTGTGGCGTTGATAAAATGAGTTCAGACGAAATTGTTGCTTTTGACAAAGAATTTGCAGCAAATACCGTCATCGAACCATTGGTACCTGTCAAATCTTGATAGGTACGAAACCGAGTATAGACGATTTGAGGATTGGTGCAATTTCAAGAAAATACGTGGCGTATAGGAAAAGTTTTGAATTAATATCTAATGAATATAATTGCTAAGATTTTTTACATCTCTTTACCACACTAGTTCGGTAAAGTGACATTTTACCGAACTAGTGCGGTAATGTATGTCATTATGACATTCAAGCGAATACTGTAATGTTTGACATTACATTTTGATAGATAAAATATGTAACTTCATTTGGCGCTAATGATTTTTAATGTTAAATCTATTATTACCTACCTCAGTAAATAATTTTTCGTCTAAAGACTTCCACGGAGATTTTCAATCAGAAGACAATTTATAGAAACTAAACTAAGCAAGGAATATGTATTATTAATGTCACAAACATCATGCCCCAGATAATTGATCAGTTTAAATTATGCAAGATAAGTGACAGTACAAATTAGTTCCCATTAAAAATAATTTGATACATGTTTTTCTTTTTAAAACCTGGTGGGACATTTGGATTATTTTGTTTGTTATTTAGTGAAATAAGATTGCGTGTCAAACCTTCATCATTTTTTCATAATTGTCTAACGTTCCACAGCAGATTAGTGGTAATAATAAGATATTGAGGCATCCTAAAATGTTTACGAATTACTTTTCTTATTTGCTCCAAATTCTGTAGCAGTTACTATGTAATTAATAATGATTATAAATGTTGTCCTTTAAGTGGCACAATTCGACTACTAGTATTACTTACATAACATAGATAACAACAGATGTACCAGCTAGAACAAATTTGATGCATATGCATGGTATCTCAGAAACTACTGTAACTACATAAATTATTACATTACTACTACTCTGGATCCATTTTTGGGTGAAAATCGGATGGAGTTATTATTTTCTGTCTTATCGGTACCGATGTATGACGTATACATATTTTTTTTAAATAGGAATCGTTGTTGGTTGAGGTCAAAAAAAATTTATATTTCTTCTTGCTTTCTATAAAAATATGTAGGTATACAGGCTGATTCAAATTCGGGTTTATGCATGGGATCTCGGAAATGAGAGATACGAAGTCGGTTAAATAGGGGCAAAGTTGCGTAATCATGGGACCAACATAATGGCTCAAAAATGTTAAGGATAACTTGATTGGTTTTTGAAATATTTGAAAAAAATTTAAAGTTTGGAAATTCGTTTTTATTTTATTCCAACTGTATTTAAGCAGATATTGAAAAAAGAACAACACAGCAACTTTTCGTGCTCAATCGAATAGCATAATCATATTTTTCATAAAACTTTTTTTTTTTTTGGCCCTGTTTTTTCAGGGCCAAAATTTTTTTCAAATATTTCAAAGACCAATCAAGTTAGTCTTGACATCTTTCAAACATTATATGTTGGTCCCTCGATTACACAACTTTGCCGCTATTTAACCGACTCGTATCTTTTACCATTTTCTACCCCCATGCGTAGACCAGAATTTGAACGGCGATCGGCGATAACCGTCGATTTTCTTTTATTTTTGCTTTTATTTTACATAATATATAGACGTTGTTACAAGGTGACTCAATAAAGCGACATCAGTATAAAATTTAATATTTTAAATCAGACACCCTGTGTATTTTTATCATATTTTTATATTTTGACATATTTAAATGGAACGTTTTTTTACGAAGACAATGATATATTGTTTGATAGATCTATCTCTAAGAGTATGTGAGATATGGTAAAATTATCTAGCAAGAGAAAAAACCAAAGAACCCATGTATCAAATATAATAAATACAATAAGTAATTAGGTTCATAATCATCACTAAGGATATAGCGTTTGGTAATAAAAAGTTCGTTTTTTGAAACTTTGAAAGTAGTTGACTTAAATTAAAACTAAAAACCAGATAGACAATTCTTTGTAATTGATTTTTATATTTGTTTAAATTTTTTATTGTCAGCGATAACCAACAGATTTCGTTATAAATAAATAGGCAGGCTTATTTCAAACGTCTCTTCCTCAATGAATAAATATTTAAAAATAATTCGTTAAATACCATCTCCAAAACATCTTCTGTATTATAAAATATTCTTAAATACGTGTTCGTATAGTTTTATTTATGCAAATGCTTTTATTGTTCCGAAAACGTTAATGAATATTTATAATGTGCAAATAAACAGTGTTTTTAATTATTAGTAGTGGTGAGAAACACACCGTAGTGCCCTCTTTGGGTCTTTGCTACTATCTGACAATTATTGTCAGACATATAGTTATCAAATAAATAAGTGTTTTTAATTCTGTATAAATCAAAATGCTTAATCATTGAGAAAATTAACAGATGATTTCTATAAACAGTTATGGAAATTATGATTTCATAATTATGTGAAACTTTTATATTCGAAGCATTATAAAAATTAGGCTTAGGAAAAACGATGCTAATGGTGTTAAATAAAAACCACGTTGGTGGTCAAACCAAGTTTCTGATTAGAATTATAATCAGCACTGAGCGAATTCAATTATTAACCAAATTTTTATAGCTCTACATAAATTAGAAAAAAAAAGCACCTTTATGTGTTTATTCTGTTAAGAAGAGAAAGTTCAAAAGGCTAAGAATTTAAATTAGGTGTTAAGCTGCTAACAAATTAATTTTTGAAAAAAATCTTCAGGCATGTGAAAATGCGTATTCTACTTCTCTCACTTATTTATGGTATACATTAATTACACTTTAGTGGGCAATATGTCAGATAAAATTTATTTGCATCCATTTATAGCTCACTTAGACATAGATTTTGTTCTAGTATTGCCTTCTTCCTTTCGTTGTAGCATCACACCGTATGATGTTCAGATGGTCAGTGTCATAAGTAGGTAGGTACATAGAGTAACATGTTTACTGTCATTATGATGAGACAACGTTTTCAATTCTGTACGAGTGGAAACTGCAAATTCATTGGGTTGTGTTATTAACTGCAAATTAAAATGCAGGTTAATTTACGGTTTTAGATTTATATTATTTTTTTCAATATCAGGGTAGGTACTTGGTAGATACTATTGAAAAGTTCTGAGTGTAGGATTTTTCTATGCAGGTATGGAGGATCTTTCTATACAGAAAGGATTCGCGTTCTTATAGAATGTTGCAAATACAATTCTCAAAAATTATAAAATCACTCCCTCTGACTAACAAAATTAACATGTTTCACAATAATACCAATAAAAAACCAATAAAACCATATTTATAATTTCTTTCAAAAAACTATCTGGGGGCTATTTATGCTTCCTTCTATATAGAGAAACGAATACCTACTATTACTTTAATATAATACCTCTTACTACTTTTGGTTATGCAGAAAATTGTTCCTGAATGTTATTGTTATTAGCCAAGTATAGTACTTTTCACTTATTTAATCGTGTACCAATTTAAAAAAAAATGATGTGCAAGCCTAGACGGTTTTCTCATTTTTACATATGTAAACTTATATTCATAGGGTTTTTCATCACGACAAATCAATTTTAGACCATAAGTCTCTTTGTATGTACTCGCATATCTGTTAAATGAAAGTAATTGAATGAAATATTAGGTATTCTATGTTAAAATTTCCTCTAAAAGGCTTCAATCGCAATACACTTTCTCCTTATCATTCTTGGCATATATTTTTGCATAACGAATTTAAGATTTCCTATTGTTTTGGTGTATAAAATAAATTTGGGCTGTAAAATGTAACAATTTAATTGCCGGCGCCATTATAATTTTTTAAATTAGTACTAACAATAAATGCTACATTATCAAATTGGATGGGTTACTGGAGGTCATAGAAACTATTATAACCATAAATATATATAATTATAATGTATTATATCTAGTCTATACGTAGTTACACAAACTACTATTACTGTAGATATAATAATAACTTGTATGAGGAACTTCTCTGAGAACAGTACTAGTAGGGGATCACACAAGAATTGACCTGCCTAGGGCGTAGTTTATGTACGAATAACTTCAAAACTCCTGAAGGTATGTGAACTAGGAGAATATCTTCAAATCTAGATACCAACACTATATTTTGTGCCAAACGGTATATATCAATAAACTTCTGAGGTAGTTAAGTTGATGCAAAGCTTTTGGATTGTATTATTGCAATTCTACTACAGGCATTGAATTATATTATCAGAGTCGGAATACGAAGAACGAATATATTGAAAATCCAGTAAGTCTGGTGTGGTATGAAGGGCAATTTCTGACTCTCAGTAACCAGACGTTACAAGGAGAGGATGATATAGTATTTCAACAGTTAGAAATCACTAGGATTTGTAAAGTAGTTTATAATCTACTCATTTAAATCCAGGACTAGCTAATTATTTAACCACACAGAACAGTTATAAAAATTATAATAATTGTTACTTGAAGTACATGCTACTTGAAGTGTATACTTGAATGTGCGGACTGAATGACTATTGCTATTGAATGACTATGAAAGTGGGTGATCACACAACGATAGATCTACTTATGGCGTAGTTTATTTATGAATAACTTCAAAACTCCTAAAGGTATACGAACTAGAAGAATATCTTCAAATCTGGATACCAACACAACTATTTTTTGTGCCAAAAGGTATATATCATTATATCAATAATCATCTTCTGAGATAGCCAAGTACATGCATGCTTTTGGATTGCATTATTGCAATTCTAATACAACATTGAATTATCAGAGACAAAATACAAGGAACGGATAGACTGAAAATCCAGTAAGTAGGATGTGAAATACAGTTGCCAACTTTCAATAAGCCAGAGAATTTATAAGACCAAAGATTTAGATTTCGAATGGGGATTAACAATGTTCATTGTCATAAGTATTTCTAAGATATCGTTCTTAGCTTAAGATGTATTCAACTTTAACTGTATTATAAATCACTAGAATTTATTAAGTTAGAGGGGTTTATAATCTACTCGTTTCAATCAAGGACTATGTACAAGGACAAGTATATGCTACTTGAAATTTTAACTTGAATGTGCGGACTGAATAATATGACCCAAAGGAAGCTTATAAATACGGGCTATCTTTGAAAGATGATAAAAATCTCGAATATACAGGTTGTTCCTTAGTGTCAAGTCCATACTGTAGAAGTTAATTCTTTGTCCAATTTTATGACTAAGAGTCCAAATAACCGTGTGTCCTAAATTGCCTCGTGTCTGAGATACAGGATGTCAAGGTCTATAGTCATTTGTAGTTATTATTTAGGTTTGTATCTTGCATTTTTTCTAGTATTTGTAGATATTAAATTCCTGCTATAAAAAAGGGGACATCCCCAAAGTTTTTTTACTTTTAACATAATAAACATTTAGATATGCACTTGTAATAGCTTTTACTTTATTTTCTCGAAAAGCAAGCAAGGTACGAAAAAATGCAAGAAACAAAAAAATCCAAAACTTGTAAAAAACTAGTGGCGTCTAATGTTTTTTCCCATAAGTTTCAAATAGGAAGAGTTTTCAAGATATTAATAAAAAAAAAATATTTTTGATAAAAATCTTGACACCCTGTATCTCAAAAACGAGGCAGTTTAGGACACAGGAGGTTTATTTGGATTTTTTGTCATAAAAATGGACAAGGAATTAGTTCCTACAGTATGGATATGACATCATGGAACACCCTGCATATTTTATGTGGTATCTATCCTGCATCAAAAATAATTCTTGCAGCACTTTGATACCAGAAGTTAGCTCAGGAAACCTACTTAATTTTTTATCCAACATAATATCTATCAGATTTTGATAAAATAACTGATTGATGAAATAATCTCATTTGATGAAATATAACTAGATATATACCACAATATGAATATGACAAATCTGACTAAGCTTATTCGAGAATCATAACTTTAGATAAAGTCTCTTGGGCAAATTTCCATTTTTCGTTAGGTGGTGTAGTGAAAAACTAAAAATATAGATACTTCAGGATAGTTCAATTAAATTGAAAGTGCGGATTAAAATTGCTGCTTATATAATGTTTTCCGGTGTTTTAAATTTAGAACTATGGATAGTAAATTTTTAATGAGGCAAAGAATTCAGTCCAAACTATTCTGTCCATTAGTTACATTTCCAAAACTATTTCCTAGTTCTTGGTATATACATAACTCATATACACACTTACACAACTAATTAAAATGCTCGTATTAGTTACTTAACCATAACTAGGTTTCTTCCTTATGTCGCTACCAGTTCCGAAGCGTTACCGCGATTGGCGAATGTGGGTCCCCGAAATGTGTCACCAATGCAGGCATCATCGCAGTAGGCTCATGGTCAGTTAACTCTTCGCCGACTCCTGCAGATATCGTCGGTTCGGTCCTCAATCTGTCTCTCCGCAGAGAACCATTCACTTCCTCCAGTTCGATTCTCGTACGTCTTACTATCCGTTTGGTGCTTTGTTTTGATTCGTTTGAAATGCTGTGTTGTGGTTAAGTGACTGGAAAATTGTTTTAACTGTAAGTTGGTGGATCTCACAGTCAGAATTGTATTTTGATTGTTTTTAATCGTGCGTTGTTGTAACCTTTAATTTTTTGCTTTGCTATTGTTTCATGGGATTATATTTGTTGCGTCTTACTGTTTCTCTTAAATGATGAGAGGAAATAACTCCATGTTTAATCAGGTATGAACTCTATTGCGGAACAGAAGTCTCATACGTGGAAATGATTTCTTATTTGAAGTTATATTTCACAGATGTTAGAATTATACTATTAAAAGTATAAAATGTATAAAACAATGTACGATACATGAATGTAAAATTGCAATTACTCACTACAAAAACTACTACTACCTATATTTATTTATACTGTTATATACAAATCCTTTGTTTTTGATAGTTTTAGAGGATGAATATTGGTAATTTAAAAATAACTTCTTACTTTTTAATATATTATAAACATTTATAATTCGGATTCAGATTGTTACATACATATAATCATATGTAACAAATGAATGTACAAAAATGTAGTACAAATGATGAGTATAAATAATAATAATAAAATACGTAAACAAATATAATTGTTTTTTATGTAATGTAGATGCTTGTTTAATACTTCATTTTTCAAAAGATGTAGATACCACTATTAAAAAGAAAAATGTATTAATGAAAAAGTTAAGTTGTGTGAAGATATGCCGTTTTAATTTAATGTTGGTCGGTGCATGTTGCATGCAAAGTACCTAGTTGTTTGCGACATATCTGAAAAATAATAAGGTTATTCCTTTGCATAACTAGGATAATAGGGAACGAGGACATACAAAACTTTATTGAACAATAAAATTTGATAATTTCATAAATAATTTATTTCTTAGTTAACTTTTTGGCTTAATTCCCATATAAGGAAAGATGTAAATTTTGTAACACGATTCCCGGACTCAGTAGTTATTCACCCTATGGATGTGGGGAATAGCTACTGATAACCACGAGCGGCCTACCCTGAGAATCGGAGCCAGGGAACAGGTAGACTGGATATTAACTAAAATAATAATCATAATAATAATAATAATAATAATAATAATAATAATAATTCTACTGTTACATAGTTTTTTAGACAAAAATGTTTTGAACTATAGTTCAATAAAAAAAATTACATTTTTTTACTGGATGCCGTGGTACCAGAGTTAAGAAAATATTATGAAGATAATACTTATTCTTTTTTTATATTTAACTAAATAAATTAAGCTACAAATATATATTTTTACCGTAATTATTTATTTATCGTGATCTTTATAGAGAAATATTTTTTTTTATATCTGATCTCAAAGTGTCAATAATTTCATGTTTAAAATTATTCATATTTGTTGATAATATATTGTTGATTTTATATTTAGCTATATATGTACAGTTCTTACTTTTATAAAGACTTTTATAAAGATAAAGGTCTCATAAAGGCTTACCTACGAACTTAAATCCCTTTGTATATATATGCGTTGAAGTGTCAGGGAAAATCAAAACCTGATCAAAGTATTTAAACTACTTTAGTAAATACTTAAAAACAAAAAAACTTAATTTTGTAATGAAACATTTTAAAACTCTATGATTTTTTGATAAGACTTTCAATAACTAATTTAAAAAAAATGTTCCTTGTAAATATTTCATAGAAAAGTTATCAGTTACCATCAAAGGATTGACAGAATTCATTAGTTTTCATTAATATCCCTTTCTTCGTATCAACAGTTTAGTCTTAAAGACTTTTTGGCCTAGTGATGTTTATCATTCTAGTGATCTCAACTAAACCATATGTTGTTATGATACTTTTCCTTAAACCATATTTAATCTGGGTATGTACATACATAAATAATAACTATTTAATTAATATAAAATACGTAGGATGTTCTATTTAAAAAAATATAAGTTGTGATAAACTGCTCTTTTTGGGACACCCTGTATAAATGACAATAATATGAAAAATGTACCCTCCTCTAAACAAAAATTGACCTGTCTGAACATTATCCATTATTTCTCCTAGGCTAGCATTTATATACATGTATATATGAATGTGATTACATTTTGTTTCAATTATTTTGTGTAATTTGGTATATGCACTACCTGGTATTTGCTGTACAATCGTGTAATGATATCAATAATAACCAATTCAAAGTCTTTGCTAAATCAGTAACTACATCAAGGTTCAAGTCATTAATAGTATTAGTCGTTTATATTATTATGATATTGGAAATAGGACGCGACAATCAACTTACTTTTCATTAGGTTATCAAATCAATAAAATTGATTGGTAGGTACACCGCTATTAAAGTAATTTGTTTTGTATAAACATTTATCAGATGTGCCTGAAATATTACCTATTTATGCCGACAGTTTTTATCTTATAAAACGGAATTTCAGTTCTGTGATGAAATGTTCATAATCGTATATTTATTTATTTATAAGGTCATTAATTGCAAAAGTAAAAAATAATTGCATGAACAACCACACGTTTAAAGAAACGTTTGAACATATTAATTTGCTATTCGTCGCTCGTAGACAAATTATATATGACTAACACGATTGCATTTATTAATCTAATTTATTGCTTCCCTAAAGGAAGTTGGTAGAATGCGAAAAAATTGACATTGAGATTTTATTATTTTTAAGAAAAAGTACTTACAATTTATGCTTACCTGTCACTTCCAGGTTTATTTTTTATAGCTTGGCTAATTCAAATTTTGCTGTGTCGTAGGTAATTATTCTTGTAATTGGAATACTTTGACACACATCGGCAAATTAAGGAATATTACACTTCTGCTCCAAAAGAAACAGCTATATAGGTTTTTGAAACCTAGATTTGGCAAACCCTAAAATAAAATTTTTATGCTGAAAAAATCTGATTATATTGGTAATATACGAACCACTCAGACACAGATTATGGGTTGTCAAACCCACAATCCCTTTCGATAACCCTGGGTTATCAAAACCCAGAATTCAAATTTGTCAAATGTGGGCAGTTAATAATTTTTTATAACGTTATTTTGAAAATGCGGTACATTTGTTTTATCTAAACAGTTTTTTATGTACATTTAGCCTTATCTCACATTTATTCTATCGTTTTCATGTTTTTTTAACAAAAGTGGTCTAAGTCTAAGTGGCCTAGTGGCCATGGCCATGTAGGTACATAAAACTGTTTATTTAAAAAATATACCTAGTTAATGCAGCACAAAATATTGCAGTTCCAATTATGGATTAATTCTGCGTAATTTTTGCTTATACGCTTTTAGCTGTAACTCTTCACATAAGGGAAGGGGAGGAGGCGGCACATGTTTATTAAATGCTCGTAACTTCTGTTTGGCCTATATAATAATCAAATTTAGAAAACTTCATTCATTGACTACACATTCATTTAACCATATTTTTAATGAAGAAACCTATTTTGCTTAGTATGTATTAAACACTATGTTACTGCCAAGGAGGCGACTGTTGAAAAATTTTCCATTTTTCTCAAAATTTTTAAATGGAATCATGTCAATTATAGCTTATCTGAAAATATAACAGGAGAACGAAAGTATCAGTGAAAAGCACAGAGAAAATATAATCGGTTTTTGTGATTTACATGCACATATTCAAGAAATGATTTTCCTGTATTTTGGGATAGAGTATAAGTACCTATTTGCTTGAAAACCAATTTTAGGGAACTAAAACACTCACGTATATAAACGCGAAACTATTGTTTTAGTGTTTTAGAAAACTAAAACATTCACGTGCATTTTGTTTTAATTTATAATGGCCATGTGTTTATCTTAATCACTATATTTAGTACTGTCTCTGTTCTGTATTTTGGCCAAACTCGTAATTTTAGTGTAATATTAACTTTTACCAATAACACATACCTACATTTTTATTACCTAATTTGAATAAAATTGTTATAAATTTTCCTTTATTTTATGGGTCACTTCTAACACATTTGTCACAGAATTTTTAATTAAGGCAGACAGAAAGAAAATATGTAAATACTTGTCTGACGTCTAAGTATCTCGTATTTATTTGGTTTTCTGAACATTTTACAAATGCGTAGTTTTTACCAACAGGCAGGCGTTATAGTTAATAGAATGTACACCGCTTTTTATTGATGCAGTGAATAAATTACAATATTAAATACAAACGACTTATACTTACAAACGGTATTACCTTTCATTAATAATGCATTTTAAATTACAGACGTCTTCTTTAAATAGAATAAATAAAATAATACAACTATGAAATATTGGCGCTTACAGATGTTCTTCTATCTTTCATTCAGTTAGTGATAATATTTATTACTATATGTTTTTTGTATACTTTTTCCTATCGACAAAGATATTTTCAAGAAAATGAATCCCACAGTTTATATTTAGTAAAAATTTGTAAATTTACATACTTAGATATTTGGATAATATAATGATAAAGAAGAATTACAAAATATTCTTTTTGTTGTATCTAGAAAAGAAATAATATTTAGATATGTAAGAAACTCAGGGGCACTGTCTACATTTACTCGTACTAATACTGGCGCATTCGCCACATATAAAACTGGTTAAATAAGCATTATTTGTTTTTGTTTTCAGTTAAAAACCTTCTAAAGATGGCATAATAATATAGATACTGGTAAATTATATCTTTATTTTGAAACACTATAAACTAATTATTGTCCTTTCATGTCGCTTACTAATAGAAACACAAATAGAACCTTGATATTCACAATTCTAGTAACAGTTTAGTTGATGAAAATAATTCATTTTTGGCTTTTTCCACAATTTCCAGAATCAATATATTTTTGTGAGTTCGACAGTGAAACTATTCGAAAAACTTAATGCGCAAACTGTGACGTCCCTGCTAGCATAAGCTGCTCCCATTGTTTCTAAAAACCGACTATGCATGAGATTATGTTGACCTGTTACTATTGGATATCATCTATTTACTTTAACAGAACCGTCATCAGTTTTAGAGATTAACTAAAGTTTTAACAACATTTACATCGAAGCGTTAGTGGTTATACGAACTAGACTGATGCGAGATAATGACTTGCAGTTTTGAAATATTAAAGTATATTTTAATGTTTACTTATGTAACCTGGATATTATAATAAAGCGGAAATTACATTTATATATGACGAAAAATTCCATATTTTTCTAATACCTAACAGTTACATGACCTCTAAATAACTTTCGTCACTTGACAAGAGTTTTAAGTGTGTGGCAATTATGTTAAAAATATTGTAGAAGAATAGCGAATACTCTTGGTTTTTGTCTTGAAAACTTAGAAAATTTACAGAAATTGAAACGGGGTTGGATAGTTGGATGTTTTGTAGAATGGTGCAATGCAAATGGTTTGATAGTTAACTTAGATAAAACACATTGTATTTACTTTCAAAATAATTTAGTACATAAGGAGATAGAGATATCACTTCAAAGCTGTAAAATAAAATCAGTTGATAAAACGAAGTTTCTTGGGATTATTGTGGATCAGGATCTTTCATGGGCTGCTCATATTGATGATTTAAGCAAGAGACTTAATAAATCGTATTATGCTGTTTCTCGCATTAGGGATTCTATGCCTCTATCTGCACTTCTTAATGTGTATTATAGCCTCGTGTATAGTCACCTGAGTTATAACGTGGTGTTCTTTGGTAACTCCACAGAGAGTCAGAGGATTTTTATTGCCCAGAAATGCATAATTCGAAATATGTTTGGTATTCATCAGAGGGAGTCATGCAGGCTTCTTTTCATTAGACACAAACTCTTCACTTTTTCCTGCATATTTATATATAAAATATTACAGCACATAAGAAAACATTTAAAAGATATGAAAAAAAATAATTTCAATCACGGCTATCAAACCAGGCACTGCGAAATGTTATGTATTCCTAAGCACAGGACTAAAAAATTTGAGAAATCCCCCTTGTACATGGGCATAAAGTTTTATAATCACTTACCGCTTTATTTTAAAACTGTAAGTGAAACTGTATTTAAAAACAAAATAAAAAGGTTACTCCTTCACAAGGCTTATTATAGCGTGGATGAGTTTTTAAGTGATGATTTGGTGTAAATTTGTTTTCTGTTGTTTGTTAGACTTAGTTTTTAAATGATAATTTTTTTGTAGATCTGTTTTTTTTTTTTGTTTTTTTTTTCTTGTTATCTGTTGAACTTACTATAAAGCTGTGACTTGTCCTATACATTTATATGTCCAAAGGATTAATAAAGATTTATTATTATTATTATTATTATTATTATTATTATTATTATTACCTTTTAATACATTTGTCTTTTCAAAATTAGAATATTCCTCACTTGTACGGGATCCAGGTTATCAAATTTTTGTCCGCAAATTGGAAAATATACATACGAAATAATATGTTAAATAATTATTCAAATCTGATGATATTTATTCACCCCGAGGAATTTCTCAAGAAAATTTACTTCAAAAATTTCAACCCAATGATTTGGTCACTCGCCGTATGTGTAATTTGTTGGCGACAATCCACAAAATTATAACTAATAAAATTGATTATCCGGATTTGTTATACTCATGTCTTCATGTTCACCACTTTGCCACTCGGTCTTCATCATTGCTTTATTTTCCGACACTCAGGACCAACCTATTAAAGTTTTGTCCGCTATAAGAATTATTGACTATTATCATTGCAAGATGCAGAATTTGGTTGGATAGTTTTCATGATCCTGTTCTGTCTATTGAGAAGCAAATTTCTGCTAATATCTGATTCTACCATTTTAGAATTTTATATTTCTATTGTTAAATGTTGTATTCTGTTATATTCTTTAGTGTATCCACTCTTTATTTTATTTGTTATCTGTGTATCTCTGCATATTTTTTAGGAATATTATGTTTTTATTCCATCTTTTTGTATTGTTAACACTACTCCCACCTATTAATTGGCATTTCTGTCGGTTCTGTTACTCTAAATAAATAAAAACTGATGAATGTTAGTATGCTAATAGACTTTAAATTTATATATCTATCACCCTGTAATCTAAGTGGAAATATTTTCGCATGGTTTTCTAATTAAATTTTTAATTTATTCCATGCGTTTTTGACCTCTATTAGCAAATTACATAAAGGTAATTCATTCAAAACTGAGTTCAATGAATCAGGGCTGGGCCCATAATTGTATGCCTTCCGTAGCGAGGCAATATTCCCAAGAGCGCAGCATCTTCCGATGTGTCGTCGCCTCATCGCTGCGACCGCGCCAGGCCTCGGTCAGTGGGTTACCTATGCCTCCTGGCTCGATCAAGAGATACACACAATTCGAAGTACGTACTTACTACATGGGGGAAGCCGGGGCAAAACTGAAACTTCGCAGGGGAACAGCGCGTGTGTTTGAAACAGTTAAGAGTCCATTCACTAGGTCGAAATAAGCCCTAAATCGGCGTTCGTCTCGTGTCTAATTATAAAAAAACTATAAAAGATAGCGACTTTTAGTAAAAAAGTATTGAAAGATAAGATTTTAATCTAAGTCCCTATAGTAGTAATTTTTGGTATTCCTTTTTATTTTTAAAATTCCAGGCAAACAATCTTGTACTAAAATAGCGTATTTTCAAAAATTATTTTCTCTAAAATACATGTATTAAACAAAAATTTGCTACTATAGGGATCTAGTTTATCTTTTGGTCTTTCCGCTGGTATATAATTTATAACACTAAAAAGAAATTTTGTTGCAATTATAAGACAAGTCCGGTACCCTTGCAATGAGGGCTAACTTTATTTCTATGTGCCTTTTTACTTCGGCTTTACGTGCACCTCCGAAATCTTAACCATTCGATAGTTGGAATATATAAGTCTCCACCCATCGGCCACCCATCCTCTCAATCCGACACAACATTCATGCCTGTCAAATCTACAGAGAATGGACCCTTAAACTCGCTGGCTATTAGAAATTATGCTATTAATAGAATACTTCTCTTACAAAAATTATACCTTTGTAAATATGGGAGAGATTTTCCGTTTGCTATACGAAGTACAAACTTTAGAACTGAAATAATTGAATTCATACGCTACTAAAATACTTATCTTTTCGTCCTGGATCCTTATAAAAAGTCGTCATAATAGGATAATATATTTTTTATCTAAACGCATTGGTTATTTCAAATTTTAACGTGCTGGACGTTTCAAAAAGGGGAAAGTTGTACGTATTTGAAGACAACTAATACCGCTGAAATAATATTAAATCTTGTTTGGAGCATACATTTTCAGAAATAAAAACTACAGATTTTTAGTTGGGTACTCTATCTACGTGAAATAATGTGATGTGAAATTTCTCAACCACACCATTTTGCCAATGCTATTTTGAATATAATTTGTTCAAATTCGATCATATAACCCATGAAATCATTTGCTTTATATGTCACATGAATGATCGCAAACTAATAATCGATTTTCAAATGTGCAAGTTTAAAATTTTTGTGGCAGCAACCGAAATATATCAAGGGTGTAAAGTAATTCGTATTACTGCTGAGATTATTCGAAACCCCTACAATCTAATTAAAAAGTTTCGTAATTTAAATTAAAATTATCTGAAAATCAACGGTGACTGTATAGAACGGACGATTAATATTCGATATTGAATCTTTGTACGATTATTGAACAACTGAAAAATATGAAATTTGAATTCAAATTATCCACAATTTGGCCTCCTGCATCTCGTCAGTCATTATGTCCATCTGCTCTTCTATAATTCTTTGAATTTGAGAATTAAAACACCTCTGTTGTGTGTACTTCCGCATAGATGCACAATTTGGGATTTTTTTCTAAAACCTGAAATTTGAAATTATCCATATAGGTACATTAAAAGATGCACAGTTGTAAACAAGTTTATAATGAAAAATTATACACCAATATCAGTTCAGAATTTCTACAGACTAAAAGTTACCTAGTGGGAGTGTATTAGTGTACCTCGTCGTATTTATTAGGTAGTACCAATCAGATGGTAAATTCGTTAGAAGAATCTATATAGACACACCTTAAAGTTTCATATTGGGCCCTACCCTATTTATAACCTCTCGTGTACTATTATTTTGGACTACTCCTACTTTTGAACTACGTTTTTAATCACAGTATGCTCTTTTTGATCCTAAAATATATTTGTTAGAGGTCAGAGTTACAAGAAAATATGTAATATCGTAAAATATTGTTTTGTGCTAATTTGGTATGTTACCACTGTTTTTCGCCCATTGTAAGGTAGACAGCATATATTATTCTAAAGTGTTGTTTGTTATAATCTAAACAAATATTGATTTTGAAAAATGCATGTTCATTCAAACAAATCGTGTAAATTTTAATGATGAATGTGGTATCGTACATGCGAATGTTTTTAAATATTAATTAAAAGCTAGAATTTGAGTATGAGCGGTCAGAAATCTACTAAAGTCATTAAATTTCAGTCTCAAGCATACACTGTAGGTATAGCTGAAATAATACGAAAATGTAAATGTTGAGACCTTCCAATTCGATGTGTTAGCCATGTCCTGGTAGCACGCTTTGCCCCAGTTTCCCCACACATAATTCAAAATATAACACTATATACGTGTACGGCAAACAGGTGTTATAATAAATTCTTGTTATGGGAATCGTTCATTCAGAACTTGGATTACCGGTGGAGTTGTGTCGGTTAAGATTTATCAACACTGATGGATCCATTTGTTTTTCTTGTGTCGGCTCTCAAAGAAGAAAATAATATTTGAGTACTGAAATATATTATACATGTTTATAGGTATATTACGTTATATAAATGTTTTGTATGTTCTTCTAGGATTGCCTTGTTTCTCGATACACAAAAAATACTTGGGTTGAATTTGTAATTTTTTACATTCTATAAAATATTGGCCATTGTATTCAATCTTCTACACGGCAATTTATTAATATTTTAAGTAAAAACACCTGGTATATTTCTTAAGATGTTAACTCATTTGTTTTTTGGCTCTTCGAGACCAGATAAAAGAGTGTTTGTCTTAAAAAATTAAAATATTTTGAAAAACATCATATTTAATTTTTCGCGTTACATAAAAAAGAAACTACTCTAAAAATTAGGAAAATTGTCACACGAATAAGAAAGACGGCAAATTGATCCGACTATTTCTAGAATTGTAAAAGGAATTTGTAGAATTTGTAGTAGTAACTGAAATTAATAATTTTACAATTGTAGGAATCTGACACAAATTATTGCCACCAAATTATTACCTATTTTGATGGCAAATTCATTCCGTCTATATTTTGCCAAACCTAAACAACGAAATATTTTCTTATTTTAAATAGATGACCCTGGGTTTTAGCCCAAGTAAAGCTAAATTTTATTATCTGTTTTCTAATATGAGCATTAATTTTAAGCTGTTTGCAGTTGTTCGTCGTAAAAATTACTTACTTTTTTGATGGCCATAATTAGAAACAATCGGTATAAATAAATGAATTTAAGATCTACTTCATTATGTTATTTGATTTAATGGGATTTATTTATAAGTCCTTATAAATAAATAAATAAACTAATTAATTAAATACAAATATCCTACAAGTTTTGTAAGTACAAGCTGCAACAGCTGCAATTTTGACAATATTTAATGACACTATACGAGTAGATAGGTATATGTGGCAATAAATAATGGAAGAAATAATTTAAAATAAATTAAACTGATTGGTTCATTTGTTTCAATTTGTACACATTTTGCAATGGTTATACTTCTACAATTATTTTTATTATTAGAGATGTACCTGGAGAAAATACATTAGCCTATTTTTATATTAATTGGTTTTAGAAATCTTTTTTATCTATATTTCTTATAATCAATACATACACTTGCAAATTTGTACCGCTATGAGTACGTATAGATAAAATCCAATCAGTTGTTAGACCATTTTTTGCAAGCTTCGTTTCAATGACTTAATTATGCTCTAATGAGGGTTTTGTGGATGATCATAATAAAGTTTCCCAGCTTTCATTTATGATGGCAAATGGAAAAAATAATATAAAATTTCTCTATCAAACAGTTAACATGGGTTTATATTAATTAGTTTATGTCTCTAATGTATCTGAAATGGGAAATCAATGGACCACGTAGAAAGTAGAAAATATGAATTTTACTGTTTCTATTCAAATTGATGCCAATTCAGTGATTATAGATATAATCGCTGAAACATCTGTGGGATGTAATCTTATTTTCTGGATTGTCAATAACGACCTACATTATACGACTTTGTGATTTTCCTGAATTACCAGGAGAAGTAAAGTATGACAATAAATTAATAGGTTTATAGTAGATTTTTAGTTTCTATATCTATATATTTGGTAGCTTTTTTATTGAATTTTGAAAACTTTCTAGGTTGAAGTCTTCAAAAAGGGTCAATTCGCGAAAGTTTTCTGGATTTTGAATTGATTTTTGTGTATTGAATATCGTCTACAAATACCTAAGTAATACTTAAGTCCGTTCATTCGTAAATATTGGGTGAAGAGGAAATGTTTACACCACTCTTTCTTTTTTATTTCTAAGATATGTCACACATTATAATTAAAGGTGTTTATAATGTGCTATTAGTAACTTTCAATAGTAGATAGTAAATTAAGTCTGGTTGAGCAAATTAATAATATTTAGCTCGAAGAGAAGAGAGTTTTATCTTAGGGAGCTCAAGGCAGTTGATGATGGTCTAAATTCGTTTTCTCACGTTTTTTGTCTGCTCACTTAATTATTCAATGTTGTGCTGAAAATATTATAAACATCTGAGTTTGAGGTAACGCGAAATTAAATTAAGAGAACTAAGAACATAAGATAAATTTGTAACTTATAGGAATAGTAGATAATGCACTGGATAATTTTCAAAAGCCAAATCTATATTTTAACTACAAAGTTAATAACATATCATAATATAAAGCCGTAATTATAATTTCATTATTTTGAATATATTCTCTTTATGCATTATACACATACTTGGCAGGTCTGCTTGAAATAAGCAAACAATTAATTAATCTTTTATCTGACACAAAAATATGTAAGAGCTAAATTAATCACGTACTGGGTAAACGCCATTCATTGTTTTTGCTTTCGCAGCCAATAATCCAGTACCAAGATGTCTTAATTCAATTAGGTTAGGCAATTAGACCTTCTGGTTATTACTATACTCTCATAATTGAATTTTATTACGAAGGAAGTAGAACATTGCGCTGTGCTAATTGAGCGGCGGAGTAGGTAATAAATTTTCATTTTGATAATGAATTGCGACATTGTGGGTGTGTTTTATATGTGCTCCACAATAGGTTTAGGTTAATGGGCATTAAGTCATGAAGGATTGATAGGTTTATTATTATTATCGAGTTGCGTCAATATAATGTTCACATATTGAATGATTTAATTCTAATTTGAATTGGATAATGATACTATTTTAAGAAAAATATTAAACTGAACAATATGGATTTGAATGAAAGGAGGAAGTTTAAAAGAATATCTTAATAAGCTTGAGTTTATAATTGGCTACTTTAACAACAGATTTGTGTCCAAAGTGAAGAACTGTTTTCGATTAATATAGAATATTCGCGCCTTAAACGTAAAAATCAGTAGAATTTAAAAACATTACTGTCTACAGTATTGTTTTATAACACACAGTATTGTACATAACAGTATTTTAATATAACAATATTTAGTAAACAGGTAAATAAAAAGATGTTATAAACAAAAATAAGCAATGTTGAACATGCTGCTGGACTGACAACAACTAGTTTGGGGATACAGCTGAATTTCGAATCAATTTCATATGCATGAAAATGATGTAATTATTATAGAAACTGATATAACAAACTTCAGCCCTCATTTAGTTACAATCTCGTGTATAAAAATATAGTTTTTCTACGTTCATGCAAAAAAACAAAACTTTATTGAACTATATTTAGTGAAAAAACTAGTTCTTTATTGCACTAGTGCAATAATAGTATATTACATACTGAGGCGGAAAATGTTTCATTACTGTCGAGCGCTGTTTAGATAACCGAGGTGCGTAGCACCGAGGTAAGCTATAGCGCGAGACAGGAATGAAATCTTCCGCCGAGGTATGTATACGATTTTATTCACAACCATCTCTAAAAAAACGAGAAAACGGGAATATCTCCATTTATTCATTTATATTTTTTCATACTACTTTTCAATTTAGAAGACAGTGAAAATCCGTTTCTATGACGCTGACATTATTATTTAATAAAGGGGGCATAAATTGTTAACTGTCACACTGACAGCAGTTGATTATTTTTTTAGTATTTGCTAAAAAACTAAAATCCACAATTATTGTTATTGTAAACTGATTCTGTATAAATAAATATAAAATATAAGGGTTTTTCTGATGACTGATGCCTTGTCAAAATTAACGTCACTCAAAATACAAACATCACGTATCTTTCAGATGTTTAACTTTCCACCCTTGGGTAGAAAGTGATCACTTCCCGACCTGGACAGTAGCAACAGTTAGTAATGACTAATTTTCAAACTTCTAAAAAGTCAGTAATAACCTTATTACATATATGGTTGTTAATAAACATTTTATTCCACTCATCTGTCATTCTACTACAGCGTTTTGTGATCATGACAAACATAAACGTCAAATTGACGTGACAGTTATAGTGCCCCCTAAATAAAACATTTTTTGGTTTTTGTATGAACGTAGAAAAAATATTGTTAAAATATTAACGTATAAAAAATAAACGGCCTCGTTGGACAATTTCTCGTCGCGTGCAATAAACACTTACTTTTTGCACTTGTTGCATAAATAACTATTGTTAAGGTGTTTCTCCAAACTTATATGTCTTCTATAAAGTTTTGTTGACATAAAAAATACATTTTTATTGGAAGCTAAAGTAGCTATTTATTTTTTTAACTACTGAATTACTAAAAACCAAAAGAATAAGTTTATTTCATTTTAATATTGCGTTACGATGTTTTATATAACTTTTCTGTACTTTGGGAGAGGCAGTAAGTAGTAACTATGATCGCCATGAAACAATAGCAACAAAATCAAACAAGATAAAGGTGCTAGGTTTTGTTAAGTGATAAGTAGGTATCAAGAATTATAAACTATGATAACAGTTATAAAATAGCAACAAAACAAAACAAAAAGCAAATCAAGTGTTCAGTAGATGTCAAAGTAAAATGGACGCCGAATCTCTAATGATCGGCAGTCTCTCCAAGAGCGACATAGATTACGGCAGTTACAAAAACGAATCCGCTGACTTGCTATCCCAGTGGCTTAACTCTCTGGAGTCCAGGTCATCTTTGTTTTGGTTGCACTACATCGACGCTGATGTCACCGAGGCGGAACACGAAAAACGTGCCAACTCCTTAGAGTCCACCGATGGCACGCTCAGCGACACGGACGGGGAGAATATTGATGACGGCGATGGGCACGACCAAAACGTGGACAGCGTGTTCTCTGTGCCGCCGTGCCGCAGCATCGCACACAGGGAGTCGGACCTGCTGGTGGCTCTCACGGAAAACTGCACTTTGGGCCCAGTGTGTTACTTCTGCAGGTATTTATTTAGTTCCAATCGAAATATTTTATGGGTTGTGGTACATCCAGAAGTAATAAACAAGTTAATCGTGTATAAGGTGTATAACAGGGGTCATGCACTCATGCCTACTCGAAGGCATTTATGAAGTTATAACAATAAAAAAAATCGTAATGCCTGAATTGATTATAGGTATTATATAATTTTGTAATAGGAAATATTTTAAATCTAGAAATATGGGGCATATAAAATTTAAGTTTTAAAAAAAAGTAGATAAATACTTTTTATTTACTAACTTTTGCTACAATTACAGCATGTGTTTCAAACTAATGCAACTAGCGTTAGTTTGAAACAAATTACTAACCATATTAACGAATATTCAATGAAAAAAGGTTAAATATATTTATTGAAATTTCTTTCGGGATTACATCACCAGTAAAATAATAAAATACTGGGAACCAGAAGTATTCAAAATAAATATCGAAAGTGAATCCATGCAAATTTCTATAGATTACCCAAGAAATCACTGCATAATAATAATAATGCAATAAAAATAAATATGACAAATTTACTAAATTAGGTATAATAAAATAATTATAATTAGATTTAAAAGCGTCGTTTTAAATTTTTCCAGTCTATCCTCGAGCCGTCGTCAGTGGGAGTTTATATGATAAAAGATGTTAAATTGGCATTTTTAATTCAAAAGTTATCACATGCACTGCTCACTGTGTATACTAAAGTAATGTTTATTTAGGTGTATACAAGTATATTATAAATGCAGGTGTTAATGAAAAGTGTAACTTGAAGAATTTCAAAATATATTAATAATTAATATTTAATATACCTAATTAATAATTTTTATAAAGTACTAGAACACTTAACTAGCTTTTTATAAATTTTTCCGATCTATACTCAAAAAAAAATGTTTATTTATATTTGGTTTTATTGCGTATTACACAGTTTAAAACATAAGTTGAAGTTTAAAAGTTTGCCTTGATATTATACAGTAGGTATGTTTTTTTTTTCGAAATTTTTGACTTTTTTCGATTTTTATGATGGACAAGTTTGCCTTGGATTTTTGAAATAGTGTTACTAAATGTAACATAAATTTATTTTACAGTAAAATAATCATAAAAATCGAAAAAAGTAAAAAATTTCAGACGCTGCAGAGAAAAGCATCCTGTATATTTCTTCTTGTAATATCGTCCATCACACTTCCGGTGGTCCTGTTAATTTTTCAACTGTTTTGAAATAATTCCATGACACGTTTGATTCGCCAGGCGCCTTTGAAGTCCTTATTTTCCTCAACTTTAACACGGTCTAGAACCGAACACCCTCTATATTTTTTGTTCAAATGGGAGTAATTGGGGTATTTTACGGATTCTGATTACTGCTGTTATATTAGATTTTTAATAAAAAAATCACTAAATGGTTTTTGTGAAAATCGGAGGTATAAAAAAAATCGTAGTCGTCCCTGGATTTGCATTTTATCAAAAAGTAATAACGCCAAAAGGAGCGTTTTTTGAAAACATTTCGAACAAAAAAACGTTTTGAAAATATCTCACAAAATAAACTTATTATCGATTTGTATACAGTTAAAAATAGACACCCTGCCTTCCTTGACTTCCTCTACTGTCTGTCTGTCACCCTGACTTCCCCTACTATTAAAAGCAGACTAATTAGCCCCCCCCCCACTCTATATCAACGTACTCGTAATAGAGCACTTTATCTAAATATATAGAAATAAATACAATATATTGAATTTGGTCGGTTTATTATTAATTGTAGAACATTTTTACATATTTTTTGCACTGCCCCCCGAAAATTGCAGAAAACGCCGATAGTCTTTTGGGGTGCCTCCTTTCTGCTTCATAATGAATATGCAGAATATTAAAAATGTATGAAAATTGTCAAAAATTGGGCGATGAATGAATAAAATGTCGCGCTATACATATTTGATTTTGTGAATTGCTTCTATACATACATACCTATATTAGTCACAACAAAAACAAGGCAATCCCAGAAAATTGAAATATGATAGTACCTATATATTCCTAAATTTACTAAGCTATTGGTAGCCTATTTGGCAAATTATAGTACCATACAAATTATACATGCGCTAATTAATTGACCAAGCAATATATTTGCAAAGGTAATAAAGCTGTTCACCGCAAATTTCTAAACCATAATGCCATTTTGAAGTACCCAATTATGACCACAAACAATGAGGCAACGTTCTTTATAAATAAAGTATAACAATGGCCGTTTACGAAGTATGCTAGTTAATATTTATTATACCACGTTTCTCACGGATTCAAGCAAGATCTATTGAATAGTCATGTTCTTATCCCATATAAGAGGTTTCATTAAATGTCATTGTTGCAGAAAATTTTTAGAAGAAACAAGGTTAGCTCAAACCAAATCAAATATCACAGCAGAATTAGTTATTTGAATACGATTTTGCAAGGTGTTACTAGGGAGATTTTCAACCCCTTAATTTTTACGTTATCGTTATCGTAATCGTTATGATACACTTTTTGGCACTGCCCATGCTCAGCATAACGATAACGATAACGACGTGCTAAAGGGGTTCAAAAACCCCCTATTTTCTGTGTTCTGCAAAAATTTCAGATATGATTTCCTTGTATATACTTCCAGTTAAATAGAATACCCTATATCCGTATATATTGAGCGATAGCACAGTGTAAAGTTTTTTTATGTAAATTAAAAGAAACAATTATTCTTATTAAGAGTCCATTCACTAGTCCGAAATAAGCCCAAAATCGGCGTTCGTCTCGTGTCTAATTATAAAAAAAACTAAAAAAGATAGCGACTTTTAGTGAAAAAGTATTTAAAGGTAAGACTTTAATCTAAATCCCTATAGTAGTAATTTTTTGTAATTCTTTTTATTTTTAAAATTCCAGGCAAGCAATCGTGTACTAAAATAGCGTATTTTCAAAAACTATTTTCTCTAAAATACATGTATTAAATAAAAATTTGCTACAATAGGGATCTAGTTTATCTTTTAATCTTTCCGGTGATATATAATTTAAGTATAACATTTAAAAGAAATTTTGTTGCAATTATAAAACAAATCGGGTGCCCTTGCAATGAGGGCTAACTTTATTTCCAAGTACCTTTTTACTTCGGCTTTACGTGCACGTCCAAAATCTAAATAATTCGGTAGTGGAAATGTGTAAGTTTTCACCCATCGGCTACCCAACCTCTCAACCCGACCCTGAATTCATGTCTGTCAAGTCTAGAGTGAATGGACCCTTAAGTCTTTTTAAAAGAAATAAATAAAACACCGGTTATTTTATATACCTAGGTAAATGGCGTCTATAGAACTAATCAAACTTTTTGAAAGGTAATCCGACTAAACTGTAGTTTTAAACACATTAAATTCAGACACTTTATGGTGATTGTCTATACAGCCTATAGAGATTGTGAATCTGATTAACGTATAAAATGAATGTGTCGTTAAAAGGCAAATATCAAATCACTGTGTCACATCGCAATATCGTGGATTTGCGATATTACCAGAGATGGTTATCAAAATTAACTATAAATTACATGTTAAGTAGTATTTGTTATTGCCTGTGACATTAATACCTTTTAGTTTTATTTTTATCGTGAATCTGGGACAACAGTCAAATTAAACATAGTGCATGTAGGTATATTTGGTTTACTTTTACCTTAACCTAATTTTATAGACATTATCGTTATTTGATATCGTTTTATAATTACCTGCAACAATAATTAGTAGCAAAATTAAATTGGTAATGTCAAACTTCATAAGCTTTTCACTCTGTACATATCTTTTATGCTTTTGTCCATTAAACGACGATAGCATAGGTAGATTTTTGTAAAAAAATTGTTCGTGTTCGTCAATACTTAGAAGAAAAACACAAGCCAAAACATTTTTATTTAACGTACTTGTAGAACCATATTCAAACGGTGACAACTGTGGAAACAATTGATGGAATTCGAAAATAAAGTTAGTGTTGGATAAAAAAATTGTTGTAATGTGGAAATTAAATAAAAATATGTTAAAATATTGGCATGGTGTTGGAAACGTTATCAAATTTATTTCATTATACTATACTTAACTGGTTTTAAGAACTTTCTATTATAACACCATCTTTGTAGAACCGTACTTCAATGTTATATTCGAAATTTGATGTCATTATAAGAGTAAGAATATTTAAGTCCGCATTATATGTGCTGTAATATCCACCAAAATTAAGTACTGTGAGTATACTATTGTATTAAAGAAACAAATTCTCCGGTATCAAATTATGGTTGGCAATAACCAATAAATCTGTCTATATGAATAATAAACTAAATACTGAAATCACTGTCCATAGAATATTTTAGCTGTATTGTGTTTATATTTACAAATTAGAAATTCCTGTTAGTAAATATCTCTTCAGCTACGTTTAGCACGGTATAATAAAATAATATAACATATTTTACGATTCCGCCATAGTCTGATAACTTTCTCCTTCTTGTCTTTGTTTACATTTAAATTTATATTCCATACATATATGGAATCGCAAACAGTTTGAAAAAAGGAAGTGTCACAGCTATTTCCCATACCTTCCACGAAGGTGGGTGTTGAAACCAAACCAATATTTACGGCAGTTGCCACTCATAAATAAAGAGAATAGTATGACGCTGTAGTACTGTAGGTCATGAACAATATCAAGAATTAAAATAGTGTTCATATCGTGCCGTTCATAGTACTATTTTTACTTTTTTAATGAATAGGTAAAGAATCTCACAGGGCGGAAGTTAAGTGTGGATTAAGGTCAACGATAGGTATTTTAAGAGGCGCAAGAATTCTAAATTAATAAACTAATTTGAAATTTTATATTAAGTTGGTTATTCATTTGTGTCATCCACTTAGGTTTATACTTCTTTAAGTAATTTGCTGAATACCTCTGCTCAACTATTAATAACAGTTAAATCGTGAAACGTGGTGAAACTTATATTCATTGAAACTCGAAGGCGAGTTATGCATGAAAGTGTTAATAAAAGCCCTAATTAGAAAATTCGTCACATATGCTTTTAGCTTAGTAGTTTTATCGGAATCGTGTAATCAGGTAAACATTCTTGTGGCTTGATGATGGAATTGTGATAGAATCATGAAATCGGTATAGGTATCGTATTTCCTTATGAAATGTGAAGTAAAACACAAAAATAGGGTAGAAGTACCAGTAAATGAACGGTACCAACGAATGAACAACTGAGCCGTAATATAAGATTTATAAGCACTGGTTATATCCGTTCCTCTCCTTAAACGTTAATACGCAGTCTCCAAATTCTCTTTTCTTATTGGTTTAAGCGGTTATTAGTTCTCATCCAAAGATTGAACGTTGCAGTGTTTTTTTTATGGGTGTTTTTGGTACTTCCACCATTGTCCACGAATCTTGTAAGAAACCATGTTAAGTAAAACTACTTTGTAATAAGAATAGCAGGTATTATTGCTTTGTAATAACTAGTAATATGCATTTATTGCTCTGTATCAAGCTGTTTCATAACCGGTATAACCTCAAAATGTCAAGTTTTGGCTCGAAAATCAGCAATAAATTGTGTTCATTTACTGGATCATGTGCTAACCCCAATGAATGAACAAGTCCGTTCATTTACTGGAATTTATTTGGATTTGTAGAATGTAGGATTTTGACCCCTAAATACATAGTGTTTACATACGGTTAAAAATTTTGGGCTTACACTACCTGAAAAACGCCTCTATCCAATAAATGAACGGCTGATTATTTTTCTCGTTCATTCATTGGGCCTGTAAATGAACGACAGTTTTAAATACAAATTTGACAAGAGCTAGGTAGGTACCTAGTTCTAATATTTAGATTTATTTTTTAGCTATACCTACATATAAAATAAAAAGGGCGTTCGGAAATACGAAAGGTTTAAATATTCGGATGATGACCTACAAAATGCCTTAGAAGAAATAAGGAAGAAGAGATTGTCACTTTCTGCAGCTAGCAGACAATATGGGGTAACTAGGGCACTCTCTTCAATAAAATTAAAGGCAAAGTGCCTTCAATAAAATTAAAGGCAAAGTGCCTTTAATAAGAAAGATGGGCCCTGGCACAGTTGTAACTGTTGCTGAGGAAGCGTAGTTAGAAAAATGGATAATTGAAAAGAGAATCCCAAAATGTGTGTTCCGAAATACTAGATATTATTATTATTGCCGTATATCAGGAAGTTGGAAAAAAGGAACTAGAAAGTTGTCAGAAAATAGTGGTGCACAGCACTATAACAGTCCAAGATGCTTGGTCGGATCACCTTCACTGCCCAAAAATTGAAGAAAAAGGAGTTAAAAGAAAGTCTGACACCTATGCCGTTTGCAATTACTTCTAAGAAATGGAAGGAATATGTGGAGGATGTAGAAGCCCAGAAAAGAGAAAGAGAAGAGTCAAAGATGCAAAAAAAAACTGGTTAGGAACCAAAAAAGTCAAGAAGAAAATAAGAAAGAAGGAAAGAGAAAAAACGTACCGAAAGGTAAACCTAAAGCAGTAGAAACTGAAATAACTACGGTAGACACCGGCTGAGCCCGAAACCAAGAAAATGATACAATCTACCAAAAAGGAGAAAATAAAACCAGTAGAAACCACAACGTCTGTGCATAAAAGTGGAATAGCAAACGAGTCTGAGGAACTTTCGATTACTATAGGATCTTATGTTATAGTTGAATATGAGCAGCAGTATTTTCCTGGAATAGTGGAGAGTATTGAGGGTGAAGAGTATGAAATTCGAGCTATGAGTCCAGCAGGCTCAAATTATTTTAAGTGGCCAAACCCACCCGACCAAATATGGAATATAATTTTAAAACTACAAAATGTTAATAATGCAAAATGTTTATTTATATTTAATAAAAACTGTTTAATTTTGTAACTTCAATTTACCCTTTACTTATTTAGTTCATTTATAAGATCAGGATGGTTCACTCACTGGTATCGGATGTTCAATTACTGGGATTTTTGCAATATTCAACGCCAATGCATTATTTTATATAAGATTCAAATACTAGAAAAATCATTATAAACGCCATTTCAAAGTTATATGTGTAAAGATCAAGTAGAAAAAACCTGTGTCAAATAATTTGAAATGGCCCACTAATACTATTAATCCAAAGTTTGTATTTTCCTTAAGTGTTCATTCACTGGTACCTCTACCCTATGCATTATTCGAGCAACATGCAGTTTACAATCTTTTATCAGCAATTTTTAATTTAGAGTAATGATTTTTTTCTACGTGATTTGTACGAAACGAGACTCGGGTGTTCTGGGATAATATCGAAAAAATCTAAATTAGGAGAAGAGATTCACTTAATGATAGATATGGTTTTGTGGTAGGTAGGTACTATGACTTGTGTTAAGATAATTTGTTAAATGAAGTTACATTTATACTACAAATTTTAACGTATCATAAAACAAAATATCTTAGATTTGACATTTTTAGGTCTAGCTCCTTAGGTTTTCTACTCGCCCATGAATAGTTATTTCTTTATATACTGTGGTTTTTCCAACCTCTGTGTATTCACTGCATTTATTCATCAAATCTCCTTTATCTTCATTGACTGATCTTTCGTTAAAGTATTAAAACCATTTAGCGATATTTTCTTCTCATTGAAAATTAGCTTTTGCCTAGAGTTTCCTACTTGGAACCACCTGATACAACTGTTTTCTACTCCATTGTTCAAAATTATAATATATTTATGCATACAACTAAAAATTACTGTAATTGTTATTGTATTGTATAAAGCAAAGGTCATATAAAGTTCTTTCCTAAACATTTTGTTTAAAATTGACTAAACTGCCGTGACTTACACCCCGTGATAGAAGGCATGTTTTTACTGTAATTTTTTTTTTGTCAGCAGTATCAGGGACGTGTGAGTTAATATTTTTATAAAAAAATATTTACGCCACTGGCTTTTTGGTTTTTAATAGAATTTTTTGAATCTTTATGTGCTTAACAAAAAGTCTTCCTGACATTTTTGGATTTAGGATGTGATTTAGGTAGAAAACGTCATTTTAATAATACTAATAATAATAATAATAAAAATAAATAATTTTATAAAATTACTTGAGGAAGCTTCTCGTTCAATATTTCATGTGTATGAACTTCTGTTTCTGCTTCCTTCATGTGTAAAATTAGATGATAAACGTCCTTTGTCAGTCACACCACTCAAACACTGAAACCGCTAATACATACCGTAATATCGTTATGATCGTGATCAGGCACAGTTAACATTAAGTACATTAATAAATTAGGAATCATATTAGAAAATTTTATATCGATTTATATGATTCTCTAAATATTTTTGTAATTGTTATAAAAATCTTTAGTATAAACTAGCTCAAAATTTTAAACTTATATGATGAGTGTAGAGTGTTTTATATTTAATTGCAATATTGTAAAAAAATCTCTTGTCTCGCTAAGCTGAAAAGTTGTGGGAGAAGTGGAGTAAAAATAAATCAGAAAAATATTATTAGCAGCAGTAACAGTACTTTATATACTGCATGTTTTCTAAAGCAACATTTTTCTTGATTTTTTACGTGGGTATTTCTATAATTAGCACATCAACTGGAAATACTTTCTGTACATATTCCAATTTAGAAATCTCGCCAAGTGCAATTATTCTGAAAATGGTTCCCATATCAATATGACGTGGTCCTCATATGAGTAAGCGATGTTTACACAATAGGGCGCTTGTCAACGTGAGTTCTCTTCCCGGTGTGTGGTCTATAATAATTTTAAATAAAGGACACGACTAAAATGCTAATAATAAGCGAATAGCCATCATTTGTCAATATAGGCATAATCTCATTACTATCTCAAATACAAGATGTGGAGATATATCGTGTTGGTTTTCCATATAAAAAAGATTTAACTAAGTAATTCAATACAGTAGCTCAACATGAGAGTTGCGTGAAACAACAGGCCAGTCTAGGCAATTCTATTATAGATCAGGTTTGGTACTTTGCTAAAGTAGTTGTCACCTGTCTCAGAGACCGTTTTTGTATAGAATATTATATACAGTCTGCCCATAAAGTAACCCCCCCCCCCTCTTGCTAACTTTTGAACGAATCCAGTTTTTAACAAAATACAGGGTGAATAATGTAAAATGAAGTTGATTCTGACGATAAATTCAATTCTTCAAATTCAAAGATAGCGCCACGGGCACTGTCAACTCAATTTTTTTAAATGGCAAAGTGTGCCGTGTTGCACCTCATTTAAAAGGTAATTCAATTATCTACATTCTCGTTTTTTGAAAAATGACAATCGAGTTATCCGTTCTTTAGTTACAAGCGTTTGTATTAACGATATTTAAGAATTTTGCTTTTATCAACTCTCCTTGCCTTTGCTTGCCACTGTCACTGAAACGTCAATAAGGTTCGAGAAAGTAGTTTAGCGTTCAATTTAAGAGTGTTTGAAAGTTTCTACAGGTTTTTTGCTTATTTTTTAAGTTACTCGATTTCATAGATTTGATAGATTTAAGAGAAAATTTAAGAGGAGAGCGGTACTTAAGAACGCTGCGGGAGGAAATTTTTCCAAAGATAGAAAGAACAGCAGACAATAACATTCAAATTATTGTATTTCAACAAGATGGGGCCCCGCCTCATTTCTATGGGCATGTTACCGATTTTTTAAATAACCATTCCCCAGGCTGATGGATTAGCAGAAGGGGCCCGATAGAATAACCGGCTCGTTCCCTGGACTTAACTCCTCTTGATTTTTTCTTATGGGGATATTTGAAGTCAAAAGTCTACAGAACTCCTCCAGTAAATATCGACGAACTACAGCAATGTCTAACACATATGTGTAGAAATATCCCTGCAGAAATTTTAGGAAATATCAGGCAAGAATTTCAAAATAACTTATTTAATTCTTTTATTTTTTGTTTTAATAAATATTTGTTCAAAATTTGTTGTATTAAAATATTAATTAATATTTTATTCATGGATCAGATTAGAAACAGAAACGCTTGTAACTAGAAAATGGCTAACTCGATTGTCATTTTTCAAAAACGAGAAAGTAGAGAATTAAATTATCTTTTAAATGAGGTGCAACACGGCACACACTTTGCCATTTAAAAAAATCGAGTTGACAGCGCCCGTGGCGCCATTTTTGAATTTGAAGAATCGATTTTATCGTCAGAATCAACTTCATTTTACGTGATTCACCCTGTATTTTGTTAAAACTCTCTAACTCGATTCGTTCAAAAGTTAGCAGGGGGGGGGGGTACTTTATGGACAGACTATATAATTACATATATTCTTGTCGATACAGTTTATTTTTATGAGGAAATTTTAGTTTTAATATTAAATTTCAGTAGTAGTTGGATTTTACCTAGTAAGTGAAAGTGCCGAAAATTATGTTGTGTTATAATAATTATTAACAAAATTTTGACAAGTAAAAATAAAGTTTTCTTAAAAGAAATGGTACGGTTTTCTTAAAAGAATGGTACCGTTAAATTAATAAGTATTTTTATATACCTATCTTTTAAGGTTTTTGTTGCTAAAATACATGACAGGTTGTAGAATAACAGAATCCTTTAACATATAAAAATAAGTTTTAGGCATATCACGGATGGTGAATTTATCACTTCACATTTTAAATCCTGTATGCAAATAACAGCTGATAGTTTATCATTAATCCTACTACTCAAATACTTAAAAGATCAATAGCTTCATAAAATAGAAGCGGTTCCTATTCAAAGAACATAATTGTGTATTGTATAAACGTGAGTAAACTGGCTAATTTATATTCAAAACATTTTTTCTGCTACTTTTACTATCTAAATAACAGTACATTAAACGGAATTTTAAATGAAATATCAGAGAACAAGAATGCGAAGATTTAAATGTTTTTTTCGTCATATTCTCTGAAAATAAAAAAAATTTTAAAACCAAAATATTTTTCTGAGTTATGATACTATTAACTTTTCGTGTCTTGATTTGCATCAGCTACGTTTGTCTCGAATGTACCTACTGCGTTTAGAAAGCTTTCTTGGTAACAACAGATGGTCAATGTGCCCGATGTATTTCTTTTATCATAAATAATTATTATGTTATTACTCTTTATAATGAAAATTGTTATATTCATACAGAGTGTTCCAACAATGGCATCCGTTTCCGTAAGTGGTATTTGATCTGACTCAATAGGTACCTGAATAAATTGAAAATCAGCATTGGAAAAATATCAGTTGAATTTAATTATCCTTAACTGGAAAGAAAATCAGTAATGGTATTACTAATAATGTAAACCTAGTTGTCGATGAATTTTACAACCTGTTAAATACGTTGCTCGTACAACATGTACCTGGAAAGAGAGATACTCGGGGTCAATTCCCAGTCTGGTTTAATGGCAATATCATTAAGAAATTGAAACTCAAAAATAAGCTGTGGCGTACTTATAAATTGTCCTCTAATGCAGACGATTATAATAAATTCAAGGTATTAAGATCTGAAGTCAAATCCCTAATTAATTTCGCCTACAAGGACTACTTGATATCTATCGAGGAAGACTTATCTATACATCCTAAACGTTTCTGGTCCTATATCAACTCAAAAGCAAGTTCCACATCTATTCCCTCACACATGAGTTATAATGATATTATTATATGAGCCTTCTGATATAGTAGATGCATTCGCCGACTATTTCTCGAAAGCTTTCAGCGGAAGTACTGCCCCTTCTTTCAACTACGACACTGTTACAAATTGTGACCTATTGTGCATTCCCGAAATCTCTGAAGATGATATAATACAAGCCATTAAAAAAATTAAAGGTGATTTTACAATGGGGCCTGATTTAATACCTGCCTTTTTAGTAAAAGATTGTGGAATAATCTTTGCCAAACCTTTAAAAATTATTTTTAATGCCATTCTTAAATATAGTGTGTTTCCAGACTCATGGAAACTTTCTAGAATATGTCCTGTTCACAAAAAAGATTCCAAAAATAATATAACCAACTATAGGCCTATTGCAATTATAAGTAATTTTTCAAAAATTTTTGAGATAGTCATTCACAATTATTTATACTCTCATGTGGAGAGATATATCTGTGAGCATCAACATGGTTTCGTGAAGGGGCGGTCGACTACAACCAACCTCGTCAACAAAGTGCAGTATATATCTGAAGTGCTCGATAGAGGTAGTCAAGTAGACGTAATATACACCGATTTTTCTAAGGCTTTTGATCGGCTTAACCATGATCTCTTAATTAAGAAGCTGTATTTAACGGGTGTATCTGATTCTCTCTTGACTTTGTTTCGCTCTTATTTTACAAATAGATTCCAATTCGTTCAGTACCGGGGCTTTCAGTCAAGTAATTTTTCGCAATTGTCAGGTGTTCCACAGGGATCGATTCTGGGACCTTTATTTTTCATTATATTTATCAATGATTTGACTGATTTGTTTGATGTTAATTATTTAATGTATGCTGATGATCTTAAGTTATTTATTGAGATAAACACGGCATCTGATTACTCTAAATTACAGAACAACTTATCTGTATCAGATCGTTGGTGTGAAGATAATTACTTACCGTTGAACATCAGTAAATGTAATATCATGTCTTATAGTCGTCGGAAAAATGTTCAACGTCTTGATTACATTATGCACAACACTATTTTAAATAGAGTCACGCAATTCAAAGATCTAGGTGTTACATTTTGTGATAATTTATCATTTGACACACATATTCAGTCAGTAACTGAATCTGCATTTAAAAGTCTGGGTTTTGTCTTGCGCAATTCTAAGGGTTTTCGAAATGTAGCCACATTTAATACGCTCTTTAATTGTTTTGTTCGCTGCAAGCTGGAATACGCCTCCATTGTTTGGAGTCCAATTTATGACATTCATATCACACAAGTACAAAAGGTGCAGCGGAGATACTTAAAGACATTACATTTCATCAACTTTGGCACCTATCCGGTTCGTGGTATTCCGCAAGACATTTTGTTATCCATATTCAACTTAATTAGCTTACAACGTCGGCGCATTATGTACTCTCTAATCTTTTTGCATAAAATTATCAATAATTCTCTGAATGCACCTTCTCTGCTGTCTCGAATTTTATATCGTGTTCCTCGACTCAATTCTAGATCTAATTCAGTGCTGCAATTGCCAACACCCCGTACAAACATTCTCATAGCCTCCCCTCTTTATCAAATTACTGTTAACTATCAAATGTATGAAGATCGACTTGATATATTTTTTCATTCAACTGAATATATTAAAAATTTATTTGGATAGTCGTCTGTATATTGTATTGATGATATATCTTTGTATTTCTTATTTGTTGTTTTGTATTTTTACTCATGTTGTCTATATTATGATTTTATATTATGTATTTTTAATGTTGTTTTTCAAACCTTGTTCTGTAACTGGGATTCGTCCCGTTGGACATTGTACTCTAAAATAAATAAATAAATAATAAAATAGGGTATTTCCTACACGCAAATATGTATTGGGAGGTATAGATTAAGAATAAATTATGAATTGTGAGATTTTTTTCTTTTACTAACTCCCCAACATCGAGGTAACGATATTTTAGAATTTTTGAATTTCAATGAAACCTGTTTTTTTTTTTAATTAGAATTAACCTTCCTATCCATCTAGTGATAATAATTATGACTAAGTATGGTCAACATTTTAGTGATGGCACAATTCTTAATATTTATAGTTTTGATAGAAAAACAGTTCATTACGGCTTACAAACATCATATACCTAACAAATCGTAGAAATGATGGGATAAAGCTGGAACTGAATGAAATGCCAATTACGTTGTGTCATTATTTCAAGCACTATTTCTCTATGTTTTAGAAGTAATTATTGGATTGTAAGTAGTGTCCGTAGTATATCCTCTTCGATCACTTAATTTAGTCTCAATCTGGCGGGTTTTCTTTGCATCGAAGTAAGATAGTTCGTTAGAGTTGTATGTAGTTCTCGCTTTTATTTTATGTATATAGAGAGATCTTAAGTTCTGTTTATACTTCGTTATTGTAGATTGATTACAACTTTTTATATTGATTAGTAGCCTATTAAAATGATAATAAATAAATAGATATCCGACTAGTTAGGTAGGTATATATTTTAATAGTTCAACACCTATGGTGGTGAATTATCACTGGTAGTGTACGAGTATGTCTAAGTTAAAAAGAATAGTACGCTGGTATACATTCCAATGCTACTCTATTTATTTTTTTCAATTATTTATCTAATAATAATTACCAACAAAATAGTATTTTCATCGCTGCATCGCTTTATTTGAATGCGGAGATTGAGATTTTAATCACTTTCCCACTTCGATAATAATTGTTTTAAGAACAACGTTATTATTATTATTTATTGTTATTAAGAACATCATATTAAGTAAAAATAAAGAGAGGTTGGTAGATAATTTAAACTTGTACACGCCATGTGTTAGTTTTTTTTATTACAAAACAATAAAAGCCCGCTGTTACAAGGAAATATACCATTTTAGCCACAAATTTTGGTATCATCAAAAAAAAGCCACACTAAAATTATTGCACTACTGGAGGAGGAAAATTTACTACTGTGGTCTAAATTTTAATTCTTATTTATTGTACTGGAATTTTAAGAGTAGACCTTATTTTGTGAACCCGTTCTCCTTTTCATTCAGAGTTTAAGGGAGTGTCTTCAATTATTTATTTATTTATTTAATCTTCTAATATCCCACGGGCATAACATCCAGTTACATGATAAGTTTACACTATAATTAATTGAACAAAAAGGATTACAATATACATATATAATATAAACAGCGGAACAAATATATAAGTGCACATTAATATACCTATTAAAATATGAAAAATGTATAAAACAAAATAATAAAATACATAACATATAAATTTCAAGAGACAAAAAACAGTAGTAAAAAAAATATTAATAAAAATATGTTTTTAATATCAGTAATCCTACATCACAGGATATCGAGCTCAGGCTCAACTTTAGAATAATGTATCATTTGATAAACAGGAGAGCTCTTATAAATATTTGTTCTATGACTCCTGATAGAAAACAAACTGCTGTTTCTGGCACTAAAACTTGGGACATGAAAATTAAGTAGGTAACGCTAAAAGACATTCACAACTTATCACATTCCTAACTATCTTAGAAAGAAAAATCATGGACAACATGCTCCTTCTGCTAGCCAAACTGCTCATATTAAACCTTTCGGTAAATATTGCGTTAGGTGTTCCCCTCACTGGATAAAAATTATCCAGGACAAATGACGCACATTTAAAAAATCGTCACTGTACCTTCTCTATTGTTGAAATATATGTGTTATATGGAGCATATATTGGGCTCCACACTACAGTTGCATACTTGAGCTTGGACCTGACAAAAGTGGTATATAATAATTTCATGGTGTCGATTGATTTAAAGTCTTTTATGTTTCTTATAACAAATCCAAGACTCTCATCTCTAATCAATACTGTAGCCAGTATGCACTGGCTACAGTATTATTAGAGATGAGGACACTTGCGGTTGAAGTAAACATGGACGCCCACAAATAACTTTCTAAATGATTTTTCTGAAGAATGAAATTTGCTATTTGAAGTACTAATTGTGTTAAATATATATAGTGTATTAACAACAGTTTTATATTTATGTTGCTATCTGAAAATAGTGGGTTCAGATTTGGGTTACCATGATATCTTGTTTTAACTAAGCATTGTGTGTTAATTTTTTTTATACTTCAGGCGTCCACGCATATTATTATTTTTCCTTAGATATGAACTTTTTCAGCATCTCCATAGCTATTATTTTCGCGCCAGTCGGCCAGTCCCAGAATTCTTAGGGATACAGACATTTTAACTTACCCTGAAAATCATCTATAATAATAAGCTGCTTTTATTATCATTTTATTTACAATATATTGTATTATAAACACCGCAGTGTGTTTTTCTGAAGTTATTAGTGTATTTAAATTATTTAAATGTATAATATCATATATATTTACAGTTTAATTTAATATTTGTTTACAGAAAGTAAACAACGAGAATAAACTATATTTTAACATTAATCTAGAAAAGTAAACACTTTATATCTTATTTTGTCTTTTCGTTTTTGTTTTTCTGATTTTTTGCGCCGGAGGGTGGATCTTTGGAATCACTAATCAAAATGTATCCAATCAAGTTGCTTTGTTTAGGTTTCTGTGCCTGAACGAAAATGGTTTGTTTCATACTAAATACATCCGAAGCTTGTTTTAGATGGTTTTATAAAATGTTTATTTGATTTAAATATTACGTTGCTATGTTTACTTTTCTGCATAAAAGTATAGGTACTAATTTTTTTCTGTTTGTTTCAGCAAAAAGAATTCCATCGTTTTGCGAACACAACTGTCGGTTCGAGTACATACAATAATAGGTGAGTTCTTTTGTTTCAGTACCTATTGTTCTAAAAATGAGCACAAAGTTGGTATATTTCATATTTAATATTGGGTATAATATGTATCATCATTGCATATCAAAAATATAATATTCTCTTTCTGGATTTTTCTAGAAAGAAAAGTAAAAATTGGAAACTTGCTTTGCATTCAACTACTTCATAAGGGGCAACTGACAAAGCTCTCACACTAATAATTCAAGGTCAAACCTATTTTTCTCTTATGAAATGAAGCAGTTGATGGCAAATCGAAATCGACTATCACTGTTCTTTTGCCTAAAACAAAACTATTAGCTACTGTTTCAATGTAGATTTTGGATGGATAGTTGTATTGATAACCTCAGTAGGTATCTAACACCATCTTTTTAACTGAAAGTTATGTTAATAAAATAATATTAATCTACTGATTTTTTTGGGTCATCATAATCACTAGCGTCATTTGGGTCACAATATAAAAAATTTGATATGAGTAATATATGTAGATACCTTGTATAATTGGAAAATATAGTGGAGTATGAAAATATTCCTGCTTTTTTAAATGTTCTTTGTGTATAAATTTTTTCTATAATTAAAGTTAAGTAACCATGAGTATTTGTTTAAAATAATTGTAGGTGAACATGCGTCCTTTCTATTTCTTTACTAGGTACTTGGTATATTATAATGCTGCGAAATGCAATATTATAGTTCCATATTAGTGAAAATAGAAATTTACTTCATTACATCGTTGTTCATTTAAAATTATATTACAATTATTAGAAAATAATTGTTATATAAAGACATGTCTTCTTCAGCTTTCTCCAGTATCTTCCTCATATCATAATTTATATAAATGCTCACGACACATTTTTGTAGATAATTGAAATGTACGAAAAACTTAAAAAGAAGTCGTGCCTTATTACTGTTATTTTCCATACTTTCGTCAATAGAAATAATATAGAGTTATTGGACGCCCCATAATGTTACGCAGTAGGTATTTAGATTTCCCTTATTTTAACTTAAAAATAAAATATATGCCAAGTACTCAAGGTGGGACGTTACACAATATCCTGGAGGTAACGAATTTTTTAAACGTAAGATATGTTGTTTGGATCGAGAGCCATGGTACTTTACACTGGCCAGCAAATGACTCAGACTTAAACCCATCGAATATATTTCTATGGGGCTACTTAAAGAACAGAATTTATTATGACAGACCTCCTAATATTCAAATTTTATGGCAACGCATAGAAAATGAATGTTTGCTTCTTAATAAGGAATATTCCAATCTTACTTATAACTGCATCAACCCCAAATTCTCGGAAAATATTAGAAAATCTTTAAATAACGAAGGAGGTTACATCGAAAATCGTTAAATATTTTTTATAACTGTTCGTTTAGTGTTAAATATTTTTTGTTCTTTGTATTTTTTGATGGCACTCGCTGTTGAATATTTCGAAAACTGTCAGTGCAAATGTCAATAAAATACATATTTTTGAAATTAAAAAAAAGTTTTCCCAAGCGTCTAAAATTATACAGGGTGTCCCATTTATGGGAAACCCCGTATATGTTCACCCAAATATTATGTTCAATTGGTTTTCTCAACTTTTGTATTTAAACTTTTTTTTCCAACTTTCTTAATAACCCCTGTAGGTAGGGGTCAAAATATACGCAAATACCCTGTACCTCCATCTTTCACTTGATAAAGTGCTTAAATAAATTAGATTATAAATGCATGACATATATTTTTGTAATAGTATACATTCGCATATACTCAGCGTTAGAAATAATATAATTTCTTTTGTATCTAAGAAAACGCAGAAAACTGGAAATTATATCTGCAGAAAATTGGCTATTTTCCTCCATACCTCCCTACCACATTCGCCTTCTTTCACAGGTCAAACAGTAAGGGATAAACATAATTTTCTAGAACCTTAGAATTTGTTCTCGCAAACTACAAATGTTACTTAAAATTATAGCGGACTCCATATATTATGTGTATTGGGCACATAAATACATGGAATCTGATTAGGTACCCTGAATTATTAATAGAAATAGTCACGCGACAAGACACGACTACGAAACCTTTGCATCTCTTATAAGTTTGGTCGAGTAAATAACTACCTATTTCTATTATTAGTGATCCATGGTATGTGTCTCATTGATATAATAACAATGCAACAAATAGTTACGTTAAGAAAACAAGTATTAGCCATGATTTAGAAACATTAACAGATTTTCCCTGAATTTAGCAAGGTAAAGCCAGGACATACTTCATTATTTCATTCAATATTTCACTTATGACACACCATATTTTTTACAAACTACACTGTAAAATGTAAGTCGGGAATAAATTCAATACAGAAAAATTAAAGAAATTGAATTAAAAACAAACAAAACTTTTCAATAAGTCAAAATTTATCTGTCTGTAGTGATTTTCCAGGTTGAGGATTTATGAGCATAATATCTTGATTTCAGCGAAGATAATTTTCTTCAAAAGATATTCTATGAAATCCTTGAAACAGAAAAACATATTCAAGCTGCGACCCTTGAACTTGCTTTTCTTAAGTCCAGCAGTAATACAATAAGAACTAAAATAATAGTGGCACACTCTAAATTTTTTATAAAATAGCTGTGGGTGCATATTTCTTAATTACTCATTTGCAATCCGATTCAACCAGATATTATAGGCCTGTAAATGAAAAGATACAAACATTATTTTTTAACACAAGTGAAGCACACATGAATAAAGCGAAATTGGACTAGAATACTATTTAAATAAAATTATTTTTATATAACTTAAAATTAAAATTTACCTTTTCATCGAAGTATGGAAATCAGCGCATTATAGTCTATTTGTGTTAGTATACGTAAATATAATCTATTCAGGGAATATTCAAATAATAGAGCAAAAACACAATGAAGAAGTTAAGATTAAGAATAGAGTACCTAATACAAAAAATTAATGAAAATTTTAGAGCGTTCTCATGTTGTGTTTTACGTTGTGAAAGCGCTTTTCACTCCTTTCACAACGTAAAACAGAAGGAAATGTATAATAAGTACCTATTTATATTAGTTTTATATCATTTATCTATGGTCAACTGCATCACTAGGTGATGTCGGATATGAAGACTTATGCCTTAACCACTTTAAATCCAAATTCGTTATCTAATTAACAAAAAACGTCAATAATTATTTGAACAATAAAAATGTAAAAGATGCATGAATAACTAAAGTAGTTAGATAAGGTCATAATAATAGGCAAGCTTTCACTTCCGAGACGTGCCAGTATTTAATGCTCAAATTCCCACCTAAGACGAACAAATATATTAAATTTAGTTTATAAAATGTGTTAAACTGAAATATTTTAAATATTTATATGCATAGTATACATAGTAGATACATACAGAGTGAGTTTTATGTATGGAACGCCTCAATTATCTCGGAAACGGCTTGCCCGATTTTTATGAATTTTGGTTTATAAGGGTTTTGTAATATGGCCGATATTATTGTGGCATTTACATTATTGTCAGATCTTTCGTTTTTCCGGAAATATACTGAAATTTGTTATTTCAAATGGATCACCCTGTATATTTTTTTGTTTTTGAAATCTCTAAGAAATTTAGAATATTTTTCATGTAATGTTCCCTATACCTAATTGCCATAATTTCGGAGTTACAGCTACATTTGCAATATCTCCGCCGAAGTTAAAATATTACATCAGGGCGGCTATGTCTGCGACAAAAACAATTTTGACGTTTTAATAAACTATTATTGTTGGTGTTTATTGAAAGTTACAATGGACCGTTTATCTGAGAAAGAACGAATTGAGATTTAAATGATATTAGGATATGGTGATGTGCGTAGAAGTCAACAGGAAACGTGTAATATCTTTAATAATTTATATCCTAATAGAAATCCCATAGGATCTTTTGAAAACATAAAGTAAAGGCGGTTACAGCTGATGCTCAAAATGTGGTCCGTTTACTTCCATACAAGAAGCCATGCGATGTTTAAAACTTTGCAGTACATTTTGTAACATTCCTGACTGCTCAATTCTTCTTATCTCTGTGGTAATCCTATCTTTTAATTCCTGAATATTGGCAGGTTTGGTTTTATAAACAATATTTTTTAAGTGACCCCACAGGAAATAGTCTAAAGGATTCATGTCGGGTGATCGCGGGGGCCATTCGATAAAACCACGCCTTCCAATCCATCTTCTGGGAAACACATCGTTTAGGTATTGCCTCACGTCACGCGCATAGTGAGGTGGAGCTCCATCTTGTTGCACCCAAATATTGTTATTTGGGACATTGTTATTGTCTGAAAGTTTCAAATAATAAAATTTCTAAATTAACAGGCAATTGAGAATACTTACTTAGATTTGGAAATAACCGAGCCAACTCAGGTATAATATTATTCTGTAATAAATTTAAATACGCCGGACCATTTAAGTTTCCTTCAATGAAAAAAGGACCAATTATTTTGTCGCCTATTATTCCAGCCCATACATTAATCTTTTGTGGAAATTGGGTGTGGGATTCTCTCATCCAACGAGGATTGTTACGTGACCAGTATCTGCAATTATGCCGATTTACGTTTCCATCAATACAAAAAGTGGCCTCATCGGAAAACATAACATTATTTAAAAAATTTGGATTATTTTGATCGTAACATTTTTCCATCATTGTGTCGGAAAATTCTTCACGTCTATCGAAATCATCATCTGACAACTCTTGAACCAATCTTACTTTGTAAGGATGGAATTTATTGGCATGTAAAATTTTCATTATGGATGTTTGAGAAATATCAACTTCCCTGGATATTTGTCTAGTACTCAAGTGTGGATCTTCTTCTAACATAACACAAACATCTAAAGATTTGTCTTCAGTTGTTGCAGTTTTTATACGCCCTGATTTCGGTAAATCTTTTATGGCTCCAGTTTGGTTAAACTTTTTTAACAACTTACTCACAGTAGATCTTGTTATGGGATTTCTATTAGGATATAAATTATTAAAGATATTACACGTTTCCTGTTGACTTCTACGCACATCACCATATCCTAATATCATTAAAATCTCAATTCGTTCTTTCTCAGATAAACGGTCCATTGTAACTTTCAATAAACACCAACAATAATAGTTTATTAAAACGTCAAAATTGTTTTTGTCGCAGACATAGCCGCCCTGATGTAATATTTTAACTTCGGCGGAGATATTGCAAATGTAGCTGTAACTCCGAAATTATGGCAATTAGGTATAGGGAACATTACATGAAAAATATTCTAAATTTCTTAGAGATTTCAAAAACAAAAAAATATATAGGGTGATCCATTTGAAATAACAAATTTCAGTATATTTCCGGAAAAACGAAAGATCTGACAACAATGTAAATGCCACAATAATATCGGCCATATTACAAAACCCTTATAAACCAAAATTCATAAAAATCGGGCAAGCCGTTTCCGAGATAATTGAGGCGTTCCATACATAAAACTCACTCTGTATATGTTTGATGAGAGTATAGATATAAATTTTAACGAAACTTTAAAGTTCGTTGTTTGGGATAATAATTATAATTAACATGATGTCAATCTATTTCTGTGAAATATTTGTAAAACCCGGGCTGATTGTTGTATTAAAAAAATATATAGGTAATTAGTTTTTAGAATAAGTAAACCGATAAAATAACAATGTCTGCTTTTTACAGAAAATAACTAACATGCATACTTCGTCCGTGATCCAGTACTTAGATAAAAACCTACAGTATTTTTAAGCTAAATTCCCACTGCCGTTCTATGCCAAACCTATAATTTTCTGAAATAACAAGGTACATTATTCAGATTGCAAATCAATGTTTGCGTTTAATACCTGAGAATACAAGAACGGTTAAATTCTAGTCAGTTCATGAAACTCGACGATATTCATCTTAATCGTATTGTTGCTTCAAGGTCGGGGCTACGATTCTGCTTTATTGTCAGGTTTAGTTATCTATCTATATTCTTTCTTCACCCACAATTAGTTAATCAAATAATTCCAACATTCCAATCTAAATTAATACCAATAATTTACCCTTAATAATAAGTCACCCTTGACAAATTGAAAATAATGTCAATTTCATATGCTGTATTTTTATAATAGAAATAGTGACATTTCCAAAATATCAATCAAACAGTGTTTGTATTGTTTAATAATAATGACTTTTTTCTGTGTAAGATTTTCTACTTTTTGTTGAGATAAAATTAGTTAAAATAAAAGAACTCCTAGCGGTTTTATTTTGACGCAAACGCTTGATAATTTTTTGTAAACATAACTATTTAAAATTCCTGATGACGATTTTTATCCTATATATAACCAACTGTAACCTGCGAGGTTTTATATTTCTTTATAAATGAATGGGATCCATTGGTAAAATGCGCTAAAATAGAGCAAATGGTCTAATTGAAAATGTATACATCCGTTATACACTCTGAATAGGCGCTAGGATGTGCCGTAAGTACCCACCTGGTAAAATAACACAAATTGAAATCTGAAAAGTTGTGTACGGCAATTTATGGAGATCTATTGATCTATCAATTATTTTAAAAACAACCCTTATTTGTACCTAAAAACATACTTTTTCGAAATATTTAGCATTTTATATAAATCTAACATGTTACAGTTTGCTTTTTGGACGTTTTAAAAGAGCAATTATTTATACAAATTCAAATATAACAAGTGCCATTTTTTCTATTTCAAACGGCGCCGACATAGATAATGATTTAATATGAACACCTCTAATTTTTTCGGTAAGGTGAATTTTTTCATCTCATTTAGCCATTTGAGATTTTGACTGTTTTGTTCAATCTTTGACAATTTTTCGTTACCATAAAATTAAGTGTAAGCATGATACAACTACACAGATATGCCTATCCGCATAGTGACGTCAGTTACGAGGAAAAAACAATTGATAAACACGAAAATAATTATATCACTGCCCATAAGAATTTTCGCATCGCATTGCCTTTTTTCCCTCACGAATGACGTCATGCGCAAACAAACGAAAGTTATGAGCATATCTGTATAGTTGTATCATGAGTGTAAGTTAACACAATTATTGGAAACAACTACTCCACGGGGCATATGCCCCGACTGGCGTTGCATTACATCAACATCTCCATGGATGTCGCCACATCCTTCATCAAGACCAAATACCAGACAATGACCGGTTTCGATCTTGTTATGATCTCATCAGATTGCCATAGGTATCGGAATCGATGAATGATCTGGCGACATTGATTGCCTAAGGGGCATATGTGAATGTTTGTAGTGGCGAGATACAGTGAAATACACTGCAGTGCCCTCTTTGGGTCTTTGCTACTACCTGTCTGACAATTATTGTCTAATTGACAGACAGATAACGATCTGCAGAAAAGCACATCCATGACAGACATCCATGGAGATGTTGATGTAATGCAACGCCAGTCGGGGCACATTGTCCGTGGAGTAGTTTTTTTCAGCATCTCCTTCCAATAATTAAGTAGGATTGTCTTCCTCAAAGACAATAGAGGTCGCTGTAATGGCATCTGCTTTTCTGCAGATCGTTATCTGTCTGTCAATTAGACAATAATTGTCAGACAGGTAGTAGCAAAGACCCAAAGAGGGCACTGCAGTGTATTTCACTGTATCTCGCCACTACAAACATTAACACAATTATTTGAAAAACTTTAATTATGTAGTAGGTACTTTACTACCTGTTGTAACTACCACTGTAAGTATGCAGCTAATCTGTCTTTTTCATTAAATGGTAAATATCTATTTGTCTACACTTGTCACGTCGTTGCATTATAATATATTAATTCTGTTTTGATTGATTGTCTGTTCTGAATCCGTTGTTGATTTTCTCAATGGAACATTCTTTATATTTGCTATCATTAATTCTGAAGCATAGCATTCAATATATCTGAATGTATTTTCCACCTAAAGAGAATATTTAGTTAATTCGATAAGGCAATCTCTTAGGCAAGTCTGCGAGAATTATCCCTATGAATGATGATTAAAAGAAAGGAGAGCCCTTATACGGCTAGCTAAAGTGTATAAACAGAGTATAAAGGGTTTAGACCGTTCGTCTTTGTATCCAGAAGGAAGTAAGTTTGCAATCGACTTTCCGTGGGAGTTAGGATGAATAGCAAGAATACCTATTAGGTATGAATATGAGAGATTAACATAGGTTTGTGTTTGAGTGTCCTCCCAACGAATAAGTTTTTTCAGGTTTTTCTAATCCCTGCTAAAATGGTGGATTATTATCTAAGTCCTTCCTAGGCACTAATGCAGGCTACAGAAGAACATTTTCGTCATTCCTACATATGTTTCTTATTTTCGGGCTAATCCTTATAATTAGCATGGAAGGAATAGAGAAATATATTAATTTTATATCTATAAATTTCAAATTAAGCTAAAGGTAATATTAATTGAAATTTTAAAATTAAATATAGGATGCTACTTCTTGCAGGTTTGACCCCCTTTTCCGTATATGTATGACAAAGGTCCACAGGTTAGATATACTCTAATAAAGAACAGTCAATAATAATTAAATAATAATAATAAATTAATGTTTTAATATTATTTTCTTCAATACCTAATGAGCAATTTGATCATTTTTACGAATAATTGTTGGACAGAGAAGAAATTAACAAACTTGGTTTAATTTTATATCACTTGGAGTAAAAACTATAAGGAGTTTTAGCTAGTAGATATTTAAAAAAATGTAACGTGGGAGACTTGGAAAAATTTATTTCAATTTCAGAAGGTCACACATCACATCACAATATATTCCATTTCCATAAGTCATAAAACCAGTTGAGAACTAAAAGTTCCATAGATAGGAAATACCTATAAACGCAATCGATGTAAATAACAACTCCATCTGCCGAAAAGTTCCTTTTTACAGAAAGCTTACACAATTTTCATTAAATGAGTTATTTCAGTAATGCCCGATATACTACTTTTTGTGACTTCTTTTCCAGATAACATTCATTTGGTAATAGGTATATCAGGCACATCAATACAACTAATTTTAGAATTAGTAATTTCTATATTATATAATCAATTCATAATATATATTTTTTTCATTATTTTTAGAAAAACTATTGACATCTGAGGGTCGGGAACTTCGACGGGCATTATTCTCTCTTAAGCAAATATTCCAGGAAGATAAGGATCTAGTACACGAATTTGTTCAAAACGACGGTCTATCATGTCTGATAAAAGTGGGTTCAGAAGCAGACCAGAATTATCAAAATTATATTTTGAGAGCCCTGGGACAAGTGATGTTATATGTCGACGGCATGAACGGTGTTATGGAACACAATCAAACCATACAGTGGCTGTATAGTTTGATATCATCCAAATTTAGGTTAGTAGTAAAAACTGCTTTGAAGCTGTTATTGGTATTTGTTGAATACACCGACTCCAACTGTATGTTGCTAATAAGAGCAATCCATACTGTAGATTATTCACAGGGCGTCCTACCTTATCACAATATAATGAAACTACTAAAAGACTTCGATTCCGCTGATACTGAACTTCTTATTTACGCTACAACGTTAATAAACAAAATTTTAAACGGCATACCAGATCAAGATACTTATTATGATCAAACCGATGCTTTGGAAGAGCAAAGTTTTGAAGCCATAATTCAGAGGTACATGTCCAAACCAGGAACAGACTTGGATCTTCTACAACAGTTTCAAATATATGAAGCTGTTTTACAATATGAAGACGGTGAAGAAATTAATGGAACGCCCATAAGACATTTAGATGAAAGTGTTAGGAAAACGATACGAAATAGAAAATCGGTGGTAGATTCAACAGAACGGAGAAAAAGCAGAAGACATTCTACTGGAAATACACCATTGTATACAGGACTGAATAGAAATAATAATAATAATAATAACATACTCCAAACTAATAAAGAAGACGAAGACGATGAATCTTCTAGCTCGCAATCCTCTGGACTGAACACCTGTCAGTTGAATGGAAGTTATAAGGATAGTAATAAAGGTAAGATATGTTTATTATATTGTTGTGTGCTTTTTGGTTTCTAAATTATGCTTTGCTTAGCTATTGATGCTGGCGTCACTCCTGCCTTGAAAAGACGCAGAGAAAGAGCGGAACGACAAAGAAGTTTTATGAAAGAGCAGGAAACTGCTGGTTTGTTTAAAGGATCTCTGCATAATTCTGAAAACAGTGAGAAAGAAAACGGTAGGTGCTTTCCTAGTATATTAGAGCCGAGCAAATTTTACTAAACTTAAAATGGTTGTAAATTTTTGCTCGAAATTTCATATTCAGTGTAGGAGAAACTAGAGTCTTACCGTTGGAATCACAGAAACTCCTGATTAAATGGAGTGTTATATTAATGTGATTAATTTGAGTGTGTCCAATAATATGCCCTAAAGGAATCCAGGGACTATTTTAATTTATTTTCGAGTTATTTTCAAAACACGAAAATGTTGAGTTTTCAGTTTTAAATATTTTCAGCCATATTTTATTATATTTGAAGACTTCTGTAAAAACTAACATTGCTTTTGTTGTCACTTATTACTCTTTATACTTGCGGTATATAATTTCATTTCCCTCAGTTGCAGTTACCCTGAACTTTATTTTTACAATACGGACCCGATTTTTAAAATGGATTGCCATTACATTATATATAAACCTTATATTTAGACGAATTAACTGATTACAAATACAATTTTCAGTTTTTAAGCAGAAAGTAAGCAAGAAAGTAAACAATATCTGGTGAAAACATTATGTGAAATTTTTAATATCAATACGTATTTGAAAATTGAGTATTACCACCGTCAGAAAGTGAAGATGAATTTAATGAATAAATGAAAATGAATAATAAATTTTATACTATGATATTGTACAGTAATTATTAAGATTTTGGCGATGCAACCAATATTCTTTTTAAAAAAAGTTGTTTTTCAATACTATAAAAGAATCAATGTTCCACTAAACATTTTGTTTCCTCTTGATAATTAAATACCCAGTGAAGAGAATCTGGATTTTTTGGATATTATTTGGGCAGACAATTATACCTCATTTATCAAAATATTATCCATTTACCACTGTTTAATTCCCAGTGGTAATCCTAGAATTTCCATCACATCAAATATGAATTTATAGCAATATTACTTTAATTAGAGGCATTTTTTATTTAATACCATTATGGGATTGGTTTATTTTAATAATTTAAAATCATTTTCAGGAAACTATGCCAATACTCTGCAGCAAAGGATTGCTAATGGAAATGGTTTAAATCGAAATTCTAGTAGGAAGGACTTGACACCACTATTAAATGCCGTAAATAAATTAGATTCTGAAGACAGCCTCACCAAACAGCCATGGATATACTCGATGTTACAGAATGATGGAAATTTAGAAGAAGCAGAAAATACGAACGAACTCGATCGAAATCTTCTTTTACAATTAAAAAGAGAAAACACTGTCAAAGACATTACACAAAAATTAGCTAACCAAAACATATTGCACAGCCCTTCTGAAGAAAATAAAGTAAACAGAATTGGTGATATGTCTGGTTTAATATCTAAAGCCAAAGAAGGTTTAGCGAAATCAAAATCAAAGGTCGATATATTAAAGAGCCCAACCAATGACAACGTGCCAAAAAATGAAATGAAAAAATCGGAAAATGAGCTGAGGTGGGAGGAGCTTATTGCAAACCTAAACAGGTCTTTAAATTTATGTGATATGGACTTTACTGATCTAGAGAGTGAGGACGAAGTAGATATATTAGCACCTGCAATTGTTACAAATGGTGTGCCACCTCCACCTCCTCCTTTAAGAGATATGGGTGGTGGTGCACCACCACCTCCACCGTTATCTAATAGATTGGCACCCCCAGTTCCATGCCCTCCCGTTTTTGGTGTAAACTTGCAGCGACATAATCGACCTTCTGACACAAAAATCCCAATTAAGAAAAATAAGAAAACTGTCAAGTTGTTCTGGAAGGAAGTGAGGGATGATCCAATTAGCCAAGTGAAATTAAAAACTGGGTTAATCTGGGACGAATTATCTGCAGTTAATGTAGATACGCAAAAGTTAGAACATTTATTTGAATCTAGAGCTAAAGATTTAATTACAAAGGTATGTTTTTTATTAAATAGGTATAGAGTAATAATAATAATAATAATAATAATAATAATAATAATAATAATTATAATACACATTCTCTGGTTTAGAAGATTTATGGACACATAACTTATTCTTGACATGTAAATTTTGTTTTATATCGGTGTTGGTATTTAATGCCTTATTATTATTTAATTTTTTGAAAGCTTATTTTAAATGTATTTTTCTTTTTCCTTTGGTGATCCGCACGTGGCATGTGCTGACCTCAGGAGGTGAGTGTTTTTATTTCTCGGTGGTAGCACACTATTTTTGCATTTTGGATTGTGCGTCACTGTTGCACACTTTCATAGACTTCATTACATATAATACCACTTTTGCCGTCCTTTCCTGCATCTTGTTCTTGTCACTACTACTTACACTTTTGGTTATCCATTGGTGGAGGAATCTCAGTGAGGGAAAACTGAATAACGGCATATAATGGAAACAAGTTTAATAAAATAGTTGGCAATACACAAAGAATGTGTACAATTAGAACAGTTGCATACCTCAACATCCTTGGATATCTTCCAGAAACAATAAAAGAAATAACTGATAATAACAGTGTATCTTGCTTACTGTTACAATATCGCTGACAACTCATATATAAATTGGTTGAATAAACAAAAATTAGCATTTTTTCATAAAAAATCACAAATGTTAATTTTATTCTTTCTATTTTGTAAAAATGTATTTACTATTAGACCTCTTGTTATAAGTATAAAATTACTAATAGAAATATTTATCTACTTACCATTTATGGTTTGATTCACATCACGTGAATGGAAATAATGTAAATAAAAAATTACTTTTATAACCGCTAACATATTTTTCCAATTTTATATTAGACCCTATAAGTATACGTACTGGATAATAATATTTGGCAATTCTATTAATCTGAATTTGTGGATAATTAATTATCCAGAGTTTTTGGCCGATAAGAAATATACACTAAATTAGGTATACACTTCAATTACGAGTAGTATATAGGGTACTAAAGAAAATCAAAATAAACTTAAGTACTTTTAATAATCGATAAATAGGGTACCTAGTAGATAATTATAATATGCAATTCTAACTAATTCACAGTTTTTAATTTATTTAGGTGATAAATTATAAAACAATTCTAAATAAGGGCATAAGGTTGTTGGAATTGGAAATTTAGATTGTTTCTTTTATATTTGAATATTCGTTTATTTTTTATTAAACAGATATATATTTAGCGTCTAAGGGTATCTAGTTTCAAATATTTTGCATTTTAGGAGAGTGAACACATTTAAGGGTACACACACTGTTTGGTGATGAACCCATTTTGGGCTATCTGAAGCGATTTAACAGTAACTGAGTTGTAAACAGATACTGTCGGCATCATTTTATCTTTAACAGAATGTTAAAATTCACTCATTAGCATTAAAATACAACTTTGTTAGTAAGTTTCAACACTGCATGGTAGCAAACAGCATGGTTCTAGGTAGTTATCCTATCTCTTGATCTGATTCTATGTTCTTAGTGAATCAAAATTGGATGCTTTGGGCAAAGTTGCGTATTTTAGTATTTTACAATTTGGCATCAAAAATAATAAAAGAAGAAGGGTTTTGAGATATTTAAAAAAAATTTAATTCAATTTCTTTTTACCTCATTGTCTTTATTGTGTTGTGTTTATTAAACCTATTAAAAATAAAAAATTATATTCTAATGCACCTTTTTCTCCTCTATGCACCTGATAGTGATGATATGACACCAAAAATTAAAAAAGAAGTAGGTACGGTTAATTTTCATGGTAATCAAATATCTCCAGAACCAAAATAAATATGTTTTAATATCAAACTATAGTCTGAAAATTACACAAAGTTGCCCAACTTTATCTGATTCTGTATCGCTTCCCAATTGTGATCCTCCTATTTGAATCACCAAATACATATATTAACGTTGTAGATGAATATACGCATACTAATTCAAATTTTCCTCCTTTAGAAACAACAAGAAATGAATAAAAATAAGGAAATTATTGTTCTGGATCCAAAGAGATCAAATGCTATCAATATTGGAATGACAAAACTACCTCCACCACGATCTATCAAAACAGCAATATTAAAGATGGATGCAACAATTATGAACAGAGAAGGTATTGAAAAACTTCTTACTATGTTACCTACAGAAGAAGAAAGGACTAAAATTCAAGAAGCACAAGCAGCAAATCCAGACCTGCCTTTGGGCAGTGCAGAACAATTTCTTCTTACATTAGCCTCTATTTCTGAACTTCCAGCCAGATTAAAGTTATGGGCATTTAAATTGGATTTTGAGAACTCTGAAAGGGAGATTGCAGAACCACTCATGGATCTCAAGCAGGGTTTTGAAGTTTTGCGTGTTAATAAAACTTTTCGTGGGATTTTAAGTACACTGTTATCAATCGGAAATTTCCTAAATGGAAATGAAGTTAAGGGATTTCAAATAGAATATCTTGCCAAAGTACCTGAAGTGAAAGATACTGTTCACAAACATTCACTGTTGCACCATCTCTGCCATATTGTTATGGAAAAGTTTCCAGATGCCACAGATTTGTATTCGGAGGTACGTTTTATGGACTGGTTATACATTTTTTTGTTTAAACACACTTTAAAGAAACTACTAAATTTAATTCAAAGTATTACATGATAGCTATTTTAAAATATTTTTATTATACTTAAAAATATTTATTTACAAACTCCAATTTAGGTATCTTCTCTATTTAATACTGAGAATAATCTATATCATCTAGACAAATTCTTCAATATTCTGGTTTTTTAAGAACATTCGATATTACGGGGTGAGATTATCATGTAAAATTATTATGTTATAGAAATACCTACCTACCTATATAGTATGTTTGAAATAATTAATGAGAAAAAAGAGTTCTATGAAAACAAGGGGTTTTAATCAATAAATGAATTTAAAGAAAACAGGCAATCAAAATAAGTGATGGATGACACAGCTTTGATGTTTACATTTCTGATATCACTTTCACCATTTTACTCAGCAAAAATTAAAAAAATGTTGAATCAATATAATATAATAATTATCATATCTAATTTACAAAACAGATGAAATATTTATAGAAAATAAGGTATTGTTACCTCTTTAAACGTTTGTTGCATCAGACTTATCATGCATATATAAATAACATGAAAAAATATACATATACCTATATCAAGAGAGTAGATTTTCAAAATTCATAGCCGCATTCAAGTATATTAATTGTTTAGTTGTAATGTAATAATAAATGTATCGATACTTTGATAATTTTTTTTTAATCGTGTCAAATTCCGCATTATTAAATTTTGTTTTAGATTGGAGCTATAACCAGGGCTTCTAAAATTGACTTTGATGAACTTGCCCTGAACATACAGAGACTGGAAGCTGACTGTAAAGCCTCATGGGATCATTTAAAATTAATAGCAAAACATGATGGATCAACAATGATGAAAGTGAAAATGTCTGATTTTCTCTCTGACTGTGCAGAACGAATAATACTTTTAGGAATAATTCATAGAAGGATAATCAATAGGTATGCTTAAAATTTATTTTTTATTTGCTTCACCAGTACTTACTAATATGAAATTTTAATGTTAGTTGTGCAGAGTTATTTAAATACTATATCTAGATAAAATTAACTATTTTAGGTTTCACAAATTTTTGCTATGGCTGGGGATTCCCTTACATCAAATTTCAGATACAAAACCTAATGAATTTTGTAGAGTTGTATCAGAATTTGCTTTAGAATATAGAACTACAAGAGAACGAGTTATACAACAATTGGAGAAAAAAGCAAATCACAGAGAACGAAATAAAACAAGAGGAAAGATGATTACAGATGTAAGTTATTAATTTGTTAAAATGTACCTAATAATTAAAATTGACTTTTGGAGAATTATGGTATAATGACTTGTAAACAGATAGGTGGCAGAAAGAGCCAATGACCTACTTATAAGTAAAACATAAAAGATATGGGGTATAAAAAATAACAGTGGTGAGAAAACTTAATAAAAACCAAAGTGTTGTTAATCAAGCCACACAACAAATGTTAGATTCAAAATTTACTTATCTTAAGTTTATTATTGAAATAGTTGTAGAAGAAGCTTCTATGAAATGAGGAAAATTTCTCTTACCATGTATCAATCTTAAAGTCTTGTACTTTCTTTACATGCTGTATCTTGTAGATTTTATATTATCCCTGTTTATTATTACAGATAGGGAAATTCAGGTCTAAGGAAGATCGTGCCGATGCAGAACTGAGACAGCTTTTGGGAAGTGACATTTCTGATGTAGAAAGTATGCAAGGTACATTGCCTTGGAGGAGAACTCGTCGCGATGGAAACAGATCATTCTTAAATTCTGCTAATGGCAACTTAACTGATTGTGATGATGAAATAATTGAAAGTTTGGTTAAAACTGCCACTAAAGGATCTTCTACACGAACAGCACCAAGAGAAAGGAAGAGGACCAGACATGCCGACAGAAAATCTCGTAAGTACAATTTCAAGGATTTTATGTGTTTGTTCATTTAAAAATAGACAAGGGCAAAAAGTTCTGTTTGAACTAAAAGTACAAATACAGTGTAAAACAAATTATAGCAAACTTATTTATAGTACCAAATGGCTAATCTTTAGAAAATCATTTATACATAATTTACTTTAAAATGACGTGTAAGTCAAGCATACTTACCGATGTTAGAAAAAATAATAAGATTTCAAGAATAGCAAAATCGCATAATATGGAGAAATAGCTATATGGAACTTATACTATTACTTTAAGGCAAATCTTTTGATGTGAGTTTAACTAACCCGACACTTAAACACTATATTGTAATTAATTACTAAAAATACAGAAATTTACACTTTTTCATCTTTAATTTCAATAGAATCCAGAATTACTAATAGTGATTTGGTACTTCATGGGAAGTTTTGGTTTGTTTTATATTCTATTTTTACTAGAAAAGAGTTCCTCTATTCAAGTTCACTATTTTTTTTGTCTCACCATCTAAAACAATGGGTTTTCCATGCTCAAACTTCAGGCCCAAATTTGCTAGGAGTCCATTGGCAGAATATATATCTTAGAAAAATATGGTTTATGTTAGTGATTTACACATCCATTGCAAACTAATTTAATATTAATTAAATATAAATGTTAGAAAATGTTAGATATTTTGGCTTGTTAACCTATTATTTACAAATTGTTGTTATACTTAAGGCAGCATAGCATATCCTGAAGAGGTACATATTTATTTAAATCTAAAATCACAACAAAGTAAATCTTTGTACTTCAGGTTACATATTATATGCAGCCCAAAATTTAAAAAATACTAGAATAATTATTATTACCTACTATTTATGTTATATGTAGTGAAGCGCTCTAGAACAAGGGAAAACAATCCATTTGGTAGCAGAGATTCTCCGTAATTTTTTACACAGGGTATGTGGGTGTGCTATATTATGAGTGAAATAGTTCATAATTTATAAGCTTCCTACCAAGCATGGTGTGAGTTTGTGCATGCAAGTTTTTTAGTTTAGAATATTGTATTATAAATTGAGTTTTCATGTGTGATTTTTACTCTAAACAAATGTCTGCATTGAATGCATTTTACATTTAAATATAGAAGTATGTTTAGTATCTCTACTCTGCAGTAGGTACTACGCAATTTTGTGCAGTGACTTATTTATGCAATTTGTTTTCTGGTAAATGTGCAAATGTGCAACCTTAGTCTATTAATTTCTTTGAATGCAAATGTTTATGGCATGTTTTAGCATACCATGCACATTACTTTAGTCATACACTTTTATACAATTTTATACCTAAACTTTAAATTTAAACGACATAAGTTATTTTTTTAGGGTAGGGTAGGATATATTCGAAACATGTCTATGTTTGAAACTATGCAGTTGAGCTTATATCTGTAATGTTTGACATACCTACATACTTTATATATAAAAATACGAGTAGGTACAATTTGAGAAATGGTTGTTACATCTTAACTAAATTAGACTAAAAACAATTTTATGATACAGAAGTGCTTATTACATTTATTGTAACATAAAATAAAATAAAATAAAACAGGGTAGGTATGTATATTAGCATTCACAACCCATTTTCTTACATTTTTGTATGCATATTAATAAAACTAATTGTGAATTTGCTAATACAGCATATACAATACGACAGGTCAGGGTGGTGATGCAGCACATGGGCGTTGCTGGCATGCTTTAGTCTGTGGTGAAGCCATGGTGTTGCAGTCGATGCTTCTGATCTGCCCATAGATCCTTGATTTTCTGTAAAGTTTTTGCGTCAGTTCATCTGTTTTATTACATCATTATATTATTATTATATACAGCACCAGCTTAAATATGTTTTTATATATTGCATGTTTTGTTTTCCTTTTTATCTAGTGCCAAATATGCTGTAATTTGTAATAATGCATATTATTTTTTTCCAGTTCGCAGGACACTAAAAAATGGACTATCTGAAGAAGAGAAAAAACATCTGTCAGCTTATATTAAAGGATATTAACACAATTTTCAAACCAAATAGTGCTGTGTCCTGCAATAAATAAGTTATTTATTAAACTACTTCTACATCTCAAAGAAGTAAAATTGTATACTGACTTTATTATGTGATAAACGTATGGCTGCTCACTCATCTTGTTGTTTTTTACTATTTATGCATATATTTTAAGTTGAGTAGATATTAGAATTAGTTTTATTTATTTTATTTGTAAGGGATGAGGAACAGCTGTCTAACTGTATTTATAATTATTGTGCCTTTCCCAAAATGGCTACTAGTCTTGGTTTTATTCAGTGAATTAGTTGTTATCTTTTATCACAATTCAGTTTTCATTTCTTGTAGCTGTTAATATGTAAGACCATATGACTGTTTACAACCTGCCTATTGATGTATTTTAAGATTTTTTATTTCATTTTCATTACTGCTGTGCTACTACTTATGTTATTAATTAAGTATTTAATTGTTTAAATAAAATATAGTAAAAATTGAATAAAATCTTTGTATCTTTTAGTTACCCATGCTTTTATCATTTCATTAATTTAAAAGTTACAAAATTATTTTTTCTGAGCTTGTTTATAAGGGGTGTCTGTGGCTGAAGGCTAAAATACATACGTGTTTTTGGGTAGTGGGGTTTGTTTTGGTGGTAGTGGGGTTTGTACTCACTGAGTCATTACCAAGGATAACTGTAAAATGTTGAAGGATAGTTATTTACAGAATAATCTGTAAAAATTAACCTTTCTACTAGAATAAGTTAGGATATCACTGACGACGTAGTTTTCCACATAATAGCAAAACAGTACTGCACTCGATGCGCGTTTCGCCAACCAAGTTGGAATCATCTGGAGATGATTCAAACTGATGATTAGTTTTAAACATCTGCAAATGATTGCAACTTGGTTGGCGAAACGCGCGTCGAGAGGAGTATAGTGTTCTGCTGTTATGTGGAAAACTACATCAGTGATATCTTCACCCCAGAGGTTCCAACCTCCTTCAAGAATAAGTTAGTAAGATCTTTGTCGAAAATACATCCCTGGTAATTTACTTCAAGATCTAGTGATTGAAGTCAAACCTCAGGTTCTATCTCACCTTTCTTTACAGCTTAACAATATAATAAAGAGAAATCTTTTTCAATTTAATATATTTAATCCAAATAAAAAAATTATTCGTTTATTTCAACTTTGTACCTGTTAAGTTTATATAAGCATTTGATATGAACCAGTAACAAACTATTTTAGGAGCACTAATTTAGGACCAAAATAAAAGATATATCATTGGATATGACTTTTCCTAAATAGTGGGATATCAATGGATCCCTGTTCTATAAATCTTGTGTAGGGACTATCTCGTGGTTTAGAACTGTTTGAGAAATACGTATACCTGACATTGCAAAAAGATTTTTTATACTAAAAATCCATCCCATCTTTGTAACACATTGTTCATTTTATGGTACCATATTTTGCAGATCTCTCTTATTCTGGGAAGCAGGTCAGTTCATCAATCATCATTCCTCAATGAAGAAAGATTCTAATTATAATTATGTGAAAATGAAAATATGCAAGGTGTCCGATTAAAAAAAAATTAATATGTCTGAGGCCTAACTTTGCCCTCAAAATAACTGGCCACCATTGCACAGCCAACGTTCTGATTGCACCTTTATAGGTGCAATAAGAAGGCAGCAGTAAACAATATTATCATTGTTACTGCTATTTAGTTACAACAATATTTTTCAAAAATACCAGAGATATGACGAAATTGCAGCCATATGACAGTTTTTACAAGAATGTATACTCTAATGCTAAATAATATAAATAAATAAATAAATAATAATAAAAAAAATAAATAAAATGAATAATAAATAAATAAATAAATAAATAATGCTAAAATTATAGTAAGTGACTCATGAATAATAATATATTGAATCAATGCTACTCACTGCCATATCTATACTATAATTTCATGGACTCTATATGAGATGCAATGTGATTGGTGTATTTTCAAAAATAAGCAATGGATTGGCTAATATTAAAATATATCCATGGAAATCTGGAGCAAGAGCATGTTGTAGGCAAATTCCATTTGTTAAATCGTGAGGTCAGTTGTTACATTGTTTTTACGGTTTCGGTAAAAAAGGAAGCAAGTGCGAGAACTACTGGAGTTTCCAGTATTCGTAAAGATCTAAATTAATATATTTAAAGAAAAAAATGTTCCTATATTTTTTAAAATTTGAGCTTCTCACTATACATACACGCCTATAGAATCGCGATCTCGGTATATTTCATCCGAGGAACGGCTCCATTTGCTGCCAATGTGTCACTCTATAATTTTGGCGTCAGACAATAACATATTTCATGCGACAGTAACATTTTCTGTCATAGACAAGGGATTGACGTTATCTGTAGTTAGCTTGGTTAGGTTTAAGGATTTTATACTTAAAATCCTTGGGTAAGATTAGGTATAGAAAATACTCAGTATCCCTGTAACCTCTCGTCGTGTAAACGACGTCGTATTTAAAAAAAACCCATTTTAACAATGCCACGCTTGGTTAACTTGGATGTGCGAGTGCGACTGTTGAAGTAGTTTTTGGGTTGGCTAATTAGCCAAAAATATCGCATTGGGCGAGTCCGGGTGTTATTTATATTTATACAAGATAGGTACTATATAAATGGATGGTATAGATAAATTTTTTTCAGTAATAATGTCCCAATTCAAGTAAACTGCTTAGTTAAATACCCGTTTATTACTATTTGCCACAAAATAGAAAGATATATAATTTGGTGCAATTTGATATAATAGTTTCTGGTGTCAGATTAAGTTAGTAATAATTCAAATTTTTATCAGAAGAGTTCTCTCTTGATAAAACTTTTAACTAAATCAGTCCTCTTAGGAATGCAATGTGCCTCCAGTCACTGGAAACTGAAACTGGCAGATCAACGATCAACTACGACTGTTCAAGTTTAGCACGCCTTGAAACCAACGTTTCAAGGCTTGCCGCAAATGTTTTTTGTCATTACTGGTACCTACCTATTTAGTTGTCAATTAAACCAGTTTGAGGATAAAAAATAAAGATCACTTTGTTAAAAGTTAAAATTATATTGCTACCTGATAACTTCAGTCGTGGGCATGGTGCATGCTTTATGCAAATGAAAAATATAAAAGTAAGTTTTATTACACGATTCCACAATCTTTGTTGACAATAAGACCTATGCAGTGTTAATCAATCAGTATTATTGGGGCAGAAATGAAAAAAACTTACATGTATACAAGATCAGCCAATTTAGATTTTTTTTAATCCTATTAGTTTGGTTTACCGGATGGAAGGCTGTGACTATTAAGCAACCAATATATTGTACCTAGTTGTATAATCAAATAGATACTTAAATTTGTAAATCTAAGAAAATACTTTAATTTTTCTTTAGCGTTGACTTGTTTTTGGTAACTGAAATTTACTGAAAAGATTTAAATACAGAGGATGGTACTTTAATTCGATAGTTTTCCAATTGTAAAGACTTTGTTATGGGTTAGCTTTGATGTTGATCGTAATTCTGTATCATCTGCTCTACGGATCGTGAGCATTCACAATTCTGCGATTTAAATGATAAACCAAGCCTGCTTTGAGTAATAGATAGGTAATATTATAGTCGCAATGTCCAGAACATTATAATTATTGTTGCTCAACATACAATAATCGATAGACTCCGTAAATTCGGGTTGTATAATTAAATAGGGAGTTAAGTAAATTCAGAATTTGGTTGCACTTAAATGCAATGTTCAATAACTTTATAGAGACTTAAGACTCTCTGTCTGAAAAACAAAAGTCTCGAATTAGTGTAGACGCAGATTTGATGGTAATTTGTTAGGACATTATCCATTGTGAGATTTTTTTAGCACTAGGTTCGGTAGTGTAACTGCATTTTTATTACAAAACTTGTGACTTTGGACGAATATCGATATAATACTCCAGGCCTATGTATATTTTTAAGCTAAGCTTTGCTAACTTATGTCTGCCATTTCTATTAATTGCAGTCGAGACACTTACACTGGTATTCATAGACGGTCACCGAGCGCGGCGCTGGGACAACCTCCCGCCGATGATTTTTCCGATGGGTGGAGGGTTGGCGAATCGCCAAAATGTGTATTTCATAAGTCAAGCGATGGAGAGTCGCTGGCGGGCTTGCTGGACGCCCGGAGAACAATCAGCGGTTCTCCCATAGCCAACTAGGAATATATAGGAAATCGTAGTACTACGCATGTGTTCTTTGGCGGGAGATCGACTATGAAACGCAAAATTAACTATTGCGGAAACCGCCCGCCGGCGAAAGAATGTTCCAGGATGATAATCTGGCGTGGAAGTGGTACGCAATCGGCGGGCGCTCTACTGTGAAACAGATATTCAAAATTTCGGCGTACCGCCGCTTGGCAAGCCGCCGGCGAATGACTATGAATACCACTGATAGTCGTTCGTCAGCGGCTCGCCAAATTTTGAATATCTGTTTCACAGTGGAGCGCCCACCGAATGCGTACCACTTCCACGCCAGATTATCATCCTGGAACATTCTTTCTCCGGTGGGCGGAGCGCGACCGACTATGAATACCAGTGTATGAAACACACATTTCGGCGATTCGCCAACCCTCCACCCACCGGAAAAGTCACCGACGGGAAGTTGCCCGGTGCCGCGCTCGGCGACCGACTATGAATACCAGTGTTAATATTGTCGCAATTTTCTTAAAAATTTCCAGTCTTCTTATCAGCTGTAAACTGAATTGAGAGGGACTTTCCTTTTGATACACCGTTATTAATAATTTTAGTTATCAGATAATTAGCCTAAAATAATCTGTTTAAACCGTAGCTACTGATCTATGGTTATAAATGATTTATCGCTAATTTTAAGAATTAACATCTCTGAACACTTTATTAATTTAATTTTAATTGGACAGTGAAACCACAAATAAAAATATTCACCGCTTGAGATTTTTTACTAGGTATTTTAACCAGGTAGGTATTTTAGTAATGTTTTATAGTGCAGTGCTAACTAATTACTTATATTAATAAAATGTTTTCACAATCATTGCTGTAAATAGGTAATTGTTTTCATAATCTGCATACTCTGCACTACCTGTGTAGTACAAAATAATCTTTCAAATAGGTAGTTTAGTTACCACTATTTTATAGAAGCACATAAATGATTCTATAGTTAGTTCTCTAGTTAAATATGTAAAAAATATGAGGTAAAGTGAAATACTGATATCCTATTAGCAGCGTCAGTTAATTAACTAACTAAACACAGATCGACAAAGGCGTAGATGGGCCATACAAAAAATTAAAAAAATAGAAAATTATAATTTTTACTTTTATTTCAGAATTCTCATTTATATCTCAGAATTTTAAGTTATATGTCAAAATTCTTAATTATAACTCAGAATTCTGACATATAACCTAAAATTCTGATTTTTATCTAAGAACAATTATTATTGTTAGATGGGCGGCGGGTTTGGAAAGTAACGATAAGCATTTGATATCTACCTAATAATGCTACAATCGTGTGGGAGAGGAGGCGGCATATTATTCAGTATGTTACAGTGCTGGAATTGCAACAATGCAGTAATTTAGTGCTGAAATGAAGGAAACCGGGAAAACCACGTTAGGGGCAATGTAATGTGATGGGAGAGAAGATGTAATGCTGGACATTGTATGTTTTTCTAACAATAAATTTCACTTTCATTCATTATTAATGGCCATAATAAATAGGCAATTCTTAAGGTAAAATTCAAGTCTCCCTTATACGAGATTTACTTAGGGGTAGGTACCCCAATTTTATTATGACTTCGGCAGTACTCGATGAAGTGAATATATGGTTTTGTATACAAGATTTCGTTATTTCATCTTTATCAGTCTTTATTTATTTAGGGAATATCGTTGTTGTTGCAAGGCGACGCGGTTACGCGCAGCACTCAGGCCTTTAGACCAATTGTGCCTGCCTCTAGTCGAGAGCTATTGGAAGAGAGACGTGCTATGCGCATAGGCCACCAGTTCTAGTGGAATGTCTAGGTCTCTAATGTCCTGGGGCAGGAAAAACACTGCACCTGTTTGTGACTTTTGAACATGGGCAGAATGGAGTCCTCGTCATCGTGTCTGCAAAACCTGCACCTTCTAGTGTCACGAAGGCCAATAGTATTAAGATGCTTGTTGAGATGTCCGTGACCTGTTAACAGTCCTGTTATAATCCTTATGCTGTTACAACTTGGCAAACCATTGATCGAGTTGCGTTCGACCAAGGTCTTTCAATTAAGAGCCTGGCTTGTCGCAGCCTACTCCCATTCGACCATTCTTCTCTGATCTCTTCGGATCCAGTTTTCGATAGACCTTGTTACATAACTAGGGGGAAGCCCGAGCACTCATTCGGGCCCTGTGAACTGTATACTTTAGCCTGTTTTAGCCAGTGAATCAGCCTCATTATTTTCTCATTTCGTTATGTTATGATGACCCGGTATCCAGGTCAATTTTACTTCCTTTACTAGAAATATTAGTTTAGCGCATAGAGGAACCGAATATACTTTATGTTCAGCGTATAACTCTACCCCATTTTCGTGTATGATAAAGACGAATCTGAAATATTTTTGCGGTCGAACTTAGTTAAAAAAAAATATTAGAAATGTAATCTATGACACAACCAAACTAATGATTTAATTTCATCATTCTAAGCACTGGACACTTGGGTTATATTTTTTCACTTCCTGGTGCAAAAATGCATAAGGAAGTTTAATATATCAAAATATTTACTGGAATTTTCTTAAATAACAGACACATTTCTTAAAATTTTTGGCATCATTATGTTAGTTTCAAGCATCACCATTTGCGATTACATTTCTCTTCTAGGTATATTTGTTTTTGTTCTCATCTTATTTGCATAATATATCGTTGATTTATACAATGATAATATCTAACACAAGGTTATCAAATACGACAAGGTCTTTTCAAAAGGTAAAAAAAGTACCTATGAGACATTGATTCTTGTTGACGGTTTATGGGGAAGCCAGGTAGCAATAAATCACTAAAGGACGATCACTTATATTTTAATAGCAAATGAATGCCCTGCCTAAACTTTCTTTTGCACCTAGGCCAATAATTCCGAGATAAAAGTAAAATTCTGATTTAAAAATCACAATTCTGAGTTATGTCAGAATTCTTAGTTAAAACTCATAATTCTAATTTTTAACTCGAGATTCTGATGTCGAGTATTAAGAATGCACACAGACATGACCTATTTGTCATATACATGTCAATATATAATCAAAATGAGAGAACAGAAAGTCTTAAATACGCTGCGATTAGGTGAAATAAATATGGATTTATTAGCAGCGCAGAAAGCCAGAATAAGATTAGGTACATAGGTATAATGTATGTATCCGATAGGTACGCCTCACCGACATGGAGGTAAAAACACCTGAAAATAAAAGTCCTATATTTTCTTAATTGAATAAAATGATTATCAGACAATAAACTGGGTAGATGCATTGCCGGTCTTTGTGTAAATTCAGAAATTCAATTTAAGTCTCATTTAAGTCTCAAAAAACCCAAAAAACATAAAAAGGATGTTTTTTTAGAAAATCTTTATTGTAAGTGTTTTTAATTATACAACAACATATCCGGATGTATGGACCTAAAATAAAAAATATATATATACCTATAAGAAAGTAACATTTAGCAAAATAAGATTAAAATATTCTGTCAAACTAAAACAGCATTAATCTTAAATTATTTCTCTTAACTAATGGAATGTATGTACAAAAATACATGAAATTAAATATGTTTATAAAATTTAGGCTGTGCAACAAATTTAATTGGATCCCACTTTCCCTAATTATTATCAAAATTTATGTAATATTGTTAATGATGATGAAGGACAAATTGTAAACTAAACTAACTAAATATCAAGAATGTTGACCTATGGGAGTATAAAAATGTCACAACCTTTACAACGGAAACTGAATAAGTACCTACTTAAATGTACATTTTCTCATTTTGCTATAAAAAACTGTAAAAAAGATTTAAGAGTCTCTTGAAAAATTTTAATTTTATAGGAAAACTGGTTAACCTAAAGCTATCAGTCATTTTTTATAACTCGTCGTGTTTAGGACCAGAGAATTCATCATGGGAGATGAATCCATTTTTATCTTTATCTTCGTGTTGGAAGATTTCTTCGACAAGCTTGTCATGATCTGCTAACATATTTTTTACTTCTTCACTAGGAGATTCGCCTTCTGCGGCGACCATTTGTTTTTTCAGGTACTCGCTAACCTATAACAAAATAAATTAGTATTTGGTAATGAATAGTCCAGTCAAAATGTAAGCTCGGCAAATAGTTAAATGGAGAGGGAACAAATGGAACGAAAAAGAAAGCAATAGTTAAAATAAAATGAAAACAAGGTTATATTTATATATTGTGTTGATATTATTTGTCTCAATTCAATGTTTTCTTGCAAAGAAATAAAGGTTGTAGGTATAAGTAAAAGATAAATTTAATATAGTAATTTTAAACCAATCGGGAAACCTTGGTATGAATCTACAAGACCTGGTTCATTTTTTAAACCTATTTTGAAATAACCTCTATAGCTTCTCCATATTTCTCGAAAAAATCTTTAATGCGGCAAAATAAATTTTTAATTGCACATAAGTCTTATTTGGTAGTACAGACATTCCTTTGGAGTTATTTCCTAATTATGATAGATATGTTTATTAAATTCCTGCCTATATCGACGTACTCGTAACAGTTTATCCAAATCTGTAGATATATTTAGATTCGTGATAACGTCATAAAATAATACGGCACAGATATGAAGTTACGATTGGAAATTGGTTTTTCCCAGCATAGGTATTTTTAGATCTAGATCTCATTTACTTAATTGATTACATTATAAATGTGTACCTACACTGCGTATAGGTAAGTATATTTCAGGTTCAGGTATCCTAGGCATATAACTAGGAATATATAACAATAAATATGTGTAGTATTCTCGTCCTACTGCTTGTTTGACATACACAATAGGTACCGATTTTTAATATACCAACTCTTGAAATTACAAATGTACACTGTGTTCATTATATATTGCCCCACCTTTAAACGGCTGTAGAATCTTTATTTCTTGAAATTTTGAAAAATAGAAATGTGAATGTTTTTTCCAAAGTATTATATTTTGTTTCCTATCGCGTTCGATTTTCAAGCAGGTGACATAACCTCAGTTTTTTCAATGAAACACCTTGTATGTTTTACGATTTTCGGATTGAAATTTTTTTCTGATTCCAAATATATGCCATATTTGAGACTGTTATCTTTCTTAGTTTTACTGGAGTTGGCATAAATTAAAATATAAGTCTACCCAGGTATACTATAAAAAGTAAATGCGCTTAAATAGCAAAAAAAAAACAAGAAAAAAATAAAAAAGCTTATCAACAAAATACTGCATTTTCAGAGAAATCTATTTGTTATTCGTAAAACAGTAAAGCTACCTATCTGAATTTATGGATTTATTTATGCCAATTTTACAGCAAAACTATTAAAGATAACTACCTCATATGGCATATACTTCGAATCAGAAAAAATTATTTATCCGAAAATCGTAAAATATACAGGGTGTCTCTTTGAAAAAACTGAGTTTATGACGTCTACTTGAAAATCAAACGCGATAGGAGGCAATCTAAAACTAGATACCATATAAAACTTTGGACATTCAAATTTCTGTTTTTAAGACACCACTATCTCAAGAAATAAAGATTTTACAGTCGTTTAAAAGTGGGATAATATGTAATGAACACGCAATGTACAATAATATGTCATGTTAATGTATACTTTTATGTATTTGATGCATAGATATATTGGTATTTAAACTTATTTATTTAGTGTACAATGTTATATTCAAGTTTAAACAAGGTGTTATGTTGAGTGTTGACTCAACTTCGGTTTTTATATTATGAACGGTCGATTTTTGAAAATTCGAAAAATGTTCATGATCAGATGGCAGACATATTGCAAAGCTACCTACCACTAATCTTAGATTCGTTTTTGATCATCGTGTTCGTCAGCTTGTATGCTCTTTCAATCAACAGATTTAATCAACTAGGTACTGTTACTGAACAGAAATCTAAACGACACTTCATAACATGCCTTTAGATATAAAAAACAAGGTTAGGTTAAGTTTGGGCTGTTCTGGTAGTATACTATCTATTTACTTATCTGAACGTTTTACAAAATTTTTTCATATCCTTATTCTAAAATATGGATGAACTTGTTAAATACCTACACTGCAATTTTGGAACTAGGTATTCAAAATGAACTTCAAAGGTGAAACTTCTCGCACGATACTTGACCCAGCATCTTCATCCTCTGTTATATTCGAAGTTAAGTAACTTATAAAGTTACTGTCAGAGTTGATCGTGAAATCTACAATATATTACAGTCTAATCTCTTTATATAATAGTTATTTGAAACTTTGTTTTGGCATGAAAGTTACCAAAAATGTCTGATGAAGGTCTCGGTCCAGAACAATCGACTAGTATTGCTTAAACGTTTGGCCTTATTACTTATTACAGTCGTTAGTTTGTTTATTGGTGCTTTAATTCTCTTCTTAACTTATGTTCTATAGAACTAAATTTTAATTAAACGTCAAGAATCATAAAAATAATAAAATAACAATCAAGCTGTCTATTTCAGTTGTATAGGTACTTGATATATCTTAGCTTAATTAGGGCATCGTTTCATCATATCTTTTTAAACTTCCTAAATACCTAGTTATTATTATCATTAAGCTTTCGTTATCACAGGCACAACCTATTGGACGTATACAAAAAGCGTACTAGTCGAATTCTGATCCATTTTGATTTGATAACTTTTCATATTTTAATATATTTTTGTTATTTATCATATTATCATATTTTTTTAGCAATCTTGTTTATATTTTGTTAGACCTAAATGGAAAACAACGAATGTTGCAAGTTGGAATATAACCGTACAGTGGCAGAAAATTCTAAACTACAGTTTCTAAACTCATTTAAAAAAGATAATCAGTGTTTCTAAACCAAGTCGAATTTTTTTAATAACTGGTATTTGTCGTTTAATTTATACTATTTTTGTTTCTGTCTTTAAGTTACTACACTGGCTAATAATGTGTGTCACAGCAATGTAAAGAAACCTTGTATTCATTCATATAACCCACACTAAAAGAAATACATTTAGTTCTATCCGTTTTGTAACTTTAAATGACTGGACTGTCTAAACACTGGATTATATTTACAAAACCGCTTACTTCTTCCCGGCTCAGCTGATTGTCTTGATCGGCATCAATTTCCTTGAAGACATTGGTGGTGGGCGCAGAGTCTCCGATGTTGATTAGCTCAACGTCGAAGAGTAGAGTAGCTCCACCAGGAATGACATTCCCTGCACCTTTGTCGCCATAACCCAGGCTAGGAGGGATAGTGAGCTTCCTTTTCTCTCCTACACACATGTCAAGTAGGCCTTGGTCCCATCCTTTGATGACTTGCCCTACACCCAGTTGGAAAGTAAACGGCTGGTCACGATCCAGGCTGTAACATATATACAGATTTTAATTCAATGGGTAGCGGATGTTTGTATTTATAGTACTTAGTGGATGTAATTGTTAGCATCATTTATTTGCGAATTAATTTCAGATCATATATTTCGAGTTGCGAATTCAGATAAATCAATTGTCTTGGAAGCTCAACATATTTTGTGTTCAGTAACTGATAGAAACAAAGGATACGTAAGTATAATCAACAGTTCAACAGATAGTGTGCAGCACCTTCAATATAAGAGGAAACTGTTAGTGAACGTTTCTGTCTCGTATAAAAAATGTGTCAACATTTATTTTTAAAATAAAACAAGTGACGATATATTCGCAAAATCAAGTTATATATACGTGAGCGTGCTTGCCCAGAACTTGAGGTCATATTTACATGAAAATATTTATAATAATAAAAATCAACTAGCTGTACCTTCAGGAATTGGCGGTATTGATTAAGTATTATGAATTAATCTAGTCGGCCGATGACATGCACGAGTTGAATTCGTGCTGCAACTAAAATATATGAATAAAATATATACCATTATTTGTTAAATTTAAATGGCTATGCTTCTGAAAATAATAGTTTTGTACCCCAAAAATGTACTTAAAAAAATTATATTATAATTTATTTATACTATACTGAAATTATGAATTTGTAAATAAACGGAACATGTCTGTAGAGTTGTATTTGATATGTCTATAGTCTAAAACAACCAGGAGCTTTTTTTCTAATGTTGAAGTTTTAGCTAAAAGCGGAAACAACTAGACGCACTAGCACAGCTTAAGCACTAGTATCTTTCAAGTTTTCTATTTTTTTCTATTTAAGTCCATGGAGGTATTTCAGATAGTCAAAGCCTGTTGTGTAACAAAAAGAGTGAGCAGTTTGATAATATTTTAAAGGAAGTAACAAAAATTTAAGGTTGTCCAGTAGAATTAAGAAAAAATCTGTTCCACTCCAATTTTTCGTTTCAGAGTTCGAAGTGATTTTGAGGAAATCTTGGGGTTGTCAGAAAGTCAGAAAAGTTTTTCTCAATCTGAGAAGACCACGCATATAACTTTTAGCTTTGAAAATAATAAGTCTATAACTTGTAATAATCAACCCTGGTAAAGTTTAACTAATATTAATTGAAGCACAAAACTATTATACAATTATACGAAGAGGGCTTCCATATCGAGTACTTTTCCAATGAAATAACATGTAAATTACACGATCCCGATACGACTGCAACCTACTGTGGTTCCGCCAATACACTCGACCAGACAGTTACACTTGGCGGTAAAATTCATATTCTGACCACGTCTGTATTGGTTTACTGGACATAAAAACGTTCGTGTGCCTTATCGCAGTATTACTGCAGTGCAAAATGATTGTGTCTGGCAAATAAGGGGTAAATATAAATTTTTATTTATTATATCTAAATATTAACTAGAATACAATTAAATTTTAATTTGTTATTTATTTGCATCATAACCACTAAAAAGTGATATTTGCCTTTTTAATCAAATATGGCATTTTGGAGATCTTTTCAAACGGAAGAAAATGAAGTAGTCTGGGATATTAACAAAAATAATATTACGGTTGAGCTTGATTTTGTAGAAACAGATTTAGAATTCTAAAATAAAGACTTACACTTTCAAAGTCAACGTATTATTTTAAATATTTATGATTGGCTAAGAAGCGAAAATAAAGAAATATCGGATAAAGAAATTATTAGCAGAATTAATAAAGTAACCAAACTTTCAACCTCCACAATCTATAGTGTTATTAGAGCCGAAAGCGTTATAGACAACTCAATATATTGAGATAAATTTTTTTCGGAGGCCTATGTAAGTCATAAAATTGTACCGTTTTTTTTGTCGCTAGACGTTATATACTATTTGAAGAAGACTTTAAGTACAGTTCATCAAAACTAGGGACGAGTGTGAATATTCCAATGTGTTTTTTTTGCTATCATGTCATAATGCAGTTTTCATCTTAATTTACGACATACTGCATATCCTTTTATTCAAGTGTAATCCTCTCTTTAATTTTACACGCCAATTTCTTTAATGCAAACTTTTATTTTTTTCAATATGTATGTACGTAAGAATATTTTTTGAGGTCATGAATATGTTCACTTTCTTTCTTAATTATATTCTATGCTCTTATACGGATAACTTTCACCAATGCTCAATAAGATTCTTTTAAATATTTAGGTAGCCAATTTTTCGGCATTATATACATACATTATCAGTAAAATTTATACCTTGATATAAATAATAGAAGCAAATGTTCACATTTATATGAAGTACATGATGCCACAATTGTAATCTCTAGAATTTGAATTAGAAAGTTACTCCAACAAGAGTTTGAGTCACTCCTACAAGTTGCCTTATTATTGTTTTATATTGTAAAAATATTTTATTGAGACACCTATATACCTTTCTGTCAAGTGGCCACTTTTCACTTTTCATGCTTTTGCTTTCTCGAATGAATTTATATTTATTATTCTAATCAAAGAAATATATTTCAGCAAAAGTTCAAGTTTTCTAAATCTTCGTTTAAAAAGTATATTTTTTGAAGAATCTGTTATAGTTTTAATGGAATCGTTTTCAGTTTTGCAGCAAAAGTGTCAGTTTAGTTATAAATACTTTTGTAAGGTACTGGTATAACAATTTTATGGTTACGTTCTAAGAATATCAGGTTGCAAGACGGTCTCTTAAACCCACATAAACCCGCTGTATGTCAATAATAACGTCAAGTGTATATAATACACGTCAATGTAGATGTAATTAACGGGATATATAAGGATCTCTGAAATAGATAATATTCCTAAAAATATTTTAGAGGAAAAGAGATAACAACCACAAAAAAGTAAATACCTGTTTTTCCGGGGAATATTCCTGCTGTAAAATCAGTTGTAAAGTTAATCGTAATTTTGGGACGAAGATAAGAAGGGTTTAAAATTACAATGTTTCATTATATAAATCTAAGACAACGTGAGGAAGAGGTACCACTATTCATGGTATTAGACAAACGAGGAGAAAGGTACTATAACCACCAATGGAAATAAGAGATTTGATATTAAAAGCAAAGAATCTTTGCTTCCAAAGTTTCTAGAATAGCCTTTCAGCACTCTTTTTGGCACTTCTTCAGAAAGGTTGATACGGATTTGGTACTTGATGGATTTTCCCATATAGTATGAGGCAAAACATTAAGGGCATGTGAAATAGATTCCTCCTGCTAGAATTATATGCCGTTAGTGCAGTTTTATATAGAGTTCATCATCCAGATTCAGTGTTCATTAGGTTTGTATCAATTCGTTTTCCGAAGTTTGGTAGTAAATAAAACGTTTTAAAGAGCATCCACACGGTCAGTAATATTTAAATGTCTAAATAACTTTAGTAATTTATATTTTTGGTCTATATTTTTGTTATTAAAAACCCTACCTAAAGTCGAAGTGTGTCCAAATCGTTTCAACTGCCGTTTCAGTGATATGACATAGGAAGTGTGTCAAGAACACATACATCTATCGATGTATGTGTTGATATGAATCAATTGTGTATGAATTCGATGAAGCCGACGATAAGAAACCCACGCTATGTCAAGAAATCTTTTATATTAAGAAACTCCTCAGACGGAAAAATTGATTTAGTATTAAAAGTAGACTCCCTTCTAAGATGGATAATATAAACAAGTAAGTTTACATATGAAGTATATCCTGGTATGATTGGTATCCTGTTACAATATCATATAATTAAGAAAAAAAGGTAAAATCTCAATATATATTGCTTTGTTTATAGAAAACGACAGCGAAAATGAAACATCATTTCTTATGAATTCTAATAAAATATCCGTAATACTTCTTCATTACATCATTACTACAACTTTATCAACATTAACGCTCATGTTCAATAAGATGCGAATGAAATTTACGAATTTACTGAAAAATAATTTTTATTTTAATAAAGAAATTAATATCTAACTAAGTAAAGCGTAGGTATTCATTTGATTACCCATTTTCTACATGAAAAATAATTATAACAAAAATATTGAAGAGAAAATGTTGACAGTGTAAAAGTCCGGAGTCTTATAACATTTTATAGGGCGTACAGAAAAAAAAATTAAATTAGCAGACTGTCACAGGGTTTAGTAGTCTTCCAATGTTACCAGTTGAAAGGCAGTTTAACATTTTTAAAAGGCAATTTATGTCGTGTTGCATATCAATTTAATGGTGACAAAAAAATATTCTGCCGACAACTGGAGATTGCTGCAACCATCCGTTGTTTAGTTATAAGAAAAATATTTTATTCAATAGGAAAACATTAAATTAATAGAATCATGCCCATAACTTTGTACTTCCACAAAAATGAGTAAAAACATGGGACACCAGACAAACAACCCAGAAGATTAAGGTTTGTTCTAGTATATTTGAGTTTCATATAATCCGGCCCTTTTTGATCAGAAATAATTTGGATAATTCGTGCGAAAAAAATATTTATTGCGTTTGCGTAACTTCAAAATTGAAGAAGACAGCTAATTTAAACAATTGCAGTAAAACAAAACTTATTCTATACCAAGCTTCTCTTCTAATAATGATTCACTTAATTTCAATATCTGAGCATTTATTATCAGTTTTAAAAGCTAAGACATCCTAACGACTTCCGGCTTGCGTCACAATATTCTTTATCTCCATTAAATTAAGGTGCAATACAACATGGGTTACCTTAAAAATTTTGCATGCTAGGAGGCCTATTCCCCCAGGAGCGTTGGAAGGGGAGGGGAAGTCCCCTCTAACCATCCCTCCAAAATATAGCTTATCCAGTGATAATTCTCCAGTTTAAAATTTTTTTCTTAATATTGCTAATATATTACATACAAGCCCTACACTCTATCCTAGCCTTATTAACACACTAGCCCTATATACGGACATATAATGAACATACTTCGGAACATGCATATGTTCCGAATTAGCTGTAGCTAAGCTAATTAATGGATATGTACGACTTTTGTTAAACAGCACGTTATATAAAATATTTAATAAGAGAAGTGTTAAAGTTCTCCTCTAAATTTAAATATTTACATCCTACATTTCTACGGTCTCCCGAACACATCTCAAGAGAAACATTTTGTAAGTTTTTCAGGGCGAAGCCATTGACTGCGATGCGGTTCGTGTTACTTAAAAATGTAAGCTTTAGGATGATACAGACTGCTTAACGGTCTAATCGCTAAAACTCAAGTTCTCTGATTATATTTTCAACTCCACTGTAGTTAGCTTGAGCATATTTGGCTAGTGAGATTAATTTTTTCGGTGATTTGGAACTTGTTTTAATTTAATGTTTTACTTTATAAGAATAACTCACTGGTTAAGTACCTAAGACCTACCATGGGAGATATTAATGAAATAACTAACTTGATAATATTGCAATTATATTTAAATTTCAATGTAATCTTTACACGAAATCAGCTTTCTGCATTTAAATGTACTGGCTTATTCAGACTTGATTTCAGTACAGACAAGTTAAAAGAATTTTGTCTTTGATAATTTTACCTTTTTGCCTTTGATGCTCATTAGGCAATCATGTCGCAACATCGTTCATCGATTCCACTACCTATGACACTATAACGATCACATAATAAGCGCGAAACCGGCCAGCATCTGATGGTTGGTCTTGATGAAAGATGTGGCGACACCTATGGAGATGACGTAGTAATGCCATACCAGTAGGGGCACATTGCCTGTGGAGTATGTGTTTCCTATACATTTTATAATAAATTTTCAAAAAAATACTTTTACATTTCACAATTTAATAAACAATTCTCCAACAAAAATTCTTTATGTTCATTCAACGAAGGAAAATACAATAAACAGAAAAAAACTTTTTGCATTCAAGGGTACCTAAAAATCAATCTACCGAATTCAAAATTAATATTTTATGAATAAAAAATTCAAATTAATTCAGATATGAATAAAATTAAAATTATTCAACCTAAGGTATTCAACGATAAGGTATTCAACCTTATCGTTAGTATCAGCGTTTATTTGACAGCTAATATAATAGAGATATACAGGGTGTCCACCTAGTGCGCGTAAGTCCAATATCTGGGTTAATAAAAGAGATAACTTAATTTTTTTTTCAACAGGGTTGTCTAATATCCCGAGCTGCACAAAATGAAAATATATTTACATATTCAGGGTGTTCAGTTTTTCCTGGACAGGTACCAACTTCATTTTTTTAAATGGAAACCTATATTTTTTATGGCATTATCGAATTCTACGTAAAAAATTAGTGGGACTTTGTGCATAACACTGCTATTGAAATATTGATAGTTTTCGAGATATTTGACTTTTAATTTTTTTTTCTTATGTTTCGTCACTTCTAATAGTTGACATAATTATGGTTGTATGACAGCTAGAAATTATTTTTTTTCAGAAACTGTAGAGTGAAGATGGCTCTTTCGAAAAACGTATCAAAAGTTGACCTGCGATATACAGGGGGCAACAGAAATCGTGCCAAACCTGATGGTTTAAAATTTAAAAAATCTCGACTTTTTCAAATAGAACACCCTGTGTTTTATGATTTCATTAGATGCCTTTCTGTAGACTCTACAATTTTATAATAGCTTTCCCTATACCTAAGTTGCGTAGTTTTTGCAAAAAACCCACTTTTATGAAAAATACCCGATTTGCGCACTCCTTTGACGGAAAAAATATTGTAAGGCTATTTATTTTTATAAAATGTATTAGTTTACACTTCTTAAAATAAAAATAACTGAAAAATTTAGATAATTTCAGTTTAATAAACAAGTCTTTATGGAAAGTTACCATTTATTTGTAAATAAAAGTAAAAAATCATAAAAGCTCTACATGTAATTAAGAATTAGCAAAACTAGCGTATGCTTTAGAAGAAGTTCATGGGAATTATTTGCTAGCAGCACGTATTTATAGAGATTCCCACGTGCTGACTGTTTTGAAAATGTGAAAGAAAGATTTGAAAGAACAGCAAATGGGAATTATGAGAAAACTACCAGGAGACATGGGAGTAACAACGATAATATTTAGTTTAATGTTGTGGTTTCTGCTGTTGAAAATCCAAAAATATTAGTATCAGAAAATCAGTAGAAATCTTGGAGTTTTCAAAAGCTCGACAAATAAGATATTGAAGAAGAAGTTTCATACGTATCATATTGAAAACCAAACGGTGTTACCGTAGTTAGAAAAATTATTAGTGAAATGGATGAATATACATAGAGTATTGAAAAAAGAATACGCAATACTCATACAAGCAAGCTAACCTAAAGTAAATGCTCAAAATGTCCACCGTTGTTTTCAACACAAAGCATTAATCTACGACGAAAATGAATGTGAACATTTCTTAACATTTCGGGCGTTATGGTTAGAAACTCATTTTGGATCTTTTCTTTCAAGTCTTGCATATCCGTTGGTGGTACTTCGTATACTCGCTCCTTGATATAACCCCACAAGAAAACGTCCAGAATATTTAAATCAGGCGAACGTGCAGGCCAAGGAACTGGACCACCACGACCTAACCACTTATTTGGATATACGTGGTTTAGGTGTTCTCTAATCTGAAATATGAATAAATAATAGGAAAAGTACTACAACAATAAAATAATCACAGTACCGCCAAAGTGGAATGTGGAGGGGCACCATCATGCTGAAACCATTGTTGAACCAAATAATCAGCGGGCATATTCTGTAGCTGTAGAAGGGGAAGTTCGTTTTGCAAAAAATGCAAATACACATTGGCATTTAAATTGCCTTCAAAAAAGTACGGTCCAACAATATGTTCTCCACAAATTCCAGCCCACACGTTCACTTTGAAACGATGCTGATTATCTAGTACCCTCAATAATCTTGGATTATTGTCAGCGTAGTGATGAAAGTTGCGACGATTGGGTAAGCATGTGTTTGAAAATGTTGATTCGTCAGTAAACAAGACATTCATAAAAAAGTTTGGACTTTCCTGAATTTTATCCAATGCCCAGTGGCAAAATTGCAGGCGGTTTAGGTGATCTTGAGGTAACAGTGCTTGATGGTTTTTAATATGATACGGATGAAAATTATTCTTCTTCAGTATCTTGTTTGTCAAGCTTTTGGAAACTCCAAGATTATTACTGATTTTCCTGACACTAATATTTGGATTTTCAACAGCAGACGCCACAACATTAAACTGAATATCGTCATTGTTACCGTCATGTCTCCTGGTAGTTTTCTCATAATTCGCATTTGCTGTTCTTTCAAATCTTTCTTTCACATTTTCAAAACAGTCAGCACGTGGAAATCTCTGTAAATCTGGATTATTTGCTTTGTAAATACGTGCTGCTAGCAAACAATTTCCATGAGCTTCTCCTAAGGCATAAACCATTTTCACTAATTCTTCTTTTGAATAGTTCATTGTATGCACGCTTAGTACTTACTCTAAACTCGTACGTGAATATTCAGTAAAAGAAGAAATGACATGTAAACTGATTGTCACAAATTTTATTGCGTGACAGACGCTCACTGCGTTTTTCCCGAGAAAGGAACGTGCGCAAATCGGGTATTTTTCATAAAAGTGGGTTTTTTGCAAAAACTACGCAACTTAGGTATAGGGAAAGCTATTATAAAATTGTAGAGTCTACAGATAGGCATCTAATAAAATCATAAAACACAGGGTGTTCCATTTGAAAAAGTCGAGATTTTTTAAATTTTAAACCATCAGGTTTGGCACGATTTCTGTTGCCCCCTGTATATCGCAGGTCAACTTTTGATACGTTTTTCGAAAGAGCCATCTTCACTCTACAGTTTCTGAAAAAAAATAATTTCTAGCTGTCATACAACCATAATTATGTCAACTATTAGATGTGACGAAACATAAGAAAAAAAAATTAAAAGTCAAATATCTCGAAAACTATCAATATTTCAATAGCAGTGTTATGCACAAAGTCCCACTAATTTTTTACGTAGAATTCGATAATGCCATAAAAAATATAGGTTTCCATTTAAAAAAATGAAGTTGGTACCTGTCCAGGAAAAACTGAACACCCTGAATATGTAAATATATTTTCATTTTGTGCAGCTCGGGATATTAGACAACCCTGTAGAAAAAAAAAATTAAGTTATCTCTTTTATTAACCCAGATATTGGACTTACGCGCACTAGGTGGACACCCTGTATAAGTTCAAGCTTTCAAATGTAACCCCGACGACGAAAATTATTGGACACACGTTATATTTGTGAATAACTCATTATAAATTCAATTAACGCAAGGGAGTGTATAAAATTTTACGACTGTACTTCAACTACGACTGCAAAATAATCAAAATTTATATAAAAATTTTATGTCTGCTTTTTCATTTGACAGCATCCTCGCTTTTATAAATAATTCAAAACGGTTTTACTCTTTCACATTTTATTGATCCCGTGTTTCCCCAAATATGTTAGTGTTTTTAACGCTCGATATTTTGTAAGAAAGTTTTCTATATTTTTATTTTATATATGAATTTTCTCTGAATTTCTGAAGTGCAGAAACTTTTAGTTAATTCATATTTAACAAATCTTATACCAATTTTAATAAAATCCTTTACCATTAAAGTCAATTTTCTGTCTAGAGAATTTTTGCTCAAAATTATTAGTATGATCAAATCAAGAATCCAAGCGATGCACGTCATCAGTTATAAAATTATTTACAAAACGTTAAGGGGCCAAATCCATCTGTTTCCTTCTAATTATGTAGTCACAATAAATCATACTACTAGTGTAAGCTATGCTGAGGTACATGAAAGTTAAAAAAATTATATATTCCTGGAAAATAACATTGTGGATCCTTTATAACGTGTTACGGTTGGAATTGTCATTCAACTTGTAGCAGAGATTTATACTTCAGTGTGCATCAATAATACCGTTTTACTTATTTGGCTCACTGTGTAAATTCAATTTAGTTAACTTCAATCCTTTGTCTCAATTACCTTGTATACCTTACTGTTTAGATATCTGCATTGTTCATTTATCATCATTAACAGAGGACTAGTCATCTCCTTCTATCAGTGAGAATGTGTAGTAGTTGAGCGATTTGGAGTTACTCATTATTCCTCCTCATTGCACCTCTTCACCCTTACGTCGAAACAGATCACTAGTTATCTTGTCAATTTTTTTAAAAAAGCTATCGGCTGATAACATATTATTCTTGTGTTTCCTTTGTATTCGTAGAAATGTGTGGCTGAACAATATTCGGAGTTACTCCTTATTACTCCGTGTTGCTCTAATTCGCACATAGATCATTGTACATCATGTACATGTCATTCTGTTTATTTTATGAACTCAGTGTCGCAGGCGAGTCTGCGCATAAAATTTTAAAAATCCATGCTCTAGCAAACGGCTAAAAATATCGATCTCTTTTCTCGTGGGTCGTCGAACGATACAGACGCTTTCAAGTAAATTGCAAATTGGTTCGGAATTATTGGTATTATAGTTAATACAAGTAGTCTACAATGGATAGATGTGGGATTGTTTCTAAACCAATAGTATAAAATACTTATGTATTTTTGTAAACAGCGTAAGCTGGATTATTATGCATTTTCTTTTTTGAACTCCACATGGCGTTGGTTTTAAAGCCCTGTATAATGGGTAAGATAAAATATTATATATTAAGTACTCTAGGCATTTATTAATTATTGTAATTAAAATTTTAGGCTTTTTATGAAAGGGTTGACTATGCTTGTTTTTTAAAGCAGTCGCCTAGCTCCTGTTTTTTTTATGGAGTGAATTTTTTTTCTTCCTGGAATGGAAAGTACCTAGTTTTATTATGGTATTTTTTTTTGGTTCGATGTATCAATAACCACGAATCGAAACTTTGAGGTCTCATAAGCTTAATTTTCCATTGGTTCACCGTAGTTAGACATGGTAGAATTTTTGTTGAAGTAACTTGTTCCCTTACTAAGTGGAAATAAAATACTGGTCATATAATGATTCACCTTACTGAATAGAAGTTTATTACAAGACTGAAGCTATCGACAAGAGTGATGTAAGAACATAGTGTTCCTGTAGATCTTCGAATCACAGATAAGTTATTTTTTTAATCTCATGGTATGATATTGCCCTATGGTTATAGTAAACTAATTTTTAATAATCTTTCAAAATATTACCCTTGTATTAAAAATAAAAGTAGTAATCATCTTTCAACATGTTATGCTTGTACTATATTATATTATTGTTTTTTTGTATAGAGTAGCAAGACACTACTTACTCACATAACCTCACTCAGTCACTGAGATATCGAAGCATTCTCGTAAGAATTTACAGTAGGTGTAAGCGTGTAGAGCTATTACCTTGACTGAGGGTGGTGATGAGAGAAAGACAGTTATCTTAAAGTTTAAGAGTTGATTGTATATATTAATGAGTATTCGACGTTACTAAGTAACTTAATAATAAAATTATGAGATCCCAGTCTAGAGTATTACTTGTAACTTGGTAAAGTATTATAACTGTGTTATACCCTTATTTCATCTCTAACTACTGTAATTAATATCCTAGGTACCTGTAGCTGTGTGGTAAAAAAGGCACCAATCATTGAGATTGGATAAGTAACTCACACTCTGAGAAGTCCTTGCTCGAACACTAGTCAAAACCTAACAGTGGGAAAAACCCACGTATCATTATTGGCGCCCAACTAACTAACTACCCAGCCAGAGAACTACATTACAACTTGACGACAGCTGCAGTCTCCGACAACCTTTGGAACAGGATTGGTAAAATAGGTATATATTTATTTCTTGTAAAGTTTTGTTGCATAACACTTACATATTCTTTTCTTAAAAGTTACATACCTACTTTAATTAGTATTGAAAGATATACGTCCCATTTTTGCAACTGTAGTGCTTGTATAATTCAGAGGTAACTAAAGAGATTGAGGTTATCACGACAAATTTACAAAATTGTGTCTTTCTTTTATTTTCTTGCATTTAATAACTTATAAATCATTTTTCTAAACAAAATGTCAAAACTAGATCCTAGTAAATTGCTCAAAGAAGAGCTTGAGTATGAAATATCAATTAGAGGGGTTAAACCGGAAGGTAATATAAAAGAATTGATAAAACTTTTTAGAGAGCTTTTAAATTTAGAAAGTGAAGGTCATAGCTTTAAAACTGAAATACATTTTGATCCTGATAATGAATTAAAAATTTGTGAGGAAAAATTAAATGAAATCGTAAATTTATTAACCGAAGAATTTACTACTTCTTTCATTAGAAAAGTGAAAACCAAGTTAACACATGTTTTAAATAGAATCGAAAGGATTGAACCTGGAGATGAGGTTAAACTCGAGTTAAAAAGCAAATTATTAACATTAGCTTTGAAAAATTTATCAGAATTTAATAGCAAGCAGGAAATTTTTCAAAAGAAAACTGAAGAGGGTACAGTACCTGTCGATTTAGCTTTTGAACAAAGTCTTTTAAATCAAGGAGCAAGTAGTTCAACTCCAAAATCAAACACACCTATTAGTAATACTTCCATAAGTAATGTCACTCAAATAACTAATACAGGACCAATAGATCCAAAATTAAAAATTGCTTCATGGGGGTTAACTTTTTCTGGTCAATCCGATTCCTTAAGTTTAAATGCATTTTTTGAACGTGTTGATGAAATTTGTCAAGCAAGAAACGTATCAAAAGAACAGTTATTTAAAAGTGCTGCTGAATTATTTGAAGGTCAGGCTAGAGTATATTACAGACAAATAAAGAAACAAGCTCAGAATTGGGATTCACTGTGTGATTTTTTTAGAGAAGAATTTTTTAGGGATGGAAATAAAAAGATTTGGGAACAAATTAAATCTAGAACTCAGGGTAATAATGAATCTATAGCTATTTATGTTGCATATATGCTAAATTTATTTGACAGATTATCTATACCTGTTGTTGAAAGTATTAAATTAGAAATTATTCGTGAAAGGTTACGTCCAGAATATCAAACTAGGTTAGATCTTATTGATGAAATTAGTTCTCTCGATCATTTAATTAGATTAGGTAGAAGAATAGAGGATACCAATAGGAACATCGCTAGTTTTGTACCTCCTTCTTCTAAGAAAAATGTTATTGAAGGGGATTTACAGTACCAGGATGAAAAACCTAATAAAAAGAGGTTAGATAATATTGAACTTGATAAACAAGTAACATTTGAGAATATTGATGCAAAAAATATATCAGTTTCTAAACAAAGTAAACCTAGCACCAGTCGTAGAACTTCAAGAAGTAATAGTAGGGACTCAATATTAAGTAATAATTCAAGGGAAGATTCGGTGGTTAGATATAGAGATAATAGTAGGGAGAAATTTAGTAATAAAAATAATTTCGATAGGGTTAATAGGGATTTTTCTTTAGACAGAGTAAATGTAAATAGAGATAGGGGTATTAATAGAAATAGGAATGATAGGAGTGGAGATAGATATTTCAACACAAATTTTAGAGAAAATTATTTTAGGAATAGAGATGTAAATAGAGGTTCGGACAGATATAAATACAATTCTAGAGATAGGAATTTTAGAGATAATAGTAGAAATAGGTTTTCTACAAATTACAACAGTAATAGCTATTCTAGAAATAATAGTAGAGATAGGTTTAGCAATAATGGAAGAAATAGTAGATTTGAAACGTTTTATTCTGGTACAGGGAATAGTAATAATAATAATTCAAATATTAAATGTTTTAAATGTAATGGATTAAATCACATGGCCAAAAATTGTATGGCAAAGAAGTGTTATACTTGTGGGTTATCAGGATATACACGTTTTAATTGCATTAGATGTAAAAATCAGGGAAATGCTCGCAGAGACCAAGTGTAGACCGAGCTTTGGTTTCTAGAGAGGTATCGGTCCAGAATAATATAAATGTTGATGTAAATAATAGTATTGATAAGGGTATTGGATTTTATTGTACAGATTTAGAGTTAGAAAATTTTAATAAAAGTAGTATGCCTATATTACAATACGTTTTTGAACAAGCCAATGAGGGTGAATGTCCTTATGTATCGGTTTCTATTTATGGTCGTGAAATAAAAGGGTTATTAGATTCTGGGGCAAACAAAATATTTATTAATGGAAAACTTTCAAATGTATTGAGTAATCTTGGAGTTAAATTACATAATTTAGATAATGTTAATTGCACTGTGGCCAATAATGAAGAATTGAACTGCATAGGGTATATGGAAGTCCCAATTGCCTTAAAAACCAAAATTTTCATTTTTTCAATTTATGTTGTACCAGAATTACGTCATGATTTAATTTTGGGAACTATATTTTGGATTAAAATGAATTTAATTCCTGACTTGCGTAAAGGTGAATGGTATTTTGGTAATAGAGTTAATAACTTTGAAATTAGTTCTATACAAACCGCGGATGACTTAACACTTAGCCAAAGGACAGATTTAAAATCAATAATAAATGGATATTTTGATTCTATAAAGGCAGTTAAAATAGGTTGTACTTCAATAACTGAACATGTTATCAAAACAGATAGTCCACCAATTAAAAGTAGATATTATCCAGTTAGTCCTTTTATGCAGAAAAAAATTGATGATGAGGTAACAAAAATGTTAGAGTTGGGAGTTATTGAAAAAAGTAATAGCGGATGGAGTTCTCCTATCCTTATGGTTCCTAAGAAGGACAACACATATCGTTTTTGTGTTGATTATAGAAAATTAAATTCCGTAACTGAAAAATGGGCTTATCCTTTACCAATAATGAGTTCTATTCTTGATAAATTGGGTAATGCAAAATACCTTTCAACTTTAGACATTCAAAGTGCATACTGGCAGATACAGATGTCAGAGGACAGTAAACAGTATACTGCATTTACGATACCTGGTAGAGGTTTATTTCAATTTGTTCGAATGCCTTTTGGGTTATCTAACGCCCCAGCTACTTTCCAGAGTTTGGTAGATAAATTGTTTGGACCAGAACTAGAACCTTATGTATTCAAGTACCTAGACGATATCGTAGTAGTAACTCCAGATTTTGAATCACATTTAAAAGTATTGGAAGAGGTTTTAAAACGCCTGAAAGATGCCAACTTAACTTTAAACAAAGACAAATGTAGGTTTTGCCGTGATGAACTCAAATTTCTTGGTTATGTCATAAATAGAGAAGGGTTAAATACTGACCCAGACAAAGTTAGTAGTATCGTTAATTTGCCTAGACCAAAGACACCAAAGGATGTTCGCAGATTTTCTGGTATGGTTTCATGGTATAGAAAATTTATACCAAATTTGTCTAGTATAATCGAACCACTTACAAATTTAACTCGGAAAAAATGTAAATTTATTTGGACTCCTGAATGTGAAAAAGCGTTTATAGAAATTAAAAATTTACTTATTAGTGCGCCAATACTTTCTTGTCCTAATTTTAATTATGAATTTATATTACAATGTGATGCAAGTTCACAAGGTATCGCAGCAGTTTTAAGTCAAGTCTATGATGGTAAAGAACATGTTATATGTTATTTATCTAGGTCATTATCGCAAAGTGAGGTTAAATTCACCGTGACGGAGTTAGAGCTATTGAGCGTGCTCAATGGTTTAGAGAAAACACGTTGTTACATCGAAGGCACTCATGTCACTATTATCACTGATCATCATAGTTTGATATGGCTTAATAACTTAAAAAATCCACAAGGTCGTCTTGGACGATGGGCCCTACGCTTACAACAATTTGATTATACAATAATACATAGACCCGGAAAATATCATGTAGTACCAGATTATTTATCTAGAGCAATTCCGGAGGTTTCTGAACTTGATTTGAGGTCTGAGGATCTAGACAAATGGTATAAAAACATGATTGAAAAAGTACAATCAAACCCTCTGAAATTTCCTAACTTTCGTATATCAAATGATTTTGAGTTATATAAGCACATAGGTGGGGATTTCTCTGACATAGCTAGTTGGAAATTAGTCATTCCTAAAAGTAAACGTAGCGAAATTTTAAAAACATTTCATGATAAACCTGTTACTGGCGGACACTTTGGTATATTTAAAACTTATCATCGTATTTTAGCAAAATATTTTTGGCCTGGCATGAAATCTGACATATCCAGATACGTTAATAAGTGTAAAATTTGTTGTGAACAAAAGCCTGAACAAAAACGTAAGGCAGGTCAAATGGGCAGTAAGCCTAATGTTGAAAGATGCTGGCAATATATAGCTACAGATTTAATAGGACCTTTACCACGCAGTTCGAAAGGTAATCAATATATTTTAGTAGTTTGTGATTATTTTAGCAAATTTACACTCATGTTTCCATTACGTAAAGCCACAGCATCTAGTATAGTTAAAATAATTGAAGAGCAAGTTTTCATGTTATTCGGAGTAGCTGAGTACTGTAAATGTGACAATGGTGTTCAGTATAAAAGCCGCGATTTTAAGAAATTAATGAAGGAATATAATGTCAAAATATTATATAATCCATTATATCATCCAGAACCAAATTTCAGTGAGCGCAGTAACAAAGTAATAAAGACTATGATATCTAGCTATGTGGGTGAAAACCACAAGAAGTGGGACCAATATCTTAGTCACTTGGGATGTGCATATAGAACAGCTAAACATGAAGTAACAGAAAAATCACCATTTTGTATAAATTTTGGTTACGAAATGATAGTGAATGGTAATGAATACAAAGAGTTAAGAGACAAAACTAATTGTGTTAATAAAGATAATGTTGATTCTGGCAATACGCTTGAACCAAGATTAAATAAATTAAACGATCTTAGAAATTTTGTAAAACAAAGGCTGAAGGCAGCACATATAAAAACAAAACATGACTATGATTTAAGACACAGACCTGTACATTATAGGGAAGGGGATTTTGTCTGGAAAAAAGAATATAATCAATCAGATGCTGCTAAGAGTTATGCAGCAAAACTAGGGAAAAAATATACAGGTCCATTTAGGATCAAAACAAAATTAGGTATAAATGTTTATGAGTTAGAAGACAAAAATGGCATTTCAAAAGGTTGTTGGCATTGTAAGGATTTAAAACCTGATAAAACTAATGTTCAGTAAGTACGATACATATGACCAGTAATAAACACATTCTTGAATGTATAAATTATCATTATATAACTATTTTCAGTAATTTGTTGTCAGCAGGTGAACTGTTTTTTTCTATCTTTTGGATGTATAATCTCCAGAGAAAAAAAAAATCTTCAATTTTTTTTTTCATGAGAAAGGGGGGGTAAATGTTACGGTTGGAATTGTCATTCAACTTGTAGCAGAGATTTATACTTCAGTGTGCATCAATAATACCGTTTTACTTATTTGGCTCACTGTGTAAATTCAATTTAGTTAACTTCAATCCTTTGTCTCAATTACCTTGTATACCTTACTGTTTAGATATCTGCATTGTTCATTTATCATCATTAACAGAGGACTAGTCATCTCCTTCTATCAGTGAGAATGTGTAGTAGTTGAGCGATTTGGAGTTACTCATTATTCCTCCTCATTGCACCTCTTCACCCTTACGTCGAAACAGATCACTAGTTATCTTGTCAATTTTTTTAAAAAAGCTATCGGCTGATAACATATTATTCTTGTGTTTCCTTTGTATTCGTAGAAATGTGTGGCTGAACAATATTCGGAGTTACTCCTTATTACTCCGTGTTGCTCTAATTCGCACATAGATCATTGTACATCATGTACATGTCATTCTGTTTATTTTATGAACTCAGTGTCGCAGGCGAGTCTGCGCATAAAATTTTAAAAATCCATGCTCTAGCAAACGGCTAAAAATATCGATCTCTTTTCTCGTGGGTCGTCGAACGATACAGACGCTTTCAAGTAAATTGCAAATTGGTTCGGAATTATTGGTATTATAGTTAATACAAGTAGTCTACAATGGATAGATGTGGGATTGTTTCTAAACCAATAGTATAAAATACTTATGTATTTTTGTAAACAGCGTAAGCTGGATTATTATGCATTTTCTTTTTTGAACTCCACATGGCGTTGGTTTTAAAGCCCTGTATAATGGGTAAGATAAAATATTATATATTAAGTACTCTAGGCATTTATTAATTATTGTAATTAAAATTTTAGGCTTTTTATGAAAGGGTTGACTATGCTTGTTTTTTAAAGCAGTCGCCTAGCTCCTGTTTTTTTTATGGAGTGAATTTTTTTTCTTCCTGGAATGGAAAGTACCTAGTTTTATTATGGTATTTTTTTTTGGTTCGATGTATCAATAACCACGAATCGAAACTTTGAGGTCTCATAAGCTTAATTTTCCATTGGTTCACCGTAGTTAGACATGGTAGAATTTTTGTTGAAGTAACTTGTTCCCTTACTAAGTGGAAATAAAATACTGGTCATATAATGTTTCACCTTACTGAATAGAAGTTTATTACAAGACTGAAGCTATCGACAAGAGTGATGTAAGAACATAGTGTTCCTGTAGATCTTCGAATCACAGATAAGTTATTTTTTTAATCTCATGGTATGATATTGCCCTATGGTTATAGTAAACTAATTTTTAATAATCTTTCAAAATATTACCCTTGTATTAAAAATAAAAGTAGTAATCATCTTTCAACATGTTATGCTTGTACTATATTATATTATTGTTTTTTTGTATAGAGTAGCAAGACACTACTTACTCACATAACCTCACTCAGTCACTGAGATATCGAAGCATTCTCGTAAGAATTTACAGTAGGTGTAAGCGTGTAGAGCTATTACCTTGACTGAGGGTGGTGATGAGAGAAAGACAGTTATCTTAAAGTTTAAGAGTTGATTGTATATATTAATGAGTATTCGACGTTACTAAGTAACTTAATAATAAAATTATGAGATCCCAGTCTAGAGTATTACTTGTAACTTGGTAAAGTATTATAACTGTGTTATACCCTTATTTCATCTCTAACTACTGTAATTAATATCCTAGGTACCTGTAGCTGTGTGGTAAAAAAGGCACCAATCATTGAGATTGGATAAGTAACTCACACTCTGAGAAGTCCTTGCTCGAACACTAGTCAAAACCTAACAGTGGGAAAAACCCACGTATCAAACGTGCATCGCTTGGATCCTTGAAACCCTTGAAAATTTGTATCTTTGTAAAATGTGACAAACCATCGAATATGTCCTCATTAAGAACTTTTGATTTGTCGTTAGTAAATATAGACCATAAGTTACTGAAACAAATTACATAGGAGTTGTAAAATAAACACGATGTCTTGATACAAAACAGAAGATGGAAACTCTTGGAGGTTTTCATCACCTCTATAAAATGTAAGAAGACATGTGATAGAACACAAGTTACTCACACAAACAACTGAATAAAGAAAGTCAATCACACCGCCAAAGAGGTCACCGAATGATAATATTACTTATTAATGTCTCACCATTCATTTCCCATGTGTTTATTACTGTAGCTTCAAAAATTTATTGATTAATGTTAAGCAACTAAATTCACAGCTACGCCCTATGGTCGGATGTTTCAAATTTGAACACTCATAGTTCGCTGGCGGTACACCTATCACGCGGTATGTGTGTGTGGTCGCTTATCCATGGCGCATTGCATTGAATATTAAGGTACCCATTCACATACAGTTCGCCTACAGTCCTAGGACTGTACAATCTGATCTGAAGATTTACATTTTCTCGAGCTACATACCATTCAGTTAACTCAAACGATGAGGCCTTCAGTTTTTCGACTGACAGTTTTTGAACTGCAGGAGAACTTAGCTTTCACCACACAAACAAGCGTTTTGTCAGTGGTGATCGAATGATTCCTGTAGTGAACAACAATGTTTGGAACTAAACATATTAAAAAAAAAGCCAGCAGCACTTCTTGCAATTTTCTTATGATAAGAGCCAATAACAAAGGCTAATCATTTTTCGTAGGTCTTATTTTTTCGCGTCTATTTGAATAAGATTGGTTTTTTATTTTCCACAAACAAGACAATGGTTTCTTCATAAAAATAAATTTTATTTTAACAGCCAAAAACTTTTCCAATATCATATGTAAAGAAAGTTATTGTCTTTATAAATCAATAAATTCGCTTAAAAACGTAGTACTATTGCTCGATTCTGTCATTTTGCTGCAAAATAGGTAGTACGAAATCTTCCAACATGCTTAAAGTTGGTAAATTAAGATTGGAACTGTCGTCTTTTCTTCATTAACTTCAGTCTATCGCGAGATTCAAGTAAACTGCAGGCTCATCAGACCTGTCGACGGCCTGTATTTGTACAAATTTTAACTGACGATATGCAAATCGACAGTTATAAACTGCAGGCGAACTGTATGTGAATTGGTAGCTTTTTACGTTTCTCCATCTGATGCGTTCCACGACTAGCGCTATGTGTGGCCGTACACTTTGGAATATATTTCATCAGCTTGGCTGGTAAAATAAGTGCTAGGCTGGAAAATCTTCGTTTGATAAATTATGTATATATATTTTTAATAATCAATAGATTTGTATGTTACACAAGTATCCTGTATAAAACGAAAGTTAAGTAAATATGATAGACGAGTTCCTACTTATTGGAGATAAACCCATCGTTTAATAACGATGAAGGTCAACCCCATCCCAACTCTGCTATCTGAAGAAAATAAATATTGAAAGTACAATGACTATTATGTATGGCAGACAACACGTCATGGTCCTACATATAGACGGCAATGGCAAATGCATACATGTATTGGAATTCAAATAAATAAAAAGAAAGTTTTACATTCGCCAGGCACAAGGTAGAGTTTTATCTACAGAGTGGACCAAATCCACTGTTGTTTGAATTGAATAGTGGGGTGCATTAGCGCGAATAGTAGCTACTAAATCTGTTATATTGGTATCTTTAAGAAATTGGAACTTGATTGAATCCTGCACCCTTATTATTAATTATTACGATATAAAACGGCAAGAACGTTGGCTTCAGATAAAATATTTCTACCGCAGCAACAGTATCATGGGCGGTCAACTAGATATAGTCTACCGGTCAATCTAATTGTGATTTGAGATGTCTTCTGTTTACAGTACTATTTACGTGTCAAATGTTTTCTCACTTCCAGCTTTATTTTACGTTTTATTTATTATTTACTTAGTTATACAAATTAAATTTTCAGTCCTTTTTTCCAAATATTTTGCACAAGATTGAAAATATTGTTCTTAAATTTTATTTCCAGGGTATTCAAAAAGTGATTTAAAAAATACTAATTATTTTACTGGAGCTTCTGCAGTTTATTTCACACCGTACAAGAATAACCTTAGGGCTTCCTAGAAATCATCGTGCCCAAATGTTAGTTACGGTTTAATTGGAAGTATAAATTTGTGCTTTCTTGTTATATCCGGTTTATATAATATATACCTAATATAACATATTATATAATATATGTTTCTCTCAGTTTTATAGAAAATATTTTACGTATCGAGAAAAAGATTTATATGTCTTAAGTAGGTTAGGTTAGGTTCAAAAGTGAGTGGGCTGACAACCAGACCCTGCACCGCGACCATGTGGTCTATTGTGGCTCACACCTACTTATATTTCACCCAACAGGACCAGCCTCTTAATGAAGCTGATTACCTTATTGGGTGAGAACTTATTCAGATCCTCCGGCAGAAGTTCTTCTTTGCCAAATAATGAGTATCTGATCCTTTCTCCAGCGGGACAGGTGCATAATATGTGTTCTGCCGTTTCATCATCTTCTTAGCACAAGCGGAACTCAGCATCTTCTACTAGGCCCAATTTGCACAGATGATATTTTAAACGGCAGTGACCAGTATATAGGACAATTAAAGTTCGTAGGTGCAACCTGCTTAACTTTAAAAGTTTTTTAGTTCTTGTTTTTGAAGAGTTTATTATGAACGCCTTCGAATGAACTAATCTTGGTGGTTCTTGCCAGTAGTGTAGGATTTGTCCCTCAGCCCAGGTCAAGAGCGTTGCTTTGGCAGTACTCGAGGATATGCCAAGCATCGGTTCTGGTCCGACAAATTCAGAAGCAGCATCCTCCCTGGCTAGAGAGTCGGTTGCATGTCTTAAGTATAACCGGCCCCTAAGGGCCGGATTTTAAAACTGTCTGCTAAGTAACTAGCAGTTAAGGCGAACTGACAGTCAAAGTGCCTGTTAATTCTAGAAGCCTTTTTCCAATCGAAATTTATCTGGTAACGAAGTAAGTGTCTGTTAGCAAAATATTGTGTACGGTTGGTAAGAGTGAGTTTTAAATACTTTGCTATTATTGAATACTTACAATCTGAAACTTAGCTTATTCTGTTAATTATGGCATCTTATGTATGTACGCTGATTAAATTTAAATGATTATTTTGTTATTACCAGCGTTTTGTTATCACAGTATAAGTGGATAAAATAGGTAAGTATGTATGTAAAATATGTATGGTTTCAATTTGGTTCTCAATTTGTTTCCAAATTCGGAGAACTGTTTAAAAGAAATCCAAGTCATCGTATTCTTCAAAAGTATTCCATCATTCCCTAACTGTGTGGTCTTCTTCCACGATTTAAGAACTCCACCATAGATTCGTTCTTATCTCCCAAAAGATTAAAAACTTTCTTAAAGAGAAGAACTTAAAAAATTTTCAAACTGAATATAATCTTTTAAGGTCCTAATAAAATTTATAGTAGGTAACTACAAATCACTGTCACTTTTGACAATAAAAAATTAGGTTATTATGGAAGTTAGTATGGAAACAGGTACTTTGAAGTATTTGTTAAATTGACAGGCACTTTGACTAGCAGTTATCACTTCACAGTAGTTTGGAAAACGCTTTAACTGTCAGCTAGTTCGAAACTGATAGTTATCAATCCTTAACCGTGCGTTGAAAAACCGGTCCTAACACCGGAGATGATTATACTAGATTGGGTATATACTCATAGATTAAAAGGTTTCGATCATAGAGAAAGAGTTTGGAAGAGTATTTATGCTATCACTGCGTGATAACAATATTACACAAATTTGACAATCTTGTGATGAAAATTGAAAACGTGAATAATTTTTTGAGTTTTGACACATCTGATTTAATTTTAAATTTAAATTTCTATGCACGAGAGCGTGTGCTACCTTTGGAAAATTGTAAATTGGTCTAATATTCACTCTTATGTGATAGAAAACCTTTTAATGAGACTATATGTATATAGATTTAGATATCTACCACCTAGATGTCTAATAAGACACACAAAGTGGGGCATCCGTACATAAGGTCCTCAAGCATACCTACTAAGTAAAACTACATAAAAGTTCCTCTTTTCAATTAATATAATTGCGAATATCACCCAAACTGCGGAACTTTAAATGCACTTCCGCGACGTTATGTTAGGGAAGTTTTGATATGCATGACTTCCTGAATATTTTAGGTCTTTGTCTTGTTTCATGTTAGGAAAGGATCAAGTCTCCGAAGGTACTAAACTTTACCGAGTCACTATTCCCTGTATCGTCGTTACGCACCGCGCGACATATTTAAATATTAAACGGTTTTTTTAAGAAAACTTTATCTCCGGCCGTTGTACTTTCTAATTCCTGAAACTTTTGACATAATGGGAATTCCTTTAGGGGCTACAACGTAATTACAGTTTTACAGTTTTAAAAATTGATCTAGATATTTTGTAACTTCGCCCATTCGCCTTGATAAACTTTGCAAGTAATCCCTGATACTATTAAGCATATAAGTAACTAAAGTAACAACTTTTCTTTAATCTGCAGGGTATTCCCTAAGTAATGGTATATGGAGTACTAACAGATTCCTTACCTAAAAATAATGCCATCTTGTCAAGCTCACCGTAGTTGAAACTATGATCAGCTTTAAATTGGTCGCCTCAAAAAGTCCCAGATAACAAAATTAAAAACCCCTTGATACTAGAAAAACCTTTGATACTTAACATCCTTTCTTTTTCTGTTTAAATATCAAATTTTGGACTAAGGTACGTTTGACAAAATTCAGTACCATTACTCATCGGACACCCTTATATAGGATACAGATAAGAATAATAGGATACATTATACATACAAGTTAATACAAGAAAACAAGTGCAATATAGTCAAGAGTTTTTTAATTAATTAATTTAATTTAGTAATTTATTTATCATCAGTATTGGTTTACCAACAGCAATGCAGTAGAATAAAATTTGAAATTTTATTGTTCATGATATTCACGATCAACATTTTTAAAGGAGAAATGATGATTAAGATGGTGATCACTGATCTCATACAATTTTCAACTAATTTCCATTGGAATAGGTTAATATGTAAAAATAACGAAAAAGAGAAAACCGAAATCTGTAATTCAATCTTTAACTTGAATAACTGTGCAATTGTATTGGTAGAATAGGCATTGACAGAATGAACACTGACAATCTTTATAAGTTTAATTTTACATCCATATTATAATCTATTTATAGGTACTGTAGTTTTCTTCGATATGGTTTTTTGAATCTTCTTTGTAGTAACTGACATGAACCCTATCCAATAAGATTTTTTTGCTTTGTGTTTATTTCAATGGATTGTTTTATCTACAAGACAAGTTACTTCTGTTATATTCGTCGCATCCTATACCTACAACGTACCAATATAACTGTTTTTAACTCGTATGTTCTGATCTGTATGATCTTTTAAGTTTTGTTTTTTCGATATTTATTTTTATGTTCGATTTACTCAGTTCGTAATAAACGATATAATAACACAAGTTTTGAAATATACACAATTATTATTCTTCATTTAGAGTCGTGGAAATTGGAAACGACAGTCGTGGAAATTGGAAACGACTCACCTAAAACTATAGTCATTTTTGTACGGTTATATTTTCTAAACGGTTTTATCAATTTAACCAAATTTTTTTTTATTTCATTAAGCCAAGCTTGGGCTATAATGTAGGGTAGGTCAGTTGTCATATAACATAGTTATAGAATATGTACAGGATGATGTGTAGGAATGTATTTTTTACCAAAATATAAGCAAGTATGTGGGATGCAAGCAAAGTGGGGAAATAAATTTTATTGTGTCAAAAGATAGTTTTATTTGTGCTAAAAAAAATGTTTTTTGAAAATCCTTTCTACCTAGATTGGTTTGCAAATTATCGTGGTTTTTGTAAACCATTGCATTTGTGACTGATCACAGGTGCCGATTTTTGAAAATAAAATCAGTTGGCTTTGAAATAAAAATCTATCCTGTCACTTGACACCTAGCAATAATCTGAGTATAATTAAAAAATCATATACAAAATTTAAGTTGTTATGTATTAATAAAATCAAAAAACATGAACTAGAAATGTTACAAAAAAAAATAGGACTAATATCTGGTGGGGCCTCCACGAACTCTTATAATTTCATAACATCATCCTGACAGGTGACAGGATCGATTTTCATTTCAAGGCCAACTTGTTATTTAAAAAAATTGGCACCTGTGAAGTGATCAGTCACAAATGCAATGGTTTACAAAAACTGCTATAATTTGGAAACCAATCTAGGTAGAAAGGATTTTTAAAAAACCTTTTTTTTAGCATAAAAAATATTTCACCATTTTGCGTGCATCCCAGATATCTGCTTACATTTTGGTAAAAAAATACGTTCCTACACATCACCCTGTAGATATTCTTTAACCGTGTTATATGACAATTGACCTACCCTACACTACAGTCCAATAATGGCTTAATGAAATAAAAAAAGATTTGGTCAAATTGATACAAGCGTTTAGAAAATATAACCATACAAAGATGACTATAGTTTTAGGTGAGTCGTTTCCAATTTCCACGAGGTATTTCAAATATACACTTTCTCTAAATCGTGAAAAGTATTTTTATAATTTATTATTAATTGGTTTTAATATGTTAAACGTGGATTCGAGTAAGGTGTGGGGTCAAATTACCGTTTAATGGAATTACGAAAACAGAAGTTTACAAAATAACAACTGTGAAACCTAACAGATTGAGCTATAATTAATTACACAGCACTTTATAGACATTTGAAGTGTGTTTTTTTTAAACACCGTTTATCCTCGAAACGAAAATAAACGAATTGAGAGCAGATACACCACAAAGAACGGATTCAGCAATAATTTATTCGAAAGCCCCTTCTCTTTATTAGGATTTATTCGGCACTGCAAACTAATAAATTAAAAATTCAAAAAGGGACGTGATATTCGCGACCAGGATGAGCATTAATCGAATTGAAGGGTGGCCTACTTACTAGCTAACAAATCCTGATGTTTTTCCGATAATGATCATTTGCAGCAGTGCGAGTTAAGGCTTTAGCCTCACTACCTGACCCAGGAATACATGGTATAAAAAAATCGAATAAAAGTAGCTAGAAACAAGATAAGCTATGCCTGGAAATAGGTAAATTTATTTTATGCGACTGTTGATTTGGGATGTGTCACATTTTTTGTTTTTATTTTTATTGTACCGCTGAGGAATGAGGAAAATAACATGGAAGCCAGAGGAATATAAATCCGTATGCCTTCTTTAAAAAAATAATAATAATTTCCTCTCGGAAATATTTTTATCAGTTTCATGATTATAATAGTTCTCTTTAAATTGAATATTCTTTATGAATACAAAGTATACGTTAATTACTCGAAAGACATAAGTGTATATTTAAATACTGTTTGTTTAGAAATTATTTATTCCTCCGTATATTTCATTTATAAGAGATTATTGTTCGATAGAAGTTATGTAGGTACCCTCTGGAACATTTAGAAAGAACCTATAAATTGTTAAAAAAGTCAATAACAAATTTATTCTCGCTGCATCCTTCTAAATATCGAAAATTTAGACTTTCCATGTAACAGTTAGTGCTTGTTTTATTTTCCAAGCAGTAAAGGATGTTTTATGGTTGCCTACTGTACAGAAGAGATATTAGCCCCCTATTAAAAAAATGGATTCTAAACATTTTTAAAAATTTTGGCTTTGATAGTTGCAGTATGTATTTGTGTATACGTCAAACTATATAGGAGATAGCAGCGCATACTTTTGTCGATAGGAGATATGCGATATGTGGATAAAAGAAAATAAAACCTTACTTTCTGGAACTTTCGATTAATCACGACATCCTGCTTACCCGTGAAGCATAAGGTCTTACCCGTGAGACGACAAGGTCAACAAAACAATTTTGGGTAATACTGAAATAGATTTTTATTTCATTTCATTTTATTTTCTTTCGGGATTTTACCACCTGTAAAATAATAAAAAACAGAAAACCAGAAATATAATACGAGTCGAGGACTTGTAATGTACGAAGCTAGTTAAGTATTTCTTTTAAACTATACTATAATTTGTTTATTTAGAGATAATTTGAAATCTAATTTGTAATATTATAGAATTGTATAGCAAACTAAAAAACCACTAATGAAATTTAGTTCATTTATCATATATTTATATGATATGACATTTTGATTGCATTATAGTAGTTTTTTGGGGCAAAATTCAAAAGTTTGCGTTAATAGGTACTACATTTTCGATATTTATTTTGAATACCTCTCGTTTTCTGTTTTGTATTATTTTACAGGTGGTGTAATAAAAAAAATGAATCATGCAGTTACACCACAAATAGTTTATCATTGAAATCAGAATTGTGAATGCTCACGATCAGTTTATCCCAAGATGCTACAGACCTCATCCTATCCTGCTAATCTAATGGCAGCAAACAAGGAGGAAGTAAGGAACTGTCCGGAGCAGAATATTTATTTACTTCTGCTAAGACAGTCAGGCAGCTTTAAAGGCTTTAGCATCTGCAAGGACAAGATCCGCCCTTGTCCAAGAATGCGGAAATACCCTGGAGGAGCTGGCCAGAGGAAAAGAGGTCAAATTGGTATGGGTACCAGGTCATAGTGGAATCCCGGGGAACGAAAGAGCCCAAGAACTGGCTCGACTCGGATCTCAGGGACCCGGCCAGTTACCAGAACCGATTTTAGGCTCGAAGGCAAGTCAACATAGCGACCCATCAACTTAACGATTGGGCTCATGAGACACTAAGTAAACAGTGAAGAAAGAGTGGGAGCTGTAGACAGGCTCGCAACTTTATAGTGGAGCCAAGCAAGACCAAGACGGCCTGGCTGTTAAGTCGTAGCCGGAAGGCTCTAAACCAGTTGGTGGGAGTTTTAACGGGTCACTGCAGGCTTAGAAGACATCTATCATTGATGGGTGTTGAGGGAGACCCTATCTGCCCAAAGTGTGGGAAGGGCGATGAAACACCTTACCACTTCTTGGCAGAGTGCGCGGATTTCGGCAGACTGAGACACGACGTCTGGGGGGCCGGGGAGTTGCAAGGGGAAGAGGTGATGAAGCTCTAGGTAGGGACGACAGGGGTAGGTAAAAAGGGCCTGCGGCCTACTTGCCAGGTCTTGGCCGCCCCACTGCTACTACTACTAGTACACCACAAATAAGTTACAGACATATTTTTATTTCATTAAAATGTTCCTCATTTTATTTGATTGTGAAGTTATTTGAGGCTCGCTGATAAATCGAAAAATGGATAACTTTATTTTTCGAAAACAAATGTGTAGTAAACAACAAAATGAATTTACAATAAAAAATAGTTACATGATTCATCATATATCTTGTCCTCTCTCTAACACAATTGGTTCAAAAGCTAGCAAGGCAGGAGACTTTAGATGCACATTGTAAAGTAAAACACTTTATGTGAACAATTAATTATTCTTACTACGAATCCTATAAACTACAACTAACGTTCTTGGTGGATGGATGCATGCTATCGCTGCAATATACTTAAAGCTAGTCAATGAATTGCTAATTCAATTGCTAACACAATGTTAAAAAAGTCGGTTCTGAGACAGGTAATCGAATTTAAAGGCTGAACCGCTACATCATCAAACCGTTAATCTTGAAAGGGGTTGGAACCTTTGGTGTGAAGATAACAGACGTAGTTTTGCACATAACACCAAAACTCTATAATGCACTCGACGCGCGTTTCGCCAACCAAGTTGCGTCATCTGTAGATGACTAAAACTGGTACCTACAGTTTTAATGCAGATCTGTGCACGAGCATGGTGGTGTAGCCATATTTATAAAAGATAATATTAAGTGTAGACCTTTAATTATTAATGAATGTAGAGAAAATTAACGTCGAATTCTGTGAAATATACTGCTACCAAATTCAAACAATAGTTATAACGTTATAACAATCGGATCTGGGTGAATTTAATACATTTATTTGTCAGTTTGCTAAACTTTTAAATTCAATTGAGAAGATCTATAAAAAATTTGTGGTACTGTGCTATTTTAATGTAGAGTTTCGCGATCGCGTCATTCAGGAAACCCGGCAGATCTTACCTCTTTAATAAAATCTTTTGGTTTGCTGGTAACAATTTCTGAATGTACTAGAAAAAGTAAAACTAGCTCTAGCTGTACCTATTAACATATTAACCAATTTAGGAGAGGAATATTCTGTTGCCGGAGTTTTCGAACTATGTCTGTCTGGGCATTACGGTCAATACATTAAAATCGAAACAAATATAAATCTCGCTTCATCGAAGAAAGTTTTGGAACGTACGATTACTGTAACTGGTATGCAGAAGTTGTACGCTTCAATGAAGGAGATAAACTGGGAGATATTTAATGATCCAACATATAAGCATATTGATTTATAAAATTTTTTAACTGAAACTTACAAAACTCTCATAGATAAACATTTTTCAGAAAAAAACTGCTTACGGGCAATGAGAGATACTCTTGCTTCTATTAATCAAGTATATGATCTCGAGCGATTCCGTCTTTGAAGATGCCTATACTACCTATCAGAATTTGTACAAGCGGGAAATACAAAATGCGAAGAACAGTGTACACAGCATTTCTAAATAACTCAGATAATAAGTCCAGAGATAGCTCGAGGTTGATTAATTTTGAACGTAACAGTCTCAGAAATTCAAATAGCTTTGATATTTACGGTTTAAATTCTGCAATTATTAAAAAAAAATTGACCTGTTGATTGTTCCGCTGATGAAAATAATTAATGATTGTTTTAGTGAAAGTCGCTTTCCTAGCGTTTTCAGGGTAGGACGTGTCGTCCCTATTTTCAAAAACTACATCAACGTTACTGATAATAATTATTGCCTCATAAACGATTATTCCTATTTTTGGCAAGATTATCGAAATTATTTTAAAGTCTCGCCTCACAAAATATTGAAATATTCTTTGCTTGACAAAAACCAATATGGCTTCCGAAGTAAGTGCTCAACCATAAATGATATATGTAGGATAGTGAGTGATATAGTCGAGGGATTTGAGGAGAGAAAATACACGACAATTACGTTTTGTGACTTTAGCAAGGCCTTCGATTGTGTTTTTCATACTACTGGTGGACTACTACTTTGTTCTGGCATACTACTTTTCAACTACTGGTGGAAAAACTGAACTTTTACAGTAATAGAGGAGTTGCCTCGAATGTGATAAAGGATTATTTGGAAAATTGACAAAACGCCGTCTCATTTAATGATACTTTATTCAGTTTCAGGAAAGTAAAGGATGGAGACGGGTGTGAAAACAGCCACGGTTTTTCAGCCACGCTTTTGCAATGTGGCAACGTTGCATACCTTGGCTCTGCTGGCGCACAAGTTCGCCCATTGGCGTTCGTCCATCTTTCCTTGTCAGTAACATTTTTTGCAGGAAATGATTCCTTTAAACCACCAAAGCACCAGAACCCAGTGTCGGGCCGAAATAAAAGGTCCAGATAATTAAAAAATAATTAAAAAAACCGTGGCTGGGTCATCTTTCCTTGTCAGTCATAATTTTTGCAAGAAATACATTTAGTAATGATTCTTTTAAAACGCCACACCACCAGAACCCAGTGTCGGGCCGGAATAAAGGGTCCAGATAATTAAAAAATATTTAAAAAACCGTGGCTGAGTCATCTTTCCTTGTCAGTCACAATTTTTGCAAGAAATGCATTTAGTAATGATTCTTTTAAAACCCTACACCACCAGAACCCAGTGTCGGGCCGGAATAAAGGGTCCAGATAATTAAAAAATAATTAAAAAAACCGTGGCTGGGTCATCTTTCCTTGTCAGTCACAATTTTTGCAAAAAATGTATTTAGTAATGATTCCTTTAAAACCCCAAACCACCAGAACCCAGTGTCGGGCCGGAATAAAGGGTCCAGATAACTAAAAAATATTTAAAAAAACCGTGGCTGGGTCATCTTTCCTTGTCAGTCACAATTTTTGCAAAAAATGTATTTAGTAATGATTCCTTTAAAACCCCAAACCACCAGAACCCAGTGTCGGGCCGGAATAAAGGGTCCAGATAACTAAAAAATATTTAAAAAAACCGTGGCTGGGTCATCTTTCCTTGTCAGTCACAATTTTTGCAAGAAATGCATTTAGTAATGTTTCCTTTAAAACCCCAAACCACCAGAACCCAGTGTCGGGCCGGAATAAAGGGTCCAGATAATTAAAAAATATTTAAAAAAACCGTGGCTGGGTCATCTTTCCTTGTCAGTCACAATTTTTGCAGGAAATGCATTTAGTAATGATTCCTTTAAAACCCCAAACCACCAGAACCCAGTGTCGGGCCGGAATAAAGGGTCCAGATAATTAAAAAATAATTAAAAAAACCGTGGCTGGGTCATCTTTCCTTGTCAGTCACAATTTTTGCAAGAAATACATTTAGTAATGATTCTTTTAAAACCCCACACCACCAGAACCCAGTGTCGGGCCGGAATAAAGGGTCCAGATAATTAAAAAATATTTAAAAAAACCGTGGCTGGGTCATCTTTCCTTGTCAGTCACAATTTTTGCAAGAAATGCATTTAGTAATGATTCTTTTGAAACCCGTGGCTGAAACCCAGCCACGGTTTTTTAAATTATTTTTTAATTATCTGGACCCTTTATTCCGGCCCGACACTGGGTTCTGGTGGTGTAGGGTTTTAAAAGAATCATTACTAAATACATTTCTTGCAAAAATTGTGACTGACAAGGAAAGATGACCCAGCCACGGTTTTTTTAATTATTTTTTAATTATCTGGACCCTTTATTCCGGCCCGACACTGGGTTCTGGTGGTGTAGGGTTTTAAAAGAATCATTACTAAATGCATTTCTTGCAAAAATTGTGACTGACAAGGAAAGATGACTCAGCCACGGTTTTTTTAAATATTTTTTAATTATCTGGACCCTTTATTCCGGCCCGACACTGGGTTCTGGTGGTGTGGGGTTTTAAAGGAATCATTACTAAATGCATTTCTTGCAAAAATTGTGACTGACAAGGATAGATGACCCAGCCACGGTTTTTTAAATTATTTTTTAATTATCTGGACCCTTTATTCCGGCCCGACACTGGGTTCTGGTGGTTTGGGGTTTTAAAGGAATCATTACTAAATGCATTTCTTGCAAAAATTGTGACTGACAAGGAAAGATGACCCAGCCACGGTTTTTTTAATTATTTTTTAATTATCTGGACCCTTTATTCCGGCCCGACACTGGGTTCTCGTGGTGTAGGGTTTTAAAAGAATCATTACTAAATACATTTCTTGCAAAAATTGTGACTGACAAGGAAAGATGACCCAGCCACGGTTTTTTTAATTATTTTTTAATTATCTGGACCCTTTATTCCGGCCCGACACTGGGTTCTGGTGGTGTAGGGTTTTAAAAGAATCATTACTAAATGCATTTCTTGCAAAAATTGTGCAAAAATTGTGACTGACAAGGAAAGATGACCCAGCCACGGTTTTTTTAATTCTTTTTCAATTATCTGGACCCTTTATTCCGGCCCGACACTGGGTTCTGGTGGTGTGGGGTTTTAAAAGAATCATTACTAAATGCATTTCTTGCAAAAATTGTGATTGACACGGAAAGATGACCCAGCCACGGTTTTTTTAATTATTTTTTAATTATCTGGACCCTTTATTCCGGCCCGACACTGGGTTGTGGTGGTGTGGGGTTTTAAAAGAATCATTACTAAATGTATTTCTTGCAAAAATTGTGACTGACAAGGAAAGATGACCCAGCCACGGTTTTTTAAATATTTTTTAATTATCTGGACCCTTTATTCCGGCCCGACACTGGGTTCTGGTGGTGTGGGGTTTTAAAAGAATCATTACTAAATGTATTTCTTGCAAAAATTGTGACTGACAAGGAAAGATGACCCAGCCACGGTTTTTTTAAATATTTTTTAATTATCTGGACCCTTTATTCCGGCCCGACACTGGGTTCTGGTGGTTTGGGGTTTTAAAGGAATCATTACTAAATGCATTTCTTGCAAAAATTGTGACTGACAAGGAAAGATGACCCAGCCACGGTTTTTTTAAATATTTTTTAATTATCTGGAGCCTTTATTCCGGCCCGACACTGGGTTCTGGTGGTGTGGGGTTTTAAAAGAATCATTACTAAATGTATTTCTTGCAAAAATTGTGACTGACAAGGAAAGATGACCCAGCCACGGTTTTTTAAATTATTTTTTAATTATCTGGACCCTTTATTTCGGCCCGACACTGGGTTCTGGTGCTTTGGTGGTTTAAAGGAATCATTTCCTGCAAAAAATGTTACTGACAAGGAAAGATGGACGAACGCCAATGGGCGAACTTGTGCGCCAGCAGAGCCAAGGTATGCAACGTTGCCACATTGCAAAAGCGTGGCTGAAAAACCGTGGCTGTTTTCACACCCCTAGGATGGAGTGCCTCAGTGCTCTGTCTTAGGACTATTAGTCTTTATAATATACGTTAACGACTTGTTCTATTATTTATGTCCCACCTGTATCATTATGTTCGCCGATGACACTACTCTTGTTAATTGTGACAAAGAGTTACATCATTTACTTAACACCATTAATGAAACTGAAAGTCGAGAAGAGTTATGGTTTAATTGTAATAACTTAAAACTAAACAGAGAGATAACTCAAAAATTGAGCTTTTCCACCAAATCAATGAAGGGTGATATTGTTAATTTGTTTGGAATTGTTATTGATGACGCGTTGGTCTAATCACATCGAACAACTTAATAGTAACTTTTTTATTTGAAAAGAGATGCCGAAAGCAACTACTCCACGGGCAATATGCCCTGACTGGGGTTGCATTACATCGGCATCTCCATAGGAGTCGCCACATGGTTCGTCGAGACCAAATAACAGACACTGACCGGTTTCGCGCTTATTTTGCGCTCATCAGAGTGCCATAGTTAGTGGACTCCATGATACAATAAAGGAAGGTATGATATTGCGCATATCCCTCCCACATCCGTGTCGTCACCGAGAGCGCAAATTTGACATTTTACAGTGTTTACATATGTAAAGGTGTGAAAGTTTCGTGGTTTTTACTACATTTTGTCCTCTAAATTCATTTTTTTTGGCAGAGTATTTGTATAATTCTAGTATATACTAATTATAATCATATGTGAGTATAGTTAAAGTTAATTTTATATTAACACGTACCTAAACTAAAAGTGCAATAAAAATGCGTTGTGCTGTGTGCTTGTATAATACTTAGTGATAATCGCAACCAAGAGCCCCATAATTTAAATAATATTAGGTAATTATATTGCTATGATATTTAGATAATGTAAACATTGCACTATCTATTATATTACAAGGTTTTTCACGTTTCCACGGGATGAAGTAATAAAGAAACTGTGGGTGGTAGCTTGCTGTCGAGCAGAAAAGTTTAATGTACATACTGCCAGAAGATGTTCCAAACACTTCACCGATGATGATTATGAGATAAATTTAAAGCCTGTAATAAATTATATAACCTGTAATAGATATGGTTCTGTAATGTGGTCATTAAATAAAAAAAAAATGACAAACATTTAAAATTTTCGAATAATTAAAAAAAATGAATATATTTAATAATACAGTCAATTTAGAATCTTAACCGACCTTAAGGAACAATTTTCACTTTTAGTCGTAGGTGTAAGGCGAACGGCGAAATATATGTATTAAAGTTAACTTGTTGCCCACATCCTATGTTTATGAAGCGTTTATCCTATATTTAAGTACTAATCATTTTACACACGAATCAGAATAATAACTAATTACTTATAATAAAAATTGCAATAATCACTGATAACAGTTATTATTATTGAAGTAGGTAAGAAATTAAAAGAGCCAATTTCAAACCACCAGAGATTACCAGGGCATTTTGTATATGATAGGTACCTACCATATGGAGTATATCTAATCTGTGCTTATGATTATTAAAGAACACATTTAAGGACACTGGTTAAATTTCCCAACATTTTCCTATTCGGCACACTGTTTTGTGCCAATTATATGAAAGTTTTGATAATGTTTCCATTGAAATCGTATATAACATTTGTATTTGGCGATCATTCTGCGCTCTCGGTGACGTAATGCGCACAGCGGACGCATTTTCGTACTCACGAATGTCATACCTTGTACTTATTATATCATGAGTGGACTCGGATCAACGATGTTGCTACGCGATTGCCTAATGGGCATTCTGAATGTTAGTAGTGGTGAGTAACACACCGTAGTGCCCTCTTTGGGTCTGTGCTACTATCTGTCGGACAATTATTGTCAAATTGATAGACAGATAACGATAACCTGCTTTTCGCAAGTGTCATTACAGCAGTGACCTCTATTGTCTTTAAGGAAGACAATCCTAGTTATTTATTTGAAGGAGATGCCGAAAACAACTACTCCACGGCCCCGACTTGCGTTGCATTACAATTTCTCAATCAACGGTAAAAAGATATATTTTAAAACTACCTTCGTTTTTAAATAAAAGTGCCTAATACTTTTCTGAGTATTAGGTACTCAGAAATACATTCTACTTAAATATTTTTTTCACGAACCCCTATAGAAATCACTTTGAATTTCTAGTTACGTAAGAGACATTGTAAATCGAATTTTACTTTTACTACTCCCTGTTATTTGCCTTCGACATCAATGTGTAGGTATTTTATAAAAGATAAATGAGGTTAGTTTCGACTTTCTCCGGCGAACGTGAAAGTTCCAGGCCCTGATATGTCTGTCCATTACTGGCGGTTGGGTTACGACTTGAACTATCGACAGTTACGGTTTTTATTTGCGGTAATAATAATTACACTAGAGGGAAATTAAAAAAACTAGTCTGAAAACAACTACGAGTATATCAACTGAAAACACAAGTCCGAATATTTTAGTATGAACTTTCGATGTAGAAAGTAATAAGCCAAATAAAGATCAAATAAAACTATGACAAAATTGCATGTGACAAAAATGAATGATAAATACTAACAAAAAAGTAAAATAAGAAAATAAACTACAACAGAAACTTGGAAAAATAAAACAGCGATAATACAGCTCGGATAATACAGCGATAATTAGGATCATTTAATTAATTATTCTTAATTGTCCGCAAATTGGTATAAATAAAGAAAATGAAGAATTGAATACTGAGCAATTGATCTAGGTACAGAATAAATGTTTGAAAGAATAAAAATGGTATGCTTAGCTCATAATTTATTTTCTCAAACGGATTTGATGTTATACCGTTGCATTTTTGTTACCGATTGGTTATACCGTTGTAATAATTATTATAAAAAGAAGTTGTTTGCTTTTATGTGGTACCTACATTTTGATCAGATGAATAACAAAATGTGTGGTGATGTGAAGTAATAAAATACTTTTCGTTATTATTTGGTGGTACCAAAACAATAGAAACCAAAGTTTAAGAGCAGATATATACCTAATTCTGACCTACACCTACCAATTGTCGAGGTGATTGCGCTATGGATTGTCGTTCATTCCCCATTAACGGCAAAATTAAATGCGCAAATTCGCACTTCAACAAACATTTTTTCAGAATTTAAATGAGATATTTGTTTATTCTCTATCTGTCATAGCTATTTCATGAATTTTTTCAAGAAAAAGCTGGCAGAAGACTAAAAATATAAAAATAAAATATGAAACTGATGCAAGATGCGAGGAACCTTTGGGAAATATTTAAGTACAAAAAAATATAAAGATGTAGCATCTTTCTATTTTTTTAATATGTCACGTCTGAGATAACATTGAAGACACTTCAATCATTATACTTTCAATCTTGATTAAAAAAGAGAAAAGAATTCTAAATCACTATCACTAAATTTTAAATGTGGTAGCATGATAACAATTTGTACAATTATTTGATTCGCAATAGACCTTGAAATATACTATCTACGGAGTATTATACAGAAGGATGCACACTTTTTAAATCTTTTCTTATTTCTGTTAACAAATTTGGTCATCTTACAGGAGGCAATTAAATATATTTTAAAACGCATTTTATAATAATATTCTATTTTTCAACAATTATAGCTGCATTGAAATTTATTCTAGGCTTGCCAATTAGTCTTTAAACAGTCTTTATTTCCTGATGTGCATCACATTTGATGCACTTACACATGCGGCGGTTTTAGTTTCGAGAATTTTAGGGACATTTACACATAATATAATATCTAATAATACATAATACATAATTCATTAAAAATGTGTCCCATCATCATAACTATTTTATGAAATTGGGTGGGAAATAAATATAAAAGAGTCCAGTATTTTCTTTTGCGATATATTGTAGGCTTGAGTTATCAAGCTCTATACGTCAGTATTGGTGTTGCAAAAATTTCACTTCAATACTACCGGGTAAAACATTATAGGCATGTACAGTATAGGTACCCCGATGTTATATAAATAAAAGACCAAAAATATCTGATAAAGGTATATCTACAAATTTAGGGACCTAAATCAGGTCATCATGTGGACTTGCATCAGCACATGTTTCTTGATTTTATCATTTAATTAATTTTTTACTGTTACTATTAGATAAATCAGCTGTTTATCTTAAGTATCTTATTCGGCAATTAATTTAAACAAAACAAGATAAAAAATAATCATAAAATGTTAATAGGAAAAATTAATACACAGATAAGTTATTTGATTATTTATAAAAAAACATGATGCATTCTTTCTACTTATCTTGAGTCGTGATTACGTGCCTTTATATTAATTTTACCTTTTTTCTGTTAGTATTTTGAACATTCTATGTTAAAGCTTGGTAATAATAAGACAGAATCAGAAATATAACTACAGTAATATAGGCTGCAAGAAAAACTGAAAACATCCAATAAACTATATACTACCTACCTATATTTTGAAAGCAGATATCTGTATGACTGAAAATGTTATAATTATCAAAGTTATATTTACTGAAAACACTGTCATATTCATAGAATATAAACAATCATACGCTACGTCCTGGGATAGGAAACTATTACACATTATGCAGCGTCATGATTAACAGAATTACGGCAAAAATAACCGCGTACCAATAACAATTTAATAAATATTCATAGCTTTGTTTATTCAATATCTAGGTTAACGTATTTTTATAACACCTGAGTCCGCTCATAGCAACTGTTACAAACACGGAATAGCATGTTTGGCAGAATAAGCACATCATTTAATATTAAACTAACACCTAATATTAAATAAAAATAATAACATACTTATCGAGTTCTGCTTCAATTTTGTATTTTCACCTTACCTGAAAAAAGAAAAATAGTATATAAGTAATTAGATATAAACTCCCACGGATATATTATATAAATAATCGGGAATTAGAGATCTATTACAGTTTGTTAATAATTACAGTAGTTATTCTGTTTCATATTTATGAATTAATTTAAATAAAATGTTCGGAGATTCAATCAGACCTCCAAAGATAAGAATTTTAAAAGCTGGACTCAAAACTGATATCAAGTTCACAACATAATACTTGGAGATTATAAGAAATTCTATTATCAAAAATTAAAATTAATAATCTTCTCAATTATACTTTATCTTCAAAATATAATGAGTTATAGTAAAATATTGTGATATTTTGTGATATATTAAAACTTGTTATTTGGAAAATGTAATTCAGAACCATCAATACTAATTCATTACCATATTTTGGCAAGAATCGTCAGTATGAATGATGTCTTAACACTTTTAATATGGAATGTAACGCCCACACATTGGTCGCCTCTAATGAAAAAAATCCATCCATCTTAACATTCTCGTGTTGGAAAGGAATACATCTGCAGTAAGATTCTACGAGTATCTGATTTTTACTTAGCAGTGTTTTTAACGAAGTCATTTTCGGTGGAATGGGATACATATACCACTTGTCCTTAAGAAATTGTTTTTCCTGTTGTTAACACTCTGTTTTTACCTGTAATGGATATATTCTTAAAGTTTCTACACATACATTTTCAAACAACTTAATATCAGTCAGTATAAAACATTTAATTTTGGTCAAAATTAATATCAAGGAAACTACTACTAGGTAAATTTTAAACTTTACATTATAACTTGTTAGAGCTTGAAATATTTTGCTCATAATTATGTTGCTGTATAAATAGAACTATAATTATTGTTACGAATGTTTACACACCATATCGCTGGATGGGAATATTTTTCTTCCAGGAACATTTACTGTATTGCATGATCACAGATCATGCAATACAGTAAATGTATTGCATGATGATAATTTATCATCAATGTGGCATTCATTATTTCAATATCTTTTTAAACGATATCATGTAGGATATATATAGATTTTGTATAGATATACGTAGATTTTAATTTACGTTCGCCAAGTAAAGGCAAGATCACTTATGGTTGTGTTCATCGGGAAATTAATGTTCTGAATTGAAAAGGTTTACATATTTTTTCATCAACAACTAGAAAATTTAATTTCGTAGTTTCTTTTACCAAGAATTACTCGAAGAATAATAATGGATTAACACAAGGAATCAACTGATTGAAGGACAATAAAGGTTACTTGCATTTCAACATGCTGCTAGAACAGTTCCTAAACTTTGACGTTCTTCGGTTCTTGATTTTCTGCACTTTTCTACCATCGTCGATACTGAATGATTTACGATACGAGAAGGACCGAAGGTGTGATCTGTTAAATTAAGAATGGCGAAACTCTGCGGTTAAACACCGACGATGGTAGAACAACTGCATAACATTTACATAATTCATATTGTTATGCTGTTTTCTGATTTTATGAAATATTTGTTTTAAGGTTTCTGTTCCTTTGGTGCATTGCATGTAAACTTAAAGTTAAAACAGAGGAAGAGAGTACAAATAGCGCTGTGTTAAATGTACGACCTACAATTTCTAAAAGATGCGGTATTAGAACTGTAAATTTTGCCGCAGTTCTAATAAATTTCAGACTTTAACATTGAAGAGTTGATTGGATATAAAGGGTGTTTTTTTTTTTAAAGAGAGCCACATCTATATCTCTGTTAATATAGAAACTGTTCTTTCACTAACTGTTCTTTCAAACTGTTTTATTATGTTTTTTAAACTATCTGATAGTGTATGGAAATAATTTAGATTACATTTGGTTATATCCCAACTTATACCCAACAAAATATAAACGGAACATTCCGTATATTGTCACATATTCGGTTAGAGCTCTTCCTTAGGAACACATTGATATAAGTTTTGATGGGTCTATCTGTAATACTAAAGGAGGTATGGCCCAAGAAATCTACAATAAGGCCAATGAGTAAGAGCAAGAACTTGTGACGTCATCGACTCTCACTCTTAACACATTGACCTTATCACAGCTTTCTAGTACCATATTATCTCCTTTAGTATTATGGAGATACCCATCAAACCTTACGTCAGTGTATTCCTAAGGAAGAGAACCGATTATATGACAATATATAGAGTGGTTCACTTAAACTTTGATATTTAAAGATAATAATATAATAATAATAATAATAATAATAATAATATATTTATTCCAGTAAGATCATTTTTTACATGATATTGGAAGCGTCAAGATAGATTATAAATCACAATGTAAATAACAATATATATACACATATACACATACACACAGGAACTATACATCAAATAAAAATCAAAAATTAAAGCACATCTATAAGTAATCTTACACATAATAAAAATTCATTAACTCTGTAAAAGCACTTAGTAATTAAGTATGCTTTTAGTATTTTCTTAAGAGTCCATTCACTAGGTCGAAATAAGCCCTAAATCGGCGTTCGTCTCGTTTTTAATTATAAGAATACTATAAAAGATAGCGACTTTTATTAAAAAAGTATTGAAAGATAAGACTCTAATCTAAATCCCTATAGTAGTAATTTTTTGTAAATTATTTTTAAAATTCCAGGCAAACAATCTTTTACTAAAATAGCGTATTTTCAAAAATTATTTTCTCTAAAATACGTGTATTAAACAAAAAATTGCTACTATAAAGATCTAGTTTATCTTTTGATCTTTCCGGTGATATATAATTTATAACATTAAAAAGAAATTTTGTTGCAATTATAACACAAATCCAGTACCCTTGCAATGAGGGCTAACTTTATTTCCATGTGCCTTGCTGAAAATCCTCTTTTTTATTTTTCTTTGAAGTAATAAATTTTGTTAATGTTTTTCCCATATGGAAGTAGCTATTAACTGTGATCACGTAATACCAAATTTTGTTCACAAATGTTATACGGTAGATATTGCTGGAGAAATTCATATGATTAAAATCTCGATTTCATGAAGTTGCGCGCCTCATTAAATATTTTAGTCAACACGCACAAAATATGCAAATTTGGTTTTAATCAACGGGTTATTACAATAAAAAGTAAAATGTAGGTAATAGTTTACAAATTCACCCATATTTTGTATTTCTGGAAAATACTAAAATATTTTTTTTTGTTCGTTAAAGTTAGAAAATAATAAGTCATTGGAGTAAACAAATGGACTTTTCTTCCTTTTTATATTTATAACATAATATACGAATTAAACAATGTTGAAAGAGAAAATATAACAAAATATTTGAAAATGTAGGTATGTATACAAGAATTAAACAGAAATAAAAATCCTTAACCTAGTTTCATATAAGCTTAGAAAGAAAACAGAAAGATTTTTAATTCACTTTATATATTTATGGCCTTGTCACGTTGGGTTCTGAAACGATATCTTTTGTGTTTCGTATATTTCTTTTTAATATTTTTTGTTTTAACAAATTTACTAATTCGACTCGACTAAGTTTATTTTGATAATTTTTAATAGATAGATTTTTCAATATTATTATAGCAACAATGAATTGTTTACTAGATTCGGTCGACGGTAAAAGAATTCTTGCTGTATAATTAGAATTTGGTATTGTAGCAATATTGTTAATGTTATAGACAAATGCAAACCAGAATTTTATTATTATGAAGGTTATAATAACTAGAAAGTAGGTATTGTTGCTCACGGAAAAAAATTTATGTGTATCTGAGAAACCAATTAAACTTGAAATTTTCTACTTGTGACGAGAAAAATATTAATTACCTATTAAATAAAATAAAAGTGTTCATTAGATTTACTCTTTTTATGACATTTCTTTGGAATATTATTGTTAACCATGAGAAGAAGCACATGGACATTTTATTATAAATTCTTATAAATTCTTTATTTAAGTAAAAATCAACTATATACGTAAAGTACCTATGTATTTATTTAACTCAACCTTACCATCAATTTCCCTTGACAGAAAAATATCACCCTAGCTATAATATTTATTGTAAGAATAAGATTATGCATTCAATAATTTTTATTCTTAACTGGATACTTAAGGGGCCAGACTACCTCCTCGATTCAAAGCGGAAAAAGTGATTAAGCAGAAAAATTCTCACGCCGTTATTTATGAAAATTAAGAAACAAAATTTTATGGTTTGGTAGATAAAATATAAATCGATGCTTCTATGGAATTAGTTTTTTTGTTTTTTACGTTGTTTTTTTTTATTATACACTACATATGTACGAAAATCAGCAAGTTGCTCAAGGATTACCGGAGCCGTAGTCGAAAATTTAACTCCATAGAATCATCTACTCATTATTTTTCTTTCCTCGCACGTTTACAAAATATGAATAAAACCACAAACAACATTTTGACAATCTTTCTACTGAACGCTTACAAGGCGAATTTCTCGAAAAATCGGGCCTCGATTTGTGGCGCCCTCAAGCGAATCGAAACTGCATATTGTGTGAAGGCGTATTTTACATACTGCGCGTACTTAAACTTTTTGTGGGCTCTTTTATTTATATATTTGGTATTTGATGTTTTACAATTTTCGTAATTCTGATGAAAGAATATATTGAGACAAAAACTTTCAATTATTATTGCTTATAAAAATGCATTTACATTTCTACTTACCGAATTCGCCTCGATTTAAATTTATAACTTAGATCATAACTTTTAATATTGCCATACCGCTTTAATTTATTGCTCCCTCAAAATTATTAAAATAAAATACAAATCACAATGATACTGTTTATTTGTATAATTTACACTTATAGTGGACTGAAAAAGGTAAAAATTAAAAATGTTAAAAAAATTAGGTAGGTAAATTAATAAGTACAACCACATAAAAACCGTATAAGCGATAAACTGCCTTGGTCATATCAAATGGGCAATTACAACATTTTTTGGTAGGTCCAATATTTTTTATTACGAAAAATTTCATAAATCTGTGAAAATTAATTTTTCTTATTTTTTAACACATACATCGTAACATCTCCAAAACGAATCCAGATACAGCCAACTTTTTTTATCGATAGAGGATATGTAAGCGAAGAGTACTATGTTAATTTCGTTGTTATGGAAGAGCCACTTTTTTGTAAAACTAGGTAAAAGTTTAACATTTATTTTTTTGCTGCAGAATTTTGAGTAAGCGAAAAACTTTTTTGTTGTAAGAAATGTTGCTATACCATCTGCGTACGAAAGAAAGCTAAAGCTCCAGGATGTTTTTAAACAAACAATAACTACTCGACACCTTATAGTTTTGAAATTATCCTTAATTAAATTTGAAAGTTTCCCCGGACGCGCTGCGTGGTGCCGCATACTAGGTATGTAGATGTAGCAGTCGGCTGTACTATTATCCAGCGTTATACATTGTAAAAAAAATATTTCGAGAAGGAAGCGACTTTTCCCCGTTTTTCGGTCCACTATTAGTAATATCAGTTATTATCATATCTTATTACCATACCTAGTAATATTTATTACTAGTAATTGACAAATTTGTCATTAATAAATAATAATATATTACTGCTGAGCTCTGCTATACAGTGTGTCCAAGATAAGGGTGAGAAATATGGGGATCTCGGAAATTAAATACAGATTGGGTTAAATAAGAAAGAATTGGCGCAATCTATAGCCCATTAATCTCCCATTTGCAAATCATAGCTATCTTGATGAGTGCTTGAATTTTTTGGAAAAATCGAGAAACAATTTTTATTTTTCAAGGTAGTTAAGGAGATATGAAAAAGCTGAAAGAACTTTTTCATTGTCATTTTTTATGGTCTATCACGTGATGATCTTATGACATTTGTTATAATTACCGAGATCCCCATACTTCATCCTTATATTGGCTTTTTAGCTTAACATTGAAACAAAGTATGTGAAATAAATATTTTACTTGATAATTAGTTTGTTATTAAGTTGACACGAAATACAACAATGTTAATAGATATGCTCAATGTGACTTTTTTTTATTAATTTCATTTAATATATAGTTCGGTTCTCTTATTTCCATGTTCCTGTTCTTTCTACTATCTACTAGTTCCGGTAAAATACAATTCATGTAAAACATTATTAGTTTCTCCTCCATGTTTTCCTTCCAAAAATTGTCATCTCTCATTATGGTTTCTATCTTTAATCCCTTATTCGTCCATGTTGCAAAAACACAATACTGACGGTTAGTTACATGCAGTTGTCCTTGTACTTGATAGTACCACTTATGATTGGTATTTATGGATCCATCTTTTGACCAAAATAACCAAGTAGTGTATATTGCTTTAAAACTAGTATATAAAAAACGTATACACTGTTGGCCATTCTACGATTACAAAGTACAGTGAATTGCACAAGACAAGAATAGAGCTATTTTTAGTAATGCTAGATAGAGAAGTAACATATCCGCAAATGCCACTGGTAAGGGTCAGCTGCCTGCTGCTTAAGCGTTGAGTGATTAGCTCACTCAACGGCTTAAGTAAATTTCTATATCAACGTGCTGTCTAATTGTTTTTGTTTATCTTCAATGATTTGCATTATCCATTTCTTTTTTTTCCATTACAACAAGCTTTGTAATTGTGACGTGGCCAACTCTGTATATTATGACAAGCACATAACTCAGTATTAGACCCGGTCATGGCACAAGTCTGCACGGGAATTATAATATTTCTTGAGATGTTGCGTTTATAAATTTAAATTTTTAAATACATACCTTCTGTTTAAAGTAATCAAACGTAACACAGTTCAGTTCACAAATAAGAAATAACACAGTTTAAGCACACACAAATACACAATTTGTCTACAATTTGTTTAAAATACCTACACAATTTATCAAATAAAATAGGAGACAGCTTGATAATAAAACATAGAAATGAGTCCAACCCTGTGCAATATTGCAAGTGAATAAAAATTGTTGGAGTCTGCGCGGTGCGTTCAGTGATTTAAATTGCACACGCCCACCGGTCGGTCGGTCCCCTGCCCGCTGGACCCCGCGACATGATCCACATTCAGTCTACGGGAGCCTTAATAATCTCAATTAAATGAATACGTGGTGGTGGGATGTGAGAGAGCCCGCTTGTCCTTCGGCAAATGCAAAGGGTGATGAGGAGGAGGCATTTTGTGTGTGCCCGTGTATGGTGTCACGATAAAGACCGCTTGTTGTGTAATTACCACAAAAATTTAATAATTTGTATAACTACTAGCTATAGTCTAGATAATGTCAATTGAAATTGTAAAAAAAATTCCAACAAAAGAAACACCTGCACCTCGACGGCGGCCTCTTTGTTTACGCACGTGTGTCCTTTGTCGGAATTTTTTATGCAGTTTCAATTGAGATTATAAACACTATACATGACTGCACTTGTAGCGTAGATACTTTATTTAGAACGCGTATATAGAAGAATTATTAAGAAGTTGGGGCTGCAGTCCTTCATTTCTATATTCTGTAATAAAAATATTCAAATATTTGAATATTTGTTGATTTTCTGTCTATTTTTAAAGGTCTCAAAATAAGTAAGATTTTGAACACTTCAGTAACAGTGAAGTAACAGTGATTTTGAGACACTTCAATTTGAGCAGGTCATTATCGTAATAATTGTTATAGTAAGCATGCGCAGTGTCAAAGATAATTTTTTTTGGCATTGTTCCTGCTCAGTATGATGGTAACTATAAAGAGGTGCTAAAAATTAAGTGCTTCAAAATCACGTCACTTACTTGTTTTGAGATCTTCAAAATACACAAAAAGTCAACAAATATTCAAATATTTGATGATAAAATGACTATGAAATACTACAAATAAGGAGACGCTTCATATAGTAGCTAGTTTAAATCAGAATAATATCTTTTATTTTGCCAAATAAAGATAAACTTAAAGTAGTAGGAGACTTTATTAAATGAAAAGAAAAAATGCTTTCATTCACGTTTAATACTTGTTGAAACAAGTGATTATCTAATTTTATTTAAATACCTAATGAATGTATCGAACAAAGTGGACTAATTGTTATTGTAAGTGTTTAATGTAACAGATCACGTTAATTTATATTCTCCAATATAATCAATAAAGTCTTGGAATAAGTGTAAGTTAGTATTGAATATGCTTTGCAAACTTATCTTAACAGAAGTGAAGCATCTATGCCAAAGTTAATTGAAATAAGCAAATTAAGCCTTTGAAGTTTAAGAATAACATTTACCTTGATGGCAAAACATATATTCTTGGGGATATATATCCGCAAGAATATATGTTTACATGTATGTATGTAATACAATATTTTAATTCAAGAATAGTAACCTTAAGAGCAGTATAGATTTTTTTCGGATAGCAAGCGCCTTTATGCACTTCTAAGATGGCTCGGGGTAATACATCTGCATTTATTATTCATTCCTGACCAATAAACATAAGGCAGCCTGAACCGCCGGGCAGTAACCTGCAAGAGAAATGTTTCAGCGAGTTTATTATCAATGCGAATTCATGGCCTTATACCTTAAACATTAATTATACGAAGACTTCCTTCCTGGCTCTGAATAGTTACAGGTTTCTACCTCAAATTCGCCTTTATAATAACAAATTAGACACAGAAACAGTTATTACTAACATTGCGAAGTATGATACCTATGAATTGAAAACGGGAACGGTCTGAAACATTAGTTTTCCAACTCTGTTATATAGTCATTATGGCAATTATCTCAATGAACTGGTTCGGCTCCAGTAAGTAATATATTAAGTAGTCTCCGTATATTTAAGTTATACAAGTCTGCGTGCTCTAAATTTCGTCGCTAATAGTCAAAATTAATCAATATATTATATTAATCACAAATTCAGATCATCAAAAAACAAAAACATTATTAAATTCTGTTTCTCCTTGATCCCTTTTTAATATAAAAAAACTTATAGGATGACACCATAATTCGAATTAATAAAAAAACATATGATCAACGAAATAGCATGAATGACAAAAATATTGACCATATGTACCTACTTAGTTTCGACTCTATTGGAAAAACTAATTAATAAAATGTCAATCGGTTTAGGATTTCTAGTGAACTTGTTTGTAAAAGTCTGTATTTTAAGTATAAGTTACATAAACTGCGAAAAACCTTTCTGCGTTTCTGTTGCACCTTTTCACTTTAAAATTTGACCTTTTTTGTTAAAATTATAAAATCTTAACTATTTTTCTTGCTCAACCATTCATACTTAAAATATCAACTAAGTTACTTTTTTAGATCCTTCCAGTTTAGTATAAAGAGCCTTCATACTATAAAACATTTTTCCTTAGTTATGCCATGACTTAGGATCAATACGACAATAATTTAAATATCTAAATCATGTAATGGTGCCCATATACTTCGGTATTTATTACGATAATACCGTCCGAAGCAGTGCTCGGCCTTCCGCCTAGCTTTGTAACAAGGTCTATTGAAAACTGGATCAGGAAGAGATCAGAGGAAGAATGATCGAACGGGACTAGGCTGCGACAAGCCAGGTTCTTAATTGAATGGCCTTGATCGAACGCAACTCAATCAATACTTGCGCTAAGTCGTAACATCATAAGGAATGTCGCAGGACTGTGAACAGGTCATGGACATCTCAACAAGCACCTTAATACTATTGGCCTTGGTGACACTAGAAGATGCAGGTTTTGCGAACACGATGACGAGGACTCCGTTCACATCCTCTGTCGCTGTGCCTGTCTCATACACAGTAAAAAAAGACAAATGGTAAAATTACTAAATGGTAATCGTAATTTGCTGCAGTGTTATTTTTAACACGAACTGGGTAGTATAATTACTAAACCTTTAGAACTCATATTACACGAACGATATACCCGCCAAGTTTGTAGAAGTACTCATATATTGTAGTAAAATTTACAAAACCCTGTGTTAAAATTGAATCAATCCGCCATAAAAACAGAATAATTACACGGGAATAATTAACTATTACACATTAGCTTGTAAAATCTACTGTGTTAAATTACTTTTATGTAATGTAATAATACACCGATATGTCTAACACTGCCAAGTGTGGACTATATACACACTGATGAGTGTGGATTCAGTGTTAAAATCAGTCGGATTTTTTTACTGTGTAGTCATAAACATAAAAACATAAAACACACCACAGAAATGGACAACCTCCCTACTGAAAGCCTAAGGCTTGTATAGAGGGAGGGTACACATGAAAAAAAAACGCAGACACACAACCATTCCCTGGGAGAGGTGCCATTTCTCCCCTGGCGAGAATCGAACTCGCGCCGCAATATACCCATTCTGTTAGTCACAGGCTATCACCCAGCACCTAACAGACTGAGCTATCGCCGCGCGGTTTTGTGTCAAAAGACACAAACATCTGGCTGCAGCATTTCTCCTGCCCCAGGACATTAAAGAGTTTCCACTAGAACTAGTGTTGGCCTTCCAACCGCGCCCCATTCTAACAACACGAGAAAACCGTACTAAACTACATTGACAATATTGAGTTGATTGATACAAGTTGATTGATACATGTTGTTTTAAATTTAACCCTTCTTTATTAAGATTATAAAGTCTTAATTACTTTTGCTCTACCATTCATACTTAAAATGATAACTAAGTTACTTTGGGTGCTTCCAGTTTAGTATAAAGAGCCTTCATATTATAAAACATTTTTCCTTAGTTATGACATGACTAAGGATCAATACGACAATAATTCAAATACCTTAATCATGTAATGGTACCTATATACTTGCAGACCTTTATCCGTCCATTAATTGATATCAGAGTGAGTTGATTGACACCAGTTGGGTGACATGTTTTTTTAATAGAATAATTCTGTTGGGTAACATTCTGGCTAATTTTTATAGAATGATCTGTCAGTATTTATTTAAATATTAATGCTTCTGCCCTTATAGTATAGTAAATCATTTTGTCGAATAGAGTGTACCAAGATTTCCAATTGTAAATAATAGAACACATAACTTTATTAATCTATGTTACTAGGTATTACACAAAAATAAATATAATTGAATTACTGAGTCATAAACTATAAGCACCCCACAATATTATATGCCTGCCGAATGATATAGATGTAGTTATACCTTATAGGATATAATAATACCTAATAATAATAATAATAATAATAATAATAATAATAATAATCACAATGGTGTATATCTCATGATGTTTTCATTTTTTTAAATATTGGTAGGAGGTACCTTACACAGTAAAAAAATCCGACTAATTTTAACACTGAATCCACACTCATCAGTGTGTATATAGCCCACACTTGGCAGTGTTAGACATATCGGTGTATTATTACATTACATTAAAAGTAATTTAACACAGTAAATTTTACAAGATAATGTGTAATAGTTAATTATTCACCGTGTAATTATTCCGTATTTATGGCGGACTGATTCATTTTTAACACAGGGTTTTGTAAATTTTACTACAAGTTATGAGTACTTCTACAAACTTGACGGGTATATCGTTCGTGTAATATGAGTTCTAAAGGTTTAGTTATTATACTACCCAGTTCGTGTTAAAAATAACACTGCAGCAAATTACGATTACCATTTAGTAATTTTACCATTTGTCTTTTTTTACTGTGTAGTTTTTTGGTAATATTTTTAATTTGCATGTCCCACTTGAGTATTTATTTAATATACTCTATAGATCTAATCTCAAAGATGTCCTGATCAATTTCTAGTGGAAGTGTGCCATACTTAGGCAAATTATTAGAATAACTTGTGAATGGTAAAAATTGTGTTTTTTTAGATTAATGATAAGTAGTTTGCTGCGGAAAAAAATTAATACCAATGTAAAATCTTTCTCAATTTTTTATTTTAGTAAATCCCATGACGAAGCACTTTTTCTCCAAACTCCATAATAGACACATTCCTAAAATAAAATCACCGTATTATTCATCAAAGTAGACTATCGCTGAGTTACACCAAAATTACACCAATTTAATTTGCAATGAAAATTGAAAACCATCCAATATATGTATACTAGTGAATAACTTCCCTACTATCTGACAAAAGGCCATTTGGACGATCCATTTTCAGTTTTGACATTTGATTTCATTTTAAGTTAACATTTTTATCGCACGAGGGCGGATGCAACATTTGGGAAATAGTAAATCGGCCTGGTATTATAAGTCCTTATTTTATCATATTTAAATTGTTTTATCATTTAAAATTGTATTAACAATAACGAGAATCTTTGGTATTATATCACATTTTGTAACTTACTGAACAATTTTCAGTTGGATTTGATATTCATTTTAATTAGTCGATAGTGTTTACAAGTATTTACAAAACATTCGTTTTTGCATTTTTTTATCAAAACTGTCTGTACAGTATGGCTAACCCAAACGATGCTTTTGCTGTGGGCTCACCAAACAGTAATCAGTAATGTAATAGTCTCGGATGCATCATGCAAGTACAGAGGCTCCGACTACCATTTAAAAACGCATGGCTGACCCTTTATTTCCCATTTACTTTGCTGAAAAGTAATTGAAAATTCTGATGGATAGCTAGTTATTGGCCTTATATATTTATTGACTACAAATGTGTGTTCACAGAGGACACAAACTAACCGCAGGCATTTTATTTATACTCTCGCTTAAATGGTAGGTATTGAATGTTGATCTTCATGTTCACATGCTAATTTAAATTTTGCAGCGATTTCTATAGCCCATCAATAGATATTAATGATATTATTCTTATCATTGTTTGTTTTCTCGGTAATCGCTATGTTCTCGATAATATTTACCGGCTGAGAGAATTGGTAAATATTATCGAAATTTAGTCCATCCAATATAGTTTATACGAGTAGATAGTGAACTTCCGTACTATGGACATAAGGCCATTCGGACGTTCCAACATTTCCGTATTTGGTTTAACATCACAGTTAGCAACCAACCAATATATACGTCAATACGTTTTCTGATTTCTACTGCAACTTTTGATGTTTTGTGGACCTCCGTCTCTATGAGGCGATGGGAGAGTGGAAACACCTGAATCAATGGTAATTGCATATTTGACTAAGTCGGAGATATTGAAGTTTATATTAGTTTGTCTTAATAATAACTGAACTATCAATACGTCACTACTTTTCCAGACGTAAAACACTTTCCAGGGATATTGGCAATATAGTGTAGTGTTATTTATAAATTTGTATTTTACTGGTAGTAAAATACTGTGACGTATTTTTGTCACCTCACTGCATTCACAAATGTAACCACTTTTACCACCATTTACCACTAGAACTATAGAACTAGAATTCCTTATGTTATTTTAAAAATATTCTGTTCTCACTATCCTATTCTGATTGAATGCCTTATTCCATTTACCTATTTACTAGCTTCTGATTGACTGTCATATTGATATTCATTTTGAAACTGAAAAATGTTTTAATGAAAAGTACTTTCATAATAGAAAAGATATAGAATCGCGAGGAAATCTAAATATAAATATAAAGATAGAAAATATAACATAATGTAAATATGTAAGATTCACAATTTCATATTTGACATCCTAAACTGTTATTGGAATAATTACAAAAATTTGTTATACAAAAGGAACGCATTGCTGCATAAAAGGAACTAGTTAAAGAAATTGTTCTAGCACGATTACCTGATTATATCGCCTCTTTATCGTATTCTAGAGGATGAATTAAATTCTCAGAAACCGTATCCAATCGATATACTTACACATAATTTTTAAATTTTTAAAATTTAAATTCACTTGTGGTAAACCAACACTTGGTAAGTACTTTCATCACAGTTAAACATAAGCTACAATGTTCAAAACCAATTTAAAGCTTATAATAGCACGTGAATAGCCATGGTCCTTAGTTAATTGGACCATAACGGATGACTGAAGATTTCAAATGAATCGTTCAACCCGGCAACTGATCAGCCACGTAATATGGAAATAATTAGTTATAAGTGATCGTTTATTTGTGGTAAATTGATGACGTCTACAGATTTCATTTCATACTATATGGGTACGCTTTTTAAAGTTTCAAAATCCTGTACCTACCTGTTCATTCAAGTGACTTTCAGAGAAAATAATCAAGGAGGGTTACGGCTGGGGATCGAACAGGCCATTCTATATCATCTTGTCTACCGTTTCAATCATGAGAAAATTTTTCAGTAATTAAATATTGAATGGGTAACCTTGTAACTAGATTATTTTTTTTACCCCAGTTTGGGGTAAAGGGGGTATCTTGGTTATATTAATAAAGTCTTCCGCATAAGCAGACAACTGCTGTGACGTACGTTGCCCTAAAATTTATCTAATCAAAATAAATCATAGAAAAATTAAAAATTATTTGGATGGGTCCTAACGCAAAAGTTTATAATAGCACGTGAATAACCATGGCTCATAGTTAATTGACCATAACGGATGACTGAAATAGGTAAAAAGGTGTAAATAGGTGAAATGGTGTAAAAAAATATCCATCTTATATTTTCTATTTCGTTCTATAACATAACAACTCCATACTCTTCTATATATTCCATTTAAATTTCAAATTGCCTTATTTCATACTTTATGTGTATGTATGAAGTAAATACAGATTGAATGAAAGTTTAGTTGTTTACACTGCATACGGAAAAACTATATTTACGGAAAGACCTATCATTGTTGTTTACATTGTTGTCTATAAAATAAAAGTATTAGAGGTACCCATTCACAATCAACCAGCTTGTTATTCCTGTTATGAAATTCACCCATTTTCAGCTGAGTAAAGGAGATACAGTTGTGTTGGAAATTAGCATAACAACCGCGAAGACGGTGAAAGTATTTAAAATTTAATAAGACTTGTATTTAACCAGGCTTTCCCATCGCAAGCTACTACGTGAAAGAAGACAACACATCATGTCGAGAGTTAAAAGATTAAGCCACAACAAAGGCGAAACTGTCTAAAACTAAAGACCATACGTGAAGTCGACATTTTCGAAAGTGGAACAAAGTCCTCTGGTAAAACCACACATTATAATTCTCAGATCAAGTGTACTTAATGTTCCTAAGCACTCTTGATTACAGCAAAGTTAGTTCACAGTTTTCCAAGTTAAAGCTACCGCAAAATCTGCATAGAAAGCATTATTATTTTCAACCGTGACAACTGTTGTAAACAGGTGAAATGAAAATCTATGGATTTTATAAATTTATATAAAGCAATATCCTACAAAGCGCCTTTTTGATGCCAATGCCGAAAGCATTGAAATAAATATAGATATCAAAAATACTTTTTAAGTACCTATATTGTATAAATCATATAAAGATAATCAGTAAAAGGATTTTTTACAAAGTCTAGTTATAAACTGAATATGGCCATTGTAGTAAGATTAAGAAGAAGGTACCAATTTCCAATTAAATAAAGTAAGAGTAAAAATTATTCTAATTCATATAAACCAAATATGGTAAAAAAAATTGATTATAATTAATGTACCGGTAGCACTACTTAACTCTACAGCCAAATTATACGAATTCGTATTCAATGAAAAAAGTACATGTAAGGAAATTTAACTACCTCGACTTTATGCAAAATTAGCCTTACTTTTAATGCTGAATATATAATTTTATAAAAACAGGAAATTTCCATTTGAAAAATTGAATTTTGATAGTTTTTTCAATTTAATTTGTATTTTTCTTTTTTGAAAAATATTATACTACTATACTATATTATACTATACTATACTATACTATACTACTAAGTATGCTAATCCTTTTCTATTATAATTTTTATATTTTTTTATGATTCATACATTACATTGAAGTCAGATATTTCTAAGCTTTGCTATTAAATAATATTGCTGCATAACTTATATTTCGGCGCAAGGGTTTATATTATAATAATTTTTATATTCCAGAGAGCTAAAATACTATTAAAAGCTGAGCAGGCCCTAATATAGCACACTGTTGGACTCCGTATTTGACTATACATTGGTCAATCTTTATGCTATTTATTGTGACTGTGTCCTATCAATTAAATTATACCATATCCATATCTGGATATAGAGAAATCCTGAAGATTTTAATTAACTTTTGATGAAGTGCAGCACAAATCTTCCGTAACAACAAAATAGTTAAAGATAGGTAGGTATAGGATATATAATAAATAAATGGTATAGGGAATGCTATTTATTATAGGTCGACACAGAATTGAATTCTGATGTTCTAAAAAAAATACGCGGCATTGTACTTATGAAATTCATCGAGCACATCGGCTTTGAGTTTTGAGAGAGTAAATTTTCGCTAAAACAAAATTATATTTTGGGCACCCTGTAGATAAATTAGCAATACTGAAAGTATCAGTGCAAAGCTTAAAGGTATATTTATTCTTAATATCGGCATCACCTTTTCCATTTTAAAAATGTTCACAGCAGGTAATTCAAGGTTTCATAAAGTAAAATTAGAAATTAAAAAAAATAATTATATCAAAAATGGTTAGCTAATTAGGGAGCTTAACTTCCTAAAATAATTTGTAGAATCCAAATATGAAAAAAGTACACTATTGTCAATAAAAATACCTACTGTCTTTATGTCAAGTATCTGCACTTCAGATACTTGCGAGTCAAGTGCACAATATTTTACCGTAATTTAAGTATTCCCTTGATTTGCTCAAAAACTGTTAAGTTTAGACATACTATTCAAAGGAAACAAACTAAAGATATTTATTTGTCCTTTTCAATGGAGATAATAAATGCAGGGTGTTCTTAAAAAAATTTTATTTCAACGGTTTGAAAATTAATAAATTTCTACATCTGTGAAAAACACTTTGGACATAAAACGTAGATTTCAGAACTGCAACGATGAAGAACAGAAATAGTACTGTATGTCTGCAAAATATATTTTCGTAATCACTTCCCACTGATTTTTTTAATGTGCCCTTGCAAAATGTATTTTTTGAAGATAACTTGGCAACGCAGCATCCGAATTCCAAAAATATAATATCATTGTGCAGGTAAAAGAAAGGCGAATATAATGTAATTGAAAAATACAGGATGTTTCATTTAAAAAAATATAAGTTTGGTCCACCCCTCTGCACTGGATCACCCTGTATTTTCCAAACTATTTTAAAAGATAGCTTTAAGTGGTGCACAATGTTTTTAAAGGAAGAAAATACATATTCTATAGCAACTGAGTAATAGACCGAGGCGTCTTAAGTGACTCGCCACTGTATAGTATATACAGGGTATTTCTTAATAACATGCTAATATTTAAGGAGGTTATTCTTGGGTCCATTTTGAGAAAAAAACTTCATATGAACATATGTCCTAAAAGTATTAACTTTTGAACTTCAGGATGCTAAAGTTTTAAAAAAATATTTACACGCCTTCTATGCATCAAGATGCATTTTCTGATGTATAAACAATTTTATTATTTTTACCAGTGGCATCTGTACGTGTGGCGTGTGTAGGTGTGGCGTCTGTAAGTTATTGTTCTGGTAAGTGGTTTAGCGAAATGTAAATGAATGAATTTGCCCAGAAAGGAATGGGGATTTCAAAAATAATTTTTACTTTAAGAAAAAGCAGTGGGGTAACATATTTTTCTTCAAAAATATTCAATTCAAAACCAATACAGACGCCACTGGTAAAAACAATAAAAAAATTTTGTACATCAGAAAATGCATCTTAATGCATAGAAGGCGTGCACCAAATTTTACAAAAATATCTAGGGTAATACCAAAGTTATAAAAAAAATATTTTTTTCTTAAAACTTTAGCACCTTGTAGTTCAAAAGTTAAGACTTTTAGGACATGTTCATATGAAGTTTTTTTCTCAAAATGAACCCAAGAATAACCTCCTTAAATATTAGCATATTATTAAGAAACAGCCTGCATATCGACTAATTTTTTACTCTTTTTGACTATATTTATTTGACTCTGAAGACATACTACTAAATATATACGTAAATATATAAAATACCTGTGCAATTAAGTAGCTATGTAAGTGAGCAGTACAAACAGGGGGTGGTAAAATATATTTATGCCTCATGTGAAGTGTACAAATTTACGGGTAAAAACTATTTCTGTGTTTGCAGTCATAATTTCTGTAAATATAGTTCTCAGGGGCTTAATACAGTCACTTATACATATTATACCATACCTGCGACTGTTCTAGCTTCATGTTTTACGAGCTTTAACAGTTTTTCTTCTTGAAAGTTGACTGACATTGTTAAGTTATACCTTGTTATTGTTACTATTAAGTTGCTACATATACACTAAAATATCACTATATGTGATTAGAACATGAATAAATTCCTGCTTTATCTATAAAACTATATAATAAATTCATACTAATCGGTCCGCTTATAATCTTTTCAACTTACTTGTTGCATGAGTAACTCCTTTAAAAACATAAATAAGCTTATCGACTGTTATGAGACAACACTTTAAGAACCGAAATACTACTGACAATTTTATACGTAAGCCAGCAACAAATTTTTCAAAAATACCTATGTAGTTGTAGATTAACCTGATTCGATGAACATTTCGCACAACATTCACTCATGTGGTCAGAATGTGTTAAAAATAAGTGCATGTTGCTTAATCAATAGGTACACTTTGTACCATTAACACAAAATTAATCATAAACGTTTTATTAATATATGAGTAAAGGAACACAATTGATTCTTGACTTTTTTAACTACAAAATATACCTAAAAACATAATAGGGTGTCCCAGTTTTATGCGGAAAAATTCAAGATAATGCACATCCAGTAAAACCAATGGGACTTTGTTATATAAACTTATATCCAAATCTGTACCGTTTCCGAGATGCAGTGTTGAATTTGAAAAAAAAATCATTTTTTATTTATATATCTCTGATAGTAATAAACAAATTGTTTTTAAATTTTATTGGAATATTCCTTAATATAAAATTATATAGGTATAATTTTAAGTTATTATTTTTTAAAAAAAGGGCATGACATGGTTTCATAAAATATCGATTTATTCCGTAACGGTGCGTTTTGTGAAAATATCTATGTACCTATACTTTTATGTAGAGAAATGAGTGGGACATCGAAACATCGTATTATTTTAGATGTTAGTCTAAACGAAAAAAATATTTTTTTTTCAACTTCAACGCCCTGTATCTCGGAAACAGTACAGATTTGAATATAAGTTTATAAAGCAAAGTCCCATTATTTTTTCTGGATCTACATAATCCCGAATGTTGACAGCATAAAACTGGGACACCCTACATACATAAACCTAAAAGTTAGGATTTCATAAATTTTCGCGTCCGATTTAAGTAAATAAATTCATAAAAATTTTATCAATTGCTCTAAATAGCTCTGAATATTAGAAATTACTTGAATTTCATATTATTTTTCTTAAAATTGGTATTTTCAGGACAGTATTTATTGCAATTATGTAATAATTGTATAATCGTTTATTTTATTTACTTTGATATGAACAATAAATTTGAAAATGAAAAGATAACAAGACCTATACAATGATAATGTCACGTTTTCCATTAACAGAATTTTATCAACTAATTTCAAAACCTAGTAGCTATTACTGAATTTAACTATGAAAATACTCAACCCTTTATAATTAACTTAACATTCTCTTAACTTTGAAGCCACACTCCACACATATATCCAGTTGTTTATTTATTTTAAAATTATTCACCAAAGGTTTTCCATGCTGCTTCAAATATTTACGAGTAGATCTCTCCACTTTTCCCGTGACATTTGGAGCATCTGATAAAGTTTGCTGCTTTAGACTGCACTGACATGAATAAAACAGACGCTATGTGTATCGAGCAAATAGTGAAACCTCATGTTTAACTGATCATAGATTCTTCTGCATAGACTGCGAAAATATTCCAATCATGTTACTTTGAAATGCTTGACAATCGGAAACCAAGGACAATATGTGAGCTCTGAGCAATAACTAAATAAAAGAAAACAAGCACGTTCCGGAATAGCAGAAATACATCCTTAAATTTCAAGAAACTGCTTTGAAGGCGTCAAAGTTCAATAATCTGCTTTACTTTAAAATATAATATGATACTAACTATATAAATTTGTTAATCAATTCAATTGAGAAGATTGCAATATTTACACAGATATTTCTATTATAGGGTTATATCGAGACGGTAATATTTTCCAGGGAATACAATCCGGAACCTCTTTTAGTAAGGATTTTAAATTTAAATGGCAAAGATTAATTATGCTAAACTTGAAAATCGAAATATATTCGATTACAAATTATGTCCAGTTATACTGAAAGTAAATACCTAACCTCCTTGTTTCAAAGTGGAATGTTAATTTTTATTATATTTTTAAATCTACCCATTTATTTAGGCTACATTCTAAGTGAATTGCTATTTCAAAAGTGAACGGTTTCTATAATATTATTTTTTTATTATTTTGACACTGACGTAGTTTTCCATATAACACCAAAACACTATACTGCACTCGACACGCGTTTCGCCAACCAAGTTGGCATTTTCTGGAGATGTTTAAAGGTTTAATCATCTCCAGATGATGCCAACTTGCTTGGCGAAATGCGTGTCTAGTGCAATATAGTGTTTTTGTGTTATGTGGAAAGATGCGTCAGTGTTGTCCTCACACCAAAGGTTCCAACCCCTCTATTTATCTCGATCAACTAAAGATGTAACTGTATTCCTTTAACCAAAGATATCGCTAGTACTTTTGGCTTTCCGAAAATTTCGTGAAAATACAAAATTTATTTCTGAACATAACTTTTTTTATATTTCTGAATCGTTAACCGTACCTACAGTGTAAGTTTGCAGTGAATGGTATCATATTTTCTATTTTAAAAAATCATATTTTTTTAAAAGATCTTTTAAGATTTTCAATATGTAAGTAATTTTATACTTTTATATGACACAAGGTTGAGTAGCCAATAAAATTTTTCGTTTAAATATGAAATAAGAAACATTTAAAACAGTAAATTGGTAGTCATATCTTTGATGTTAAACGTCATACAAAAAACTGGTGATACCATTTTCTAGATAAGAAAACATTGTGGTTTGTTTTTATTTAACTTGCTCACTTACATCAGTAGTTTTGGAGTTATTAAGACAAAAAATTCTCAGAAACTAAAACTAATTTGGGAACAGTGTAAACTAAACGTATTATGTTTATCAAAAATGGTGCATTTTCTATATTATCGATTTCGTATTTCTTAAGTTTCGGAGATATCAATGCAGCACACGCTTAAAACACAGGATCTGGGTCTTAAACCCAAGACAGAATTATGCGTCATAGCCCTCACATTCTGAGTAAATGTGAGGGCTACGCGCTCATGGGAGGCTAATGCTCCTGGGTAAACCGTTCTTGGAACCTGGTGAGGGTGAGTTAAGGGAAATTTCATCGAACCGACTTTTGGTCTTATACAAAGAACAAACAAGCTTGCTGAATATAAAACCCTAGGAAAGGCTTAGCTGTTGCCGCTGTGCTTTGGGACTCGCCTCAGAAAAACCGACGAAGGAAGCAGAAGAAAAAAGTAATTTTTTTATAAAAAAAATGTGATTATACACATAGTGCTACACAGGTAAAGTGTAAGAATCAAAAAGGTGCTACATAAATAAATAAATCTGACGTGTTTTTCGCCGGACCAAACGCCTTAGGCGGCGGTTACATTGGATGTAAATTCGTACGAAATTTTATTCGTACGAATTCGTAAGAAATCTATTCGTACGAATGCGTAATTAAAAGTGGTTATATTAGATGCGTACTGACAGTGCAATTCAGTATTCAATAGTAGATAGCTATTGTAGATATATTATAACAGTGACTATAGAAAGAATAAGACGGTCAGCGAAGCCTACTTCCACGTACCAGTACAAAATCGACAAGTTTCAAAACTTCTAGCTCAGGAAGTGCTGCGCCCTATTGAATTTTCACACAACTCGCGTTAAGCTAAAGCAATTTACTGTAAGGCGCGGACGAAGTAAATTGAGACAACGCTGTGTTGCCACTACGTGCACGGCACGGCAGAACAAATTTAAAAAATTAATAGTGGAGTATGCTACATTTTCTATGTGGAGCAATAAACTTGCGAACAGTCGCTTGAGTAAAACCAAATCAGACAAATAGTATTATTCTAAATAGTATTATTCTATTAGTTATTTATTAGCTATTAGTTATTGCCTATACGGAATGGTTAATTACGACTTTTTTTATTGGGCAGATCTTTTTATTAACAAAAATAGACCTAACTGATGAATTTGCTTTCACCACAAGTATATACTTGTGCTTTCACTGTATTTTTTTTTTTAATTTTAAAGCAGAAACGTAAGTGATCATTGGTCATTATGATGTAATACACGTCTCCAAAAAATAGATTAGTTTTTTCGAAAAAATCACCTGTTAGGCAGAATAATTTTGACCAAGCGAGAAACTTTTTTATTTTAAGAAATTTTTGGAACAAAAAAAGATTATATAGACCCTGATTTCAAAATAAATCATTTTTAAATCTAAGCAGCACGCGGTTTGTCACCCAGCCGTCCTTTATACAAAATAAGAAGCAGTAGATGCGACACGATTTTAGCGCAATCACAATTAAAAATGTTATGGCTAGCAACAAGAAAATATTTCAGATAGAGATAAAATTTTAAATGTAGTTATACCCTTCTGTGTGCGAATTTTCTTACTGACAATTCGTAAGGTCGTATTGTCAATTTTTATTTTAGAACAATAAATTATAGTTTTTTTGTAATTCAATATAAGTACATATAATAAATACCTATAAAATGTGACATGGAGTGTTTAATCTTGGAAAAAATAGTTTTACAAGGCCCGGCAGTAATTCTGTTTACAGACCTAGAAAACAAGGTTAACACTTATTGTAGTGGTAAAAAAAAAAACTAGATAAATACGGTGAAAGAATATTACAGCATAAAGAAAGTTTTTTGTTTTAAAAACTTTTTCAATCTTTGTTTCATTCCCGGCTTGTATTTAAAAATGTTCATAAATAAAAAAGTTTGTCGATTGGTGAAATTTTAACTACAAGAAATGTTAATTCGTACATTAACATTTTTTTTTACAAAAAAATTTGGTATTTTTTGGCAATATATTATTTTTAATGTTGTATCTCAAGTCAAGTATCCACTTAGAAACAAAAATAAATATGTTTCGATTTGCCAAGTGGCAGTGACTAATATAGTCACTGCAAGTAGTTATCTAGATATCGAATGATATTTATAAAGAAACTATGTACGCAGATTTCCTGAATTATACATATTTTTTTTAATACAAAATGTCGGTCCTAATGAAAAATATGGTAAATCGCCATTTCTGATGCACAATAATATACTAAACAAAACTATGTTGGTTTCATTTGGTTATATGTAACTCTCAAAAAAAAGTCATCAAAAATTGCTCCGCTATAAGAAAATATATACACGGTGTCCCACCGGGAACCGCCTCGATCTATACAGGGTGGGCGAAATTATTTTCTAGATTTTCTAGAAATTAAAAATTTTCGATTAAATTTAATCTCTTGGTTAAATCTGAAATTAGTATCAAACGATAGCTTATAAAAAGATAAGATAGGAATGTGTAAACCGTTTTGTTCGATCTCAAACCGTTTAGATTTTACAGGGTGTCAAAGTTGAAAAATGTCAATATTCACCTGTCAATATTTCATAAACGGTTTAAGATAGGTATAGGACATCCTACATGAAATATATTTAAAATTTTGAGTAGAATTCAAAAATCTAATAATATACAGGGTGTTCCATTTGAAATAAGCAAGTTGACACCTACTTCCGGTATAACCGGAAGTGCGGCCATCTTGAAAATATTTTAGATCGCTTGCCCACAGTGACTTTAGTACAGTGTCCAATTTTCAATTTTTTCCTAATTATAGTTTGCCATATGTAGATCGAGGTGGTTCCCGGTGGGACACCGTGTATAAGTACCATTATTTTGTATTTAAGACAAAATGTTTAGAAAATAAAGTTATTTATAATCCAAATTACAATTCTGTAAATCCAAGTTTTGAATTTTAAAATAAATAATTATTTACGTTCTCGAGAATTATCATTATTTGTTATTTTAAACCAATTGAATTGAAATTGATCTAAAAAATCGGAAGGTCAAGTAATAACTTGTTTCAAGACATCCATTAGACAAATTCTTATTTTTATGCATACTAATTGTAAGCCCTAATTAATATCTCGGTAATTACTCATTTTACCAAAGTCTAACAAGAATACATTATTTACGTATAAAACACTGGCGAATTTAAAAACATAGGAAAAACTAGGATTTATTAATTAGGCAATATAGGAGTTATGGAAAACATAATTTATTATTTTTAAACTTCAACGCTAGGTTTATTGCTTTTGAGGTTACAGATTTGGTTTTCTCTGAAACCTCAAAGGCAATAAAGTGGCGCCTTCTATGTATAATGATTTTGTTGTCACTCGGTATATTATTTATGTGGACAAAATTCTAATTTTTCTGTGTGGTTTTACTGTTTTGTTTGGTGGTTTTTTCCTATTTTTCCTCGGGTTTTGCTTCTGGCCTCGGAAAACCATTTCATAAAACGAAAAAATTTTTATTTTAATTAGATAATCTATTAGATATCCAAAATGGTAATGGCAATTCTTAAACAATTCGTTTCTATATTTGTCCGACGTCGTTGCTAATAATTCTTCCCTAATTTTATGTACCTACTACGACGTATTAATATTTATGTCTATTAATTCCATCATCAAAAGTATTTATTAAAATAGAAACCAATTCAAGTAACTTTCTAGATCGTTCCTATGAACCATAGGTCCGTAAATGTTTTATTTCCTAGATTTCCTGTTTATTTTTATATATAATTAATATTTCAATCTAAATTACCTTTTTATTCATTCCTTAATCCTTATCCATAACACCATTCCTCAGCAACTAACAATCATTTTAAATTTAATATTTGCCATGCAAAATAATATAAAAATAATACCTATATTTAATAATAATTGTCAATCTATACATAAATATCAAAAAATTTTAAGTGTAATAACATGCAGCTTACTCTAGGATGGTTAAACAAATTTCCGGAAATTTTTTAAATTACGAAGGCTACGAAAGAAAATATAAGCTTCTAACACTTCTAATTCGTTAGAAAACGTTGTTGTGAAATTTTTATTAGAATCCCGCGTACGGGAGTATATCCTAGTCCAAATTTAAATTCGACTTCAAAATTCGGCAACGTTGCGATCTCCGGTTCGACGAGCTGTTTACCGATACACTGAATTATTAGCATAACTGCCGCATCTTCCTAGCGGAGACAACAATCGAAGAGCTTCCCATTATAATTTTCTGTTTCAGAGATGTCGCACCCTGAGCGGACGTTAATTTTATAAGCTCATAATTTATTTAGGGGCTGACCGTCTTATTCTTTCTATAGTCACTGATTATAATAACTTATAAGAAACAAATAAAAAATCTCTCTGCCACGTGCCTCCATATTTTTTTAGTTAAGTCTCTATTATGATACTGTTTACTTTTTTGTCCCGCAAAGACCTTCTTTCCTGTATTAAAGTTATAAACTTTTCGCAATCTATCTACGACTCTTCCACTCCGCACGAATACTGACGAAAAAACAAAATAGTTTGGTCGCATCAGAACATCGTCCGAATTGGTACGAAATCGTGACAAATGTTCTTATGCACTATAACCACCAACATAAAGAAGCATTTATTTGTTTACTTCAGACGAGTCCGTACGAATTCGTACCAATTCGTAAGAATAAAATTTCGTACGAATCCGCATCCAATGTAACCGCCGCCTTAGGCTACGGTTATAGTGGATGCGTGTTCTGACGAACTATCGTTCTGACGAATACGTCCGAACACGTACGAATAAATCAAACAATAGACATACAATGCATGTGGTTATACTAGGTATATATGAATAGTTCTTTAGAATATGTACGAACGGATAGTCGTTCAAATTTATTTGATTTGTTCGTCAGAATTGTTGCGATTCAAAATGGATAGCGAAAAACTTATAACCCTTGTTTATGAAAACAATGTTTGTGGGACATGAAAAACAAACAATATCATATTAGGAATATGTCACGAAAGACGTGGGAGAAGATTACTTATCTTGATGCAAATATTTTGTTCACACATACTGGTCTAAGCTTTGTAGTTAGTAAAATTTTAAGTAAAAGATTATCTAATAAAAATTAGTAATCATCAACTAGGTCCATTTTTTTGAGAGCAAAACTATTTCGAATAGTGTACCTACTAAACTTATCTATCGAATAATCTAATTCGTCAGATAATTTACGTACTATAACCACAACGTTCTGATGAATATCATTCGGACGTATCTGTCAGAACGATAGTTCGTCAGAACACGCATCCACTATACCTGTAGCCTTAGCCTTTCAGAAGTTACAACAATCTATTGGTCTTCACTATAAACTACTTAGTTATTCTATATATTTTTGTATTATTTAAAACTCTAAATATTCTCTAGTACTCATATTCTTTTTATAACTTTTTTTAAATGTATTATTTGAAAAGTAGGTAAACTGTAATAGAGTCAAACTTTAAATTTGACTTTTAAACTCATAATATTCAATATTCAGTACTTATGTGTACAAATATTTTTCCATGCAGGCGCTAAGAAGTATCTAGCAAAGTAAATATAAAACTAAGCCAATATAAAATTCTCAAGTAATTTAAAATCCAGGGCAGGTATATATCCAGGAAAATGTGTTAGGAGGATCTGAGTTTCACTCCTTCGGTATAACTATTTAAACACCTGATCCGTATTCAGGCAGGCGACCACAATAAATTCCAATTCAAGGCAGTGAATTATTTTAAGAGGCTGGATTATACTGGGCAAAATTATGAAGCTCAAAATGTGCATGTAAATAAGATATATAATCTAGTGCTCAAGGTAATGTTTCCGAGCTTTAAAATATAAAGTATAGGGCGGATTCACGCTACATCTGGAATAAGTATCTAATTTGTCAAACACACTAGTGACAACTTCCATTACACGCAAATGTAACTTGCGACGGTTCGCCATTATATTTTGTAAATGTCGTCCTCTATTCATTATATCGTTAATCTTCTCCAAAATATCATATATATTTTAACAATTTATATGCAAATACATTTTTTAACGATGCTTTAATATGGAGGTTCAAAATTAACGCTTTCCTTTTTTTAAAGAAGCCGAAGGTGCTGTTAAAATAAATTAACCGTCACACTAAAATTTGGCGAATTTTTGTATTTCCCAAAAAACTTATAAATATAAGTTTTATACTCGACAAAGTGAATTAAGTAAACGTTTAAGTAGGGGATAATCACCCCAGAAAACTCATATTGGGTTTAGAACACTTCACCGCGTTTTTTCAAAAATAATGGTATTTTAATAATTTCAAAATTTTACCATGTATTAATTTACCTAAGGCATAAGAAGTGTTATTATAAGTTCTTGAAGTCAGGTTATCAAGGAGCTTTCAATAAAATATAAATGTACAAAAATTCACGTATTGTACTACACTTCCATGAATCACGTGTATCACTCTGTCTATTTCAAATTCAGTTTCCTTCCACACTGTATATCTCATGAATACTGTTTAATACACATTGATATTTCTTAACATGTCACAGTTTTGGTTATCATTGCCATACTACTTAACATTAATACAGGCCCATCAAACCCTACAAAGGGTGTACCTACTCTAGAGGAAACTGTCTTTCCAAAGCTGCAATAAATACAGGGTAAATTCTATTTAAAATAAGAGATATGATCTTATTCTCTACTAAACCGAAAACGCTGATAACTAAATAAAATAAAAACATAACAAAAATAGATCACCTTTCTCCAAAATAAACCCACAAGCTATACGGATAGTTCTAAAGGGGATCTGGTTTTATATCTTATTGCAACTAGGATCATTTTACCAATAATTATATCCAAGAAAATAGCATGTTTCACACCCTCTGAGATAGCCCTGATAAAAAAAGCTTATTTATAACTTAAAATCATTATTTCTTTTATGCATCAGCAGTCCAATAGGACATATTATCTTTATTCACAACGTATGCATAATATAAATCGCTTTATAGCTGGAGTGGAGGAGTTTACTGATCTGTTACGTATTCAGCGTTGACATACGTTCCACTGTAACAGATACTACAGGAATTATTTATGTCACCTGATGTGCGCGAGGTATCCAAACCAAAAATATTGCTCTTATAAATAATGAAATATGATCATAAAATATTTTATAGCGTGGGATACAAACTCCAGTAGGTATAATAAAAACATACTTTAATTATTCACTAAGGTTACATAAAAGCTCTAAAATTCAAGAGTTCAAAGTCTTGGACCCTAACATTATTATTTGTACCGATAATAGCAACAAAATATAATAACCAACTTAGTTTTCGAAATATGAAGATACTAAGTTTTATCGACGGTAGCTTTATCTTCTTGATATTAACGTGAATCGAGGCATTAGAAAGGTGGAGTTTTCTGGTTTCCTCTTAAGAAATTTAGTTGGTTCTTGTGTATCACATTCAAGTTCCAAATTATGTTAGGTATGGATTATGGTTATGAATTATGATGGAATCCCAGGAAATGAAAGGGCCGATGAACTGGCTCGACTCGGATCACAGGAACTCCGCCAACGACCAAAACCGATTTTAGGCATTACACGAAGGCAGGTTAACATGGCTCTTAATGATTGGGCTCATGAAACACTAAGTAAAAACTGGAGAAGGAGCGGAAGTTGTAGACAAGCTCGCAACTTTATAGTGGAGCCAAGCAAGACCAAGACGGTCTGGCTGTTAAGTCGTAGCCGGAAGGCTCTAAACCAGTTGGTGGGAGTTTTAACGGGTCACTGCAGGCTTAGAAGACATATATCATTGATGGGTGTTGAGGAAAACCCTATCTGCCCAAAGTGTGGGGAGGGCGACGAAACGCCTTCCCACTTCTTGGCAGAATGTGTGGATGTGTGGCTTTCGGCAGACTTAAGGCACGACTTAAGACACGACGTCTGGGGGGGCCGGGGAGCTGCAAGAGGAAGAGGTCAGTTCCCTTGAATGGACCGATATTCTGACCTACATTAGAAGGTTGGAAAGGTTCGACGAGGGAAGAGGAGACGGAGTTAGGTAGGGGACGACAGGGGTAGGCAAAAAGGGCCCGCTTGTGGCCTACTTGCCAGGTCTTGGCCGCCCCATACACCACTAACTACTACTACTGTGGTTATGAATTATGGAGTAATTATATATTTGTTTACTTGTTTGCTTATAGGTATTCAACAAAAAATAAGCAGAGATACTATTAAAGAAATTATACAAATCCACTGAGTAAGTCCCAGAATAATGGGCTAATTAGATTAATATTAGGTTTAATGTAAAATGTAATAAATCAACTTTGTTATATACACGAATATTTAAATTGTCCCGCCATATCCTCACAAAATTACACAGTTTTTTTAATTAAACTATGTGACTGTGATACCTTAATAATTACCTTAGTAATAAAAATAATTTTATTTTCATTACAATAATCTAAATGTTAAATTAAATTTAAAGTGATACCAACTACACATAAATCGGGCTATGTAAACTGATATTATTATGATGTGCAGAGATTTGTATTTCATATTTCTGCATTTAGTTCTGATACCAATTATTATATCAGTGGAAGTAATAAAGATTACTTTGAAACTTATGATTTTCAATGTAAATTTTAATATGCTCATTCATAATAATTACTGGTCTAGATCAGCGGTTCTAGAATTATTAATTTCCAAGGATTACAAATTCCCTGTTTCATCATTACAATTTTTTTTATATTGGACCATATTATAACCGTTTGACTGTTAATAGTCTTGAGTGAGATATGTTATCTCACACATACTAGGTCAAAATCAAATACTAATTGATATTTATGTTGATTTTTAGTGAGTGATGAAACTGATTCTAGTGACTAATATGAATATTCAGTTAAAAAAGCGCAGAAATGCCAATGTATGTTGCAGATTTAGGAAATTTACACTCTTTTCAGAACAAGTTCCAAATTAATTTTGAACTGGCATGTGCCGTGAAATAGTTCTGAATAAATTCAGAATCAATCGATCGATCAATCAGATTGATCGATCAGAATTTACTTAACACGGCATAAATGCGTGAATCCACCTTTTTTAAAGGGCAAGCAAATTTAGGCATAAAAATTAACGTAAAGAAAAATGTAAGGATAATAAAGTATAAAAACTTACTTTAAGTTCAATCATTATTTTTAAAGCAAACAACATCAAGTTAACGTTGACCAAGTTACAGAGTTCAAGCATTATCCGTCTTGGTTTGAATCCTTACCTGAAACAAAAAATATTATAATTAATATATAAAATATAATAGAAAACGTAGACACATAAACGTATTTTTTACGTTTTCAAAGTCCTATGAGGATTAAGTTATACTTTAAAACGCAGTGATTTAATAACCTACTTCTTCAAGAATTCGTATCAATGCAAAAGCATAGGAAATCTATACATTTACGTATAAATCCTCATATTTTCAGAAGCAATAATATTGAACTGATAAACAAATTTTACATTTATTACTATTAGTGACTTAATATAATATAGTTCAGAGCAAGAACTATATTATACTCTATGCTACCTATATAGGGAGATCTACTCATATACTAACTATATAAGGGAGATATGCCCAAGGAAGTGTGCCATAGGAACAATGTACTCGAAATATGATATCGATTCGTTGCTACTCACAGAATATTTTTTCAACATATCGCTCTTATGGCCCACTTTTTTGGGTATATCTCCCTTATTACTAGAGATAGACTTATAATACCGTATTCGTAAAACCAGTTATTTCCAAACATGTAAAAAATATAGGGAGTCCCATTTAAAATATTAAAGTTTATATCGACGTATTGAGTCGATATAACCTTTTAACACGTTAAATATATGTAAAATAAGGGCAAAATTAAAAGAACATCCACGGTCCCGGCAATTTTTTAAAAATTGATTTATAAAATAATGAATTTAATGAAAGTATATTACTTTCATAATCTATTATTTCTAGCCATTTTCTTACAATTTTCAAAAATACAAAATTCTTTGCAAATCTAATAACAAAAACCCTGCATTAATATGCTATAAACCTTAAAATTGATATGGAGCAATTTTTACTGTACGCTCAAGATGTTATGTGACACAAGAGATAACAAATCTTAAAAATTAGAGATTTCTAGTTATGTTTTGCTGTATATAGAATAGAATATAATAGAAAAATGTTTATTTTCATATGCAATATGGTACATAATTACATAATAATTAAATACATAGTCATAATAATGTAATAGCAATAGAGTAAAAGGAAAAACAAACAAAAAAATATAAAACAATGGATGAAAAGAAACAGTTGGGTTTACATTTATTTATGCGGACGCAGTAACAATGATCGTGATTCGGAATTTCTCCCCAAAAACTCCTCTACAGCATAAAGGCAGATATCAGCCGTTTTCTTTTTCCTGTGATTCCGGGATCATGATTAGATATGAGCCAATCACGTTCCTTTATTTTTTAAATATACGAATAGCATTGTAGATTTTGTAATTGTGATCCCTAAATTACAGGCAAAGGAAAACGGCTAATAACCAGGTATTCTTTTACTCTTTTTTTGAATATTTGATAATTTTTTTAATTTCGTATCTCAATTGGCAAAATATTATACAAGCGGCAGCCATCGAAATAAGGCAACCTTTTGACGAACAATGACGTGGAGACCATAAAATGCACTTATTGCGCGTGAAATTTGTGAATAAATTTAAATAATTACATACGAAACATATTGCTTTCAAAATGTAGTCGGTAGTTACTGTTAAAAGTATAAAACGCCCCATTTGCGATGAGACCTCGCTGTATGCGGCGATACAAGTGCCTGTATACAAGGTACAAATTCTGTTTTTTAGTATTTATATTTTACAGTAATTTATACCATCCACATGTTTTATTAACTCGAATTTAGGTATATTGTTTTTAATATTAAATTTGTCTATTTGATGTATTGCATTTTATTGAAACTTATCCTGTAACTTTTAATCAATAAAAAAAGAAAGCATATAAAAAAAACTAAAAAAGAATGTATTTATTTGATTTAATAATGTTAATAACTTTTGGAATACGTTATTAAATATTGACGGATATGGAGTTTCCAAATTTTCAGAAACAGATGGGCAGCAACATTTATCAATGAAGAAAGTGATATGGGTATGAAAAAATGGTATGAGAAAGTAACTATAGAAAAGCAACGACATCAATAATTCAATCATGGTGGTACAAAGTATAGTTGCTTTTAATATATTCCTTTAAATAATTCATATATTTTTTTGCTTACCCTAGTTATAGCATAATTTTGAACTATGGTTTAACAAAGTAAATAAAAAATCTATTAGTTCCTAGTATTTCATTAATTTTTATCAGTCCTCTAATCATTACATTATTTTTTTGGCTCTATCTATTGGTTTGTTTTAGCTTAATTTAGCATAATTTCATACTCATATCAGTAAATATGAGTTTAAGCTTAATAGTAGGTACAATTTTATGGGGTGGCCCACGGATAACGAAACAAGCGAATTTTCGGATACTTACCAACTTTTTCTTGCAAATCGCTCGGACACGTCAATTAAGTTTTCGAGACGGAAATATTTTGCGCATATTTTCAATGTCGTAGTTATACCCCCTAAGCGAGGGTGAGGTTCGCCCTTAAAATTTTAAATAGGAAGGGGGGCCGAGTCACACCTCATTTTAAAGCTTGAAAAATACTTTTACAATGCTGCATACTTTTTTGAATTTGAGTCACTAGTTCTTGAGAAATTTAATTTTTAATTTTAAATTTTTTTTAAATTTTTGCAAAATAATTGGAAACATTTTGAATTTCTTTTTCTTTAGATTGTAATACTGTTAACTAAGTATTCCTTTTTAAACATTAATGTAGTAATAATCCTGATCGTCAAGAAACCCAATGTATAAATTTCCATTTAATATCGTAAAATAACAATTATCTGTACTGACAAAAAAGGCTGATCAAATCACACCAGAAATGCTAAGTAATGTTCGGAAATACTTCGAGTAAAACCTTTACCAAGTAAATTTTCGTTTATACTTGTTCGTAGGGCCTATGTAGTATAAGAATTGCAATTAATTTATTTTTTACTGACCAGGACTATTATTATTTTTAAAAAAGGAATACTTACTAAACAATATTATAATATAAAAAAAAGAAATTCGAAATATTTCCAATTATTTTGAAAAATGAAAAAAAAAATAAAAAACAAAAAATTAAATTTCTCAAGAACTAGTGACACAAATTCAAAAAGTATGCAGCATTACTAAGGTCTTTTTTCAAGCTTTAAAATGAGGTTTGTCTCGACCCTCCTTCCCATTTAAAATTTTAAGGGTGAACCTCACCCTCGCGGGGGTAAAACTACGACATTGACAATATGCGCAAAATATTTCCGAGCGATTTGCAAGAAAATGTTGGTAAGTATCCGAAAATTCGCTTGTTTCGTTATTCGTGAGCCACCCTGTATATAACCTAACGACGAACGTGGCCGAAAATATTCTAAATTTAGTTAGTTATTCTATCGGATATACTAGTTACATTACATATTCTTTAAATTTAGTATCGATGGGTCAATACTATTGAATACAACATCTTCATGATGTGCGGATACAATTATTTCGAATATGACCACTGTCTTCCTGAATGATGCCACCTAATCAATTATTTCCACCACTGCAGTAGGAATGCCAGTCTTGATATAATTTTATAATCCGTCTTCTTTTGTTTTATCTCCCTTTGATTCAATACTGTGCAATATTAGGAACGCTACACTTGCTACAATAATTGTGTTACGTCTCTCAATTGCGATATCTCTGTACAAACACTAAAATGAAAATTTAAATGTAATATAATCATTTTTGCGAACGTGTACATTTTTTATTCCTACATCTTTCCTGCGAATAAAAATTATAAGTAGGATAAGCAAAAAGGTTAGTACTTACCCACCTTCAGAACTACTGACTACTCAAAATTTTTTACTGTGTATTTTTTACTACCTATAAAAAGATATAAAGCGGCTAGCCAATATTTGGACACATTGTATACGTATATATTCGAATATTTATCATGAAATGTTATCTGCATATGGTATGAATATGCAAGAGCTCTTTGAATATATAAATGCCAATAAGGTTCGCAATTTTCAGGTAATGTAAAAATATTGTTATCGTTATCAGCCACGTACCACTCCAATACAATGCTAAAAACCTTTCATAATCATTTTAACGTATTTTTAATTAAAACTGAGCTCAGTTTATTAACTATTATGCACAAAATATAGCAGCACAGGAATTAAAAGAAGGTTTAAAAACAAAAATATAAATAGGAAACAGGAAGATCCAAATGCTAACGTGAAATTTCCCCACTTTGAAATTAAACTCGCCGGTTTGTTTAGAATATGGAGCAGCAAATTTACAGACTTTTAAGTAAAAACACCCGATGAAGCTCTTTGGCGGTTTACGGTTCTTTCATTTAGGTTTTTTCTTATCCACCGACATATGAATATTTTACTGCGAGGAAACTTAATTGTTTTCAATACATTAAACTAATTAAACCGAAAGCAGTAATGACGTTGACTGAAAACATTTTAATTTTCCGTTTGGAGAAACCAGCGGGAAAATATTTTACCTAAAAATAAGACAATGAGAATACGGATCCCTATCTGATTATACCTATAAAATTTTTATGATAACCAACTATAAACATTTGGATATCTAGATTATCACTCATTAGCTTTTTAACCATAATAATTACATTGAAAGTTACCTAATTATATACAGGGTGCTCAAAATTAAGTAGGTACCAACTTTGGTGAATTTGTCAAAAGTTGTTTCCTTGGGATAAAACCTAATGTGTCTTTTATTACATTCTTTTCTTATCTGTGGTTTTAGTATACTGTTAGTACTAAGGGTTGGACGGGTTTTTTATATTACGCGCAACCAATACGTATTACATATGGGAAGTGAACCACATGGACCTCATTCGTAATCGAATAGAGGCTAAGTTGAGTAGCTTCAGTGAAGAAGGTGCATTAAATCAGTGACTATAAAAAAATTTATAGTCACTGATTAAATGCACGTGGTAGGCGTAATAAGTTTAACTTTAATTACTAAAATATTTATTTACAATTACACTCTGTTCTGTACGACAAGTATATACTTATATATTATTGTTTTAATGTCACATGGGGTGATAATGGTTCGGAGAATATGTATATATTTTGTTAGTCATAAAATTTCTGCCTGCCTAAAAATTTATTCTTTTATAAAACTTCAACATAGTTTCGAAATCCTTGTCGATTTTTTCAAAAGTGCCTCATGACAGGCAAACCAATGAAACAATTTTTTTTATAAAATGTTCAATAAAATAAAAAGTATTTTTTATAGTCTATTTTTAATATTATTTATTAACTTTTTCTTGTACTATTTTTCGCTGTTTCTACGCTGTACAATACTAGGAACGCTGCACTTGCTACAACGATTTGTGTTACGTTGCCTTCGCCATATCTCTGTATATGTTTATCTCTTGGTTAACTTTCTGGCTTAATTCCTCTATAAAGATAAAATAAAATATAATTAAGTATTATTGATTCTAGTGATGTCGATTTGAATATTATTTTCAAATATCATACTTGAGAATACTTTGTCGCTGTCTGATAAATAAAGCAAATTTCACTCAACAAAAGTCACCCCAAAATACCATTCGGCTTATATTCGATAATATTATGAAATGTAAGACCAACTTTAACGGTCTTTAAACAGTTTTTTACTTCTTACTTCTTGCGGTGTCTTGGGTACTGTTTTTACTTAGGTATTTGAAAAGAAAACGACTTATGATTTCGCCCACATTTTATGGGCTTACATCTAATTTTGCAATATTTCTTTAGGTTTTCTATCTGGAGCCCGTTCTCAGAATCCCCTTGGGATTCCGAGAACGGGTTGTGTTGGGTTGTTGGGTTGTTGGGTTGTTTTTTGTGTGAAATGCATTTCATAGTATAACAAACAACTGCATGAAAGAAATCAAGTCAAAAGATAGTAATCACAGCAAAAATTATTAACTAATTCATAATTATATTTCTAGGAATCATTCCTATTCGTTGACAAAAGTTATCAAGAATAAGAACATCCAAACAATTGATTTGAATAATTGAAACAACTGAACCATCCATTATACCATTTCATTTGTGTGAATAAATCACAAATATATAGTCTTCGTACCTTTTATAGTACCTTTTATTGGGTACTTTTAGGCCTAGACTGTTATTATTTTATGATATTTATATTAAAGACTAGTATATTCTTTAATTATTATTCAAACAAGCCATATCTACTCCATGTTACCTGCGGTAGTATATAGAATGCTTGAATATAGAATGCAGTCAAGGCTTTATATAATTATTTTAGTAATGTATAAATTGATTAATATGTGACATACATATGTTTTATTATTAATTTCACAATATGTATTTAACTACCTACCTGCTTATATTGTACTTACTTCGTTAGCTTTTATTGCTTTTATTTGTTTCTCACTTTTAGTAAATTGATTAGTCAATTACAAAATTTTGAGCTATGGTTTTCAGACAAGACAATTTCTGGTGTGATACAGCATATTCTCGATTACGGCATATTATTATTTATTGTTTTTTGTTTTTGTTTTATTGTGGCTATATACTCTATTTCTTCATTTTATAGAATAGACTTACATATATATTCTATGTAAATCAAAAAGGTATATCAGTATTTGATACCTAAGTTTAGAAACTACTGCCTATAGTGAAAGCACAATTTATTTTTTGTAATAGAAATAATACTTTATGTCAATAATAATAAGCAATAAATAATACAATCTATTATAAATATGTGTTTTTATGAATATTATTATTTATTACCTATAAAGAAATGCAATTAATAATTTAATGCAAAACCGTATCCCCATAAAGGTTACAAATGATAGGCGAGTAAAATATTCGGATAAAAAATAAAAACATTGTTGTGAATATATAAATCTGAATGAAGTTGACATTTAAAAACTTAAAAAGTCTAATACAAGAAAAATCCAACCATCCAGATTTTATGTGTTAATTATAAAAATGTAATTTTAATGTCTTGAGAACAATAAGTCAGTCAAAAAACCTTTCGATTATTCCAGCTTTCCAGATTATTTTGATGACACCGTGTATATTGTTATGATACGCATTTAATTTAATTCAGTGAATAGCATTAGATAATAATTACTATTAGCAGGAACAAAATCATTTTATCAAAGATATATTATATTGACTTAATGGTGATCAATGATCATTATTATTCCTATTAACAATAAGTAAAATCTATCAAAACTATTACTTCGATTTGATTGTCTTAAACTTAGACCAGGAAAGAGTCCTAGTCTAAGGTCTTAAAAGCCTTATATGATCAAATGGTTGCTATTACATTTCATTCCAATATTATATAGCCCAAGTAATAATGTATTTACACACCTGAATTCAAATTAATTCATCCACGGTCATCTACATAATGGATTTAGCCCTTGCAAATTACCCCATAAATTTTTGATAATCAGTTGTATTAGTTAAGACGCTTCATGCATAAAATTTCCGATTTACTGGTGCTGTGCGCGCGGAAAATACTGATTGAAGCTTATTCTTAAGCTTAAGCTTATATTCTTCTTAAAATATTAATAATTATGAGAAACTTGAACAATGTGTGTTGAGTACACATTTATTTTAAAAACCTTGAAATTACACTATTGTAGCACACAGCAATTTTACCACTAAAATATTATTATAACGATCCCAATAAAAACGCAACTGTCATAGAATACAAAAATACGAAGTAAAAAGTAACATTGTTTCCTGATTTAAATTAAGTAAAATGAAAGATAAATAAACACAACTTTTTTTATTAATTACCTTGTGATATACTTGTTTTTCAAACATAGATACCAACGTCTATAAACACTTTTTCTTTAGTTTTACATCAATAATTAAATACTAAATATTAATGTCATTCAAATGTCTCACTCATTTAATGTCACGCAAAATAAAAAAAAAGAATTCTAAAAATTGTTCTTCAACTCTATATAAAATTTCGAAATATTGTATACGTGAATCTGCCCAATATTTATTTTTGTAGATACACGTTTTTAATAACAAACCCGGAAAATGAAGGGAAGCCAATTTCATGCTGAGTAAAGCAAGCGTTCAAAGAACATCCTCACGGACATTAAGTGTGCAGGTCGCATGTAGCATTTATTTTGGAGAATCTGGTCAATATAGTTGTCAGCGTAACCGGACACAGCTTGCTTTATGGGCAGATAATATTATTATACTGCATGAAAATGCAGATATTATTATACAAAAAGGAAATATTTTTGTATTACACTGTGGACGAACACCAATGTCGTCTTACTTTTCAAAGTATCCAATTCTTATTCTCCCCTCATGAAATTTGGATTATTATAGCTGATCTTTCCACAACACAGAACATTTATATGAAACTGTTCATATATGAATACATATAGATACCCAAGAATGCATCGAGCAGAATGATCCAATAACATAATGCCAAGCAAATTCGGCTATTTCTTTATAGTTGACAGTAGAGTATTACAGCAGATTTACCGGTTTTTTTCTGCGATTAAATCGATCCGACTTGGTCGAAAGGCGAAAATACACGAACAAATTGTATTGGATTCTGTCGCATCCAACGAAATCGTACTACTGCGTTGGAACGTGAGTGGCCTGCTTTAGTGGTTTTGCTTACTGCAGATGTTTGTACTCTTATTTTAATAACTCCTTCTCTGTCTATTAAGAAGTCACTTTTCTCACAAGAAACGTGATTGATGATTTAGACGAAAGAATATCGATTTAATAATATGAATATAAGATCCACGCACAAGTTATTCTACAACACATTTTAAATTAGAGAATGATCATTTAGTATACTTGTATACTCGTATATATATACAATATTGCAATTACAATATTACAATATCCAATTACACTTAGGATTGTATTTTCACTATACAGTGTAGACGGAGTAGTTCCTACGTGTTAATTTTGAATCAGTATAAACAGAGATACCAAATAAAAACTGGATCAAATGCCAATTGAACAAATTGTAGCAAGCTGATATATGTTTATTGAAATTCTTTGAAATTAGAAATAATTGCTTTCTTCATGTATCTTCGTTCATCGGTTATCACTGATTCTGTTTGTGTCACTGTTTTTTTGTTACTTTCTTGCACAATGTCATCGTCTTCATCTTATTTAAAAAAAATTGTAAGGGTCTGTGCCATAGAAGCAAAAAAGTACATTTTATTTATGCCGAGACTGGACACAATTTACGTCAGTCATAATCATTTAATTACCTAAGATGTTTATCAACGAATGGGCACGAAATCAGTTCATAAATAAATACTCTGCAAAAATTGAGGGGATATTTTATATAATAATTTATCGATAAACGCTTCGATTTCGAGATTGATTCGTATTTAAATTGAAAAAATGAAATTTAGCTAGAACTAGATAACCAATTTAGCAATTAACTAATTTCAATCTTTTCAACTTCTGGACTGGAATCTCGGAAACAAAGCGGTTCCGAGAGATTCCTATTTCTTTCCCATTAATTTTCGTCAAGTGGAGTGTATCAGTTCTTTAATGATTTAATTTGAAAATCGAGCCACTATTGGATAGGTACATGAAAGTAAGCTGTTTCAAACAATGTGTCATAATAATATAACTTTGCCATTTAAAATGTAAAGGTTAATGGTTAAAGGTAAGGTAATGCCACCTTGCCATTTAAAATATACAACATCTTTGTAGAGTCACACTTCAAGTTTATGCCAGAAAATAGTAAGTTCGATGTCACCTAATTTAGTTTCTGTCTGTACTAACTGGTTTAAAATAATATACCAAAGGGGATGGACGATTGGGTTTCTGATTAGGAACACCTTAATAGTATGTTCTTACTCGAGCAGTCAGAACCTTTATATTTACACCCATTATATATTTTTCTTTAAGCCTGTTAAAAATAATACACATATACTTATATTGTATTATTATATTGGATATATCATATTTTTAGGTAATCAATATTGATGATTCGGAGAAATGATATGAAAACATATAATAGTGAAAATTTTTGAAATTGCAGACATATCCACTACTTTCTAACTCCATTAAAAGGATAACCGTAATGGATAGGGTGCATTAATTTAATAAAATGTGTAGCATCATATAAAATTATGATTTTGAAATTCTGGCAGAATTATCGTATTTAGTTTCATGTATTAATGGTTTTATATTATTTAGTAATTAAATTACCACCAATAATAAATTTCCAATTCTAAATGAACATTCATAATTTACCAAACAGGTATAACAAATCCTTGTTAGAAAATTTCGCCATCAGTGGTCATGTAAACCAATAGGCGTACATTAATCAACAACTAGATCATATTCTGGCGTAGAGGTAACTCCATATAGACCGTCGCGTTAATAACGTGTTTGTTCATCATTCAGTAATAGCATATAAATTATAAGCATAATTGTGCGCGGTCCGTCCGGATTCAGCCCACAGAAATGCGTTATTTAGGTCATAATGCAAGTATGTGTTATGGTGGTGATAGAACATTTGACAGATCGGCCGGATTTCCCCTGGGTCTTGTACATTACGGCAATGTGAACGACTCCGGGGAATCCGGGAATACACCGGAGCTTACGAAGCAGACCGGTTACAGGACTATCAGCTTCAGTCTATACGCAATCTCCCACTAAACCAATCCATGAATAAATATGTTTAGCTTACAAATTTAGCTAATTTACAAGAGAACGTGGTGAGGATACGGCGTGTAAACGAACGTGGCCATATACAGAACGGAATGGCGTGTGATCAAGTGGACTGCACCCCTTAGGTGTATCGTGGTGCAAGCTTTGACGCAGCTTTCCTATTCGTTAATAAATTAGTTTTATTTTGAAGCAAGGTATCTAAATTATTTGTGATGTAACTATATGATTCAGTAATCGATTCTTTGGTAAAACGGTAAAAGTTTTGAACCGATAATCGGCTGGACATACTTGGAAGAACTTCATGGCGTATATCTTTATTGAGCATCTTCCTTTACATTTAGCACGGTGATTTTTGGGGCAAACTTTAATAGTCTGCCCTGTCCAGTCCGTTACAGTGTAGTCTGAACTTTAACAGACTACACTACAACTCTTTTTTAAAATATCTATCCTTTATTGTTTTGTAAGTAATTCTTGCTGAACTACTGAACTAGAACTACTAAATTATATTACAAAAATTCTACACACAAATTGTGTGTAGTGTACAGTTAAATTGTCAGCATAAGTTAATATTTCACCACCAAATAAAATAGCAATCCCGACCTTTTAAAAACCTAATTTCTACTACTATTTTTCAATATACAATTTTATTAACTACAAAATAACTTACTTCATTGTGATGCTTATTACATAGGTACATAATTATAGAATTAATAGTTATTATTAATAATTAATTAATAATAGAATAGTTAATTTGGAAGAATGAATAAACTAATTGATTAATAATTATTATTATAGAATGATTTTTAATAGTATCCACACCTACCAGTACATTTGTCTAAATATACTTTACATTTTACATAATATACCTATAGACGAAGCTCCTACTCCGTACTCATCTCGTTTTGTCTTTCAGCTTATGAAGCAACTTTAAAAATGTGTTTAATACCAGAATTGTAAACTGTTAGTTAATACTGCAGTTAATACTATTGTATTTTCCTGTCTCATTCCTTTGGTATTATAGATGATGTATTCCTAAAACTGTATATTTAAAATTTCATACTTATTAAGGAACAGGAATAGTTTAACTAATTCTTTCCTGTAATTACGAATGTAAAAGGTCTTAGCAATTTTGTTTTTCTGCGTTGAATAATAACGGTATAGGTAAGTAAAGAAATTGACCAACCGAATTGTTAAGAACTGTGCCTAAATATTTATTTCTCGAAGTTTCTAGGCTGTGTTTCTTTTATTAAATGGGTTTTTGCTGAGTCTTTCATATAAAACAAGAAAATAAGCCCCTGCGTCTAACCCCTCCTTCTGGTAGTTGGATGTTGGGTTTTCAAACGTACTTTTGCCTAACCAAAGCTAACATTATCACACTGTAAAAATCAGATCATAAAATATTAAACATAAGCATCATTTTTCAGTTGATGAAAAGTTGTCGAATCCTTCAAAGTCTGTAACCAACTCGGATTTTAAGTCAAGGAAAAAATATATAAATTTCTTTAATCTTTAATTTTAACAATTGTCTTAAAATTTGTGAATTTAGTATTTGAAAAATTAATGAAAAATCTAAATTAACGAGGTGCAGGTATTGGAAAGAAATATATGTCTTTCAAGATAAGAGACGTAAGCAGATCAAAAACCGTAAGTCAAAAATGGTTCCATAGCAAATTGGTGTTATTTATTATGCTGAATAAATATTTGTCATTATAGATACCGGCAACAGGGTGTATTATTTGAATTAATTCCAAATAGTATGGTAGAATAAGTAACTTCTGCTTCGACAAACCGGAAAAGTTCAATTCTTCCCAAGCTAATCTGGAAATATTTCTGACTGCTGTGTACATTTTTCGTTGAATCACAGATTAAGTCTGTGCCTTCCAATGACTAATGGTCAATTAACTGTTAAGTTTGTGCACGGGAATTAAAAGCAAATATCCTCCGTTTAATCCTAAGTGTTCGATGTAATGGAAAGATTGAAAGCAAGTAAAATAAACAATAAAAGAGCCGTGAGACCTATTATATGAAATAATCCGGGTGTGGAGAGTAGAGTGAATTGAGCTCCAATCAGAATATCTTCTCTTGGGATTACTTTGGGTATTAGGAATAATAGGAGAAACCGTTCATCTTCTTATTTTTGATGATATCTGTAAACGAAGTTGGAAGTGGAGACGCATTCAGTACAACGGACGTCATTTAGTATTGGCGGGATAAACATGAAATATCAATAAAAGATATTGACTTCCATTCTGCTACGGCTTAGGCAATATGAAAGTTTGATTGAATTAATATTTAGCCAGACCAGAGATGTGTTCGCATAAATCTTATATTGATCAGTTCTAGTTGAAATTAAATCAGACAGGCTTTCTTTCTCTCAACTTTTAATGACTCGACATTAAGGAAATCTCCCATCATGATGGTTAAATTTGTTAAGGTAGCTTTTATATATCTAGCTATTATAGCTTAAAAATATAAGGTATTATAGTACAAGGTGTCCCACGATGTACTACAGCGATCGATCTCTGGAAAAGTAGCCGTTGGAAAATTTTGAAAATTTGACAGTATACTAATGTCGATGGGGGCACTTCGACTAAAATATTTTCAAAATGGTGGCACTTCCGGCTATACTGGAAGTATATGTCAATTTGATTATTTTGAATAGGACACCCTATATATTGTTTCATTTCGGGATTCTCCGTCAAATTCTAAACACATTTCATGTATAATATCTTATACCTAAGTCTAACGATTTTTAACCAATTTCAAATTTTATGTAAAAAATGACGTTTGCAGACCGAAAAATAATTACCAATTTTGACTGCATGATAGCCTTTATAATTTAACTTGGGTGGTTTTTATGTAGAAAAGGACCTACTTCATAACAGACTTCGTATAATATTTTGGTTATTATCAACACAGGGTGCTCAAAAAACAAGAATAAAAAGAAAATTGAAGAAACTGTCAAAAGTCAATTTTTTCAAATGGGAACACCAACAGATAAATTCGTTCAAAACATAAGTAATTTCAAATCAAAGAAGATGGGACAATAGTACAAATTGATAACGGTTTCACACCATTAAATCTATCGATACAAGAATCAGAATGCTTATGCAAAAAATGCCCTTGTGTAAAAGCAAAATATATAGTCGTCTAAAGTATTACACGATATGTAATATAATAGTATCAACCGAGAATACATAAACATAGAACATTCATATAAATTCCACAAATAGGCCAATTATACCCAGACACAGAAAGCTGAACTCATTGTAGAAGCCTACATACTCACTCATAAAAAGCAGTCGTACTGCAAACATGTAATATAAAAACATCATTCCTAAACCAAAAATAATTTCTTGATTGACTTGGTGGTAACCCCTCTATAAGAAATATATAGCAGGGAAGAGCTGAAAACTGATGCATAATGCGTAAAAACACCACAATATTTTTTTTAAAGGCAAATGGAGTTATCTTATGTTATGTTGCACTTTATTTAAAATTACTCATATTACATTCTCCACATTTTCTAAGTGAACTTAGGTTTAAATGAATAAAATGCCGTTAAAGTGTTGAACGCATTTTTTGACACTTTAATAGAATAAAAATAAGTTTTGTCATTGTACAACAAACATTTTTATGAAGTTACATCATATGTACGAGCATTTTGTATTTGAGGTGCAATCCTGCAAAAAGTCCAATCGATTCAGATCCGGTGAGCAAGCAAGCTATTCAAGTTATCCATGTCGTCCTACCTACCTGTTAGGAACAAGTTAGTAACTTTCCAGTTAACAAAATTATTCCTGATAATACCAAAATACGTTCTCGCCTCACTAAAGTGATCCTATTGACTCAATTTTATTTATATGTGAGTTAATTCAAGACACATTTATAACGTGGTAACACTTTGATACAGAAAATCTTTTTCATTTTTCAAAAAGGAACCTGGTCGCCGCCAATCTCATCCTTGTGAACTTCCCAAGACTGGGAGGTGACGAATTTGGAAAAAAAATTAACAACTTAATTTGTTTGTTTTTTGGATGTCTGACATTGTTATTAACAACGTATTGCTGTTGGAAGTGATGTTTACACATCCTGTTGTTTCACATGTTTGCAATTGCTACATCTGTAACCGATTAGTTACATTTGAATTGGAAATAGTAGTTTCCAATGATGAAGCATTGTTAGCCCTAAAGAATTATAGAGTCCTGTAAAATTGATTATAATTCATTTTCATTACAGTATTCTGATCCTATTTTCTTGTATTCTAGTATTCTGATCATATACAATGCACTAAATGTTTTCTGCCAACGAATTTCTATGTGGATTGTTCTGAGAAAGTGTATATACAAGATAAGTCGCATCTCGATTATAAACCACTCTAACAATCAGACCTTATACATATGGTAAGGAATTCATACAGTATCATTTGTTTGTTTTCTTATGAATGTAAATTCCTCGGAAAAATTACATAAACCCCGATACTTCTTATGTGTTTTTTAATACTATCTTCGATTAATAAAACTCCGGTTAATAATACCAGAAACTCAGCAGTGATAGTGGGCATCCTGTACAGTATCTTTTTAAATACGTCACAAAATTCTGCTGTAAATATTTGTATATTTAGATTAGATACATGTAGAAAAAGTTAACATGCTTAGCAAAACGAGCGTCAAGAAAGGCGTATTTACTAATAATGTATTTTACTATGATGTATTTTCCATGAAGTGTTTTGATGTTTTCTGGGTTAAAGAAATCCGCATTCCCTCAAAAAGACGCATTTTATATCACAGGATTAAATAGCTTGTACTATAAATCGTACACAGCCATATTCTTTCAGCTATACGTAAATATAAAGCGCATGTAGAAATAATTTTAATGTGCTGTTCTGAGCCAAGTTTGCCTATTATAATGAAAACTAATGTTGTGTTTTAATACAGTTGGTAGACCACTCATCATAATTGGTAAAAATTAGGATTACAAAGAGAGGCGCTACTTCTGGTGCATTGCAAAATATACGCCTTTTCGAGACTGCGAAAGGCGAAGCTGGCGGTACAGCAAAACACCATTACATTTCCCCTGTGGCAGCTTACAAATCCTGAAAGAACGAGTTGTAAAGTAGGGCCTGACAGATTGAAATATTTCAGCAAAAATGTAAATATATATTACACCGAAACATTATACCGGAAAGGTTATATGCGGATAACTTAAGATTCAGAATATCCAGCAAGACTCTATTTATCACTGGATATATTCCTGTAAACTGACAGTGGCGTAGTCAGGTGTGCTTTTCGTTTAAACAGGCAAAAAATATAAAATATGTTTGGGCGTGACAGGAATAAAAGTAAACATAATTTATTATTTTTCAGCTAAACGGAAACTTTTTGGTAACCTAAACTCTTATATATAAAAATAGGACGTTATAAATGTTACGGAAATGATTAAAATAATTTCAAAATTCTATATAGCAGCAACTGAAAAGATATAAGCAATATGTAACGTACCAATTTTTTTCAACAAACTTTAACAATTCCTTTAGTTAAGGTATTGACAGATGTCAGTTTATCCGTAAGTAATAAATATAAAAAAATATTTAAAACAGTGGTCGAACAGAGTGTGATTGCAATGCGGAAACACAACATCTAGATCTAGTGCCGGTCAAATTTGATACGTTCCAATATAATTGATGTACTTAAATAAGATTTATGTTCATATGAAATTTGTAAATTTGTATAAAAGAAAATTATACTATTTTCTAATAAAAAAGATAATTATACTATTAATAAAGTTGAGATACAAAGACATCTTAAACGTGAACTAATTTTTATTGTAAAATTATTTTGAACCCGAATTCGAAAAAGGCTTCTAAATGTCATATAAAGTGAGGTACTAGCCTTAACTTAAAGTATTTGCATCGCAGTCCCTTAGGTAGTTACTAATAATAAGAATAATAATAATAATAATAATAATAATAATAATAATATCTTTATCCCTTATTTTAATCATAAGGATCAGCCAGAAAGTCTGACACTTATGCAGAAGAGAGGGCGGCATATTATTCTGTAATTCTATTATCACCGAGGAACGTTGGTAAATCGTAATAAGTCGTAACCTCCGATCAAATATTTTTGTAATTAGTAAGTAAGTAATTGCCTATTTGTCAGTATTTAAAATGGTCGTTTCCAAGAATAACAAAAGACATAACCTCAATTTCATGAAATTTCCTGTCACAGTGCCAACGGCATGGGCGGGTATGTTTTAAGGTGTGAAAATAATAATTATAAAACTAAAAGTACAAATTAGAATATTTTATTTTAGTAAATACAAAGTTTAACATTTACATATTCAAGAACAACAATTTATACACATATGTGTATAATATTTACTACACTATTTATAATAGTTTACTATTAAAAAAAAAAAAAATCTAAAATCATTGACGATCTCTCTCGCTATCGCCCATTCTATGTTTATGCATGGTTACTTACTTGTGTAAACCACGCCCATTAGTGACAGTCACAAAATCCCAAACAATTTAGGCGGTAAATTAAAATGGCATTTTTTATTGGACCAAATGCTTGGGCACCGATGTAAACAAAAAGCTATTGTTTTAAATATTGTTGGACACAAAACTGTGTTGCTATAATTTGTCTATATAATATTTATGATTGTACGAAAAACTGTTGCCAAACTGTCAATTGTGTAATTTGTATTTTCACATTTAAACTACCATGATTATGGGTTAAGGTTAAAATATTACATAAAAATATTTTCCCGTTTCCTAGTTAAGTAGATAAATCATATTTTGTTAAAAAAGTTGCGATAAAAACTAACTTCATAACGCAAAAATGGAATGAACAGGCATCATTGCTCCCTACTCCAATTCGCATGTCCATTGATGCACGTGAATCGTAGTATTTTATAGTATTTCTTTTGTGCGGTATTGCTGGCAGTCGGAATTTTGCTTTTGTGAATTTTTCAGTGTTTTTCGTAAGGATTTTATTACTATTCTTCAGAAAATGGTGCGTCAGTGTCAAGTGTATGGAAAAATGAATTCTTTATATTCAAAACTGTCTTTCCACAGGTAAATTTTGCCAAGTTTTGTTTGGTTATTCGGTCGCTATATTTGTCACGCCATATTTACGGATTTTCAGGGGCGTGCTGGCTGGCTTCCTTATCATTTTACGGAATATAGTATATATATATATATATACTATATTAATATTATGGAATTGCTTTTGTTATTTTTTAAAATATGGCTAATGTGTTAGTTTTTGGAGTTACCTACACACATACTTAAATACGATCAAAACAAGAATCCAAGCAAGAAGCTAAGGCATCATTCAGCACTTTGCTGTATAACAAATTAAAAAACCTATAATGTTTGGTAAGTGTGAAGCCAACATGCAACGTTTGCACACAAAAATTAAAATCAGTTGCGTAACCAAGGTAATTTTTAAAGGTATCCTTTATACTAATCTAAGAGAAAATCACCATTATCAGGCTTTTAAAGAGTTATTTTGAAAACAGTAAGTCAAATAACTTGAAACAAAAAGTTGAATTAAAAACTAACACCATGTACATCTTTCTTATTTTACATTATATTTCACTTTTAAATGTAATTGAACCCTGTATACAGAGTTTGGGTATCTTTGAAAAAGTGAAAAATACTTTTTTACACTACTGTATATATAAGTTTTTGTAATGTAGTAGGTGTACCACCTTTACTTAATTCAGAATTTTAAGTATTCAAGTTTCAATTCATATTCCCTACATTAAAACTCCGATACTAATTTAATTTCTAATCTCACAAGCTTTTGCTGTTGCAATGTATAGTACTGATTTTCTTTAAATTCCTTTTTTGATGTTTTATTATCATACCCAACCCTTCCAAAAACAGTACGCCTTTGGCGTCGGAAGCAAGTTCTCCCAAAACTTTTGCAACGTTGCACGGAGTCGGAATTTTGCCGTTCTTTCTCTCGGTATTCTTTGTCATACACATTGCCAATGATTGATACAAAACAAAAGGTTATTTATGAATGAACCGTGAGGTCTCCTCTTATTAAGTCTATGGTTGCTATAATTTGTCTATATAATATTTGGTTGGATGTCTTAACCATCATTTAGTGCAAGAATGAGAGAAACCTTGAAAACTTTAGTAGTTAAGAGGAAGAATGGTACAAAATACACTAATGGTAATATTCACATGAACATTGGTAGGTACTGTCTCAAACTTGTTTGTACGCCGGGTTGGTTGAGTCAAGAATTAATGTTAATGGATGTAACGACCAAGACTTTAGATAAGTTTATTTAAGTCCGGTTTCACAGTTTATTCGTAACTTAAGCTAATAAACTAAGTTTAGAAGGTAAACAATTCTGGATAACTAATATGTAAAAAAAAAATAATGGCATAAAATTAATTAAGTCGGTAAACTACTTGTTAAAATATATTGGGAATGCAATCGGTTCAGAGATTGTAAAAAATACCCCTAATAACTGTAAATTAACAAGCTTTACACAAAAAGTATTGTAACGATATAAAGTTATAATATACTTAAATATACTTTTTACTTATTTGGAGCTTACATCGCTACTATTTAACCAATTTTCTCGATTGCATGGATTCTATAAAATATTTACTTCAAGCCTCAAGTATGTAAAACCGATATAGGGAGCATTAAATATCTATACACAATGTAATCAGCTTAAAGCGCTTTCCAAGTACCTTTCAAAATAAATTTTATTTATTGTTGCAGTCCGCTACATTTCCAATTTCCATTAGCGCTGAGGGCCAAGTTCATTTTATTTTTTTAGGAACACACCTATGCAGTAAAATCAGCGTGGGGCTGCAGATCCCCTAATAAACTTCCTTTTAATAATTTAGCGGTAATACATCACGATTAACCGTACAGGGATTATGTTACTGTCTGCTCGACGATTTATATACTCTTATTTATCCGGTGGCTTCCTTATGAAGCCACTCGCTCATTTCATTTACATTTTTATTTTCCACTATATTTTCTTCATCGTTCATTTACTTTAGGCCAATTTAGATGGAAGGCTTATTTGTGAAGCTTGTCTTATGATACTGAGACAAAGTGTGCTATGGAGTTGGATTGCCTCATATAAGATGTTATTTAAAAACTTACTGCCGCGATATCTTCTGCACAAGTCTAAAATAAAAAATAAATCAAGTATATGGATGTAAGAGTTCAAGGGGTAATAACACCCCTAGTAAAACAATTTGATAAGCACAACCATTTATTAGATACAAATTGATCCTCCCATCCACCACACCGAGCTAACGTGACAATACATTGTAGAGACTACTCTTAAACTAAAGTAACGCATGCGTATCTTGACAGTTAGTAGTCATGCGTAGCATGACTCGGTCCACCTCCACGATGCCCCTCGGGAACAGGCAACGCTAACACGGCCTTCCTGATATTGGGGCGTCCTCGCACCAAATTTAGCTGTAACATAAGCAAAGACAAAACAATTGTCGCGCTAGACGCGAACAGTGTTATTTGTTGTTCAAGTATCAAAGACAAGTAACAATAAAATCAGTAATGCCCATACTAAGGCAATTACTCAAGACCAAACACAGGTCAGGTTACAGTGAAACCATTTACTACAGCATCGCTGTTATAGCAAATCTAAACAAAACTTGAAAAATGTTGACATAGGTCAGAATATCAACAACTGAAATGTCTGATGCTTTGAAATTTGCTAAAGAAATGTTGATATTGTCACAATTAATTATTACTTGTACAGTGTGTGACCGCCACAGTGGGATTTCCTCATGAATGCCAAACTTTCGCTCCAATCTACTGCTCCTGTTGTGAGATTGTCATACTAACAATTTGCACTAACAATTTACCTTCTAAACAGAAATATGATTAAGCAATATTCACCAGGAATGTGCTTACCACACCCTATGATTACATTGTTTGGGCCATCGTCGAAGTTGTTCATACGCTGCTACTGTGGTATCCTTACCACGCTTTTCCAGTGTATAACGTTCGTTCGGGATAATTACCATTACGGTGAAGAACCTGGTCAACTTTGGCTTTAATTTACCTCCACCAAGAAAGGGACATACTGTAACAAAACTAAGATAGGAATCTGCTCGTCCAGCAGTAATAACCATTCACAGTGGAAATATTACAATTTAAGATTCATAGTTTCTTTTAGGATTACGCCACCTGCAAAACAACAACAAGCAGGAAACCAGAAGCACACAAATTAAACATTCAAAATGCAATTACATTAATTGTTATTTGTTACAATTTAAGTTACTCATGTAGTATCACCACACAGTATTGTTTGCTTAGCTATGGTAGGATTTCGTATTCTATGTAGTTTCTTACCATTCGGTTGGTGATTTTCACTCACCACACATTATTATTATTACTAACAATTGGTACCTATAAATGTAATCAAATAAAGATTTAGTTACTATTAACTAAACTATTACTATTTACTATTAACATAATGTTAATACAAACAAACATATTTCGGATATCTTTATTTGAAACCATAATACTCCTATTTCATCAACAATCATTCGTTTATGAAGTATATGGATATGAAATTAAGTACCTAGATATTTTTAATTACTGACGAGCATTTAATGCTCAGAAATATATAGACACGAGAATGTATAAATTTAAATGTGTTTTGATATTAGAATCGGAAGAAAATTTTTTTAATGGGTAAACAAAAAAATTAAATAAAACGTCAACAAGTTGTCGACGTCCAACGATACTTCAGTTTTTCCTCTTGTTCAAAATGATTAATAACAATGAAAATCTGGGAGTGGAATGCAAAAAGTAAAATATCAACCTAGAAAATAGATAAATGGAATAAAAGAAGATTTGTATACTTTAGTAGCAAGCACATGTAGAATAAAAATTGAAGCAATATTCATGCAGTATTCATAATTGAAAAAAGCATGAAAAATCTGATAAATTTTGAATATTCGCATCCAACGCTCAAGAAATAAATCAGAAACTATTGTTTTTCAATGCGAACTTTAGTCTGTCTATCTAGGATGATCAATAGAGAAAAAAGTATTATCTCTAATTTACATTGAGGAAATAGGATACTTGTGGTTCTTCGATGTTCACCAATGTGTAAATGTGAAAATCATCAGAAGTCATTAATATTCAAAAACATATCTCATTTTACATATAAATGGCTTATATATAAATCTTTCAGGCTGGAATATAACAATTGATCTTGTGACTTTTATAATCAGTTTCGAGACAGTCTATACAAAGAAATTTGTATAATATCTTGTGTCCGTTAAAGTTTTGTGACGCTTTTTTCCCTTTTCCTATTCTGGATGCCAAATTGCGATGCTCCCATATTTTATTTTCGGTTTTGACACCCCAAACAATCGATTATTCTATTTTTTTCTCGAGCGCCAGCACTCATGGGTTTTATGTGGTGAATGGTCCACATGGACACATGGTAGCAACAGTAAAGAATGTTCAATAATGCACGTGCCAGGGGTCAGTGTTTCTCTAATATAGGTAACAAAAGTCAGTTTAATATCAGTCACTACAAGATTTATTAAAATTCAAATAAAAAATCAACAAGCAGCAACAGACCCATAGAAAAAATAGACAAGCAGCAAAATAAACAAATGCAAATGATATACCAGTGGCTGTAATAAATAAACAGCAATAACGTACAAACAACAAAATTATATATAATTAACCCAGATCATTAGCAGTAATGCATTATATTCAAGCATTAAATAGGCGATGTCAAACTAAAGCTTTAATCACAGTTTAAGAAAAGAAGCGGTGCAATTATTAAACAAATTATAAATTGATTATAATTATAAATAAAACGGGCTTGTAAAAACGGAACAAAGGGACAGGTACAAACGGCGAAGTCTTCCTGGGGGTTAAACACGCACCAGAGGTTATTCATCGACAATCTAGGGAGGTACAAACGACGAAGTCTTCCTGGGGGTTAAATACGCACCACAAGTTATTCATCAGTGTATACCAAAAAGGGGTCGGGACAGGTAGTGCTGTAGAAGTCTTTCTGGGGGTTAAAGAGGCACCACATGTTATTCATCGGCATGTACCAAAGGTTTGGAGAGGAAGAAAACTACGTAGAAATTACTCTAGCTGTACAGGTATACCTGTAGAAGTCTTATTAGGGGTCAAACACGCGGCACAAGTTATTCTTCAGCATCATTTATCTAGCTGCTGCTTCGAATATCCGTACAATAGTTACTGTCTTTTTGAACAAAAATCAGCGCGTCTTTTATAGTCCTCAGCCGACGGCTGAACCAACCAGGAAAGCGGATTTCGTTTCTTGAACAAACATGGTCTCAAATTTTATATTTAGGTATATTTAGCGGAATACTTGAATTTAAATTAAAATATCGAAAAATAAATAATATCAATCCAATGTGTACCTATTAGAATCCAATTAGAACCTATTCAAATTATTTTTAGAAAAGCATTTTGATTTCTATGCCTTACTGAATCAACCTACATTTAAAAATCGATTTATAACAAAGTAATATATTTAAATATTTTTGTTTAACAAAACTATATACAGGGTATAACGAAAATAATATATTTGATAATATGCAGTTCCAATATATTATATTATTTTAGGGTACCTACAACTCGTCAATATTCATGTGTTTCATTAGGAACAAAAATGGCGGAGCGGCGTAAAAACAGCGTTTGGAATTTCTAGGATATCGGCGGGCATTAATAAATGTAGGTAAATTATTCATGTCTTATCTACCAATAACAGTAAAACTATACGGGAAAACAATAATGCATTACTTGGATAAGAGTTGTTCATACCTAAACATATTTATATACGTCAATATTTAGATACGGTGTGTAGAAATAAAACAGGTCATAGGTAACAAAAAGTCTAAACTTTGTTACAGTTTATAGCTACATTACAGTTTTTCACATTAACATAATTATTTACACGAATAATTTTTAATCATCTTATCAACGGAAAACAGATGAGTCCACCAAATATTTGTAAATAACCATCTTTGAGTATTTAGATAGGAGATTAGATATTATGATTAATAATTGTAAAAATTGTTAAGGACATAAAGGTATTATTTATTTTATATTTAGGAATACTTAAAAAAATATCTAAATCAAGAGTATATCGCATTTTCAAAAACATATTTCTGCTATTTGTCATTTATTTTGATAATCATATTAATATATACTGTTTCTATATAATATATCTGTTTCCTTATTCCATATTCATTCATACAATATAATTTGCTAACATTACTTATTTGCGACTGTTATAGAGCTGCTTATGCATTTCGCGGAAAACAAAAAGAAAATGCTAAATAGTAAACGTGCCGCATTCAGACAACCGCATTACTTTGTAAGTCCTGATTAGTTCCAATTTTGCAACTGCACTACCTACGATTTAGTACTTCATTTGTGCAAATATAAACTTGAAAGGTATAAAACCAAGTTAGGTTTCCCTCTTTAATTTTATTCTTTTATGTCTCCTTTTCTGATTGTACTCGTAAAATAAGCTTTATACCTAGTTTTTTTTACAGAAAATGGATCGGTCAGGATGCAAGTTATTTCTTTAAACATATTTTTATTTATATCAAAACTTTGAAAGATTTATTATCAAAGTATTACAGATCAAATCATTTCAGACAATAGAAATAATAATAATGCACCTGTTAGACACTAAGCCCAGTTAAACCAATATATATAATTGATTTAAACTGTTTATATTGTTTATAATTGCAAACTATTGAGAACTTGTATATTGCAAAAACGTCTTTTTTCATAAAAAGTGTTGAAGGTATAAAAAGCAAAAGTCCTGCGAGTTGAATATTTTTGTTATATAATTAATTATTATAAAAATTATTTACTTGCACGAAGTAATGGTAGGCTAGTGTAAGAAGTAGGCTATCTGTTACAAATGTCATTCCTTCCTCTCGTCATAATTAATTAATTTAAATTTTACGAAAAAAAAATGTTCAACATGCAGAAAAATTGTAAATAGGTATACACTAGGTTTTTAAAATATATCGAATTTAGATGCTACGAAAAATCGCCCGAGACTTATGTTTTTTAATTGGAACACTTGTTTCATTTGTAGTTTCATGTTTACTAGGATTGTCTCTAATATTAACGAAGATATGTCCAAATTTCAAGAGAAGAGTATATACCAAAAGAGTAATGAACTGAAAACAAAGAAGAATAGACTTGTTTTATGGTAAGCAACAAAGCTAAGTCTTTGATGCATTGGCCTTATGATACATTGTTCTAGCTTATGTTCCTTAATTTTACAGATAGTCTGATCGAACGATGTATCAATAGTCTCCTAAGAGCAGGCTTGTCCGATAATGAAACAATAAAGTATAAGGTTTTGTAATTAAAAAAAAAAACACACACAATTTTCTCACGGTATTTCAAACCATCTTATGCACGAGTACAATTTAAAATCAGTTTAAAAAACCTTCAATTAGTATCAATAACTTTAGAGTTAAAATTTTTTTCTGAAATTAAAGAGTTAAGGGTGTTACATTTTTATAATTATTTATGATCTTATACGAAATATCTTACTTATTAATTTTCATATTTTCGTAGAAATATGCATATATTTGTCAAGATAATGTGCTCTTAGGCAAACATATTTTTCAAAAAACCAACCTTTAACTCCGTCGGCACAGAGGTCGATTATTAATTGTTTATATTTTTCGGTAGTGGCATAATATGACAAATAAATACTGTCATACATTATATAAGCCTATGTATCACTAGTTTCAATAATATGTGATAAAGGCTACACTCTACAATTGACCCAAAAATATGTTTCTCAGCCAACTCATGTTTGAATCTCAATCATCTTAGCACACTAGAATTTATATGAATATAACATTTTTACGTACCTACGAATAATGTTTTTGATACATACAGAACCAGAAATAACCGAGAAGATTAAAAAATATAAATTTCAAATAATCATAGTCAAGTAAAACAACGCGAAAAATAAAATAGTATTATATTTTAGTTGTCACTCCAAATATTATTATTAATATTATTAAATTTATTAAGTAGATCTTATAACCGCTTCAGCTTTATTTATATCCTTGTACTCAAATTTACATTTGGTAAAATAAACTAAATACTAGCTGTAGTCGTCAATTCTTTTTTCACTTTATTGAATTTTCACCTATATTAAATTTTTAAGTAAAAGCATATTCTCAAGTTATAAGATTTTTTTACTAATTTTAACAATAATATTAGTTGAAATGACAACTGAAGTGTTATAATAATACCTAGTATTATAAATAACTACATATTATAAAGTAAGAATGCTCTCACAGGCTCCATAGTAAATCTATCGGTACACTAAGCCGTCTAAAACAGTGTCTACGATTTTCGATACCAATTATTCTGGTTAATATAAAAAAATTCTGAGATCAACAGAATTATTATTATTCTAAATATGTGAAAATAGCGTCCATACTAAATATATATATATATATATATTATTATTCTATAAATATGGATATAACGTATCAAAAAAGTAAGTTGTTAATACTTTATTTATTCTGTTATCATGATTATAAAAGTTTTCTGAATCAACATGCAAACTAATAATAATTGATAGGCCAAAACCTATAAAGAAAATTAAGGTATCACGGAAGTTTATGGAAACTTTTAGTAGGTACATACAAGGTAATTAGGTAATTGCTCAGTGAAATGCAGAGCTTAAGAAAATAATAGGTCATGAAATTTTCAGCCACCCAATCAGTATGCAAATTATAAACTTTTGGCTACGCCAAGCAATTTTAAAACTTTTAATATAATTAATTTCTTGTTGATCTATTTAAATATTAAAAAGTTTTCAAACTAACTACTCAAAGAGAGCTATCAAAAGCTACAAACTTTATTTTAAGTTTTACTATAAAAAATATTAAGTATACGATATAAGAAAAACATTTCACAAGACAGCTTCTAAAACCACGTTCAAAGAAGTGAAAAGACTTGAAAACTTGGAAAAATATTATGTTGCAATACGGTAAGTTGATTATATTTTGTATAAGTTAGTTGTTTCGAAACTAAAATTTTACCACTGCCTTTCAACATATAAACTAAAGTGATGTTTTGTTAACATTCAACTAACATTCGTGATGCAGAGAATGTATCATGTAGGGAGGTTGAGGTTCAAGCATATGCGGACGATCTAGTCATTTTAATCAGAGGAAACTCTGAAGAGGGAATTTCCCTCACCCTCCAAGAGGTACTAGAGACAGTACTGAGTTGGTGTAAGAGGGAGCAGATGTCTGTAAACCCTCACAAAACGGTAATTGTACCGTTTACCAAGAAAAGGAAGCTGGACAACTTAAGACCTCCCTCCTTACTTGGTGAAATAATTCCATTTGCGGAGGAAGCGAAGTATCTGGGTGTAGTACTGGATAAGTCGCTTAATTGGAACTCCCATCTGGAAAAAATGATCCACAAGGCACGACTGTCCTTATGGACTTGTCGAAGAATTTGTGGGAAATCTTGAAGCACTGGACCCAAACAAATATATTGGCTGTATGTGACGGTCATACGACCCATGATCGCATACGGCTCCATAGTTTGGTGGTCCAAAGGACTACAACAAAGGACCAAACTCAAACTCTCTGGTTTACAGAGACAAGCCTGCCTGGCCATAACTGGAGCAATTAGCTCCACACCGTCAGCAGCTCTGGAAATCCTACTGGACCTACCTTCTCTTCATATATATTTGGAGAGAGAGGCCAGATGGGCAACATACAGACTAAAGCAGGCAGCTTTTAACATGCCGCAGTCTGACACCATGGAGCGCAATAGGCTGCTGGATGACATGGAAAGTCACAGTATCCTGGAGATGATTTCAGATGTCATGCCTGCAAAGACCAACCTTGAACTGCCCTTTCACATTCTCTTCCCAGGAAGAGATGAGTGGGATCGGAATAAGGCTGACCTATTAAGGGCAGATAGTTGTTGGTTTACAGACGGATCCAAAACACCCATGGGAGTTGGAGCCGGAGTATATAGTTGCAACCCAACGGTGAAAATATCTTCATCCCTTGGCAGTTATGCAACTATATTTCAGGCAGAAATTTATGCCATCGAATTGTGTGTACAGAGGCTGGAACAAAGGCAACTTACACGCAAATCGATAAAAATCTTCTCAGACAGCCAAGCAGCTCTTAAAGCTCTTGGTTCCTACCGTTGCAACTCAAAAACGGTATGGAGCTGCCAGCAGGCACTTGCTCAATTGAGCAGAAAAAATAGAATAACTCTGGTCTGGGTCCCAGGCCATTCTGGCCATGAGGGGAATGAGGCAGCCGACTCTCTAGCTAGGGAGGGTGCTGCTTCTGAATTTGTCGGACCAGAACCGGTGCTTGGCATATCCTCGAGTACTGCCAAAGCAACGCTCTTGACCCGGGCTGAGGAGCAAATCCTCCAGTACTGGCAGGAACTACCACGATTAGTTCATTCGAAGGCGTTTATAATAAACCCTTCAAAAACAAGAACTAAAAAACTTCTAGAGTTAAGCAGGTTTCACCTACGAACTCTAATTGGCCTATATACGGGCCACTGCCGTTTAAAATATCATATGTGCAAATTCGGCCTAGCAGAAGATGCTGAGTGCCGCCTATGCTTAGAAGATGATGAAACGGCAGAACACATATTGTGCACCTGCCCCGCTGGAGAAAGGATCAGATACTCATTATTTGGCAAAGGACAACTTCTGCCAGAGGATCTGAACAAATTCTCACCCAATAAGGTGATCAGCTACATTAAGAAGCTGGACCTGTTGGGTGAAATATAAGTAGGTGTGAGCCACAATAGACCACATGGTCGCGGTGGAGGGTCTGGTTTTCGGCCCACTCACTTTTGAACCTAACCTAACCTAACCATGTATCATGTATAAGGCGTGAGATATAGTACAGTAACATTTAAGGTTACACCTCGGGCTACACTATACTTCAAAGTATCTACTATGTTTGAGACTTACATGAGAAGTTGCATGTAAATGTGAACGGGATGAACGCAAAGAAATTCTGTCAATTTAGATATACATAGAAAGTTTCATTAAAATGTTTAGTGTAAACGCGTATCTATATTAAGTTGATATTGTCATGGTACAACTACTATTCATTGTAATTTGTTTTGGAATTACGCCATAAAATAATAAAAACGAGTAATCAGAAGTATTCAAAATAAAGAATGCATAGTATCAAGGCAAACTTTTAAAGTTTGTCTAAAAGGAATACTGAATAATACTACTAACAATAATAGTTTTTTGTTTGACACAAATTATGTAACACTACAAGTATTATTTAGAATTATATTTAAACAAAAATTGCAATAAAATAAAAATTTTAAATAAATCTAAGTTACTTTGTCGATATCATCCTTTTTCGTGTTCATCCTTATCAGTATGTATTATTAATTTGTTGACATTTCTTATTCAAAAGTCATCACATGCACAGCTTATTATTTTATTATTAACCCAACCAGCAAATTTCTTTTATAAATTAAATGTTATAGAATTATTATGTTTTATTGATGTCTTCTTATTACATCCAAAATGCTAATATAGGATATTATACTTGTAGAAAAAACTATTTTGTTGTCTGCAACTTAACTGTTTTGTAAATTTATTGTTAAAACGTTTTTGCAACAAAATTATAAAATTGCTTATAAATAATTAAAACATTATTTTATAAATGTTTCTATATTTCAATTCAACACCTTGTACAAAGCTTTAGATAAATACCTCCAACTTACCATTCTCAGTAATTTTAGCTTGCTCATTTTGCAGATAAACATTTTTTAGGTACTTGGAAATACTTGGTTACTTGTTACATGTTAGTTACAATATGGCCTTGTCTCAAGATCTTCATCTCTAAGGTGTAATATTTTATAGATACTTTATAGGAATCATCTAAACAGTTTAATTACTTTAAAATACTTGCTAATAATACTAAAAGGTTTTATAACAGGAAGTCATTTTCAAATGACATTCTGGAGGTCGCAAGCATAATAAGCTATAAATACTTTTAAAATCATCGATTCCTTAACACTTATAGCAATTAAAAACCCGGTAGTTATAAAGTGAAGATATTTAAAACAAATTGACGTAAATTTCAATAGCAAAAAACGTAAATTTGTAAACATGAGTTTTTACGAAATATTAAAAATGATTAGAAAACGTCACCAAACTCGAGGTTTAAAATTTATTAAAAACATGCTATATAAATGACAGTAAAACTTCCTTCGCATTAAAAATTACCTTTGCTGGCCATCAGACATGCGCAATAGGCAAATAGAAGAAGATACACAATTTTCTTAATCACTAAGATGATGAGATAACAACTAATATGTTCTCCGTGATAGAAACACTTGTTGAAACTGTAATGATACAATTAATTTGGAAACTATTTTATTTTATTGATGTGACTCCATGCAGAATGTCTTTTATAATGACTTCTTCTTACGAATCACACTCCCATCGAACCATTTTACAGCTCCGAGAATGAGGTTTTTTAAAGTCTGAGGAAATGTTTATATAATAGTTTTGTAATGATTCCTACAAGCTTTACAAAATGCCAACGGCGATTAAATAATTTTATTAGATGTTAATTTTCCATTTCTAGCTGCTGTGGAAACGTTTTAAAACTGTTTCTGAAACATTTCTGCAGATTATATAAATTGTAGTTGGGAATTTTCTAGTGTCAACATTTTTCTGAATAAAAGTTTAGCTACGTTTAATAAAATATGTCGTGCCCAAGGAGATTCAATCATCAGTTATCACCATTTAATTCAATAATTTAATCTTATTTTATTTGGTTTTTCTTATATAATTTTTGCTTGCTACCAATCAACTCTGAGATTGTTACCCTATATTTACATGTTATCCTAATCTAGATTTACACTTTGGTAATTTCAAACATAATTTTTGAGTTTACGAACCCTTTTCGTAATAGCCTAGATGTCTCCAATTACAACATTCACATGGAATCCGATAAATACAAATCTTTGTATTCGGCCCATTACTAATTGGTTTTCCTTGGTAAGTATTGATCATAAAAAGTTTTTGCTGTTAAATATTGTTCTTGTTAATATTATTATCAAGTATTTAAAGCTTCTCTGATATTCCTGGAATGGAAATGGCTACTGATTTTTTTTTCTATTAGTATTCCGATAATTTTATATATTTCCACTTTTTTACAAATATTTTTCTGTATTCATGCAAAAAGTCATTGTTTTCTTTATCGCGTCTAAGGCTGATGGCTTTAATTTTTCAGTTTTATATAAACATTTAATTGTTCATATTTTGATACTTGTGTATTAAAATTAAAATTTAAATATCTATTTCTGTTTCTGTTTTTCAAATATATATTTTTTATATTATACCGCCATGGTAGCGTAATGGACTTAGAGTGTGATGTGGCAGAATTTGTCGGTCACACTGTCTATTATTATGGTCTTTGGGTAGATCCCTAGCTTTGGCACTTGCAATGTCGGTGGGTATGGGTGTTTGCCTGCGTTATTTCAGTGTGTAACCCCCTTCTAGGCAACTTTTGGTTTTAGATTTGGAGATTTTGCAATGCCTAAGGTTATTTTCAAAATATTTCTGATTTTAAAATATAATCATTATAATTATGCAACTAATCACTGCTTAGTTCCTTTCTCTTCAAAAAAGTTAGTTTCATATACGTCAAAAAAAAAATAAAATACTTTATTAATATCGAATAGGTACTCCTTGTAGTCAAAGTTAGACCTTTTAATCTCAGAATAATACGTCGCTTTATGGGTGACATATATACATTTACAAATAAATATTTACTCACATACAGTAAGTTTATATTCACTAAAATAGTGAAGGCAATCTGCATTCATATTTTTATTTAGATAATAATCAAATTAGAGAGTAGCAATTAATATACCTTAGGGTTTCTAAATAATTTTAGCAGTTATTTCCTTTAATGTTAGTCTTCTCGAACTTCTTAATATTTTATGTAGATTGGTACCTAAACTGAATTTGCTTAAAATATGTTCAATAATCTTTTAGTTAAAGAACCTGAAAATTAGCTGCGCACAAATCTGTTAATAAAAGTCATTTCTCTTGGTATGTATGTTTTATAATGTATATAATTCAACGTCTTCTCATATACGAGCCACCATATGTTTCATTTCCTTCATGTGTTATTATTAAGCATTTTTGTTTAACAAGAAATTATTATGTTTATCTTATCTACGAGGAAGAGTCTGGCGTAGGCCAGTTATCTGAGGGAAAATTGTATTGGAGCTTCTCAAAACAGTTTCACGTGATTTTTAATGTTCTGTACTCAGTTGTATTTTATTTAAATCCGAGGAGAAAACAAAATAATGGCCTTAAATCGGGTATAAAAGAATAAAATATAGGATACCATAGGTATACAAATTTTGTCTTGTAAAGGTAAAGATATTGGAATGATTGGCGGATGATACGCAGCGGACTAACGGCATTCTAGATCTCAGTATCTGGGAAAAAGTTTAGTTTACCGTCCCCGTGAATGTAGGTACGTTAGATCATAAGAATGCATCTACTTTTTATTTTTCTGCTTCGTACCGTTCATCCGATTCCGATATAATATGTGCATGCTCTTTCAATTGGAATTGTAACTAGTAATCGAAAAAAAATGTTACATACAATTGTATTTTATGTATAAGACGATTGTATGAGGTACATAATTAAAATAATAATTCTAGCTAATATTCATTGCTGTTGCAGATATATAATATAATTTTAACAAGTCTAACTTGCGAACATATTGAAAGAGTCTTCCTCTGATCATATCACAATTGAGAATACATAGATTGGTCCAGTTTTGAAATTATACAAAAAATATTATAGTAACTATCAAAATTATAATGGGGTACTGAATTTATCATTTTATTTATGTGCATAATATAGGAGCTAGTTTGATCGATACATAAATATTCAATTACCTGAGCTCTTCAGTTTACATATTACCCATTGTTGTGGAAGCGAAACGATTTAACTGGGTTTGACAGCTTAACAAGTTCACTGAAAATAATGATACATTTTACTTCGTTTTTGTTGGAAATGTGAACATGACAACACATTATACTCTGGGTTTCAAAAAATTCTTCACACCGGAAAAATATTATGCTGATTATTCCTGCAATAAATTTGAGATATTAAGAATTTGGAATTAATATTTCTGTTTCATGATTGATGTACTCTATACATATGTAAGGACAATCCCTCAAATATAAATACTTATATAATGTTGCGTTTCATGTATACTACAATATTATTTTATACTGCCATGAGTTTCATATTCTGTTATTAATTTTAATATTGGTCAAAAATATAGATCCAATATTTAATTTACTTTGAGCTTTTTTCCATGGATAAAAATCTATTCTAAAGTTTTACAAGATAAAACATAATGATCCTTTAACATACTAATAGACTGAGATCAGTACTGAGTATTTATAATATGTAAAGCAATTTTTATTTGAGGTCCTTCTAGCGAAAATAATAAGAAAAAGCTTAGGAACATTTTAATAGTGCAAGATATTTATTGATACATCAAATATTTTGGATATAATTATTGGTAACATTTCATATGAAGATTAAAGCGCTAGTCCTGATGTAGCTGTGTTGCACAAAAATCAGTCAAAAACGGATAAGGCAATTTATTGGCTTCAGCCAGGTAAAAATATGACTTGCACCTCATTGTTACTAATAACTAGTCTGTTATTTGTGTAAGTTAAACGTTAACGGCATTTATACTAGCCTGAAAATAAAACTATACTCTAAATAATGTGGAAAACTTACATTCCCCAAGGAGTGCAACAATGAAATTTCCCGCAGTCCAAATTGATATAAACTGACAATTTTTATTCAAAAATAGAATACAATTTCTCACAGAAAGACAATTCGACCGGAGATGGTCATTACAATATTTTGTTGGAATAAACTCTTTTACCGCCCTTATTTTACAACATAGGTAGTACCACTACATTAACACTAATTTGTAGGTATGAAGAAGATATGTACGTCTCGCATTGGAAGTGGTAAATTTCATTATCGTAATCACTTCCCCTATATTGTAATAATAGCATTCATTTGACTTTCTCCAGAGAATTACTGGATGTAATTACTAAATTTATTTAATGCGAATGTTCCTCAAACCCATAATGAATTTCATTAGGAAAACACAAATTTTACTAATTATATTCTATAATTGTTGTGCCATGCTTATGGCACCATCTACAATTCGTTTTGGGATTAGAATTATCCCAATATATTCAGATAATGAATAAGGGATTAAAAATTACCAGTTAGGCATCCGCAATTAGTAATATACGAGTATTAAGAAGACTATAAGCCACATACAGATAATTTGAAAAGTTAATTTAACATTATGTTCGCGATAAGCCTCTACAGCTATGTCGTGTTGGTCAGGCGAATGATATGGATTGATTTATAGAATTTGCCGCTGGTCGAAGCGGTTACCCCGACACAGCAGTAGTTTAGTACAGTTTAGTTTTTTATTTATTGGAATGGTAGGTCTCTGCTGTAATGGTTCTTGTGAAGCAAGTCGCTATCAGTTGATTGACGATATTGTCAAACTGATAATAGCTTAGACTAGGAAACACTATTAAGCTATCATTAGAATTATATTTGCCTTCTGTTAATCACCCGCTATTATTCCTCTTTTTTATCTCCGAAGGATATGACTGAAAACTAATCTATATATGCTAGAAATAAATTAAACTGGAATATACTTTAAAGTATTAAAACTAAAAGTTTTAGACTGTTGGGTTTAGTTGGGTTTTCCAAAAGTACGTCAGAATTTTCATTACAAAATTAAGATTGCTTTGGAATGTAAATATCAGATCTTGATAACAAATGTGTTCAGTATATTGTGTCAGATTAATATTGACAGATAAATGGTTCAACAGCGTTTAGAAATTATTCGTATTTAATATCAAAATGGGTGTTCGGTTCCCGGACATTTCGCGCGTTGCGAGAAATCTATGGTCAACATAATAGACCAACTCAACGGTCAGTTGACCAACTGGACTGGCAAGTTTAGACAAACTGGCTCACTTGCAGAATGCCCAATCAATATTGACTAATGTCAATATTGCTGCTGTAAGCCAAAGTGTAACAGATGATCCAAATCTCTGTATTCCACATCGTTCTTAAGTCCTTTCTCAGATGACCACTTGGAAAATTTTGTATCAAGATCTTCATCTCAAGACTTATAAAATTCAAATCACTAAGCATTGAAGCCAAATGATCATCATGTGCGTCAAAATTTCGCGAACTTGGTTCTGGAGCATTTGGAAGCTGATCCACTTTTTATAGAAAAGATAATATTTTCCGAGGAAGCCCATTTCTAGCTTAATGGTTTTGTCTAAACAATCTACCTGAGAGGGTTATGGTTTGGTGCGGTGTTTGGGCTCAAGGCGTGATCGGACATTATTTTTTTCAAGACGATGATGAAATCGTGTTACTGTTAATGGTGAGCGGTACAGGAATATGCTAATAGAATATCTTTGGCCTGAACTGAGAAATGTTGACATACCCAATGTTTACTTTCAACAAGACGGTGCGACGTGTCACACATGTCGTGAGACCATTTATTTGTTGCAATAACAGTTTCCTGGATGCGTTATTTCGAGGAATGCTCTAATGTTAACTGGCCGCCAACATCATGCGATATCACACCCTTGTACTTCTTTAGGGTGCATGTGAAATCTCTGGTTTACAAAAATAAGCCACGAACAATTCCCGACCTTGAATGGAACAATAAACGCACCATTCAAAATAAATCACACGATATGTGTGAAAGAGTAGCCACAGATTGGGCCTCCAGAATGCATTCAGTCAGACAAAGTCAAGGAGGACATTTAAACGATATTATTTTTAAAACATAATGTCATTGATTGTTCTTCAAAATAAAATAAATATTAAAGGATTATTACCTATAGTGACTATTGTGTCTCATTTGAAATTTCTGATGGACTTATTGGAAAACCCTTTATTTACCAAAGATCATTAAAGGCACGTGTTTTTATTATTGTAATAACGATAATGAAATAAATTAAAGTCAAAGAAATAACTTCATTTTAAACAGTATTATACTTGTTTGATAAATTTTAGGCTGTTCTAATGTGTAACTCATGACGTAATTAATTAAATATATTTATTTATTGAGAATAAACTTCTTGTTTGTTGTGCTTTATTTAAACTTGAAAAATATTTTTTGAGGTAGCGATATTCCAGGATAAAGATAGCTGTTATTCTGGTGTATTAATTATTAATTTTAAACAGAAGAGTATTTATATTGCGTTTTCCTTAAAGTGAAAAATTCATACAAAGAATGCATTCTGTCGCGTGATTGTTTTCATGCATTCTGTCACGTGATTATTTTCTAAAACAAGTGAACTACGAACCACTTATTTTAAGGGTAAGCAAATATATTTTTTTGTTCCTTGCTCCATTCATTACTTCCTAGGGATAACTTATAGACATTAAAATTTTGTATATTATTTATTATTCAAATACACCTGAACACGATCACAGATCCGAAATTTTATTCAAACCGCTGGCTAAAGCCGTTGCGTAAACTTCAAACTGATAGTCTTGATATTTTGAAAAAAGTTTACGTAAAACCAGCTTTACCACCCTGTATCTAAGAAACGAAGCAAAAATGGACTTATGTTGATAGGAATTTTTTGTCTTGTTTTTAGGTGAGGAATTTTAAATTTATTTATTATTTTCGAATAATGTGACAAAGTTTTAACAAGAACTTGTGCATTTGGTGCTCCATATCCGCAAAAACCAACACCAAATACAGTGAAACAAATTATTGAAAACTTTAAAAACTTTGGTTCCGTCAAAGCCTGCTGTTAATGAAAGCCTGCTGCAAAAAGTTGCGCACACTCTTACGCACCAAATTAGCATACGTCAATTTGTTTCTTTAAATATTAATATCTTAAAATGCGTAACTCCTAGCTATAGAGATTGACCCTAAAATTTTCCGTAGAATTCAAAAATGCAATAATTTACAGTGTCCCATGTAAAATGACGAAGTTTATGTCGATTTCCGGTATAACCGGAAGTGCTGGAGAGTTTTACATATTTTCATTGCGTTCGCCCTAGAGACTTGACTATGCTGCTAAATTTCCAAATATTTCGAAATAGTACTTTCCCAGATATCGATCGACGCAGTTCCTCATGAATCACCCTGTATATATAGCGATTTCTAGAAAGCCAGAACCATTTTAGAAATATATTTCTTTCCAAATTTAGTAAATTCTTACTGTGACAAGAGCTGCTGGTTTGAGGACTAAAAATCATAGAAAATAATAATTACCTACCACTTGATTTCTAGAGAAAAAAAATATTAGGTACATGGGAAGCCTATGATATTTCTTATTTGTATATATTTCATGCAATGTTCCCTACTTATATGATATAATGAAATTATCTGTATATTCTTTGGTATAGGCTGGTAGGGCAGGTACCTATCAGTGTATTTATGAAACAATAAATCTTTCTTTGGTCTCATTTGCCGGTGACTGCTCATTGTTAATTAATTATAAAGAAAGCAGTGCATTACGAGAGAAAAAATTTGTATGGATTAGGAACTTCATGTTTGTAGAACACGTTTGACATAGTTAGAAAACCACACAATGTAATTTGAAATTTGGTTTGCACTCATAATTAATGTGTTAATCTTTCATGATACATTTTCTCGTAAATTAGAAAGCCAGGAACCGTTAATTAGGTCTAATTTTAAACACTGCCCGATACAACACACTGTTAAAGTCAACTATAGCTGTTAAAATAACGGCTCTTCGTGTTTGCACTTGGATCGTTATTCGGCAAATAAATGTTTCAATGTGTGCCGAACACATCCATATATTAATTTTGTACCAAATCAACTGTTAGTTGCAACGGTGGCATTACACAGTTTTATTATCACATAGACGCAATATAAACAATATACTGGCTTTAAACAAAACTATACACTTTTTATTCATGCATACAAATGTCATGTAATCCATTGTATAATAATTTAAATTTCGTAAATGCCTAATAAAAGGTAATAAAAATATACTTCAGTAACATAAATCAAATGGGGCAAAATAATTTTATATTTTATATTCACAAAATGCATATACAGAATGTCTTCTAATAGGGTAAAATGTATTATTTTTATGGGTTATAGGGTATTGGATGTCATGGGAGAATTCTTTCTCAAACACGTAGTTACATAAAACGGTGTTAAACGTTTTTTGCATTTTTCTTGAAATGTATTAATGAAACTTCAAGAATTCGTAACTTCTAAACGACTTTACCGAATTTCAAAACAGGAGCGCCACTGTATAGATAATCAAAAACCCTTTCCAATGACGCATCACTTGTTCCTGATCTCCTCATTTGAACAATTTTGGGGGATGACAGGATGACACCCCCGCATACGAGGGTGAAATTTGGGCTATGATTTTTGCGTCAAAAATTGTCCCCCTCACAAATAAAATCGACGTGTGTCAGCATTTTTACGACAAAATCTTTTCCTGGCAGTTATGCCGTCGATGGATATATATATATATATATATATATATATATATATATATATATATATATATACATATATATATATATATATATATATTTAAATTTGTTCCACAGTAGTAGTGGGTAACGTACCTATCTATCTTGCACAAAGATCAATAGGTAATGGTTAAAATTCATGATATTGAATTTAAAATATTTAACATTAGGTACCGGTATTTTTATGTGATAGATTTCTAAAATAGATAAAAGTTTAAAATCAGACAATGGCAGGAAAATATTTTTTTCTGATATATATTTCATAAAATATAGTAAAACAAGTTTTGTAGGTTATTTGAAAATGTACGAACAATGGTCATATGAATAAATAGATTCCACGTTAAAGAATTTAATATGGAATATTAACTTCGATGTATTAAAATAGAACGTGAATTATTAAAAAAAATTCATAAATGATGTATGTATATGAATGAGAACTATGAAATTCCACGAACTTTTTAACATCTATATAAACTCAACAAGCTGGTGTAGCTGCAAAAAGCAGATTTAAAGATTGAAATTTAAGAAGGTGGTTTTATACAACCGTTGCAGACGAGCCAAACCTAAACAAATCAGAATTTGTCAGGTCGTCTATAATTCCGTGCTCCCTCAAGAGTGTATACCTCTAAATTATTTGTTAAAGTTTGAGTGAACATACAGGGCATTCCAAAAAGTGCAGCCTTATACTTATTTTGAATATGGGGCATTAAGGTCTGGTTACCACCGACAATGCCGCGTCAAATTTTGTTACAAGAAAGCATCGTTCATAAAAAGAAAATGATGAAATTATTTGTTATTAGTCTCAGTGTTCTTAATAAAACACATGTGATGATAATTTTTCTTTTTCGCAAGTTATCGAATAATAGGTATTTTCCAATAATGACGTGCTACGATCGGTTCATTCAACACGCGCCACATTTTACCGAGCATTTTACACAATTTTACAAAATTCAATAAAAATATACATAAGAACTATTTATACCCTTTCAGAACAAATTGTTTAAATTATATAAACTAAGAAAAAAATTTAGAGACATTTTGTGTTTAGTACGTTACTGCAGAGGACATGGCTTAACTATTTTAAGGACAGTAAAAACGTATTGAAAACTGGGCTAATTATTCTTTGGTAATTTATAATCTTAATTGGGATACATTGACCCTTTCATAAGGCTACTAAATTTGTAACGTGCAACATAAAAATTCCTAAATTGCAGTCGACCAGTACGGTTTTTGATTAAAATGTTACGGCACTATTAATTTTGTTTTCACGAATAAATATTCTGAAATCTTACTTTTACTTAATTGTATTTATAAAAAAGTTTTAATTTAAAATAGTGGCCACTAGTAGTAGTAGGCCATGAATTAGATATATAACTCAGTAAGACGCAAAATGGCACATCCACCTTACTTCTTAAAATGATTAGGGGATATCGATTCTGGTTGAATCTTTTCTTTTCTATCCTGAGTGAGTGGGAAGTGAAAATTGAAACTTTAAAAATGCATTGTTTTTAAATTTGCATAGTTTCATTCCCTGAATGAACTCTAACTCTATGTAGTTTGACTTTCCTGTGGTCAATATTTTATGTTCTTTCTTGTTCTGGCCCAGTAAACTAAATAAAGTGGTTTATTTTGCGACATGTCTACTGTGCCTCCAAATTATTTTCATCTAACCTTCGAGAACCATAAAACAGCAGAACTCCAAGAAATCCTATCTTTTAGATACAATAATTTTAAAAGTCAATCTCTCCTCCTCGTAAACTAACAATATACAAGTATTAGATACATATTTTGAATCGTAAAAAATATTCACTGGCAGGCACGAAAACGAAGGATCCAAAATTAAAATCAAGTTTCATGATTTACGACACTTTAACTCCATTAACCCTATTTTAACATATTATATGTAACATTTTATAGAAATAATAGTGTTTCTTTTAAGAGGTTAATATAATAAAATTCAAGGAGTAACAGCGTGGGACTTTTCCCACTGAATTCTGATATCTTCTCTGGGATATATCAGTGTTAACGACATATTTACAGAATCATCTGTTAGTTTAAAACATACTTACATATTCTTTAAAAAAATTTAAAGGTAATCTTGCAAATAACAAAAATATGTAATGTTAAAACTGACTGATTACTGACCGAAACACGAAACATAATCGAATATTCAAAAATAATCACTGCCGAGAGAAGCGATTAAAACAAACTACTTAGAATTAAAAAATAATCACTGCTGAGAGAAGCGATTAAAATAAACTACTTAGAAAAAATATTTTTTTTCTGCTAGACTTCCGTTTCAGCGTTCTAATAATTTGCTTTTTCAGAATGGAAGTTCCAGTAGCTTTGACAAACGAATCTCTAAAAATGTTGATACCGGTTATTATAAAAAATGTAACTGATTTGTATAAAAAAAATTTTTACCTAAAATAATAAAAACATAATATCATATAGATACAAAACAATGTTTGAGCAGATTATCCTTTCTGCTAATGTATGCTATTACCTTTTATAAAAAATACACAGTGCGCTAAAAAAGTAAATATAGAAACATGTAGGTATACTATATGCGATTATACAGAGTGGGGCAAAAAAACGATAAAAATTTTGTTCGCTCATGTCTTCGTAAGTTATATTAGTATAATAAATAATATACCATACTAAGGCCGAATTTTTATAGATAAGATGAAGCACTGGCACTGGTTCTAAAAAGGTAGTACCAACTTAAAAGTTCTCCGTCGTAACATGAAGGTGTGCAAAAATTCTGGTTTTAAGACATTTTTTGTATTGAAATGAATAAAATGTCCCATTTTCATTAACTACCATTTGCTATCGGCTTCTCCATGCCCAATTATTGCAGAAACTATTTTGCTGAGGCATTGGTTACTTCAAAAATGTGAAACATCTCTACACGCAAATATCACCTAAGCTGTAAATATTTGGTTTTTCAGAGCAATATTTTAATGTGTTAATTATTATTGAAAATGTGAATATTTAAATGTTTTCACTTCGTTGATTTAATTACATTTTAGGCAATGGTTTTTTCGAAGGTATTTTTGAAGTCACCAATAACTGCCTCAGAGGTAAATAGCTTCAATTGAGCATTGCTGAGAAGCTGACTTCAAATGGTAGCTAATGAAAGTGTTTATAATATGAATATGTGTTTATAACATAAACAGAATATGCCCCATATTCTGTTTATGTTATAAACACATATTCATATTTGTAATGTTATAATAATTGAGATAATTTTGTTTTTGTTCATACATTTGGAAACGAAAAAAAATCTTAAAACCAGAAATTTTGCACAGCTTCATGTTATAGCGTAGAACTTTTGAGTTGGTACTACCTTTTTAGAGCAAAAATGCTTCATTTTATCTAAAAGAATTGGACTTTTCAGTGGCATATTACTTATTATATTAATATAATAAGTTACAAAGATGTGAGAGAACCAAATTTGTACCGTTTTTTGGCCCACTGTGTATTATCGTATACATATAGTATAAATACATGTTTCCATATTTAGTGTAAAACAGTTATCTTAATGCATATTTAAATACTCGTATTTAATGTAACTGTTTTTATTAAATCAACGTTAATAATATTTTACACATGATAGGCTTAATAACATTTCAGGCATTCAATAATTTATGCGTTGTAAGTTAATCCGATATATTAATATAGTCAAAATATCCGATAACACCATATTACACCAGGTTTAGCCCTAAGCCTATTGTAAATATCGAACTTTATCTATATATCAATGAATTTATATGCATATGCTTTGATAATGCTCTACAACCGCTTCGAATATACAGATCCCCAAATAAAAATACATTCAATTTTGGAGACAAGGATGGGTCGATAGTAAGTATTAAACACAGAAAAACCTGTATACAAACATTAATAATAGAAGTATTTTTTATCAAAAAATATTTATATTAACGAATTACATTTTAACTTATATTGTACCTACTTATATATTTCAGATAAGTATTGACACGTTCATAATTAGCCATTACTAAACGTATGGTCTAAATAAGTAAAATAACCATTCACATAAAAAATTTATTTGTTTTTCCCTGTTACCACCAATCATCCAAATACGTTTTCAAACACAAAAAACGTTGTAATGGAATTCATTCGAATTGAAACAAACAAAATTAATGATACCTAACAGGTATCATTCATTGACATTGAAAAAACCGGATCTTTTCGTCGAGACGTAAGCACATAATTTTCCGACGACACTGATGTGGTCTTGGTGACATTTTTCTTCAAGCAAATACAGCAGGTGTTTTTACTAACAGCAGTTTATAAAAACCAGTCAAGTGCCGTTGTTCTGCTCCAATAGGTTGCAAAACCTATTGGAGCAGAATTAAAAAAAATTCATAATATTTGAAAAAATATTCCCCTTCGATAGATAATAAATTCAAACTATCCTTGTACATTGCTTTCATGTTGAAGTCTATAGATATAGCGAAAACTGAAACCATACAACTGTGCAAATAATAATACTAAAAAGTTTCACTTTTAATACATAAAAGTTGGATACACTTTAACATCTTGAAATTTTAACAAGTACTCGATTCGATGCTGTGAAAATATAAATATATAACATATATAAATTATTAACATATATAAATTATAAAATAGTATTCCGTTGGATTTTCATTCTTATAATTACCACAGGTTCAAAAAGTGCATTGTTAAACTTTTCTGGGACAAACAAATCTCAGCTGCATAAACGTGTTATCATCAAATTAAGTCCCTTGATTTGGTAATTACTGCAATACAATGTAATGTTTGCTCTAGCAGTAAATGTATATTCTTGTGTACACTTATAAATAAACATATACCTATTTTCTATTTTTTATCTATTTTGCATATATTCATTTTCTATTCATTTTTGCTGGTTCAATTATATCGTTTTCTCTTAGGTTTTAAGTGTATAATACTAATATAGTTATAATTTTATGTAATTTTATTATTGCAAGGGTTAAGTGGTAGAGCACTCTTTGGAGTGAACTGCCCCTTTTTTCCCGTAATTATTATTTGTGTATTAAGTATGGTGTAATATATATTGCTATAGTTCATGGAAAATAAAGTCATTTATTATTTTTAAAAGTTTATTATAAAAACTTATATTTTAAATTATTTATAATTGGTGGGTTGAAAATGATCAAGTTACGCCCAGAAATGTTTATATTATTTTGTGTGGGTTAAGGCGACTGGGACTCACAGGAATCTGAACCTGTTTGTTAGATAAGATAATTTAATTACTTAATATAAATTATTTTGCCAAGAGCAGACTTTTGAACAGTTTCCACTAGCTTTCAACTGAACTCATCATCTAATGTTAAGTTGGACAACTACATGAATGTGAATTTTATCTACATACCTACATAGGTATTATTTAGTTATATTTCTTGTGAATTATATTTCTTCCAGAATTATATCCCTATACAAATATACCGAGAATTTGCAAATTGCAAAAACGATAAATTAAAGTCAAAATAGTCAAATATGAAAATATATTTTATGCCATTCTGTAAATTGCTACTTTGGGGAAATATGTTTATTTGTATGTCTGTAATTAATTAAAACATATCATGGGACATATCTATAGTTGGGCTATGCGTGACTAATGATATGAAAACACTAAAACAAACTGTGAAAAATAATTCAGTGAGCTTATACATGTGTTGCAATATTTGTTTTTATTTATATCTCTGTTTCAATACATTACTATATTTTAATTAGAATAATGGCGACGGCGCGGTGTAGTATTTACATCAAAATGTTAAAAATAATTTTAGACGAACTTTGTTTTTTTCACTTTTTATACAGGGTACTTCCTAAGTAAACTGAAATACTGAAGAAGAGGATTCTTTAAGTGATTTCATATATTGATATATTAAAAATCCAGAGAAACAGTGGCGTATATTATTTTTTTTACTTTATATATTTACTTAAAGTGACTACTCATAAGCACGCCCCTTATAGTGACGAAAAAATGATAATAGTTTTCTATCATGATATGTGAGTGTAATGTAAGAAGAAAATTTGAACCTAGTTCAGAGAGAGAAAAAAAATTTAACATTAGATTTTTTAAAGATTTAAAACTGTTTACAAACATGATGAGCTTAATTGAAACTATTTCAATTTGTTAAAGAAAACCACAAATGGATGGTTTTTATGATGGACGAATTTATAGAAACGATAGCAAATACCAGACTAAACTATAAATAGTCTTGTAAGGCCTCAGGATTGTGAAAAACTATAAATTAACGGCCAAAATTGTAGAGTGACTTATTGCCAACATATAGAGCCGTTCGACGGGTGAAGTGGCATGGGATCTTATCCCTACTCGTTATATACAGGGTGGATACATAATGACAAAAAATTAAACGAGATATTTTGAAGAAAAATATAACATCGTGAAATATGGCAGTGATCCCTTTTTGATAAAAAGAAAATATCTCCTAAAAAAAAAAATAGAAAAGGTCTTATGAATTATTGAGACCTAATATTATGTAGCTAACCTACCATATAAAAATAATACCTAATAATAATGTATATTAAGGCAATGCTTAGCCTAGGGCACCCTTTGGCCAACCTGAATATTGAAAATTCAGAAGAAACCAAGAATATATAGGTAATAATAAACTAAATTAAAAGTTAATAAAAAGTTTTCTTTTGTTAATATTCCTGAAAGTGCTAACATTCTTTAAAATTATTAGGTAGATCATTTAATAATGACGCGTAATGAGAAAATTACTTTTTAAACGCGGAGGCAACGTATCTTGAAACGAATTTCTTCTAGATCTATTATGGATATAATCTGCAAAAGTAATTTTGGTTTTAAATATGAAGACATGGTAACAACTATTTTTTTGGGCAAAATATGTTAAATTATTGTGTCTTCTGATATCCATCTTTAACCACCCGTGTTAAATCTAGTTGGGTGTAGCAACATGATCTCTCGAAGATTCTATGCAAGCATTTTGCATTGAGTTGTCAGTTGACAAGCATGAAGTATATACTAATCAAACCATAAAAATCACCATAACTAAACAGGATAAGATTAAAGCCTGTATTTTTTAATTTAACAGGGGAAGGCACTTGAAATAAATTGCATATAAATTTATAAATTTTAACCTTGCATAATCGGTCATCACTACGGAAAATAAGATATAAGTTTTGGTCAATGATTATGCCAAGACTTTTACAATGACTTTTAAAGTTAATGAATTGAAATGATTAGTTTTAATTAAAAATTGCCTATTTGTTTTAGGCGTTAGAAAATTATTGTAACTGTTTCAATTAAAGCAATAATATATTTTTGAATCAATAATTATATTAAGTGCATGGTGATTATTAGGACTTTGCTTAAATATAATCAACCAGCATCCTAAATTTACCTTTCCGGAATATAATGTTCAATAAACAAGCCAAAAATTTCACCAGTTTACTATATTAAACCAGTGAAAATTTTGGAATTTATTTGGTTTATTAGAACGAAAATTGTTGTAAATAAGGGTTAAACCGAACATATAACCCTAATTCAGTAAATTCTATCCACATATGCCTTTCAATTAATAATCCTAATTCTGCCTTACCGCATACAGTTTGTAATGTGACCGAATTTACTTGCTTTTGAAGTAGAAAATATTTTCTACGCCTTAGGCAAACGGTCAAAATGTCTAGTTAGGCACTGGAATGTTGAATTAAATATGTTGAATCGAATGAAAACTGTATGAATCTCATGTTTAGAGCCATGGCACAATTATTTTTAAAATATTTTGAGATAACAAAGGAATACTAGATTACTCTACCTTCCTCATAATGGTGGATTGTTGATATATATAATATAAAACTAGGTATAATATAATATATACCATCGATGTCCCATCGGGAACTTCATCAATCGATTATAGAAAAGCTACAATTCGGAAAAATCTGAAAATTGGCAATGACTTTGGTTATTCGACCATTCGGCTAAAATATTTTCAAGATGGTGGCTCTTCCGGTTATACCGGAAGTAGATGTCACCTTGCTTATTTTAAATAGGACATTATTTCATTTGTCTAACAGTTTTTGACATTGTAAAATTTTTATGTAAAAATAACGTTTGCAGACCGAAAAAGAATTAGCAATTTTGACTGGACATGACAGCTTTTATTATTTAATGTGGGTTAGTTTTTATATAGAATGGGATTTACTTTAGCAGGTTGCGTATAATATTTTGATAATTATTAACACAGGGTGCTTAAAAAATAAGAATAAAAATGAAATTGGAATAACTGCCAAAAGTAATTTTTTTTCAAATAGAAACTATCTCCTTTTAGAATTTAATCTTATTCAGTATTAAAAATAAGGCTTTTCATAAGTTTGTGTATTCCGAAAATTGTAGTTTTCGAAATATTCCTGTACAGTTAAAATAGCTAGTTATTTTTCGTTCTCTGCAAACGTAATTTTTTTTAAATTTTATATTAATACTTGGTATATGTAGAAATGTACTTTATTTTATTATATATTTTACATAATTTTATTCCGGGAAGTTTCTGTACCTACATCTGATAGAAGATGGGATGAAAATCTCAGACAGCGAAAAAGTAAAGAACATAAAATCGTACACACCAATAAATCTGTAAATACAGAAACTTATACAGAACGGGAACAAATAGAATATAATTTACCAAGACAAGTAAGTAAAAAATGGTTTATATAGGTACTTTACTACTAGGTATAAATTGTTGTAAATATTATTCCGAAGAGCCCCAAATATTACTAATAAATTAAATATAAAAATAAATATAAATTATAAATTATCACTGACATATATGACCGAATATATGCTAAAATTAGAGCAAGTATCTCAAAAAGATCCGTAATCTCGGCGACATCAGACAATGTGGATTTGTTTGCACAACAATACAAGCTTTTTGAGAATCACAGCTCATTGGGTGTCTCCTGAATTTAAACTAGAACACGCTGTACTGGCAATGAAACCTTTATAGGTGAAAATATTGCAAAAGATCTTAATGCAATTGTGGCTCCCTGGAATATTTCCCAATCGAAAATACATCTACTTGTTCATAACAGTGGAACCAACATGTTGAAAGGTATTATGGTAACAGAATATGGTTCTGTTAGCTGCTGTATTCATTCGCTGCAGCTAGCTGTCAATGAATCGTTGATCCTATCCTGAAGTAAAGGAGATCATAGCTGCTGCAAGAATTGTTATAGATTTCAACCATCGAGCAATGACTGGCATTGTTTTAACGAAGTAACGAAAGAAAACAGTCAAAATAAGGTTTCAGAAAAAAGTGCTATTGCCAGCGAGCTTGACTATTATTAGAAAACAGTTAGAATCGATCGAAATAGTAACCCTTACGCTTGGTGGTCAGCAGGTCAGATAATACCAAACTATATCCTTCTTTGATAAAATTTGCAACCATTTATCTTTCAGTCCCATGTTGCAGTGTATATAGAGAAAGGCTCTTTTATGAACCTGGAATTGTGTATGAAAACAAACGTAATAGTCTATCGCCTTTGTATGCTGAAAAACTTGTCTTTATTCACCACAGTTTGCCTTTAGTTAAATTTAAGTACTGATTTAGTATCCGATTATTATTGTGAAAAAGAAAACTTTTTTTATTTTGGATGGCTTTTTATTTACTTTTTTGTCTATCCGGTTTTTGCCGGCTACTGTGTTACTATCAGTGATCGGATATGCCGATTAACGGATAGTAACAACTGGATATCCGTTGCATCTCTAATATTTATTCTGTGTGGGGGTATATCATTCGTAAAGTTTCGTTTGTTGTTTTTTTTTTTTAAATTGTAAACCCATTTATAACATTGTTAAACACAAATATATGATATAATATTAAGGGCTTTCTATAAAATGAATACCTACTTATACTAACCCATATCATTAAAGATTCTTATCAAACATCATCATTTGAAGTAAAAATAATTCATGTCACCATGTCACCAGTCATTTGCTTCAAAACAACTTAATCGGGTTATGTTTTCAAGGTTAGTGGTAAGTGCCCCGATATGAACTCTAAAGATAGTCGTTAAAAAAATTGGTTGACACGTTAGTTATCTGCAGCAACAGATGCAGAAACTCTATTCCCACGTGGAACATGGTAGAAAAGGATCTAATAATTCGAAATGTCCTCAAAATCCGTCTAATTTAAAAAATCATGTTACCATGTTCTGTCGGTATTAATTTTATAAGAGAACCATGTTGACGTTACGTATTATAAGTAGGTAATTTTTCCTGCAAAAGTTTGTTTTATCAAAGCTTATAAAAATATTTTTACCTCCCTGCAAACAATTTAAAAGAGACCGAAGCAGGTACTTCACGTAATTTAACTTTTACAACTTTGTCGTACATGAAATGAACTTTCCTCTTTCTTTTGTTGCCTAAGTTTCTTTAAATTGGAAACTAGTTTGGGTTCTTGTTCTTACCTCGAATCAAATTTTGTGCCGTCTTGCAGAGTGCCAGTGTAATGCATCGTTAGCATGTCTCCATTCTTGGATTTGATTTCACACGCTTCCGGCTTGTAAATTACATCAATTTTTAGTTCCTCTTTGCACTGGGCAACGGCCGCGAACAGGGCGATGACAGATAAGCCGACAGTGTACCGAATCATATTGCTCTTACCAGCGCGAACGAAACTTTCAAACTGACTGAATACGGAATGAATGAACAGCAAGTAGCTGCCACATGCCACGAGAATTTGCCACGCTACAATAAGCAACGTCATCGGCGAACATCTCCCTTTCTCCCGCGACGTCGCGGTGCGATAAAAAATTCGAAAGCCACAGGTTTGAGTCCGATTGGTTAACTCATACACGTGATTCTACTCGGTGGATCGACCTCATCATTAAATTTAAAACTTCGGATTCCAATCTCAACCCGATAAAAAGTTTACGCAGTTTAATAGAGGATAGGTACTTTGATCTTATCTTTTATTATCACAAACGTGTAAATGAGCCTCTCAATTCTTAATTAACAAAAATACGGATTACATTAGTAGGATTTGCCAGTTGTTTCTTTTGTTTCTTTCTATTCTTGGGGTCTCCGATGAAAGAGGACTGTAAGTATAATTTGAATTTGTGTTAAAATTATAATCCGACTTGTGATTATATTTTTATTAATGTAGGTAAGTGAAAAATCGGCATTGGAAATAATACCATTATAGGTATAGACTGTGACTTTAATTTTATTTAGATTCTGTGATATATGTAAATTCAGACTGAAAGACAAGTTATTTGAAAAGGAGCAAATTTAAACTAGTTCAAGTATTTCTGTAACGAAAAATCAGAAACAATTCTCAATACTCAATAGTCCAGAGAAATTTTTTTTAGATAGGCACACCATGTTACATCACTAAGTAGACAAAAAATTGCACCTTCGAAAAGAAATAGAATGAGTGTGCGTTATAACGAAGCTTCTGTATTTGGTTTTTTGACTTTCTATGGCACTCGTACGAGACGAAACACTAGTGCTGCCATACGTTCCGGGCAATATTAAGTCCATTAGGCAGATTCAAGCCAATAAACTAAAACTGATGTACTGACTGATGATACTGATGATGAAACTGATGATAAATAAACTGATGTACTCCTCTTCGACCACCAACTCAAAACAATATTTGTCATCGAGTTCTCGGCACCTGCCAAGACCAACATTGTATTGAAAGAAGAGGAGAAACGGACGAAATATCGAGACCTTCTCTTCGAACTCCGCAGACTCCATCCAGAACACACTTGTGCCTGAGTACCACTCAGTTTATGGTATTTATTATAGGAGCCCAAGAGATACACTGCTTTCAGAACTGCAGAACATATCTTCAAGCCGGAAGAATGCAGAATGCGGTCATTCTGGGTTCATTACGTCTACTCAGGGCAAACGATACCCGGATTCAGTAGTTATTCACCCCACGGACATGGGGAATAGCTACTGGTAACCACCAGCGCCCGACTCTGAGAATCGGAGCCAGGGAACTGGTCGACTGGATTTCAACAAAAAAATTATAATATAATAATAGTTAATAGGTACCTAATAATAATATATCTCTATCCCCAATTCTAATAAGTTAATAATTAACTGCTATTACAGAAGTTTCATCATCTTGAAATATTATTTATACATTATTATACATCATCATTAACATTAATAAATAAAGATATATTTAGCTTTAAATTGCAAATGGTTAATAAATATATTCTTAAAAGGCTTTTTCATGTTGTCTTTTTTACAATTGTTCTAATGACCAGTATTGTTTTTCTAACAATTAACTTGTCTGGAAGATGAGTATGATGTTATTAATTTTATTTATTAGTAAACTGAGTAGCTCACAGTATATTAGCAACTTATATAGTGATTAAAATAAATTTTTCTTGGTGAAAACATTGTTCGGTAAATAATGCTCAGACAAGTCTCTTATTATGAGGCTTGTCTGATATTTGGAGATGAACATTGATTCATCTCCAAATTAATTTGAGGACTGCGAGAAAAAATTGCGGATTTATAAAAAAATTTTTGTCAGATTTTTGTCAAATTTTTTATGCGCAGTAATGAAGTGTATTTTCTGAGCTTTTTCATATCATGATCCATCGTATTCGAAATGCTTTATCTGAATTACTGTTTATATTGAACAGCACCAGATGATGCAAGGGAAAGGATAACTATAGTAATAATCGTAACTATTCAAAGGAATTATTCAAAAATACTTCATTAAGGATCCCTATAGATAAGAATAGCTTCTGCAATTGAGCATTGGAGAAGACGATATCAAATGGCAGCTAACGAAAGAGGAGGCATACTGAGTCATATCTGTAATGTTATAATTGAGATAATTCTTTTTTGTTCATAAATTTCGAAACAAAAAATATCGGTATAATACATGGACAAAGCATATTTGTTCATGTATCTGGTTGAAAGTCCTCTTTTGTTGTTTTTTATTGAAGAAATAAATTCTATTTAACAGCCAATCACTTTGCCAATGCCATATTTGTTAATCTATATTGCATGTTTAACTATACAATATGATAAGTACATTTAATTACTGCATCACAGAAGTAACTTTCAATTTAATTATAGAGGATTTGAGAGAAGTTTTTGAAGTGTTTTCAAAAATGGATACAATTTGTAAACAGGGTATCCTAAAGAATGGTTTGATTGCATTATTTGTGGTACCTTTCTCTGAATTCCTATAAATTTCCAACAGCCAATAACTTTTCCAGCATTATATACAGGGTGTCTACTTTTATTTATGTACTAATCCATACAACCTTTATTTTTCAAGATAATCAACTGAACTTTTTTTGTTTCAAAGGGCATTAAAAACTGCTTCTTTTGACCTTACTACCGCTTTTAAGACAAACATGCCTGCTGCGATTTTTTTATACCACTGAAATTGAATATAATCGTTTACGGAGTTTTTTATTTAAAACCTGACATGATAGCGTTAATCAGGACCCCTCAATTTGCCCATATGCGAAATTGGAACAAAAAATATATAGGGCGTTTCGTTCGTTATGATATCAAAGTTAAGCAAAATATCGAATTTGAAAGGCACAAAGGGAGGCGACTTAGTTCAGACGTATAGAGGTATTTGGTCTTAAGGAAATGTTTCCGCAGACAGCCGCAAGAGTTTTACTAGCAGGGAATCCTTAATGTTAATGCAAACTTCTTTTAAATTCGTTGAATAGAAACTGCTTTACAATCTCTAAACATAATGTCTATAACTTATTTGTGGTGCGTTTTCATGTTTCATAGTTTCTTTCTTTTGGGATTACACCACCTGTAAAATAACAAAAAGCAAAAAACTAGAAGTATACAAATTAAATATTTAAAGTGTAGTAACAAGGCAAACTATTATCTACTTCTGGTTTTTTGCTTTTTGTTATTTTACAGGTGGTGTAATCCTAAAAGAAACAAACTTCTCCTATCTTTAGCAATTTATATAAAAATCGTAAAATAACTTATACTGTAATAATAATAATAATAGTAATAATAATAATAATTATAATAATAATAATAAAGGCCTTTATTGGCATGACTAACAAATAAAGTATTAACAAACAGTTTAGGGCGAGATTTAGTACGATGTAATACTAGGCTACCCGTCTATTTTTCCACCTAACCCTAGAGTAAATCACGAGACATCGCATGTAACATTTTTTTTATAAATATATTTTTTTAATACACAGAAGAAGTATTTACAAATACGACATCTATTACATTTTCTTTTCTCTTCTTTTCATGACAGTACATAACCAACTAAAAAAAAAATATAAAATTCTTAGACTAATGAAAACCTTTGACATTTCCTTGCCGATCCATTACAACAATAGTAAGCAGATTTTTAAAAGCACTGATACTGAGTTTCGAAACTTTTAATTCATTCGGTAAATTATTAATACATCTTGCAACGTTAAAGATGTAAAAGTATGTAAAAGACCTTCGAAATAATTCTGTAGAATACACAGGAGGTGTAAGTGTACCTTTGGAACGCGTATTTAAATTGTGTGCATCGAAAGAAATCTTCTGAAACAAATAAGTTGGGGATTTATTAAACAAAATAGCATAAGATTGACATGCAGAGTGCAGATATCTACTATCACTCATGTTTAGCCAATTTATTTAGACTAAAGTGTGGCTAATTCGCTGATATTTTCTAATGCCAAAAATTAATCGCAGACAAGAATTTTGCAGTTTTTGAATACATTTAATGTCAAAGCTATTTAAACAGGGACCATACACAGTATCACAATAATTTAGCTGCGACAAAACTAACGACTCATACAACATAGTTTTAATATTTACATTTAAAAACCTTCGATGCTGATAAATAATTCTCAAGCTAAGGTAAGCCTTTTGTAAACATTTCGAAATGTGCTTAGTGAATCTTAAATCAGGATCCATAAGTAAGTATCAGGATCCATAAGATCCATTTCTGTAGTTGTTAATTTCCACTTTCACTTTTTGAGAAAATGTGTTGTTCTTTAATTTTACATGTTAAAGTATGTTCCGGTACGTATACTTACTCATCAGTTATTAGAAAACAGTTAATCTCGGACGATCTTAAGATAATACTTAACTGATATGATCTTCACAGGATATTTTTACATGACTTTCTTTAACCAACTTTCCTTGTTATTTACGGTACATTTATAATGAAAGTGATTGCTTATTATTTCTTATTGAGTGTATCATCTCTAATATATTTTATCATATTATAACCTTTGTTGCGGTATTATATCTCTATTAAAATGTTATAAACAATTTATAGTAGTAGGTTCAGTGAAAAATGACACTTAGAAACAGATAGATTAGATCTTAAATTGAGCAGATACTGAAGAGAAATTTGTTTGAAAGTTTAGTATTTTTTTTTAACTTAACTGCAAGTAAATAAACTACATTGTTTTGATATGTATAAAACAGGTGCTGCTATAAACAAGTCACTTTCCTACAAGAAATGAACCAAAAATTACGTTTCTTCTTTCCTTGGTATCCAATACTCACTTTTCGTGAAATGATAACTACATATGTATATTTGTAGTGGCGAGATACAGTGAAATACACTGCAGTGCCCTCTTTGGGTCTTTGCTACTACCTGTCTGACAATTATTGTCTAATTGACAGACAGATAACGATCTGCAGAAAGCAGATGCCATTATGTGGATGTGGCGACATCCATGGAGATGTTGATGTAATGCAACGCCAGTCGGGGCATATTGCCCGTGGAGTAGTTGTTTTCGGCATCTCCTTCCAATACATATGTATATTTTTAAAGCCAAAATGATCGATAAGCGATAAATATACAGGTTGAGCTACAAACAATGATCGAGTAAAATCGATTTGTAAAAGTATTTTGAACAACAATATATTCCAGAAAAGTGTTAAGATACGTAAACTACTCTTCACTGGGACATTATGTATATATGTAATGTTATTGTAATTAATAACTAACTGTATCTGCTTTATAAATGTAAAATTTTAAGTAGTTCATCGTAAAATATCAGTACTAATTTCAACAAATTACCGTTTCTATATCATTTGACTGAAATCTCTGAGTTCTAATTTTGATTATAGTACTTTGGGGAGGCTATTTAAATTAGAAAGTAATTCATATCGGTGCGGGAAAGGGGAGCGTTCTTGACCAGAATATACTGGGCCCTAGTTCACTTGGTGGAGTTGATCTGCCTGTATGGTTTAGTAATATTGACGGTTTCTTTCCTTGCTTTCAGAAAACAGAGCAGCGTCACACTCCTTTCACACACAACCGTTCCGTAACTTACTTGCTTTCATATACAGCGACTTTTTACCGTTGTTTGAGTAGCATATATTATCTTGATGTCATTGAGATCACAAATGTCGAAATGAATCGGACTAAAATTATTGGGTTGTGGTTAATTCATCGCCGAAGAAAAAGGCAGAAACGTACATCAGATCAATCAAAAGAGAGGGGAAGTAGGTTTATTTATACGCTTTTTAAAGAACTAAGGAATGATGAAAATAAATTCTTTAATTATTTTCGTATGCCGGTTGCTTCTTTTGATGAATTACATAACAGGCTGAAGAATGTTCTTCAGCGCCAAAATACAGGAAAGAGAAATTTTATTCAACCTGTTGAAATGTTGGCTCTGACACTAAGGTAAGTAACAAAAATTATATAAACTGTCAAATATTTTTTAAACTACTCTTTACTTCTAAAGATGACAATTTCCCAGTATGATTTGAGAATTGCTATACGGTGAAAGAAATAAATATTTCAATAATTGATTCAAAATATATTTTATTACGAATAGTAAATACAAGAATATATTAGTGATAGGTAAAATCTACATTATCGACTGTAGAAGAATCATAAGAGAGAGGAGTAGAACTGCCTCTTCGACCGGTTTCTGGGGAGTGGATTCTAGAAGACTGGCTAGTAACAGTCTAGTGACTGATTCTAGTAACAGTCTCTGAAGATTGAGTAGGAGGAACTTGGTAAATGGCCGATGAATGGTGCGATGGGAATGAGTAGGGATAAGAAAAAGAATAAGCAGACTGAGTTATATTATTATCGAGGGTTTTATCACCTAACACAGGTCTCACCTGAATTAGAGAAATAAGTACCTTGGTATCAATATTTTCAGCCATTTTATTAAAACTGAATGTATGAACTCCCAAATTTACTGTGATATGCCACTATACCTTGTAAGTAGCTGGCGTACGACTAAAATTCGTTATGTGTGAAAACATGTATGAAAACGCATAGGCCACGGCTTCCACAGAACGGCACGACCGCCGTCCACTGCAGTGACAAGCGACGACTACTAAACGGCATTATTCCGTCGCCGTCCTGTCTGAAAGGGCCCATGCTTTTCTTCGTTTCACTAATGGAATGTGGACGTAAGATTTTTGACGTAGATACGTCCAGAATCGTTATGTGTGAAAGGAGCGTCACATAACGTCGTGCATGACTTTTGTACAGTAAGTCTTTCTAGTCCAGTAACATAAGGATTCGACTACTAAAAAAATCAAATGAGCTGAAATTTTGCATACACCTTTACTTTTATATTACTAATAATGTGGTAAAAGTCCCCACCGATATGTTGCTTGCGTTTCAAGTTATTCAAGGTCAAACGTCACAGAAATCGGTTTTTCGCAAATATTTTACTTCCTGTATGTCCTATGACTTTTTTGGTTATTATAGAAAATAAAGATTAAACAATGCTCTCCAAAAAATGTTATATACAAATTTTGCGTAAAACCAGTAGTTTTGACTCTATACGCCAGAAAAGCACAGGGTAGCGGTGCATCGGTTTCCACACCACCTCAAAGGTAGGATACAAGACGCGCTTTTTTACATGGGTTCCCCAGTAGGCCTAATCCATGAATTTGCTCTTTTTAGTGTCTTCTACAGTTTATCCTCATTCTCGTTCTCTGTCCCCTCTGCCACTTCTTCTTCCTCTGTCATCTCCTCCATGTTCTCGTTCTCTGTCCACTCCTCCAAGTTCTTATCGTCTGTCCCCTCAAATACCTGTTCGTTCTCTTCTATGTCGTAGTTACTTTCTTCCTCAACATTTTCTTTTCTTTCTGTTGTATTTTGTGTCAATAGGTCAACGGGATGAAACTCATTATATTCTTCATCCTGAATATTTCCTTCGGTAGCGCTATCGACATTTGCGTTGAGACATAATTGACCGTGACAATGACCACAAAGTATTGAACAGGACAGTTCAACTTTTCTGCACCCGCAATTTGTGTTACATCCTTTAGTGCAATTGCAAAAAATTGTATTTAAAAGTACTTCTGGTGCTGGTGGCAATAAAGTCTTAATGGGCTCCAAAACATTATTATTTATCTTCCATCCCCATTGTTCAGGATTTAAATCATTACTAAGCCAATTCTGTACTTGATAACACACTCGACTTAGATGTTGGCGTGCGGCTGCGTCAGTGGGTGGAAGTGACAATTTCACTGCGGTGTTAAGTCTTGTTAACTTCGCAAATGTCATGTATCGATAATTTTCAATGGATGCAATTTGAGGCGCCTCTCGAACATTTTAAAAACTTTTATTTTTCCTTTGTTAAAGAGTGCAGAGCCAGTCACAGCCAGTAATATTCTATTGTAATAGCTATTTATGTAACCAGATGGGAAAAGTACTGTTTTGTGTAATGAGCAGATTTCTAGGATGCGAGTTACACAAAATAGAACAACGTGTTTCATACAAGCTTTTTTCTAATTTTGAATATACGACATGCATGTTTATCAATACTGACTTAAGAACATAATTATTTTTTTAATTTATAAATCACATTAATGTTCATATTTTTGTACTGTTGCTAAGACACTTTAACTTTTTATTTATTGTCAAGTTTGACATTTCTTGAAAATAATTTTTCGTAGAAGTAAATCAGTAGATATTATACCAGTTACCATCTAGTCAGATACCAAAAGCCATATTTCTAGTGATATAGAAGAAGCGGCCCAATACGCTTTATCTACTGTTATTCCCACAAAGTCGAAGTTGTTAATTTTTTGTAGTATATATTTCATAACTGATGGTGAAACACTCGTTTCATCACCAGCTGTATAATATTTTACTTTTCATGACTAGTTATGAGAAGACCTTTCCTAACGTCAAAGAGTTTTGAAAAGCGTCACTTTAAATGTCAAAATTAGAAAAATGTATTTACAGTAGTTAACAGCGGCATCACATACTTTTTGTCGAGATATAATGTGTTGCGCGCCTTGCAGCATAATTTAGTTGTGTGTTATTTAATAAATCGTTGGTTGTACAGAAAAACTTATATAACTTTTTTGTAGAGAATTTCCTGTTCTTTATTTTTTGTAATAAAGCAAAAAGTCATACGACTCACGAAAAGCTAGATATTTGAGAAAATAATAGTTTTATGACCCTTGATCTTAAATAACTAAAATCGCAAGCGCGATATTGATGGGGACTTTTCAGACATTGCTTCCTAAAGTTAAAATAAAGGTGTATGCAAAATTTAGGCTCACTTGGATTTTTTTAGCAGATGCTGCTTTTTCCGGTCTAATATAACTGGAGTATTCCTGATTCAATGAATGCAGCTTTAGCCTTTATTTCATTTATCTGCTGGCTTCTATCTGGATTTTCCTGTTCATAATAAACAACATTTAAGTTTATTTGCAATCTACTTCAAATATGGCTGGTGGTAAATAATAAATTATTATTATAAGCTACATAGTTTTTCCCCTGGAAACTGAGTACGATTTTGTTAGGTAAATTATTATTGTTTATACAATACCAATTTGATTAACAATCTTTTTCCTTATTCTTCATATTTTTTCATAAATGTTATTGCCATTTTGTATAAATTTTATATAATTTTTTCTGATATATGGTAATTTATATCAATCTAGGAATATATTTAAATTTACAGTATATCTAATAAAAATGATTTATCAGTTTTACGAATTCAAGAGTGCCATTATATGCAGCATTTAACAGGGATGAGGATCTGAAATAAAAGTACTCTAGAATATGCTAAATACGCCCAGTTTAAAATATCTTTCACTTGACATAGTAGAATGCTATACCGGGCAACTGCTAGCTACGAATATTTACTGGGTCATGAGTAGTAGAACGTGTACTTGATTTATATTAAAATTTCTCGAACCATTAACTTTATCGCACAATAATTTCAGCTTGCGAAGTTATTTTCCACATTAGGGGAAATGTAAATACCCGCAGGTGTAATATTAATACTATTTTACAATTCATTATAATGGCTATGATAGGTAAGGCGATACCTACATACATATAAATAATAGCACATTACTTTTGGTTGTACATAATAATTCCAAAAGTTATTGCTAAGGTGATTTTGAAAGTGTTACTCAGTTAATGTGTTAACTTCATTAAAATAATTGTTTTATTTGTATACGGTATTTTAGGTATACGGTACACAGCCGAATTGTTCTTCAAGGATTTAGTTTTATGACGTAACAATAAAAAAATAAAGCGGAAACAGGATATTCTTGAAATACTGAAAAGTCATTATTTATTACATTGAAAATTCCAGTCGATCATGTGGAATCGTTATGGACCGAGAACCAACCTTTTCAAAGCATAACTTTTGAAGGAAAAGTAAAGAATACATTTTTCGTCTAGGTCTGGGAAGTTAGTCTCCAACTTTTGGCGTTGAATGGCACTACTACTCCACAGTCAGTTAGTAGGTTGATAGTAATTGTTCGTAAATCTATTGGTAACATCTGTAAGTAAACTATAACTTTTATTTTTTACCAGTTTTAAGGGGTTAACTTTATAGCAGCTATTAGTAAGTCTTTTGTAAGTATTGGTTTGTAAGTTACTGTCTGTATTTGTAAATAGGTACCTAATACAAAAGTTATAATCGATTAATTAAATTTTAGAGAACTTAGTATCCCACAGGTTCTTTCTGAATGTGTTGGTATTTTTCTTACTTTTCTCTATATTTTTAGTTAAGTCTTTGCAAAATTGAACTACTACGTCAATGAGGCAGGTGATCCTTTTTATTTTATCTTTTTGAAGTGTTATATCTGGTCTGTTATGAGCTACCGTTTTATCAGTGTGTATGATTAGATCTCAGGATAACTGTTTTCTAATTGTGGTAAACAATTTAAATCACAGAAATTACTCAGCAAAGCAAAATTTTGCAATTAAGGATAACTATCTAAGACATTAGTGCCGAATACAACTTGCAGTCATAACCAAAAAGTAAAATACAACAGCGCAGCACCAAGTTGATCATTCACAGTTGGTCATTCACAAAGATTAAAGAAAAAGAACTCCAAGGATGGATCCTTTAAAAACAACAGAAGTGGCTACTAACTCGATAGACTTGACACCTATATACTCAACGCTGAGACTTTTGCCAGACAGGTACTAATTTAAACGAACTTTTATGTAGAAGCACAGTGTGCTCAAGTCAAAGCTTTTGTGAAATTAGTGTAAAATACAATAGGAAAAACGAACAATACAAGAAGTAGGTAGTTGATTTCTTCAAACGGATTGGCTCAAGATGAAAACGCAATATTCGCGTTGAATATTATTAATGTATCAACGTTTCGGTTCCTGTTTGGGAGCCATGTTCAAGAGGAAAATGTAATGATGTATGGCAATTATCTAAAGGGCCTCCGTCTGCCTAGTCCTCAGAGAAAGGGAAGATTTGGAATGTTGTGGTTCGATTCTGAAGAGTCAATTTGTCTACTGCCCAGATCTCACCACTGATTGTCTTGGAAGCCTTAATCTGTCTACTCCTTAAAAAAAATATCTCTGGGGAGTTATGATAGATATATTAGTTACATTTATTGTTTCTTCACTAGCATGGAATGCTGCAACATTTTCGTAATCATCGCTTCTCCTAAAAGTAAAATTAGCTGGAATCCTAATGAGGTATAATAGTACCCAACTCGGTAACAATAGATTACAAAATTATATTATTTGTCTGGTGCATCTACACTGATTACTGCTGAAATAATAAGTCTGCATTATTCATTTATACATCTGAACAAACTAAAATTTTAAAGAAACAATTGTTATGTTTAGCAATAAAAGTATGTGAAAGATTATAAAATATTTATGTTTTATTCAATATATAATACTATTTATATAAGGTGAGAGCAAACGCTGACTTTTTACGTATTGTTAGGTATCTTATGACAGCTGATATTAATCATATTAAGTTAATAGTAGAGTTAATACCTGTTTTTTATGTTTTGGTCTCAGTTTTATTGATTTCACATATATGCACAGTAATTATATCAACGTGAATAATAAATTTAATGACTAGAATTCATATTAGACGTTGATAGGTACAATTTACCTGCAGCATTGGCTGAATTGGCTGTTTATTATCATTATTGTGTCATTGCTGCAGAATAATTATCAAAACTTGCTAACCTAATTGAAAAAAGCACATAACTCTTTACTAAAAATAATACTTAAAATCACATATTTTAATAAATAATTTCAAAAACTGATAGGTGGAATCCTATAATTTGTGATGGTTTAACATTATGATGAACTGTAAAAAAATTATTGCATTTTCACTTCGATATCTATATTTTGGTTGGCCAAGTTTAGCCTGGATTCATTTAGTTTATACGTTCAATGCTTTGTAGAAAAGAACATGTAGAGTGACGTCTTTAACCGCTTGGCCATGGAGCTCCATAGTATTTAGAGGTACATTTATTTATTTATATCTGATTTTAAATAAATTTCTAAGTATTTCAAAAGTTATAACAATATTAAATCGACAAACAAGTAAAAGTTTAGATATTTAGCATGAAACATATTAAGCATGTGTATTAAAGGATAACGATTTTACCTTTCTTTATCGTAATAGAACATTTATTTTATATTTTGTTAATAACGTAGGTCAATTAATGTAGATATAGGTATATTAGTAGCTTATTCATCATTTGCCCCCACCTTAGTACTAAATATTTTAATTGCTCTAAACTCAATACCTGAACCTACACAAGACTTAATTAACTCGATAACAGTCACCATATCTGCAGCTGAGTTATTCTGGCACAAAGGGGTTAATACACAGAGCGGTTGAATGGCAATTGCAAAGGAATTGTTTGGTGAAACAGTTCTGACGTGTCGTTTATATTCAGTGAAGTTATCCATTAGCCTCAAATAAAACTAAGTTCATCATCATTAGATTTATAGTAAGTGAACCGCTCAGTTCATAGTTATAGTAAGTGCTGTTTTTACTTTTTTAATATACTTTGGAATCTTGAAAGGGGTTGGAACCTTTGGAGTGAAGATAACACTGTCGTAGTTTTCCACATACCAAAACACCAGTGTTTTTCTAAACTCTAAATTAAATTTAAAACTAGATATACTATAAACTATAAAATGTTACTTCAACCACATATATTTATATACAACAATGTAGTAGATGTAATCTTAACCAACCATTTCTCTTATTACAATTAATTTCATGAATTGAACCAATATCTCAATTGTTTTCATCAACTACATATTTCGAGTTGTATGAAGATAATTTCTGACAATATATGTTAGTATTCACTTACATTACATTAACAGGCTACAGAATAGTAGGCACTTTTAAATTGTTGAATTAACGCGTGGTTTTCATTATCCATATGTGAGCATGAAAAACTATTACGCTAACGTTCTTTGAGTTATTTAACAGTTTTCTCTCGATGCAATAAAATGCCCGTAACAGTTTCCTGAATTCTAGTTGGCATTATTCGTTCTTTTAGCCTAGGTTTAGTAACATTACGATCCATTTGATTTATACTTACCAAATAAATTGAACTAAAGGTTCATTACATACGAGGAATACCTATCTTCCAAATAATTTACTTTATTATTTAGCTAAACCTGTTATAAAAACTATGGCTGCATGTAAACTGTGCGGAATTTATTGGATTTAATAATAAAATATTAATCCCTCCCTCAATGCAGCTGACTACCAATTACTGTCAATCAGAGATTGAACCTAATCCCAATTTGTCAAATGTGACAGTAATTTGCTGTCTAGTAGCATGCTCGGTATTTTCCAGATAACATCAAAACAGTATACTGTACTCGACGCGTGTTTCGCCAACCAAGTTGGCATCATCTGGAAATTATTGGTGTCCTATTTATACCTAAACTATTTCTACGGGTCAGTGAACCGTCGCGACTGCTCAGTGAACCGGTGCGACGGATCAGTGAACCGTGACTTACTAACCAATAAAGCGGGCTATATGGGATTGGCGCTCTGTCACCATTCATACTATTTTTGCATTTAGCAGTTTCCAAACTCTCAAAAGCATCCAGCTGTCTGGAATTTGTTACATTCCTAATTGCTACTATCTATTTTAAGGTTGTCCCTAAACGCATGTTGAGCGACACTAGACTTAGGTATCTGTTCTACCATATTTGAGATGAGCCATATGTTCCTTGAATCTAGTTTGAATCGACCTTCTAGTTTGTCTAACATACTTTTCATTACATTCTTTACAGCTAATTTCGTAAATCCCCGACTTTTCCTTAGTTTCTATTTTATTTTTTGGATCGCCTAAAAGTTGTAGTTTATTTCCCGTTTAATAAAGCACTGACATATCTAGCTTCAGTGCTTAGCTTCACACCAAAGATTTCAACCTCCTTCAAGATCCTCGCTAATATACAATATTTATACACTAAACATTTTTATTGAATTTAGTGAAAGATTTAATTCAAAATTGTAGGCGAACTCTTTAACTAACTGAACTCCTATTGTTAGGAGAACATAATTAATGTATAATTTAGAGTATCATACTGGAGGAGTGAACTTATAGTGTCAGTTACTTGACTTATTTATTCGATGAATTTTGTACAATAGATCTTTTCGTTGAAAATATATCTTCACTCCCCCTTGTTAAATGTTCTCCGTTTCCACTTAAATTTACTTATTAATCTATTAGGATCGTACCGAATGTAGAAGTCCTCAAAATGTAGAATACCCCAAAGTCAGTGTAAGTTATCGACTGATAAAATAGGCAACTCCCCGCTTTGAAACAACCCACTTGAATTTATGCTATAAGATTTTCTATGTACTCGCTTTGTGAAAATAATATTTTCTATGCCACTGCTATAAGATTGTGTACTAATTATACACTGTATATTTGTAAATTTTTCACGTGTTGATAGATTTCTTATGACTCTAGAGATCACACATAATATATTTACTTAACCAAATAAGAGATATTCTTCATATCAATAATTATTTCAACTATCCCTTAGTGCTAGTTTTCGAGACAAATAATTTTGTATGATGCTAACTTGAATATGTACATATCATGGAAGACGACCTTTAACACACGACAGAATAATTTGAATAATATTTAATGAACAAAAAATATTTTCTTCTGAAGAAAAATGTCTGAGAATAGTGAGTTTTCTCAGCTGTTTTTTAACGTAAGCTATGAGAATGTGAGATATTGATAAAATTATGTGTTTGCAATAATTCTTTACTATATAATTTTAGCTTAAACGACAAACTGAATTTAGCAGTATAATTAAAGGATTTAGATTCAATTACAGGAATAATTATTTATATGCAGTGCAGTGAATGAATTCTGTAAAGGTACTAAGTTTAAATTCTTGGCTTTTATAGCTATTTACTAATGGAAGTGATCAAATTATTAAGGACTTGCCGGAATAAATTTATAATTAATAAGTAAATATAAAATAAACCAACTGGCTATGACTTGAACTACTTCAAATATATCAACATATAAGAAAAATTAATTGTTTATCTGCACGATGTCTATAAAACATTATGTTTTATAATAAGTGCATTATCAATTTTTACACATTAATAATTACAATTTATTACAGCAAACCGCGTTTTTATAAGTTACCGTTTTCCCGGAAACGCGGCGTGGTGCAGCATTAATTTAAAGCTACACCGCTCTCTGGTATCTCTGAAAGTATATAAGATACGGGAACGAAATTGGTATCAGATTGCTTTAAACTATAATTACAATTTATTACAACAGACGGCAATTTTTTTACAGCTGCCGTTTTCCCGGAAATAGGGTGTTATGTAGCGTGAGTTAAGACTCACGCTACACGAGACGAGACGAGAGAGACGAGAGAGTGTGGTGTAGCTTAAGAGCTGCACCACATTCTCGTATTTCTGAAAGTATAAGTAAGATAGGGCGAGATTGGTATCAGATTGTTTTACACACTAATTACAATTTATTACAGCAAACCGTGTTTTTATAACAGTTACCGTTTTCCCGGAAATGCGGCCTGGTGCAGCATTAATCTAAAGCAACCCCGCACACTCGCGTATCTCTGAAAGTAAGTAAGATACGGAAATGAAATTATACCAATTTTTTTAGAATTTAATTAAAATTTATTACAGTAGACTGCGATTTTTTACAGCTGCCTTTTTTCCGGAAATAGGGTTGGTGCAGCTTGAATCTAAAGCTACACCACACTTTTGTATCTTTGAAAGTAAGTAAGATACGGGAGCGAAATTGGTATCAGATATTTTTACGCTTTAATTATAATTCATTACAGGAAACCCCGTTTTATAACTGCTACCGTTTTACGTGTCTCGGAAACAGGATCTGATAGCATAATTTAAGCTGCATCAAACTCTTGTATCTTTAAAAGTAAACAACATATTGAAATTTAATAACTATTAATTAAAACAAATAGTTTTTTTTCTTTCAGTTTTGTTAGAAATAATAATAATAATAATAATAATAATAATAATAATATCTCTACCCCTCATTCTAATCACAAGGATTAACCGGAAAGTCTGAGACTTGTGTGGGAGAGGGGGCGGCATATTATTATTTCGCGGGCCGCATTTGCGCCTCAGGAACGACTTACGTTGGTAGGCCCTAACCACCATTCAGTGCTGGAATGAGGGAAACCTGGAAAACCTCATTAGTTAGGGGGACAAGTTAAACATCAACTGATTTTAATCTCTCACATTAACACCAAGTTGACATTCTTCCCATCCTAGACCATCACCAGAATGGTTGCCAAGCCATCCCTGCGAATAAGCCTTGATCTACGAGTAAACAATTTAATGAAAAATTGTTGGTGGAATGGGAATTAGAACCCACGACCTCTGGGTTGAGCGATCGAGACGCTAAGCCCCGAGCCACCGACTCGGTAAGAAAATAGAATGAGGTATATTTAAAACTGTATATATGGTCTACATTTTAAACGTCCACTTCCATCTTTAGGCTATTCTTAAGACAATAATAAAATTGAAGTATGAACATTTTTTTCGAAAAGGTTGTAGTTATATTTAAGCAGACCAACAAGTCCAACCAATGATTTTAGATATGCCCATTATTATTAAAACGGATATCTAGTTTAACCGAGTACCCCAACGATCTTTTCTGTGTTATTTAGGTTTATTTTCTTTTCCGTCTTCCAAAAATATAATGAGGTGAGCTGAAAGATGTGTGGTTTAAACCATCTTAATGGTTAATCTACTTAATGGTTGGGAAAATTACGGTTTTTCCGTAATTTTCGAATATATATCAGAATGTTTCCATTGTCAACTATATACAGAGTGGATAAAAAATTTTTCTTATGGAATATTTCCACCATTTTTCATTGAAACGTATACGTACTTAAATGTTATATTTTAAAATCGGAAAGAGAAGATATAACAATTTATTGTAAAAATATAAGTGTTTCATGAAAGAAAGTTAATTATTTTATAAGCCCTGTATAATACTGTAATTTGAAAAATGGTTGAAAACTAAGAATATTTTAAAAACCAAGAACACATGATTTTCATCACCCTGTACACTGTTTGAATTTTCAGAAAAATGTAATAAAAATAAATACCAAAGTGACATACATATTTTATACTTGGAAAAAACAAAAACAATTTGCACTAATAATAATTTTCGCAACTCCACTTCCAAGAATGTCATCGCACAATTTAATTTCTGCAATCCCTTCCAAAGAACACAGTATGCATGTTGTTTTATTTACAGGCGGCAATTTTTAAATAAATACAAAATCTACTTACCTGATATGAAAGACGGCTCCAAGACAGAACATCTGGAGCCGGGATTTATGCGACGAGGCCAATAACCAAAATCTCAATAAGTCTAGGCAAATGGGCAACTGTTTTCCAGGCTGAAGTAATAGCCATACAATGCTGCGCTAAGGAGGCAATAAGGTGAGGTACGGATAATCGTTTTCGATTGCCATTTTCTCCGATAGTCAAGCGGCGATACAGGCAATAGGGTCCTCACAGGTTACGTCAAAACTCATGTGGGACTGTCTGAATACCCTGATAAAGCTAGTGAGAGAGAATAGGGTGACCCTAGCTTGGGTACCTGGGCACGAGGGGCACAAGCGTAATGAGGAGGCAGATACACTAGCCCGAGAAGGCGCATCAAAATACCTGATAGAAACCCTTCCCTAGAAACCCTAGGAACCAGAACCCTTCTGGGCATAGCGAAGCCATGCATTAAAACGTGTAATGGATGAAAAACAAATCTCAAGAATGGTGGAGGAGTCTCCCACAACTGAGACAGGCAAAGCTATTCATTAAAGAACGGATACTTAAATTCACAGCAGATCGGTTAGGCCAGAATAAAAAGGCCATCAGAATAATAGTAGGTCTCCTAACAGGACACTGTAGGCTAAATAGGCACATTAATCTTATGGGACTGTTAGAAGAAGCAACTTGCAGATTCTGTCATGTACAGTGCCAGTGCGAGGGCCTGACAAGACTGAGATTTCAAATACTTGGGGAAGACCAAGAGCCAACAACTACATGGAAGAGCCTCTATCAAGGCTGTGGAGTCTTTAGCACTCTGCATTTAGAGCACTCTGTCCAGCTTTGTTCTTTGCATTAGAGTGCTCTAAATAGGTTGGGAGTGCCACAATAGATCTTCTAGGTCACGGTGGATTAGGCCAGGGGGCCGACTCCTATATAAATCCAATCTAATTTAATCTACCTGATATGAAGATATTTTAATTGGATAAAATGAAGTACCATTAAAATTCAGACAGTAGTAGGGAGTTTGTTTAGTTTCTTCTCTAGAAAACATCTACGAAACACATGATAGCACCAAGATATTGGTAAAAAATGAATCTAGTTAAGTACAGATTGTCCAAAATTCGAGTCTCTACATAGGGATCTCAGTTATTATAAAAGATAGGAAAACGCTCAAATGGGGAAAGTTTTAGAGAATTTTATGCTGATTTCAAGTCTGCATTGAAAGTTATCGTGAGTCAATTGTTTTTCGAGACTACTATTAGACTAAAGATATTCATATCAATATCATGGTTATCTTTTTCATAGTTGTTCCTCTTATTCTCAAATGCACCATAATTCAATAAAGTAGTAATTATTCTCCTGTAATTATGTTTTGTAAGGTTGCTGCCTCTGGATACAATTCCAAATATCTAGTAAATGCAACTTTCGCAATACTGTGAGTTTGTAAATAAAGTGTAAGCATATTAAACTTTTCTTCATTTGAGAAATTGTGAGCCCCATATTTTCATTTAACGCAATTCATAAGTCATTTTGTATGACACTTGTGACAGAACGGGAAATATTTACATTTCATGGCACAGCGAACTTCTAAAGTAAACTTGTAAAAAAATGATTTTTTCAATATTTCAGAAATTTTAAAAATTCTTTTATAGGCTTATGAAACATCGTTGGAAAGAGAATTTTTGGCTTTAAAATATGATATAAAAATCCAATATGTCGACCATAAGAAATAGCAAAGTTGTGGTTCATAACAGAAAAACAAAGAGTGCCTTGTAATTTTTGTTTATGCCAAAATGTTGGTCTTTAAAAAGTGTACTAATAATGTGAAATTTTTAGGAGTGTCAGATTAACCATTAGCGAGTTATTGGCCAAAAACAAATTCTTCGGTTTTTCGTTTTTTTCAAATATCTCGAAAAACAATTGACTCACGATAACTTTCAATGCAGATTTGAAAACAGCATAAAATTCTCTAAAACTTTCCTCATTTGAGCGTTTTCCTATCTTTTATAATAACTGAGATCCCTATGTAGAGACTCGAATTTTGGACAGTCTGTATATTAATTTTGCATATTTTTATTTTAAATGTGAGGAATTAATACTTGAAATTCGATGATGGATTTTAATATAAAGTAACATGTTTAATAACTTGTTTTATATATTTCTCACTTTTTTACAATATAAATACTATAGCACTACCTAAGTTAAAGGTTCAACTTTTGAAATTACTTTTACATATAAAAATTGTAGGCCACGAATATGACCATATTAATACACATACCACCTTTTACCCAAAAATATGTTCTTAAATTTCTTTTTTTCTCGAAAACAACCTATAAGAATGGAAATGGGAGTTTGAAATGTAAGCTATAATATACAGCTTTAAGCTCTTTATATTTTCCATAAAAGAGTAAACAGTAACAACAAAATTATGTTTGTTGTAATTAATTGTTATTAAAGTGTAAAAAACTGATATAAATCTGATACAAATCTTGTTCTCATATCTTACTTACTTCAAAGATTCGAGAGTGTACCGTAGTTTTAGAATCGAGCTGCACCGCACCCTATTTCCGGGGAACGGCAGCTGTAAAAAAATTGGGGTCTGCTGTAATCAATTTTAATTAAACAATAAAAAAACTGATACCAATTTCGTTCCCGTATCTTACTTACTTTCAGAGGTACGAGATTGTGCTGTAGCTGTAGATTAGGGCTGTACCACACTCTGTTTCTCGGAAAAATTAAAGTGTTTTAAATCTGATAAAAAATTTGTTTCCATATCTTCCTTACGCTCAGATATACAAGAGTGTGGTGTAAATTTAGGTTAATGCTGCACCACGCTGCATTTCCGGAAAAACCGTAACTGTTATCTCCTGTAATAAATTGTAATTAAAGTGTAAAAAATTCCCGTGAAGTTTTTTTTTTTTGAAGTGGAGTACAAAGGCTGGTGTAGCATTATGTATATATAATATATTCTTCTTTTTATTGGGTATCTTGCCACACTTTAAAAATATAAATATGAAATTAAAGAGAAAATATCCCTGATTAATTTTTGAAATTTTTATTATTAAGTCGGCAATCTAATATACGAACAAGCTATATTTAGAAATTATTTAGGTACATTTCATTATATTTCTCCTATCTAATTTTTTGATAAGCGTTTGTTTCATAAGTAAATATATTGGCACAATATTTTGTTCTTGTAAATTTATGACAAAATAACTAGTCAATACACAGTTATTCATCTCTTCTGAGGATACTCTACTTGGGTAGAAACGTGTATTTATTTTTTCATTGATTTACATATATTCTTATATTACTACTAAAACCAAACCAAAATCCTTACCTAAACTCAAAATAATGCACAAACCGACTAAATATTTTTATACATTTATAGTGATTATGTAGCTGACTCGAGTAAGAATTACCTACATAATTATTATTGGAGATACGAAAAGTCAGCCAACCATATTTACAAAAGTTGGGAAACACGTATAAAATGACTGGTTTGAATCGCACACTTGATCTTCTTTATAAAAAAAACACGACAGATATGGACAACCTCCTTTCTGAAAGCCTCAGGCTTACTTACAATCTGATAATGGTTTTCTTGTGACCTATAGAATATTTTACGTTTTTTGATACGTTAATTTGTTCTTATAGTAGTTTAAAATTTTATTTTTAAAATTTATCTTATCCTATCAAGATTCCGTAAGTCAATATATGAAGAAGGAGGCCTAGTGTCTAGCGTTCCCTTCAAGCGAAATTCCTAACATTTAAATAAGCTGCGTTTTATGTAGTAAAACTTAATAAGCTTTATGTACATAAAATGCGAATTTGCATGTTTGCTACATAATTACCAAACTTTTGACTTAAGTTTTCATTTCCACAATTTTTTTTTTATTAAAATAATGTTTATAGTAATATATTAAAGTAATGTTTTATACGTTAGAGAAGATATAATAATAAAAATCCATTTATTGAAAGTTTCGTGTTCATTATGCAGAGATTATGCTATACTTATTATATGCTACACTATGCCACACTTACACTACACTTATATGAAACAGTTGAATCTTCAACCTTAGTTTTCTCTAATGATTTCTAACACAGAAAAGATCATATGGTTATTATTAAAGTAGTGAAGACGTTAACCTGACTGGTTAAGTTAAGACAAAGAACAATTATTATTCAGTTATTATTAAGTTATTATTATACATAGGTAACACATGTTTGCTAACTTTTCTGAAATGTTTTTGTTATCAAAACCCAGCATTTGAATTTGAAATAAGTTTCAATTTATCAAATGTGATTTAATTTTTTTCTTTTTCTTCTTTTTTTAATATGTATTCTATTGATTTTAAGGAGATTCCGAAAACAACTACTCCATGAACTAGATGCCCCGACTGGCGTTGCATTCCTTCGGTACCTCCACGAAAGTCGCCATATCTTTCCAGTTAAACCACCAGACATTGATCGGTTTCTCACTTATTCCATGCTCATGAGAGAAACATAGATAGTGGACTCGACGAGCGATGTTGCCGTGAAAAACACACAGTAGCGCCCTCTTCCGGTCTGTCCTACTATCCGTCTGACAATTATTGTCTAATTGTCTATTGTCTGATAAGTAGTTTTAATCATCTCCAGATGATGCCAATGTGGTTGGCGAAATGCGCGTCGAGTGCAGTATAATGTTTTGCTGTCATGTGGAAAATTACGGCAGTGTTAATTATTTAATTGACAGACAGAGAACAACCTGATGTTCTGCAGGTACCATGTAGCTACATTCATCTTAGATAAAGACGATTCTATTTATTTATTTGAAGGATATGCCGACAATAACTACTCCACGGACCATACGCCTATTTATGGAAATTTTATGAAAAAATGAGTACTCATATTGTCTCTATTTCTAAAAATAATTGTCGATTTCACTAATCAATCACTAAACTTTGAACTGAATACTAAACTTAGATCTTTTACACTTATCTACCCATACAGCGGCGAGCCGGTGGCTCAGGGCTTAGCGTCTCGATCGCTCAACCCAGAGGTCGTGGGTTCTAATTCCCATTCCACCAAACAATTTTTCATTAAATCGTTTACTCGTAGATCAAACTCGTAGATCAAACGAAGATGACCATCCTAGGCCATCCTGGCGATGGCCTAGGATGGGAAGAATGTCAACTTGGCGTTAATGTGATAGATTAAAATCAGTTGATGTTTGACTTGCCCCCCTAACTAGTGAGGTTTTCCAGGTTTTCCTCATTCCAGAACTGAATGGTGGTTAGGGCCTACCAACGTAAGTCGTTCCTGAGGCGCCAATGCGGCCCGCGAAATAATGACATGCCGCTCCCTCTCCTACACAAGTCTCAGACTTTCGGGCTAATCCTTGTGATTAGAATGAGGGGTAGAGATATATTATTATTATACCAATTAATGGTTGACATAACTTTAAGTTTTGCAAAAGTCTAATTGCACGAGCGTCTAACTGCTTAGTTGTTCGCGGGTGAAACCTCGCAGAAACAATTCTTTTGCAAAAACGAAACCTGATGTCAGTAAATGAGTGGTTCATGGGCAAAACCCGTAAAATTAGCGAGTGAAAATGCTGACATCAAAAGGTTGCGTCACTTGTAGCGAGGCTTTGCGATTTCCTGATGCACACGAATATTGCCTGTGTGAAATGTACCTAACGTAAGCGTTAAGAAACAATGAATTGCAACACGCCTCCGAGAGACGTCTCTCGATGGCAATACCAGTAACGTATATTTAAAAATAATGTAATCAATTCTGCCAATAAGCAACTACCATTTTAATAACATGTGAAAACTCCTAAAATGGATACATGTAACTAACATATGCAAAAAGGTATTAGGCACTGCTTTGTGCAACTCCTTATTAAGATTCTCGTCAAACCAAGAATACTTATAACGGACATATCAGAAAACATGAAATTTGCTAAGCTTAAAGTTTTTTTGAATTGGTTCTAAAATCCTGGTATTTTTTTTAGCTCGTCCAGTGGGTAATCCTCCTACCACCTCGAAAGTCATCTCAATGGCATGCGAAATACGACTTTGTACTAAATGTCGTCTAATAAAACAACTGATGTCACCTTAAATAGTAATAGCATTGAAATGGTTAACATTGTATCGTAACATTGAATGAATTAGAGAACCAGCAAGTCACATGCTAGGCGCTCGTATACGGAAACGGCGATGTGTTAGTTTGCTTGATTAGTTGACTCATTAATGCGAGAAATTGAAAGTTAAAAGTGTTAGTTAAATTACCAGTGAAAACTTTCTTATCTTTATGCACTTGGAAGTGGTTTACCATATATGCAACATTGACTTTCTCCTGGTTTGCCGCAGCTTGTCTTGAAGGGTAGGTGTTTCCCTTTTCTGTATGACTAATTTATGTTCTGCGACAAGATATTAACATCATTGTTTTTTATATATTATTTGCCTGGCTACTCAGTGCCGTATTTTTTACATGAAGTAGTTTAATTTGCAACTATTTGTTATACTTAATATCATAACTAAGCTTTGATTTTATTAATATGTTATTAATATTAATATTTAATTAATATGATTGAAAATGATGTTCTCATCATATTGTAAATGATAATTATATTTCCATGCAAACAAGTAAGTTTAAGTTAAAATAGTGTTAACATATTTATTAAAGCCTTATTTAAATATTACTTCTAAATATTTTTAAAGTTTCATTCTTACTTATCGTGTATTCAGTAATATTATTTCCTTGAAATGAAATAAGTATATTTACCCGAGTATTTACCAAAGATGAACCAAAAAAATATTTTAACGATACATTTTCTTAGGGAAATCTGCAAAAAGATACAAAGAGATTGGGGTAAAACTAAGAAAGTGGGTTTCTATTTTAGGTAGAAACGGAAGTAATAAAATATGACCATTTTTAACAATTTGTAGAACGTGACATCATATAGCCGAAACCAAAATTTTAATCACATATTTATAGTAGAGAGCTCGTGCGCCCGAAAGTGCCTTAAAAAGTGAAGTGGTAGGGGTTTCAATACTAAAAGCTAATACCTAGCTATATCGATAGCTTATATATACGTAAACTTCAAAAAAAAGTTGTCCAAAAATTGTCCTGTACAGAAGGGCGTTATTCAAAATTTTCGAGTTATGTAGTACGTCAGATAGCCGAAATCCAGTTCTTTCTTTGGTAAAAATTGTATAATATTCTCTGTAGCCGTTTAGCTGTAAAAAAATAAGTTATTTAAAAAAAAGCATTGCATCTTATGGGAAACGCAGACTTTAAGCGTCGATATCTCCGTTCGATGCTTGCTAAAAATTAATTCATTTTGCCGTGTTTTTACATTTCTCACTCCATTGCTCGGAAACTAGGTCTCAAATCAAAAAAAAGTATTCTTTAGAAATTGAAACCCAATGCTTTCAGACTACGACAGTATCATTAGAAAATTTTTTACGCAAATAATAACCGAGTTATGATTTAAAAACCAACGCAGCTACAAAATTTCCAGGTGGTTGGAACTGCAAACTCGATCGCCCGCCTGCACCGCACCATTCCCCGCGCTCGAACGTTGCCTAAGATCTGTGATGATCTGTCTCTCGTGAATTGTTTTGACTAGCGAGTGTTTGCAAGCAGTATTTTTGTGATTAATATTAGCTAGTGTGAATTATTTTTTCTATATTTCTATCTATTACCTGCATAAATCTGGAAGTGTGTATTAAATTAATTTTAATGATTTCATACATAGGGTGAATGGTAATAACATAACCATTAATGCAAACCTAATTCTCAAAGATAAGAATTGAAGTTCACGAAAACCTCGATCTATTATACCTATTGTATAAAGCGGAGGAAATTTAAATTAATTATGTTAATTAATTATGTTAGGAAATTATGTTATACAGCGCAAGTAAAATCCAATACTAATTATTAACTGCTAACTATATATCTTCGATATTGACGCATAAATTGATAATTTACAGGGTTAAAGCTATGATGATGAATCAATGCAATAATGAAGACAGTGGAAGCAGTACTACTTCGGATAGCGATATCGAATCGATGCTGAAAATTAAATGTAAAAAGGATACTAAAAAATGCATGTTTTGCCACAATTTGTCTGGACCGATGATCACAGGCTCTGAAAAAACATTGGACACCATAAAAAAAACTCAAAAGCTTCGACAACAAGTTAGCCAAACTGTGCATGATAATTTACAAATAATAATTAAAAGAATCGAAGAAGGTGAAGTAGAGTTACTTAGGTTTCATAAATCCTGTTATTGTTCCTACATAAGTAAGAGAAACATCGATTTGTTGAGACAAAAATATCAGAAGTACATAACGGAATCGGAAAAAAATGTTGGTAAGTTTGCTGCTGATAGTCCTAGAGCATCAGGTGATACAGAATCCAGCTCATCGATCCTGCGAAAAGGTGTTTTTGACATAAAAAAATGCGTCTTTTGCCAAAAAAGGTCTCATAAGAAAAGACTCGCAAGTTCTAACTTTAAATATTGAGAAAAACATCAAATTAATTGCCCAAAATAACTCAACTATTTTAAAACGAATAGGTTCAAATGATTTGATCGCCATGGAGGTAAAATACCATCCACAATGTTTACTGCTTGCAAAAATACTGCTTGCAAACACTCGCTAGTCAAAACAATTCACGAGAGACAGATCATCACAGATCTTAGGCAACGTTCGAGCGCGGGGAATGGTGCGGTGCAGGCGGGCGATCGAGGTTTGCAGTTCCAACCACCTGGAAATTTTGTAGCTGCGTTGGTTTTTAAATCATAACTCGGTTATTATTTGCGTAAAAAATTTTCTAATGATACTGTCGTAGTCTGAAAGCATTGGGTTTCAATTTCTAAAGAATACTTTTTTTTGATTTGAGACCTAGTTTCCGAGCAATGGAGTGAGAAATGTAAAAACACGGCAAAATGAATTAATTTTTAGCAAGCATCGAACGGAGATATCGACGCTTAAAGTCTGCGTTTCCCATAAGATGCAATGCTTTTTTTTAAATAACTTATTTTTTTACAGCTAAACGGCTACAGAGAATATTATACAATTTTTACCAAAGAAAGAACTGGATTTCGGCTATCTGACGTACTACATAACTCGAAAATTTTGAATAACGCCGTTCTGTACAGGACAATTTTTGGACAACTTTTTTTTGAAGTTTACTTATATATAAGCTACCGATATAGCTAGTTTTCAGCTTTTAGCTTTTAATGCCCTACAGAATGAACATTTTCAGCCTCCGAGCTCTCTACTATTTAAACTAGTTTAGGAGTTACGTCTACGTCCACTCGTACTCACTGTTCACACACCCCCCATATTAGTTACGCACTAAGTTTAGTAAACCGAGTATAGTCGTTGTGACTTGTTATTATTGTCACATATGGTATAGGTAATAGTATATTACAATAATTTAGTAACCAAAAATAATTATTTTTAATGTAATGTGGATGCTTGTTTAATATCTCATTATTTAAAAAATGTAGATAATACTATTAAAAACAAAAATGTATTAGACAATAAGTTGAGGTTATGTGAAGATTTGCCGCTGTAATTCAATTCAAGTAGTTGTTTACGGTATATCTTAAAAATAATAAGGTTACTCCTTTAATATTTGATAATTTCATTAATAATTTATCTCTTAGTTAACTTTTTGGCTTAATTCCTCTATAAAGAAATACGTAAATAGTATATTTATTATGTTGAATAAAAGGCGAACATTATTGGTTGAGCCCAGAAGCTTAACACAGCCGAGGCGTTAGCCAAGGCTGTGTAAACTGGGCGAAACACATAAAGAGCTTTATACTTCGAGTTGCATGTATTATTTTTTCTTTAAGGGTCACCATTGAAACTGTATTTCTTCAGACATTTATGCTTATATAAAAAGCGACTTGACGTAACGTCAAATTTAAAACTGACAGTTCTGAGAAATCATGGTTACATGACCATCTCTTTTAATCCTTTGTTATGGTTGCACTTTTACTTACGTATAGATATTATTGAGGCTATCAGAATTTTAATAGGTAATAGCTATTTTCCTTTTCAGTACCCATATGATTAAAAAGAATAATTTTTGCATTACACTCCAATGTTACGATTACATACTTCCATTTATATATAATTCACATGTAATTTTAAAAATAATAGGATGTGTTACCTCTGGGGTTGGCAGATATCGTAAATCAAGCACACTAGGCCGTTTGTTTTTTAATTTGACAGTTTTCATACATTTTTAAAGCGATTTTTCGTATTCCCTGATTATATACTGAATATCCAGGTCATGAATATCATTTTTAGAGTGATAGGATGAATGAACTCGTTTATTTTTCATGACAAAGAATCATGGCTCAAACGGAGCAATATTTTATCAATGTATTTTAATGTTAGGTATTCTTTCTGAATTTCATCCAAGCCTTAGGAGTAACTTTAAAGGTTTTTAATTTATTGGTTAAGCATTACCAGGCAGTTAAAAATAACCTATAGGTTCATTTTGATATAAAAATGCTTATCACTATTTGAAACATATAATAGTTCACAAAAAATAGGTAAAACCTTTTTTAAAATTATTTCTATGTACTCTATACAGTGCGACATAGATTCCCTCTTTCCCCCTTTATTTTTCTGAAGACAATTTTTAAATTTGGCTTACTTATTGAAGGTGACTTTTTGGCATAAAAATTACCCTTTTGCTACTTCCGGTGTTACCGGAAGTGATCCAAATTTTCGATTTTTATTCATCTTCAGAAGATTTATCTTCTGAGTTCAAGGATATACATAAATGTGCATGACATTTCAGATGTCAAATTACTTTTTGGACTCTATTTTACTTTTAAATTTAGAGGGCCTTCTTTCAACTGTAATTTCAGTGTTGGTCCCACAGATAAGTTATGGGTAGATTGCTTATTAAGTGTACTTTTTAATAGTACTTAGTACCATTATGGTACTATTTAAAGAAACTAGTTTCAGCCCTATAAATATATTTTTCTTAAAATATATAAATATATTTTTTTTTTTCTTAAAATACATACATGCAAATAACTAGGCATAAAATATTACTATAAACATCACAATTCTTCCTTAATATTATCCTCTGATGCTGGGCAAATAGCAGACTCGTTAAAACAAAATTGTATTTTTATACTCAGTGTCTCATCCTGATACATCTTAATAATGATTTCTTCATATTCTTCCATTATACCTTCACAATAATATTTGAGACTCTTATTCAAGTCGACGTCTTGTATAATATCTACTGCATCAAAATCAGCATTCATAGTACCATCGGGAGCTAGCATGGTAAACAATGTTAACGTTCCATTTGACTTCCAAAGTGCTCGAACATAGTTCGCATTTTATTACATACAGCCTCGATTAACTCAGAAAGGTGCAGTTCTGATTTGGCTTGCAATATGGATTTGTGTCTATAGTTACCATCGGCATCCAATCTATGACCACCAACATCAACAGTCATATCTGGGTCAATTTTACTTATTTCCGCATCTATTTCAACTATGCTTTGTTGGCAGACTAAACACCTTAACTCTTTATTGTCGTATTTGGCGTCTTAACCTAACGACTGGGCTCTTACATAATAAAAAACAATTGAAGGCAGTACTAATTAAAAATACTGCATATTTCAAAATTATTCAAAAAATTCTTGTCCTTACTTTTTGCACAACTTTTTTCATCACTATAGCTACTTTGAACATTTTTAACACCCTGCAACTAAAGAAATTGAATGTTTTTGACACAAACCCAATTTTTTTATGGTTGCTATTAGAATAATCAGAAATGATCAAGACACTATAAATTCAAAAGTAAAATGGAGCCCAAAAAGTAATTTGACAGCTGAAATGTCACTTATGTTATATCATTGGATGCAGAAAATGACGTAGATTTCAAAAATATTACAAATATTTTTTGGGATTACACCGTCTGTGAAATAACATAAAACAGGAAACCAGAAGCATACAAATTAAATATAAAACGTGGAGTATCAACCTTCAAAGAAGTTTGCCAAACTTAGGCAATATTAATAGGTAGGTAATATGAAAATTAATGAATATCCTCTCAGAATTTTTTCTCCAGAATCTCTTCTTGATCGTTTTGATCTTATTAAATAAGCAAGTCATAGAGCTACGCATCGAATATTAATTTTACATAAAATTTTAAACACCATACTAGACTGCCCAGAAATCCTTAGATTAGTAAGTTTTAAAGTTCCTCGATTACCAGCACACCACCGTAGTTTTTTTAACATTCCAACAGCACGTACTAATGTCCTTGTTGCAATTCATATATATATATAGAAGATGCTGTTAAGCTGTCGACAGCATTGATATGCTTATCTGTACTGAAAAACCAATTAAAATCATTCGCATACATTGTTAATCTATGGAGGTATCCTGCAATCTAGGCCTCGTGCCAGTTGGATGCGAAACTATAAATAAACAAATAAAATTAAATATATTGGAAATTTGGTTAAATCTCTCCAATAAAATATCTATGCAAATAAGGCTTATTTTGATACAAATTTTATTTCATAACACCTTATTTCATTTGAAAAATAAAACAGAATCTCTGTTATATTTTCAGAAGTTATAGAGGATAATGTAGACTTGTAAGTATGCGTAGGTATGGTATGGTTGATAAGTTTTCTTGATATCACGATCTAGCTGCACAAATTTTATTTTACAAATACAATTTTTTTTACAAAAATAAAATAAAGCGCTACATTGTGGAGTTGACCTTTTTAAATTTTAATACTCCTTGAAACGTTAACAGTAACACGGCGGATAACGAAAAAGGTACATTCTGAGCAGAGCTTAAATATAAATAAGGTTTAGCTGTTAGCTGTGCCAACCCTAAATTATATTTATGGGAGCTAGCATCTAACATCCTTACGCATTTTATCCTAAATGTTCCCAGGGGTGTACATTTTTAACTATCTGTAATATTTTATTTATATCTACTTATTACTATTAAGCTAATTGCATGACATATCTTGCAGTTAAAAAATAATTGATTTGGACCAATAGCATTTATTTTATTTTATTTAATTCTTTAAAAGATATAGTGATACATTGATTTTTTTAAAAATTGGAGTGGTCTTCCTATACACATTTTTGATTTTAGCTTCTATTTAATACGTAAGAATATATTTAAATTTTTTTGTTATTTAATTACAGTTGATCCGATGAACAGATCTAAAAAAACCTAAAACCTCACCTAAAAATTATGTAAACAAAAAACAAACAAAAAAATAAAATTTATTTATAAAAAAAACGCATAAGTTTCGAGAAATTTTAAGTTGTCAGTCGTTTTCATATTGTATCTAAAAGTTGATGTAGAAAACCAATTAACTTATCGTTGGATGATTTTTTAGAGCAACATTTATCAAATTTGTAATATTCTTGATAATGAATTTCGATATTTTTCCATTTACATTTTGAAAACACAGGGAACGCCACCGTTGACACAGTAATTCACATGGTAGCGATTCGTTAAAATTGACTAACGATTTTTGTCCAACTACGTGATGGTTAAACTAAGAACTAAGATGAATTATGTTCATGTGAACTAACATGATTTATGTTCATGCTTCAACGTGCTTTCAACAGACCTACAACTCAACAGCTATAAATGAATTATGAATGCTTATTTATATTCTTCTTGTTTTACATAAAACTGTCCTTCAAAAGTTCCCTTAGATTGTAGATTATACCATAATGACCATTTCCAGTAATGTTATATCCGTGAACGTCAGATACACCCCACCGATTTCAACTAGGTACATGGTCATTTGTTATATTTTAGCCACCCACCTAGAGGTTCTTCCTATAATCTGCGGAAAAAAAGTTAAATACAATAGTTGTAGAAAATCAAGTGTAATTTATTCTAGAATGTGAAATCTTTATATAGGGTGTTTCGAAAATGCGTAACATGCTAAACTTGCATTTTCTTAAATGGAATACCCTGTATATTATTAAGTTTTCTTATTCCACGCAAAATTCTACGACTTTTTCATATACCATACCCTATATCTAAAGTTAACCGTTTTTTCATAAATAATAGTTAAAGATATACCTACCTTACCTTTCCTAGTTAGCCTGCATGGAAACAAAAAACCGATACCTGTCATATGCATTGTCAAACATTTTGGTTTTCCCATTCCCAATTATATTATTTATCATTTTCTTTATCTTTAGGTAGGTATATTTTATATCTATAACCATCATTTATTAAAAAACGGTTAACTTTAGATATAGGGTATGGTATATGAAAAAGTCGTAGAATTTTGCGTGGAATCGGAAAACTTAATAATATATAGGGTATTCCATTTAAGAAAATGGAAGTTTGGCATGTCACGCATTTTCGAAACACCCTGTATGAAGATTTTACATTTTGGAATAAACTACACTTGATTTTTTACAACTTTTGTATTTAACTTTTTTTCCTCAGATTAAAGGGAGAACCTCTAGGTGGGTGGCTAAAATATAACCAATGACCCTTAACTAACTTTTAAATTTATTAAGTGACCGGAAACTGCTGAGTCTAGCTGGATTAACGCTTCAGTCATATCGGAGTCAAAAGGTCGTTAATAATTAAGTCACTCGCGTAGTGCACGTGTCAGTTAATTGAAAATATTTTATGATTCCTTAGCTGTCAACTGCCAAAAAGATAAATGAAGGTAAATTTCAATAATGCAAAATTTAATGTTAGTAGTGGTGAGAAACACAAGGTAGTACCCTCTTTGGGTCTTTTCTACTGTCCGTCTGACAATTATTATCAAATTAACAGACAGATAGCGACCTGCTTTTCCGCAGCCATTGCAGCAGTGACCTCTACTGTATTTGAGGAAGACAATCCTACTTATTTATTGGAAGTAGATGCCGAAAACAACTACTCCACGGCCAATGTGCCCCGACTGGCCTTGCATTACTCTGACACTGACCGGTTTCGTGCTTGTTATGCGCTATAATAAACTTTTCAGTTCAGTTTCAATGAGCTTAAAAAAATCTTTATGGTCATTATTTGGAAACATGTTTAAACTAATTTCTTTAGTTTTGTTGATAAACATAATATAACAAATAGGTTCACTTCAATTAAAGATACATTTTAAGAAAATCTCTTTGCTTTAGGTACTGGGTACTGGAATATAATATAATGTGATAGGCACTTGGTTATAACGCAAATTTTATAACGGTTTGAAAAATTTTAAGTATTTATTTTTGTTTATTTAAAAGCTCAAGTTATAAGGTGTATCTAATCCGACAATATTTAATTATATGGTGACTAGTATGCCGTATATATGGATTTAATATGGGGAGATGGGTGGGCAACCGACTTTACACATGCTCCAGGATGGAAAGTATACCCACCAGGCGTTAATGTGAGAGGTTACTGGTTACCGCGAGTATGTGTATGAATTCCCTCTAACTAATGACATTTTCGTACTTCCGGGACTGAAGTAATAACTTCACTCCATTATGACAGGAACTAAAGTGTCACTTTTTGTCCTTCTCCCAGATTCTCCCAGACGAACTTTAACATGCACGTTACTGTAGCATAAGTGATACGCGGTTAGGCTGAATGTCTCCAAATTAATCTTGCCACAAGCGACATTACTATGGTAACATCTATGGTAACTTGTCAAGCAGTGACCCCTAACCTAATCTATGGCAGTGACTCTTCGAAAGATCGCGGCCGCATTGGCGTGTGCCTCGCTTTATGCTTAATAATTATCTGTGTTTTTATAAAGTTCTCTGTGCTTTTTTTATATTATGTATACGTTTCAATTTCGGAAGTACGAAAAATATCGTATATACCTTGCAACTGAAGTAGTACTTTTAATCCGGAAGGTAAATTATAGCCTTCCCTACGCTCGGGCCATAAACTTTACCTTTGGGATTAAAAGTACTACTTCAGTCCCGCGGTATATAATATACTACTTCATACTTCCGAGACTGAAGTGATAACTTCACACAATTATGACAGGGACTAAAGTATCTTTATTTGTCCTTCAGGGATTAAACATTGACGGAAATTCCGAAAGTAATTACAAACAAAAGAATGTAATAGGTGTTTTATTGAAAAGAACTAATTAGAGTGATAATTGACGTTAGTAGACAAGTGAGGTCCTTCCCTACTGGAAGTGAGCTGTAATGTACCTCGGTCCAGCTGATGAGGGCCAGTTACCATGGCGGCCAAGAGCGCGAGTGCTGGTTATTGTTGTAGGCGTTGAAGACGAAGACTTTAGATACCAGGCTGCAGACGTAGGTTCCCGAGGGGCTGTAGAATAGCACCCCAAGAGTATGTGACGTAGAGTGTGTGAGCCCAAGATGACGAGGTGCCAATAGTTGACACCCCGATTGTCGGCCACCCAATTGTCGGCAATATTTAAATTAATGTTGTTACAGTCCGTCATAAGGACCAGTCTTTCCTGGGTGAATGCAACAGATACTTGACGCGTAACAGATAGGTTACGCCTCATATTGAACTGGTGTTTGTTCTGACGATGCTGTTCTTCACTCATACTCGAGCTCATGACCCTAGTAATGCCAATGTCCCAATTAATCTTGTCACAACGCAACATTAGCATTAAGTACTATGGTAACTTGTTAAGCAGTTTCTTGAAAGAACACGACCGCATTGGCGTGTGCCTCCCTTTATGATTATTAATTATCTGTGTTTCTATAAATGTTTCTCTGTGCTTTTTTTATATTATGTATATGTTTAAATTTCGGAAGTACGAAAAATATCGTATTTACCTTGGCTCTGAAGTAGTAGTTTTAATCCCTCAGGTAAATTATGGCCCTATAAACTTTACCTTCGAGATTAAAAGTTCTACTTCAGTCACGCCGTATATAATATACTATTTCCAAGTTTCCCTCATTAATGTACCTATTGTACATTAATGTACATTAATTTGGCCTAATGGCCAAAAATACACTTCTCAGTTCTTCCCTGGTTTTTAATTCTCGTAGACGGGTTGGTATCAAGTCTATCAAGAAATTATTTATAGTTTATAATTGATCTTGTTGTATTGAATGTATCATGTATGAAGTATGACTGCTTTTTGCATTCGGTGCGTATGTACGCTTTCTTCAAGGTTAAGTCGATTGAGGTGTTTTGTGAATTAATACGGTGTGATACATGTCACCGACATAATTAAAGGAACGATATATACTTTTGTTTCTGATCCATATTTTTTCAACTTCTACTGCTAGTTGTTGATACTTTTTTTCTTTTCTGTATATTTCTAAGCTACGTCTTGGTCAGATGGTATTGCCACATCGATGAAGTAGGTGATTCTTTTTATTTTACCTTGTGTATATAAGTGTTGTATCTAGTCGTTTTATCAGTTTGTGTGGTTAGATCGCAGTATAATCTATAACATATGTTTTCTATTATAGTTTGTGATGAATATTTGTACTATGCTTAAAGCTCCGATTGTAGATTATATCGCAGCTATTATTGCCTGGTGAATAATTCCAGCCATTAAATTATGTCAAATAGTAATATATTAATGCACACCTACTAGTAGTTTAAAGTTTATATCCGAAAGTTATAATATGTTATATGTATGAACTAATTCCTTAGCAAGTCTGCTAGTTTACTAAAATTTGAGTCTGCCTAGATAAAATTTATACACCTATTCAGAAGTATCTGCAGTATATCCCGGATTCGATATTCGATTTTAAGACCGCACATCTGGACTTTAAAGATACTGACATCGTTATTAAATTTTACATGAAGCCAAAGCCATCTTATAAATCAGTTGAAATTAGGAATTACTGAGGTGGGTATATGTTCACCTTAAGAAATATTTTTCCAGACACCAATACAAAAATTACGTCTAATATGATTTAAGTAAGCAGTTCTGAATTATGTCAATATTTTATACACTGCGCCTTGTATTTACTACTCCTATCTCACAAATGTTAGAGAAATGTTATTTATGCTACCCTCCATTTAATTCTTTGGTTTGCCTTACATTTGTTAAGCAATCTGTATATTTATAGAGTTTGCTATTTACAATATAAAACTTTTAATCACTGCTTGAATGCCGGAAGTGATTTAAATCCATTCATTCTTTTGTAATATTTGATTATATTGAGCCAGTTGACACTGTTTAGTATTTCATTTTAGTTTTTACTTCCAATAAATTTGAAGGTCTGTATGTGTGTCTGTCTATATAAAAATATTAATACGAGTAATAAGGGAGTTAGTGGTTGCGAATAGTTTTGGCGAACTAAGTTTTACAAATGTGGCGGCGCTAACTTCAAGCGGAAGCTAGCACCACCACAAACTCACCCATTTGGTGGTGAGCAGAAAAAATTATAATAGAGTACCAAAAGAGCTTAAAATTAGCTGTTAATTCTCCATGAAGTCCCGTCTCAAAATTCAAATTTTTGTAAAGACCTATCAATTCTACCCTAGGAGCTCAGTTGTAATAAGGCACGTTCTAGTCTAGGGCCGTTAAATAGCCGTTAAATCTGATATATAAAGATATGCGAATAGTTTATGCGAACAATGTTTTACAAGTGTGGTGGAGCTAACTTCAGGCGGAAGATTGCACCACTACAAACTAACCCATTTGGAGGTGAACCGAAAAAATTGCAATAGGGTACCAAAAGAGACTAAAAATAGCTGTTAACCATTAAGTCCGATCTCCAAATTCGAATGTTTGTGAAGACCTATAATCTTCTAGAATAATGTCCTAGAATAATGAGTTCTTATCAACAGGGCGGTGCGCCACCACATTATTTTAGGGAAGTAAGGAATTTCTTTGATAACTCTTATCCTAACAGACGGATTGCACGTCGAGGATCTCTTGAGCGGCCTGTTCGTTCACCGAATTTGAGTCCATTGGATTTTTTCTGCGGTGTTACCTTAAATCTAAGGCGTTCATTACCCAACCAGATAATCACCAACGAGTGGGCATTTATCTCCAGGTAACCATTTCCGATTTTCTATGGACCGATTTAAATTTTTCGTGTGCAGTGTGCAGAAGACTAGTGTGCATAGAATTGAGCATTTTTTTAAATAATATGCAACATGCCCCACCTTATCAGTTAAAAAAATTATTTTACAGCGCCTGTGGCGCCATCTTTCATTTAAGAAAAATTAATTTCATCATCAAATCATAAAATACAATAAACTTTATATGATTGACACTGTATTTCGTTCGGAGTCTCTAACTGAATTAGTTCAAAAGTTACCAGGGTGGGGGCGGACTTTAGACGCGCACTGTATTGCAAACATTATTTGCATACATAGGTATATAGATGTAGAGTGAAATGGTGAAATTTGTAAAATTGTAATAAACAGTATGGTGTATAGTGAGTAGTATAGTGAGATAAAAGTCAACCTTAACTTGAAAACTACTAAGCAAAAATTAATAAACAGCTACTTGAAACTGAACATAGATAACGTATGAGTATTGTCAAAATAATTTATACATATTTAATATCGCCTATGAACCTCATCTTGGAATGTTATCCTGTTAATATTATTGTATAAAAGGTATATACCAGCATGTTTTTAAAACTAGTTTAGTATCCGTGGATGGAAAGGTCGAAATTGCCAAAGTCAAAGAAAAGTAAAAACCTTAATATCAGTTCACCCGGCATTGAGAATAATACAAAGTCCGTAATGTGAACTAGAAACCCTATCCACGTGTAATTTCAGCTGTCCAGTTAGCCTTTTCTTCTGTTCATTTTCCGAGTTACAAAGCAATGCCGTAGCTAATAGACTGAAAACAAACACCTATTATGATTCCATTGTTACGGGCAGAATGGTGTAAGTTATTGTGTAAATTTAATTTCAGACAACATGAAATGATAACTTTATTTATGCACATGCAGTTAATATCTTTACAGAAAAGTTATTACAATCTGCAGGTATTTTTTCTGTATGATTTCAAATAATTTGCTATACTGTGAGCTATGATACTCTAATAATCATGAATTGCTCCTACTACACAAATTAAATTTTTTGGGTTTCAGTGATAACTTACTTACGTCTTATTCGATCCTATCTCCATTAACGCAAATTGTATGTTTCTGTTTCATATAATGGATTTAACCCAGATACCTTGGATTGAATCTCGCAGTGACTGGATGATTTACTATAGTAATGTTAGTTAGAACCAGAGCTGTCCAGTATTTGAAATAAAAGTAATTGAAAAAGTATTTCAAATACTTTCGATATTTGAAGCACTTTATTTCAAATCCTTTCGATTGTCGGTATTTGGTGCTTGGTATTTGACAACTTTTGGTCGAGTATTTGGATTTGGTATTTGATTTTCAGAAATATTGGTATTTCAATTACTTTGCTTGGTATTTGAAATACTCTCCGGTATTTCAAATACTTTCCGGTATTTCAAATACCGTACCGCTATTTCAAGTACCTCCTACTTCCTTTCTTACTTATCCATATATACAGAGTGAGTTTTATGTATGGAACGCCTCAATTATCTCGGAAACGGCTTGCCCGATTTTTATGAATTTTGGTTTATAAGGGTTTTGTAATATGGCCGATATTATTGTGGCATTTACATTGTTTTCAGATCTTTCGTTTTTCCGGAAATATACTGAAATTTGTTATTTCAAATGGATCACCCTATATATTTTTTTGTTTTTGAAATCTCTAAGAAATTTAGAATATTTTTCATGTAATGTTCCCTATACCTAATTGCCATAATTTCGGAGTTACAGCTACATTTGCAATATCTCCGCCGAAGTTAAAATATTACATCAGGGCGGCTATGTCTGCGACAAAAACAATTTTGACGTTTTAATAAACTATTATTGTTGGTGTTTATTGAAAGTTACAATGGACCGTTTATCTGAGAAAGAACGAATTGAGATTTTAATGATATTAGGATATGGTGATGTGCGTAGAAGTCAACAGGAAACGTGTAATATCTTTAATAATTTATATCCTAATATAATAATCTTAGAGATTTCAAAAACAAAAAAATATATAGGGTGATCCATTTGAAATAACAAATTTCAGTATATTTCCGGAAAAACGAAAGATCTGACAACAATGTAAATGCCACAATAATATCGGCCATATTATAAAACCCTTATAAACAAAAATTCATAAAAATCGGGCTAGCCGTTTCCGATATAATTGAGGCGTTCCATACATAAAACTCACTCTGTATATTAAAACGCGTCCATTCTGTCTCGCTCTAACTTCCGCCGCCGAATCGACAAAGTTTCAAAGTTATCTCCTCCGAGAGGGGATCGTGGAACGATACCCGCGGGTGACCGGAGGTCGCCCCCGGCCTTTCTCCAATGCGTAGGGGTATTTTCGTCCCGTATCCTACGCGTTTTCCCAATATAAACGCCTTTTCAAAAAACCTCTGCAAAATTTTCGTCGATCGCCGTTGGGCGAGAGAGATACGGCTAGCACCGGCGTTTTTGTCCTCGCGCCTAATGGTCCCGTCACGCCTGCTGAAATCCCGACTTTTCGCGGAAGTCTCTAGACCTTTTTTCTAATTTTACGACTTCGAGAACCGTTTCACGCGAAAGTTCCGTTTTTTCTCTAATCCTTTGAGATTTTTTTTTTCGAGACCGTACGTCGACTCCTCTTCGAAAATCTCGAGTATCGTCCGTCTCAACTTCTTTCCCATTTTATCTACAGATGTGAGATTGCACTAACGAGACAAGCACCTCCCACGGAAACTGTCAATACGGAATCAATAGTACTGACTGCCAAACACTTGCCAACCACTGGTTACCAAAATACTTAAGCGAAATGCTGTTCCAATTAGAAAATCGGTAAAAATTATTTTTTCAGGTTGACACGTACAGTTTACATACTTAAACGTCTCAAGGTAAACATTTGGCAACAGGCGTGGTAGCGCATCGGGGAAGTCGTAGGATTGAAAATTTCATAATGCTGATTTCGCGAGTTCGAGTCACGCTGGAGGCAAACTTTTTTTAACTTTTTAATTCCAATTATTTATTAGTATTAGTATTTAGTTATTCTGTTTCATTATTCGTAGGTTTTATTCTTTCTGCACGTAAAGTTTAGAATTAATTCATTCATTAAGGCAATCTGTTGACTTCATCATTTTAGCTTACAAAAGTAAATATCTACAATATTTTTGGTCCCACTGATAAAAATGATAATAATGTTTACTTAAAAATAAATTCTACTTTCAGTACTTAAAAAATTATGATATTTTACCATCAAGAATAGAGTACCGCCCTTACAATTCATCAAAATATTAAGAAAGATCGTTTAGTATAATTATTTACATCATTATTCCAGATACAAAATGTCCTTAATATGTATTTTCTTAAAAATAATATTATTTTAGATGCATTTGTCACCCGACGGGTGACCCCAGGCCGCAGACCTGGACCCACGGTAGGGCTAAAAACGGGAACTAAAATCGCGATAGCGATTTTCTCCCATTTCTAGTTATTTATTAAGAGTTCATAAGTAGATAAGAAAGGTAAAAGGCATGTATGTACCTAATCCTACTACTTAGAATCTGTAGTATTGTAGAATTAGATACATGAAACCGTCTCCATTCCATATTATCCTACTATTGTACTAATTGTACCATGTATGTAACCTCATTGGCATTATTGGCAACACTGGCAACAATAACTGTATAATTAATTATTGTGAATACCTCATTTACTGTTGTCGAATGTAAATATTTTGTTACCCTTTTCAGACTAAATTAAAAGTTATGTTTGTTTCATGTTTTGTTATTATTATTACTTATTTTCTCAGGCGTAAAATTTCAGCAGGTATAAATAAATATAATTCACATTATTCCAAGTACCATTGCAAATATCTATAAAAGGTTTGAAATACCTTAAAATATTTGTTGGGTATTTGAAGTACAATTTGCGGTATTTCAAATACCTATAAAGGATTTTAAATACCCTAAAATAATTTTTAGGTATTTGAAATAAAACTTGTGGTATTTGAAATACTGGAAAATATTTGAAATACTTTATTTGCTCGAAACTTCAATTACTTTTCTTGAGTATTTGGTATTAGTAGAGAGCTCGTGCGCCCGAAAGTGCCTTAAAAAGTGAAGTGGTAGGGGTTTCAATACTAAAAGCTAATACCTAGCTATATCGATAGCTTATATATACGTAAACTTCAAAAAAAAGTTGTCCAAAAATTGTCCTGTACAGAAGGGCGTTATTCAAAATTTTCGAGTTATGTAGTACGTCAGATAGCCGAAATCCAGTTCTTTCTTTGGTAAAAATTGTATAATATTCTCTGTAGCCGTTTAGCTGTAAAAAAATAAGTTATTTAAAAAAAAGCATTGCATCTTATGGGAAACGCAGACTTTAAGCGTCGATATCTCCGTTCGATGCTTGCTAAAAATTAATTCATTTTGCCGTGTTTTTACATTTCTCACTCCATTGCTCGGAAACTAGGTCTCAAATCAAAAAAAAGTATTCTTTAGAAATTGAAACCCAATGCTTTCAGACTACGACAGTATCATTAGAAAATTTTTTACGCAAATAATAACCGAGTTATGATTTAAAAACCAACGCAGCTACAAAATTTCCAGGTGGTTGGAACTGCAAACTCGATCGCCCGCCTGCACCGCACCATTCCCCGCGCTCGAACGTTGCCTAAGATCTGTGATGATCTGTCTCTCGTGAATTGTTTTGACTAGCGAGTGTTTGCAAGCAGTATTTTTGTGATTAATATTAGCTAGTGTGAATTATTTTTTCTATATTTCTATCTATTACCTGCATAAATCTGGAAGTGTGTATTAAATTAATTTTAATGATTTCATACATAGGGTGAATGGTAATAACATAACCATTAATGCAAACCTAATTCTCAAAGATAAGAATTGAAGTTCACGAAAACCTCGATCTATTATACCTATTGTATAAAGCGGAGGAAATTTAAATTAATTATGTTAATTAATTATGTTAGGAAATTATGTTATACAGCGCAAGTAAAATCCAATACTAATTATTAACTGCTAACTATATATCTTCGATATTGACGCATAAATTGATAATTTACAGGGTTAAAGCTATGATGATGAATCAATGCAATAATGAAGACAGTGGAAGCAGTACTACTTCGGATAGCGATATCGAATCGATGCTGAAAATTAAATGTAAAAAGGATACTAAAAAATGCATGTTTTGCCACAATTTGTCTGGACCGATGATCACAGGCTCTGAAAAAACATTGGACACCATAAAAAAAACTCAAAAGCTTCGACAACAAGTTAGCCAAACTGTGCATGATAATTTACAAATAATAATTAAAAGAATCGAAGAAGGTGAAGTAGAGTTACTTAGGTTTCATAAATCCTGTTATTGTTCCTACATAAGTAAGAGAAACATCGATTTGTTGAGACAAAAATATCAGAAGTACATAACGGAATCGGAAAAAAATGTTGGTAAGTTTGCTGCTGATAGTCCTAGAGCATCAGGTGATACAGAATCCAGCTCATCGATCCTGCGAAAAGGTGTTTTTGACATAAAAAAATGCGTCTTTTGCCAAAAAAGGTCTCATAAGAAAAGACTCGCAAGTTCTAACTTTAAATATTGAGAAAAACATCAAATTAATTGCCCAAAATAACTCAACTATTTTAAAACGAATAGGTTCAAATGATTTGATCGCCATGGAGGTAAAATACCATCCACAATGTTTACTGCTTGCAAAAATACTGCTTGCAAACACTCGCTAGTCAAAACAATTCACGAGAGACAGATCATCACAGATCTTAGGCAACGTTCGAGCGCGGGGAATGGTGCGGTGCAGGCGGGCGATCGAGGTTTGCAGTTCCAACCACCTGGAAATTTTGTAGCTGCGTTGGTTTTTAAATCATAACTCGGTTATTATTTGCGTAAAAAATTTTCTAATGATACTGTCGTAGTCTGAAAGCATTGGGTTTCAATTTCTAAAGAATACTTTTTTTTTGATTTGAGACCTAGTTTCCGAGCAATGGAGTGAGAAATGTAAAAACACGGCAAAATGAATTAATTTTTAGCAAGCATCGAACGGAGATATCGACGCTTAAAGTCTGCGTTTCCCATAAGATGCAATGCTTTTTTTTAAATAACTTATTTTTTTACAGCTAAACGGCTACAGAGAATATTATACAATTTTTACCAAAGAAAGAACTGGATTTCGGCTATCTGACGTACTACATAACTCGAAAATTTTGAATAACGCCGTTCTGTACAGGACAATTTTTGGACAACTTTTTTTTGAAGTTTACTTATATATAAGCTACCGATATAGCTAGTTTTCAGCTTTTAGCTTTTAATGCCCTACAGAATGAACATTTTCAGCCTCCGAGCTCTCTACTATATAGCAAATCCTTTCTGTAAAGCAGAGTATTTGGTAATTGAAACTGCAAATACTTTAGATGGTATTTGGTATTTGATATTTGAAATACTTTTGATGGGTATTTGGAGCAGCTCTGGTTAGAACCAATATATTTACTAAATATCAAGTGCATGTAGTGTAATATCTATCAATTTTAAACAAGTATCGAATGTTTATGACTTACATAGTAGTAGTAGTAGTGGTGGGGCGGCCAAGACTTGGCAAGTAGGGCACAAGCGGGCTCTTTTTGCCTACCCCTGTCGTCCCTTACCTAACTCCCTCACCTATTCCCTCGTCGAACCTTCCCGACCTTCTCATATAGGTCAGAATATCGGTCCATTCAAGGGACCTGACCTCTTCCCTTTGCAGCTCCCCGGCCCCTCAGACGTCGTGTCTTAGTCTGCCGAAAGCCACGCATTCTACTAAGATGTGGGAAGGCGTTTCGTCGTCCTCCCCGCACTTTGGGCAGATAGGGTCTCACTCAACACCCATCAATGATAGATGTCTTCTAAGCCTGCAGTGCCTTCCGGCTGAACAGCCAGGCCGACTTGGTCTTGCTATAAAGTTGCGAGGTTGTCTACAACTTCCACTCCTTCACCAGTTTTTACTTAATGTCTTATGAGCCCAATCATTAACAGCCATGTTGACCTGCCTTCATGTAATACCTAACATCGGTTCTAGTCCCTGGCTGGGTCCCTGAGATCCGAGTCGAGCCTGTTCATCTGCTCTTTCGTTCCCTGGGTTATGACTTGCATAACTTTAGTCTCACTGAATTGCTAATTGTAGGAGCTCAATAATTTTTCAACAATGATCTTTTATCCAGTACCTAGACCTAGATATTTTGCAATGCTGTTATTTTTTCAAATTAGCTTCGAGATAAAGCTACAAATTAGTGGTTTAGCTTTAAGAGGAGGAAGTAAATTCCCTTACTAGTAAATAATGAAACATACAGGATAAGGATGTTAATTTTGTAAGGTAATTTTTTTGTTGTAGGGCTAATTTTTTTATTTACTCTTGCTTATATTAGATAAATAACAGTAATTTAGTCGGGAAAGTGATAAAAACGAAATAAAAACCAATGAAATAAACACATTAAATAATTTTCCATTATTCGAGTCTTTCTTAATAAGAAAAGACAAAAAGATAATTAAAAGACGAAACAAAGGAAAACTTACATTTGCTTACAAAAAAAATTATAATACATAGTTTAATCATAACTAGTTTATCAGTGAGTTAGTGACGTAACTGCATTAATATATAATGGTTTTCATTGAATCTATATTATTTACATGAAATAATTATTACATGAAATTTATGTTATATTAAATATTACATTTTTAAATAAAACGCTACATGAACATACACCTATTTGTAAATATATTATATATTAATTCTTATTAATAATGTTATTATTTAAAATATGATCAAATTCGAATATATTTATGATATAAACACTCACACGTATACCTAAAACTATTTATGGTTAATTTACCTACATTTGTTTTATTCTTTCTAGTTGTATCAAATATTTATATCTAGTACTTTTTGCACTACTGTTCGATTATATGCTCAATATAGAACATTTTTTTATATTTTGAATTGCGTATCTCTTTCATAACTTTTTTATTTTTGAAGGGAAGCAATTATTCTACCTTTTAGGCCTCGAAAGGGAATGAAATGTTCGACTAATTTACGGGAATTTTTGTAGATTGTCTCATATTTATGGGATGATTAAGCAGATTTGGGTTTCTAATTTAGTTTGGCTATTTTCATGATACTGAGGAATTGTTGCTTAGGACCTTATCATAGAACCTAATTAATATGTTATATGTCTTAAAAAACTTTAAATTTTATAAACTACCACTATATACTATGGATTATACTGGATTATAGCGCAATAACAGTAAAATGGTCATGAATAATTAAAATTATAAGAATATTATGTATCACCCATATGGACCAAGTTTTTTTTTATTCCCATATACCACATTTCAGTAATTTCATAAGCGATTACGACAATTTCCTTGGAACATGAAGTTCTGTTCATTTATCGAATCGGTATCATGATTTTTAATGCAAATTAAAGCTCTCCATATTTTTATTTAATAATGTATTTATTTCCAAAAGGGCTGAGTTTAAGGCATCGGGTATGCAAAACGTTTTTGGCACCATAATTTATAATGCTCCCAAAAATACACGTGTTACTCTGTTTAAAAGAGAAAACTTAATTTTTGCGTTCCACCCTGTATATGTAAAAATATCATTCTGGTTTTACCCCCTTCCGGTAACAAAAGTTCCGAAAGGGAGTAGAGATTTTCCTAAGATGCCATTCATATCTCTCTGACTGAAAATAAATACCTTTAGAAACAGATATATTAGCAGCAAACTTTACAGACTAAATATTGTAAACTTTGTTAGTACCTAGATATACAGAGTTTTTCACGTAACCCGTTTATTAGAATATTTTAGAGACTACTACGATCTAGATTTTGAAACTTGGGGCACTGGGGTTTTTGAGTATTCTCGTTTCAAAAAAAGTTATGACGTCCCTGTAGCACTTTCAGTCGTACTGGAAGTTAGTAGTAACTTCGTTATTTTAAATGGAAAGGTATAGATTTTGTTGCATTTTTGAAATGTACGGAATTTTTTAGGATGTTTTTGTTAATATATTCCTATACCAAAAATGAACAGTTCTGGAGATATTTCGATTTTTAAAAAAAATTAACGATACTAAGCCTATATTGTGAGTAATATCTAGAATTTCTAAAAAGCTATAACTTTCAAAATTTAAGCAGTCGTAGAGCAGGCAAAGGGCTTTCCAAGAATGTACTGCTTCTGTCGATAGTCCATACGGGATGTTCAAAACTCAAGGGCCAATGTTAAAAACTTCATACACAAAAAAGTTGTTTTTTTTTCAAATGGAACACCCTGTGTTTTATCTCATCAGTAGATGCAGAATTAGATTATACATCGATTGGAATACGCATTCCCTATAATACATATCTCCAACAGTTTTTGAGTTATATGCAATTATTTATATGAAAGAAACTTTAGCATCGATAATATGTATCTCTAAATTTTAAAGAAGGCTGGGATACCAAAAAATTGAACTGCGTTTGTCAAATTACTTTTAGTTGTTGAATTATAGCAGCAATTATACAGTAGAAAATTAAATAATTTCAAACTAGTGGTATTTTAAATTTATTCTGTATTCGTGGGAAATTTAATAAAATATAGCTACAAATTGTTGTCGTATTTTCAACGAAATATATCCAAATTTATCAACAATGAACAAGATAAAATTCGGAAGATGGAATTGCAATTCCCTCATATTAGAATTGACATTAAGAAGGACGAAGATACTACTAACTTCCGGTACAACCGGAAGTGCTACAGTGACGTCATAACCTTTATTGAAACGAGAATACCTATTCAAAAACCCCAGAGCCCCAAGTTTCAAAATCTAGATCGTAGCAGTCTATGAAATATTCTAATGAACGGGTTACATGAAAAACCCTGTATAAGTAGATTTTATAACATACTTACAGGGGTTCCTTATTGTATACAAATTGTTTCTTGCTATTAGCCTTTGTAGATCTGTAGACAAATTTGATAAGTAAATGAATTATGTTTGTAGGTTTGGCAAACGGGTAGGTAATAATAATTGGAAATATACCTGTTCCCAGATAAGGTAATGCCAGGGAGGTATAAACCATTTAGGTTAGGAGAACATGTTTATTTATCTTAGCTCATTATTAGTAGACCTACGTATTATATTTTATCATAAACACTGATAGCAACAGATGATCACAATTTTTGATAACACAACTTTGATTCAGTCGTGCCAGTGCCAAATAGTAGTACTATATACTATTTCTGCTAGACAGATCTTCAGTGTTACTTCATTACTATATCAAATTGAAAATATGGAAAATAGTGAAATTGGTGTGCATCATATAAATGGCAGGTTAGTACAGAATTTTATATTATTTTACCAAACTGAACTCAATTCAGCGAACGGTACAGAGAGTTCTATGTCTTACTCAAATCAATTTTTTAAACTCACCAAGAAATTAACTGGAATGATTTTATTTTACAGTTGTAGTAATATACCTATACATATTAATTAGAGCATAATAATACAGATAGATATATAGCAGCTATAAATGTTGTTTAATTTTTAATGGAATAATAAATTTTCACAAAATAAACGATAATAGATATTTTAATCTTTATGAAAAGTATCAAAGGTTATATGTAATTTTTAAACATACGTTATAAAAAATATCGTGAGAAATGTTTTCGTCGTCATTTTAGTGTAAATTTTATAAACTATAGAATGGCTCAAATTCTGTTTCATAAAAATATAAGCATTTTCTCTGTTTATCAAGTAATTACTATTTGCGATTTAACAAGATCAGGTAATTCAATAGATATATATTTATAGTGCAAAATAATAAAATAAATTTGAAATCATCAATCATTCATTTTTATCAAAATGTCGAAAAAATTATAATCTGAATAAATTTGAAGTAGGTAGCATTATTCAATTTTTTTGTCATTTAACTCAGATTGTGAAAACAAAATAGATAAAAAATTACCTTGAACTAAGATCTATATGGTGGAGTTTAGAAATTAGAGAAATTACAAATATCTTGGGAGGTATCAAAAAAAAAAAATGAATTTCTGGTATGTTTGAAATGTTTCTGGAAATAGCGACCACGATTACATTAAAGCGGCAAACGCTTAAAGTAAGAAATAGATCTCTTTTTTTTCCACTCGTCGCTAATGGAATTGAAAATACTACAACGATATTGCTACCTCGAAATTTCCACAGGTGTGTATGTAAAAAGACATGCCCTCTCGAGCTCTCAATATTAGTAGATTCCAAAAACCCGAAGGAGACCCATAATTGAAGCGAAACTTCAGAAACGAATTTTCCTTCCTTAATATATTTTTTTTCTCAAAAACTATAGTGTGCGACCTTGAATTTTTCACAGAATATCTAAAAGAACATGTCCTTTCAAGCCCTGCTATAAATTTTTTGCAAAAACCCGTACGAGACCCATAATTGAAGTGAAACTTCAGAAACAAATTTTATACAGTGTGCCACCATAAATTTTTCACAGAACATGTAAAAAACATGCCCTTTCGACCCTGTTCTCAGTTTTTTCCAAAAACCTAGAACCCAGAATTGAAGCGAAACTCCAGAAACGAATTTTCTCAAGAACTATAGACTGTGCCACCTTGAATATTTCATAGAATATGTAGAGAGACATGCATTTTCGATCTGCCCTTTTAGTTTAGCCAAACGGAATCGTGTGACGAATTCCACTCTTTTAATTATTATAATAGTAGTGTGTATAAACTTTTAAATAATTTCTGTCAACTTCACATGAAGATTAATTGGTTGCCGACATTTTTTGAGTGCCAGAAAGTGGCTCCTATGTTCATGCCGGTTTGGGCTTTTGAGATTACATATGTATTGACGTCTCGATATTTGCATACATTTTTGATTACCCTAACCCTGAGCATATAGTCAATGTTGTCAAGTAAATAAACAGCTATTTATGAATTACTTGCAGTGTCTATCCAGTGTATCCCACTACTATATGCAAAGGTTTATATCAATTGTTGTATAGTGTTTGAAGTACATAGGGTCTCCAAAGTTAATAAGCCAATTTGCCAATTCAATAAGTCATAAAACTCAATTCTTTCAAATGGAATACCCTGCATATTATTTTACAGATGAGAAGTACACTAAATTCTGAACAGAATGATGTTAACATTTATTTATGCCTATGTCTTAAGGTTTCCGAGATAAAATGAATTTTATCATTTAAAACATACAAAAACTCAAATATTTATATATATTTTATTTTAATTTTTAAGTAGACTGTGAAAAAAGTTAAACAATTTAAATTGTCACAATTTATCTGTTTTTGTAATGCCAACATCTTTTAAATAACATAAATGCGTAGCAAATTCTTCATATAACCTTTGTGTATTTTAAGTTAATACAAATACTTCTATGTGCTTTAATGTAGCTACAAATGATACTAATAAGCAAGTGTCACCAAATTTGAAATTGTGAAAGGTTTAGTTTAACTTTTTTCAGTCTACTTGACAAAATGAAATATTAAATTAAAATAAATCTTTTTATAATCAAATTCGTTTTATTTCGATAACCTTAAGAGATAGGTAGGTATATATAAATTTTATATGATTCTATTCAGAATTTAGAGACTAATCGTCTATAGAATAATATACAGGGGGTTCTATCGTATTTGAAAGAACTAGTTTTATGACTTGTTGAATGTGCAATTGGCTTATATTTTGGAGACCCTGTGTGTACTTCAGACACTATGCAACAATCTTTAGATGTAGATGTAGATCTTGCAAAAATTGTAATAAAAAGTGTCCCATTGGTGAAAATATAAAGCTTTACATATAGTGCTGCAGTTATCACTTTTTTTATAAAACCGGAAATATCTGGGAAAACAGTTGTATTTAAGTATAGACAACCTTAGACAAAATTAGAACTAAAATTAAGGATAGAATCTAAAAATGTAAAACAATACAGGGTGTTCCATTTAAAATAACAAAGTTGCTGTCGACTTTCGATATAACCGGAAGTGACGGAAGAATATTTTTTTTAATAGTGCCGGCCTATCGACATTGGTATGTAACCAAATTTTCAGTATCACCTTGCACATATATTTCCATATATCGACCGGGGCCATTCGTAGTGGAAGAAACACTATGTATAAAACCGGTCTCTGTAGTAGTCGCTGTTGTAGCCTTGGGGTTGTTGCCATTGTCGTAGCCGTTGTTGTCATTCCGTGGTTGTCATTGTCGTAGCTGTGATTGTTGTTGTTGTTGCTGTCATTGTAGTAGAAGTACCTGTTCTCTTTGTCGTAACTGTGATTGTCGTTGTCATTGCCGTAACCGCGTTTATTGTTGACGTTGTTGTTAACGTAGTCGTAGTTATTGTTGCCGCAGTCGTCACTACTTCTGTCCTTGTTGATGTGTGTTGAAGAGGCTGATAGAGACGCCGTTGTTGTTGTCACTGTTACTGTTCCTATTTTGTTATTTTATCGTCATGATTTTTTTTAGTTTTCATTATTCGGTTTGGATTGTAAAGATATACAACGTGACATACAACATACAACGTGAATGATTCACAAAATTTATGATTTCTTATCAGAATTTAAATCCTTAGCTTTGTTTAATTGAGCTTTTTCAAGTGTGTCCGATATTTATCGACATTAATTTGGTTAACAGGACTTTTATTTTTTATTATACTTCCTGCGTAATATAGGACATGCACGCCACAATTAAGCATCACTATGTTCTTGATGAATTCTGTTTATATTCCATGTTTTCCATTTCAAGTCAACTCTTTAGCTCAAGTCCCCATTTATAAGTTGTTGTTAAGAAATAAGACATAAAAGTCGACGTTTTCTGTTCTTTTTCGCCTTTGGGATCTAGATACGAAAATGTTTTATTAATTGTGCCAGCTACAGCTAGACACCAATGGTTATTATTAATATTGAGAGGCATAAGCAATACTCCATGCAATTATGGTACTGCACTTAACTCTCCTTGCGACATAATTTCTGTTTCCTCAAGTGGAAACATCAACCGCAATCTGCTCGTAAAACTACATTCGATACGTTACAATTTATTACTTTATACTCATCGTTATTTTCTTTCAACAAACACCCTAGACATAAATCTATAATAAAATTGTTCAACCATTGTTTTGCATGCAATGTTTTATAATCTTCACTATATAAACTTTTTGTTTAACAGTGTGAGAAATTAGTTCCCCAGTAGTCAGCTATTTTATAATTTTTCATTAACGGTTTGATCAATAATTGTCTTATATGATGGTTTCTGATTTTCTCGTTCAATTTGTATTGCGATTATCCTTCGCATCTCCGCCGTCCCTCATTACATAATGTAGTATACAATTTTGCTACGAACGGTACAGTTTTTTACAGGCCCTCCGATAAGAAATGTTTGACTCACCACTTTTTTTGTGTTTCCCTGGCTATGGATTGCTTTCACGTGAATCATTACAATTTTGTACCGTGCGACAACAGGTTCAGTTTTACAGAACACAACAGTGCAAGTGGTTACAGTGCGGAAAAATGTCGGAAAAATATTCATCTAGTACGAGTGACAGTGCGACATCCTCATTATCGAGTGGCACGAAAAATAAAAGGAAACAGGACCGCAAATACAAAAAATTGTCGAAACAGCTTAAGAAAATACAAAACCAACTACGGAAACGAAGACACTTGTCAGAGGATGAAACAAGCAGCGAAAGCCAATATGGTAAGTCTAAGAAATCAACAAGTCAAACTCGCAAACACTAGATGAGTTAGAAGTATGTGTATATGGGTGTAACCTTGAACGCAGTACTTAATATATTTAAATTTTCTGGTCGTTCTTTTTTGTGCGAACAGATTAACTCGGCGATAAAGTTATCGCAAAAACTAATAACAATATCTTAGCATAGTGTTTATGAGTTAACTGGTGATTTAATAATGGGAAAAACAAACAGGGAGAAATAAATCAAACTCGTTGCATTTGCAGATGCATACGACTAAAAATCCAATCTTTGCATTTGCAGATGCAAATGATTTGATAGGGTTAAAAATACTAATAGACATTCCTTGCATTTGCAGATGCAATGGAAGCACCTGTCGACACTCAACTTCCCCCAACAAGGCAGGAGGAATCCCCCGTTATTCAAAACGGGAACTTGATCGAGCTCCTAGGAGAAAAACCTAAGGAGCAGACATCGGTGGGGCCAAACATCCATTCTGAACTAGCATGCAGATGGACGCGATACTTATCTCAAGGCATAAACAAAGAAGACAGAATAAACATGCTTGAGAAATACCCTGTGGCTGCCAATTGCTCAGCCCTTAATGCACCTGCATTAAATCCCGAGGTGGAAGCCATACTAAATCCAACCACACTAAAACAAGATAAGTTTTTGTGCCAATTACAAAACCAAATTGCTGGAAGCTTAAGTGCCATGGCTCTACCTCTCACACTTAAAATCAGTGACCGGGCAGAGTCAAACAACCATAAAGAAGAACTACAACAACTGGGAGATGCATCAAAATGCATAGCAGACGTAATGCACTCTCTCTCTCTTCACAGGAGATATTTAATAACTCCATCGCTCAACGCAGAATGCCGAAAGATAGTAGAACATGCAGGAATTGGAGTACATTTATACGACACCAATTTGCAGGAAAGCTTAAAATCAGCTCAAGCAGTAAAAAGGGCGGGTGCTGAAATGCGAGCACCAATCCCAAGGAAAAAGAAGACGTTTGGGGGAACCACTAGAACCTTCCCCGATCAACAACCGCAACCATCAACAAGTAGAGGTCCTCAACGTCATTTAAACTACTCGGGTCCCACATACAAAAGCAGATACAAACAGAAGACTTCGAACGCAAAGGGGGAGAAGAGGAGGAGAGATCAGCCGAGATACAAACGCCAGCAATAGTAGAAACAAATCAGGTAAACAAGGAATATGCCGGTTCCTTACGTTTTCATGTCGAAAATTGGTTAAAAATGGGGGTCCACAAATCTATAATAAGATGGTTAAAAGGTTATAAAATCCCTTTTGACAGAAAACCTAACGAAATTTCTATGGTTAGGTCCAAAATAAACAAGGGTGAACTTACACTATATACGGATGCTATAAAAGATCTCCTAAAAATTGGAGCCATTGAAAAATGTCACCATAGCAAGGGCGAATTTATATCTTCATACTTTTTACGCAAAAAGCCAAATGGCAAATTTCGTTTTATACTTAACCTTAAAAACTTAAATAAATATATATCGGCCCCACATTTCAAACTCGAAGACCATAGAATGGCTCAAAAATTAATTACAAAACATTCGTATCTAGCAACTATAGACCTAAAAGATGCTTATTTTTTTCTGCCAATTCACACTAAACACAAAAAATATTTACGATTCAAATTTCAAAATACCCTTTATCAATTTAAATGTATACCTTTTGGCCTCTGTACAGCACCTTATCTATTCACAAAAATTTTCAAACCAGTCTTGAAAAAATTGAGGTTACAACACTTAAAAACTGTCGTACACCTCGATGACTGGTTAATTATAGCAGATACCAAACAAGAGTGTTCAAAAAACGTAACGGAAGTTTTAAAAATCCTTACCGACTTGGGGTTTATTATAAATTGGGAGAAAAGTAAACTCTTACCAAGTCAAAAATGCACATTCTTAGGTTTTCAATACAACACGAGTGATATGACACTAAGGTTACCTCGAGAAAAAAAGGAAAAACTCTATAAACTTATTTTAAAATATAAAGATAAACACACATGTAAAATTAGAGAACTCGCAATGTTTGTTGGGTGCTTAGTAGCAACCTGTCCAGCGGTAAAATATGGCTGGCTACACACAAAACCATTTGAAAAAGAAAAATTTGTAGAATTAAAAAAACATAACTTTAAGTATGATTCTCAAATGCAAATCTCCAGAAGCCTTAAGAAGGAATTCAAATGGTGGCTTAAAAATATAAAAAAATCTGTACAACACTTTAGCGAGAAAAAATTTATCACAGTAATATTTTCGGACGCTTCGCAATCTGGATGGGGAGCGGTCTGTAAAAACAAAAAAGCGCATGGGTTTTGGACTACAGAAGACAAACAGTTACATATCAATATTTTAGAATTGAAGGCAGCCTACTATGGCTTAAAATGTTTTGCAAAAAAATATTCAAACTGTAATATTCTTCTTAGAATCGATAATGTAACAGCCATATCTTGCATAAACAAAACGGGTAGTGTTAAATTTAACCAACTAAACTACTGGGCAAGAAAAATTTGGAACTGGTGCGAGGCTAAAAATCTATATATAATGGCATCCTATATTAAATCCAGCCAAAATAAAGAAGCTGATTTCGAGTCAAGACGAAAATCAATAGAAACAGAGTACGAACTGTCACACCGCGCCTTTCAAAAAATAGTCAACACCTTTGGAAAACCAAAAATAGACTTATTCGCGACAAATGTTAATAAAAAATGTAAAAAATTCGTGTCATGGTTTCCAGACCCGTACTCTGAGTTCGTTGATGCGTTTACCTTAGATTGGAGAAATTTTAATTTTTACGCTTTTCCTCCATTTGTGTTATTGCCTAAAGTTTTAAAGAAAATTATACAAGACGAAGGTTGTGGTATTCTTGTAGTACCTTACTGGCCTTCCCAGGCGTGGTACCCCCTTTTCCAAAAATTACTAACAGCAAAACCCCTCTTGTTTCACCCTGACAAACATTTACTTATTTCTCCTTGCAGAGAAAAACACCCACTATGGAACAAAATTTCCCTGGTGGCCGGGAAATTGTCAAGCAGGCATTCGTATAAAAAAATTTATCAGACGACACAATATCAGTAATCATTTCTTCCCTGTCAGACAACACCCTTAAACAATATTCTAACACGTATAGGAAATGGTGGAATCACTGTCAAAATCATCATGAAAACATTTTCAATTACAATCTCCGTTCGCTTCTCGAATTTCTAAATTCGCAACTATCTTCTGGTGCAGCATATTCAACTATAAATTCACACAAAGCAGCATTATCGTTAATTTTGAATATTACTACGGAAGATGAAAAAATTATTAAAAGATTCCTCAAAGGAACATTTAACATTAAACCGTCAAACCCGAAGTACCCGATAATTTGGGACCCTTACCCAGTTATAGAATACTTAGGCAAATTGTATCCCTACGAATCGTTAAGTCTAAAGGATCTGACATTAAAATTGGTAACGCTCTTGGCTTTAGTAACAGCCCAGAGACCCCAAACTATATCAAAAATAGACACAAATAAAATCATAATTTGTGACGATAGGTTAGAAATTCGAATAAGCGACAGGATAAAAACCAGTGGTCCAAATAGATTACAACCAAACTTGGTTTTACCATACTTTCATGACCAACCCAAAATTTGCATTGCTGCTCTTTTAAATTATTACATAGAATTAACAAAAGACAAAAGGGTGTTACCTGACACTAAAAAATGGCTAATATTAACACACAAAAGTCCATACCATCCAGCCAGCAGTCAAACAATCAGCAGATGGATAAAAGAAATGTTAAAAGCTAGTGGCATTAATACAGAAATATTCGGAGCATACAGCGCTAGGCACGCAGCAACGTCAGCCGCTCAGAGACTGGGTGTCCCATTAGACGTTATACAAAAGACTGCTGGTTGGACGGAAAAGTCAAAGGTGTTTGCAAAGTTTTACAACAAACCACTTATCACCGAACCAAACACCTTTGCCAAAACATTACTAAACAATAAAAATTACAAATAAGGCAATAATGTTATTGTTATTAGTTATCTATAGATATTAGTTATAGTTATCTAAGTGTATCATTGTAATTTCTTCTTTTTTTTTTCATTACTTCTTAGAGGTTACCTACTAGACATAGGTTTTCTTATTATCATTAACTGTTAAAAATATATGGGTCATTAAGGAACCACGAATATATTGGTTATTGAACAACTTTACGTTTTAATATCCTTTCCCTTTTGCAGCAAACAAGTAGTTGACTTGTATTGCTGCGAAATAATCTCTAGGATTCTATCGCGAACATATCTTTTAACATCTACATTATGTAATGAGGGACGGCGGAGATGCGAAGGATAATTGGAAGATCAATCGACTTACCTGTAAGGAAGATTGATCGAGATTATCCGAGCATCTCCGCCGTCCCTCATTACAAGCCCTCCCACTAAATTACCGTCATGGTCCCACCCAAAAAACGCGATTGAACCTAGGGCTCCTGTAAAAAATTGTAATGATTCACGTGAAAGCAATCCAGAGCCAGGGAAACACAAAAAAAGTGGTGAGTCAAACATTTCTTATCGGAGGGCCTGTAAAAAACTGTACCGTTCGTAGCAAAATTGTATACTACATTATGTAATGAGGGACGGCGGAGATGCTCGGATAATCTCGATCAATCTTCCTTACAGGTAAGTCGATTGATCTTCCAATTATACTGTCTTTAAAAATATTTTACACAATTCACACTCGAAACACACATCCTTATCATGAATTGACGGAGGTTATTCTTCAATTAAACATATGACGTGCATCTATCGAAAACATACATCGCATTGAATCCAAGTTACTTTAGGTGAAATCTGCACCTGGAGTCCGCAATATAAGCACGTCTTTACTCACATTGTTGGCGTGAACCATTATACAAAGTAACATTACAGAAGTAAATTTTTAATAGGTAGCTTATAGGTTTTCAGTATAAATTAAGGTTTATAGTTGATACAATCTGTCATATTCCTTACTATCAATGACAAAAGGAATATTGCCACCTTCCTAATTGTAGAGGGGATTAATAAATATATATGTACCCCTCGATGTTTATGAGTCCAAAGTTGTTAAGGGCAGAAACGTCGGCTAGCTGCCAGCCGGAGCTGGTCGTGCGGTAATTTAGAACTGCTGATGATGTTCTGGACTAAGCAGTTCAGGGCGCCAGTAACCTAAATAAATGCCTAACGCTTCCCAAGTCACTTAAAACCCGGTTACAAGATTCTAACTATATAAAAAAATACTGGACCCAATATCAATTGCACTCTCAAGTGGACGAGCTTTTAAAATACAATCACAAGACAAAATAAGAAAAGAAAGTCGTAAATGGCTTATAACTCTAGTTTAATATACTTTAAGTAGTACCACCCGGTATATTATAACAACATTGAAAGAAAAAAAAAATAAAAAAGAGAGTTATTTAGGAGTAAATTATTACCCAACAGTTATAACAGTAATATGAACATTAATGTAAAATACCAAAGGTAATATTAAATGTGCAATTAAAGAGCAGTGAATGAAACAAAAGTGTATAACCTACGTTACACAGGTAGTAATATTAAAATTGAATAACCGCTCGTGATCACGTGTGGCGCATCAGATTTTTACATTCATAATATAAATAATTGTCAGAGAAAAGACAATATTACAATATCGCACCCTTATATAAATATACACCTATATATCAATTATTTAAATTAATAAATTGATGTTACTTCAGCGAGGTATAGATTTAACTACCAGTACTTAAATATTTTACAGAACATCTACCTACTGGAATGTAATAAATAATAAATATTTAAGTTTATATGAGATATAGAAAAGGTTACTAAAATAGATTACACTAGAGTAGATTGTATGTTAAAATACACTCTAAGGATTGATTCTTAATTTATGAATACTTAATAATAGTATGAATTCAATAATTAACCATATAGCAATTTGTAATACCAAATAACAAATAATAATTGAAACCAGAGATTAATAACCGTTATAGAAATACATAATTTAGGACAAAATGAGACTACAGCTACAGCTTATCTGTTTGGTTGAAGACGTCCTCGTAGGGTACTTCAAAATGGCGTCTCGGTTGATTGGGACAGCCGGTATACTACAACAGCGGTCGACAGGAAGCACGGAAGTACAGGAGGTTTAGCCTAACTTCTAATTACTTATTGGTAAAATCGGTAAAAGTACTGCACAGTGCAATAAAGATGCACAATGTACTAAGTTGCACTAAAAGCCGTAGATGGAGGATGGCTTGATTGTGACCTAAGCTACAGATAATAGCTTGGACGGTTTAACAGATTATCACGTCGATCAGGTAGGCAGATGCTTCAAATCCAGCAGTACAGCCGAAATTGTGCGCCGTCAGAACGTTTCCCAATAATTCGGGCACAATTATAATGCAAAATTTGTACTAATATATCCCACAGGAACACTTCAAGGTGTTAAAATTTATAGAAACTTGTAGGTACATCTGCTTTCCTATTTCAAAGCGGCGTGATGACTGAACTTTTGCCTGCCTTTTTGCTCGCGAGCCTGACAAAAACGCGCGCTACAAGAATGCTAAAAAAAACTACAGTGATAATTGTGAAAATAAGATCGGAATTATACGAACTAATATTTAAACTTGAAGAGTAATTAGTAATAACTAACGTATAATTTTACCAGTAATAACTTAATTTATTATATGAAAATATAGATACCAATCAGAAGGTATTCAAATAAACTCTCCCAAATAACTAACTTATGGCTAAATTTAAACGTTACAATATTTCCAACTCTTAATAGAATGGCTGCATTTTGTTTATTATTTCTAGGCAAAGCTGAACTGCTATTGAAGTTACATAGGCCAATTGATGTTCTGAAATTGAAAGCAAGTCTTTTGAAATGCGTTACTACGGAAATAGCAGACAGAATAATACCTGTCAATATTTATATAATTTCTGAAATCTTTTACCAGACCATTAGGGAAACGTTCAATTAACGAATTTAGATTTTCGGTAATGTTATGTTCTTCAATAGTGGTCCATAAGAGGGAAGTAATATCACTTTTATCACTTGTGACTGAAATTATCTCGCTATCGACCTGAGAAAATTATTTTGTAATTTTTGTAAATTAGACATCTTAAAATCTGTAAAGTTTTTATTCTGCTTTGATGTTGCTCTACCCCACACTTCTTCCGTTGTTTCTTCCTCAGTTTTTATAGTTTACTATATTTAATTTTGTTTATGGGAGACAATTTTTAGTTTCTTTTATTGCAGATAAAATGTAGTTTCTGGATTTCCTTACAACTCAACTTGCTTTCACGTATTTCTCTTTTTACATCATTATGTTTTTCAAAATATTGTTACAACTTTCTACAGGAGCGTTACTGTATCTCATATTGGAGGATGTATTCATTAGTCCTGACCACAAAGGTAAATAAGGAATATATTTCTTCATCATTGTTTTTAAGATGTCTGGTGAATAGTATATGTTTACATCAGTAAGCTTTTCATAATTATGTATTTTCAAGTTAACAAAAACGTTTTGGTATATTTCATGAAAATCTATATAAAAATTAGGTATTATTTTTATATCTAGCTGCATTAAGATCGCTTATAAAATCCAGTGTCAAAACGTCAGTTTCTTTATTATCGGCCGTTATATACTTACTTACTTAAAAGAAAAACACAAACGTGTCGGCACCAAGTGTTCATACAATTATAGTTATTAATATGAAAAGGCGATGCTAAAATTTCTTGCAACTTACTGTTATTTGTGTTATGTTTATTGATATCTTTTGATATAATTCTCATAAAGTGTGAACAACAGATTTCTAATATTGTTAAACTTTTGTGAATTTTTTTTCTGCTCTTATATGAAAATATGTTTATATAATATTGCATAAGTTCATATAATACTGTAATAAAATATTGTCCTAACATTAACAAATTGAATTAATAAGGGCAAAACTGAAATCAGTTACAGCAGCTTCAAAAATCGGCTAATTATATCTGTTTTTTTTTAGCAAAATGTTTAAAATTTGCTAAGATCATTCCAATACAAACACAATCGTGGAAAACTAAAATGAGTTCAAAAACTAGACAAATTCTCTAATTTATGATATATTTGGATAACTCCACAGTAGTAATAACGGGTGCATGTCACAGTTTCGAATATCGTCACGACCCCGAATTCCCACGACACCGAATGTCAGGACATCGAATCCCACGACATCGAATTAGGCCACGCCCTCTCGACTCAAACTGGTACCGAGGGCGGAAGGACGCAGCTCAGTTCCCCTTACTTAGCAAACATACTTAATAGTTTATATTTAGTATTTAGAAATTGAGATTGAATTAACTGAAAATTACGTCAGATGTGTTTAATTCAAGCCCTCTTAACCTAACCTAACCTAACCTAATCTAACCTAACCTAACACAATCGTTATCATTTTCCGGTAAAAGTGGAGAAGTAACCGGGTTAAAAGGGTGGCCTCATGAAAATTAGAACACGGTGGAGATACAGGTTCTCCCAACTATTTATATAGTGAATATTTTGTCCCTCCGGTACATAATACAAAAAGAATATGTTAGTAGTTAGTATGAAGTTGAATATAAATCATAATACCTACTATACTTATTTATCTAATTGATATGATTCATGTTTCATGTTATTTATAATTTCATTGTTCATGGTATGAATGAAACAATAAGGGGAACTGAATTGTGGCCTGTGTACGGCAATTTGGCTCGAAAGGGCGGTGCCTAATTCGATGTCGTGGGATTCGATGTCCTGACATTCGGTGTCGTGGAAATTCGGTGTCGTGGGAATTCGAACGCGTGACATGCTTCGGTAATAACACGAATTATCGGATCCTTTTGGTGCTCTCACAATGGAACCGGTAGCATCGAAATACAAAATTGGTTTTTCTTCTGGTGCAGTATGACACTGAACTAATTGAAGCTGTTCTATACTATATAAATGTATCTGGAACGATTCCGAAATCAGCTGAATGTAGTGACGATTTTTTCTTCTTATTAAAAGCGTATCTAAGGCAGATAAAGCTTCGGATCTTATTTTTCAAATCACACCATCAGATTTTATTACTTGAAAATTACCTGTTTCAATAATTTTTTGACTGGAATCTTTATACTTTGAAATTTGTACTTGGAAGCTTTACATATTTTCAACCTACTCTTAGCTACTGTTCTATCAACTCCTCTAACCTGACAAGTTACTATTTTTAAATGGTTGTAATCTTCATTGTTACTGAGTACTTATGATTAAATATAATTTTAATCAACTTACATTCTTTATGAATGTATTTGTCACAAATTATCGCTGTCCCGTTATTTAATCTCCTTCTTTTAAATATAATGTCTCATGTGTTATTTACCGTACGTTTAATTTTTTCTTTTATAATATAATTTTCTTGATCACGGTAATCACTTTGGAGCATTTCATCCTTATCCTCTTTAAATTCACCTAGAACGTTATATGACTTGTAACTATGTTTATTTACGGTGGCATTACGTACACTTTTAGAACCGGCTGGTAGTACATTTCGTGGTTTATATGTTTCATTTATTAAATTATTAATAACTGCAGGCAGCTTCACGTCTTCCGGAGTTACATCTTCACTACTTTCTAAAGAGAATTTTGATATCACAATTCCCTTCATTGCATAGATGACGTCACTGTTGGTGTGTGTTGATTATGTTAAAAGCAGTAGATCGTCTTTTTCATCACATAACTTGCCAGTTTGAATTTTTGCAGAGTTATGTGCGTGAAAACTGCAGAAAACCCATTGTTTAAGTTGAGAAATTGATATTTTGGTCTTTATAGCCAAAGTTTTCAGAATAACTTTTTTAATTCTTGCTGTCATCAACATGACTAATATCCGAAACGTTGAAGTTACAATTTTCTAAGTAAATATTACTATTAGGCGTCGAAGTAAAAAATCTAAGAAACAGATCGTTCCTATGAATGAAAGTGTAAAAGTGCAATCTATTTTTTCCGCTATTTTTCACTCCAAATTTATTGCAAATTTCATGCACTATGCACTGTTACTTGCTTTCTAACAGATACCTTCAAATCGTTTTCCGAAATATTTCTTACACGTAAAAATGTACGAACCAGATAGACCTTATTTTCTGTTGAAAACTTAAGAAATTATTTTTTTTCAATATTTATTGATTTTATATATTTAGACAAATCGATTCATTCATCCAAACCAATCCATTCATGTGTTATGAAATAAAAAGTAAGAAAGTATTTAAAGGAAAAGAATACAGTTGAATATTGGAAGGAGATGTTCAAAACAACTACGTTCCATGGGCAATGAGCCCCGACTGGCGTTGCATTATTCCGGCATCTCCATGGAAGTCGCCACATCCTTCATCGAGACTAACCACCAGACACCGACCGATGTTACGCTTGTTATGCGCTCGTCAGAGTGCCATATGTAGTGGAAAGAATAAATGACGTTGCGACATGATTACCGATGATGATACGAATGGGCATCGTGAATTTTAGTAATGGTGAGAAGCACAGCGTAGTGCCATCTTTGGGTCTTTGTTACTATCTCTCTGACAATTATTGTCTAATTGACAAACAGATAGCAACCTGCTTTTCCTGCTCTATTGTCTTCCTCAAAAACAATAAAAGTCACTGCTCTAAAGGCGCCTCCGGAAACTCAGATCGCTATCTGTCTGTCAATTAGACAATACTTGTCAGACGGATAGTAGCAAAGACCCAAAGAGGGCAACTACGGTGTGTTTCTCACCACTACTAAAATACAGTTGAACTTTCGATTACATAAAAATTGTCATTCATTAATTACAAATAAGTAGAACTCTATAGGTCCCTATACAAGTTCAGATAACAAAACAAAATACAAATACTCTTCTGGAGCATGAAAATAAAGTATTACCTCTGCAAATAATAACAAAAGAATAATACTACAAATAGGTGGAATTTCACATAACAAAACAAAATTTAAATATTCTTCTGGGGCATGAAAACAAAATATTATCTCTGTAAATAACTAAAAAAATGCATGTAAACGCTTACACTGTCCCTACCATAAACCAATTTTTAAAATACACAACTAGAAGACACCTAGTTAGTGTATTATATAATACCCATACCCGTACAGAAACACAAAACTTTCAAGATAGTCTTTACAAATATGTTAACCAAAAAACTAGTTTAGGTATGAAATTATGATAATAAAACTAAAAAAATAAGAACGAAGACTTAAGTCTTCGTCCTCGAACTTAATCCTTAAATACTGCTTAGGAAAATGAATAATTTATGTTTATTTATGTTAACGAAAAAACTGATAGCAGGTCTCGATAGGGCATGTTTTTTTTACTTATTCTGTGAAATACATATATTATATTAAGGAGCAAAAATTCGTTTCTGAAGTAACGCCTTAAATCTGAGTCTCTTACGGGTTTTTGTAAAAAACTGATGTTAGGGCTCGAAAGAACCTACAAGCACACAGAGCCACAGGGCGAAAGGTACTATAATAAATAGTACCATCTATAAATATTTTAAGATAATCCAGCCTTTTCTTTTACTAATACCTACATTTTTCTTTATTAAAATACAACCTAATACCTTACCACTTATACCTAAGTAAGGAAATAAATGTCACTCTTAACCAATAAACTACTAAATTTATGTTTCATACAACGTACATACCAAATACACCAATACCATACAGTTTAATTTCCATTGATCAACGATTAAGTTGTCTAGTATTAAGTATATATCTAAAAAATGTTTAAAACTCAATCACAATATTTCTCATTAATGAAAAATATACCTCCAATTTTGCAAAAAATCACACCCACATAATATGCTTGTCCAATTATTGTTCTTATAATTCAGAATAATATGCTTACCAATTTCGTTTTACGAGCCTTGTTTGTTGTTTGAGGTGAGTACCATTTTAGGGTTTATTGTAAAATTATTACCTATTATATAATTGAGGTAATTAACCAGTAGAGGTAGAATTTTAAAAATTTGCATGGGGCTAACTGATGGCGCTAAAATTTTTCTGAACCTATTTTTGAGTTACAATTATTGTTCAATTTCAAGTATTCAATTTAAAAACGCACAGTTTCTGTATTAACATAAATACCTAAATTCAATTTATATAAATTTATTGTAAATACTTGCAGATAAAATTAACTTAGATGTCATATTCAGTATTATTTAATTTACAGTTACAGACATTAAACGTTTTATTAAACGTAGTGCGTTGGGAAAGTTCTAAATAATCCTCCTCTCTAAAGTAATCCACCATTTTCTTAGTCGAATATAATAATCCAAATAACAACAAAGAAGATCCAGCTACAATCGTAATGGAATAATAAGAGCATTTACTTTGAGGTTCTTCTTTAGTGGGAATTCCAATCCAAGCCTTAATTTGCTCAAATATACTTACTTCTTTCTCTTCAACTATTTCACCATGTTCATAATATTTACTTAAAATACATTCGTAAACTTCCCTGAAATTCACAAGTACGTTGCACAGGCCGTTATTTATTGGTATGATGATATTATTTACAATGTCCGAAATGAACTCACTTCCTGTATGGTTTTCTTCGTTAGAATATGTAGAGCGCACTTCGTCATTTAACTTGCATTTTTCACATACTATAGGATAAATGTAGGTTTCACAAGACTGACTGTATATTATAAGATATATAAGAAATTTGAAAAATAAATACATTATAAAATGTACAAAGTCAACATGACGTTTGTCAAAATGCACTGGTGTTTTGATATAAGCAGGTATCATTTGATTTTGATTTAATACCAATCAATTCTGTCAATCAACTTTAAAATGCTCTATGCAACAGAAATCTTTATTCAAGGTGTCTGGTATTCAATTATTTTAATAATACTTGATAACAATCAATGGAAGCGGTCGTACCTTATGAGTTGGTGTATGGGTCCAGAGGATCAGATATTATATTATTCTTGTTGACTTTTTATCTCGTTTGTTTATTGCATTGTATCTACTCTGCTGTCCCTCATTCAACTCATCTCCTCAATGTAATTCCAAAAATCAAAGCTTCTCATCTTTTGGCATGTAATTTAAGTACAGGGTGGGCCGTATAAGAGTGCGTATCCCCTTATCTCAGAAACTATGTGAGATAAAAAAAAAGTTTTATATAAATGTTGTTTGCGTTAAAGATGTCGCTATTTTTTTAATATAGTTATATTTGTAGCTCTTCAATATACAGGGTGATGAACTAAACTTATCTTTTTTTAAATGGAACACCCTGTATATTATTACATTTTTGAAAAGCTCTTCAAAAGACTTGTTCAACGATATATAATATGATGGGTCTGTAGTCCACCGTTTCGGAGCTATTGAGAATTATCTTCAGGAAATAGCCAATATTAAAATCGTGCTAGGAAAGTTAATAATTAAGTTTTTGAGCATTACGTTGCGCCAAGAGAATTCTAATTTTATTTACTTTATTATGTAATTACTCAATATTCAGTTTAAAAAAATTTTTTACCGTGTTGCCACATTTCGAAAACCATAAATTTTCACGATTTTTTCAAATGAAACACCCTGTATATTATTACATTTCTAGAAAGCCCTTCTATCGACAAATTTAGAGATATATGATATGATGGGTTTGGGACATCGTTTCTGAATGATTATCCTCAGAATATGGGATTTTAATAGGTAGGTACTGGCTATTTCCCGAAGATAATACTTTTTTTAAAAATGCCACACCCTATATATTATTATATTTTCCGAAAGCCCTTCTAAAGACTAGTTCAATGATATATAATATGATAGGTCTGATGCTCACCGTTTCGGAGTTATTGAGTATTATCTTCGGGAAATAGCCAGTATTAAAATCCCATATTCTGAGGATAATCATTCAGAAACGATGTCCCAAACCCATCATATCATATATCTCTAAATTTGTCGATAGAAGGGCTTTCTAGAAATGTAATAATATGATACAGGGTGTTTCATTTGAAAAAATCGTGAAAATTTATGGTTTTCGAAATGTGGCTACACGGTAAAAATTCTTTTTAAACTGAATATTGAGTAATTACATAATAAAGTAAATAAAATTATAATTCTCTTGGCGCAAGTTAATGCTCAAAAACTTAATTATTAACTTTCCTAGCACGATTTTAATATTGGCTATTTCCTGAAGATAATTCTCAATAGCTCCGAAACGGTGGACTACAGACTCATCATATTATATATCGTTGAACAAGTCTTTTGAAGAGCTTTTCAAAAATGTAATAATATACAGGGTGTTCCATTTAAAAAAAGATAAGTTTAGTTCATCACCCTGTATATTGAAGAGCTACAAATATAACTATATTAAAAAAATACCGACATCTTTAACGCAAACAACATTTATATAAAACTTTTTTTTTCTATCTCACATAGTTTCTGAGATAAGGGGATACGCACTCTTATACGGCCCACCCTGTACTTGAATTAGTATAGTATTTTTTCAATTTTGAAGGTTTCGATTTGCATATGCGCAATTAACTAAATATAAAGTAAGGACATAAAGTCAATTCTCCACCTACAAACTGAAGGAATATTAAGGGACAAAATATAACCAAAGAATAAGAATAAATGATATATACTAATAAATGTCAAACTTAGTTGCATTATAAGTTGATAATCTTCTGATAATCTGAAATAATAATAATCATAATAAATAATAATAATAATAATAATAATAATAATAATAATAATAATAATAATAATAATAATAATAATAATAAAAATAATAATAATAATAATTATTATTATTATTATTATTATTATTATTATCCTGTAATAATCGGTTTCTTCTATATATCTTTATATATAGGTTTAACTTTCGTTCTGAACACTGAAAAGACTTATAATTTTTTGTTGTGGGATAGACAAACATGAAAACACAATTAAAAATACTCCTAAGAACCTATTAAATATTATATATTTTACAGCTTACTACATGGACATAATCCAGAAATGATGAATACTCGAAACCAGTATGGAGTTCCTGAAAATTACAATCCATCAGATCATCCTCCGGTTAAATTAAGAAACCACAATAAGTGAGTATACGTATGTATATTAATAAAAGTGTAATAAATCAATTTAATATACGAGTATATAAATTTACAAAAGTTATCGCCAGTGACGAAATTCGTCGTTATGTCAGTTTGGAGTTTATAATAGTAGACTTGAAGAGATAAAAAACTATATCTGCCAAATTTCTTTGGAAGGTTTTAGCTGATATCTAAAATGAAAACAACTTAGACAGCAATTTGCTTTACCCGCTTAATATTTTGATTCAATAAACACAATTAAATTTCTAAATTATCTGCTTAGTTTACTTAAAAAGAGTATTATTACAAGAAATGGAAAAATTGTGTATGGAAAAGATGAAAAAGGCTCAAATTTTAAAAATATGTTGAATCATTCAGGGTGATTTAGTACAGCGAATCAACTTCATGATAATTTTTTGTAAATGGTCTCATCTGTATATTTTTATATCTATACATTTGAATTCAGCTTATAATTTCCTTATCAGCATTTTTGTTGCGGTGCTGCCACTTAATTACGAAAAATATGAACAGTTGCGGAGCTCCGCGGTGTAGCTGTTAAGCAAGATCCCTATTGGCTGTTAAGGACACGAAGTTTGAGGGCCGGTCCTTTTACTCCCGATTAAAGTGTTAATCGTCTGTCAAATATAATATTTAGACTGTGGGCCTTTTAGTCCTACGTAAGTATATGAACTCATAATCTAAACGCTAATTAAACCCGCAATTATTAGTGCATTATAGTCCAATCATATTATGGAAAAATAACCCCTTACTTGGAAATAAAACGGGAGACTTTGCATATACCTACATAGTTCTAGTGCCCAGTAACAAAATACCAAAAATCAACATTCGTGCATGCTGTTACGTGGCAGCCGTCTTGAAAACTGGCAGATTCTTTGTCTTATTTCATTAACGGATGGAAATATCGAACAATAATTACCATGAAAATTGAACACCATTAAAAGACACATATTTTTCATAAGAATAATTTTTATCGTATCTACATCGGTTATCAACCCAGTTAACCAAAACCAATAGCCACTATGTAACTGTTATAAAAATGCAATTCTTTGGTGTATAACAATTATAAAATCTACAGAGATCTGAAATGCTCCAATGTAACAGTTTTAGCAACAGCTTTAACAATTTATCAGTTTTCCTCTAAAAACAATAAACACAGTTTTATGGCTGTTATAGAACCATTACAAAACTTGGAAGGCTTCAACAGAGAAATTCATTACGTAGAAGATACATAAATAAATTTTCTAATATTTATATAATAAAGTAAAGAAAAATGATGTAAATGATATGAATTTTTCTTATAAAACCTTGTTCTTTCATATATCTTTTCTATTTACATAACTGTAATAAGTGTGGTTAGATGGGAAGTTGTATGGCAGACAAATATAACAAAAAATATCTTTATTTGAATTTCGATTTATTGAGGTGATATTATATTATCACTTTCTTTAGTGTAGTTTGCATCCCATGTAGTATCGATTTTCTTAATGAGTGGATAATTAAATGTCGGTTGTTATTTTCTAAGATGAAACCTAAACCTACTACTATGAAGTTCTGAAATTTTTTTAGTGACGATAGTTCTTTATCTATTATTAAATCTATAATAACAAAATCCTAGGATTCAGAGATACTTTTTATCTAATAAAAATTAAAGTGACTATGTATAAAGTGGTATACCTTTGAACCCAAGTATAACGAACTTATATTGTTCTATGTTTAAAAATATCAGATTTTTTTTTAAGTTAAAAATAAGGTATTTTATACCTATATTATTGCACATTGTCAGCAAATTTCTGCATAAGAATAATTTAAAAACTATAAACACACATGAAGTTTATACGGCACACTTTCACAGATACACATCGTTTTTCTCTTGCAAAAGCTGGAAAAGAGATTTTATTATTAAATTATATATACTCACGGAAACATTATACTTCCTTCTCATGAATTAATATTAGATATATAACAAATGTAGATGAATGAAACCAATAGACAGCTGTAATGTTTGGCCCAAAATAATAGAAAGTGACTTATTTGCAGAATATGGAACTTTCGACGGGTGAAGTGGCAAGGAATCGCAATTCCATAGACCTGTTGGCCAAGCTAGAGGAAATTTAAAAAATATAAAAAATAACTAAAATATTTCTTTAAATAGGCTAAATTAGATCTTTTATGAATACTGGAAAGTCCAATAGTTCCCGCATTTACAAAAACAACCCAGAAAGCAATGTAATAAATTACCTCGCAGTTAATCGTCAAACATAAGTTGCTTACAAAAACACGCTTTCTACGCCACTTCCACGAAAATTTAAATGTTGCGATATTAGCCAATCACGGTGCTTAATTTTTAAAATACACCAATTACATTCCCCCTTGTACTGAGTCCATGAAATCATTTAGTCAAGATCACTGTCCATACGGAACAATATATTAAAATAATCATTTTATCAGGTAAAGATTATTTTATACGATGAATAGTAATAGCACTCTAATACTACTTATAAATGAGTCACTCTTTATAATTTTAACCACTAATTTTACCACTATACAGTGTTATTCAGAACTTATCTATAATAAAATTTGGGGATGTTCAACATACATGTAGAAATGTGGTAGTGCAAAGAAAAATTTTTTTGGTGGCTTCAGAAAATTATTTAAAAATTTTTCATTGCACGCCTCTGGATACTGGTCCACTGTAATGGAGTGACCTTGGGACTGACAATGCAAACTGGCTAGCACGAAAAAAACTTCGGAAGTTCTGAGAGTATACCGACACCCGGCGCAAAAAAGATTTGCAGTGTTTTTACTTTAAAGTAAACTTAAAGATAGATAGATGTGACCAAAGTGCCGTGTCTTTAAAATGAATAAAATTTTGTTACACTAATTTTGAAGAATTGCGCTACTTGATTACTAGGTATTAGAAACATGAAATTTAAAAAAAATTTGCACATACCTTGTTACAAAAGCTGTTCGAAATAATATTCCTGGATCTGTACACAATTTTGGGCACGCCTTATCCAATTTTGCCGCACTAAACCGATTGTTGCTCCTGGTTGCTGATCTTGTAAACGCAAATTATTAAGTAAATTGGGGATTTTCAGCATTTTGCTGCAACAACCACTCACAAAACCTAACTCGTAATTAATAATCCACTGGTAACAGTCCATTAACTCAGCATTACTGTACACATGAGCTATTTTGAAAATTTTACAGTTTAACACTCCTGCGATAAATAAAACACCGGCACACAGAGAGTACACACATAGACTGATGACTGAATAGACAATAGAGATATTATCCCCGCTCCAGTTCTATTCGCTCGGTCGTCGTTCGAGGTACAAAAACGTGTTTACTTTTTTTACCACATTCTTAGGAATGTGGTAGGTATATCAGATGTTGAACTACAGTTGCCCATCTACATAGTCCTTTATAATGGTATAACTTTAAACATTGTTTACGGGAAATCCTAAGACTTTTATTACAAATTTTTTTGGTGATATCGATTTCTTATTTAAGGATGCACATATCCTCAAAGTTTTAGAGATAAGTTCTGAATAACCCTGTATAGGTACTTAAATAACACATTTTTACTCAGGTATATAATTGAGCTGTAAAGATAGAACACAAGAACCAAAAATGTTGAAAGGATAGTGGAAAGGGTCACAAAAATGTACAAGATTTAAAGATGTTTAACAGTTGTACACGTGTGCAACCTTGTAGATAATTCTGTATGTGTCAATATAATTTTGATTTTCCAAATAATCCTCTAAACAATAAGAAAATAGATAGTTCCAATTATATTAGATTGTGAAACTTTATTTACATTAGCCTTAGAAAATGTTGAAAGTAGTTTAATTGTGAAATTGTTATGTTGTAAATTTCACAAAGGATATACATACATGTCATAAAATAGTTCGTAATGTTCTTCTATACGTACCTGCATTCTACAAAAATATGATTAATAAGTAATCACTGTGATCAGTCAATCAGGCAACAGACATGAAAACAAGGATATATTTCTATTTGGGTCATGTGACAGCCATATAACATAGGAAGTAGCGCGCCAGCTTCATTAGTAGATAACAAAAGTATGAAATAAACTTTTTGTTACTATTGGATTTACACTCGGATTTACATTTAAACAGGAACCGATTTGAATTTAGTTTGTAGTTTGTATTTCTTCCTGGTACGAAATGGGGGAACGGGTTGAAACTATAAACTTACAAGGTTTTAGTTAGAATTATTTTTACCAACTTATGCAAAATTAGAAAAACAGATAATTGCAAACGTTTTCTAGGATTTAGGAGATAAAATTCTAAATTAATTATAAATAAAATTAATAAATACATTTATTGACTACTAGTGTTGTCTACCTATTCATTTATTAACCTAATTGTTAAACAGTTGCAATATTTTCAAATGCGCTATCATGAGTTTAAAAATTAAAATCAGAAACATTTTTTTGTCCCAAAAGAAGAAATGCTAAAATATTGAAAACTATTTTGTCAGAAACATTTTTTGCCAATTGACATAAATGTATAATTTCCAGGGATACTTGATAGACATTGAAGTGTCCACCTTTGATATCTAGTCAATATAAATTTAATTTTACTAGGCATTAAAAGAGAAAGCCAAATAGTATATTGGTATATTAGGATTAAAAGTGTCAATTTTGTATGTGCGAGGCGAAGCGTAGCGTAGCCGGGTGGATGCAAAATTGCCAGACAAAAAAGACACTTTTAATCCGAATATAACATGTTATTTTTTCTCCAACCGAAATCCATCGATGTAGTCATGGATACTTTGTCAAACATTAATCGCCAAATTGCTATTATTTATTATTTTTTGGGGTCCAATGTCTTACTGAGGATTAAAAGTATCAACTTTAGCTCCTTGGATTAAAAGTGACTACTTTTGTTACTAAGATATCATTTTCTTTTTCAGTAACAGACTCCTAACAGTCAAAAAATATCATAGTTTTGTGACGGTTGGAGAAAAAGTTATTTATAAAATAAAAGCTATATTATAAAATAAGAATATAAAAATATTTATTGTTGTAATATTCTTGAACATAATTGATAATAACTGGAATATTTTATCTCGTCGTCGTCATATATGTGTACCGACGGACTGGTTGTACATATACAGGGTGGGAAAAATTTTAATGTGCAGCATTGGTATCTCGGAAACGGTAAAAGATACAATGTGGCTCAAATTAGGAAAAAGTTGCTCAATTTTATGCTGATTCAAAATATAAGAACAAGTTTAATATATTCCGGGCCGTTCGGGAGTTATGCCGGAAAAATCAAAATTTGCCAATTTCTTTTAAGTCAAATAACTTCTCTTGAAATAAATGTAGACTTTTGAAATTTGGTACGTTTACATAGTTTGATGAGAGCTTTCGATTACCATACTAAAATATATTCTAGGCCTACAAGTTTTTCCGCAACAATATTCAACTTTTCAATTTCTTATGGGCGCCATATTGGATTTTTACTTCACTAAATACAGAAAGAAATTACAAGCACGGTGATATATCACACTTGATACTTTCTTCAATAAATATGGATAATACACGCGAATAACGATAAATATTATTTATTTACAAATAATAAACAATCATTCATTTATAGTTAATTGTTACAAAGTGTGTTTTTAGCGTTTTAGAGGAACTAATTATTATGATAAGAAAAACAACTTATTTGTACTGCTCGAATTGGCTGCCGTTATTCTGAATACCAAAGTTGAGTCCTTACAGACATGTCATCCACTGCACGTCTTACTGTTCCACCATCTATTGAATTTATGTATTCATTAATTCTTTCCAACATTTCATCCTCTGTCGATGGCATTGAATTATTGTAGATACCATTTTTAACAGCTCCCCAGAAATAATAATCTAAGGGGTTTAGACACGGTGATCGCGGTGGCCATAGAATGGGACCATTTGTACCCATCAACGAATTCGGAAAACGTTGATATAGGTACTGGGTTACAATCCTACCATTTTGTGAAGGGTATCCATTTTGTTGAAACAACTGTAAATTTTGTATATTTTGCAAAGGAAGGTCATCCAGCATTTCCTCCAAATAATTTTGTAAGAAGTGTAAATAATTTCGAGAAGTTAATTTATCAATAATACGATAAGGCCTTAATACCTTGTTATCTAAAATTCCACACCAAATATTTACTGAAAATCTAATTTGAAGTCTCGTTTCTCTATACAGGTGAGGATTTCGTTGTGCGTAATGGTGCTCATTTTTTCTATTGAATATCCCACAATTAATTACTAAACGTTGACTCATCACTCCATAATATCTTTCTACAAAAACCATTGTCATTATTCATTAACCTTTGCATCCAGTGACAAAATTGCAACCTCCGCTCATTGTCTCCAGGATGTAGTAAATATTTGGTGTGGAATTTTAGATAACAAGGTATTAGGGCCTTATCGTATTATTGATAAATTAACTTCTCGAAATTATTTACACTTCTTACAAAATGATTTGGAGGAAATGCTGGATGACTTTCCTTTGCAAAATATACAAAATTTACAGTTGTTTCGGGTATATCGAATTATATCTACAATAATCCAATGCCATCGACAGAGGATGAAATGTTGGAAAGAATTAATGAATACATAAATTCAATAGATGGTGGAACAGTAAGACGTGCAGTGGATGACATGTCTGTAAGGACTCAACTTTGTATTCAGAGTAACGGCAGCCAATTCGAGCAGTACAAATAAGTTGTTTTTCTTATTATAATAATTAGTTCCTCTAAAAAGCTAAAAACACACTTTGTAACAATTAACTATAAATGAGTGATTGTTTATTATTTGTAAATAAATAATATTTATCGTTATTCGCGTGTATTATCCATATTTATTGAAGAAAGTATCAAGTGTGATATATCACCGTGCTTGTAATTTCTTTCTGTATTTAGTGAAGTAAAAATCCAATATGGCGCCCATAAGAAATTGAAAAGTTGAATATTGTTGCGGAAAAACTAGTAGGCCTAGAACATGTTTTAGTATGACAATCGAAAGCTCTCGTCAAACTGTGTAAACGTACCAAATTTCAAAAGTTTACATTTATTTCAAGAGAAGTTATTTGACTTAAAAGAAATTGGCAAATTTTGATTTTTCCGGCATAACTCCCGAACGGCCCGGAGTATATTTAACTTGTTCACATATTTTGAATCAGCATAAAATTGAGCAACTTTTTCCTAATTTGAGCCACGTTGTATCTTTTACCGTTTCTGTGATACCAATGCTGCACATTAAAATTTTTCCCACCCTGTATAAACCCCCGATTTTGTGTATTTGAAGAATACCTAAGTTGTATCTATCTAAACAGTTTCATTGTTTTCTATTAGTAGACTGAGTTTTCAGAAAAAATATTACATAATTGTCACTGAAGTGTAATTTTAACTTTCTACTGTATATTATGGTAGAAAAAGGTTGGGTAGCGAATCATAATAGGTATTATTTACTAGTAGGCATTTCAAACAAAATGTATAGATTTTCCTTTTTCAACATTGGCCTATTACTAACTATAGATATTACTTGAGACTCAAACCCAACTAGCATTGTTATCTTGATGAATATCAAAAACAATCAGACCATTCTAAACTAATAATTATGACATTTTCAGTTTATCAAATCAGTAATCTTACTGCACACCTGTATTAATAGCAAATAGCCAGGGATTGACTTACTAAAACCGCGAGCATAACTTAGATTCAGCTTTAGACATCCACCTTGTAATAATTTTCCAAAGAAAACATGAAAAGCAGTGAGCTTTTCTCCTTTCTCCTGAGTTAAACTCGTATTACTCGTATTCCTACACGGATCTCCAAATAAAAATATGTGTAATTTGGAGACAAGGATGGGTCGATAGTAAATTTGTATTAAACAGAGAAAAAGAACGGTACATTGATATAATGTGTCCATGTGTCTGGATGAGAGACGTGACATGGGTGACAGACGTCAGAGATGTGACCACAGAGATATCTGTGGGTATGGCTCTCAGCTGCGCCAATTAGAAGAATATTTCCACTAATATGTTATTTATCTTGTACTAATATCTTGTGTCTTTGTTTTCAACTTGAACATATTTTTATTTGGGGTCCTGTATACCCATAACCAAATTAATAAATATATCACCTTCATACCTTGAGATGAAATTAATAACATAATTTTATACAATGAAATGTAGATATTATTATTTATTGCAGCTCAGACCAGAGCGAAACCCAAAGGAAAAGGAGGTCAAAAAATAGGTTGTCTAATAGAAGAAGCACAGGATTCGTTTCATCCGATACGGTCGAAGAAGCCTTGAAAATGGGACAAGATGGGGGAGAAAATGGACAAAGTAAAGAGTGATATTCTAGTTTACAATGACTGATCTAGTGTTATAAAATAAGATGCTCCTTAATTTTATTAAAACGTTATCCATTCACCTTTTACATAAACCATATTTTTTAATGGGTAGGTTAGGTAACAATTCAGTGAATCACAATTTTGATATATTTTGAATACTTTTATTTAGAAAATGGAGAAGCATGGATACACAAAAAATAATTTAAACTGTTTAAATTAGTGGCTAATTTATACTCCTAATTTGATTTTACCTGCTTTCTGTTTCTAGTGTTGATAAATAATTTAATAGAAAACAGGTCATTCTATGACATAACAAATTGAAGAGGGTGAATGGGTAATATGTTTACAGTATGTAATATTATTTCCTTAATTTATTTCAATGTGTTTCTATTTATTTAGTTGCTAAGTAATATAGTGTAATAATTAGTTTTACATAATAATACATTTGTTTAACACATAGATCATTATTGTTCCTTTGAAATGTGCTAAATTATTGCCAATTTAAAAAAAATAATGTTGTATCATCATGTATGTATATACTCGTATATATTATATTGTAAGTTAAGTACCTACACCATAAATCTTTATCGCTGATATTTATTAATAATTTATAGAAAGTTAGATAAACTGATTAGATAAAACTTCCAAGAACGTATACGTACTTTTACTGGATTTTCCATTAGTTAGAAATAATCAACACAAATACTTTTCGTTAATTGAATCTTGTATGTGTGAAACATCACTTGGACCATGCAGAGTTGTTATAATATGTTCAAAAAGAAAATTACGACATTTAGGAAATATTTGTTACAATATTTTATTATTTTCACATATTATATAGGACTTCTAATGACTCCATAATTTATATGAGTAGGTATGGATAATGGAGTTTGGTTCACGATAACTTATCTATTAGCTGTAGGTGTGGAGGTAATTACAGCATCATTTAATAGATAAATATACGGAACAGCAAATCAAATGCAAAACCTATTTTTAGGCTAAAATTTAACTGCCCATATTTTTTAACCGCTACATTGAACTTTCTGGAACAAAGTTTTTGCTTTGGACATCTTCAATTGGTTGGAAAGATAATGGGTTATTTTTTTTGTCTAATTTTAAGTATGTTTTGTATTTTTCAGAAATTTAAGTGATTTAAAGAAACTAGAAAATTAAAATAACAGTCGACCTTAAAGTATAAAAAAAATGAATTTATGGTTCTTCACCTTCTTATAATTGGATAAACCTATAAATTTTGGGCGTGGCACGACTTCCACCACGTAGAAAATTTGCTAAACCACTATTTTGAAATCTTATCAGTGCATATAATAATTGCGCTAACATTTATATTGAAACAAGTACTGCTTGCCTTTGCCACTGACCTGTTCGAAGTATCCTAACTGCTTAAATCTTCAATGGAGATTCTGAGAATATTTTAAATTAATTGATAGTTTTGATAGATAAATTTAATTATCATTCAAACAAAGGTAAACACTGGTAAAACTTCGACCAAACCTTGACAAGTAAAGGTTCTAAGTTTGTTTTAATGCAGTGTTAAATTTTAGTCAATTTGCAGTATTTAAGAAAAACCTTTATAACTCTGAAACTAAAAATGATATAGAAGTAGGACAAATATGTGCATATATATAATATACCGGATTCATAGTTTCTATTAGGATTACACCACCTGTAAATAACAAAAAGCAGGAAACCAGAAGCATACAAATTAAATATTCAAAATTATTAGCATTTATTTGCTTGTCTTACTGGTAGTGCAGTAGATAGTGTTTACATCCACAATGTTGCTTATACCATATCAGCTTTAAATTAATAAAATTTAATAGGATCAATAGGATCTGAATGGGATCAGATTCTTTTAGTAGGTACTTATTTATAATAAATATCTTTTTATTGGTAACATTTTCATTATTATTTGAGAATTACATATAAAACATTCATATCTTTAAACTGTAAAGGTTTTCGTTACTTAAATAAAGCTTACTTTGTTTATTAACTGTGTTAATACCTCGTGTTTCAAGTTACTGCATAATATTACTCTTGGTGTAAAGTCGATTAAAGAGAATTATGATCATCTCTCCTTAGTTAGATGGCCATATCTCCTAACTTTAAGGCTCTGCATAGAGCTATGTATGTACAGGGTTCCCCATATTAAACTATCCACTTTAGTATTCGAATAAAATTCTTCCAAGTCGAGTAAAAAAATCTTTTATTCCACTAATGCACAGCCAACTATGTGGGATTTATTACATACTTAAACATTAGTCCAATTTTTAAAGATCATGTCTTCTAAATGCCCTCCATCAACATAAATGCGTCTTTCAATTCTTAATGATAGAACGTACAAACAGTTGTCCTGCTGGAAGCGCTTCCACAAGTACTTTTGTACAGGAACTTTAGTCCTGCTGGTAGGACTTACTTCCGCGCATGAGGCTGTCCTTCAGTGAGGACGATAGCGTCCTGCCAGCAGTACGAATAAAATATCTATTCAAGACTAATGTAAATAATAATAAAAATCAATAATAAATCAACACGTCAGTAGCGTAGAACTTTTTATTTACGAAAAATAGAAAACAAAGAACATATTCTAAAACAAAAAATATATACTTATGAAAATTGTCAACAATGAATGTTGTCATTTTTATAAAAATAACAAAGCATAGGTTTATTCTTTGGTAAAAAACTAAACATCTTTTGTGAAAAACGAACTTATTTGAATAAAACACAGCCCTTATTATTACATCTCAGTATGTGGTTTTTATGTCAGTCAATATTTATAGTTATAAATGAGAGATAATATAGAAACAAATATATTCTAGGCTGGAATGCCATGTTGGATGTGGTAAGCAAAACAGTTCCTACCAGTTGTTGGAGAACACATAACGGCTCGAATGCCACAGGACATTCATTTTTCAAAACAATCCAATTGTTTTGAAAAACTCTTCTTTTGTTATTGGTCTTCTTCTGTCTCGCAAATTTAAATTCGTACATTCAAGAATATAATCAATATCTTCGCATGGAAAGAATGCCATCCAGAAATCAATTTGTTTCATTTCTTGTAAGTTGTGTACATGAAGTTGGGGTTTGTAACGAGAATCCTTGTAAGCATTAATTCTAACTTCTTCATTGAAATGCCATGTAGTATCGTGAGCTATAACTTCATCTATATCAAGATTATCTACTCCGTCATTATTTGGCAAGAGATTGTTATTGTCAATATCATTCTCACTATTGTCATTACTAACTAATGAATCATCGTCGGTATCAGAGTCCGAAGAGCTAGAGTTGGCAGCAGAATTTGGCTCTTGCCTGATATTTGTATTACCGCCCAATGAAGATAATGCGTATCTATTAGATGGACCTGTAAGTTAAATGCAACCTCCTAATTCTCGTAATTATATTACCTAATTCACAGATATTCACATACAATGTGTCTCAGAATGATAAAACCAAGATATTTATAAGAACTGCATTTTTGACCGTTTTTTGTAGATAGTCTACTAAACGTCTACAACCAAGTAGTAGGTTTATTCAAATTCAAATATTTTACCTTGAACACCCTGTACATTTTATACCAATAAAAGTCATTACATTCATATTTAGAAAAACCCTTCGAATAGAAATTCTGAACTTTTTAATTACCTACCTTATTAAAAAGGGGTCTTAACTGGGATACACTGTACCTATATAGGTATTTTTAAAAAACATGAAAATTGGTGCAATAAATATAATTATTACCTGGCAAGCCAGTCTCAAGTTCATTTCCGAGTCTTAGTACGTCTATTGATATTTTTGTAAAATTCCCGTCAATATCCCACAAAACTGACGTACACTTGCTGGACTTTATTATGGTTTTTACAACACCGTAACACCTTGCGGTCTGCCACTGGTCTCCAAACTGGGAAAAACTCCATGAATTGTCATTCTTATTGTCGAAAATTGTAGCTAAGACGGATACGCGTTGACCCACACGCAACATTTTTCCAACTGAAGCAATGCAAATTATAACAAGTCATAACTTCTAGCCAGAAAGAGGTACAGTTGTGATAAAAAAATGCGCTAAAAGCTAAAAATGTGCAGAATATTATTAGAGAACTTCCAGTCCTGCTAGAAGAACAGAAAGTCCTTAAAAATGCAATCTTATTAGGTACTCAAGTGAGTTAATTTAGTCCTGCTGGAAGGACGCTGTACGTTCTATCATTAATGTAAAATTGTGCATTACCCAGCGAAGCAAATCACCATGAATTCTTGTAATTTCTTCTCGGATGCGGTCTTTTACCTTCCCAATTGTTGTAAGGACGACTTGCTAGGACCTTGTCCTTCATATCCCCCCACCTCGAGAAAAAATCGGGTGCCGTTAGATCTGGGGGCATATACTTCGTTTAGATTTAAATGAAATATCAAAACGAGTAGTTTAAAATGGGGAACCCTGTATATACTTTGTAATACCAACATTTATTTTATAGCCAAACTGGACACATCATTTTCATTCTGCCAAATAATGCAATAACAAATAAAACTATCGATCTCTTTTTCATTAGCCCTATACCTATTTATATTTATTTGGCCATAACTGAAATAGAAAAATTAATATTGAATAATAAATAAATCGTACTTGATTATTTGGATAGCATTCAATGCAAAATGTCGAAAAATCATTAATTTTGGTGTCTCCCGACTTTTATACGGCAATTTTCATGGCAATGGATTTTTGGACAAGAATGAATTTTCTCATAACTACCTAAAATATAAGTTCTAATTCTATTACATAGAGTCCTTGATGTTTTAGTTTAGAAATTAATAATTTTTTTGGATACCCTATTTACTTAAAGGTAGTTTCTGTAGTCTGGTAGGTTGATTTCCTATGAATATTATTAATCGATAATAATATCACACCATATAATAATACACCAGCTTGCTGGTTATTGATGTTCATCCTCATCCAAGGTAACAGTATAACTAGGAGATAAAGCTGAGTTTGTTAAAGACCTCGGCGTGACGTTTGATTCAAAGATGACATTTAATCAACATATTCAGGTTGTTACTCAATCATCGTACAGAAGCTTAGGCTTTGTACTACGTAACTGTAAGGATTTCCGAAACATCGATACTCTCAAGCTGCTATATCAGACCTTTGTCCGTTCTAAGCTGGAATACGCCTCTTGTGTCTGGTCCCCTATATATAATGTTCATATTAATGCCCTTGAACGCATTCAAAGACGGTTTATGAAATCTGCCACTTTCCAAGTTGACAGCACATTTGTACCTAGAGGAACGCCAAATGAGCTTTTGTTACAACGCTTTGGTCTTCAAAGCCTGGCTGCCCGTAGAACTAACTCCTCGGTATTATTTTTATATAAAATACTACATAACTTTATTAAGTCGGAACAGCTTCTATCTATGTTGTATTTTAAGGTTCCACAGTTTAATGTAAGAAATCACCATCTGTTAACTTTGCCATGTGCCAGAACTAATAGGATGACCTCATCCCCCATGTTTCAAATGATACGAAATTATAATAATATAGAGGAGTCGCTTGATATACTTTTTTGTTCTATTTCTCAAATTAAGAAAAATAATTATTTGCCTCCAAATCTGTAATTTTACGAAATACTTTTACATAATCGCTGTCTCCTGTTGTAATTTATGTATGTATGTGTAGATGTGTGTACCTATATATGCGTAAATATATATGTATATGTATGTATGCATATTTTAGTTGTTTATCTGTGATAATTGTATTTAAAGTTTATTTTTGCATCTTTTAAATTTTTCTGTACTTTTGTACCTATTTGTTTGACCTACTGTACTTTCCTGTGAAGTTGTGAGTGCCTAGGTATAGATATTACTTGTACTTATTATATTTTTTCTCTCTGCCTGTTCTCCTCACCCTTTAACTAGGTTTATCCTGTAGGGTGTTGTATTCAATTAAATAAATAAATAAATAAATAAATAAATAAATAAACAGTCTACAGTATAATAATATGGCATCATTGCGGAAAAGGACGTACAATGATTATATACAAATAGTTTGTTACCTTTTATTTCCTGCAAAAATAAAATGCTTTTCCGTAATGTGTTAGGATAGCAACAATAAACTATTTAGCCATTAAACGGCACTCCCAAGACTAATTCAAGTGTTTACCTGAAACATCAATCCTCCATGTTTAACAGTTCAATTACATACGGGAGGCAGATTATAATATATTTTTAAAGTGCGGTCTACTAATTTTAAGTGACCATTAAGAAGAAGTTATTGTTTACGAGATATAGATCTCTATCGAGAGTGCTAATAAAAAATGAATGAGTTGAATGTGCTGAATTTATTGGAACTGTATGATCAGTAAGTGAATAACAATAGAACACGAGTTTTATTTTCTATATTATTTTTGTATTTAAATATATTCCATATTTTTATAATACTTATCGTTTTTGATTTATCTAATTTATTGATTTAAGTGAACTATAGCATCAAATAAATATAAAGAAAGCTCTATGTTAGCTGAGCACTTCTTAGTGATTAGATAGTTCTGACGGTGTAAAATAGAGCAGTTATCTCTCTCCCGATTTGCACCTTTATTAAAAAAAAACTTGTGTCATTGTTGCAGATAATTCAACGTGTCGCAAAAAAAGCAAAAGAGCATCCAATTTTACCAGCCAATCCAAGTGTTAAATTTTTAAATGCAACATTCTTTATATTTTTCATTTTTATTCGATCATATACATTGCGCCAATAAATTAAAGGAACACTAAGAAAAATATCTGTAATTCAGTTGAAAAAGAAGATGTGGTTGAATAAAGAACGACAGAGCAATCAATTTCATATACAAAATATAGGGTGTCCCATTAAAAAAAAATAAGTTTAAGTTGTTCCGCTTTGGTGAACCACGCTGTATAGTAGCAAATATTTTTAAAAATTGGATCATTGGCAACTAAGCAACTTTTGTGTTTGAGGTTTTTCTGTATAATATGTAGGTAATATTTTATCAGATATAAAAGAATTACGCACTCACTGGACACATTTATGTATAAACAGATAGTTTTATTGTTCCTTAAAAACTTACTTAAAAATAAGCCTGGCACATTATACCATATTAGTGTTAATAAGTTATTAACAGGTAAATAAATACATAGAATGTTTTCAGTTGATTGTTTTTCACGACTGAAATTTTATTACTAAAGAGAATAACTAGAAAAAATTAAAAATGTACTACTAACTAAATATAAAATTTACTAAGGAAGAAATGTAAATAAAGAATTTTGCCAGGTTCAGGTGTATGGTATTTTCTAATAGGAGGCTAAAACTATCTACGATATTCGGTTTTTCATGATATCATGAAAAGACATTCGAACAAGTGTTTCTGTGTTGATTGTTAACGGAACATATTTCGTTAGAATTTACTCGCTAAATTAAGCCTTTAAAAATTAATTTTATGTTAAATTTGTTACACATTCTGAGTTGTGCGACTGTTCTGTCAATTTGAACTGGAACTCTCATAGTTAGATAATTTTGTTGCTGCCATCCCAGGGCATGACCACGCTCAATGGATATTGGCGTGTGATTCTCAGATAAGGCGTCAAAGTCATGATGAAAGATTTTAGTGACATGATCTATTTTGGAAGTCGATTATTCTTCGAAGCTGATGTCCAGAAATTTAATAAGCCAATTTAAAGTATGTTTGAATATGTTGTATGAAAAACTAACTCTTCCAGTTTCAGCTCTAATTACATAACTCTGGAATATTATTAGGCAATTGTAATAATCTTTTTAAAAAATTGATCTGAACTCCTTCAAGTACGGTGCCCATGTCTTTGACTCCATACAGGTAATGAATTTGTAATCATGGTTCACAAGTGAATCTAGTGGATGCACTCTTGATCCGCAGCATTCCATTCCAGATCTTACAATTGTTGCTAATACACTCCCAATATCCTGTTTCGCCTTATTTAAGTGGGAGAATGAAGATTCATTTCTTGGAAGAATGATGAGTATTTAAATATTACCCTCAGTTGTACTGATACTGGTCTAGTACTGGTAGGTGTACTGGTTGACAGCTTTATTCTCAATAGAAAATGTCTGGAGTGAAAAGGCACATCGTCTTCAATCAAAGGGAAGTATCTTTGTATTGGATAAATTGTTTTTTAGGCAATTCACATTTGAGTATTGATCTAAAAATTGTATCTTATGTGCTAGATCTACTTTAGAATGTACAAGTATAATTAGATTATCAATTATTTTTGTTGTTCATGTATATAGGTAACTTCAGTTCGATTTTCTCTGAAATATTTTATTTTCAAGATCCGCTATAAATAACGCAAGTAAGAGAATAATAATAAAATGTGTTTCTTTCATAACTGCACATATAGGCGATGTTTCATGGTCTTAAAGTAGACCATTCCAGGTAGACCAACTAGTAGTTTCTGTGGTAGCTCTAAAAATCCGCAAAGGAATTGTTGCACGTGTAGATTTTTTATTCGCTACCCTAGGTATAAGATATAATGAATTTATTTCTTACGTTTGTATAATCTTATATAATAACCAATATATAGTAGCAATAAACTTTCCAGGCGGTGTAACACAAGTACAGAAACAACTACAGAAATTTACTGGCGCAGTGGTGTGAATAATTCAACAACCGGTACATCAGTTTCCGCATCTAATGTCCCTGAGGTCAACACCTTTGAAAGCTCCGGATCCAAAGGGCGATTGGCATACTTTAAACATGACACTGGGCACATAAACTTCGCGTTTGTGGATTTTGATGGGTAAGTTTGTGGCTATAAAATTACTGGGGAAATGTATTGTTTATTTAATCAGTTTCATAAAGATCCCAACAGTTTTAATGCGTGCAGTTTAACCTTCTATTAAATAATCATATCTATTGTAATCAAATTGATAATATAATGTTTCAAAATGTTACCATACATTTTCATCTTACCCTTATACATCTATTGATCCTTGTTTGGAACTTAAATTTTAAATTTATCTGAATCTATTCCTAGAATCTTTTATATTATATTTATAGCTTTAAGGAATTAACTTTTTTCCATTTGCGTACCTGCTGTAATAAAATATCAAGTTGGCTAATGGGTCTTAAACTTAACCGAAGTAGATCAACTTTTCCTTTATTATTTTATATAATACCCTATATTGTAAAATTACTGACGCTCTCGAGGAAACTTCAATTCTGAGTATCTACAGGGTGGGAAAAATTTTAATGTGCAGCATTGGTATCTCGGAAACGGTAACAGATACAACGTGGCTCAAATTAGGAAAAAGTTGCTCAATTGTATGCTGATTCAAAATATGTGAATAAGTTTAATATATTCCGGGCCGTTCGGGAGTTATGCCGGAAAAATCAAAATTTGCCAATTTCTTTTAAGTCAAATAACTTCTCTTGAAATAAATGTAGACTTTTGAAATTTGGTACGTCTACATAGTTTGATGAGAGCTTTCCATTGCCATACTAAAACATGTTCTAGGCCTACTAGTTTTTCCGCAACAATATTTAACTTTTGAATTTCTTATGAGCGCCATATTGGATTTTTACTTCACTAAATACAAAAAAAAATTACAAGCACGGTGATATGTCACACTTGATACTTTCTTCAATAAATATGGATAATACACGCGGATAACGATAAATACTATTTATTTACAAAAAATAAACAATCATTCATTTATAGTTAATTGTTACAAAGTGTGTTTTCAGCTTTTTAGAGGAAGTAATTATTATAATAAGAAAAACAACTTATTTATACTGCTCGAATTGGCTGCCGTTACTCTGAATACAAAGTTGAGTCCTTACAGACATGTCATCCACTGCAGGTCTAACTGTTCCACCATCTATTGAATTGTATTCATTAATTCTTTCCAACATTTCATCCTCTGTCGATGGCATTGGATTATTGTAGATACAATTTTTAATAGCTCCCCAGAAATAATAATCTTAGGGGTTTAGACACGGTGATCGCGGTGGCCATAGAATGGGACCATTTGTACCCATCCACGAATTCGGAAAACGTTGATCTAGGTACTGGGTTACAATCCTATTGTGTGAAGAGCATCCATTTTGTTGAAACAACTGTAAATTTTGTATATTTTGCAAAGGACGGTCATCCAGCATTTCCTCCAAATCATTTTGTAAGAAGTGTAAATAATTTCGAGAAGTTAATTTATCAATAATACGATAAGGCCCTAATACCTTGTTATTTAAAAATCCACACCAAATATTTACTGAAAATCTAATTTGAGGTCTCGTTTCTCTAATCAGGTGAGGATTTCGTTGTGCGTAATAGTGCTCATTTTTTCTATTGAATATCCCACAATTAATTACTAAACGTTGACTTATCACTCCATAATATCTTTCTACAAAAACCATTGTCATTATTCATTAACCTTTGCATCCAGTGACAAAATTGCAACCTCCGCTCATTGTCTCCAGGATGTACTAAATATTTGGTGTGTAATTTTAAATAACAAGGTATTAGGGCCTTATCGTATTATTGATAAATTAACTTCTCGAAATTATTTACACTTCTTACAAAATGATTTGGAGGAAATGCTGGATGACCTTCCTTTGCAAACTATACAAAATTTATAGTTGTTTCAACAAAATGGATGCCCTTCACACAATGCTAGGATTGTAACCCATTACCTAGATCAACGTTTTCCGAATTCGTGGATGGGTACAAATGGTCCCATTCTATGGCCACCGCGATCACCGTGTCTAAACCCCTTAGATTATTATTTCTGGGGAGCTGTTAAAAATTATATCTACAATAATCTAATGCCATCGACAGAGGATGAAATGTTGGAAAGAATTAATGAATACATAAATTCAATAGATGGAATGAACATGGAGCAGTGGATGACATGTCTGTAAGGACTCAACTTTGTATTCAGAGTAACGGCAGCCAATTCGAGCAGTATAAATAAGTTGTTTTTCTTATTATAAGAATTAGTTCCTCTAAAAAGCTAAAAACACACTTTGTAACAATTAACTATAAATGAATGATTGTTTATTATTTGTAAATAAATAATATTTATCGTTATCCGCGTGTATTATCCATATTTATTGAAGAAATTATCAAGTGTGATATATCACCGTGCTTGTAATTTCTTTCTGTATTTAGTGAAGAAAAAATCCAATATGGCGCCCATAAGAAATTCAAAAGTTGAATATTGTTGCGGAAAAACTAGTAGGCCTAGAACATGTTTTATTATGGCAATGGAAAGCTCTCATCAAACTATGTAAACGTACCAAATTTCAAAAGTCTACATTTATTTCAAGAGAAGTTATTTGACTTAATAGAAATTGGCAAATTTTGATTTTTCCGGCATAACTCCCGAACGGCCCGGAATATATTAAACTTGTTCACATATTTTGAATCAGCATAAAATTGAGCAACTTTTTCCTAATTTGAGCAACGTTGTATCTGTTACCGTTTCCGAGATACCAATGCTGCACATTAAAATTTTTCCCACCCTGTATATACACGGTGTCCCACCGGGAAGGGCCGCGACCGATATATGCAAAAGTACGTATAGGGTGATTTTAAAAATCTGGTTACTTACACAGGTCAGGGGGCCTACCTTTTTAAAATATTTTCACGTTTCTATAACCGGAAGTTACTATACACTAACTTACTTATTTTAAATGAAACACCCTATATATTTTATCATTTCGGGATTCTACGTAAAATTATAAACACATTTCATGTAGGATGTCCTATACCTATCTTCAACTGTTTTTGAAATATTGACAGGTGACTATTGACATTTTGCAACTTCTCGTACGCCGTGTAAAATCTAAACGGTTGTACTGTATATATACATTAAGACAAAGAAAGTTTTAACTGGGTAGGTATAGAGGTCTTATGGAAAGAAAAAATGCACAATTTTTTTCAATTCAAGCTTTCGAAGCTAATATTGCGTCTTCATCAAGATAACTGTAAATTTATTAAACTTCAATAAATTGTCAATAGACAAGACGATAAAAGAACTTACGAGAAGTTGAGGTTAAATTGGAGAAATTAGTAACATTCATAATATAGACAATTTTAACAAAATTTCACATCTTACAATACAAAGTATTAATCTAAGAGGATTGGTCAAATAATTTAGAAAACTATTAAAAATTCACACCACACATGTCAGTTGGTGGTTACACTTCTTTTTAAAACCCAGGTTAGCCAAAATAGAATTTTAAAAAAGTTACCAATTTTTGTTGCCAACTGTTAGACATGTCAAAACTATAACAATATTGCTTTTTCGAAAATTTTTGGGCCTCTCCCCGCGATATAGTAGTATTATATATATGGTTAAGACAAAGAAGGGGAATGAGATAATGCCACCTGTTGGCATTAAAACACCCCGTATCTTGTAAACAGTAAGTAGCAAACTCCTAATATGGGGTACCATTACACTGGGAAAAATGTGGGGATTCCTTTTCCGTTTCAAATACAGTGCAATGTAATTTAAAAAATGTATGATGACGTCACAACTCTAAAACAAAAGCAAAAGATCAAACAAAAGATCAAACAAAATTTTTCAAGTCACGACGTTTTTTTAAAACTCACTATATAAATAATGTCTGTAACTTATTTTTCTCACTATATAAATGTTATGAATTTTGTGCGTTACTTATTCGGTTTAATGTTAACGCCCCAATTATTAAAGAGTTAAGCAAAGTGAATTGATGTTATAAATATTTTAAACTGTTGAAATTGGTAAAAGAGAGACAATAGTAATATTATTTTTACATACGTACCTCGATAATTTTTTTCGTAATATGTCACTATTTGTAAATTGATAATTATTTAATTTCATAATTTTTTTTGGCTAAATACCTAAATAAAATTTCAAGAAGTTAATAAATTCTATTACGAACAGCTTCAACTTATTTAGTCAATTAATTAAGGGATTAAATACATCTAGCAGCAAAATATCTAGGTAGTAGTAAAATTTGCTCAAAATGTAGTTTTATTTAGTTTATGTATTCCTAGGGAAACTCGCTGAATTTACGAGAGCCAGTAATTTGGAATATTTTATGAACCATCCAGTCATACAACTCATATTATATTTATACGTTTACTTTGCAGATTTTTTCAAATATTATGGCCGGAAACTTAAGTTTTATCTATAAAAGTAACTTTAGTTTTCATGTCCACAATTTTTCTATGTACTGCCTATCAATTATAGAAAATAATAAAAAATGCTATAAACAAAATAAAATTCCGGTAACAACTTTTGGGCTATGATTAGGCGGATCTTCAAGCTCTCAGATTATGTGTAATTTCACATTTTATTATTTACGGGGTGTTCAAAAAATAATTTAATTTTTACTACCCAACTACCCAAAAGTAATTTTTTTTAAATGGAATACCGTATATTTTACTGCTCTATGTGATGGAGAATAAAGTGATCTTTCAATCTGTATTAGAATTCCTATAACTATCCTATTCCTATTCCTATACCTATCGGTTACTATTTCCTTCCTATCGACGTATTTACTTTATTACCACTTTGATTATGATCCATAAATTTCAGAATTATATAACCGCTGGCTCAGGGTTTAGTATCTCGATCACGCATCCGAGAAGTCGTGGGTTCGAATCCAATTCCACAAGAAAATTTTTAATTAAATTATCTACTCGTAGAGCAAGGCTTGTTCGCAGGAGTGGGTTGGCAACCATCCTGGCGATGGCCTAGGATGGGAAGAATGTCAGCTTGGTGTTAATGTGAGAGATTAAAATCAGTTGATGTTTGACTGTCCCCCTAACTAATGAGGTTTTCCAGGTTTCCCTCATTCCAGCACTGAATGGTGGTTAGGGCCTACCAACGTAAGTCGTTCCTGAGGCGCAAATGCGGCCCACGAAATAATAGTATGCCGCCCCCTATCTCTCACAAGTCTTAGACTTTCGGGCTAATCCTTATGATTAGAATGAGGGGTAGATATATTATTATTATTATTATTAAGTTCAATGAGAAAAAAAATTAAGCAGGTACATAAAATATTGTAAGTTACACCAATGAAACAAGACACAAGATGAAAGACAGAAGGATTCTCATTAAGAGATTACCAACTTCTTTTGTACAAATTGCCCAATAACTTGTGCAGTGAATTTCTTGGCCTTAATATCCAGATATGGAAAAATGCAATAATTCGGTTTATACTCATGGTTTCCTATCAACCACTAAAAATATATTCTGATAATTCGGAGGACATCCTATCCTAGTCATTCAATAAGGCGTGAAGGCGTGAATTGAAGATATGTTTATATCGTAAAGGATAATTTAAATAGGAAAAAGTGAGGACATTCTATCTGGGTATGTATATGAACTACTGGCTGTTAAAATATTAGGAAACCACAAAACGTAGTCATAAATAACTGACTAGATTTTGACCAGATGATTATGTTATGTTTATTTGAATGGAGCAAATTATATCTTAGTTCAAAGTAACTTTGTTTCCACGTTAGAGGTTGTTCAAATTGTAAAAGATATATTATTTTTGTCTATTTTTGAAACTACTGAATATATTTCTTTTTAATTTGGCAGAGGATACCACAGGATAGTGTTGTATTATCATACAAAATTTGAATTTAATACATAGTTCCATTGCCATGGAACCAGTATTTGGTGACCCCCTTTTCGAAATAAAAATGTTCTGTTACTGGCTAAAGTAAAAGGTACAATTTTATTGAACTGAAGTAAAATTTTTTATTTCGAAAATGGGGTCAATTCATTGGGTGCATGCCACTTGAAATACAAGGCATTAAACCAAAATTTTCTGTGATATTAGAGAACTAGCCTACGCTATCATCTATCAAAGTTGAAAGGAATATATTCATTAGTTTCAGAAACAGAAAGAATATTTTTTTTTTATTTTCAACTAGAACAACCTCTGACCTGGAAACGAAGCAACTTTGGATAAGAAGTTATGTTTGGTTTAATCGTTATATTTTAGCCTCGAGGTCATCGGGTATCATTTTGTGCTACTTCATTTAAATACACCATGTATATACATTTATAGTCATCCTTGCTGATGCCTTGGGTTGTTTTACATACAGTATGGTATAAACAATTAATTTGAATTTATAAATTCTTATGGATTCCAATTACGCGTTGCCGATTTCTTAAAATTGTTTTTAACTTGAACAGTTAAAATCCTATTTGGTTTAAAATATTTTCTACAAAAACATTTCATCTCAACTAAACAAATTTCTCAAAATGCGGTTTTCAATAAGAAATAATAAATTACTTTGAATAGACCTCTGCTGCTTCTCCAAAAAACAATTTCATAATTAATTACAAATTGAACCACAACGATAGTTATATATTCTTAGAGTTTCTATATACACTGAAAATATACATTTTTAATACTATTTCTTTACAGTCAATTTTCTTCAAAATTATGTTCATGTGACACTTCCAGGAGTAGTTACTGACAATGTATCCTTCAAACATTTTGCATCATAACTCCCATCTTTGGAACTAATTAAGCAGGAAGTATCATCCGCAAATAATGAACTAATAGCACCAATGTCAGGAAGTTTTAACTTTTGGAGGTTAATTGGAGGACCCCGTATATTTTTATATATTTGGATTCAGCGTGATTTTTAGCATGTACTTGGTAGTACCATTTGTTTTGACAAATTACGGGATATTTTTCTCCATCGTCTTATTGGTGCTTGATTTATTGATTGATTGGCTTGATTTATTAAAGAAACTAGATTTATTTTTACCAAGTGAGCCAATAGGAACATTTCCTTTCTAAATAATTTTCCAATCTTTCTGATCTGATCAAGAAACTTATTCATTCTATTGCAATCTAGCTGCAAATTAAAAAAAAAATTAATAATTAACTTTTAAAATATTAGTACCTATAAATGCCAGAAGTCACACTAAATCGAAATATGTAAAAATATACAGGGAATTTCATTTAACTTTAAAAAGTCTTAGTCACTTACGGCGGAAAAGTGAAGACTGGAAGTGGTTGAGTTACTTTGCTTTGTTATATTGCCCTTAAATACATTTTTTGGGTCTATTAAGCATTCCCCAAATTTAGTTAATACATATTGCAAAATAAAAGTGGTACTGGGGCGAACCACTTTCCTGTTCCACCCGGTATAAACATGAAGTTACTGGAAACGTCATTCACATAAATGCCTTATTGTTCTAATTGGACACATCAAAACTTATATCAATGTACTTATATCAGGAAATAGTATAAGTTTTATTAAAATCTAGGAAATATACATGATGTATCAAATACCGCCACGGTAGCGTAATGGACTCCAGTGTGTTGTAGCAGAATTATTTCTGAGTCACACTGGCTTTTATGGTTTAGCTTGTATCCCACCATGTCGGTGGGTATGGGGTGTTTGTCTGCGTTTTTCATTGTGTAATCCCCTTCCGGACAGCATTTAGCTTTGGATTTGGGGTTTTCAAATTTATGTGGTGTTTTAATATTCAATATTTAAAATGAAAACTTTACCCGTATTCCTGCTAAACGGAAATATAAAGTAAGGAATAACTACTCACATAAACTATTGTATTTTCATCGAGTTTTGTATTATCTTTCAATAAATTATACACATATCTTTAAATATATTATTGATAAAATAATATGTAAATGTTGTCATACTCGGTTTTCTTTTTGTAAATATAACGTTAAAAAGTCTTGAAGGGGGTTGAAACCTTTGGTACGAAGCTAACACTGACGTAGTTTTCCACATAACACCCAAACAATATACTACACTCGACGCGCGTTTCGTCAACCAAGTTGGCATCATCTGGAGATGGTTATAACTAAAATCAGTTTTAATCATCTCCAGATGGAAAGTGGTTTTTCGGATCAGTTTCCAATATCACATAGAGAAGTCACTAATAGGTACCATTTATATCAGGGACATAACTGATAAACAGGTCTTATCTATCAGATTTAAAAAGTCTGCAACCTAAAATGGCTATTGGTGCCAATTATATTCCCTCTTTTTTAATAAGGGATTGTGCTGCAGTATTCCTAGAACCTAAGTTAATTTTTAAAACACCAGCTTTCTCAACATCCTGGAAAGTATCGCGCATCTGTTCCGTTTTCAAAAAGGGATACAAGCAGAACATTGCTGGCCATAGGGCAATTGCCATCATATCTACCTTCTTTAAATTTGCTTCTACCTTATCAAATCTGCTTCATTCCAATCTCCTGTTTCATCACAAACATGGATTCATGGCAGGTAGATCTACGACAACCAAGTTGACCTGTGCCACTCAATTCATATCTGAGATAATAGGTAAGCAAGGCCTGGTTGATATATCTAATATATACAGACCTTTCGAGGACTTTTAGTTGTTTAGATCACAAAATATTAGTAGCCAAACTGGATAGTGTAGGACTCTCTGAATCCTTACTCAAATTATTCAGTTCATATTTAGAGAATAGAATCGAGTTTGTTCAGCATAAAGGATTCATTCCTAAACACTTAAATGCTTCATCTGGTGTTCGTCAAGGATCTATGCTAGGACCATCACTGTTTAATATTCATATAAACGATATCGCAACTAATCTTATAAGATACCTATTATACGCAGACGACATGAAAATATTTTACCAGATTTCCTGCATCGAAGACTGCATAAAGTTACAATAGAATCTGGAACAAATAAACAATTAGTACTTTCGCAAACAAATTACCTCTGAACACCTACAAATGCAATGTTCTTTCCTTTTATCGAAAGGGAAAAATATGGGATTTATTATTCGCAATTGTAGATAGTTTCACTCTAAGGATGTCCTATTTCCCTTTTTTATTCATTTGTTCGTTCTAATCTGGAATATGCTTCTACAGTTTAGTACTCCAATTATGGGGCTCAAGGACAACTATTAGAAAATTTACAACTTAAATTTCTGAAATATGTTTCTTTTAAAATTAATGGAACTTATCCGCCTATTGGTTATCCTCACAATATGTTGCTATTTGAGTGTAACGTGATAGCCTTAGATATACGTAGGCAAGCACAATCTGTTATTTTGCTACAAAAAAATCATTAACTCTACTGTAGATTGTACCAAATGATTGCATCGGTTAAATATAAATGTACCTCGCACGGATGCCAGATACTCGTTATCTTTTAACCAAGGCGTGCCTCGTACCCGGGTCTTACAATCATCGCCAATTTACACCATGTGTGAAAATTTAGGACTATGAAAGGCAACATAGACTACTTGTTCAAAATGACCGACTCCAAAGGCTAGAGTGGAAATCAGAGAGATTGGTCTATAATTTCCTAAACATGCATAACCCTTTTTAAATATTGGTTTCACGATTGATGTTTTGAAATGAGAGGGGCATTCGCTTGTTTCAATTATTCAATTATTTCATTTGGTGTCTCTTAGTCCTTCCATTATTGTAAATAATGTCATAATCTTGCATTTTATAAATGTCTATATTTTCCATTTTCCATTTGTCCATGAGTCAATATGATACAGTCAATATCTATTGTTAGTCAATATCTCTTATACTTAGTTGCGTGAGTATGATACAGTCAATATCTATGTTAAATTACGTGGATCTGGTTAATTAATTTCTACTTCCAAATTATTGTCATTCTCTAGTTGTTCAGAAGAAAATGTCTCACAATTTATTATGAATTTTCAATGTTTAATATATGCCTTACAACCTTTTTAAATAAATGCGATGTGCCTGTTTCAAATGAGTGCGAATTGTATTATTTTCTTCACTATCCTTCTTACACAGTTCATTATTTATATAGATATTTTCCCTTTTAACCTCCTTAGAGATCCAAATATTATTTTTTTTATAAAGGCTATGAATTCAACTTTTATTGGGGAGTTTTCCGTTTTATTGAATTTGTAGAATCATTAACATCAGATTCACAAAAATCACATAGATTCACATAGTAGGTATCATACATTCATAAAAAAATCAGTATTTCTGAAATTTGCAAATATCATTAAGCTAGGTATACGTTTTTATCATAAAAGGACACAACATAAATACTTACTAGGGGTGCAAAATTTAGGCGTGCAGGATTTGGGATGTTGAAATTTCTCCACAGTTTTTTATTATAACCCAGTAAAAGATAAATTCGCCGCAGTTAGTTAATGGTAGCATAAAACTTACGAAAGGCCTCATCCTAAAAACTCAAGAAATATTAAATTAGTTACGGAACAAATTTCAGGTCACCTGGATAAGATACGTACCTACAATGTATCTTAGTTGCAATAAAATCCAGGAACTGCGCATTTGGGAGTCGTTCTCTGCCTTCAAGTCAATTTCCAATCTTCCTCCTAAAATCTTACACTCTCTATAAATATTGTGGAAAATATACCTATAGGTACAAGGTAGGCTTTTAGCAAACTACCGCACGGAGATCCCAAGTGTCAGATAGGACTGAAAAAGTAAATGTTTTTCACATATCAAAGAATATCTATTGAAGTGTATGTGTTGAATGAATAAGAATTAACAAGTTATCTGTAAGGGCGCTTAAAGGAATGGATTACGTATCATGTCCATTAAACTAGCAAATCTACGTCACAAAATCAGCTCGTACACAAAATCTGCTGATAAAATATATAAATATTTTGATGAGAGTATGTTAGTTTATTTAATTTAGATTAAGTGAGAAGTACATTATAATGTTCATATACAAAGTTTAGAGCGTAGACAAAGGCATTTCCTTAAGTGCTAGTATTTTAAGGAAGATGATGTCTATCCTGGTTTTGGGTCCCTCAGCGTGATTTACTGCAGAGATTTTCACTGTCTAGCTTAGCTACGCGAAGAATTAAGGCTCAACAAATATTTTTGTATAAAATGTTACATAATATAATTAATTGCAGCACAATATTGGGTTTATTAAAATTTACAGTACCTCGACCTGGTTCAAGCCAGAATTATTTGTTTCAGTTGTCAATTCCCAGAAGTAATATCAGAAAATTTTCACCGCTCCATCAGATTTCTGATAATTATACTATCGTACGAGACAACCTAGACATTTTTCACTCCAATATAGCTTCTGTAAAACACATTAATTTTAATTATTTTAATAATGTTTTGTAAACTCATTTTTGCTTACATGTTAATTTATTAGTTACGATTATTGGTATAATTTTATGGAGCTCTTCCTGCTTCCAATTCCAGTCCTATAATTGCTTTGGTACTGTTGAGCAGTGTATATCTAAAATAAAATTAAAATTACAAATCACTTAATCAACGTACAAAAAACTGTTAGTTTTCTACAAATTTTAATTTATGTTTTAAAATAGTTCTTAAGAAGCGTTATTTTAACATGCCGATGTTGTTACATTAACTTAACTGATGATGATAATGATGAAGGAAGGAATTTCGTGTTTTTTTTTCAATTAATAATTGACTATTGACTATTAGTGCAATGTTTGCGATTACTAGGTACTAAATTTAAATCAAGTTATCCCTATTGCAATATTGATATGAAATCAATATTGTTATGATCTGTTGACACACTATTCAAAATTTATTTCAGTTTTTTCACTTATATTCGCCAAATTTATTGTTTTCATTCTAAAAACTTAGTTAATATACTCATATGATGAGTAACATAAACAATAAAATAAGCAGTAAATTTCGAATGTTATGTCGCAATGACAATATTACTATCATAATATTATTAAAATATAATGGACATGATTACGATATTTGTACCTAGTGGTAATACCATAAGCTTTGATGGTTTGACTGTTTTCATATTTATGGCGGACCACCGGTAGACATTATGTTATATATACCATATTTAGAGAATTATTTCCTGCCAGCCTATACTTATCAATTTGTGTTGTGTTAAGACAATTTTCGGTTTATCCAGAATTACCCAACTACAAAATGTTTTTTCAATTGTGACAGAACTCTAGTCAATTCCCAAATATATACCTACTAGAAGTAATTTTGAGTTTCGTATTCGATATAAAAATACAATAGTGGGCACAATTTTATGTGTATTATACAATGTTAGCACTAATTGGGAGCTAATATCCTGAAACTTACAACCACAATTGTCATAAAGTTTATAGACTGTGACTAAACTGGTTGGGCAAGGGTAAAATGGTAGCGCTTTGTCAACCATATAACTACATACAGACATTTTATAGTACTTGGTTTAAAAAGTGTATTTACTTTCACAAAAAGAGATTGACAAGTGCCTGCCAATACTATAAAATGCTAAATGCTAGTCTCAAAGTAATTTATTTAAAAACATTTAAGATATTGTCTTGATATTTATATACATATATACAGGGTGATTCAAGTTTAATCTTAATAACTTCAGGAATTGATAGAATAGGTTAAAATAATGTTCATTTGTAATATAAACTTATTTCCTAAATCGCATCGTTTCGGAAATAACCCGATTGAAGTGAAAACGTTGATTGATTGAAGTTTATTTGTGTAAAAAAACGTCAGTTTACACAAATCACTGTGAGTTTTAGTTTTCAAAGCTTGCTATAACGTTAAATGAAATTTAGGCGACTGGGGCGATACGCGCTGACACGAATTTCATTAAATATCTCAAAAACAAGGCCGAATGTCGAGATAGAATGTCGAAAGAAAAACAAGGGACGAAAGTTTTAAAATTGATCAGCCAAAAACGTGTGGAACTGTTTTATTGAAATTAATTGTTTTTGTTGAAATTTTGAAATAAGAGGGGGTTAGTAGGTACACAAAATACACTTTTAAGGGTGGGTGGTTCAAACTTAAGAAGCTTATGTAAGATCATAAGAAGTTTAGTTTTCTAGTTTTCACTTCAATAGGATGAGTGGTTCAAAAGTTATGAAGGAAAAGCGGGAAAATTCCTACTTCAACGCCCTCTATCTTGGAATAGAAGGCGTTGCCCTCTACGCCCTCTAAACGCTGCGCAAAAATTGACCTGTGTTCTACAGGATGAAAAGAAAGTCATAGTCATGTCAATAAAAGAATTGAAAAATCTAAGAAATTTAATACACCATGTATATTTTTATACCATAAGATTTTCTATGTACCTAAAGTCTGCGTGTCATTCTCTATGTAAGTAAAGTCTTTTGTGTATTTCGGTTTTATGAAATACGCGATATTTGCCATAGTTTTTTCTTAAATTAATATACGTAGTCGGCGTCTATCAAACGACAATCGGTCACATTGTTATCCTCACTTGAAGTTAGGCAGTGAAATTATAGGGTAAAATGAATTATCCTAAGGAAGAATTAGTAAATAAGCTGTATGCCCTCATGGAAGCTCATGGCAATTTTTTCTTAACAGCTCACACTTACGAAACAAATTATTCAAACTTACAAATATTTTTTTGTATTGACTATTTTCAAAAACTAAAGTAGATATTTGAAAGAACGACGACAAATGCTAATTTCCAGAAAAGTGTTTTGCGGAATTAACTAACTAACTACTTATGTAGATTTACAACGCATCTAGATGCATAATGCAACGCAGCGGGCGAAAATTCCGTGTATTTCCGGAGATATTGTCACGAATGCATTTCTGATCCTCATTTTTAAACCGTCGACGTCTGCCGGAGTAATATGGAATATCCTATCCTTAATATAACCTCACAAGAAGAAGTCAAAGCAATTTAAATCGGGAGAGCGGAAGGCCATGTAAGCAGACCGCCTCTAACCTGAAACACGTATTCTAATAATTTCAAATAGACTGTCCTAAAGGAATGGAATTGTCGCTAGTGTCCAATGAGTAGAAGCGCCGTCGTGATGGAACCATTATCTAATTAAGGCGCCATAAGGTACATGTCTTTGCTGAAGATAGAGGTGGTTCTGGTAAAACTGTACGTACATATTTCCATTTAAATTTCCTTCAAAGAAATAAGGTCCAATTATGTATTCTTCGCATCCCCCTGCCCAAATGTTTACCTTGAAACAATGTTGATGACCCTTCTATCGAATTAAGCTGGAATTAGGGCCACCATAATACTGAAAATTATTTAAATTTGTTCTTCCTGTATTTAAAAATGACTGCTCATTGCCGAATAATACTTTGGAAGAAAAATTGGAATACTCCTGAAGTGTTCCATTGGGCTCAGTGACAAAATTGGAATCGATTTTGGAAATCTTTAGATTTTGATCTTTCTCTAGGTTAGGTTAGGTTAGGTTCAAAAGTGAGTGGGCCGAAAACCAGACCCTCCACCGCGACCATGTGGTCTATTGTGGCTCACACCTACTTATATTTCACCCAACAGGTCCAACTTCTTAATGTAGCTGATTACCTTATTAGGTGATAATTTGTTCAGATCCTCTGGCAGAAGCTGTCCTTTGCCAAATAATGAGTATCTGATCCTTTCCCCAGCGGGGCAGGTGCACAATATCTGTTCAGCCGTTTCATCATCTTCTAAGCATAGGCGGCACCTTCTGCTTCTTCTGCTAGGCCGAATTTGCACAGATGATATTTTAAACGGCAGTGGCCCGTATATAGGCCAATTATAGTTTGTAGGTGAAACCTGCTTAACTCTAGAAGTATTTTAGTTCTTGTTTTTGAAGAGTTTATTATAAACGCCTTCGAATGAACTAATCGTGGTAGTTCCTGCCAGTACTGGAGGATTTGTTCCTCAGCCCGGGTCAAGAGCGTTGCTTTGGCAGTACTCTAGGATATGCCAAGCACCGGTTCTGGTCCGACAAATTCAGAAGCAGCACCCTCCCTAGCTAGAGAGTCGGCTGTCTCATTCCCTTCATGGCCAGAATGGCCTGGGATCCAGACCAGAGTTACTCTATTTTTTATGCTCAATTGAGCAAGTGCCTGCTGGCAGCTCCATACCGTTTTTGAGTTGCAACGGTAGGAACCAAGAGCTTTAAGAGCTGCTTGGCTGTCTGAGAAGATTTTTATCGATTTGCGTGTAAGTTGCCTTTGCTGCAGTCTCTGTACACACAATTCGATGGCATAAATTTCTGCCTGAAATATAGTTGCATAACTGCCAAGGGATGAGGATATTTTTACCGTTGGGTTGCAACTATATACTCCGGCTCCAACTCCATGGGTGTTTTGGATCCGTCTGTAAACCAACAACTATCTGCCCTTAATAGGTCGGCCTTATTCCGATCCCATTCATCTCTTCCTGGGAAGAGAATATGAAAGGGCAGTGCAAAGTTGGTCTTTGCAGGCATGACATCTGAAATCATCTCCAGGATACTGTGACTTTCCATGTCATCCAGCAGCCTATTGCGCTCCATGGTGTCAGACTGCGGCATGTTAAAAGCTGCCTGCTTTAGTCTGTATGTTGCCCATCTGGCCTCTCTCTCCAAATATATATGAAGAGGAGGTAGGTTCAGTAGGATTTCCAGAGCTGCTGACGGTGTGGAGCTAATTGCTCCAATTATGGCCAGGCAGGCTTGTCTCTGTAAACCAGAGAGTTTGATTTTGGTCCTTTGTTGTAGTCCTTTGGACCACCAAACTATGGAGCCGTATGCGATCATGGGTCGTATGACCGTCACATACAGCCAATATATTTGTTTGGGTCCAGTGCCCCAAGATTTCCCACAAATTATTCGACAAGTCCATAAGGACAGTCGTGCCTTGTGGATAATTTTTTCCAGATGGGAGTTCCAATTAAGCGACTTATCCAGTACTACACCCAGATACTTTGCTTCCTCCGCAAATGGAATTATTTCACCAAGTAAGGAGGGAGGTCTTAAGTTGTCCAGCTTCCTTTTCTTGGTAAACGGTACAATTACCGTTTTGTGAGGGTTTACAGACATCTGCTCCCTCTTACACCAACTCAGTACTGTTTCTAGATCTTTCTCTATATCACACGTTCCGGTATCTATATCTCGGTTCCACAAGTGCAACACCCTGTATAATTAAAAATATTTTTAATTTGTAGATCGTGATATATCTGGCAACACCATAAAAATTAAAAATTATATATCTCTCGTTTGTAGGTACCAGGTTTAGTTTTTTTTGTTTGGGTATTATCATTATAATTTACTATCCATTATTATGATCAAAAGTGTAAAAGTCCAGTGGCGGGGATCATCTCATCAGATCATCATCAGTAGTATCAATCATATTTATTTAATAATATAACACAGAATACTATTTCGTATAATCTTCTTGAGCCTTTTTAATATAATTTTACTCGGCGGTTCTTGATATCATTAGGTTCTGTTCAAAACACTTCAGAGTTGTACAAGCGGGCGACCGTCTGCAAAACATACCTACCTACTAGTAGTACCTACTCGAAATAAATGTAAAATCAGCAGTGTTTTGAATAGAACAATCAAGTAAAATTAGAGGGGAGAAGATTGAATTATGTTGCTGCCGCCATCTAGTAGCCTAGTGTTCAATTATTCACTTACCCACAGTTCAGTTGTAGAGAAATCGCAAGAGTTCATTATTTACCTCTGTTTTCCATCAACAGAGTGCACTACAAAGCTGATCGTTTACCATCAATCAATATCATTCCGTTCTAGGTCTTAAAGAAATGGCGACTCGTTATAAAGTTACTCAATAATCTTTTTCTGAATCGCCTTAGTTCATAAATAGGTGCAATACTCAGTTCGAATATTTTCTGGTTAACATAAAATGCTTAATTTGTGTTTTTTTGATGGGTTGCAACACTATAATAAAAAATAAACTATTTTACCCACAGTGCCGCCTCTGTGCAAAACCATAAATTTAATACATGCCGGTCACGTGTAAACCTAGCAACCAATGAAAGTCCATTTTCCATTACAACACAACACTTACAGACACAAACGTCATAAAAGTCAAGTATTCAAGAGCAAGTGTTAGTGTTAGTTATTATTATTAATACAATTTACCAATTCTTAGTCATTTCAGGTACGTAGAAATTAAGTTTATTCGTAAATTTCATTCAGAATTGCATATTGTTGCAAGAATTTTGGGTGTAGTCATTCAAGGGCTGTAAGTTGAAGCAAGAAATCAATATCCGATACCTGTGACATAAATTAATTTGAATTATTCTGTAATTAGAGACGTCTTTTAATAAATCAATGAAATTAACTTCTTTAATTTTCAAATGAATAATATGATAAGTATTGTCTAATCAGAATACTAGTTAACTAAATTGTGATAGCTTTTACTTTCTTCCATTTCCGTAAAATCATATTTCAATTACTTATTTGACTTACGGCCAGAAGAGACTCCAATATGCTAAAATTTGTCATTTTTGCATGTACTTACCTGCTCAATGTTTATTTAGCTTTCAGCTGAATGTGCTTTTTATGCATGAAATTGAGTCTAATTTTATATATTTTTACACATATAGGTACTTATTAATAGTTTTTTTTTTTTGGTAACTTTTGCCTTCACATAGAACTGTTGCCAATTATAAATTGAATTTTTTCTCATAATCGTGCATGTTCTATGCAGTAGATAATTGACGTTCATTTAATTTAATTTAATTTAATTTAATTTAATAATAAACTAATTATAATAATATCTCTACCCCTCATCATAATCACCAGGATCTGCCCGAAAATCTGAGACTTGTGTGGGAGAGGGTGCAGTAGGTCTATTATTAATTAATAATATAATAATTATATTATATACATCATATAATAACATTATAATTGCGCATCGGGAAAGTCTTACGTTGGTAAGCCCTAAGTATAATTTAGTCTTGGAATGACAAAAACCGGAAAACCTCATTCATTAAGAATGATAATAAGAAGTTATAAAAGTGAGACATTTATTATACGATATTTCCGTCCAGTTCCTAAATGTTATGCAACCATTAATACTAAATAACAAAAATTGTTGTTACAATATAATATGGTAAATCATTCTACTTCGGTTAATTTAATAATGTGGCAGTAAAATCAGTCCTAATGTCCCAGATCCCGTTCATCTGACCTTGACTGGTATAATTCTACTGGATGTAATCTAATTTCTCCTCAGAAATATCAAATCTTGCTGCAGCAGCCTTAGGTATTTTCTATTCAGCTTACTCTATATCTTTATTGTTTTAATTGTCTTTTTATATAAACATACTTTCGTAAATTCGCTGGCTTTGGAATTGGCAGTGACTAGTTCCTTAATAAATTTATTAAACAGTTTTTAGGCCTTCATAAGACAACCCCCTTTATATTTTTAAGATTTTAACAGGAAAATACCGAATAATTTTTTGATTTTCTATATATCTGAATCTGAACCCTAAATAACTTTATTATTTTCGACCAATAGTACGTACTACATTGCAAGTATTATTTTAGTGTAACTACATACTCATGATGGCATAAGATGTTTTCCGTATGTCCGTAGTTTTGCGGTGGAGATTTCTTGAAAACGGTAGTAACCCTCTTCACTACAGCTTTTCTAAAGGAACTCGATTGAGGTGGTGGTTGTTTTCGTTGTTTCAATCCCATGCCAAGATAGTAGGTATACTTACTTATCAACTATGTGACACTTTATGATTGCATTATTGCAATATTTTACTGCTTGCAATCGAAACCAAAAACTTTATTCAAAAATTAACTGGAAAAACTTAGTAAATAAGAGGGGAGGGGCTCCAGCTATTATGATTTTCAAACGGTATTTCTATAACTGCTCTGATATATTTTGTATTTGACCATTAATAGGAAAATATAGTTACGGTATCTGCGTGGGGTCGCATGCAAACAGAAAATCTATCAGTTTTGTTTAGTACCAAGTTTACCGAAACTCAAGTTTATCTTTTCAAGTACTGTTTGAATTAATCGAGAGTTAAAGATTTAAACTAGTTTTTGAATTAATTGCACATCGGAATAGTAGGCCCACAGTACATGAAGAACCGAGGTAAAAAACGTGTTTGGACTACAATTGTAAAAATGCTTATACGTACCTATGTAAGATAATACATTTTGTGTACAGGCTTTTATGGATATTCATATCATTTAAAAGTGTAAGCAACAGGTCACCAACTTTCTGGTATTTGATTTGTGTGGTTAATAAACTAATTAACCATTACGTTAATTGTTTTAAAAGTAATTACAACTTGCAATTAACTATCATATAGTATCATATATGATAGCATGAGATATTATCATGTTTAATTTTCTGAAAATTTTCTGTGTGCTTTTTATATTTACGGAAATGTAGATTAACTTGTTGGATTTTGTGTAAGTCTGATATTTCTCTGTCATATTCTCTCTGTTATCTTGTATTCACAGCCTTCATAAATAACTGATGCTATTACATTTTTAAAACACTACATGTCATTCGAGATTGTGCAGCGACGAAACATCCACTAATTTTTCATGTACTCATGTACTTCATGTACTATCATGTACGTAACACACTTAAAACGTTGTGGTGATAACTAATTTATTTGTATGCCTAATAATAATAATATTAACCAATATTTAAGTTAGTGAGCGTCTAAAGTCTGTTTCCTTCCTACTAACTTTTCAACTAATTTGGTTAGGAACTTCGGACATAATACAGGGTGAATCATATCAAATGTATTATTTTTTATGCTAAACTCATTTTTCTAAAATGGAAGATGGCGCTACAGCTGCTGTCGAATAATTTTTTTTTAATGGTAAGGTAGGACGTGTTGCAAATCATATAAAAGGTATCTTAATTCTCTGCATAATAGTCTTTGAAAAATTGAAGTGAGTCCATCCGTTTTAAATTTATACACGTTTCTGTAAGTGTAATGAAAAAACATTCAAATTCAACAGTTTAATAAAGAAAACAATATTTTAATATGAATAACTAAAGATTTTGTTCAAAATGAGCACCTTATTGGACCTCCTGGCAGTAGAGCAACCTATCAGACATTTCCTGACGCACGCTCTGAAATGTTTGCCTGGGAATAGATGCACACTCGTTGGTGATTCTCTGCCGCAAATCCAAAAGATTTGCCAAGTCTTGTTGGGTGTTTATTGCCCATGGGTAATGGCACAGCCTGCTTTAGTACTAGCCATGAACTGAGAAAATTGCAACACTGCATCCCGTCCTAATTTCAGACCGAGCGATACAGTTTTGGTAAATGGTGCGTCTGTACTTGTGGTATTAAATCATCCTATATATTTGTGTTAAATAGCGTTTAATTATAAGAGATAATTATTTCAGACCGTTGTATATTAAAGTATATCAATGTAGATAGTGCCGTGTATTACCAATTTGATATGTAATATCATTTTCCCGAGTTTTTACATGTTCTATTATTTATCAGTTGGGGTGAAGTGAACTTAACCTTGAATAGTGAAAATGCCGGCACGGTGCTGTGTACCAGGGTGTAAATCTAATTACGATTCCTCTGTAAAAAGTGAAGGAGTAAAAAGTGTTTTTGGATTCCTTAAGGACGACACATTTAAACAAAAATGGCTCAAACGTATCCCTAGGAAAGAATGGTCACCTACAAAATATTCCGTTGTTTGTGAGTTACATTTTGATCCTAATGATGTCGTTAAACTAGACAGACATCTTTTACCAGACGGTACATTAACAATGATTGCTTGCAAAGCAAAATTAAAAGCGGATGCTATCCCATCTATTTTCCCAAATTTGCCTAAATATATGTCAAAGGAAAAGTCGATTGTTCGAAAAGATCCTGAATGTAGGCGCCAACAGCAAGTTCAGCAACATGAAATGTTGATACAAAATTTTGAAAAGTCAGATCTTATTGCAAATTACAATGATTTTATAAATAATTTTTCGAAAAAAGTTAATCTTGGAGAAAGTTGGAATATAAAAGTCTTGACATCTAAAATAATTTTTTATACAATAAATTTCGATGGTGAAATAGTTAAAATTGAAAATCAGATATCAATAAATAACGACCTAACAGTTAAAATATTTGTAAATCGCAGTGATTGTATTTTAATGAATTAAAGTGGATTTTAGATTTTGATATGAAAATTAAGAGATGGTCTCAACTCCAAAATTTATTAGATAGATTTAAATATACCTATTATTCAAGTAACTTAGAAACAACTTAGTTTTTAAAAAAACTGGAGCTAGTTCACATCAAATGTCGTTTAATGAAATAAAATCAAATTTTGAGATTGCAGAAAATTCTGAAGTTGGTTTTCATTGTTTAGAAAAAGTAAATAAACAGACGATGCAACAGGATTTAGATAAATTCTCCAAAATATTTTGTTAAAACTATTTATCAGATTGTGATGTTGATGATGCAGTGAGAATATATATTTCTGGATATGCATCTCATGTATTAACCAAAAGAATTTCCTGTAACATTTGCCTTTCACATGTCGTTGAAAATAAGGGAAACTTGATCGGAAATCAATATTTTGATTGTTTGCAACGAGGTGGTCTATCGATACCGACAACTAACGTAACAATTTTGTTTTTTCATATGTATGCCATATTAGAATACATTATAAACAACGACTCTTTAGAAATTGACTTCCTTAAAACTGAAAACCAAAAAGATTTGCTTGCAAGTTTAACTTTAGAAAGTATAGCTTCGGATAACTTTTACTTAGACTTTTTAGACACCTGTGTCTGTGGAAATAATGTAAATTATATTTTAGGAATAATTTGTTCAATCTTTGCAAACGTTCTCTTAAATAACTATGTCAAAACACAAAATAATAGAATTCTGGAAGAAACACGATTAAAATCGCAGTTAAAAACAAATAAAAAACGATGTGAAATAGCACCAGAAGATAAAATAAAGAAACGGAAATTAGATACTTTCAAAAAAGCAATATAAATAATTTGTCATTCGTCAATAATTTGGTCAATTTGTCAATAATTCGTTTGAGCCATTTCATTAAAACCCATTATGTATAATAGATATTAAATAAGTACCAACCAACATTCATTATTATTATTAATCTAGTCTAGGTATGTCTTTGCTATTCACTTTGTTAATTCTTTCCTGTTAATTTTATTTTGGTTAATTTTATTTTTTGTCATTTGTTTTTTCTACATAGATATATTTGTTATATTATGTGCCTATCATCTTCCCTTTATTCCTGTCCTAATATGAATCATTTCCTATATCCTATCCTTCATCTGTTTTTCTTTCCCTTTTTTTTCCACTCCCGGCAAAAATACGCATGCTAGATGAATAATCTGAGAAATATATTATTATTTATTATTGTAGTACTACCTGATACACATACTGTGAGCAATAATATTATTTTTTGAATTATTTTAAAAGCTTGTGTAACTCTGCACCTTCAGGTTGGTTTTGCTGAACAATCAAATATCACATGTTTTCATGTAAAATAAGGTATATATTGTTTTACATAAAATATTGTAATATTTAATTGACCAAGAAGAGAACGTATACATATTATTTAATATTTACTTAAGTAGCTTATTACAAACAAAATTGGGAATGCACGTCAAATACGATCGGCCACAGCCTTCTCTACTAGAGAGGCTGTGGGTCGGGAATCGGACTAGAAGATCGGCGTGGAGCGGTGTTGCCAATTTCAGTTCATGGCTAGTACTAAAGCAGGCTGTGGTAATGGACACGGTTTATATAAAAAGCCCAATGAACTCGAATCCGTTGAACGAGCAGACCACTCAAGAGGTCTTAGACGTTCAATCCACCTAATTTTGAACAAAATCTTTAGTGGTTCCTATTACAATATTGTTTTCTTTATTAAACTGTTGAATTTGACTGCTTTTTATTCATTTATAATCACCGAATATACACAGAGACGTGTATAACTTGAGAATGGATGGACCAATTTAAATTTTTCAGAGAGTAGTAAGTATACAGAGAATTAAAATACCTTTTAAATAATATGCAACACATCCCACCTTATCATTTAAAAAAGTGTATTTGACAGCGCCTCTGGCGCCATCTTTTATTTTAGAAAAATGAATTTATCGTCAAAAAATAATACGTTTTACATGATTCAACCTGATTTTTGTCCGGAGTCCCTAACCGAATTAGTTCTAAAGTTAGCAGGGTGGGAACAGACTTTAGTCTCGCACTCTATACTGAGGACGCGTGGGTTGAAACAAATTCATTTAAAATTTAGGGGCTTGTTTTTTTGAAAAAACGCTGAGACCCGTCGATTTTTATTTTTGGCTGCGGTTTTACTGACGGTAAATTCATATACACAGGGTGGCCCAAAAATAAGTTACGACCAACAACTTCATTTTTTCAAATGGAAACACTTACTTTTTATTTTATTTTTGAATTCTGCATCGAATTCTAATTCTGTCTCATGCACCATGTCCTATACCCAAACTCAACATTTGAAAAAAAAAAATCATTCAGAATTTGAAGTTCGACTTGCCTATTGTCAGGAAGTTAATGGTCAAAAGTGTGAAGATTTAATTGGATTTCTTGTTCTGTCTTTTTAAGAAATCGGTCCTTTTCAGACCACAGAAATTTTGAAATGGCCTCAGTTATTGATATGTTCAATCGTAAATGTCTCGATAACAGTTGAGTTTGGGTATAGGAACTGGAATTGGGTACATGAAACAGACGTAGAATTCAATGCAGAATTCAAAAATAAAATAAAAAAATAGGTGTTTCCATTTAAGAAAATGAAGCTGATGGTCGTAATTTATTTTTGGGCCACCCTGTGTATATAAATTTACGATCCAAAAAACTGCCGCCAAAAAGAAAAATCGACGTGTGCGAGAGTTTTTCCAAAAAACAAACCCCTACATTTTAATTGAATTTGTTCCAAGCCACACATCTTCACTGTATACATAAACAAGGCTATACATAACAAGGCAGTTAATAAGTTATTGGATGAAATTTAGAGAAAATCTGATTGTAATTGTTCTTAACATGGACATTCGGGTAATTTTAAAATTGTTAATAATTAATGGATAATTGCAATTAATTCCAGCTCAAACTGGTAAATTGAATGCAGTTTTTCAGTAATATAAGAATTTTAAGTACTTAAACTATAACTAGCTTATACAATTTTAGCAGAATAGGAACTTTCCTTGTATATATTATCTTCTTTGTGCAATGATACTTGTGCAGATGATTTTTGTTACAGCGCGGAATTCAAAGTTAACAACGTTAACCTAGAATTGATTTCTTTAGATCTAGGTGATGTAAATTGGGTTTCTTTAAGATCTTAGTTCCGATTGGTTATAGTTTTCAGCAAGTTCACATGCAACTTAACCAACTTTAAAAATCCTGTAAGAGGGAGAGATATCCAACATATTTTAAAAAGATAATATTTTCCAATGATTTTAATAACAACATAAATTAAAGAAATAATGAAGAAGAGAACTGACCTTGACTTAATTCTATATGTTTTAGATTAGATTACTGGATGTATTGGTAGGCATCAATACATATTTTCGTGTGTACCTATTTACTTTATAGATAATGTCCATTTCGGATGGATGCAACTGTATCATTTATTGAATAAACTGAAGTGTGATATGTGTAGGGAAAGTACACTAATCTACAACTGTATATAACACCTCAGATCCTTCAAAAACTGTACCTATAGTTAGTTTTTTAGAAAAATAGAATTGAGTCATATTGTTTATATTTGTATATTAAGATAATTACGACTATATGTTTTACTTATACTTTTAGACGCGAAATTCGGTGGTGAATTTTGCGACAGATTGGCAACATAAACGCAACAGATTAATGGATATTTCAATATACATATATTGCACAAAATTTGAAGCGAGTTGCTCCAAAATTATCCGATTTGAAATTACTGTAAAATGCTTAAAAATATTCGTTTTAGGAAAACTTGCCTCGGACTATACAGAAATTGCTTATGTGCATTTGTATGGCCCATATTATGCGTAATTTGCACTGGACCAACTAAACTACTTTAGTTTTATCCATTTCATCAATCAATTAAATTACAAGTGATACAAATATTTTTCTTTGGTGACATTTTACGAATGTCGGATTGAATGATTATTGGAAAAAGCAAAATGAACATTTTGAAGGCTATATTACTACATCCGGATTTTGTTTTTATGGTAGATAACCCCTGATATTTTAAACTATTTAAATCCAAATCGATAGGATATGAAACTAAATGACTCTCAATTCCTGGCCTTAAATCCTATCGAGCAATTTGGGAATGCACTACAAGAGAAAGATATTTGTGAAGTCAAATTATTTGTCTTTTTATAAAATAAGCAGTGGGACCAATTTAGATTGCAGTAATCAATAATCTCATAAGATGTATGCTTGGACACCCTTAAGAAGTTGTGCACACAAGAAAAAGCTATTAGTAAGTGTTATTGAGTTTGCAGCCTTCGTATTTTAAGTTTTAGGATATTTGTTCCCAAATAAAAATTTACGTTGCTTCTTTCATGTAATTATTTAATTAGGGGTTACAACCATGATAAGTAAACGGTTCAATAACCAGATAATTGGGCATATAACGGCACTCGATTTAAAAATATTTTTTATAGAAAATTATGATATTTCTTAAATTATCTACTGTATGGGTACTGTGGATTGAATATTACAGACATAAATTATGATTTGTTGAGATCTGCTATATTTATATATGTCGTAACAGAAACGTGAATTTATATAAAATTAGACTCAGTTGTACTTTGACTATATTGAATCAATTGATGTAATGCTGACTAGTCGTGTCTGGCGAAATGCCGGGGAGCCCAAGCGGCTCGTACCGCTCCCTTACCGGTTCGAGCGAAGTCTATCGCTCCACCACCGTATCGGGGGCGAATACCGCCGCCACAGGCCTGCTGGATGGTGTCAAGAAAGCTTTTAGTTTTGTCTCGAGCGCGAAGGAGGAGCGGCTGCTTCAGAAGGACCCAAAGGGCACAATGGGGCCCATCGTTATTTCTTCCAGGTATGGTATCATTGCATGGTTTGTTTATTGTAGCAAGTGTGAGCTGGTTTCCTAAGTAGAGTTTGTGATCATCATCATTAGAAAACAGTTTTTTGTTATGCTGGCGCTTTAACAAATTTAAAATAATAATATAGTTCCACTTCCCCTTTCCCGCCAATTGTTAAACTATTGATTTAGTTTTTGATTATATTTTTGTTAGTAATAAGATTAAGAGAGAAACATGTCAATTAAAAATTTTTAAATGGTATAAGATGTCACGATGCAAGTATAAGTCGAAAGACTGTTCATTTATCTACATATTCGTTTTTGCAAAATGAAAACCGGGTTATCAGTTTTCTTTAGAAACACATAAATGAATAAAAAATCGTCAATCCAAAAATTTTAATTAAACAATTGAAAATTTTGATATTCATTAACCTCTATTTTGTTAAAAATGACCACTGCTAGAATGCTCGCTTTAGTTGGATTATATTTCTTTGGACTTTTTTTGGAGTTATTACCTCAATCTTAAATTCTTAAAAAAATGGTTTTTGAGATGTAAGTAACCTCCAAAAAGTATTCGAATTAACTGCAGGCTATTTTTTTTGTGTTACTTATTGTAATAAACAAGTAAACGGATCGAGTAACGAAGATGTACAGAATTCAAATAAATCTCTTGAATATATATATTTATTCAACTTGATGCCCCTTAACATTTTGGGTAGATGAAGTTTACATCAATGATTTATAGAAACTAACTTACAACAAAAAAAAAAAATAGATATTGCACATGATTTACTTTGTAGATACATTGTCGAAACTTGGCAACACAACTAAGTACTTAGCTCATAATTTAGCAGGGAAGACATTTTTGAGGCTTTCCGTAGATTTACTTGCTATGCAGACTGATGATAATATCATTATTTTGTGAAAAATATCCAAATTTTGTAGAATATATACGAGTATGTATTCAACTATAATTTATAAACGAAGTTCAACAACGTAAATAAATAAAAATATTCCAATTTATTACTAAACATAAACTGGAGTGATTTGTATTTAATGAGTGATAAAATAAAGTATACGATTTTTTTATAATCATATAAATAATGTTTTGACAGCTTCTCCTTATAAACACATTAAAACACAAAATAAACCTCAGATACTCTGGATCACCAATGGAATTAAAATTTCTTGAAAAATAACAGGTCCTTAAATGAATTGAAAAAATATACCAAAAACATAAATGTACCTATGCAACTACCTACACCTATATAAAATTATACTGTAAATTATCGAAACAAATTATCAATGACGCGAAATGAAATTATTACTTTTTCGCCAACCGTCTTAAAAGACGCTTGTTTTGATACCCATATCTGGCATTAAAGTTATCATTTTCAAATACTAGGATAAAAATGAATAGGTTGCTAGGCAACACTTTTAAATCCGCCGGAGAATTAAAAGGTGAACATTATTTGTTGAGCCCAAAAGCTTATACAGCCGAGGCATTAGCCGAGACTATGTAAACTGGGCAAAACACATAAAGTGCTTCACTCCGAGTGACACACTATTTTTTCTTCAAGCGACAAAATTAAAATTGTGTTTCTTCAGGCATTTATGCTTCTGAGGGCCGATTGTAGAAACACGGTTCATCTTCAAATAAACTGAACCGAATTCTGATGTCTAAGAAACAATTATTGAAACAACAGTTTCGATGACAGTAGAACTCAGTTCAGTGGATTTGAAGATGAACCTTGTTTGAACAATCGACCCTATAAAAAGCGATCTGACATGACGTTTAACTTCAAACTGACAGTTCTGAGAAATCATGGCTACATGACTCTTTTTTTTAATCATAATCACAAAATAAAAGCTACCTGGAGGTTTATAAATAATCGAGAGTTTTTGAACCCCTTAAATTCTAGCACGTCGTTATCGTTATCGTTATTCTGCGCATGCGCAGTGTCAAAAATAGTATCATTTTCGGCACTGCGCATGCTCAGAATAACCATAACCATAACGATAACGTAAATTTTAAGGGGTTCAAAAACTCCCTAATATTATCAAAAAATAGAAGAAGTTATACTTAAAGTAGATGAAAATACCACAACTGATGATTACGTTAATATGATAGTACAAAATTTTCAAAATTATTTTATTCAAGAATTTCTAAATTTTCCAATAAATTAAGACCGAATACAACATTAACGATTACATAAAAAATTGGAACTTTATAACAATAAACTCTTTCTATTTTTATCCAGTTGTGACAGATGATATAGCTCGAGTACTTGGTAAATTAAAGTCAAAGGAATCTGCTAATTCCTACTGATTATCGTCAGAATATTAACCTAAAAGATTATTGTGTCTGTAATAAAAAAAATTATAATATTAAAGCTATTGCCTCACCTAACTTACGGCAAATCACTTCCCTCAAGTCCCCTATTTTCTTTGAATGAAAGAGAGCCGCAGTTGTAGCGCCACTACAAATTTGTATATTTCAGAAACTAATGTAACTCCCATTAAGGTAAAATTAATCTTCGCCCGCAACAAAGAATTAATGTAACTCCTCATCATTAACATTCTGTGAAAATCAAGCCTAAAACTGAACTTCCTTTGGATAATACTGTTCCAAATGATTCTTATTTAAAAGTTGCCTTTGACTAATTTGTGGCATGTTCTGTAATTTAAATCATTAATTGGCCGTCATAAATGTTTAATTAGTGTTCGAAGAGCCCCAGCTTCGCCAATTAATTGTTTATAGGTTTTTCAATCTTTCTAAACATCTTGATTCTTATAAATTGTTGACCAAAACTCTCTCGACTAAAGTTTCCTAGATAGGGTGTCGGTTTTATGAATCTCTCTCGGGTATCTAGTTTATCTTAAGAGATACAAAGACAGTCAGATTAGAATAAAGTAGCGAATTTTGGGACAACGAGCAAAATATAATCTAAAAATTATAACATTAGTCAAATGGTTGACCCCCGGATTTATAAACTAATTAAACGCCTCTTAAATTGGCTATTGCCTTCAGTTACATCCCTCTGATGGGTATCAAATTTTAAGGTGTGTTCCTTTCATACAACTTTCTTAACAAATTGGGCTAAATTTCTATTGAGTTTCAAGTCACTATGAACTAGATCGGATTCTATGGACACGAATTCTGGATTATCCTGCAGATAAGTGCACTGTTTTCGTTGAGTTGCATAATAAATTTCAAGTATATTTCGCCTTTTTCGTTTGAAAATGCTATTTTCTCAGTAAAATGAACAGAAACAAATGAGAACTTCACAAGTAAGTTAAAACTGTAAAAAAATTGTTGATAAACAAAATGCCTTTATTGTTTTAAAGGCACACTTCGCAAAATAAGGAAAAATGAAATGTTGGCACAAATGTAAAACAAAACATTAATCAAAAAAGTGCGATGATGCAGAAGTGTGTTGCATCATCGTAATCAGAAAAGTAAACATGTATCAAATATGCAAAAATCCAGTAGATGCCTATAGGAAAAAAAATTGGCAGTTGTTTCTCCGGCATCTAGAATGTCATTAACAAATCATTATACTGTGTAGTTGTATCATGATTATACTCGGATTCCTTGTGAAAAAGCGTCAGATAATAACTGACGGTTGATGTAAAGTAATTATGAGCAGTATTGAATTGACTGCGGTTAATAACCAGTCAACTCAATTATCTACTTATGTTCATTTACCTCTCAATAAAAAATTCAAAATTACCTCCACAATTTGGTTGATGATGACTTACTTAGAAGGCGTCTTGCATATCGAAATTTCTCAAACGTTGGAGTCTAACCCGAGTCATCTGGTGGATGAAAATCCACCAACGGTTTTATAGTTCAAATACCTGTTACAGGATGAAATCTTTAATTTAATGAATAAACAGATTTTCTTTTGGGATTACACCACCCGTAAAATAACAAAAAACGTAAAACCAGAAGCATACAAATTAAATATTCATTAGGGTAGTAACAAGGCAAACTTCTAAAGTATGTCCCAAAAAACCACTGTATAATATGCAATAAAACCAATATTTGACAAATCAACTAAATTTCATCAGTGGTTTTTCAGTTTTATACAAAATTCTATAATATTATGTCATATTCCAAAATATGTCTAAATAAATTAGTTATTATAATAAAATTTAAAAGAAATTAAAGACTTAACTAGCTTTCTTCTATACGTTTCGAGTTGATCCTCAACTCTTCGTCGGTAGAATGTTTGCACGATAAGAACTCTTTGTATGAAAAGAAGTACTTTTTGTTAGATTATAAAAATTATTACGATCACTATTTTAAAAAATAAAACAAAAATTAAACATTTTATGATGATATTTCCAACACCATTAGATGCAGATTCAATTTTTTTTCTGATTATTATTCAGCTTAAAAATGGCGAATTTCGCTTTAATTTAACCGTATTCGTATATCCTTTAAGGAATTATTATTTTTTGAGACACGAAAAACGGAATTATTATTTTTATTGGGAAATCTCCTTCGGAAGTCAATCAAAGTAGAAGTCGGATAAGTGACGATGCTACTTCAACTTGAAAGTGGCTTCGATAGTAAAAATCAATAATGACTATTTAATTAAAAATCATAATTATAGCATTAAAAAACGTTTGCGCAATCTGCAACTATTTATTTCTAGCATATAGATTTATTCGGAATCTAGTAATTACGTGAGTTCATTCCACAGTCTGCTGAGGATCCATTTTTATGACTTAATATTTGTTGATCAAGATAAAATCGTGACTGAATCTTCGAGGTTGAAAAATGATAAAAGTTATTAAAAATGTATGTACAGTCTTAACGAGTACTCAAGCATCTAATCGTTTAATTTTTCATAAACAAAAAATATAAAACAGACGAATGAACACTTATTTATTCCACAACGAGGATATTCAAAGCTATTACTTTTTTGAGCGATGGTGCGTCAAAGTTTCTAATATTTTTGTTCAAATAAAGAAAGTCAGGTGTTGCATTTCCAGATATGTCTCCATTTCTAAAGTCTAACAGTATGATAAATAATTTATGATTTTATCACTCACTACTCCTTAACTTTGTTTGCAAGTAGGACTCGATTCTTTTCATAGAACTCGTGCACATTAATATTTTATGAAGAAATAATAAAGGTACAGTGTATAATAATAATGTTCTACCAGCAGCTCTCTGGCATACTGTAAAATCAATAGTGGCCTAAATAAAAACGCAAGTAGGTTACCTTGGTGGAAAACAAAGACTTAATGCTTTTATTAAAACATATCGTGGATTGTATCCTCAGTGAGCTAGCTTTCATTTGCAAGCTTTATTATTACATACGTCACATGGCTCTTGTTTTAATTCTTCTGGGTTTATTTGCGTTTAACATGCCACGCATTGTGCTGGGTATTATTGTAAGATCTCCGTCATATATTGATTTTCTTAGTTAAAAATATCTCGAATCATGTTTAACTTGCAATTAACATGGTATTGTTAAATTACAGTAAGGTGAATGTTATATTAGTAAAGAAGTTAATACCTTTCTGTAGGTTTAGTTTAAAAATTGCAGTATTAAGTATTATCTCATATTAAAGATATCTTATAAAGATTATAGTGGAAGATAATTAATATAAATGCAGCGTCCTGGATTTCAAATTCAGAGGATGTAGTAATACAGCCACTTTTACTGAGTTACTTGTAAATATTTTATTAACATTTTCTATATTTATTACAAGTGGTATTTATTATTATATTATTTATATTACTCCAAAACAATATATCAAGATAACTACTGATAAGAGAAATCATTTGTGCTTTATTAAAAACACCAGAAACATTAAGCAGTGCCGTTTAGCTCTCCAGATGTGGCGGGAAATTAAAAAAATTGACGATTTCGTGCTAAAAGGCAACTCATGTGTGAATGTATCGCAAAATGGTTAAAAAAAAGGTTGGGAATCAATTTCTGAATACATTTGGTAAGCAACTGATCCGAAAGAGTAAAACATCGAGTTTTTCCAAGTAAAAATATTTTAGTTTGTTAAAAACCACAATTTCTGGTTAAATTTTATTAGTTATATTAAGTATTTTATATATGAATAATATATAAAATATATTCTGTTTCTGTCGTATTTAATATGTCAAATCTATATACATAAAGGAAACAATTATATTGATTAAATATATTTGGTGTTTTATTGGCAAGAGGTATCCTGCTTGATGAGGCAGTTGAATGTAAAGAAAATTGTCAATTCCTAAATTAAAGAAAAAACGCGGAGAAAGAATTCATTTTTAAATAATTGTTTATTTTTATCCTACGTTATTTTAACCTAACAAAATAAAACTTGCCACTAAAAAGTGGATCTTAAATATTGGAGATTTTTTTTTATTTAGAAATAGCCGGTATTATAATTTAATTTTTTCTTCAATTGTTTCCCAGATTTGTTTATAGTTACCAAAGTTCATTGCGAAGGACATTTTTAATACAACTTTGCGATATTTTTTCATATAAGATTCCTTGGCAACAAGTTATTTTTTTTAACTTCCAACGAAATTCTGAAAGACGAACGGACATATTTATATAAATTTTATAATTATATTTTCTTTTCATGATGAGGTTAATGTACAAACTATTAATAGAAACTTCATTGCCACGAATCATAAGCTTAATTATATAAAAGGTGTTTTTTAAGAATGATAGAACTTTAAACTTTAAAAAAATATTAAAGAAAATATTTTGTGATTAAAAAAGTAATATTATTTGAAAAAACAATATATTACATTAAACATTTAAAAATTATTTGCGGCGTATGGCCACCGCAACTGTCCGCAAGATAGCATATTCTTTTCATCCATTTTTGGCTGACTTTTTCGAGCACTTCTGGTCGTATGTTGTGAATAACACGACCAACGTTGGCTTCAATTGTTGCTGGTTTATCAGCATAAACTGATGACTTGACATAGCCCCACAGAAAATAATCTGCGGCGGTCATATCACAGGACCTGGATGGATAGTTAACAGGTCCATTTCTCGAAATTAATTTGTCACCAAACCTTGTTTGCAACCACACTTTCACGTTCAGCGGTAATATTCCTTTCATTATGCTCATTCCTTCGACGCATTGGTGTTTTCAAATCATGTAGAGAGTATGTGGTACGAAATCTATCCACAGTACGACGAATAAATAGCTCAGATGGATGATCATATGGGCCATAAAATTTACGAAGTCTTCTATGCGTTTGGCGAACCGACGAATGATTTTCAAAGTAAATTTGAGGAATTTGGTAGCGTTGTTCAAGAGTGAATCTATTCATGATGATTTGCCAAAGTATACTGAAAATAAATTTTATAAACAGTGTCAGACTAACAGTTCAGTCTGATAGTAGTTGTCATGTAAAGTTCTATCAAACCTAAAAAAAACACACTTTATAATCATAAACATCCATACCCTTGGTACCTATATCGTAAAGAAGAAAAATGGCAACTATAGAAGTAAGTAAGTGTTTTTACTTCAATATCTTTCAAAATATAATTTTAATTTCAAAGCCCTGCATAAAGACAATGAACAATTCGAGGATTTATATTTATATAAAATTTTCGACTTATTTTTATGTGCGAATACTCTCTTATTATTTCACTGTAAAACTGCGTGAATCTGCATGGCTTCGTTGACGAAGTTATTATTTTTTTTCTCTAGTCTCTAGTGGCAAAGAGTAGATATCTATTGGAGATTTGATTAATGATTAAGAAAATATGCTGGACTTCATTGTTTTTCACGGACATTCAGTGCTGGAATGAGGGAATCCTGGAAAACCTTATTAGGGGGATAGGCATATCAACTAATTTTAATCTCTCACATTAACACCAAGCTGACATTCTTCCCATCCTACACTGAAAGAAAAGACGCGGTTTATAGTTAACAATTGTTTATTTGGATGTCATTTATTTAAAATAAATAATACATATTTTAGGTTAAACAATATTTTTTACTATAAATATTCTTGTAAATCTATTTTACTTATTAAAAACAAATACTTTGTTTGGTGAAAAAATGTTAATAGTTAATGAGAAATGTTTCATCTTAATAAATTCTTTATTTGGTGGTATTCCCAAAAAATATATTTACTATTAATTTGGATTTTATTAATATTGAATAATCCAGACTAAAAATTAATATATGTTTGTTTCTAATTTACTCTATTTTATTTATTATGAAGTAATCCATTTTTTTGTTAAAAATCCTGAAGTAGTTTTTTAATTAATAGATATTTTATTGTGGCATTATAAAATTGTGCAGTTGGCAGTGTAGGCTAGGTTGGCATTGTTGACAGTGAGTAGCAGACATGTTTTTCTATTTACCTTGGATTGGGTGACTTTATTTCATTTCGTTATTTTCATTTCATTTACCTATTATTTGGGTGCGGCGCGAGTACTTCGTTTTCGTTAATGTGAGTGTACGTTTCTTTACTTGATACTTGAGATGAGACGATAGACGCTGCACTGTGCTGTACGGTATACCTATATGACCTATATGTGTATGGTGCACAAGGTAGGGACGTCAAAACTTATATACCTTTGAAAACGTAACTTTGGAAAACTGCCGATTGTGTGATTTATTAAAAATGTTTAGAATTATTACCTGTTCAGTGGTGATTGCTGTGACAAAAAAAATAGGTCTGGACTATAACTATACTAAATAAACGCAAAATAATTACTAGATGTGATAAATAAGACACTAATCATTATAAATAATCTTTATTTTTTAAAATTAAAACAAATATTTATTATAAACATTGTTCTTTATATTCTAATAAAGTCGAAATTTTAATTAGTATGCTTTATTTATAATAAATAACTGAAATATTCATAATAAATAAGTAATGCTACATTTACTCATAATAATATTTATTAAAAACGATCGTTATTAATAGAAAATAAAAGATATATTGATTATCAATAATCCCTTACTTGACGGTAATAAGGTATATTTGAAAAGATTTAATAAATTGTTTTTTTCTCATAAACAAAAATTTATTACGCCATTATCCAATAAAGCCTTTGTTAGGTGTCAATCAATATCATTAATTATTAATAAACTGTTCTTTCAGTGTAGGTACGTACACCAGGGTGGTTGTAACCCCTCCCTGTGAACATGCTTTAGTATACGAGGAGACATTTAATTCAAAATTGCCCGGAAGAATGTGGATTCGAACCCACAACTTTTGGGTTGAGTGATCGACATATAAAACTCTGAACCACCGACCCAATTAATTCAATATATTCTATATAACTCCGATTCTATTCTATTCTATAATAGTTTCGCACAATAACTACCAATATTATTTCTAATGTTTATTATCTAATGTTTAATTCATCACTATCTAGAAATATGCAAATAATAAATAAAATATTCACGTGTTTTTATTACCTTTGATTATACCGGAGGTCGAGACCAACCTCATTATTTTAAACGGAACTCCCTATATATGTCTGTATTTTTTATTTTACATAAGATTTAGGGTCAATTTATGTACAGTCCCTATCTTTATAGCTAGGAGTTTGAAGGTTTTATACATAATGTTTTTAATTTGACAGATGCAAGTACCTGCGGAAATATTTATAACATTTTCCAGGAACTCAGTGATAAATATAACACAACTTCAATAATTTCGGAAATATACGATGAATTTTTCTTTCATCTGTTTTGTGAAACGTACGTTTGATAATTCAAACAGTGAAAACTTTACACCTTATACTTTTTAGATATAAGTATATTGTGCAGATTTGAATACCTAGATATTCTTCTTTCATGCAATATATGCATTGTAGGGATTACGATTACAACTTTTCGACATAATTGCAACTTTCTCCTATTTTCGAAGTTTTCATAACAACTGGATTTTATCAAGTTGGCCATGAGTAGAAACAATTATAACAAACTAACTCCCTCGCAATATAAACTTACAAAATTGTACTGTTTTACCTTACATTTTACTGAAATCTAGGTCTTTAGGTGTAATATGGGTAACATTTATTTTTTTGTGGAGTAACTGAATTTTCTGACATTGCAGACTCCACTGCCGATTGCTTTACCGAAGTTATTGGAAATATTCCAAAGTAACCCAATATTATTAATTCTATCGCCAACAATTAACAGGTTTCCTTCTATCTGGCTTCCTTATGACAGTAATTTCCACTGATCGCCTTACTCTATCTCGTAAAGGCTTTGGCTTTCTAGATAATAAGTTGCAAATGTGTTGTGTGTCCTTGATATTACGTTGCACATTGTTCTCAATTTTTCATATTTTTTATAAAATTTTCACCTCACAAATTGCTCAAAGCATAATTTAACAGCTGCAAGGGAGTTAAAATTGTTATTAATTATTTCTATTCACGTCCAATTTGATATAATCGAGTTTCGATGAAAACGACTGTGCCTAGCAACGGATCGACATTCTCTTATTAGCACATTGGCCTTATGGAAAATTTTTTTGGATATGTCTCCCTTATTATTAAAGACAGACCTATAAAACCTTATACGACCATATTCGTAAAAAAGAGTTCTTTCCAAATATGTAAAAAACCAGAGTGTCCCATTTAAAATATTAAAGTTTATACACTGAAAGAACAGTTTATTCATAATTAATGATACTGATTGACACCTAACAAAGGCTTTATTGGATAATGGTGTAATAAATTTTTGTTTATGAGAAAAAAACAATTTATTAAATCTTTTTAAATATACCTTATCATCGCCAAATAAGGGATTATTGATAATCAATATATCTTTTATTTTCTATTAATAACGATCCGTTTTAATAAATATTATTATTAGTAACTGAAGCATTACTTATTTACTATAAATAAAGCATACTAATTAAAATTTCGACTTTATTAGAATATAGAGAACAATGTTTATAATAAATATTTGTTTTAATTTTAAAAAACAAAGATTATTTATAATGAATAGTGTCTTATTTATCACACCCCAGTAATTATTTTACGTTTATTTAGTATGGTTATAGTCCAGATCTATTTTTTATATCACAGCAATCACCACTGAACAGGTAATAATTATAAAGATTTTTAATAAATCGCACAATCTCATAGTTTTCCAAAGTTACGTTTTCGAAGGTAAGTTTTAACGTCCCTACCTTGTGCACCATACACATATGGGTCATATACACTGAAAGAAAAGATGTTGATTATAGTTAATAATTGTTTATTTGGTTGTCATTTATTTAAAATAAATAATACATATTTTAGGTTAAACAATATTTTTTACTATAAATATTCTTCTAAATATATTTTTCTTATAAAAAACAAATAATTTGTTCGGTGTAAAAATGTTAATAGTTAATGAGAAATGTTTCATCTTAATAAATTCTTTGTTTGGTGGTATTCCCAAAAAATATATTTACTATTAATTTGGATTTTATTAATATTGAATAATCCAGACTAAAAATTAATATAATATGTTTGTTTCTTATTTACTCTATATTATTTATTATGAAGTAATCCATTCTTTTGTTAAAAATCCTGAAATAGTTTTTTAATTAATAGATACTTTATTGCGCATTATAAAATCGTGCAGTTGGCAGTATGGGCTAGGTTGGCACTGTTGACAGTGAGTAGTAGACATGTTTTTTTTATTTACCTTAGATTGGGTGACTTTATTTCATTTCATTATTATTTTCATTTCATTTACCTATTATTTGGACGCGGCGCGAGTGTTTCGTTTTCGTTAATGTGTGTGTACTTATTACTTGACTACTTGATACTTGAGATGAGACGAGAGACACTGCACTATGCTGTACGGTATACCTATATGACCCATATGTGTATGGTGCACAAGGTAGGGATGTTAAGACTTACCTTCGAAAATGTAACTTTGGAAAACTACCGATTGTGCGATTTATTAAAAATCTTTAGAATTATTACCTGTTCAGTTGTGATTGCTGTGATATAAAAAATAGATCTGGACTATAACCATACTAAATAAACGTAAAATAATTACTGGGGTGTGATAAATAAGACTCTATTTATTATAAATAATCTTTTTTTAAAATTAAAACAAATATTTATTATAAACATTGTTCTCTATATTCTAATAAAGTTGAAATTTTAATTAGTATGCTTTATTTATAATAAATAAGTAATGCTCCATTTACTAATAATAATATTTATTAAAACGGATCGTTATTAATAGAAAATAAAAGATATATTGATTATCCATAATCCCTTACTTGACGGTAATAAGGTATATTTGAAAAGATTTAATAAATTGTTTTTTCCTCATAAACAAAAATTTATTACGCCATTATCCAACAAAGCCTTTGTTAGGTGTTAATCAGTATCATTAATTATGAATAAACTGTTCTTTCAGTGTAGGTATACCGTACAGCATAGTGCAGCGTCTCTCATCTCATCTCAAGTATCAAGTAGTCAAGTAGTAAGTACACACACATTAACGAAAACGAAACACTCGCGCCGCGTCCAAATAATAGGTAAATTAAATGAAAATAATAATAAATAAATTAAATAGTCACCCAATCTAAGGTAAATAAAAAAACACGTCTGCTACTCACTGTCAACAGTGCCAACCTAGCCCACACTGCAAACTGCACAATTTTATAATGCCGCAATAAAGTATCTATTAATTAAAAAACTACTTCAGGATTTTTAACAAAAGAATGGATAACTTCATAATAAATAATATAGAGTAAATAAGAAACAAACATATATTAATTTTTAGTCTGGATTATTCAATATTAATAAAATCCAAATTAATAGTAAATATATTTTTTGGGAATACCACCAAACAAAGAATTTATTAAGATGAAATATTTCTCAGTAATTATTAACATTTTTACACTGAACAAAGTATTTGTTTTTTATAAGAAAAATGTATTTAGAAGAATATTTATAGTAAAAGATATTGTTTAACCTAAAATATGTAGTATTTATTTTAAATAAATGACATCCAAATAAACAATTATTAACTATAATCCACATCTTTTCTTTCAGTGTATCGACATAGCTTTATTGAGTCTTATACTTATCGTGAATTAGGCTAAGGAGGATTGCTACAATTAGTTCCTATATAATGCATATAGAATCTATTGCAACATCCCTATAACGTTCATATGAAACTAAAGACTTGATAGGTGCCACTTGAGAAATGAGTTTATGACATAATTAAATATTCAAACTTCAAAGACTTGAATCTCAAACTGTAACAAAAGAATAGTGTTTTACGTTCCAGTCCAATAGTTGAGGTATTACAGTACGAGTTTTTTTACAGGTATTACAGTATAGACGAGTAGTGCAAACACCTAATAACGTGTATAGTATGATATTTTATTTCATGCAGTCGTCGTTTTAAAATAAAAATGAATTATTGTAAATATTTAACCAATCATTAAAATACAATCTAACAATCTTCAAATTCCATCTTAATAGCCCTTGCACATTAACATGACGTTAACCTTCTTTTAAAGAATCAAATTTTCTTTTGGTTGCATAATAAATCAGTGCCCAGAGGATATTTTATATAAATTCCCTAACATCGTGGCTTCAGTGAAATGGGTAGAAAAGCATTATTTATGTTTACCTGACTTTTAGCTTTAGTTTAGTAGCCTTTATATCAGTTAGGTGCGTGTATTTTGGAATAATAACTAATTAAATGAGATTGGTGTTAAATGACTGCATTAGTTTTTGTTAACGAGTATAATAAAAATATTTCTTTTATGTCTCTACTTACAGTTTTTGACAATTCGTAATGGATCGTTAATTCAAGAACATCGTGTACTGTGGTTCCTCTAATTGGCTGACTGGTGTTGTTATATTTTGGCTTTCTATATTTATTATGTATATGTGTTAATTATATGTGCTAGTTATATAATTAAAACATTATTCTAGTTTCCCCTCTTCCGGTGACTCGGGTTGTTTCTGATATGTTTCCAAAGTAAACTTCTAGAAGTTTCAGAATTTTCAGGGCAATTTAAAATCTTTGAATATAAATCAGGCACCTTGATTTTAAATTGCCTTATAGTTATCTATAATAATTATTTTATTGCCTTATGCGCCCTAATAATAATTAATTAATAACACAGATTATAACAGCTTATGTGTTTAGATTCCATAGTAGGGAAAATTGTGTCTATCACTATTTGGTAGGACAAATAAACAGTTTTATAAAATTAACTTGTTTATAAACCAGTACAAAAGAATTAGATAAGAAGCATTATTTACTGTTATATTTCTTTGTGTCTGACTGAGAACAAAACAAATAAATAATAAATGTCTTTCTATTAATGATCTCCTGAAATTTTCTGATTTGTTTTTCTTTATAAAATACAAATTTTATAGTTTGAATAAAATATTAACATTTTTTTCAATAGGTACTGTCTATAGCGACACCTAAAGACTGCCGATGATTCGCAGAATTGATCTCTTTACCGGGGAGGATTGATTATAACGGGTGCAATAGGTTTAAAAAAGTGTGATATACACGTATATTTGTATACCTACAGTTATATTGATATACAATGGGACACAAATTCACGGTTTACCCCTCTTTCATCTATTATTTTTTTAGATACAATTTTCAAATATGAAATGGCGGAAGTACTTATTAAGGGTCACTTTTGACATAAAAATTGTCTTTTTGCCATAAAAGTAACACCAACACTCGGTTTTATATAAAACACCCTGTATATTATAATATTTTTGGAATCTACGTCATTTTCTGAATCTCAACGATATAACATAAGTGACATTTCAGTTGTCAAATTACTTTTTAGACTATATTTTACATTTTAATTTAAAATGCCTTCTCTCAACTGTAATTTCAGTTCTTCTGTTGGTCCCATATGGGTAGATTGCTTATTAATTGTCCTTTCTAATGATACCCTAGTACCATTATGGTACTATTTAAAAAAAATAACTAGTTTCAGCTGTATAACCACTGAATCCCAAAAAGTAATTTGACACCCTAAATGTAACAGAAAAATATAATACTATATTATAGTATGTTCCATATAAAAATCGTGAGTTGGCATTACACTTATGTAAAAAAGTGACCTTTAATAAGTACTTCCGCCATTTCATAATTGAAAATTGTATTTAAAAAAAAATAAGGGGGAAAGAGGGGTACCATGAATCTGTGTGACACAGTAGGTATTGTTAGCGATAGCCCAAGTGCGTTTTTGATGACCTAAGATTGGTTTGAAAAGTAATAATTATTATAAACCAGTAAGAGTCAATGGCGAGTCATTTGATGGCGACTTCAAAATGAAGGATGGCATTTATGATTCGATTTTCCTGAAACCTGGAGGGGTTTTATGGTTACGTATTACGAATTTTTCATTAAAAAACTAGCAATTCAGCATGGCGGCAAAATATGGGTTTTTCTAACTGATTTGAGATTGCTTCTGGAATAAAGATATGGTCTTAGTCCATTATGCATTTATATTAGATATTTTAATTTGGCTTAATTTAAAATTAGCTTCTAAAAATTTTACGTTGAATTGGGAGTTAAAATTGAATATAAGTATTATAAAAATCTTGCATAAACTCAAAAATATAGCTTTTTAATATACCACTTAAAAGCATTCACTAAATTCGTGATTTTGAAACAATAATAGCTAATTGCAGATTGAATTTCTTCAACTTCTCAAGTTTCCACATTCATTCCAATTCTTACATTCCAATTCTTGTATGAAAAACTAACATCTTATACATTAACATACACTAGTTACGCAAAATACGTACTATTTATTGACGTTATTTTTGTTTTCATCGTTTAAATTTGCCCAAGGACAATATGGTTAAATCGTTGTTCGGTAAACAAACATAAAGTTAAACTAATTTTGTCGCCAGTTCAATAAACTTCAAAGATTGCTTTTACATGGTTGTTTATTTTTTGTGAATAACTACTTACGTAAAATGGCTCAATGGGATATTATTTTTATCCATATTTACTAAGTTAAATTTAGTCATTAAAACATGGTAAATATTTCGATTTGGTATTCGAATGATAATTTTTTTAAGTGACATGCTCATGATGGTATCATGCCTGATTAACCCAATTTTTTCAAAACCGCGAAATTTTCGGCATATCGAAGGGTCAGCTAGATCACCCGTCCTGACGCCATTTGATTTTTATTTCAGAGGTCATTTAAAGTCTGTGGTGTATTGCACAAAACTTTTCACGCTCCTTGAACTTGAAGATATAATTCGAACTGTTGCAGCTAATATTACACCCAACTTCCTGGAAAATGTTCAACGCGAATTGTGGGGAGTATATTATCAGATAGTGGAAGGGTTTCATTTTGAACATTTAATTTAACTTTAATTTAAAATAAAATACTTTAAGGAGATGAAAAATCGGCCTTTATTTTGATTTTACGTTCTCATGACAAAATCACATCACAAAATCCATACGAACCGTATATTCTTGTACTCAGAACTGCTTAAAGTATCAAAATATGAAAAAATGTATAGGGTGTTCCATTAAAATAATATTGAAGGTGTGGGAAATGTGGAAGTGTGACGTTTACACTACACATCCACACATGATGACGTCACGGGCCACGAACCTAAAATACACGTCATAAAGCTCTAAAAATTTCGTTGATTAAATTGCCAAAAACCAAAATTTGATTCGATGTTCCGTTCGGCTGTAATCGATTGATTCTGGGATTTTATACTTATTAAATTCATATGTTAGGTGAGATTAGAGAACATCGGTAGTTAAACATATTCCAATTATTGATGATGAAAGTTTCTGCTTCTTAAAATGTTCCAGTAACTGTTTGGTAAATAAAATTTTTATATTTAAATATTGAATCCATCATCTCTCCTTTTTTAATAAAATGCAATGCACGTTCAACATGGTATTTTCTAAGAAATTTTGTAGTTAGTTTTTAGTTATTACTTGTCTTAATTGTATATGCCCCTAGTAAACATTTAGAAAACATGCTTCAGAAAGCTTGGTGTAACGTCTCACATCAAGTTTCTTTCAATTCAACTTGGAGTTTCTGTAGTACAGTTGAGTGCTTCTGCATTGTAACAAAGAAGTTGCAATCTAAAACATACCTTAATGTTTTATTGTATAGACATATTTTCTGCGCTGACGTTCGAAACTTTGGCCACTAGATCCAGGGTAACTGGTTCGTTAGGCGTTTGGAAAATGCGGTGATAATTTTTTTCTGAAAATTTGGTTATTTAGATTGTCACTTAAATATTTTATCCTCAATAATTTCAAGAGAACTGCCCTTCCGCTTATATCGGCAGTAGCCTGTCAACTTATTAATATATTCCTGATAATTATATAAAAAAATCCTCTATTTAAGGTATGCTATCTTCGATAAAATCAAAGTTAAATAGATGGCTTTTTCAAGCCGATTATTGCAAACATTGCGCTATCCAACCATACATACAAACTAACCTAATTGCATACAGGGTGCCAGAATTTAATATCAATTTTGGGGAACTTCCCAGCCTCAAAAGTTTTTTTTTTCAAATAGAAGCTCCATTATATTTCGTTATATTTCGACGGTATCTCATATTTTGTAATATTTCGGCAGTGTCTCACGTAAAATAGTATTCTTTATCGATAGGTATTAGGGTTCCTTAAATCTATCTCTTTTATTATTTCTGTTCTTAATTATTTTTGGGAAAATTGGCACGTACTTACGATTAATTACAATGCTTTCTAAAGGATGTAGAAAATATGTGAATATAACAATAACAAGTGAATATATTCAACAAACTAATAATTTTATTAAAAAAGAAAATGACAACAGTGTTGCACAAAGACACAAATATAAATTATAAAATATACTTTATATGGCCACCATTATTTTATACGCACACTAAAACTAATAAATAATGGACCATGGAGATGACCTCCCATATCACAAGATCTGTTCCATCTTTAGTTCCTCATATAGGGCTATACATAAATACGTAAAAGTATAGTACATGGTCACCCAATGCCAAATCTCGAAGATTTAATAAATAGAGTGCAAAGCGGCTCTCAAAATAGAAATCTGGCGTTAGTGAAAAGAATGAGTAACCATGAATAAACGAAAGAATTTTATTGTTCCTAAAAAATAGTATTACTGTTCTTCATATTATTATAATAATATCGTTCACCTTTACGATAGCTCAGGATAATAAATTGAGTTTAGTGTTATTGAGACTATTGAGACTGAGAGTATAGAGTTGAGTGATATTATTAGTTACTTACAAAATAGTGCATTTATTGATAACATTCAGTAGTTAAAATATATTGTTCACTTCATATTACATTAGAATGCTAAACCAAATTTTAGCTTTTACTCATGTCAGTTATACATTATAAATAAGCAACCGGTCAGGTCCGCTGCAGTTACTAACGATTAAAAATGTTTGAAAGTATTTAAGGACCGACGAACCTCAAACAGTAACCTCTAAAAAGGATATGGTGAGTAAGTACACTAAACATTAAAAAACTGTGAATCATTGAAGATTGTATTACACTGGTGTACTTATAATTATACAAGAAGAAATTGTGAACAAATTTAGATACTTATTTCAAAACAGGAACTTATCGCCCTGCATAAGAATCTAATTGTCAATAGGCATTAAATTATTCTCAAAATTAGTGGCAGAGGTTACATTATTTTCAAAATACTTGTAGTTACATTTTATTCAAACTTAAAATGTGACTCCTTAGAAACCAAAAAATGTTTTCAAGTATTTCAATTAGAAGTGTATTTATCATAATTACACGTTAGTTTAATGTAGTACTTCCTTATTAATCTTGGGTAATCATTGCACATTATCATGTATCTTAATAGCGAACTTTACTGGTAAAATATAAATTGGAAAGGCTAATGCGTATTTTCGCAACACAAACAAAAACACAAATAAGTCGTATTCTATTTTTATAAAGCTATGTCAATATTTACTACAAATTTTGGATCACATGTTATTAAAGTTAGCATAGGTAGTGGTTGATTTTACTAGAAGACACTCTCCAGTAACAATGAACAGGTACATAGATATACTATTATTATTATAAATAATATAGTGTGTCTTGGTGTGCTAAAATTGATCACTTTTAAGATACTGATAAATTCTTCCTGTAAACATAACAATTGTCCCTACCAGTCCGACATTAATTATTAAATAATAGCTCTCTATATATTGTATGCAAAGCATAAATCAACTTATTTGAGAGTTGACACAAGTAAAACCAGCCGTATTTTCACAAGAAGGCCAGTTTTGGATTAAGTGCTTGGTGATTGCCGATATATTTCGTTTGAGGTATTATAACAAATAATTTTAATGATCAAGACAAACAGTAGGTAAGTAGCATGAAGAGCATGTTAATGTTTTTTTTTAATAGAGTTACTGCTCACTTTTGACGCCACTTTTGCGAGTTTTTGCCTTTTATTTCTTAAAACCATGCACCATTCCACTTGCGCAAAGTTTCATTAGTGGTTTTATTAGTTTCCATTACTGGTACTGGATTCAGCTGGTATGCAAATTGATATCTTAACTCACAAATTAATCAACAACCCATGCATTAAACATGAATATGTAGTTTCTGAGTATAATACAGATATATTCATATATCTATGTAAAACTTATTTTGCGATTTTGTCTTATTTATACAAGTAGTAAAAAATTAAAAACAAATAATTTTATAAAAAAATATTCAGCAGATATTTGTTATATCTACTGCCGTGTCGTAAAATCTTTCTTATTCGAAATTGAACCCAAAGTCGAAGACAAGTACGTATTTAATACCCGATACCTATACCCACTCATTTGGAAAATTATGTGACATTTTATATTAATTTGAACATTTTATATTTAATAAAGTGGATACTCGAAGCGGGTGGTTCTTTATGAAACATCGTGAAAATATTTGTTTTGAAAAAAAACATTGATCTCAATTAGATGTTCCAAGCAATATATAGAAAACACTCTATATACTAGTATTTCGGCTTATTAGGCCATTTTTAATAGAGTTCAATACTATACTGAAAAAGGCCTAATAAGCCGAAATACTAGTATATAGAGTGTTTTCTATATATTGCTTGGAACATTTAAATGAGATCAATGTTTTTTTCAAAACAATTAATTATTTTATATTTATATTAATTTTGAACAGTTTTAATCCAGTTAATTTAAATATAGGTACATTGTGTTGTTGTAAGTAATTATGCACTTACGTATGTCTTATCCGAGTTTACTAATAAACCTAAACAACAAATCTATGAGGCTAAGTAAGTATAAGTTTCTAATTAACTATACAGTGCTTTCATTTCAAAATGAACCACCCTAAATATCTTATTAATTTGAGGAAATTTAAAAAATACACGTTAATTTAAATACCGAGGGGGAAATTTAATTACAGATTGTATTTAATTTTATCCATCGTTCCCTCTTCGACAGCCACCCTTTGAAATTTCAAATGGCAAACTCCATCGAGTTTGGGGTTGACCCCAACCCCACACATGGTTGGAAAGGGCATATAATTCCTTATCCAACCGTATGCAAAAACGTTAAATCGATTGATTGGTTCGCGAGGAGAAAAATATGTCAATCAATTTAAATAATCAACTTATCGAAATTGTCTACATTTTAGTAGAATAATTTAGGGCCATTCTTCACTTTGACTGCTTCTTTGCTACAAGGAAACTAAAATTCTCACGTGTTCTACATGACCTATGGGTGTCATTCCACTATATTTTGTCTTGCGGAAATGCATCAAAATGTTAATAAAAAATCACTCAAAACTCGTAAATGTTTACCTCGATTCCACCATTATCTCCTTATGTCAGTTTCAACGAATGAGCCCACGTTGCCACGTTTAATTTATTCTCAGTATATTTGCTACATTTGTGACATATTTTCCTTCACCATACCACACGTCCTGATTTTTTCTAACTCAACAGTGATTTATCTTCCCATAAAAAAACGTTACACAAACATACTAATATTTGGGATTTTTTGTTTTTCATTATACGAAAATTTTGATTGTTAATAATTCACCAGTGATTTTTCTTGCCCTTTATAGTTTTATTATTATATTACTCATTTGCACAACATTTCTTCACTACAAAACAACTACTTATACTCTCTACTAACGCTACATACAAAAAAAATGCAAACATCCAGAAGTAGTCAAATTGAAAAATTACTATTTTAGTCAAGAATTAGTTGCTTCATTGTACGGTTAATAAAAAAACACTCTGTTTTAGCTGATCTTTTACGAAACATTATTTAATGCTTGAAAGGCGTTGGAACCTTTGGTGTGACGATAACACTGACGTAGTTTTACGTAGATAACACTATACTGTACTCGATGCGCGTTTCGCGAACCAAGTTGGCATCATCTGAGATGATTTAAACTACTTTTAATCATCTCCATATTAAAGCAATGTTGGCATCTAAGTTAGAATAGGAGAAGCGCCAGAGTATTCAATGGGAGGTATCTAGACAAAAACATCGCGCATGTGAGAGAATGGGTGAATAATATTTCCTCTAATGTGAACCAATCAACTAACTTAACATTTTTGGGTATAATACCCAATATATTTTTGTATAATATTTTTGGGTATTTGGATATAGGGAATTGAGAGAGTGACCGCTAAAATTAAATCCAACGTGTAAGTAAAGTCCCCATCAACATCTCAATTGACGTGATTTTTTAAATTTCCTCAGGTTCAAAAGATATTTACGGTGGTTCGTTTTGAAATGAAAACATTGCATTCAATTTATACCGTAGGATATAAGATTAAAGCATTATAGAAAATTATTCCAATATTTTAGTTTGTAGATCAGCACAGATATCAAAATTAAAAAATTACCAAAAAAAAATATGAGTGCTGCTACTACATTACTTTACTTTATTATTAGGGAACACCCAAATTATCTACATTTCTTATTTCCTACGTTGCTCGTTTTTTGTAAATTTGAAATTAATTTCTACTTGAGACCATCGTTTAGTGTACATATTTCCACTTTTTGGCAACTTGGAATGAGTTTTAGATGTTTATTTATAACTTTAGCTCTGAACTTGTTTACTGCTCCTACAAATAGCGAGCAAAGAAACAAAACAAGTCTAATTGAAAATATTTATTAGACGTCTGCCAGTATTTACTGTAAACAAAAGATGATTATTTTAATAAGGGTGGGTACCTATTTAAATTTGGCAAGGAAAAACGATTTTTTATTCTTAACACTGAAAAAATGTTAGTGAAAATATTAATATATCCAGTGACGGTACTATTATTTAGGGTATCTTGTTAATATTAAAAAATATTTTGTTTATGTACCTACTAAAATTTAAAAAATAGAAACATTTTTTACAAAATTAAGATTAACTTTTAAATTAATTTATTTCTTTGGTAGGTACATAGTAAAATACAAATATTAAACTTTGATGCTAGTTCTGCTTTTACATAGTTACATATATTTTTGTCCATTGCACAATTTCTTCATAAGTAAGATTTATATAATTTCATTTCTTTATATGACTTCATCATTTGCTTGAATCCCTCTAAATGAATACGCAAATAAATAAAGCTTGATCAAACAACTTATCATATTCACGAAAATGGAATGATGCTAAAGTTTATTACTTAATAATTCGTAGATATGAAAAAGTATATTAATGATTTTAAAGGTATTTAACGTATGAAAATGTTCCCTATTTCATTTGGATTAGTTGTTACAAAAAAACTATTTGTGAAATAAAATTATTGTGTTCTTTGTGTTTCAACAGTAATACTCTAAAAATTAGTTTAATAATTATTTCAACAAAAATTTGTAAAAAATTACACCTCACCTCGGACTCATAACTTGGAAGATCCAAATCCAAGTAAATCATTTTACATATTTAAATAATGAACTCATAGTATAATTATTACCTAAAAATTGTATGTAAACTGAGGTGACTACTAATAAAATAAAATATAATATGTATTTTCCCTCGTTGAATATACAAATAATGCATAAAACCGCGGCGGTTTTAAAAAATCATCAACAAAAAGACGGCTTGTGGTAAAATAAAGACACACACTGCCCCAATTTCTCAATTCCATGGAAATGAATGAACTCAAATGGCCCCATTATGCCATGGTGTCGGTTGGGCCAAGGGTTGTGAAATTATAGATCAGTAGAATATATAATAAAATTCAAATCCTCTACCAACGTCTTGAAGCTCATAAGCATATATTGTTCATTTAGTAACATAGTTCAATATTAAATGGTCCTATTTACTAACTATAGTTCAGTATTAAATGCTTCCTTAACGTTTATAAATAATTCAAGAAACGAAAGTTTGCCAAACAAATATAATCATATTAAAATAACCTTGATCACTTATTCCTAAATGGTTGCCGGGTGAAATGAATATCTGATTTTCCGTATCGTTTAAGAATACAGAATATAAAAGTGAACCGAAAACACACCCTAAAAATATCGTTTCTCATTCATCAACACATCATTCCCTTTAGCTGTAGTTTTCTTAGTTTTCTACAGTAGATACATACACTGTGGCTCAAATTAAATTACACTTTTTTTTATTTCTACTTATTGTAATATTTTTTTTTTCTTCGTATGTGACTCCATACGTGACATTAACGTGATGCGTTCAGGGTGGCTACTGAAATATTTAATCTGTCATAAATTAATAAAATATATTTATATATATGGTTAAAAAACTTCTGGAATAAATATTTAACCAGTTACAGAATTTGATGATTGAATAAATTATGATTTCTGACCACCACATACATAATTTTCTAAAAGAATAGTTAAATAACTTTACCTAAATTTTTCTTTAAAAATAAAATATAAAGGTAAATAGTTTAGTATAGCTATCTTATTATTTACAGTTTTTTTGTGTATAGTATAGATATAGTATTTTAAGGATTAGTCAGAATTTTGGACACACAACAATGTTCGTAGAAAAAAAATTCATTTTCCAAAATATGAACTCAAAAATACAAGTAGTTTCGTTTTCATTTTTGTAATCACATATATTTAATTTCTCTATTAAATAATCTTTTATCACGTGACATAAAATATAGTTTATATGAAAAATATTATACTTTAAATTTATATTTACGTATTTTTTCAATTTCAATTTCAATAATTATCTTAATTATTTCGATAGCGAAAAGCCCTCTGTACCTTAAAAGGTGCAATTGAACTGAATTAATTCCATTGAGACATTTCATCAGGAAGCTGAGCAGAAATTTATATTAAAGTTTAACCAAAATTGACCTCATATTCCGAAAATCGTTATAAAGTGTGCGGGGTCTTTTAAGATCGGTTTAAAGCATAAAATCTTATATGTTAGGTATAATCTTTGTTTAACCATTAATAAGATTCAAGGAGGTTTGACTTTCAACAAATCACCACATATAAAAACAAATACAGCCGAAATATTTATAATATTGAACACTTTCTGCTAATAATAAGTACCTATGTTAGATATACCTACATGGATATATTTCCAAAGAAAAAAATCATAATTTCATCATTTCAAACTGTCTAATTTCATAAGATAAAGTTAATGTTAATTTTGACAGCTACCTTTAATGCATCTCCGTAATTTGACGTACGCTTCTGTCTACTAATCTTAAAAGAGTATTACCTAAGTCGTAAATATGTTTCAAAAATAAAAAAATAATAATTTAGAAAATATTTAAAAATAAAAAATGGCGTAGTTTAATGCAAGCCGTAGTGTACATTTATTCTTTATTTTTTTTATTTCTTTTGTTTTAGGACTGATAGCGCAAACACTAACACTAACAGAAAAATGCCTACTTCCGGAGTAGCTGAAGAGGCTGCCCTTCTGGGGTAAGAAACAGCAAAACACAGTTTGCTTTTAGTTACGTTTTAGAATTTAGTTATGCGGCTTTTAGATTACCTACTCATTTTTTTACTTTTATAATTTTTCATAATTCCCAGTCAATCGTCAAATTTAATCAAGTAATGGAATTAAACATGTTTGTACTTAGACTTAATAAAAGAAAACTGTATAAAACACTGTTTTAATACTGACAACTATGTGTGTACGTACACAAAACATATTCAGGATTGTTTGAGTGCGCCATGAATTAGTATAATATAGGTTAAATTGAATAAACTTACACAACATTAAATAACTTCAAAAGTTTATAAAAACTTAAACCAATAAGGATGCCTACAGAGACAAGAAGCTTCAGAATTAAATGAGTTGTTTTCTAATTTTTAGGACAATGCCTTCCGACAGTATGGATGATATTGAATTGAAAAATATTCAACTGCAATTTCCCTCTGCTCGTTCACTTTCTAGGGACGACTCTACGGCGCAAGAGGAAATTGTGGAAACCGACCGTGGAAATATAGTTGTTGCTGTTCAGGGCTCTAGGAATAAACCAGCTATTTTGACGTACCATGATTTGGGACTTAATTGTAAGTATTGGAACATGATGTATGAATGAATATCTATGATTTTCTCTATAATTCTATCTACGATAGCTCCCCGATTTTCAACATTTTAAAGCTGCTGCTTGAAAATATATGGAGTTTTTTCTTTTTAATGTAAACAGATGTTTTACAGTTTCGGAAGGTTACTGGTTACTGTACGGTGATTAAATAAAGTGTTTATATGATGGCAATTTTAGGCTTTGGCAGCACTAGTAGTAATAATAATAATTTATTAAAAAGTAAATTTGATATTTTGGGTTCCGTGGTCATTGCACTTCATAATTATTCAACTCTATGTTAGTAGTGTACCTACCAAAATACACCAGTATTTTTTATCATCAAAATAGAAGTCTCTATTATTGGTTGGATATTAATTTTCTGGTTTTTGGTTGCCGATATGAGTAGACTATTAGTAGTGACGAGAAACACACAATAGTGTCCTCTTTAGATCTTTTCTATCATCCGTCTTCAACGGGGTTGGAACCCTTGGTGTGAAGATAACACTGACGTAATTTTCCATATAACATCAAAACACTACACTGCACTCGATGCGCGAATTGGTATCATCTGGAGATGATTATAACTGAGTTTTAATCATCGCCAGATGATTCCAACTTGGTTGGCGAAACGCTCGTCGAATACGCACGTATAGTGTTCTGCTGTTATGTGGAAAACTACGTCAGTACTATCCGTCTGACAATGGACTGGCATTGCATTATACTCCGGCATCTCCATGGAAGTCGGCACATCCTTCATTGAGACCAACCACCAGACCTGACCAGTTTCGCCCTTATTATGCGCTCGTCAGAGTTCTATAGGTAGTGGAATCGATAAACGAAGTTTCCATTGATTAGGTTGGTAGATAGGAATTTGGAATGTTGATAAAAAATGTCGCGGAATGCGACATCTGTAGAGCTGTAGTAGAACTTTTTTAAAATTAATTGTATTCAGAATCGCCCTACTATTGTAACTTGTTTAACTTTTTTAATGAACATAGAAATAAATAAAATTGCAATATATTTTTCATTATTTTGTATTACAATATATACAATATAGGTATTCAAAGTTATAAAAATACCTATAATGATTGAAGACGATTTATTTGCACAGTTTTGTTCTTCCAATTTTTTTCTTCCACCTTGCAACATCGTTCATCGAGTGCACTACTTATGGCACTTTGTTGAGCAGAGAATAAGTGTGAAACGGTACAGTGTCTAGTGGTTGATCTCGATGAAAGATGTGGCGACTTCCGTGGGGGTGCCAGAGTAATACAATGCCAGGCGGGGTACATAGTCCATGGAGTAGTTGGTTTCGGCATCTTCTTCAAATATATAACAGATATGTTACACATAGTTATTTATAAAAACCCTCTAAAGATCATTAAATAAATTATTAATAATTATTTACTACTTTACGATTAATAAATCAATTAAAACATTTTTAATTTTCCGCTTTCTGGTGTTATAACAATTACATATTATAGGTACATTCATATTTTATATTCATAAATTTAAAATATTCTTTTGGTAGTTTTTAGTAGTTATAGCATGTCTATTTTGTACTTTTTTTTTAGATATTTCCAGTTTTCAAGCTTTTTTCAATTATATTGATATGAGAGCATTATTAGAGAACTTCTGCGTTTACCATGTGAATGCTCCAGGACAAGAGGAGGGAGCCCAGACTCTTCCAGAAGAGTAAGTAAAATTAATAGCGTAGCACAATATAATTATTTTTTATCGATAGTAGAAAATAACAAGATAAAGTAAGAATTGGCAAACATAGATACTTTCCCCCACATTCTGGCTTCGAGTCTAATACCAGGCTCATTTACCACAAATTGTTAAATTTGAATTATAAATTTTGTTAGCAATTATTGTTAATTCTTATTTTTGTTAATATAGTACAAATTCATACTTAATACAATCTAACTAGTATAACCTAGCAGTATATCTGCCGTAAACTAAAACCTCAAGAGAAGGGACCAATAATATTCCTCAAAAAAGTCAAGGCTATACATGATTATTTTTCGAGATTGAAAAATTAAATTTTGAAAATTTGTTTTTGTGTAAATATCAGGATTGTTTGAAGAACTATTGAAATAAAAAGAACACTTTCTCATATCAACTTTTTCACTCTATCGATTGGCGTAAAGAGTTAATTAGCGTTTCATCACTTCAGAACCATCAACTTCATTTTTTATAATACGGCCCCATTAATATATTTACGTCACTCGACAGAATTTTTCCTTCTGATTCCAATGATGCTACAGTATGCTATAGTTTGATCACGTTTTGAACATTTAAAACCTAAAACCATCTTCAAACGCATCTGCGTCTGTCTGTATGTATTACCAAAAGGATAATGAGAAAGTTATAAATTATTAACAGTAAATAACAATTAATTAACAAAAATAAAGAACAATTAAATAAAGAACTAAAGAACTAAAATAAATTTAAAAAAACAATAGTGAACATTTTGGAACATAATGCAACAATAAACAAACTATAGCATATGATCCATTGTTGAACTCACAAGGAAAAATGATGACGTAAAATATGAATGAGGCCACATTAGAAAAAATGAAGTTGATGATGGCTCAGATGAGACAAAACCTTACTTAAAAAAAATGTTTACTCCATTCGATAGTGTGTCAATTTAATACTAAGCATTCTCGTATTGTCAGTTCTAATCTCTGAAGAATTTGATCATGTCTAGGGTGAAATTTTACATTTTATCAACACATGACACATACCATCCATCTAAACCATAATATTCACTTTCAGTCAATACGAGCGAGCAAGCACGACGATTATGTAAGGGTGGGGTAGTAAAGTAATATCGAGGCGGTGGTAAATGAACATTATGTAAATGTAAAATTGATTTGCCGATACGTTTCTAAAGCAATGCCTCTATAATGTTATATATCTGGAATAGAATTCTAGCAGAAAACAGGAAATATTAGAAAATACGATTTTTGCCGAAAAGCGACGGACAATTACGTATTAGCAGTAATTAATGGTCCGTGATTAATTATTTCCTCAATGGCATCTCACCATTGTTGGTTGGCATAGTACTGAAATAGGAAAAAGGATGAATACGACCACTAGGCGTAATTTATTAGACCCCATTTCTATAAAATTCTTATAATTTTCATCTACTCACACCACTATATTCTTCAGTCATTATTGCCCATCATTAAGATGAACGACCACAAAATTTTAAGAGTAACAAGCAATCACACTATTGGTTTTATAATTATGTTGTCATTAGGTACTTCATTACTATCCATAAATAATAAATAGATTCATCTGGAAATTTAGGTAAACTACACATCATAATAATAATGACTTAAAAAAATTTCCATATTTTTTTTAGGTATGATTAAAAAACATTTATGCTCTGTTCCATATTTTTCCAATAAATTAATTCCAATTATTTCCTCTTTATATATTATTAAACATTATTAAATAAGGGCAATAGGTTATTCTTGTTAAAACAACTCCACATGTCTCACAATAAAACTATTTTATTAATTAGTATTTCATGAAAACATATGGCGTGGCGTCCTATTTCTTGTCTGTCCTTATTAAAATATCCTCACTTTCAAATGACAGAGGCAGTGATTTGTGTATGCGTATTCGTGATACCATGACTTTATACAAGCAACTAGAGCTGCTATATTTTACTCCATGAAAAATTTTTTTCACAATTTTTGTCTTGACTTTAGACTAAAAAAACACTTAAGCATACACGGAATTTTATTACTGTATTCCAGGAATCCAGTTCCAGGAAGCTATATTATGGTTTTTTACTGCTTTGTGTTAGTCAGATGTTCATACATTTGTCATAAATTAAATAATAATACATATAAGTAAGTGTGCACTGCTAACTCCAAATTAATGTAACTGTATTATTTGTATTATTATTAATCTTTTGAATAGTGCATTAAAATACACGATGTTTTATTAAAATCAAAAATAAAAATATTTCATGATGATAATAATAAAATTCAAAAATATTCCTGGTAGTCAACTTAATATATTTATATTATACCTATATCCTAGCCTTATAGCTTTAGCCTAGATTTATAGTCTAAGTTAAAGTTATTTAGTTTAATTACCATATGAATAAAAAACTCTTACTCACATCTTACAAATTAACCATTTTATAAGTTGGAAATGATCCTATAAGAGCCGACTTGATGTTACGTTTATTCAGTGATGTATGGACGAACTTTATATTGGATGAAATTTCAATTGGAACAAAATATTTTAATTTTGTAATTAAAATAAAAATAGTACAACCTTTTAAAACATTTTTTAATGATGATAATAATAACAATAATAATAATAATAAAAATAATAATACTTTATTGATGTCACCACATTAGAAATGTCTACATAAGTTCCGTAAAAGAAAATTGCACAATTAGAATAATAACATAAATAAAATGAAAATTGGGTTATAATTTGTTTCTTTACTTTATTTACAGTTACGTTTTTCCGACAATGGACGAACTGTCCAATCAGATTAGCTACGTGTTGACCCACTTTGGTATAAAACAATTCATAGGATTTGGTGTTGGGGCCGGCTCCAACGTTCTGTGCCGTTTTGCATTAAGCCATCCCAACCAAGTATCTGCCCTTTGTTTGATAAACTGTGTGAGCACTCAAGCCGGATGGATCGAGTGGGGTTACCAGAAGCTGAACGCAAGACATCTCAGGTCGAAGGGTATGACGCAAGGAGTACTGGAATATTTAATGTGGCATCATTTTGGAAGGGTGAGGCAACATTTTTTAAACAAATTATAATTTGTTATTCGTTCAATAATAAGAAAGAACTAGGTTTTAAATAATATAATTAGCAGTAGAGTAAATTAGAGTAGTTACAATTTTAACGTTACCAGTTATTCAGAGTAAGTTACATTTTCTGTACCTGTATTTACAATATTTTTATTTTGTTAGGTTTAAGTAATGTTAGTGTGCTTCAGCCTTGTCCTGTAATTGGGTTTTTCCCGTTGGGCATTGTATCTAAATAAATAAATAAATAAATAAATTAAATATATTACTTAGCAATCTATTGCTAGTATAGCATCTTATTCGTGTTAAACGACCCGAATATATTGTAAGTTATTTCCGTTTATGAAAACTCTAGAATGCACAGTCATGTATTGTAACCAAATAATTGCGGATATAATTTATTAACACATTGAATCCTTACAAAGTAAAATATATTTTCCGTGAACTTTTTAATTTGTTGAGTGGCGTGTTAAATCATCCGTGTAATATGATTTCGCAATCTATATATTATAGATCAGTCAAATTAGATGAAAAAAGTAGCGAATTAGTTGCAATAACTTTAAGGTCATTTAACCTGTACCACTTCGTAGGTTATTTAATCGTTTTCAAAAAGGGTGTCCGGAACGGGATTGCACATTGCAAACAAACACCCCATACCCACCGACATTGCTAGTGCCGGAGCTGTGGGGATCCCAACCCAGACCATAATAAGCGGTGTAACCGAGAAATGCTGCCACAACACGCTCTAGCCCACTGCGCTACAGAGACGGTAAAATTAGTTATTGAAAATAAATTAATTATTAAAGTTGTAAAATATCAAAAATGCGGATTTTTATTTCTATCTTGAAACGCTGCCAAAATAAAAATAGATAGAGCACATCTCCACATGACCTCTTTTGTAAAGCACTAAATTTCCTTCAATAAAGTCCAGTTGTAATAACCCATTTTATTTTTGCTCTTTCTCCATCACGTTCCATCCTGTGCGACGTCCTGTTTCAACACGATCATCAGCCTGCACAGCGCGCATGTGCAAACCCACGGGCGCAACGCCGCGCGTGCTGCCTGCACAGAAACGTTCAACATGATTCCTCTCAAAATTAACAAAACTTTAATTTTCCTGAGTGATATACTATGACAATTTTTTTCTTTAACAATATTTTTAATTAAATTAACGAATTCCAAAAATTATGTTATAAAAGATATTAGTAGTTTTTAATATTTAAAAGATTTTTATTGATATTGAGAAATTCAAATAATGATGCAACCAACAAATGGCTGCAAAATTTTTTCGGTCTAAAAACTTTTGTTTAATCATTCATGAACATAATTATTCAAACCATAATTTTTAAGAGAGAGAGAGAGAGAGAGAGAGAGAGAGAGAAAGAGAAAGAGAGAGAGAGCAAGAGTGGAATAGATTATAACACCACAATTGGAAATTTAATGCTCTACAAAAATGGTCTGAAATATTTTAGCAGCGGTTAAGTCAAAGACAGAAATTACGTTTTTTTTTTGCAACAATAAAAATATTACTCAAATTTACCATCGAGTTGGGATTCGGAATTTTAACTGAATAATGTACATCATAAAATCTACCTATGGTGGAAGTTTGGTTAAGTCTCATTTATTTCGGTCGGAAAACCTCTAATTTGACTGGTCTATTACTTGAATAATATGCGCATAATATTAAGATGTTGATATGCGCAAACAATACAATAATTCCATTCCATTACAATATTTAGTATAATATTTTGTCATTTAATTTATCTTCTTCTTTTTTTTTCGAAATTCGTAAATATATTCCGACTTTGTAATTCATTTTTCGAATGTAAATTTAGCATTACTAAATACTTTTTCTTCACTTTTAATTTTTATTACTGACCAAATAAATAGTGGAATATTGGAAACACATGGAAAAAAAACTGGTAAATGCAACATGTTATACAACTTATATTTACACTGGAAATTTCATTATGGTAATCGATTTCTAAAGCAAAGATATCTAAAATACTAATTGATTATATCAACCATCGCCATTTCTGATGCGAGATTATCCAACATCTGATCCACTATCGATGTTGAAAATTTAAGGAAAATACATCCTATATATATTAAATTCTGTTTGTCCCTAAATACACCGTGCTTTTACTGGCCGGCCAGGAGGACTTGGTTATGCTCGGATCACAATGTGGGGACGACCAATATGATTAATTGTTAAAGGCCAATTTTAAAACATTATAGTTACGTGACGACGTTTTATACGCAATTAGGTAATTAGGTTTAAAAACATGATTATTTTCCATAATACTCTCATTTATGATTCATAGTTTCTTTTGGGATTACACCACCTGTAAAATAACAAAAAGTAGGAAACCCATACGTACATAAAAATTATACAAATTTGTATAACATGCAAATTAAATATTCAAATTTTAGTAACAAGACATTAATTAATTATTACTCTCATTTATCCTTATTTTTATCTTTTTTCAGCACACTGAGGAGAGAAACCATGACTTGGTACAGGTATACAAGAGTTACTTTGAAAGGAACATCAATCCCACCAATTTAGCGCTGTTCATCGACAGTTACATACGAAGAAGTGATCTAAATATTCATAGGGAAGTAGATCCAGTAAAGAAGAAGACCGCTACATTGAATATGCCTATTTTGAATATAACGGGTGCATTTAGTCCTCAAATGGACGACACTGTAACATTTAATGGACGTCTTGATCCAACAAACTCTTCCTGGATGAAGGTAAATTATTTTGTTAATTATTATAGATCATAGTTATGAAGTTAACTATAATTATATTTTAATTTTTTGATATAATAGGTATACCTATGAATATTATATCACCTTATTACATTCATACTAATATAACCATGTTAGGTTATGTTGTTGTTGTTGGAAGGCGGCGGTTACCCGCAGCACTCAGGTCTTTCGACCCATTGTGCCTGCTGCTAGGTGAGAGTTATTGGAAGAGACCTGTGCTATGCGCATAGGCCAACACCAGTTCTAGTGGAAGCTCTCTAATGTCCTGGAGCAGGACAAATGCTCCACACATTGTTTGTGTCTCTTGACCATGAGGCAGGCACACCGACAGAGGATGTGAATGGAGTCCTCGTCATCGAATCCGCAAAACCTGCACCTACTAGTGTCATTAAGGGCAATAGTATAAAGGTGCTTGTTAAGATGTGCGTCACCTGTTTAACAGTCCTGTGACAATCCTTATACTGCTAAGACTTAGCGCAAGTATTGATCAAGTTGCATTCGACCAAGGCTTTTCAATTAAGATCCTGGCTTGTCGTAGCCCAGTCCCATTCGACCATTCTTTCTCTATTTCTATCTCCCCGATCCATTAACTTTCAACTTAACCTAATTTAATATTGAAAAAACCAATATTAAGAGCCAAAATTAAAAAATACTTTGTATTGTTCCAGATATCGGATTGTGGTATGGTTTTGGAAGAACAACCAGCTAAAGTTAGCGAGGCTTTTAGGTTATTTCTACAAGGCGAAGGATACGGTAAGTAAACACACCGCAGAAGACCTGTTTGTTTTTAACCTATTAATATTAAGAAACTATACTTTTAAACGTAAAGGTAATAAGACTTTTTATCTTTTTCCAAATTTTATTGGAGTTTTCAACATCGCTGCCATTGTGATAGACATTTACTATTTAACTGTACCATAAGGCTTCTCGAATATACACGCTCAGACACTGCTTTGCAACAAATTAGTAAACATTATATTGTAATGTTCAAGATAGACTCTTTTTGATGCATACATTGTAATGATTGTGTTATGATATGTCTAACACTTTTTCAAGGTTGGATCATTTTATTTGGCATTTTCTATTTCTGCTGGGTAAAGCAAGTTCAGTTAAGTTTGTAATTGATTTGTTCATATTGTTAGGAACTATTTATTTACATCACTGAATCACAGAATGAATGCATTGGTAGTTGCTTTTCCTATTTTATAACTGAAAAAGGAGAACAACTAAATAAATATTTATCTGTAGATGTAGTAGTTGGTGTATATATAGACTAAATTATATCTCTTTAGGTTCTAAACAATTAAGCATAAATTGAAACTCATTGGATCATATATATTATATTATGTCATAGTCAGGTATACAGTCTTTGGAGATTGAACTGAAAAGTAAATGGCATTACCCATCAAGGAACGCAGCCTAACATGATGCTGCTCGCTCATCTTGCTAACGAGCAAATAACGATTAAAATATTGTCAACAATTTTCTATTAATACGTAAAAGCGTATCAAACAGAAAATCAACAAACATTTCAAGTAGCTCCTGATTTTGAAGGAACCTAAAATGAAAAGTATTTATAGGTATGCGTTTAAATATGTCTCTAAACATTTTGGGAAAGATTGTTAACCTAATGCATAACAACAATTGAAACAGAACTAATAATGCACATATATTAAAACGCGTCGATTCTGTCTCACTCTAAATTCTGTCGCTGAATCGACGAACTTTCTAAGCTATCTCCTCCAGGTCGCCTTTCTCCTATGTATGCATTTTCGTCCCATTTCCTACGCGTTTTCCCAATTTAAACGCCTTTCAAAAAACCTCTGCAAAATGTTTGTCGATCGCCGTTCGGCGAGAGAGATACATACGGCCAGCACCAGCGTTTGTCCTCGCGCCTAATGGTCCCGTCACGCCCGCCGAAATCCCGACTTTCCGCGGGACCCTCTAGACACTTTTTCTAATTTTTACGACTTCGAAAACCCCTCTACGCGAAAGTTCCATCCTTTCTCTAATCCTTAAAAAATTATGCACTTAAAAGCAGCACTTAAAAAATTATGATGTTGTACCATCAAGAATAGAGTAACCCTTATAATTCATCAAGATATTAAGAAAAACCGTTTAGTATAATTACATCATCATTCCAGATACATAATTTCTTTAATATGTATTTTCTTAACAATAATATTATTCTAGATGCTTTTGTCACCCGAAGGGTGACCCCAGGCCGCAGGCCTAGACGTCATGTAGGGCTAAAAACGTAGTAGGGAACGAAAATCGCGAGAGCGATTTTCTCCCATTTCTAGTTTTATGTTAAAAGGAGAAATAAAATGTCTTCAATCCTTATGGAAATAACAGTCAGTGTTGGCTATCTACCAAAGACGAAATGATCACCAATGGACTACATTTTATATGAATCTTTTAAGAAAGCAAGTTATAAGCAAAAGTAATAAATGAAATTTGTGATGGTTTTTTGGAAATTAATTTATTATAATTTTTGTAGATTACAGTATCAGGCAGATTTTTTTAACATAAGTTCTGGTTTATTTCAATTTATCTCTATTATGTGTTACATTAAAATGTTTTAAAACTGATTAATTAATTCATCCCCAAACGATTTTTTACTAGGGAATAGGGAACATGTTTACACCAAATATTCTGTTGATGTTTCATTGTAATGTAAATACTGAGGTTTCTCATAACATGATTTTTTCTTTTGTATGAGTACCAACTATCAAATAGCTTTTCAGAATAACTTATTTTTATTAATACTTATTCTAGTAGTATTATATTGCCATCATTTGTATATATTTAATTGAGTAGAAGATTTTACCCAGCATAATAGAATATATTAATGATTATTTTTTGATGTTATATTCCATATAAGAATTTTCTTATTATTATGATTATTATTGTTATTATTACTATTCGGAAAGAGTTTATTTTAAAGTCGTTTGTTATCGGCGACTAAATATTAGTAGACACGATTATACACTGAGTTTATATTTTATTTTACAATGTTTGCGTTGGTTGGACATGCGCGAATGGTATGTATTGTTTAAAAAAACTTTGTGTTGTATTCTCATTTCATCAAATCCTGCTATCTGTGAAACATTCTTATTTTTATTTATGTTTTTTAGCAAGTTCTGTGAAACTGTGTCCTAAAATAGAACCTGTACTCGAAAAGTATTAACGGAATATATAAATGTATACCAAAGTAGTTTAGTTTTGAAAAAGTTTTTAAAAAATGTAAATGTATAATTAGTTAATTTATATAAATTTACTACAGTACCTAATATAGGATTTAAAAGAAGCTAAAATAATCACTCCTACCACTGTTAGGTGAAATGGTATTTGTAACTTATGGTGAAGATTTGCAAATTATGAATTACTCACTCGATCTACATATTTCCCTAGATCCTTCTTTCGTTTATTTATAGAGAAATCTAAGAATGACTAATACATCCCATATGTATCGTATAAACATTTAATACGTAGAAAAAATAACTTGTCAAATTCAAAAACAGTAGGTATAGAATAATTCCATTATCGTCCTCTAAAAACATGATCTGTCTAATGATGTTTAACGCTGTACAGGCCAATCTTCCATATTTATTTACCTAAATTGTTATACCATAATAATAGGGCTAGATCAAGTCGCCTGGTCCCTGCTCCTTATACTAGTCTGTTCCACCGCTCTGTTTCAACGCTTCTCCGCAATTACCGGCATTGGCAGCACTTACCGATAAGTTTACTGCAGTCAATTGTTGGTTTTGATTTGAGGTATGTGACAGCCTTACAGCTGTCGAACCTATGTGTTAGTGTTTTCATGATTATTTTAAAGCTACTCGAATTATCTTCATTATTATTAATTATTTTGTCGTTGTGTAGATAAGTATTAAAGTTTTGGTTACTTCTATGAGTTTTGTGTTTTGTAGTGCCGTAAACTGCAACTGCTGTCACTAGTGTCACTGTCAACTTTTGACAGATAGAGTATGCCACACTGACACTTTGTAGTTCTCAGCGGCACCATGTGGTGGCGACAGGTCTCCATGACCACCACGAAATTAATTGCATACATTCCCAAATTGGGCCGAATCAACAGGCTAGAAATAGGAGCAAGCTAATAGCTTGATCTATTGGGTACCGTAAATATTATTACAAAGAATTTGTATACATTTGGAGACAAGAAATTGGCATTAACTTAGTAGCAGCTTCGATATAAATAGAATAGCATAATCTTTTATAGTATATCGAATGAAAATATCCCCTCGGGCGACTCAATATCGCCCTAAATCTTTCTCGTATGCTTAGGCGCATTTTCGTCCCGTTTCCTACGCGTTTTCGCAATTTAAACGCCTTTTCAAAAAACCTCTGTAAAATTTTCGGGTATCGCCGTTCGGCGAGAGAGATGCGGCTAGCACCGGGGTTTGTTCTCACGCCTAATGGTCTCCTGGCTTTCCGCGGCACCCCCTCGACCCTTTTTCTAATTTTTACGGCTTTGAGCAACGCTTCAGATGAAAATTCCGACCTTTCATCCTTTGAAATTTTTCGAGACCGTTCGACCACTCCTTCTACGTCTAGTTCGTCTTCGAAAATCTCGTGTGGCATTCGTCTTCTTTTTCATTTTATCTGCCGATGTGAGATTGCACTAACAACAAGCACCTTCTACGAAAACTGTCAAATTAATTAAACTTCAGAAAAGTTACTCTGAGAAATACCTATTGCTAATGGAATCGATAGTACCTACTGACTTCTGATTACCAAAATATTGAAGCGAAATGTTTTGCCAATTAGAATATCGGTACAAATTAATATCAGGTTAACCCGTACAGTTTGCATACTTGTCTCAGCGTCAAACAATAGCGAGTGACGCGGTGGCGTAATGGTATAAATCGCAGGATTTCAAACATTGAAGTGCAGAATTTCGCAAGTTCGAATCCCACTGGATGCAACTTTTTTTATTTTACTTTTTAATTCCAAATATTTATTAGTATTAGAGTGATTAGTTATTTTGTTTCATTGTCCGTTGTTTTTAAGGTAAATTTTGAAATTAATTCGTTCATTTTGGCAGTCTGTAAAATTCATCATTTTAGCTTACAAAAGTAAATATCTTCTACGATATTAATTTGTTGCGACAATTATGACAGCAATATATTTTTGTAACACCACCGTTAGGTCCACCTTTTCGAAGGGCGGGCGGGGCTCCAAACCATAGCGGAGGGCCCCATTGAGATAAAATTGATTTCAGCACTTAAAAAATGATGATGTTTTACCATCAAGAATGGGATACCCGTACAATTCATGGAAATATTATTAAGAAAAATCGTTTAGTATAATTACATCATCATTCCAGATACAAAATTTCAGCTTCCTGTCTCTAAATTTATTATTTCATATACAAGGGATTATCTCAAATTTCTTTAATATAAAATAATATTACTTTAGATGCTTTTGTAACCCGAAGGGTGACCCCGGACCGCAGACCTGGACCCCCCGGTGCGCCAGAAATGGGAACGAAAATTGCGATACCGATTTTCTCCCATTCCTAGTGACATATTTTAAGTTGAAAAAGAAAAAAAATCACAGTAACTCCATACTATCCTATGTATTTTATTGGTTTGTATTAAGCAACTACTGCGTATTAGAGGGACTTTTATATTATGTATACCGTATACGAAGCTACATGAGTTCAGTCGATTCTGTTGTGAGAGAAACAGAATAAGTTAATAGACATGAGTAAAAACAGGCGAAGATGGTTACATTTTATAATGTTTCAGGAATATATCAATCATACATGATAAGCACAACTCTTTCAATTTTGTATGTTGTATATTGTGGACATATTTTCTTGCTCTCCGATGTAAAAATTAACAAGTGGTATATGTACCGTACCAATCTATATGTACTGTAAATATTCTTGTTAATAAATGAAATAACTGAAGCTGAAGGCATTTTATGGCACAGTTTCTTTACCTTTGTTTATGCTTACATTGATTTATTTGATAGTTCGAGACACATATTCGTCAGCAAGCAGTATATGTTTTAATTTCTTTGTTTTATTTTTCAGCCGTACATTTCAAGTGCCCCAGGCCATGCTAAATCAGTAAATTATAATGTAATAGGCATTAATTTCATTATTATAGGTGTGCTTCTAATTTTATGTGTTAAATACTTACACACATTATGTTTTTTCTAGATCTTGATCTCACTTATAATCAGTATTCACCGATTAATGCTCTGAACAGATTTGTCTGTACATTTTAAAGAATAGTATTTGTTAGACCAATAATTATAAGAATTGACCAATGTTGATTTGACTTTTAACAGAAATTGTTTTTTGAAATTTTTTAATTAATTAATGGAAGTTTATATAGTTACCTATATAGAGTCTCACATACTGTGATCACAATTTTGTATTTTTTTATTAAATTGTATGAATAATAATAAATTTATTATAATATCTCTATCATTCTCCCAATTAATGATGAACCCGAAAGTCAGAGATTCGTGAGTGAGAGGAAGCCGCATATTATTATTTTGCGGCCCGTAAACTAACATAAAAAACGGCGATAGGAATTGCTTGGTAAGGATTGAACCCAACGACATAACATTTCACCTGTCTAATTACTATTTAGATTCTATTTTACTTTTGAATTTAGAGTGCCGAGAGATTAGAGTACCGAAACGTAGATTCTAAAATATAATAATATACAGGATGTTCCGTATAAAAATCGAGAGTTGATTATTGAGTCTGATAATTATTGTCAAATTGACAGACAGATTGACCTGCTTTTCCTCAAGTGCCATTATAGCAGTGACCTCTATTTTCTATGAGGAAGACAACCACTTTAGTGCGCTTGTAAAAGTATCAAATGCTGTAAAATATCGCAGATGAAGACCTTAAACTTAAAATTCAATTTATTTTTTCAGTATTTTACTATGCAGTATCTACATATTCTATGATAATAAATAAAAAAGTGTAATACCTGCAGTACAGTCTAGTATTAGGCATTATTGGCAATAGTATTAAAGGATAAACTGGACCAGCCTAGAGATAAGTCTTTCTTCGTTCTGACACTGGATGATTCAAGAACGATTCAAAACGGTTAGTCATTTGATTTTTGAAGATAAATAGTACATAGTCAAGTTGAAGTTATAACTGCATAAACTGTTCAGAAACTATTTGCAACTATCATTGTCATGGAGGTTAAATAATATATTGTTATAGATAATTAGATAATTCCGCCTTATTCCATTAGATTGAAGATCAATCACTTCTCTGACTCTCATTCAATTTTCTGACTTTTCCCAAGAAGATGTTTTTTTTGTGTTTTCGAATATGTAATACTTGAAATAATCTATGTCTCTAGTTTTGTTGTTATTTGACAGACTGAATATTTTAAGAACAAATTAAAATAAGTAGAAATAAGTTTGAGTTTTATATGATAATAATAATGAATACTGTACCCCTCCCTCTAATCACAAGGATTGGCCCTAAAGTCTGAGACTTGTGGGAGAGAGGGGGTCATTTTATTATCTCCATGAAGATACTATTAGATAAAATTCACTGATTTAGCAGCCACTGGGACACAGATGTGTAGTTTTAGCCGATGTAGTCAAGGTCTCTGTCGTGTTGTTTTAGCCGTGCAAGTCGGGCGCAGACGGTCTAGCTGTATGTCATTTGAAGGTAAATCCTATTAAACTGGCCTCTATCTATTAGGCCCCAGAAATGTCCCCTCCCATGTAAGTTTAGATTTGGTTTTGGACTGTTAACAAAATTAACACACACCATATACCCATCCACTAACAATACTAAAACACTGTTCTTGTCGTTGCTCAAATTGTATTTGGTTTATTTATGCATTGTGGTTAATTAGTGAATAAACGTATTCAAAATTAAACTTTAGTTCTATATGTATAATATGGATATAGTAGGTTATTATACATTATTTGTAATGTATGAAAGTATTTATTTGTACCATTGTTTACTCTTATTTATTTGGGTATTATGTCACCACTGAAAAATACAAAAAAATAATAATCAACCCCTGCGCCGACGGATCAGTCAAAGATTGTTTTTTTTTTGTTTAAATATGTTTGCCCAATCAAGGGATCTCACACTAAAAAGCAGATTAGCAATACTTATATAACATTAAACACATCACTTAAAAACGTTTACGTTTCGAAAACATATCCGTTTTCGTTAGGTAAACTTTAAGCTTAACTGACATACAGAATAGTATGACAGCTTGTAATTTATGTTGTTTATCTTGTTGTTTCCATTGGCATATTAGATATTAGTCGAATTTCATTCTATTTTGACTTAGGTACCTCGTCTTTAAGAATTGACAACCAGCAGTTAATATTGTTTTGTTCTTTATCTAAAATTTTAACTGATTTCCACTATACCCTATGAATTTGAAAATTTGTGAACACGGTTGGGAAAATGATCATAGGGTACAGTGGGAATCTGTTAAAATTTTATTGATTGGAGACAAATGTGTATTCAATATTTCTATAAATTTTGATAGCTGTTGATTATCGATTCTTAAAGACAAGGTAAGTTAAAATAGTATGAAAATCCACTAATATCTAATATGCACATGGAAGTAGTACGTCATAGTATTCTCTACGTCAGTCAAACTTAAAATTTTGATAACGAAAACGGATAAGTCTTCGAAACGTAAACGTTTTTAAGTGACGTGTTTAATGTTACATATTGTTAATCTGGTTTTTAGTGTGAGATTTCTTGATTAGGCAAACACATTTTTGAAAAAACTCAATCTGATACTCAATAATACTCAAATAAATAAGAGTTACATGGTTTGTAGTACAAGAAAGATTAACAAAATCTAAATTTTGGAAATACAGGATGTCCCGAAAATGAAATGGCGGTTTTTGAGCTCGATTCTAAGGGAGTATTTCATAAAAAAATATTCTTTCTTCTATTAAAAAGTTACAGTCCCTTAAATATTGAGGCTACAATAAAGTTCACACAATTTTTTTGTGAAAACAGTTCAAAATGAAAAAGATTGTTTTATTGTGGAAGCATTAGGTACCTACATAGCAACACTATTGACCTGTTTTCCTATTTTCCAATTCGCAACAAGGGGGAAACTTTCTTGTCTCGATATACAAATATTATAGTACCTCTATCAATTTTGAAGGAGAAGTAAATGTTTTTTGTCCCTGTAATTTTATATATGTACAGTTGATAATGTTACATGCATCAATGCTTTGTTGACTTAAATTAACTGATTAGATGTAAGATTATGTTAAGTTATAAGATCCTCCATAATTGACAAATCGCGCAAATCAAGATTTAATTTTTTTATATTTAAAAACTTCTTAAGGTGGAGTGCCAATCAGGCGGCTGCAGCGGCTAGAGCCGCGCGGCTGGAGACGCGGGGCTCTGGCGACTGCATCGGTCACTGGTTTACGTGTATTATGAACGCGTTGTCAATTACGCGACTTCAGCGTGACGACAGAAGCGTCTGCAGTGACTGTGGCGGCGCGTCTGACAACGCCGTTCATATATTTACACGTAAACCAGTGACCGATGCAGTCGCCAGAGCCGCGCGTCTCCAGCCACGCGGCTCTAGCCGCTGCAGCCGCCTGATTGGCACTCCACCTTTAGGCTGTATTTTCTTTCAATATCTGAATAGCATTGACATTGACAGTTCCAAAAATTTTTTTTTTATTTCAAACTTATAGAGATACTTGTATTCAACAGAGCTAACAGAAAATATTTTTCTAAATCATACTCTTTTATAAAAATATGGAATACATGGTTTATTTAACCCTTTTGTTGGAAACTGGGAAAGGGGGAATAAGACATTATACCTACTGTCACTATGTAAGTAATAGTTCTAAGCCAAAAATTATTTTTTCCAAATATAGTAATCCTTCATAAATTCTGGGAAAACTTTATTCTTCTCTGACCCTTGATAAGGAGAGAAAAACCTCTTATCAAAGTAAAATAAAAATGAACAAAAATTATATGAAACATTTTCCTTAAAATCAGCCAGAGTGGTATTTAATTTTTGCCATCAAATTTCGGAACACCCAGTATAAATGTATGAACAAAGAAATAAATGTAACCTTCGTTCTGGTGGTTTTTAAATTTTTGCGTTATACTTCTGGATTCATTTAGAAGAACTTTGCTGTTACAAATATTAATTATTTCACACAATTTATTTATCAATTCCTTTTTGCCTTATTAGCTGCAGTAAATTCAAAGAAATCTGCGTCCTATGAAGAGTTTCAGATAGTGAACTGGGAGTTTTATACTTTAAATTTAACTAGAAAATTATAACTTCCTGAAATAAACCAGGATGCAACTTGTATAATTATTTGTACAACATACTAGCAGTGTATAATTAGGCGAGGATAAAAATTGTTTATTTGTACAATTCAGTAATCGGATTCACATTCCAGATTTTTTTATTTTTCTTCTTAAGGAATAGTAAAATATATTTAATGTATTTTTGGAATGTTAAAAATAAAATAAAAAGCAGGTAAGAGTACGAACTTCATCGAAATGATAAAATAGAAGTAGGTATAGGATTATATAATGAAAATCCATACAAAAAATATCCAAGGAATTACATTTTCAGAAGTAAACTAAAGAGAAAATAATAAATTGGAAATTTAGTGAAATCGATTTTTATTTTGTATCGAATTAACACATTTTTTTTTCAGTTTAATTCCAGCTCATCTCTTAGACCAGATCCAATATGTCCATATAATTATTTTTAACCTGGATACGCATACCTACTCATACAACTTAATTTTTAGATTTTAGAGAATCAATCTCTACAATTTTAATAACAAACTATTTTTAGTTTCTTATTGAAATTGTAGCGATTGATTCTCTAAAATCTAAAAATTAAGTAAACTAAAGAGAAAATAATAAATTGGAAATTTAGTGAAATCAATTTGTATTTTGTTTCGAATTAGACATTTTTTTCAATTTAACTGCAGCCCATCTCTTAGACCAGTTCCCATATGTCCATATAATTCTTATCCTGGATACGCATAGGCATAAAACTTAATTTTTATATTTTAGAGAATCAATCTCTGCAATTAGAACGCGTCCCCTAGTTTGTAAAAATTGTTATTTTCTATCATTTTCTGTAAACAATTAGAAAATATTTTCTCTAGGTATCTATGTTATATGGAACAAATGATTTTCTAGTTACCTTCTTGAAAAATATATACTTTAAAAATATTATTTAATAATTTTATTGAAAAGATACTGTAAAACATTCACACTCTAAGAGTATGATAAGTACAGTGTCCGCCATCCTATCAGAAAAATGTGTAACTCCGTCCTTAATGGCTTCATAATTTTTTTAAATATATCATGCGATTACTACCTTGACAAGAATATTGAAAAATATGGTATGATATCGTAAAGTGAATTTTTTGTGATACGGAATATGGATACTTTTAGCATTTAGTATGATTTTGAATCTACCGCGCCTGTGGGAGATTTTGAAATTATCGGCCTCTCGAAAATTATGCTACTTGCAAGGATTTTTAAAAAAGCCTTACTTCACTCCCTGGTACGTTGCAAGTACCATACTTGCTACAAGATTTCATACTTCATACCTACGTATGAAGTATGAAATCTGAACGCTGTTTTCGAACGAAGTTTTCAATAACTGGTCAAGAGATAGATACGACTTATTTTTGATAGTTCATAGCATATTTATTAGTTCTCGCGCTAAACCACTAGTCACGTAATATGTTAAAATCAACTCGGTACCTACTATGTTTTCAAAAACTCAGAAGCATTCGTCTAAAATTTTATTTCAGAATCTTCTTTCCATATGTGAAAAATTTTAACGGACACTGTAAATACCTTCTAAAAAAGTGTTTATTTACTAATTTACCTACAGTATCGATAAAATAACAATTTTTACAAGCATGTTTATATCGGATACATTGCTCGGTGGGATTATAAATTATAATTAATTATGAATTTCAGTAGTAGCTAGTCCCTAATAAAGTCCAGCTTCTGATGAAATATATTCCGTGATATGATATTAGTGGTAGACCAAATATTTTTTCTAGTTTTTTTAGATGCGCATAGTATTAAAGCATGAATTACATCTTTCACGTCGTGAGTTGAGAACGAATGCTTGTATATTTAGATTTAACAACTGTAGGGTACTAACTGAAGTATGCAATTGCATTATAGTGAGTAACAACTTTCATTTTATTTACCAGCTGCATGTATTAATGTATTTTTGTTAAATTAATTTGCACCTAAATTTTATACACACAATTTCATGTTTCGAATTTAAGGATATTTAGCACTTCAAATCAATATCTTGCTTAGCCAAATGCTGGTTACAATGAAAATCTTGTTTTTATTGTTATTTTACTTTGCTTCACAATGATTTTGATATATATTTATCTTTATATATGTTACATCGTTGTCTTCTTATTTATTGATATATACATTATTGAATTATATAAATATTATTTAATCCTGATATTTCAATTTTCAGTTGCTCCATTGTCACCAACAAAAATGGCTCTGTTTCGTAAAGCATCATTGGAGGAACTGCTCAAATCCAAATTTCCAACTAGCGGTCAGTGGGCAACAAATGTTATACGTATAACTGAAAATCCAATTTCAGCGGTTGTTTGTTAAGTCGGTTGGTTTTACTGTATTGAAATTTATATAGAAAGTTTTGTTTATATAGAAAGGTTTCAGAAAATTTAATATTTTGTTTTGTCAATTGAAAGGACATTTTTTTTGTTAAATAGACTGAGTTGTACCTTTTTTAATAAAAGCTTTAAAACTAATCTCTTGGACATACGTGGGGTAAAAAATATTATGACACAAAAGCGGAAATAATATTTTTACTATTTCTCAAAAAAAATATATATATAGCACCTACATAAGAATAAATACTTTGGCGTGATATAGATATAAAATAACTAAGTTTTAAAATACTTATTATGTTGTTAAATATGTAGCACAATTTCTACATTAAATAACAAGTAAATCAAATTAATTATATTTTTTAATTATTAAAAGAATGTGATGTTTAAGGTTTTCTAGTGAAATTGTTTTAAAAAAATAACTATATATAATAATATGTCATCAACTTAATAAAATATGTAATAAACTTTACAAATAAAATCGCAAAGTATATGGATACCAAAAATAAAGAACAATTGTTGTTTCACAACATATACAATTTCACTGAGAGAGCATCATTATACGATACCTATGAGAAAAAGGCATGTGACGATTGTGATAAATTTCAATACAGGAGATTTGTTGGCCACTGCCATCATACCAATAAATGCACATATCTTTAGTTTAGACAAATCAGAACATAATCAATCCTAAATTAATTGCAACGAAACGTTTTATTATCACCAACTGAAACGAGTCTCGACAGCCTAGTGGACAGACAACTACTTACTAGAGGCTAGCTTTATGTAGATATTATGTTACAGTTTTTACATTTCAGTTTAATGTATTACTGTACTCTTAGGCTGTAGGTTAAGCTTTCATAGGAGGCCTCAGATAATTTCTTGTTGGAAATAAATAAACACGGAAATGTATTGTTGCCATTATATTAATTTTAATTTAGTGATTTTGCTATTTGTACTGGTAAGTTGTTATTTATGTATAATTTTTATAAAATATTTTTAATGATGTCTTGATAAAGCGCATTGTGCCTCACTTTGTTAAGTTAAGTCAAGCACTGTTTAATTTTAATAAAAGTTAATCAAAAACAGTAATGGAATTTATTTACCAATATATATCCTGAAATCTAGCGTAAGTAAAAAATCTGTCCCATTTTCAAAAAAGGTGATAAAACGTATGTTGAAAATTATAGACCCATAGCTATTCTCGGCAAATTTTTCGAGAATCTACTGTATGATATATTAGAATTTCATGTCATGTCATGTCATTTTATCAGCATGGTTTTGTGGCTTGTACTCGTAGGTCTACAACCAGCAACCTTGCGAGTATCACACATATTCTCTCCCAATCATTGACAGAAAAAGCAGATAGACGTAATTTATAACGATTTTGTTATTTTGTTTAAACTTTATTTATTATACAAACATTTTTACAAACATATTATACAAACATTTTTAAGATAACGTTTATTCACTTTCATACATCCAACGTACCACAGAATACATATACAGGGTGTCCACCTAGTGCGCGTAAGTCCAATATCTGGGTTAATAAAAGAGATAACTTAATTTTTTTTCTACAGGGTTGTCTAATATCCCGAGCTGCACAAAATGAAAATATATTTACATATTCAGGGTGTTCAGTTTTTCCTGGACAGGTACCAACTTCGTTTTTCTAAATGGAAATATATATTTTTTATTGCTTTTTCGAACTAAACCCTTGATTTTAGTAGGACTTTCATCAGCCTTCCCTATACCTAACTTAAACTGTTTTTGAAATATTGACGGGTGAATATTGACATTTTTGCAACTTTGACACCCTGTAAAATCTAAACGGTTTGAGATCAAGCAAAACGGTTTGCACATTCCTATCTTAACTTTTCATAAGCTATCGTTTGGTACTAATTTCAGAATTATCCAAAAATTTAAAATTTTCTGAAAATTTTGAAAATTATTTATTCCTATATAAATTTGAAATTAGTACCAAACGATAGCTTATGAAAAGTTAAGATAGGAATGTGCAAACCGTTTTGCTTTATCTCAAACCGTTTAGATTTTACAGGGTGTCAAAGTTGCAAAAATGTCAATATTCACCCGTCAATATTTCAAAAACAGTTTAAGTTAGGTATAGGGAAGGCTGATGAAAGTCCTACTAAAATCAAGGGTTTAGTTCGAAAAAGCAATAAAAAATATATATTTCCATTTAGAAAAACGAAGTTGGTACCTGTCCAGGAAAAACTGAACACCCTGAATATGTAAATATATTTTCATTTTGTGCAGCTCGGGATATTAGACAACCCTGTAGAAAAAAAAATAAGTTATCTCTTTTATTAACCCAGATATTGGACTTACGCGCACTAGGTGGACACCCTGTATATTAAAAACTGCTGACACACTATTTCTTCTTCTTCTTCTACATGAAGACCTGAAACACTAAAATACACAATACAAAATCACTCTATTCTAACAGATCTGCCTAAAGCCTTCGATAGGTTAGATCATGACCTCTTATTGGGAAAATTGTCTAACGTAGAATTAGCTCTCTCCTTCCTCCAGTTTTTCTTTTCATACCTTTCTGATAGAACACCGAAGATATCCTACCGTGGTTTTGTCTCTCGAAGTGTCTGGAACATCAGGAGTACCACAAGGCTCAGTCTTTGGCCCATTGCTTTTTATTATATTCATCAGTGATATATGTGAGCAAGTTGAAACTAATGCGCTACTGTATGCTGACGACTTTAAGTTATTTACTACTATTACATCTGAAGCTGAAGCTGATTAAATCAGACTGCAGGCAGACCTCGTAAAAATTAGCTCATGGCGTGAAATTAATGAATTGCCATTAAATATCTCCAAATGTAACATTATGACGTTCACAAGAAAACCTAATCCTATAACAATTCCGCAAGTAACAAGTACTGAAATTATTTTCAGATGTACAGAGTTCAAGGACCTGGGTGTCATTTTCGACTCTAATTTAACTTTTATTCCACATATTATAGCAAGCGCCAACAAAAGTCTTGCTTTCGTTAAGAGAAACTCTAAACACTTTGAGATTGTTTTAACTCTTACCCTACTGGTTTGTGCTTTCGTCAGGTGAAAATTGGAATACGCTTCTGTAGTGTGGAATCCGAACTGTAACATTCATATCTCTAATTTAGAGAATGTTCAATGCAAGTATGCTAAATACCTTTCTTATAAAATCAAAAATACGGAGTTTGTCCACCTATTGTCTACCCTACCCTACACTCTAAGTTACTATCTAGGTTTAATCTAAATGACCTAACGGAACGACGGAGATATTTTGATGTAGTTTTTTTGAATAACTTCTAACCAATAAAATAGATTCTCCTGAGCTACTTCGCTTCATATCTTTTAAAATTCCGCCATTTCAAACTTGTTCTTATTCCTCGTTTTATTTACCTACTCCTCGAACCAACATATTAAAATTCTCGCCCATTTTCAACATGTATAATCTGTAATGTAATCATTATGACCGCTATCAGTTGTCTCTTGATATTTTTAATTGTAATATTTGCAAAATTAAACGATGTATTTTAAATAAATAATTCCCTATTCTGCTTTACTTTTAATGACCTTATCAATGTTAGATTTTACTGCTTATTTTTGTAGAACTAATTCTTGCTATATTTATGTACCTATGTATTTGTCACTGTTTGTAATTTCCTGTCCTTTATTTGGATATTTTCATCTGTCTGGGCAGTTCTATCTTTAAATAAATAAATAAATAAATAAATACTTATATAAAATATGTATACCATTTCCTTAGATATACAAGAGGTAACACTGGAACCATCTACATCAAATTATCTAAATACAATAATATGATTGGAAGAAATACATTTCAGAAGGACTGTGGATGAAGTGCCACAACACTTTGTGAAGAGAATTCCTTGAAATTGTATAATTTACTTTTATATTAACTTTTTCTTTTCAACAGCCACTTCTCATAAAACAGAATAATTTCAATAGAGATAATAAGTTTAATGATTTCTAATCTGCAGTGGTATATAATTTGTTGTGCTTATTATGTATAGAGTGACGATTCAGGTTGACAAAACTGTTCCGACGTGCTAAAATTTATACGGAATATAATTAAAAAATTATACAGTACCTTTATCTACGCCCTGCAATAGGTGTTTACACTTCCTGTCAAACTAGGTGCAAGGTGTGCTAGAAAACTGCAGTTGCAATGAAACAGACCTGTCTATTTTGTACCACAATATCGCTAAAAACAATCGTGGAAGATATATATACCTATGTTTGAAAAAATGTCGACAATTTATTGGCAATTACAAATACGTTAACTGCCAGCAACATTTGACAATATATTTTAAAGTTTTAAAAATAAATTAGTCTACAACGGATAAAAACTTAATTTACACTGTTTATCAAAATATTTCAGTGAACAATAAACATAACAAATGATAATCATCATTCCAAAAGACAAGGTTAATACTTTCTAAATACAAGAAAGTAGGTAGGTATATATTGTTCAGTTGAAAATATCTAATAAAGCAGTCTTTTACCTGCAAATACTGTAGTTATTGGTGGTTTAAGCGGAAGTGCAATAGATATAATAGACCAAAAAATTATTTCAATTATAAATATAAAGTTCTGAGAAAACCATATCCGAAATTAAAAACTGTCAACCTTTCAGCTAATTGTTATTAAATAAATTTATATAAATTTATTTATAAGAATATAGGTATGTTTATTATGAACACTGCTTTCTTTATATAGGGGAAATTTATATCTAAAATATTTGCATTCAATAATTGCTTCAGCATAAATACATACATAGTTGATTTTAGATTTTAGATCGAATTACAAGAATACTAAAATACAACTTAGTGTTATTGTAAACTGATTTTGTATAAATACATATAAAAGGTTTTTTTATGACTGATGGCTTGTCAAAATTAACGTCATTCAAAGTCAAACATCATAGCATGGTATTTTTCAGATGTTTTACTTCTCACCCTTGAGTGAAAAATGATCACTTCTCGACCTGAGAAGAAGCAAAAATCAATCAGTGATAAAACTTATAACATATATGGTTGTGAATAATACTATATTATTCGACGCATAATCATCGCGCGCATAAGCATATTATAATTATGGCTATTATTCACGAGGGTGAATAATAGCCATGCGACCCCAGCCGTAGGTGAGTGTCGTAAATCACCCGAGTGAATAATAGCCATTATATGCAGAATATTATACTTTGTCCAGGGCTATACGAGTAGTAACTGAACGCTATCAATATGACGTGACACACAAATTTCGTCGTTTCAAATCAATAACAAAATTATGCTTTGACAAAAATATGTTTATAATTTGACAATTGTTATGGGTTACTAATTAAATGTTTTTAGGCGCGTTGGTAAATATTACGTGAATTTCCATTATTGACTACAGTAAATAATGACTTTCATTATTCTCTACAGTGAATAATGACTTCATTATTCACCCGTGCACAAAAGATTTTACAAACCACTCTGTCAAAATCTTTTTTCAATAAATTTGATAAAATTGGATTTTGGGGTGAGATGGGCCAAAATCGGTTTATTCAAAATTTCACGAAATCACCACACCAAATGAAGTGACTAATTTTGGATCGATGATTCGATCGGAAATTAATATAGAGCAAATAATTTGGTTGAGTTATATAATGGGAGGTTTATTACAAAGTTGTCAATTACCCTCAACACCAAGATACAGACAACTGTTTTGATTCGTCAGGTCTGATCAGTGCTATACAGACACTTTAGTAGTAGTGGTGGTATGGGGCGGCCAAGACCTAGCTAGTAGGCCACAAGCGGGCCCTTTTTGCCTACCCCTGTCGTCCCCTACCTAACTCCATCCCTCTTCCCTCGTCGAACCTTCCCGACCTTCTAATGTAGGTCAGAATATCGGTTCATTCTAGGGAACTGACCTCTTCCCCTTGCATCTTCCCGGCCCCCAGACGTCGTGTCTTAGTCTGCCGACACACACATTCTGCCAAGAAGTGGGAAGGCGTTTCGTTGCGCTACCCGCACTTTGGGCAGATATGGTCTCCCTCAACACCCATCGATGATAGATGTCTTCTAAGCCTGCAGTGACCCCTTAAACTCCCACCAACTGGTTTAGAGCCTTCCGACTACGACTTAACAGCCAGGCCGTCTGGTCTTGCTTAACTCCACTATAAAGTTGCGAGCTTGTCTATAACTTCCACTCCTCCAGTTTTTACTTAGTGTCTCATGGGCCCAATCATTAAGAGTCATGTTGACCTGCCTTCGTGTAATGCCTAAAATCTGTTCTGGTCCTTGGCTGCCTAGGAGCCGCCAGCTCCTCCAGGATATCTCCGCACTCTTGGACAAGAGCGGATCTTGTTCTTGGAGATGCTAAAGCCTTTAAGGCCGCTTGACTGTCGGAGCAGAAATGAATATTTTGCTCCGTACAGTTCCTTACTTCTTCCTTGTTTGCTGCCATTAGGATAGCGAAGACTTCAGCCTGGAAGACTATGGCATACGATCCCAGTGCAAAGCTTTGCTGCACGCCCACATAAATTCCTGCCCCTGAGAACCTGTCCGCCACACGAGAGCCATCTGTGTAGCAGACCAGATAATCAGGGGGAATCTAAGCTGGTACTGCTTCCATTCCTCCCTCTCTGGAATATAACAACATATTTCCTCTTCAATCTAAGGCAATCTTTTACTTCAGTTACTCTGATGGGAGATATAGGTATTTCCCTGTCCGCCATCTGTGCAACTGCAGCGTGACCGTTATTTCTTCTTCCCGCCTGCCAGCTTCCTGAGTCCCGCATTCTTAAATAGGCCGCTATTGACTCAGTCATTATCGATGTGGACAGGCTTGGCAGCCCTAGCAGGACTTCCAGGGTAGCTGTAGGCGTCGTCCTCATTGCACCTGTAATTCCCATGCAGGCAAGTCATTGGACCTTGTCAGTTTCTTGGACACCGTTACCCGGCCGACGCTTGGCCACCAGACTAAGGCGCCATATTGGAGCCTCGGTCTAATTACCGTAGTGTATAATAAGTACAGCATCCTAGGACTGAGACCCCAATTCCTGCCTATTGTTCGCCTTAGTTGCCAAAAGGTGGTCGTTTATACAGACACTTAGAGCCACCTGACACGAAACTTAACTTAGCACTGAATTCAGTACTCAAATTGCGCGCGCAGATTTAGCGGACTTGGATGCTAGAAATTAGATCATATTCTAATTTCTTGGACGAAATCAGCGCAGTATAGGTGCGCTACTGTGCATCTATACTGTGCGGTTTCCCTGGAAAACGCCCGGACAGGTCGATTTTACAGGTCGGAGGTTTACCTCAACTTGAATTTTTTGAATGGTACACCCTCTCATGAATACATTCATCAATAATTGTGATGGAGACATACATAATAGAGTGTTGCATAAGCATAATGAGCACAAACACTACAAAGTCTTGCTCCAATACATTGGCACATTGGCTTTAATTTATATTTTATCTATCAAACCATAAAATTTTATATTAAGTTTCATAAGTTAGGTGTAGGTATCATCACCGACGCCAGGAGAAGAGCAACCCCCGACCTAGAAATTTTGCTGAGTCCCCCACTTTTGTAGCAGACTAGGGATCTTTTACTTGCTTAACACTTCATATATAAGGATATCTAGCTTTATATCCTATCCAGGGGTACGTCTTCTTCATAAACCTACCCTCGCCACTCCCAAAAAAGGTGTGCATAGCTTCTGTGAATTCACCGACGTACAGACCACTAGAAGTTGCGGGCAGGCATCGCGGTCTTCCCTGCATGGAAACCCATTCAGGTGAAACTCCGACCTATGTGGTCGATTGAAAATAGCGAGCGACGCAGGCGATGCGAGCAATGCCCATCGCGAGAGACCAGGAGAGGGTGAAGACTTTAGCTAGTCCTGCGTCGGCGTCTTGGAACCACGAGCGATACTTTCGGCAACAGCTGTTAAATTTAAAAGTATTCTAATATTAAACGGCACTTGATTTTGTGATTGCGAACAATTATGTCGTGGTTTAGCTGATGTAAACTGTTATTATCTGATAATATTTGTTTAAAAGTAAAAATAAAAAATTCGACATAGACAAAACAAGAAAAAATAAAACCGACAAAGGAATTTTAGCATCGGTTTGAAGAACTAAGGTGTCTCAGAAAGGAGTACTTATTTTATGGTTATGCGAAAATGTTGCCCAAGACTTTTGATTGTTGATTATACATATAATTCAAAAATGGACCCATTTACCAAGCTCGCTATCAACGCCGAAACGGCTTTTCGGGATCAGCGATCTCGAAATATCAAATCAAATAATTCAATAATGTCAATATCAAATAATTTGATCGCCTCGGGATCTCTAGAACACACAAGCATCGCGCGCTTCGCTCGACGTCGCCGCCAACGCAAGACAATTTCTTAACAAAGCATTGTTTTGATAATATCTGATAATTTAGTGATATCGTTCTATTCCATCTAAGCAGCATTTGGAAGCGGCAGCGAAGCAGCAGATCTCTTATTTGTGTCACAGCGACAATGGAGGATTTTAGTCTTTTACTACTTTTTGTAGTTATATACTCCGGAATCTACAAAAATGCAGTGCGAAATTTGGAATGAAAATACTAAAGATACATTTGCATAATTTCTCAAAAAAATGATACTTTTATTTAAATTTCTATAACGTTTTAATTGTCTTTCGATGTAATAATTTTTATATTTGGTTAACGCAAGTTATGTTATACAGCTTCCCTTAGATACTTAGAAACTTAGATACTTGGTTATTGTAAGATGATATACACGTGCAGTGCTTATTCAGCACCTAAATGTTATAAAAGGTCTGAACGCACCTATTCCCGTGTTCATTTGTCTCTTTACAATCATTTAGTGCATATAAGTGTTGTGAGTACAAGTGTTCCAAATTTTTGGTAGAATAAAATAAAGTTTTTAAAAACGAAGTTTCTGATTCCCTAAACTTATCTGGCGCAGTCGAATCGGTAGGATACAGTGCAAGGAAATCCATGAATAGGACACTTCCGTAGGTTTCAACCTTTAGTGCACGAAGAACCTAACATCTTTGAAAAATCAAGAAGAACATCAGGATTCTAGTAAAGTGAACTGAGTAGCTTTACGAGAATACATCGTGAGGTGGATTGAGAAGCCTCACAGGAAGAAGAAGCCGTTGAAAGAACAATTTTATTCACCAACCCTCGTGAAGACAAAAGGATATTGTCACCAGGCAATCGGGCCATCACGAGCTTCATCTAGTGGAAGACGAAAGGACATCGTCACCGGACAATTGGGTCACCACCTAGAGCCGTAGCATAAGAAAAATCAATCCAATGCGACTACAGATTTTAGTATTGTAAGTCAATTTTATTTTAGTAGATTTAAACATACTCTAAAAGCAATTTTAGACACATATTTTTTTTTCCTCATATTTAGAAAATATATTTTTCTAAACCAAGAAAAATCAGAAAAATAAAATCTGAGGAAATTTATTTTAAGTAGAATATTGTATTAACAAAAATCTACCGAAGTTTATAAAATAATATTACATAAAATAATACTGTTTATTTTATTGAAAATATAGATTATTTCCAGAAAGCGAAATACTGCTTTCGCTATTGCTATTACCAATTGATTTTATTGGAAAATCGGTAGAAACAAAATAATACAGTTTATTTTGTCTTTATAAATCTAATTCTAGGAATTATAGTTAATTAAGATTCCAAAGTAACACAATACTAATTGTGCTATCATATACGCAACCCACACGTATTTACAACGAAATACAAACTTGCTTATTTAAGATCTAAGAAGCACACATTTGTTCTAACGTTATTTTATACATAAGAATATTTTATTTCATGTACAGAGCGTTTTTTATCTAACAACCATATTTATTAAAAACTTAAATTCTTTTTTTTTTCAATTTATTAGTAAATTTAATTTCTGAATTATTTTATTACCATTTGGTTGTTCGATAGACTACTTATATATTAAAATTTATTATAAATATCTTTCTGTAAACTGGAAGGATTATCTGAAATTTTTAATAATTTAAATATTGAAAATCAGTCAGTTTCAAACGAAACCGAAATTAACATGGACCACGCACTTTACCGAATTTATTCTGAAAACATTCCTCTATTTAATGGAGAAGAACATATTTTACCATCTTTCATTCGAGCTAGTGAAGAATTAATCACTGCCTTTCAAAATGCACAACAAGCGAATGCTGCAGTAAATAAATTGATAATTAGTACAGTAGTAAGTAAATTGCGAGGTCATGCAGCCAAAATAATATGTCCAAGAAATGAATTAAACACATGGGCTCGTATCAAACAAACTCTAACAAACACATTTTCTGATGCTAGGAATATTGATTGTTTAGTAAACGATTTAATTACAACAACATTAAACAGAAATGAATCATTATCACAATTTGGTCTGAGATTACAAAATTTACGTAGTTTATTAGTTTCTAAATTAAATGACAGTGATGATACTGCCGCAACTAAAATAATTAAAGCTCAACATTTCGAACAATTAACTCTGAAAACTTTTATTAATAATCTACCCGAAAAAATTCAAGTTATCGTAAAATGCAAAAATCCTGATTCAATAGAACAAGCCATTAGTTGTGTAAAATCTGAAGAAGGAGATATAGAATTTAAATTAAGGACTCAACCTAAATTTTCACATGCTAACAGACAAATGACTAAACCAACAATTAATCCCAATCGTTCTTATAAACCACCAAATCACCCCCAAAATTATTATCAAGCTAATCAATTTACACAATCATACAGATCTCCTATGAATGATCAATTTATGTCCCAACCTTTTCAAAACTTTGAAAATTCTCAACCATCATTCCAAGATAATTTCCAACAAAGACAAAATTTTCAACCAAGACAAAATTTCCAACCTAGACAAAATTTTCAACCACCATATTTCCAAAGACAAATAAATAATCCTGCACCCAGCAATCAAACTAACGTTTTCAAACCGAATTCAAAAATAGTTAAAAATCTGCCAAAACCAACGCCTATGGATACATCTTCTAGCAATACTAGATTAACACAACAACCTAGATCTCGATCAGAGGAACTATTTAACTATTTGGTAGGTATAGATTATACTGATAATCTGCAACCAACACATCAAACGGAATACCCTCACAATAATCAATTACCATTCATCAACTATGACGAAAATCCCAATCAAGAATATGAATATGAAACGTATGATAGAGAAACAGTCTATACTTTAGAAAATCCTAACTATATACAAAGTAACGAACTTGACATAAATGAGGAAATAAATCAAAATTTTCAGGAAACCATGAATTTAGACGAAAATTACATTGACACTATAAGTTTGAATACGATATCAACTGACTTACCTTACGTTCATATCCCTCAATTCGATGCAAATTTTTTAATAGACACCGGTAGTACACGAAGTTTTATTTCTCAAAAATTAGCATATACATTTTTCAAAAATTCAATTAATACAGAAAATTTTCAAATTAAAACAGCTCACGGAATTTCAATTCATAATGAAACTATAAATATGCCATTGCAATATCTATTTCCCAATATAAGAGGCAATGAATTTCATAAAATATATATATTCAATTTTTCACCAAAATTTAATGGACTAATAGGTTTAGACTTATTACAAAAAATTGGTGCTACAATAAATTTTAACACAAATACATTAGAAAGCAACTTTGGGAACATACCTATTTATTTTAATATCGATAGTAGAAAACAGGACCAGAAACCAAATAAACAATTAGTAAACCCTTACAAATGTACCGTACCCCCACGTACTAAACAAGTAGCATATATACCAGTAAATATCAATGAAACCCAATCAATAATGAATAACCCAGGAGACATCGACTTTGACGTATTAGAATATCTAGAAAAACAAGCAAATGACATCCCACTGAATACAGACGAAACGTCTCAACCGAACGAAGAAGTACAACAGAAGGAAAACATCATCGAAGAAGAGAAATTGCCACCCTTCATAAAAATAAATACCCCAAACAATGAAGAAGTAATCGACATATCAGATAACGACGACACTATCCATACTTCTAACAATCCTAATACTTCAACAGTCCCTATCATAGACGACATAATCAATAACAAGCCTTATCAAGTTATCATAGATCGCAATCCACATTATAAATTTACTCATGAAGATCATATATACGAAGGTCATAGAATCAAATCAGTAGAGTTACACCCTAATGACACTAGAAATTTTCTAAAATTACTAAAATATCATGTAAATCCTTCAGGTACGACTTATTTTTACATTTCAAACGAACAATTAAAGAAATCATTATTACAAATATATGATAAATATTTCACTAAATCTTTCAAAATTATTATTTGTACAAAATTAATAAACAATGTCCCTGATAAAGAAGAACGCACTTTGTTAATAAAGCATCAACACGAAGGCAAAACTAACCACCGAGGTATAAACGAAACATTTGAACGATTAAAAACTAATTACTATTGGCGTAATATGAAAACTGATATCACTCAATATATTAATAATTGCCCATCATGTCAGAAAACAAAATATGAAAGACATCCTACAAAAACGAATCTGTGTATAACAGATACCCCTAATCAACCTTTCCAAAAATTACATATCGATGCATTCCATTTTAAAAGTCAAACGTTTTTAACAATCATAGATAAATTCACTAAATTAGCTCAAGCCTATCCAATTGAAAAAACCGCAAAAAGCGTTACAGATGCATTAGTAAAATTCTTTTCAACATATGGCATACCAGAATCAATAAATTTTAATGACACCAAATTTAAAAACGAATGCGTTAAAGAATTACTTAAAACCCACAAAATTCAAATTCATTTCACTACCCCTATGCACCATGAATCAAACGCACCGATAGAAAGATTTCATTCCACTCTAATCGAACATTTAAGAATATTAAGTGAAGAACACAAAAATTCCCACATTAACGAATTATTGCCCTATGCTATTATTGCTTATAACAGCAGCCTTCATAAAGCAACGAATTTTACACCTTTTGATCTAACCTTTGGACACACTCGTTCCAGAGATCCTTTCGATTTAGTAACCACCACCTTTTACTCCGATTACACAAATTTTCATAAACAAAAACTTAATAAGATATACGAAAAAGTATGTGATTTACAGATAAACCAAAAAGCAAAAATTGTCGCTAAGCATAATGAAAAAATTACTCCCACTGAATTTAAAGTAAAACAAATAGTTTACAAAATTCTAAGCCCTCGTTTAAAAAGCGAAAATAGACACTCAGGTCCTTGCGAAATTTTAGAACTTTTGCAAAACTATAAAGCGAAAATAAAAAATCTAAAAACTCATAAAATAGAAACAATCCATCTTAAAGAATTAAAAACTCGAAACATTCCTATTCCAGGTTTCTCATCGTCCACACCACAGTAACGACAAATACATATCACCAATATGATGAAAACCCCGGACTTTTACCAATCACCTTAGGCACTACTCAACTATCAACTGACTATTGGACCTTTACTCAAGTTTTTGATCTAAAACCAATTATTGAAGAATTCACCATATTAAAGGATAGAGCAAAACATATAAAAACATCCATTGAATCAAACAAAATCCATATAGTAGAATTTTTTAATACATACAATATCATTTCAAATATAGAAATTAGGATACAGAGTCAATTAACACAATTAATACCTGAACTAGTTATTCGAAAAAAAAAGAGGTTTAATAAATGGCTTAGGTTCCATAATAAAATGCCTAACTGGTAATTTAGACCAAAGCGACGCTGAAAAATTTGACAAACAAATTAGTTACCTGCAACGAAATCAAAATAAGCTTAAAATAATCATGTCAGATCAAATCTCATTAATGAACATTTCAATAAATAATTTTAATGAAATCAGTAAAAATATTTCTCACAATCAGTTAATGTTACATTCTAAAATTATTCAAATAGAAGAAGCACTAAAAATTAAAAATGCATTGAACATGAACGATTATAAATACTTTCTCATACACACAACTTTAAATCAGATAATGCTTTCTTTTAAAATGATATATGATACATTAGAAAAGATAGAAACAGCTATAAGCTTCGCAAAATTAAATACACTTCATAATTCCATAATAAATCCTCATGTATTTTTACAAGAAATAAAAAGTATAGAAAAACATCTGAATTATTTTAAATTGCCCTTTTCAAGCAAAATTAGTAATATCTTAAAATTTGAAAAACTAGTTACCATTAAAAGCTACTTAAAAGGTACTGAAGTTATTTTTATACTAGAACTACCACTAATTGAACCAGATGTATTTCAATACTATGAACTATATCCTTTCCCAATAAAAATTAATAACTCCTATTTTACATTAATTCCTAATACTAGATATCTAGCAATTAGTAAATACAATTTTATCGAATCCAACATAAAATGTCTGGAATTTCAAGATAAACAATATATTTGTATAGACGCCATTAAACGTCGAATCCAAAAAGGAAACACAAATTGCGAACTTGAAGCAATAAAATATTCCAAATTATCTTCAAATTGTATATTAACAGAAATAAACGTAAACTCTACAATTATACACAAAATCAATATGGCAAACTATATTGCTATCATTCCCAATACTACAGTTATCATAGAAACATGTAATAATATAAAAAGTAATATTAATTTAAAAAGAGGCAGCTACGTTATCGAATTAGATGAAGATTGCTATACAGAAATTGATAAATTTAAATTAAAAACAAATAAAATACATAAATTACACATAAATAACTTAGCCGTTCCTCAATTATCGATTGCTGTAGACACTTTTACAAATAAAACAGTAAAATTTCATGATTTAAGTCTAAATCAAATAAATACCCAGAAAATGCTTGACGTAGCGAAAAAATTAGAAATACAGAAATTAAATTTGAACCAAATCAATGATAATCCAATTACTTCAAGTATTAGTGTCGACACGGTAATATTATATATAGTTTTAATTACAATTTTGATATACTTAGTAATAAAAAAGATTGTAAATCTTGCAAAAACCAAAAATAAAAATCGTATTGATCATGAAATGGAAATTAAAATTTAAAATCATTGAAATCGTAAATTTTAATCAAAACGGGGAGGAGTTATGTTATACAGCTTCCCTTAGATACTTAGAAACTTAGATACTTGGTTATTGTAAGATGATATACACGTGCAGTGCTTATTCAGCACCTAAATGTTATAAAAGGTCTGAACGCACCTATTCCCGTGTTCATTTGTCTCTTTACAATCATTTAGTGCATATAAGTGTTGTGAGTACAAGTGTTCCAAATTTTTGGTAGAATAAAATAAAGTTTTTAAAAACGAAGTTTCTGATTCCCTAAACTTATCTCGCATAACCCAATGCATGGTCTTCGTTACTAGTATTCTCTAGTTAGTTTAATTTAAGCATCCAAGGGAATAAGTAATAAGGGAATAATCAATTGAAGAAATATGTGGATTTATTTTAGCACATAAGTTAAAATATGTATACATATTCTTAGTTTTATATAATATTCTTTATAAAAAATAAAGAAGCAATTTATTGGTTGAAAAACTTGTTTTACTTGAATTACTTCTACATGAATTTTTTAAAATTTTGGACATCGTTAGGACCACTACTTTAAAAACTTTATTACCGGATTATATGTCAATAACATGTTGCAAATTAATAAAAAATATCAGTTTAGCAGTTAAATAATACGACTGCGAAGTGGGTGTATCGTTCTGTCACTTTGATATGATCTGTTATTTATGTATAGGCACTTAAATGAGTGATGTAAAACCAGTAAGCTTTCTAATATGAATTCTATTAGATATTTCAATGACCTGTCGATAATGGCAGCCTTGGGTAAATGTGTAAATTTGTGCAAGGAAGAATAATAATGCCTCCAATTTTAATTACAAACATACATTTTAATTGCTAGAGGTAGGATAGAATACCTATATATTATAAATACATGAATGTGCTTTTTACATGGATATTGTGTTATACCTATTTTCCTTTTTTGACAGATGAATGAAAACTGACCATAAAACTCTTTCCAATAAATATTTCTGATTTCTAGCAAAAACATAATTTTTTTTAATGTCATTTGAAGATAAAAAATCATTTTAAAATTTCTAAATATGAGGTACTGTTTAAAATATCTCAAAAACTTACTTTGTTCGACCCAAGGAAGCCATTTTTTTGTCACGTGTTCTGGAATACTTAATTGTTAACTCATCTATATTTAGTCGAATCAGTTAAAGACAATGCAGTTATTTTGTTGCGTTGTCTACTCTACCGAAGTTACTCTTCTATTCTAAAATCCACTTACCTACGGTATTATCGAAACTATCGAAGATAACTAAATCCAGCCTTTCGATTCCTTTAACCTCTAAAAACAATTCTAAATAACTTCAGTGAGAATAAATTCCAACATTAGAACAAATAATCCTTTTTGACGAAACGGCTCATGATTTTTCATTGGTGGTTCACATGTAATTTTGTTTCTAGTGAGAAACAAGAGCCGAAACTGGAGAAAAGCCTTTGGGCACCCATTTTTAGAGGGTGCCTCTATCTTTGTATAGAATCACAAATAATGAAGCACAGCAAAGGAAGAAGTTGATTAACTGATATCAGGCAATGTGTCTGACATTTATGTCGCTGATATTTTTGTTATATTGAAATTTAAATTTACCTAAGATAGAAAATCATGAAAGGTAAACATTGACATTCAATATACGCATTTTATAATGTACGAAAGTATTTATTATAGGAAATTGATTTCCTCTTATTTATTTGGGTATTATGCCACCACTGAAAAAATACAAAAAATCAATAAACATCCACTGCGCCGATGGATTAGTCAAAGGTTGTTTTTTTTGAAAAATATTTTTGGCTAATCAAGGAATCTCACACTAAAAGGCAGATTAACAATAGGTATATAACATTAAATACACCACTTAAAAATGTTTAAGTTCGTTATCAAAACTTTAAGTGTGACTGACGTACAGAATAGTATGACAGTTACAAAGAACACAAAGATTATATTAAAATAAGAGAATTTGGAAAGTCAAAAATTTGTGAATACGCTTGGTAAAATGGCCATAGTGTACAGTGGGAGTCAGTCAAAATTTTAGATAAAGAAGAAAATAATATAAAAAGAAAAATTAAAGAATCCGCGTCAATTTTATTAAAAGACAGACAAATGTGTGTCCAATACTTTTATAAATTTGGTAGCTGTTGGTTATCAATTCTGAAAGAAGAGGTAAGTCAAAATAGAATGAAAATGACAATATCTAATATGCCTATGGAAGTAGATAAACAAAATAAATTACAAATAATTATACTATTCTGTAAGTCAGTCTTCCTTAAAGTTTTGATAACGAAAACGGATAAATTTTCGAAACGTAAACGTTTTTAAGGCATGTGTTTAATGTTATATAATAATAAATAATAATATAATAATAACATAATAATAATAAATAATAAATAAATGGGGATAATGTCAAAGATGAGGTAATTGTAGCAGCAAAATTTAATGATTTCTTTACTAGCATAGGCAAAGATATGGCAGGTAAAATCAATATTACAAGACGTTTACAACCTAGGGAAATAAACTGTAAAAATATGTTTTTAAAGCCAATTTTAGAAAAGGAGATTTTAGAAAATATAAATAAATCAAAAAATAACTCTGCTCCTGGTTGTGACAAAATAAGTGTTAAAACCCTAAAGAATATACAGCATGTAATAGTTAAGCCACTGACTTATATTTTTAATATGTGTTTTCAGAATGGTATTTTTCCAGATTCCTTGAAGCAATCAGTGGTGACACCCATTTTTAAAAAGGGTGAACAGAATATAATGACTAATTATAGACCAATTTCTGTTATAAATAACATTGGCAAAATATTAGAAACATGTCTAAAGAAAAGACTTGTAGAACATCTTAATTATAACAAAATATTATCAAAGTCACAATTTGGTTTCAAAGAAAACATGAGTACAGAAGATGCAATGTATGAGGTAATTGGTTCATTATATAACTCTGTAAATAAGAACAAGAAACAAATTGCAGTATTACTCGATTTGGCCAAGGCATTTGACACAGTGTCACATGATATTCTTGTTAATAAACTGGACACATATGGTGTCAGAGGTGTTGTTAATAATTTATTGAATAATTATCTTAGTTCTAGGAGACAGTGCGTCAAAATAGGAAACTATATAAGTGAATTTAAAGAACAATTAAATTTCGGGATCCCCCAGGGAACTGTTCTGGGTCCTATCCTCTTCTCTATATATATATATGTAAACGAATTGCTATTTATATCAAAAAACTGTAAAGTAATATCTTATGCTGACGATACTGTCCTCCTAGTTGAAGACGACACTTGGGATCACTGGATAAATTAACGGTAGAATTTTGAAATATACAACAGCGGTTTTCTGAAAACCTTCTCACGCTAAACATCGAAAAAACAAAGTTTCTGTGCATTAGTTTATATGATAGATGTCATCCAGGTATAAAAGAAATTAAATTACACAGCTATGACTGTATTTTTAATAATTATAGTAAATGTAAATGTTCTCAGGAATTGCAAGCTGTAGATAATATTAAATATCTGGGCATAGTAATTGACAAAAATCTAAAATGGACAGATCATCTTCAAAATCTCAATAACAAAATCCGTAAAATAATTTGGAAATTCTACTATTTAAGAGACATATTACCGAAATATGTGTTAAAAATGCTCTATCATGCTTTGGCTGAGTCTATTATGAAATATGGAATTTTATTTTGGAGTAGGGCTTTCTCATCCACATTGCAAATATTACAAATTACTCAAAAATATTTAATTAAAGTAATTAATTTTAAATATAAACGTTATTCAACTAAGCTGTTATTTGGGGAATTTGATGTACTCAGCTTAAACTTATTGTATGTTAAATCTGTGCTTGTCTTTTCTTATAAAAATAAGTCAATCTTAATAAGTCCAATCATGCACAACCATAATACACGCGGAAAACATAACTTAAACGCAGTTACTCCTGCTAAAACGAAGACGACTACAAAAAGATTTGTAACTTATTATGGCCCCAAATTTTATAATATTTTGCCAATGGAGTATAAGAGAATTAATAATGTACATTTATTTACTAAAAAAATATATCAATTTATAAAAACTATTCTATTTTCCTTAGTATATTATTGGATATGTAAACATTTATCCATATATACAAAAGTAGTAGGTATGAGTGGAAGGGGTTGGAGTGAGGGGGGGTACTATTGCGGGAGGTAAAAGAGGATATTGAGGCGCATGACTAATTTAATTAATGTAAGTTTACAAGACACACACAGGCGTTGCTTAGGTGTCTTGATTATAAAATATATATTATTATGTAAACAGAATTTATGTAAAAAACTGTAATAAACGTACTTACTTACTTACTTACTTACTTACTTGCTTATATATTGTTAATCTGGTTTTTAGTGTGAGATTTCTTGATTAGGCAAAAATATTTTTCAAAAAAACCCACATTTGCCTGATCCGTCGGCGCAGGCACAGAGGCGGATTATTAATTTTTTGTATTTTTTCAGTGGTGGCATAATACGCAAATAAAGAAGAGTATGCATTTTATATGTTAAAGATCATTCGTTACCCAATTATTTTAACAATCAAATTATCTTATCTAGTTAGCAGTAAATTTAACCAAGAAGACAAATTATTTCTTGTCGGGTTTAAAATACCAAGTATGAAACTAATAGAAAAAGGACAATTTTGATTGAAAATGTCCTTTTAATTAATTCTCAGTAAGTAGAGTATTTCGTTTAAGATAGATATTTATTCATTTAAAATCCACATACGATTGTAATTTTACTTCTGTATTACGTAAAGACCAACTGCTCCCTACATGCAATGCACAGCCTACTTCTAAGAGCTTCCGCTCCACTGCTTTACATGCATCCTTTAGCTTTCAAGTTTTTCTGCTTCTCTGAAGAGAACAACGCCATATTCTTAAAACACGCCAACAGCACCATATATTTATCCTCTGTCTTCTTCTAAATCATATATAGTTAGCTTTCTTACCTTCGCCTTACCTGTTGCATCAAAGTTATTACTATTTACCTGTATCCAGTCGGAAGCTTTCGGGTACAGCCGAAAGCTCAGCGTGAAGCGCAGAACGGCGAATTGTCATTTCACACCGAGTTGTCGTAGGAGGTAAGACTGCGTGGTTCTGTCTGAGCAACAGGTTGTTGTGCGTGTTTGTACTTATCAAATTTCGGAAACGATACTATCATATTTGTGCAATTTTTGACTGCAAGATTGTGTGCTACAGTATCTCGTGATTGTATAAGGTGGAAAGTGCAATGAATTTGTGTTAAACTTTTTTAAAAACATAGCTATCAACCATGGATTTCCCTCACTTTCTTGGGATATTTTTGATCATCGTTTTGGAGTTGACAAAAGCTCATCTCATGGAGGAAAGAGGTCAGTTCTGTGAATTATTGTGATAGTAAATAGTTAAGTTGTTAATAGTATCCAAAGCTAAATATATTATTTACAATTTTTCATTTGAAGTACGTAGTGGTTGACTTAAGTCAATTGCAATATTAAAACCTAAATTAATTGTAGCTACTTTCGCATTCTCCTCAAGAGTAGTATGAAGAATATGGAAAATACGTCTAAATATTAAATCCACATTAAATATTAGTTTCCATAACTGACTTCTTCGATCAAAATAATTAAGCTTTGTAACCAGTATTGACACAATTTACTTAGTTTGAATAATATGTCTATTAAAAAACTCCCAGTTCCTAGTTCTTCCTAACTATTTTAAAATTTGCCTAGCAAATTCTAGAACAACTTCCAGTTTTGTTCGCTTTAAAATTACCATTTGTACGTTCAACTAATTAGTCATTAGGTATTTAAAAGAATATTCTCTGAACCATTTTACTGTTTCTTAATAATACCTTTAAGCCTCATGGCAAATATGTCTTATAACAATTGTACAATTAGTCCATATCTTGGTGAAAGAAGTAGCATTTGGCCCAGTCGTTAATGGCATTGGTGTTCATGAACCGTGAAGTACACCGTGGATTGTATACCTCAGTTTGTGGTTAGCGATGGCGGTTAGCCGCAAGTGAAGGAATGCCACGATAAAGTTATTTTGTATGCATGTATAATGTGCGTACCTGAGCGCCCTGAGTTGGTCGTTTGGACCTTAAGAATACATGCTGAACCCTTTACCTTCTTTCACATCATGTAAAAATAGTTCAAATATTTTGAAACCGACGCTTTAGGTAATGAAGTAAAAAATAAAATAAGAAATATGGGATAGATACTATTAATGAAATTGTACATATTCATGATATTAAAATAAATATATAGAGATTAACATGCATTAACATGTTTCTTATTGCATTTTGTTATTGCATTCTTGTTGCATTTTAAATTATGTACGTTTATTGAAATCAACATATCTTACAACTAGCACACTTAAAAAGCATATTCTTTACGAAAGTATCAACTTATTTATATCTTTCATTATATAGAAATTAAGCCAAACAGTTAGCTAAGAGATAAATAAGTATTAATTAAATTATCAAATATTATGGTTCAATAAAGTTTTTAATTTGCATCGTTACCTATAATACTAGGCCAACTAGGCACGCAAAGGAATGACTTTATTATCTTTCAAGATATGTCGAAAACAACTACTTTGCGTGCAATATGCACCCACCCCCAACATCTTTCAAATAATGAAATAATGAAGTATGTAAGTGAAGTAAATAATTAATAAGGAAACACGCATCTATACATTACATTAAAAATGATTATTTTTAGTCACATTACTTTTGTATTGAATTTTAATGTAAAACATAATTTTTTTACTGACAAATCTGAAATTGTAGCAATCCTCTTTAGCCTAAGATACGATACGTATTTCTGCTTCCGGCGTCTTCAGGCACATATGTGTCAAGAGGGATGAAAGTTGTTGTTTTCGACATATCTTAAAAGTAATAAAGTTATTCCTTTGTGTACCTAGGAATATAGGCAACGAAGAAAACTAAAAACTTTATTGAACCTTAATATTTGATAATTTCATTAATAACTTATCTCTTACCTAAATTTTTTTTTTGGCTTAATTCCTATATAATGGAAGATACAAACAGTTAAATAAGCCAATAAATAAAATTAAAAATATACTATAAAGAAGTATCAACTTTTAGTATCTACTTATTTCAAGTTGCACGTCAATTTTCGTTCCTTATAAAAAGTTAAAACTGTAATGACCTGTATCTCGTTCTGACAGAGACAAAAAGATCCAGAAACGATATTATCTATCAATTGCACAATTAAATTATTATATATCATACAAAAATTATATGAACACTTTCCAATTCCGTGCGTACCTATATAAATTAGTGACAATTAATTGATAAGATTAGATTAGTGAATAACAAGAGATTCCTCGTACATGAAAAATTGAAAACAATGACTTCAAATTATGTTATTGTAAAATTAGATATCATACTGTCTATTTATATGCATACATATTAATCATTAACTGAATAATTTTCTATTTCTAAAATAACTTAAAAAAATATTTAAGAGTTCTATGTTCAAATGCTAGGGTTTGGAAGAGTTTGAGGTCATACCCATATTTCCAGTTACTGAGATAATGTACCCTAAACTCCAACAAAGTGTTTTAGGGGTTCTTAAGAACTTGAAAGAACTCAAGCTATGCATTGCACAGGTTTATGATATCAGGCAACGATAGGTAGGAAGGAATATAGCTAGTCCTTTAAATTTGTTTCCTACCTACATATGTAAGGGATGAGAATGTAACAAAAATAATACGTAACTTGACTATAGTGTTGCCAAATTTTTAATTGCCTTTGAATTTTATTACCGATTAAAGTCACAAACATAAATAATTGTCCAATGTTTTTCTCTGTTTTCATAGTACAGAAAATTATTAATTAAATGTACTTATAATAATTACATTAAGCATCTCCATTCCACCAAACAATTCTTAATTAAATTGTCTACTCGTAGATTAGATTTGTTCGCGGAGTTGGGTTGGCTACCATCCTGGCGATCGCCTAGGATGTGAAGAATGTCAACTTGGTGTTAATTGTGAGAGATTAAAATCAGTTGATGTTTGACTGTCCCCCTAACTAATGAGGTTTTCCAGGTTTCCCTCATTTCAACACTGAATGGTGGTTAGGATATATACCAACATAAGTCGTCCCTGAAGCGCAGATGCGGCCCGCGAAATAATAATATGCCGCTCCTCTCCCACACAAGTCACAGACTTCCGTTCTAATCCTTGTGATTAGAATGAAGGGTAGAGATATTATTATTATATTATTCGATTTACACTTCATTCGATTTACACTTCTGATGTCCAATTTTTATATTATACATCACTTTAAGGGCATTTTCATTTGCACTTTAAGGGCATTGAATGCTACATGTTTAAGAATTTTACTTTTTTTTTATCCATAATTATTCAAATAGGTGTTCATATAAATGATTATATTAACTCCGAAACTAATTCTAATCTTAACTAATATGCCACTGTGTTGAAATGCTAAATACAGGAAAATAAGTATTTTAAAAATTTTACGTAGAGAAGTTTACATTTGTATAATTTATTAATGTTTGCTAAACCTACCAATCAAATGTGGCACTATATACACCTATTTTGTGAAATAAGCTCAGTTTAAGTACTGGATTGCGATAGGTGTATATGTTTGTAGGTATTTTTGATTCAAGTACTGCATTGATTCTGCCATTTCGAACTCTAGCCGTTTTTATTTAAATGTTAATACGTCACTTAAAAATGTTTACGTTTCGAAAACTTTAAATATGACTGACGTACAGAATAGTATAACAGTTACAAAGAACACAAAGATTATATTAAAAGAAGAGAATTTGAACAGTAAAAAATTTGTGAATACGCTTGGGAAAATATCCATAGCGTACAGTGGGAGTCAAAATTTTAGATCGAAAACAAAGAAAAAAAAAGAAAAATTAAAGAACTGCGACAATTTTATTAAATTCAGGCAAATATGTGTCCAATATTTCTATAAATTTGGTAGCTATTGGTTATTAATTCTGAAAGACGAGGTAAGTCAAAATAGAATGAAAATCGACTAATATCTAATATGCCCATGGAAGTAGATAAACAAAATAAATTACAAACTGTCATACTATTCTGTACGCTCAGACAAATAAATAAATAAGGGGACTGAGCATTTCACATTCTATCATCTTGCCAACATGAAGGCACAGTCTAAGTGCCGATTGTTTACATTGGTTTTGCCAAGTTTATTTTAAGTATTGAAACTCCATACTAATTTGTCACAAATAGAGGTGTTTTAGCTATTATTCAAAATAACCAAGTGCCTGATATGTGTATCAATGAATACCTTATATAACTATATTTGTTAAGAACTTATTTTATAGTTATATCAGTCACTATTAAAAATGTTTTTGGTCGAAATAATAATGTATCTTACTGATAGCTCAACATGTGGCAACGTCTTATAAAAACCTTCCATGTTTCCCTGTTACTTTGTTTACGTGTGTTTCGAGCGTTCCATTAGTGTTTCTATTTTCGTTATTACGGTGTGTGAGCGTAATTTAAGTGGATTAGTGACAATTTTAACATTTAATTTATTGAAATAATGGTGCGGCAGTGCTATATATGCAAAAAAAAGAAACATAAGTTTCCTAACCTCAGTCTGCACAGGTAAGTCAACGCCATAGGCGTAGTAACTATCTATTAAGTATTTTACAAGTGGTGTAATGATAAAAGAAAATAAGTTTTATTGTGCAGCTGCACCACAAATAAGTTAGACAATAACACATATTTACTTTCAAATTTTAATTTTTTTCTCAAGTTTTACTGGCTGTTGCACGTAAGTAACTTAAACTTTGGTACTGCAGTAGGTAGGTAGGTATGCAGTGATTCTTCAAAATTTTGGTGAATAGTACTTAGGTACTGGTTGTAGGTATTTAAAAAAGCTACTAAAGTATAGCTTTATAGTTGGTTACAACTTGTCCTTATATATCAATATAATAGTATTATAGGTAGTAGCTATACAGTTTTTATTTCCATTATTAATCTTTATAAATAATTAGATATGTATGTACATATATTGTGCCTTAATACTTGAAATAAGTGTTTAAAAATTGCAGTTTAATGTCAATAAATATATAATAAAAATTAAAAACGAAGTTACCTAATAATGTGATCTATTGCTTTAGGGTCACATTGTAAGTCATTAAAAGTAATTCATTGAAATATTTTAACATTGACAATAAAATGGCCAGTTATGAAGTGTTTCAAGTAACAGGTTTCTAGTTATACCGACAGTTATACCTACCTATATACCTACCTCGCACTGACTAATCATTTCGTTCCTTTTATCCTATATGTATATACGTGTGGTATTTACTATTTATAGCGTAACGACAGTAAACTTAAACTTCAAATCTAAGCAGAAACACTCTCAGGTACACAATTATCATAATAGATCAATGCATCCGCAGACCCGGTTCTATGGACTTCGTGGATTGAGTCCGCCCATTCCACCAACAGATACGTTCACTTGGAACGAGGCAAATCTGGACCACCCATCTCTACTTCACAGACTTCAGTTGTTTCATTTGCTACTACTTCTACTACTAAGGATAATATAGATAATAATTTTAATGCCAAAATATTTTGCCATATACCTACCACATACTTGTACTATATTGTATATAATTTAAGAATTATTTTTATAATATGTACGTTTGTTATTACCTATTTTTATTATATAAAGTTGGATTATCACTTATGTATATACATATTATTTCCCAAAATAACATTCCTCCAATCTAACACCTATAAAAATTCAGAAAAATATATATATTAAAATACCTACTGTTGGCATTGCCATAATATGGCAAATACATATACATGTATTTGCTTTGAATTCAATTAACTAAATTATACTGTAATTTATTTATTTTATTTGTGCCTGTTAAACAGTACGCCACTGTCGCATCAGGACGGTTTGTTTACACAGAGAGAGATAGAGAGCATACAGCTTACTTCTGTCTCATCTAGTTTATGGAGTTGTTGGCTGCAGCCTATTGTACAGTATAGGATAGGCAAAGCTCAGTCCCCTTATTTATTTATTTGTCTGAGTCTGTACGTCAGTCTTAAAGTTTTCATAACGAAATCGGATAAGTTTTCGATACGTAAAGCTTTTTAAGTGATGTGTTTAATGTTATATATTGTTAACCTGCTTTTTAGTTGAATTTATTTCTTCAATAAAAAAAAACCAAAAGAAAATCTGGTTATTTTTTTTTATTTTTGGAGGACTTTCAGCTCATTTTTTTTACATTGATACCTTCTCCGACGTTTCGTCCGAGTTTTCGGACTTCTTCATAGGTTACTTAAATACTGTATTTAAGTAACCTATGAAGAAATCCGAAAACTCTGACGAAACGTCGGAGAAGGTATCAATGTAAAAAAAATGAGCTGAAAGTCCTCCAAAAATAAAAAAATAACAAGATTTTCTTTTGTTTTTTTTTTATTGAAGAAATAAATTCAACTATAACAGCCAACAACTTGTCTAGTATCATCTGCTTTTTAGTGTTAGATTTCTTGAGTAGGCAAAAATATTTTTTTAAAAAAAAACAACATTTGCCTGATCCGTCGGCGCAGAGGTTGATTATTAATTTTTTGTATTTTTCAGTGGTGGTATAATAGGCAAATAAATAAGAATATGCATTTTATGTGTTAAAAATCATTCGTTACCCAATTATTTTACGCAATCAAATTATCTTAAGTTTTACGTAGAGAAGTTTACATTTTTGTATAATTTATTAATGTTTGCTAAACTTATAGTCCATATGTGGGACTATATACACTTATTTTGTGAAATGAGCCCAGTTTAAGTACTGGTTTGCGATAGGTGTATACGTTTGTATTTTAGATTCACGTACTGCATTGATTCTGTAATTTCGTACTTGACTAAACACAGTTTATTACTCATTTTTACCGCTCTAGCCGCTTTTATTGAAATGTTAATTATTTTTTTTATAGAATTCTAATTATCGTGGAGGTTAAAATAGCTGTTTCTTTTCAATGGCATAAAATGGTTTAAGTATTGGTAGGTAGTTCTTCTAGAAAACATCTGATACTTTTACGGTGGAATTGTGTCTGGATGTTGTAGAGATTTCCGATTCCCACCCTCACACTAGGCCTTTTTTACAGACATTTCGGGGGTTTAATTTAATATGCCATGTGAAAGATTCGGAGACTGGGAGTATTAATTATTCAGTTTTCCTTTTCATATAGGTGTTTGCTACCATATGGCGAATATCGGGTACCATACCTAAATACTAGATAAACTTACATAAGAAACTGTTTCTTCTAAAATATGAAAAACCAAAGCACATAAATACATGCAGAAAACTTCAAAGCTTTAACACTTGGTAGTGTTTAAATATTATAATATTATTATATTTTAAACAATTGAACCATAAAGGGGAAGACAAACTGCATATCAATTATTTAATATAAATAAATTTATAACTACTTAGTACAAATGAAATCAAAATGAAAAAAAATAACAAAGTAAGATACCTATAAAAGTTATGTATGTTAATTGTTTAGTAATATTTATCTGATATATCACTGACTTTTATTTTCGACTAAGTAAAACTAAGGCTCAAAAAAATAGTCACTGAGTGATTTCCTTTTTTCGCAAGCGACTATTTTCAGAAGTTGATAGAATATCCGATAAAAATGAAAGAATATTTCAAGTGGTGTCATCAATAATACCAAAATGTAGACTTTGATAATACCCAAAGTCTACATATATTCTAATGTAGACCTTGATAATAGCTTTCCTCACTTGATTAGAGTGAGTATATGTCTCCTTTAATTGTAATAAAAAAAAACAACAAAAGAAGACTCTGTTTTTGTTATTTTTATTGTTTTTATTGTCTCTTGTTGACTGTTTTTTATTGAAGAAATAAATTATATTTTAACAGCCAACTTTTCCAATATCATATTTAACTGTAATGTTATACGAGTATATTTCAAAAATTATAATAGCTATTTTCTGAGAGGAAACTACAAGCTACTAAACCAATGCATGGGAATTTAGACCAGGTGATATTTGTGTTTTTTACCTGTGTCAAGCAAATTAAAGGTCTGAGGCTTTCAAACGTGTAAATATACTGTAATATAATATTTTGTACAAGGTACCTACAGAAGGCCCTACCGAGTAGGTGGCTAAATGATCTAGATTGATTTTTATGACATACGAAAATCTATTGAATTAAGGAACTAAATGGAAAAAAGCACATTTGTAAACCTCCTTCATTTCAGTATATATGGAATAACTACTCATTCACTGACTTATTCAAGTTAGACATTTTTTATTATCTTAATCGCTCGAATTGCACATTTCAATTGATTAATTTAACATAATTTCAGACACTGTAATTTAAAAAATATGTTAACATTAACTATTCTTTTATGTACTCACAACAGCTCCTACACCAGGTCCTACAGAATTTAGATGTACCTACCTCTCAAAATTATTGTTAAGAGAGTTGGGTAGGTGTGTTTCTAAAAGACAGAAAATGTTCTGATAAAATAAAAAAGTACAATTTAAAATCAATAAAGTAAATATAAGCAGTTTGTAATCTGCAAAATCTTTGAGTATGGCTATAACGCAGAAAGCACAAAAGGAATATTTTTCATCATATTTTTCTGAGATATACACCAATTTTAACCAAAACACCAGTTCAATTTATGTTTAAGACGAAACATATCATGGCTAATAATTATCAAAATATTTTATATGCTTAGTGGTACCTAGATTATATCTATTAAGAAATCTTGGATATTTCCATTATATTCTTTTTAAATTAAATTGGCATATATTTTTCTATAGTATAGTATAGTAAATGGTTATTGTAGGTATGGCTGAGAGTAAATATTCTTGGGAGTAACAACCTACGTCGGTACCTACCTTAATTTATTTCCCTCATTGTACATTTACAACATTTACCCCCTCATTTACAACAATGTAAATTATTAATAAATCTCGTAAATAATTAATTCAACGGATTGGAAGCTTCTTTCGTGGTCGATCATTGATTGAAGGTAGTACTTACCTATAGTTTAAATTTACTCCAGGAAAACTGTAGAGATTATTTTTTTCCATATTTATTGCAATATGTATTAATCTTAATTTAATCTGATAGTAATTGCTAGATATCTTTTATTGGTTATATTTTAGTACAAATACAAAGTTGATCCTAAATACATAGATAACCGTTTTTCTAGAAAACGCCCGGTTTAAATATTTAAGAAATGTTCTCTTGGAAGGAAATTAAGATTCAAGAACAACTAACTTGGTACAGACGACAGAGGAATGTATTAAGACGCTCAAACTGAACTGTTTCGAGATTTTTTAACACACTAAATTTTAAAAAGCGATCTTCTTAATTTTTGTCTCATATGAAACTGATTATCAACTGGTCGGGTAATACAATTTTTTTTTGGATCTCTGGACTATTATCGGAGCAACATTTATAACCACTGGAAAGAATTTCAGTTACACTATGGTAATGCGCCACGTATTTTTTCATCTCATCTGTTGCAATGTCAAGTTAAGCATGTAGACTTGTGCATACTGAAGCCAATTGACTCCTGACCTAAGTTGGCTCTCTGACCCACTAGACATGGTACAATGTAAAATCCAACGTATTGTTACTATACCGAGTGATTAAACAGTCTGTAGATGGGCATATCTTATGCGCTATTAACATAACAATTCCAAATAAGAATTTTTACTTTCTGGGCTTGGCTCTTGTTTGTTTTATATGCAAAATAAATTGCCGAGTGTAGCGCCGTTGTTGGTGGAAAGCTTATTCTTTAGATTGTTATTCAAATCAATGCTTATTTCATAATACTGATTTTTTACATGTCTAAACATAATTTATCTTTTATGAACAGGTACCTATTAGGTACATCTAATCGGTGTGAAGTTATAAGATATGTTTTGTGTTATAACTAAGTGGCAGTTGTCATTTATTTGATTCAATGTATAAACATATCGAAATATAGTTCTAACTAGACGTAAAGAGGAACGTATTAATAACATAAAACATTTCCAGAGAAACTTGGCATATTTCTATATACAGGGTGTACCACGGAGACCTCCAGTTAGCTGTTTCTAGAACTACGCGTACTGCAATTCTGAAAATTTATACGGGGGTTTTTCGCAATTTTCTATCAATTAAAAGTATTGGTGTTGTTGTCAATTCGCTTATTTCAAATGGAATATGCTATTTTTTATCTCGTTTTTGAATTCCATGTCAAATTTGAGGGTAAGTGTCAGAAGGATACCCCATCCTTATTCTTAATCGTTTTGGAGATATTTTGTTTTTTTAAATATTTCTCAAAGAACATAGGTGCCTTTATCCCGTTTATCTTTCAGTTTGCAACCTAAACACTTGAAATTTTAAGGGAGTAGATGTATCGAAATATGTAGAAAATACGAAAGTTAGTACAAATTACACAGGGTGTCAAAAAGGGGCCGACCAATTGTGACAAATTTAAAACTCAATAACTCACTGTAAATGGAACACCCTGTGTTTTATGATGCTACAATATTAACATATTAACATATGTACATTTTAATTCTCATTCGATTGGTATTAAGATTTCCTATTTTTAAATTCCACCGATTTGAAGATATTTGGATATTATTACAGGAACGAAACTGTCAGTCAACTCTCAGGTTGGCTATGAAACGAAACATTTAAAAGTCACCTTATGTCATTACTTATTTAGCAAAGTCACTGTCATTGCTATAAAGCAACTACAGCTGAGTAGCCACTACAAAACAAAATCTGATAGAGAGAGCATTAGGTGCCTTTAATATTGAGCAAAAATACATTTATTGAGCTACTGGTGAAACCAATAAAAACGGTCGAAAAATGCCTGGAAGTAAATGGAGCCAATTTCGAACATGGTTTGTAAAATATCTGGACATCTTTCTGCAAAAAGCGAATATCCCAATCCTCTACTACCTTCAGAATCCTCTTCTCGTATTGGAATTAACGTGACCATAGAACGTGTCATTTTTGGAAAATTTACCTAACCATATAATTCTTCATGTGAAATTTTTGCCCGACTGAGTATTCACAAGAAACCATTCGCAGAACTACATGCCAGAAAATAGTTTATATTTTTGCTTCTTCAAAATTCTGTGAATACTTCCTATTCTTTTGCAACTATACATATACTATACATATTTTAACAACTATATATATATTTACTATATATATACTAAACATTTATTTTGCAGTATCTGTCTCTAAGTCACTTGTCTGCAGTCACCATTCTAGTAAATGTTCAATATCGTACTTAAATATTTATAATAAATGCATGTTGTGTTAGTTGTGCCAATTACTTCAAACAGTAGGTACAATTGTTGCGTACTTCTGTCGGGTTCATTTTGCAATTGACCACAATTACATACATAATTGAAACTATCCTAAAAAACTATTCTAATTTACATCAATCAAAAATTGGAGATTTGATCCCAATTTGCTATTAAAAAGGATGAAATGCATTCCAATGCTTAAATTTATTTCCTTTCGCTCATAATAAACTTTTGTATTTTAAGTATAAAAACCACAATTTTTTTAAATTTAGAAAGGCGAAGGACATGTGAATGTCTCGAATTTAATATATTGAAGACTGTCCTCGAAGATAATTATGGTCCGCAACCATTGCACTATCGGAAGACGTTTATATTTTGTTTCATAGCATAATTATATACTTCTATATATGACTTGTGTGGAAGAAGCAGGGATATATTATTGTCAACTTTAACTGCGAGAATATGAGAATAAGAGAAACCTGAAAAACCTTATTAATTTTTTTTTTTTTTCGTTTATTTAACGTCGGCCTATTTCCGCGAGTAAGGCCAATCACCGATGCCAGGAGACGAGCAACCCCCTACCTGGAAATTTTGCCGAATCCCTACTTTGTATAGCAGGGGTAGGGATCTTTTACTTGCCTATCATTTCATAGACAAGGGATCTCCGGCTTTACATCCTATCCAAGGGATGGTACGTCTTCTACGCAAATCTCGCCTAAATTTGCATAGCTTCTGTGAATTTACCGACGTACAGGCCACTAGAAGATGCGGGCAAGCGCCGACGGTCTTCCCTGCATGGTCACCCATCCAAGTACTAACCGCGGCCTACCTTGCTTGACGCTCATATCGATAATATGAACGCCAAGTTGCTACGACGGCTTGCCCCTAACCTTATTAATTAAAGTGAATAGTTAGGTTGTCAGCTATTTATAAATTGTGGTAACAGTACTGGCTAAATATTACGAATGCTAACAATTTTATGCGCACTGAAAGCAATGAGAAAAAGTTGTCAGGCGGCGAAATCCGAACCGTCGTCAAAAATGGAAGCAAGGTTGAAGACAAAGTTTTAATCATTCCCGGTATTTGACGCGGAGCTCCTCATAATGTGACATATAAGTTATAATAAAATCATGTATAAGTATCTGATAGATATTAAAACAATTATCTTCAGAACTGTCTTTACTGTATGTAAATCAACATTTCTTAGTGAGCAGTAGAAAGTGGTTCACTTCCTTTATGGATTGTCAATTTCCGCTCGTACTTTTTCAAACTGGTTAACAAGCCACAGATGTTGTGATAGAGGTAAACTTCCTGAAATATTAATGTAAATCGTATATATATTTTCTATATTTTCATAGGTTACATTTCCCCGGGTAAGGTATAAAATAACTTAGTTCCAAGTACAAAAATTTAAATATTTGACAAATATTAAGAAGTTATATTTTCATTCAAATGACAAAATGATTTAAATATAGTAAAGGAATGTTTTTTAGTTCTAAAAGCTCTTCAAATTATTTAACTGTTAAGCTAAATTATTTTGTTGTTCTTATCATAAAATATGTTTCTCATGGCGTAGGTATTTTAATCGCTCAAATACCCTATTATTAAGTGAACTGCAAAAACATAAAAATGTCTATTTTCGTATAGTATTTTTCTGTGTTCTGTTTTATGGTATGGTAAATGGTTTCATTAAAATTTAGTTACTGATTAGAATGTTCGCAAACAAAAAAACTTCCTTGTCTGTGGAAAGGCACAAATTCCTATAATACCTGCACGATATTAGTACATTTTGTAATGAATAAATAAGCCGTGGTATTAGCCTCATATAATATTAATTAATAAACATTTACGAAAATTAATAAAAAGTGATATGTTTTGCGTTTAATAATAATGATCTGATTTATTCAGTATGAGAAAGTGAGAATAAATTTCTTTAGTTTGGAACAACTAAACTTTAAGGAACCAACACCGTTTAAGGTTTATTTTCTAATATTTTATAAAACATGATCTCAATCCTTCTCAATTTTTATTGAGAGTATTCTATTCCGTAATGTCATAAGGTTTGTTCTAGCAGCAATCTCAAACGGTTCCCAATCGTACGGAGTTTGCGCATAGTAATCCACGCGTTCTAGCAAACAAATCTCGGATTTTCGACTATTAGTCAGATGTTCTAGCGACAGCAAAACCCCGTTTACAAACCAGTCGAAAACCGTCAAAGTAGTCCACAGAAATTCCTTTGGATTTTCAGTTTGTGACATGCGCAGAAGTTCGTGATATCTGCCGCCCCGTGACGATAAATTTATGTTATTCAGTTAACCCATAATTTTAATTTTTTTGTTCTCTTGTTAATTTCTGGATTGCAGCAAACTCTGGGACAGTGGACTAGATTTACCCGTAATATTTAAAAAAACGAACAATACATTTATATCGAACATCAAAAATTATAACCTATACATCTATACCGATATTTGACATTTAACGCATTTAAGTTCACCGGTTCACCACAGAACATCGCAAGAGTCACGGAATTAGCTTCAAAGCGTTCGAGCAAATTATAAATCCCAAACCGTTTGTAACCAAGTTTTAGGACGAACATGCGCAGTTGGTCAATCCAATAACTGGCTTCAAATCGTCCGAAATTTCGTGCTAGAACAAAGCTATTATGATTAATAAAATATTTTCGTCGATGACTACTTCCTAACGATCACATTAGTAATTTTGTACGTTTACGCAGAAACAAAAAGGTTGGAATCTCATTTTCATATTGGTCAAATTGACTGTCACGTTAAATTAAATGTCAAACATTATCTGATAATTTTAAAGCTATGATGTTATAAATGATATTCATTTTCTAGTTCAAAGTCGCCCACGAATTTTTTTTATGGTCCCCTATTTTTACAATAATTAATTTTCACGGTGTGAAAGTTTGAATTCAATAATTGCTGGTTACAGTATCAATCTTTGACTTGTCTTTTTCTAAGTCAGAAATATTTGTTTTATTCGAACAATTTTTTCTTCTATATATTTTATAATAGATTCAAAATTTTAAAGTATTTTCAAATTTTAAGATCTCACCACAGATCTTAATACTTAAGAGTCTATAAAAAACACACTACTAGGTTAGGTTCAAAAGTGAGTGGGCCGAAAACCAGACCCTCCACCGCGACCATGTGGTCTATTGTACTACTAGGTAAGTATATTGTCCAATTTATTAAAAATTCAAGCTGAGTTATTATACTTTCCCAAATTCCTAAAAACAAATTGATTTTTAGATAATTCAAATGTGCCCGTTTTTAGTTTCACCACTCATGATTATATCAAAAGGTAATATGGTATACTTATGCTATTTTATTTTTAATTTCATGCAGACAAGTGTATCCCGGAACTATATTATGTTGTGGATAATAATAATACGATTATGGAACTAGGTTATTTTTTAAATTTGAAATTAAAAAGAAATATGTGTAATGTGACAAAATGTGCTACTAACAATACATGTATTTTTTCTATGTAGTTAGCTAAATATTTTTTATATAACCAATAGCAGCAGATCCATGGTTCGAGTCCTACTATCAACCATATACCTATATAATTGACATTCTTCAAATTTTTGTTTAATATATTATTTTTATTTATAGACTACATTTCTATGAGCTCTAAAATTTAAAAAATTCATGTAATATTTTGAGATTTTAATTTTTAAAGATTAAAATTTATTATGTTAATTTCATTTCTATTTTGTAATTATAACAATACTGTATAGTATGTCGAAAGAATACATTAACTAAGTATTTGAAGTACCTAAATGCCGAAACCAACTACTCTGCGGCCAATGTGCCCTGACTGTCATTGCATTACTATTTAGATTATTATTTTATTATTTTATTATGATATATTATATATTAATAATTACCATATTACATTACGTAGCAGAGATCCAAAGAGGACACTACGGTGTTTCTCACCAGTACTGATATTAACTAAGTAGTTTATTTACTGACATTATTAATAATACTATTTAAACTCGCTAATCCTCACTATTGATGCTATATAATAGATAATTTCTTTCCGATTGGCTTCTCAAATCATCATCTATATTAAGCTTGCAATCAAAACAATAAAGTTTTGTAAAATAAAACTATACAAAAAAATTGATTTTTCGTTTACGCACAAAATATGTAGGGTGTTACATTCAGAAGTAAGTTATTGGCACACCTCGTACATTTTTTTAAGTACCTAATTAAAATTTTTAAATAAAAATTAAATTTTATAGAAAAAGTATGGTTAATATTAATGTTTTGTCTGGCTTCTGAAACAAAAAAAAAATAATAATAATATAAGGAGTAAAACAATAAGGAGTGCACTACATATGTTTCAGGGACACTCCGTACATTAGCAACATACAAATTACTTGGAATGATAAACCAATGGAAATGAGACTTTACGTTTCTTATTTTCAGTCATATTATATCCTATAATTTAGCTAAAGCCATAAAACACAATTTTATGTGTCTCTTAGAGGTGTGTTAGGGTAGATTTATATCTGCTTTAGATTCATATTTCTTGTGTGGATATGAAAATATGCATATGCTCCGTCGAAGAACCACTTGTAGTGTTTAACAGATGTCTTGAGCAGAAGCGTGGGAACTATAAAATAGACTAGACGCTGGCATTGTCAAACAATTACGAACGATTACCACTCGTGTCACCACGTACTTTATACCGTATAATTCTCCTAATTTGACCACCATCGTGGTCACTATCCAATATTATTATAAATAACCTCATCGAAATGTTTCTTTTCTGAGAAAACGATCATAGGGGCCTGCATTGACCTCTTTAATGTCGGAGCATGCCCTTATAAATGGGCTTAACGATTTAAGCAAGTTATTAACTGACACTTTGAGTGAAAATGTATTGGGTAGTCTGATTCTCCAAGTAAAGTTACATTATTGTTAAGACTATAGCTTAGATAATGTCTGAAAGTTATTTGTTGTACGTTTTCATGATTCATAGTTTCTTTTGGGATTACACCACCTGTAAAATAACAAAAAGCAGAAAACCAGAAGCATAGAAATTAACTATTCAAAGTGCAGTATCAGGGCAAACTTCTAAAATTTTCCTCAAAAAACCACTGTATAATATGCAATAAAATAATAATTGCTAAATTAACTAAATTTCATCAGTGGTTTTTCAGTTTTATACAAAATTCTGTAACATTACATGTCATATTTTAAAATATGTTTATGTGGCAATGTCAAAGAAATGTCAATCTGACAAAATATACTTCTTATAATACAAAAAATTCTTATCATACAAACGTTCTACTGAAGAAGAGTTGAGGATCAACTAGAAACGTTTAGGAAAAAGCTAGTTAATATGTATAAAGCTAGTTAGCTTATAATATGTAATTAATTTATTTAGAGATATTTTAAAATATGACATGTAATTACAGAATTTTGTATAAAACTGAAAACCCACTGATGACATTTAGTTAATATAACAAATACTATTTTATTGCATATTATACAATGGTTTTTGGGAGCAAACTTAGAAGTTTGCCTTGATACTGCACTTTGAATATGTAATTTGTATGCTTCTGGTTCACCGCTTTTTGTTATTTTACAGGTGGTGTAATCCCAAAAGAAACTATGAATTATAGCAAGGATGATATTGGAAAAGTGGAATTTATTTCTTCAATAAAAAAAAAACAACTTTTTTATTATTTTCAATTTTAGAGGACTTTCAGCCAGATACATGGACAAATCATCAGTTGTTTGGTCCGAGTTTTTCGATACTCAAATACTCAAATTAGTGCTGCAAAAAAAGAAAATTTTAAAGTTTTACCTAGTAACTCTTCCATAACAACGAAATTAACACAGCGATCTTCGTCTACGTATCCTATATCGATTAAAAAAAATTGTCTTTATCTGGATTAGTTCCAGAGATATCGCGATGTATCTGTGAAAAAATAAGAAAATTTTCTTTTCACAGATTTATGACATTCTTCGTAATAAAAAACATTGTACCTAAAAAATTTACCATTGCAGATGGCCAGGCCTACTCTACCATTTTGTAAAAATTACATGTGGTTCTACCTTCAAAAAATTTTTTTCGAGAAGGAAGCGACTTTTTCCCCGTTTTGCATATTTAATTTGCATTAAGTATGTATTTACAATTTTTCCTTTTGACGAGCTCACGCTATGACACAAAACTCTCAATGAACGAGTTGTATACATGCGGCAGTGCATACGACTCCTCCTCATAATAATGTATGGAATGATGTTAAATTAATTATATCTTATGGTTATTCCATTAATTTTTAAAGCTTCATTCTTAAATTGTGTGGTATATAATTTTATGTTTTGATTACGAATTCCTAATTAGCCTCCACGCCGACAGGTTTATTATTCCATAACGTAAATGACTGTAATCGCTAGGCCTTTCATTAAAGTCCATAGGTCTAAATTAAACAGATAATAAGAAAATTTTGGGGTACGCGGGCACTACCATCTTTGATGCCTCAAATTCTAGCAATCTTAATTGGTTAGTTATTTTATCGTCTTGTCTTAATCTGTGTTAGTGTCTGCACAAACAACAGTTTATAATTTTTTTTATAGGGGTTAACAACTCTCATCGTTGCACTGTTCTGTAGATGAAACAATAATACGGATTTATCTCGGGATTTATTTATTATTTAAAAATGTATTTCTGCTATTATTTCTAACAGGGTTTCATACTCATTAAAATATATCCTAAAGTGTTACAGTCATAATAAGGATAATAATGTTTTTTTGGATCATGTAAAGAGGTGAACTGTCTGTGTTGAATATATTACTAACAGAAAAAGTAAATTTTTATTGCCAGACAAATTAATCTTGTTCAAAATCTATTTTAATCGAATTTTAAGCAGTTTTTATGTTATTTTAATATTTTCTGGTGGTAAATATACTCTAGTATGGCTCATAACATATAAAAGTAAACTTAGGAAAAATAATGTTTGAAAAAATTAAATTCAAGTACCTACCTACTGCTATATAAGATATTATATCTTTCTAGTGATTGGATTATTCCCGGAAATTTTTTTGAGGGCACGAATACTTTGAAAATTATCAGACCAGGGATAATTTTCAGACCAGGGGAGTCGCAGACCAGGGATAATTTTCTTAAAATATTCGTGACCGAGGAAAAATTTCCTTTATTAATTCAGTCACAAGGGTGATTGAATCCCCATGACATGAGGGGGATCCTCATGACAATGAGGGGGATTGGGCTAAGAAAATTTCGTACCGTAAAATTTTAGAAATGTTGAACATTTTTATCACAAATGCAAAAAATTCAAACTAAAAGTAAAAATAAATAAATATTACATCAAACACATTACTTTGTGCACCAAATATACTTTTTTGCGTCGACAAATAGTATTTAATTCGAAAGCTACTCTGATATTCCCGCGTCGTTATTGTGCCATTTAACATGACAGAAAAATTTCCAGTGTAATTTAGTGGAAACTTGTAGGAGGATGAATATTTTCGGAAATTTTTTTCGCTGTCATGATAATGGTTTAAAATGAAATTATGTGATTGGTTAGAAAAAATGGGTGCGAAATTTGTAGATAATTTTTTTACGATAAATGCATCGTCTGCATATTTAGAAAAATTCTAATGAACCCAAGAACTTTTATCTTAATTTGTTCAAATAACGGTCATGAAATATAAAAGTATTTATACCTTTAACTTTTCAGTCCATAATTTTTATGAGATTTTTGAAATATTTATTTAACTATTTTATTAAATTTTCTACCGTTTGTTTTACTTTACTTTTCACCGATACAGTACTAATTTTCCGTTAAATCAATAATATTTATCTAACATAATGTGAGAATTGCATTGTATATTAAGAAAATTAGATCATATTCAATAAAAAAAAGTTTAGTTCCTTTATAGTGACGTTCATGTGAATAATAAAATATTCTATTGCTTAGCTATGTATTTAAAAACCACATGCGATTCTCACATGACCTAAATTATTATTAGCGATTACGGAACCAGAACGGTTTCATGTTTTAATATATTTTTTATAAAAATAATATTATTTTTAATCAGCAAAGTATAGAGCAATTTCATAATAATAATTTCTAATTAAAGAAGATACACACAAATTGCGGCTCTACATGTTAAGCGCCAAAATAAAAATAACTGTTATTTAACTGGTATTAATTTACGAGATCCTTGTAATTACAGCAATAATTTTTGACATCAGATAGTAGATATAATCGTTGAGTGACGAAAAAACTTCGTCACTCAACGATAAAATATAACGTGTACCTAAACATTAGATAATGTGTTACAAGATCTAATACGTTGATTTTTAGACATCAACATACCTACTGGGCATTTACGTATATGTGTTTTTTCTTGAAGGATACTTCAAGAAAAAAATAAATATATGTAAATGGACAGTATGTATAATATATATATATATGTGTACTTGCTAAAAATGTGAAGAGTATTCAATATAATGATTTTGGTATATATCATATTATTTTGATTCAGATAAGCGGATGTGGTAGCGGAAACTAAAAAACGGGCAACGGGTAAATTACCTATTTGTTTTTTTGCGTACACTAATTATATAAACATTACTTCAGTCTTAAACTATCTGCATCACTTTTTTAAGAATAACATGTCACGGTAACTATTAACTTTCTCAAATTATTCAAAATTAAATCCGAAATAGCCCATTCGGCATTTATCTGCATATGTCAACAGTTCCAAACAGGTCTATTGTAGTGTCTTTTTTCAGCGTACCTTATCAAATCTAGCAATTTTAATCTCTCACGCTTCTGTTGTTAGCGGTCGTACATTAGCTTGGGCGAAAAATTTGTAAACTTGTTAATTTCGATATTGCCGTTATTAAATTTTATAAGTACTATCGGTCCTTTGTCCCACATATTGTCTCTTATGCATTCGTAAAATTAAACACTTATTATGGTAATCACACTTATTATAGTACCATTTCATTGTTTTCAACCCGTTTTTCCAGAACAATAATTGTATGTCTATGTGCCTCATACGATAATTCTTTTAGATTTTTCCATTCCAGATTTAGATTTATTAAATTTTAATTTATTCTCTTGGACATTCTGTGGTCTAATTGCCAAAAACTTTTTTAAAATAGGAAATATAATTGTCACCTTTCTGCTGATGGTCTAAAAGAGTGCCCTTGTTAGTGAATCACCTGTAAAAGGAAATCATTGAGATTTATATATCCAATATTTTGTTATCAATCTACTTAGCCGATATAACTTTTCCCGAAGTTCTTACTTTACATTTTTTAAGTAACTTGTGAAAATCTCTTTGTACAATTTAATCCAGGACACGTTACTTATAACCATCTTCGCTGAATCAAGGCTTCTCCCTTATAACTCCGAGGTTCAACATACATGTAATCAACTTTTGCCAATTTTACCTCTGCCCAAGTTCTATTTCCTCAACTATAGTGTGTTACCGTCAGGTCGTCTGCTGCGGAACTGCAATCTAGAAGTCTTCCTTTTTTTGTATCGTCGCCGAAGCTTCTAACCTCACCAATAGGATCTGTCTCCCTGTAGTACAGATATCAGCCTTGAAGGCAAAGAGAAAACGCATCCCTTGTACCACAAGTCTACCTTTGGCAAGTAGTCAAGATTCGGTTATAAGAAAAATTACTCAAAATTAAAAAATTCTGAAACCCAACTCAGAAACTCAAAATTAAAAAAAATATATATTTGCATTAAAAAGTATAATATGTGCGGGTTTTGAGTTTGTTTATTTAAATTAGTTTATATTTTACTACTTAATATATTTATAAATATGTCTAAAAATTAAACCAACTACCTAGAGCTTTAATATTTTGCTAATTTTCTACTTTGCTGCAAAAGAATGATCGTATTTTCAACAAGGAAGTTTCGTATTAGGTTTTGTTCCTAAATAACAATAAAATTTAAATTTAATTTGAAGACTCCCTTATGTTCCGATATCTAACTATTTCAATTACATTTATAGTAGTGTAGAATCCACTAATTATTATAAATTATATTATTTATTAGTTAAGTTGTCTGTTGTTCCCCATCAACTTTCCCAGATAACGTAATCTTGGATTATGAGTGTCAATAATTATTTATCTAGGAAAACATTTGTGGTGTTTTTCGTTACGGGTCATATGCATGTTTATAGACATTTAAATTCCTTGAAAACCAACAAATAAATATTTTATTCATTACTATGGTGATAAATCCGTAAAATAATAAGTTATAGCTTGGTAATAAATATTGGACTGTCATTTGATTTATTATTTTGTAACCTGTTGATGACCTAAATCTTCTTAGAATTAGATTATTTACATTTTTGTTAGAGTAATTAATTCCATGTTGTTAACACTTTGGAGTTAGACCTAAGTATTAGTTTTATTTATATGTTTATGAAATCACTACTGATATGGACATTCAGGGTCAGATTTTCAATATTGAGTTATCGTATTTTAATGGGCAGTTAAATGATTATCAGTTTAGGATGTGATATAGAACATACTATCTATGATTACTTACCACATAAAATTGTAGTTAAGTAACTATTATATTTAAACTTAATAAAAAAAAATAAAATAAAAATTACAGCCCCCAAAGCTAAAGGTTGTCTCGGAGAGGATTGCACTTTTAAAAAACGCAGACAAGAGCATGTCAATGGGTATGGACCCATTGACATGCCAATGCTGAAGCTGAAGATGGAACCCAGACCATAATGGACAGTGTGACCTGTGCTATCATAGCGGTACTGGTGTCGTTTTTTACTTATCTTCCACAAATAGATATTTATCATATCAGTAAACTCTTAACTTATTTTTGAATAATCCAAATTTGAACAGATAATGGAAATGCCCCGCGATATTGAAAATTGGGTTTACATAATATAGTTGTGACTACTAAACAAATAGGTAAGTAATATCGATGATTCAGGGAATTGTGGGATAACACTTACACAATTGTGGATTATATTTTTTTTGATACTGTATTATTGAATGAAAAAGACGAATCTTATTAATTATCATTTTATATGTGTCTATCAAGTACAAGGCATGTAATTTTAAATCTCGAGTCTCCTAATTAGCCCGTCTTATTCAATGCTTTAATCATCTATTATATCCAATATTGATTTTTTATTTAAACTTAATATTTAATAAACTTTTATTGTTTTTTATGTCATTTATAGGCTAATAATATTTTCTGGAATATTGTGCACTGCATTAATTACTAATTGATATTTGTCATGCAGTTGTCCTCATCAAACATACATGTTTTCATAGTGAATCAACTCATACTGCTGTCGGGAGCACATATATGATACATAAGTCTATGGATGTAAAATGTATGCTCTTTTGAGCATAGAAAGACATTTAAGGTACTAAGGAGACCTAATAAAATGAAGCAGCTGTCTTTTCCTTGCTGTTTGGGGTGATTGACACTCACATAGTGACAATGCATATATGTACTTCTGTCTATATACATAGTAGTTGTCCTTATCATTACCATTAAAGGATAAATCGATAAAGGATATGATGAAGGATTCACTGTACCGCTAGCTTTACTGTACCAGATATTCCTCCGAGATTTCCTACCCCTGCTGTATCCCTTATATTTAGAAATATCTGTTTTGTATTAAGATCTAGGTTTTTCCTAGATTTAGGAGCGAATATAGGTCTCATAAGATAATCAATTGAATATAAAAATTGGGAGATACAACCAATTTTTGTTGTGCTATTGGACAAAGAATTGATAGAACTTGTAACGTAACAACGTAATGATATTCCTTATTTATCACATAATGCCCATGGTACACAGTTTAGTATATTATAATATCTCTACATATAATAATATCTCTATCCCTTATTTTCATCTTAATGATGAGCCCGGAGACTTGTAGGGGAGAGGGAGCAGCATATTATTATTTTGTGGGTCGCGAGTGCGCCCAGAAACGACTTACGATGTTATAATTTTAACTACCATTTAGAACGAGATTAAGGGAAACCTGGAAAACGTTATTAATTAAAGCATATATAGGTATATATCCCTTGTTATTAGAGACATATCCATCAATCAAATCCTATTGTATTCGTGAAAGAAGAAAATACGTTAAAATACGGATGGTATTCCATTTAAGGAAAATATAAGTTGTATTCATAATTAGGAATATGGTATTTAATGATTTTTAGAGATTTGATATTAAAAACTGTCTCAAAATATAAATGGAAAAAGTAGTAGTGGTCGTCGGGGGTAGGAAATCTCTGAACGACATCTAGTCGACACCATTCGAATTAAAGAATTAAAATTTGTGTAATTATATTTGTTGTGTTACTAGAGATAATAATTTGTGAGTTTTGATGTTTTCATCAATAGCAAGTTCCTTAGAAGTTCAATTGAGTTATCCTTTTTAAGGTTGTACTAGTCTTATACATATTATTTACTATTGTGTAAAATTCAAAAAGTAATCTAATCTAATTTGTTGTAATTTCTTTTGAGTCCTGTAAGGATTCTAATTCCTAATCTCTTTGTAATTTTTCCAAATTACTATTTTTTTATGTGATGCTTTGATGCAGTCTTGAATAAACAGCATTTTCAATTTCCCTCTCTTGATAATTTACTAGATCTTAATCTGAAATACTTCGTAAGTATTTATAAAAACATTAATGTGTAAACTTATATCTTTCTCTGCATTTTTTGGCCTATAATAAGAACTACTTTTGCAAGTGATGTGAAGCTGCTACCTGAGTTTGTTAAAATAAAAGTTTTTCATTATCTTCTGATAATATTGAAATAATTTTATTATTAGATATACAATTGGACTTTTTGTACAAAATTTCCAATTCCACACGTATAGTATTTTCTTTGGTTTGTTCACATGAATTTATATTGTCGATAAAAATAAATTGCAAATTAATTCCTGGAAAACATGAAATACGTAAGTGGCTTATAAAATATAAGTATTTGAATGTACACAAAACAAGAGGTAAACAACAATAATACCAACCAAGTTTTGTAGTCAGTAAAGTGTAAATAATGAGTAAATGGTCACAGGTAACTAATTCGATACGTATTACCACACGTATTTCGTAGTAAATAACAAAATAGTACACACAAAAAATACATATGTTTTACACAATATTTAATGTTATGGCTTGTCACTAACAAAATGCCATACGGTTTTGTTGACCTAAACGTTTCTCAGATCACCGTATTGTCATTACTACTACGAGAGACCGAGAACATCAATAATAGTTCTAAAAACGGGAAATCATAGGATGAAGAACCTACATTTATCTGAACATAAGCTTTTGTAGTGAATAGATTAAAATAATTTCAATAAAGTCTTTTGTAGGGCTTATCGATGAAAATCACCAGGTTGGGTTAAATTTTAATTCTGTATTAAAAATATATATTAAAAAAAGGTCTAAACAAACATCATAATTTGGGAAAATCGTGGTAATGACAGCGTTCATATTATCGATATGAAGGCTGTAAGGACTAAAGGTGATCTTAGTCTTGGTTTTGGATGGCTGACTATGCAGAGAAGGTTGGCGATGCTGCTTGCATTTTCTATGGCCATGTACGTACATCGGCAAATTCATAGAAGCTATACTAACTTAGTAGAGGTTTGTTGTGTAGAAGACATACCATTTCCCCGACCAGATAGTATGTAAAGCTCGAGAATCCTTGTCCATGAGATTATAAGCAAGTAAAATATCCCTTTCCCACTACAAAACTGTGGTTCGGTAAAATTTCCAAGTAGTGGTTGACTCATCTCCTGGCGTCAATGTTGGCTTTAGTCGCGGAAATATGTCCAGTATTAAATAACCTAAATGAAAAAAAAAACATCATAATTCATATTCAGTGTATCTCGGCTGCGCACCATCGTATCTTCCTCATTTATGTTGTAAATTTTTATGTATTTCGTATGTATTTCAAATTTTTGTCAGATAATACAACTGACAAAGCGTGTTGAGTGCACCTCAACAAAAATGAATATTTTTTTGCTGAAATGTTAAATTACATCATTGCTTACGGCGGCCGCCCGCTGATGCTAATACGGATTGACCGGCGGTGAGATTCGAACCGTCGTCAACCGCGGAGAATGATTAAAAGCTTGACGTCTTTAACCGCTCGGCTAAGGAACTCCATATGATCTGTTTATTGTAAAAATATACATAATAGGTAGAGTAATTGATTTTAAGTTATTTCGAAAAATCTAAATTTTGTTAGTCAGTTTTATTTTTCTAACAGTTTCAAGAAATAAAAAGACTAGATATAAGAACACATTTTTATTAGTATTTTCTGACATTTAAAAACATTACTGTATTTTTTAAATCATAACGCTTAAATTTCTTATACTTACTCCTACAATAGGCATTTAATGATTAAGGAACATTTATAAATCAAAAACTGAAATTACGACAGAAATACTAAAATATTAAAAATACTTAAGATTTAAAGAAATAATTTTAATTTCTTTTTTTTTATCAAACTTTTGCAGAAATTGAATAAATTTAACCCACACAGTAAAAAAATCCCACTGATTTTAACACTGAATCCACACTCATCAGTGTGTATATAGTCCACACTTGGCAGTGTTAGACATATCGGTGTATTATTACATTACATAAAAGTAATTTAACACAGTAGATTTTACAAGGTAATGTGTAATAGTTAATTATTCACCGTGTAATTATTCCGTATTTATGGCGGATTGACTCATTTTTAACACAGGGTTTTGTAAATTTTACTACAATTTATGAGCACTTTTACAAACTTGGCGGGTATATCGTTCGTGTAGTATGAGTTCTAAAGGTTTAGTTATTATACTACCCAGTTCGTGTTAAAAATAACACTGCAGCAAATTACGATTACCATTTAGTAATTTTACCATTTGTCTTTTTTTACTGTGCACTTCATATCTCTTACGGTTTATTAGATTCCAGTGATCAAGATTGAAGTTGATTGATATGGATATCAATGGGTCTATATATAATTTTAAATGAAATTTATTCGTAAGAATTTATCATAATCCTCAATGTTTTCTCATATTGTAATTATTAATGTTATTAACTTATTACTAATTGACCGACTCAGCAACTCAGTGGGCTGGAGCGTGTTATGGCAGCATTTTTGAGTCCTAGTGCCTATTATGGTCTGGCTTCGATTCCCAGCTCCGCCACTGGCAATGTCGGCGTTGTGTGCGTTTTTCAATGTGTAACCCTTTTTCGGACATCCTTTGGTTTTGGATTTGGGAGTTGTCTAATTTATTTGGTTTATTTTTTTAATTAATTACATAATTAAAAATTGCTGGACTACAATGTTTTCGTTGACAGATTAATCTCATAGTACACCATTGAAAGAACATATTTTTAACTTCTTATTGAACTGAAATAAATTTTTGCTCATATCTTAATTTATTTAAATCAGAATTGACAGAAAGACTTTTTCCGCATACAAAACGACGTTACTAAAAAAATGAGAATTTATAATGGAGTAGCATACAAGTCACGTATGAAAATATTATGCTGCATACATAAACACATTATAATGTTACGTCTGAGTGGATATGCTAAAGGCGACTCTAAAGAGGATTACCTATACGTTTAAAGATCGACAGAACTTCGATTCATTTGCCGAAGACCTTCCTATATTTGGAAGATAATAGGATTGTGGATGTTCTTTCTTTATTTATAAGGTTCACGGTGTGGCCGACTCATCGAATTTAATCCGGGTAGGTGGAATAGAAAATCTAATTTCAATAATCCTCTACTAACATGACCTTTCAATGAATTCACTGAATACCTATATAATTTATCTAAGGCTTTTAAAACAGTCAAATAACATATATCAATATTTTACGTATATTATATTGACAATAAAAATTACCTTCGTGGGCCATTTATACACATTTTTGTTTGCAGACTCTTAATTTTTCATGCTTTCATTTTATCTTTTAACTTGAGTCAAGGGTAGCCCTATAATATAATTCACATCATATCAAAATGGCAGTGTTGTTTACAACCCTGACTTCCATCATAGCCAGATTATGTCAAAGTTGATAACAATGCTCCAAAAAAGTAAAAATAAGTAGAAACGGCCGAATGTGGCCAGAAATCTTGCCTTCCATTAAAAATTTTATCATAACTGAGAAACTACTGGCATTTATTTAAACTTTAAGATGCACTGCGTGACCCATCTTCAATAAAAGTGGAGGTTCTATCTAGGTGGAGGTGGAGGAGGCATCTATCCCACGTATTAATTACATTAGGGGATAGACGCACATATGCAATGAAGGATAGATGTCAGTTTTGTAACCAATGGGAATAGAGCATAAAGCCAGGGATTTTTAAATGCAAGTGATAGTGCGAAAAGTTAAATTTTTAGATTAAACAACATTTCTACAGAAGGACCATGCCAAGAAGATACACCCGTATATCCAACCGGGTATCTTGGACCGAGGATAATTTAAAAGCATCAACAAACTTTCTAAAATAGTTTATTTTTTGTTTTATAGTAAAAGTGATAAATAAGATAAAATCTAGTAATTTATCCCGCATTGTGCATCTATACCACTGTATGGGCATCTATCCCTAACAATGAGTGTAACTATCCCATCAAATAGTCATCTGTCCCAAAAGTGCAAGATATTAGATTTTACTTCAAATTCGTTCAACTATTAATTATAGGTATATGTCGTTTTTTGCAAAATTACTATACATTAATGAATAATCGATCAATTCAAACCAATTATTTAAAGAAATATTACAATACAATTTTTAAAAACAAAAAAATATAAGGCATCTTTCCCCAGTTTACCCATCTAACCCCTGTACCATTTTATAGGTTTGGTGTGACCGCTACAAATATATAGATATATTTATACGTATTTTCAATTACTTAAAATAATTAAGGGGTTAAAAACTGGACTCATTTTCACTTCAACTGCCCAAAAAAATTCAAATATCTTCTATGCTTGATCGGCAGCGCTTTCACACAGTATTTTAAGGGTCCCCCAAACCAACGCGGAACACCTGCGGAAGTTCGCACCGCTTGCGATTCGCATCATATTGTTTCCATTGCGTTAAATATGTACGTTCACACCAACACGATTTTTTTCGTTTAGACTGCGAATTGTTTGCGTTTATTTCGTCCGGAGTTCTTGTTCGCAATCGGCTGCGTTTTTTCTCGGATCCGTAGTAGTTTCGCTGTCTCTTAACTAAGAAAGTAATTAATAAAATGGAAAAACTCATTGAATTAGTGCGAAAGTATCCTATATTAGACAACCTTTCTCATGACAATTACAAAAATATTCGAAAAAAGGAACAAAAATATAACATAGATTCTCGTCTTTTCGTAATTGCGGGATTAATGTATGAAATTCCCTATATTGTCGTTTTTTTTTTATTAATATCGTGAACCCATTTTCTTTTCTTCTTAAGGTTAGATACATAATATGATCAACACATTTATTTTTAAAGAATAATAATAATTTTACCTTAAATTGTCTTCTTCCAATGCAAGCAACACAAATGCTTCTTCTTCATCCAATGATGTATACATATTTTTGTATGATAGGTAAGTATGTAAGTACAAGTACAAATTGTTTATTTTTCGTTTTCAGCAATAGCAATCAACCTTTTCGATATTGAAAATATGACGCATATGATGCGATTATATTCGCTTTGGTGTGGGGTTCTCTGCGGATTCCGCCACGAATTTCGCTGCGAACTTTCCGTCACGAATCCGTTGCGAATAATTCGCGTTGGTTTGGGGGAGCCCTAAATGTTTGTTTTGTATTGATGTTAGAGGCTATTAATTGTTTTTGCTATAGGTTTGATAAGAGGAAAGACGTTTTATATTTGTACAACAGCAACTCTTAGTTCATGGTGAACTAATTTTCCTACGTATATTGATTCTCATATTAACAATGGTCATTGATCTGCAACAATAAACGCGGCCTCTTTCATTACGTAAATTAACAAGAGTACAATTCCATATACAATAAATATTTACTTTTAATAAAGCTTATCGTCGCATTCTGAAAAACTCGAACAAAGTTCATTGGCTAGGTCTGCCTCTGTAAGTCAACTAAACGGTTTATAAAACTATTTTAATTACAATAACTAATCCAGACACGTACGACTGCATCACGTACGTAGAACTATTTATCGTGCATTAAATAGGTGATAATGCTATTAATCCTTGTGTTAAAATCTACATCTACATATATAGGTTTTTGTTTGGGAACAAGAAAACGGAAGCTTGTCTGAAAGGTTTATTTTTATGTCCAGCTGTCATGTAGAAACCATGTTATTATCTTATCCGTGAAGTTAAATGAATTGTTCAGTTCTAGTAATAAACTTCAGGATATGATTAGATAATTCAGGCCATAAAAATATTTTTGCTAGGTAAAAATTCAATAATGTAGAAAATAATGTAAACTTCAGTAATAATTACTTATTATACATTGACAACATCGGAAATGAGGAAGTGTCAGTGTTTTACAAGTATAAAATCAATGTTATTTGTCATTTAGATAAAATTTAGTGCAGTACAGAGCATAATATAAATTTATTTTTTACCATGCACTTCAATAATTAATTACATTGGACGCATTTGGAAACTGTAACCGTCCTTAACTTTATACCTTATTCTAATATACTCGTATATGTTGTGTAATTCTTTTTTACTTTACGTTTAAGTATAATTAAAAAGAAATGAGTGTAAAAAGCCAAAGTGAATATAATGAATTCGAAATTTGATGCAAACATCATTCTATCGCGATGAAAATTAAAATTCAATAAACAATAACAATGACAATGAAATCTAGTATTAATAAGACTAATAAATGAACACATTTTTTACAATCTTAAATTTGACACTGAAGCTCGAAAACTATTAATATTAGACTGACGTCTATATAACTCCCCTTCTACTGTCTTCTTCCTGAGCCCTGCACGCTACACGCTACTGAGAAGACCAAATAAGTCGGTACAGTAGTATGAAGTTAGGAATAAATGGTGCTCATATGGTAATGGAGCTATATACTTATGCACAAGCTTCTTTATAAGTTTATCTATACCATAGATTATTTTAGATTAAATATTTCAGGCAATAGAAATTTTCTCACGGGACTACTCATATAAATATTATTAATAAAATAGTGAAAAAAACAACTCGCACTCTATGAATAAAAAACAAAAACAGTGTTGCATCATAATTGTATTTATGTTTTTCATTATTATAATAATTCTACCATGAAAATTTTTTAATGACAACTATTAGTTCGCAAACATTTTGAGTATTTCTATATATGAAACACCCTTATTATGATACTTGAATGGTATATAATGGTTCTTAAAATTTTTATTAAAACTATTTCATTAATAACTTCGTTCAAAATAATGTAAACTTTACTACAAGTAGTATCATATACGGTTTCGGTATGTGATCAGAATTTATTTTGATAATTTCTTTGTGGTAAGAATTATAAGTTTTAATAAATATACAATAAATATGTATTGTAGATTTTAAAGAAAATTGAACCAATATCTGTTCCAATTTTTAGTTTTGGTTAGATGTAAGAATATTTAACCATACTTGACGTCAACGTACTGATGTTTGGAATTCCTTATGGTAACCATATAATATGCAGGGTATCCCCCGACGAGCGGGGATAAACCCACCATTTTTTTTGTTCCTTTTTCGGGTTTTATACATGAAATTTTATCTTAACTTTTATAAGAGTGCCTTATGTCAAAACTTGATCGTTTTGGAATTATATCAATTTTGCAAAGGGTGCAGGGTGTTGCAAATTGCGAGACAAATTTTGGCAACTTCAGGTCCAACACCCTTTGTTCCATTTAAAATAACGAAGTTGATATCCACTTCCGGTATATCCTGAAATGATACGCCACTGCCAATATTTTCATTGAACTCGGCAGTGTTGACAACCCCTAGAAAGAAAATTTTACATTTGAGGCAATTATGGTTTCTATGTTACGTCTAACACATGCTCGTCGTGCGATACTTTGTATAATTACCTATATAGCAGGTCATCAAAAGTATTGCCAATAGTTTATATTTTTATTGGTGTAACCAATCTTTGACATTTTTATCGATAGTCACTTCGAAATAACGAACAATATTTAAAACCTCGAAGATGCCTTAATTTCCTTTAGAAGTAATAGGGTTTACAACAAACATTACCTACTTTATGTAATGTTTGTGATAGAGGACGGTACTTCATATACCATAAAACAGGCCTCATACAGTCAATATTGTGTATTTGATTGGTGCTAAGGAAATCAAGATGTGCCATTTATTTTAAACAAAAGAAAATGTGTACTAAATATAAGTTCATCAAAAATCATCATTAATAAACATTTGGATCGGCTTACAAATAAATACAAAACATGTAAATAATAAAATCCAATATCTATTAATTTTAATAAATTTACATATAATTAAATAATAACCTGAATATATTTTTCATCTTCTGGATCTATCCTTTGAAACAAAATAAAGATACGGATTTTTCAGAAGTCTATTTGGCAACAAATATATATGCTAAGTATTCATTTGAATAATTCATTTGTTATTGTTATTAATTTTGTACTACGTCAAGACAGAGGAAACTGAAAAAAATATAATGAACTTATTAATATTTATATATATGGTAATGAATTAGATATCATTCACATGAAAACGTCGTTTAATACGCTGAACCCAAGTTCACTTGACACTAGATCTTCCCATTTATTAGACATCTGATAGTGTTACGTGTACCAACCCATTCAGGTCTTTTAGTGGTGTATTTTTTAAACACTGAAATATTTATTTATGTATTTAGGCAGGAAAGATATATCAAAAAAATTATTTAAATACGGTCTAATTATATGGTCTAAAGAGAAGTGGTAGTGTTAGTTGTTCTTGTAGTTGGAGAGCATTTTACCTAATCAGTATCACTTCATCTATGTAATACATTAAAATTTATTCATTCAGTCTTAGATTTAACAGAATATTGAACGCGGTCCAATTAAAGGTTTTACAATTTTTGGTAAACAAATTGGACATGAGATTATGTTATAAATATTGTAACTATAGGGTGACTGACTGACAGTTCTTACTTACTGTTTGTTAAACCGGTTGGATGTTTTCGGGTATATTCGGCACAGAACTCGCATGTTTATTGAAGTATCCAGTGATTTCACAAATATTTTTGATAGGGTAAAACCCTAGTAAGCTCAAAATATAAATATTATGCAAATATACATATAAATATACATACATATCTACATACGATATGACATTATCAATAATGATTGTACACAAAAATAAAATTAAAAGTTAAACAAGTTCAGTGCAAAACTAAAGACAAAAAAAATAATAATAAAAAAGGATGTAAAACTTACACACGAAGTACAAGATGAAAAAAAATAACCAAAAACTAACACATATGACCCTATACACATATTACAAAGTAAAAACAACTGTCAAACTAAAAATTTTTCAAATTTTACTGTCTTCTATTATTGTATCAGGTCTATTTTTAAAAGAGTTCACTGAAGGAGCATTACCACATCGCTGGGAAGAGAATTCCAAATATGGAAAATTCGGTTACTAATGAAGAATTCTCTGCATTTAGTGTTATAATTTGCATGCTGAAGTTTATGACGGTGGCCTCTAAGTATTTCATCATTATTTAACAAAAATATCCTCGTTAGATCTAAGGATAAACTCTTACTTAAAACTCTATAGGTTGTAATAAGGATTAATCTCTATATAGATGTGGGTAAACCAAATATATTAAGTTTTTCGAGATAAAGTGGCCTTTGGAGTCCGTAAGGTAAGCGCGTGGCTCTTCGTTGAACATTTTCAATGACATTTTTGTCACGGACTAGCCACGGCGACCAGACAGCAGAACCAAAATTGTTTAATCTCATAATTTATCAATTTAATTAGAATTTTTACAGATAGATATTAACAAACAGCAAAAGCAGGAGTGTAAAAGATTTTTGTGTTTATATTTAATAATTAGGCTAATGATACAAGAAGTTTCTTAAGTAAAGAACTCATTCATTATATACTCATGTTCACACAAAGATTACCTCTGACCAGTTTCAAACAAGTTCTTCAATGTTCTTGCTTTTACCATGATTTCATTCATATGAACGCACGAGTAGTTTTAAAAATATAATATAAAGTTGTTTATCCTGCCAACGACAAGTTATTAAGTGCATTGGACGCTGACCAAAGGGCCGTATTTGGTTAAGACTACTAGTGTTCTAGCGGTACATCTTGAGACTGGCAGGTGCAGTTTATACTAGACTCGATTCTAGAGAGGTTTTCTTGGAGAAGTTAAATCAGAGAAAAACGGTTATTAGATTGCTTACATTTAGATCAGTAAATAATGAAATAAATGTATATTCGAAATGTAACAATAGAGAATTTCACACATACCTCCTTAGATTTTAGTGAAAATGAGTCCCCCTCTACATTAATATTTGAGGTGGAAATATGGAGAAATCTGTCACATTTTAACGTTTAACATTTTATATTTATGAATTTTTTAGCCCTTTATAAAAATCGGGAAACGTTTCTAGTTTAAAATAGTATCATTTAAATGGAATCATAATGAAATACCTTGAAAGTTTCTTAAAAAATTGTAACCTAAATCCCTACAATGCCTAATATCATATTAGCATAAGAGAATTTAATTTTGTTTAACTCTACAGTCTGTCCATAAAGTAACCCCCCCTGCTAACTTTTGAACGAATCGAGTTAGAGAGTTCTAACAAAATACAGGTTGAATCACGTAAAATGAAGTTGATTCTGACTATAAATTCGATTCTTCAAATTCAAAGATGGCGCCATGGGCGCTGTCTACTCAATTTTTTTAAAAGGCAAAGTGTGCCGTGTTGCACCTCATTTAAAAGATAATTCAATTCTCTACTTTCTCGTTTTTGAAAAATAACAATCGAGTTAGCCGTTCTCTAGTTACAAGCGTTTCTGTTTCTAATCTGATCCATGAATAAAATGTTAATTTTAATACAACAAATTTTGAACAAATATTTATTAAAACAAAAAATAAAAGAATTAAACAAGTTATTCAAAGTGTTGTCCAATGACTTCTTGGCACATAAAAAGTCTACTTTGAAATTCTGGCCTGATATTTCCCAAAATTTCTGCAGGGATATTTCTACACATATGTGTTAGACGTTGCTGTAGTTTGTCGATATTTACTGGAGGAGTTCTGTAGACTTTTGACTTCAAATATCCCCATAAGAAAAAATCAAGAGGAGTTAAGTCCGGGGAACGAGCCGACCATTCTATCGGGCCCTTTCTGCTAATCCATCTGCCTGGGAAATGGTTATTTAAAAAATCGGTAACAGGTCCATAGAAATAAGGTGCCCCCCCCCCTCCATCTGGTTGAAATACAATACTTTGAATGTTATTGTCTGCTATTCTTTCTATCTTTGGAAAAATTTCCACCCGCATGATTCTTAAGTACCGCTCTCCTCTTAAATTTTCTCTTAAATCTATCAAATCTATCAAATCGAATTACTTAAAAACCTGTAGACACTTTCAAACACTCTTAAATTAAACGCTAAACGACTTTCTCGAACCTTATTGACGTTTCAGTGACAGTGGCAAGCAAGGCAAGGAGACTTGATAAAAGCAAAATTTTTAAATATCGTTAATACAAACGCTTGTCACTAGAGAACGGATAACTCGATTGTCATTTTTTAAAAACGAGAATGTAGAGAATTGAATTACCTTTTAAATGAGATGTAACATGGCACACTTTGCCATTTAAAAAAATTGAGTTGACAGCGCCCGTGGCGCCATATTTGAATTTGAAGAATTGAATTTATCGTCAAAATCAACTTCATTTTACGTGATTCACCCTGTATTTTGTTAAAACTCTCTAACTCGATTCGTTCAAAAGTTAGCAGGGGGGGTTACTTTATGGACAGACTGTATATAAAAATGCAGGGTGTTTTATTAAAAAGACTTTGTAAAAAGCTTTGGCAGTTTGAAATTCCTAATATGCAACATAGAAAATAAAATACTTACAGTGCTATTTTAGATTTTCTTATAATTCTGAAAGGAAGAACATATCATTGACGTAGTTTTCCACATAACACCAAAACACTATACTGCACTCGACGCGAGTTGCGTTGATCATCTCCAGATGATGCCAACTTGGTTGGTGAAACGCGCGTTGAGTGCAGTATAGTGTTATGTGGAAAACTACCGTCAGTGTTATCTTCGCATCAAAGGTTCTACCCCCCCCCCCTTTCATGAAGCACATATATTCCTTTTTTGTGCCACAAATCAAATGATTATTTCTTATGCGTAAAAAATTATAAAGGCTCATGAAGAATCGATATTATTGATGATTGTCGATAATTATCGATAAATTGTCTTAGTCCTAGTGACCACCATAGAACTATTTTTTAAAAGACATATCTTGTTTAAAAAGTTTTATTAAAAATCAAGCATTCTACATTTTTTCTGAACCTAATGATATACCTAAACATATTTGAAGATATGTTTATAAGTTTCCGAGATATTTGCAAAAATAATTCAATATTCATCATGTTTCCTTTCTTATAATTAAACGTACATAACGAAGTAGAATCTTGAATACTTCAAATAAAATAGCAAAATTGTATAATGAGTCATTAAGCTGTTATAACAATAATAATGTTTTATTCATTTTTAGATATTCTGTTATGGTCTGTAGGTCCAATTATCAGTAAATACTAAAGTTGTGTGTGCAAATATCTCGAAAATGGTTAAAGATATCGCAAAAAACGTTTATATCATTGAATTCTGAAAAATAAAGTGATCATATTTATTGTATGTAATATTACGACATCTACAAACTGTTTTAAATCTTTAAATAGAGAAAATATAGGAGATTTTAAATCTTTAAATTGAGAAAATATAGGAGATTTTCTTTTTAGAGATATATACATGATTTAGCTTGAAAAAATTAATAGCTTCTGACCCCTTCTACTAAATTTTTTGTATGATGAGAGAAATTATGAGACAGTTTCGTCTTTCTGTCCCTTATTTTTCTTAAAGTTGAGTGAAAGAATGGAACTTTGTTGCAAACTCTGCCTTTTGGCGTGCTATATTTTGTGTACGTTTCACGCTTTGTAATTTTCATATAAATAAAAACCTGTTATTATCATTATTTAATTTAAAAATATTATGACAAATGCACTACTTTCATTTTCACCGGAGATTTTATCTCCAACATTAACGGAGATAAATTGATTCACTGTCAATGAATGACTCTATACATAGTAGTAGATTTGTTTTACGAATTTAAATTTTTTTCCCATTTTTCGAGGAGGGCGGTTCTCCAATCACCACACTCCAGCCTCTGGGTCTTATTGTGCTCGCGCCCCTCAACATATACAAACATCCATGGCGAAAGCGGAATTCGAACCCGCGACAGAGTAGTCCAATCCAGTGTGATTTTCTCAGAGAGTCCCCGTACACTTCTGGTGGTCACCCATCCAAAGCTAGCTGCGACCGGCGATACTGCAGTCGCCGATCGTACGCTCACAGGCGGACAGGCGACACTACTCTGTTCCCCTTTGTAAATTAAGATTTAGTCAATAATTTGATTTTACCTTCTAAAATAATCTTGCTGCAAGGTTTACTTGTTTTACAATTATTTAGAAGAAGACCTGAATATTATACCAGCTTTAAATTATTTTTTTCAATTAAGTCGGCCAGCAGGAAGCTCCATTGTACGGTCGACCATGAATGTGGAGTCGACTGGTCAACTATTCCGCAAATGAATCAACATAGCGAGCTGGTAATCTTACCTGACATTTATACACAGCTTGCGGTTTATTGACCTTTACCATAAGATGACTATCCGCGTCAATATCGTAAGAACACGGGAACAAGATGAACAAAAAATAAAAATTCAAACACTCATTTCGCTGTTAAGTACCTACCATTATGGGATCTAATTTTGTGTAACGGCTTTTCTTAGCAGAATCATTTTAAGTTTCCATCTTGGGAGCTGATTGTCCACTGAATTCAAGAGAATTGATGTCGATAAAACCTCTCAACAGGAAAAGACAATATACTTAGCGTACTCTTGATATTTCCATCTATCAATAAAGATATATTAGAAGGAAACATTTAATATTTGATGTTGAAACTATATTATTTTATTGACTTGCTATGTTAGAGCGATTTTTTTTATTGATTCTGTATACCATGTTTTATTGAGAAACCATGTTATATTATTGAGTGGATATTTTCACTATGATGCAAAAAGTGTTAAACCTGCTGAATTACAAATTTCCGTAATACTCTTTCATTTACTTTTAGTGGGCCTTGGGTTTGATTTCATAAATATACCATGTTCCGTTTCAAGGAGAATTCAGAAGATAATCAAGTAGTTAAATAAGTTTTTTTATATATACATACATATTCAGTTTTAAGAAAACAAACTATAGTAATGCTTTCAGTTAGTCAATATTTGTTATTTTGTTGTAACATTTAGTCAATGAAGAAGTTTAGTCGTTTTATTATTATCAGTCATAGATCTGCATGTAAGAAGTATTATTGTGCTGTGGAATATATTATAAGACATATTAAATCCAATCACTTGAACACCTTTGTAGGTTTTTGCTGTACCCCCCAGGCTGCAGATTACAGATATATGTACCTACAAACTTTCTCATTTTTGCATAATCGATTGTCAATGACACTGAAATTAATTAAACATATTTTTCATAGGATACTTGGCAAACTATTATCATTGAAATATAGAACCAGTCTCCATTTGCTATCTTACTGCAGTAATCTCCAATTTAAGGTTAATTATTACCCCATTCTGTATATTTACCTAGTTAAAAATACCGTCAAAGGTTTGAGAGAGTTCAGCTCGATTTCAGAATTAGATACCTGACATATGGTATATCTCTTGTCACAAATATTTAACCACAATATGTTTTATTGAATTAGGAACAATCTATTCCTATTCTAGTGTTAAACTTTTGAAGAAGCGTTTGTTGGTAGCTACTCTTTTGACACAATCAACAATATCTGCTCAATTGCATCTTGTTCTTCAAAGCCCAATCCAAAATAGTTTTCCCGATTTTATTCTTATTCTGCCCTAAAATGTAGTTTGCTGATATCTTTACGAAGAGTTTAATTGACTATTTTATGTTAATGTTATAAATTTGTTCACATAACTCCATTCTGGGGTATTATGTCAGTATCAGACAACACTGTTGTCCTCCTCTATTTCGGAGTTACCTGACATTTCCATGTTTCACAAAACGATTGTGCATCAATAAAGGATATTCTTGCAATTTTTCTGACCAAGACATCATGCACTTTCTTTTCTTCAATATTTGCATGGTTCGGGTTGTGATAACGATTAGGTACCATAGATCTAACTATTGAAAGACTGAACCAGATCATTTTATAATTCCCACAAGTCTTAATTAAGGACATCCTTACGTATCTTCGCTTGAGTTTCTAGTCTAAGATAGCTTCTATACCAATAATAGTGACATATTAGAAATGTCAACAGCTGATGCACATCGTGCATATAATATAATAATTTGTGCGGAAAAATACACGTTAACATTATTATATTCAATAGTTAGTTGTTAACTCAATTTTTTTAATGTTAACATGATATCAGAGATAAAAAACTCGAATCCTGTTAGATGAAAATTTATATTTACTCTATAAAATTTAAATCTGCAAATGGTATTCTTTATATGCGATTATAATTAAGAGAAATTCTGTCAGCACCGGATAAGATTGGTTGTGTAATATGTTCAAGTAAAACCAAGAGTTACATATATTAGTAGACTATTATAAAATCACCAGCCAGTACACTGCACAACGAAACTATGCATTGGAGCAAAAATGTTAACGTCTGTGGGATTGGTTTACTTTATTTATGGGAAGTATATACGTGGATACATGTTTACGGGGTGTTGCATTGAACCGTTACGTAAATCATAACCAGAAGCATTTATTCTGCGTTACTGGTTTTATCAAAGAAGTAGTCGTGGTTGAACTATACTAAGGAAACTTTTGTAGTTAGTGGTTACAATGATTTGATAATCTTCTACATTTCTTGAAGAATTAAACAAAAAAATATGTTTCCATTATTTATTAACTTCCTTATAGATTAATAAAATAATCATAAGAATAGTAATTGACCTAAATACTCTATGTGGATATATAATTGATTTCAAAGAGAAATCTTAAGAAACCGTAATAAAATTCGTTGATTATCTTCGCAAAGTTATTTAAAATTTTTTATATTTAAAACCAAATCGATAAAATATGTATACAGATGCTGAGGCACGTAGTCATTAACTCCTACTACAAGTCCGAGTGACACGATGACTTTTCAGTAACTCAAATTGAAAACTAAACTTAAACTAAAATTTTAATCATTGTAATAGGATGTAGAGAGGTCTTCACGTAGGTATACCTTGAATTCTTCTTCTAATTCCTTGATCTCTTGTCGAAACTTGTAATCAATTTTATGAAGTATTAGAATCTGTTTTTATTAAAAGCATACCCAAGTCAACACCTAGATCATCGTCATATCCACCTTGGTTTAATAAGTCTACATATAATTAGGGATATTAAACAAAAATCTCGTTTATGGCGTTTGCTTAAACGTGGCGGACATACAGAGTATTGTGAAAAATTTAGGTTACTGCGTACTAAAATCAAAAAAGATATTAACTTGGCTTTTAACAGATATACTGAGAACGTGGAATCCCAAATAAAATCTAATGCATCTTCTTTTTGGTCTTTCTTTAACAATTTGCGTAATAGTTCTTCTATTCCTGAGTCAATGACTTTGAACAATGTTCCTCTTAATAATCCTCAGAGTATAGTGGATGGTTTTGCTACCTATTTTCAGTCTGCTTTTATATCTTCCTCATCCTATACGAACGACACTCATACCGATACTTGTTATGTCCCCCAGTTAGGATTGCCAATGATCAGAGAAGAAGATGTTCTTAATTCTTTAAGAAGATTCAAAAATAAACAGACTACTGGTCCGGATGGAATTCCTTCATTTTTACTGAGAGATTGTGCGCCTATTTTTGCGTCGCCTTTGACTACTATCTTCAACTTAGCTCTTAAGTCAGTCTGTTTTCCCCATATATGGCATAAGTCAAAGATTTGCTCTATTTTTAAAAAAGGACAGAAATCCGAAATTGAAAACTATAGACCTATAGCCACAGCTTACCAAACAAATCAGCTCACACACTCCTATCCAAATACATAGGATTCGACTCGAAATGAAATTCTGACGTCATCGACGCCATTTGGGGTTAGAACACAGGGCCGGAATAAAAGAATATAGAATGTTGATAGACAGGATCGGACTTTTTTATATTACAGTATTATTTATTTATTTATCTTAGCATAAAAGATTATAATAATTTTTGTCTATGCCTTGTTGATTTTAAATATAATTAATTTGTAATACTCTGGCATCATTAAATACATTTTCCAATTACATGGATGCATTTTGTTTAATATTACTTTTAATATTGTTTCGCGAAGAGCAAAGTTACAATATTTATATTTTTTTAAAAAATTATGTTTTTGTGTTTGTTATGAAATAAATGAGATTTTAACAGAATTAATTTTTATAAACATTTATTTACATATAGAACAGTAAGATGTACAGGGTGATTCACTTTCGAGTGTGTAATATGGGTATCTCGCTTATTATAAAAGATAGACTGTAGGTTTAAGTTTGGCAAAATTGCGAAATTTTGTGCTCAATAAGTTGGCGCAAAGAAAACCCCCTTATCCGCTTTTGTTTTTGAGTAAGAGGTAAAAAAATATTTTTTCCGTTTTTCGTTTTCTAGCCATAACTTCTATACTTTTGAAAATATTGGCGTATCGTTTTCACATTATTAAGACACTTTCTTGAGACAAATACGATGCCGTAAACCGTTTTTTAAAAAAATGTCACTTCTATTGTAAATCATCGTCAACTTTATTTTTTCTTATGGGCGTCATATTAATTTTTTTCATATTTGAATAAACCGATTTTTTCTGAATACAACAATATAATATATGGTAATATTTGCCTAAAAAAATAAGAGCATTATGAAGGAAAATAGGTATTTTTTTGAAAATGTCTAGTTAGCCATGGCCGTGACTGTCAATTCTTGACAAGCCACAAATGTCACTTACAATAATTGTTATACACTGCATCTGTCTAGTACTTTTTACATTGACTAACGATGTGTTCAACCGAAGAGAAACAAGATATTATAGATGTTTATTACAGATGTAACAAAAATTTAAACGGAACAGTTGAAGAATATTTAAACACATATTCTGAAAGACGACAACCATGCAAGACATATATTACTAAACTGCACTGTAATTTAAGAAATTATGGCAGTTTTTCTAAACCAAGGAATAGGTATGGATCTCGCATGAATGAAGAAAATTAGAAAAACTGTCATAATTCCTTAAATTACAGTGCAGTTTAGTAATATATGTCTTGCATGGGTGTCGTATTTCAGGATATGTGTTTAAATATTCTTCAACTGTTCTGTTTACATTTTTGTTACATCTGTAATACATTTCTATAATATCTTGTTTCTATTCGGTTGTATATCGTTAGTTAATATAAAAAGTACTCCACAGATGCAGTTTATAGAAATTATAAGTGAAATTTGTGGTTTGTCAAGAATTGACTGTCATGGCCATGGCTAACTAGACATTTTCAAAAAAATAGCTATTTTCCTTCATAATGCCCTTATTTTTTAAGCAAATATTAACATATATTATATTGTCGTATTCAGAAAAAATCGGTTTATCCAAATATGAGAAAAATTAATATGACGCCCATAAGAAATAATAAAGTTGACGTTGATTTACAATAGATGTGACATTTTTTTAAAAAACGGTTTACGGCATCGTATTTGTCTCAAGAAAGTGTCCTAATAATGTGAAAACGATAAGCCAATATTTACAAAAATATAGAAGTTATGGCCAGAAAACGAAAACCAGAAAAATATTGTTTTTGCCTCTTACTCAAAAACAAAAGCAGATATGGGTTTTTTTTGCGCCAACTTATTGAGCACAAAATTCCGCAATTTTGCCGAATTTAAACCTACCGTCTATCTTTTATATTAAGCGAGATACCCATGTTACACACTCGAAAGTGAATCACCCTGTACAGTACCTAGGTATAGTACAAAAATATTTTACAAAACTAACATTTTAAAAATGACAAAATATAAAAATCACATTCCTTTAGTTACAGTACATTAAAAAACTATTGTTAATTAATTAATAAAAGTGTCAATAATGATTATTCATTTCGCCATATTAAGAGTTTATTTTTTTTAGCATTTTTAAAGTTCCTGTTAATATCTTTAAAAGTATAATAAATTCTAACTCTTATATATAATTTAATGACAAAATTTACGTGTCCACCTTTAAGTTTCTCCATATAGGAAGTTTTTAGGATAGATATATTGTATAATAAAACAAAAAACACAGAATATTAACACACCACACCACTGGAATCAACACAAACAGTACCAAACCCAAATCGCAAATGATGCCTGCCACGCTACTGACTTGATAGGTTCTAACCCGAAATGGACGGCTGCGCGAGGATCGGCGCAAACTCTTCCCGCCAAGAAAGTGTGTGAGCTGATTTTTTGGTAGGCTGTGCTATAGCCATTCTTTGTAATTTTAGTAAGCTTTTTGAAAATATATTATATGATATTTTAATGTTTCATGTCAAATCGCATATTTCTTTCAGTCAACATGGTTTTTTGGCTTGTAGATCTACGGCTACCAATCTCATGACTATTACCAATTTTCTAGCAAGTTCTCTAGATGAAGGTGGACAAGTAGATGTTGTTTATACTGATATGTCTAAAGCATTCGATAGAATTGATCATGGTTTATTACTAGGAAAACTGTCTAATTTCGGATTGACTACTCGATGGCTTCAATTCATTGAATCTTATCTGTTAAACAGATCAGTGTACATATCATATCACGGTTTTACATCTTGGAAGTATCTGATACATCAGGAGTGCCACAAGGATCGGTTCTTGGTCCACTTTTGTTTATTTTATTCATCAATGATATCTGTCTAGAGCTTGAAAGTAATGTACTCCTGTATGCTGATGATCTTAAATTTTATTCGGATATCAACTCTGAATCCGATTGTGTTAAGCTACAGAGTGATCTATCTAAAATTAGCGTGTGGTGTACAAATAATAAACTATCGCTGAATATATCAACATGTAATGCTATGACATTTACAAGAAAATCTAATCCAGTTTCATTTACATATAAAATTGATGCCGAAATAGTTGTTAAATGTTCTGAATTTAGAGATTTAGGTGTTGTATTTGACTCCATGCTTACTTTTGTTCCACATATTAATAGTATTGTAGCCAGCTCTAACAAAATGATCGGCTTTATTATGAGAAACTCAAAGTATTTCAAAAATACGTCAACTTTAAAGCTATTGTTTTATACTTTTGTGAGGTCTAAATTGGAATATGCCTCTGTTATTTGGAATCCTCATTATGAAGTTCATATATCTGCCTTGGAAAGAGTTCAAAGAATGTTTGTTAAGTATCTTGCTTATAGAGAGGATGGTGTTTACCCTGCTATCGGTACTCCACAATTAGAATTGTTATCCAGATTTCAACTAAATGATTTGGAATTGCGCCGCGTGTATTTTTTAGTGTTGTTTCTTTACAAGCTTATAACTAATAGAATTGACTGTCCAAGTATTCTTAGTGTCATAGGATTTAATGTGACATCTTTTCAAACTCGTTCTTATTCGCTCTTTTACCTTTCCACACCTCGTACGAATCTATTGAAGTATTCACCTCTTTTTAACATGTGTTTCTACGGTAATGAGTATCAGTCTTCTTTTGACATTTTCAATTGTAATATGGGAGACATTAAAAGGTGTATTTTATATTCCCTAGTTAATGTATAATGTATTTTTTATAATTTAGCTTTATCTGGAAATATATTATTATTATCCGGAGATATTATTGCTCTGTTATTGTTGTGCCTAAGATTTGTAGTATTTAAGTTATTTTTATGTTTATGATGTTTTTTACTTCAATTTAAGTGATATTTATATTCTATTGTATGTATTTCCTGCCCCATAATTGGAATTTATTTTCTGTCAGGGCTTGTAACTTTAAATAAATAAATAAATAAATAAATAAATAAATAAATAAATAAATAAATAAATAAATAAATAAATAAATAAATAAATAAATCTCCGATTTTTCAGATAATTTTTTTTAATCTTTTTTCTCTTTTGAAGATTCAGAATATGCTATCAGAAACCCAATTGGGACCTGAGATTGCGCTGCTATTGTGTTTATTAATGCAATATGGGAAAATAGATGAATATTTATAATATTTAATATCTCGAAAACGCTTAGAGTCCATTAATTAAAATGATATATTTTTGAAAACAGAAAAAAAGGTTTAATTTTATGAAAACACACAGTATATTCCATTTTACCCATTATCCATTATCCAACGATTCACGATGTTAGGTATATCTTTAATTTACTATTTAGTACGAGAAACCTGGAAACCTTTATTAATTAAAGTGAACAGTAAGTGGTTAGTCAGTGAAGTTTAGTGCATATTAAGAATACTACTAGTCTTTACACACAGATTTAATATAAGAACAATTAGAAAAATTTGAATGGAACCGTGGTCAAATTCGTGGAACGATTAAAAACCCCGCATTTAATAAAAATATTACATAAAATATATTTAAGGAATTTAACTACTAATTCTCTATGTCTATTATCAAATTAATAAATTTATTCTGTTGTTTAAAATATACAGGATTAAAACTATAATAGAACATAGAAAGACTTAGAGGAATAGGCTGATAGTTTTGTATGTTCTTATTATTAATTAGGTATATATATTTCATTTATTTCATTTAACATACTTAATAATAACTGTAAAATGTAATTATTTGAAAATGATTATTACTTAGCTGATTATGATAAAGTCAATAACAAATTACGAGATTAATAATTGGGTCCCTTAGAAACACATAATATACTATCTGTAAAAAGAAATTACCGACATACTTAATTAAGAAAAAAAGGAATGAAAATTCATTCAGGAAACTAAATATTTATTTCTCGTCGCTCAGAATACTGCAAATTTATAAAATTCTGTACTTTCCCATTTATAGTTGTATATTTATACCAATTGTTACTGCTTCCTTGTTAAGTAGGCCACGTTAATGTTCATAGTAATTAGTGCCTAGGTCAATTAAATGACATCAACTGTACCTTTCATTAGGTTATCAGCAGAAAGTAACGTAATATAGGTATATAAAATAATTCAATTATTTAGTATGTGCTATCAGTACATTATCTTCTACATTGGTAAGATAATCGAATTATTTAAATCGAAGAACTCCTGAAGCAGAAACAATACGTACGTCATAATTTAAAGAGTAAATTTATTTAGAATTTTCAAAATCATTCACATCAGTATCCTCTATTTTGTATTAATTTTCAAGTAAAAATTATCTGGACTATATTCATAATTAGACAATAATAATGACAACATGACTATGATGTATGTATGTAAAATCAATTAAAATTCACCTACTAAAACGTATTATTTCTGTTGCGTTTATAGTTTTAATTATATATAATTCGATATTTTTTATTTTCAATGTTCTACAGCAAAATCGATTACCTTTTTAGTCAAATTTAAAGATTATTCCTTTTATGACAACTTGTTTACTTCACGATTCACTGATAATTGCTGTTTTCAAGAAGAAAACTAATTAACATATAAACTCATAATATCAAGTTTTTTTATTTTATTTGCCACCAAATTAGGAAGGATATACTCGTATAATATGGAGCCTAGTTCATTTTAGTGGGCTTTAAACAACAGTAAAAATAAAATGTTTATATTTGTTTACAATTAAGGTAGGGGAGACTGCTCACAATTACCAATTTTTATTATTTTTTATTCAAATATAGAAAATTAAAAAAAAACAGTCAATTAAAAAATAAACACGCTTCGTCATTAAATCTGAAAATCAAGCCTGGGTTTAAAGTATAATTCTTGTTTACAGTTATTTGATGGAGTTGGTCTTGATCAGTGTTTCACTCATTTTTTTAAATATGAAATATGTGAAATGTGTAAGGTTGAGAAAGGTGTGATATCATAATGTGAAGTAGCATATGCGGTTACCAGTGCAAAGTGGGGGCGGCATTATATTATTCAGTAGGCTCTAATTACTCCTCAGGAACAACTTACGTTGGTAAGCCCTAATCACCATTTAGTGCTGAAATAAGGGAAACCTGTAAAACCTCATTAGTTAGAGACCTTCAAACATCAAAACTTTTTTAATGGAATGGATAATTTTAATAGAATTGCGAACAACTGTGATATATATTTCAGCAGTTTGAGGTTTTAGACAATGCAAATAGATTATTTTCTGTGCCTAATTTTATTGTACAGAATACTGTCGTACTTTATTTTATTTTTATTGTCATGTAATTCAATAATTTAATTCCTACAATTTATTCTCTTGCTACCATATTAGCATAATATGTATCTGTATTTTATTATTGATTTGTGTATATTAGTCCGCATAATTTCGGCCTGGTGTATATAGTGTATTTTACTATAAATTTTTTTTGTATCTGTGTATACAGTGTGGCCCATTAAGAACCAGGACACCCTTCTAAAAAATTTTTGGTAAGTGCGATTCCAATGAATTTTTTTATGTATATATTAGCCCCCTAGATGTACTTATTGAACCTATTACGATGGTTCAGCTGCTAATCCTCAGCCTACTACGATTTTTTTTTCAATCAATTTTTTCGAAAATTACTTTAGGGGTTTTTTTATTAAAAATTTGACATCGTGGCATTCTTCAGCATCACTTAAAACCCCTGTGGCCCAAATTTCCTCAATTTGTATCGAAGAATAATTTTTTTATAGAGCCTTAAATGTTTCAAGTTTATTGAATTTGTGTTTCGTTTAAAGATATAACAGGCATTGGAAACTCTAATCATTAGTGTTAATCTAGAATATTGTTCCTTTACTTACCTCACAAATTAATAATAACGTTAAAACAACACTTTACAGTAGTCCCCTATATCTCTAAATGCCTAAAGTAATTTAAAAAAAAAATTGATTGAAAAAAAATCGTAGTAGGCTGAACATTAGCAGTTGGATCATCGTAATAGATTCAACAGGTACATCTAGGATGCTATATATACAAAAAAAAAATCATTGGAATCGCGCTTAGCAACAATGTTCTGTGGCCCATTAAGAACCAGGACACCCTTCTAAAAAATTGTTGGTAAGCGCGATTCCAATGATTTTTTTTTGTATTATTAGCATCCTAGATGTACTTGTTGAACCTATTACCACGATCCAGCTGCTAATCCTAAGCCTACTACGATTTTTTTTCAATCAATTTTTTTAAAATTACTTTTAGGGATATAGGGGACTGCTGTTAAAGTGTTGTTTTAACGTTATTATTAATTTGTGAGGTAAGTAAAGGAACAATATTCTAGATTAACACTAATTATTATAGTTTCCAATGCCTGCTATATCTTTAAATGAAACACAAATTCAATAAACTTGCAACATTTAAGGCTTTATAAAAAAATTATTCTTCGATACAAATTGATGAAATTTGGGCCACAGGGGTTTTAAGTGATGCTGAAGAGTGCCACGATGTCTAATTTTTAATAAAAAAATCCCTAAAGTAATTTTCTAAAAAATAGATTGAAAAAAAAATCGTAGTAGGCTGAGGATTAGCAGCTGGACCATCGTAATAGATTCAACAAGTACATCTAGGAGGCTAATATATACATACAAAAATTCATTGGAATCGCACTTACCAAACATTTTTTAGAAGGGTGTCCTGGTTCTTAATGGGCCACACTGTATACATACATACTCACACATTTTCTAATTTTTGTCCTGTAATTGGAGACATCACGCCAGGATGGTTGCCAACCCATCCTTGCGAACAAGTCTTAATATATGAGTAGATAACTTAATTATTATTCATTTGGGGGATGGGGATTTGAAGAACTCACGACCTCTGGGTTGAGTGATCGAAATCCTAAACGTTGAGCCACCGACCCGATAAAAATGAACGAATATAAATGATTTATAAATTCTGTTGGGAATCAGACTTATAATGATTATTAAAATTTAATTAGGTATTTTCCACTGGAAATATTTAACGATTTTCCATATCTATTTGCAATCGATTACTGCTCTATTGGAAACTACTTATCTTTACTGGAACTGACAGCTCTATATTTTTTGTGGAAAAAAAAACAATATGATTATATAATTAAATAACAGGTTATGTTATGATTCATTTTCTTTTGGGATTACACCACCTGTAAAATAATAAAAAGCAGGAAACCACAAGCATACAACTTAAATATTCACAGTGCAGTATCAAAGTATCAATCAAATTTTGAAACTAACTTATATAGAAAAAAGACCAATACAAATCGATATCTAAATTTTAATTCTAATAATCACATAAGGATTAAAAGTGGTATATTTAAATATTTATATGACAGAACAAAATTGATATCACCAACCTCAGATACTTTTAATAAAGAAAAAAACATTATTAAAAATATCTTAAGGGAAAACAATTATACTAATGATTTGGTTGTAGAAACATTTATACAAATTGAAAATGGGCAAAATAGTAATATTCCCAGAGTAAATACAGAGACTCCAATAACAATCATTACGATTCCTTATATTACAGGGATATCTGAGAGACTTACAAAGCTTGGCAATGATTTTAACATAAAAACGACATTTAAAACGAAAAACAGTTTAAGATAAATACTTACGAAAACAGAACTAATTAATAATGATCGAAATTCAAAAAATTGTATTTACCAAATTCCTTATGAATATAGTAAAAATTAACATCTACACAGTAAAAAAAGACAAATGGTAAAATTACTAAATGGTAATCGTAATTTGCTGCAGTGTTATTTTTAACACGAACTGGGTAGTATAATAACTAAACCTTTAGAACTCATATTACACGAACGATATACCCGCCAAGTTTGTAGAAGTACTCATAAATTGTAGTAAAATTTACAAAACCCCGTGTTAAAAATGAATCAATCCGCCATAAATACGGAATAATTACACGGTAAATAATTAACTATTACACATTACCTTGTAAAATCTACTGTGTTAAATTACTTTTATGTAATGTAATAATACACCAATATATCTAACACTGCCAAGTGTGGACTATATACACACTGATGAGTGTGGATTCAGTGTTAAAATCAGTCGGATTTTTTTACTGTGTAGACCATTACAAATAAGGGTCCGCGAATATAAAGATTATGTTAGCGATTATCAAGTTGATAGGTCTACATTAGTAAAACCTGTATGGGATAACGGTCACCGGGTTGATTGGACACAGGTTAAAATTTTACAAAAAGAAGAAAATCAGTTAAAAGAAAATTAAAAGAAAGTGCTTTCATTAAACTTAATGATGATAAATATATCTCGTCAGAAACCATATTCATGGATCAAACGTGGTTCCCTCTACTCCAGAAGGATGTTACCAGTGGAAAATTAATAATATAGTGATCAGTGCATGTGATGATATTTTGAATTAATTATGTCAATTGGACAAATTTTTTTTATCATACAAACCTTCTACTGACAATGAGTTGAGGACCAACTTGAAACGTTTTGAAAAAAGTGTTTAATTCCTTTTAGATTTTGATTGTAATAAAATGATTTGTAATATTACAGAATTTTGTATAAAACTAAATAACTACTGATGAAATTCAGTTAATTTGTCAAATATTTATTTTATTGCATATTATACAGTGGTTTTTTTGGGCAAACTTTGGAAGTTTGCCTTGATACTGCACTTTGAATATTTAATTTGTATGCTTCTGGTTTCCTGCATTTTATTATTTTACAGGTGGTCTAAACCGAAAAGAAAATACGAATCATGAAAACGCACCACAAATAAGTTACAGATATTAGGTTATATTAGCATAAAGCTCTAGACTTCATGAAGTCACTCAAGTTAACCTAATTCATGAAATTCCTTCTTAGAGAAGATTTTACTTTTGCTGACAAAGAAGTATGTAACATTTAAAATTAAAATGTATGTTTCACACCAGAACTAAACATGAATGCCAAGTAGAAATTAATAAAGTAAATATTGTTCCTACACTTCGGAGTTGATCTTAGTTAGTTATCTATTTTCTACTACTTTAATAGATTGGTTACCATTACTTGATCAGCTCACAATTGCGTCTCTGTCTTAGCTAGATTGATTTCTCAGTTCCTATTGAACTGGACAGACTAGTATAGCAGGTCAAACATATAAAAAACAATGTAATTTTTATAACTAACACTCCTCATATCCTGTTGATGATGATGGCTTTAGAATTACATAAAATAATTCATGAAAAATGAAGTATGGCTACTCTAACAAAGATCGATTATACTTTTATCAAGGTTAAGAATATTAACTAGTTACAAAAATATTTGAATATCATTTAAATGCTCTTGGAGTTAAAATATAACGACGGTAGCCATCTTACCTATATACTACAAAACCGGTTTTAGAGGGCGTTAAATCTTTTGAAAAAATTATTTTTAATTTCCAGTAAATAGTTAATGCTTCAAGTTAGTTTGTGACTATAAATTAGTTACATTCCTTCATGTATAGTTAATTTCAGTAACGGTGTTAAAAATGTCTTATAAAATTTTCCTATATAAGAGTAGAGTTTTCCTCCTCCTCTAGCAGAATATTGACAGTAAACTCTGAAGTGTAGAAATTTCAGAAATTTTCAGAAATTTCTTTCAGCGTTTTCCATAAAATTTTTCCTTTGCTTGTTGTGATATGAATATCAGATTAAAGAAGCATATTCAAGTTTAGATTTAACGAATGAATAATACAGACTTTTTAGATGATACTAGACAAGTTGTTGGCTGTTATAGTTGAATTTATTTCTTCAATAAAAAAAAAACATGTAATTTAATTATTCATGTAAAAATATTAATATCAGTATTTAAGTGACCTATGAAGAAGTCCGAAAACTCGGACGAAACGTCGGAGAAGGTATCAATAAAAAAAAATGAGCTGAAAGTCCTCCAAAAATAAAAAAATAAAAAGATTTTCTTTTGGTTTTTTTTTATTGAAGAAATAAATTCAGACATTTTAGTGCTGGAACATCATAAAAGCTTCGACAGTTCCTAGTTGCATCTGCAATGAGGATGAAATACAGTAATTAATATGCTGAGTAAATGAAAATTTACTTTCTAGGTGTCAAAGATGACACCTAGATCTTTTACACTTTCACAAGTATTTAATTTGGTGGCACTTATTTCGTAACTATAAACGATTGGTTGTTTCTTAAGAGTGAAGCTCACATATTTTTAAGCTTGTATATTTTTATTTAACTGACACCATGTTTCAATATTACAAAGTTGATCTTGGATAAACATACAAGCCTCAATAGTGTTCACAGCAGAGTAAATTTTCAAATAATCGGCAATTAACAAAAAATAGGGCCTAGTTCAATATTTACTTAGATCATATGTATGTATATCAATCCAACCACAAAATAAATCAATAAATAGTACTTATTAATGGTAGGTACTAAAGATATATTTAAAAAATGCACGGAACATTTTGTATCCTTTGTAAAATATATTGCATATATATAAGAAACCAAAGAATGTTTCGGTTAAAAAATAAAGATAAAATGCCATGCATTTTCACCATGTGAGTGTGAAACAATCCATCATACTAAACCTGAGCCAACCTCAGTAAAGCTAATTCAAGGAGTTTTAACAAAAGCACGTATACTAACAACGCTAATAAGTATTAGGAATCATAGCCAAAAGAGTGCATAAGAGGGATATTCCCAAGAATTTAATATATTGTTCTCTGTATCTAGGTTGATATCTATATATCAATTTGGCCAGAGCTGATGACATTGTATATGTTCAACAAAATATCCAAGAATTATTCAAATTGTTCCAATTTGGAGAAAATGGTAGTAATCTATAGGTAATACAGCCTACAAAATTCATAAAAATAGTTATTCAATAACTATTAATGCCATTGATCAACATCATTACAAATATTTCAAGTACGTGTTTCCTTAGACGACAAATCTTAAAGGGTTTAATAAACTTCGGTGTGTTTTATAGAAGGAACACATGTTAATTTAACACTTAAATGTTCAGTTCTGCCAATTATGAAGTGGTAATTATAAGCGAAAAAGCACATATGCCATTCAACACGTGTTGTTCTGGTTTTAACAGACCCCTAGTGTGATTTTTTGACGCCATGAGAGTTAACTGTTATAAATAACAGCATATGATCACGCTGTCACTTCATAAATTTAATAATTTTTTATCCATTTCTTGTTTACAGAATTAAATCTATTCTAAAAGTGTTATAACCCCTGACACTTGGTAATTTATGACTTCATGGATCAACAACAATCATCGCCAGCCAAAGCACGAAATATATACGCTGTCTCCAACTTAAAAATAGTGACACAGCTATGGTGTTTGTAATTAATTATACAATTAAAATGAAATATAGAAGCTGATATCAAATGTCGGTGGACCGTCTTTATATCTTCATCTCTAGGGTCGCCTTTAAAATATGACAAAATTTGATTTTCCCTTTGATACTATACTTTCTAAGATAGAAAGAAAACCAGTTTCACAAAGAAAACATAATTAAAATTAAAAACATTATTTTCCGTAATTTCTACACTCTACCATTCATAAATAAGTATATTCAAAAGAGAACAATATAATAATATAATAAATAACAAAAACAATAAAAATCAAATTGATATAGATTTACAACTTAAATGTTTAGGACCTATAGGTATTTACAACACAAACCAGGACAAAAATGAAAGCAATCCAAATAAAGACAAAATATACACATCGGCCCTATATACCACAAATGCCTATCAGAAAAAGTTCAGAAAGAATTAGGTAAATATAATAGGTATACAATTAGCACCCAGAATTGATAATAGCCTAAAAAATAAATTATATTCAAAACTGAAAGATCCAGTAGACAAATTAAATGGAACACATGTTATTTATAAAGTTGAAATCTCAGATTGCGATAGATGTTACTTACATTGGACAAACTCAACAATATTTAAACAAACGTATAAGTCAATATAAATTATCAATTAGAAATTCCATAGCAACTCCTAATTAATGCAGCACAGCATTAACTGAATACGCCGTAAATACACACAATTTTAATTTTCCGGATACAACTACTCTGCATAACTAAAGAAATACCAAAAAACTTATGTTTCTGGAAGTTGCTGAAATACAAAATAGCAAAAAAAAACAGTAAATTATCAAACAGATATAGAAAATCTATATCGCAATCTTATTCCATAGTAATTTGTGCTTTTAACATCCTGTATATGTACAAACTGCAAAATCTATCCTCAACGGCTTTCTCGAGTGATGAGAATGTTTACAATAACTGTCATTCAGACCTTCAATATACTATCAGTTCCTTAATTAACCTGGTCTCATAATGAAATACATCAAATACGACACCAAATGATCATTATCTGCTTAACTCATCATCAAACTGCACGTACATTGCATACTTACGCAATAAAAATGATGAAAATAACAAAATGAAACCACCTCATACAATAAAATTAAATAACTTATATTAGGTAAGAAAACACTTTTTTGAATATTTATTCTGCCACTAATCCACTAAAACCGTTATTTTTAGCTATTAAACTTGAAAAAGTACGAAAACTCACACAAAAGGTAGGATGATTTGTCCATATATCTGGCTGAAAGTCCTCCAGAAATAAAAATAATAAAAAAGAAAAAATATATATTTTGTTTTCAATTGAAGAAATAAAATGGTAATTATTTAGCTAACAACTTCCATATTGCCGAAGAAGATAAATGAATGAAACGGAAAATATTTTGGGTTGTAATTTTTTCAGTACTTAATCACAGTAACTTAAATCACAATAAATTGCATTCAAAGGGGGTCTGTCTGTTCCGTTTATTTGTTAATGATGTAATCGATAATAATTTTTCTTCGGTAATATCATTCATGTTTTTCCAATTCGTGTAAAGTTTATGATGCACTTTTTTTATACATTCATGCAATTTATTCATTTCTTAAATCCCCCTATTAATGTTTTTGAGGGTCGACGCTTTGTCTAAATATATAATAACAATTTTGTCTATTTCTTGGCATATTATTATCATTTCCATATAAAGCCCAAAGAAAAATAAAATTTTTAAATAAAAGAAATTAATATATTTTTTAAATACGTATTGAATATATCCATAATTAAATTAGATATAAAGTTAATAATTTCAGAATATTAAGGACAAATTTTCTTTGGTAAAATTCAGAATACTATTACAATTATATTATATACGTATTGTGGTTATCACTGTACTTGATGTAGTCGGTAGCTAGGAAAATAAAAAAATATAGTGCTTGTGCTTTTGTAACTATATTCAGCATTTATTATATTTCTAAGCGTTAAGTAATTTTACTTGAAAAAAATAAATATTTGCCCTCTTTTGATTTTTTGAGCGCTCCTTTATTTGCCAAAGCCTTTGTGTTTTGCTGCATCCGGCTAGTCAGCAAATACATTTGAAAGATATGCGTCTTATTGTTTCTACGGTGTTTGATATCATTTGTGTCATCATTAGAGTAGGTATATTAGATTAATAAGCATTGTCTACAACAGCTACCAGCAAGTCTATGAATATAGTATGTTATATGATAGCAAAAATAAATAATTTTATACGTTGCACTTGCCATACAAAGTGTGTCTCACCGTTTGTCTATACACCCTCGTATCTTATTTATTTTTGAATTAACTTGACACTTCACACAAACAAGTGTGCAATCAACAAAGGTCAATATTCTTTTGAATGTAATTATTTATAATAGTAATTAGCCTAATGCCTGTAACTTACTCGTGGTCCATTTTCATGATTCATTGTAGTCCCTTTTGGGATTAGACCACCTGTAAGATAACGAACCACAGGAAACCAGAAGCATACAAAATAAATATTCGAAATGCAGTATCAAGGAAAACTTCTAAAGTAAGCATGTTATGCAATAAAATAAATATTCCCATTCCATCGAACAAATTTTTTAAGCAAATCGTTTACTCGCATATTAAGGCTTGTTCACAAGGATGGGATGGCTGCCATCAGTGGCGTGCGTGGCTAGGGTGGGAAGAATGTCAGCTTGGTGTTAATGTGGGAGCCTAATGATGTTTGACATTTGACTATCTCCCTAACTAAAATAAGATTTGTCAGGTTTCCCTCATTCTAGCACTTAACCGTGATAAAGACTTAACCAACATAATTCGTTGCTGAAACGCAATTGCGGTTTTTGGAGGTACCTTACCCAGGAAAATCATATGCATGCAGATATAGAAAATGTATATAAACAATTTAATCTGTGGTTTGTTAACTACTTTGAATAAGAACAAACGGAAATTGACAATCCATAAAGAAAGTGGACCACTTCCTATTACTTTGCGCAGTAAAAACAGTTTTGCTGACAACTATTATTTTCACATTTATTTATTACACTAGATTTTAACTTACATGTCACATTATGAAGAGCTCCATAGTCTAATGGTTAAAGTACACGAGGTTTTAATCGTTCTCAGCATTTGATGACGGTTCAGATTTCGACGACGGTTGAGATTTCGCCGCCGGGCAATTCTTCTAAATACTCCTATATTAATTCTGTTGGGGTTCGTAACTCGGTTCTTAATATGTAACTGCTGTACTACAATCAGTACAATCACACTGTATAAATAGCTGAAAATCTACTGTTCATTTTCATTAATACGGTTTTCCTGGTTTCCCCATTCTCAATTGCAGTCAACTAAATAATAAAGTGCCGCCCTCTCTACCACATACGTCTCAATCTTTTGGGCTAATCCTTGTTATTGGAATAAGGAGTAGAGAGATATTAAGAACATAATTTACGAAACGAAACAATTTGTGTGTTTTTGCATGTTCTGATAATATTCTTTCACAAATACATTGGGAACTATTAAAAAGATCATTATTTTAAATGCAATGAGCGTTGGTTTTGAGCATTATAACAAATATATTTTCTCCATGAAATCAAATGAAGCTTTTAAGAAAATAAATTGTCAATAAATTAATTGACATTTTGCTCCCAGTTAAAACTTTTTTTTGAGCAACAGAAAAGTGCAGAAAAGTTATGGACAAGTTGATGATAAAGACTTAACTACAAGATACATACACTTGTTTAAAAAATTACATTTTGTTTTTATGTATTTTTATGTATTATGTACATACTTTTCTCCAAATAAATATAAAAATGTAATAATGTAAAATTTTTTGAATTACCTTTGTATTTTTGATGTTCCTATCTGTCTCTATTCGGTGATTCTATGGTATTATGAATCTACATTTGATTTATTTTATTGACAACAATTGATTTATTTCATTAATAATAATCATTATTTTAATGCAAGAATAGTCAATGCTCAAAAAGTCTTATTTTAATGCACAAATATTTAATATATATTTGGACACCTATTTATTATAATTAAAAAAAAAAACAAAAATAAAGAAACGAAAAATAGAGTTGTGTATTTAGGAATTTATTGCGAATACAGGTAACTTTTCTTTATGACATATTTCCCTAGTTTGAGGGATAATATTTTGGACATATAAAAATAATAAATAGGCGGAAATTTAATAAGTATACCTTTAACATTACCGATCTCTAGAGTAATATTTACATAAATATTAGATTATACAGTCCTTTACCCGTGAGAAAAACCTCTTTCATATCCAGAAATTACAATTGCTTAATAATTTATTCATCCACTAATATATATTTGTTTTTATGAACAGGTTTACGAAATACTACATTTCAAACATGGCAGTTACATTATTCCGTGTGTCTTGTGACGGAGAGTTCGGATAGTTTATGTTTATGCGATGTGAGAAAGATATGTAGTCGGCAGGCTCCATTTAAGAAGGAAAGAACGGTCTCAGGGAACTATTTCGTAGCGTGGGATTCGCAACAGAGAATTTCATTATCAAGGTCAATTTTCGGTATTAATGTCTATAGGATTAATGGACATATTCTGTTAACGAACTGCTAATGATTACGAAACAGCATTGTATTTCGGGACGAAGACAGATTATTAAATTAATTATTTAGCTTGTCAAAGATACCTGTTTACTTTTAGTTTCATAGAGCTAATCCACGGGTTCAAATTATTATTTTGATTACCCTGTTCTTTACCTTTTTGTTTATTTATTTATTATTTCATTAAATATTCAATGGGTTGGAAACCCAAGTTATAGGATAAGTACTGCATCAAAAGACAAATTTAATATTAAAAATAATATATATAATGATGTTGCAAAAGTTGTTGGCTGTTAAAATAGAATTTATTTCTTCAATAAATTTTTAGCAATTATGCAACCTTGAAAAAGTCCGAAAACTCGCAGGATATTTGTCCTTATAAGGACCTGGAAGTCCTCTTTTTTTATGGAAGACATAACTACAAAATTTGTAGTTATTTCTTAGTTATTTTCTAGTAATTTCTACCATCTACATTATTTAATAATGTAGATGGTAGAAATTACTAGAAAATATACTTACTAAAAAACAGAACCAGATTCACACGAACCATAATCAAAATTACATAAAAGCTACTACTTACAGAAACATAGATATATTTTTTAAAAATCACTTATTTCCGCTTGCGTCGCAGCTGAGTACTAAATTAAATCCGGGATTAATTGACTGTATACGTTTGCACCGCAAATTTAATCATTCTTAAGTCAAGCTTTAGTAAAGCCCTGAAAATTGGTGGCTTTAACACGAATTTAGCTTACTTAACCTAAAGTGGGGTGGTACTATAAGTAGTTTGTTTTTTGTTTTCCTCTTTTCTCATTTACTGTAGCCAGTATGGAATGATAAATCTCGTCTTATTTCACAATATCTGCTGGACACCCACCAGCTTTCATTCGTTCTTGTCTTTCTTGCGCAGTTTGTTGCCTTACCACTTTTTTTACTATTCTTCCATACTTTAACTAATGATTCCACAGATCTGCAATGCAAGGAAGGAGAAAAGGCATTAAATTCAGTAGCAATTTGTCACCATGTTTTTGTTTTTTCCTCATTCGTTACTCCATCCATTGTTTGTTCTCGACGATATGCTTATACTTCGATATTAAATTCAACAGCAGCTTTTTCTCGGCACTTTCAAATCGTGAAATCTGCTTCGAGCTGAAGTGGACATGATGTTTAACATCGATACACGTTTGAAGATGTTTAAATGTATAACAGGTTAATGTATAATAGGTTGTTTAACCTTGTTAAACAATATTCTCAAAAATTCTCAAATTTAAATTAAAATGTAAATGTAAATTATTCTCAAAATCACAAAAAGTGAAATAAGATAGGACAGATGACATCCGATATTTCAGTAATTTCTGCCCTTAAAGCCAAAATTCCCTATAAATATGCAGCGTTGCCAAATAAAGCGTGAATTTAAAATAACTAAATAAAGTTTGACTAATTCACGTAGAGTGCAAAAAAAATTTTTTTAAGTTAGATTTTAAAATTAAAGCCAGAATTTATAATTATAAAGTCGAGATTTATGCCAAAACGGTGCAAATGATCATAAATCATTGGAGAACTTTAATATATTGGTGTGACGATTTGTTACACAAAGCAAGGGGTTACTATCTTACGTTTAACTATATTATAAATAATTTTGTATAAAAATATGATCAAATGCCATAGAGTTTTGTATGTAAAATTTACATTAAATGCTCAAAAAATCTCATTTTGAGCTAGGATATAAAAATTTATTCTTCTGCAAATAATGTGCGATGTTCTTTGAATGTTCCTTGTTCTAATGGAATTAAGCGATATTTGCGCTTGTCTACATTGTTGAGTATGAGTATGTTTTTGTACACCAAATTTTTTAGGGTTCCCACTGTTGGTGTATAAAATCCCTCACATCAAAATGTAACGGTCTGATTGGATTTAGTAACGGCCAGTGACATTTAAGTGAACGATAAATGAGCAAAACGTGGGTAGGCATTGTACAATTCGAATTACAATTCGAAATGGAAACATTGAAGATGCATTTTTTTATTGTCCGAAATATCCGAATATGATTTATTCTGGGGTAGTATGTTGTAAGGGATAAAGGAGACTTGCAAATAAGAGTTTCAAAATTCCAGGTAAGTATTTAAAAAAAGAAAGTTGATGCATCACATTGAAACTCTAAATATTCTGGACAATAGAGGACAGAAAATTGCTTCGTGAAAGTGCTCTTCATTTTGTAATATCCGCACAAATAAGGCTGCGATACCTAAAATAAAAACGAATCTCCAAAACTTCCATCTTTTCAAAATTTTAAAACCTAATCAACAAAGCCTTGACTTTTTTGGGGTACTACATATGTTGGGTTCTTGATTACCAAACTTTGCTCTCATTTAAGCTTTCTCGTATCTCTTATAGTTCCGCGATTCCAATGGTGAGAAGCCAATTTGTAACAACCTGTATGCTGATTATCGTCATTCGCAGACAGTTGCCGTTTTTATTTTTACCCAAATTAAGAAATATCAAAATTCTGACACAGCACAAGCTTCTTTTACTAATATTTCTGATAAAATTTAGAGGTCAGTAGTTTGTGACATTGAAAAGTAATATCACAAAGAATAGAGAAACGTAATCGAAAGAACAGAAGAAAGGGTATGTTATTTCAATAACAATTAGTGCAACAAATTATAGAAGCTATTAATGTATTTTAAATCTATAACGGCATTCCTTTACATCAAGTGCAACCACCTCTTTCTTTATCAAGTGAAAGAAGTTATATGTAAATAGTTTCTATTATAATATGGATTACATTTTTGTAAAGTTAATACCCACTGAAAGTAAATCAATCTCTTTTTGTATCTCTTCCATTCTCTGGCACTGAAATTCCGTCACAGAATATAATAATAATAAAAACAAAGCGTGTAAAATTGGAGACTCGAGTAGAAAATTGAAAATACACCAGGAACTTATACTTATCATGTACATGTTGAAAGTGTTGCTATATAAAATAGTTAAGAGTAACAGATATAATTACTTTTTTGTTGTACATATGAAATTGCAGCTATAGTAACTGGTAGGTACATTTATAAAGAAATAATAATACAGTTCAAAGGACTTTGTCTACTAAAATAAATAGAGCGTTACCCTTAATATTTGATCATTTAGAATATAATGATTGAATAAGATATTTCTTTGCATGTAAACAATTAAACAATTTTCATGCTGAACAGCATTATGGATTTTGTCGAGTATAGCTTACATGTGTTAAGAATATAATATTGTTATATTACTAATATATTCGCAAATACATTTACAATACAGTTTCTATAAAACCGATTGGAAAATTTTAGAAAGCCCCGCATTCCAGTGTTTTTTCTCTAATATCTCTAATTCTTCAATTAGGATTTGAAATTCTTACTGATATATTTCTGAGGTGCTTCAAACAAATAGCAATATTTTTTTCTATTCTGGGGTACTTTTAACAATCTTGAACTCTGTGTTATAGGCTCTATCTTGGAAAATTTTTGATCTCGTAAAAATTTCTTATTTGCACCTTGACACTTAACTAGCTAACGACAAAGTCCAAATTTGACGAAGTATGTTACACCCAAGTAACTTGTAATTCAAAAAAAGGCGCTCTTCTCAAATTGACAGAATATTTTTGTAGAATAGAGATAATTATTGTCTTCAGCTTATCCTGTTTGTTTCATATAAAAGATATTTTATTGCTGTAGTATGTGCCTAGTAATAATTACGTGCTATTTTCATTAAAGATGTTGCTTGCCTGCAGACATATTTATGGTAGGTATATAATTTATACTAACTAATATCTCTTCAGCTGAATGACTCCTACCTAACATTAATTATTATGACTGTAAAAGCAACAGGTTCTGCAAGAGACTGCAATAACGAAGTGACTGGCTCATGCATATTATATTAGCTGAAACCTGTTCGGTGTAAAAACAAGCATTACGGAAACATTCATTCATAACATAAGACTTATAATAAGTTCGATTATCAAAATGCATTTCATTCATTAGTAAACCATTAATGGCAATATTATATTTGATTATGCTGAAGGCATAGGTACCTTTCACAAAACGAACTACTGTATCTATTTGTATATGATATTGGAAGAGTTGTTGGCTGTTAAAATTTATTTCTTGAACAAAAAACAATAAAAGAGGACTTTCAGCTAGATATATGGACAAATATCCTACGTTTCGTTCGAGTTTTCGGACATTATCAAGGTTTCCTAATCTAATATCAATTTTATATTTTAATGGTTTTGTTTATCATCTTTTTTTTATTGTGTAAAAGAATGCAATGTGGGTAGGTCTGCTCTGGTCTCTGCTAAATCTTTACACTACACGTACCCACATTGCATTATTTTAAATAATAAAAAAAAGATCAAAAACCGACCATTAAAATAGGAAAGCGATATTAGCTATTACGAAACCTTGATAAAGTCCAAAAACTCGGACGAAAGGTATAGGATATTTATCCATGTATCTGGCTGAAAGTCCTCTTTTACTGTTTTTTATTAAAGAAATGTATCTACTTGTGTAGAGAATTTAACTTGAAATTATATTTGTGTTGTTAAATTGTACAGTTGACAGAAATTGACGCGGTATTTTCGTAATAATTCTGAACTTTACTTTCATTTTCAAGAGTTTTCCACTAGAAACTGAACTTTATGAAAGCAAGTAAAATCTGTAGGCTTTGCTCTATAAAAGTTGATGAAAATACAAGAAACATTGGAAAATGAGTTTTCTGTTAAATTTTGATATTATGCTAAAATTGATCCTTTTAATTGTAGTTTGCTACTGTGCTTTTATAGGCTGGGATATCGTTTTATTGCCTCCTAACTAAAGTTTGTTTAAGTTTTAATTTTTAAAATGCAATATTTCCATTAAAGGGATTTGTAGAGCAGATATGTAGAATTATACTGCATATATAATTTTGTTTTATCATGCGTAATGTGGAATTGAGTGTCGATACAGTACCTATATTTCTTATGTAAATATTAATAACTTTGTGCCGAAACATGTTTTGTAGTTTTTTTAGTTATTAAAGTCTTTTTGTTTCCTTGTTCATGGTTTTAGATATGCATTTCGTATTTATGGGGAGTGACTAAGATGGTAAATTGCATCTGATTTGCGTTCTTACACTGTTCGCGTATACCTATTATTTTAATTATTCTTGGAAGAATAAATTTGAAATTTGATTCTTTGAAAATATAATATGTAAATAGTAAATAAATGTTAAATGTAAACCATGTTTAAATTATCGAAGTAAATTAGTTGGAAAATACTAAATTTTGTAAATGCAAATGCCAAAGGAAGAGCTTAATAAAAATGCTTAATAATAAATAAATCATTAATTTGTACTATATATGGATAAAAATATAATTATTTATATATCGGATTTGGTTGAATAAACTATTAGATAGTGCAACAGGAAATAAGCTTTCTCTTTATTAACTTATAATAAGGCTGCAAAACAGTTGGTGCTGGTCTCATGGAATTCTCATGGAAAGGTGTAACCTAAATATGAAAGGTTACATATCGGTTGCAAATTTCTATAGGTTATATTTCTAGAAAGAACAATATTAAAGTAATAAATTACCATTGCAAAATAAAAATAATAAAATGAAGAAATCTATAGAAATTTGTAATTGTACAGGGTGTGTAACGACGAGTTGAAAGTAGAGGTAATTCAAAAACTCATTTAGATATGTAACGGAAATTTATATTATATTTACTGCCGACTCCAAAACTTTTTTGTTTGAAATGAAACGATCTGTATATTTTTACAGATTTCAATATAATACTTACTTATATTGATATTTATGTGACTGACACACTTATATTTTTTATTTAGGTTACTTACGCAATTATAAAATATCTCATTATTTACAGTTGATAGAATGTGACGTCATATTCTATAAAGAAAGATTTTTGCTTAAAATATAGCGTATATAAAATGTAGTTCTATTAATTTAATTACATATTTCAAAATGTGGTCAGTATAGAGTAAAATGGGTGAAAATGCCCAACCTAGCTTTAACCGCCTAGAATCTGCAACATAACCTAAAAAATTTGCCTGAAAGATGTACACTATTGGATGGATTACTTTTTTACATAGATATATCGTCTTTATAAGTTTTAGCAACTAAATAATGAAACTATAATGAAATTAATATTGAAACACCGTTTGAGGATAGTTGCCCATGATATATGGGTAGGTGCTATAGCACCTACCCATATACCATACCATACCATACCATACCATACCATACCATACCATACCATACCATACCATACCAAAGACGGATAGATGCCCAGCACGTGGAAGATGACTAATTAAGCCAATAATTGTTGAAAATGATTTTTTTTAACTTGTGGAACAGCAAATAGAATCAAAAATAAAGATTCTCATAATAACATTAAAATCCTCTTAATAAAATAACATTTATTTTGGTTGAATCGTCGTAACAACCATTAAGTAACTATAAGTCTTTGATTTTCTTGTTCAAAATATCTTCCCTTTTCTGCTTTCTTCCGCATTCATTGGACCAATTTCACCAAGCAAGTCACGGGTTCTTTTGCACTTAGTTTTACTTAATGAAAAAATACAATTTTGACAGTTTTGACAGTGGACCTAGAGATTATTTCGGGCAGGATATCCTCGTCGACAATATTTCGTTACAAACGGTCAATTTTTAGTAACTATTTCGATGGTGAAATTTTCGGCAGTACCAATTATTCGATATAATATCGATATCGATCGGTTAACATCGAAATGACATTTCGGAAGTCGCGCTCCGCTGGTGGTATGAGAAACAAGAGGAAAAGAGAAGAGACATTTCTCGTTCCATATCGTAGCATCACTGTGTGAAATAATTAAATTTAAAACGATAAAGTTGTGTTTCCCACGCAAAATGTTTTGATAAACTTGAAATTTTCTAGCTATTTGCATATTTCTGAGAATAATTTCATATGATTGGCTTGAATATTGTGAAGAGTTAACTGAACCAGCAAATGTTGTGCAATAAATCATATGGATGTTATTAGTCGTCTCCTTTTTTTACCCTCTATAGTACCCATACTGTATATATATAGCGTATATATTCAAGATTATGTTATGGTTACTGAACACTATTAAAGAGAATTAACATAATTTTTAAGTACATACTTACTCTATAGACCGTAACCGTGCTGTTCAAAGCAACCAACCAACCTAAACAATTTTTTTATGTACCTCTGCCTAACATGTCACAACTTGCAATTATCATCATAAGTCTTTTACATGGAAAAACTACCCCAAAACTGGACCACAACATGTAGTGCAGCGCAGAACTTGTATCAGTATACTCTCTCTACGATTTGCATAGTAGTGAATTGTTATCTTATCGGAGTTAAAAAAGCTACGTTCAACAATTACGCTGCACAGCCTATAAACACTCGAAGGAATTAAACACCATTGCGTTCCGACAAGATAAATTCTTTCTATAGTCACTGACCCAAACATTATTTTCATTATTTCCAATAACACACAGACATAATTTCTTAAGCAGTCTTCATAGATATTAGGGCGAATAAATTGATTACTGTGCCTTCATTCTCTATATTAAATAGCAGGAAATTGTTACGTTTTTATGTTACGTTACGTTACGTCGTCATAGGGTGTAAAATTTGATAATAGAACCGTCTAACTCGGGTAGTAAATTACAAATAATTTGTACGGTGGATTACCCTTATTTGAATAGTTTTGAGATCTTTTTACCGTGAGTACTCGATTTATCAAGATATTATAACTCCGCGTTTAGCACACAGTTGACATAATTTTGTTTAGTTAACACCAGTGGCGGCTGGTGACATTTGGGAAGGGGGGTGCGCAGAAATAAAAAGAAAATTTAGCATTTTTCAAGATCAAACACCCTAAAATTTTAAATTGGAAATTCGTAGAGCAAAAATATTTGCTTAAAGAAAAAGGTTTTGTTAGACCAATATCCCCTTTTTTAATGCAATTGACAGAAATCTCGACAAAAATTATTTAAATAGGTATTTAATATTTAAATATCAAAAAATTATAGGTACACGCCTTCAGATCTTCAACTTCTAAAATAAAAAGTAAACTTACCCTCGAATCCCTAGGTATATCCAAGCATGAGATTATTTGTATAGAACATCCACTCGTCTACTCCTTCACGGTCACACTTCCTATTAAGTATTAAGGTCTGGATCCCCAGGGAATTGATCCCCAGCTCTGGCACTGGCAATGTCGGTAGGTATGGGGTGTTTACGTTTTTTCAGTGCTTTTTTTAATCGTTTTTTTTTCGATGTTTTTTCAATATCTGTGGCTTTACATTTGGGGTTTTTTTATTTATGTCGTTAATATTTTAAATAAAATCAATCCAGATTCTAATTTAGTAGGTAGAGTACATCTACAATCTGTAGATAATCCAATTTCTTTTGAATCTATTGTCGCCTTAACATTTTATAGATTAACGAATAAGTGAGTGCCATGGCTTCAATCCTCGAATTTTAACTTTACAAACCGTGGTCTGGTATATAAATTTTAAGAACACCCTGTACACATTTTATAATTGAACTGTAAAAGTAGTTACTTAATAAGAGTTATTTATATCGCCTATTCAGAGCACCATGTGCAATGATATAATGTTTAGATCATCAGAATTCTAATATACTGTGCAACGAACTGTAATTGTAAAAATGATAAGCTTACGTTTCTAAAATTGCAGTTATGCATTAAATGATTACTATTACTTTTATTCCTTGCTGAACTTTGTACTTGACAGAACATTAAATTATAGGCACTATAGGAATTAGAAACATTGATATATTCTAGTAGAATCAAGCAATTGGTATTCTAAGCCATTGTTGTTTTTGTAGAAATAAATTTTCGTCTAATGAAATTACCATCAAAATAATATAAAACTGTAATACGAAATATTGAGAATCAGTCGAAGTTAAGTGTCTCTATTGCATAAAAGAGATTTTTCAGCTGCTTGTGACGAATTTTGAAATTTGGTGAAAATGTTGTGTTAAAGAATCATTATTTTATAAATTTTTTAGAACCTCTCTGTCTCGTCTTCAATTTTATTTTAAGTTCAAATAATTCCCCAAGTAATTTATATGATATATTACCAAAATATTTGCAGTAGACGAATTTCACTAGTAGATGATCATAAAACTATTATGAATTATTACTAGTGTCAAATAAGTTATAGTAGATCCTCAGTTCAATCACTTTTTTCAACAGCGCTCCTGATCTCTTTGAAAATATATTGTTTCTTTCTTGTAAGTTGTATATAAGGTTATAAAGAAATTGTGAATTGCTCCATAATTCCTACTAAAATTGTTAAAAATGGTAAATATATACATGAAAGAAACCATTTCGTTTAAATAATTTTGACTTTTTTAGAATAACATCTTTAATTTTATTATTTCCAGAATTTAACTTTAGAAAGGTAATAAGTAGAAGTTGTTTAGTTAACTATTCAGGTATTACAAATTTGTCTGAGATTTGTGGGTGAAATAAAAATATTCCAACTATAAAAAAATGAGGATTGTAACGGCAATTTCGAGTGCCCATGCTCTGGTTCTACCTATTTGTATTCGTATAGTATTAAAAATGTACTTTTTAAAAAATATTTTATCATCCTTGGAACATATACGATTTTATGTAATTCCACAAATTTTATGTTAAAATGATGTATGGGCTTCTCAAAAAGGCATACTACTAAGACCACACAGTGATGTTACAGGGTTAAATATTAAATTTCAGAAACCGAATTGGATCCTATACAGCAAATATGCGGGCACAGCAAACTTGACTGGCCAGCAGACCCATTCATTACATTCTTCTTCTTACACCCACTCAAAGATTTATTTACTCACTACTTAACAATAACCGTAGCTAGTTAAGAATATCTGAGTAAGGGATACCGCCCTTTGACCATTTTGCCAATGATTGTTGGACTCCCATAACAGTTTAGCCCATCAATCTTACCTTCGAGTGGAACAAATTAAGCCAAATAAATACATCAAGTAAATAGTCTCAGTGTTTGTTTGGTCCGCTGTGTAACATATAGCTCGCTATGGAATTTGATACGCAAGGGCCTTGGTTTATATATGAATGGCAGATGTTTCTCTACCTACAGAAAAGCGCTGTGATCAGGATTTTAATGAAAAAGGACATAGTGAAAGTATACGTTGGTTTTTAGATAATTTAAAAAAATGGTATACCTACCAAAAAAATTTATTTTTCGCTTACTTAAAAACCAATCCAGTCCCTGCATCCTTTACTTCAGGAGTTACGATCTTATCTGTAATTTATAAAGAAATAAGTTATTAGTTTCAGACAATAAATAAAACTAATCTTCATTAAAGAAATGGGCAAAATATGTAATGTTTTAAATATTGAGCAGGTACTACTAACGGTAATTCAATCGAAAATTGATTTTGTTGCTAAGTAGACTTAAACTCTGATAAATAGTTCCTATTAGTGTGTAAAGTAAGGCATGTGTGTGTAATTATGTATGAATGTAGATTTCTATAAGATTGGGTGTGGATATGCAAAAGTGTTTGGAGCCGTTTGGAATTCAATATTTTTATGCGTTTCACTTACATTCCAATAGTATTATTTAAACTCCCAACACAAAGGGTGCACATGTCATCCAAATTAAATCATAAGCCCTTAGTTATACTGAATAACATTTTATAAATAATAAAAAATACTACTCACATTTTTTTTGTTTCAGGTAAATAAATCTCCTTTAAAATGTTTATCTATGGAATGTATACATATTTAGTCTTGCACTATGTCAGGTAAGTACATACTTGATAAAGCTGGAATTGTAGTATTTCTTTAGTGAATAATTCACAACTTCAAAAATAGTTTTCTAGCTTCATATTATTTTTTATATTTATGAATTTCTGTTGTTAATTTATGAATTGTTTTACCTAAACCTATATTAAATCCAATTGCTTATACCGTTTAAGTGTATGATATTCAGCCAGTATTAATTAATTAAAAAAATCCAGAATAATATTGGTAACTCAACTTTATAACTATAAACTAATGAAGCTATTATGTTATATAAGTATTACCTATTATTTCCTTGCTATATTATCTAGGTATGCAAAGGTGGAAAAATTAGTGCAAATTTTTATATAGAATTAAGCTCAAAAGATATATACATGGGTATATATATACGTGATATATAATATTAACGTATTATACATACCTAACCTAACATATTATACAAATAGGTATATAAAAATGCTTGCTGAACAATATTCATCAATTAGTAACTTCATTATTTCTTTAGACAAAATTGCTAGCAACCCTTTTCTAGGAGCACTTGTGCTTCCTTTTTTCTAATCATTTGTAAAAACAATCATACAGTCAAATAATGAACTTTGCGCATGCTTGGATGACCATCATAACTATTATAATTAAAAATGTATAATTTTATAATAATTACATATAAATGACTGAATACCTTTTACCTACAAAACTTTTAGTGGTATATTTTTTATATGATTTATCAGCTTTATTAACTATTTCTATATATATATATATATATATATATATATATATATATATATATTTATGTATGCAAAGAATGAAACTAAAAATTACATTAATAATTTATTAATCAACTTATTAAAAAAAGTTTATATTTTCCTTTTCACATATAACCTATAATTAATAACAATTAAGAAATATCAACTATAATAAATAATTTTATAGTAAGTGTATAGAAAATTAGGTTCTTAGATAAACTGTGGTTGTATCTGATTATCACTTCTTGGTACTCCTAATCATTTCATACTTTCTAAATATTATTATATAGATATAATATTATAGTTTATGTAAAAAACCCACACAAAATTCCCCTTTTCCAAAATCTACCAAATTCGTAAGGCGTATTTATATATAATATGGCTTCATAATATTTAATAGACCAAGTTTAAAATAAGAGCTGTAATTTAAGAGTTAATACAAGACGAATTTCATAAATTTAGTACGATACCATGGTTTTTATTTTGGCGGAGATTTTCTTCCCGAGATTGGGATTGGGGACTACAGAAATGGAAAATGGAGAAAGGAAATATATACAGGGTGTCCACCTAGTGCGCGTAAGTCCAATATCTGGGTTAATAAAAGAGATAACTTAATTTTTTTTTCTACAGGGTTGTCTAATATCCCGAGCTGCACAAAATGAAAATATATTTACATATTCAGGGTGTTCAGTTTTTCCTGGACAGGTACCAACTTCGTTTTTCTAAATGGAAATATATATTTTTTATTGCTTTTTCGAACTAAACCCTTGATTTTAGTAGGACTTTCATCAGCCTTCCCTATACCTAACTTAAACTGTTTTTGAAATATTGACGGGTGAATATTGACATTTTTGCAACTTTGACACCCTGTAAAATCTAAACGGTTTGAGATAAAGCAAAACGGTTTGCACATTCCTATCTTAACTTTTCATAAGCTATCGTTTGGTACTAATTTCAAATTTATACAAGAATAAAAAATTTTCAAAATTTTCAGAAAATTTAAAATTTTTGGATAATTCTGAAATTAGTACCAAACGATAGCTTATGAAAAGTTAAGATAGGAATGTGCAAACCGTTTTGCTTTATCTCAAACCGTTTAGATTTTACAGGGTGTCAAAGTTGCAAAAATGTCAATATTCACCCGTCAATATTTCAAAAACAGTTTAAGTTAGGTATAGGGAAGGCTGATGAAAGTCCTACTAAAATCAAGGGTTTAGTTTGAAAAAGCAATAAAAAATATATATTTCCATTTAGAAAAACGAAGTTGGTACCTGTCCAGGAAAAACTGAACACCCTGAATATGTAAATATATTTTCATTTTGTGCAGCTCGGGATATTAGACAACCCTGTAGAAAAAAAAATTAAGTTATCTCTTTTATTAACCCAGATATTGGACTTACGCGCACTAGGTGGACACCCTGTATAGTCTGTTAACGTTTTTTGTGGGTACCTAGTAGCTTCTACATTGTACATTAGAGTTTGAGCAGTTGTGAAATCGACTGTCATTTATATTGTGGTGATTGATGTTTTTCATAATATTTAAACGCTTTTGAGACATTTTTGTATTATCTCATATTTTATAAGTTATTTTGACTTCACATTGTTAAAATAGGTAAAAATTGCTTTGTTTATAAGCTTGGTGTGCTCAATGCGCATGTTCGTAGGTACATTGTGGCACCTGCTTGGTACTTATATTTTCATTTTTATTCTGAATTTTCTATTTCTGTGGGTTGGACCCTCTACTGTTAAACTCAAAAAACCTTTATTCTTGAGTCTTCGCTTTTCACTGTAGATGACTTTTAATAACTTCCAAATGATGGTTATTGAAATGTACGTCGAGAGAGATTTATTTCTGTTTCTGTGTTTCGTTAGAAATAGTCAGTAATGAGTTTCTAGCAGTTTCAATGATTTCATTATTTGCATTTAAACATGAAAACCTTAAAACTTTATGAAAAATACGATAGGGGTTAGTAAAGGTGAAGTCAAACAGACAAATGAAATATAATAAAAATAACAATTGACTGAATAACAATGGACTGTTTTCTCTGCCTATTAATTTGTTTCAACTTTCAATTTTATGTCCCGAAGCAAATGCAGTTGAAGTCATTGACATCAGGCAGAAAAAGTGATCTTAGTTCGATACCATCTGTGTACATAAACATAATATGTATACCTATTTAATTAGCAACAAATTTTAATAAAATATTATATTTGTCTGTAAGATATATGCAACAAATAATTAGGAACTATTAAATTTCAAGTTTTTTTTTTTAAAAGTTTGACCAACAAATATTTGTAGTTATAAGTAGAATTGGGTTTTCTAAAAGGCAATAAAATAAAAGTAAATAAAATACACAGGTTATTTGTTAACTAAAAGTTATTTTAAACCTGAGACTTCCTCAGAATCATTGTTATTAAGATGAGGGGTTATTATTATTATTATTATTATTATTGTTATTATTCCTTATTTTACTTTCCTTGTATAATAATAATAATAATAATAATAATGAAATCTCTACTCCTCATTCTAATCAGAAGGACTTGCGACTTGTGTGGTAGAGAGGGCAGTATCTATATTATTATTCAGTGAGCCGTATCGTAAGCCCTAACCACCATTCAGTACTGGAATGAGGGTAATGCAATTCAGGCAAGGAAGGAAATTCAATTGATATGAACGAGCAGATTGCATTATCTTATTTTATTTTATCTTATCTTTATTTTATTGTATTTATCTGTTTGAATCCTAGTCTTACTATTTCATACTTATTTCAAAAGAAAAAATTTAATAATGATGCAAGTATCTATGTTTTTTAACCTTATGAAAACTGAATTTAAATAAGTATGAATTAAAAATTTCGAGCCATAATATTTGAGACTTCAATATTAAAAATCTCTTTTTATGAAGAGTATTTCTCATATCTTAGTCTTTAGCGACAATTTTTTTTTTGTTCCTATGTCCATTTTTTTTTGTTATATTGCATATTCTCTAAATACATCTCTTATGAAATATGCAAATACTAGCAAGTTCTATAAAATTAAATTGAAATAAGTTTATATATTCTCGTTAGTTTAGGTCCTAGGCCTGTTTCTCTAAAAATAGATAAGTTTAAGAGTTTACCTAACATTTTACGAACGTATTTTTCGTTTCTCACCTGTCTGTTTCCACCAAACAGTACAACACGCTCGCATTTTCAAATCTGCAGGCTGCAGGTAGACGGCCTAACAATGCTTCAAAAGAAATGAATGGTCCTGAGGCTGAATATAATAGATGAATAATGTAAGCTTGATCAATACAATGAAGATGAACTGTGATATGCTATACTTTTTACTCGAGGTAAAAATCCTTTTATTCTAAAGATATTCTATCAATTTAGACTCGTGGGATTGGGTCAGGCGATTTTATTTTTTCGAGTTTGCGTGAATGTATAATTAAAGGAATATGTGCAAAAATATATATCCGCACTGTTAATTCTATTAGATGTAGTTTTTTAAGCATACACTAAATTATCTTCAGGTTATGGTCAAATGTAATCTTAAAATTATTGTATGACTCTATGAAGCTATTTGCAGTCTTGAGCAGTATAATTATTTTCTCCTTTACCACTTTATCACTTCTACCACTTTAAGTCATCGGTCATCCTACTCATGGAACTCATAAAAAATGGAATTCATCATGATTATTACAAAGGATCAATCCTTTTTGAAATTCTATGGCGGAAAGTTTCATGTTTTTGGTGATACAGAGAGAGTGAGTTAGAGCCTATGTAGAGAGGTACATCAAGGAATATAATTGGCAAAAAGTTAGTTTTTCGTGATGGGACTAACGAAGATACCTTTTACTCATGACATTCTATTATTAATAGTAAATATACAAAAATGGTATTTTAAGAATCATCAATTAAAGTTTTTTTAAATGTGTAAGGTATATTCTTCCAAGTACAAAATAATGTTTCAAAGCCATAAATTTAAAACTTTTTATTAATTTAGTCTCTTGGTTAACACTAAAATTAGTGTTAAACGATAGCTTATGAAAAATTAAGATAGGAATATGCAAACCGTTTTGCTTGATCTCAAACCGTTTAGATTTTACAGCATGTCAAAGTTGCAAAATGTCAAGATTCGCCTGTCAATATTTCAAAAACAGTTAAAGGTAGGTAGGACATCCTATACATGAAATGTGTTAAGAATTCCACGTAGAATCCAGAAATAAAATAACATATAGGGTGTTCCATTTAAAATAAGCAAGTTAATGTTGACTTCCAGTATAACCGGAAGTGCCACGCACTTGACAATATTTTGCTTTTATAGAACTTTCAAGCTTATGTCCACAGCGAAAATTTCAGAAAAATCCATATATTCATCATATATTCAATCTACTTTAAGCCACCCGGTATTTGTTTTAGAAGAATTTACAAATGTTTGTATACAGGATGTCCTGAAATTAGTGTGCAATGTAGTACCAGGGTGTTCTATGATTAAAAAGAGGACTTTCCTTTCCATAAATATGGATCAAAAAATGCTTCCTAAGGGGGAATTCTGGTGCCGGTTTTTTCTAAAACACTTCGAAACCAATTAATCAAATTTGGTATCCTGCCTAAATATTATATGCTGAATCCTTAAAGTAAATAAAATTTCAAAATTTGTATCACTTACGTTCCAAATGGGAACGGAGGGTGAGAAGGGTAAATATTACCGCAACTTTTTTGTGCTTTGACTTTTTCAACTTTTGATTAGAAAATATCCAATTTCAATATTTTTTACTATAAAAAGGTACACATGGTTCGTATCGATAGGACGCATCGTTTTCGAGCAAAGTCGCTTTACTTATTTACATGCGATAACACGAGATTGTATTGGTAACTTTTTTCATATGTAACTTTTTCCTAGTTTTGTCATTAAAATATGAAATGTTAGAGTTTCCATTGAGTTAAAATTTTAAAGTTTGCTCTTGTGGAAAATCGATATAATGGAGCTATTTGATATAAAATCCATTTTGAAATTTTAAGAAGCATTTTTCAATCCATGTTTAAAGGAAAAGTCCCGTTTTTAATCATAGACACTGGTAAAATATTGCACATTAATTTCGGGACACCCTATATAAATACTCAAGCAAAAATGCTGTAAGATGTTATTTGAATCTTTTGATGAAATGAAGTTCATTTGTATATTTATATTTTCGAATATACATGCGTTTACGTGATGTAAAATCATTAGTCATAATTCATAATACACAGCGTGGGAAACTGACGAATTATAGATTCAACATTTTGTACTACTTCGTTATGTTGCCGAATCACGATAGAATGTGTCCTGTCCATCCATGATATAAGAATCAGTATCTAAAATTTCAGAATAATAATATTTTACTCAAAAACATGGTAGATATTTAGTTTTGTCAGTTTATCTTTATAAAAGAAATATCACAGGGTGTCATACTAAATCAATCTGATATTATCTGTTTGCAGTGGAATTGCGTCGCTATATATTCCTTAGAATTTTCTTATGTAACATAATCAAATTATTACCATAGTATTAAACGTGGGAAAGTGAGTGAATGATACATCAATTTGCACTATTTGTACTGTATTGTGATTTAAAAATATTATGGGATGTGTGATTCACTCAATTTATAGTCAATATCTACAACTAAAAACAATTTTATATGATATTGGCAAAATGGTTTCATGTTAAAATAGAATATATTTCTTCAATAAAAAACAAAGAAAGACAAATATCCTACGTTTCGTCCGAAATTTTGGACCTTTTCAAGGTTACCTACCTAATAGCTAATATCAATTTCCTATTTTACTATTTCCTATTTTCTATTCAATACAATAAAATTAAAATAGGAAATTGATATTAGCTATTAGGTAACCTTGAAGAAGTCCGATGACTCGGACGAAACGTAAGATATTTATTCATGTATTTAGCTGAATGTCCTCTTTCTGTGCTTTTCATTGAAGAAATAAAAACAATTTTGCACTCAAAAATAGATAAATATGACGAAGAAACGTTCGATCACTAATAGCTGTATTCACCATCACCTTAGTTATTTTTAACTGGGCTGTTAGAATATTTAGCCAATCAGGAATAAGGATTTTTCCTAAGGATGATATTTGATTGGATAAGAATTTTAACAGACTTGTTAAATATAACTTAAGTGATGGTGAATACGGCCCTAATACAATAATCGACAAAATCATTTATCGACATTAAATTTATTGAAACTTAAAGCCCTCATATCGAGAATTATGTTTTTTATACTTTTTATAGAAATTAGGTAGGTAATTACTTCTTTAATAATTATTTTGTTATATTAATTACTGAGAACTAATGGTTATTACTGACTTATTTATATTAATTGTTATATTAATTGTTGTTACATCGTTGCATTATTCACGATTATTGCTAATTCATAACTGCCCATAGTTGCTATACTTAGTTGTAACTTTAAGAACCAGAGTTTTACAAGTAAAATGAGAATCTTTTGTAAAGTATTACGCCCATTTTTGGAGAAACTGGACCTTGACTCTAAATAAATTCGGTATCTTTAAAGCGCACAAGTACTTATACAGGCAATAAGCACGTAGATGGTGTGCTTTCCAGATTTGATGTCTGTATATTCTCTCGAGTACAGTAAACGCAGTAAAAACATGAATCTTAAGTTATATGAGAACGTGAGCCTGATACTGAAGTGATACAGATAACAATTCCTCCAGTTGCCATATGTTTCTCACACTATCATATTTTTCTACGTTTCCCATAGTGTAGTATTATTACATGATTCCAACAAATTGCACGAAAACTACCTAATTTTGTTAGAATAATTATTATGATGATCATGTTTTATAACCAGATGTAACATATTTAAAACTACTAGGGTACCATCAGAGCTTCACTCGAAGGGTCTTGAGTATGTTATTAAAATGTCTTTATCGTCCCATACCCCATCAGTCTCTTAAGGTTTTTTGTCTGGAGTTCTGGTTTATGTCTTAGAATTCACCAGAGAATGTCGTCTTTCTTATTTTCACATAGACCTTTGCGCCCAAAAGCGTTCAAGCATTTAAACGGATAATGGTCTTTAAATGAATGTTTCGTTTTCTTATAAGTATGTTAAAGACAAATAATTATTGTTTTATAAAAATGTTTTAACCAGTGCTATGAATGGCGGATAAATATTAGCTAGAATATTTAATATTAAACAATTATTTTGATTGTTTTACTTTTTATTATAGAATTATTTCATTAAGAATCATTATTCTATACAGGGTGTCCACCTAGTGCGCGTAAGTCCAATATCTGGGTTAATAAAAGAGATAACTTAATTTTTTTTTCTACAGGGTTGTATAATATCCCGAGCTGCACAAAATGAAAATATATTTACATATTCAGGGTGTTCAGTTTTTCCTGGACAGGTACCAACTTCGTTTTTCTAAATGGAAATATATATTTTTTATTGCTTTTTCGAACTAAACCCTGGATTTTAGTAGGACTTTCATCAGCCTTCCCTATACCTAACTTAAACTGTTTTTGAAATATTGACGGGTGAATATTGACATTTTTGCAACTTTGACACCCTGTAAAATCTAAACGGTTTGAGATCAAGCAAAACGGTTTGCACATTCCTATCTTAACTTTTCATAAGCTATCGCTTGGTACTAATTTCAAATTTATCCAGGAATTAAAAATTTTCAAAATTTTCAGAAAATTTAAAATTTTTGGATAATTTTGAAATTAGTACCAAACGATAGCTTATGAAAAGTTAAGATAGGAATGTGCAAACCGTTTTGCTTGATCTCAAACCGTTTAGATTTTACAGGGTGCCAAAGTTGCAAAAATGTCAATATTCACCCGTCAATATTTCAAAAACAGTTTAAGTTAGGTATAGGGAAGGCTGATGAAAGTCCTACTAAAATCAAGGGTTTAGTTCGAAAAAGCAATAAAAAATATATATTTCCATTTAGAAAAACGAAGTTGGTACCTGTCCAGGAAAAACTGAACACCCTGAATATGTAAATATATTTTCATTTTGTGCAGCTCGGGATATTATACAACCCTGTAGAAAAAAAAATTACGTTATCTCTTTTATTAACCCAGATATTGGACTTACGCGCACTAGGTGGACACCCTGTATATTATCAGGAGGGTGTAAGGTAAGGTAGTACGTAGAACAATAATGGTAAAACTCAATCGCCGATTGGTTAATGGCGGGCACTCCTGCCACTCGATTTATTCCAATTGTTATTTATTGCTTAATAAATTCATCATCACTTCACATTATCAATTTTCTGTTTTTCATAAAAAAATGATCGTGATATAATTTATGTATTGGTTATAGTACCTATAACACAGAGCTGTGCCTATAATATGTTTGAAAGAAATAAGGAAGTATTAATGGTACCTATACATTTAACCGGACGCCATATGATTTAATAGATAGTTTTTAATATTTAAGCCTACCGAATAATTATTCTTAGCTGTTTATTTTTCCTGACCGTTGATTTTTATTATTAGTATTAAACACTGAGATCTCTAACCATTTCGCCCATTTTTTCTTCTGTAAATTCTTTGGTCAAATTTTTGGTGGCTCAGAGTTTAGTTTGCCGATCGCTTAACCGAGAGGTCGTGGGTTCGAATCCTGGCGTGCATACCTAGAATGGAAAGAACGTGCGAGATTGGTAAATGGATCAATTTCGCTAATTCCAACGCTGAATGCTAGGTAGGGGTTACCAACTTAAGTTGTTAAGCCGATGAGCTGCGAAAGAAATTCGTGTATACAAAACAGTATTTTGAATTTTCTTTGAATGTACCTAAATGTTTTTACTTAGATCAAAGTTGAGAGAAGGTGGATTAGTTGTTTAGGAATAAAAACTTTTTCAAATTGAGATAAATTTATAGGTATCAATATCAGGGCACTAAAATAAAGTACTGCATTTATTTCTTCAATAAAAAACAAAAAGAATACTATTTTTTCTCTTTTTATTGTATTTATTTTTAGAAGATTTCAGTCAGATTATATAGAAAAATATTCTACGTTTCGTCCGAGTTTTCGGAGTAGTTTCGGACAAGGTTACCTAATGACTGATATAAATTTCGTATTTTAATTTCATTGCATGGGGTGGCTAAGTAGAGCTTACTTTAACTCTTCAAACTACACGTACCCTGCGTACTTACAAAAATAAAAAAAATATGAAAAACTAAATAAAACCAATCCATAAAATGCAATTAAAATAGGAAATTTATATTAGCTATTAGGTAACATTGCAAAAGTCCGAAAATTCTGATGTAGGATATTTGTCCATATATTGTGGCTGAAAGTCCTTTGAAAAGAAAAACAATAACAAGATAAAAAATATTTTTTTGTTCTTTATTGAACACATAAATTCTATACTTTAACAGCCAACAACTTTTCCAGTATCATCTATAAAGTACTGCATGCCTAGTACATTATTTATTACTTAGTTCTTAAATTACAAACGACACAATATAAATACGAAAATCACTAACATTTAGTTTAAAATATTTAGTATAAAGCAAAAAGTTAACAAAATTTTGTTCTTTCGTTGTCGCTCGCATTTGTTATATAATTTATAGAGTATTAGGCTAATTTCTTCAAGCAAACATCAAACGAGGTTTATAATAAGTTTTATTCTAATAAAGGTAATAAACAATGAACAAGTGTACTCAGTTATGTTAAAAATAAATATGTATGAGTCCATGCAGACACGCGAATTACAAAAATCAAAATAGTATTAAAATATAAACATTTGACGATACATTTCCAATAAGGAAAGTTAAAAAAATATAAATAAAAATTGTTTGTCAATTTAACGTATTTATTTTTGGGGTGCTTAAAAAAATAGCATGGTAGGTACAGGGTATTCGCGTATATTTTGACCCCTACCTGCTGGGGTTATTAAGAAAGTTAGAAAAAAAGTTTAAATACAAAAGTTGTTTGGTTTTTCACGTATTATCTTTTGGGTAGGTCGAAAAAAATTGCAAGTTGTAAATTTGAGAAAACCAATTGAACATAATATTTTTAAATCGGATACCCTGTATAATTTTAGACGCTTTGGAAAAAAATTTTTCTCTGATTTCAAAAATATATATTTTGTTGACATTTGCGCTGACAGTTTTCGAAATATTTAATATTTAATGTTTACAATAAATTATAAAAAAATATTAAAAAATGAAAATATTAGAATATGTTTAAATAACTAAGGAGGTTACATCGAAAATCGTTAAATATTTTTTATTACTGTTGGTTTCTAGTGTTAAATATTCTTAGTTTTTGTATTTTTTGTATTTTTTTATGGTACTCGCTGTCGAATATTTCGAAAACTGTCAGTGCAAATGTCAACAAAATATATATTTTTGAAATCAGGAAAAAAATGTTTCCCGAAGCATGTAAAATTATTCAGGGTGTTCCATTTAAAAATATTATCTTAAATTGGTTTTCCCAAGTTTAAGACATGCAATTTTTTTTCGACCTAGCTAAAAGATAATACGTGAAAAACCAAACAACTTTTGTATTTAAATTTGTTTTCTAACTTTCTTAATAACCCCTGTAGGTAGGGATCAAAATATACGCGAATACCCTGTACATATTCTGCTAATACCATTTCGGGCTAATACCATAAGATGTGAAGAATACGCAGCCGTTTCTGAACTATTGATTTATGTTGCCTAGTCATTCTTTTTCAATTTCTGTTACTAAAATACAAAATTCTGTTTACAAAATTACTTTATTTATGATATAGGAAATAATTTTAACATTATTATGGATTATTTTTCAAGTTAATTAGCAGAATTTACAAGACCAATCAATACCCATTTGTATCTAATCTATGTAATTAAGTTCTTGAGACACTATGTTCCCGATTCCATTAGTTAGCTTGCTCTTACTTCTTAATTAGAATAATGACAAATATGCACAAACAGAGTATGTGCATTATTTAAATACAACATATTATGTCTGTCAATTGAAGATGTCTTTAACATACAATCTTACATCGATTAAAACGACGTCAACTGAACTTAACCTCTGCAATTCAATGATGACGGTTGTTAAATCAGTTAACGAGCTTGTCATGGTAATTTTTACTTGCGCTCTTCTCTGACTAATATTTTCATGAAAAATATATAGCAGTCACGTGCCCATTCGATATGTGGTCCCTTATTGAAGACTGCTATAGTTTGCGTGATATAATGACGTCATAAGTGGAACATATTGCCCGACCAAGTTTACTGGAAGTCTGGAGTGAGTCACCAATTTAGTACTTATGGCTATCTTAATAATTTCAAGATATTTTATGGATTGTATATACGCATCAGTGGCTCTTGATACCAGCAATTAAATTTGATGGCACTGTGTAATTGCTAAATTGCGTTATTACGAAGCAGTTGGTTTTGAAATTTTTTAGAGCAACCGTTAACGTACGAGTATGATAGAAGTTCTAATTTCGCTCATACATATTGCCAACATATTCAACAAACAAACTCATTTAACAATTTGTTGTAAAATAGATTTCTATATGTACCTATATATAAAGAGCAATTGAAATGTATGTATGTATCTTTGTAATTGAAAAAAGTACATATTAATATTTGGCTTGGAAAGAAATAAAATACACCTCATTGCATTACAAAATTTTTGACAGTATATGGCCAGAATCGACATTATCACTTAATTATCTATTGTCTATTATCAATTAATAGACTCAGTTTATTGCAACCACACTGTGGTTGCAATTAGTATTGCAACCACACTGTATAAATGACTGACAACCTAAAGTCAACAAAACCTAACCTAGGTTTTGTTGACTTTAATCAATATGATTTCGGAAGGCTCTTTTCAAAATGTCAAAACAATAATATGCCGCTATCTCTAGGACGCAAGTGTTTGACCTTCAGGCTTATCATTACGGTGAGAACAAGGAATAAGTAGATTATTTTTTATTATTATTATACCTATATGCATTAACTAATTCCCTAGAATAGTCATTATATATCCAAATGGGTGTTTTTGCTGATCTGATAAACTCAAAGTATATTAATTATTATGTTGGCAATGAAGCTACCATCTCTGTCAATGAAACAAACATATTATGCTCCGTAAATACAAAATTAAATTTATTAACAGTCAGTTCGAATCTCGTCAGGAGAGAAATGGCACCCCTCCCAGGGCATGGCTGTGTCTGCGTTTTTTTCATGTGTACTGTCCCTCTACGCAAGCCTGAGGTTTTCAGAAGGGAGGTTGTCCATTTGTGTAGTGGTTTTATGTTTTATCCTTTGCTGTCATTCAATACAGCCTATTGTAAATTCCAAAAGAAGAGAGTGTAACTTCTTTTGATATAACTAAGAAGCTCTACTATTTTCTTAAAACTCTCTAACTTTCCCTAAAATCGATAAAAACTGCATTTTACTAGCTGTGACAAAACTGTGCTGCTGTAGTTGAGCATTCTAAATTCTAAATATGTTAGTTAGTCTTCAAAATCGTAAATGGGGCTCTAGTATTATTATATATAGTATTGAATATTATATAAAATAATAAACATTGTGATTCAGTGTAACGGACATCAATAACATAAAAACATAATTCTAGAGAATATTCCAAAATTGTTGGTTGGTAATGGAGATTGTTTTATGTAGATACTGATTTGAATGAATGGATGCTTAATTGATAATATATTTTAGGGTCCGTTAGACATACACTTCAACCTGTATAAGGACACTCAAATATAATTAAAAATACTTAGCTTAATAACTAAAATATATTATTACTGAAACGTTTTCCTCATCTACTAATTACTAAAAAATGGGCCAGGAGTTCCGCCAGACAGGAAGAGTGTAAATGAAGGGTACTTATTTCCGGCACACTACTCCACCGTACTTTTCCCAATCTAGGCCCTCTATACTAACGAAGGGTTGCATGTCGCATATAATATAAAAATCTGTAAGATGAGGGCTCGGATAATAACCATGAAAAATGCTGGTACGCTTAGATATCATCTTTACTAGCCATTCCGTGTCATCAAGTTCATGTCTAAGTGAGTCTAAACCGAATTGCATTGTCTCATCACGTTCCTGTAAGTAGACGTACATCAGAGTTTCTGGCTTCACCACATACAGGTATGAAAGTTCATTGTACTTATAAAGAAAATTTTCCTAATAGGTATATTTTCGACATATAACTGATTTATTTTATGTGTTCTTTTTTTGGTTTTGATTTATAATTAAGAACAGTGTTAATTCACATTAGTAATTTAGAATCAACTTTTTGATTATTCTCGGTAAATTTCTCAGTAAAACAGCAGTAAATCTACTGGTATTTGCTCCATCCTGCAGATGTTTTCAAGAGAAAAATATATATGCGTCTTATTTTGTTAAATATACTAATACATGTCGTAAGTATTGTAACTGTCACGTGTGCCAAATTTAAAATTATTTCAGGTTCAGAAGCTATATTCTGATAAGGGAAATAAAGACATTTCTGGCATGTCCACCAAAAAGATTTGTGTTTTGTATTTAATAATATAGTTATCTGTTTTTTTAATATGAGAATTTTTAGTTTGCTTGGGCAAAACTATTTTTCAAAAAATCAACCCATGACACCCTGCTATTTTTGGTGCAGGATAATAATATCATCTCTAGAAGTGTGGGAAAATACCTAATTATAATGTCTGTAACTTATTTGTGGTGTAGTTTCATGATCTATTTTATTTTCTTTTGAGATTACACCACTTGTAAAATAATAAAAACAGATAACCAGAATTATTCAAAATAAATATTGAAAGTGTAGCCTTATCAAGAAAAACTTTTTCCCATATAGTATTTTTTCGTGTATTAGTTTAGGAACAATATCGATCAAACGCATCTTTAATAATAGCATAGTGATCAGTGCATGTGATGACTTTTGAGTTAAAAATGTCAATGTGACATTTTTTTTAAATTCATATAAACTTCCACTGACGAAGAGTCGAGGATCGATTGGAAACATTTAGAACAAAACTAATTTAGTGTTCCTTTTCTTTTAAATTTTATTATAATTTTTACATTTAGACAATTCTAAATATCATTTGTCATATTTCAGAACTATATCTTAAACTAAAAAACTACTGACGAATTTTAGTTAACTTGTCATACATTTCTTTTTATTACACATTATACAGTAGTTTTCCGGACAAACTTTAGAAATTTGCCTTGATACTACACTTTAAATTTTCATTTTGAATACATTCGTTTTTATTATTTTACAGGTGGTGTAATACCAAAGGAAACTTCAATGAATAATGTCTAGTTACCTATATTAATAAATTCATCAAGAGTCATAAGAGAAGAATATATTATATCCTTGTGCATTATGTCAACGCACAATATTTTGCGGCCTAGTTTTGATGAAATGTTAGAGAATGTATTAGATATAAGCCGAAAATAAAAATGTTTTACTACGTTCTTTTTTCACTATTATTCATTATTTGTCTTCACCTATAATTTCCCTAGTTTATGCGTACAGGTTAAGAATCACCCTGTATACATAGATAGACGCTTTTCCATTATGAAGGGAAAACCAATGTAAATAATTTGGTTTGTGCTAGCCTTTATGTTAGCTAAATCCCCATAACTAACATAGTTTCTTATTGTCTAGTATTATACCCCATAATAGTATTGTCGAAGTTCTGTAAGATAAAATTTGCATATTTTCCTGTTTAAGTGAATGAATGCGCTTATTATAATAATTTGAACTGCACTTTTTCCAGTTATTCATGCATAAACAAGTAGTTCTCAATGAAGGAAACAATATTTCATTACATTCTGAAATAGCTATGCACCTGCCGTTCAACAGTTTCAATTAGTTTCACCACACAACTGCATTATAGACCTGAGAAAGGCAAACCGACTGATAAAATTGCACATAGTAAAACAGCTAGAGGCGTATTAGGTTTATTGCATATATCAATATCTCGTTAACATTATTTGTAATTGACGTTTACACTGGAAAAAGTATTAAAATATGCTTTGTTTTAGCACTTCTGCGATAGCTAATGAATTTTGATTTTTTCGTAAAATTTGGAATAGTAAACCTGAAACGTTTTAAACGCCTAATGTTTTGCTATTAGATGACTTACGACATGTTTACTAATATACTACCTACTCCGGCTTTACACTATTCTTAATATATCGTAATTTTGTGAAGGTTTTGGGGTTTACGAAGTTTATTCATTGTAAATAAACAAAGAACTAACAGTAAAATGGTACCTAACTAGTAGATGTGGGGATAAACTCCCTCCCTAATATTATTTAGCTCCTGCATGTAACTATGACGGCTGCTATAATGTGCTTAACCAAGGTGTTTTAGAGATTCGAATGCAAGTATGCTTCTTATTACCTAAATATTCCTGTTATTATGAACTATATCTATAGCTATTTAAATTTTCTGTTCTCTATAAAAGACCAATGCTGAATATATATATTAATCATTCATATATTTTTACGTCACTTTCTTGCACGCACTTCTTTCGAGCTGGTGTAGTGTGCTGTGTAAAAGCAGGACATAGTGCGCCAGTGAAATTGTTAAAAGAAAACAATCTAAAGGATGTCGTTGGATGAACTTTAGTTAATAAATGTTTAGTTTGTAAGATTATTAGAAGAAAATTAATGGTTGGTCATCAGACCAGTTTTAATAGAAATAAGATTCTCCAACAAAGAATCTTATATAGGAAAAAAAAAACTTTCTTGCACAAATTTTAAAATCATTTTTAGTACCATAATTTTCAACAAATAACAAAGCAAATTAAATAATGAACAAATATAGTAACGTTTTGAGGTGTATATCAGTCATATGTGGGTACTGTACTACGTCACATTGGTTCAAGAATGAGCTGTCATTCTTTTTAGTTAATTCTAAGTCTCTTAGAAAACTATGTAAACTGCCTTCTTTATGCAAATGTTTACAGGAAAATATTTTTCCTATAATGCTATCCAATACTCAGTCACAATAATTTCAGATAATTATTAGTTAAATATAGTCAAATATTTTTAGTATGTAAAGTAATTAGTAGCATTATACTAAACTATAATTGAAACACTTACGAAATAACAAAATATCTAACATTCTGTCTAAAGTAATATCTCTAAATTTATGTTTACTCTTTTTCTCAGTATAAACACGTTTTATGGGTAAAAATCGGAGCGGATGTAATACGTCTGTTGATGGTGAACCTCAGGCTGTAGCTGTACCTGCATCCTGCCATTGACCTGCAATGGTCACCCTACACCGCCACATATGCTTCTTCGTGCCGAATATGAATGGAACGCGGACAAGAGGAAGAACTTATCGGGCAGGGAAACTCATAATATTTAAAAAAAAATTGCGACAAAAAGTTGAACTTAAATAATTAAGATTGTGCAGGCTTTTTAAATTTGTATGACTAAAATGATTTAAGGAGACCACTAGATGCAGCTGATTTCTGCCTTAAAACATAAGATGGCACCAATTTTAAAATCAAATGTACTTTAAGGTCACGTTATCAGTGCTAATACCACATTCCATTTTGTTAATTACAAAAAAGCATTGTTCTTAAAATCAAAGCGATGAAATTGTTATTATTCTCGACATTCTTAATGAAACATATATCTGAATATGCCAATAATTTTTCTTTGTCATAAATTGTTGAATGATATTTGCCAAATATGATGTGCGACGACCTATTCAATCAACATGCACCACATTTTACACAATTTTTCGAAATTCAATGAAAATTGACATAAGAACTATGTCCCTTCAGAGCAAATTGTTTACAAAATTACATAAACTAAGATAAAAATAGAGTTTCATGTGAATTTTTCCTAAACAATGCGAAAAATCTAGTAATAAAGAAGATTTCTTGCTCTGGACATAATTGCTTAGTAGTTTCAGTAAGTTATTGCTAGATGACACTGTTGTCAAAAAGTAACTAAATTCTTTAGGGATCTTTTGTGTTTAGTATATTACTGTAAAGGAGAGGGACAGTAAAAACGTGTTGGAAACTGACCTTATATTCTTTGGAAATTATAAATTTAATTACGGGATACATTTACTGTTTCATATAAGGCTAAGTTGTAGTCGATCACTACGGTTTTTGATCAGAATCTTACAGTTTATTTGGCCGATTGTATTTTCAGTGCGACATCTATTTTGCGGTTGCCAAGTTTACACTGAATATGTTTAATTCATCTTGTCACTGCCTTATCGACAAGGGGGTTCAAACGCGCCCTTAATACACGCTAAATTTTTAACAACTTAATTTTCTTCAGTTTCTCATTTACAATTTAAGTCATGACAAACCTTTTTATCTTGAATGTTATGAATAGTTTTAGCCATAATGTCCAAACAAATCATACACAGAACCTATTAAACTAAATATCAGTACAATTATTAGAGTACCAAACCTTTAAAAACATACAGTATGGAATTTTACCGACCCCATTTATAATATATGTATCTTTAAAACCACAAAACAGGGTTAGTTAGAAATTATTTTGTGGAAATATGAAATCTATTAAATATACTATTTATAGAATTCATTCATAAATTTTAGAATCTAAAACCTTTTGCTTTCTTCTTAGATTCTTTGTTTAGAAAGTTAACTAGTTTCACAGAAAATCCAGGGAAACAATCGGAAAGAATCATAATGCTGCTAATACCACGAGTTAAACCAACATTTATTTACAAATACATTCCTCAACAACACTGTTAATTACCTAGATAACAATTTATATCATAACATTTTATTACTTAAACGTAACTACGATTGCAAATATTGGACCAGATTTCAAATTAAAAGTAAAAAATTAAAAAGTACAAGTTAGTACTAAACTATTTGTTAAATACATGTTCGCCCAATAAAATTAAAATTTTATTCTGTAGTGTAAACTTATATATTGAATACTAAATTTCAATGTTCGATTAAAGCCAACTATTTTGGTTTGGATTACCACTATTTTTAAGGGATTGTCGTAAATAATTACTACAAATTAAATTAAATTGCAGAAAAGTTTTGTGTTTCTAAGCTTTCAAATATAAGAATAGGATAATCATTTTGCTCTATAACTCAATTTGACATAGTGAAGTTACAGCATAAATATATGCTGTAACTATTCTATCTATTTGAAGGAAGATATTCTTCCTTCAAATAGTTTTAACTAGTACGAATTGTGTATAATGGTTTAAAAAATTTGGCCGCATTGGGCGCTGAGTAGATATATAATACAAACTTATTGTAAAAAACAAATACAATTAGAATTACCGTTATCAGACAACTTAGAAATACACATTTAATTCTAATATAAATAGTTTTCCTGCTTTTATCAGAAATGTGATAAATTGTAGTAATATAAGTATGTCTAGTTCTAACGATACTAGATATGTATATTAAGGACTATCATAATCATTTTGTAGGGGTGGCCTTAGGCAAATATTCTCTTTGCTTCTTTCGTTTCCTTCATCACAAATGATAGTATCTGCTTTATACTGTCTGACACTTCATAGAATCTGTTTCATGTTGTATACGTTCTATGCGGGTGGTTCAAAATTATGAGAAATAGCGAAGTGTAGGACAAGATACTCAACAAATGTTTGAATAGGTATAATGTAACTGGCTCTTCTAGCCCCTAAACTGCAAGAATGAGAGGAAGCTACAAGATCGAGAATATATTTAAAAATATTGTTGTCATTCATAAATTAAATGAAAGACTTTGCAATAATTGTGCGATTTTACCAACAAAATTAATATTGGTGAATTAAATTCAATGTCTGATTTAACATCTAATTTAACTTATCATCATATCAGTGTTAAAAATACTTTCAATTGATCAAAGGAGAACTCGATAAGTTGAGAATGCTTTTTGATTTACTAATATCTTTATTTTCCTCAAGTCTTTTAGATACGTAAAATATTAAATAGGTACGTACATTCTAATCACCTATACTTACTTTTAATAAACAAAAATGAAGTTAATAGTTTTTCCATAAGACATTTAGTATTAAAATATACCAAATATTCTCAAATAATATTAATTTACCTACTGAATTCTTGGTTCGAAGTAATTCGTTCTAAGAAGTCCAAAGGTATGGACTCTATGCAACATACAACATACAACATAATGTTTTATGTCTTTATTTTCTATTCGTTAGCAGAGAATTACAAACTACTTTGGGTTATAATTTACCCAGACAATATTAATTTTACTTTATAGTAAAATGGTAAAATCTAGCTTACTCATTAAGTGGTAATATCACTTTCCACATCCATATAACAGTATCGATTATATTATATTTAAAATTATTTAGGTCTTAAGCGAGTCTTTAAGGTTATTATGGTCTTAATTACAGTCTCCTAAATTTCCTTTTTTATTCCTTACGCCCCATTCTCTTAGCACATAAAATCATAATGAAAAAATAACATGTAATTCGACAATTTGGACGTCATTTATGTCAATAATTAATATTCCTCACGAACAAAAAACGATGTCGAGAGGATTAATTTTCGTAGTTAAAAGCAAACCGTGTAATGTATTTATTATCTTTTTATTTATAAGCCTTCACAATATTATAATTGCTAGTCAATAAACGTTTTTTTTATATATTAACAACGGAATCTACACGGAATGGTTATGTAACGACAATAATAGACAATAAATTTTATTTGTTTTGATTAACAACCAGGAATTGTGTGTTGTTTGTGATAATAGTTGAGTTATTTCAATATTTCTTTAACAAAATTTTAGTAATAAATGCATGAGTATTACTGTCGAAAGCTCCATCTATTTCAGATGAATTGTATACAGAATTTGGTATACATAGTGTATAAATAACACCGGATCTAGTAAAACTATTTGCAATGTTTTATTAGCCAAGTTTCCGTTTTCCCCCAAAAATTTCAATTTTTTTTTTAAATGGAACACCTTGTATATTTTTACATATTTAGATAGGACGTTTTTTTACATTGATGTAGGGTTTGTAAATATTTTTTTTTCAAATGCTGCAAATATTTTGTGAAATTTGAAAAGAACCACTATTTAAATAATAAATAAAATAACTATATCTTCATATGCAACCATCATTAATATTTCAATTCTTTCGGTTTTCTTTAATTTTGCCATTTTTGAAATAACACTAAATTGCTCAAACTCAAATTGTCAGTTTCACAAACAAACGTAGATTATAAAAATCGGATAACAACAATAAAACAAACGAATGTATTAAAAATTATTTACAAACCCTACACCAATGTGTTCGTAAAAGAACGCCCTATCCAAATATGTAAAAATATACAGGGTGTTCTATTTAAAAAAATAAATTGGAATTTTTTGGGAAAAACGGTAAACTTGGCAACATTGCCAATAATTTTATTGGATCGGGGGTTATTTGTACACTACATATACCAAATTCTGTTTCTGTATCTCTAGTAGTTTCCGAGTTATTTGACCCGTGCGTTATTTCTGACTAACCCAGTATATAAAATGCGAATATTGAAACGTCAATCCTCTTACTCCTTAGATAATGGAAATCACTGACTATAAAATAGTCACTGTGGAAATGATTAGGAAATTGTTGTTCCAATCAATAGTAACAATACAACTAAATAATTAATAACTCAAAACTGAATACCCATTAAAATTCTACTTGAAACATTAATTAACATATCCAATAAAATATGTAAAAATCTTATCATAATAAAATAGTGAAAAAGATTGTGGTAAAAAACTAGTAATTTACCTGAAAGGAAATTGATTTTTATTTATCACTTCCTGATACTATTTCCTGAGCACTTAAAATTTATAGGAATTCAGAGAAAGGTACCACAAATAATACAATCAAAACATCCTTTAGAATATCCTGTTTACAAATCGTACCCGTTTTCGAAAACACTTCAAAAACTTCTCTCAAATACTTTATAATTAAATTGAAAGTTACTTCGCTGATGCAATAATTAAATATACTTATCACATTATATAGTCAAACATGCAATAAGGATTAACAAATGATGCATTTACTTTCCAATGCATGTATATATTGGTATTGTTACATATTTCATAACCATTTGTTGCGCAAACGTAGAATTCAAGTAAACTGTACTGTAACTTTACCTTTCTATTGAATGAACATGGCGAAAAGTCAGTTAATCAAAAATTTAATATAGTGTAATTAGAAAAAAATGTATGTTTAATGCGTGAATATCTAAATGTGTACCTATATTAGATTATGTCGAAAGAAATATCTTTGGAAAAATTAGATAATATGTTTTTATTTAAACAGAAGACAATACACGTAAAAACTCCAAAGTATTAGATAAGACGTTATTACATTACATACATTCTTTGTACAATGCGTTCCACCAACAAGATATCACATCTGACAAAAAAATGCTCTAAATTTTGATATTTTACTGACACCTTTGAAATACCACTTATAATATTCATTTTCATCTTTTCAATCCTCATGCCCATAAAGCGCAGTTAATTTCATTTAAATAAATATCGGTTCGAGCGAGATATAATAGAATTTTTAATGGAAAATATCTTTTAAAATCAAAAACGGGTAATTATTCGTGGTACGTAAATAGTTTAATGATTGGACAACAGGTAGGTATGACCTATAATAAGTACAGACATATTCTATTATTTATTCCCCACATATGGGCATAACATGTACTTAAAATTTACTTATACATGCACATGTAGCACCTGCTTTCAATATATTTACGTGCAGAGTTAATCAAAGTATGTAACAGTTTAATCACTTTGTTGTTGCTTACATATACGTCCTTCGCATTTAAAATAATTACTATCCTGCAACTACACCTCAAAAAAATATAGGTATGCCAACATCACGTACTGTAGACTTCATTACAGATTCTTGCAGTATGGGTTGGGTAAGGGAGGCGTATGAGTCTATTTACATAAGTATTAATGACATAACCATTTATAACAGAAAATATTTTCGCGATACTATTAGCCATTTTCAAGCTAGTAAAATATAGTTGAACCATGCGATTATTGTTGTGTAACTATTTTTTCTCCTTGCTCATTTGCATGATATAAATATTAATATATAGCCAACATGAATTTGTATTCCCACATTCCTGATAAAGAAGATAAATAAAAATCTAAGAATTTCTCAGAGAAACTATTATCCGTCTATAGTTCTTTAACTGAAAAGGTCTGGAATTCTACTTAGAAAATATACAAAGGATTCTTGTAAACATGGATCATGCTTAACATACTTCATATAAAAGAGTCTTTTCAAAACTCAATCTGAAACCTCTTTGGTTACTATTTCAAAAACACTTTGAAATATTACATCAATATAAGTGACTAGTTTTAAAAATATAGAAACAATATTAACATTCTCATGAAAATATAGGGGTGACCCACATTTCTCTTATAATCTTTTAGCAACATCTCTTCTATTCCAAATCAGTTTACTTAAAGAAATATGCAGAACAGAACAAGATACCTCCATGTTTTAGAATATTTTTAATTGATGTTTAAGAAAAATAAAATTGATTTAATGAGTAATCTTGTAATAGAAAAAACTTCTTCTCTACTGCTAAAACTGTAAATATTCTTTTACATATATCTTATACCTACTTATATCTTTTCCCACCTCATACCTACCACAAAACTACGGAAACACAAGAGGCAAAAGGAAGAGATGAATTTCGCAATGTTTATATAATACCTAGTCTTCATAATAATGAGTCCTTAATTAAAATAAGCAGTTATAATAATACACTAGATATAACAATTCACTTTACTTCCTTTCAGAACATCTCATATTATAAATAATTGAACAAATCGATGCAATAACAGAAATTAGCAATGAATGATTTGTTTAAGGATTGTGTATGCTAATTTATTGAGTGATATAAGGTTGGGACATTATAATTTTATTATTATTAACGTAGATACCTATGTAAGAGTGAGAACTGGTTGGTTTAGTTTTAATTAAATTTAATTACCAATCTTCATCAAAGCCGTTTTTACTATATAAATCACAAAATAAATTTCCGTTCAGAAAATGATCAGTAACTCAGAAATCATTTAAATATGTCATCAAACTTAATAGAGTAAATATTATCAATTGCTGTTTGGTTATAGTTTCAATATTCTTAAAAGTCATCCTTAATAAGTCATTTCACTAAAGAATTATCAAAGAGAAAACACCAATGATAATGAACGCAATAAACAATACAAGCTATCCTATCTATCCTATCATATCCTATCCTACGTTATTTCAATGATAGTAGATGATATATTTTTATATAAAGCTTTAATTTTTATTCAAAGTATAATATACCAAACTAAGCCAAGTTGAACTAAAAAGATGTTCCTAAAAATTGGATAATATAACTTTAGTAGTTAAAAAAAGTGATGGATGGGTAAAAAACATTCAAGAATTATTCGTTCTATAGATGAGAGAACGTAGGTGTATTAACGTTTGTTTGTTATCTTACTATAGTATGACGTAAACATGCTTAAACAACTTATCCAGATATCTCCGACCATCTAATTCTAGTGAGAACAAATCTTTTCCATAAAAAAATACCGGAGTTTGTTATTACCATACCTCCATATTTATAACAAATATGGAGGAAGGCGAGTAAAAATGTTGCAATTCATATCACATCACTTAGCATTCAATTGCCATAAATATACTAATTTCATGTGCTAGTTAGGGTGAAGGAGAAAAAGAGTGGTAAAGCAGTTATATATCCCATGATTCTTTCCTAATTATCAAATTAATTTTTTGGGTTGAAACAGGTAGTTTTTATTTACTTACGTTTGGTCTTACTTGAAGTTTGACAAACGACAGAAAAAGTGTATGATGATGCCATATTCGTGATGCTAACGTGATCCCATATTTGTTACATATATTCAGATGATGCCAACTTGGTTGAGGAAACGCGCATTGAGTGTAGTATACTGTTTTGGTGTTATGTGAAAAACTACGTTAGTGTTTTCGCACAGATTAAGTTAATCTGTGCGTATAGACATATTGAAGCAAAGTGGTTATGTTGTTTGAATAAACGTGTTCTCTGTTATTAAAATATAAACTTGCCTTTTGGAGAAATGAGTGAGGAACCGTTACACTATATACTAGGGCCAAACTTCTGTCTTGTGTCTTAAACACTTCTATTAACATATTGGAATGACATTCACAAACACGGCAGTTTGTGTGTGCTGGTTTGTTTTGAATCCGATTGTAAAATGCGAAAATGAAGATGTACTGTCATACTAACCACGTCGTTTTTAACTTTGTAATAGCAAATAACCACACCCATCACTAAATTATTACGTTAAACAGGCTCAAATACATGTTATTTAACATTATATCAGTGACTAAAGTCTAAGGCTTAGGTTGCTCCTATTTTTGACTTTAAAGCCTCCAAAAATTATCTTTTGAATAGGTTCAAATATTTTCATGCAAAAGGCGCATTCATTTTCGTAATCGCCAATACTCATTTGGTCTAATGCTTAAAAAACGCAAGTTTTTAAATCAAGTTGTCTCACCGATTCACTATTAGTGCATGGCCATGGCATAGTATTTGACGAGAACTGTGGCCACTGTGGCTAATGTGAGGGGCTCCTGTTTATGTTTGTCTAGTTTTCGTCTGAAGAGCAATTCAGTACAATTCAGCTATAGCTCCGTGCGATTTTTATTTTATTTTCGTTAAAGATTTATTATAATGTTAATGGATGTATCGATAAAACAAGATTTTTTTGCATTAAACTACTAAAAGAAATACCAGGAAACATATGTTAACTCAAGTGATCATAAGGAACTATCTTTTAATAAGCAAAAGGTAAAGTTCTGCTTGTACCAATAACTTTAGGTCATAGCTAAGAAGCGTGGTATTCAGTTCAAAATCAGTTTTGGAATAGAATATTTATATACTATATATTTACAGAATGGTTTCCTATTAATAAATTATATATACATTGTATTTTAGTCTGGTGATTGATTAACTCAATAAATAATTAACATATATTGTAATTGTTCACTTCTAAGCGTGCATGTGTAGAATTCATAAATTATTATTGTTTTTATAAAACAACTGAAATTTTTTTTAATATTTTTTCTCAGAATTTCTGAATTAAAACAAAAAATTGTTAATCAGTTTGTTTCATTGACATTTCTTTAGAAGTTATATACACTCCTTTTCGAAAATCTGTAAAGGAACCAAAAAAGGTGTATTTTAAAATTCAGTTTCTTTTCAATTTTCAGGTGAAATGGGATATAGATATAATCTCAATAATCACCTGATCGCTTCGAGGGTTAAAACGATATAAACTGTTGTGGTAATTATTCATTTAATTCATTGATTCATTATTTTGTTTTGTAATGAAGTTATAAAGAATGTACCTATTTAAAGTTTGTGATAATTATTAGATAACGATTTGTTCGAAGGCTACTAAATATGAAACATTTAAATAAATACCAGATTTACCCCTGCCAACATCCTACAGAGCCAATTAAAGAATATGCATCAGACCGCTAGCAACAAAGCAGTGGAATCGATTTCACTTTATAATTTTTAATATTTCTCTCACATTTCCTTTTTTTTTAATTTATTTACAATTTTAAGTAAATTGTAATTACTAATAACATCTGTTATAAGTTAGTACATGTCTTATACGCTAAAGTGAACATTACTATTAAAACCAATAACCTATAAGTTAACCGTAATTCGCAAAAAGTCTACTTGCAGAATTGCCTAGGTCTTTGGACAAGCCTTCGAGGTAGGCCGTCAAGCGTAAATTTAGGTACACTTTCTCACAACGTTGCCAGGCCATTGTGTTTAAAACAATGCTTTGCTTATCAGCAAGTATGCGAATACCCACACCTTCTACATTATTGAAGTGTTTCGAGAAAAGTACTATTTTATTATGCAAACTAAATAAGAGATACCGTTCAAACAGAAGGTCCTCACGCACGTTGTATTAAATCATGTGCCTTGACAGAATTACAAGGGGTCACGAGGACTGACAACTTGAAAGAATTAAATACAATAGTTAATTTTGTTGGCAAATATAGGAAAATCTGTGGTATAGAATAACTATACTGTGTATCGGCACTTGCTACTGTGTACACAATATACATACATGTTCAACCAAATCTGATCATCACTACATACTTCCTTGAAACTATTCCAATCCAATGAGAAAAGATATACAGGGTGTCCCATTTAAAAAAAAGCTTATTCCGCAGCCTAAAAATATTTTGACTACTATACTCCACTCTACTCTATACTGCATTCCACTTAAGAATTTGTCATTTACACTTTTTCTATATATCTTTCAAAATATGAAATATACAAATTTCAAAAGGCAAAATTTCAAAATCACTTTGTAGTTCGAAAACAAGTGATAATAGAATTGATTATTATTGCATTATTGCATTATCAACCTGACCTTGAAAAAGTAGATCGAGATTGTGCAATTAATTTGTCCCTAACTATTACACTTTTTGAGTTACCTACTCTGGATTTCCACAAAAAATGGATTTAATATTAACATTCCATTAAGAGAATACTAGAATTCTGTTTAGGATCAATTTTATTTGAAAAATAAATTAAAATCATGGTTTTTAAAAATCTGCTCTAAAAAATAAATTAAAATATCTGCTGTACTTACCTAAAGAAAAAGTAAATCTACTTTGCAAAGAATAACCAATAAAAATAAATTAATATAATATGAAGATCAGTAAAGTGGACGTTTTTATATCATTATATTACTGCATGCAAGAACTGCATGATTTGAACTGTATAGAATTATTCATGATTAATTTAGATAAATTCCACAGACGCCAATGAACTGTTTTATGTAATATTAAATAAAAATTCCCTTAAAATTAATGTTATTGTGTTATTATGCATGTTATTTTTGTTAACTAATTTTGCAGCACCATGTATAATTCTGTGAGGTGCAGGTATTCCATTAAACATAATTTGTTTTAGAATTATGAAGATGTTATAAAAAGGTTTAAAAATATTGATTTAGTTAAAACAATGTAACAAACAACAAACATGTATTTATTGCATTTACCAAAAAATAGTAAATGTAAAAAGAATATACCAAAAAAGTGGAATGAGACATGCCTCTTACCGAGCCTTTTATTAAAGATTTATTAATTTAGACTGAAGACTCATTAATCATATCTATATGAAGACGGGACTGTAAATTGGACTGAACACCTGGTATATAATTTGAGGTGCTTAAATTTATTTTTTTTTTTTTTAATTATGACTACTTGTAATACAATTCGACATTCCTTTATATCCACCATATATATACACACCTTGAAAATGTGGGTAAATGTGGCTTATTTTCCTTTCTGATGTCTTAAATAGGTTCAAATATGAATTTACTGACTGTTTGAAAAAGGCACCCCTTGACCCATTTTTAAACGCAGAGATAACTAAATAGTTTTAGTAGTTTCACTAAAAATTTTGTGTTTACCATAAATAGATACTTAATAGATAGACAATTGAATTTTCTTTTACTAAATTTGGACCACGTTACAATAGGTAGGAGGCGCAGTTAAAACAATAACGATGTGTTCTAAAATACAGCAGTTTCTGAGTTACGTCAAAATCTTGGATTTAGTATCTATATTTGTTTTATCTTTCCGCCGATATATCTATTATAGATGTGCTTTCAAACAAAAAAGGAACGAACTTAATGAAATTAATTACTTCTTTCCATTTTCATAGCCCACGACTATATTATAAGTATATAATAATAGTTATATTAACTGATTGGAATCGGCCGTGTCTGTGTCATCGACATTTTACGCCAACTAGGCATTATTCTTTATGGATTTATAAATGCGATTTATATCATGGTATTATACTTATACTTACTTATTTTATGTACCTAACAAAGTAGAGTGTCTGAGGTACTACAATAGAAACAAGAAATAATATAGTAGCAGTTACAGGACTAATCAGATGTTTTTAATTTGGATAAACTTGAACTATCTTTACTATATGTATTGTGTAAAAAATAAAGTCTACATAATATACAATAGAGTTGTACAATGTACAATAAATTTACACGTAATTTAAACATAATTATCCAAAATTTATAGTTATGTATAGTATATTCTATTATTATAAAGAAAAATATTTATATTCATAGAAAAAGTTCTTAGTACTTATATTAGTATATCTGCATATCATCTCAGACTCAATATCTAGACTGTTTTTTATTTATTCAAGATAGGTATGCCACGAAAATGAAAACGTTTGTACATACTTACAAATTTTTAGTTTGAATAAAGTACAAACTTTGTGCCTGGGGAAATAAACCCCTAAACCAAAAGATGCACTAAGTAATTATTTTTTTTTTCAGACTTGTACCTAATATCAAAATTTTACATCGAAAAAAGGGAATTACAATAATTACCTATCCATTTTTCCATGTCAGATTTTTATATTATTAAACAGGAACCCTTGTATTTAATACATTTAGAACAGTAAAAAAAGTGATTTTTGTATCCAAATATTAAATGGCTATTCGTCATATAAGAATTTTTTTTTTGGTGAGAAAACGCAACCCCTCGAGTCATTTTTTGATGCAAGAATTTATCTGTTCATTTCTTTCTTTATATAGGAATTAAGCCAAAAAGTTAACTAAGAGATAAATTATTAATGACATTTTCAAATATCATGATTCAATAAAGTTTTTAATTTACCTCGTTACCTATATTCCCAATAACAAAGCAAAGGAATAAATTTATTATTTTTAAGATATTGAATTACAACGGCATATCTTCATATAAGCTCAAATTATTGTCTTAATACATTTTTTTTTTTAATATTGTTATCTACATCTTTTAAGTAATGAAATTTTGACATTGAAATGTTAAAAATGTTCTGAGATGTCAAACCTCCTGCCACACATGTGCCTGAAGATGCCGAAGCAGAAATACGTAATGTACATTAGGCTAAAGAGGATTGCTACAATTTCAGTTTAGTTAGTAGTATATGTAACCAACCACAATTATTTTTGATGTACCTAATGTAGATATTTGTTTAATATTTCATTATTTAAAAGATGTAGATAACACTATTGAAAAAATGTATTAAAGACAATAAGTTGAAGTTATATAAAGATGTGCCATTGTAGTCCAATGTTAGGGGGTGCATAATGCACGCCAAAAAGTGTCTTTTGGATATATATAGAAATAATAAAGTTATTCCTTGGCGTACCTAGGATTATAGGTATCTAGGAAAATTAGAAAATTTAGTGAACCATAATATTTGATAATTTGATAATTTATCTCTTGGTTTATATAAAGAAAGATATAAACAGTTAAATAAGCCAAAAATTAATGTTAAAAATATATTATAAAATAGCAAAGACGTATTAGGCATATTATATTCAAGAAGATGGTAAAATGATAATAATAAAAAAAATTATAATACTACGATTAAATAGTTTCAGGCTACAACAAAATGATGTAACAGGATAGTTACATAAATCACCAATGAATTTCTTATTACTAAATCTAAACCACGTTTCAATTGCTAGGCATAGTTAAAAAATCAACAGTTCTTGAATTTCAAACAGAGCTTTAATATAAATATTTATTTTGTTCCTTTATACAAAGTAAAATACATACATATATGTATATTTACATTTAAAAGCTACTCTCCCAGTGACCGGCATGATAGTAATAAAATAAAATTGCCAACCACAGGTAATGCATAAGAATTAACTGAATCTCAAGCAAAATGTATTATTTTATTGAACAGTAATTTATGTAGGTACACATCGCCGCTGTTTCTATCCGTACCATGAATGCCAGTTAGATTAGGGATGATCTCAAGCGTGACGATAATTATTTATAGTTGATAGTAGCCATTGTTCCATGGTATAAGAAATAGTACTCACCTTGACTGCATAATCGTAGCAACAAAATATTGTTTTATAATAGATTAATATGAGTCGATATTGCAAGTAACAAATCAGTTTTTCTTTTATGTACTTACTGTTTGATAATATATAAATAGAAAACGTAAAAGAAAATGTAATTTGCTTGAGTTCCGTATTAGTGTTGAGTTTGTTGAACCCAAATTCTACAAGAAATAAAAAATTAATGACAAGTTTTTACTTTAATCGTTATACTGTAGGTGAGCACTATCGATCTGTATGTATAGTTAAAATATCACTCTACACGGTTTTTCCTAAATATTGATCAAAGTAACAATTTTCTTGTTGCACTTTCAATGCAACAGAATTGAATTTTATATTTTAAACTTGATTTTAAGTTTATCTCTCATTATAAAACCGAAAATTAATTGTTATTAAGCGTATTGATTCTACCAAGTCATTAATTTACAAAGCACTATTTATCAGTAAAAAAATAATGTGCATTAATGCTAATATAAACAAATAACTAATTGGTTTATATACTTAGGTACCTATGAGTCCTATAACAATCAAAACAAAGACATTTAAATCACTATAATCCAATTGTTTTCAATGCGAACACTCGCAACAGGTGTCAGACTTGAAATGTGATTATTAAAGTACAGATAATAAGAGTGACGAGTTTAATTAGATATAATTAGAGTACATTTTTCGTTGTATCCATTGCACATTTTAAACCATTTGTGTTTCAAAGATCAAAATACTAAGATACTCGATACAGATGGCTCCCTCTTGTGTCCCGATGATTTAGTTGCGACGCAGTCTGTATTACCGACAAGATCTTAGGAACGTGTCAGAAGTCTTCTGTTTTGCAACTGAACAAACTGAGCAGCAACCTACTTCGACTACTGCCAGAGAGGTGGCGCAGAATACAGAGTTCTACCAGATACAATAAAGTTCTGCTTTAATGCAAGAGGTCGCTGACTACAATAATATCGTATTATATCCAGTACCAAGGAATTTACGTTACATAATTTAGCCAATCAGAGAGTTGAATAGTGGTTACCTGTTACCTCCATCATCTCTATCTCTTTGTTTATTTGTATGTAGTAACCTGGCAACGGTAAGTGGTAACTTTAATTGTGGTGTTCCAACGAATTTCTTGCTCCGTTTCGTTGGTCACATAAGCCGTTACTAATGTAATCTTGTAAATTATAATGTTTGGATAGATTGCGGTTGCGATGCGTGTTACTAACGACAAACATATTTTTATCGGGCATTAGAAAACTCGCTTGAGAAGCTGCCTACGACAGATAAGTAGGTACCTATCTGATTTACAATAATTACCTATGAATTTCTAGGTATTCTATATATATATATATATATATATATACAGGGCATTTCACTATTACAAATCACAGTCCTCGGGTATCTTAACGATTTTAAATTGTTGCCATCACTCTCTTCCTAGATTACGGATATGTTAAGAAATATGTAGTTCAAATATTATATTCCGGATAAAAAATTACTGTTTTTCAGAAGGGCTATATATATTTTTATATCCAAGACCTGCAGGGGTATTTTTCTCGAAGATATCTCCCACTTGACAAAAGGTGACTAAGGCAGTAATCCTAATATTAACGAATATTAAAAGCATTTTCTTTTGGCTTATATAATATTTAGATAGGTGCCTATTCATATTATGAAAAAAAGTTCTTTGGGTCTAAGTCATGGTCAAGAAAAAGGTATAAATACGTTAATTCAAAAATAAACTGTTACTTATACAAGAACTATGTTGCATTTAAAAACATTGAGAAAATGTACTTTGAAATAACTATTAAATTGGAGCTTGTATGAAAGACATTCTGTATAAAATAATTGGTATTTGATGGTAGTATCGTTTAGGTCCATAAATTGGTTAACTAGTGGCAAAATATCTGGTTTTAGTTGTTCCTGATACTCACACACCGATTAAATTTATACTACTATTTCAACCAAAATTTTCACATTATTTTATAACCAGCCGGCAACATATAAAATAAGTATATTTTTTGTAAATAAAGTAAACCACATGATTTATTCATCAGGATTCACAGGGAACCAACAGAATTCGATGTTAATAGACTAAATTTAAAAGCTGATGCGCTGGATATCTCGACTACCGTCCCCGGTGGCAAGAGCTACCTAGTTACCTATGTACCTAAATAAGGAAAATCTGAACAACTATTAGTTATTAGTTCAAGTCATTTTTTCGCCATAATCTTCAGGGTAACGAATATGGTATATCTTCTTATTTTCATATTCCTCGTTACGATAAATTACGAATTGTTTCACCAATTTGCAATAAATAATTTTGCACATGGATTTAGAAATGATAGTAGTGATTACTTCAATATTTTACACCCTATATTCACAGCAATTAATATTATCTATTGCTCATGGACAATTGCACTGCTGTCCTAATTTTTTATTTAACATAAAAACAAAATCTAAAATTGTAGTATTTAGAAGACACTGTGAGTGAAGAATTTAATAAAATGTGAAACTGATGGAATAGAAATGTTTCTAGAGGTACTATATATTTTTAATAGAAAATACGAGTTATTCATTTTTATCCCATATGGAAGCTATCAAGTGATTACCGTAATTTCATTTATTGTTTGAAAACCTAACGTATTATCGGAGAATTCAGATGAGAAAATCTCAGTAAAATCTCATAAGCACGACCTGTTGCATGCTTCAGTTAATGACAGAAGGAATAAGGGAAGCAATAATTTATGTATCTACATAAAATCCGGTTTTCTATCTAAATCTGAGAGTAACAATATATAAACCAGTTTATATAAATAGAAAATCAGTAGACTATTTGGTTTAATTGCTGCTGTATAGAAGCGTTTAAAGAAAATTATACGAAAAATGTTCATGATCATGAGCTTCCTGTTGAGTACGCTTTAGTTTAAGTCCTTGACTTACTTTAGTCAATTAATTGCTCTGTTTTCCAGCTTTACTACTAATCCAGTTAGCATAATTTCTTGCGGATGTATGTCATATACTACTCATTGTAAAGTATAAAGAGGTGCTTATCTGATGTTCTTTAATGAAAATTTTGTAGCAAGACCGGTATAGGAATATATGTGGCTGTCCCACATATTTTAGCCAATTATTTTTTTTAAATAAATATTTAAAAAGCAATTAAATTCATATTTTAAGTTATATTGCTCTATTGCAGTGATTTTCCATCAGTCTCAACACTTTAGTTAGTGTGCCGCGAGATTTTTGAAGTATGCCGCCACTGTTAATACCCACATAAGCGACATCAGACAAATAGTTCAGTCTGTTCTACCTTTTTATCGAGGTCTGGCTGAACCAATGCGCATGACAAGTACCTACAGTACTAAAGAATTGTTCATTACTTTCTAAATTTAAAAATAAAAATTGATTGGATTTGGAATCTGTTTGTTATAAACGACAGTTCGGTGTATGAATTAATTTTGCAGAAGAGGAAGAACTAATTTCAGTGTACAATAACCGAAATTTAATTTCAAAACCTGGAAAAGAATTCATTAATTCGTTCTGGATTAATCTTAGATACGATTGTTCGACAATATCACCAAAAGGTTTTAAGTGTGTCTTTGACCAATATAAAAACGATAAAAGATATGAAGACATGCCTTTGTAATTCAATGTTGGGCAGTGCATATTTCACGCAAAGTAGGTGTTTTCGACATATCTTAAAAATAATAAAGTTATTATTTGCATACCTATAGGACCACAGGTAACGAGAAAGGTTAAAACCTTTATTGAACCCATAATAATTGATAATTTCATTAATAATTTATCTCTTTGTTAACTTTTTTTGGCTTAATTCCTTTATAAGGAAAGATACTAATATTTCAAAGATATTATATATAGAAAATATTGTAAAATATTACTAAATTCTTGTAGAGATATAAGTTCGTTTCTTGTGTACCTAACTGTTTCTTACGAGGAAATATTGTGGCTTCTTGGACTTAAAAACGTGGTCGTTTTTCAATGGAATTTCATACTAGCATTTCTTTCAGTGTAGATTTTTTACTAGGTGAATATGAAAACCTGTCTATTTTTAACAATAGAATAATCTTTCTAGAAATAATAATGTTTCTCTTTTCTAGCGCTCATTTTGTGCTTATGCAAATTGAAAATAAAAGAGATATACCTATAGCCATATCTATCTATCTGTGCAAATAAGCCATTTCTATGGTTCAGTGCGAATAAAAAAATATATTTTCAATTAACCAAACAGAACTATAAGCTGTCTGAATTTGTTACAAAATTTCCAATTAAGAAGACTTTACTGAGGACTGAGGAATCAGCGTCAAGCTTGAAAAAAATAAGATATTATTTTTCAATAAGAGCTGATTTTTGTTACTTAATAATTATTATTCAGTTTAATTCTTGTCTTTGTTCTAAAATATCTGCCACTCCTTTTCTGCTATAAAGTAATTGATGATAAAGTTTTAATAATAACTTTAAATAGTTTCTTTTTTCACTTTCTATTTAGCAGTATTTACTTATATTCGATTATGTCAATTAAATTAACAAATTTCGTGTTACTTTTACTAAAGGTTTATCTTGTTTCAGTATTTTCAATAATCGTCAGACTTTTAAAATTTCTTCCCACCATTTATTTTACGAAGCAAATCCGAAAATTACCTTAGTCATTTTATGTAGCTACCAGCGATTTCATAAAAACTATAAAATTCAAATTAATATCCACGGCTTGAACATAGTCTCACATCAATTATTTTTTTAGGAAATAAGAAGAGATTCAACCTTTTTGTAATATCGAACGTTTCGTGCATATTTTAAATATAAGTTCGTAAATATTTTTTTCATTCGTTATTATTCGAAAACTATTTTGATATAGAAACGCGAATCATGATATGTGTAACACGATAAGAAAGTTATTTTTTTAAGGAGGAAAGTAACAAAAATATGACATAATGTAACACTAAATGTTAGCATTTTACAAAACTAAAACATTTTAACTAAATACTAGTAGGTGCATAACATTACTTTGTCTCATGGATTGTACCAAATACTATGAACTGTATTGACATGTAAGTAGCTCAGGTGAAATAAAATATTATAGTGGGTTAACAGAATATTATCTACTAGTAAACTCAAAACGCACCTAATTCATGGATACGTACTTACTCTGAAATTTATTATAATATAATTTAAATAAAAAGTAGTAAATCGTTACGAAACACAGTGCCTGCCGGTTTGAAACTTTATTCAGCATTGCACGAACTCATCATTGAAATTACTAGGTTCCTCGTCTACAGCATCGTCGATATCTCTCTGGTATGTGCAGTGAGCAGAGGTCACACAAAGCATAAAATTTGAACGAGTGATTGCTAATGAACATTCTTGAGTACTTCAGTTCTTGTGGCCGCCTGTAAACCCGTGACAGCATCCATGTAGCTCGTGATCATGACTAAGATTACCTACCCTGAGGCCTAATATCTAAAGTTTTATAAATACCTATACCTGTTGTTACAACGAAACAAAATTTATACCGTGAACAGTTAATTATATGAAGATACAGCTAAGAGTATACAAAGCGTTGCATTCCTTGGTGAAGTTGTAATTTTTCATATAGGTAGAGGTATACAGGGTGTCCACCTAGTGCGCGTAAGTCCAATATCTGGGTTAATAAAAGAGATAACTTAATTTTTTTTTCTACAGGGTTGTCTAATATCCCGAGCTGCACAAAATGAAAATATATTTACATATTCAGGGTGTTCAGTTTTTCCTGGACAGGTACCAACTTCGTTTTTCTAAATGGAAATATATATTTTTTATTGCTTTTTCGAACTAAACCCTTGATTTTAGTAGGACTTTCATCAGCCTTCCCTATACCTAACTTAAACTGTTTTTGAAATATTGACGGGTGAATATTGACATTTTTGCAAATTTGACACCCTGTAAAATCTAAACGGTTTGAGATCAAGCAAAACGGTTTGCACATTCCTATCTTAACTTTTCATAAGCTATCGTTTGGTACTAATTTCAGAATTATCCAAAAATTTAAAATTTCGAAAATTTTCTGAAAATTTTGAAAATTTTTTATTCCTGTATAAATTTGAAATTAGTATCAAACGATAGCTTATGAAAAGTTAAGATAGGAATGTGCAAACCGTTTTGCTTGATCTCAAACCGTTTAGATTTTACAGGGTGTCAAAGTTGCAAAAATGTCAATATTCACCCGTCAATATTTCAAAAACAGTTTAAGTTAGGTATAGGGAAGGCTGATGAAAGTCCTACTAAAATCAAGGGTTTAGATCGAAAAAGCAATAAAAAATATATATTTCCATTTAGAAAAACGAAGTTGGTACCTGTCCAGGAAAAACTGAACACCCTGAATATGTAAATATATTTTCATTTTGTGCAGCTCGGGATATTAGACAACCCTGTAGAAAAAAAAATTAAGTTATCTCTTTTATTAACCCAGATATTGGACTTACGCGCACTAGGTGGACACCCTGTATATGGGTTGCTGTAAACTTGAAAATGTATTTTGAGATATTTATGTCGCCATCTTTGAGGTATAAAATACATTCATTTTACTTTTTGTAGAGATATCAATGTTGGGAAAATTAAATAAAATATTTTCGCTTATTTAGGACAAAAATTACTGGGTAACGATCCCTGGGTTTTCAATGGAAATATTGTCATTGCAAAATATACTTCTGGTTATATCCGAAGTCGACTTCGTTATTTTAAATGGCATATTATTTTTTTATATCATATTTAAATTCTACATATGTCTTAGGTGGAATTTCATTAGATATACTTCTTTAGGTGTAGGTATAGGTACCTAATTTTAAATCTTTTTGAGCAGTTTGGCACTGCGTGACAATTAAAAAATATTTACTGCTGATATTTACAAATGGAATAAACAGTATTCACGCACATATGATGAGAGGAATCCATACGTTTGAAACTGGTACTTCAAGTATTATCATTTATCTACAGAGTATTCAAAATTTAATTTGACTTTAGTAAAAATTCATATCTTTACAACTCAATTCAACTCAACCAGCGAACTAGTTTGTTAAACCTCGTCGCAGTGTTAATTTTCACATTATCTGGAATAACTCAACAAAGCATATCTAATCGCAAATTAAAAATCCGAATATCGTCGGGAAGGGAATTTTAAGTCGGTTAAACATTTTTTAAATAGGTATATAGGGTGTTGTATTTAAAAAATAATCCCTGAAAATGTTCCGCTGTAGCAAATCACCCTGTATATACGAAAATATTTTTTGTGTGCACTTTTTGTTACTGCATGATCTCCATAAAAAAAATTCCACTTTTATTAATTTAATAAAGATCCATTTTTAAATCAATAATAACCTACTTACACTATTATTTTCTCAGTTTACTATCAGAGTAAATAGCAATAATAATTATTATTAGTCAAATAGTGAAAACAAAATATAAAATATAAGTAATTGAAACATAATTATTGTTATTAATTAAAAGTACCTATATTTTAAATAAATGCTTTTAAATTATGTACTTTGATAATGGAAATAAAAATATTCGGGAAATCTCAATAAAGCAGTTTTAGCTTTCAGTTAAGTACTAATATTTGTCTTTATAATCTCAATTGAAACTGCATAAAAAATTACGACAAACGACACACGTGCGTAAACAAAGAGGGCGCCGTCGAGGTGCGGGTGTTTCTTTTGTCGGAATTTTTTTATAGATTCAATTGAAATTATATAGACTATACCTATGAAAATTTTATTCCATATATTTCAATGAGTTTCAAAAACGTCTGATACGAACTTAACCATAGGGGCTTATTTTCTTGTATTACGAAATGAAAATAAAACCAGGAAACATTTTGCAAAATAGTTAAGGAATGACTTTTAAGTCATTCCTATTGATTTTTAAATCAATAGGTACATTTTTTATTTTTGCCATACCTAATGGGTAGTGCTATAATGCATAAAGCAGGTATTTAAAACCATAAGTTCTTTCCATTTAAAAAAATTAAAGAATTCCCATAGACTAACATTTCTTGTGACCAAGACGTACTGTAAGGCAGCCTTTTCGTACAAGGTATGCTGATCTTTGCGATATCGACACTTTTTCGATGTCTTACTGACTTGGTCAAAATTAAATCTTGGAAGAGTTAGTTAACTTTAAGGTATAGCTATGAGAAAGTAGCATCAATTTGAAGGATATTCTTGATCCAACAGATATCATTGATAGGAAGTTTCTCCAGAAAAAATAAATTTGAATGTTTCTAACGCAAACAATTTTATGAACTAATCAGATCGTCAAAGTAAAAAGTTGTCATTTACATTTAGAAATGTATTCGTGAACACATTTTTTATTTTGTTGACATTTCGTCCATATTAATATACAGTTCCTTACCTTCTTTTTACATATATAGCCAAGAATCACCGTAATAAAATGTCAGAAGAATTTATAATGCAGGCGCCAACAGTTTGCAGGTGCGTTGATCTACCGTATATAGTCAGCGAAGAGATAAAATGCTCTGAGCATAAAGATATACAATTACGCAAACACATTAAAAATTTCAAGTGTATGTATATTAAGATACATGCTTAATACAACATTAAACAATGTTTATTTGTCATAATATGTCACTACAACCTTAAGTGCCTCTTTTTCACTAGATCTCTTAAATAAACTACACTTGGGTAATTTTTTTTGTAGTATTTATAACTTGTAATGCAGGAAGCGATGTTTATAGGATTTTTTTACAAGGTTATGTAAATATGACCATGGAGGTATAAATATTATGTCTACTGCAGGACTGCAAATTTTTCAATTTTTGAGAAAAAATGAATATAGTTAACTTAATGCTATTATTAATAAAGGAAATGTGTTAGCAAACACTTACGATTATAAAAAAGTGAGAAACGCTGCAGGTAGGAACCGACTTAAAATTAAAAAAATGTCTAACGATTCTTGAATTCATATTACCTATTTAAAGTCTGCGAATCACAATAATTTTCAATTATACCTTTCAAAAATTTCGCAAAAATAGTTGATCAATAACTGGTATTGAGAATACTCATTTCCCTTAATGAAATAGCTGATTAAGTATTGATTTATCGAGTCATTGTGGATTTTTTAGGGAACAAAGATACTAGTCTTGCCTTCAGTATTTGTTCCTTATTTTTGGCGATTCTTGTTGGTTTGACCACATATTAACTACAACTTTGACTATCTTCTTTCAACTCAAATTCAACTCAACTCTTTCAAAAGAAAAAATAAGGAAATTTTTTCTTAAACGAAAGATAAGTTCGACCATGATGTGACTAGTGCAAATTGCAATTATCAAAATAACTTTACAAATTTCAGGATAAATACCGCTGCAGCAAATATTTTATTCAGCTTTATAACAGCTTTAAACTTAAATGCTTATAATTTTACTACAGTAAAATTTAAATACAATTTAAATAATAAATGTAGAACTACTATATAAATGATTATAATATATATGTCGTATTTCAATAATACACTCGTGGAAATTGGAAACGACTCACCTAAAACTATAGTCATTTTTATATGGTTATATTTTCTAAACGCTTTTATCAATTTGACAAATTTTTTTTTTATTTCATTAAGCCATTATTGGAGTGTAATGTAGGGTAGGTCAATTGTCAAATAACACGGTTAAGGAATATCTACAGGGTGATGTGTAAGAACATGTTTTTTTACCAAAATATAAGCAAATATTTGGGATGCACGCAAAGTGGGGAAATAATTTTTATTGTGTCAAAAGATAGTTTTATTTGTGCTAAAAAAATGTTTTTTGAAAATCCTTTCTATCTAGATTGGTTTCCAAATTATTGCAGTTCTTGTAAACCATTGCATTTGTGACTGATCACAGGTGCCGATTTTTTAAAATAAAACAAGTTGGCTTTGAAATGAAAATGATCCTATTTTGTTGTTGTTTTGTGTATTAGTTCATTGGGATTTAATAAAACAGTCGATGATTACTCGGTGAACTCTAGATGTTGAATCGCTTTTGAATTCCCAACCCAGAGTTCACTTTAACTTGTGAGTTAGGTAACTTTATATTGAAAAACCGGGCATAAGAGTGATACACACTACGTAGGTTGTTAACTGTTATTCCGTATTTTCAATACAATTTTCATTTTCTCCCCACATATTTAAAAAATACAAGGTCTCCTATTTAAAATATTTAAGTTTATATCGACTTCATTGAGTCATCTGTAAAACATTATATATATATATATATATATATATATATATATATATATATATATATATATATATATATATATATATATATATATATATATATATATATATATATATATATATATGAAATGTTCGGAAAGGCTTCCGCGGTCGTGAGTATGAGAGAAACTAGGTTTTCGGGTTGAACCGCGTTGGAGATGATTAGTGTCTGTCTCGACGTTTCGGCTCCCGTTTTGGTGCCATTTTTAAGAGATGAAGTATTAATAGTGGAGTTCTCTGAAGCCTCAATCTGCCTACTCTTCAGAGAAAGGGAAAGGGTTAAGATATTGTGGTTCGATTCCGGGGCCTCAATCTGCCTACTCCCCAGATCTCACCACCGATCGTCTCTGAAGCCTCAATCTGCCTACTCCTCAGAGAGATCTGATAGATCAGATCTCTCTGAGGAGTAGGCAGATTGAGGCTTCAGAGACGATCGGTGGTGAGATCTGGGGAGTAGGCAGATTGAGGCTTCAGAGACGATCGGTGGTGAGATCTGGGGAGTAGGCAGATTGAGGCCCCGGAATCGAACCACAACATCTTAACCCTTTCCCTTTCTCTGAAGAGTAGGCAGATTGAGGCTTCAGAGAACTCCACTATTAATACTTCATCTCTTGAAAATGGCTCCAAAACGGGAGCCGAAACGTCGAGACACTAATCATCTCCAACGCGGTTCAACCCGAAAACCTAGTTTCTCTCATATATATATATATATACCGGGTGTCAACGGATCTATTAGACAAGCCATAACTTCTAGAGTATTGGATGTATCAAAATGAGATTTGGTATAGGTAAATGGTAGAGGAAGAGGAAAGTTTTTGCCTATTTTTCACGTTTAGGTTACTTCCGGTTTCACCGGAAATGGCTTCAATTTTGAATTTTTAAACGGAACACCCTGTATATTTTTACATATTTGAATTTCCGAGACAATTTTGGACTAGAAAGTGACATTTTAAAAAGTTTTTTCGCCTACTTGATTTTTTTAGAGCCATTTTTAATATTGCATCAAGGTGGCCATGATTGAGCGCAAACAAATCTGAAGTCCTTACATGATGTCAGAAAAATGTAATCGCAAAGTTTTAGTGATTAGTATGATAGATAGGAATGAGACAAGTTGGCAAAATTACTTTTTTATATCTAACTATTTTTTTTCAAATGACAACACTTTTTAGACAAGCACTTTTCAAAAAGGGATTTTTTTTGCGAATCCAACGATACTAAATTCATTGTGATTGGATTAAAAATAAGCTCATGAAATACATTTACTTCAGTGAAGTTTTTAATAAATTCGTATACGAGTATTATACTTTAAAAGTTTTCTAGTCCAAAATTGTCTCAGAAATTCTAATATGTAAAAATATACAGGGTGTTCCATTTAAAAATTCAAAATTGTAGCCATTTCCGGTGAAACCGGAAGTAACCTAAACGTGAAAAATATGCAAAGACTTTCCTCTTCCTCTACCATTTACCTATACCAAATCTCATTTTGATACATCCAATACTCTAGAAGTTATGGCTTGTCTAATAGATCCGTTGACACCCGGTATATAATAAGGGCAAAAATAAATGAAAATCGTTCAAATGGTTTACTTTACGAAAGCACTGTATTAAAGTATAATGAATACTGAAGTGCGCCAACATATTCAGTTTTTTTGTAGATTAAGAGAAGTATTGAGTCATAAGTTAAAACGACTGTGACCTATTGTAGATATATTTTAATAAATTCAAATTTTGAGATTAGAATTTGCAAAATAAAGAGTACTTGGTCTACGTTGCTGCTAACAGTTACGCCGTACTTTGTTTATTGTCCGGATCCGTCTTACATCAAATGAAGTTTAGTTCTGTTGACAAGTAATAAATGTGTACTAAGTGTTTTCTTACATATGCCTGTAAATTGTCATATACAGGTACATAGACGAACAGAGGGAGTACCAATTAATAGGAATTTCTGCTTAAAATATAAACATATGCCACAAGAACCGCATGCTCCATGTCACATGCGAGACAAAAAAACTATTTGTATCTATTAATGCAAGTTGACGTTCGTTTCCATTATTTTGCGCAATAAAGGGTTCTTTATTTTGCGTTGCAAAACTCACACAGTGTTACCAGTCATGTCAAGTTGTTGACCTCAAATCGATAACACTTCGATACACATATTAAATATTTGTCATCTCAAGTTCATATCAGTTCTCATCTGGTGCTGTAAGCCGAGAAATAAAACACGGTTGTGTCTTGTGAGAGCAGAGTTCTGTTTGCACAATTTTATGTTAGGTAAAATAAGCCGTTTAACTTATCTTATTTAAAAAGCAAAGGTATATTGCAGCATCTCGTATCATAAATACTTCTGAAGTCTCGAGGTTATTTGACTAACCTTAAAAATGTAGGTGTAATTGTTCTCTCGAGTTCCACGAAGCATCCGTTTTTGACATCAAAACAAATTTGTTTGATCTAAATGTGGTTAATAAAAATAGTTAAGCAAAATAGGAAGGAAACTGAAACCTCGTTTGTTCACAATTTACACACATAATAGTTTATTATGTGCACTATAGAGTATATCCCAAAATATTTATGTTTTGCAGGATGTTTCAATCAAAATAGTACCACCAGAAATTTCTATTCATGACTTATTCCTCTTAATGAACGGTGAACTAGGTAACAATAAATTGTAAAATACAATTAAGAGAAGAAACATTATAAAATATGACAAAATAGATATATTCAGGCATTCCGCCAAATAGAAAACGAAGAAAGTTCAATTATACGTTGTAAAATTCTTTTGCGTGTCAAAAATGTACCTCAGAATTTCAGCATATTTTATTTTAAAAGAAAAAGTTACCTGACTTACTTACTTCTAGTTGATTTATGTCTGTATTTATAGTCGGTACTTCGATCAAACTCATACTTGAGCAATGCTCCGCCATAAGAAATTGTATTATGAGTATTGCTCAAGTTTGAGTTCCGTCGAAGTATCAATCAATACCGTCATTGGCGTAGTAGGTAATGTTTACAATTGGTCGTTGTAAATATAAAAAAAAATATAGAATAAAATTTTGCAGAAAAATAAGACAGGGGTTGCTTTTAAAGTCCTATTTTTGCCTAACCGAAAAAGAAATTTAAAATTATAACACTGAAAAATCAGATAAATGTTCTTAAGGCACCACATAACTTTTTGGTTGACGATTTCAAAATATCTCTAGTTCCCTTATCATCGTGTGATCTGATCTATAAATATATAAGCTGTATTTATTCTGTGGTTACCTTCTGTCTAATCGAGATAACGATTTAGTGAAGGATTGAAAACTCACGTGTCATCATTTTACAAAAAAAAAAAAGAAATAAAAAAATAGTATATAATAATAATAAAAATAAAAACAATAAAAGGGATATGATTGTGTTGTATCTACAATAGGATCCGGTTAAAAATTAAAGATAATTCTGCAAAAAGAGATTCAATGGAATCTCTTTTGTTTAAAGGATACATGTAATTTCAATTTTTTATTAGTTATCAGTTTTGGTTGACTTTGGTTAAAGAAGATATAAGTAACCATAAATTGATGATGATGAATATTGCACAACTGCATTTATATATCTATGCCGATAGTCAATAATTATTAACTGTTACGGTTGACCAACTCGATTCTAAGTGTACAAACAACAAAGAAGAGCTTTTTGTTTTTAACATTTTTTATATTTTTAAAAAATGTGAAAAATGAACAAATTAAATAAAAAGCAAATTTTATTTGAAAAATAAATTAAAAAGAAAATTACCTATATTATAAAGACCAGTAGTTAATAAACCAGAACACACTTTTCTTAATACTTACAATTTTTGTAGGTATTTATTTATTATTATTTATTATTTATTTATTTGAAACTGTCAACTTGTGCTCAATCACTTTTCTCTTACAAAATACTTACTTTTGGTGAGAAATGAACAAAGGTGAGGATAGACAATGCTATACGAGTAAATTAGATTCAGATATACATTTTACATATTATTATCTGCCTAATTTTAAACAATAAACCTATTTCCTATGCAGTTACTTCGTACAAACCTTCCACTATATACTTACATCACAGTATGCAGTCAATATAATAAAGGTAATAAGAGTGGTGGCCAAGGACGAGGTGGAGGCAGGTGAGGAAGGAAGGTCACGGACGTTCGGTCTTGGCCAGCAGAGTCAGAACGCTCTATCATCTCAGTTAAAACTCTCCTGCTGGCCGGCCACCTTGGCTCCTGCGATATCTGTTAACAGTTAAAAAATACGCGTTAGACAAGCAGCTGATCTGAAATATCGGATTCAAATTTTTTATGTCACTCTTCAAGGCATGTAATAAAAAGTCTATAATAATTTTACAGACTTGTTTTAATGCTATGTTACCTACCATTTCATAAAAAATGTATTTTTTGAGGAATTCTCCAACTGTAAACTAATAATTGATAGGAAAACAGTATTTAAAATAAAGGTTGAAAGTGTCAGTATCTTTTAAAATCTGCTTACGCTGTTTACATTGTCCTAAATTCAATTAAACAATTTTGTTTTTTCGAAAAATTTACTGGTACTTTATTAGTTTTATACAAAAGAGACATTTCAATAGCATGAATATTATTTAGAAGTTGCTTTATATAAAAAATATAACAAAATAAAATAATGAAGATTTATAAAAATTGTTCTTCTCATTTCTTACGGGCTTAAAATTTAACACCAAACTCCAATTTAAAAAATCAAAATAAAAAATTCATGCATTTCCCAATCCCTGCAACCATCGGAGACATTGGAAATGATAACACCATATATGAAACATAATTATAAGCACGCCGATCGTCCTATCAAATGAGACTCTGCTCCATTAAGCGAGTACGGTATTATAACTGAACACGCTCCACTACTCTTCCTTCACGCCACTCGCCGGTCGAGCGCTGCGCTTTCTATATAGGTGGAGTAAAATTGCCGGTATCCAATTTATTGTCCACAAAACATTGTTTTCATCATTTCTCTAAATTTGCATTGACGAAAAGAAATATAATATCTGTAAATATATCTACCTAACATTTAAATAGTAAAGTCAATTCTGTGTTTATAATTTTTAGTTAAAAGCATTTAGAAGATATTGGACATAATTTATCAATCTATTAAAAAAATGATATAAGTATTGCCTTTAGGACTCTATAATGCTACCGTAAAAAAATTACAAAATGAGTGATAAAAGCATTATTATTTTGTTCTGGCCAAATATAGGTTTATGGCTTAATAGGTTTAAATGCCTTCTGCCTCAGAAGCTATTTAAACCTGCAAGGAATAAAACTCAGTATCTCAATTTCAACCAAGTTTTCTATGGTTTCTAAAGTTTTTTCTTCTGATACATTAAAACCTAAAACACTGTAAAGGGTAATCCACAAACAAGTTGCAGAGCGCACATTTATTGTTGTAAATGTAATCATTCATATAGTTTTACGTATTTGAATTTAAAGTTATTTGCAAATACCGTAATGGATTTGGTATATCTCTTCTCTCTTTGTCTCGAGTCTATCTCCAGTATTAAGGAACTTATAACTGTAAATTTTTTCTGTACATTCTTATACTTTTTTGAGTAGGTATATCTTGCATATGATTATAGAAAGCTTAAGCAAACTGTATTCAACACTGACGTAATTTTCCACATAACACCAAAACACTATACTGCACTCGAAGTGCGTTTCGCCAACTAAGTTGGCATCATCTGGAGATGATTAAAACTGGCTGATGGGAGATGATTAAAAATAGTTTTAGTCATTTCCAGATTATGGCAACTTGGTTGGCGAAACGCACGTCGAGTGCAGTATAGTGTTTTGATGTTATGTGGAAAACTACGTCAGTGTTGTCTTCACACCAAAGGTTCCAACTCTTTTCAAGAACAAACTGGTATATTCGTTTGTGAATATTCTTTCCAAATCTTCGAAAGTAACAAAGATGTCCCATTTACATAAATGTACCTTGGTTGTCCAAGTTATATTGGACAACATAAATACAACTTGGATAGTCATTTTTCTGTATGCCGGCGAACCAGTATTATATTATATTCAAAAAATCTACAAGTTAAAATAAGAAATTGACTTTTTCTAGGAAATTCGCTAGAAGATGTTGGGATAACTGGCTGCCTATATGAACATATGCCTGATTGCTATACACAAACTGTTAGCACTTGAATTACAATGGGTTACTTTTATTTCGTAATAACGTTATATACTATTCACATTCTACAAGAAGGCCTTGCTTCTAGGAATAATGCAAATTTTATTTTATAAGTATAGGCAGAATACCAATGTGTACCAATGACTATTATTAATATCCAATAAAATTGTTAGGTACTGTTGTTATTTAAATTAGGAATTTCAAATGTGGCGGTAAAGTTTGCAGTATTTTTGTACACCCATTATACATAGTTTCATTACACGTTCTTTCTCTTACTGGTTATTATACCAGGCAATTTTAAAATATATTAAAAACTAACCCTTGCTTTAAAGTTTCAGGTGTTTCAAAATCTAGTTTGTTTAACCAAAAATAAAATTCTGACACTTGAGAAAAAACGGAAAAAATCAGGTATATAGATATCATACAAAAAATACATCTTTTTCGGTTGAAGTTCGGAAATGGATCATAAATATTTGTTCCAACAGTTCTTGGAATTGAACATTATTTCAAGATTGAACAGATATAAGAAAATATTTGTATATCAATAGGGAGATTTGATCCCTTAATTTTTAGCTTATATAGTTATCGTAATCGTTATACTAAGCATGCGCAGTGCCTAAAAGATTATGCTTTTTGGCACTACGCATACGCATGCTCAGTATAACAATTACGATAACGATAAGCTAAAAGTTAAGGGGTTCAAAATCTTCCTGTTGTCAGTTTTCTCACATTAAAGAGCAGATAAGTTGAGTTATTGAGTTATAAACTCAAGTTAGGCTAGATAACTAGATATATTATCCAGTTGCAGTTAAGTGTGTTATATAATATTGTTTTTGTAAATAATTCCTAAAATATATTCTTGTAGGTAAGTATTGTGATGGTTTCGTAATAAAGAATAGCTTTTCGTACATCTGTGCACACAGTCCACAGACTTGAAAATTGTTGGAATTGTTAACAGCTAGGCATTTAGTCAGAGTCGGGCTCTGAGTTTTTATTGTTTAACACTTATAGTGTCTAGGTAGGTACTCTACACTAGAGTACCTACCTTATAACTTCAATAAGTAATTGTTATAAATTATCTTCCAGGCTTCTAACTTTAACTTTGTAATCTTATAACTAATAAATTGTCTATATGTGTAATATTGTAGTTAACTATTTAATATTGTTGTTAAAATTGCTAATATGTATTAATTGCAGTGGCACTTTTGTTCTTTACGTTTATAAGCAATTATTTTAGCTTGTTACGGATATAAGCTTTTATATTTTCTCAAGCAATATGAGATTTAAATCATGATTCTACAGATGCGTTGTTTATCATAGAATAAATGTATTAATATTAAAATTTATAAATAAAAGTCTGAAGTAAATTATATGCTTTGTTTCACTTTTCAGACTTAATTTCAGCTGTGCTTATTATAATTTCATAGAAACGTGTATCTTATGCAGTTCGAACTATAATCAAGTTCAATTGATCAAAATATTTATAAAACTGGCTAGCAGTTTTATAAATATTTTATAAATATTTAATAGGCTAACTATTTATTAAACAAAATGTAGATTTTCACTCGAATCCATCGATCCATCGTCAGAGCCAGTACAACACTGTATGGAATGAAGCACTTATGAGATACTCAGCATTAGCTGTTTCATAGAGTTATACCTGTTGAGCGTGTTTTCAGGTAACAAAGCCGCCGTTACGATATTCTAGCTTGTTATCATTTTAAGTGTGTGTAAAAGGTTAACAATATACCTTTGTAACTGAATTTATGTAGTTTCTTTAAAGGAATAAATCAAATTTCAACATATTTTAATGTCATTCTTACTAATACCTCAGTTATCTATTTAATTTTATCCATACTGTTTACAATTGAAGATGTAATTGTTGTTTTTATTCTCAGTCATTCAAAACTAGATATTAATAGTAAGTTATTTACAATATAAGTGTTGTAAATATTCATATTAAAACACGAGATATTAAAGTTATCAAACGAGATGTTAGGCGAGTTTGATAAAACATCGAGTGTATGAATTTACAACAAGAATATTGTACAAAATCTTATCTACTTTCATTTAATAACAAGAAAAAAATATATTTTTGGCAAAAGTGTCAAATGACGCGACAAGAAGCTGATGTATTTTCTATGAATAGAAAAAAGTACCTGCTATTAAGTTTACGGATCAAGTTTTCTTGTTACCTACCTTTCGCCTGGTTACCGTCAAAACTTTTTCAAACTAACTCAAAAATATACAAAGTGCTTTTCAAAATTAGTGGTTTACCCTCTGATATAGAAGCAGCGGCAAACGGAGCGATCTCAAGTCTAGTTCCGACAAAATCCAAAGCACGGTATGAGTTGGAGTATCAAAAGTTTGAAGATTGGTGTAAAGCTAACAAGGTAAAGGATAATAAAAAGTTTATTATTAGTGGTTATAATAAACCTTAGGTTTTATAATTTTATTAATAAATAAATAAATCATTCATCTAAAAAGCTGGATTTTATTTAACAGAAAAATTTAACAAAAACAAAATTATACCATGTCAGTTCGTTGGTCTCAATCGCAAATTATTTTATTTCTTTTATATTTATTTTATCATAACTCCTATAACTATTTTTTTGAAAGAATTAGAGAGCACCATATAAATTCTGATAAAAAGTTGTCTCGCAGATACCTCTGTCTAATTTGTCTAATAATATCTCTATAATATCTCTATCCCTCATTCTCATCTTAGTGATGAGCCCGGAAGTCAGAGACTTGTGTGGGAGAGGGAGCGGCATATTATTATTTTGCGGGCCGCGAGTGCGCCCAGGAACGACTTACGATGTTATAACTTTAATTACCATTTAGTACGAGAATAAGGGAAACCTGGAAAACCTTATTAATTAAAGTGTACAGTAGGTTGTTAGCCATTTATACAGTGATATTGTAGTACTAGTTGCATATTAAGAACGCTACCAGCCTTATACACACAGATTTAATATTGGAGCAATTAGAAAAAGTTGACCACGGTGAGAATCGAACCGTCGTCAACAGCGAGAGAACGATTGAAAACCAGACGTCTTAACCGCTCGGACACCGAGCTCCGCAATGTTAAAGGTTATATTATATCATAGGAATCTTTTATGTAATTGGTTATACCACTATTATAAAATACACTCTGTTAGAAATCAGTAGAAAATAGCACGATTTTTTATTTAAAATCGGTACTCTTGTAAATCTGTTTCTTAAAAAATAAAAAAAATAGACGGGCTTATGAGCAACAAATTATGTCCCCATACAAGGTAAAAGTTTTCTGTTTTCTGGTCAATTATTGTTCATTTTAAAAATTATCTCTTGAGGTAAACAAATCATAAAAACAAATACTTAAAAAAAAAATTCAGTAGATAAAAAGCGTCATCGTATACCTATGCATCTTGATATATACATTTATATTACAAACAATATGCATCCATATATTTATCCAAGTGATTCATACAAAATTACTTCACTTGCTTACGTGCACAGGAAAAGTGAAAGGATAAAATTAATTAACCTACACTTCCATCATAATTACTTGTTTGGTATTTTTCAATTACTTTTTCCTTTTTAGTTAAAAGAATATTCTTGAAGATGAATTGGATGGATACTCGACAGTTAATAATATTCATTATGAACCCACAATTTGTCGTGAAAATGAGAGCCTAGTCCACCTTTCTCATTAGCTTAATAGCAAGGGCAAGATTAAAAAGAATCTTGTCAAGGAGATACGTTAAGTTTATACCACATATTGTTCGAATAAACTTTAAGTTTAAATTTAAGTACCTGGCATATACTACCTACTTAAATATTCTATAGGGTGAAGGAAATAGTCACAGTAAATAGCACTTTTTCAAGTATAAATGATTTTATATTGTAGTTTTAACAATACCTAAGTAAAGCAGTTCGGATAAAATTAAAATTGACGTCCTAAATAGTTAGATATTTTTTCCATGCTCAAATAATTTGTCACCTTTACTGAATTCGTGGAGACTTTTGTAAGTGACGTTTACGAATTAGAGATGTGTACGTGATTACTTACCGATCTGGAGGCTGTAAGTAAACTAATGGAAAATATAGAAATTTAAAACTCAATTTTTGTTAACGACAAAATTTAAATTACCTTTTCTGTGACATTTTCCAAATTTTGCTTATTACACTACTTTGCAAATAGCTTGAAGGTTTTCATCTGCCTTTGGACTTTTGGGAAATCATGGCTGACCAGCCTACTTGCCAAGCATTTTCTAAGTCTGAATTATCTCTCTTGAATTATAACTTATCTCAAAGCTTAAGTTGTGGCTAAAATCTTATCTTGGAGAAATTTATAATGACAGCAGATGTCACTTGACGATAAATATTCGGTCATAATTCATAATATAATGCAAAGTAAGTATTTTATATGTATTGAACATCTAACTGGAACCTATTGAAATTTCGCATTATATTAACTATGAGTGAAATATCACCTAAAAAACAGGGTATAAATAAAATTATATCGTGGTCTTGCTGACTTGAATGTCTTTAACATAAACATCAAAATTGATGTTAAACGAATTCGTAAGAACTAATTTTTATTTGCACTAACGTTGATTTCCCATACAGAAAATTACTGCATGCTGCTGCCAAAAATACTGAGTACAGGTATAGAAATATATTTATCAATCCAGTCCAGTGTTAATGTAAGAGGTTACTTAACATAGGTGGATGCTTAATTGTCTAACTGATAAGGTTTTCCTAGTTTTATACTTTCCTGCACTAAATAATGGTTAGGGTTTACCGATCTGGCGCTAATGTTGATGTTCTGGCGCAGAATAGCAATATTTCACGCCCTCTTACATATAAATCTCAGACTTTTGGCATAATCAACATTAAAAATGTATACTGTATGTGTTTAAGTAATATATCGTGGCATACTTAGTTAGCATCATGGGCTAAGACTTCAAAAACTATAATGACGGTTGTTAAGAATTTTATAAGGTAAGATATAACTTATAATAGTTACCTTGGTATCACTTACATGATACATTTTTTTCAACCGAGGAATAAGAATGTTAAAATCACAATAATATATCTCATTATTTAAGTTAATACATCCAGTTATTATTATTATTATTATTATTATTATTATTATTATTATTAGCAGGCACAAGGGTCTGTATACATAGTTCCACCCTGTATGAAAGTACTTAAATTTTACCGAAGTAAATTGCGAATTTAATGGCAGCTGTTGTGAAATAAAAAGTACCTAATAAACATCGGCTTCGTATGAGAACCAGAAAAGTTACTTAATTACAAAATGGTTGTTCTAAAGTTAATTGAATTCCATTGGTTGCGTAAAAACAAAATTACCTAGAACACGACCCATTGTTCGACTACAAGTCCGAACACAATCATCTAGGTACTTCTAGCATTCAAAATGCATTATTTTGTTGTAATAAATGGCACATGCTGGGAATTTACAACTTACTAGTCCGCCTTGCAATCATAGAGCAGCATTCCTTCTATTGAAATATGAAGTTTACGATTTGTAACTATTTTATATCAAGAAATTTAATTAGAACTCATGTAAAACAATTTAATAACGAATATTTAATGTGAAGCACATTGTTGTAACTTATTATGGAACATAATGATTCAGTCACGCAGAAGTTTATTAATATTATGAATTTTAATATCGCCTAGTGTAGTAATTTCATTTAGAGATATTAACTGAACATTTCAAAGAACAAAACGACATAAGAAATATTAATGAAACCTGAATTTTACATAATTTATAGTTTGCATATTTTAAACAGTTATTTAACAGATACCCTTTATTCCCAAAAAGATTGATGTTGCTTTAGAGAAACAATAATACTAAAGCAAGAATGACGTATATATTATTGAACACTTTTTACAGATCTCGCAGTCATTAAGAAAAATCCATTTATATTAAAACGCGTCTATTCTGTCTCGCTCTAATCTGAGTCGCCAAATCGACAAAGCTTCTAAGCTTTTTAGCTTTAAGTTTCGTCCTTTCTCTAATCCTTTGAGATTTTTTTTTCGTGACCGTATACGACCACTCTTTCTACGTCTATTTCGTTTTCGAAAATCTCGAGTCTCGTCCGTCTCAACTAATCTTTCATTTTATCTGCCGATGTGAGATTGCACTAACGAAAAGCACCTCTTACGAAAACTGTCAAATTAATTAAACTTCAAAGAGATTATTATTTTCCTATGAGAAATATTGCTAACGAAATCGATACTGAGACAGAACTGCCAGACACTTCTGATTACCAAAATACTGAAGCGAAATGTTTTTCCAATTAGAATATCGGTAAAAATTAATATCAGGTTAACACGTACAGTTTACATACTGGTCTCAATGTCAAACAATAACGAGTGACGCGGTAGCCTAATGGTGTATAAGTTGATAAAAATGTTTACTAAAAAATGAATTCTACTTTCAGCATTGAAAAAATGATGATGTTTTATGATGTTTTACCATCAAGAATAGAGTACCCTTACAATTCATCAAAACATTATTAAGAAAAATTTTCTAGTTTAATTACATCATCATTCCAGATACAAAATTTCAGCTTTATAAATTTATTAGGTACTTCATATAATTTATTTATGTATAAAATTTTCTACACGGGAATTTTCTGATGTTTTTCTTTGCTTTTCGTAGATTTAAAACGTGCAAAATAGTATAAATACTGCGTTTCATAAGGGGTTTGTCGCACTTGTCCTTTAGAAAACTCGCGGCTTTGCGGCTCGTTTTCTAAGCTTGGACGTGTGCGATAAAAGTACACCTTATGATACCCGTTTAATATACTATCCTGTACTTATATTAGATGTAAAATTACTAATTTTAGTCGCGCGTTCTATGATAATACTAGATACAGTGTGGAATAAACATAAAACACATGATGATAACAAAAAACAACAAAGATAATCCTGCTTATGGTTGTTATTACCAAATTTATTGTCATTACCTATTATAATTATTTGGTTGGTTTGGTGGGAGGATCGTCAGAAAGGGCAAACCAAGCAATGTACTAATCGCCTAGTACGATTGTGGATAAACAAAGTTTTCATGTCCTAATGACTATTTTATGTAATAGTTTCTAAAGGGAGTATAATAAATAAAGACAAATTATTTTTAAGAAACCATCATTTACATATTTTGGGTTTCATAATATAATGAAAATAAAATGGTATAGGCACATGTGTTTTACAATAATATAACGAGGAGGTTAGGCAAGAAAAAATAGATTTTTTAGGTAAAACAAACCTATCAAATAAATAACATTTTAAATCGTTTTAGTTTGTAAAATCCATGTTGCTCATGGTTGTTTTAATTATATACTAGATCTTTAAAGTATCAGAAATCGAAATAATTTGCTAACTTCCTCCGATAATCTCATCCTCATAGCATCTCAGAATAATTGCTTTGGCTCCTGGGTGGTACTTTTTCACATCATAACGTACCTATATTGAAGTAGTAATTATTGGGTTTTATTGTGTTATTTTTAGATAAGTTGCTTTTGAATAGATATTATCATTATTTTCCTACAGAAATGTTTTCATGGCTGATTAAAAATATAAATATTAATTGTAAAATGTGCAATATACCGGGATATCAAAAATTATCTTGGTCAAGGGTGGTTGTGTAATGTAAAACGTGTGTCTTACTTTAAATTTTTGAAGATGTTTTGTTGTGTCAGAATCTGTCAAGTCATTGTGCTGAAATTTTCTAATCCAGTTTTTGAATCGTGCCTCTTACCACACAGCACAAAAGTTTCATGATTGAAGCCTATTTTCGAACGGGTGCGCTAGTTAATGGAAATTTCATGATTGTTTTACAAATGAAATAAATAGGTATGAAATTTGTAGGTTATTGATGATGAAAGTGTGACAGTGGCATCATTATTTCAAATTTAAAGTAAGACACACGTTTTACATTCCACAACCACCCTTGACCAAGATAATTTTTGATATCCCGGTACTTATGTACCCACTCAAATTGTTAAATTGTAATAGCAACATGTTCAATAAAAATGTTAATAGGTTTATTTTTCCATGAAACCATTGCAGGTATTAATATAAAGGCTTTATACACTGAGCTTTAGAAGAAAAAATCTTATTAATTTTCGTCACATATGGAAACTGCTATCACAAACGGTCACGGTTGCTAAGTGGTACGAAACACTATTTTGTAGGAAAATCTACAGTATTGCCGGAGAAATTCAGATGGTTAAAATCTCTATTCCACTCATTTGCCCTTATTAAATCATTCTGTCAATTTAATCCAATTTACTGAAAACGCTTTGTAGTTACTAACGAGTTAGTTACGGTACTTGCTATTGTATGAAATTAAGTATGGAGAAATTCTAATTTACAATTTAACAGATAAGCTTCCCGATCATAATTTTCGTATGTTATTTTAATGATACACCAAGAACATCGTCTGCACCTTTGAACAAATATTTGTGTTTACCGTCTCTAATTATCCACCTTTTTATCTTAAATTTTTAAATCTCAAGTATGTCAAGTTATTTATTTGCTTACAACTCATCATTACGGCCCCAGTCTCATAAATTCCTCCGTTTTTATAGAACAAAAATATTTCAAACAGCCCATATGCGCCTTTAATCTCCAGCTAGTTTAACGTTGAGCTATGCCTATAATATTTTTTAATGTTTTCGAGTTGTTAACATGCTTGTTTTTTCTTACAGGTAAGCTGACCAAGTTTTATCTGATGATCAGGACGGCACGAAAGAAGGTACACCATCTTGTAGAACTATAAAGTTACCACAAAGTTTAGCTTGACTTGTTTCCCTTGACTTTGATCTACTGACCCCCGCGTTCACAGATGTTTCAAGCCTTTATACGTTTCTATTCTTTGTTTGATTTCTTTTTAAAGTAAAGGTTTTGTATGGTACCAAAATTTTAATTTATTTATTAATTTATGTTAACTAATAATTTTTATTGTTAATTATTTATGTTTGTATATTGTTAATGATATATTTTGCAAAATTATTAATTTATTTTTAACACATAAAAATATATTGTTTTGTAATTTTTATATTTTATAACTAATTGTATTATATAATAAATAATTTGTAATTATATAATTTCTTCAAATTCCTAGACTGATGCAATAATTTTGCGATACAAAAGTACATTTTCTTTGAATTATAAGAATAATAACAACAAGGGGCAACTGATCACCTCTTAGCTATTCACCAGCAACTGGAAAGAATTTGGATATCATTATTATTGACTGTGGATTAAAGTCGACGTTGCAACAGATAATGGATGTATGGAAATGGAAAAGGATGATGCAGACAACCAAGAATTATTTTGGTACGTATATTACATTTTTAATTATTTTTTTCTTTGCCTTTTATCGAAAATGTTGAATGTGGACCAAAGTAAACAAATTATATCGAGTTTTTAGGTACCTATAGGTACAGCTTGTTTCACTGTAAAGTGATAATCTTGTAATATCTGTAGTTTCTATTTTTAAAGTATAAACAGATAGCTTTTTTATATAGCCTTCCAAAATACAATTTTTTTATTACCAGTGAATTAGTGACATTGTTAAATATATAATTATTTTCGCATGCGTTTTAGAATGCATATAAAATTTTTCTTCGGGGTTGAATAGAATCAATCATACAGTACTTTGTGTTATAGTTAAGCCAGTGATCTGTTTTTTGTCTACGAATATTTTAGATTATATATATATTTAACATTCTCACATTTTTAAATATATATGGAATAGTTATACACACTGACATTTTAAAACTGCATTGTGACATTTCTCATATAGAACTTTATTCTAATATTTGTTAGACAATGAATATTAGTACAACGGGATGTTAAGAGCAGTAGGACGCGTAAAGCTACTATTTCATGTTTAACGGGTCAAAGTTTATATAGGGTTAGCTGTAGGGCGAGTGAAATTTGAAGGTCTCTGTGGTATATTTTTAATACTATTTATTGGCTTATTCAATTGTTTATATCTTTCCTTATATGGGAATTAAGCCAAAGAGTTAATTAAGAGATAAATTATTACTGAAATTATCAAATATTATTAACCCTTTGGTTTAATTCCTATAAAGAAAGATATAAACAGTTGAATAAGCCAATAAAGAATATTAAAAATATTCCAAAAAAACTACCAGTTATAGGTTCAAAGGATCAAACATTAATAATAATAATAATATCTCTACCCCTCATTCTAGTCATAATGATTAGCCCGAAAGTCTGGGACTTGTGTGGGAGAGGGGGCGGCATATTATTATTTCGCGGGCCGCATTTGCGCCTCAGGAAGGACTTACGTTGGTAGGCCCTCCACCATTTAGTGCTGGAATGAGGGAAACCTGGAAGACCTCATTAGTTAGGGGTACAAGTCAAACATCAACTGATTTTAATATCTCACATTAACACCAAGTTGACATTCTTCCCATCCTAGGCCATCGCCAGGATGGTTGCCAAGCCATCCCTGCGAATAAGCCTTGATCTACGAGCAAACAATTTAATGAAAAATGGTTTGGTGGAATGGGAATTAGAACCCACGACCTCTGGGTTGAGCGATCGAGACTCTAAGCCCTGAGCCACCGGCTCGACATTATCATTAACATCATCATTAACATTATCAGAATAGATTATAGGTTAGATAGGTATATAGGAAATTAAGGAGATTTTTTATAAAAAAATCATCTAACTAAGAAACAAAAACTTGTGACAAACTGATAATTTTGACTTTGAAATTATTTTTATTTAAAATCAGTTTAGTTGTCATATTTTTCTTGTAATTTTTAACAATACTTATATGTTAAACCTCCTTCCACATATGTGACTGAAAGTTTTGTCAGTAAAAAATTTAAAACAGATTATCAAGAAATATTTTTTTCATTAAAATTAAATACAAAAGGTATGTGACAAAAAAATATTTTTTAATGTAAAGTAGATGCTTGTTTCATATTTCATTATTTAAAATGATGTAGAAAACGCTATTAAAAAGTAAATGTAAGTATTAAAAACAATAAGTTGAGGTTATATAACAATAGGACAATATTGATATGCTTTAGACATATCTTTAAAATAATAAAGTTACTTCATTGCGTACCTAGGCTGTAGGTAACAAGAAAAACTAAAACTTTATTGAACAACAATATTTTTGATAATTTCATTAATAATTTATCTCTTACTTAACATTTTGGCTTAATTCCTATATAAAGAAAGATATAAACAGTCTAAGCTCTCTATTTTAGTCCTGATGAGAGTTTGTTTCCGATAATATATTGTTTTTGTTTTAAATATATTAAAAAAAATCTTTTTATTCGTAAGATATTTCGTATTTTTTATTTTTTCTAAATAATTGGTTGGAAAATTTCGCAACATATCCTGAATTTAACCTCCTATGTTTTACTGTTTTTGAAATTCCAGGAAACAACTGTAATAATTTTTAGGATTTTTTTATTTACCTACATACCTTAACAGTCTCATTTAATTAACAAATGATATAAATACATTTAAATCTTACGTTTAATCCCAGTAATTTATATTACACGCATTTGTGGTTATAACTACAGAAAGTGTGCAGACGTGACATAATATGTTTCTCTGAAATCATAACCTTGCGTATTTTCCAAGTAATTATGTATTATTGTATACCTGTTTGTTTAGGATTAGCTACGATTTTATTGTACCACATGTACTCTTAATTAACTCAAATTGAATGTGTATTATATAATTTAAACTCGCTCTACTGAAGTTAACTGAGAGTTTACTTATTTTAGTCTAGTCGGTGGCTTAAAGTTTAGTGTCTCGATCACTCAACACAGATATCGAGGTTCAATTTTTGAATTCAATTGAAAATGGAAATCATCCTGGCGTGCGTGCCTAGGATGAGAATAATTTCAGCTTGATGTTAACGTGAGAGATTAACATTGGTTGATGTTTGACTGCTCCTTTGAATAAGGAGGTTTTTCAGGTTTACCTCTTTCCAGCATTGAATGGTGGTTAGGGTTTACGTATTTAAAGGTCTGATTCCAGGGGCTGCTGTCAGTTGCAAAAATTGCTTATACCGCATTTTGATATAATCAGTTTCGAACGCCACTCAAATTTCAGCGGCGCCCGCCAAACGCATGCGTCTACGTTTGTACTGCTCGACGAGGAGTCAAAACCCAGCGGTCTGCAGTCGTACATTGACAAATCAATATATTTTTTGCATAATTTCCATAATGGCTCGAAAGGAGATGAAATTTTCAGATAAAGAAGATGAAATAAGATTAGTATTTGCAATTGGTACTTTCGGTTTTTAAAAAGTTTGTACTCGTATTCCCTGACGTTCATTTCATTTCCAACTATTTCATCATCAGCATCTTCTTCTAACAATAGCAGTCAAATGGTTTTTCTTTTATTAAATTTTCGTGAAGAAATTGGCAGAACCTATACAGACGATACTTCAACCACTACTGCCAACAGCGTAAAGGAAACGACATTAAACGAACTGTCAACGGCAGCTATCGGTCGCAACCGTTAAACGCAGCCGCCGACTGTATGAAGAAAACCTTAGGTCATTCCTGCGAGGCGGAAATGCGGCCTACAGAATAAAAATATAGCGCCCCTCCCCACACAAGTGTTAGACTTCCAGGCTAATCCTTGTGATTAGAATGAGGGTTGGATATAAATAAAATTTTAGTAAATAAACATATTTTTTAAAAAAAGGAAGCTGTTAGGACAAAATTTCAGATATAGAGGTACTGATCTATTGTGTAACATCAGGTCCACAACTGAAATAAACTGAAACCTGGTGGGTATACTGATAGAACTACATCTTTAATTATTAACTGACAGTATTTTAATTCACATATTGAAAATGCTGCATACCTATTATGGTAAAGATATCTCCTTTTTTAATAAAATATATAAATTGTATTGCAATAAACACACAATTACACAAGTACTTACAAATTGTATTCAGTTTTCAAAACTTTTCATGGAATTAAATAAATATTAAGATTTTGAGTTGTCATAACTACATGATACCGCCATAGATTTGTAATAGTACTAATACTCTTTTAATAGAGTTTAAGTATGTCATGTAGTATCTTTACCATATACCTAGGTTTAAAAACTAGAACAGTATTTCATTCGTGCAAATACCATTTCTAAACAGTCAAAGACAGTCGTACATAGTATCATAGTAATATCGTAAGCAACTATTTTATTTAAAACTGTTTCTTCGTAAATGCATCATTAACTTATCCTCGTTATTCAGACTTAACAGTATCAGCCCAAGTTCGACCACAGGCGGAGAATCGCAAAAAGCTGAAACGTTTAATTTTCTCGTATTTCTTTTGCGGGCGAAAGAGATCTCATTAGACGTCCTTCGCATTGTCTTCTGGCGCTCTTTGTTCGTGGTGTCCGATAGCTCTGCAGATAGCTTTGGTACAGTCGGTATGTTGGCCCGATGCGGCCCATAGTCACGATGATGGCTGATAACGAGCTAGAACGATAGTTTCCATTTCCACCCCCGTCGTCTCTGTGGTGCACAGATCACTGCTATCTGGATCGAATGGTCACGACTTGCACGCTATGCGTGATCACATCCGCGGCAACTACATCAACTACACTCTCACCATTATTTGCACGTTTTCAAACATTAAAATTGACACGGTGATGGCAAAATTACAACGGTTTTGATGTACCTTTCAAGACGCATTTCAAATGTTTCAGTAATGATTATTATTTCGTCGATGGAAGAAATAAAGAAATCTTTACTTAACTATACAGGGTGTCCCAAAATTTACGTCCACCTTTTAGGATGTGATAGAGGGGTTTAAAACAAGTTAAAAATCAAGAGTGGAAAAATTACCGGTTGTCCTTTGTTTTCGAGTTATTCATAAAATTACATTCTGATACCGTTTTTCCCAATAATCTGTTAATCGTGCCTTTTGGAAAGGAGTTTGGCATGACGCATTTTGAAGACTTGTGCTTGGATTTTCGTCAACAAATTCAAGAATTTGCTCCTCTAGGTGAACGATTAATGATGAATGTTGATGACCTCTTTTATTTTTCCGAAGATTTAAATTATCTGTTTCCAATGGTCTTTGTTTTACCCGTCTTATTAGTTTTGGCCTAATTAGATGTCTGCGGCGATGTTAAAAAATTCGCGATATCACATTAACATCAGTCTTGCTTTATTCATAAAAGAATAGGTAAATGATTGTTTTTTTTTTTTGTTTTAAATGGGTCAATATTCCTGCAATCGAGTTTATGTTGATATGCTGACAGTGTTAGCAGCGTGCAATGAAATGCTACTGTTGCTGTTAGGACACATGCCGAAAGATATCCAAATCGTCGTCAACTGTGTCAAGTCAAGTAATTTTATCTGACATGTCATATTGACACACTTACATATTGTATCTGTCAGGTAGACCTGACAATCTTAATTCAATTTCCTATATCTTAACTTTTTAAAGGAACATTTAGCAGTGTCATTGCTTGATGAAGTTCCTTTAATAACTAGATTAAATTACTGGTTGTAAAATGATGTGTGCGAACTTATTATGGATATGCAGTGACAAATTTTCTAAACGAAAACTGTATGATTCATCCATAATTTCTAATGGGATTACACCACTTGTAAAATAATAAAAACAGGAAACAAAAATTATTCGGAATAAAGGTTCAGAGAGTAGTATCAAGGCAAACTTCTAAAGGTTGCTCCAAGAAACCACTGTAGAATATGTAAGAATGCAATAAAAATAAATAAATAAATAAATAAAATATATGACAAATTAACTAAACATCATCAGTGATTTTTTAGTTTGATATAAAATTTTGTAATATTACAAATTATGTTTCTAATTAAGCATATTTAAATATATAAAAAAAAATATTTGTTAAAAACAAATAATAAAACTTAAAATAAATTAAACACTTAACAAGCTTGAATCTATAGATTTAGATTTATTTATTTCACCAAGTTATATCCATACATGTTTATGGCAAGTCAAGAAGAAAAACAAAGAGTACATACAAACAACCACAATATAGTTAGTTTTAATACCATTCTCGACTCTTCGTCAGTACACAGTTTTTATTGAAAAAATTGTCAATCAATTTTTTACCAGTAACATCTTTCTGGATATTAGTATTGTTGTCCCATTGTTCCTACTAATGAAGACCTAGCAACTTGGTAAATTCTAACATAATTATATTAGAAATTACCATCATTTTATAAATTACTAAGTCGACAGGTAATCACTGAGTTGACTGGACAAGGGACAAAATTAAATCAAAGGAAAAAAACACTTAAAAGAAAATAAAAGCAAACTGCTTTTATTATTAAACTAATTTTGATGATTGAATCTCGTTGAGAACTGCAATTTTAGATGAAAGGTAGCTTAATCTTCTGCAGAATGGAAAGTAAATGGAATGGATAATAAAGTAGTGATGGGTGATTATTGAATTAAAAATGTCACTCTGATAATATGTTTCATTAAAAACTGTCTACTGACGAAGAGTCGAAATCCCACTTAAAACGTATAGATTCAGGATACATTTTAAATTCTATTACCATTTTAACTTTTTTGTTTAAACATAATTAGAAATAGGTATAATTTGTGATATTACATCAGTTTGTGTCAAACTGAAAAACCACAGATAAAGTTAATTTGTCATCGATTTATTTTTACTACATATCCTACAGTAGTTTATTGCAACCTTTAAAGAATTACTTTGGTATTACACCCTGAATCTATATTTTGAATACTTCTCGTTTCCTGTTTTTATTATTTTACAGGTGGTGTAGTAATCCAATATAAATTATGATTGAATAATATTATCTGTTTCTATAAAAAACTTAACACTATATCTTAGGTCAAAATGTTTAGATTGAATCTATATTGTTTTCGTGTAACAAATTACTACCAAATGTCGATTGAATTTGCCTGTGTTGTGAAATGGCTGGTGTATATTCGAAGCACTTAATAAGAACAATAATTCAAGAGGAGACCTCTGAAGAAAAAATTATCCGAAATCAGAATTCATATTGAACAAAAAATAAGATGGGATACCACAAAAAAATTGTTTTAATTCCAACAAATTTGAAGATTCATTACATGTTTTAATTAGTTTACAGGTGTCCCGAAATTATGGAATAATATTTTATCAATATGTATAATATAACTCAAAGGAAGATTATTTTTCATATAACTGTCAAAAAAATGTTTTCTGATAAATTACAGCTTCTTAAAATGATGTAACGAAACTGGTTGAGGTAATTTTTTTAGATTTGGAATTCTGGTACAAAGTTTTACATTCTGAATACTTTGCAAATAAAAATTACTAGGTAATTTTTATCACATACATTCCAGGCTGGGGGATGTGTGACATATTTAAGTACGACTTTTTGGTTTGATTCTCTTAATAGTTTATTAAAAAATTTGAAATTTTAGTATAATATACTACAGAAATAGTAGAAGTACTTAGTAGAGTAGAAATACTCTTCTAAGCAGATATCATTTGTTCAGAACAGAAAATTTTTTTAAAGACCACAAGTGCAATTTCAATGAAATCTTCTAAACTCTGCCTCAAGAAACGACTACCTACATATTTGAAATGTAACCAATACAATTAATTAACAAATTAATTAAATGTCATCGGTGGCTGTTTAATTTAGGACAAAAAAAAAAGATTTTATAGTACACAAAATATTAATTCTTAATTTTTAACTTAAATAGTTTTGGTTGCTACTTTTCAAAGTTAATATATTTTATATTATTTCTTATTTTCAGATTTGCTAATGGCTGAAAAATTCAATTGCATTTGCGTTTTTTAAGATTTGTGACAAAATATCTAGGTATACAATGTGTTAAGCGTACAATAATTATTGTCTGCCACAGACAGTAAATTTTTATGATATAAATAGAAAAGCTCTAAGTATACTTATCCAGAAGGTAATATTGTATAAAATAAATGTCTAATCTTCCTACAAAACTTTACTGAACCATACATAATCAAGGTTATCGATAAATACAGATAAACTTTTATGCAAATAGGTAAAACGTATTTTTGAACATATTGATCTCCTTCAACTCAGATCATGAAACTTGTAACTGTCATAATCTCGTTGAATTCAAATGGCGAGATATAAAATGGAAGATATCGTGAAACGCTGACAGATACTAATGTTATTCAGACACCATATCTTTATCCAGCTTATCATATATTTAATTATAACTTTTTAACAGTGTAGTTCCGCAAATTCTTGCCAATCCACAACATAAATATATAAAATGTTCGTTTCAAGAATTTCTAAATTAAGTTTATTAATTTATTAATTTAACAGTCTGTAAAATATAAAATTAATATGCAGCTTAAACATTCCAGCAGTTCGCAACGGTCACTTTCAAAACCACTTTTTTAATTCAGCTTGGAGTGGCTATTTTTAAGATTTACGTATATAAAAAATTATCTTTGACTGAGTAACCAAAAACCAGTTCTAAAATAGAGCTGAGGTAGATTTACCGCTCATCGTACATTAGAATAGCTATTTTAAGAAAACTTAATGGCCTTTTGGGCTCTGTTTATTGAGCGCTTCTGAGAACCGTTTTCTGTAAAATGTTATTGTTTACAACAAAAATTTATTATTTTCATTTTATTTATACAATGAATTTATACAGAAATATTAAATACTTTCGAGTAGAATTAATTTGCAATGTGAAAAAATAATAAATATCTAAAAATAATTACCACAAACATTCTACAAATATAAAGACACGAAGTAAAAATCAGCGACAACTAATTATTTGGACAGTGATTTGAAATGAAGTGTGCTTTGAAATTATTCTATTGACAGTTACGTTTGATAAGCTTCTATCACGAAGTTTAGTTTTAGTTTTGTGTTGAAAACGTACAGTGTGAAAATGGGTCACAGCAAAATACTAAGCCTGGATTTGGCGAAACCATTATTATACACAGTTTTAGGGGAAAACAGTTCGTCAAAGTGGCAGTGACTTGAATATTCCAACATCTACCATTGTGTACATCGTCAAAGCATTCAGGGAAACTGGGTGGTTCAAAAATTTGCAGGAAAAGCACAGGCAGACCGAGGGAAGTTACTGAGAGGGCTCAAAGACAGGTGATAAAACTGATTGTAAAAATAGAAGAAGGAATAGATTACGGAAATTACTTCCCCACACTGAATGTGTTCAGAGAATGGTGTCCAAAGTGGAACCACAAATCTTGACTAAAAAAGCCGTTATTAACTGAACGACAAAAGAAAAACAGATTGGTCTGGGCGAAATCAAAAAAAGACTGCACATATATGAAGACTGAGCTAAAGTTGTATATAGTGACGAAGCAAAATTTGACATATGTGTGGGTGATTTTCGAAAACATGTTATTAGAGTAAAAACTGAAGCACTTAATAATGATTGAAGCAGGTTGTAAAGTTCCGTAAGGGCGTAATGGACTGGGGTTGTGTATCTGTTAATGGCACAGGTCCTTTAGAGTTTGTAAATGGTACAATTAATGCGGAAAAGTATAAACTTATTTTAAAAAAACAATTCCCAAGTATAGCAAAGTTACACCCGAATAGACAATTAATTTCTCAACAGAGTGGTGCGGCGTGCCACACAACGAAAAGTGGACACTGCAAAATGCCAATTTTGTCTTGGCCCTCAAGCAGTCCGGACAAATATTATTGAGAATGTGTGACACTACATGAAATAATTCTTACGAAATCATCCTGTAAGGACAGTACCGGAATTAAAGAAAAAAATTCAATAAATTAGGAACAAAATCACTCTTCAATAGTTGGAATCTCTTGAGAAGTCGATGCCAACCCGAATTGGAGCCGTTATTAAGGCTAAAGATGATGTCACGCAATGTCCAAATAATTAGTTGCCAAAGGATTTCGTTACTTTTTATTAAGTATATTTTTTAGTACTCTTAGAGTACATTGAAACATTAGGTACATTATTTTATGTACCTCGGAAACTCATTGAAATAGGAAATTACAATTTTGGTTCCGACCTTTAGATTATTAGATTCCCTTCAAATTTTGAGTCAAAATGATCCCCCGTATCCCGTACTTTAAATTTATACTTTCAGAGATATTCTGATTTTGTTCGAATAATTGACAGATACAGGGTATGACTATTAAATAAATATCTTTGACATTCGAAGTAACAGAAAAATGAATTTATGGCAACCCACTGAGAAACCCATGATCTACCTATTGGTATTGGTAATAAAATATGGCCGTTATTTTCGAACTTGACATCATGTGGCGAGTAAAAAAATCTCAATTTCATGTCGATTAGTTTCAGAGATACGTCTACTTTCAACGCTCCCTTATACACTCTGCATACATATTTTTCTTCAGAATGATATGAATGATATATGATATATATTTGTAATAAAATTTCAATGACAAGAAGATGAGGATAAATGATTTAATCCTACTTGATTATTTTTTTGTAAGGTTTACTTACTTAATATAGTATATATAAAAACATATGAAATATTGTTCTTTTTGTATGATTGTGTATTGTAGGCGTGTTTTTTAATATCTGACTAAGCAATTATTAGGTACGACTTTTTGACAGCCTATGACATTCATTATTGTAAATGTCGAATGTCGAAAACTAAGAAGCTATATTATATACTCAACTGATTTTGCGAAAGAGAGAAGTGTAATTATGATTACATGGATTTGTGGCGCTCTATTATATTTTGTATATTGTATACAAAATATTTTATATATAATTGTAAAATAATTATACATATTGATTATAAAATTATCAGGAAAACTTACGTTTTACAAATGTTTTGCCTCCAATTTTAAATTTATAATAAAATAATTACCACAAATAAATATCTAGTAACTTGATGACATCTACGCCAATTATTTTTCCTGCTGTGCGGAACTGGATTTATTATGCACACAAAAAGTTTAATGACTACAGAGAAATATAACCAATCCAACTAATTTAAACAAAAATCGTTATTATTTGACGTAAAGTAACCGAACACTTCTTTCTCATTTAATTATATAATCACCATATTATTCTTATTTTATGAAAATGTATTTGGCACCTTGGAACACCATTTAATGTCTTGGTCCTAAATGTCCTTTCACATTCTATTTACATAGGCATCTGAATTGAGGTGGATATTGTACTGAGGAATTCTCGAAATTGTAACTCTTACTTCTTTAGTACGGCAAATTAATATGCCGTAGTTCTAATTAAAAATGTTTATTTTTAAATTTGTTTATATGATGTACCCCTCAACTCTTTTTGTACTGCTGTTTACAAGTCATTTTAGAATTATTTAAACAAACTGCATTTGTATAGAATACTTTCATCCTTAGTTTTCCTGTTACCCTTCTTTTATGGTCTTGGCTATTTAAATAACTTCAAGCATACCATTCAAAATTAATTAACCCGTATTCATATCACTGACGTAGTTTTCCAGGTAACACCACACACTATACTGCACTCGTCGCGCGTTTCGCTAACCAAGTTGGTATCATCTGGAGATGATTAAAAAAAAATCTGTTTTTTAAATCATCTCTAGATGATGCCAGCTTGGTTGGCGAAACACGCGCGACGAGTGCATTATGGTATTTTGGTGTTATGTGGAAAACTACGTCAGTGATATATTTACACCAAAGTTCCAACCCCGTGCAAAACTCGTATTCAGATTCATTATGAATATTGTTTCTGATGAGATATTTTATATATTCAGATATTTGGGCAAATGAATAAAATAATTATATGGCTATACAGTGTGGTCACTTTCAAGGTGTACACTGTACACCTTTGGCAACTAGATGCCCAAATTTCCACAGTCAACTTTTGTTTTTCTTATCGTCGCCATATTGAATTTTGACACTACTGAAAATAGCGAAAAATTTCGAACTCAACCATGTGTAACACATATGATCATGTGATCATGTTCATTTAATAAAAAAAAACATTTAAATCTGCACTGGCTACATTCAGTTTCTACACGTGCTATTATTATTAGTAACAGGAGAAAATTGTATTTTCGGCCTTAATTGCCTCGCAATAAATAAGTATTTAGAACATAGGGACTTCTAGGACTAAAAATATAGGGGCTAAAGACTAATAAAGAAGAAATCAACAAATGCCTGAGAAAGTTATTTAGAAAAAAAGAACAATATTTAAATTAGTTTGTAAGATTTCATGCCGGGTGCTGACGAATGAAGCAGATATTCTGGACTATTTTGCCTTGATCGATGCTTAATCACAAATGTTCCTCTATTCTTAGTAGATGTTATTTTCAGTATTTCTTGTATCGTGATAAACAGGTAAATGCCGTTTGCCTGCTGCTGCCTGAATGCTGACGGTAGATAGACACTGATCACGATTCAAGAAACACTGAAGATGCGATCTGTTAAGAATGACGAAACGTTTGCAATTAAAAATATTTGCCAAAAGTCTACCTCATTGATTTTTTCAATTTTTGACATCTTGTTTTGAAAAAATGCAACATTTTAGGGCAAACGTTCCTATCCTAAGATAAAGATTTAATTGAGATAAATAAAATTACTTAACACCCATTAAATGATTTATTTGTATTTAGGGAATTACAGATTTAATTGATATTAACATGTTATTTATTTCAATGGTAATATTAAATATTTAGTATTAGCTTATGAATCTAATTGCTAAAGGGAAAAATATTCAATATGCAGAATTAAATGTTTAGTTTGAATGAATTAATTTTCGCCAACGGAATAATTTGGCACACTTAATGTAGTTTACTTAGTTTACTATCGAAAAATAACCTTTAGTATTCCAAAATCAAACAAGTAGGTACCTAATTTAGATACCAAATATTTAATATTAAAATGTAAGACTGAAATTGAACAGATTATTATATTTTTTTATATAAACCACTTTTCATAGAAGATAGGAAAATTATTTATTCACAACCATATATGTAATAAGGTTATTACTGACTTTTTAGAAGTTTGAAAATTAATCATTACTAACTGTTGCTACTGTCCAGGTCTGGAAGTGATCACTTTCCACCCAAGGGTGGAAAGTAAAACATGTGAAAGATACGTGATGTTTGTATTTTGAGTAACGTTAATTTTGACAAGGCATCAGTCAACAGAAAAACCCTTATATTTTATATTTATTTATACACAATCAGTTTACAATAACAATAATTTTGGATTTTAGTTTTTTAGCAAATACTAAAAAAAATAATCAACTGCTGTCAGTGTGACAGTCAACAATTTATGCCCCCTTTATTAAATAATAATGTCAGCGTCATAGAAACGGATTTTCACTGTCTTCTAAATTGAAAAGTAGTATGAAAAAATATGAATGAATAAATGGAGATATTCCCGTTTTCTCTTTTTTTTTTAGAGATGGTTGTGAATAAAATCGTATACATACCTCGGCGGAAGGTTTCATTCCTGTTTCGCGCTATAGCTTACCTCGGTGCTACGCACCTCGGTTATCTAAACAGCGCTCGACAGTAATGAAACATTTTCCGCCTCAGTATGTAATAAACTATTACTTTGCTTAATGTAATAATTATTCATTACTATCTGTAATAATTAATCGTAGAAAATGCATTTAAAACTATTCACCAAGTTTTAGTATCACATCAATATTCTATATGCGGTATGTTTTAAATATCGATACATATATCTACCTAAGTCCTTATAATAGAAAAAAGATATTGACAAAGAGAATGTTTTGGAAGGAATCATTATATTATAAAGTATTTATTTTAAAATCTGTAGCAAAAATGTTGAAATTATAGTTACATTCTGACTGAAATAAAGAAAAGTTATTTAATTTTTGTATGTAGGTAATAAAATATTAGGTAAATGGTTCTATAAATTATCATTATTATAAAAATCAGTAGACAACTAATTGGGTTACCAAAAAATATTTAATTAAGTTAACATTAATTTATTGATGTACAAGAACTATCCAGTTTTTACAATTAAGTATATCAATTCCTGGTATATTCTATTTCTAAACAAATTTTGAAAAATAATTATTTATCTATAATACCTAAATATAATATGCAAAAATAAATCATTAATAGGTCATTTCAAAAAATTATTGGATACGATTTTAAGCAAGCTCTTTCCCTCAGTGTATATTGTATTTTTCATAAAATCACATTAGGAATAATCCTTAAATACCTAAAAATAACCTTAAATATCGTAAGAGTATTTAGGAAACTGTCATTAGACGGGTACACCTCGACGGATTGTCGACAGTTTTTGGTGTTGATGTAACATCAACACCAAAAACTGTTTTGTTAATCAAACATGTTTAATATATATAGTTTTATCAACAAAATGGGAACTTGTTTGTACGTTCTAAGATGAGATGATGACGATCTGCAAACAAAATTAAAGCAATAATCCAAAAATTTATAATTGTTTGTTATTACAATCTCCGTACTACACTCACGTGACCTCACAACATCTCTGCCTCCTTGAATGTTTACATTCACAGCATGCCAGTTGGAACGAAGTACTGCCTTACCTGTGCAGGTAGTACCAGACTTTCAAGCTAAGATAAACGTTGCTAGTTTTGAGACCACTTCGTCGCGCCACATCTGTGATTTTCTTCGCAACGTCTCTTCGCCAAACACGTTCTATTTTCAAATAGTTGAAACTCTGTGATTTAGGCCGCGAAAACTTACGTCACTGTCGATCGGCTGTGTTCTTCAGCAACCGTGTATGTGAAAACAAATGACAGTTGTTCATATTTACAGGATCTTCTAAGCACTTTCTTTGGAAATTTTATAGGTATGTGAATGTGTATTGAACTAGATCTCTGGAGAAAATATGCTGACTGGTGGTATTTTATTTTTCCTTGTTTTGAGATTAGATTTCAAAGCCTTCCACTGGTCTCAAGACTAGACAGTTATACATTATCTCAAGAAACAATGCAAATTAAAGTAGGTCGGTTCAGTTAAGTAGGTGTAGTACTCAAATGTAATGTTTATAATTACATGAAAGCCTTATTGGATAGCATTAGTTTCCAATATGATAATTGATTAAGATTGAAGTAGGTGTTAAGAATCCTTATTGGACGTCCTACACTAAAAAGTAAACTAATGGACATTGTGCAATACTACCGTAAAATATTTTATGAATAGATTGAAATAACAAAAGATTGTTATAAACTTTCTGCACATTTAGATTTCGTAAATTTCCCACGTAAAATTTCTAATGGTATTTCGGAAAATTGATGAGTGATGTATGTATTGACTGTTACTTAAACTGTCATTTCTATATTTTTATTTTGTTTTTAATGCAAACCAAACAACTTTTATAATAAACAGTTCCTCATATTTTGATATCATGGATGTATAAGAACACAAAGAAGAATCATTCTTATGAATGCTGTTTTTAAAGGACCATTAAACGTTATAGAAAAAAATGGTTGAACATAATTTTATAGCACATTCTCTCCTTGCGACAAAACCGTTTATTGTCATGAAATGTACACAAATCGTAGATTATTTTATACTGCGTAAATATGCGCAGATAACTAAAGTATAAAATTCTATGAAACTTAGGGAGAACAAACTGCTTTATGTCTCAACACTTACTGAATTTGTAATGTACTTTTCTTAAAAGACATTTTACAGAAGACAAGCTACATTATTTCATAGAAATCATAAAAAATCTAGAATGCGAAAAGCCATTACACGACACATCTAAAAATCGTCAATCTATGCAGAACATGCGCAACAGTCACTTTGGTGAATTTTTGTGCCATAGGTACTTTGGGTTAGAACCAAATAAATATGTATTGGCAGTATTCAAAAATCTACATAACGCGGTGTCAACTTCACACCGACTGCAGACTTAAAATTAACAGATAAATCTTGTGGCATGCATCAGCGTGTGTTAATTGTTTGTATATTTGGTGCTCTTATTGTTTTTTTGATAAATTTATTGTATATTATGAGAATAATTCAAACTCACTGAAAATAATTTGCGTCATGTCTAAATTGACCCGACTTTCGAATTTACCGCCCTGCAGTTAATGCAAAGCTAGCTGCTAGTGCGACAATACTACCAATACAGGAAACCAAATTTACAAGCGTTACGTGTTCTCTATAAAGTGATCATTCTCAATCTCGATAAAAGCATTCTATATTTTTCTATATTTTCGAATTTGGAAGAAAGAACCACCGATCTTTACCACTACCAATAATATTTTAAACCTCCTGTATACACTAATGATCCATAATTTTTGTATTCTCTTACTATCAAGTTGCTTTATAGAAAAATTTTTTGAAGAAACAATTAATTGTCATGGATTTGGAAACTACGGCATTCTTAATTAAAATAGGTTTTTCAGTGCAAGTATTATCTATAAAAATTGAGTACGTGTACCAGAATTTGATCCATGTGAAACAATTTTGTACAACAAATACAGGTTTTTAGTTTAATATAAATGAAATATTTAAACAAGGTGACTATTATTACAAAAAATAACTGAACTAACTAGCTTTTCCGTATCGTTTTCTTCAATTTTTCATAACGGTACTGGGTTTTTATTGATGATTTTTATTATTCTGAAATATCATTTTGACATTAAAATGCCAAATTGTTAAATTTTAAATGAAAATATCAAATTAATATTAAAAACAAAATAATAATGCCAAATGTGTTAACTTAAATAACTATCCTGACTTAATTAAGGTAATTTACTAAATAATTGCATTAATTACATCTCATACAGTGGCTTTTGTTTGTTGTTTTATAAGCACTTGAAAAACGTCGCCTCCAAGGGTGCTGTAAGAATCCTTTTACAATTTTCCTAGGATCATTGTGATTTATATTATTTGTTATTATATACCTAAAAATTTGAGAAAAAGTCAAGTAGGTATAAGCATGGGTTTATTTTCTATATTGTTTTTTTTTTAGAAAACCATAATACTTACAAAAAGTTTATGATTGACTGTACCAATATATACCCTTACCATGCTACTCTAAATTATTACTGAAATAAATGTTGTCAGCTGTCAAAATGTGCAGCTCTGTGATTCGTCAGAAAATATTGGAAATACGCCACCCACAAAAAAAATTTAAAATCAGGAAAATATTCCTTCTGATTTCCTGTCTTATCGTCTGTTTGACGAAAAGAAATCTTAATAAATTATAAATCATTTAATATTTTCTTTAGTCAGTATGAATTTCCCATAAATACCAATTTAAATTTTTGACTAATATGAGTACTGTCATTGTCTATTGTCAAAATTAAATTTGAATTAGTGATTTGTGAACAATTTTGACTATGACAAAGTAAAACTTTTATTATGAGCTTATTAATATAACTTATTTATTATAATTATTATAATGTCATGTTCACATATTGTTGGATGATGTGCATGTGCAGAAATACTCGTTTGCCGCGCCATGGTTGGTTGGCCGCTACATACAGGGTGGGCCAATAGTGCGGCAAAGTTCCATAACTCCTATGCCGTAATAAATGGAAAAAAATATTTTAGGATCACATAGAGCCTAAGAGGGCGCACATTTTAAAAATATGTATAGTCATATAGGGTGCTCTATAAACCGGGGCCATATCAAACTTATATTTTTTAAATGCAATCTTTTATTTCATATTTGAATTCGGATCATTTTTCCGAAATCGTCAATATAGGGTTTACTAATTATAGGGTATAGGGCATTTTAGTATCTTAATCGCAATGACTTGAGCACCCTGTATCTTTTTTAACGAACTAAAGACTACATAGTTTTTTGCTCCATTAATTATGCTATATGCTCTAGTTTTACTTTCTGTGGAATTTTCTTTAAAAAGCTTAACTTATTGTATGCAGGGCGAATCAAAACCCGCAACCACAGTTTTCTCAATTTTTATAAATGAAACATCCTATATTTTATATCATTTTCATTAAAGCTTTTTACGACTCTTTCTATTCTATCTATTTGTAAGTATTCCCTATAGGTACAGGTTGCAATGGTTTTTGAGATTTGAGATATTAGTATTAGTTAAGCTATTTTGAAGTAAATTCTACATATAGAGCATAATTTATGAAGCCAAAAATTATCTAGTATTTAGTTCTTTAAAAAGATATAGGGTGCTCAATTCGTTACGATTAAGATACAAAAATGCTTATATCTTCTGAACCACTCTATATGACACTAATAAACTCTATATGGACGACTTGACTCCAGCGTCTCAATCTACAAATTGAGCTTAATTGAGTTTTTGGGAATTGATTTGGAAATATTCACATTAAAAACTATTTTATTCCCAATTTTATGTAAATTTAAACAAGTTTCTATTAGTTCGTATAGTTTTTACGTGAATTTTCATCGGAATTTGTAAATGTGTACCAAAGAAATTCTAGAGACAACTTTCAGGAAAAACATAGACATATTAAGGTATGTATTTTATTACACATGCCTATTAGGGTAGAGTGATTACGGTTTTGTCATTCTGCTTCATAAAATACTGTATAAAAATTAATTTACTCCACCACTGTGAGAGCAAATACACTCCGAAGGCAAGGCAAATACAATACACAGATTTCTCGAAAACGTTCCAAGGTGAACTTATACTTATTTTTGAGAATTAATTCTAGTCTGACAATGGCTTATGCATTGAAATATATGTATATACTGCAATGCTGTTTATATTCTAGCACATTTTATGTAACGAAATCGTACGCCAGTCACGTACGACAGCCTATGGTGGACGTTCAAAAATAAATTACATGTATTACAGTTTTGATAATGACAAGGGCCATTGTTATTGAAAAAAGCAAGCTATACTTACACATTTATATTTGTTTTTGTTTGTCACAACGCAAAAACGAAGATACAGATTATGATATTGGTAAAAATGTTTATTAGGCAATACAGATTTATTAAAAGTTTAACATTTTATGCGGAAAACCAGTTTCAGTATCAAATTTTAATTGCTTAATAACATTAATACTTTATTAATTTATGCAAAAATTCATAACTGCTATTTAAATTTAATTGGCTGCTTTTTTCAAAAATTCTTACTAAAGCATTAGTTTCAATCATTAGAATATATGTTCTTGATAGAACCAGTTGAACGAACTTGACAGAACATATATTTGATATAAAACACTGACAACTAAAAAATGTTGTATAATCATCTTGTACCAATTTTTATGCCGATGGACGCACGAAAGTTTCATCATATTATATACTACTACTACTACACAAATTTATTAATTCAACATTAAAATACACTTGGTTTTTGTCAGTTTTTTCCTTATAAGTTTAGATGTATTTCTCAGAAATATAATCCAATTTTATGCTTCTCATTAGTGTGTATTTAGTGCTGATGTAAAAGTTAGGAACATAAAACCGCGAATATATGTGTAGTTCTGCTATGTTGTCATATAGATGAAATAACTACTCCTACCGAAAATTATTATTGCCCTAACATAATTCTTAAAACTGTTTTACATTACTGCCACGATATTTTGACTTTCAGTGTTTTGAAAATGAGAGATTTTTCAAAAATAAATAATCGGCGAATTACTTATTATGCACCTGACCTGTTTTATTTTATAAATACGTACCTATATAATAATAATAATGTCTTTATTAAAGCTCTGAACGTTCCCACCATATGGGGTTGAAGGATATAGACCTGGGCCGATATGTTATTGTTTTCTTTGTCGGATAATACCAAATAAAATTAGGTTTTTCTTTGGGTGCCATAAATATCCTACCGGCGCTGATTAAGCAAATAAAACTAGCACACTAATGACCAGCCTATAACGTTTTCTTTTTTTTATATATAACGTTTTCTTTTTTTTTTTTTGTAATTTCGGGTGTGCCTTTAAAACTATGCTCTATATTTCTTCATAAGTTTAACCTCTTAGTATAACCTCTGCTCACTTTCCCTGTATCATAATCGTTTAGAACGAGAATGAATTTCTATTATTTTCCCGATTTCTCACTTTTTATAAAACTATTTTTAATGACGTTAAACTAGAATATACATTTTTACATTAAATGTATACATACATTTTTGCCAAAACACTAATGAGGCTAATCAAGCGACAATCACAATGTAATAATTGATCATTAAATGTGTAAAATTGTGTATTATTATTATCCTGAAAATCATGTACCTATTATTAATAGAAATCTAGTATTTAAGAACTACAAATGATTAGTTTGATACAAGGTTTTCCACCAAACAAACAGGAAGAGATAAATTTCAAGTTGTCTTTAATTATTCACATTACTATTAAGTATATACACTGAAGTCTTAAGCAAAGATTATTATTCGGTAAGCATTTACTTGTTTCTCTGTGCACTAATATTTTTATCAACACAATGAAAGCATAATTATGATACAGTTCTAATTTTACAGAATGTTAATTGTTATGTTATCACACTTACTATATTAGTTGGCAACTTATAAATCCATAAGCAAACATTTTAATTTTAACTTTAAATTATCCGAGGTTTCATCACCTATTATAAAAAGAAATAAACATTATCTCTTTTTATTTATTTTACAACTTTTTGGAAACATAATTAAAATAACTATGCATTATATGCATTAAAAATGCATTATTTTGCTTTCCTTGTGTACTATTGCGACATATTTAAAAAAAAAACATGACAACTGTAAAAGCCATTTTCATAACGCAATGGAATTAGCTTTATTGGGAACTACTAATATTACCTATACCTCGGTTCCATTCAGATTAGATGAATTATTTACAAAAACATATTGACAATATGACAAAAATAGACGTTTTATCCAAATTTTTAAATTACCTCCAATTTTGCGGAGCTTTTGAATTGGCGTTGAGAGAACATTGCGAATATGAATCATTTCTGATACAACGGATCTTAGAATCAAATTACGCAGACATTTGTAGAACAGCTGCTTTATTTCATTACGAGCCGCCCCTGCCATTAAGCTGTGTTTAGGTTAGACAAACTACTCCTGTAATGCAATGCCTCCTTTATAGATGCGTCGAACGCACGCGAGCGCTATTTGTAGAAAACATGCTTGTCTTCGTTCGCTTAATCAAGGGGGACTAATCGCTGATGTCCCAACTACACAAATATGTTAAAATACAGTCTTAATTCGCTTGATCTATATAAACCTTTCCTTTACAGTTAACAAATAAGAATACATAATTAGTTTCAAGTCGAAATGAGTTGATAGATCTTATATATTAAGATCAACCAAACTCAAATTGACGTTACTGTTGAGAATAGACCAAATTTACACAAAAAAGCTAGAGTACCTCATACAAGAAAGCATATTGAATAAGTTAATGTTACTAAGGTTTATATATTTTCTTTTTTCTTGACAATTTGATTATAATGTTTTTCAAATCGAACTTTATTTTTGTCACCCTCGGCTCTGGATCACCCTTTGCTTGATCTCAATTGAAAACTGATCAGTTAAAATTTTAAATTGCACATCAATCTTGTTGTTGACTTGTTTTATCAATTTTAAAATCAATTATCATGAAGTTGACAATATTATTACATTTATTTCAAAGGTAACTTTTTATACATGATTTAGATTTAGGAATTGTAGATGAAACGACGCGTTAAGTCAGTTGTTCAACTCCAACCACTTCCACGAGATTTACAATAGAGGCGGGACACTAATAGACGGATAAGGAGTAAAAAGATATTACCAATTTTAAACCATTTCCATAAAAGAGAAATTTTGAGGATAGCCTTTATCTGACTGAATATCTAAGAGATCAGATCGAGCCGAAACTTTTGTGGATGTTGAAGAAAGACAGGTGTACCAAATCCGACTACAAAACATTACAATGTTTTCATGTTAACTGGATGTTCTCGTATAATGTAACGATTTGGTGGATTGATGTAAACCAGATAGTATTGTTTTTGATGGCAGATCTATATTAAACAGCAAAGAAAAAATCTCGCAACCGAGCCGAGCCAACGTGTTTTGTATTGTTTAAGCAAATACAACACCGAAAAAACATGCAACGCGTCAATTGAAGAGCAAACGAATAGCCCTCTCACTAAATGGAATGTTTCTTCTTACGAATTCTAACGGGTGAGTTTCTAATTGCAAAAGTACACTTTTAAAGACCACTTTGCCTAAATAAACGAGAATAACCTTGCTAGAGAACAGGTTGGACTTTAGCTGTTCGTATTGTACCTAATCTGTTAATATTTCAAAGTGCTAATACGAAAGCAAGTGTTAATTCGTTATTTACGCTTAGCTCGTGGCATAATTAAGAACAATAGAAACGTCTTATCAGCTGTAAAGTTAATTACTCTAAATGAATAATTGTGAATTCCATATACATTTAGTAATCATGGAAGTAACATATTAAGGGTGTTTTTGTGCCTTTGAACAGGTTTTTGTGTAGAGTTGTTTTTTCAACATGTTTCCTCTGCCAGTGTGGCACGGGAGGATAAAACTAAACCAAAAACTATTGTTTTGAATCATTTTCGAGCCCCAATATTTTTTTTTAATCCTTTTCGAGCCCCAATAATTGTTTTATGATATTTTTGGAAGGTTGGTATCTGGTTTATTTCAAAGACGAATAATAATAGTAATATCTGTATCCCTTATTGTCATTTTAATTATGAGCCCGGAAGTCAGAGACTTGTATGGTAGAGGGAGCGGCATATTATTATATTACGGGCCGCGAGTGCGAATGAATAATGAAAAAGCAGGTTTTATTAATTTTGAGAAAAAATCGATATTGATCTATTTTTTCATTTAGATCATGGACAAGGAAAAATAGTTCATAATTTGATATGTAACAATTGCTGAAATATTAGTAATGGTGAGGAACAGACCATAGTGCCTTCTTTGGGACTTTGCTGTCTGTTAATTTGACAAAAATTGTCACACAGATAGTAGCAAAAACCCAAAGACGGCAGGCACTACGGGTCTATTTCTCACCACTACTAACATTCACGATGCCAATTAGGCAATCATGTCGCAACATCGTTCATCGATTCCACTACCCATGGCACTCTGATAAGCACATAATAAGCGGGAAACCGGTCAGCCCCTGGCGGTTGTTCTTGATGAAAGATGAAAGAGAAAACCAAAAAATCTTTATTCACCTTTTTCGACTTTTTCAATTTTTTTTATCAATACCTACAAATAACTTTCAACCAATAACTCTTTTCCAAATTTAAGATTCATACTATATTATTGAGTACTTTACAAGTAAACCCTAAAAATAATAGCGCATTTAACCTTTTAAGTTAAATATTCGAGTACAAGTGTGTGAAATGGTGGAACAAAATCAGCAAGCATTTCAAGCAGTTTGCAACTTGTCATAAATGTTTCTAAATGCAGCGACAATACCGAAATATTACTAATAGTAAACCGTTAATAACATCTCTTAGCAGATTTAAACATTTCAACTATCCTGCTATAATCAATTTATTGAATGGTATTTTTAGCTATATTTTTTATTCGCTTTAAAGTTTCCATCATTCATAAACTGAATTACTCATATTCCATATTAAATGCTCACAATTCATAATGGTTTATAGGATAGGGAAAATTGTATAATTCTCACGTTCAACTTAAATTAAGGTCAATACGATCTGGATCTTATGCAACATATCTGTAAGAGTGTCTTACTTAGTTCCTATTCTATTCTTAGTAGTAATTGTTTTATTATTGCTTTTGTCAGTGTCTTAGCCAATTGTGACTCAGGTTTTCTAGATATATTATGATGAGATGTCGAAATCTGATATATTATTCTTGTTAAGGAATATTCTAAAATCTCATCTGCTGAAGTCTAATCTATCTTATCTAACATTTATAAGGTTTGTTTATGTCTGAATCATGTGTATTTAATATACATGTATCATTAGATACTCCTGTTATATGATACTCCCGACACTTTGTGTAAATATTTTAAGAAGCCATATACGATTTTTTTCAGTATTTAGCTTGGTACGGGACATTTAATTTAAACTATTTACTCATATAGGATTATATCAAGTGCCCTAGGATTGATTTTACTAGCTGCCCTTCATACAGTTTTTATTTTAATAATTTGACATTTTACTGCTAGGATTTACTATTCACTTACTTATTCATAGAGTGTGTACTCATGTTAAATCGAAAAGAACCAATGAAGGGATATAGTATAACTATTAGAATAGAAATTAAATAGATATGAATACGAGACAAATACTTTTAGAAAGCACATATCAACATTTTGAAATTAATAGATTGAGAAACCTATTACCTATAGGTAGACTATTTTTAAAGTAAAGAAAGTTACTACTGATGCTTCGCTGTCACTCATAAAATATCAATTATTTTATAGAAGACGTTAAAGAACATGGGTTTTAGAGGGACTGCATATTAACTTATAGAAAGTTATCTTTCAAATAGGCGGCAATGCAATAATATTCATGGTGAACTTAGTGATTTGCAAACAGTACAATATGGCGTTCCTCAAGGTACAGTACTCGAGTCTCTTCTATTTAAATTTTACTTGACTAGTCTATAATACTGAAGTTGAGGGTGATGTAACAAGTTTTGCAGACAATACAGCTATATTTTATAATGTCTCAAATTGGAACATTTTGAAAACCAATGTGCAAAATGATATATCAAATATTTTTAGCTGGTTCAGCGAACATCTATTAACAGTGAATTACACCAAGATTTTTTCGTTCTATTTACTTCCTACAATATCAACCTACCATTTTATCAGAAGATATCTCTGGATGTTAACGATGTTCAGGTAGAAATCTCATCTAATAATGATTTAAAGAGTCTGGGAATAATTATAGTTAGTAACCTCAAATGGGAGATTTATTTAAACTATGTAGTAGAAAAATTAATATCAGTGCTTTTTAAATTTAGACATTAATTATCCCAAGTACTTTTTGTTGTTCAGATGAGAACACTATAACAACTATCATGGACTTGAAGAATCTCGTATCATCTACGGTATAACCAAAAATCATTTGACTCACCTAGAAATTATACAGAAAAAAAAATACTAAAAATTGTTTATTACTTACTCTAAGAGACAAATCTTTTCGATATACGTAAATTGCTTTGTTTTGCAATTCTGTTCTTCCAACAAAAAAAGTGCACTGGTTAATCTCAATCATTCCTATGATACTGGCGTTAAATTCGTTTCTTCATACGTTGCCCTTAAAATAGAGAAAGCCATTGCCCAAAGGAATTATACTTGTTGTTGTTCATAGGCGGCGCGGTCACCCGCAGTACTCAGGTCTTTTGACCTATTGTGCATGAAGGAATTATACTTACCTATACGTCCAGAAATGTACAACTTTCTGCCATGAGTGATTAAACATTAAACTCTGAGATATTATGCAAAACGCGTCTTTAAAAATGGTTACAAAATATTTCCAGATTACAAATACATCAGCTAAACGACCAAAAAAATTACTACAATCTGTAATAACCATTGAAAATATGTTATATTACGTTTTATCAATTTGGTTAGGTTAAGTATAGGTATTAGGTTGTCGTATCTTTGTTTTTTAGTTTAATAGTTGTTATATATTATTTAAATGTACTCCTCTAGTAAAAAAAAAGAAAAAGTGTATTAAAAAATACTTAAAATATTATTATTATTTCATTACGTAATTACACAATTGCTATTGCATAGGTATATATGGTGCATTGCATTTACTTATGTACAGGGTGAGTCAACCATAGAGTAAAGTTCATTATCTCATTTGTTTCGAGATTTACGAAAAAACGTTAAATACAAAAGTTTTGTAGAATATTAAGGTGCACAGTTTAAAATTATTTTTGAGTATACTGGGTGGTTCAAAAAAGCGTGGCAAATATAACATAAGTTTTTTTAAATGGAACACCCTATTTTTTAATTTATTTTTAGATTTTACATGATATTCTATAACTTTTTTGTTAATAATGTCATATACCTAAACCCAGTAGTTTTTCTAATATTTTAATTTTTTTAGAAAACTATTAGTTTTTACCTACTCTTATAAAAAACTGACAGTACCGCCATTGTTTCTGAAGATGGAATACTCAAATTTGCTACAAACGTTCTATAAGGATGACAAAAAAGGTATATGTAAATAAATTTGAGTTAAATGCTTAAAGGCCTTCAAAATAAATTTACACATTTCGACTATTTTAGCTTCAAAAATTTCAATTTTTTTAAATGGCACACCCTGTATATTATTATTTTTTCTGATAGATTTTACAAAACCCTTCAACTTTTATTGAGTATGTCATATACCTAGTTTTCATAATTTGCGAGTTATTTTGATTTTATTCTTTTTACGAGTTATTTTGATTTTATTACGTTTTTTCGTAATTCTCGAAACAAATGAGATAATGAACTTTACTCTATGGTTGACTCACCCTGTACATATTACAATCTTGATAATCTGAAAGAGTTTTCACAAGTACAGATAATTCACGATTTTCAATAAAGAAAGTAATCTCAACGGATATCCCAGACCAAGACGAATGAAAATGTATTAAAATATATAGGGTGTTAAATTTAAAAAAAAATATATTTTGTGTGATATTCTATGTATAACACTCTTTATATATAAGTATAATTTTGGAAAATGGGTCTTAGTGGGTGCTCTGCCTATACCATAACTGCTTATTGACAATAGCAACGGAACTATGCTCTGCCCACGTACTTTTAGGCCACCATGTATAACAAATTTGTTTCGAAGACTAGAAATTACAGTTTAAATTTTCGACATATTTGGACTTAATTTATTGCCAATAATTCAGTATAATGGGTGTGTGTAGGTGTAACTGCAAGTCAAGTGAAATTTTGGGAATAAAATGGGGGAACCCAGTACATTTTTACATATTTGACATCTCGTTTTACAATATAAAGGTTTTCATTGATTTAGTAGATGTAGATATTTATATGTGTAGATATTTAGTAAATATATTTCTATGTACTGTTATTATTCTGTACACAAAAAGTAACTATGCAAAAATACTGCCTCTCTTTTAAAATATCTTGCCCGCAAAGGTGCAAGTGCCTGTTGTAAAACTTTAAAACTTTGTAACAGCGCGGCGCCAACTATCAAGAACCAAACCTGCAATTAGTACACCTTGTAAAACAGTCGAGCAAACTATTTTAACAGGTAAAGACCTTGTTAATATGTCTCTTATCGAGTTGGTCTACTAGAGTGGCCAAACATACCTGACTTTTAGGGTTCAAAACAATTGATAAAGATAGAGTGTATAAAAGAGGTTTCAACCCAATGAGAATTTAAACTTTATGACCTACCTGCATACTGTAGTCTGTGCATTCTAAAATTTTATTCATGGGCAGGTGCACTGGAGATACAATAGTGAAGTTCATAAGAAAATTTGTGTAAAAACAAGTGTCTTCACTAGAACAGTAGTATAATTCAGAAATGATACAAATATATCCTAAATTATATTGGAAGCTTATAAACAAAACATGGGAGTTAAACCTAAACCACTTATAATTTTTGAAAATCTATTTACTTTTTTATTCTTATAAATTAGTTAATCGGTTGCATTTGACCGTGTACGATGGTGCGATATAACTTATTAATCGCACTAATTTGAGTTTCATTATGACTCATAATGTCATTCAGTGTCATTATGAAATAAAAATCGCACGATAATTTTTAAGAAAAATAAAAATGCAAAGTTAATAACACTAATTATCAACATAAATAACTAAATGGTAAAGCTACAATTTGAACGGTAAAGACGAATGGAAATATATTGCAGATATTCCTAACTCGTTTACCTCTTCACCATTCTTCTAGTTTCTCATATGTTTGCACGTAAGTTCCTCACGATTTTTCAGGTAGAAGCCACGTAATGACGTTTTCGGCAGTTAGTTCAATATCAGACGGAATACTCTCTTAGAATCACTCATTTCTCTTATAAGAAGTAATAGTTATTAATTGTATATAAACACAAATAAAATTGACATGAACGAAATGCCTAGTATGTAGTTACCATAATTGTTACTACAGACAATGCAGAAACTGGATATATCGACAGGAAATCGAATGTTTGAAATAGAAAGGTATTGACAACATTAAATGAAAATATATCTAAATTTGAATTCAAACCAACGCAGATTAAATTTTGAATGATCCACGTAATACGATATAATATTATAATGAAACTTAAGTTCTAGCCATGAGGCGGTGTTTTACGTTTTATCATAATGTTCATATCATTAGTATCATTAATGACATTAAAGGAGTTGACTAATCTGTGATAGAACTAATAAATATTACTAATTGTAGTCTTTGCTTCACTAATCCTAAAGATCAAGAAAACTTATTTAGTATCTATGTATATTTCTGTATTGTACTAAAAATTATTTTGTTCAAAGTAGCCCTGAATTTGTAACCCTCATTCTGTGACTCCATATGGTTCCGTCTCGTTATAAAATATCACAATGGGAATGATTTCCTAGAATCATCATTATGCGTGTATTTAGTAGGCCCTAAAATCACTTATAATTCAAAATAAAGAATCTCCGCAGCATATTGACAAAATCACTTCACGCATGGCTGCTGGAGTATATTTATTTGGTCTTGGTAAAATGATTTTATTTAGTAGTAAAGTTACGGTATTTAAGTTCATTGATTTAACATGGTTACTTAGCATTGCTGCATTTTTTATATTTTAGTAACAATTTGTAAATAACTGCTGCGTTACTCCAATTGCGAAACTAATTTATCCCTAGGCAAGGTTCTTTGCATTCGAATATTTTGTTTGTAAACAAAGTTCTTGGTGAAATGAATCGGTTACTTTGATTAGTTTGGTAGGAAAAACCTAAGAATTTTCTTCGGACTTTTATAGCTGGAAGAGTTCCTATAAACTGTTCCATATTTCTCTTAAAATTAGTAATAAATCATAAGTTATTGAGGGGGTGGTGAAAAAAAATTTGATTAGTTATATTTTTTCACCTCACTTTATTTCATTAATTTAAAAACAAAAATTGTGGAGTCTTAAATTAACAGTCAGAATATCCAATCAGAAAACAATTTTAGATAAGTCTGACTTATACCTTACTTTACTTACTTTACCTTAATTTACTTACTCAAATAGATCACTGAGGGGTAGGCAGATTGCGTATTCATAAGAGAGATCTCAATTTATTTTTATTCTTTCCCATATAATCGATTTCCATTTTAAATTTCGAAATTCGTATTAGTTGTGTAAGTTGACTGCTGATTTAATATAATCAATTCATATCTAATCACAATTGCTGACTTTTCCATAAATATTTTCACGCTTAGTAGCAGGCTATAAGTATCAAAAGGATTTATTGAAACGTATCCAAAATGTTGGGTTGTACACGAGGGTACTACAAAATTTAAACAATTTAAAATATCAAATTGAATTAAAAATAGAAAAGAAATTAATATAAAACAAGATACATAACTTACGAACATTAAACTTTAAATTCATATTCCCTGATATTCTGAAAATGCCCTAGATGAACTAATTTTCTTTTTTGGGCAATACAGGCATTTCTCTTTCATGTAGTTTAAACTCTTAAACTTTTTAAAAGTTGTGGTATACTAACGTATGCTGAGCTTTTCAAATAACCCCACATAATATGATCAAGTGATATTAAATATTGGAAACGGGCAAAGCATCCTCGCGCCCTTGTCTTCAGTGTCGATTAGTAATTGCGCTTTCATAAACTATTTCAGTATAAGTGAAGGTGGAAGAGAAAAAAGACATAGAAATAATTGCCTATTGGTTCTACAGATTTAATCCCACTTTATTATTTATCTGTGTCGTTACTTAAAACGGAAAAATATATTTTCCTACGGTTGCTTTGAAAATAAGCAAAAGCACACTAAAAACATAATTGTAAAACGCACATTTTACGCACATTTTACGCACATTTTACGCACGCTGTGCGCAAAACACCGTGGAGTAGTGATAGCGTTTTTTACCACAAAATGAAATGCCACCTTCTTCAAAAACAAACAATAACATATCTATTGTAAAAAAATCGATCAATCAGCCCAAATTAATGCCAGGAATTTATTTAGAAAATTCCAGTAATTTTACTATTAATTACAACTTCAAATAGAGATTGTTTGTAACTTAAGATTATTATTGCCTATTATTAAAAAAATTATCATTAGCTGTTAGTAATGTTATGTATGTTATGTAATTAGCATGTTTATTGCTAATACTATTAATAATAAGTAAATGTTTATTAAAATTAAATAATTGCTGTCTTATTATGTAAAAAAATCATCGCTTTGAAAGCAAAACTTAAACAAGAAAAATATATACATCCCTCTAATGTGATTTAAGTGCAACAGTAGGAAAAGTCTAGTGTAAAACACGTGCGAAAAGCATTTTTCACACTCGTGAGACTTGTTGGACTCGCCTTTTGGGCTCGTTCACAAATCGTCTCACTGCGTGCGAAAAATGTCTTTTTCGACACTTGTTGTACAATATACTATAGCATGTCACCAAATGACCATGTCACTTTGAAACTATATGATATGAATGATATTGCTTACAGTTCATAAAAAATCCACAAAATGAGATCATTGTCGGAATGCCAATGGGCATTCATTTTAATTATTTAAATTCAGAACTATTTTGTTTTGCAAATAATATTCTTTCTATTTTTACTTTTAAGGTTTTTTAACTGTTAGTCAACTTGAAAGAACTGTGTAAAATGTGCATAAAAATTGTGTTGTTTTAGAATTTTGATATCGAAATATGAAGTATGCCGAAAAATTTGTCTTAACGTGCCAAATAGTACAAAAATTAATAACACCTCGATGGATCTCACTGACTTTACGAAAAATAATTGTTTCATTGTTTTTCCCCACACTATAACTACGAGATTTATAATATGCAGCAATTTTTTTTCAACATGTGTTAAAGTCCCTTTCAAACACATATTGAAAACAATTTCCATATTCCCATTTGGCTTACCAAATGAAAAGCTCCTAAGAATGTGAACACTGAACCTACAGCAAAAACAGACTGAAAGTGATTTTTAAAAGATGTGATTTTACCGCAAGCCATCACATTGTATCCGAGCCTTAACAATGCTCGGTAAATTAGTCCAATTATATATACATAGAACAACTGGTTCTTTTTTCGTTACGCCTGAAGCATTTAAATAACAAACGCGTAATCGATCTCATTGCAAAAATAAATGATTTATTACATGAAATACCGTTCATGAATGGAACATATTTCAAGTAAATTTGACGTCTTAAAAACTTCGACTTAAGATAGGATCGTATTATTCAGTTCATTTGTTTTTATTTACTGTAAGACCACACGCGAAAGATGTTATGTAGGTACTTATGCGCAATGTGGGAACCGCCAAACCGTTTTACTTTTCAAAATGAGTTTGACTTAATCATTAAAGTCTGAGAACACATTAATCTGTCAGTGATAAGTTTGCGCTAAAGTATAAATTATATCATATACAAATTTTAAAGTAGGAACTTTCAGAAGTTCAATTAGTTCCTTCATTTTGTGGTAGGCAGTGCAAGCGAATTTTGTTTCTTTTAAATCTTACAAGATTTATATCTTTTTGACAATACTTAATCTGGCCTATCAGTAAATAAAATGGTATATCATGGGTTTCAGTAGCAGTAGAGTTAAAAACTGTGAGATTGAAATTTGTTACTTCATTATAATTTTATAACACTGCCTTTAATCTGTGTTTCAACGATATATCACACTCCATATTTTATATAAAATCAGTCAAGTCGTTTACTTGATCCATCGACTAAATTATGGTCCCCTAAAATAAAAATAATATCAATATCAAAATATTTTGACGTAATTTTAAATACCCTGTAATTTGAACAATATCCATACACCATTGAGCATCGGTTTTTCCTCTGCTGTTTGTACTAGTTGTAGAAATAGTTGTAGTTTGTATAAGTTGTATTATTATTTAGCAGCATCAAATAAATAACAAGATTTTTCCCCAATACATAAGAATAAAAAAAATATGCATCATAATAATATTGAACTCGATATTTAATTACTAATTTTTATCTACATTTATTTGATACAATGCTATCCATATAGCAACTTAAATTATTTTGATATATTTATTTTATATTTACAATGATAATCTTTTTGTTTAAATTTAAAATCAATTCTTTGAAAAAGTTTTATATGTTTGCGGTAATAAATTAAAAGTCCTAGGAGCAACGTATGTATGACATACGTACAGGACCGACATTGGATAACACCGTTATCCAATAGATTTATTTGTCGTAATAATAATAATAATAATAATAATAATAATACCTCTGCCAATGTATAAAGTGCACGAGCATTAGTGTACGATCTAGGAGAAGGTATAATAATTTTGAGCACTATGCCATGTATTGTCACTTGAAAAGTTCCAAATAAAATCAATGAAAATTAAATATGTTTCAGTACCACACGTAAGTGGGTTGGCTTCTGTAAGAGCCGTCACATACTCCAGGTACTTATTTTTCTGTCAGATATCCCGCCGCAATTATTTATTTACTGCAATTACGGAGCAATGCAACCGCGGACAATGGCGGTTTTCTAAATTCCTTGTTTTTAAGCGGTTGTTAGAATAAGGCGGTCCGGGGGCCGCTGCGCCATTATAAATAAATTCTCGGCGTTTTTCGCCTGGAATCCACAGAAAGAAACACAATGCAAACCTTTAGCCGCGACCAAGATATATAGCCTATTCGAACGTGAATTTACTAAATTGGAAACATGTATATGGAGCAAGACACAATCCGAAGTGTTGCAGACACGCCGAGATATATAATATAATATGGGATCGCCCTGGAATATTATAAAAAAATTCTACACTGTAATTTGAATTTCACACATTGCATTAAATATTCTACAATTGTACTCTTGACAATTGTAGATTCTTCGAAATTGCATTAAATTGCATTTCATTGAAATTAGTTGAATTAATTCATTCAATTACACAACTAATCACAATTCCAGTTTTTCTTTGTATTGGATTAAAGGAAACACTCAATATTTTCATAAAATATCTCACCTGTTTTCATTTTTTTTATTTTATATAAAAAAAGCGAACAGGAATCTACTGTATACTGTTTCCAGTATACAGGACACAGCAAAAGGACGTATGCGTCCACCGCGTCCACAGCGGCGAGTTTGCTTTCGCTGACGTTCGATACATGTTTTGGACTTTTAGCAATATTCTCGTGGCAATACCAGATACTGGTTAGTTTTATAATTTTTGATCTAATTGCTGAAAGCGGCTGATCGTCGTCATTGTTATCCAGTTGAGAGTCAGCAGCCTCCCCCTTTCACCTTCTACAGTTTGATGTGTCAGATTAGTTAAATACTGCGTCAAAACTATAACTGCGGGGTTAACATCTGATACACATGAATTTGTCACGTTACATGATCAAGTTATTTCCTCAAAAAGCTGAAGTAATTTAATGCACCCTCTAGTATATTCCATTGCATTGAGAGTATAGAGATCCATTAAACAATTTTATATACAATAGACTGCTAGAGCCCTTTGATTTTGTAATCATTCTAGGAAATAGAAAGTCGAATTTCAACGTATCTGGAGGTTTTGAATTAATTTGAGTTCGTTCACATTCAATTGTTTTTGGATAAACTTCATCTAGTGGGACGCTTGAGTAGCTAAAGCGAGTGGCCAATCTGGCCAATGTCAGATCCGTTCCATCCCTAGTTCCGACATACCTAATAAACTATCTGGTTTTTGGCTATATAACAAATTAGAAATATTGAGTAAGTTTTAATGTTTTCATCTTTGCCGTATTATAAGTTACCGTCCTGAGTCAATGTGTTGTTTCTAAAGTCAGCCATAAGTTATTTAAATGTAAATCAATGATTTATTGGAAATTTCACATTCAACAAAGAATTCTTAATAATTTTATAATTGGTTGTATAAGTTGTTTTATGCAACTCAGCAGAAAAATGTTTGGACTACTTAACAGTTTATGCTACACACCTGATTTAAATCTCCTTCTCTAAAACATGAAATGAAAATTATGTTTTCATGGAATCACTGGAAGAAAATAAATCATTGTATTAACTCGTTCATAAAATGTATAACATGTAATATATAATTCTATTAACATGCCAATATACTCAGATTGCTTGATATAAGTATAGAAAATGCAGCTTATCAATGGTAGAAATGATTTCCCGTACACGTTCCACCTTAGAATTTACAAGTGTAGATTACTCTACAGGTCTTTGTGAAATTGAATATGCATGACTATAACATTTGGTAACAAATGGTGTACTTGCATTTGGTAAGATATACTAGAGAGCTAAATATGATTTAAAACATACAATTAGCTTTAGATATACTCAGAATTTTTATTATTTGTATAGAAAATACCTATGTGAAGACAAAAAAATCTAGCAGGTAATGAAGTTTCGTTTTGTGGTAGTGAAATTACATTTAGCACAACCCACGCTAATTAGGTTACTTTCAAATTTTTTAACAGAAACATCTGTACGTTATTTACTACTAAAAATTACCATATACAAGTTGGTCATTGATAACTTCTCTTCACCCCTCCTTGCCATCCTTCGTAAAAGTCAACACATTCATAAACGTTTTTTCTACTCTTCTAACCTTATCCAAAACCTTTCATCTCTGTCTAAACTAACGACTTGTCGCACGTGGATATTTAAGAATAGACTTATATTTGAGACTCGAGAGGGCCCGGCCTTAGCGTAGGCTGACTAGATTGTAGGAGCTTTGAACACCGTGCAGAAGAGAAATTGTACGCCTACTAGTTATATGCATTGGCTTGCGTCACGTAAACATCAGATTTTGTGTTTGACCAACAAATAACTCTAGTTCACTCAACGTGTTATATTATGAAGAGGTTAGCGTAACTTTAGGTGCGTATTCGAATAACACCTAAACCCACTCCTTATTTTTCCGGAAAAAATATCGTCTTTAAAATAAGCTATCCAAATTTGGAGGATTTTACACCTTCATATTTTGGTAGTTTTACCAATGCTGCCATAAAATCGGTTTTTACTATTTCCACAGAAATTGCAATATATTAATTCCTACACACAAGTGTCAAACCTTTTGTAAATAAGTAAATATATTGATACGTTATAGTCATTTTCAATTACAGTTTGGTAGTTTTGATGTTGAATTAGGATTTAAACACAATGAAGCCTTGTTATTTGTTTTATAGATATACGAAACTATAGGTATAGGTCAAGTACCTACCTACATATTTAACGTGACGATATAAAGAACAAAATAGAAAATAATAGCATGTATACAACACGTGATTTCTTTTAATTTTCATGAAATAATAATTTAATTATTATATATATACATAATAATAGTATCTATTAAGAAGATTTGAGAAACAATAGAAACGGAAGACAGAAAAAGAAGAGATGTTATTTACTCCTCTTGTCTCTGATTATCTTACATATTATTTGCGTAGAGTAATTTTACTTTATTTATTAGACATATACATTATTATTTTCCAAAGAACGATTAATAATATTGTTTTGAATTTAATTTTTACTTTTTATCTGGGAAAAGTACAAACCTAAACAATAGCTAGTTATTTTTTAGTAAATCATCTCCAGAAAAGGGCAACATGCCACATAATGCAGACTGCAGAAGAAAATATCACTCATGTGTGTTTTTATACAAATTACTGCATAATACCATTGACTGTCCTAAAATATTAGAAATGGTACAATTTCATGTACCCTCTTTACATACTAGGTCTTTAAATTCAAATCTATTTTACTTAAATACTCCACGAACTAACTTACTTAAATACTCTCCTTTGTATGAAATGTGTAGTAATTGTAATTTATTGCTCAGTGATGTTGATTTATTTAATTGTAAAATTCGTGATATTAAATCCAAGTTAATTAAGTGACTAAAGTAGTATATTAGTTGGAATTTGATCTTAAATTTTGTCCTCATTTTTTAACTTAATTTTGTTTTTTTTTTTGTATTGTATTATTTACTGTTTTTTTTATTGTACTCTGATATGTTCATGTATGTGTACTCGCCTACCCTGTAATTGGGTTTCAACCTGTTGGGTAGTGTAACCATAAATAAATAAATAAATAAATAAATAATGAAAGACAACGGCAAATAAGAAATTTACACATCAGAAATCAATACCGGTAAGGTTGTAATGAATTTATGTCCTTACGTTTTATATTTCTTGCTTCACAAGGATACAAATTATTTTGGACCATTTTCTGCGCGATGATGACGTATAAAAGAAGTATAGTTATATAAAATCCGCAATCTATGTCCTCAATTAAAAATTGCAGAAGTAGTATCTACTTCATTTTGAAAGCTATGATCACAAATTTCATGTAAATAATTAAGTCCGAAACAATGCCTCTTCGTACACGTGAAAGCGTTTCAAATCGAGGAACAAAGAAGTATACAATGTTGTGTTTTGTGATGAGTAGAATATTATGTACCTGTATCAGGAGTAGTAAATCTCCTATGGAAGTATCTTCTTCAAATTTGCATTCTTGATAGGTAAAGCTATTGTACTGATACTATACAATAATTTATCCTTCATTAAACTTAATAGCTTGTAGTTATTAGAAAGTAAGTACACCGTAAAAAAATTAATAAATCATCGCCATTATTTTAATTACTTTTATTACAGTCCCGCATTGCTGCGGGTAGCTCGTGAGGTGAAAGGCGGTATACATTTTTGTTTTTTAAGTCCTTATTAATTATAAATACCAATGCACCTGTGCATTCTTAAAGATTGTCGGGGCCCAGAAATGCGCTTCAAACATTTACGTTTAATTTTTGAGGACATATTAAACGAGGAGAGCGGTTTGTTTAGATGGTAGAACAAACAGAGATAAAAATCTCTTAAGTTATGTTCGGTAAGATTTCCGTTGTCGTTTCTTAAATAACTGGGAATCCTAAGTTGTTCATGGCGGCGGAGTAAGCTGCGCCACGCCGAAATAAATATTCACAGTGCAGACAGGTTAAAAAGTACATTAAAAAAAGGAACCGAATTATATTTAATACCCACGGTGCGCATCTCTTCTCTTCTTCTCTTTTGTTTCGCGAACATTATTACCTCCATTTATAATAATGAACTAATCAGCAATCTGTAATAAACTTTCTTTAAGCAGACTTAATTGCAACGCGTGCTTTTGTAACGCCATACGTGTAAGGACGCTGCGAGTGTTAAACATTGTTCACATGATTTATTATTGGATTCCCATATTAATGCGCTTGCATTTAAATTGAAAGATTTATGATGAATATTTCAATGTACTACATGTGATTTTATTAACCCTGAATTTTACGTGAATTCCTATAATAGCTATTATTAGTGTATCGGCATAGTACCTTTTCTAAAATGATAAGTAGTTTTCTGATAACGAAATAGTAACTTACCATTGTTTTAATATTATTTATAGTTCCATTGAATTTCATTTTCCTTCCATTGATTTCTCGGTAAGTGCGCAGAAATGGGAACATTTTTAGAATTCATGAGAGTAGTAACGAGATAAGGTAAGGTAATGTTTTATATACCTTTTAATTTTGTGTAGTTTTTTGCATTACTCCCGCATCTCCATCTAAAGATGTTTCATTTAAAATAACAGTTTCAAATACGTCATAACTATATAAAAAGGGAGCATAGACACTATAGACAGAAACCCTTTTATGCCAAATTTCAATATTGTGATCAGTGGCTTCTGAATTATTTTACAGGACGACTACCGTGAGATATGCTGTATAAATACTACTGTACTGTTCAATTTATGTTTGTATTATTTTCAGTATTTATTTCATTATAATCACTTCACTGCCTAAAAATATTTATAATGTTTGAATCTAATCTAAGATTGGTGTTGGAACAAACCTAATAGATGTAATTTTTTATTCGGAAATAATTTCTTTAGGAAACATAATTGAATTTTCAATTATATTTACTCATGTGCAAGATCATTTTATGCAATTAAGTAACATCTGAATGAATGCACTTAAGTTTGTATGACTTGTGGTGTCAATCATGATTTTAAGATATTATTCAGGTTATGCTACGTATAACTTGTTACGTAAATTTAGGAAACTAACTGATGTACCATCTGCCACCAAAAGCATATGGTTAGAATTCTATCTATAATCTCAGTTAACGTGAAATATCTATCTTGTATGCAAATTCGAAACATAATTTTACTAATAATGTTAAAAGCTAGTTAATTGGATTGGTAAATTTCTTAAGTAAAAATAAATTAGAAAAAAGATCTTTGACTAAGAACCACCACAAACTAAATACTTTATGATTTTATTTATAAATGTACAATACCAGAGGAATAACGAGATAAAATATCATTGCAATATAAAAAATTGACAGTCAAGAATTTGTTGGAGCTTTGATCAATTTTAATATAATAGATCATAATCATTAAGTATATCTTAAAAAAATCAACCACAAAAAGTTGTATTTTGGTTGCTATATATGTTTTGCATAAACAATATGTGAGGCAATGTAAGATGCTCTATGCTCATTAATATATAACCTGTGGGTAGCCTGGACTATACAAAGACCTCAAATTATTGGCTTGTACTGATTACAGACTTATCTCACCTTGAGCGTTCAGTTCTGTGAAATTCGTCGTGTTCTGAAGTATGATACATGTCGATTTAAGCCAAGGTAGCTCTAGGACATACTTTTAAACTTATCCGATCGTAACGACCTGTGTGCACCACGAAACGTAAAGAAATTATTCAAATATAAAATTCCTACATAAAATATAGCTACAAGCGAGAACGCTTATAATATGATCATGCAAGGGAAAGTTCCGGAGGCTTTCAAGAAATTTTGGTATTCCTCAGGTAAATTGCAAAATAGTATTTGCAACATACACAATAAAACATTGTGTGGGAGAGGGGGCAGCACACTATTATTATTTCGAGGGCCGCATTTGGGCTTCAGGATCGACTTACGTTGGTAGGCCTTAACCATCATTCAGTGCTGGAATGAGGGAAACCTGGATAACCTCATTAGTTAGAGAGACAGTTAAACATCAACTGATTGTAATCTCTCACATTAACACCAAGTTGACATTCTTCCCATCCTAGGCCATCGCCAGGATGGTTGCCAACCCATCCCTGCGAACAAGCCTTAATCTATGAGTTAACAAATTAATTAAAAATTGTTTGGTGGAATGGGGATTCGAATCCGCACCACCTCTGGGTTGAGCGATCAAGACAATAAACCCCGAGCCACCGACTCGCCGTATAGATTAACTGCAACATTTGACGAATTGGAAATATTTTTTTGCAAGAAACTAACACTCATCGAACCATAATCGAACCATGTGTATCCCATATGGTTTGTTCTGAATCCCACAAGGCTCTAGATGGAACTTTGTATAACTTTGTTTGTTGCACAAAGTATTCTCTTACGAGTACATTGATGTGAGGTTTGAAGGTTTTACTTATAATAATAAAGGATATATTATATATTTCTAAGAAAGTGTCATAATTTGTATGTAAATTTAAGAAACTAATTGATGTACATCTGCCATATCTGCAATATCTGCCACGAAAAGCATGTAGGATAGTCCCAATGCAATAGTGCAGATAGTGTAATGTCCCAGACTAGAACATGTTTATTCGTAAATCTCACTTAGCCATAAACCAATAGTTTCCCAAATTCATTATTCTTATTGCACTCTTTTACATTGATCACCTACATTATTAGAGACAAACCCAGTAAATTACAGTCAGAGAAGACTCAAAACGAATATAACAAAGTTATGCATTGCGTTTCATTAAAGAATCAATGGTTAAGGTCGTACATACACACTGTGTAATTGATTTCTTATAGACAATTGGACAAAAAGTAGTGTAAGTCATGCAAACTACCATGTTAAGCTTTAAGAAAAAAATTCAACATATTATAGCCCATGTAAATACCGTTCCACGTAATATGTATCTATACTATGCACTTTGTATCAAGAATCTACCAGCTTTAAGTAAGAAATAAAATTGCCAATATAGCTTTACTTTTATTTATGTTGTTAAAGAATTTTGGTAGTTTTGTTAGTAGTTCCAATTTCTTCGGTTGGTATTTTTCAGAAATAGTTTGTACTACCTACGGTTAGTTATTAACAAACTTTTTTTCATTTATATTACAAATGGAATTTTACTGAGAATCACATAATTGTATTTTAAATACCAGTAAGTTATGCGAGAGGAGCGCAATATAAAATTACTTTTGCTCATGTTATGCACGAAGATGTATATAAACCTCTCTCAAAAAAGTTCAAGGACAAATTAGAAAATTACTTTAAACAGGCCTGTTTTTCTATCCTTTTAGAATTTCGCGCGCGTGTTTCACGCATAAGCTTCTTTGCTATAAGGATTCATGTACTAAAGCACATCTTCAGCATGATAGAGATAGAGCATTAGAAGAACCCGTCTTGCAAGTCTATGCAATACGTACTTACATTCCTAGGAGATTATTTTATTTCATTATTTCTACTACACGAGGAAACCTAACATCGTGCTCGAATGCCGTGAGTCATTTTAAATTGCCTTGGAAACGTTTTTTATCATGAAATAGTGTATCGTTAAATTATTTTTACCTTGAATATTTTATAACTTATAAATGTCTGATATAAAAAAAGTAAGATTTTTAGAAAACGTACTAGAGACTCAAAGAAAACTAGAACTAACATTTCCCTAGGTTTTTCTGACAGCTAATGTCCAAGTTTGAACCCTAAATATTTATACTTGGTTGTAAAGTCTTGATTTAAATATTTTAGACTATTGTTGCCATTCAATATTTTGGAAGAATCAACAAAATTGATATTAGGTATTTAATAAATGTTGTTTCAGTATACACTTTTTCTTCTCTTTTAAGGATTTACGTTTTATTTATTTACCATCTATCGGATCTATTTACTTTGTTTGTCGTGTTTCACAGTAGTTGACTAATATACTAGTTGACTAATATAGTATGATCTATATAATAGGTTGGTATAGCTGAAAATGTTAGAAAAAGAGCTTTATCTTAGAGAAAATATGTGATTCAATTTGCACCTGAACTGTGGCTCGTCCCAGTCTGTGCTTCAGGTATATTCAGGTATATATTTATGTAATAAGTAGGCTAATTTTATCCATGAAAGGAGATAAACAAAAATTATTAACTATCACCGAAATCTGTCAAGTTCTTAGTAGTTTTTGTGAGAAAACTAGAGACAACAATATTAGAGATATTGTTTTGCATATGGTCAAACAGGCTCGGGTGAAACTCATACTATGGGTGGTGACTTCAATGGTAAAAGATAAGATTGTCAAAAGGGTATTTATGGAATTCCTTTTGAAACGTTGATTAATGTGATTAGTAATATTTATGTACTATATTCGGTCTAAGAATTTTAGTCCCAGGGGTGTATAGCACAGGGGTGTATTTTCTAATATTTGCATATTTTGGGAAGTGCGGCTAAACCATTTTGAATGAAGAATATGTAGGTATTGTTAGACAACTATTTACATGAACCACTCACTATTAGCTGTATTGGTTCCTCCATCATAACTTAAATGTACCCTATTCTATATTCTATCACTGTTCATTCTAATTTTATTGCTTCTAAAATAATCAGTTAATCGCTCTCGTTGTTGTAATTTACTATTTAATCGAACACGGTTTTAAATTTGACATTTCCTGCTTTTCATCTGTAAGCTAATCTAACTTTTGGGTTTGGTTTTTCTATGAGTTTTACATTTTTCTCTGAAACAGGAAAATAAGAAGAGAATGAATACAGAAGTTATTATTAAGCATTTAATACTGGACAACCATCAACTGATATAAAGTAATAATATAATTTTTCAACATAATTTTTCATTCTGTGTTTTGTTTCCTTGCAATAATAATTATTATTGTTAGCGCAAACATATACGAACTTTTCGCCTGAGCTATCAGATGAAGATTTTCTGGTTCGGTTCAAAAATTATCTATGCTCACATAAGAATTCTAAAATTTGAAATTATCTGTTTAATATTTCAGTTGATGCTCTGATTGCTTTGCCAATTTTCTCAGGTCAGTTGTGAGCACAAGTTTTAAGATTTCAGGGCAATAAATTTTTAAAATCGAACACAAAACTCCGAGCAAGAGCAATTTATATCCAAAATGGGACTTTATAATCTCATCCAGAGCACTTGATCAAACCACTCTGAGAACACTCTAGTGCAGTAAACTGAAAACGCTATAAGAAGTGCTTTTAAATTGTTTAAATTGTTTTTCTAACAATACGCATAATGGTAATATCTATTAATTCGTTTATAAGTTACTATCATTAAAATGTTGTATAGAATGTTTGGAGATTTGATTTAACATTTTATTTTATTTTTTGATAATCATTAAGTATTTACTTCTAAAAACTTTTTTAAATATTAACAAAATAATAATTCTATAGCCATACTGGGGTAGCAAATACTTTTTATACTTTTTGTATTTAGTATAGTAAATAATTTTTTTTTGAGATCTTAAATATAATCACAATACTTGTTTAAAAAATAATCTTTATATTAAAAAAAAACTGCTTAAGGAGATAGTTTTTGTGTTAACGTCTTTAGGTACACTAAATCAATATTTCTACACATTTTGATTGTAGCAAAATTAAAGTTATAAAGTCGACTCTTCATGTAGGTACTATGACAGGTACTAAATGTATTAGATATTACCAATAAAAAATATGCAATAATTATTACTAAATATTAACCAACTACGGCTAATGTTTATTAAAACATTAATAGAGTGAAATTTACGTTTTATACATTAACATTAATAATTTCTGTCCATGCTATCCCTACAATCGATAAATCGATACATTGATTATGTGTATCTACATTCTTGTATAAATAACAGATAATATCTTATGAACATACTTACTGCCGTTTGCAATAAGGCATTGTGATTGGCTATCAAGGTTGGCATACTATAATTTGTCTTATTATGGACATGTTGAAATGCTCGTTGTTATATTATGAATAATGACGCCATAACCTAAAATGGCCTATTAAACCTAGTCCAACCTGCCCACAGTAAACATCCTTGAATGAACTATACCTACATTAACGATATAATGTGTAGGCGTATGCAGTTATTATTTTCAACTCGCATGTCTAATGGAGTGCATTATGTTTTTCCTTGTGTTTAAACAAACAAGCATTTCTTGATTGTATCTTGAAATATAATTTCGAAATATGACAATATAAAAAATTGTTAATATAAAAGTTAATATAAAACTTATCGGTTGTCGAGTGTTGATGTTTACTTTTAAAAAATGTATATACAATTTCGTAGGAGTCGTCATTTGTATAGATATATTTATTTATGGATTTATTTATTCCTTTAACGAAAATAGTAGCAACAGGTTAAAAACAACAGAAGTTCGTATTCACTAATTGGGTCAATCACAACCTACATCAGTTAAAATATACATTTATGAGTAAATTAGCCGCAAGCGTTGACTGAATAGAATCGAGATTTCTCATACAATTTTAAGAAAGCCAGCTGTTGTTATTTTTGTCCCATGTAGATACGGATATATGGATGGTTATCAAGTGATCACGTGATACTAAATCCTGTTCGAAAATCCGAAATTGGCACTGGAGACAGTAAAATATTATATATATATATACATAAATAGAACATCAAATAAGAATGTGTCATGTTAAAATATTTATGTACCTTCGGTCATCATGTTGGAAAACTATTTAATATAAATTAAGTTATCAAAATTAATTTTTATGTAGCTTATTAAGTTCTATCGCTAGGCACTATTTTCAAAACAATAATATATATTTTCTTTTTAGTTTGTGTATACTTGAAAGAATTGCTTTCGCAAAAGATTAGTTTGAATTTTAAATAGGATACTTTTTCAAGAAGTTGCTGTCGCATCTAGTTAGTAGTAAAATTTTAATGGAATACTATATAGGATAGTGTATATCTACATGTTTTTATGACATTTGTTATTAATGATTTTCAATGATCTTTTAGTTACATAGTTATCTACTCTTTCTTATCTAGTAACATTAAGGATTCTACAGAATTATGTTTTATTATAATTAGAAGGAAAGAATAAAAGGAAAAGGAAAGTTAGAAGAAAACCAAAGTTAATAATATTTGTCTGATGTTAGTTACTGTTTTGTTATAAATAATGCTGAAACCATCTAAACTTCTTGTGGTGTTAAGACAATAGAAACAGTTTTAATTTACACTATGAAAAATATCTACAAGTATCTACTAAAAATTTAATAATACTTGCAGAAAACTTTAACTAAATAGGAAATAGTTAAGCTCATTTGCAACAACAATGAGGAAATTCATTGGATCTGCTGCAATACTAATAATGACTAATAACAATTAGTTTCACACTATGAAAATCACACTTACACGTTCATTTACCAATCGTGAAAAGACAGAGTACATTAGGTGATAAACCATTGGCAGGGGCGCTGATTATTTCGGAAGGCACAGCCGATCAAATATTTGTAGGTGAATGGACTTATTAAGGGCTACTTCATGTGGTATAAACGTAGTTAAGGTAGTTGGTTATTATTACGATAGTTGGTTAATAAGTAAGGGAGATTTTATTCTAGTGTTTCAATAACAGTAGCACCACGTTTAGTATTTTGTAATCGATGGCTAATGAAGATTATTCAGTTAGCAAAGTAATTTACTTGTGGTAAAGAGTAAATACCAACGGTAACATTATATGTTAAATATTGTGTTCGATGATCAATAACAACAGAAATGCTATTTTCGAAAATATATGTATTTTATTAACCTTTGTATACTATTTCTATAATATTTAGAACTATTAAAGCCCTTTCCATTACTCTAATGCTTTGTGTAAAGGTTATTATGAGTTTTTATTGTATTATTTGATAACTTCAATACATAAAATTTCTCAGAGTAAGTATTAGAATAAAAGCAATATTTTAACATAAATACTCGTTTCCAAATTTAGTAGAAATTGATTATTCATATCAAGTAATAATTGTTGCATTATTTTTTCTGGTATTTAGTCAAATTAATAATTATTAAAATATATTTTAATTAAATTATAGTTTTATCTCCGGATAATTAACCGGATAAATGTAAAAGTTTGGGATTATCTCCGGATAAGTGTAAAACTTTAGGTGCATTTCTCTTGCTGCGCTGTGCACCTAAAGTATCTACAACGCGTCTTGCGCTTTCCTGCATCATGCTTTAGAAATCAATGTGTTAGAGGTTCGCACTCTCATTGCCCGTTTCAGTCTCCATGTATTTTCTTCATCGTTATTGTTTTTAAGATCATTCTAAATAAAGAAAGTTCGGTATTATTTTTCTTTTTAAAATAACTTTGCCTGGAACTTTATATAAGTAATTAAAAAATGGTTATATAGGTAATTGATCATCTGTAGGGATAAAATGCGTAAATTCTTTTGCCTATATATTCGTGGTACTTATGGCTACAAAATATTTGTAGCATATTCTTAAAACAATTGTTCATTTACAAGTGTATATATATAACTTTTATAAAAGAACGTGGTGTATCCTTTACTAATCTTACTAGCTTTACCAGCTTATAAACTTGTCATATGGAGGCCTTAGAAGATATAGGTGACTTTAGTAATAAAAAAGTATGTAAATTCATTTTTGTAGCTCCAAAGTTTTATTATATGTTCCTTGATTTTTTAAGTAATGAATATATGTTTTATAGCAACAAATTCGAGTTTTCCTGTTTGTTTGATATTACTATGTTAATTAATGTTCCGTGAAAGGATGAGCTATTGTGTACATACTTAAAATTAAACATTTATCGATCCCTCTAAGTGATGATAATAGATGTTTTGGAGGTAGTTATTATAGACACATTCGTTTGAAAGCTAAACGCTTACATAAAAGCTTTGTAAAAAATAACCACTTATTGCCTGTAGATCTCAGATGCAGACTGAACAGAACAAAATTATCAAAATCCATTAAATGACTGGCGAGTTTAGGCAAATGCCTTGGAAAAGGTCTGACGCCTCACCATCAAGAATGCCTCATACATGACCCCCTAACTGATTAGTTAACCTTTTAAGATGATTTCATAAAACACTATGAGGTATCCTAAACATTTTTAGGATTACTGGATAGATTATGATAGATACTCATATTTTACGATGCTCTCCTGACAATTCATTTTTGTATCGAATTAGGGGTTGACACCAAATCGATCGAGTTAGTACCAGGGCTTTTAATATACAAAGATAATATTGAAATGTCCTAACTGTGTCTCGTCCGAAACAATATGCTTGGATTAAACGTGGTAATCCGTCTTCTCCAGAAGGATGTTACCAATGCAAAATTAATAACATATTGATCAGTGCATGTGATGACATTTTGAATTAAAAATATCATAATCTGACAATTTTTTATCATACAAACTTCTCTTCTGCTAACGACTAATCGAGGATCGACTTGAAATGTTTGGAAAAAACTAATTCTTTAACTAATTAAACACTAGAAGTGTTTAATTTCTTTAAAATTTTGTTATAATAATTAATTTATTTAGACAATTCAAAATATGATTTGCAATTTTACACAATTTTGTATAAAACTAAAAAACCACTAATGGAATTTAGTTAATTTATCAAATATTCACTTTATTGCATATTATACAGTGGTATTTTGGGGCAAACTTTAGAAGTTTGCTTTGATACTACACTTTGAATATTTAATTTCAATATTTCTGGTTTCGTGTTTTTTATTATTTTACAGGTGGCGTAATCCCAAAAAAGACGACAATGAATTATTAATGTATCTACTTTACATTTTACCGAATACATTGAAAAGTAGACGTTTAGGTTGAAATATCCTTATTAGATTTTAACGCTCAATATAAAAACTGTAAACAAGTTAATACATTCCGAGTTCGTCAGATGGAATTCTGCGAACAATTTAGCGTAATAATCGGTCGAGAATATATACTCGTATATTTTTATTTTGGTTAATATATTATTAGAATTATGTTCTTGGACATTGTGCTTAAAATGTTTTGTAATTTCAGTTTAAATGGTTTCTATCTTGACCCTTACAAAAAAATTATATAAGCTGATCTCTAACGAAATAATGAAACTTGTACAACTAATTAACGGCCACGATGTAAAAACGTTAAGAATACTCATAGATTCAAATCATCTATCCAGCATTTTAGTAATATGTAGTCAATAATTAATTAAACTGTTTTTATTTGTTATATCTATAAACAAACAAAGATAATTCCAATTTATTGCTTAATTGTATGTTTTAGAGTAGTCAAGTAAAAGTAAAAGATTTTTCAAATCTGCCTTCTACATAAATTAATGGTATATAAAAACTATATCAACCAAATTAATACTGAAAATGTATTAATATCTTATGGAATAACTGCCAAATAGAAACAAAATAGGTATCCAGTCCTGGTTAACTTCCCAAAACGCAAAAAGTTTCGATATAGTCTGGAAGACTCATGCCTAAAGGGAATACATATAAAAATATAGGAATTACACGAACAATAACCTGACCAAGAATTAGAAATATTACCATAATTCAAAATATTATCTCGTTTCTACTCTGAACTGCATACATAAAAATAGAGTTTACTGTAAAATCCCTTATTATACTAAAATTACTGACTGTTCACATTATTTTAACTCGTTCTTTCCGAATTTCATTTGTACCTATTTTGATTGTTTTCTCATAATTTCAGTAGGAAGTTTTATTTATACCTAAAAATAATTGATCATAATTTAGTATTACAAGGGCTTTAAAAATGTTTACTTAATTTCATTTATTCTTTGTTATCTTCAGTTGTCACTTCATGTTGTCACTCAATATACAGCATTTTGACCGACTTAATGTGTGTACCTTTTAGCGGTATTTTTCCAGCAAGCATCTCGTGACCCTCGACAGTAAGATATTGTCGTTGCGAACGACTGGAATATTTGAATTATCGTTCTCAACATGATTGGTCCATTAGCAGTCTATCCGTTTTATCTCCAGTTATCAAATAAAATTCTGGTATATTGACTTTAACACTCTAATGCGTTCCCAAATAAATACTGTATCTTTTATATTTATTTATAAATGTATTTTAGGAATTTTACATTAAATGTGACTTCTACGTCAAGTTAATTTAGATGTAGTTTTTTGTTAGATTAATAGTACTTTAATTTACGGAAAATTGAGTTTCGACGATCTGTTTTTATATTTTACGTACTTAATAGAATGCTCGATCCATATATATTGATATATATCGATGTACGCTTGTAGAGAGTAGACACGTTTAGCGGTAGCTCTGCTAAGTTTTAATTATATCGTTAAAATGGCTGGTGGTTGTACTAGAAACAGGAATAAGGATGAGGAGAAAGTTACTGAGGGACAGCTCCAAACCCTGTGTGAAAAAATTCTTACATCAGAAGAGTTTCTAACTAAATTTGCTGTAGCAGTTTCGGAGAGATTGAACCAGGCGCTTCAAACGCAAGTCAAGGAATGCGAGAAAAAGGTGAAGTCACTCGAAGATGATATTGATAGATTGGAACAGCAAGCTAGAGGTGACAAATTGTTAATATTTGGCGTACCTGAATCTCGCCAAAAGGAACCTGGGTATGACAAACATAGTATTATCAGTATTTTTAAGGAAAAAATTAATGAAGCATTTGCCGAAGAAGAAATAGAAAGTTGTTTTAGGTTAAAAAATGGTAATAGATCTGGATCAAATCCAATTTTAGTCTCATTTTATTCGAAACGCTCCAGAAATGCGATTTTCTCTAACAAAGCTAAATTAAAGGGTACTAAAATTGTTGTAAGAGAGTATTTAACGAAGAACCGTTATAAACTACTGGTTGAAGTTGGAAGATCACTGGGTCTGTCAAACGTATGGTCTAACAAAGGTCAAGTCATGGCTAAATTTGATGGGAAAGTAATGAAAATAAACTCTTCTAATGACTTATTAAAGTTTATTGCCACCGGAACAAATGTGTAATATATTTTATATATAGCATGAGTCTACCTTTACTATATCGATACATTGTTATTCATTGTTAAGAATTATTGTAAGAAACTTTGTCTTTCTGTATTTGATGGGTTTTTATCTTTTTTTTTTTTGGTTTGTTTGTTTTTTGTGACTTTTTTTATATCTAAGAAGAGATAATAATAACTTGAAAATAGAAACTTAGGAATCAGGGTTTTTAAGGATTGGGAATATATTACTTATAATTTTAAATAAATAAAAAGAAGGGTCCCGACCTATATTAACATTGATCTGTTGTTATCGGTAAGGGACTTGTCATATTTTTCTGGGCGTTGGGGTAAAAATAGGAAGTAAACTAGGACATAAACAATAATTAAGTCATATTGAGAATATACATATCTAAATTTGGTAAAATTTTTGTGGGCGGGGTGATTTATTGGATTTATTGTATATTTTTTTCCTCCGCTCCAGTTATTCTGTATTATTTTGTTAATTATCTCATACATTTATTAATTGAATCAGACTTCGTTGGTTTTGATTTAAAAAGTCTCTTATATCTCTTTTGCCTTTTTATTGTATATAATTACATTATTACCTGGTGAGGTGGATGAAAATGAATCAATATATACGAGATTTCAATACTGGAGAGGTGCATACTGTTGACATATATAATTCTAATGAACTTATAACTGATATTCAAGAGGACGGTGCGGATTATTTTTCTATATTTCATTGCAACATAAGAAGTATTAACAAAAATTTTAATGAAGTCATATTTTTGCTGAATGAATATGTTGAGAGGCAGCTTAGATTTGATGTAATAGTTTTTTCAGAGACATGGAAGGTGCAGGATATAAATTTTTTTAAAATAAATGGCTACCAAATATTATATAATGAAGGAGACTATAATCAAAATGATGGCGTGGTGGTATATGTAAGAGAAATTTATAAGGACTCGTTAAATTATGAAATAAAACTTCTAGGTGAGTTAAAAACCATAAATCTGTCATTGGCAATAGGCAAACAAAAAATTATTGTTACTGCAATATACAGACCACATGAAATATGCCCATATTCATTTAATGATAATTTGAAACTTCTTTTGGAGAACATGGCATATCAACATGGAAGTTTACATTTTATTGTTGGTGATACAAATTTGGACATAAAGTCGCAAAAACAATATTGTCAAGAATATTTAAATTTATTAAGTGAACTTGGTTACAAATCTTTAATAAATGGTTATACAAGAATACATAATGGGTCAAAATCAAGCATTGACAATATTTTTGTAAATAAAAAGGTCATTAATAAATGTAAATCGTTCATACACAGAACCGATATAACAGACCATTTTTCAATTATAGCCCTTCTTGAAATTGAACAGCCAAACCGAGTGTTACCTGAAACGAAAAAAATAATCAGTAAATTAAGTGAAACAAACTTAAAAAATATAATAAAAAATCAGACATGGCAAACAATCTATAGTTCAAATAATCTAGATATTGCAATTGATAGCTTAATAGATATTATTCAGGATGCTATGAAACAATCTAATAAAAAAGTTATTTTAAACTCTAAATTGAAAAGAAGACAGCCCTGGATAACAACAGCATTAATGAAATCGTGTCAAACGAAACAAAACCTGTACAAACAATTTATAAATGATGTAACTAACAAAGAAAAAGAACGTGTATATAAACAATATAAAAACAAGTTAAAGAAACTTATTGATACATCCAAGCTAGACTACTTTAAAAAAGAATTAGAAGAAAATAAAAATGATAGTAAAAGATTATGGGACACAATAAACAGATATACTAACAATAATAAGAAGGAACACATATCAATAAAACATTTAAACTGTAATAATAAAATTACAACTGACCAAAAGATAATGGCAAACACATTTAATAAATATTTTAGTGAGGTAGGAAGAAATTTTGCACTTGCCATATCAAAACCTACGACTTCAGTTATAGATAGAAATATAAATGAAAATACTCTATTTTTTAATCCAACAAATGAAACTGAAGTAGAAAACACAATCAGAGAATTAAAGCCGCATAAAGCCCCAGGGTTAGATGCTATAACTGGTGAGGTCTTAAAATTATTGTCATGTTATATAAAATATCCTGTAACTTTCATAATAAATAAAATTTTTCAAGTCGGTTATTTTCCAAGCAGTCTAAAAGTAGGATTGATAAAGCCACTATATAAGAAAGGTGATGTTTTTGAGGTCTCAAATTATAGACCAATTTCGCTCATTTCAAGCATTGCAAAGGTAATAGAGAAAATTATAAAAACAAGAGTTATATCATTCATAGACAAATACAAACTATTATCCGATAGACAATTTGGTTTTAAACAGGGGGTGTCTACAGAGGATTCTGTGGTTTTTTTGACTAATAATATCCATAGAAAGTTGGATGAGCATAAGGCTGTAATTGGTGTATTTCTCGATTTAGCCAAGGCTTTCGACACGGTCGATCACAAATTGCTGATCGACTGTGCCGCGGACCTTGGTTTCAGAGGCGTTGCGTTGGATTTAATAAAATCATATTTGACTAATCGAACTCAGCTTGTGAAGATAGATAATATTTTTAGTGATGAGAGACAAATAGAATTTGGTGTTCCGCAGGGTACTGTATTGGGTCCTGTCTTATTTTCAATCTATATAAATGGTCTCCTAGAAATACAATCTCAGGGCATAGTGTCTTCTTTCGCAGATGACACTGTTATACTGTATGAAGCTGGCTCTTGGAAAGAGGCAAAGGAAATAGCAGAAAAAGACCTAAAATTAATTCAATCATGGTTTAATGAAATGTCATTAACTATAAATTTCGAGAAAACTAAATATATTGGGTTTAGTTGTTGCAGATCACGAAGGCCATATTATAAACACCTTGAACTAAAAATAAATAATGACGTTGTTAAGATTGAAGAAGCTGAAAATATAAAATATCTAGGTGTAGTGGTAGATAGATTTCTAAGGTGGAACGTTCACATTAACACTTTAATAAAAAAATTAAGATCAATTCTCTACAGATTCAAACAGTTAAAAAAACTCCTGAACATAGAACAAATGAAAATGATATATTACTCTCTTGTAGAATCTCATATTCGATACGCAGTTTCTGGTTGGGGAGGAGCATATGAGAATCACATAAAGAGGCTAGAAGTAGTACAAAAAATGTTTATAAAAATTATGTATAACAAAAATAAAACTTACCCTTCAGACCGTCTTTATGAAGAAAGCGGGCTTTTTGATGTTAGGCAGCTCTTTTTGTATAGTATTCTGGCACTGCAACATAGGAAAAGAAATGAGTTGAAAGAAATTAATCATGGCCATGACACAAGATATAAACAAAATGCGAAAACTCAGTCCATAAAAGTTAAAAAAAATTTAACACAAAAATCTTCTTTATTTCTAGCCCCGTATGTATATGGTAAAATACCTGAAAACATAAGAGTTATAGGTTACCAAAAGCTGTTTAAAATACATCTGAAAAAGTGGATTCAGTGTAATCCACGTTCCGTTTTGCATGGTTTTATTGAAACCTTGTAAACAAGTAGGAAAAATAAAGATACCTACTTACCTGCCTCTCGACATATTCACTTGCAGTCCGGTATGTGCATATGCTTGAATACAGGATTGGGATATTTAAATACTTCGTTACAATCACATGCGCGTGTTGCTACTATTATTATAAATGTAGGGAAGTATCCACGCACTGGTCTTCGGACTTCAGTGGTTTTAGCCAGCCGTATTGCCAAATAAAGAAGTATCACAATATGACATCTCTTGTTGTTAACTAAGTATTATCAATATTGCGTTTATCAACAATATAACTAAATATTTTCTTTAAGTAATAAATATATTTAGAGTAGATTGTAAAGTTGTAGTGCAAACAAGCAACGTTAATAGTTCCTTCTGGAATTTGTCCACTAAAATACTTGTGTGTATATAGGTATATATGTTGTAAATTTAAGTTGAATAAACATTAATAAACTTTCTTCTCATTCGTTCAGTAAGGGTGATATAATGTAATCAACTACCTTTAAGTCTTCACGAACAATTTAATTTCTTCTCTTTCACTTAAGTGAATTAATAATTATTTCTTTTTATGGAGTAATAGGGATTAGGGTAACAAGTAACGATTATTTATGTACTTACTAATAATTAATAAACTTACGAGCCACATACAAGCTACCTCTGTAGCTTCTGTGGAGTTATGTTTATTTCCGAGTGTACTGTTTGCTTAATTATACGATATATTTGTAAGACTAAATGTATACATTAAACGTTTGTATAAATACTTTGTATAAATACTTATGGAAATAAAAATTATTATTATTATTATTATTATTATTATTATTATTATTATATAATGTTAACTAAACCGAAACACACGACAAAATAGAATACTACAAAATCGCATATTTCTATAGATAGAACCAGACGCAATGACACTGCAAAAATACAGAGAAAAGATGATGAGAATACCAACCAAGTAGAAAGAAAGAAAAAAGAAACGAAAGTAGAATGATATTTTTAGTGATGTAGCTAGCGCGAGCAAAAGGCGAGGGGGAAACATGGGGAGTAGAAATACAAATTACAAATCATTCGAATGGGAAATAGCCATTCTATGCAAATCGCACAGTATAATTTTTCTAACAGAAACTGTTGAAAGATGTAATGTAAATACAAATTATTGACCACTATTCTAGAGAAATATTTGACGATTTCGTGTGGATAATATGTTGACCATATTCGACAATTTTGAGTATTGACTCCACCATTTAGAGAGAAATGGGCCTTATCTGTCCTAAAATATGCGTCCTCATGTGAATCTGTCTGGTTCAATTTCCATCTGAGCCAATATTTGTAAAGAAAAATCATACCTGATAGGAAAATCTGCATCATTTAATTCAAACAGCAGTTTAATTTTATAGGCATACATTTTTAGGATCTTGTGTAAAATTTTCCAAGCCGTGGTGTATCGCATTAGTGTTGGCTATGTTTTGATTTTCCCGAAGAACTTCAGCAACTAGGACATCACTAATCCTGAGTCTTCCTAATCTGGGAAGGTCAGTTACAGACTTTATGATGACCCCATATATAACATAACCTTACATCTGTTTAATTACGAATAATAATCTAAGCTTATTTATTTACTATTTCTATTTAAACAATTTAGAACCAAGAAATTATGACGAATTCAACTACTTTATTTATGGCACTGTTTATAAACAAATAACAAATGGGTAATAATGTTATAGTACGTAGTAAACTTCCTTAATAAGTCAATCGGAAAACTTTCACCTTCCTTTCCTGTCATTATCTTGATTCTTTGTAATTCTTTGCCAGTATACCTACTTGGCATAAATAGGTATCTGTTTAAAATAAAGGAATGGGAGATATTTCTTGAGGACTAGCAAATATTCCAAACCAACAGTTTTCAGGTTTTCAGGCACGTCATAAAGAATCCATAATGTTATTTTCCAGAAAAAAAAATTTTTTTTTTAATTTTCATGTACCTTAGCATAGCTCACACTATTATAATTTACTGTGTTTACATTAACATCAGCAAATAAATGTTTTTGAACCTTTAACGTCAAGCAAATAATTTTATAATTGCTGACGTGCATCGCTTGGATTCCCGTTTTGACTATATACAGCATTTTTATAGCTCATAGATAAATCATATACGTGTATATTCTTATCTTTCACTCTTAGTAGATTGTTGATAGTTATCTAATAAAAAGTTTCTGTCGATTGTATGTACACAAATAATGAAGGCTTCTCTTATTTTGCTCGAGGTATGGTTCACGATGCGTGGGAAAATAATTGCCATACATTACGATATAATAAACTTTCCATTTTTGTGCGAGTAGGTATACTACGTTATTACGCCCACCTAGATAGAACTTTTTATATTAACTGGAAATTTATAATAAGTTAAAAAGTGTAACGGTGTAGACAGGCTTAATTGAGTTAAAATATTTTGGAATTTACTGGAAGTATCAAAGAACCACTAATACATTAGCAAAGAATACACCTTACATTTTTATTTCAGTGAACATATAAATACCATTATATCGGAAGCTAGTAGAATGTATGGTTTTATCATCAGAAACTCTCATGATTTCTCTAATGTGAACACTCTTGAGATGCTCTAACTTTACTGCTATGTCTAAATTGAAGTAAGCTCCACTAGTGTGAAATGCAAATGATAATGTTTATACTAACGCTTTAGAGGTGGTTTTAAAATGTAGAAGATAGTGCGCTTCGCAAGTATTTTTATATAAATTAATGAAAAATAATATCTACTCTCAAGAATTGCCATCTCACCTGCTGTATTGTGCACCTAGAATAAGTCGTTTTAATAGTGTATTGTATTTACCTACCCCTATTTGCTGATATATTCTTCTGTGAACGTTATGTGTAAGACCCATAATGGCATGTGCTTTAATATTGATATATTGAACTGCAACCTTCGTGACTTAAAAAAAATCGCTTTAATAACCGTTGAATATATCTTGGTTTTCTTCCTACATACAGTGGTGTGGACACTACATTTTTAAGTTCTTAATGTGAGTATTTTGTATGTCTTGTATATCTTTCTGTTTTACTTTCATATAATACTTTACTATCCTCCTGTCCTATAGTCAGGTTATGGCCCTTAAACAGTGTATATAAATAAATAAAATAAGTACATCGTTTTCGTTGCCTAGTAACTTTAAATTAACAAAACAAAACAAGAATAACGCTATTCACTTTTCGATTTGTAATTTAAATAAAATATTATTCACTTTGCAAAAGATGAAAATATTGAATTGATTTAGATTATTGCTTTAAGTAAACAACAATATAACATCATATTTTCGAAATATTTCCTAAAAAATGTTAGTCAGACTTTAAGTCTGGCATTGGGAGTGTGGTGAAACAGACTTAAAGGACTTTTTTTGTTTACCTCGATTATCAAGTTCTTGCCTACTATAGGTATCTATATTTTTCATTTTGAAATAGGCTCTTATAATAAGTGCTTGTTGAAGTACTTATTTATTATGTGTTATTATTACTATTTGTTTATTTAGAATTATTATGTCATTACCTTGTGAAAGGTAAAACTTTAATATATAATGATACTCTTGACAAGTTTAACATATTCTTACAATTCTATTTTGAGCTTTGAACTTTTGGAATAATAGGTACATACAAATTATATAAAAAATAAACTCTTATGAACTGCTTAAAAATAGTTAATCCTTTCTATAAATAGTACTTTCAAATTATTATTTAACTATGCAGCACCCATTTTTAATTCTGCCATTAAGAATTATTTTAAAATCCTCAGAAAGTATAAACCAATAATACATAATTACCCTGAAATCTACGTTTATTAATTTTATAATACCCGCAATGTGAAACGTAATTCCTAAAACTGACTAACTGTTGAAAAACCAATAAGGTAGACTTACACATGAATTCAGATTAATTAAAATAACCAGCGTATTGGCTCGACCTTCTTACCGCCACCAAATATGGCGATACCGCTTCTACTTATGTAGCTGGCTTAATAGTACGACTTCTACAAATTGGCGAACACGCTAGATATTTCCCTGTAATTAATATGTAGAGTGCGAAAACGATAACACGAGCTCTCATGTAATGGTGGCGCCATATTTTGCATATTAAAACCGAATATCCGGCTTGCTCTTGTATTTCAGTAGCTGCATCGAATCAAAACTTGCATCCTTGGTGTGCTCCTTTGTTGGTCGGATTGTATATTTACGTGGATCTATCAGGTTTTGCAACAGAGAAATGTGAAGGTTAGCAGATATTAAATCAGTTTCGCTACAGTACCGTATATATTTCCTATCTCTTACCTTTGCACGTGAAGGGTGACGGTTTCATATGTACATTGTAGGTTAATGTTGGCTTTATAGCTTTGGATTTAGAAACAAGTTGGCCCGTAATCGAAAAACTAGATTGTGCCTAATTCTGATTTAATTGAGTCTAATTGGTTTTCCAGGATAAATTGGTAATACAGAGGAGTAATTCGGTCTAATGCTCTCGATTTTTTTTTAACGCGAGGAACGTATTGTAACAAACATACAGTGACAAAAATATAACTCTAGAGGAATGTGGTAATATACTTTCAAAAATATTGCCAGCAGCAAACAAAAAGCAAAAATATAGTAAAAATCGCGTTCACACATTTTTCAGGATGATTTTTCTTTTATGAAACGACTGATTTATTAAGCGTTTTTTACGAAAATATAATTTAAGAACACGATGTACTTGTTAAAAGTAAATCTATGAGTCAAATTAAGAATAAAAATATAAGTTCATTATAAACTCTGCTGATGCCTGAAATAAAGAAAAGGGTAGGTACTGATAGTAAATTATCTGTTTAGAAATATATATTTGTTAGAAGTTATTACTATAGTTACATAATTTTCATAAGGTATGCAGCATATATTTTCAGGTCAAACCGTTTACACTGTGAGGTATATAAAATACTGCTTGGAAAATCTCAATAATATAAACAATACTACCTAATAGTAATATATGTCATATAAGAGAAATGCGTATGCAGAAAGTACCCCCAGAAATATAGTTAATATTCCTCTAAAATATGTAAAAACAATTATTATTCCATATTTCTATAGGCATATTTTTCGGTCGCTTATTGTGCAAGACAGCTAGTTGCCTTAATTGTTACCATTTTACGGAGGATGTCTTTTTATATAGAAATATTTCGGTCTTGGAACGTCCTTTGAAGATCTTGGTGTTATGTTTATCAGGTTATTCAAAATAAATTTAATTAATCTTTTTTTACTAATACGAATCCTCGTATAATAATAAAAATATTAATAATATCTCTACCCCTCATTCTAATCACAAGGATTAGCCCGAAAGTCTGAGATATAATATTAATTATAATATATAATGTAATTAATATTATAATAATCAAATAATATTATCGCAGAATACCAGACGGGCTTCAGAAAATTTTCAATTTATACTGTAGATAAGTCCGCGTTCCTAAACAATGCCATATCATTATTTAAGAGCAATATTTTTTAACTAGAAAAGACAAAGGACCGTCCTGCGAAATTTTGAGTTTTATGTTTATATAAATAAGTCCTCAATGTAAATCTGTCCTTCTTCATCAACAATTTATTGGAACCATGGTATGGTTATAATTTCTTAATGCATATGAAGTGATCTCCTCATCCCCCCAACTCCCCATTAACCCATCTTTCAAAAAATATATCTAGGAATGATTTTGCTGCAAATATATAAAAGCGTTATTTTATCCAAAATTTTATGGATCTCATCTAAAATTTCTGTATAAGTTAAAAGGTATTACATTCAGACTAGCTGCAAGGTCCTACCGAACTAGTCCGATTTAATCACTGCATTACGATGAAGATATTCTTTCTCTAGACCTAGGAATGAAAATATTTTTCCTTAATTATTAATATTTCTTTGGAAAACACACAATTCAGTTTTAGATGCAGACTCTGACATCATAAAAAAATAAGAAACCAATACCAATGGTATTACCAATTCATAAATATTCGGACAGTGAAACTGTTAGAATAATGATAGTTCCTACAGATAGGAAATGTTTAGTTATTTTTTCCCCACACTTGGGCAAACTATTTTAGTGCGCTTTAAACATCCTGTAGAGAGCATTAATCGATTTAATTTAAAATCTAATAAATCATTCCCGACTGAAGTAATTTCCATCCCCGTAACAATTCGGATTTAAATTACAGAGGTTTTAATTTTGAAAGTTGGTTAGCCTGCTATTAATCCACGTTGCAACCTGTAATTAACAAGTGACTGAAGGAATTTAACCGCCTTTGTTCCTTTTCTCTTTTGCTTTGTTCACATGCTTTCTGCATTTGTATTACAAATCAACCCTCTTCACAGCCCTGCGGGGTACTAAACTGTGGCTGGTGCATTTTGGCAGGTAAAACCTGAAATAATTCTTTTTCTGAGAACAATAACCAAACATTGCTAGAACCTCTGTATTTACCGGATTCAAGAGAATCTGAAAATATTTTATGATATTAAAAAATGTGGTAAAATTGCACAAAACGCACTTCTAGGCAAGATTAGGTTTCTTGACGTGTAGGTACATTTTTGTAGCGCATCAACAGAAAGCATATTTTTGACAAATAGATTGTTTTATTTACTTATTATTTACTTACTGCTTATAAACCGTGAAATTATTTAACTATCAATAATTAAATAATTGCACGCGTATATTTTATAAGGAAAATATAGTTCTGCATCCACATTATGTTAGTTTTATAAGCACTGTTTAATTTGGTATTTATGTTGTGGAAAAATATCAGAAATATTCCTCACGGCTTTTTATATTAGAATCATTCAGTTACCTCTTGAAGAGGGTTGGAACCTTTGGTGTGAAGAACTGAATAACACTGACATAGTTTTCCACATAACACGAAAACGCGGGTCGAGTGCAGTATAGTGTTTTGGTGTTATGTGGAAAAGTACGTCAGTTTTATTCAGCTAACTGAAAGGAAGCTATGGTAATATTATTTCCACTACTATTTATTGAACGTTGTAAATTGTTGGAGGTGCTTATAATAGAGCTACTAGGATTTACGTGTGATTTTTCTTCAAGGGTATCATTCTTCACATTTGCTTCAAGGTAGTGTCCTAATTAAGAATGTAGAACATGCGAGAAATAAATAAATACATACTATACAATTATTTCGAATTGATCAAATTCGTCTCCATAGTAGAGAATATTAATTGATCAGGGAATATATTCGCCACAGTTAGAATTTTAAGTCTCATTCAAGTAGGTTAAAATTTTGTTATTCTAGTATATTGGAAATTTAGAAACTAATTCATTATTGTCATATCGGTATAAGATGCAACAAAGAAGATAGCGACTCTTTGCATTACTCTCAACTCTTTACATATCATCATTGTAGATATACTAAATTTTTATTAGATTTTCCTTCTGTAGTTTTACCTTTACAAAAACTCTGTCTTCATTAAAGCAAACGAAAAATATAACTGCATTTTTTGTGATCTAAATACTTTCAAAACTAAAATTAAAAAACTCTCAAAGTAAATTTTATTTTTTGACTTAAATTGATATTGACTGAGTTCAAATAATTTCATATTTTGCATAAAAACTTACATTATTATCATACTTGCAGATAACAAACAGGAAAAATTTTATTTATACTGTTCACAGATCTATCTATATCTAACACATTGTCACTATTTATATTTTAATCTGGATGCATACTAGGTATTTACTTTTAACTACTATAATAGTAAAAAATTTACCGCCATAAATTTCTATAAGGATAACTGGATATTTAAGATTCAGTCATATTACTATCTATTACGGAAGACCTTGGTAATATTTTCGATTTAACTATTTTTATAGTAATAATTTGATCAGAGTAGTTGGATCAGGCTATGGACTATTTTAACTTTCGTTACCTTGAAAAAAGCAGATGAAACTTAATCGAAGCATCTGTTTATCTACATTTTTAAACCATTATGTCCATTATGCAAACGGAGAACGATATTCTTATTGTATATCTATAATATAGTCAAATGGATGTAATATTTCATTTTTCTTATTTATACTCCCATATGTGGACGTTGGAGACATCATTCAATATTCACCTTCTTATTGATTACATAATTTTTAAGGATATACAATAAAAATTACACAAATTTTTATGATTTAATACATTCCTGGTTTTCCTTGGCCAGTATAAAATTGTTTTCCCAAAAATGTTCTTGAATTTCATATGAAATAGTGCATTCGTTTTAAGAACGTTGAAAATCTGAATGATTTCAATTAGTCTTTCGAGATGGCGTCACTCACTGACCGTGTTTTCTATTAAATGTTTGCAATGTTAGCAACGCTCACTGTTGCTAGCATCTTCAGTAGTTACTTTTTTCTCAGTTACGAAATACTTCAAACTTCTGAGAACTAGCAGAGGCTGTAGAAGTCTAACACCCATATTAATAATAATCACAATAACATCAAGTTAACTAATGACAACTAACTGCATTCTTAAATCAATCTAAGTAGTTCATATTAATAATTAACTATTTATAGACAAATAACTAACAGCATGCTAAATAAGAAGTTAATGTGACAAGATCTCATTCTATACATAGAGCTAATTTCACTGAAATAAATCTAACCTGCATTTACAAACATTTACGCAAAGTGACAAGACTGACAAGTGTCTTGTGTCAATACTGTTTTGTGTTAATACGCAATCAAGGGTGGATTTCGCTTTTCAACGTGGGGGAGTATCTCAAAAAAACACATTTTTAAAAAATGTTGTGAAATTAAAAATTAGCTGTGTATTTAGATAGGTACGTTTTTCTTTGGACAAACATGAAATAGCAAATAGAAGTGTTTAATAAAATATCCTTAAGTGAAGTACGCTTATATTTTTTTAACCTAATTACGTTTTTGCTTTTTGCTAATGTAAAATTTTAATTCATGGTAAATCCGCCCTTGATAAGCATTAACTTTGCTTTTATAATAGGGAGATTTTGAACACCTTAAATTTTCACCTTATCTTTATCGCAATTCGCAATCGTTATACTGAGCACGCGCAGTGCCAAAAATGATACTGTTTTTGGAATTGCACATGCTCAGAATAACGATAACGACGTGCTAAAATTTAAGGGGTTCAAAAACTCCCTAATGAATTCGATAAGTAACCATACCATAATAAAATTTTATAATGATTATTGAGGTTACTGACATATAAATACGGAAAATTTCGCATTAAATTATTTAATATTTCAGAAAAACGTTCTTGATTTGTTAATTGGGAGGGAAAAGAAAAACTGCTGCCATTTTTGTCAAACTTTTAGGTTAACTTTAACTTATTGTAAAACATACCCAAACTGATAACTAGTGATTTAACATCATTCTAGCGTTAACATGCATTTAAATGACATTATTAATTCAGTTTTCACTAATGTCATTCTAGTCAGGTCTTAGAACATTCTAAATTTTGTTATTAATAAGGCTGTAAGGGTTACAAGGAGGAAAGTCGGTTCCCAGCTGCTCCTTAATTTTATTAAATAAAATTATTTTCAAAATATTGTGCAGTTTTTATTAAATAAAATCATCTTAACTTTCACCACCAGTCTAATTCTATGGACAAGAATGCAATTACCTAAGGCTTGAATTCTTGAAACGGGGTAGAACATATTATGTACTGTTTCAAATATAATAAATTATGATATTATGTTATCAACATAATTACCTGCTCGTTGCATATTTTTCACAATCTTTGGTTTAAAAATACAATATACAGGTTTTTGTATAAAATAATTTTAAAGGTCAATTAGCTGGAGGTTATTAAAGCAGCGGTCTTAATCTTTAATCACTTTTTCTGGGAATCGTTACCGAGAAAGAACATTATCTTTGTAATAATACAGGTTAATATCAAGTTGGCCACGCCCTCTTCATCTCGATTCTTGGTTCTCCTTGTCACGAGCTCCGTTTCGCAACAAGTGCTGGATTACTGGGTCTAATATATTTTTACTTGGATACTGGTCTGAATGGCATACACGTACAAACGCTACTATCAGAATAAATTTTATTTATTAACAATAATAAATATTGTATATTTTACAATGTTCTGGTATAATTTGCAGATATAAAATACACATGTAAGTTCTGTCTGTAAAATATATAAAAGTAAACAAGGCTCTAGAAGCTAGAAAACTACAAATCTTGTTATTCAATTATCCTTCTCCTTTCTTTCCACAACCAATAAAGTTACAATAGCTATAACCCGGAATATTTATGTAAAGCATCATATTATAGTTGGCAGGAAACTGTGCAGGAAGCTGTTCAGTTTCGATTGGTGTGCAACAGATGATCATAATTAGTATTAGAAGTATTAATTATCCGGCTGTTTGCAAATTGATCAGGAATATCTTCCAAAATCTGTAAAAAATCATCCTTTGATAAATGCTCAGTTAAATGCGCCCAAATAAGAGTATTATGCGGGTTGGTACTTAATATAGTCATTTGAAATATATTTTGGAAAATGTTGAAAGTTTGGCATTCTAGTTATGCGCCCCAGCCAACTAAGACCAGATTCTATACATATTTAGTTTAGAGTTAGTTATAAACTATTCGTTAATTGTAGTAATACATAATTTATGTTTAGCTCTTCAGGCGGGGATAAAGAGCCTGCATACTACGTCAACTCGTGTCTTAATGACCTATGGCTAATCTCACTTGACCGGCTTGCATATTTTACTCTGTAGCAAGCGAGAGATAACATTCCTTTCCATGTTAAAATATTTTACTTTGAAATACTCTTAATCATCTTTGTTCTACCTGGTCAAACATTCGATCTGAAAAGATAAAACTATCCTTCAAGAAACGTCAGGAACTTTTCCACATGAAATATTATTTATATTGGGCCTTGGGTAGTAAATCAAGGTCGGACGTTTAAATAAATCAGCTCCAGGTGAGAGGGTCTAGCCGCCCGACCACCTATCCTCTCTTAAGATATTTTTTACTGGTTGAAGGAAAACATAAGACATTTTATATACGTGGGGTATTTTATAAGTTTAAATTATAAAAACTATGAGTTATGGTTTCATGTTTTCAAAACTTATCAGGCATGGAAAATATTCTCAATTTTTTAAACAATTGTATATCATTGTGCAAATTGAAAGCACTTGTTCCATTATAAGGAGGCCAAGTAAGATTTTGGGGTAATAAAAGGTTATCATAACTCAAAGTGCTCATTATATGTTTTATAAGTGTTATTTTTTGGTTTTTGTAACTGTTTACAATTTACATATCTTTTTAGGTATTTATTAAAGAAATTGCTAAGCGTCGTCCATTACACAAATTGTTTGAACAATATTTGCTAATTAAGTTATTTATTTCCCGCTATATTTGCATATGCAAAGGGAACGTCGCAAACAGTTTCTTCGGTCAAAAGTCCCGACCATTATTGAATCGCACCAATATATTTTGAAATAACTATTTGGGGCAAGCCGTGGTAGCAACTTGGCGTTCATATTAACGATATGAGCGCCAAGCAAGGTAGGTCGCGGTTAGAACTTGGATGGGTGACCATGCAGGGAAGACGTACCATCCCTTGGATAGGATGTAAAGCCGTATACCCCTTGTCTATGAAATGATAGGCAAGTAAAAGATCCCTATCCTGATATAAATAGTGGGAGTTCGGCAAAATTTCCAGGTTGGGGGTTGCTCGTCTCCTGGCGTCGGTGATTGGCCTTAGTCGCGGAAATAGGCCGACGTTAAATAAAAGAAAAAAAACTATTTTTTTTTTTAATTTAAAAAGGATGAGCTAAGCACTATAAATAAAAATATTGCAATATAATGAGATGCGAAACGCAATGATATTTTCACACTTATTCCTGATCTTACGAGTGAATTGTATGCACTTACTGGACATAAGTTCTTATTGAACAGCATCGTGGTGGCATAAAAATCAAAACTAGCTGATTATCAGCTCACGTTCGTATGTTGTAGTAGAGTGAATAGCAATCACTTTGTTACCTTTCTCTGATTGGGTTAATTTGAAATTTATGGCTATAGACGGTAAACTGTACTGACATTTACATTTTATGGTTTATATCCTATTGTGATGTCAAGGGTAATTTTTATAAAAATATGTATCTCGATTCAACCGTAAAACATGTTTTATTGCCATATGGTAATCAACTAAATATCATGCAATATGACTTTGTTTATTTGCTTCCCTTTGTATTTAACATGGGCTTTATTCAAATTAATCGAATTTTAAAGTATTTTTGTTTTTCCCACCATTTGATATGCGCAGTGATAAACTGATTAATATAATGTAATATGTATATATACATTCATTATTCATGTAGAAAAAAGGTACGATATCCGGACTATTTAAACAACTTGTAGGTATACCTACTTTAAATTGTCGGTTTAAACTATGACGTTGGTAAAATAATGCAGATGGCGGGAAAGCTCCAAGGTTCTTTATTTCGCCCGATCCTCTGGAATATCTGGTATGATGAGATTCTGAGCGAAATCATAATATACTGGAAATCTCAACTCCAAAATAGAAAAGGCTCAGTAGGCGTTGGACAAAATCTTGTTGGAGAAGTCATCTAGATTGTCTAGAAAACCAGCATGACTGACCTTCAGCCTAGGAAGAAGATATTATTATTATTTTTATAGGAAGAGAATAGATTACGCAATGAAGGAGGTCAAACATCAGATGATCTGGTTGGATATTTAAAGCATCTTGAGCCCATTGGAAAGAAACAAGGCGGAGAAGACAAAGATGCACATAAATAAATAATAACAAACATGCCCATCCACGTAGAAAAAAACAGTCTTATTAAAAGTTGTACATCCGAGATACATTAAGCGAGCACACTGCATTGAATATGGCTAGTTACTAACCAATCCTGCTGTCAACACATTGCAAAATGCTTTATAAGAAGGGATTGCGGACGGTGTTATTATAAGCGGAAAGTTAGGTTAGATTCACTTACATTATATTATATTATATTATATTATATTATATTATATTATATTGTATAGCCTAAGTCTGCAACTTGTGAGGACAAAATATTAAAAGCAATATCAATCAATAAAATAATAAATCAATATCAATGAAAGGATTCAGAATAGATACGAAACGCAAGTAGAATTACAAAGTAAGTTTACATTCTTAATAGTGTAGGTATAACGTATAATTACAATTTAGTAGTGCATTTTCCATAATAATTTTGAAATACTAATAAAAACAAATTCAAATAAATAAATAAGTAAATAAAACAATATTTATTGTATAAATTTGAATTTTCTACCTTTTTTAATACTCCTTGATATTATATACTCCAACTTAGGATCAGCCACATCTAATCTAGATAGATAACTATTCTTCTATTTGCTGTACAACAATTTCAACTTTTAGTTTTTACCTTTTTTAGATTTATAAAGATTTAATACCATTTCTCTTTCGGATTAAATTTATTGTGAAAGAATGGTTTTAATAAACAAGGTGGGCAGCAAAAAATTTATTTAACTGCAATATTAACCACTTCTAATGGCATTATTATATGTAACATTGCTACATTGATACATTGCTCTGTATCAAGTACTATAAAAGCTAATTAAAATAAAATAGTAGTTTCCAGATGTTTTTTTATTTGACAAACTTAACGTTTACAAAATTTGAAAGTTAAACAAATATAGGTATTATTTGTAATAAAAAGCTGTTATTACAACTGGGATATTAATAGAACTATTAAGGGTATCAAGAAATGATATACTTAGTTCCTCAATTCACTGCCATCTCGCCAACTTCTCGATTATTGAAAAGTATCTTTTAGGATGTATCTTCTATACTTAGTCTATATAGATATATCGATATTAATTTTATTATTTGCTTCCATTCAATTTAATTTAAATATAGGGTGAGTCTAACTAGAGACATAGGTAGTGATTATTAACACTTACACAGTAAAAAAATTCGACTGATTTTAACACTGAATCCACACTCATCAGTGTGGATATAGTCCACACTTGGCAGTGTTAGACATATCGGTGTATTATTACATTACATAAAAGTAATTTAACACAGTAAATTTTACAAGATAATGTGTAATAGTTAATTATTCACCGTGTAATTATCCCGTATTTATGGCGTATTGATTCATTTTTAACACGGGGTTTTGTAAATTTTACTACAATTTATGAGTACTTCTACAAACTTGGCGGGTATATCGTTTAAGCACCTACCTATAGGTATTTAATTAGACTCCGTTAATTTAATACCGTTATCAAAACGTACGTTAGGTATATTATAGCAATTTTTAACCGTAAAGGTCTGTTTCGTGCCTGAAGATGTAATATATTCCATTACAATACTAGTAATTAGTAAGCCACATTGACCACAGTCTTATAAAACAGACCCATTCTTTTTGTTATAATAAATGAAAAACCTCTGCCTATCGTGCATGTCTGTTCATCGTTCGGTTTATTAAAATGTATTTATTGCAGGTCATCCCAATTTATAAGTAACTTTCGTCCATTATAAATTCTGCGCCATACGTGTTAACACGCTATAGCAACTATAACAATGCTTATAAAGTCTTATGTAGCAGCGCGAGTTTTGTTTCTTTGCCTATCGTTAAGGTCTCCTGAAGATTTTTATTATGTCAGCTCTGGTCCTTGTCTACCCCACCTAGATCCAGTGTTGCTGTTGCACTTTAGCTTTTAACATCTCTCGTGCTTTATTCTTTAAAATATTCAAGCTTTGCCCACTATTTGAGCGAAGCGGCTTTTCAAACAAAACCTGTAAGTGCTCACCGAGGTTTATATGCTTAGTAAACCAAATGTTTATCATCAGATTAAATGTCATTTTGTCTTACGTTTGTATAGAGGCTCAGGCACGTATATAACCGAGATATTTAATTACAAATGTATTATATATAGGTACTTACATTTACAAGAATGTCATGTTTCAAACAATTTGCAATTCCAAGAATAACTATAAAACTTCCAATCTAAACATTTAAAACACATAAGATGCCGTATACGAGTAGTCCACAGCATTAGTATCTGATGTTTTATATTTAAAAGTAAAAAATGGTTGAAATCATAGTATTCGCTCGGCAAACATTTCATTAACTAAGCTAGAATCATTTGGACATAATAAAATTTAACTTATCACTAATCAGTTTTAATATTTCCAAGTTTTAATAGTAATTTTTTAGAAAAATGCTTGTCAGCAGAATCGCAGTGTTTTATATGTTTTTATACGGGGCAACACAGTCGATGTATTTTCTTCAACAATAACTCAACACAAACTCAGTACTGAATATTGAGCTTCACACTAAATATTTTTAACTATAACTGTTTTGGATTTGTCTAAAAGCTATATTCTCAGCTATATAAATTTAAAATAGATTTTAAGTAGAAAAGACGCCCTATAAAATATAGCAAAATAAAACAAAATTTAATTTTTCTATAAACAATGTAAATTCAAAAATTTGTCTAATGTTCAATTCGAAAGATCTTGTGTTTTTGAAACATATAGGTATGATAATGAAGAGTAAAAACATTGGGGTATCACGATGGAATGTTTTTAACAAACATGTTATTGTAAACAGTTCACTGAGATTTATTAATAATTTTTATAAATGTGATAAATGTGCTAAAATGTCGCAGAGTAGCAAAATATACGTATAAGAGGATTTATATTTCATTAAAATACTTTTAATTTTATCAGACCAAAATTTCCTTTCTCATTGTCAATTCAAAATATATACTACATAAGTACAACTACAACCACCACATTCAACATTTTCCATGTTTTCTCTATATACCTAATATGTATTGAGTGGTCACTCACAAATTTCATGGATAGAAAGTAAGTTTAAAGTGTTATTTATTCATATACCTACCTAAGAATGATATAGGACAGAAGTTATGTTTTCTAAATACTATTACTAAATTCTAAATTCACAAAATGATTCCTTGAGTTATTGTATCAAAAGTTGGCCCTTCAAACGCCCTCTATCTACTCGTACCTCCTTTCAGGAGGTAAAGGGTTTTTAGGTTATAAATATTTATAATATTTTGCCTGTGTAAAGTTATTGCAACTTCTAAATAACTTTGCTTTATTCAAAATTTACTAGCCATATATATATAACATATTATATCAAACTATAAGACATATATTCGACCTAAGTTTCTAGAAGATGTTGCCATCTCGTTTTTATTTCAAAAAGCAGAACAATTTTTAAAAGTATATTTTAATTATTTAGAATTTATCCAAGTCATGGGCATTTAGCCACGGGTTAAACACTTTTTCTGAATAACGACTTTTTATTTTGGTATGAGAAAACTCACTATTATGAGAAAAAATTAACATTCATTTGTTTGTCATTGTTAGACATATACATTTCACTACATATGTATATTGTTTTCAGCGCTCAAGTTAGGCAATTCTTAAAAGACTATAAAAACTAATTGTTTATGGGTGACTCTCAATATGCATGCCTGAAATTTAACTGCCTCGTCTAGTTTTACCTAGAACACACAATCTTTTCGACTCCTATCCCTATCTTCACCTCACGCACCACCTCCCATGTGCCGCACCTTTCTGAATCGTACAGCACTACCCACCTGTACTGGTCAGGTAAAGCAAGAACTAAGGTTAGGTTTGTTTTACAGAGACATGGCTGGCGCGGCCGTTAGTTGGCTGGAGGATGCGATCCGAAGCGGACTCCGCGCGATGTAACCGCCGAGTTTGTGACCCGTCACCATGTTCCTCGGCTCTGATGGCATGGGGATGATGCTCCGAACTGGCGCGGCTCTCCTCTTTCTAGCCGTCGTTGTGTTTAACGGGATCGAGTGCGCCAGGATCAGAAATAAAGGACACGGGACTAACACGTCCCACGACTTGCAGCATCACATGCGGACCAGGCCGTCTGTGATAGAGAAGGATTCCAAATTTTTGAACAAGGGGAAAAGTAAGTGTACGGTGAAGGTGTTAAGCGTTCTTCGAGATTTGTGAAAGCGTTACGTGTTTGCAATATGTGAGAGGTTGTTCACTCTGAATTGAGTAGTTGCACATGCATTACTTTGGGTTTGTTTACGTTGCAACGTACACCAGTTGACAGGTAATTCTCTTTACTACGTGAGTTACATAAATTCGAATTTCAAATGAATCTTCAATGTTTCCTTCACTATTTCTTATTTCTTGGTAACTGTTTCGAAAATGCTGTTGTAGACGATTTATTTAAAAAAGAGCAAGGTATTGCAAACTTACATTAAATTAAATAAACACCCAACTCACTAATGAATATTTTATTTTCACAAGTTTGCTTTTATTTAAATATTGCAGCACTTTTTAAATTTTAATACATATTAGTTTAACATACTAAGTTCATATCCGAGTTATTATCAGTTTACAGATTTATCATGATTCTATAAACTATAAACTAACCTTTACATTGTGCCTTTTCCCCGAGTAAGACATAATAAAAGAAAAATTAAATTAATTGATTAATTTTACACAAATACAAACAGGTATAATATCTATTTATTTATTTTATTACACTTAAATATCACGTTTCGCTAGGCACAATTGCAAACGGTTTTTTTTTTTTCAGAAAGGCACTAATAGGTGTCTTAGACACTATGATTTCCTATTTTCACTATCTCTTTCTTATTCTAATTTTAACTTATCCATGGATAGAATAAGCTTTATCAGGCGAAAGTATACAAACCTAGTTTCTTAGAAGAATCAACTAAACTGTTATCAAGTAACGAATGTACCTTTCCAAAAGCAAACAGACATGTGTTAACTTTGTTATAGTAAATATATAACGCCAAACTGTATGTAGAAGTGTGGTTGAAAACGCGGGAAGCCCACTGTATGCCACAATCTACAATCTACGTTGTTTTCAAATAAGACTTATCGTCGTTATGTTTAAATCTTGCTGCGCAACCTCACACATAGTGCAATCCGTGGTGTTTTCGACGAGATAATAGTGTAGTATTATGCCATGCCCAATGGACTTTTATCTTTTGTTTACTATTATGACAGTCGTGTAAGAATTTACTGCTACTCGTAGAAGTGCTAGAAGCTGCATTATTATTATTAAGTACTAACCAATATTGTTATTCGCACTAATAATTTTGTAAGTATTTCTGATTTATCATTAAGATAAAATAGGTTATTCTTAAATTTATTATTTCTTTAGATTCTCTTAATTATTTTGGGCGACTGTCCACACCGAAAGAAATTTTAAAATAGAAATCAACACTACTAAAAGAACTACTAACAATAACTACTTTGTCAAGTGGAGATAAATGTGCAGCCAGTGTTATTTATCTAAACTTAATCAGTTCTTGATCGCTCTAGAAAATAAGTTAACAAGATAGTAGCTATAGAAGGAAAAACTAAAACAAACTTATCCTAGATTTTAAGTTAGTATAGCACAATATGTAATTTGTCCTGAAATGTAAATTTATCGTTAGTTTTTATTTTGGTTCTTGTGGCTGTTACATTTTACAGTGTTCCAAATTTCACAGGATCAATATGGATAAATTAAATATCTTCACTTGTCTCTATTGATCCTTTTCTTAGTGTGGCAAGATACTCAATTGAGAATTAAATTAATCATAGTCATACACTAATTTTTCTAGCGATAGATTTCTAGTTACTTTAAAAATATTTAATGTAAACAATGGCTGTCTTTTTAAAACTAAATATTTAAGTCAAACGTATTGATTTTCAGACTTAGTCATCTGTAGTTACGGAAGTTGTAAGTAGCCAGTATTTCTTCTGGTGCTTAATTAATTTTTTAATTGGAAAGACCGCCACTGATCTCACGGGCTTTCAATAAAATACTATTACTGAAAGCTAACGATATGTTTGGAAGTAGATGTAAGAAAAGGTACCATACAAAGAACCGACAACATAAAATCCAATCTAATCTTTAATAAGCAATCAAACAAAAAAGCTAAATCAAAAAACATGACAATCATTTTTATAATGACTGTGGTAATAACTTAATAGCTTCTTATATCAGATCACGGGTTCATTTTCATGAATTTTTAATTAGTGCACAAGTAACAATATCCATAACAAAGATACTTCAAGGACATTGAGTTATCTAATTTTTTTATTAACGCCACCTGACTTGCTGAAAAAAATTCTTTGGCCATACCTTTTGTGCGTCATTTCAATAGTAACTGACGGTTATTCGCTATTGAAGTTTTATATATTAGGAGTATGTAGGACAGTATCTATGGTTGTCATGATAACCCAATGGCTAGAGTGTGTTCTGGTAGCATGTTTAGATCAAACTATCTATTGTGGTCTCAGTTCTGTCCCCAGGTCTGGAACTAGCAATTTTGGTGAGTTTGGGGTGTGTGTCTACGACGCGTTTTGAATGTGTAATTCCCTTTCGCACATCTTTCGCCTTAGATTTGGAGCTGTCTAATTTATGTGGGAATTTGAATGTTTTTATTAATTAAATCAAAATTAATATTGAACCATGCTAATTAATTATACAACACAGGGTGAGTCAACGAAAAGTGTCATCCTGTTGAAAAGGATGGGTTTTAATGGAAAATCTAGAGACAGGTCGATTTTTATTTCAAGGACACGTTTTTATAGTATTGATATTTATACATAGTGTCCCAGAAAGGAGAGTTCAACTTATATTTTTTAAATAGAACACATTGATATAGGTTTTGATGCATGTAGCTCTAATAGTTAGATATGACCATAAATAGTTACTGTAAGGGGAATGCGTAACTCTTTCTAACTCATTATTCATATGGAACAGTCCTTTACGTCTATCTCTCTCACCATATACATCAAAGCCAATATGAATGTATTCGCGAGAGAATGTTCTACCCAAATCTGTAAAAATACACAGGGTGTTCCATTAAAAATATATTAGTTGAGTTCAACATCTCCTTTTTTGGACAGTATAAATGTCAATACTGTAAAAATGTAAGCCTCTTGAAATAAAAATTGCCTTGCCTCTGGATTTTCGATGGAAACCACCCGTTGACAGATAATGGAGAATTAAACTTTTCGTTGACTTACCCTGTACAATATTTTGTAAGTAATGATGAGAAATATTTAGCCTAAAGTCTAACCTAAATTAGACATTAAGACTCATTAAGATAACTGAGTGTTTACTATAAAACGGTAAAAAAACGAAAAACTTCATGTCTTTCACGTTTCATTGTGCAAATAAAATGTCAGAAAATATACATCCGTATTTGCAAGCAAGCAGAAAGAATACAACAAGTTTTCATTGTTCTTTTAGACAAATGTTGACTTTTTGAAAGTTCATCTTCTTTTATTTTATTGCTTTTTATAAATCAAACATTTGGCTATATTTCAAAATACATTGCACCCAAAATTAAAAAAATGTTAGGCAGGTACCTATAGTATAAAAAATTTAGGATACATGTTTTACCTGCCTTGTAAATAATGTGCTCAAGCCTCAAACTACCTGTTGTCATAATGTAACTCTATAAATTATCTCTTTTTTAAACTAAACATCCAAAAGTCTTCTGTCGCTCCTTCTGCGGTTATTTTTATACCTACTGTACAGTTATTTAGCTTATAAATGAAAGTTCTTTAAACTAGACACTCGACTCTTAAAACCTGCTAGCATGATGTGACCCAAATTAGGCAAAGCAGTGAACGGTTCCAAATGCCACAACCAGTGCCACTATACGTACATTTTAAGAGGAATTCAACGCAGGATTCAATATAAAATAAATTTGTTTTTGAAAACATTCTACTAGAACATTCAGGTATTATCTGTGGTATTACGTAATTAACGTTAATAGAATTTTATTCATTTCACATAGCATTACCTTGGAGATTTATAATTTACCAACATAAACTTAATAATAATAGTAGTAATGATTATTATTACTCTGATATGCTATTTATTCGTGTTAACTAAACTGATACAATTTAAAAAGTGCCCGACTCCCACAGTGCAAACTCTACCTTTAAAACAGAGAGATTAACTTATAGGTATATATTTATATAAACAATATGAAAAATATAAAATAACAGATAACAAATAATCATAAATAATATTATGTAGTACGTCGCTCTTAACAGCATTATAGCTAATTGAATGTTTAATACCTACCTGGGATTTTACGTTTATACGAGGGTCATCTCAAAAGTATCATCCCATATTAGAAGGCATACAAAAATCAATATAAAACATCAGAAAAAATGTATTTGGATATCCACCAACAAACACTCATTCAAATAATCAAAATAACTATTTCTCAATCTAATCGCCATCTTTGTCAATATTTTATTATAAAGCCACAGCAAATGCATGAGCTAGGTGGAGGTTGTCTTCTAGACTTACCGTAGACTGTGAGCTGGGGAAACATATGAGCTATATCTGCGACTCAAGTCTGGGGACTGAGAAGGACGTCTGAAAATTTCCAACAGGAACGGGTTCTTCACCCACAATGAGGACGCACATTATCAATTATTTCCCCTGTTCAAGATGTTCCTGTCCAGCTGGCTTAAGCATTAAGGGCACACACTAGTTCAAAAGAGGTGTGTGTTCAATACAAAAATATTTATAAAACTACAGATTATATTGAAAAATTATGGAGTATGTAAATAACATTTTTCAGTTTTTGAATTCTTTTAACTACGTTTCCTAAAAGGGGCATACTTTTTTTGATATTACTTTTATATATGCAAGTTTTAAGTAGGTATTAATTTTGTTACTATAGGTAAGCTGTGGTTAATATAGTACATCATACGATGTATAATATATGTATATAAAGAAGTTTAGGTTGATGTCTCGTATAACATTTTGCGGTTATAATAGCACTTGGGATCCCTAAAATGAACAACAAGGGATTCATATCCAAGTTGAAAGACAATACGAACAGTTAAATATTGTGCAGAGTAAGAGACACGTACCTCAACACAAAATTGACGTAACACCATACACACCACATAAATTAAGCAACCCCTAAGTTCAAAGCCAATAGCTGTCCGGACGGGAGTTAAACATTGAAAAAACGCCGACAAACACCGGAGCCGGAGCTGGGGATCGCACACGGACCAGAATAAGGAAGTATGACTGAAAAATATTGCCATAACACATTCTAGGGCTAGGCCCCTGAGTTACTGAGGCAGTAACGATGTTAATCGCATTGATAGACTATATGGATCAAATTCTTCATCATTGCATTATTGCACTCTTACTTCGTTTGGGACTTGTAAATAAAACTATCTTTTATTTAAAAAATATGATGCTTTAACCATATATTCAGTTATTCCTAAAGCTAAAAATGATACAACAGCTTTAATATGTTATTTTGAGGAATGCTCATTATGCGTTAATTAATTTTTGTTCATAATATTTTCCAACAAACAGAAAGACCATAAAAATTAAACAAAAAAAAGTAGGGACAGCATATTTGCATACTTGTTTTGTAATGCTTTGCATACCGTTTGTTGTTACTTAACGCCGCTTACTCCGGTAAATTACCAACCAGAATAAAATACTTTGAACCTACAATATCCATACAGCAACTGAAAAGTTTAAAAAATTATTTATATTACATGGCGTCAAACGTTCTACATTCTTATTGTTTTCTATTTTTCAATTATTTTGGGTAAATTAAGTAGGTAATTATGTGTGGTCAAAGATATGTAAAATATTTCGTTTAAACATTGTTTCAAATAATAACTTCCCCTATCCAGAACCCTGATGTTAATCCTGTGTCTGAAAAACAAGATGACATATCGTTTGCGTATGCCCAAAAACTGAATTCATGAAGAACTCAAGATGACTCTTTGATTAATTCATTTTCATCATGAGAATATACTCATTATAATACTCTCTGAAAGGCATACTGACTAAAATTACAACCAAAAATCAGGGTATTCAGGTGTATTCAACAGAGCTAGAGATTATTACGTAATTTTGTTTATTGGTGCAACCAGTCGTTATGTTTACAAAAAAAGATATTTAGCTTGCATCCGAGCTATTTGTTAGGATATTCGAATAAATAACTGTGGTAGCTTACATACCTAATAATTTGCGACCATACTATAAGTGCTTATTCAAAATTTATATATTTTGCTATTACCTACATAAAAGTAACAAAGTATAATGTATTAGCCACTTATTTGTGGTCTATTTGAGCTGACTGATTCAATAAATTTTTTTGGGAATACGCCACCTCCTGTAAAATAACGAAAACATGAAAGTAATTAGCTTTTTAAAGCTATTATTAAGCTATTATTATGCGGGTTTAGCTATTTAAACCCGCGTAACAGGGGCGCAAATTTTTCGCGTAACCTTCGCTAGTCGGACTAACGTTAGGCCTCGTTGATGAATCCGTATTTAATAGTCTACCTTCTACTAACTAAACTGATTAGAATCCTTCCTGTTTCTATTACTTCACAGGTGCCTTATTCCCAAGAAAATAGAAGGATAACGAACCTATTATGATGTTTTACATCAAGTACAACAAAATTTGTTCCATTTCATTTTCCATACTTTATATAAACTTTTTTTTTTTGACCAATTTTTCAGGCTGAGCCTTTAAAATGTATTTTACCAAGATTTAATAACGAATAAATCTACAGAAATTCTTCACATTGAAATAAATCTTAACCACATATCATGTACATTCACTGTTTATCTCGAGGCATGAGAAATCACCCGATTTTCTGCAAGTAAATCCAACGTATACCGAAAATTAGAGCGTTACTTATGTTAAAAGAATGCTGAAAGGGGTTGGAACCTTTGGTGTGAAAATAGAACTGACGTAATTTTCCACATAACACCAAAACACTATACTGCACTCGACACGCGTTTCGCCAACCAGGTTGACATCATCTATAAATGATTAAAAATGGTAACATTGTGTCCTGTTTATACCTAAATTACTTCTACGGTTCAGTGAACCGTCGCGACAGCTCAGTGAACCATCCCGAGCGATCAGTGAACCGCCGCGACTCATCAGTGAACCGCCGCGACGGATCAGTGAACTGTGATTTACTAACCAATAAAGCGGGCTATATGGGATTGCCCCTCTGTCACCATTCATGCTGTTTTTACATTTAACAATTTTCAAACTCTCAAAAGCATCCCGCTGTCTGGAATTAGTCACGTTCCTAATTAATGTTAAATTGCTACTATATAGTTGTTCTCAAACGGATGTTGGGAGACACTAGACTTATCTGTTATATCATATTTGAGATGAGCCATATGTTCCTTGAATCTAGTTTGAATTTATTTTCTAGTCTGTCCAACATACTGTTGGTCGCAGTTCTTATAGCTAATTTCGTAAATTCCAGACTTTCCTTAGTTTCTATTTTGTCTTTTGTATTGTCTAAAAGTTGTTGTAGTAAGTTGTGTTTATTTCCCGGTGAATAAGACACTGACATACCTATCTTTAAATACCTTACCAAAACCACGGGTGAAACGAGAATCGTATAGAATAGATATGAATTTTGGATTTTCTCTTTCACTTTGAAAACTCGAAGAATTTCGAAGTGTCTCTTTAAATTTACATTTCCTATTACTCGCAGCTATATCAATCAATGCTTTTTAAGGTTTTATTATTGAAGTTTAATAAAAGTGCTTACGTTATAATTTCATAAAAGTAAAAATATTATCGTAGAAACATACCATCTCACTAAATATCAAATATTAATATAATTGAAAACGACCAGGCTTTACTCCTTATTGTACCTATAGCAGATGGTGAACCTTTCCATGGTTCATTCATTAGCAAGAAAAATAGTTTTACAATTTAGCGGATAATAACACTAAACAATACATACAAAATTTAATTTTCCATACAACCGTCTACGTTATAGTTTCCTCTACAAAGTAGCATACAATCTGTTAGCTTTCTTTTGCAACTTCTTTGTTCCAGATTTCTCAAGTCCCAAGTAATTCACTATGAGCACCATAATTATGTTGCCTGCTTGGACATTTCCCATAGCGTCGCTGCTACGTATAACAGAACATTGTTCCCAAATGCACCGTGTTTACGTGCGATTATGTTTATTATATTGTAAGGTTGCTAATTTAAATAGTCTAATGGAGGAGCACGCACGAATGCACTTACGTACGCAGTTTTGTCGGTGAATAGCTCTCTGTAAAGTAGGTAGGTAATTATTATGCATTCATCGCTTCCGTTCCCTAGTACACCAACAAAATATAATCGCTTTGTTTAAGCAGATCTTACTAGTGTGAGGAGTGAATATTTAGAGCATTTACACAAGTAAATAAAAAAATATTTTTCATGTTTTTATAGTAGGTATCAATGAAAACTTAATCGATTGTTCAAGATAAAAGTTGCTGTTTACGAGCCTATATTCTCAGGACCAATTTAAAACAAATAGGTATTATATCAAATTTCCGGAAATATACGTTGATACTTAGAGCACAGGTTAGAGTAGATCTACAGCTTTTTTTTATCAAACTGAAATAATTAGCCTATCATTTTGAAAGTTGATTTGATATGTACAGAATTATTAATTTCTAGTTCTAGTCTATTTGTATTGAAAGTAGAGTTTTCGAATAGGAAATTAAGAGTGATGCCTTAATTTAAGACGTTGAATAAATGTGATGTGTTTAACATTATCTGCTTTTTTCAGTGTCATTTCCAATTTCTGTGATGCCTGATATATTTATTATGAACTCAATTTACAACGTGCACTCTTTGACTAAATATCATCATGTGCAAAGACTTTGAGGAAAGTAATAATTAGCGATGTACTACGGATGCAATATATTAGGGTCAACTACCATGGTTGTAATATCAATCGGTTAAACGGTTCAAGTAGGGAAATATATGCTTGTTAAGTAGCATAACCTAAAATTATTTGCAACTATACAGAGTGTTCAGGAAAAACGCACTTCAACTTTTTATTGTTTTTTAATGGCAATCCAATATATTGTCTGTATATGCCTTGTATATTATAACATTTTTAAATTCTTCATTAAATATTGAGTTTTACGATGTCCCTCAGCAACTACTTGTTTTTACCCTTTACAAGGTACTTTACAATTGTTTTAAAAAATAACAGTTGCAGAGAATACTTTTATCCTTACCAATATTATCTTAAGAGATATCGAAATCTTCATATGGCATTTTAGGGGAACATCTTTAGGCTTTTATCTTTCAGTGAAATTCAATATGCTATACAGTATCTCAGTTGTGAGTCTTACAAATTAATCAATATTACAAGGGTACCATTATATTTTTTTTAATGTGAAAACTATACCAGAGAAAGATAATTTAATTTAAAAAAAATTCAATTGTGCCCTTTTAAGGCTGGTCAAATTGTCAGGCTCATAGCTGTGACCTGTGACCCTATAGCATATTAAATTTCTGAAAGAAAGTGAAAGATAAAAGGAAGGCTACATTATATCCTCTAAAGACCATAGGAGAAGAGTTTCAATAGCTCTTAAGATAAAAGAAACATTGCTTTCAAAAATTATAAATAATTCGTATACGGTAGAAAATAAGGTGTTGGGGGCATCACAATACTCAAAATTTAATGGAGAATTTAGAAGTGTAGTAAATAAGAAAAAATTTAAAGCAATTTAAAAACATAATAAACAGTTAAGTATAGCTGTAAAAAGTAATAATTGCATTGATAAATTTCTTTTGCTTTATTTGGCCTTTAGTGGTCCATTGTATTGTTTTGCTTCACTTAATTCAGCCACGATTAGTTACCTTATCTCGGCTGTGCATCCAATTGCCACTCTGCTTTATTTGAAGCGGTGCAGCCACAATGCACTTACGCGTCCGTGAACCGCTCTCTAGAGCCATACATTATACACTCTCCGCATGCAACCAGACGACTTGATCTTGATAAATGACGTGCTTCGACTTCATGCAGCTACTTTTTGTTTTACTACGGACTTACAGCCCAGCCTGCTGTTGCACCGGGTAATATTTGTATTGATTACTTCTTGATTAGATATTTATGATCTTTTGATCCTATGTAGTCGGAAGCCATCACAGGTCTCCATAATGATCTAAAAATGTGTTGAGGCGCACCTAGTTGGTTCAAAACTTTCTGCTGCGTGGATAAAGGTAATTTTGAATGTGTCTACTTATAATTTAGACCTAATTAGTGCTTCTACTAATTGGAATGAGATATAATACGCCATTCACTGTTGGAAGGTATTTTGATACGCCTTTCCATTTTTCAGATTGTCGATGGTACTTCATTGGATATTCGTCACTTTAAGTATATAATTTTACTATATGGGACATCACAGAATAAAGTAATATATAAAAACTATTTCCAAAACGATTTAGTTCTATATATTTTTATTTTGACTCCATGTGCTCATAGTATGATTTATTGAAGCTAAAAAGCATAAAAAATGGCTAGAAAGCTGTAATGGTATGTAATGACCCCACAGGAGAGCTCTTTTTTCTTTTAATTAATTATGAATAGCGGAATTAGCTATATCTTGGTTTGAATGCTTTATTAATTTCTTATCATATCATTGTTTGGGACTACATATTAAATTTGTTATTAATAACTTGTTGCATGTGTTGCTAAGTGGCAGGGTAAGAATATTAATATATTTTTGAAAATATAAAAATGACATGATAAGGACGAACTGCACTGAAGTTAAATGGACAGAACTTTACTTATTCCTTTGAGGAGTAGTAAAAGGATTTCTAACATTCCATACAAAATTGTATGACAGTGATGTTATCGTATATTAACATTTGAATTGAAGATGTTGATGAGAATGCATTTATGCTTTCCGAGAAATTGAGAATACGATGGTGGGCAATGTTAAAATATGCAAATAGGCCTTAGAAGAAATCGAATATGTTGCATTTATAACACATGTATAGTATTTAAAAATGCATAGGTATTTTATTGTTCTAAAGAAATGTATTGCTAAAGATTCTTCAGAAAAATCCCATTTCATTTGATTTCATTTGATTTGATTCAGCTACATCTGACTATAAAAAAATAATAAAAAAATATGAATTAATACTTGTTATTAATCTATCTATTATTATTTAAAATGTTTATATACTTACATTCCTGTATTAAAACACTAAAAATAGTATAGTTAACGCTGAATTTGAGCAGGTGCTTGGTAAATACGTAATATTTATTAATTTGTTATGTCTACGTTTTGTTGTTAATTATAATATGTTTATTATTAGTTAAGGTGCGCAGGACTTCATGATCATGACGTAACCTAAATATAATGATTGATTAACTATCTTAAGGTAATGAAAAGAATAGAAACGTGTCACTTTACTGAAAATTCCGTCCTTATTAGGCAATACAATAAGCATTTAACTGGTTTAAATTAGTTGAATAACTACGTCGAAGTAAAAAATATGCACAATTAACTACTATACAATTCTGGTTTTATGTAGAAGTCGGCATTGCCAATTTAAATTAGTAATCAAGCTCGATTCTGTTGTAAATGAATTCGTTACTTTCACGGAGTGAATAACTGTAACTGTAAATCTTAACAAAGTCGTATATTAGCACATTTATTTAATTAATATCTGCAGAATCATATAAATTACAGATGCCATCGTACATTCCATCTGAAGCGGTATTTTAAAATGACTAGGTGGACATAATATCTTCTATAATAAGGTAAAACACTAATTGTCAAATTCTTGACAAGAAAATATCACTAATTTTATTTATAACGGTACTTCAACTAGTTTTGGTTTTGTATCTATTAAGTACTTTTGAAAAGTGTGTTATGTTTAACTTCACACCTAACTTCATTTGAAACTTCAAATAAATTCAACACAAACATCTCTAAATGGACGAGACTATTCTTAATCAACTTTCTGATATTTGATTTATCACATTAATCGGTGTAATTTGGCTTGTAACTACCAAATATTAAAATGTTCTTTTTGCTCTTAAACAAAATAAATATATGTCGTCTTAAGCAATAATCCACACGCCCGCAAATATTTGAGGCGATAAAAAAATAAGAACCATGTTAACCAATATTTAAAGTACGGAAAAGATATTTTTCTGAAAGCTCGCCAAGGTTTTAACACCGAACAAATATCTACATTATTGATGTCCCAGGTGTGTCAATATGGAAAACTACAAACATTAAGATATTATTTGACTTCTCAGAAAATTACCTGGGTTATCTACACAGACCAGCACCAGCGGTATGCAAATTGGGCCTAATAACATTATAGTAACACGTATATGCATTATATTTTTTGTTATAGTACTTTTATAGAATAAATTTTGCAGAATTGAAATACCTAAATATATCATATTCAATGTAAAATGGGATAAATTGTTTACTTTTTTAAATATAATAATTACTCATATGACCTGTAATAATTATAGAAAATACATCTAAAACTTTTCTCTCAGCCTCAGCATCATTTGAATATTGTGTATCCGATATCTCTTAAATACATATACATACATCTAAGTAATATAAAAATATTGATAGAAAAACATATTTTGGAAGGAGCCAAAAGTTAACAGTATCTATGTATTTTAAAATCTGTAGTAAAAATACCAAAATTGTAATTAGGTATACCTATTCTTACTGAAATAAGATAAAATAACTTTTTTTTTTTGAGTATAAAAGATATAGGTATAGGTACTTGTTTTTATAAATTATTTGAGAAGACAACTAGTTACGTTAACAAAAAAATATGTGACTACTTTTCAAATATATTCTAAAATTAATAGTTTAATTTTAAAAACAGTTGCTACGGTGGCTAAACACAAATAATCGACTAAATAATATACTTATTCTGTAGCACCTTTCCGAAATATTTAAAAAAACTGCAACAATGCACGTGTAAATCATATCTTATTTATCACTTAACGTATAAAATGCTACATACTGTGCGTTTCACGAAGTTGTATCCCGGATTGGAATGTTAGTATATATCTCCAACGTATGGAGCGTTGTCATATTATTAGTTAATTTCAATGCATTGGCACATCTCGGTTACGGACCGCTGCAAATTGAGGTGGTGTGATTTAAGCGCGCGTGCCAGCCTCCCACAGGATTGGCCAGCGAATCCTGACAATCCGAACATTCCAATCCGGGATACAACTTCGTGAAACGCACAGTACATATTAGGTATTCGGCAAAAGTTGAGACTCTATTTCATCTAGTGAAACCACTACCACCTTGACAAGTAGTGGCTTCAACTTGATAAATAGTAACAAGTTATAATAAATATAACACGTATGACAACAATTTTTTTCTCTATATATTTGTCAGCTATTTAGAAGTTACGCCGTATTTTATGAAAGTTTGTATTCGTGGACAATTAGTTGCTTTGGAATACCGAATACAAAATACTGATATTTGCCTGTAAAAATATTGAGAATACAAGTATTCGAATGGTCTGTTTTGTACGCATCATACAGATAGCCAAACACTCAGATGTATACCCGGAAACACAAAGGAACACATTTTTATTCAAACGTTGAATGAAGAAAATAAGAAAGAAGTTTAGTACTTACAAGAGTTAAAAGTCTTGAATTTAGTGTTTCACTATCAAGCCTAAGGATCATTTTGTCTAGATGCTAGTAATGTATTACGAACCGTGAGTTATATATACATATATACTGTGACCCAGGACATTCATGTAACCCGTTCATTTTTTAAGGTTCTACTTTATTTGAAATTCTGAAAGTGTGAGGTTAGAATAAAGTCCACGCCTTCTATCATTCTGAAATATTGACTTTGCTGTACTGCCACAACTTTCTTATTTCAAATGGAATGTTGTTATTTTTTATTACATTGATGAAATATGGTTATCTAATAATAAAATCAGGGATATCTCACCAACTTTTAAGAATAAGTAGAGGTGAAGCTAATGCAGGTTAATGCAGAATTTACTCCTGATTCAGTGGTGCATTGATATCCAGGGTGCCCATTTGAAAAAAATTACTTTTACGTATTTAAAAAATGATTGATTGTCAACTAAATTTTGGATACTTTGTATAAAAATAACTTGAAATCTATATTTTGAACTTCTATGAATAGTCTCTGGCCTGTACCCGCGCCAGTAAAAAAATCACAGGTTTTGCTTTAAAAATTTTGAAAACAAATAACTGAAAACGCTCTATTCTAAGTATAGGAAAACTTAGTAGAGACTTATGGGAAATCACGCGTAGAATTAAAAATGCAATTAAAAATATAGCATTCTATTTGAAATAAAGAAATTGTGGCTCATTTCCGGTATTACCGGAAATACTACAGGGAAGTCAATATTTCAGAGTGTATGTATGTATATACCTTTATGCGTCAAACTTTCAAAATCCGATAATAAATTATGGCGACATAAGAATCTTAGTATTATTATGACAAAAAAATAATATGACCTGGAAATTCTAAATTAATTTTTCCTGGGTTTGAAATTTACTTACCGAATCCCAAGTGCACAAATTAATTACCGGAAATTTTGCACTTGGGATATTATAAGTGAATATATGTATATTCGAATTAAGTGACGGATAACTGATACACAATTTAAAAAGTGCCCTAATACAACTTTCGTATACATGAAAACTAACTATTGGAATACTATAATTCTCCTTTTCAGGCAATATTGAAGAAAATTCACTCTTGCTAAATGTAAACAAATCGAGCGCTATGTAATTTTAATTTACCGGTTACTTAAATTACATGAAACTTAATTTGCAGTGACTTGACGAGACGACCTGGACGCTTCGTGACGGAAAGTACAAAAGAAAATATAGTTATGCTTAAATGGAGAGTCCACTCGAGTGTACATTTGCTTATATAAAGTCAAGTTTAGCGTTATGGACAAGGCATAGGGATATTAAGTGACAATACCTTTATTTTTCGAAATTATGTGCTTTTATTTTCCAACTTTTAAGATAGGTCAATCTAAAATGTCCGTTAATGTATACTACCAGCCGCGATAAATGTATATTGCAGGGGATTAATTTTTGTTATTTATATGAGTGTGGGACAGAAAGAGAACTTGAGAAAATAAAAATAATTTTACACATGCTCAGGCTGGAACCAACCGCGTTAATATATTAAAGGTTTTATCATCGCATTTAAAAATTAACTGTCAGGCTTATGTATATCCAGTAATTGCCTTCACAGTCGTCCTTCATCGCATTAAAAACTCTGCAATCTGTAGCGTGCGTTTAATATAGGTATGCTAATGGGCGCACATTTTCGGCATATCTCTAAACATAATGGTAATGCAATAACAAATTTCATTACTTTATACCTCTGATCGCTTGCTGGAACAATGTCTTACATGCAATGGATTTCACCTTGAAGTATATAATGTGGTTTGGATGTCCTATTTTCTTTTAAATTGGTATTCAAAATAAATACAACAATTCTAGAGGGGTAATCATAGCCTGGGAATACAAGTTGTTCTTCACTCACATGCAATTGCAACATAAAAGTGATGTAATTTGAGAAACGTAATCTATAAAAAGAGCAGCACAACCCTTAACGTGTCTATTTTTTAATAGATGTAAGTTATTTTGACGTAAAATTCAAAACGTGCAAAGTACGTATAGGACGCGTATAACAACGTTTTTCTATTACATTGAAAAAGGTTTTTTCAGTGTAGCAATTGGGAAAATCGAATGCAAGTTCAAGGATCTCTTAAACCGTGAGAGGTACTAAGTTGTAAGATACTAAAAAACTAAATTTTTTTAACATTCACTTTATATTTGTATAACTCTGTTTCTGCAATGCACAAAATCGGAAAATAAATTTAATTGACATATTCATGTTCATGTATATTTTAGCATAATATACTGAAGTTTGCACAGTTGTTTGAGGTTTTCAAAAGCAGAGAGCTCGTAATACGCATCATTATTATAATTTTTTTATTTATCTACAAAATTAGAAATAATAATAATAATAATAATAACATCTCAACCCTTATTCTAATCGCAATCATTAATCGAGAAGTCAGAGACTTGTATGGGAGAGACGGTAGCATATTATTATTCAGCAGGCTATAATTACATTTCACGAATTACTTACTTTGGTACGCTCTAACCGACATTCGGTCAGTGCTTTAATGAGTGAAAGCCAGAAAACCTCATTTGTTAGGAGTGTGGAAATTATAAAAAAAATGTTCTTTTCCGGGATAGATACGGATTACGGTAATATTTTTGCTGATTATAGTCAAACATCAAAAATTGGCAGAAGCTATACGAGCCTTTATAACTTTTCACGCATAAAAAATAATCATTTAATATTTGACACAAGAAAAGGACATAAGGTGTGCTTCCTTTCAGAACTATAAAAGTTTCGAAAATAGCACACAAAGTGTTCCATTTTCCATGTTATATTTTTCGCAATTTCAATCCGTGGAAACTTTTTATGGACGTTTAGTTACTATTTAGTTTGGGAAATACACCACTTATTTCCCAAAATAATTATAAAAGTATGTGTGATTAATAACCTGAAATATCTGTATTGTTTGAATTTTCTATAACAGCAGTCATCGTACTTTGTAACACTATTCAGCCTGTATGCGTCCAAATTTATTATTCACTGGCTATTATAATTTATGGAAAATTGCCACATACTATTAATATACCTATTTATTTATTTATATTTATGAAAACCTTCATTATTATTTCATTTGCATGTATTAGATACTGTTATATCTATGTATGGGCAAGTCGTGGTAGCAACTTGGAGTTCATATTATCGATATGAACGCCAAGCAAGGTCGGCCGCGGTTAGTACTTGAATGGGTGACCATGCAGGGAAGACCGGCGGTGCCTGCCCGCATCTTCTAGTGGCCTGTACAATGGTGAGTTCACATAAGCTATGCAAACTTAGGCGAGGTTTACGTAGAAGGTGTACCATCCTTTGGATAGGATGTTAAGCCGGAGATCTCTTGTCTGAAATAATAGGCAAGTAAAAGATCCCTACCCTGCTATAAAAAGTGGGGGCTGCTCGTCTCCTGGCGTCGGTTATTTGCCTTAGTGGCAGAAGTAGGCCGACGTTAAATAGACGAAATAAAAAAAATATCTACTGAAAATACCAATCATCTGTTTTTTTAAATCAGATTCTACTTATAGCATCATGATTTCTATAGACGTTACGGAATTACTCGCAGCAACGCAACATAAAATGTGCACCATATTAGAGTTCTTATGTGTGAGATTGAAACACATTAGAACTTAACTTCTTGTTGGCAATCTGTTGCTTTATAGCTTAATCAATAAAAAGTCAACGTAAACGAAACTTGTTTTGTACAATAATATACACCTCAATTTTTCTGCGAGGTCATCAGAAGCATCAGACATGTTGATGAGCTACAAAAGAAATAGGTATTAAAATTGGAGAGTGACTTGCAGTTCGTTGTTGATTAGTTCTTTTGTTGTTGGAATAAAAGGACCGCGCTGGAATGCATAGGTATATAATAATCGTTATACCTCATTATTTATTATAAAAATTCTTTAATTACCTTCCACTGTGATAAGATGCATGTATATATAATTATTGTTGTGATAAAATATAAATATTTCAACACCTATAATACACCTAATGAATCTGAGTGTCCCAAAATCACTAATGTTATAAATAGGTTAAGGCACATAATAACAAAGTACTTACCCTGAAATTCTTAAACTCCTTATTTTATACTAGGATTTAGTCCAGTCTAACATAATATAAATTCTCTACTTTTTAATCTTTCTTTCTATAGGTGGTAATATATTTTTCCCAATTCTTCTTACAAAGATTAGTTCATAAGTCAGAAAATTGTGTGGAGATCAGCGGATTACTGTTATTATAATACTATTATATGATCAAAACAAGAATCCTAGCGATGCACGTCATCAGTTATAAAGTTATTTACATGACGTTAAAGGGCCAAAAATATTTATTTCGTTGTAATCACAATAAATCACATTAGTCTAAGCTATGCAGAGATCCTTTATGACGTGCATCACTTGGATTCTTGTTTCGAGTATACTTAGGTTATATAAATGACTTAGGTTAGTAAACCCTAGTAATGAGGCAAACCTTGATGAGTACCTCATCGGTTAGAGGGGCAGTCAAACATTCATTCATATCAATCTCTCACATAACGCTTGGTAGGTGTACCTCTTTTTTCTTGAACTTCGTCTTTATATAATATAAGTCGCAATTTTATTAAAAATCGTTAGATTCATCACCCATTGGAAGACATCAGTATATGCGTTGTCACTCAACGGTCTAACAGGAATTTGGAAATATATGTTTAGACGGATAAGTAAATATCAAAAACTTAACAAACAGATAGGGATTGATATAAAGTGTAAACAACGTCAAAGGTGAATAATTTATAATATTTCTTTGTCAAAAATATTTACGCTTTGAGAAATCGAGAATCAAGAAACTTATCGCACTATCTTTTTGAAAGGGAATTCTTCAACTACGTATTATTTATTTTGTGTACTTAAGATAACTGGGTACAGTTTTTTCATCCAGGCATATGAAATCCCAAATACTTTATAATGGTTGTTATTGTTATCAATTATTATTGTTATGAGTGTTGATGTTTCTGTAATAGTGAACTTAATTGATTATAATTTAATTTGTTTTGGTTAATCAACGTAAGTGTAAAAAAATATAAAATAAATTCATTTAACGAATTTATTACTAAATTTATGCCAAGGCAAATTGACAAGCTAAATAAGTACTTATAGACTTTCTTTTACTGATAGAGTTTACTATACTTTCTTTAAGACCCTCAGGGTGCAGATTCTATCAATCATATTCACAAAGCTACATCTTTCCGTTCAGATCAGCTTTTTTAACTATAACGTTTTCAGAACACTTCAAGAAGATTAGTTCAGGAACTGTCGAGATTAAATCTTGATGTATGTATGAAGCTTGAAGCTATCTTAATCTACAGTATGATGCACTGCAGGTATCCATATTTTATTTCGATATAGCATTTTTTGCTAAAAATAAAAACAGAAGTAAAGAAAGTATATATTCATACTGTGTAATTGTCACATGAAAAACTAATGGAGGATGACAAAAAACTAATGGTAAATAAATATTTATAATACATGTTTAAAAACCGTTCACCAAAATTTGAAATACACTGGGAACATACAAATCTTATTGTCTTACTAGTGCTACATTCGATTAATGTAACTGCTTCAAAAAAATAAAGCTTTAGTTAATTACTTTTCAAACATTTCTTAGGAATTTGGAGAAAGTAAATTATCATATACGTATAAATGACGTTTTGTAAATAAACGTATCTCATAGAAGTTTATTAACTAAAAGATACCGAAATTTAAACGGTAATTTCATTGAATAAACGTTTATTAAGCCATCACGTGTTACTTGGATAGTAAGCCATATTTCTCAAGCCTATGTCAAAAAAATTGAGAGAAACTTTCTGCATTTTTTCTATGCCTCATAAATAAAGCAGGTAGTGAGACTGTTCATTCTAGTGAAATGTAATATTTTTCTAATACCAAGTACTTGATTTAAGGAATACACTACTCTTAATATCTATAATATATTTGAAAATATGTTACCTGCGAAATAAAAACCAGAAAACAGATCGCAATTCAAATACGGTACACTTGTAGTATCAATGTAGATTTTTAAACTAAAGAAATATACATTCACAATATAGCTACTTGAATTATTCTTTAATTTTTGTTTGTTATTTTTGTTAAACTAGAAAACCACAAATGCACACTTAGTCACTCTATTAAATACTTATATTCGTTAACATAGAAAAATTAAACACCCTCCTCTGTCTTTTTTACTATTATATTTTTTACAAAAAATTATGATTGCAGCTTCAACTTACAGAATCAAGTCTATATAGAATAAGTTGAATCATTAAACAAACATATATTCCTAGTCATTAGTTTGCAATTCCAAAACAGAAATACATTTTTTTCACCTGGAGGCAGCAGATTTTTTTTTAAATCCACAAAATATCCAGCTGTGGTTAGGTAAAAATGTCTATGAAAACCTATAAAAGGCAGACATTGTGGAGGCCTAGAAGATATATATCTTACCTTTCAATGTATGAAAGCCACCAGCCTTTTTAAGTTTTACTGTTCTCAGGTGCTCGCTCCCTCAGGTAAAACTTCTATCGCTCTTGTTGCGAAAATATGAACTCGTGTTTTAATTTCGGTATGTCCGGATATCCTGTAATGCATCGTTTGAATAGGAATTTATTAGAAAACACCGGAACTAATTATGATGCAGTTTTGTTCCCGTGAATTTTAGACTGCGCCAGATTGAAGTTGTTGAACTGATATTATGTTCAAATAAGCGAATTTAATTTTTCATAGGAACATTATACAGTGCACGTAGTCTCCACTAGCATAAGGACAAGATTTAAAATTTTAAAATTAGAGAAAGCAGTTTTGGTGAAACAAAAAGAATTATCTACATTTTATTTCTGTTCAAGTCTTCCAGGTTTGATTGTCACTTTATCAGGAAACTACAGTAATAACTTATTGCAAAAAACATTTAATGGAAAAGTACATATCACGTTAAGTAAAGATGAAAAATCTGTTAGTTGATGAATATTTTAAGTAACAAATATTAATTATATCGAAACTATCATAAACTATATAAATTTTCTGGACATAATGTTGGGGTTAGCACAATATTTTCTTAAAATACTGTAGAAGCAAGAGGAAGAGAAAAAGTTTGTTGATTTGCAATGGTCTCAGTCCCGTTACCGAAGTTCTAAGTATTCTATATTACAAAATACTGGGTTTGGCTGATCGTTATCTATAATCTCCAATAATTCCTTTTTCAATATTTTAGGATATTTTTGTATTCTCTATTGTGTGTTTGTCCGTTCTTTCTTTAAAATGTTTGCTATCTTGAATTTCCTTTTTTTAATTCTTCTCCAAATATTAGGTGCTTAGGTTCGTAATTCTTGACTGTATATTAGTTAATTTTCTTTCTATGTTTTTATTGATAGCACGCCATTTATTAAAAATGTTTATTTGGTAAAACTTAAATCCAATTTATTATCGGAATAAGCTAATTTTTTTTTGCTATATTTGGCATTTTCAATTATTTCATCTGAATAGGATTCAAGTGTTTCTACCCTTAAGTGTGTATTATTTTTACCTTCCTCTAAAGTTTCCTAAATTAAAAGTATTTTAGAAATATTGAAAAACAAGGACAACTTAATTTATTATAAATATGATTTTAGTTTAGGGTTTAGTTTAGTTTAGTTTAGTTTATATTAATTTCTTACAACTTTGGTGCAAAGAAAACATTCATTTCTTTAAATATAAATGTTTTCAGGCACTAAACTGAAGCAGTGATTAATATATATTATTCTTTTCATTTAAGCCGCTGCGTGGCTTAAAAAAGAACACAATACAGTATCTAATTATCAAAAAGAACAAAAATTCTATTATGTATATTCTTAACTTTTTTTGTACTGCATCAACAATGTTACAATGTATCACTTTAGAAACACAGTTAATTTCTTCTTCAACTATATTCAATATGATTTCGAGTATTTCAAGTTGCATGATTTGCAAGTAAAATATTACAAAATAAACAAACGAATTACCTACCGAACTCGAACAACTTCTACAAATTAATGTACCCATTGATTTTGTTTTAATTTGTGGCTTTATTTAGCCCTAAATCTGATGCAGGTATAACAAAAAAATAGCGTTTAATACACGTTTATAAGTGCCTTTAAAGCACTTGCACTCGTTGCGCGTGCTTTAAAATCTTACTTATAAACTTGTATCATAATTATACTATTGAAATTTTCTTTCTGGAAAAAGATACATCCCATTTGCATCCTGGAAAAAGTGGAAAAAAATAAAAAATTCACACTAAGATAATATTTATACATAATGTTAAAATATAATATTTAAATATAATATTTAATATATAAAAGTAGGTATTAAAGCAGAATAATTATATCAATATATTGAGGGTATGAACTGAAAGACTGAAGAATAATTTTTATCGAGTAATTAATTCGAATCATACATACTTTCAATTACTTGTAAAATTGACTTGAGACTTGTAGCTTTTAGTATTAGTAAATATTTAGAGTTACATATTTACCTAGCTATTTTTAGCAGAGTAAGTCTGACACCATATAGTTATCCTCCATTATCCACCTGGATAAGTCTTGTATTTTAAATGGATTCTATTGACAGTGATGTGGTGACAATTTTCAAAGTTCAAAGCAATAATTTCCCTCTCAATTAAGCACAGGTTATCGGACCGAATCTTGTTATTTATTAGCCATATACATCGTAAACATAATTTTTAGAAATGCTAAGTTATGGTAGAGTAATATGTACAGAGTGTCCACCTAGTGCGCGTAACTCCAATATCTGGGTTAATAAAAGAGATAACTTAATTTTTTTTTCAACAGGGTTGTCTAATATCCCGAGCTGCACAAAATGAAAATATATTTACATATTCAGGGTGTTCAGTTTTTCCTGGACAGGTACCAACTTCATTTTTTTAAATGGAAACCTATATTTTTTATGGCATTATCGAATTCTACGTAAAAAATTAGTGGGACTTTGTGCATAACACTGCTATTGAAATATTGATAGTTTTCGAGATATTTGACTTTTAATTTTTTTTTCTTATGTTTCGTCACTTCTAATAGTTGACATAATTATGGTTGTATGACAGCTAGAAATTATTTTTTTTCAGAAACTGTAGAGTGAAGATGGCTCTTTCGAAAAACGTATCAAAAGTTGACCTGCGATATACAGGGGGCAACAGAAATCGTGCCAAACCTGATGGTTTAAAATTTAAAAAATCTCGACTTTTTCAAATGGAACACCCTGTGTTTTATGATTTCATTAGATGCCTTTCTGTAGACTCTACAATTTTATAATAGCTTTCCCTATACCTAAGTTGCGTAGTTTTTGCAAAAAACCCACTTTTATGAAAAATACCCGATTTGCGCACGTTCCTTTCTCGGGAAAAACGCAGTGAGCGTCTGTCACGCAATAAAATTTGTGACAATCAGTTTACATGTCATTTCTTCTTTTACTGAATATTCACGTACGAGTTTAGAGTAAGTACTAAGCGTGCATACAATGAACTATTCAAAAGAAGAATTAGTGAAAATGGTTTATGCCTTAGGAGAAGCTCATGGAAATTGTTTGCTAGCAGCACGTATTTACAAAGCAAATAATCCAGATTTACAGAGATTTCCACGTGCTGACTGTTTTGAAAATGTGAAAGAAAGATTTGAAAGAACAGCAAATGCGAATTATGAGAAAACTACCAGGATACATGACGGTAACAATGACGATATTCAGTTTAATGTTGTGGCGTCTGCTGTTGAAAATGAAGAAGAATAATTTTCATCCGTATCATATTAAAAACCGTCAAGCACTGTTACCTCAAGATCACCTAAACCGCCTGCAATTTTGCCACTGGGCATTGGATAAAATTCAGGAAAGTCCAAACTTCGCAGGTCAACGCAGGTCAACTTTTGATACGTTTTTCGAAAGAGCCATCTTCACTCTACAGTTTCTGAAAAAAAATAATTTCTAGCTGTCATACAACCATAATTATGTCAACTATTAGAAGTGACGAAACATAAGAAAAAAAAATGAAAAGTCAAATATCTCGAAAACTATCAATATTTCAATAGCAGTGTTATGCACAAAGTCCCACTAATTTTTTACGTAGAATTCGATAATGCCATAAAAAATATAGGTTTCCATTTAAAAAAATGAAGTTGGTACCTGTCCAGGAAAAACTGAACACCCTGAATATGTAAATATATTTTCATTTTGTGCAGCTCGGGATATTAGACAACCCTGTAGAAAAAAAAATTAAGTTATCTCTTTTATTAACCCAGATATTGGACTTACGCGCACTAGGTGGACACCCTGTATAATACAGAAAGAGTACCTACAACTACAGTAAAATTGTCTATCCTAAAGTAAGGGCGTCTCGAAAATTGCCCCCTTTAAGACGGCGTTCATGGAACGAGAGTGAGATTAAAGCTCCTTGTAAAGTCAAGTAAGTATGCTGAGGTATTTCTTGAGCGCGGCGCCATCCAGCTAGGGACTCGTTTATAACGGGAACCATCCACCGCACACCCCCTGGCGAGTGCTCGACAACTTTCCTTACCTGTACTTGTACCGTACTTAAAAACAGGTAAACGTCTATAAAGCGTGTCAAAATAGCCGGTCTTGCTAGAAATGTCATGGAAATGCAATTGACTTTTGCAGTGAAGAAAACAATAGCCTATTCCCTCGGCCCGATCACCTCTTCAGGAATGTATTATAGTTTGACATGAGGTCCCGGGTTAATTATCCCGGAATTAGATATAAGTTAAAGCGGGTGATCCTTGATTAATTGTGTCATAAAAGAATACAGATCTTTAGTCGAAAGATAAAGCATTATTGGAATCTTGTAAGCATTGAATGAATAAGCATGAACTAAGACTGTTTCATGTAATACATATGGCCAGGTTTCTGTTATTTTCTGAAATACTGTATGACAGCGAAAATGGCTGTGTGTTTCTCTATATTTCCAAAACCAAAACTATTCTTTATATATACCTTTCCAGCTACAACAGAAGAAATAAAAATCACATTAACATATCCTTGTCATACTAGTCGTAACATTTTGTTAGTGAGCTCCAAAGTAGGACGTTTTTCAATTAAATTAATTTTGTAATATTTACTTTTCTGAGATGTACAAATTCGAACAAACACTTCATACGCGAAGTTTGTTATCTAGTTAAGAAGAATTCAGACCTCAGTGGGTAAACCAACATAAATTTCATAAAGAAATCATAGTCATAACTATAATAATTAACATCTTTCATCGAGCCAATCACCAGACACTGGCCGGTTTCGCGCTTATTATGCGTTCGTCAGAATTCTATAGGCAGAGGAATCGATGAACGATTTTGCGACATGATTTCCTAATGGGTATCGTGAATGTTAGTAGTGATGAGAAATACACTGTAGTGCCCTCTTTGGGTCTTTGCTACTATTTGTCTGACAATTATTGTCAGGTGTCTGGTCTCGATGAAAGATGTGCACGACTCCTATGGAGATGCCGAAGTAATGCAAAGCCAGTCGGGGCACATTGGCCGTGGAGTAGTTGTTTTCGGCATCTCCTTCAAATAAATAAGTAGGATTGTCTTTCTCAAATAAAATATAGGTTACTGCTATAATGGCGCTTGCAAAAAAGCAGGTAGTTATCTGTCTGTCAATTTGGCAATAATTGTCACTACTAATATTGTTCCTCACTACTAATATTCTGGTGTAATTTTAGTGATGACTTTTCAAAGAGCTATAAATGATAAAACGAGCGATTTCGCCTACACCGTTTCACCTATATACAATGTCACTTGATGGAAACACGCGGTTTACTTCAGCTATAAATTTATGTTTATAAACTATTGCATCTGCAAGGTTAAGTAAGGTAATGCTTTAATGAACCAAGCGTATTGCACAACATATAGAGTGACTGCCCACCAAATAATTACCAGTAACACTAAAAATCCGCGTCGATGACGTATGCTTATGCTTACTCAAGGTATTGCATTTAAAAGGATATAAGAAAATATAACATTATATATTTATATGTGTATATTTTCTGACGGTAGTAACGTAGGTCGAAGCATAGGCAAGCGTCCTCAATTATTGTTTTTTAAATATTTTAACAGAACGAATTCGTGAGCACTAAATAAGTGCTTTTTGAAATACGGATTTTAATTTGATAATTTTGTATTAAATTACAAACTGCAAGGTAACTTTAAAAAAAATTAAATACTCATATAGTAGATACAAACAATTGACGATATTTAAATAAATAAATATTTTTGTCATGGTTTCCAGACGAAATAGCGACAGAGCGTTCTATTTGGTTCTGATACAGCCAGTGTTCTGTTCTTATTTATTCATCCTTTAGCTTCGTTTTACTAAGAGGAACAAAAGCTCCAAAACATCAATAATTATTGTAACTTGCGTTGATAAAAGCGTTTTGGGACTATGTCAAAAATACTTTTATTATTATTGTCAATAATTATATTTCTACCATACAGTCTGGTTATTGTTTGTTAGATAAGTTAAGTGTTTTTTAAGCTGTTGATTTTTATAAGGTCAAAGTATTACATTACCTATATGTGGCATATCGAGCTCAAATCAGAAGCCGAATTTTTTTGTCATAAGCTTTGTTATTAATAAAATTTGTAGTAAACACCTGCGATATAATTTACACCGATGTGATCACATAATATTTAAATCAATATAAATATCAGTAGATCCATGGAGTCATAAAATATTTACAACATAGTGACTCAGTAGTGACCAACAGTATAATGTATTGGCATCCTATTGGCCACTATGGCCAATGGTAATGCTCTTCTATACACTACTATATACTATACGCATTATAAGGTATCTGTACTCTACTTCTACTGAGCTAAATTTTAGCATTTTATTAGACTTCATCAATGACGGAAGGCAAATATATCCTATTTATAGCTCAGTATATGAAAATAAAATACGTATCAATCTCCATAGATACTAAAACATTTTATTTTTTTCTGATTTAATGATCACACATTTTACCTAGATTGATGTAAAATTAATTATTATCTTACTGATCTATGTAATAATAAGTACTCAAGAAAGCTCACAATAACTTGCCAACATTTTAATTATCAAGTTGAAATATTTTTACAAGAGACATAATGCTTTATAAGATATAATGAACCGAACTTTTCTCGAAAAACTTGAATAATTCATTTGTAACCGTTCGCATGCTGAAAAAAGATAGAGGTATATAGGTTTAATTAAATTGACAGTAACAAAAGAAATATTAGACCACACGCGTAATCTGAACAACGAATACTGTAGTTGCGTTCTGGGTAAAATTTTAAAGGAAAACCGGTAAACAAGACATGCGATCAACTACTCATATTTTTGTTTCTATAACACTGTATACGTTATTTAATTTTTCGCCAACTGTGGGTCACGAACGATAACTTCTTTAACGTACACTAGGCGTTGTTTATTTTCCTTTATTTTTATTTTCTTAACAAATGGGTCTAGAACTTAGATCTGTATTTATGGCGGCATAAACCTCGGCATACAGTAATAAATTTTATAGAATTATACCCCATATAGCAACGGTTACGTCAGGCCGTTTCAAATAATCTCAATGTTGATGCATATAAAATTAAAAAATCTTAAACAAACCAAACTGCTGTTATGGCTATTCTCGGGTTGGAATGTGGCAGATATTTGACGTGGTCACGGATTACGTGTAGTAGAGTAACAACTTGTTCGCCCACGTTTTTCGAAGACAACACACTCCTTAGCGGGAAAGCGTAATGTCATCAAGTTAATTAACATAGTATTTTGTGTTAGTACATACATTAGTCAATATTATGCTTTTAATAAGTTTTCTCGGCAAATAGAAAATAGTTTGTAGATACAAGTTAATAATAGTAACATATTACTAAAAACTCTATAAAATAAATTGTACCGTGGTCCACCTGTCAATTTCTTTTGATTTGAAAGTATCTTGCGTGGGTGTCAAAATTCAGGCCAAATTTTAAATAAGAACAATACATTGACACGCTCTTTTTTTTAAATATGTGCTTACGATAGACTTCGAATTGATATTAATTCTGTTACCAGATGCATATATATTAATATAAATTGTTCACTTGGTGAGAATTTGTTCATTTATCTGTAACATATGTGTTTGTTCAATGGCCATTCATCAAGTTTACCAGTAATAAATGATAATTTTTGATCACCGCTTCTATTATCATGGCATTTGAATTAATTTCTGTTTTTTGTTACAGTCTGCATTGGAACCAATGGCCGTATGTCTGTACCGTCGAATCGTGATCACCATTACAGGAACTTGAAAGACCGCTATACCAACTGCACATATGTGGATGGTAATCTCGAGCTGACATGGCTTCAGGACGAGAACTTGGATCTAAGTTTCCTACAGTACATTCGAGAAGTGACCGGATATGTTTTGATTTCTCATGTCGACATAAAAAGAATCGTACTTCCACATCTACAGATCATTCGAGGTAGGACGTTGTTTAAAATGAATGTGCGTGATGAAGAATTCGCCTTAATTGTCACATTGTCGAAAATGTATACTTTGGAGCTACCTGCGCTACGCGACGTACTTCGGGGCAGTATCGGTCTATTCAACAACTACAACTTGTGTCACGTAAAAACTATCAATTGGAAGGAAATCATCTCGGACCCCGTAGGTACTGCTATTTATGTGTATAACTTCACTTCTCCCGAGCGGGAATGCACGCCTTGTCATAGAGACTGCAAAGAAGGTTGTTGGGGTGATGGCCGCGACAACTGCCAGCAGTTTTCCAAAGAAACCTGCAGTCCCCAGTGTTTCCAGGGTCGCTGTTTCGGACCTAATCCTCGTGAGTGTTGCCATCTGTTCTGTGCAGGTGGTTGTACTGGACCCAAGCAAAGTGACTGTATAGCTTGCAGTAATTTCTACGATGACGGCGTATGCAAGCAAGAGTGCCCCTCCATGCAAATTTACAATCCAACAACGTATTCGTGGGAGGTGAACCCTGAAGGAAAATACGCGTACGGTGCGACATGCGTGAAGAAGTGCCCGGAACATTTACTAAAGGATAACGGTGCTTGCGTCAGATCTTGCCCTCCGAGTAAAAGAGCTGTGGACGGTGAGTGTGTTCCATGCGATGGACCTTGTCCGAAAAATTGTGTTGGTGTAGGAGTAATACATTCCGGAAATATCGATAGCTTTAAGGGATGTACAGTCGTAGAAGGAAATATTGAGATACTTGAAAATTCTTTTAAAGGATTTCAGAATGTCTACGCAAATTTTTCGTTTGGAGAGCGGTACTCCAAAATGGATCCAGATAGATTGGAAGTTTTCAGTACACTTAAAGAAATCACTGGGTTCCTAAACATCCAGGCCTATAACAAAGATTTCAAAAATCTATCGTACTTCAGGAATTTAGAAGTAATCGGAGGAAGGGCCTTGTACGAGTACTCTACTTCGTTATACATAGTTAAAACTTCGCTCGAATCTTTCAAGATGAGGTCTTTGAAGAAAATTAATATGGGCACTGTTGCAATTTTGGAAAATAAGCACTTGTGTTTTGCTGAAGCCATTAACTGGAACAAAATTAGAAAAAGCCATGAACATCATCTGATGTTATCGAATAATAGCGATATAAAAAGCTGCAAGGCAAGAGGACTTGTTTGTGATGATCAGTGTAGCAAAGATGGATGCTGGGGACCAGGATCAGACGAGTGCCTTTCGTGTGTCCATTATAAGCTTGTTAATCAATGCTTGCAAAACTGCAGTGTACTACCAGGGTATGTTGTCAATTATTTGTCAGAATCACTTATGAAAACATGTCACGTATTTTATGGGCAATAACATTGTCATGTTTTTGAAAACTGTTTCTAGAAATGCTTTAGAAAAAAGAATACATACGGTACCTAGTTATATATGAGATCAAATCATGAGCCAATCCATTGTCGTACTGTATCACATTGCATGTAAAAGACTACGAGTAGTAAACAATTTACTTAGATAAATTCTTTTTCAATTTGAATGTCTGTATTCCGTCAATATTCTCACTTCTAATATATTTTATTCCTAGGGACTTAAGAGTCCCTAATCATTAGGAACTATTTACATTCATATTTTACAAGAAAGACATAACATAACACTTTTAATTGATTAAAATATACCTAGACTAAGTAACATCAAAAAAAACGTGACTTGACTACATTCATCACTACTCACCCCATTACTGAGGAAAGTTGCAACATTACCGGGAAAGAGTAAATGTCCAAGATTAGATAGTCCAAGATTAAAAATTACCTGAATCATGATGGTAACAGATATACGGAACAGTACCAGATGTATGTTATTCATGCGCAAATTGCAAAGACTGTACTAGGTATAATATTTACGTGATTTGCCGCCATTAAAATTATTATAATGCACACGACAGAAAATTAGTTCTCTTTATCTGATTATTCTTCCCACTTCCTCTTGAATTGATAACATTTCTTAGATTTAACAATTGATCTTATTTCTCCTTTTTTCGGTTTTCATTTTCATTCTTGTTCTTGCCCAGTCAGTTAAATATTGATGCATTTGCCATTAAATTAATAAATTCCTTATTTAATACTGTCGTGTTGTACCGTCTAGGCTAGCTTCTTGTCTTGTCTGTTCGACATCTTGAGGTTACTCATTATGGAAACAAATATATAAACAAATATCTAATTTATTTTTATACACCAATTATAAGTAAAGTGGATACTGGAAGCGGATGGTTCTTTATGAAACATCGTGAAAATAATTGTTTTGAAAGAAACAATTCTCACTTAGATGTTTCAAGAAATAGATAGAAAACACTCTATTTACTAGTATTTTGGCTTGTTGGGCCTTTCTTAATAGAGTAAATGTCTATTACTAAAAATTTGCAAACGCATTTTAGTTGTTTATCTATTTACCGACCCCGATTAACCCTTCCCATCTGGTAAAGCCTGAGAATTTAGTACCTTTTCTAAGAAGGGCGAAAGTGTAAAATCTATCTGATCAGTCGTCGTACAAGGATTTCTAATTAAAGACTTTTTAATTTCTAATTGATCTAACAGACCTAAGCGCTTTCCGATGGATCCGGAATTTCTTTTTCCGATGCAGTACCCTTACATTTTCCATATCTATAAAATGATTGTTTTCTATACAATGCGTGGATAATCCTGAATTTTTTACGTGATTTAGTATGGATTTTTCATGTTATTTTACTCTATATAGTTTCAATACTTCTACGGTTTAACTCACATACAGGCATTAGAATCCACGTAGTTAATTTGGTATACCTACTCTCGATTGTTGAAATTTATTAACCCTTTCTTTGTCAAAATCCTCCCAATAGTACGCTTGTTGACACTAATCGTTTTACACTTGTTTTGTTCTAATCTGCGAGCTATTTTTTCACTATAACCTGGGACGTGAATAATATAACTATAGGTGCCTTCTTTTTCCCGAATATTGTAAAACTCCCGACGAATTAATTTCCTCCTTTTGTTTTTTATCATGTTATCTATTAGTTTTCCTTTATATCCGTTGTTTCTTGCAATTTGTTTGATTGTACTTAATTCTTTTTCAAAATCTGCTTTTTCTAGCGGAAACATTAAAAGTCTATGTATTAAACTATGGAAAACCGACTTTTTTATTTGCCAGGACTGCTGCAAACTTGTGTCGGAAGTCGTTGGTTTTCTATAAACCGAGAATTTTAATTTGTTTTCTACCTTTCTTATTGTTATATCCAAATAGTTGAATTGATTGTTTTCCTCCTTTTCCATTGGAAACTGAATATTATCGTTAAGCGAATTTAAAAAATTGAGAAAGCCACTCAAATTTCTCTCAGTACCAGTCCAAATACAGAAAATGTCATCTACATAGCGAGCCCAAAAATGAACATGTAATTTTAAATTATTATCACTATTGAACAGTTAGTTTTCAAAATGATTCATAAAAATGTCAGCTAACAAAGGAGAAATAGGACTACCTATGGTAATCCGTTTTTTTGTTTGTAATATTTTCCATTGAAATAAATATAATTTTGTTTAATGCATACCTTTATTAAATTTATTAATTTACATTTTTCTGTGCTGTTTCATTCTGACTGATTTATTAAATTGCATAGTACTGACGTTAATTATGAGACTGGGATTGAGGTGAATAAACTTTTAACACCGAATTAAACTAATTTAGAATTTGTGGGCAAAGTTACATTTTTGTTAGTTCTAAAAACTCAAAGGAGTTTTTTACTGGATTTGAAGGAAATTAATTTTGGCAGTTTGTGGCTTAGATTTTTACATAATTTTTACGAGAGGTCTATACAACTCTCCGTACTCAGCAACAGTAGCAATGTGGACCTTAAAATGTTACAATATACCTCAAAGCGCCATATGTAATAATAATGAATATTTTAACGAGACTCAGATATAAAGGACAAAGGAAAGGATATAAAGGAAAACGATTTTTTAGCGTTAATCTATTTATAGGGGACTTGTAAACCAAAATATTATTTATTTTAAAAATTTTATATTTCACTGAATATTAAATACACTTAACCAAAATGTGTCCTAGCACTTGCAAATTTGGAAGGCAACTGTCTAGCGGTACCACCGACGTTTGGCGTGTGATTGGCAAAGTCAAAAACGTTCTTTTAATTATTCCTCATGAAATATTTATTGTATTTCTTTTTACAGGATTTATCGTGCAGAAAACAACGAATGCAAGCCTTGTCATGAACAATGCGGCTCATCTTGCCATGGTCCCGGTGCCGACAATTGCACCACGTGCAAATATTTTAAGGATGGTCCATTTTGTGTTTCCAAGTGTCCAACGAACAAATACGAGGAGAACGGCGTATGTAAACAGTGCCACACTGCCTGCGTGGATGGATGCACAGGTCCTAAGAATACTGTTGGTCCTGGAGGTTGCAACTCTTGCGAATTAGCTATCATGAATGAAAATGCTACCGTAGATGTTTGCCTGCATCAGAACGAATCTTGTCCAGATGGCTACTACTTTGAATATGTTGGTCCTCATCAAGACCAAGAGTCCTTTCTAAGATCGTTGTCGGGAAAAGCTATATGCCGGAAATGCCATCCAAGGTATATTAAACTCCTTTAATAAAATGTATCTACTAATTTATATATAGTGAGGTAAAGAAAACAACGTTCGTTGCTAATGAAATAGTTTAGAAATAATGAGTCATCAACACTGGTTTGACCTGATATTTTATTTTATTGTACTTATATTTATGAAGAATATAACTAGAAAAATAAATAAAATGGATACTTGAAAACTATATAGTAACATTGTGCCTGTTGAAAGAATATATAAATAAACATTCACACATTCATAACATTCACAAACACATTCTTTATAAATAAGGTTTTGCAGGTTTCCCTTATTCTCGTACTAAATGGTAGTTAAAGTTATAACATCGTAAGTCGTTCCTGGGCGCACTCGTGGCTCACAAAATAATAATATGGCGCTCCCTCTCCCATATAAGTCTCTGATTTCCGGGCTCATCATTAAGATGAAAATAAGGGATAGAGATATTATTATTATTAACAGTTAATTTGAGAAGTCCTACCTAGTTCAAAAGATAATAAAAACAGGAAAACAACAGTATAAAATGCAAATTCCCAGGCAAATTCCAAATATAGTATCGAGCCAAACAAAGTTTGTCAAAAGAAACACTGTCTTGTATGCAATAAAAGTAACTATTAAATAAATTAATTGTACTTTATGTTGTTTTTTAGTTTAGTTTTCATTTAAAATAAATTAAATACTTTTAATAATTTAGCTTTTTCTAAAAATTTCGAGTATATATTTAATGGAAATATGTGATGAATATTTTAAAATATCCATGAAGAATGAAACATTTCTATTAAAGGTTCTATTTTTTTTATCAACGAATGATATACATAATGTTAATATAATTAAAATGAAAAAAAAATGCTTCCTATTTTCTGCAAGGTTCCCTAGTATATTACCATTGTGCATTCTCCAATAACCTGTTTATCTTTCAGATGCAAACGATGTAATGGTTACGGCTTCCATGTGCTGATCTGTCAAGAATGCATGAATTACAAAAAGGGGGAGCAGTGTGAAGACGAGTGCACCATGGATTACTATCCTGATAGCAGTACAAAGGAATGTGTAAAGTGCGATGGTGAATGTCGAGGATGCAAAGGCTCAGGTCCAGAGAACTGCAATACCTGCCAAAACTTCAAAGTATTTACCGACGGAAACATAAACGCTAACAATACTTCATTTCGATGTGTGGCTACTTGTCCACCCGAGTTCCCTCACAGAGTTTTTCCGGAAGATGGAGCTTCTTACTGTTCAGATGTCATATCTAGTAGTTCTCTTTTATCAGCTCCCAAAGCCACCCATGATCTTGCCATTATAATTGTAATATCAACTGTTTTGACAATAACAGTGATATTAATCGTGTGGGTTATTTATTACTGCCGTAAAAAGGAAAAACTGACTGAAAACGCCATGAAGATGACGAGAGCACTTACTGGACTGGAAGACAATGAACCACTGCGTCCAAGTAACGTTTTACCGAATATCGCCAAACTCAGAATTATTAAAGAAACGGAAATACGAAAAGGTAGTATACTAGGCTATGGCGCCTTTGGTACTGTGTATAAGGGCGTATGGGTGCTGGAGGGGCAGAACTCGGCTAAAATACCTGTAGCAATTAAAGTACTGCGAGAAGACACTGGAGCCAATACCAGCAAAGAATTCCTTGATGAGGCTTATATTATGGCTAGCGTTGATCATCCTAATCTGCTCCAACTCTTGGCTGTTTGTATGACCTCACAAATGATGCTGATCACTCAGTTAATGCCTTTGGGCTGTCTATTAGACTTTGTCAGAAACAACCGTGATAAAATAGGATCCAAAGCTCTACTCAATTGGTCCACTCAGATTGCGAGAGGAATGGCTTACCTGGAGGAGAAACGCCTGGTGCACCGTGACTTGGCAGCTAGAAATGTTTTAGTACAAACACCAGCCTGTGTAAAAATTACTGATTTCGGTTTAGCCAAATTGTTAGATATTAATGAAGAAGAGTACAAAGCAGCAGGTGGTAAAATGCCTATCAAATGGTTAGCTCTTGAGTGTATCCAGCACAGAATTTTTACGCACAAGTCAGATGTGTGGGCATTTGGTGTTACTGTGTGGGAACTACTAACTTTTGGTGGGCGCCCGTATGATAACGTTCTTGCAAGGGATGTACCTGAATTATTAGAAAAAGGAGAACGTTTACCACAACCAGCTATAGCTAGTATTGAAGTTTACATGATCATGATCAAATGCTGGATGTTGGATGCCGAAAGTAGGCCCTGTTTCAAGGAACTGGAGGACGACTTCTCTAAAATGGCACGTGACCCAGGCCGATACTTGGCTATACCTGGTGACAAGTTTATGAGGATTACAAATTTCGCTGTACCACAGGTTAGTTATTTATACATATATTTATTTACGTTCAAAAAAGGTTTACTGATATATTGACTATCAATTGCCAAGTATAATTCCCACTTCCCAGAAAACTTAACTTTACAACCAGTAAAGTATCTAACATATTTTATGAAATGTTTATATTAGAAAAGGGAAGTTTAGAATATTAATTGGTAGAATATAATATGCCATATGTAAAATTGTCAAATTTATATTTAACATATTTACACTTGTAATTCATATTAGAAAAAAAAAATGTTATTTTTAAAATACTTATTTTATTTTTTAGAGTGACAGAGACATGGTGAAAAGTCTTGCATCTGCAATGGAAACTTCTGAGGGAACATCAGAAGGAGATGAATATCTGCAACCCAAGTCAAGGGCCCCACTCAGTGCTACAGGATTGACTTCAATCTCATCTATATCTCCCTCTCCAACGCCTGACAAATATTGGCCTTCTGCACAAGCTATGACATCAGATGGAAGTACCTCTCAGTATCAAAATCATCTAAACCAAAAATTGCTTAGATATGCTCAAGCCCATGGCTATGATCCGAGTTTGCATTCCAATCAGTCTGATGGTTCCAGTATGAGATATGGTGAATCTATTAAGATGAGGGATGATATTGGCTCCGATGAATATGATTCTGGTAGATCTCAAGCACAAGTTGGAACACTGAAATTGGAACTTCCAGTGGATGAGGATGATTATTTGATGCCATCCCCGCAACAGGCGCAAGGAAATTCTACTTATGTTGACTTAATAGACTCCAAACACTCAGAGGGAAGCAACGGAAATATTTTCAGGTCATATTCTGATTTTTACAAAAATAATATAGACAATCCAGAGTACCTTATGAATAACGATGCTCCAAGTCAAACAATAGGTCTTCCAACGGTATCAGAATTCGTCCATGCATCCACTAATGCATCTGACAACTCTGGTTTTAAACCTTCACAGCCTTATTTGCCACAAAGAAGTTCAGAAGAAGAATCAGATCATGAATATTATAATGATTTTGATAGGCTTCAAAGAGAACTCCAACCATTAAAGAAAAATAAAGACGGGGCAATTGTTTAACTTTCTAATATCCCATGGGACTGATAACAAAAATGTAATGTACAAAAATATTTAAAAAGGCCTGTTGTACTTTTTGTTGTGGAGGCAGGGCTGTGTGTAAATTATATTGCTACTTAATTAGGCTTTAGGGTCAACATGAGTTGTACTGTCAAAACAATGACAATAACTGTGTGCCATGGCATGCAAGGCATGTTTGTACATAATTTTCCATAAAAATATTATTTGTATATAGTTGTAATTTTAGTTATTTAATAATTTTTGGGTGAGTGATGGAAGGGAAAAGTGGTGCCAATCCTAGATATTCTTGCCCAAACTATCTGTGATAAAGTTAATATAGCTCACCTACTGTAAAAATGAATCATTGATCATTATAAAAATTGTTTTAAGCACAAGTTAAATTGTTTTAGATTTTATTTCATGATAGTTTTCGGGATCTCAAACGAAATCTCATTTCTACGTAATTTTATTTATCTAGAGGTAGACCAATCTTTTTCAAAAATGATTCATACTTTTTGTTACAAGCACTAAGCCTGTGCCATTTTTGTATATGAAAAAGTGCCTTTATTTGTAATTTTATCACCAACTCTCATATTAGTACATTTATAAAGATTTTTAATAAAATTTATATTTAATACCTGCTTAGTTACTAACCCCTGCCTTTACCTATATTCAAGTAAAGAACTAAATTTTATCTGCCTTGATACAATTAATGTTTGAAGGACATGCCAAAAACAACTATTACACGGAATGTGCCCCGACTGATAGATAGTAGCAAAGACCCAAAGAGGGCACTAGGGTGTGTTCCTCACCACTATTAAACAATTAATGTTGCCCTAATTTGACTAAAATTGTAATTCAAGTAAAAGATACTAGTGAGCATATATCACTCATATTATTACTTGTGATAACGATTTAAATAAAATTGGTGTCTCTAATACCTACAGGGTGATCAAAGACAACATTGCTAAAATTATGATATTTAAGAGATGAAATTTTATTTCGATTTGCTTCAGTTGAGTTCACCAAACTAAGTCTTTTCTGGGTGCTAATATGGCAAAATAATGTGCAACCTCTTTTGTCACAGTCAAGTCTCTACCGCTTGAATGAGGTCATTGTGATTAGATTGAAATATGATTTATTATTATTATTATTAAAAATTATAAAAGCTTACACTTTGTGTCAATTACATTTATTTTTAAACACAAATTGCATGTAATATACTCTACAATAATTAAAAACATCACATACATTTATATTCTTCTAACAGTATCACTAGTACTGCTTCACTACTAAGTGCAATCAATAACAATCACAATTTATGTTTAAATAATTTAAGAATGCTATGCTTAAGAATGCTTTCTTTAAATTGTTCAAAAATATCTATATTTCTTCACACGATCTCCAATATAAAATATATTTAAAAAATGCTTCCCCGCTCAAAATTGCCCTTTTAAGGATTTCCTTTATTACTGAAGCTTATAACAGACTTCAGCTTCTTTCTGATTTTGGGAGATGTCCATTTATTTGTGTAGCCAATCATAGGTTTCATATTATTAGGTGAAACACCTTCATCCACATCATCAGCTTCAGTTTTTATTTCCATTTTCTGAAAAATATATGTATATAAATGTGTGCAAGACAGGTAATTTAGGTAAGTTATTTCTACACATTATTATTGTTGTGGTAAGGATTGGTAGCTAATTTTCATTTTCTGATATAATTGAATAAGTCATAGCAAAACACTGATAGAAAAGCATACAATTACTGATCTCTATTTACATAAATATTAGTAGTTTTAGTGATTTACTTTATATTTAGTGTATAAACACTTTTTATCTATTGTGCTACACGTGGATTCAGGTGAATATGTAAAGGCTACTGAACATTTTGTAAAAGACTTAATATTAAAATTTTAGGTATACATTTTATTGGAATACTCTGTATATTTTTAGTTCTGAACAAAATTTTAATTAGTAACAAACAAGTAGTATATTATAGTAAATTACAACAAAAATGAGGTTTGTAAAACACAACCTACATTACAAAAACTTAAAAACGTCAGTGTCCTTAACAACTCCATTAGGAGATCCTTTTCAGAAAGAGGAAACTAGAAAGAAATTAGTTTTTAATGAAATTACCTTGATACGTATAACCTAGGTATGTAAGACACATAATGTAATTACTTAAAAAAATTGGAAACGACTAGGTACTATTTATGTGAACTAAATACCTGTTCACTATTGATTGATACCGAGATAACCTAAAATAATCTCAAGTAATTTATTTTCTAAATATTTTTTTAATACAATTTTCATTATTCCAAATATGAAAGTATTTATTCTTTGATGCTTCGGTTTAAATGTCGACGTATGAGGTATACGTATAGGTATGAGGAGTTTTTACTTCCAGGTGTACTTGATTCCCAGTTTTATTTGTGCCACACTCCGTATAGTATCTTTCGAGTATCTAGTTTCAGAAAACATATTTCTCAAACTATACAAAACATTTTGATATTTCACAATTTACCTGAACGATTAATCTCAGAAATTGGTGCTGTGTCTCTAGTGCCGCTGTAATTTCTCGCAACTTCCTTTTGGTTTTAGTTAGTTCAGTCGTTACATAGTCTTCACCACTATCCATTACCATATCTAAACATAATAAAAATCAGTCACTATTTATTGTAATAATAACTTTTTAAAAAGGGACAATTTATAATTTTTAAAAGTTCGTATAAGATAAGATAAGACAAGTTTTTTTATTTGCCAGCCTAAAAATTACATTTAGCAAAAATATATTCAACATTAAAAATACATACTTAACACTTATAAATACATTGATTTATTTCAGTATTACATTACAGTATTTATTGAGTTTTAAAACACTAACTGTATAGTGTTCCACATACTACTCGTATCAACAGAAGATGACACAAGTATGAGTAGATAAAGTGAATTCAATCATAGCATTTAATTACTTCCCAAAGAAAGCAGCTGGACAAAATATGGTTTGAGGTGCCATTTAAATGTTATTGAACACATGCCCGGGTGTTAAGAGCGCATTCTGAATAATTTTGTAGCTTATGAACTGAATATTATCTGTTTTTAGTAGATAATAATAGCTAATCTCAACTATACCCTGTGTCTATCTATTGCTGTATTTCTATAATATTATACACAGACGCATACCTATTAATTATTTAATAGCTAAAATTGACGATTAAAAGTTGGAGAAGAAATATTAGAATTTCTTATAATATAATAAAGCAAAAATAGTTAAGTAAATTATATTGCCATTTGTATATACAGACATCCCTAAAGTAACTCCTCCCCTCCCATCTTAACTATTGAACAAGTTGAGATATCGACCTCAAACAAAATGTAGGATGAATACTAAAAAAATACTATATACTTTCTACCTATAAACGGAATTTTGACAACTGATAGAAAGGTTTTAGATTTAAAGTGTGTAGTATTGAAGAACGTGTTTTTGCTGTGTTAAAAATTAATAGTAAGCCAACACATTCCCCCGATTTAACACCTATAGATACATTTTTTTAAGAATGATTTTTTTTTGTTTAGAGACGGATTGTATAGTCTACCATCCCATGTAAAAGTATCTCTCAAAAATAATTTAGTAGAATAGTATGACTACTTTTTTCTCAATCAGGTAAATTTTATTGTATTGAAATAAAAATAAGAATAATTATCTTCTCTCTATAGCCAAGTATTATTAAATTTGACTGATTTGTTTCTGCAAAAAGTAGATACTGAACTAGAACACATAAGAAACAGATATTAACCAGTTGGTGTCCTATAGCCAAATATCTGTTAATATCTGGCTATAGCCAGACTTTAATCGGGCCGGTGGCTCAGGGCTTAGCGTCTCGATCGCTCAACCCAGAGGTCGTGGGTTCTAATTCCCACTCCGCCAACAATTTTTAATTAAATTGTTTGCCCGTAGATCAAGGCTTATTCGCAGGGATGGCTTGGCAACTATCCTGGCGATGGCCTAGGATGGGAAGAATGTCAACTTGGTGTTAATGTGAGAGATTAAAATCAGTTTATGTTTGACTTGTCCCCCTAACTAATGAGGTTTTCCAGGTTTCCCTCATTCCAGCACTGAATGGTGGTTAGGGCCTACCAACGTAAGTCGTTCCTGAGGCGCAAATGCGGCCCGCGAAATAATAATATGCCGCCCCCTCTCCCACACAAGTCTCAGACTTTCGGGCTAATCCTTGTGATTAGAATGAGGGGTAGAGATATTATTATTAAGAGTCCATTCACTAGGTCGAAATAAGCCCTGAATCGGCGTTCGTCTCGTGTCTAATTATAAAAAAACTATAAAAGATAGTAAGCGACTTTTAGTAAAAAAGTATTGAAAGATAAGACTTTAATCTAAGTCCCTATAGTAGTAATTTTTGGTATTTCTTTTTATTTTTAAAATTCCAGGCAAACAATCTTGTACTAAAATAGCGTATTTTCAAAAATTATTTTCTCTAAAATATATCTATTAAACAAAAATTTGCTACTATAGGGAATTAGTTTATCTTTTGATCTTTCCGGTGATATATAATTTACACCACTAAAAAGAAATTTTGTTGCAATTATAAGACAAATCCGGGCAATGAGGGCTAACTTTATTTCCATGTGCCTTTTTACTTCGGCTTTACGTGCACCTCCGAAATCTTAATAATTCGATTGTTGGAATATATAAGTCTCCACCCATCGACCACCCATCCTCTCAATCTGATCCAACATTCATGCCTGTCAAATCTACAGAGAATGGACCCTTAAAAATACCGAAAGAAAAATAAAAATATAGACTAATGAGGTTTTAGTTTTAGTTATTATTAACTAAAATTTTGTCTGGGTTTGATTTGATATTTTATTCAGCCAAAAACAAAAAATAATTGTTAGGAAAAGGAATAGGAAAAGCCCCCGATTTCAAAAATAATCCAATTCAATTACCTTTAGAAATAAGGTAATTGAACTGGGTGACATAGTGGCAAAATACACTGGCAAAAATGAATTATTTTAGCACCTACCTCCAATAGTTTCTCTAATGGTTAAATATTCCGTCAAGAAAATTGAATGTCCTCAAATAATTGACAATGTGATGATGCACAGCATAAGTGTAGTACATAATAACTAACCCCTAAACTGGGAATATCATCCCAAGTAGCAATTTAAGACAAATTTCTGCAAAAGTTTCAAATAAACTGTGAGAAGAGGTGAATTGTCGACGTGTACGATTTCTTCTTTCCAAAGTTTCTGGTATTTAATACTCTAATAAACCTCAACCGTCAAATAAACACTTTCTAATTATGTCTCTTACCTCAATAACTAAACGCCGTTTTTTATAATCGCAATTCACCGCCACGTAATGCATCCAAACTCCTGTATATTAGCGTAGTGTTGTAAAACTTAAAAGAGGACATACAAATTTACACTACACTGGAATAATAATGACGTTTTCTGATAGGATCTTTTTACTAACAGGAGCTAACTTCTTTAACCTAACCACTAACCTTTTATAACACAAGAATCTCAGAAACAATCAATAGCAATTTACTAGGTTTGAAATGTTTGTTTCTAATGCTAATGTTCAAATCATAATTCGATTTTTGGAACCGAAGAGGCACGACCAATAACGAAAACAGTTAATCGTCTTATTGGTTAGGAACCAATTAGCAATGGTTAGCAACGGTTTTGATTAATTAAAATTATGGCCCTCTAAAGCCATTAAGGAAATATTTCTAAACATTTATATAAGGTTTGGTTTAATGTTGTTATTTGGTTGCCGTTTATTTTATAGGTGTAGAAATATTACTGAAACTATCAGAAATCTTTTCAGTAAGTTTGATATATTTGGGTGTTTAGATCTATAAATAATTAGAATATCTATTATTGCAATTTATTGTTCATGGAAGCTACATTTGGTGATGCTGTTAATCTACAACATGAACAAAATAATTGTTATTGTCGGTTATTGTTTCAGAAAACATTAGAAAATTAAAAACAATAAACGAGTTACGATAGTTTTGGAATAACTATCTACTATTGAAAATTCTTTCCAAATTGTGTCTAATCATGCTACTTGGGAGTCCGAATATACAAGTATAATTTATTGTAGTTCTTTTTGGGATTACACCACCTGTCAAATAACAGAAAAAAGAGCAAGCATACAAATTAAATATTCAAATTGCAATATCAAGGTAAACTTCTAAAGTTTGCCACAAAAACACTGTATAATATGCAATAAAATAGATATTTGATAAATTAACTAAATTTCATCAGTGATTTTTTTATTTTATACAAAATTCTGTAATATTACAAATCATATTTTGAATAATATCCAAATAAAATAATTATTATAATAAAACTTAAAAGAAAAAACACTTAACTAGTTTTTTTAACATATCAAGTTGATCCTCAACTCAACTCAACTCAACTCGTCGTCAGTAGAAGGTTTGTATGATAAAAATGTTTTTGTCAGATTGACATTTTGAATTAAAAATGTCATTATATGCACTGATCACTATGATATTAGCTTTCCACTGGTAACATCCTTCTGAAGTAGAGGAAGCTACTGCTAATTGATCCAAGAATATTGTTTCTGATTAGATACAGTTATCACCACCCAACTAGCACACAAGTAGTTGTATCCGATACAGGAACCTCGAATAGGTAATAATTACAGAACTGTGACCAAAAATTCTACTTTTATGAATAAACAACTTTATTGGGTAAATATGTCAGTTCTAATTACGTAGTTTCTACCTTTAGTAGCTACTTTATAGTTTGGTCACTAATAAGTAGATATTTTAGTATCGGCGAGGTCTTATTTACTTGAGCGGGAACATTGAAGTTTTTAAAAAAAGGTAGCAGGCGAAAGTAGCAGACACTATTTCAAGTTACTAAAATTCGACTTCAAAGTAAACAATTACTTCAAAGTGTCTTTGCTGGTTTCCGCGACGTTCTGGAAACTTGTTTCTCTCCCCCCAAAGTTGTAAAACTTGAAAGTAGTATGTATTTGTGCTAATAACGTTTTAGCTACCACGGCATGTAAACTTTATCGAAGATGGCTAGTATAAAGTGGGTATCACCCTTTCAAATCCACCATGAAATAAATTTTACAACTATGTTCCCGGCAGTTCGCCGGGATGTTACTTGTGGTTTTCTTATAATAATTGCTCAGTGTGCCGTTGTTTTACAAAAATGTTTCTTTACAAAGGAAAAACATGTTATAGACATTCCAAAAACTTCTACAGCAAATTAAAACTCAGAACAAATGTAATCTGTAGCAGCACGACTAACAATATTTTTCTGTCGTGAATAAACCACCCGTGAATGCAGCATGCTTTAAATCAAAACAGCAAGTGGAGGACCAGGAATTAATTGATGATTTCGATGCCAGTCGTTTTGACAGGCATTGCTGTGAGGGGTACGTACCCGAAGATGATATTTCTGAAAATGAAGAAGTAAATTATGTAACCTCACAAATATCACTTTCTGAGCAACTGAGAACATGGTATTACTCTCATAGAGTTTACTTATAACTTATACTTAACCATCTGCTTAAAATCCCATGACATAAATTTACCGGTGATAGTAGAACTTTATTGAAAACTCCAAGAGTAGTTCTCATTGAAAAATGGAAAGTCCATACCTATTTGATATTAAAATAATGATAAATGACTCAAAAAGTACCATTTTCACGATTTTTAAAGTCGATAAGAACACCATAACGAACACGTTCATCATATATAAATGACGTTCACGCTATGTTATATGATTTTAGGATAGCACATAACCCAACATTCCCAACAATTTTCCAGCCCAAACACAAACCATAAGACAAGGAAAGGAAGGCACGGCAGAAGTTCCCCATAGAACTGTATAGTAAAAAGTTGACTTTTGAACAGGCAAAAGCCACTTTGAAGTAAATAATTATTATAAAGTTAGATTTATATAGTTCCCGTTTGATTACCGTCACTGCTGTCTAGTAACAATTAGTTTGAAGGCTTATTTTTTAGTGGAAAGTACTTTAAAGTTAGATTTCCCGAAATGCACCATTTTTATGCAGAATATCCCATAAAACTTTACGACGCTATTTTTATAAAACGATGAACCTTCACGTAATAACGATTTTATAAGATGTTTCTTACAATTTCAGCATTAATTATTACAAATTATCAATTCACATTCAAATTGCAAAAGGTATTAAAAAATTACATTATTTTATTTTATGGTATTAGACAAAATTTTATTTAAAAAATCTAAATATAAGCGGCGCCTTGTTTATTTGGATCTATCATCAGTCATCACCATATTTAACAGTAAACTTACATTCGTTTAGATTTTCTCATGGGAGTCACTGCGGAAATGTTTATTTTCTGTACATTTAACCTCTACTACTCATATCCATGTCAAAGATTGGAATCCATATTACAGGAATTAATTTTGTTTCACTTTGGGAAATAATGGACAAGGATCATAAAACAATGATATAGAAATATAACAAAATCATGTGCGAGACAAAGCAAGCACAATGACCATGTTATTAAAATTGTGGGGGGAAGTCCCGTGAAAGTCGTGTCTACTACCCAACAATGTTGACTCCACGTAATCACAACTCCGCTGGAACGTCGCCGTGATTGTTCCAAAAACGTTCGCGGAACGTCGTAATTATTGAAAAATTGTTCCCCATTTTGGTCACAGAAACGTAAAAGTAGCGTTGCTATTACGTGCCAGTAGCTTGTAACTAAACACTTAAAAGTTCTTACAATGGTAACGATTACGTTCCAACGACTAATTGTGCTAGTTGGGGCATTAAGTTTAATAAAATTACTTTCCTTTAACTGCTTTTTCTACTTTTTGTAAAATTTTAGCCTGTGTCCAATCAACCCGGTGACTGTTATCCCATACATGTTTTACTAATGTAGACCTATAAACTTGATAATTCTTAACGTAATTTTTATGTTCGCGGACCGTTATTTATAACGGTCTAGATGTTTCACCAATATATTTACCATATTGATAAGGAATTGGGTGAATACAATTTTTTGAATTTTGATAATTATTAATTGGTTCTGTTTTTATAAATATTGATCATAAAGTGTTTTTCGTTTTAAATATCATTCTTTTGTTAAAATCATTGCCAAGCTTTTCAAGTGTTTTCAAGTGAGATATCTCTGTAATATAGGGAATCGTAATGGTTGTTATTGGATTTTTCGTATTTATTATGAGAATATTATTATTTTGCCTATTTTCAGTTCTTATTGTATTTACCAAATTTCTTGAGGATTACCTTCAAACGTTTAGAAAAAATCTAGTTGTTTGCTTAATTTTTTTAGAAATTTTATTATAATAATTTTATTTTATTTAGACATAATTCAAAATATGATTTGTTAATATTACAGAATTTTGTATAAAACTAAAAAGCCACTGATGAAACTGAGTTAATTTATCAAATATTGACTTTATTGCAGTGGTTAATTCTTAGTGTTTTTTTTGGGGAAAACTTTAGAAGTTTGCCTTGGTACTGCACATTGAATAATTATTAATATGTATGCTTCTGGTTTCCTACGTTTTGTTAGTTTACAGGTGATGTAATCCCAAAAGAGACTAATGAATCATGAAAACGCACCACAAATAAGTTACAGTCATTATATACAAGTATAAATTGGTGTTTAACGTATTTTGTGTATTTAGTGCTCAACGTCGGTAAGTACTAATCTGTAATGTATAAGAAAATAGCTCTGAGAGTGCATAAACTATAGTACAGTGAATAGTTTTACTAAATGATGCCTACCATGGAATCGCCATCTTGGTTTGGTAAATCTTTTGTGCTTTTGATCCACTCCTGCAATAAAAACATGCTTCAAAGCGACTACAGTGCAACGCCTTAAAAATAGCATATTGGATAACTTAAAATAGCACTATGTATACAATTCTAATCTGTGTATCATGCCATTATAAAATTGCAATAAATTACCATCGTCAGAAAACGGGTTTCCAAACCATCTCCTTAATATTGAATCAAAAAATCCCAACTTGCACTTCGTGTCATTAGGGTATTCAATAATTTCAAGTTTGTCGACTCTTTCCAAAAGATATTGTGGTAGCTTTCTCTCCAGCTCAGTATGCAGTACTACCTATAACACAAAAAGCTCAGTATGCAGTACTACCTATAACACAAAATTGTAGGTTAATTTTATATCTTGGTTGTGGTGCTATTGTGGTGGAAAAACACTGTTTCTGTAATTTAGATGAATAATGAAATTAAACCACTTTTCTCGTCTATAGTAAACAATAACATTAAATGATTTTCGTGTAGTGCAAACGTTTATATTGCTTAAAGAAAATTGTTTTACTGGATTCAAAACAAATATACTATTATCTTCAAAACACTGACTTGTCTTAAATAACTCTAATAATGCCCAAAATAAAATAGCAATTATCGTGTACATTTTTAAACAATTAAATCAACAAAATTGACCCGTTCTGGACTGGTTCTGGACACAGAAATATCCGTCTATTGCCCATTCTTGTGGAAGACTAAAAGTTTGATTTAATTTATACCTAGGTATAATGTAAGTATTGTTTTAGTGATACTTTTTGCTGAGCATACGTTTTAAAATAGATTCAATACGATTCATTTTCTTGACTAGTTTATAACTGAAAATATTAAACTGGAATAAATTACTTTGATTATTTCAGAAGAGTTTCTGTTCCTGTTTATGAAATAATTTATCCTATGTATAAATCCTGGAAGGAGAATATGTATACAATATTTAAATGCTTGTAATTGTTACGAATTGAAATTTGTTGTGCGTTAATAAGACGATCGTAATTAATAGTGAAACAAAACATTGTTGGGTACCCGAGTTGGGTCGCTAACCAGGACAATTACATAGATTAAGTATAATTTAAAAAATCCTTAATACCTCTTAGTTTTTACTATACTTCAGTGTATTTTATTATTTCTTATAATAAAATTTTCCGAAACCAGGGTACTGAAATATCTCCCAATTTAATTTTGAAAAAGTATACAGGGTGCCCAATATGTATGGACTATGGAATAACGTATATTTTTGAAAACTTTTGTATACTTTTTGAAAACACCCAGTATAAAAAAATTGACGAGTTAAAAGTTTTTTGGTTAAGTTTTTTGCACCCTTTGGTAACTTTAAATCTGTTTCAAAACTTTCACAATTTTGTCTCACAAGTCCTATTAATATTTCATCGTTCATTATGCTACGTTTTTCGATTTTCATTAAAAGAATGAATTGATACGGTAAGTACGCTCCTTCATAAATGGTTCCTTTATGGTTTCTTCATTCACACTAGTCATACCAGTTCCGTCACGTTTCAGCCTGTCCGCCAAAAATATGTTTCGAAGGAATGGATATGGAACGGAGGCAGGCCGGAACGAAAACTGTGTATACCCGCGCACTACTATGCCTTACATTCTATAATACTTATAGGCGAATTTCTATATTTAATAATTTACGAATTTACGAAAGATATATGGAACGGAAACGGTATGTAAAGTAAGAATCAACCTTAAAATGTATAACGTATACGTAATATGATTTATAATTTCAGTTATTAATTCTTACTTAGTACTTGCTAGATAAAGCCACAGTCATATATATTTAAAATAATATCAGTAACTAATTAGGGAATTTGAAGTCAAAATGTATAAATAAATATATAAATGCTGCTTACTAGTAGTTAGAACGCGTTTATATATTTTGCTTAATGTCTAATGCCTTGTATATTACGAATTCTAAAAGTTAGGAGAAAGAACAATATAACTGGTAAAATTTATTGTACAGTTATTTCCATATTTATGCAGATAATCACTGAGGGATGAACATTGTAAGATAATAATGAGCGAAATATCCTTATATTAATTTTTTATACACTGAACTCTCATTTCCTCGATTTTGATGTCTCAGTAGACTAATACTAATACAAATCATATATTCAAACTTTAATCAAGAAATATACAAGTACGAAATTCAAGCTTATTTTATTTGTTCTTTCTTTCCTTTTTTAAAAATATCGAGTGAGTAAACGGTGAGACTAGATATGATCCAATAAAATCAGAATTGAATTTTATTTTAGTTTTGGCTGAAGCCGTAGTCAAGGTGTAACAGGTACCATAGATCTGGTTAGACCACCCAATCAAATCAATAAAAAAAACTTGAAGTTTCTAACATCGATTAATATATCTATATATTTTAAATAGTATAAAAAATTGTTCGTATAAAAATATGTTGCACTAACCTGCATGGCCAATCTTTTCAGCTGAGCATTCCTTCTTACAGATTCAATGTCCCCTACAGCTAAACCAATGAGGAGGTTCATGAGTAAAATCGGCATCAATACCATAAATAGACCCAGAATAAAAAAAGCAGGTATGGGGAAAGGTAAAAATGATCTTTCTTCCTCATTGGTCAGATAGTATGGCTTCACATATGTACCCAAAAAATCTATTTCACCCAACATCATAGAAAAGGTCCTAATAAGAGACATTGGTATTGTTTTGAATGAAAGATGTTCACCCTAAAATACATTTAACAATATTTATTCTTTATATATGTTTGACACAATTGAGAAGATGTTATTTGGCTCAACTAGTAGCATTGAGCAAATTTTGGTTATAGTATTCTGTAACGTTTATATAAGTAAGAGATATTATATTCGAATTATAATATGTAAAGATTAAAAATACAAATATTATGATACAATTAAGTTTCTATTATTCTTGATATCGCTAGGTATAGTCATTATTTTCTTTGAATATGTCGGAAACAGATACTGTGCGTTCTAACTCCATCTGAAGTTCCATCAAAAGTACTGACACCATTTCAGATTTGTTAGAAAAAATTGAAAATATAAATTTCTAAAATGATATCGACTTACATAAAAAAATTGTAAACAAAGGATATGTAACTATAAAGAGTACCTTTTAAGTTAGAGTGGATATTTAGGTATGTAATATTTTTATATTTAAAATCAGGATCATAATTAATCATAATAATCAGTAATCAAAACAAAAAATGAACCTAATGTTATTTTAATACATGCCGTTCAAAAATTAGGGTAGAGGTGCTAATATTACTTGTAGTAACGTAGTAAATAACATACGTATTAGTTTAACTTTTATTTTGCTGAATACCTCTAAATAACTTAAACAGTTAAATAAAACCCATTAAATAATTATATAAAAATATATTCTTTACCTACACGTTTACACCTGCTGACTTAAAAAAAATATGAATAATTTCTATTTGATAGTTTAACTGTATTTTGCTTCATGACTAATGCAAAAAGTGTCACAAAAGAGTAATAAAAACAAGCATAAAAAAAACAAATATAAGTACATCTTAAAGGACTCACCAGCATAAAGTGACCACCTTTTGAGAAGCTCTCTTTCTAGCACCCTCCACTACAAATATAAATTTGTCTACGTAAATATCACCATTCGGCCACCAGATAACACACCAAAGATTGTCACTTGACGATTTAGACTAGAGCAACGTTATCAGGTCACCAAGTCAGATATAAATATTGGAAACATAGGTGCTTAAATATTATATTTAATAGTTTAATATGTTTAACTTTAGACTATAAAATAGGTTTTTCTGAATTTCATGTGAACTTTCTAAGTAGTAGCGGAACAAATTCCAGCAATAGAAAAGTTACAGCATTAAATACCCTAAGGTACTTACTTATTTATCACTTATTCTAATGATTTCCAGATAATGAAAGTGACACAAAGGAGAACAAACGAGTTATAGAAAGTAGTCTAACTTGACTCTGCAAAAATGGTTTTGTCGACTTAACTTTTATTGTGACTGCAAATTTTATAAACACTTACAACAATACGTATAATAACAAAATGATAATAAAAATGAAAATATTATTATATTATTATAACTACAAATAATAATCTAGACATTTTCCAACGAATGTAATGCATTTTATTTAATGATAATAATATAAAGTGAAGATAAAAAAATCTCTTGAATTACTTTCCACTTTGTCTGGGCTCAAAACATAGATATTTCTACTATTGTAGACTACTATACTGTCCTCTACTATATTGCCTTAGATAAAAAAATTGAATTTAAAAATGGTCCCATAAATACCAAGATTCAATAGAGATTATTTTTTAAAATGGTCAATGAATGGTTTATATTGTATTTTCCATTAGAGCATTCAAAGGAAAAATATATACATACATAATGAAACTGTAAATTAAATAACTCAGTAGGTAGGTATCGTGAATCTATGTTAAGATTTAGAAACCTTTATATGTGACTTAACAACATGATAACGATGCAAATTTCCGTTTGGGTTTATAGACGAACTTATATTTTATATGTAGATGTAGTGGGGCGAACCAGAAAAAGAGCACTGAGGAAGATGGTGACTAGTATTGAACATATATCAGTTAAATTGTGAAAACCTTTGAATGAACGGTTTTATCGTTGCTTATTCCTCAAAAGTTGAACAAAAGACAAAAACGGTTACGCCTCTTAGGCTTAAGAATACCAATGATGTTGCTTTCACACATCGTTTTTAACATTTTCAACCAGTGAAAATGTTAAAATATAACCATTAAATAATAAATTACATATTTCAACGTACTTACCCTAGATAACAAAATGTAGAATGCCAAACCAAATGCAATTATCAGTATCGAGAACACCATCAGTACCTTTATCAGCGTTTGTAAAATTTCCAGAAACATTACAACGTATATGCCCACTTGATCAAACCTCTGCAACAGCAACAGAAGGTTAAACCAGCTCAAGAAAACTGCCAGAGATGCACATGAAAACTGCAAGTCGTACATTGTTCCTCCAAATATGGGCACAACCATTACGAGGGCCGAGGAATATAGTAGCCAAGACACCAGGTTAATAGGATCCATGAAATACATATATTTTTGCTGATATATTTGAAAGAATTCTCGTAGAGTGTTGATACTGATATATATTATTATAGCCAGGGCGCAAATGTACATCATTGAACTTATCTCCACATTTAAAATGTTCGCTTTGCTTAATTGGACGTAGGACTGAAATCAGAATATTAGGGAATGAGATTTCCTACAGTACAGGGTCTTCACGTATATTTTGAACTAGCCTCTAACCCTTTGATCTTTGATTTTATAAAAAATTTTATTAATACCGATCTTAGGGTGTCTTTTAAGAATTCAGAATATTATAAATACACAGTTGGGCATCTTTTATTAGCCTGCTATTCTGTTTATTATTGTGGCGTAATGTTGCAGAATAGATGAATATTTTTAAAAAAATATATCCCGTAGATAATTTATAAAAATTACATATATTACAGGTTTTGAAAATTGTGTTCCTGAAGATCAAGGAAAATATACGTGAAGACTTTACACATAGATACATATTTATATTCCGTAATAGTAATTTTAATGATACCCATCAATCCCAACCTCCATACAGACACAATAGGTAGACAACTATTCATAACAGTTTGATATTATTACGTATTAATGGTGCCAGATATGATCCAGTTGTGTCTGACATAGGATTAATAGTAAATTTGCTTTTTTGTAGTTTGTGATTATATAAAAAATGGTAAAATATTATTTCTATTTCACGTAACTTAAATTGTTTTAGAAAAAATGAGGAATATAATGGAATAAGGGTTAATAGTTAATAAATTTCTATGTATTATACCACCTCTAAAATAATAAAAACAGGAAATCAGAAGCACTCAATCTTAAGACTTCAAGTGTATATACTCCAACACTGTTGATTTGTCTGCCCATTCACCGGATTTGAGTCCATTGGACTTTTTCTATGGGAATACATTAAATCTACAGTGATCGTTACCCAACCAGACAATCTTTGGGATTTGTGGTAGAGAATCACCGAGTGTGCATCTATCTCCAGGCAAACATTTTATAACGTGTGCCAGGAAATCTCTGATATGTTCTTCTACTGTCAAGACATCCAGGGTGCTCATTTTGAACAAAATATTTAGTTATTTTTATTAAAATATTGCTTTTTCTTGTTATTAAACTGTTGAATTTGACTACTTTTTATTCATTTACCTAATCATTATTTACATAAACTCTTATTTATAACTTGAAAACAGATGGACTGATTTCAATTTTCAGAGTCTAGTATGTAGAGAATTGAGAGAACTTTTAAATGATATGCAACACGTCCCACCCTATTATTTAAAAATTTTTATTTTTTAGGTTCGCGGACACAGCGTCCGCAGCGCCATCTTTCACTTTAGAACATAAATTTTAGGAAAAATAATACATTTTACATGAATCACCCTGAATTTTGCCCGCAGTCCCTAACCCTATTAGGATTAGGGACTTGCCATTAGTTGACAAGTTAGCAGAGGGCGAACTTTAGACGCGCACTGTATGTAAAATAAAAATTTCAAAAAAATCGCTGGGTTCGAAAGATTCTTAAAAAATTGGGTTTTTTAAAAATAACGAATTTATTCACTATCTACTAATGTATTGAGTATCTGGAGTAGTTGGAAAATCTATATTTACACTTATATAATTAAAGTTAGAATTCTAAATCACCTCATGAGTAATATTTGTCATATTTAATGCCATAACGTCTTTTTCGTGTTGCATAAGTTGTGAAGCGAAACAAGTGATAAATGCTAGAAAAATGCTGTAAAAAAGTACATTTGTCAGGTGAAAATACTTTCCATATGAATTCCACTTCATCTGTAAATATTTTTGACTTAACGGATGAGCTAATAATTCTACTCTTCCATGAGTCACCATAGCCTGAAAAAAAATTTATATATAAGTGTTTATTTTACAAAAAGAATCAGAATCTGATGCAACAACTTTAAACGAAGTAGTAGATATGCCATAGGCGAACGGGCCCAAAAACTCCATGTACACGTCCATAAGAGCAAAATTGGGTAAAATTTTACAAAATTTACCCCCTCCACTTTCCTTGTGAATACTACGCAGCCTTCAGACCACGCCCCCCACCAGCCATTCGGGTCACGTGTTTGGCGGATACGCGTCACGTAAATGTCACTTAAACGTCAAGGAAATACGTAGACACGTTTACGTGACATTTTATGTGACTTTTTGTGACGTTTACGTAACGCATACCTGCCGAATACGTAACGCGTACTCGCCGAACACGTAACGCGTATCCGCCGAATGGGGGAGGGGGCGTGGTTTGAAGGCTGCGCGGTATTTAAAAGGAAAGTGGAGAAGGTAAAATTGGTGCTCGACGGATAGGGCGAATGCCCGACGATACGCAGTTTCGCCACCGACCCAGAGGAGGTGAAAACCATCCTAAGGAGACTGAAAATCCGAAAAGCACCGGGATGCGACGAGATAGGGAACCTGGTTCTTCGGAAGCTACCTCGCAAGGGAGTAGCAGCATTAGTGAATATCACGAATGCAATTCTGAGGTTCCGCTTTTTCCCTAGCAGATGGAAAACTGCACACGTAGTACTGATACCCAAGCCAGGTAAGAATCTAACTTTCCCTTCTAGCTACCGACCGATCAGCCTACTACCAGCGGCGAGCAAAGTGGTGGAAAGGGTAATAAAGGAGCGACTGCTGGAGATCACCGAGGAACTGCACGCTATCCCGGATGAGCAGTTCGCTTACAGAGAAGGGCATTCCGCTGAACTTCAAATCCTGAGGCTGGTGGAACATATCACCGAGGGGTTCAACAACAGACTCGTCACCGGCGCTGTCCTCCTAGATGTGGCCAAGGCCTTCGACAGGGTATGGCACGACGGCCTGCTTGTCAAGATGATCGACGCAGGCTACCCTGTAGCGATGGTAAAACTGGTCGGCTCGTACCTACGCGGGAGGCAACTGAGGACGAGGGTAGATGGAGAACTTTCAACAATCCGCCCCATGGAAGCAGGAGTACCCCAGGGCACTGTCCTGTCACCCCAGCTGTTCAACATTTTCACGTCGGACCTGCCTAGGACGCACCGTACCTCGGTAGCTCTGTACGCAGACGATACGGCCATCATTGCACGGTCTTTTCAGGCCAGGATGGTTACGAGGTACCTCCAAGAGGCAGTGCTCCTTCTTGAGAACTGGTGCAACAGATGGAAGGTGGCTATTAACCCGGACAAATCTAACGCCATTCTTTTTTCCCGCAGGTCTGGTCAAAAGCCGCAAGGACATGTCATCTTGCACGGGGAAAACATCGAATGGAGAGACACAGCCCGATATCTAGGTGTAACCCTGGACAGAGGACTCACGTGGAAAATCCATATCGAGAACGTCGTGCAAAAAGCACGACTGGTCAGGAGGATGCTGTATCCAATGCTCTGTTCCACCAGCGGCCTCAGCCTGAGGAACAAGAAAACCCTCATCAAGACCATCATTCAACCCCAGATGACATACGCGGCGACAGCGTGGGCCTACGCGGCGAAGACGCACATTCGAAGACTGCAGGCCGTGGAAAACATCGCCCTGAGGGTCGCAACGGGCGCCCCTTACTACTTGCGCAACGCCGACCTATACCGGGACTTAGAGTACGTCCCAGTCCTGGAGGTCCTCAAAAGACGAGGTGAGAAAACCTTTGCACGAGCCGAGACGCATAGCAACCCACTAATCCGGAGAGCCGTGGATTATGCACCCGACGTGGCAGCTAAGTACAAGCGGCCAAGGCTCCAACTCTTGGACCCAGGATAAGGTATAAGGTAACATTTTCAGATTCCACCTGGAGCAAGAGTAGGAGACTACGAAGAGACATAGACGACCCACAGACCTCCCTGGAGGTCGCGGCCGCCGACTGCGGTCGCGGGTACACTTGTAACACGCCGGCTAGCTCGAGTTACAGGTTGCTGTGGGGATGGGTCCTCAGGCGACTCAATGAGAAGACGACAACTTTGATTACCAATTTTATTGTTGATGTTTTTACAGTAATGGGCCAAGGGACGGCAACCGTGCCTTCCTTATTCATACAATAGGGTCACTTGAACCAATGCTAAAGGCTAGTTTTACCACTCCACCTTACCCACGAACACCTTCTTCTTGCCGGGATAATGCCAGGTCGTCTCCGGACGACATCGGGCCCTCAGGAACAGAATATTCGCCACTAGGTTGTAGGTGTAGGTAGGGTTGTCGGTTTAACTTTTAATACAATCTTAATTAGCAGTGGTTCTGGAGATAATATTTCCTTAAAAATATAACGGCAACAGCACCTCTCACTCTGCCTTCATCTTCCCGACTGCCCTTGCCCTTGCTCCCGCGCACTTGACCCCACTCGGTCCCCCACTACACGCACATGACATCACATCATACAACATAAAGAGATATATACAGGGTGGGCGCGTTACATTACCCCCCTACTAAATCGAACAACTAACCTAAATCTAAGTACAAAAAGTTGGTATGGAACAAACCTAAACATAAATACAAACGATCGGTGTGGTGAGATTTAGTATACCTCTAACAAGCACACTATATACCAATTGGTTGTACAAACGGCTTCAGATTCACGACATTGTGGATACCCAGTGGGGTCCCATTATCATCCTGAAGTGCATACGAATTTGGCCCTTGACAAGTAGTAACTATGGCAGGCCCCTGGTACAACAGAAAAAATTTCTTAATTTGGTGATTTTCTGCAGATGACTGAGGATGGGTACGAACTAACACCCGATCCCCTGGTGAAAAGGTTACAATCTTTCTATTTTTCTCGTTTTTGAGCTTGCGCCTAGAAGCTTTATTGACTAAGTTTTGCCTAGCTAAATAAATTTTCTCTTGAATGCCTGAGATTTGCTCGTCAGACTCCGGAAACTTAATAGCTTTAATAAACGGATTCTTTAACTCCCTTTCGAAATGTAATTCTTCGGGACTAAATCCAGTACCATCATGGATCACCCGATTTAAATATTTTTCCACATCTTTCAAGATCATAGCCCACTTACCATGATTTGCATGACAGAAAGCCCGCAATAGTCGACCAATTTCCCTGTTAACACGTTCTGTCATGTTTCCTTGCGGGAAGTAAACTGAGGTATGACGAACGGTTACGCTATGTTGTTGAAGAACTTCCAACCAACGACGGCTGGTAAACTGTGTGCCATTATCCGACAAAATTACCTTCGGCTTTCCTATTTGCGTAAAATATTTTTGAGTTAAACATCGTAACACCGAATTCGTAGTTGCACGTTTTAAAGGATACAGTGAAACATATTTACTGAAAGCGTCTATCACTGCTAACAATTGAGTAGCACCAAACCTTGAGACGGGCAAAGGGCCCATAAGGTCTAAACAAACAATTTGGTTAGGCTCATCAGCCAAGACACTGTGATATTCACCGAAAAGTTTTGGGGAAATCTTGGACTTTTGGCAAAGTACACACCCGGCAATAATTTTTCTAATAGTACGCCTCATTTTAGGCCAAAAATAAAATTTTTGTAACATACTAAAACATTTTTGTGACCCAAAATGGCCATTGTCTTCATGTTCCTGTAGCACTAATGCAGAAATTTGTTTCTCAGGAATACAAAGCTTAAAACCTTGGTTATTTTGTGATCCTTGACGAAACAAGAGATCATCGTAAATCATAAACCAGTCACTGTATCGACCCGAAACTTTTCTACTTAATTCAGTTATGACATTCTTGCAAAAACTATCACAACGTTGATTTTCATATATTTTTTTCATATTTATTTTTACAGTTTTAAATAACTCAGTCCGTTGAATAGACTCTATCCTAAGTTCGGTTGATTCTGGAATCTCTACACTATCATTTTTACCACGGATTGGATAGCGAGATAACGTGTCGGCGAGAAGATTGTCTTTCCCCTTACAATATTTAATTTTAAAGTCATACTTTTGGATGTATAAAATCCATCGCGTAATCCGAGCATTAATAAGACGACAGGATCGTATGAAAGAAAGAGCTTTGTGGTCACAGATTACGGTTAAATCACGGCCTAAAATGAAAACACGCCATTGTTTTAAACAATGCAATACTGCCAAAAATTCTTTTTCCGAAACTGTGTATCTTAGCTCACTGCCATGCAACGTACGACTAGTAAATGCAATTATTCCCTTATTACCCTCGGAATCGAGCTGAAAAAGATAACCTCCTAGACCATAGCCAGAAGAATCGGTCTGGATAAAATATGGTTCTGTAGGATTAGGATGTTTAAGCATAGTGACCTGTAAAAACGCTGACTTTATAGCTTCAAACGCGGTTTGTTGCTCAACCCCCCACATCCATTTCACACCTTTTTTTAAAAGTTTAAGTAGCGGAATAGTTAAGTCTGCGAACTTATTACAAAAACGTCTATCATAATTTACAGTACCCAAAAACGAACGTAACTGCTTAATATTTCGAGGTACAGGAAAATCCGCAATGGCCGAAACTCTATTAGGGTCCATTATAATTCCTCTTGGCGTTAGGATATGACCTATAAAATTTACACTAGACCGTGCAAAATGAGATTTTTTTAATTTAATGGTAATACCAGCTACCCGAAACTTTTCAAAAATATTTCTCAAATGTACCAAATGTTCAGTAGGATTTTTAGAGTATATTAAAAGGTCGTCAACATAAGGTAATACGTAACTTTCAACATTCGGGCCGAGAATTTTATTTAACCCACGAATAAATGAACCAACAGAGGTAGACAACCCAAATGGTAAAACTTTAAATACGTAAGTAACACCATTGTATGAAAAACCCGTAAATTTTTGATGTTCTTTTTTTATTCCTATCTGCCAATAACTCGCCGTCAAATCTACGGTACTCAAACATTGGTCCTCAGTAAAATCGTGAAGTAACTCAGTAGGATTAGGTGGCACGACATGATCCTTTGCCATCCTATTATTAAGGAAACGCGCATCTAGACACACCCGAATACTACCATCTTTTTTCCGCACTACTACTAGTGGACTAACATATTCTGTTCGGCGAGGTTCTATTACCCCCCAATCAATCATCTCGTCTATTTGCCTACGTACCTCATCCCTATAGGCGTATGGTATCGGATAGGATTTCACAAAAAATGGAGAATAGTCATGTAAAACAATCTCGTGTTCATACACATTCGTATGACCAGGTTGGTTGGAAAATATATTTTGATATGAAAGTAGCAACTCAAACAGTTTACTTTTATGTTCGTCATCAAAAATCTCGGCTTGTTTAGCAATCTCAAAAATATCCTTGCTATTATAATAAGTTAATTTTGTTCTTCTAATCTCAGTGTCACAGTTTTCATCTGTAATCTCACTTATAGCAACATGAACACCTGGATTAGGTTCACCCACGAACGATATATTTCTCTCTATATCAAAAATACCTGTTATTACACCCTCTGAAAAATTTATATTTATTTTATGATCACGCATAAAATCACAACCCAAAATTACATCTCGTACTAAATTCGGAACCACTAGGCAAGGATACTCGATTTCAAATTCCGCAAACTTAAAACACAAGTACGTTTGTTCACGAACTTTTTGATTTCTATCCCCCAAAGCTCCTACTAAGGTCATACATTTAGATGGTATACAAGGAATGTCAGAAGATACTTGAATTAATTTGTCAAAGAAAGCTTTTGAAACGCATGTAATCTGACTACCCGAGTCGACTAATGCACGAGTACCTAATGTTTCAACTGTAATACTTATAGTCGGTACTATGGTAACAGTAGTGACTGCCCCCTCTTCTATTTCTGATAATAAATCTTCCTCATAATTATTATTGAAAATGGTAGCTACCGAATTTTGATTCTCACTCGCTTGATTACCCCGATTATTTGAAACATTATTATCATCCCAGGGATTTTGACTTAAAACTTCATTGCGTCTCGGATTACGAAAATTATTATTATTCTGTACATTATTATTATTTTGAACACTGTTTCTAGAAAACCGTCCACGATTATCTCGGTTTTCATTTTCGTTCCGCCTATTTGTTGTATCACTATAGGTGCTGTCAATTTTGCGAAGATAAAGTTCGACTTCATCGAAAGATTTTGCTTGACAATGTAAAATACCTCGTCGAATATCAGCTGGAAAATGATTAGTAATATGTGAAATAATCTTCTCGTCCGTAAGGGGTTGTGATAGGTATTTAGAGTCACGAATAATTTTTAGAAAGTAATCCGCTCTTGAGCCACACTCATATACACCGAATTTTAAATTATTAAATGTTTTACGCTCCTCCTCTATACCCCAATAACGCTGTAAAAACAACTTTTTAAATTCTTCAAAATCTGAAAGGGATTCTTCCTTAAGACTGCCCCAATCTTGAGCTGATCCGCGTAAACAACTAACTGCCAAAGAAACCCTTTTATCAACAGGTACGCCTGCTTCATTAAAAATACTAGTAAGTTTTTTCATAAAAAATACAGGGTGCATCGACCCCCCAGGTGCGAAGTGTAAATTCGTCCCTCCTAAATCCTTCCATAAACCAATATAATTTTTATTAATCTGTTGACAACAACCCGCCATATAACTAATGTCATTCGTTTTATCTTGTACCGGTTTATTTGCCTCACCCTGAGCATTCCCAATATCGCCAATCTGTTCTACCGATTTACATATATTTACAGACAATTCCTGAAAAGATTTACCTAAACTACACAAATTCCCTTCTATATTTACATTCATTTTTTCAATAGTGTCATTCAGTTTAATATTGTTTGCATTTAAACTATTCAACACATCTGTTAACTTTGACAAAGTTTGTTCTACCTTTTCTGTAGCCTCTTTATCCATTTTGTTTGATTTACTTCTAGTTACTGGCATCAAAATATTGATATTTAAATTCAAACTAAAACTTTTCCAATGTCTAATACCTATCTAATAATTTTGTTTCGTACACAACCGCATGACACTATTAAATAATAAAATGTACATCGGTATAATATACATACACAAATATATTTACAATGCGGTGATTAATAAAAATAGATTTATAATAGTGGTTGTAGTTCACCGCAAAACTTATCAAAAGAATGCCGTCATACATAAAAACTGGCTTCTAACTCAGCCGAACACCTGTTTATTATCTAGGTCGGGTCAGCTGCGTCCTAAGCACAAAAAACAATAGTACTATTCACAAGATCACAAGTTCTCTGCGAATTCCACTATGAAAATACGTGAAATAGGTATTTTATCCTACACAACGATGTATTATTTCAACTTAAACTAAACATGCAACATGCCTGTAACAATATATTTGCAAAAATAGTTTTAATATCTCTTACTTATATGAAAATTAAATCTCACCACGTAAAAATCTAAAATGTTCTTTTGTACAAGACAATACACAATACTTAATATTATAGATACCTGTTAATCTAAAAAAAGTCAAATTCTTCCACCAAGTTCCTGGCCACGGCTGTAAATATTTCTATCACAGCCCTCTAGTTGGGAGCCAAATGTAACACGCCGGCTAGCTCGAGTTACAGGTTGCTGTGGGGATGGGTCCTCAGGCGACTCAATGAGAAGACGACAACTTTGATTACCAATTTTATTGTTGATGTTTTTACAGTAATGGGCCAAGGGACGGCAACCGTGCCTTCCTTATTCATACAATAGGGTCACTTGAACCAATGCTAAAGGCTAGTTTTACCACTCTACCTTACCCACGAACACCTTCTTCTTGCCGGGATAATGCCAGGTCGTCTCCGGACGACATCGGGCCCTCAGGAACAGAATATTCGCCACTAGGTTGTAGGTGTAGGTAGGGTTGTCGGTTTAACTTTTAATACAATCTTAATTAGCAGTGGTTCTGGAGATAATATTTCCTTAAAAATATAACGGCAACAGCACCTCTCACTCTGCCTTCATCTTCCCGACTGCCCTTGCCCTTGCTCCCGCGCACTTGACCCCACTCGGTCCCCCACTACACGCACATGACATCACATCATACAACATAAAGAGATATATACAGGGTGGGCGCGTTACACACTTCGATATCCACTTCCCTTCCCGACACCCACTAATGGGCCATTTGGTCCCTTAGAGGTGCATCCTTAGGCTACAATGCCAATCCTGGCCCCACCTAACTACAAATCCCAGGGCGGGAGCGGCAATTGCCGACCCGGCCCATGACAGACCACCCCCGGGGGTTAACATGCCGGCGAAGAAAGAACATCAAGACAGAAGAGCGCCAGAAGATCCTACCCGGCCGGCAGGGTAGAGCCAGGACAGGAGGAGATCCCACAAATCGCCCACACCTATCACTCTTGTGATTGGGGTTGGTGAGGGTTGGGGTCCACCTCTACGAGGCCGTCCAGGCCTACAGAGATGAGGAGGGCAAAGAGTGATAGTCCCACTCGACCCCGAATCATACAAGGTCACGTTCACAGCCAAGAATAATGGCGCGCGCGGTAAAATTGGTCAAATTTTACCCAATTTTGCACTAATGGACGTTTACATGGAGTTTTTGACCCCGTTCGCCTATAGCATATCTACTTGATTAGTATGGCTCTGATATCTGTCGATCACAATAATAAATTTATAATCACTTTTTATGACATCTAGTCGCCTAATTAAGATCCAGTTGTTAATTACCACAGCCGACCAATGGCTAATGATAACAATTGACACTGACTGAGGTTCCATTTGTTATTAAGCGGCTTCTTAAGTTATTTGCCCTTTTTAATTAAGAATTGAAATTTAAACAACTAGCGGAGGTACATGGAAATAATAAAATACAATTTTAAACATTTTACCGCACTTGCCCTATATAGTTCGAGAATATCACACATATGTGCTATCTCGAATTAGAGGATGAATTGTTGATTATTGTCTATTGTTGATTGTCTTGTGACTTCGCGTTTTACGCGATATTTCTAATATACAAACAAGATGACACGAGAAATTATACATCCGCGATGAGAACAGTTTAATTTTCGACTTGAGTTTTCGTGCAATTATACACATATGCTAGTTCTCGTTTCACTCTGTTCGCGTCTCGCATTGTGACATCATTAGTAAAATTATGAAGTAGAATAGCGTAGAAGTATTTTTTGAATTAAAAAAACACAATATATTATACTCACGTTAAGTGCGGGTAGTGGGTGTGCCTTAATGCCCTTATTATCCAAATCAGCATAAAGTGATGGACACTGCAAACAGCTAAAACTGTATTTAATCTGAAATATAATTATTATTACTGTATGTAGTGTGGAGTGCAAGTCACATTTTACTCACGTAAAATGACTTCGAGTCCTTTTTACAGTTTGCTTTGGTTATGCATTTATCCTGAACTGCCTCGAAAACTCTTGGCATTGAGGCAATTAGAGCCAACGTAACACACGGATGTTTGCTTGATTTTAACATCATTACCTCTTGAGCCCTGAATACATATAATATAATATTATATAGTATAATAATATAATACTGACTTAATCATCAAAGATATCATTGTTAATGAAATGGTTCACTAAAAGGTCCTTGTTAATTTCATATTAAATTAATGCTGTTCTCCGTGTTATGGCGTTACATGTAGATGTGTTTCCTACCAAACGTTTCGCGGCTCATCGCTGTCGGCATCTTTTTTGTTAACTCCCTGGAAGATGCCCAGCGATGAAACTGAATATTATTGAAAGAAACTTCTATATTGAGGGACCTCAAGTATTGATACTAGCCTAGATGCGATTGTAATATATCTATAGTACCTACGGGGATTTACTGAAGTGTTTATACAGTGTGGTCCATTAAGAACCAGGTCACCCTTCTAAAAAATTGTTGGTAAGCGCGATTCTAATGATTTTTTTTGTATTATTAGCATCCTGGATGTACTTGTTGAACCTATTACGATGATCCAGCTGCTAATCCTCAGCCTACTACGATATTTTTTTCAATCAATTCTTTTAAAATTACTTTAGGCATTTAGGGATATAGGCAACTACTGTAAAGTGTTGTTTTAACGTTATTATTAATTTGTGAGGTATGTAAAGGAACAATATTCTAGATTAACACTAATTATTAGAGTTTCCAATGCCTGCTATATCTTTAAACGAAACACAAATTCAATAAACTTGAAACATTTAAGGCTCTATAAAAAGATTATTCTTCGATACAAATTGATGAAATTTGGGCCACAGGGGTTTTAAGTGATGCTGAAGAATGCCACGATGTCAATTTTTTTTTTAAAATCCCTAAAGTAATTTTCGAAAAAATTGATTGAAAAAAAATTGTAGTAGGTACGCTGAGGATTAGCAGCTGGACCACGTAATAAGTTCAACAAGTACATCTAGGAGGCTATTATATACATAAAAAAATTCATTGGAATCGCACTTACCAAAAATTTTTGAGAAGGGTGTCCTGGTTCTTAATGGGCCGCACTGTATTTATAAACTGTATAAATTAAGACATAGGAATGCTTTTCCACTACGAATATTACATTATTTAGCACTATAGAAAATTAACAATTTTCTGAATTTATTTTGTAAATTAAGTTTTCGTATCATAAAGCTAGGTATTATCCTGCCTCTAAGAGGAACATTATATAATTTATTTATGTATGACATTAACAGGACGAGGTTAATTATATTGCCTTCATAATCAATACTTTCACGATTTCTCTACATACCATTGAATCTAACACACTGCTTATAACTTGACAAATATCTTTTTAGTAATTATAGGGTATTGTTTCTCGTATCTTCCAATAATTTTACATACTCTCTCTTTCTCTCTCTCTCTCTCTGGGTAATAACTTCGACCATCGAGTAATAAAGATATTAATTCGGTAAGTCAGGCAAGGATTCGGCCTTATACAGGGTGTCCCAGTGTGAGCGCACAAAAATTTAGTAGGGGGTGGACCAGACCAAAATAAGAATAAAACTCTTATAAAAAAGATTTCTCTGATGCACGCCTAACAAGTTACAGGGTGTTATTTTGAAAAAAAAAATTCCGCAATAACTTAAAAATCGTTATGTAATTTTTGATAGACGTGTCCATCTAAACATCTACATGGTGTTTGTTTAACTCTGACACTTGTGGTGGCCTAGGCCTACGCTTCCTTATGACTTCCTTTGCATGTATTTTTCTGCATAAAGAATGTAGTCGGTACTTTACTCTCAATTTACTCGAAAATTGTTGATTTTAGAGCTGTGTAACAAGAGCACCTTTTTTGTTCAGAATTGATAGTCGATTAAGGAAAACTTAGTTAATCTACGAAAAAGTAGTATATGCAAGAGTTATGAAGACAAAATCATAAGGAAGAGTAGGCTTAGGGCACCACAAGTGTCAGCGTTAAACAAACATGTAGTTGTAATGACCTTTAATAAATGTACACGTCACCCAAAAATTACCTAAATCTACGAAACGGTTTTTAAGATTGCGGAAAATTGTTTTTTTTTTCTCCAAAATAACACCCTGTAACTCATTAGGCGTGCATCAGAAAAAACTTTTTTATAAGAGTTTTATGCTTATTTTGGTCTGCTCTACACCCTGGTAAATTTTTATACGCTCACACTGGGACACCCTGTACTATAATAAATCCTGAATTTATTTACATTCATGTTAATAGAGCAAACCTTAATAGATAATACCGTTACATACAACAGATTATTTCTGTAATACTAATTAATACTAGAAAGGTTAATAATGTTTCAAAATAATAAAATTTTCGTTTGTTTCTAAAAAGCTAGAACTTTTTAAAACAGTTTTATCAAGGATAAATTAATTCACTATTAGTTGCTATTTAGTTTAAAAATTATAGTGATGTCACTAAATAGCTACTAATTCCACAAGGATTGACGAAACGAAAAGCTTTTCCGCTTTCTATAAATATAGGAACGCGTGATTTATTTGGAATCAAAGCCTAGCCCCAAATTTAACTTCCCAGTTAAATTTAAAATTGTATAATTTGTAGATATTTGTTTTTTAAAACTGAATTTACTACATTCCATTATATTTTTTAAATCGGCTAATTAAGGATTTTTAAAGTAGACTCGATAAGTTTATTTAAATGTATAATCCACAGTATCAATCGTAGTTAATATATTTTATATAGTTACTAAAGCTGTAAAATTATTGTCTTCACATCATCACATGTCTTCATATTATCAGCGAGGCAATTTATATGTAGTATATAATACAGTGCTTTCATTTTAAAACGAAAACCGAAAGGATAAGTTCAATTACATTTTGGATTTAATTTTAGCTAGCAATTCCTCCTCCACAGCACCCTCACCTTGAAATTTCAAACGGCACCTAGTGATATATCGTGAGAAAGAGCATAATTCCCTATATCCAGTCATTCCCAAAAACGTTAAAACGGTTGACTGCCTTCGCGAGTTAGGAGAAAAAATTTTTCGGTCTATTTAAACAAATTTAAGAAACTCGTCTTTATTTCAGCAGAATAATTTAATCAAGTGTTAGTTAGGTACTTCATTTCATAAAAACATTCAGTATGGTCCAATATCCATTTGTATTTAAAAAACATTAATAATAGAGAAAACACAAATTTTATACCCATACGCTTCTCATAAAAAAGTAAGTTTAGTTCTACAAAATATACTGTACTTTATATTTTTTTAAGAAGGGTAAGAGTGCATGAACTTGTTGAACAATTTTAAAATTATGAACTTACAAATTACATCTGAATTTTGAAGCGTTCCATTTCAAGAGGTATTTAGAATTATAATTATGGCGAATGCGCTGGTGCAGAGGCTTTGAAGTATGTAAATCACATTTTATTATGTTTTAATTTTATTTATCTGGTTGTTTTATTCTTTTTTAAACCTCGTCTAATATTGTCTTATAGAAACGACGTTTTGTAAACTTTTTGTAAACAACTTCCAATTTTAAAAGATATTAAAACTTTGTATGACTGGAGTTTAATAGAGAAATAAAATTAGATAAATAAACAATGAATAATCTTCTCTCTTAATACTTTAAATAAAATAATCCATAAACTACGAGAAAATAGAAATACATCGTAAATGTATGAGATAAAAAGCAAATATTCTGGAATAATTCTTTATATAATCTTATTAAACTCCTATTTTACTGAATTATTATTAAATCAAAACGCTAACCGAATTATAAATTCGCAGAAATATCGACTTTTACTCATGTAACTCACTTTTGACGCCTAAAAATTAAAACATTTTAAAATTAATATAATACAATATAAAAAAATTAAACATTCTAGATGAAATTTGCATTTATATTAGCCATGTTTAAAATTAACTAAAAAATTATTGTGCCGCAGATAAGACTAAATGGTTCCATTTGATGCTCTTTGTTCAACAATTACTTAATAGAAAAAATGACAAAGAATTTGAAGATATTACAGAATGTTTTCGCATTATAATATTATCTGTTCGGCTTAGGGCTTAGGGGCATAGCAGCATTATGATGTGTCGCTGTATTCTTTAGGGTCGCAGAGTAGTAGGTGATGTCCATTTTTGGATTTCTTTACTTTTAATTGTTATCTATATAGATATTAATGGATAATTTTAAAAAGGTATGCTTCTCTAACTGTATCACAAACCTGTCTTCATGTGTTACCATTGCCAGGGCAGCTTCGGGGAATTTATAATAAATGGCGTAATCTATAGCACTCATTTCAGATTGGTTATATAAAAGCTTGCATCCCATAGACAAGAGCAGAGCTATCGAGTTAGGCTGATTTTCCATGGTTGCTAAATGAAGTGCGGTATTCTGAAACAGAACGTTTACATATCAAGTTTATGATAAAATAAAATATTAAATTCGTTTTTATTTTTTTCGCTAGGGTACAGTTCTATAGCGCAAAGGCAACGACACCAAGAATAATTTTATAGTTTTTAATCGCAAAGAACAGTATTTAAAATATATTTATTGTCAACGAAAATATATGAATTTACATGCAAATGTATATAATATATTTGAATTTGTAATATAAATATAAAAAATAGCAATTCCTTAATGAATCAATTATTTTAATACGAGGAAAGAAGGATTAATTTGGGGATGACAACTTTATAAATTGAGCCAATGATACTAGTTGAAACTGTTAGGACAGGACTGAAATAATAAATTGATTTATTAGATGCTTTACCTCTTTAAACACACAAAATGCATTCTTTGAATGCAATTTTAAGAATATATACCCAAAGGAGTAATTAAAACTGTTAAAATCTCACTTTGCCTTCAATGATAATTCACCTACTTCAACTGCTCAGAATTCAATTCAAAATATACAAAAATCGACATGTGTAAAATGTTCACATATATATTTATATTTTATCTGTAATCTTCGATTTATTCAACTGGTATTTATTGGATACTGATAGTACCAACTACCAACCTACTACAAGTAGTAGTGAATATGCTTTTGGTATATCAATTTGGTTGTTATCTGTAGTCTGTGTCATGTGTATAGTATGAGTAGGTATTATGGCACTTCAAACCATCTCCTCCACTTTCCCTTCAGCCCAAATGTCCAGTCAATCACATCGGTCCGTGACGCGTGACCATAAAAAAGGTCACGCGTGACATTTTTATGGTTATGCGTGACGTTTTTATGGTCAAGCATCAAATCTTTTATGGTCACGCGCCACGCAGCGCTGTGATTGGTTGGACTGTTGGGCTGAAGGGAAAGTGGAGAGAATGATCTGAAGTGTCGGAATACCTACTAATATGCAGTTACATGCATCAGAATCGGTTCAGCAGACCTGTCCAATGATGTTAGACAGGTCTGGACAGATTGGGCAAGTCAGGAATTATTATAAAAGTAATATTCACAATATAACTTTACATTTGTAAAGGTGTAGTGTAACTGGTATTTAAATACAAATTCGTACTAACAGTAGTACTTAGTAATTTTATAGTTACAGAACTTACCGGCCCAACTTGTGGCTGTCCTATTTTATTTTGCAGATATTACAAACAAGATCAAAAATCACATTACTTCTAAGGATTTGGAGGATCATAGTTCTTTATAAAAGCGACCTTGCTTCAGAAAAAATTTTCAGAATTTAATTTACCTTGACAAAATAAGGAATATAACGGACGAACGACTTTGGTGTTCTAGTGGCTGTATTGATAATAGACGTTGCTTGTACTTACACCATCCTTATCCGTCTGATCGAGCAAATGGGAATGGACAGAAAGCAGAAGCTCTATCGTCTGAGTGTAACCATTCATGGCTGCAAGGTGCAAAGGATTTCTTCCGTTGTGGTCTCTATGTAGCAGCGCACCTCTGTTTAGTAATAATTGAACCACTCTTGTATGTCCTTGTTGTGAAGCGATGTGAAGAGGGGTGAGACCCTCCCCGTCACTTTCGTTTATTATGAACGTTCCTTTCTCCGAGTCCAATAGTTGACGTACCGTATTGTAGCGCCCATATCTAATTAAAACAATTAATTAGTGTGATAGTCAATAAATGTATGGTATACAGTTTAATAGATGCCTTTCCTGCCATGAGTTTAGTCAAAGTGTAAATTAGGCAGCTATAAATCAGTACAAAGCAAACGCTGAATTAATTAGCGGAATATTGTTTGCAACATACAGCGTGTCTCAATAGTGAGTCAAAATCAATTATCGCAGATTCTTGGCAAGAAACACTTTGATGGAAGTGATTACCGTGAACAGGCGCACATTTTAAAAACATTTTGAAATATAGAGGGTGGCCCACTATAGCAAGATACCTTCAAAGTCAACTATTTTAAATGAAAAACCCTATATTTGTTTGGATATTTCAAATCAACTTCAAATGCTCTATTAGAAGATATCTTTCTATCAGTGTTAGTTGTGATGAGATAAGTAACCATCCAATAAATTAATGTAAATATACATGTATTTCCTTCGAATAAATATATTTGCGATACAGCGTTTGTCTATGGCTATAGTAAAACCGAACGAAGTATCACAGTGATACTTCCATCCAGGCAATATTTCACAGACGAAGCTTGCAGTATCACATTCTATTTTGTTCATCTGCTGATTCACAATTATCGAATAACAAGTTAATGTATTTGAAATAAATATAAATTTACTAGCAAATAACTACGAATAGTAAGGGACATCACTAAGTATAAATAATTTCTGATTCTAATTTTAGTTATTTTTATAGATTTTATCATTGCTGTTTAATTTTGACATCTTGGAACATCATAAAATGAAATGCTAAGTCAATTATTGTATTTGGTGATAATCTGATAACATCAACTTTTGCCATAAATACTATGGCAGTATTTTAATACCGAACTAATATTATGATTTTAAAAATATTTACACTATTTTTGCATAATTTAGGCTTGGTAACTTTATTCTGTTCTCCAACTTACTTGTGGAGTACCTAGTGGTACGATTAGTCGCAAATTTATTTTGGAATTACACCACCTGTAACATAACAAAATAATGATTCTGAGTGTGGTGCCAAGGGAAACTTTTAAAGTATTCCTCTTAATAAAAATACCAATAATAATAATAATAATAATAATAATAATAATAATAATAATAATAATAATAATAATACATCTTATACAACACAGAAAGTAACCGACAATCGAGAGCCAAATCCTATTGGCATATAGTATTAAAAAAAAATACATGTATATAAAAAGGAAATAGTAAGTCCATGCGACTAAGTACACAATTCTAAAATCTAAAATTTGCAGTTAATCTGTCTAAAATTACACTTAATCTATCAAAATTAATATTACATGTATTAGCAATAACGTTAACGTTACGCAGCATGTTAAACACAAGAGACGTAGATAAAACATTCGAATTAACATGTTGGTGAAAGGTAATACGTTTACGAGTAGTAAATGTAGTCACATGATATAGAATTCTTTGCAACAAATCCACAGAATTAATTACGTTGTTTAATACATTGTTGGATCCTCTGTAACTCAAGTGAATATAAAACTGGGAGAGAAGCAATTAATGATCATAGCCTCTAATAGGATATACACTATTAATTTTGAAATAGAAAAACTGCAAAAACTTCCTTTGCACTCTTTCTAAGCTAAGTTTATGTACATTGAAAATTGGAGACCACACTAGTATCGCTATCACGCCTTTGTAATAGACATGGACCAAATGTGTAATAAAATCAAACACAAAATTATTTCCGCATGTAAGTTACAACTTTACATTTTAAGACGTTCATTTAAGGTTGTTGATATGGCACCAATTTTCTATTTTTCTTAATTGATTTTGGATAATATTAGTCAGATGCTGTGTTTATCTCTGAGAAAAGAGTTTAAGGTCGCCAGCAAACATTAGATACTGACTGTTAATGAGAGAAGATAAGTCATCTATAAAAAGCAGGAATAAAAGTGCACCTAAATTTGAGCCTTGAGGCAGGAAAAATTGTTAGATTTATAACCACTGTACGCAACATATTGAACTCTGTTGCTCAGGTACGAAGTAAATATATTTGTAAGTGGTTTACTGAACCCAAATTTACTTGTTAATTTGCTCATTAATATACTGTGACCGATGCCGTCAAAAGGTTTTGAAAAATCGATGTACACCACATCCACCTGACATTGCTTATCAATAACTTCGAAGAGAAATTGCGTGAAGGACACTAGATTCGTAGCGGTGGACCTCTTCTCCATAAAACCATGCTATAGTACTAACAGAATATTTAGTACTAATAAAATTTTGTTTGACACAAAATTATGTAATATTACAAATTATATTTGTAATTATGTTTAAACAAGAAGTCATAATAAATTTTAAAATAAATTTACTCCCTATTATACAGTGTTTTTAGGGTAAACTTTAAAAGTTGGCTTTTGTATACTCTTAACCTTTATTTTGAATACTTCTGGCTCCTGTTTTTATTATTTTACAGGTGGTGTAATCCGAAAAGAAATTATGATGAATCTTAGTGACTATGTTAGTGATTTAGTAATACCATGTTGTAATATTGCTAGAATTAATATAGCATTGTTATAACTATACAATTGATTTTATAAAAGTTAAATGCTGGGATAGTGTAAATGCGCCATACATTTATTCAGAAATAATAGATAATTTAAAGTTATTTATACACATTTATTCTCCTTTAGTAGTCTCTTGTAATCGAGAGCCATTAAACTAACTGAAGTAATAAATATTATTTACAACTGCTCTTTGGCAGGCACTAAACATTTTATGATCATCATTATGCTTCACATTGTAGCTGTCAATTACATTTTCATGTAGGTAAATAGAAATAGTATATCTAATTATTTTTTTTAACCGTATATAAGTTTATTTGTCAGTCACAAATTTTAAATGATAAACGCATGAAAAAAATTGTAAACTTTGGATTCTAAAATATGGGTTTAATGTATGTTAAAGTTATGAAGTATCGACTGTGCTATTACTAGCGCCTGCATCATTTGTTATCAGTATCTATTTGAACGTTTGTATTATGTTTATGACCAATAATGACTATAACGTTAATAAAAATGGATCTCTATGTTTCACCCTGATATATCTATTGTCCAGTAATTGTTTAATCAAATACTGAGAGAAAGATTAATAATAACTATCATAACTACAGCTTGGCTGTGCGCAGCTGTTTGTTTTATATAAAACAGCGACAGTTATAACTTTTTAGCTACTACATAAACTAAACACTCATATTTTTATGTAATATAAATCTAAACCTTGGCCAGAAGAACGAATAATGTCAAAATTACATTAAAAAACTGACTTGATCCGTGGCAGTCTAGTCATTATTTGTCTAAATGGTAGCGTTGGTAATAATAACTAATAGTTTATATTATAAACTCCCTCTTGTATGATAAGAAGTTCACGAAGTTGTTGGTGTAACAATATTAATATTAACTAGAAATGGGAGAAGATCGCTCTGACGATTTTCGTTCCCATTTCCAGCCCTACCGGGGGTCCACGCCTGTGGCCTGGGGTCTCCCGAAGGGTGACAAAATCATCTAGAATAATATTTATTACATATTAAAGAAATTTTGTATTTGGAATGATGATGTAATTATACTAAACGATTTTTCTTAATATTTTGATGAATTGTAAGGGTACTTGTATAATTTTGAAAAATTATGACGTTTTACCATCAAGAACAGTCTTGATGGTAAAACGTCATAATTTTTCAAGTTCTGAAAGTAGAATTTATTTTTCAGTAAATATTATTATCAATTTTATCAATGGGACCAAAAATATTGTACATATTTACTTTTGTAAGCTAAAATGATGAACTTAACAGACTGCTAAAATGAACGAATTAATTCCAAACTTTACGTGCAGAAAGAATAAAAGCTACGAAGTTTAACTAATTTGACAGTTTTCGTGGGAGGTGCTTGTCGCGTTAGTGCAATCTCACATCGGCAGATAAAATGAGAAAGAAAGGACGGAATTTTCGCGTGAAGCGGTCCTCGAAGCCGTAAAAATTAGAAAAAGGTCTTGGGAGTCCCGCGAAAAGTCGGGATTTCGGCGGGCGTGACGGGACCATTAGGCGCGAGGACAAACGCCGGTGCTAGCCGCATAGAACGCGTAGGAAAAGGGACGAAAATACCCCTACGCATTGGAAAAAGGCCGGGGGCGACCTTCGGTGGCCCGCGTGGATCGTTCCGCCATCGCCCCTCGGAGGAAATAGCTTTGAAACTTTGTCGATTCGGCGACGGAATTTAAAGCGAGACAGAATCGACGCGTTTTAATATATATGGATTAATCAATATTAATATTGGTTGGTGTCAATATTAATATACCAACATTTAACAGTTCATTTCATTTGATAAAACTGGTAACCGATATCACTTGGTAACTGATATCTTTTTGGTATACTTGGTAACAAAAAAATAAGCGTCCACATCGTGCTGTTCAGTAAAATTGTACAGGGGTCTTAAGGTGAAAAGTGAAACACACTGTACAGTACATACCATTGCATTAATTTTCAAAACCTTAAAAGATCAAAATAGTTTACAAAGTACCAGTTTATACAAGCCTGTTAAAATAGTAATAAGGTATGTTGTCTCACTCTTCTTAAAAATAAAGTAAAATATTCAAGAGGAGATAAAATTCAGACGAAACAAGACGAAGGGAGGCGAAAGGAGAATTCATCACCTCGGTTAAATAAATCAATGGAATTATTTACTTTTTTAGTAATGTATTCCTTCCAGTCCCTTTAATCTCCATCTTGCCTATTTTACACAACAATACGCAAATTTCTTAAATTTACCTGGCTGCAAAATGCAAGGGACTTTCATTGTTGTTATTCTTCAAATTTATGCAGGCTCCTAATCGAATAAGATTCTCCAGGCTTCGAATGTGACCTTCACGACTTGCATAATGTAACGGGGAGCATCCCGTTATATCTTTCTCGTTCAGCAACTGAAGCAAGCTTTCCTTTGACTTTGCCTGCAGATATAATACTTATATATTACTAGTTCAATAACAATCTGGACCTACAGTTGTTAACTACATTAATAATTATAATAAACTTACAAAACAATATGTATATATTATATAATAATTAGTTAATATTGGTTGAATAACATATAAACACATTATGAGTGATAAATTATTAGTATCAAATTAGTTATAGCAAATTTAAAAAATATAAACTCTTATTTTACAAATGCTTACTTATAACTAATGAAAAGAGAGAGAAAAACATAGTAAATCTATATCTTGAATAGAGAGTAATCACGAATATTCCATTTAATTTTTTTTTAAATTAAAGACATACTGTTCCTCAAACATTGTTTCCCAAATTTCTTGTATTTTGCAAATATCTAGTTCTCTGGAATCCCTTGTACTCAATATATGAATAGTCTATTCTACTAAAGCAATTAATTAGCTTTTGTGCAAGGCTGAAGTGCGAAATTTGTTCTGTATATACTAATCTATTTTCTAATCTAGAAAATAAATTATTTTACTGAATATTCTGGCATGCTGTACATTATAAATAAGAAATACACCCTTGTTTACAAAAGTATCAGCAAAAGGACTGAGCTATGTAAAAGTTATATAGACCTAAGCTTCTTCTCTTTCTGATGAGGCATGTTTCACGCGGGATAGTTATTTTAATGGTAGAAACAGCCACAGTTGTCATGATGACAATCCTCAGGCTGTGGTCTATAGAAGACAGCACCAACAATTTTCTGTAAACATGTGGGCTGATATTGTTGAAGACAATTTAATAGTTAATTTGCTGCATGCTTGTTTGAACGCAGATATTTATCTCTATTTTCTGCAAAATTTTGCCTCTGTTATTTGAAAATGTACTTTTAGACATTAGAAATAACATGTGTTTCAACATGACGGGGCACCTCCACATTTTGGTTTGAACAGGCACCAGAATCTCGACCAACAATTTCCCCGCCGATGGATTGGAAAAGGAGGTCCCTTGGCTCGCGCATTCTCCTGATCTCAACCCCTGGATTTTTTTCTTTTGGTGTTATTTGAAATTTTTAGTCTACGAAACGCCTATTCGTAATGAGGAGGATCTCTTAGCAAGAGTAATGGCCAGTTCTACACATGTAGAATCTATTCCCGGAATATTCTATAGGATCCTCGAGTCAATAAACCGACGGTTATTAAAATTTGTATTGAAGCAAATGGTCAACATTTTGAACACTTATTGTAAACCATAATTTATTTATCAATAGAAACAAAGTCCAACACGAACAAAAATTGATTTGTTAATGTCCTCCTGAACATTTTTTGTAAATGTCAGCTCTGTGTCTGTCTATGCCATATTATGCTTTTGTAAGGTGGTAAATATAACACTTGCAGTGCTCCGTCGTATTTGTAGATATAGGTTCAGATAGCGGCTGGTACGGGTGACCCATAGCACGATTTCTTCAGAGGGTTGTATTGAATTCATATTTGTAAGCCATTGGGATCTTTTGGTTTCCGAATTCAACTTCTCAGAATCACACGGATAAGCCGAGTTTTGTATATTTTTATGGCAAACGCCGCCTGTGTAACGAATTATCCTTATGAATTTCTATGTATAAACAGGCTGTGTACCGCAGCTTTGATTTGAGTCTTTAACCAAACATATCTTATATAGATAATTGAGTCACACCATGTTATGATCTCGCATCATGCAAATGAGAGCATCTGAACCCCTAATGACTTTCAAGCTTCAGTCACAACAAGTCTGTTATGAAAAAACTCCAAACTGAAGAGCATACTGCCTGTCCATTGTCATGGAAGGTATAGCAGGACGTCGAATTGTCACAGTGGTTCTCGTGTGTCCGCGAGTCGAGCCGCAGGTCGAAAAGCGACCTGTTTTTCCGTCCGTTTTCTTTTCGCTATCTGTCTAAGACCTAAAATGGGACTACGGTATGTTTTTCACCGCTCACGATGCCCCTTACCAATCATGTCTCAACATCAATAGATTCCACTAACTATGGCACGAGCGTATAATACCGAAACTGGTCAGTGTTTGTTGGTTGATCTCGATGATGGATGTGGTGACTTCCATGGAGATGCCGGAGTAATTCAACGCTAGTCGGGGCACATTGCTCATGGTGTAATTGCCTAGCTGAAACCAGATCAAGATAAAGTAGTTGTTTTGGCATCAACTTCAAATAATGGGAATCATGTTTGCCACACTCTTTTATCCTACAGCTCGGAACACCAGATCTTCTCACAGAGAGCGTCTTTCACTGATATAACCCGGTGGAGCATTGTGATATGTGTCACCCACCTTTGGTAGAAGGAATCAGGGTGGGCTAGGGCAAGAGAACTTCTAAGGAGTGAAAGATTCTGCTCAGTCTTTTTTGTAGGAGGTTTCCACTTGATAAACGATCGACGGATTCTCTACAACACCTATCCAAATTCGATATGAAGACTTCAACGAAACAATTATTTGCGTACTTTCGACATAAAAGCTTGTTGCTCTCGGTGTACTTTATCATACATTCGACGCAGGATGTGTATTACCTTACCGACCCCATGTTAACCTTATCTTCTGTATAGGCCGCTGTGTCCTCCCCCTTCGGAAACATTGTCATGTTGTCTCTCTAGCCGAGAAAGCTGTTGAGCAACATCATTCACGGCACAGTTGACGCGCACGTTCTACGAGTCGCATCCATTCCTACCAGATCCTGTGGCCTTGAGAAACTAATTAGCGACTTGAGACAGTACAAAAAATTTTCAGACCACTGTTGAATATTAGCAGAATCAGAGCATTGGGGCGCTTTTAAGGGTAGGTTTTTTTACCCTTCTATTATTTTCTCCTATACTATACTTTATGAAAGGGAGTCTATATCCTTAGAAGTAATTTCTTGCACCACATTAATCATTTATGGAAAGCATATTTTTGGAAATAAGTAGAATAGAAATGTTGTAACTTTAAATCTATAAATGCACAATCAAATTGCTTAAAGAATACTGGTAGATATGATTGGAATGGACAGGTGTGTAACAAGCTATTTTGTTCTTCTAAATAATAATTAAACGGTTTAATTGCTCGTTATCGCTAAAGAGGCTCCTACACATCAAACACTTCTAGTTACGGCACCATAAAATTAATGCGATATTATCAGATGAATTGAGCGATACGTGGGTTTAATTATTAAAGTTCTAGAACTGGACATGTTCAAAGCAAAATATACATTACGAAAATATTATTCACGACATATCTTTTACTCTTATCGGTATGCTGTTATTGTTCAATGCAGTAATTAAAGTGACACAAATTATGGTTACGACAATCCAGTGTTTTATTTGTAATTCAAGTAATTGCTGCTGGAATATATTAACAAATACATTTAATATCTAATAAGTTTAAATTACATAGATAATAAATTAAAAATAAAACAAATTTTGGATAAATCTGAGGAAATCCAGTATTTGAAAACATTTTAATACTGTTTTAGGTATTTATACTTTTTATTATTTTTTTAATGATTTTTTAGTGTACCTATACCTATTACATTTTTTAACAAAATTATCGACTAAACTCAAATATTGTAACCAGGAAACCCAAGATTCTATTTTGTATGTACTGCATAGATATATTCATTGTTGATCCTCGTTTTTGGTGTCAATAAAACTAAAGAATAAATCAGCTAGAAATGTGTTACCCAAGCATACTGTCCCTATCCGAACTGATGATTTTTATAGGAAAAAACAACGCAACTTATTTTTTGGAATGATTCAATAGGAACCAACAAATCAGTCATGCAAACACGACTTATTTAAAACTAAAATGCAATCAACAAAAACTTTTGTTATTTATTATATCAATATCTACGAAAACAACTAGATACAGATATTTGAAGTATGTTGTTTCTTCATGAAAAATTAATATTTTTTTTCGCCACATTAAAAGTAATTTTCGAATTATATGGAATTCTTTTTTATTTGTTTATGAAATTTATGAGATCAAAACAAATATTATAAATAATATTAAACAGTCAATTTTCGTTATTTGGTGAAATAGCATAGCATGCTCTCTTGAATTAAAAGGAATGATTTATCCATCTATAATCAATATCACCATTCGACCTAGATAAGTAAAAACTTGGAAGATCATAAATCAATAGATAAGAGACAAATGAAGCTAAATTCTAAGTTGCATAACCACAACTAACAGTTATATATAGCTACATGTATTTTGAGTGCAACTATTTTCTTGCTGTGTTGAACTAATAATAATGATATTTTTTTGTTGAAAATCTTGAACTTTGATTTTTATAGTGTTTAAAAAATATTTTGGACAATATATCTCAGTTGAAAGTTCAATCGCATTGTACCAAAAAAGAACCCAGTAACCCAAATTTTCCGCTTTTGCGGCGCATTGGCTTGCAAGTGCTGTGCAATATTTACTGTGTTTTCGTGCAGTATTAAATATGCTCATCACGTTTTTAGATATGTTTTGCTAGATTATTATTTAGCTAGGATATAGATCTTAAAGCAAGCTGCATGAAAGCTATTTTAACTCATATTTGAGAAAAAATCTAGTATTGCTTGGCAGGACAGTAGATACGTACTGTGCCTAATAGTTTCTTATTAATCAGCTGAGTGATAATTATTATACTACGTGAGAAGCTGAAAACTATTTTCTAATATCCATAATTGACATATGCTTATATTTACCTGTAATCTATAAACTTAAATTGCAAGCTGAGTGAGTCCTGCTAGGTGCTCAAATGGTCATAATGTAGGATATCTATAGAATAGTGGAAATATGCTATAATTTTTAAGTAATAATAATTGGGACATGGATAATGTTTCATTAATAATTAATTTATTTATTAATAAAGTGTTAATTTTTAAAGTGCCCCTTAAAAATTAGTAATTTATTAACACTTGTTATCCTAACATATATATAGCTTTTTCTTTAAACTGTCCCTTTTTCTGATTGTCAAGTAGGTAATTATAATGGACATGATTTTTGTAAATAAATCAGTGCTATAAATATTATTAGTCATCGTTGGGCAAAACATATATACAATAAATACATTCTAGCTGGAAAGCTAACATAGATATTGCACATGAAAAGTTGATCAAAGGTGAAATATACAGTGTGTGCCGAAATTAGTGTGCAATATTTTACCATTGTATTCTCTGGTCTTTTTCTTTATATAAACATAATCGAAAAATGCTTCCTAAGGACGCTGCTTACAAATATTCAAATATTGCCACAACTATTTTTTTGTTTTATCCACTTTTGATTAGAACATATGTAATTTCAATATTTCTTACTACAAAAAGGTACACCAGGTAGGTACAACAGGACGCATCGTTTCGGAGCAAAATCGCTTTAATTATTTACATGCGATAACACGAGATGTAAGTAGTGACTTTTTTTGTATGTCACTTTTCCCTGGTTCTGTCATTAGAATATGAAGTTTTAGAGTTTTCTACGTAAAAAGGTAATCTTGCTGAACATCGATAAAATGCACGGTTTTGATATAAAATCGATTTTGAAATTTTAAGGAAGCATTTTTTGATCCATGTTTATATGAAGAAAAAAATCCTCTTTTTAACCATATTTTACTGGCAAAATATTGGACTCTAATTTCGGAACACCCTGTATAAAGTGTGCCTCCAAACTCTCACCCCCTTATCAATACTTATTGAACTATGTATTAGAGAGTTCGAGCCAAATACAGAGTGAACCATGTAGAATTAAATATTTTTTCCTGATTAATGAATCTTTTACTAATTAAAGTTGATTGCACAAGAGCTGCTTAATTTTTAAATGGTAAGTCATCATATAAATCGAAATACATTTAAATATATTTTTGAAAACGGAATATCGGTTTTCTGTTCTCGAATTATAAGCGTTTCTTTTTAATTAAATTTGTTTGGTTTTCCAAACTCTGTCTCTTATTGTTTTGTGTTTCTGTCTTTACCTCTACCTATGTGAATTATGACGTCAAAAATATGACACGCATGTGACACGTGAGGAGTGGGGAATCTGGCGGGACGACACGCCGAGAACATTCACTCTGCAAGAACACCCAAAGCAGTACGCATACATTTTTGTCTGTCACGCTCGTCAAGTCAAACATAGTGTATTTTTTAGTAAAAATATATGTTTTGAAATACAGCGTGAGGCTTTTAATTCATCAAGTCCAGCATCGTCAGTGCATCATTGAAATTGAAACCAAACATCTACAATACAGTCCACTCTAGTTATCTTTCACCAACTAATCGCAACATTTTTGGTACCTTCGAGCACGGATGCAAGTAGTGCGATCTGGATAAAACAAGTGAAAAAAGTGTCCATCGACTTTCAATAAAGTCAAACGAAACGAAAAGCTACAATTACACCTGCTATCCAGTATTTCTACGTACAGTGGAAGCTCGGACAGTGGCGTTTAAAGAAAATACAGCGAAAAAACTACTTCAGTTTAGCCCAGCAACAACACCTGGCAGAAGAATTAAGGTCAAGGTCATTCAGCCCAGCACCAGTGTCTACACGAAATTTCATCTCTCCCTGTCTGTCGACGCTTCGCCGTTCCAGCCCAGCTGTTAAACGTGTAGTGTTGGGAGTGCTTAGTGAAAAGGTTTCGGGGGGGCAGTGAGAGTGAGTAAGACAGGTAGTACAAAAGAGAAGGACAACCGCCAGCTCGGTAAGACAAACAATTTAAAACAAAAAAGTTCACTGGGTATTACATTGAAAATTTAAAATGGAGAAACTTTTACAAAAACGTAGAAATATCAAATCTGCTTTAACGCGCATAAATGAGTATGTGTTAGAACACCTACATATACAATTTAGAAACGAACTAGAAGTTAGACAGGATGAGTTTATTAAAAATTATCAAAAATATGTAGCAATTCAGGAGCAAATAGAAGAAAAGGACGAATCACAAGGCGATGATCGCATTGAAGTAGAGTCCACGTATTTTTCAACTTTAGCATCAATCAAATCGATCTTACAAATCAATAGTAATTCACCAGCTCCAATTAGCAGTGCAGGTGGTAGTACGAGTTTTGAAAGATCAATCAGACTTCCCAACGTACACATTCCAGTATTTACGGGAAAGGTAGAAGAATGGCGTTCTTTTATAGACTTGTTTAAATCTCTTATTCATAATAATGAAAGTCTTTCCGATGTACAGCGATTATATTATCTGAAAGGTTTTCTTAAAAACGAACCGTTAAATCTGATAAACAATTTAAATTGCACTTCTGAAAATTATGAGGTCGCATTAAAAATACTTGAAAAACGTTTCGATAATGTCACAGAGATAATAGACTCGCATGTTACAGCCATTTTAGAAACTCCAGCCATCGCAAAAGGGAATGCCTACAATTTAAGAACGTTTTTAACAAGCATTCGTCAACATTTGAATTCTTTACGGGCACTAGATCAACCAGTCGATGACTGGGACGTAATATTAGTTTGTATACTTACGAAAAAATTAGATTTTCAAACGCGTAAAGCTTATGAGTTAGAAAAGGCTAAAACTTCTACACCAACACTTTCTGAACTGCTTGACGTTTTAGAAAAACATTGTACGGCCCTGGAAAAGGCATCTACTCCTATTACTTCTCAACCTCGTTCTCAACCTAAATCTAAAATTCAACATTCTTTCATAAACAGATCTGAGGGTAAGATAGACGCTCAAGCAGACGAGAAAAAATGCATATATTGTAATAATAATTCTCATTCACTATATCAGTGTTTAAAATTTAAAAATTTAACATTTCCACAAAAAATTGATGTTGTCAATAAAAATGCTTTGTGTCATAATTGCCTAAAAAAGGGTCACTATGCGGCACAATGTCAATCGACTGATTGCAGATTGTGTAAAAAACGTCATCACACGTTACTGCACAACCAATTTGAAAGAAACAATCAAAAAGGAGATCAATCTACGTCGTCTTCTTCTTCTGACACAAATCAAATCACCAGTCATGAAGACCAAGTAACAAAGGTAAACAATTCTACCACATTGGTAACACATAACAATAATCATTCGCAAATTTTATTGGCCACGGCACAAGTACACGTGATATGTCCGAACGGAGATCTAATAAAAGCCAGGGCGTTACTTGACTCCGGTAGTCAGACTTCTTTTATTAGTACTAATTTATTTAAAAAGTTAAATTTACCCGCATATCACCAAAATGTTAAAATTTTTGGGTTATCGTCTAACGCAGTCAACGTAAATAAAATGATAAATATACGCATACAGTCTCTTAAAACAAATTACAGGGCGAACATTTCATGCTCAATTTTAGACAAGGTAACGTCAAATTTACCTCACTGTACTGTTGATACGAGTAAAATTAACATTCCACAGAATATAATAAGTTTAGCTGATCCACATTATGACAAGCCAGCCCCGATTGATTTATTACTAGGTGCTCAACTGTTTTTCGAAATATTGCTAGCTGAAAAAATAAATCTGGGGGCAAATTTGCCTATTCTTCAGAATACTAAATTAGGTTACATAATGTCAGGTCAAGCGCCAACTGCGCATTCATTTCATATTGTAAATGTACTATGTACCACAACCGAAAGTAGTATAGACAGTTCTCTGTGTCGTTTTTGGCAATTGGAAGAGGCCACTGCAATACCTACACTTGGGCCACAAGAACGTCTTTGTGAAAATTTATTCATAGATAATACATTGCTGGAAAATGGTAAATACACGGTACGGTTACCATTCATTCATGACAATGCACGATCACTATTAGGAGGATCTTTTAACACAGCTCTAAAAAGATTTTATGCTTTAGAAAAACGTTTGATAAATGATACAAATTTATATACAAATTATAAAAAATTCATTCATGAATATATTAATCTCGGTCATGCGGAATATAACCAAGTCGATATCTCCGTGTTAAAAAATGATAATACTGATGGATATTTTTTGCCTCATCACCCGGTAATAAAAGAAGCTAGCCTATCGACAAAGTTGCGAGTCGTTTTCGATGGCTCGGCCAAGACCACAACAGGTTATTCATTAAATGATATTTTATTAACAGGCGCGACAGTACAGTCGGAATTATTCGATATTCTATGTAGATTTAGAACTCATCGTTACGTTCTGACAGCTGACGTTGAGAAAATGTATCGAGGTGTGCGAGTGGCGGATCAAGATACTGACCTCCAACAAATTTTATGGCGGGATAACGTTACGGAAAGCGTGCGATGTATAAGATTATTGACGGTCACTTACGGAACCAGCGCGGCACCATTTTTGGCAACACGCTGCCTGGTAAAGCTAGCAAATGACGAATCATGTAATTTTCCATTAGCCTCGCAGGCTTTACTTTTAAACACATACATTGATGACGTACTTACTGGTACAGAAAGTACTGCAGAACTTTGCGAACTTAAGAGTCAATTAATCAATTTATTAGCAAAGGCAGGGTTCAAGTTACATAAGTGGTTTTCAAACTATGGTCCTTGTTTAGAAAATATTGATAATATAAATCTGTCTCAAATTAATATAACTGACAATAATCTATCTATTAAAACATTAGGTCTTATCTGGAAACCGTCGACAGATAGTTTTTACTTTAGCTCTCCTGATGAAGTTATATCAAGCGATTGCACAAAGCGTAGCATTCTATCATATATCGGAAAAATATTCGATCCCATGGGATTGGTGGGACCTATCGTAGTACAAGGAAAAATTTTATTGCAACAAATGTGGTTACTCAAGTTAAACTGGGACGACGAATTGCCACCCAACTTACTAAAACAGTGGTTGGCCTTTCAAAAAACTGTTTCACAATTGCGAACGTTATCCATACCACGTTGGTTATATACAGGTAAGCCAGTAATGCAAGCTGAAATTCATGCTTTTTCTGACGCTTCTATACGCGCATACGGTGCTTGTATATATATGCGAGGGTTATATTTTGACAAATCAGTCAGTACTAGACTAATATGTGCTAAATCTAGAGTTGCCCCTCTGAAAGTAGTCACACTACCGCGTTTGGAACTGTGCGGTGCACTTTTGATGGCACGTTTAGTAGATCGTGTACTTAAAATGTTAAGCATTCAAGTTTCAAATGTGTATCTGTGGACAGATTCTAGCATAGTCCTCCATTGGATCAAAGCGCCATCAATGCGTTGGACAACTTTCGTTGCAAATCGCGTAAGTGAAATCCAAGAGCTCACTCATAATCACCAGTGGCGTCACGTCAAGACAGGGGACAATCCCAGTGATCTCTTGTCACGGGGAACGGACGCATTTTCACTAAAAAATTCCACTCTTTGGTGGAATGGGCCTCGTTGGCTCGAAAATTATGATCTAAAATTTGATAATAAAGAAATACCTAAGTTAAACTCTACGCCGGAATTACGAAAGTCAGCTGATGCTGCTTGTAATGTTTCATTCACACATATAAACGGATTCGAAAGGTTTTCAAAATTTTGCAGGCTCCAAAGGGCTATAACCTATCGCCTTCGATTTGCAAATAATACTCGCTCAAAAAATATAAAACGTACTGGAAACTTATCAGTGCATGAATTAAACGAGGCGCACGATGTCATCATTCGAAATTTACAACAACAATGTTTCTCTAACGAATTTAAATTACTGGAAAACAACAATTTAACGAAAGGTCCATTAAAGACCTTAAATCCTTTTGTGGATAACAAGGGATTATTACGAGTAAGTAGTAGATTAACCAATGCGGACATTCGATATGAACAAAAATATCCACTTATTCTTCCATCAGGCAATCATATAACAAATCTTATTATAAATCAAGCGCACTTAATATTGTTGCACTCTGGTGTAAATACCACGTTAGCACATTTAAGATTGCGTTATTGGCCCCTGAATGGCAAGCGTCAAGTAAAGAAAATCATAAATAAGTGCGTAATTTGTTTTAGACATAAGTCAACTATCTCAGAGCAATTGATGGGATCATTACCGGCAGATCGTGTAAATATATCGCGTCCATTTTCTAAAGTGGGAATTGATTACGGCGGTCCTTTTTATATTCGGCAATCAAGATTGAGGAAATCAACAAAAACAAAAGCATACATTGCGTTGTTCGTGTGCATGATTACTAAGGCCATACATATTGAGCTTGTGTCGGACATGACAACAGAAACGTTTATGTTAGCTTTAAAAAGATTCCTTTCTAGGCGCGGAAAACCATTTATCATTTACAGTGACAACGGATTAAATTTTATAGGCGCAAATAATCATTTGCGAGAAATCGGGCTTCTTTTACGAACCAAATCACACATGTCAACGGTTTACGATTACACTGCAAGTGAGAGCATAACCTGGAAATTCATTCCTCCTCACAGTCCACATTGGGGAGGTATTTGGGAGGCGGGAATTAAATCCGCTAAATATCACCTAAAAAGAGTAGTCGGCATTTCAACTCTGACTTACGAGGAACTGGCAACAGTTCTCACTCAAATCGAAGCGGTATTAAACTCGAGACCTATTTCAGGCATGTCAAATGACCCTAACGACTTCACGTACTTAAGTCCCGGACATTTTCTAATAAACGCTCCTTTGACTAGTCCTCCAGAACAAGATCTTACGACAACCCCTATCAATCGACTTAAATTTTGGCAATTATGTTCCCGAATTCGACAACAATTTTGGCAACGCTGGAGTCGGGATTATTTAAATCAGTTACAAAACCGTCCAAAGTGGTTTAAAGGTAATCCAAATATTGACGAAGGATCAATAGTCATTTTAAGGGAAGATAATGTACCTCCTTTACAGTGGCCCTTGGCTCGTGTCACTAAGGTTTTTCCCGGAGGCGATGGCCGAGTCAGAGTTGTAGAACTAAAAACAAAAACAGGCACCTATACGCGACCTATAACTAAGCTATGTCCTCTACCTTTACCTTAAGCTTGAAAATATTAAATTTTCAACGGGGGGGAGTATGTTTGGTTTTCCAAACTCTGTCTCTTATTGTTTTGTGTTTCTGTCTTTACCTCTACCTATGTGAATTATGACGTCAAAAATATGACACGCATGTGACACGTGAGGAGTGGGGAATCTGGCGGGACGACACGCCGAGAACATTCACTCTGCAAGAACACCCAAAGCAGTACGCATACATTTTTGTCTGTCACGCTCGTCAAGTCAAACATAGTGTATTTTTTAGTAAAAATATATGTTTTGAAATACAGCGTGAGGCTTTTAATTCATCAAGTCCAGCATCGTCAGTGCATCATTGAAATTGAAACCAAACATCTACAATACAGTCCACTCTAGTTATCTTTCACCAACTAATCGCAACAAAATTCATTATTCATTTTTTAAACACATTTTGTAATTAATCAACAAGGGTCTTGTTCAAAATGACAAAAGATCATGAAGTGATTATTGACCAGTTAGGTCATCCAAGTTTGGAAACCTGATTATTTTCTTGTTCTAGCCGTTAGTGCCTAGCAAAATACACAGACAGACAAATAGACAAGAAGTAGTAAACTGTAACATATATTTTTATGTCGTTGACTATTCATCTATCGGTAATAATAAGATGAACAGAAAACACATTTTGGTGTACCAGTTTGGAAATTATAGCATAACAATGGGTACAAATATACTTCTTATAATTATCATGAAAAAAAAGTTGAAAAAGCAATTTGTTGCATTATGTACATAAATTGTACAGAGTATTCAAAATAAAGATTCATAGTGTAGTATCCAGCCTAACTTTATACATGCACTGTGTATCAGAAAAGTATTACTAACTGCCTAATGAAAATTTCAGCATGCTAGGGTTAATATAAACAAGAGTTTGAGTTCGACATCTAGGAGGGATTGTACAAAAATACTGCCCAGGTAGGTAATTTAATAATGTTTCTTAAATCATAATTGTTTTGCGCAGAGGACAGTTTAAATAAGGGACGAAAGACTAAGTTTAGACTAAAACATAACACCTGAGCATTATATCTCCACTTTTCCACGAATACCCTATGTATGGTCTGCTCAAATCAAAAAGCGCCTACGAACATTTAATTACCTCACTTACTTCAGCTGCAAATTGTTCCAACCTGCCTCCGTTCATCACAACTAAATGCAGAACGTTCCTCCTGTTCACGTCTTTTATGTTTATATCTGCCCCGCGTCTGATCAAAGCATGCACCGTCCTCCATCCTCCTCTCAAAGCTGCCAGTAGAAGTGGCGACCTTTTCTCTTTGTCAACCACATTTATGTCAGCTCCTTCAGTGACTAGATACTCTACGATTTCGGGATGATCAAACATGGCTGCACAGTGAAGGGGAGTCATCTTCTGAACATCGCATGACTGAAGACATGGGCCCTTTTCTTCAGGTTGCATTTCAAACATCAACTTCACTATTTCCATTGCCCCTTGAGCGCAAGCTAAATGTACTGGTGTTGAGAGGTCTTGTTGCTGGATAGATATTTTTGCTCCTGACCTAAAAATTTAGTATTTGAGTAATTCAGGTCAACAAAACTGGTTGAAAAATTAGGTTGGCTAGTAGGAATGGTGTCAATAGTTGTGATGACAGGGAACAGGAGTGGAAGTATCTCGAAAATCTAATAGCGCAAAAAATTCATGGAGTGGTCATTAGAGAATTGATAAACAAATAGATACTACGATAGTAACAAAGAGAGGTTTTCTCTTGCTACTGGTAAATGAGTACTAAATGCGAAAGGAAAATTTTCTAAGATATATTGGAGGTGTATTAAAAGAAAGTCACTTAGTTATCATACATATAGATAGGAAGAGAAGAAGAGACAATAATTCTGGATGCAATATTGGTGATTTCATTAAGATAAATATGATTGCAAGAAGGTTAAGTACAAAGAACAAGATATAAGTTAACCAGGTAAATGGACAGGTTTCATTAATATAGAATTGTATTGGTAAAAGGGTGAAATACAATTCTAAATACATTTTTCAAAGAAAAACTAATTTCTATTGATACGCTTATCCCGACAACGGCATCATAAATCATAAAAGAGAAACATTTATTAAAAAAAAATTACTTTTATTATGTAACAGATTATTCTATATGGCTGGAAAGGCAAAGGCAAAACTTATTCCATGCAGTAAAATATATAGGGTATCTCGTTATGTTTAAGCTAATAAAATATCATTATGCCTCCTAAAACACTACTTACTCTCTAGTACTTTATACTACATTTTTATATGCAGGGACCTATGGTATCTATAATGGTTTGTTGTTCAATTTGTAATATTTTAGTGTTAGTTTATTCATCGCTAGGATATATGAGACCGTCGACATGGAAAGTACAGACAAATTTTTTATATAAAGTTAAATACCGATTTTAATCAGGTACTTAAATATATACTGTGCGTACCAAAAAGTAACTTCGTTTAATGGAACATCCTACAAAATCCGACAAAAACTAGGATCTCCCACTGTTTCTGTCCGACCATTATAGCATGCTTTGAGATTATCTTTAATAATTTTTGAGATATTCGCACTTTCAGTTATGAGTTCTGTAATTGTAATAATACAGTATTATTAAAGCAAGCAGAATAATTTTAAAAAATAGCACTAATAATAATAACAAATTAAACATAAAATTAACAAAATTAAGACATTAACAAACTAAGAAACATTTTGAAAATTTTTTTCATTGGGTCAATGCCTGCTATGCAAATACGCACCCATTACAGTGAATTCTTCCAAAAACAGTTTCATCGTTGTTTAGGTGATTACTATTATCTTTAATGAGGTTTTGCAGTTTTGTACCATTTCAAAACTATTGGAGAAAACTCCAAAGCGTTGTAGGTATATGATAGGTATATAATAATAATATAATAATAATATCTCTACCCCTCATTCTAATCACAAGGATTAGCCCGAAAGTCTGAGACTTGTGTGGGAGAGGGGGCGGCATATTATTAGTTCGCGGGCCGCATTTGCGCCTCAGGAACGACTTACGTTGGTAGGCCCTAACCACCATTCAGTGTTGGAATGAGGAAAACCTCATTAGTTAGGGGGACAAGTCAAACATCAACTGATTTTAATCTCTCACATTAACACCAAGTTGATATTCTTCCCATCCTAGGCCATCACCAGAATAATTGCCAAGCCATCCCTGGGAATAAGCCTTGATCTACGGGCAAACAATTTAATTAAAAATTGTTGGTGGAGTGGGAATTAGAACCCACGACCTCTGGGTTGAGCGATCGAGACGCTAAGCCCCGAGCCACCGGCCCGATCCATATATAATTATTCCAACATAAAAAAGTTAGTTTTTGGTACATATATTTTTTTAAGTAATTAACATTTTGAAATAGGAATTAAATTTAACAGGAAAATCTCAAAAAAGGTTGGCTTTTCAAAAAAAGAAGTTTTGATAATTTAAAATTAAGCATGGATCATGGTACATGGATCAAAGTGTACACTGGAGAAAACATTATTTTTAATCACGTTTGTTTCTCACCTTATGCATAATTCAACCGCTTTAATATCCCCACCATGCACAGCAGAATGCAAAGGTACATTTCCTTCAGCATCATAAAACGATATCATTTCTTCTCTGCTGCATCCTCTTGACTCTCCCCATTGCAGGAACACTTCTAAAGTTTTAGATGAAGCATTTTTGGCTGCCTCGTGAATTGGATAATAGCCATTATTACAAGGTCGACGTGGGCACGCCCCAAATTGCGAAATCTGCAATAAAATACAATACAATCTGCGAAATGTACAATAATTAAGCAAAGTTGTTGAGGCCACCACAAGATAATCACATGATGAATTTTCCAAAGAAAGAACTTAAGCAGATAGGTGAGGTGTATATCACCTAAATAGAATAAAGTTATACTTAAAATTAACAGACAGGGTTTATAAGTCTTTCAGAGAAAATGTATAAGAGTACCAAGTAAAATGTAAGCGGCTCATTCATCTATTTTTTTATACAGTGTCAATACATAAGTAATACCGAAAACTCAAAAATTAATTTAATATTAATATATCTACACAAAAGTAATTGTTACTATTGATGTATGATATGCTCCATATTGATATGAGCACCATATTTTTGCAAGCATAATTCCAATATATCTTGCTTGCTCCACTATGACCTTCTTCATCCTCAGGGAAGAAAGGGTACACAATTTTTTGCCCAGAAACTCGAAACAGAATTTGCGAAATTTTAACATAAAGAATATTGGTTAACTAAATAATTAACACCCATATCTGCTTTATTGGTTTGAGTTAATAAACTCATCAAACTTTGTATCAAATATGAATTATCTAGATCTCCTGAACTATATATATGTAACGTGCCTAGAGTTAGGTGTGACAATGCGGACAAGCAATAACAGAACATACTGAAGAAACAAGAGGAGACGAACCGTAGAGGTTTCAGTTGCCAAAGTGAAAGGAGTTCCCTGATCCATGGGCGTCGCCAAGGGGGGGGGGCGACCGCCCCATAGCTTACGAGTCGAATACTAACTATAACGTCATATAATTTAAAAAATAGCCTTAATTAATATTTACTAATAACATTTATTGGAATTTTTTAGTTACATACAAAACAAAATACCAAGTCCCATTCTCTCTTTTTTTAATAATAGTTGCCACCTCCAATAAGGTGAAAAGGTGCCAGATCAGTTCCTTGTGTGGTTGGAATGAGACCATACTATCAATAATTGACTATTCCTTTTTGCCCCTTCGAAGTGATGACCAATAATATACTCATATGTCGTATGTATGCATGTCAATGTCCTACCAAATGAAAACGTTTTACACCTGTGCAATATCCCAATAGGTTTTCTGATTAGGTTTTCGTAGGTAAATTACAATAAAATGATGAGTTTTCCACTCCACTACACCAAAACGGTGCATTTTTCTCGACCCGCGTTTCGCTAACAATGTTAGCAACATCTCAAGACGATTAAAGATGAGTGGACTATTTTTGTGTCCAGTATAAAACTCACGGGTTTTTTGTGTAATACAAGACCAAATATGCATTTCCACACATAGGTACTGTTTAGAAATATGTTTGTAACTTTTGTTCTATTTATTTGTTTTACAAATAATTATACACTTATTAGCTGTTACAATATAGTTCCGTTCATTTGTTATCTTATTGCAAGAAAATACCTTTTTGTTAAAAATATTTTTAGTGTGTTTTGATCATGTCGGTCTGTAGATCTTGATAGAATATATTTTTTTTTTATTTGTGAAGTGGTATTTTTTATTTTACTGGAGACTTATTTTTTGGCCTCATCAATACTTATATTTGCTTAAATTTTACATAATATGTTTTCAAATAATTTTTGTATTTTCTACGAAATTAAATATGTTTTTTACTATTCACTGTGAAGTGAACAGAAAAGTTATATTTTGTTGTTTAAAGACAAATTCTAAAAAAAAATACTTCGCCCCCCTCTAGAAATTTTGGTGGTGACGCCCATGTCGTAATCGATGCTTAATCGCAGACGTTTTTTGTCATTCTTCAATAATGACCTGTTGTGCTTCTCACTACGGAGAAGATTCCAAAATAAAGTTTATAAACAGAATGTTTTGGTAATATATTTGAAAACCCTCTATATTGTCACGTAATATTAATAGAGTTATCATTTATGTTAAAACTACGCCGAAATATCCAATAGAAATTGATTCATGGAATTTTCTGTATGGGCATGATAAAATGAGAAATCGGTATAAGTAAATATAAATAAGTTATGTGTGACATAAAGTCTATAATATTCCTAGTCAAACAAATGCCTTCTAGGTTTATAACAATCCCAGGATAATAATGGAACGTATTCGCGCCTATAAAAGAGCAAAGTAAAACGAATGTCCTTATAAAAGGTAAAATATTTAAAAATCCTTTTACTTACTAGCGTTCTTGCGCACTCTTCGTGGTCGTAAATCGCGGCTATATGCAGAGCCGTTCTGCCATGTTCACCTCCTTGCTGGATGTCAATTTTGTCCTTATGACGGCCCATCACCTCCAGCACAGCTACTTTGTTAAGCTCTGTCACCAGGTGAATGGCTGCCTGCTTCTTTTCATTTAATATATTCGTCTTCACGCCGCTGTAATGAAAAAGTTTATATTGAGGTTTAGATATTTAAAAACAGAAAAAAATACCACGAATATAGTCATGAGATAAATTCGTTGCTAACGAGATTATAGTATTGAGCAACACTTTCATTTATAAATTTATTAACTATAAATGTATTATCTAATAACTATTTTCTTCCAGTGACCCCCAGTTATAAATAGATAATAGGTGTTTACTTTTCATAAGAACGTCATTTACAATTTGTACATGTCAATTAGAAGTAAATAGCATAATTCGTCTGTACCTAGATGAACATATTATTATATGAGCTAAAATAGAATACCTTACTACGCTCCTACACCCTTATGTAAGATTTAAAATTTATATATTTATTATGGCTGTTAAATGGAACAAGTTATATTTGCGTGTGTGGACATTTAAACTAGGATTTTTAGAAATACTTTATATATGTTTATCAACTGTTTCATGGGATTAGAATAAGGATTCGAAACTAACCTCTCCTTTAATACCAAAAACTCCCCTGAGAATGGTATTGATTTAAGATTTTCTAATTTTTTTTTTGTGAACCGTCATTCGAACGAAAAACAAACAGAATAGAAGTAAAAATATTTATTAAATTTCGCATAAAAGTATTCTCTGAGTTATTTGACTAAACCCCATAATACTGTCGTAGTCAACGTTCAAAGTGACGTATGGGTAGTTTATAACATGCATCGAAAAATCGGAAATAGCATCAACACAGATAAATTTTCTGTTATAATTAATTTTCCTGCTCCAATTTCTACATAGATACAATTAAAAATGTTTTCAAAGATATATTAACAAAAAATATAAAATACTTGCATAGAAATGTATAGATATTGCACAAATTCGTTTAATGACAAATGGATATGTTATATTATTTGGTCATGAAATGAATTTGGACAATTTGTCACACTAGGAACTGTGTCGATCGATATCTGGGAAAGTCCTAATCCGAAATATTTGAAGATATTAATATTAATATTAATATTAATATTCAAAGAAAGAAATTGGAGGATGCCGTGGTGCGCAAGAGTGTCCGCAACTTTTTCCGGGAAAGTGATATTAAGTTTATTTTCTATTCTTAGGGAACCTAAGCGACTCTAAATTATGGTTTATCCATAATATGTTATTATTACACCAAATTTTCCATTTTCGCTGTTACATTTTTGAAATTCAAACAGCCATAACTTTTTAGTCTATCTTGTGCAAATTTAAATTTTCTTTATTATGGTTGTGATTATTACTTTTGAAGATACTTGCAAATTTCTACTATTCCTATACATATACTGTTGTGTCTGTTTAATTTACACTTGTTATAAATAATTACTATTATAATTATGCCGGCGCGTTTAAATTACTCAAAGGAAGATTATTTAAATTTATTATCATTTTTGGAGAACGTGGCAAAGTTTTAATAAGAACTTGCGATACACCAAATACACTGAAACAAATTATTGAAAACTTTAAAAACTCTTGATCTTGCAGAACTACATCATATTTTGCGGTGTTGACATGCATACTGTGACGTTGTTAATGACAAAAACATAGAAACTTCAGTTTTGGGATACTTTGCGTATCCAAAATACTCCTCTTTTTCTAGATTTCTTTTTTAAGATTTAAGTTAAGTTAATTTCATCTATTTATCTTGTTTGCATTATATCGTTTAATTTGTGTTGTTTATAAATTTCTTTCCTTACTTTACCATTTCTTATATTGATATTGTGAACTTTTCCTGGTTTTTTATGTAAGTATAAAATAGTAACCACTTTACGCTTTCTATATTGAACAGGCTATCTTTGGTTACACTGTTTTTAATACCAACAAATTTCCATGATTTAAGGGTTAAAAATAAAAAATATATTAACTATTATTATTACTGAAATATAACTTATTTCAGTAATAATATAACATAGACCTTAAATAGTGATATTATTATATTTAATTTTGAGGATATATGAAACAAACATGGATCTAATGTTATAATTTGCCATTGTGGTTAATGTATGTGCCGATAAATATGAATTAATCTCAATTTAACATTAGCAAACACTACTAGTTATTAAATGTGAATATCAAATTTAAATATTTATATTACATTTTTTTATATTACTGGAATGCTTAATCTACAGCTTACGTTTTCAAATAGATTCCAGTTTTACACACACCCTTTAACACCAAACACTAAACCAGTGACCCTTCAAGGTTTCTCGAATTCTGGGAAACTGCAATTTCTTCTCTTAAAAAGGGGCTGTCACGTGTAAGAACTTCTTGACACGTGACTCACGTGGCAGTTCCAGTTTACGATTTTCCTGACAAATGTAAGCGAATAGGTTTCAAGTTTTTCTGATTATGTGTATGTAACCATTTTCACTGAAATTCCTAATAAACTGAACTCTATCCGGAAAGACGGAATCTATATTAGATTAGGTTTCAGAGGAAAGTTTAGTAAGACAATTGTTATACAATGTAGAATGTAGATATAATACATAGCTATCACAATAAAAACGTGTTGATTGGCTCTGAAAATATAGGTATGGTCCAGAAATTCAAGAGAAAGAGGTGACAATAATATCAAGTGAAAATTCAAGATGTACATAAAAAATTATTCATTTCATCCAACTTAGCATAAAATAATATTATGCTTGATGATTAAGTGTATTTTAGTATATATGATACTACAGCTTACTTTTTTCCACGGCCTATTATAATCTTTTTTCGACGCGATTTTTCATATTAGCGATTTTTTTTACAGAAAATCTGACAACATGGCATCATTCAGCGTCCTCAAAAACTCGAAAAACTATAAAAACTCACAGTAGGAAATATTATATTGAAAAAAAAAATTACAATAAGTTGTTTAGAAACACTAAAATAATATAAATCGATTGATATATACAGGGTGTGTCATTAGTAGGTAATTGTTTGATTACTCACAAACGGTACATTATATCAAAACACTTTTTATATGAAAGTTTTTTGGCACTAAAAGTGCATATTGTAAAAATATTTTCAATTACACAGGTTGTTCCAAAAAGTCGGGACAAGGTGCAAGTTGGTTATTTCAAATGAGACACCCTATCTATTATTATATTTTTTAAATCTAGGGATCACTAGGAACATATTTGTATTTAGGTTCCCTATAGCTATCTCTTTTCGTCTTCGAGATATTTAACAGTTAACGGAAAAAACCTCGTAACACTGCATTGGCAAATAAATAAAATTTCCTTTATGACACAATGCGAAAAGGAAAAAAGTGTAGTGTCAGTTAGCACAAGGGATACCTTAAATATTGCACTTGAAATTATTTGGTCATTTCATACAGGGTGATTTTTATCGTGGTTTATATTTCACAATGAGAGCATTTTGGAATAGTGCATCTTGCATATAAAATGTACAGATTACACAAAATCGAATACCTATTTATTTGACAGTTAAATAATTTCCACAACAAAATAAATTGTGTTCATAGCTTACTTGGCTATAATTTGTAAATATTAGTTATGGAAGCTAAATTTTCAAAAAATCGTGAATATCTCGAAACCGGTCAACTTTTCGTATAGGACATTCTAATACCATTTGAAAGGTAATTAAATTCTACATCTAATGTCATAAAAAAATTCAGGGTGTTCCATTTAAGAAAAATGATATTTAGACAATTTAACATTGTGAAATATAAATCACGATAAAAATCACCCTGTATAAAATGGCCAAATAATTTCAAGTGCAATATTTAAAGTATCCCTTGTGCTAACTGACAGTACATTTTTTTCCTTTTCGTATTGTGTCATAGAGGAAATTTTATTTATTTTCCAATGCAGTGTTATACGAGGTTTTTTCCATTAACTGCGATCCTAGCGATCCCTAGATTTTAAAAATATAATAATATATAGGGTATCGCATTTGAAATAACCAACTTGCACCTTGTCCCGACTTTTTGGAGCAACCTGTGTAATTGAAAATATTTTTACAATATGCACTATTAGTGCCAAAAAACTTTCATATAAAAAGTTTTTTGATATAATGTACCGTTTGTGAGTAATCCAACAATTACCCACTAATGACACAATCTTTATACTATAATAGTATCGATTGAAAATAAAAATATTTTAATATCTAATATATTGATTATTTAATTATATTTTGATTTTTATTTTGGGTTTACCAAACCAGAAAGTGTACAGCAGAAATTTTCAATGTAAGGTGGATCGAAAATTTGTCAATTATGTAAAAGAAATAAGAATAAAGGAATGTAAAGTTTCATGTGACACATTGAAAAGGGTTATAAAACATGATGGGGAGGGTTATTAATGGAAAGAGGTAAAATTTAGTTGCTTACATGAGATAATTTTTATTTAAAGAATTATTCAAATGAAATGTTGATTTTCCGCATTTGTTTCTATTGATCTTTTTGACAGTATGAATACCAAAAATCCAGCACAGTTTTAAATTTTTACAATTGTAATCATATTCTCTAAATTGTCTCCTGTTGCATTTAGTTATCCACAGTTTTCATTTATTTCAAAAGTCTTCTGCACGTTTAAAAACATAAATAACCTCTCTCCAATAATCCAATTTTTACATCTCGTTATTGTATTGGATTCTCATACGATTAGTTTAAATTGGATTGTGTTGCGATAACTGCCAAGAGGTGCGCTATGGTATAGGGTTTGCGTACGCAAAATGTACCTACTGTGTTAAGTACTTGGGTCTACTCATCTTTAAGTATGATCACTTATATTGCACTGACGAGATCATAGAAAGATCGAAACTGGTCTGCATACATGCATACATATGGTTAGTGACATACTACGATGTGGGGTCCAAGTATTTCCTCGTAGTTTTCGTTGCAATCCAAATCCTTGTATTTTGATTCTAACTATGTTAGACAAAATCCGGCAAATTTTTGCTTTGTAATTCAGCACTCGGCGAACATATAGCCAGAAGAATAGCTGTTTTGGCTTAATTTGTTTCAGTCCTTATTTAAATAAGGCATTTACAGGTGATGGATATAAAGTAGATTCGTACTATTCGTAGTTATGTGTTAAATACATTTTATCATAGAAATCCCGAATCCACTTAGTTGCGAGTCTTATTAAATCCAAAAGTCAACAGTGAGACATATAATTAAACTTGTTGTGCAATAAATTTCCATTATGTAAATTTGGACTTTAAGAGCAGGAAGACGCTAAGTTATTACCTATTAAATTTCCATGCAAATGTTCATTGTAATTACATTACACATTTACCTTGCCTGAGATTCCAACTAATTTTATAACTGTGCAATTTTGGGGTACGTAAGTAAATGCGTAACTTGAGATGTTAATATAAACATAATTTTAGGAAAATGTTTTAGAGAATATGTTCTCCTGTTAAATAATAACACGCAAACAGGAAAATATTGCATATTTAAATATTACTACAGAATTAGTTCATCATATTACGAAAATATTTTTATGACTTACCTAAAATCCACAAACATACTGTTCCATAAAAACCTATATGACCAGTGCAATTGGTTCTTTATGTCAATTTCTTCATACCTTTTCTGAAGTAATTGGCTCATTAATAATAAATACATCCTACCTTCTAGATAAATTAAAATGTATTTATATTAGTTTAAATGATGAAACATAATCAGTTCCGATGTGGTAAGTTTAATTACAAACATTGTTTCATAATACATGGAGGTTGGAAGATAATAGTCCTTTAAGCAATATAATAAAATTGATTATCAATATTATTTATACTGCATCAAAACGATGTACTTTTAATTGGAAAATGACCATTTCTGATAAGTCTTTCGAATGTCCATGTGATATATCTGGTCTTCAAAATATATTGTTTCCTTGTTTTTATTTTATAGATGGCATATTCCTGGTACAAGGTTAATGAACGTTTAATGGTTTTCTAATTATTTAAAGTAATTTAAGTTTTTTCTTAAAATTATGTGACGATCTAATTATAATTAGTCCATTAGTTTCTCTATGTATTTGAAAAGATACTAAATAGACAGTTGCAGAAAGTGAATTTTTATGCGGTTCCTATGAATGTTGACTATTTTTAAATTCAATTTAAGTTTAATAAATTTCTATCTTCTTAGATAGTTAATGAATGAATTAATTACTCTAGGGCTACTTATATGAGTGGAAGACAATATTTGACATTATTTTTCAAATTGATATCACATAAATTGTTAAACGTGGAAAAACCAATTATCACCAGTCTTGAGTATTTTACAATTAATGCGTCTGGAAAATGTAATATTGTATTTTTAAATCGTAGAAAACCCAGGCAAGTTTAATGATAATGCGTAATTATAAATGGTAGTATTAAATAACTGTGGATACATTCAAATGAACCAAAGAATAGGGTTGGAACTTAAGTGGGCGTGAAAGGGTCACAGTAATTTTTTCGTTTCTACAATTGAAGAGGTGGATGGATAAAGGTGTTAATTGACATTTTTTCAAAAATTGAGTTATCCTATCCGATAAAGGTGTTAAGTGATGATGCAACTTGTCACCATGTTTCTTTTCGCTTCTATGGCTATATTGTTAGATTTTTCTGGCAAATTAGCAATCTGTTAATAAACACCTTTATCCATCCACCCCTTCAATTATTAATTGACTCTTTAATACTTTAATAATGAGCCAGTATTACCTAATATAATGTATATGATAATGCAAATATAAGATAAAGAAGAAAAATAAATATCATGCAAGGCATGAAGAATGTGACGTGAACAACAAATGGAACTGGCCATTAGGTCTTTATAGACCAGACAAATCTTATTTTTTCAATGAAGTTTAAGGGGACACTTATTTTCCAATGGGAATCGATAGATTTTATGTTCAGGAACAAATATATAAAAATCCCAAAAAATCCGTTGTGAGCTAAAAACGCTATCTTGAAAAAACGTGGCTGCCCATTAAAATTTTTAAAAATAAAATATCTTCTTATCCCTTGGAGCAATTTTAACATTTTTTTTTATTTTTACAGAATTTTAAGCTTAAAACATTAGAAATAAATGATATTTTAATTTAGATATTACCAAGAATATAAATTTCCTAACAAAAAAACGAAAAAAGAAACGATTTTTTAAAATTTTTTTTTGACTTCCTACATTTAACTTTTTAATATAACTAACTGACTTTACATTCTAGTTTACTACAAGAACTCAGTCATAAGATTCTCGTCCAGAATTCAAGCATATCGGCAGTATATCCCATAGCAGTGAAGGCACATAGAACTGCAACGGCCGACTTGAGAACATATATATTTTTTTTGGTAGCCGTTTCTACATTTACAGTAGATCATACTTATTAGTTCTTCTGGTGCAGTAGAGTGCATATTTCGTTGGGGGGAAGAACGGCCAAATCAAAAGATTTGTCGAGCATCTGCTTAGCTATACCAATCTTGTAAAGCCTATATCGTTCCTCACTAATGTCTCGGGATTCATCTAATTCGTACATAAAGGAGACAAATCTATAACCAACGTTTAGTAGTTCATCCGCATTCTTATTAGAGTTTGCTTGTTTTTTATGTGAATATTTTACTGGCCGGATGCTTTGTAATACCTGGCTGGGCCGGGCTGAAATTGAATTGGCCAGGCCCGACTGGCAGAGTCGGGCCTTAGGGCCCCGCTTAGCCGATTCGGGCCTGGCAAAAAATTCCGCAAAAACTTTACACTTAACGTACATTTCTTTAAAATTTGCCTAGTGTATTATGGGGTATTATGATTGTACGTTTCAGGTAATTCATAAAAATATTGTGCGGTTAATAATAATTGTCATGTGATATAGGTAACTAATCAATTACAGGTAATTTATACTAATACTATCACAAGTTCCGCATTTACTTACGGACCTCACAATAGCACCGTTATTATAAAATTAATTGAAATCTCAGGTAAAGCAAATGTGTGATATAATTACAATGAAAATTTGCATGCAAATTTAATAAGTAACAACAAAGCGCCTTCCTACGCCTAAAATCAAGATTAACATAATGAAACGGTAGAGTTATTTAACTAACAGTTGCAACCATGTTGCAATTGTAAATTTAGGTACTGTTGCAACTGTCAGCTATTAAAATTATGTATAATTCTCATTTCCAATCGTAAATTATTTGTTGGAATTGGGAATATACAATTCCAAGTGTAAACTTAAACCTACACTGAGAGAAAATCTTGCTTAAAACCACTAATAAGCCATCGTTTTTTGAAATTATTTATTATTTGTTTTTGTATATTATATTTATTATATAGTTAATAATTAGTCTTCAAAAATTTCTTTATAAGGAGAATATATCAATAATTGATATAATTGTAAAAACTATATATTTATTCCAACCATTTGTAAAATATTTACTTTCTAAAATTAAATAATTATTTGCCTCCAAAATATTTAATTGGTGATATAGTCTCACTCCTCTATATAAATTAAACAAATGTATAATGGTTCAAAATAAATATCTGATATTAATAATTCTACTACATCAGTTTAAATCCAACGATTAATTCTAGAACCAAATAATTATCTTTAAGAAATATATTTATTTCCCACAATTAAATATTTAATTGAAACCGCGCTTGTGTGTACACTATCTTCTCCAGATTCTCGGGCAGTGGCCATTATAGCTATCATGGCACAGCCATTTTTGTATAGTATTGTGTATCTTTGCAAAGCCGTTCAGTGAATAATAATATAACGAACTGATTGTTGGTGCAAGTATGTAATAATAATTGTATATTATTTTTGTGTAGCTCTCTATCCAATAATACGCAAATTATAGTTATTATGGGTTATTCAAATTCGGAATGAGGTTGTAAAACCTGTGCCAGACGTTCTAAGGTGACGACAACGTAGCTGTCTTCGTCAGACACAGTTGTTTATTTAAAAATATATAAGTATAAATATCAATAAATTAATGTTAACCCGACCAGTTGTCTACTCCAATAATTTATAGAAAGAACTGTATGTACGTAGTACCTTTTATACTCAAAAATAAAATAGCTGTTCCTTATTTCAATCATATACTTAATACAATCTCAACATTTTTTCTACGCAGATTTTAAAATACAGTATGTATGGCATACTGTACATTATTTACAGTATCTTAACATTTGGCTCTTTCCAAAATATGTTTTTTATCGATATTTTTTATTAGGTGTAGATGTATGTATCGATATTTAAGAGACAACGCATACAAAATATTCAAATGATGTTGAAACTCAGTGAAAAGTTTTATATGAATTTTATACAATTATTACTGATTATATGAGTAATTATTATATTTGAAAAACTACCTTATCCCAATTCCGATAAAAATTGATTTTCTATGAAAAATTTCAATATTACGTATTTGGTAACTATAAATACCTAAGTACTTGCCTCATTTTGGAAAACTAAAGATATTTTTCGGTAGTAAATCTAAATTAAGTGTTCCAAATAAATTTGTTTGAGGAAATTAAACCTTTAATTCAGCATATTACATGGTTTTCTCCTTGGCAAGGAAAGGCAAGGTCCTTTAATATGCTATGTTAATACCAATTAGTCCTTTAATTCGCCAAATTCAAATAAATAATTTAATAGGCGGTAAGAAATTTTATGTATCTGCGTTAATCCTTTTCTCAGTATACCTACAGCTGAAGCCAGAAATTTATATTTGCAACTTGAATTAACAATTACTATTAAAACAAAGTTACCGTGGAAGTTCCACGCCCTCGTAGTAGCTTCTGACTCATTTTTTTTTATGGTGAGTGCGTAGTAAAAACATCATGAATAATGTTGCTGAAATAACCGAAATAACCGTTAAGATGCTATGTTCCACGGAAAGTGGACATAGAATGCTTCCAATTTCAATGGAAATTGTATAATCTCGCCCGACATAAGATTATGATCAATTTAGATACATTTGGTTCTGCAGCAGGTATTTGGTACAAAATATAGGAATTCTAACGCATTACCTGAACGTAAGTATTGAAAACCAAAGCATATTGTAATTTCACGGTAGCTTATATAAAACACAGTTTTTCTATTTTTAAAGATATTCGCCAAATATAGCTAGGATTTACTTTATATATTTCGGGCAAAAATCGGTAGCATTGGCGCATTCGCCAAAATTTAAAAATATTTGGATTGACCAATTGAGATGCTTATAATAATAAATATGTACCTATATAGTTTCAAATCTGTAGCAAATATTAACTATAACATAACACTATATTGGGATAACAAAGGGGAAATAAAGTTTCTACAAAGAAACATGAAAATTTACATGCCATAAGAAAGGAACATCCACATGTTTTTAAAATACAAATTGACGCAAATTAAAATAAAAATTGTAAGTTTAGTACATAAAAAAAACTTGTGCATAAGCGGAATGTTGGTTTCTTTAAATATGCCCAATTGAAACTAGAATTAGAAAGTAAGAAACTATAGTCATCTGATGTTAATTAGAATACTTAAAAAGCAATTCCTGCGTAACTATAAATCATTCACTTTAACACACTTATGTACAAAATGATGGGGCAGATAATGTTGCGTGTTTATTCTATCTAGTTTATAAAGTTTGCATATGAGATAATACTCTATGTATAACAATGAGAACCTGTTAATTATATTTAAAGGGCATGTATGATAATAATAATACTAATACAGATACACTGTGTCGAAGATAAGGAGGGTTACTTTGCAAATTTTGGCAAGAGTTACAAATTAGGTGAAATGAAAAAAGGGTTATGTAAATAGAGGAACAATAAAATTATAGTTAAACATTTTCGATATGATCTTTGGATCTTCAACAATTTTGAAAGCATCGTAACATCACAAACTTTTTGATACTGATATTATTTTATTTCCAAACGCTGTGATGGCTCCGTGATCCGTGATGATGAAACATTTTGGACGTGCGTACCTCTCCAAACCAGAATTATTCACACGATAAATTCGCGAAGCTAATAAACAATTAGGTACGTTGACCCTCAGCCAGACAGTAGGTAACTCATGTTTACAAATTCGTCGTAAGAATAGTAATTAATTTCTTTTAATTTATTTTTGTTCTAATTAATTAACCAGTTACACAATAACGTCTCTTTAACAGTTTTGACATTCAAAATAAAATAAACAGAAGTATATGTCAAACACTTAATTGGTGGCCAACTAGGCGTTCAGTCTTTAGTTTATTTCAGACAGCTGATGAATTCTACACATTAAATCAAGAAGAAACGGTATCTCAAAAACACTTGATTTTTAGTATAGGGAATATTTAATAAAAGTCATGGGGAACTAAATAGTCGAACCAGACATGAAGGAAATATAGGGTGTTTCATTGGAAATGGGCGATGTTTGGCCATTTCAATATTACCTCAAGAAATTATTTTTTGAGCATCCTATATAATTTATTCTCGAACTTTTACAGTGTTTAACTAGGCGACTAATTGTGGAAAACATTAGAAAAATTATTGAAATACACCCTGTATATCAATTCAGTCAACCTCAAAGATGTATCAGATTCTTGTGGGCTATGAAAATAACATTTTTGACAAACTATTAAACTCCATAAATATTAGAATTTCAAAGAACTATTATTGTATCGTAACCTTCATTTATCACAAGGATCGAAAAATCAAATAAAAATAGTAAGCTGCCATTTAAAAAAAATAAGTTACCATTTGGGGATTTTTTCGTATCATGACACATAACCAAGATATTTTAGAATCCTGCACTAGGTAGACAGACTGTACATAATATAATCACAATCACACGCATATCATATAAAAGTCTTAAATATTTTAAAATTGGACATTAATATTACAGTTACAGTATATAAGGAAACTGAGATTGTAATCTTTAAATATATATATATATATATATATATATATATATATATATATATATATATATATATATATATATAATATTTAAAATAATATATTAAAAAACCCCTACACATTAGTATAACATTTCGTAGGTATGAAACATTTATAGGTCATAATAATAATAATAATACACAGAGAGGCTGAACAACATTCTTATAAATTTCAATATATTGTTGCCTGACGAACCTCCTGATAAGTGTTACATACAGGGTCATTCACGATGACCGCCTGCTAGATATACACAGTAAAAAAATCCGACTGATTTTAACACTGAATCCACACTCATCAGTGTGTATATAGTCCACACTTGGCAGTGTTAGACATATCGGTGTATTATTACATTACATAAAAGTAATTTAACACAGTATATTTTACAAGGTAATGTGTAGTAGTTAATTATTCACCGTGTAATTATTCCGTTTTTATGGCGGATTGATTCATTTTTAACACAGGGTTTTTTTTACTACAATTTATGAGTACTTCTACAAACTTGGCGGGTATACCGTTCGTGTAATATGAGTTCTAAAGGTTTAGTTATTATACTACCCAGTTCGTGTTAAAAATAACACTGCAGCAAATTACGATTACCATTTAGTAATTTTACCATTTGTCTTTTTTTTACTGTGTACCTATCTCCGAAACTAATTGTGATATAAATTTGAAATTTTGCCAGATGCCATTTTGGCAGCAGAAGATCAATTTTTTTAAAATATTTTCGATTGTTTTCTACTTGCGGTTATACCGGAAGTCTATGTCAACTTGCTTATTTTAAATGAAACGGCCTATACATTTTTACATTTCCGAAATGATTCTGAGGCAATAATATGTGACGTACCCTATAGCTAAACCCAGCCTTTTGGGAGATATTTGACATATTATAAAAAGTTTGACAGATGCAAGTGTTCGCGAGAAGCTTGAACTTTTTACATTTAAAATGGGTTTTTACATTTACATTAAAAATTTACATTTTGGAAAATTCAAGTAGCGAAAACTTTTTAAATCAAACGGAACACCCTGTATTTTTTTCATCAGGTTACTTAAAATTAATACCTCTTTCTTCCAGTATATACATTCTAACTTTTTGAGATATCTCCAATTACATTTGATTTACTTATATCTATTAACTTTTTGTAAAGAGGATCCTGATTAAACTAACAGGTTGGAACAAACGAATCATTTAATTATAATTTTTATTTTGCATACAAATTTTTGCACATATTCTTTAACGTTATCTTCCATATTTCTCCGTGTGATGTGTGTTCCAGTGGAATACTTTAATGAAGACATATTGAACTTATTTTATATTAATGAAGAATGTTAAAAAATAATTACAAGAATCTGTAGAACTTTCAACAAGCGTTTTCCTCTGTTCCTACCCATGACGGAAAAAACTTTAGGAAAATCGAATAAAATTTTTTGAATGTTCGAAAAATAAATGCTGCAAAGGAAATAACAATCCAGTAACTTCGGATAAAAATAAAATGACTACCTAAAAAAATGATTAAATTGATGATCGATAGATTCGATCATGGCTGAACCATGACTGTCGACACCACGATCAATGGGCTTTAACATTACTTGATTTTTATTTATGGGGTCGCATAAAAACAATAGTTTATTTTAGGTAGTCGAGTTCCGTATTTTAGGTAGTCGAGTTCTATTTTCAATTTTGTTTTTTTATTCATAATGTTTGTTTATATTTTGGTCTTGTTATTTTCAGTTGCATCATAGTTTACTTATGTTTTTTGCTGAAGCTATATTATAATCGCGGATAATTTAGTATCAATTTCTACAAACAATTTTATGAAGAAATTAGAGATATCTCAAAAAGTTACAGTTTTGACTCATATAATAATGAATATACTGGAGTACAGATAATTTGCTTCTAAATAACATCATGTAAAAAATACAGGGTGTTCCATTTAACTTAAAAAAGTTGAAGCTACCTGAATTTCCCAAAATTTAACATATAGATTAACATATAAGACATAGAACATTTAGTATAACACTATTGAATTTGTCTTTCCTCTAAAGTGTAGCATAACTTATTGGGCTCTTTTTTTTGCCAAGAACCGAATAAACCCGTGCTAAACGAAAAAAGTTATAAAAGTTCTTGCGAACCCTTGCACCTGTAAAATTTTTATAAAATATCAAATATCTCCGAAACGGCTATGCATTTAGCTATAGGGTATGTCAGATATTTTTGACTTGGAATTTTATGTTCTTCTTCCTGTTCCTGTTCGGAAATGCAATAATATATAGGGTGTTTCATTTAAAATAAACAAGTTGACATAGACTTCCGATCCTTATAACTGGAAGTAGAAAACAATCGAAAATATTAAAAAAAAATGTCTCCTACCAAAATGGCATTTGTCAAAATTACAAATTTATATCCCTTTTAGTTTTGGAGATACCTACGTCTAACAGGCGGTCACTGTGTATAATTGCCTTATTACAACCAGCACGTCCATCAATTTATCTAGGATAAAATATTATATTCAAAGTTGTAATAATATACAGAGTGTTCAATTTAGACAATTTAAAGTTTGGTGAGTTTTCATATTTTGGAATATCCTGCATAAATATAAATAATATAAAAATGGCACGTCTTCAAGTAAAATAAACCTATTTTCCTGATTTGTTGAAGGTACCTCATTATTTACAAAGTTACAGAATGTGGGGTTAAGTTTCGATGCAACACCCGATGTCTTAAAGAATTGCCATGTAGATCACGTTTGATTAATCTTTGAAGGAATGTTGATGAAACCATCTAACGAAAACAAGACGTCTCAAGAGAATGTACTGGCGCGCTTGGCCCGAGGGCACGAAACTTTAACGCTCTGTTTGATTAACCCCATGTTGTCTTCTATTATACCCTTAATTTAGCTTGTCTGCCACAAAGGGCACTTTTTATGTAGTTCATAATTGATGTATGCTAAATTGTTGACTCCCCAATGTAGATAATAGCTATTTAATGTCAATTAGAAAACCAATGAGCAAATTATCTATACAATAGTTTCAAGGTATACAGGGTGGTCCACCGGGAACCAACTCGATCTATATATGGAAAACTATTCATAGGAAAATTTTGAAAATTTGACAGTATACTAATGTCGGTGTGGGCAACTCGCCTAAAATATTCTCAAGATGGTGGCACTTCCGGCTATACCGGAAGTAGGTGCCAACTTGCTTATTTTAAATGGAACACCCTATATATTACCTCATTTTTAGATTCTACGTAAAATTCTAGGTAGATTTCATGTATCATGTCCTATACCTAGTCTAAGCGTTTTTACATTATTTAAGTTTTTATGAGAGAAATGACGTTTGCAGGCCCGAAAGCAATTATCCATTTTTCTTAAAAGGAAGCTTTTATTATTTAATTTGGGGTGGGTTCCTTATTGGAAAGAGCCTATTTTAATAGAATTTTTATAATATTTCAATAACTATGAATACAGGGTCTTCAAAAGATAGGTTAAAAGGAAAATTGGGAAAACTGCAAAAAATCAAGTTTTTCAAATGGGAACCCCCAAATTTTATGGTTTTATCTATTTAGCATTAAAAATAAGGGTAAGTTTGTGTATAGTTGTCTATCCCGAAAATTCTTAGTTTTCGAAATATTGCCCGTTTAATATTTTTATTTGGTAATTTTGCTTCGTATTTTAAGTTCAGTTACTCTTAGTCGGCTGTGACAGCGTTAAAACACAATCAAAATAAATGCTAAACAATGTATTAAGCTGTCATTCGCCATTTGCAAATTATTAATAATCATGCCGGGGCGCTTAAATTATACAAATTAGGATTATTTAAACTTATTTATTATTTATGGAGAATGTGATAAAGTTATATCAAGAACATGTGACACATTTGCCCTTCGATATCCACAAAAAAAGAAACCATCACGATTTGCTGTTAAACAAATTATAGAAAATTTCAAGAACTTCGGATCCGTCAAGAAAATAGTGGAAAGAAATAAACCTCTCCTTAATAATGAGAATATTGAAATAGCTATTTTGGGATATTTCGCCGCTAATCCGACAATGTCTCTAAGACAAGCTCCGTTAGAGTCAGGATTAGCCAAATCAACAGTTCATAGAATATTACGAAAACATAAATTCCATGCATACGCATTTTCCATAGTTGAACATCTGAGAGATACTGATTTTCAAAGACGAGTGGCACTCTGTGAATTTATGATAACTTGGGCGCAAGGAAACAATTTTATGGCAGGATCCATAAAAATAACAATGCATAGGTACTTAATTTAAAAAGGAAAACACTAAAAATAGGGAACTTTGAATTAAAAAAAAATTATTTTTTCAGTAAATGTTCAATTGATGTCCTTGACCTTCCAGACATTTCTCGCATCTGAGCAGCACTTGTTCATGGGTCGCTTTTCTTATTGACTCAGGACTTAGATTTCTAAATTCATTTCTCACTCGCTGCATACAATCTTCCATCGTTGTTGTGGGAGTCTTATACACTCGATCTTTAATTGTACCCCAAATAAAAAAATCGAGCACTGAGAGATCTGGAAAGCGGGGTGGCCAAAGGAAAGGACCACTGTTGGCTATCCATCGATCATCAAAAGCATTTTATAAAAAATTATCGATGAGATAGCCACTATGTGGAGGTGCACCATCATGCTGGTAAAACAAATTTCTTTGAACAGCAAGCGGCACATTTTCTAAATAGTCTGTTTCAAAATTTTGGAGAATATTCAAATAGCCTTCACCTATAATTTATTAAGCACATTTTATATTTAGAATGATTGAAAATCATCTAACTTACCATTCAAATTTTCCTGATAAAAATGTAGTGCCACGACGCTATCATTTCTTATCGCACAATAAACATTGAACTGCCAAGATTCTTGAAAATTTTGCTCCCTAAATACATTTAAATTTGAATCACTCCAATAATGGGAATTATGACGATTAAAGGCACCATTTTTCGTAAATTTAGCTTCGTCTGTCCAAATGATATTGTACAGAAAAAAATTGTTTCCTTGCGCCCAAGTTATCATAAATTCACAGAATGCCACTCGTCTTGGAAAATCAGTTTCTTTTAGATGTTGGACTATGGAAAATGCGTATGGTTTAAATTTATGTTTGCGTAAAATTCTAAGAATTGTTGTTTTGGATAATCCTGACTCTAACGCAGCTTGTCTTAGAGACATTGTGGGATTAGCGGCGAAATATCCCAAAATAGCTATTTCAATATTCTCATTATTAAGGAGAGGTTTATTTCTTTCCACTATTTTCTTGACGGATCCAAAGTTCTTGAAATTTTCTATAAATTGTTTAACAGCAAATCGTGATGGTTTCTGTTTTTGTGGATATCGAAGGGCAAATGTGTCACATGTTCTTGATATAACTTTATCACATGCGCCCCGGCATGATTATTAATAATTTGCAAATGGCGAATGACAGCTTAATACATTGTTTAGCATTTATTTTGATTGTGTTTTAACGCTGTCACAACCAACTAAGAGTAACTGAACTTAAAATACGAAGCAAAATTACCAAATAAAAATATTAAACGGGCAATATTTCGAAAACTAAGAATTTTCGGGATAGACAACTGTACACAAACTTACCCTTATTTTTAATACTAAATAAGATAAAACCATAAAATTTGGGGGTTCCCATTTGAAAAAATAGATTTTTTGCAGTTTTCCCAATTTTCTTTTTAACCTATTTTTTTGAACACTCTGTATTCATAGTTATTGAAATATTATAAAAATTCTATTAAAAGAGGCTCTTTACAACAAGGAACCCACCCCAAATTAAATAATAAAGGCTTCCTTTTAAGAAAAATGGATAATTGCTTTCGGGCCTGCAAATGTCATTTCTCTCATAAAAACTTATATAATGTAAAAACGCTTAGACTTAGGTATAGGACATGATACATGAAATCTACCTAGAATTTTACGTAGAATCTAAAAATGAGGTAATATATAGGGTGTTCCATTTAAAATAAGCAAGTTGGCACCTACTTCCGGTATAACCGGAAGTGCCACCATCTTGAGAATATTTTAGGCGAGTCGCCCCCACCGACATTAGTATACTGTCAAATTTTCAAAATTTTCCTATGAATAGTTTTCCATATATAGATCGAGTTGGTTCCCGGTGGACCACCCTGTATTTATCTGCAACAACAGATATTCGATTTTGTTAAATACCTGAATAGCTGAAAATCTCATCGAATGTAAGTCATGAAGACATAAATTGTGACTTTTCAGTGGTGAGAAACCATATATATAATACTACTATATCGCGGGTAGAGGCCCAAAAATTCCGAAAACATCACGGCGCCGACATACCATCTCTATCCTTATCGAGAGTACCTTAGTCAAATATGCGCATGCGCACGAATTTCGCAACATCCAATAAGTATGCGACATAAATACTGCATCTCTGTCTACCGACTTCTTTTAAAAAAAAGTTGAAAGTTGGAAAGTTTGTCAACCTATAGACAATGTGTCAGCTTCCGTAACCATGGATATCGACAAAATCAGCGTTTGCGCAAATCGAACAAAGGGTCTCTGGAACAGTATAGCACTATATCTTTTGTCCTTTGATATTTTCGGATAAACCGCTTATGGGCTAACATAGGAAATATGCGATATACGCGATTCTTGCTAAGCAATACGCTACCTACTGGCGGCACGCATAACTAACGCATGTGGTATTGGTATGGTTGTATTGGTGTTGTATTGTATGTATGTCTATTGTGAATTTTGAAATATTCGTTGTTATATTAGTTAATTACTTTGATTAGATATAAATCATTATTGTTGTGAGCGTCATTGTTCCTCTTGTACAAAGAAAAACCCCGAGATCAGTTTCATACTTTTCCAAAAGCGGGAAAATCTAGAGCTGTCGCGGAAACTATAAGTTGAGCATTACAGAGTTACAGGAGACAAGTATGGATAAAGAAGCTAAAGAACGCAGAGTAGAGAGTGTGCTCTTTACCTTTCTCTAAGGATGACTATTTCCATAAAGGTATGTATGCCGTATGCCCAATAAAGAATTTGACATATTTTGAGGTTAAGTTTAATTTTCAGATTGAACGATCGACAAATATTGAAATCTATTTTAATTTTAGCTCACTACTTGCCCCTTTCAAAATAGTTTTACAAGCTTTTTACCTGGTTTAAAGTTCTCGACAACAAATCTTTGATGAATAAAATTTCAAACGTCAGTGTCAGTGAACGTAGGTTAGTATAGGTTACTGCCATTTTGCCGGTTCGATCTTAAAATGAATCGCGTATAGTAGTATTATATGTGAGAAACACGCCGTAGTGTCCTCTTTGGGTTTTTGCTACTATCCGTCTGACAATTATTGTCAAATTGACAAACAGATAGCGACCTGCTTTTCCGCAAGCACCATTATAGCAGTTACCTCTATTGTATTTGAGGAAGGCAATCAGATGCCGAAAACAACTACTCCACGGCAACATGCCCCGACTGGCGTTGCATTACTCCGGCATCTCCATCCAATAAATTGTAACTTATCAGTTACATAATAATTTTCGGGAATGTGAGGCACCATTCAGGGAAATCTTTCTGCTACTCTACTTGGATTAGAAAATTAGGAAATAGGGATAATAGAAAATTTTCTAAACGTTAACTAAAATTTAGTTGGTGCGTACTTCCTTCACTGTCGAAATTTCTATTCCGATAAAATAAAGTTTTATAGGGTTTTATAAATTTTAAGCTTAGTCTATTATTTAATTTTATTTTAGTAGGTAATGTGACCTTATTTTCAGAGCAAGGACAAAATTTAGGAAAGGAAAGTATATCTAGGTAACCTCGCAGATGAGCAGTTAAAGAAAACTGATATTAATGCTTTTTCATTTTATCAAAATCCGTATATTGGACTAATATGAGTCTATAGGTAGAGCACCTAAGAATTTTTTATTCACGGATTTCTTTTATCGCAATGCAAAGTTTATTTTTAAGAGGAGTTTTGTTAAACAATAAAGTTTTATGTTAATTTGAGAAATTAGTATTCATTATCGTAACGGCTATATTAATTTATCTTAAGATATTTAAGACTTTCACAATTTACTTTTCCCCTTCAAAAACTTATTATTCCTTTGAATATAATCTGGAAGAGTCATAATTATTTCAGCCATCTGCTATAAATAGACGCGAATAAACAAAACGCATAAAAATATTATGATTTTAACGTTGAATAAATAAAGATCAATAATAAAATAATAAATTTAATAATAAATTTTAATTTATTTTTAAGTTTATTTTTATTTTGTCCATAATTCTATTTACAGCATTTAATTGGCAACGTAAATATTTATTACGAGTATATACTTTACTTACTTCCTTAAAAGAAAATCAACTGCATCCAATGACTCGTGCTCAACTGCAACATGGAGAGGAGTATTTCCCGCATTATCTTGATTATTTAAATCTGCAAAAAAATTAAATTACGTTTAATACACACTTTACTATACAGAGTGGTCAATCTTCAAAGATTTTTTGATTTTTTTTCATTATATTGTTTCTTAGGAACCAACAAACGAAAGATTTATAAATTTATTTTGTGCGGATATGTTTGGAAACAATGTAGCTTTTGAAAAATTGGGTCTAAAGATATATAATGTGCATGTGTCAAAAATTATCGAATAAGTTGTGAAACACCTTGTATATAATATTATACAGTGGTTTTTGGAGCAAACTTAGAAGTTTGCCTTGATACAATAATTTCAGTTTTTATTTATTGAATACTGCTGATTTCCTGCTTTTTTATTATTTTACAGGTGGTGTAATCAGAAAATGAACTAAATATAATGTGATAGCTAAGTGAATAATTATTATTTAATTTTTGTCGTCCATGAAAGTGAAGGGCCTTGTGAGTTTTACTTATTATTTACTTTAATTTTCATATTATAATGCTGACAACATTTTTAAATTAAAATTAAATTAAATGTTCAAAATAAAATGCTCCACTGCCTGACAATACCCTAGTCTCTCCATAAATTTTCTTTTAAAATTTTCGGGGAAGGTGTGTAATATTAACTGTAACAGTTCGAATTCTATCTTCAAGTTCAAGGAGCGTGAGAGGTTATGTGTGATACACCACAGACTTCAAATGACTTCAGAAATAAAAATCAATTCATACATTAATATGAAAATTCGATTTTTACTTTAATTGTTCATTATTGTGACAAAATTACATGACAGAATCGATACTAACCATAATCCTTGAATTCAGAACTTCTTAAAGGATGAGAATAGCATATTCAGTAATAAAGAAACTGACATTTATGACACATCTCCGAAAATGATGAAGTCATAGACCTAAAATATGTGAGCCGTTCCGGGATTTTGCCCAAACCTGTATAAAACTTTATTACCTAATTATTTTTTTAGCTGTTTAGTTAGTAGAAACTCTACCAATTAATAAGACATATTTATTGTTTTTAATTTGATGCACTGCTATAAAGGACGTTACCATTTGATAAATATTAAACTTCCATATCATCAATGTTCATGTTTTCAAAGACAACAGTAAAGCAATTTTCTTAAGTGCCACAATTCCCAAGAGAAGTTGTTCCTTATAATCGTTAAACTCAGTTTTTCCGTATATTTAAGCGGTTACTGAACTTTTTCTACTTATGCTTTTACATTGCACATATGAATTTGTGATTTTAAAAATCAATGCTCTATATTTTCAAAATTTTATTTTTCCGTTTGCAAACACGGAATAATTTTTTTAGGTAATTCGGCAGATTAAATATTTTTCTCCTTACCAATTAAATTTGTTAGTTAATATTACAAATTAAATCTTCCAAAATAACATTAACATTTACTTCTGCATGTTTTGAACATAAAACATAAATTATGGACAATTTAGCAGAACCAGGTATTTTTACTAGATTCTGTCATTAAATTCTCAAGTTAAGATGCATCGATTTGACACTGTTTCAGAATTTATTTCTAACCTAACCTAATTATCCTAATCTAACCTAGCCAAGGTTTCCTGAAGAAATATTGCGTAATATAACTTGGAATATTAGGCCTTGTTTGAAGGGAACATGCAATAAGGTGATATTAGATTAGATTAGTTAGAGGATATTAAACACTAGAAAATTTATGGTTGATAATTAATTTGTGAAATTTGTATCACAATGTTGTAATAAGGATTTTATTTTATACACTATGTGATGTTTTTAGCTACTAATAAATTGAAGATAGTCTTCTGGGAAAATTGGAGATGTAGTTACTTGTATGCCATGTAGATGTAGTTAGTTCGACTTTTTGGGTAATATGACAAATTGAACGAAAGAAAACCCTGAAAAACGAGAGTCTGAATAAAAAAAGGTAGAATAGATAAGAAATATTGAAAGTGGATTCTTCTAGATAAAGCATCTGAATTTGCTTAGGGCGATAGAGCAGAGTGTCAGGGGACAGAGCAATTTTAAAAAATGTAAAAATACTTCCAGGGCAATATTTAAAAAATTTGAGTTGATGATGGTCTTGGAAAGACAAAACGTTTTATGAAAAATATGATTATAGAGAACAAAAGATTGCTGTGAAGAAGTGTAGTTTTTTTTCAATATCTACTCAAATAAAGTTGGAATAAAATAAAACGAATCCCAAAATTGCAATTTTTTTCAAAATTTCAAAAACCAATCAAGTTAGCCTTCACATTTTTCAGCCGTTATGTTGGTCCCCCGATTGCGCAACTTTGTACCCATTTAACCGAATTATGTCATCAGACATTCAACAATAGTAGAAAGCCAGACATACATATTTATTTGGCGACCTACCTCTCTGTAAACTTTTTCATCCCATTGTCATACTACCCCATTAAGGGAAAAGTTATAAAAGATCATAGAACGCTAAAATTACTAGTAGATACATACGTGTTGGTCTTGGCAGACATCCCGCTATTTGCTCGTTCAGTGTTATTCTGTAATTCTTGTCTTGTCTTTGAATAACATATAAATGTGTTATGTTAAAATTCAGAAATGTTTTTAAGAACACATTTCCTGGACAACAAATCATAACTGGCGCTGCGAACAGGATTACAAAAAAGCAAGATTTCAGAGGGATTTATCGAGAATCAGAAATAGTTGATCGTGAGAACTCACTACATCAACCAGTGGTTTTTACATATGTTATTTGCAAATTCTACTTCAGCAAGCAGTACTATATTATAAAAATGTCAATTACCTTCCAAGTTATGCAAATTTTCTAAAATATTATGTAAAAGTGACAATAACAATATTGTAACACATGCTACAAGGCAACTTTGTCATTGCATAAAGAAACTCGTGCTCTTATTGACTCATTTGTATTGACTAACATTACCCACCCATAACTTTGTTTTTTTAGAGTTGGTTGTACGTTGTCCTATTCATGGTTGTGTTTGTAATATTAGCTATCAAGCAGTTGCTGTTGGAAGCCGTATATTAAAAGAATCATGTTAAATTTGATGTAGAATCCGAAAATAAAAATAAAAATTAGAAATAAGTAAGTTGATGTTATTTTCAGGTACAACCTAAATACCATGCATTGACATGGTAGGTATTTTAATTTTCATTGATATGGTACACCAATGTTTTCATTGAAAACACAGTTCCCACTAACCCCCGTATACAAATTTTCAGAATTGAAATACATCAATCTACATTAAGGTTTAACTACTGTTTTTTACATTATTATGTTTGCCATTGTACAATAAAGGTTTAATTACAGTATATTGCACTTTTAAAAATGTAACACACAGGTTTTGTTATATTATTATTACTTATTTTATTTTTTTACAAGATCTTTTATTATCTCTGAATTTATACCATCCCTACTAAGTGCTTTCTTTATATTTAGTTCTTAAATACATTTTTATTAGTTCAGGTTCATCAGCAGTAAGACGACTAAACGATCAGTGATTGTTTATATTGAAATGAAATATAAGTAATTATTTGTCGTGCTAAATCTTTGTCAAAGTTTACATAATTAATAACTATTAAACTAATGTGCTAATGCATACTTATTTGTAAGTGTTGATAACAGTTACAAATTGAATTATGTTACTTATAAATAAATTTATTTCAGTGTTATCTCTCTTTTTTTATTATTAGCGGTAATTTTAGTACCTTCCCATATTTCTTTTTGTCAAGTTAATTGGAATTATTATAGGTAATAGTTTTAAAGTAGCAATTTTTGTCTTTATAACTAGACTATTAGCATAGACCAACTGTTAAGACTGCTCCATTAAATGGGGAGAGTTATTAACAGAAATTTTAGTTGAACCGTTTGCTACTAGATGTCAGCGAGATTTAGTTTTCAATCCGAAATTGTGTAAAACATCACAAGCTCAGCACAACGGCACAAAAACTTCCATCGCAAACGGTACATTGTTGCCGATGTATGAATATGATTCGCGATGCGATATAGCAGTAGGTGTCCTGTTTTGTGCTCTCGCTGTCGATTGCGGGCTACTTGTACCATGTAAATTCATGATAACAATTAATAGAAATTAAATAAATTATATCACATTCATATAACTGAAGTAGAAGTAGTATTTAATTTGTACTTACTATTTTTTACTTGGAGTTGCTTTTAACTCCAAATAAATTATCATAAACTAAAATGCGAAATTCTTTAATGGAAAATAAATTGCACTGCTAAAAATAGTTATTTGTTTAACTAGTACAAAAAATACACGTTTTCGGGACGAGGGAAAGAGTTCTCGATTTTACTCGGAGTCTCGAAAACGTATTTTTTGTACGAGTTTAACATAATATTTTTTTTTACAACTGCTTCTAATTAGCACCTCCAGTTTACCGATTCATCGAAGTCATTATCAAAAAATCTAACATCGCCAATCCCTTGTCTATGTCACTATCTGTTTCTATTTTTCTATTTAATTAAACTTCAAATATTATGTGACATGCAATGTCAATGTCAAATTACTTTTCGGTACTGTACAACTGTACAATAATCTCTTTTTTGCACAGTTGCTATGGCGATCTGAAACTGTCCCGAAATGGCCCTATTTTTATACAAAATAATTTAATGTTATAGTATTCGTATGGTTGGAAAATAGTTATTTATTTTACTAGGCAGAAAAGTACAAGATTTAATGCCGCGGCTGGTGTTTCATAGCCAAGGCGTAGCCGAGGCTAGGGAACCAGCCAAGGCATTAAATCTGCTTTTCTGCTGTGTGAAACATATAATTCTTTCTCCAAATTTGTTCCTGTTTCACGCAAAATCGTCTTTTTTATATTTATTAATTGGGTTTCATTATCAATATCCAAATAATTAAATAATTTCAACAAAGGTAACTGGTTCTTCGTTACTATGTTTACCGCTGATGACGTTTGTTAAATTATTTGTGTAATGTCAATGTCAATTGAAATTACCAGTTTGATTTAAATTATTACCTGGAACGTTAATATAAATATAACGATGAACTTTTTCTGCCTAGGCAGTTAAAATACACCTTTTAAGCCTGTCAAGTGTCATTAAAAAGCCGCTTGTAATGTCATTTGGAGAAAAAATATATTTATTTAAATATTGTAACCTCTATTTAATTTTCCGAATTTACGCAAAATAAGAATCTATTAGATCAAGAAATCTTAAAATTCTATTTAAATAACAACACAATTAAAAAGAAATTATCTACCTTAAAGTTTTTATCGTAGTAACAAAAAATTTATATAAATACAAGTCTCTAAAGAAAAACATAGAAAGGCAGTGTAGGTATATAAAAAGTATGCACTAAATACATCGTATATGTATACGTACATGAGTAAACAAAGAATACGGTTTGTTCCAATTTGGATACAAAGACGGGGAAAGTTTTGCAATTCTTCCATAGTTTTCAAATCTGTCCAAATGATTACTGTTTTCGAGATTATTCCAAAAAACTAAAATTTCGTTAACACTGACGTAGTTTTCCACATAACACCAAAACAATACTGCACCCGACGCGCGTTCCGCCAACCAAATTGGCATCATCTGAAGATAATTAAAACTAAACCTAATCATCTCCAGATGATGCCAACTTAGTTGGCAAAACGCGCGTCGAATGCAGTATAGTGTTTTGGTTTTATGTGGAAAACTACGTCAGTGTTATCGTCACACTAAAGGGTCCAACCCCTTTCAAGACAAATTTGCGTTATATTTGACGTTAACTTTAGCAGCAAAGTGAGAAGTAAAAAAAAATCCCTACGAACTGTTTAACGCTATTGAAGAAAATACGCAGAAATGGGACACCTTGTATAATATCCGTATCACTGACGTAGTTTTCCACATAACACCAAAACACTATACTCCACTAGACGCGCGTTTCGCCAACTTGGTTGGGCGATATGTGCGTCGAGTGCAGTATAGTGTTTTGGTGTTATGTGGAAAACTACGTCAGTGATATCTCCACACAAAAGGTTCCAACCCCCTTCAAGATAATATCCGTAGGTATATTAATAATTTTTCAAATAGCCCCTGAGCATGCTTCATTTTACACTATTTTATTTTTCTGAATCTGTCTAACAACCAGTGATACCTGAATTGTACTGGAAAAGATTAAAAATAGACGTGTTATACAGGGTGTCCACCTAGTGCGCGTAAGTCCAATATCTGGGTTAATAAAAGAGATAACTTAATTTTTTTTTCTACAGGGTTGTCTAATATCCCGAGCTGCACAAAATGAAAATATATTTACATATTCAGGGTGTTCAGTTTTTCCTGGACAGGTACCAACTTCGTTTTTCTAAATGGAAATATATATTTTTTATTGCTTTTTCGAACTAAACCCTTGATTTTAGTAGGACTTTCATCAGCCTTCCCTATACCTAACTTAAACTGTTTTTGAAATATTGACGGGTGAATATTGACATTTTTGCAACTTTGACACCTTGTAAAATCTAAACCGTTTGAGATCAAGCAAAACGGTTTGCACATTCCTATCTTAACTTTTCATAAGCTATCGTTTGATACTAATTTCAAATTTATACAGGAATAAAAAATTTTCAAAATTTTCAGAAAATTTTAAATTTTTGGATAATTCTGAAATTAGTACCAAACGATAGCTTATGAAAAGTTAAGAAAGGAATGTGCAAACCGTTTTGCTTGATCTCAAACCGTTTAGATTTTACAGGGTGTCAAAGTTGCAAAAATGTCAATATTCACCCGTCAATATTTCAAAAACAGTTTAAGTTAGGTATAGGGAAGGCTGATGAAAGTCCTACTAAAATCAAGGGTTTAGTTCGAAAAAGCAATAAAAAATATATATTTCCATTTAGAAAAACGAAGTTGGTACCTGTCCAGGGAAAACTGAACACTCTGAATATGTAAATATATTTTCATTTTGTGCAGCTCGGGATATTAGACAACCCTGTAGAAAAAAAAATTAAGTTATCTCTTTTATTAACCCAGATATTGGACTTACGCGCACTAGGTGGACACCCTGTATAAATAGATATTGCAATGAAAATCCATGAAAAGCTGACAACGGAAATTTGTTATTAGAGCATTTTACATTTTCCCCGTCCCGAATAATTAATATTTTCAATATTAATGTATTTATTTTCTAATAAATTATCTAAGTAGTTTTATAAGTCAGTCTATCTGAATTAATAATCCATATTGCTTTAAAATAACTGCCTGTTTGATTGGAAATGAGTAGGTACATTTTCAAATCTTAACTGTTTTTTTAATAAACTTCTATAGTTTTTAAACTCATAATATCGAGACATTGTTTTTCAATTATTATTATTGCAGCAGATAACTGTATACATCCTAACTCAAAACAGAATAATTATAATGCTACTTGTGGCAACGTGACAACATAGGAAAACCAAAAACTTCGAGCGAAAACGAGCGCACTGCCTCGAAGGGCGCCCTCTCATATTGACTGGTATATGTATACTAAACGATTCTTTGAGTTTGACTGGGTTTTAGATTGTTAATAAATTTTAACACGTGATGGAGCAGTCTTAACAGTTAGTCTATGCTATTAGTTTTATTTCTGTATGTAGCCGTATGTACGGCTATTTCAACGGCTTTTTCCCCTATTTTTACTTTCGCAGCTTTTTAATACTGGTATCTTTTTAGTTAGATATCTTAAGAGGCTCAATAAAATCACAGTCGTATAAATCACGCCAAGTTAAATTTTCGTAAAATTCGATAATTTTCCTTATTGGCTACTACATAAATATCAGTGAACTCCTCTTCTACACTCTTTATAGATCTTCCAATAGATATTAGTAATATACTATAATTATTTTCAGCACTACATTATACATATAACATTGCTACCTTTCCGGCTCTTCCGTAGCTCAGAGGTTTAAGGGATATTTGTGGGTTAAAGGGCGGTAACAAAAGGTTTGATAACTATTACCAATGGGTGCGGTGAACGCACTTCGATATCTGTGTTCTGTGACTATGATCACTTTTATTATCTAGTGTCAATTTATGAAGAACAAAAAAAAACCAATAATAATCTTTAGATCATATATTATAGGTATTCAGGGTGTTTGATATAAGATGAGTACAAGACAAGGCGAAAGTAACAGTAAACGTAACCAGTGTAACAGGACGGAACAGATGAACAGAATCAGAATAGCCGTTATGTTATAAAACTGTATAATAATTTAAATTTACAATGAATATTACTAAATCAGCCGGGTTAAAATAAACCCGTAACAACATTACTACAGTATAGTGATCCGTAGTATCCGTAAATTTATGTACGGGGGTTACTGGAAATCATTTGTTCAACTAAAATAGTGGTATCGAGTCCTTGCACTATACTTTATAAAATTGCTCGACGAATATGGTATAAAATGCTTACTGTAATATTATGTAATATATTTACATACCTCCCCCACTGTCTAGTATAAATTTCAATATATTATTTCTGTTTCTGGCGGCTGCTTGATGTGCTGGTGTCCTTCCTCTGCTGTCCTTAATAGATAGTCTGGTCGGTTCAGCATAATACAAGCGTTCGAAGATTTCTAGGTTACCACTTTCAGCAGCCTGAAAATAATTACCAATTTGAATAAATTTCTCTGCCTACATGAAACAATTGCACAAAACAAAATATTTAATAAGAACAACCAAAATAATGTATTCAGTACGTTAGCTTACAATATTTGTTGAGGAAGCCTAAACATAGAAATTAAAATTAGGCTTATAAGTAGGTACAGGTTTTCATGACAAGATTTATTTGTTCTTTTATACACATAGTATAAGAGAATATGTAAGTAAACTATTAATATTATATCACCTCTTAAGTTTTCGCGGAATTAAAATTGGCATAGAGATACTTCCGAAGTTCCGAAATTTAAATAAATTTATAATTCTAATAATGACCAGAATGCAATTAGCAGCATGGGGATCATATTCTGGAACTATATGATTATAATTATGTATATAATTATATAACTATATACATAACTAATTATATGATACTATGATTTTATAACTAGGTATAAATTCTAAAATAAACTTAATGCAACACTAAAAATGTCAAATCAGAAACATGTTTTTAATCATACTTTATTCTGGAATTTACGGCACATCAACATTAAAAATATAGGCACGTATTGGTATACAGAATGTTTCTCAATTCCTCTAGATATTTAGGGAGCAGGCGCTTGAGATCCAATTAAGGCATATATGTTGAATATAATATGTTGAATGAAAATGGATCCGCAAGCTTCGATATGGAGCTGCAGGATGCTGCATATTTTTTTAATTTTCATAAAATATCCTACAACCCATGTATATATTAATTTCTCTGTCAACTTAGTACTGAAGATTTCTACAATTTTTTCGTGGCAATCGAATATTTTTTGCATGGTCGCTTCAGAGAGCAGCTCTTTAGAATTTTTTTTGAAGATTTTTGTTATATTTGTCTCGGTTTTGGCACTATAATATAATATGCAATGTATTTACAAACGTAAAAGATATAGTAGGCATGTAAATAAGAAAATGTTTTCATAACTTTTCAGATAGAGTGGATCCGAAGTTGACGTATCTAATAGAGAAGAAGAGATTTTATTTTTACTCTTTGTTTTATCAAACTAATTACTTATTTAAAATTAATTTTTTAAAAATGTTTCTAATCAGTCTTATGGAGTTTACTTTTTTAATATGAGTTTTATATATTTCAGATAAGAAATCAGGAGTCCTAAGAGTAACGTAAATAAAACACCATTGTAAATAGATTTATTTGTCGGAGTAGTTTTTACATAAGCTTTCTCTCTATTTTTAGTTCTATAGTTGCGACTAATTTCTTGAAGAAGGCTTTGATGGAGACATTCTTGGATCTGCGACCTCTGCACATATTCATTCAAGGCAAGGCCTGGTGGATGATGTATAATACGAATAAGATCAGACGTCGATCACACAGCGGCCCGGGATAGATCATCAGAAGTTGGAGCCGGGAATTATGGAACTAGGCCAACAACCAAAATTCCAATAAGTTAAGGCACATGAGAAACTGTTTTTCAGGCTCAAATAGCTGTTATACAGTGTTGTTCGAGGTAGGTAATAAGGCGAGGAAACGACAACCAGTCGATTACCATTTCTCCGACAGCCAAGAAGGTCCTTGCAGGTCTTTTCAAAACTGGTTTGGGGCTGTCTGGGTACCTTCAAAGATTAGGATGTCAGAAAAAATATATTCCTATATAATCCTAGCTTGGGTAATTGAACAAGAAAGGCACAAGGGATGCACCAGCAGGAGGCAGATACATTAGCCAAAGAAGACGCAGCAAAAGGCCTTATAGAATCAGAACTCTTCTGTGGAATAGAAAAATCATACGTAGGGACATCCGTTGAAAATTAATAATAAATTAATCTGGGGAATAGTGGAGAAATCTGGCACAACTGACAAGTAAAGATATTCATCAAAGAACGATTGCTTCAATTCACGGATAGATAGATACTATACCAGAATGAAAAGGCCATTAGAATAATAGTGAGTCTACTAAGAGGAGACTGTCTCCTGTAAGGAGAAACTGTAGGAGACTATTCATTGTTTCGCAATGATAGGAGGAGCCGACATCGAAAGATCAAAAAGTGACGTCACTATTTTTCTGATACCACTTGGTGAAAACTCTTCAAGCCAAAAAGATCGATAGGTCGTGCTTTCGCAGTCCCTATCCGTACTGAACATCGGGATTAAGCCAGCTTTTGCCCTTTTGCTCTACGCGAGGTTTCTGTCCTCGCTGAGCTGGCCTTAGGTCACCTGCGTTATTCTTTGACAGATGTACCGCCTCATTTGTTGCGCTTTGTGTTGTGCAAAGAAGCAATATGCAGATCCTGTCAAGAAGAAAAGGAAACCTCAGTACACGTGCTGTGCCATTGCGTGGGTCTGACATGTCCGAGACTTTAAATACTTCGGGAGGACAAATCAATAGCTGTTAACTGCATAGAAGGGCATCTATCAAGCCTGTGGAGTCTAATTCAAAGGACAAATAAGCTATGTAGGTACAACTAGGCTAGGTGATTTACTCCTCTTGAAAATCTACTCTAATCAAATCTAGTTCAGTATTAACCGGAGTTCCGAATATTATATAAAATTATTTAACTTCATCTAATGGGATAGCAAACGTCTCCGTGCATATCTCATTTATTTTAAGTGCTATATTCATCACAGATTTTCAACTTAGTTTAAGTTGATCTACTCCATAAATTTCTGACATATATCCAAAAACATTCTGCATTTGTGTATGTATATGTATTGTACGTCTATGTATGTTCTACTTCAATAATTCTCATAATTTTATTCATTCTCCTTTAATTTTAATTCTCAGAAATATAAATAAATAGAATCAAATAGAAATATATTATAAGTAAATAAAATTAGGGTATAATTGATATAGGTTAATGGTTCTAATAAATTTATGAACTATTTAGTAACTTAATGTTGACATAATATACAGTATTCGACAAAAATATAAAAATAAGGCACACAATAAGGCTGCATTTGTGTATGTATATGTATTGTACGTCTATGTATGTTCTACTTCAATAATTCTCATAATTTTATTCATTCTCCTTTAATTTTAATTCTCAGAAATATAAATAAATAGAATCAAATAGAAATATATTATAAGTAAATAAAATTAGGGTATAATTGATATAGGTTAATGGTTCTAATAAATTTATGAACTATTTAGTAACTTAATGTTGACATAATATACAGTATTCGACAAAAATATAAAAATAAGGCACACTGTATATTGTGCCACATATTCATCCGACAAATATTCTAACACGTGCGCTATATCATCTTGAGAAAAGTTTATTTCATCTTGTATAACCTACATTATACAAATCAGCATCTTTTATGGGCAGAACTTTTAGGGTATAACTTTTGCAATATATGCTTCACCAATTCCATTAATTAGAAAAATACGTTTTCATTTCATTACTTTTTATCGGCGATAAACTTTATTAGTCTTAGAGTAATTAAGTCGTAATTAAATTTAAAGAAGAATATATAGATGGTAACGTTAAAATTCAGAACGGGTGCAGGGCAAGTCAATTAAAAACTTAATTAGTCTGAGCAACAATGAGGAATATTTGTAGCCTTTCAATAAGTTTTAATTCAAAACAGTTAACAGTTTATTGTAATGTATTCCAGAAATGTCTTCAATATTATGGAATAAAGAGTCATTACTAAAATCTTTAGTTCATAGAATTTAACAGAAATAGATAGATTCAGCTTGATGTATTTGAGAATAATACACGTTTTAAAAAATAGATTTTGAAAAAGTACACGACAATTTCTGAAGAGAAAATAAGGATATATAAGTTGATACGTTTATCTTTAGTAATAAAGATAATACTAGAGATATGCTTAAAAGAGTGTTGTATAAAGTCAATGTATCATGCGAATACTTCCTTGATAAATTGCGAAACAGTAACTTATTTCTCTTATGGAAAAATGTTTTTGGTAAATTGTAATGCATATTTGTTATTAAAAAGTCTGTGGTATTATATTATTGATATAAATTCTCGATTATACAAATTATTTGCTAATTAAGACACCACATTTTGGAATTAAACAATCCCCAAATCCGAATCCAAGGGCTGTCCGAAAATGGGTTACAGATGGAAAGAACGCAATCAAACACCCTATACGCCACCTGTTATAGAAAGTGTACCCGGAATATGTTTACAGAATATCACTATATAAGTTACTCCACTCTCCGTCGGAACTTTTATCTTTCGAGATCACAAGCGTGCCGCCACTATCTACGTTCGATAGCAAAACCTTCCCGTTACGAGGGACATTACAAACGCAGTTTGGTTTCGTGTCTAAAATATTTGATTACCCGGGGTTTTCCAAAAGTGCAACATTAAATTCTATAAGTAATTAAGGCTATTTAGTGAATAGGTAGTTGATTATGCTCTAAAATGCATCAAATTAATATATTTAATTGAGGCCTAGGTAAAAGATCGAACACTTTTGGAAATTGGTATTTATGCTTATAGAACAAAATAAGATCAAAAACATATAGCCATTTATTAAAGTATTCAAGATACCAGGAGATTTTAAGATTCTTCCTTATGGCAGGTAATCATTTGCAATTTCGTGTGGAAGCAATGTCTCAAGTTTTTGCAAATTGTACGAGCAAACTATTTTCTAACTCTAAATAGAATTTAGCTTTAAAACTACCGTTAGAAACGTTAATTTTACGTTAATTAATACGTACTTTCAGTTGTTCTGATTGCCGAAAAGTAAAGAATGATTAACCTTAAAGAAATATTTCATAAATAAGGTTCACATAAAGTCTTGATCGTCTCAAAATCTCCGCTAATGGATGGGTATAGGATCGACTAAAATAATAGAAGGTGGTTATTCTACAGAATTGTCTTACCAACAGTCAACAATAATTTTAGTAAATACAGATAGGAAAGATAATGTCTGTCAAAGAATTTATTATAAATTGCAAGAGACAACTTAGTCATTATAAATACATTTTCAAAACTCGTATACTTTATATCCAAACTTACGTATACTTTATATCCTTGAAGTTTGAAATCTATTGATTCACTATTCGGCATCTACTATAAAACCCATAAAGAAGACATTTTGTAATCCTCGATATCATAAATAGGCATATGTACTAATACTGATTTTGTTAGCCCGATACAGGCCATTCCATTTAAGTTTACACAATACGAAACTATTACTTTCAATGTCCCTTTCGACCTCAAACGAATTAAATATATGTGTGCTTCGCTTAAAATATTCTTCTTTCAATGGAGAACTTCATTTTTAAATCGAATCGCTAGTTTTCCCGTAATTTAAGAAAAGTTAATTGATGACGTTAATTGACCTTTCTAAATACAATCTGGTAACCTTGACATTGCGACTTGGGTCATTAGCAAAACCAAAGCTGGTCAAAACTGTTCAACAATACCAAACCTTAAGTACAACTCTCCTTTTTTATGTAATCCTTGTTAAAATATGTTCTGCTAGTTAACGTCGTTTTAGTGTTTGTGTATTGGTATTTGTGTTACTTGAAGTTTCGGTTAAGAAATTTTGTAATCACATTATTTGTAGTGAATGAGTGAACAAATATCAAAATTATCAACACAAACGGATAAATTGACTTAAGGTGTTGAAAATTCGTTGAAAGTGCTTATCACTGATTGGTAGCCGATGATTACGTCAGAATGTCATTTTTAGAAGGTTTATATTTTTCTGTGAAAAAGCGTCCAGTTTTCGCAAAAACAGTGAAAATAGTGCCAAATATTTTTTTACGTTCTGTACAAGGATATATGTATTTCTTTTTAAATGAGTGGAATGCCTCATTGTGTTCCTGTACATATCACAATAATTTCGCTCGTTTCAACCTTTCTTGCGAATTCACTGGGCGTACGGACCTATTACCTTAATCAATAATTAGCAGTATACGGTTAATAGAATTATACAGATTGTTTTCGAGTTTCGAATGGAGCATACAGATTTGTGAATTTCTGTAGATACTAGTAGAATTAAAAATTTTATTTTCCTTTTGTGTTACAAGCTGAATATAAAATTGCACTACTAGTATTTCCTATATTGTTGCAAATCGAACTGACACAGCAACAAATATTTTTTGCGTGGTAAATTGTTAATTAACGTGTTAACAGACTGACTTCTATGTCATATAAATAGAGGTATCTGCTATAATATGTATTGTATAAAATACTTTGAAAATATGGTAAGGAACCAATAAAAGCAGAGCCAGTTAAGGGTAGTAAAACTCCCTGGAGTTTTTGTTGGTCTTTAGTATGGATAGTCAATGAAAAAGTTCTAGAATATTATAGACCTAAAATAAAAACTCAATAAAAATTAGGAGAGGGCAGTACTACCGTAATTCATTTATAATTTCACGAAACTCTGCGATCACGCATCATAGAGTTTCGTTGAGCAGTCTTATTAGGAACACGGTTTTTATTGGGTTAGTCCTAATGCCATTTTGAGAACAGCACTACATGAAAGCTATGAACGTTTTTCACTTTCTAGATAGTTTCCTTTAGCTACGCAACACTTGCGAGAAGAAAAATCTAATAAACATAGATGTCTGTAACCGTGTTGTTTCCTTTGGACACTGTGGTGCGAAGCCTTTTAGTGTTTTATGATCCTAAAGTTCTACAAAATAAGCTAGTTATAGTTTATCTGCAATCACACAATCTTTTGCAATTTTTCACTATTGCATTGTGTGATATAATATAATATTAATTTATGTGTCGGACAACTGTGTGAAAAATTCAACATTTAAAAATTTTTCTCTTAAAAATTACCTAAAAATTACATCTTTAAAGATAACAGAGACTTGTGAGTGACATGGAACCAATGTAGATATGTATTACATCAAATTTTATGTAATTATTTCAAAATTTGTTAAATTGAGATTAAGGGTGTTTAGCAAGGCCAACTGTCGTTCCACGTCACTATTATACTGGCCTGTTTTTGCGATGTGTAGATCAGAAATTTGCGTAAAAGGGACTAAGTAAAGTTCGTAGACAAGAATGTGTGGAAATTAATAATGTTGACATTTAAAACACTTTTTTGTTTTTTAGCTTTTGTTTTAGGTTTTTACCAAATTTAACAGAACGATCTATTTTGTGACATTTAGGTATATTTGATGCCATTTATAATATGTAAAATTAATTAGGTGTTTGTCACTATATATTTCTGGAATTATCTAGACCTTTTTTCTTTAATTTTGCACTAATTTTGAAAATTATTTATTTTAGAAAGAGTTGTAAATACCCAAATATGGGAAGAATATTAGGTGTTAATTAAATTGTATAATTTAACTACAACAAAATAACAATATTATTTATGGCTAAATAAAGATGGTCACACAATTAATTTCAGGTAGATAGAACAAAAAATGTAAGTGTATTATCTTTGTAAACCGATTTTAAAGTTATTTTGAATTATAAACCAATAAGGAGTGATATGTATTAATTTGTATAATCTCTGGTTAATCTATATTTTGCTTTGTTGTTAGATATGAAATAAAAGTTGATTCAAATAATAGTATGTAAGGATATAGACGATATCGTTAATATAAACATTTTTGATGATTTATGACTAATATCATTTTAATTATTTTAACACAATGCATGTGTTCCATTTGTAAAGTACCTACCATCCTCACTAACATAAAAAATTACATAAATACAAGCCAGACATTTATACCGTCAGCAGGTATCTTTTAAGGTGAATCACTGAAGGTAGTAATGACTAAATTTGAAATAGGAATAGATAAATCCCACCGTATTATTTTTCAAATTCGGATCGTACTTGTCAAGTACGATTTTCTACTTTAAATGCTTTTGATGCTCGAAAAGCTAACGAAACACATGTTTTAAAATGTTGGCATTTATATTTCCTTTGACAGAAGTAAAATGAGCTTTAGGTCCTCCCGCATTAGATCTTACAAAAAATAAAATATTAAATAAAGAGCTGATAATGTCTCTAACTTATTTGTGACGTAGTTGTATAATTCATCATAATTTGTTTAGGTATTGCACCACTTATAAAATAACAAAACCAGAAAATTCCAGAAGTGTAGTACCGTTTGGTTTAAGTACCTATATAATATTTATCTTTATTGCCTAGAGTAATTTTTTGATATCAATATTAAGATATTTCCTTGTTACTATACTATATTTCCTTGATACTATATTTCGAGTTTTTGTGTTAGGTACTTATAAGTTTCCGTTTTTAATATTATACAGTGCAAGTAGTGTAATACCAACAGAAACTACGAAGAATCACAAAATGGTAATATTGGATAAAAGTTTTTATAATATTTTTAAAATTGTCTGTGTAGTTGTGTTTTTACTATTGCTGCTTTGCTGCTTTCGACTCTTCAAGAAAATCACATAGATTCTAAAGGAAAGTCCAAGATGTCTCTCACACAGGTAAGTACTTTTACCTTACCTGTAAAAAGTGCCTAAAAGGTTACTTTTAGATATAGAAAGTATCGTTTTGGCATTCATGCTTTCACCGGAAGTAATACCAACTCTATATTTTTATATAGAATACTCTGTATAATATAATATTTATGGAATCTGCATCATTTTCTAAATCCAACAATATATCATACGTGACATTGCAGATGTCAAATTACTTTTTAGGCTCTATTTTCCGTTTAAATTTAGAGTGCCTTGACCATGCCCCATTAATTCTAATAGACCATAGTAACCACAAAAAATTGAATTGGCGTCAAAAACATTCAATTTATCCACTTACAGAGCGTTAAAATTCTTAAAATTAAATAGGATATGGTACAAAGATTACTGATGGTCAATAAGGTTAAGGTACCATTAGGGAGTACAATTAATAAGCAATCTACTATAGTCCTCTTATTTTAACTGTGTTGTTATTTTTACCAACACAACTAAAATAGTAGTAGAGAGAAAACTTCACAAAATCCAATTTTGCCAAAATTTAACAACAATAACCATTTCATGTAAGATACCCAGCTGTGAGAAATAAGTGACTAGCTAAATGTCTTCACTGCAATGCCAACAATTAATTATTAAACAGTAAAACTTTGACGTCTCAAAAATTTGGATATTAGACAAATAAGAAATTTAAGAAAAATTCAAAAGTAAGATGAAACCCAAAAAGTAATTTGACATCTACAATGTCACTTATGTTAGGTATATCGTTGGATTCAGAAAATGACGTAGATATATACAGGGTGTTAGAAAAATAGAAAGTGTAAAAAGTAAGAGTTAACTGCAAAAGGTAATTTTTATGACAAAAAGTGACTTTTAATAAATAAGTTCCTACATACAAAAAGAAAGGTGGGTATACCATGAATATATCACACTATATGCAGAGCAATTACCTATTGATTGACACCGTTCATTGTAATGAACGGTTCCGTTTATATTTTTTCTGAGAATTTCAGAATAAATAGTGGGCCGGCCATACCCTACACAGTAAAAAAATCCGACTGATTTTAACACTGAATCCACACTCATCAGTGTGTATATAGTCCACACTTGGCGGTATTAGACATATCGGTGTATTATTACATTACATAAAAGTAATTTAACACAGTATATTTTACAAAGTAATGTGTAATAGTTAATTATTCACCGTGTAATTATTCGGTTTTTATGGCGGCTTGATTCATTTTTAACACAGGGTTTTGTAAATTTTACTACAATTTATGAGTACTTCTACAAACTTGGCGGGTATATCGTTCGTGTAATATGAGTTCTAAAGGTTTAGTTATTATAGTTATATATTATATTATAAGTTCGAGTTAAAAATAACACTGCAGCAAATTACGATTACCAATTAGTAATTTTACCATTTGTATTTTTTTACTGTGTACTTAATGAAAATATTTATATATATTTAATTATGACAAAAGCTGCCATAGCGAACAATTATTCACGGAACTCCCAATACTTCTAATGAAACGATTCAATTATCTTATTTATTTGGGTAAAATGCCACGACTGAAAAATACAAAAAATTGGCTTTTGAAAAATATGTTTGCATAATAAAAAAATCTCACACTAAAAAGCAGATTAACAATTTATAACATTAAACACATCACTTAAAAATGTTTACATTTCGAAAACTTTTCCGTCTTCGTCATTAAAACTTTACGTGTGACTGACGTACAGAATAGTATGACAGTTTGTGATTTATTTTGTTTATCTACTTCCATGGGCATATTAGATATTAGTCGATTTTCATTCTATTTTGACATACCTCGTCTTTTAAAATTTAAAACCATCAGCTATAACTAACTGATTTAATTAATCACCCTGTACTATTTTACGAGTTACAGATTAAGGTACATTTTAAATGGCACATGCGATAGTCAAAATATTGACAAATTATGCTCTATAACAATACATATTCGTACCGTAAGCATTTCGTTGATTTCCTCCTCAGTCAGCTTCCTTGGATTGAATAGAACTTTAGTCCATTCTTTGTAGGCTCGTATGGAGCCATGGACAGCCATGGCCCGGCTAATTGGCTTGAAACCCAGCTTGGAAGATTTCCTATTTCTTGAATAAAAAACTTTTTACTATGATTTACTGCACTATGATAATTTTTTTCTATTTTTTAGTTTAATTATTTATATCCACTTATATTATTTAGACTTGGTTAATGATCTATGCACTGGGCTTTGCTCGAGCTTTATGTAAATGTTTAGCTTTAATAAGTGTGTCAATAAAAATATAGAAGGCGTACCGGAAAGTATATTAAATGTTAACGGGGTGATATATTAAAAAATGTTACTAAAAGTTTTCCATTTTCCTTTGAAGAAGTGGTTCAAGATGAGGATATTATATTTAAATTTTTTGTACTAGGATAGAAAAATTTATTTTTTGCAATAGCCATTCAGATTAAATCACAATAAGGCGTGAAAATTATTTAAATCAGCAGAATATTTTTCGATCAAACCTTTTTTTTATAAATTTTATTATTTATTGTATTTTTTCTAAAAATAAGAATATCCAAATTTTTATCTCTAACTTCTGTTTCAAAAGGCCTAAAAGCCCGAAACGCTGCGTTTGCGGAGGTACGTTAAATAAAATATGAAGTCAAATACTTCGGTTTATTATCACCCCTTTAAGTTTATAACATACTTTCTAGAACACCCTGTACAATCATAAATGAACACAATATTCAAGATTTTACTTTGAACTCCAATGCTGCAATAATATATAAAAATTATATAGAAATATAGCCATGAAACAGGAGAAAAACCGAAAATATCTGGTGACGTAATGACTTGAATCTTCTCTTTTTAGGTACTTTTTTTAATTCTGGAAGGTACCTGAAATGTACAAAATAGCTGGTACAAATTATTAGCATTATCCTGGTCTGCCCAGGAAGAGAACATTATTGATGTAGGGACCTTTAGCTCTACAAGTAGATTTTTTAGGAATCAAGACTGTCGTTCCTAAAACTCTCCAAGTAGTGTACACGCCACTTAAGTGTGGTCAGAAATACATTAAGAATGGTATTAAAAGACCACAGAAAATATATTTTCTAGTAGAACCAGCCTGCAGTTTCAGCTCTGAGTAATAGTTTAACTATGTTTAAGGACCATGCATCACTTATCAAAACACAACAGAGTGAATTTTATGTAAACAGGCGTCATAATTAATGGAAATATTAGTCTAGAGATGATTTTATGTGGCATACAATTAGTATGTTATAGAGCGAATTAGATACGCCTTTATGCTTCACCATTGCTTCAGGTGAGAGATCTCGATAAGGAAGAGATAAGGATTAGGACCTCCGAGACAAATGTTGGCAACTTCAGATCCAAAATTCTTGCTAATATTAGATAGAACACCCTGTATTTTATATTGGCGTTTGATTCCTCGCATTTTTAGCTATCGAACTGTATTTACCTTTCTTATACCTCTCTGTCGTGGTTTTCGAGATATTTCAAAATTTCTTTCAAAAGATTGCAGAAACTTGAAGCATGCCATGAAAAACATAGTGATAAGAAATATAGTAAACAAATTTTTCCAAATTACAAGACTTTGTGTTTCTTTAGCTATTCGCATAAATTGCTGTGAATGGTTAATGATGAGAATCCAGGAGGTTGAATTCTATTTCTATGAGGAAATTGGAAATTGATATACGCCTATTCTGTTCTGAAGAATAAGCAGAGATATATTGAATGTGAACGAACTGCTCGCAAAAGATTTATATATCTGCAACGATGACACGACAACGATGAGCAGCACTCGCGAAAGTCCTCAGATTTTTCTGAAGATTAGTAGTGATAAAAAAGTTATGAGATCGTGTTTTATTATCTTCTTATGGAGCTATGACGCAAAATTACCTTATTTTAAATGACAATCTCAGTTAAAATAAAACAGAAAATTTGTTTTGTAAATAAAAAATAATAAATAAAAGTTATGAATAATAAACAAAGAACATTAGTAGATAAAGCCTTATTGAAACTAAATTTGATCAAGTTATTTCTTAAACTCTAATAAACTATATCATCGTATTAATTTTCAAAATTTAAACATGTATCTTATTAATATTTAAACACTCTGTTTTATGTTTGTTTTCTTAACTGTGATATATTGTACATTATTGGAAGTAAAAAAAATACATTTGTGCCATAATTCGGAACGATGAGATATAATACAGAAATTAATGACATCATTCTCTATTCTCAAATAGTAGGTATGTATCAAATTTCTTCTTTAATCTGTCAATTTGTCCTGAAAATTTAACTTTTCAAACTAACATGAAATTCAATATATTATTTATTATTTCATCATATAGGTTGGCGAAGGGAATACAAAATTTATTCTACGATTTTCCCAATCGGGTTACGAGGGTTGACCACAATAAGTTTTCTTCCAGCATTTCACTTATTTGCCATTTAAAAGCAACCGTACTTTATTTTTGCAAGTACTGAAGTATTTTGTATAAGTTTCTATGGAACTATCAACCACAAAACCTTTTTTATATATACTACCGCAGCTCTCAATTTGTTTTAAATAATATTAAAATTACTAAGCACAGCATTCAATATATTATACGATTTATATAAATATGTACACAATTTCAAAAGCCTTCCTTCTAAACGTACTTATATATATATAGGTAATAATAATAGTAAGAATAATAATAATAATAATTGTTGAATTTTCAATAATTTGTCCGATAATAATTTAATTTTAATTTTACATGTCTCAATTTTAAACAATATTACTACACTTAGATTAATATAATACATGCTTGTTTACCTGAATAGCATTTTTAAAATTTTTTGTTTTACTTGCGCGCTCAGCAATGAGATGGTTTTTGCGGCCACCTACCTCGAAAACGATGATTTTAAGAGAACAATTTTGGTGCTCAATACGCGTGCATGAAAAGGCGAACACCACCGCTTTCTGAATTGTTCATTAATTTAACTTCTTACATTTTTTAATAGACATTCTTCGATATTAAATCACACTCTGATTTAGTGTTTCATTCCTGATTTATTGTGTCGAACTTTCGATTGTGTAAGTGCTATCCCACACACCGCTATCAACAGGAGCAGGGCCCTCTCCCGAACAAAAGGATAGAAGCTTCTTGGAACTAAAAAGGTGAGTCGCATAATAATCGCCATTTCATTGTTGCATATCTGTATTTAATTTAGTTATTTCGGAAAGTTACATACAGTCCAACTATCACTCTCCGGGCTGCTATTGAAACTGATTATTTAATCGGTTAGCCAACAATAATAATAATAATAATAATAATATTAACTTATTTGACGTTAATATATTTCAACCTGAAATTTACATCACACGGCTAACGATATCCATTAATTAAGAGTATTTAAATAAAACATTTGTTAAGAAAACAAAAAACAAGTGGTAATACTATATATCAAAAAATGTATAATATATAAGTATTTTGAGACGTGAAGCAGTTTTTATTTCGAGTAACAGAAAAACAAAGTGGATAACATAAATAAAAATGTAACATTGATGCAGGTTATTACTGCAAAAGGTAATAAAATTAACTTTTATTGTCTTTGTTGAGTAATCCAATTATTACTTTACGCAATTTTTATGTTATTTATCATAAACTGGACTTTATAATGACCTATCCAATTTATAAAATTTAACGGTTAGCTTATCTTATCGATCGAAAACATATTCGCCAAGAGCAGGGGCTTTTAAGTTGTTAAATCTTATTAGATATCAGAAGTACCTAATTGATTAAAGGTAGTGATAGTGTTGCAATGATATTAAATCATAAGTTTTGTTCTTGAGAGCAGTCAGAAATAGTTTCAAGTTCCTAGCACGATCGACTAATAGTTACTGAAGTATATTACCTACCAGTTAAATTTCATATTGCGCGTCGGCGGTTGAGTAACATTACTTTTTAATTTATTATTTAGTTCTCTTAGATTTTTATTAATCTGGTTTTATTTTTATTCACTTTAACTCCTGGGTTACATTATATGAGTGTAAAAATATAAAGTAAGATAAAGATCTTTCTGCCTGTCATTGGGCAGTTATTTTTATTTGTAAAAACAAAATAATAATAGCATTTCTTTAGTTTAATTTTATTAGAATATTACCTACTTCACTACTTTTAAACTTTTAGTGTTTCTGATTAATATTTAAATTATTAATATTAATAATTAAATTATTTATGCAGGATTTTCTTTGAAGTTTTCAGTTATTTTAGACTGCCAGTACTCCGGCATAAAGAAGTCATTTGGATGTAGTTTTACGTTATGTGGATGGTTTGTCCTTGTCGACATTTTCCAAAAAAAACACATTTATTTTCCGTTTACAGATAATAATAAAGATGTATAACAGGTACTTCAGACCTTCAGTCAACTTCACCGAAATTAATATTTGTTGTATCCACACTGAAATAAACTAAGTTCTTTAATTTTTAATAACGTTTTACTCTGAACATATTTTTTTAAATGGATATATTGTAACATATACGTAATGATCAAGTACCATCTTGAATAGCTCTTGATTAATAAAGACACTATAAATTTCATAGTCTGAAAAAATATATTAATTATATTGTTTTTATATTTTCTGCAATATTGGAAAATTAATCAAAATGTATATTGAGAAAGGCTAATTCCCAATAAGGAAAATAGTCTTTAATAGAACATATAATTTTTTTAATTATTTTTTGATGAAATAAATACAAATATATGTAAAGTATACATGTAAAAATATACAGGGCCGAAAAGTTGACCCCCACCCTATAGATAATTATAAAATCGAAAAAAAAAATAGAATTCGTGCAAGTGACCCAAAACTACCATTTCAACTGCTTCATTTCGAACTGAGCGATTTACTTCGCGTTTCTTGTTTAGAAACGAACCCGTTGCAATAAACTTATCCATCAGTTGTTTAACGTACCGATGGATGATTAGCATAAAAAATTCGTGATGTAGCTTTAGCGCAATCATGATTTTGATACCAAATTGCAATAATTTCTACTTTTTCTGCGATAGAATAAACCATTTCGAAAACATGTTTACACTTTCAACAACAGACTGAAACTAACGATTTGGTGGTCACAAGCAAAAACAGTAGTGACTTTGACAATACGCATCCAATAAAGTAATATGGTTGTGTAGTAGATAAAAAGCTTATTATTGGTGGGCATTTCTGTAGAAATTAGTATGCGAATGCTGGTTTGTCAACTTTTCGTTTTTAGACCATAACTCTGTCAAATTTCAACCGATTCCCAAAAACGATACGATACACGGTATTTGCAATGGAAAGGGCTTTAAAATGTTATGTTAGAAGTAGCGTAGTTCCATTTGAGACTTGGCTTGACTGTCAAAAATGCTCCCTCCAAAAACAGAAATCGACGGGTCTCGGCGAATTCAAATTTTTTTCGGTTTTATAATTATAGGGGCGGGCCAATTTTTTGTTGAAAGTTCCCTATATACGCTTACTTTTTTGCTGTTATTTTTGTCTCCATAAATATGTAGATTGTATAAACTATGCTCAAGGTATCAGTTCTAATAGTCAGGATATAAATTTTGTTGATTACTTTCATTCGAACGCCACAACTGGCAAAACCTCCATTTATTTAGCATCACACTGGAGATAAAGGTTAAAGGTCATTAGTTAGGGAAGTTTTGTGGACGTGATAACAACACAACAAATCCATACGAGCTTCTTTTATTTTAAATAGTGACCGTTATCTGTGTTGCTGTAATTCATAGCGGAATTTACATTTGACTCCTACAATAATAGGACTGCTAGCTTCCCTTGATATACTATTATAAAAAAGTACGTACCATAGTGAATATAATTAATTTAATTAACTACTCGTACATTAAAATTATTCATTAGCCTATAGATTACTTCTATAAAAATATGATGGATTTAGTATATGTAGGAACATTAAAAGATTCTGGATAGTAGTAGGCTTTCGGTTTTATTAATTAAGTGTTAATTGTTTTTTTTTTCTCAAAAAATTATTACCTTGCGTTGTATTCTTTATTCACTGAGTAAAAATACGTCTTTATTCCAAATATTTTTTAGTAATAAAAACTTATTTCTCAGTACTGTTAAGAAATGTTAGCTTAGGTACAAAATCCACATATTTCTGGAACCACGAAGCCACACTATGGTGTGGGTTCTTAAGTAAAACCGTAGCTTTTTTAATGTTTAATAGTATCAGCTGTTGAGTGCCGCAACAGCAACACTTTTAATACTTTTGAGTACTTTTAATTATTTGCGACGTCGTGCTGTACTCGACGCGCGTTCAACCAAGTTGGCATCATCTGGAGAAGGTTAAAACTAAACATATGCTAACATTGTGTCCTATTTATACCTAAACTATTTATACGGTTCAGTGACCCGTCGCGTCAGCTCAGTGAACCATCGCGACTGATCAGTGAACCGCCGCGACGGATCAGTGAACCGTGATTTACCAACCAATAAAACGGGCTATATGGGATTGGCCCTCTGTCTCTCAAAAGCAGTCTCTCTGTCTGGAATTTCTTACATTCCTAATTAGTTTGCGACTAATTGATCAGTCCAATTCCGGGTACAAGATAAATATAAGTATTTATAATCAGTAGGTACATATACTCTGTAAGATATTTATAATTTGCTGCTTCGGTATATGGTAATATTTTCGTCTATCTAAACATCTAAAATGTATCACAGGTATATACCACTTTTATCACTGGTTATCACTTACAGATATAGTAAGTGTGTAAGTACCTAGTAGTAAATATTGTCGAAATCTCATAAAACAAAGTGGTCCATTGGAATTCCCAAATACTTTTGGTTAAAGTAAATATGACAATTTAAACAGCCGTTATTACATTTCTTCTTCTTTTTCTTCATGGGAATTGCAGAATTTTGTGGGTAGGCTATACTTTATTATATCATGTATCGAGTATATGTGTCGAGAATGTCTTCCTTAATTATTCTGCACATGATGACCTCATCTTACATTTTAGTTGTTTTTACTTGTACGAAACTATGAATATTCGTTTCTTCTTGATAAGCGACGCCCTTTTTGTCATTATAATATAGTTTTTGCATGATGTATACTTAGAATATATTCCAACTATGTTGTTTCTAACGTTTTATGACAATATTTAATAGCTATTTCCCCGATCTGGATCAACAGAAAACCTAGATGTTCGTTACGCAATACGTCCAATGAACACGCAACGCTTTTTGTAATTCTATTTAAAGAAATGTTCCCATTTGTAAAGTTTTGTTGCGATTAAGTTCTTGTCTTGAGATTTACAGAACACTAAAAAATATACTGCTTTACTCAGAAGCTATACCAATATCTCAGTTTAGATGCACAAATAGGTATAGACGTGTGCCAATGAAAGAGGTGTATAAACTCAAGGTTCTGGAAAACATGATAGCTTTGCTAGAAACAGGATAGGCATAACCTGTAGATTTTGGTGAGCGTAGTGTAGATAAATTACAACACATTTAAAAAAAGAATTATGCGCATGATATTGCGCAAGTATTACGCACCGTGGCAGTTTGGCTTTTAAGAGTTTTACTCATTTTTCTCGTAGAAAATCGTAAATGTTTGTGCGTGTTCTTCGTATACAAGCTGATATGCAATTTACCTTAAAAGCTTTATATCTTGAAAAAATAGAGAGCGAAGCACTTGAGCGGACTGGCAGACAGAAGGATATGACTGGCGAGGAGCCTGTCATCATCTGGAGCCAGTAAAAACAGTTACCCTGCGTGTATTGTTATATATTGTATTGGTTATTCATTTGTAAATATATCAGATGAATATTAAAATTTCATTTAAAAAAATCCTCAATAACTAGTCTTAAACTTTGGAAGCGCTATTGTGACTACCTATCTTGTTTATTTCATTGTTTATTTAATTTGGTGAAAAATGAATGAGCCAGAAGCAATTATTAAGGAAGCCACCAGCGTAGCTTCAAGTTTATTGCCAGAAAAATCATCTTCACGGTACGAGCGTCAATATTGCTCGCACTTCAACCAATGGCAGAAAAAAAATGTAATTGGCGTAACAGAAGATGTTCTGTTGGTTTACATGAATCAATTAGCTATTAGATTCAGTCGGAATACATTATGGGTAACATGGTCTGTGATAAAAAGTTGTTTAGAAATCGAGGAAAATGTTCAATTTCGCAGGTTTGTTTTTTATTTAAAATTATATGTAAAAATGTGACGTTTAGTTGACACATAGTGTTGCGAATAAATAGTTACTTACAGAAAATAAATATGTAATATGTATGTTCAATTCTTTACAGAAGATTTTATATAAAACTTATGTTTGATACATAGCCCTCAATGATTTCAGTTACATTGGAATCACTTACATTTTATATATTATTTGACCCTCTCCAATTTTCCAACTGATTTACGGGCTCATTGAATTCCTCTCACGCAACTCTCTATTTCCACATTCAGAGACTACGTCTTGGGAAAATTATGTGAAATAAAGTCAGTTATAAGGAACAACATCTGTTCCTAAGAGGAAACCACGTTACTTAGTGCATTGAAATAAAAATAATGGTATCACATAAACATAAGTTTAGAAATTAGGACCGTTCAGCCAACTACAAACAATTATCTGATCATAACTTTGAAACGTGAAGAAATTGTTTGGCTTTGTAATTATTTGACGAATACATACAACTTATTTCTGTTAGAATACCTGGGAAGACATATATTATAAAATCTATTATTTTCATGATAAAGGTGTTGGATTTTCTGTAAAATTAGGGAATTTTGTTATGATGAAAACAATGTTTGTAATAGTGTTATAGTACCATACATGTATGATATTCTATTCACTTGCTTATCATACATGTATGGAAAAATGTAAATTAACGACGTTCCAAACTAAGATTATGATTGGTTATTTATCTTAATTTATCTGTAGGAATGATATTTGGAAATATAGGGTAAAGAACAAGGAAGGTGCATAAACAACTGAGGAACATAGAAAATAAGTGTTTTTTAAATTGAAATTATCAATTGATTTCAACTAATAGTATGGAAATTAAGTACCTGGGTTTATCTGCAACTCAACTGTTCAATTTTCCTTAAAAATAGGTCTTCAACCTTACTTTAAATATTCCAAGTAGCACAAATATTATGTTTAGAACGATTATATGTATACATTCCTATATGATGATTTATAACTACTATAACTATATAATTTTAAAAGAGTTTGGTAAAGGCGGAAAAACCACAAATTCTTAAAATAATTTTATTTTCTAAATGTTATAAAAGTATCATAGAAAATGCTTTTAAATCATTTTGGAATATTAGATAATACCTTTGTATTATAGTTTTAAAGAGGTTTTATAAGGTAAGTAATGTATCTATAACTAATGATTATGTGTGATGTGAAACTATTTTAAAATGGTTTTATAATAGCATTAAAAGTAATTGTATTTATTTATTTATTATGCTAATGAAAATTAGTATCTATCTAGATATTCTTAAGACTTCCTTGTAAATGTTTTTCTGTAGTCTAATTTTCTTCCCACGCTAACTTTACAGAGATTGTATATGCATATTAGTGACTATATTTTGAAGTGCCTTCAGTTTCTTAAATATTTGTATTTAAAAGAAATATTTGGCTTTTAGTTTATTATCACAGTGGGATCTATGAAGATAAAAGCCAATGTTATTTTATGTCTATATGACTATAGATTACTTTATTTCTCATAAAAAAATATATTTTTGGTTAAATTTTATTACATTATTTTGTGAAATTCGAGTCACATTCAATGTGGCTCGAATGGCTGTCCTAAAATAATGTGCAACTGTTCACGGAACATTCTACATTGTAATAAAAAGTTCGTCTTACACATCGGCAGTAAATCATCTATAAAATATATTTATCTTAAGAGACAATAGTTTTTTAAGTTTTATTATATACCTAAATAATCTCAGGTATTTATTTATCACGTCATTATTAAAAATATTTTATTATTAAGTTTTATATATATTTATATAACGACATAATAAAATACAATTTCTTCTACTTTAAATTTATGACCGCTGCTTGTGTTAAATGATAAATTGGAGTCTTCAAAAGCTGTAATAAATGGAATATATTGTCCGAATACTTTAGTCCAATAGTAAGTATCCAAAACTTATTTTTGACTCAGCTCTATGATTCTTCAAAAAATTGCTCTAAGAATACGGCACGAACAAGATAATGAAAAAAACAGTAACACACAATCAGTGAGTTTTAATCATCTCCAGATGATGCCCACTTGGCTGGCGAAACACGTGTCGGGTGCGATATAGTGTTTTGGTGTTATGTGGAAAACTACGTCAGTGTTATCTTCACACCAAAGGTTCCAACCCCGTTCAAGAATAACACGCACAACAGAAAATAAGAAAAAGAAAGGATTCAGAACGAAGAAAGTTTATTGACGTTGACGAAAATTTAGATTTCAATCTTAGAGAAAATGTTTCTATTATAGTAATTGAAACCTTAGTCTGCATGTAGTAATTGGGAATATTTTATCTTTCTTTTTATAGTCGCGCGATGGTAGTTTATAGTAGATAGTAGATTATATAAATATATTTGTTTGCTTTTGCAGGTAAATTTTTTAATATTTCTATATTTTCAGAATTATAGTTAGCAACAAAAGGCGTATAGAATATGTCATAAAAAGTTATATAGGTACAATAATTTAATTTATATAACAATATTATGTAATTTATTTTAAATGATTATAAGTCATTATGTTTATATTTATACAATAATGCAAAAACGATTACTACTTACACATCTCAGATCTTGTAAAACTGTTTTGAGGTCGATTGATTGTTATACTGTGAGTATCGAGATAAATGGATTAGTCTCCTAAATGGTTCAATGAATTATACAACAAATTATATATAAATAGATCAGTTTGGAACTACTTCAGTTAAGATATTTCTACTTTAATAAAATTTTTTAGAGAAATTTATAATCTAATAAATTTGAAAAAGATATATCCATGGATTACTAAGTACATTTTATAATGTATCCAGTCTACATTTTTGTTACACTCACTTGTGCGTGCATGTTGACTAACTAAATTCACACTCATTTAATTTATCTTGTACAAAAATTACTGATCATTTGCACTATATTTTTCTATGTTGTGTAATGTTATGCACTCCACTATTATTAGTAGGTATACTATAGGGTTTCTGGACCACAAACCCCATGTAAAAGCCCATAAGCCAAAAACGTGGTAAAATTTGTTCCCAAATGAATGCGCAGACGCTCTTGAGTTAACTGCGCATGTCCCCACGCATTCAGGCCTCGCCCCTCAGCCAATCAGCCGTCAGACCACACCCCACAGCCAATCTTTCTTCAGACCTCGCCCCCCAGCCTACCAGCCGTCAGACCACACCCCACAACCAATCACCCTTCAGACCTCGCCCTCCGGACATTCCGGCCTTTGAGCTACATTCCATAGCCATTACAGCATTCATATCACACAACCAATGGGAAATTCAAAAGGTGTCTCTTAAATAAGCTAGTGGCGAGCCAATAAGATGTAGTATTAAAAAATAATATGTAATAGATAGATGTAGGTAGGAGTATGGCAGGAAAGAGCATGCACAGATCCTCTTTGCTTAAATTTAATATGTATCTAAAATAAAACGCTATGAACATTTCAGAAAGCTTTTTATTTTGAATTATAGGGCAGGATATTTATTTTTATGTATAGAATATGACATAAGTAGAGATTATACATAAGTAGAGCATTATACATGGTATAGACCAGGGTATTTAGAGATATTTTATATACAGGTATATAAAATTATCTAAAAAAATAGCCATAATAACTAATCTAATACATAATTAATCTAAATAATTAATCTATACATAATTAGACAATACTAAAAACAAATATATACAAAATAATACTTAATTAACAACAACAAAATATAAATTATGCTGGCTCGTCGTTCATGATGGAGTAATGGCCCCAAGGAAGCGTTTCATACGATCCCCTAACTAAATACCTCTTATCGTCGTGGGGACTCAAGGCAATTTTTTCTTGAGTTATGGAATAGACAGCATGCTTTTCGGATTTGATTAAGTTTTGAGTGATGTATTTAGCTTTAAAATTGTCTACACATTCTATGAAGTCATCCAAAGTAATAACGTTTTTAATAACCGATTTTTTGATTCCCTTTATTTTCTTCGTCAGCCCGATATTGTTCGATGAAGTCCCAGACTTATCAATACTGTTCACAGCTTGTTTCACGGTATACATTTTCGCTCTAAGCCCCACAAAATATTCTATAGGTGTACCGCTAAATTCGTCTTTCATCATGCCTAAAACTTTTTTATTTACTTGTGGGATGTTGTACTGGTTGTTTTTAGGGTAATCGCTCGTATCAAAACGGGAATGACAGTCGCGACGAATGACCTCATATATATCTTTATCAGTAACTTCATATATAAGTGAATCGGTGTCTGTATAAAGAACTGAGCAGTCGTCACCAAACTCGGGTTTCATATAGTCATAATGAAAATCGTATATGGTGGTTTTTGCCAGATCCAAAATTGCTTGTCCGACATATATAGGTTTATTAAAATATACTTCGGTCTTGTTTAATTCGATAGCAACCAAATTCTCACTGAAAATTGTGACTGCTTTGAACTCAGGTTTTGCTATTAAACTCTCCGCACTGTAGCGCCCCTCCCAGCTGTTGACTAATTTTACGATAGAATGTTTGCGGATGTTCTCCATTGTTTTACCAAATGCAGCATTATTCATCAACTTAAACAAATTTTTTTCAAAATCATTTTTGGCCGCCTGTCGTAATTTTGTATTAAGATCGATATATGCTTTTAACCAGGGAGACTGACTAAATTTCAAGACGCGATGAATTTTATCTATTTTGAGACCGTGCTGTAAAGCTTGTTTCAGGGCTCTGTAATGAATAACATATCTATTTTTGCTGTTTAAAGTAGCCAAAAGTTTAGTGTTTTTACAACCAGGGGGAGCACTATGTTCGGGACAAAATGGCAAATCTCGATGTAGGTCGTGCAGATGTTCCTGATAACTAAGGTCGACCTCTAATAAATAACCTACATCCGAAATGTCTGATACAGTTGTGACATCAATGTTTGGATCAACCCACTCGAACCCGCCGTAAGGTAAATACTGGCTCATAGCCCAGCCGTATTGATTGTTGATATCGAAATAGGCCAAATATTTTGATGGTTTGCTAGGATCGAAATTTGGAAGGTACTTGTTGTTTGCCACACTTTTACGTTTGGAACATTGACTTAGTCCGCCGCGAATACCTCTTTCAATAAACAAAATCATGTCAATGTCAGTCACAAGTTCAAGATTAATTTTCGTAAATTTTAGCATACAGTCCCACGTGTAGCCGGGTAGGGTGTAATAATGCGCGGGATCTAAACCGTATGTTTTGTGAGAGCTGCTTCGGAATTGTTCAAACACGTCAGCTAAAAGTAAAACGTCCGTCTTCATGTACAAGTCTGTGTATTCACCCACATTTCGAATGTTAAATGCAGCCCATACGCGTTGCGCATGTCCATACTGCGTGTCTGATATATCACTATTTTCCAAGCGATTATAGAAATTTTGTTGTTCAGGTAAAGACTCAAAATTAAATTTATCAAAATTGTCCATAAAATCGTAAGGATACACGCCTTTTTTCGTCAACAAGTCAAATTGTGTGTCGTCTAGTTCGGTAAACTGCGTTTTTAGAATCGGGAATTGTGTCAAGTAGGAAGATAGTGTGTCTAATGAAGAGGCCATGAAACGGAAAGAGTCAATAAAACGGAATTTAATTAAATTTTGATCAATGTGTTTCGTAAAACTAATATATTTTTCTTTGGTTAAGGGTAGTAAATCAACACGGCCGGGCATGTCATTCGCGATATTTCCCAGAATAAAATGAGCATCATACCCACTCAGGTTGTGAAATACAACAGGTATAATCACTTCATCTTTGTAATTAATATTACATGAGTTGTGTGCAGCACCCCTATAGTTATTTTTAGGACTTAAATGAAAATGGTCTCGTACCTTAACATCATCCGGACCGAAGGGCTGTTCACAGATGTGACAGTGCGTGACTTTATCAAATTCAGCCTGTTGTTCAGGTGTCAAGACCATATCGTGCGGACAAAGAAAAACTGTTTCTACATCTTCGGCAAATTGGTTCATTTGTTGAGCAAACCAAGACATACAATCTTCACCCCGATATGAACGATAAAAGGATAATGAGGAATCGTATGAGCACTTAACATAGTAGCCGACAGCAGCAGGTACATGTCGTTGATATTTATTCTTGGAGTCCACCGGTTGAAGAACACTCTCCATGTCAGCATAAATAATAAATGGTACCTTTTCCTTGTTTTTAAAGTTTTTAAAATTCACATTTTTCTTGTCTTCACTCGGTAGCCTGACTTTACAATCATTCAGGATTTTGCAGTCTTCATAATGTTTGGCTAATTTTTCTTGACTGTAGAAATAATGTAGACATCTATCGCAAAAATATTTCTTAACTCGCATTTTGCTAAGTTGTGTGGAGAGAAGTCGGGAAAGGTCCTTGATCCATACATAATGGTACCTCACATGTTGAGAAATTGATTCATCATCATCATCATAGGAATCCTGGATCATGAGAAGATTAACGTGCTGATCCCGCTTATTTTTAGACAAATAGGTTGGTAGAGTAATGAATTGCTTTTTAGATTTTTTTAAAATGTATACATTAACTGATAGATTATTATTCTTTTCGAACTGCGGTATCTGCCTTATAGACATTGGAAATTTTGTCCCTTCCAAGTTTAACACTGTTGACGGATGCGAGTACGAAGAAAGTCGGTCAGAATGTTTATTTACAGGATACAGAGCACTGACAATTGCCCAAGCGAAGCAGGCCTCATCATCATTTTTCACATTAATGCATGCGTGTTTTTTCTTTATTGATTCGGGTAGATCAATGTATGATGAACCAAGCTGAGGCGTAAATTTATTTATATTAACAGCTAAATTGCTAATAGATTTTAAGGCCCAACCCGAATCTCTTTCTTGGAACTCCTCTAGCTGCGTTAAAATTGACACTGTAACATGTTGTTGAAACCATTCATCTAGATTGGTGTCGCGATATATTGGGGCGTTTTTGGTGTTGCAGTATTTAAATTCCTCCATAATCCTATCAGATTTTTGAAGAACAAACTGTCCACAGAACACTGCGTTGACCTTTATCATCTCCTCTTTTTTCAAAACATTATTCACACGCCTCCTGAATAAAGCGAAACAATCACTAAGGAATTGGCGGGGGTCCTTGTGTTTTAAATTGGTAACAATTCCAGTACGAATTCGGCTATTGAACGCGTTATCCGAATCGTCCCAATGAACACGATGTTTAGCCGTTTCCTTTCCACTGCCCGCACCATGTTTTCTTAGGGCTTTTATCTGTTGTCTAATACTTTTCACATTAGCCAGAGTTGATAGCAGTTGTTGTTTTTCCCCGACGGTCTTGGCAGTCTTCAGCTGCTTTTTGATGTGTCGCACAGCCTTAGTACAATTCCTCAGTCCAGCGCCAACGTTTTCTTCTGTGTACGAAGATCGGAGAATGGATAGAATGCTAGTTATTTGTAGCCACAAGTACTTCATAAAAGCAGACATGATAAGAGTTAGCTATGTCCGCTCTCAAGCAAACTAACAATAAGACTGAGAAACCAGACGCTAGCATTCACTTTTATATCGACCGTTATAATCTCGAAATCAACACGTAGCCTCGAACCTCCGACTTTGAGACGCAGGGTGGGGGTGACCTTGAATGACCGTGACATTGAGATGTCCTTGACCTTGGGATGACCGCGACATTGATATGTCCTTGCCATTGAGCTGGGTGACCTTGAGTTACCTTGAGCTACTTGGGTGGTCCTGGGTGACCTTGAGTCACCTTGGGCTACTTGGGTGGCCTTTTTGGTTCTCGTATGACCTTGAGCGATAGATTGTGTGTGTGTACTCGATACATGAACAATTAAAACGACACGTCGCCATTTATTTCTTGACATTGAGATGCCCGATATTGGGACGACTTTGTTGCCGCAAACATGCCACAATCTTGTGTCGTCTTGGGCCACCTGGTCAGGAAGCTGATTGATCTTGAGACGCGGGGTGGGGATGACCTTGAGATGCCCTTGACTTTCGATGGTGATCGAAGGTGATCTTGAGTCACCTTGAGCTACTTGGTGACCTTAACATGACCTTGATACGCGGGGTGGGGGTGACCTTGAAGGGCATTGACATTGAGATGCCCCTGACTTTGGACGGCCTTGACATTGAGATGACCTTGACCTTGGGATACCCATGACATTGGTATGCCCTTGCAATCGAGCTGGGTGACCTTGAGTCACCTTGGGCTACTTGGGCGGTCCAGTATTATTTCTTGTTGGTAGCATTAGGTAGTTAATAAATAGAATATAGTGAAACAATCTTAAAATCGTAAGACTTAACACATTATTTGAATTACACATCTGCTCATTTTGCCGTAATAATATATGGGTGGGGATGACCTTAAATGACCTTGACATTGACATGCCCTTGACATTGAGACGTCTTTGACCTTGGGATGACTTTGACATTGGTATTATCTTGACTTTGGGATTACCCTGATATTGAGCTGACTTTGGATGGTCCGGGTGACCTTGAGTCATCTTGAGCTACTTGGGTGGTCTTGGACGACCTCGACATGACCTTGAGACGCGGGGTGGGGGTGACCTTGAATTTTGCCTTGGCATTGAGATGACCCTGTATTTGATGATTTTTTTCATATTATATAAATCGATTAAGACATATCATGCGACGATTGAGACGTGAGGTGGTGGTGACCTTGAATTTGTCTGACATTGAGATGACCCTGACTTTGTACGACCTTGACATTGAGATGCCCTTGGGATGACCTTGACATTGAGATGCCCTTGGGATGACCTTGACGTTGAGATGCCCTTGGGATGACCTTGACATTGAGACGATCTTTGCTCGGGTGACGTTGAGTCACCTTGAGCTACTTGGGTGGTCTTGGACGACCTCGACATGACCTTGAGACGCGGGGTGGGGGTGACCTTGAATTTTGCCTTGGCATTGAGATGACCCTGTATTTGATGATTTTTTTCATATTATATAAATCGATTAAGACATATCATGCGACGATTGAGGCGTGAGGTGGTGGTGACCTTGAATTTGTCTGACATTGAGATGACCCTGACTTTGTACGACCTTGACATTGAGATGCCCTTGGGATGACCTTGACGTTGAGATGCCCTTGGGATGACCTTGACATTGAGACGATCTTGGCTCGGGTGACGTTGAGTCACCTTGAGCTACTTGGGTGGTCTTGGATGACTTTGACGTGTCCTTGAGACGCGGGGTGGGGGTGATCTTGAATTTCCTTGACATTGAGATGACCCTAACTTTGAACGACCTTGACATTGAGATGCCCTTGAAGTTGAGATGCCATCGATCTTTGGATGACCTTGACATTGGGATGACATTGACATTGGTATGCTCTTGACATTGGAATTAGCTTGATATTGAGTTGACTCACCTTGGATGGTCCGGGTGACCTCGAGTCACCTTGAACTACTTAGGTAGTCCTTGTATGTGCGACCTTGATTTGGTCAGGTTAGAATTTTCCGACCCTGCTTTTTCAGAGCAATCTATTTGTTTTTCGTTAAACAGTAAGATGCTCTAACGGGGATAAGTGACGGAAAATTCTAACCTGACCAAATCAAGGTCGCACATACAAGGACTACCTAAGTAGCTCAAGGTGACTCGAGGTCACCCGGACCATCCAAGGTGAGTCAACTCAATATCAAGCTAATTCCAATGTCAAGAGCATACCAATGTCAATGTCATCCCAATGTCAAGGTCATCCAAAGATCGATGGCATCTCAACTTCAAGGGCATCTCAATGTCAAGGTCGTTCAAAGTTAGGGTCATCTCAATGTCAAGGAAATTCAAGATCACCCCCACCCCGCGTCTCAAGGACACGTCAAAGTCATCCAAGACCACCCAAGTAGCTCAAGGTGACTCAACGTCACCCGAGCCAAGATCGTCTCAATGTCAAGGTCATCCCAAGGGCATCTCAACGTCAAGGTCATCCCAAGGGCATCTCAATGTCAAGGTCGTACAAAGTCAGGGTCATCTCAATGTCAGACAAATTCAAGGTCACCACCACCTCACGCCTCAATCGTCGCATGATATGTCTTAATCGATTTATATAATATGAAAAAAATCATCAAATACAGGGTCATCTCAATGCCAAGGCAAAATTCAAGGTCACCCCCACCCCGCGTCTCAAGGTCATGTCGAGGTCGTCCAAGACCACCCAAGTAGCTCAAGGTGACTCAACGTCACCCGAGCCAAGATCGTCTCAATGTCAAGGTCATCCCAAGGGCATCTCAACGTTAAGGTCATCCCAAGGGCATCTCAATGTCAAGGTCATCCCAAGGGCATCTCAATGTCAAGGTCGTACAAAGTCAGGGTCATCTCAATGTCAGACAAATTCAAGGTCACCACCACCTCACGTCTCAATCGTCGCATGATATGTCTTAATCGATTTATATAATATGAAAAAAATCATCAAATACAGGGTCATCTCCATGCCAAGGCAAAATTCAAGGTCACCCCCACCCCGCGTCTCAAGGTCATGTCGAGGTCGTCCAAGACCACCCAAGTAGCTCAAGATGACTCAAGGTCACCCGGACCATCCAAAGTCAGCTCAATATCAGGGTAATCCCAAAGTCAAGATAATACCAATGTCAAAGTCATCCCAAGGTCAAAGACGTCTCAATGTCAAGGGCATGTCAATGTCAAGGTCATTTAAGGTCATCCCCACCCATATATTATTACGGCAAAATGAGCAGATGTGTAATTCAAATAATGTGTTAAGTCTTACGATTTTAAGATTGTTTCACTATATTCTATTTATTAACTACCTAATGCTACCAACAAGAAATAATACTGGACCGCCCAAGTAGCCCAAGGTGACTCAAGGTCACCCAGCTCGATTGCAAGGGCATACCAATGTCATGGGTATCCCAAGGTCAAGGTCATCTCAATGTCAAGGCCGTCCAAAGTCAGGGGCATCTCAATGTCAATGCCCTTCAAGGTCACCCCCACCCCGCGTATCAAGGTCATGTTAAGGTCACCAAGTAGCTCAAGGTGACTCAAGATCACCTTCGATCACCATCGAAAGTCAAGGGCATCTCAAGGTCATCCCCACCCCGCGTCTCAAGATCAATCAGCTTCCTGACCAGGTGGCCCAAGACGACACAAGATCACCTTGCGGCAACAAAGTCGTCCCAATATCGGGCATCTCAATGTCAAGAAATAAATGGCGACGTGTCGTTTTAATTGTTCATGTATCGAGTACACACACACAATCTATCGCTCAAGGTCATACGAGAACCAAAAAGGCCACCCAAGTAGCCCAAGGTGACTCAAGGTCACCCAGGACCACCCAAGTAGCTCAAGGTAACTCAAGGTCACCCAGCTCAATGGCAAGGACATATCAATGTCGCGGTCATCCCAAGGTCAAGGACATCTCAATGTCACGGTCATTCAAGGTCACCCCCACCCTGCGTCTCAAAGTCGGAGGTTCGAGGCTACGTGTTGATTTCGAGATTATAACGGTCGATATAAAAGTGAATGCTAGCGTCTGGTTTCTCAGTCTTATTGTTAGTTTGCTTGAGAGCGGACATAGCTAACTCTTATCATGTCTGCTTTTATGAAGTACTTGTGGCTACAAATAACTAGCATTCTATCCATTCTCCGATCTTCGTACACAGAAGAAAACGTTGGCGCTGGACTGAGGAATTGTACTAAGGCTGTGCGACACATCAAAAAGCAGCTGAAGACTGCCAAGACCGTCGGGGAAAAACAACAACTGCTATCAACTCTGGCTAATGTGAAAAGTATTAGACAACAGATAAAAGCCCTAAGAAAACATGGTGCGGGCAGTGGAAAGGAAACGGCTAAACATCGTGTTCATTGGGACGATTCGGATAACGCGTTCAATAGCCGAATTCGTACTGGAATTGTTACCAATTTAAAACACAAGGACCCCCGCCAATTCCTTAGTGATTGTTTCGCTTTATTCAGGAGGCGTGTGAATAATGTTTTGAAAAAAGAGGAGATGATAAAGGTCAACGCAGTGTTCTGTGGACAGTTTGTTCTTCAAAAATCTGATAGGATTATGGAGGAATTTAAATACTGCAACACCAAAAACGCCCCAATATATCGCGACACCAATCTAGATGAATGGTTTCAACAACATGTTACAGTGTCAATTTTAACGCAGCTAGAGGAGTTCCAAGAAAGAGATTCGGGTTGGGCCTTAAAATCTATTAGCAATTTAGCTGTTAATATAAATAAATTTACGCCTCAGCTTGGTTCATCATACATTGATCTACCCGAATCAATAAAGAAAAAACACGCATGCATTAATGTGAAAAATGATGATGAGGCCTGCTTCGCTTGGGCAATTGTCAGTGCTCTGTATCCTGTAAATAAACATTCTGACCGACTTTCTTCGTACTCGCATCCGTCAACAGTGTTAAACTTGGAAGGGACAAAATTTCCAATGTCTATAAGGCAGATACCGCAGTTCGAAAAGAATAATAATCTATCAGTTAATGTATACATTTTAAAAAAATCTAAAAAGCAATTCATTACTCTACCAACCTATTTGTCTAAAAATAAGCGGGATCAGCACGTTAATCTTCTCATGATCCAGGATTCCTATGATGATGATGATGAATCAATTTCTCAACATGTGAGGTACCATTATGTATGGATCAAGGACCTTTCCCGACTTCTCTCCACACAACTTAGCAAAATGCGAGTTAAGAAATATTTTTGCGATAGATGTCTACATTATTTCTACAGTCAAGAAAAATTAGCCAAACATTATGAAGACTGCAAAATCCTGAATGATTGTAAAGTCAGGCTACCGAGTGAAGACAAGAAAAATGTGAATTTTAAAAACTTTAAAAACAAGGAAAAGGTACCATTTATTATTTATGCTGACATGGAGAGTGTTCTTCAACCGGTGGACTCCAAGAATAAATATCAACGACATGTACCTGCTGCTGTCGGCTACTATGTTAAGTGCTCATACGATTCCTCATTATCCTTTTATCGTTCATATCGGGGTGAAGATTGTATGTCTTGGTTTGCTCAACAAATGAACCAATTTGCCGAAGATGTAGAAACAGTTTTTCTTTGTCCGCACGATATGGTCTTGACACCTGAACAACAGGCTGAATTTGATAAAGTCACGCACTGTCACATCTGTGAACAGCCCTTCGGTCCGGATGATGTTAAGGTACGAGACCATTTTCATTTAAGTCCTAAAAATAACTATAGGGGTGCTGCACACAACTCATGTAATATTAATTACAAAGATGAAGTGATTATACCTGTTGTATTTCACAACCTGAGTGGGTATGATGCTCATTTTATTCTGGGAAATATCGCGAATGACATGCCCGGCCGTGTTGATTTACTACCCTTAACCAAAGAAAAATATATTAGTTTTACGAAACACATTGATCAAAATTTAATTAAATTCCGTTTTATTGACTCTTTCCGTTTCATGGCCTCTTCATTAGACACACTATCTTCCTACTTGACACAATTCCCGATTCTAAAAACGCAGTTTACCGAACTAGACGACACACAATTTGACTTGTTGACGAAAAAAGGCGTGTATCCTTACGATTTTATGGACAATTTTGATAAATTTAATTTTGAGTCTTTACCTGAACAACAAAATTTCTATAATCGCTTGGAAAATAGTGATATATCAGACACGCAGTATGGACATGCGCAACGCGTATGGGCTGCATTTAACATTCGAAATGTGGGTGAATACACAGACTTGTACATGAAGACGGACGTTTTACTTTTAGCTGACGTGTTTGAACAATTCCGAAGCAGCTCTCACAAAACATACGGTTTAGATCCCGCGCATTATTACACCCTACCCGGCTACACGTGGGACTGTATGCTAAAATTTACGAAAATTAATCTTGAACTTGTGACTGACATTGACATGATTTTGTTTATTGAAAGAGGTATTCGCGGCGGACTAAGTCAATGTTCCAAACGTAAAAGTGTGGCAAACAACAAGTACCTTCCAAATTTCGATCCTAGCAAACCATCAAAATATTTGGCCTATTTCGATATCAACAATCAATACGGCTGGGCTATGAGCCAGTATTTACCTTACGGCGGGTTCGAGTGGGTTGATCCAAACATTGATGTCACAACTGTATCAGACATTTCGGATGTAGGTTATTTATTAGAGGTCGACCTTAGTTATCAGGAACATCTGCACGACCTACATCGAGATTTGCCATTTTGTCCCGAACATAGTGCTCCCCCTGGTTGTAAAAACACTAAACTTTTGGCTACTTTAAACAGCAAAAATAGATATGTTATTCATTACAGAGCCCTGAAACAAGCTTTACAGCACGGTCTCAAAATAGATAAAATTCATCGCGTCTTGAAATTTAGTCAGTCTCCCTGGTTAAAAGCATATATCGATCTTAATACAAAATTACGACAGGCGGCCAAAAATGATTTTGAAAAAAATTTGTTTAAGTTGATGAATAATGCTGCATTTGGTAAAACAATGGAGAACATCCGCAAACATTCTATCGTAAAATTAGTCAACAGCTGGGAGGGGCGCTACAGTGCGGAGAGTTTAATAGCAAAACCTGAGTTCAAAGCAGTCACAATTTTCAGTGAGAATTTGGTTGCTATCGAATTAAACAAGACCGAAGTATATTTTAATAAACCTATATATGTCGGACAAGCAATTTTGGATCTGGCAAAAACCACCATATACGATTTTCATTATGACTATATGAAACCCGAGTTTGGTGACGACTGCTCAGTTCTTTATACAGACACCGATTCACTTATATATGAAGTTACTGATAAAGATATATATGAGGTCATTCGTCGCGACTGTCATTCCCGTTTTGATACGAGCGATTACCCTAAAAACAACCAGTACAACATCCCACAAGTAAATAAAAAAGTTTTAGGCATGATGAAAGACGAATTTAGCGGTACACCTATAGAATATTTTGTGGGGCTTAGAGCGAAAATGTATACCGTGAAACAAGCTGTGAACAGTATTGATAAGTCTGGGACTTCATCGAACAATATCGGGCTGACGAAGAAAATAAAGGGAATCAAAAAATCGGTTATTAAAAACGTTATTACTTTGGATGACTTCATAGAATGTGTAGACAATTTTAAAGCTAAATACATCACTCAAAACTTAATCAAATCCGAAAAGCATGCTGTCTATTCCATAACTCAAGAAAAAATTGCCTTGAGTCCCCACGACGATAAGAGGTATTTAGTTAGGGGATCGTATGAAACGCTTCCTTGGGGCCATTACTCCATCATGAACGACGAGCCAGCATAATTTATATTTTGTTGTTGTTAATTAAGTATTATTTTGTATATATTTGTTTTTAGTATTGTCTAATTATGTATAGATTAATTATTTAGATTAATTATGTATTAGATTAGTTATTATGGCTATTTTTTTAGATAATTTTATATACCTGTATATAAAATATCTCTAAATACCCTGGTCTATACCATGTATAATGCTCTACTTATGTATAATCTCTACTTATGTCATATTCTATACATAAAAATAAATATCCTGCCCTATAATTCAAAATAAAAAGCTTTCTGAAATGTTCATAGCGTTTTATTTTAGATACATATTAAATTTAAGCAAAGAGGATCTGTGCATGCTCTTTCCTGCCATACTCCTACCTACATCTATCTATTACATATTATTTTTTAATACTACATCTTATTGGCTCGCCACTAGCTTATTTAAGAGACACCTTTTGAATTTCCCATTGGTTGTGTGATATGAATGCTGTAATGGCTATGGAATGTAGCTCAAAGGCCGGAATGTCCGGAGGGCGAGGTCTGAAGGGTGATTGGTTGTGGGGTGTGGTCTGACGGCTGGTAGGCTGGGGGGCGAGGTCTGAAGAAAGATTGGCTGTGGGGTGTGGTCTGACGGCTGATTGGCTGAGGGGCGAGGCCTGAATGCGTGGGGACATGCGCAGTTAACTCAAGAGCGTCTGCGCATTCATTTGGGAACAAATTTTACCACGTTTTTGGCTTATGGGCTTTTACATGGGGTTTGTGGTCCAGAAACCCTATAGTATACCTACTATTATTATTTTAAAAATTTATTTTCTATTATGATTCTTATTCCAATATCATACGGTAATAATTATTCTTGCCATACTTCCTAAACAAACAAATGACTGGTTATTATGGAGGAGACTTGAGAAGTGTCAATAATCCATTACAAAATAAATAATTTTAATCGCATTCTTTCATTATATTTTGCGTGCAATTCTATATCACTTTTAACTACGTAATACCTATACCATGCAACATTGTGTACTAATATCTTTAAGATTTTATATAATCCCGCTCTTGATGAGTGTGCATACCAGAGAGTTACTTTATTACTTTATATATTTATAAATATTTTTTGGTATTTAAGTGGAAAGTTAAATAGATTAATAAGTATATATAGAATATTCTTAGAATTATATACTTAATTATAGTATTTAATTAACTATTTATTATGTACTGTCGTACATAATATTATATATCTAGGTTATATTAATATTCCAAGGCACTAATATTGTGGCACGCAAAAATCTAATAATAAATTTATTATATAGGTTGTCCCTGTGTGAGCTTACAAAAATTTATCAGGGGGTGGACCAGACCAAAATAAGTATACAATTCTTATAAAAAAAATTCTCTGATGCACGCCTAAGGAGTTACAGTGTGTTATTTTTGAAAAAAAAACAACAATTTTCCACAATAACTTTCGTAACTACTAAAACCGTTTCGTAGATTTAGGTAATTTTTGGGTGACATGTACATCTATTAAAGGTCACTAAAACTACATGGTGTTTGTTTAACTGTGACACCTATGATGGCCTAGGCCTACTCTTTCTTATGATTTTGTCTTCATAACTCTTACATATCCTACTTTTTCGTGAATTGACTAAGAACCGTTAAAAAATATAAATAATATATGAATTCATATTATTATACTTAATATGTTCTAAATCACTTTAGGTTGCTGTATTTACTATATAAATTGGTTACTACACAAGAGCCACTAACAGTGGGCTCTATAGTGGAAAAATCGTCATTATTGTCACAAGAATTTGACGAGTTTGTTGAGTGAAATGTTTGCTTATATCACTGAAATTTGCCATTACGATCTTGCTAAAAGACTGAAGCTACGAAAATAGACATGAGAGGGATAATGGGACCAATTTAAGATAATCCGCTCCACAGGAATATACCAACAGTAATAAATTAAAATAATTGTACCTACTGTTAACAATAAACATACTAATTTTTATGATGTCTGGCTTCCTTGGAAATCCATTAAATATATTGTGTGAAGTAAAAATGGACCTCGTCAAACCAATGAAACGTTAAAAGATTGTAATTACTTAATAAAATGATAATAAATAAATAAATAAATAAATAAATAAATAATATAAAAAAAATCTATTTTCATGTTTGGGTTAAACTTCTGAATTAACTTTTCTAATTCATTAACATTAACTTCAACCGATACTAAAAATAGTATCTTATATTTGTTGAGAACAGTTTGACTACATGCATCGTGGCTACATGTCTTGAGGATGAATGTGCGATTTTTTCATGTTTATTTCCTTGACCCAACAATAATTTAGAATCAAACGTTTATGAAACATAAATAAAATATTTTAATTTATTTAACCTTTTCCAGACGTCTCAGTTATTTATTCCAGCGCGGTATTAGGACAATATTAGATAAAAATATAAAAAATTTAAGATAAGGAAATAGTAATATGTTTTCTGTATTGAGAAATATATCATGACGATGGTGTACCTACTGAATGAAATTTTAATTAAAATATAATGAGATAAAACTGGACAAATATAGAGGGCTTCTTCTTATTAAAATGAAGGTAATACTGAAATACTTACATTAAATATAATTATTTTATATGCAAGTATAATATTTCAATCGTAAACATCTACGACTTTCTGCAAGATATCCACCCGACATATATTTATTATATCATGTTCTGTATCTTTCCGTACCTAAAAATTTCAGTAGAAAGTATAAAAAAAATATAGTAGTATTATAATATATAGTATTAAAAAAATTGCCCACCTTCACAAACTTATTTACTTACTATTAAGTAATTAGTATTAATAGTTATAGTTACTAGTAGTAGTAGTAATTATTAATAGAAGATATGAAGAACAATTTTAATATGCTAAAATTTTCTATAAATAATTACGTCAATAAATAAATCTTTGAAGGTGTACCAACTTTCTATTTTATTTAAGTAACAGCCTTACAGTGTACGTCTCGTTCAGAAAAATTTATGAGTAAGAAAATCGAATATTTGAGAATTGTCTGATTTATAACTCGCAAATAAAAAAGGAAAGTACTTTTAAACAGTTCTTATAAAATAATATCAATTGCAGTGTAAATTTTTGGAGTTCAAAGTAACATCAAGAATTATTTATAGACTTACGTAAACATATATATCACAAAGCTAAAAGTTTTAAGTAATATCCGAATTTTATAAATATATTACTTGACCGCAGCTTAGAAAATATTTTAAACAAAGTACTGTAACTGTCGTGCCCAGGAAGAAGACGTGGAAAATTCGCACGAACTTTGATACTGACGATCACACGAGGATAACTGAAGAGGCGTAGCGGGAAAACCAAGTCCCTGTTATATACTGTACGCAGTACGCCGAATCTGAAGCTTCAGTAAAGCTTAAGTTATACAAATAATATTTTCTAATGAGTATCAATTTTCCTCAACACGATATAGATGTCAAACTACAGGTGATTCTTAGACAGATAACTAACACGATTCTAATTATTTGATATTACTACCGTGTTTTAGTTATTACAGATAAATTATGATACAGTAAAAAAATGGCTTTATTTTTAATTTGCATGTAAGAGTCCGAACACGCATATCAGATATATTTAACGTTGTAATTTGGAAAATTTTACATTCTATGTCTTTAACAATAACTCATATATCGTAATGAACTAATTTGCGATACAGCACAATAATTATAAGTCAAAATTAATATTAGAAGGTATTAAATTAGGTATTATAGAAGAAGACAGATACATATTTAGAATAAATATTGAAAATATAGTACTAAGGAAAACTTTTAATGTTTGATCAGACACCCACTTGCACAAAATATTAATGAAAGTAATTATTCAATGAATTAACTACCTAAATATTGTAAATAATATTTTTATTTGAATCAAATGAAATATATTAACACTAGGTATACATTTTAATTAGCAATTCTTTTTTTTTTTTCAAACGTTTCGATCCGAAATAGGGATTTACTTCAGTCGAGGATTCTGTGTGCTGTGAGGATGAATATAATATCAATTTATATTTTTATACAATCTTCACTTCACTAGGTGCAATGATCACTATTTGTTTTTTAATTTCCTTGTTAATATCTCTTTGAAGAAGTGGAAGTTACGTTTGAGACAATAATTATTCACTTAATAATAATATACTTTTAATTTAAATGGTCAGTATGACCATTTAAATTAAAAGTATCGAGTTGTGCACAATTACCTGAAAATAAAAATTAGATACATACTTTACATGATCTTGATGTCATTCCTTTCTGTGTGTAGGGGAAACCGGGGTCAGTTGAATTTACCCTAAGGACAACTGTGCATTGCGGGCATCAGTCGACTATCTGGATATACTGGTGTACATGACCTACTTTTTAATGTGTGACCGTTAAACCATAACAAAGCATAAAAATTAAATATTTTAGTATATGTTTAGTATATGTATCAGAATATCTTCTATCAGCTATAAGGAACGAATAACGTTTTTATCATATGTTACACGACTATTATTCGGAATATTTTACTATTAATTGGACATCCTTTTCACGACCACAACCTGAAAAAAATCTGTTATAGCCATTTAACTATGTTCGAGGCTAGTTGATACCATTTTTGTGGGGCACCTTGATGTTGGACATCAATATGCCCCTGTAAATTAAAATACTTAATGTTGCTATTATTTTTTACTTCCATTTTTTGTATAGGCACAATGGTTAGAACATACATACAGGCAAAAAAACTGATCGTGTTGAAGTTTCGATAGAAGTATATAAAAGGGCAGATGCAGATGTTGTATCAGAAAGTCCATTGAGAAAAGCAGCACAGGCCTTTTTCATATAAAATAACTTTAATGTGATTTATTAAAAAAATTTCACTGCAGGAAGCACGAAAAGAAACAAACATGGGTTATACAAAACAAGACAACAGGACTTCAAACCGTTCGAAAATCAGGAAAAATTGTTATATAGGAAAAGGAGAACATCAAATTGAGAGAGCAACTTCAGGGGAAAGAGGACAATAGTGACTATGATTTTGACAATGAATGCATGTGGTAATTCAATACCACCCATTTTAATATTCCCTAGGCCTTCCAAATTGCATCGGCGCTCCTCATCCTTCTGGTTGGGTCACTAATGAGTCATTCTTAAAATTCTTAAAAATAAAAAGACATATTTTATGTTTGTATCAACTGCTCCTCTGATAATAATTTTGTTGACGATTCCATCTAGCTTTCAGTATTTTTTCATAACTATACTCAATCATCACATATGGATGCTGCCACTAGCTCACGTCTCACTTGTTTCTTAACATTGCGGCGATGGGCATAAATTCCTTTAGTGACCAAGTAAATGATCACAATCACCAGCATCAAGTATAATACTATTTTGACGTCTTTAGTAACATTGTACTCCGTTTCTTGGACAATGAAGTTGGAGTTTACAACCCCAGTTTTTTCAACTTGTTGATCTGTAGACTTTGTATTCCCCATTTAGAATAATGATGAGAATTTTGACCAATACCAACCAGTAAATTTTTATTAGGTTTTACATATTTAATATCATATATTTATTTATACTGTTCTGTTTATTTAAACTGTTAAAAAGTGTAGATCTTTAGATTGCCTTCTTGTTTTGTAATATTACATCATTTAGTTCGTATCAACTTACCCCAAGCAAACACTTGATACAGCAAACAAGACCCGAATAATTTCTCGATAAATACTACAACGTTTTAAATACATAATTATTATTTATGTACCAAAATACAGTAGATACTTGTAGTAGTCGTCAATTGCCCAACTTTGAATTTTTTTATTTAAAAAATTAGAGGTATGACATGTAAAAATCTGAAAAATGTATCAATTAGCCCCGGTGTCCCCTATAATAAACGTTTATGTAAATATGTTAATTTGGTAATTAGGTACATAATACTCTTCAATTATAAGTTTCTCGTAACGTAGTCATTATTCGTGTGAACTTTGTATTTGGCAATAATAACCAGCGCTTTATTATAAACTGCCTCAAAGCGTTTTAGTTTAGTAAAGACTACTCAGATTTTCACTAATTAGAATCCATAATTGGAAATACTGATAACTGCATAAAGAAAAAATTTTTGAGCATTCACATTAATGTGTACTTATTGCACTCCATCTTTATAAATTAGTTGATACTGGGGCTACATCTCTATAATGGATAGACGACCACATTATTTTGTTACAACTATATATGAATTATTAAGGAGCCGTGGATATTCGTTTTTGTAATTCTATTTTCATATTTTTCAACCATTTCAATTACCTATTGGCGAATATTAAAATTTGGATTCTTAAATAATATATTTAATACAAATACTTATTGTAAAATATTCATATGAAATCAAAGATTTGCAAGAGAAAAATAAAAAAATTCACTAACAAATTTCGAAAATATAAAGAATTTATTTCTTACTTTTGAATAATATTGTATGTTCTTACTTTTGCATAATATTGTATGTATACAATATTATTCAAAAGTAAGAAATAGAAATAAAATTTTTGAGAATTGTTAGTGAATTGTATATTACAATGTATACAAAGCGAGAAATTCTACAAGGTAGAATTTAATTACCACCCACTTTATATGAATTGTACACTTATTTTAATATAAAAAATTCTAAAATATACTATTTTAGTAAATTTTGAAACAAAAATCTATTCACAGCAGTTGCTGAAATAAGTGACTAAATGAAAGTACAAATTGTGCATGGTTAATTGTGGTATCACTATTGTACATTCGATATCTCCGTTTAATGTATGTAAAAATTAATTCAGTTTGCCTTTTTCTTGTCTTTAAGATTAACTTGGAATAAAAGAAAATCAAAAATTAAATTTCTTATAAAATTCTTCAACTATTTGTAACTCCTACAGTATCATTTTCCTTACCAATAATAAACGGACATAAATAACAAAAATGCAAGATGATACATAAGTAATCAAAGTCAGTGTGGCTTGCCAGCGTATCCCAAAGACACTTTCTAGGTGTTTCTATCTCTTCACCATACTCATTTCTCTTAATGTTTGGGCAACGGTATTTTAAAAATGATTACGCTTTAACAGTAATTAATGTCCATTAATGATCTTTAATGAATTTCACCAGTAGGTTCGGAAGCGATTTCAAGTAGTTAATTTTAGTAGTTAATAAATTAGCACTCGAAGAAACATTTCAATGCCATATACATATAATGTTTGTTAAATATATCTCAACTAGAATTATTATGCTCTGTGTTTCGAAAGTTCCTTGAATACTTGTAGATTGTGAAAGGAAGTGCAAAAATATAGTTTATCTCTGAAATTACCTTCATAGAAAGACAAACTGAATGTTTTTATATGGAAGCCCGTTTAACTTAAAAAGCATTTTATTGATTTGCAGTTTCGAAATATTTTGTTTAGTAGCAAGAATGCAAGGAAGTCGAGAAAACATTGACAGGACAATGCACTAATTTTTTTTTGTGTGACGTATCCATTCAGTATTCATGGTTTATCAAATCAGCTGTAATTTTTTGGTCTATTTACTGGAGATTAAACTGATTTAATTTATAACTACAATATTTTGCATAAATCAGTTGTAAGTTGTTTCTTTTTAAGTTAGTTCTAATAAATTTTTTCATGAATAAATCCAAAATATTTGTAATTTTATGCAATTTCTCAAATACAGAAATAGTAAAAAAATACAGTTTATCTTTGAAATTATAATACATACAAAGATAAGCTTAATATTTTAAATTTAAACAGAGGCCTAATTGACTTAAAAACCATTAAATTAAAATTTTTAGATTTTATAACAAGCATGGAAGGAAGTCGAGAGGACATTGAGATCAAGACATTCTAGGCTAGATTCTTATTTATTTTAACTTAACCTACTACTATTAATGTTTAGGGTATATTAAATCAGTTTTAATTTGTCTAGATTTGTATTTGTAAAATGTCAAAATTGAGATACAGATGATTATTCTTCATAACATCTACGAGTACATTCTGGCGGTCTGACAATGTCATGTGATAATCTACAGTCGGTACAGTTCCCATATGAAGTTATTCCACACTGAAGGAAATGGATCAAATAAAATGTTTTGCTAAGACGATCTGCATTATGATAGCACTTTTTCTTATTACCATTATATTATAAGGCACTAACCATAAAAAAAATCGTTTTGCTAATATGCTTTTACTACCGTAAATAGACATTTTGCTGTTCCCATATAGAGCGTTTTCTAATTATTTTTCCTAGCATTTATTTTCCTAAAGGCAAGTAAATAAACTTTTATAGTAAGTGTATGCACCAATTTGAGACTTACTTAGTTGGGGTTACTTTACCTTAGTTTATGACAAGTCGGTCCTGACTTACCGTAACTAAGTTATTATTTGAAAGTCATGTAATGCGCAGTCGCAATAGAGATCACTATACAAATTTCTCGCTAATCGGTTACTAGCCGCACGCCATTTTACGCAGATTTTACGTGTGTTCATTGTGTTGACTGGGTGTGTACCGCGTGGAGTATACGTTATTTGGTTAGTTTATGGTAAATTTAATTTGGTCAAAGAACGTATTAGAGGCTTGAGTAATTAGTCTTTCTAATTCTTGTATAGATTACGAAAGATAAATAAATAATTTTAAAAGGGTGTATTTATTACCTAAAACACTATAACTTCACCAAAGTAGATATGCATAGATAAAACAAAGGTGCTTCAGTTATTTGACAGTGTATTACATGACATTACATCAGTTATTATGGTACTTTACAAGAAAATTGGTATAGGAATATGGACACTACCTATGTAAGAAATGTCTGTGCTTTGAAAACTATTGGAGGTTAAGTTTTGTAGATATTTTGCTGGAAAACTATTAATTTTATGTAGGTATAAATTATGTATGTGGGTGTGTTAAGCTTAACACCATACAATTCCTATATATATATATATAGGAGTTAACATGTTTTATCTTGATATATCCTGTATGCATCTGGCAACATTATTTCTCTTTTCCTATATATTAAACTAATATTAAAATACATATTCTAATAACAATAGTGTCATTTTCCTAGAACCACTGTATATCATTCTATGCTAATAAAGTGAAGTTATTAAGACAAATACAAGTACTTACTGTAATGAACCAGTAATTATAATTGTTACTAAAACATACTGTATAAAGGCTCAAAAATAATTTACTAGTAGTAAGAAAAAGTTTTTTTGTGGCAACTAAATATTAATACTGCATTAGAAAAGTATCTGCTATCCCCAAAAAAACACTTATTAAGCATAAAATGGGCCTTCATTACTGACAGCAAAAAATATCGGTTTACAGTAATAAGAAAAAGTTAACAAAAAGTTGTTTTAATGGTAAGTAGACAGATTCAACAAAACCGTTTATGCTGTAGTAGCTATGCTGTCTATTTGGAGCCTATTTAATGCAGATATTTTGTTGGGGATATGCGATTTCTATTTACAGTTACTTGAAATTTCTTTCAGTGCATGTTAGTTTAATTTCTTCAATGCAGACTTTGCCCATGTGATACTTCATGAATGAAAACTTTTTTAACACAACAACTATGAAAATTCCCAAACTTTTCAGCCTTCTATAGGAATTTTTGTGTGCATATATCTTAAAATTCGGTTTTTACTTGGATCCTTAAACTTTCTGATTTTTATTACGATGCACAGAGTTTTCTGATCTTATGGGGACCTAGTGTCATCATTATTTAATTTCAGACATTTTTTCATCGTGAATATTCGCCAATTAAATATATCAATCCAGTGGATTTTTAGAAACAAAATAATATAACTTCATGCTTCGCATGATTAATTAAAAACAGTACCTAGTTTCTGAAGAAGAATGAATAGTATATTTTTTACATCAAAGAAGGATACTCTGCTATGATATATAATATTAGGTGAAATACACAAAACCAAGAATTATAATACATCTCTAGGTTTATCTATATAAATTCATATACTTATTTATTTAAAAAAATACACCTAATAAACAAAAGATTTGCTAGTTATACCTAGTTTTTGCTTCATTGCACCAAATGGTGCATTCAAATGCATTACTTTTGAAATTGAGTAAAGCCTTCTTCGTATTGTCCAGCAGAAGTAGTTGGTAAGATCGTATTCGTAGATCTTTTGGACATACTGTTGTCCTCCACAGATAGAGTTCATTCTTCTACGAAATTATCTCTTACACTATCTTACAAATTTCTGTCTCGTGTTGTCAACTAAATTCGAGAATCTTTAACACAATAGAATACAAATCAGAAAACTACTAGTAATTTCCAACATTAAAGCACATCAGTTACCAATATTATAGATATTAAAGGTACCTAAGTAATATTTCCGCGGTATATAGTGCAAGTCTAAAATATTAAAAATATTTTGAACAAATAAAAACTGAGTCTTAAAACACCATAGAAGAGCCTTGATATGGAATTATTTGGATACCTGTAAATTATAAATACACACCCCACAAAAATTATCGCAACACTAAAAATTTGCTATTATTTTGATATTCGTTTTCTCTGGAACTAATTGTCCGATTTAATTGATTTTTTTTTGTATTGTAGGTTGATTCGTTAGCAATGTGACTGGTTTAGTTACATTCTCGAAAAAAATAATTTTGAATACATACAGGGTGAAACAAGTGTAACATGATTTGTCACAGAAGTTTAGAACACCCTGTGGAGTTAATTAGTTATGGCAACCTAGTAAAACTTAATAGGAGTTAAAGCGACTTCTTTTCTTAACATAATCGTCTTGGTTTCACATCGATATCTCAATAATTAAAGGAGATATTTCAAAATAAAAGGTTCAGTGTCATTTTAGTAAAAAAAATCGATTACAAGTGCATCACTAAACAAATTTAATAAAACAGTATACCCTTACAGCAATAAAACACGTCATAAAATTAAAATAACAATTTTCAGTATCGGGTATTTCCTCCCCTAGCCTCAATTACCGCTTGAATACGCTGTGGTAGACTTTCAAACAGACTGTGTATGTAATCTTCCCCTATATCATTCCAAATCTCTTGAAGCTTGTTCTGGAGCTCATTTATTGTTCGGCAGGGGATTTGACCCTCCTTGATTTTCCATGTCATGTAGTTCCATACATGCTCAATTGGATTTAGGTCTGGACTGCGAGCAGGCCAGTCCATTGTAGCAACATGACTGTTTTCAAGATATTCTCTTACTATACGTGCAACGTGAGGACGTGCGTTATCTTGCATTAAGGTAAAATTATTACCCAACAAGCGTCCATATGGAATCACATGAGGAACTAAAATATCCGTTATGTAACGTTGGGCAGTCATGCTGCCATTGTTGACAGGCACCAGTGCCGTACGCCCATTAACAGAAATTCCTCCCCACACCATTACCGATCCACCTCCAAAATTTTCGATCTGTCGAAAATTGCACTGCATATGCCGTTCACCTGGCATTCTGTATACTGGCATACGTCTATCTGACGAATATAAACAAAATCGTGATTCGTCAGTAAACAGTATACTAGACCATTCTTCTAGGCCCCAGTTACTGTGTTCCCTAGCAAATTGGAGACGGGCAACTCGATGTTCCCTGGTCAGACGTGGTCCCTTGGCTGGAACCATAGGACGTAAATTAACTTCTCTAAGACGGTTTCTAACAGTTTGTAAAGAAATGTTTGCATGTCTGGCTCCCAAAATTTCTCGTTGAAGCATACGAGCAGTACAATGTCGCGTTCTTAATGCCGAAAGTCTTAGAAATCTATCATCTGCAGCTGTAGTTACCTTTTTACGCCTTTGTCCTTGCCTTTTGGAATGTTGTCCTGTTTCTCTATAACGCCTGATTAATCTGGAAATGGTACTTGGTTGAACACCTATTACATTTGCCACATATCTTTGACTTCGTCCGTCTTCAACGAGTGCAATTGCTCTTACTGACTCTTCATTTGACAAATGTCTGTTTAAACGAAGTTCAGCATTCATTTTTTTTAAATTTAGCACGCAAATTAAAAGAGTTTTAACAAAACTGTAACAATCGTATTTCTGTAGAAATAATGATTGTAGGAATGACATTTCAAATTTTGTTTTCAGAGCCTGCTCGTAGTTTTCGTAAAATCTGTAAATGTTTGTTAAGGTTTATTTGATTTTTTTTACTGAAATGACACTGAACCCTTTATTTTGAAATATCTCCTTTAATTATTGAGATATCGATGTGAAACCAAGACGATTATGTTAAGAAAAGAAGTCGCTTTAACTCCTATTAACTCCACAGGGTGTTCTAAACTTCTGTGACAAATCATGTTACACTTGTTTCACCCTGTATGTATTCAAAATTATTTTTTTCGAGAATGTAACTAAACCAGTCACATTGCTAACGAATCAGCCTACAATACAAAAAAAAAATCTATTAAATCGGACAATTAGTTCCAGAGAAAACGAATATCAAAATAATAGCAAATTTTTAGTGTTGCGATAATTTTTGTGGGGTGTGTATTATGTAATTATATATTTCGTTTCAGTTGAATTGTATTTTTTGAGTTTTGAGTTGAGTTGTTCTTTGAGTTGAGTTTTTCTTTGTTTGTCTTACTTATTACAGGGATCTAGGAAACTGTAAGATACAAAGTTAGGAAAGGGAGTAAGTTTTGCAGTTTTTAAGAGCAATTCGATAGGTCTTTTGTTGTGTTAAAGAAATAATGGGTTGATACGTATTTAAAAAAAAGTGAATTTTTCAGATTTCTTTCAACCAACGCTATTAACAGAGGTACAAAAAAATGTGTACACAAAAGTTGTAGATAATTAATTATATTCCTAACAGGACGATATAACCTGTTTTTTAATCTAACGTATCATTTTTAAGTTATGACTTGTTTTTTAAATTGGATTTATGGGAACATAGCAGGCTATGATTTTTTAAAAAAGATATTTTTTAAGTATTCCAAAGATATAAATAATGATATAATTTTTTTGAGATATAAATGAGTTGTGAACGATTTTCTTCATCATTTAATAAAACTGACGTAGTTTTCCACATAACACCAAAACACTATACTCGACGTGCGTTTTACCAACCAAGTTGGCATTACCTGGAGATGATTATTATTATGAGATGATTAAAACAGTTTTAATTATCTTGCCAAGTTGGTTGCCGAAACGCGCGTCGAGTGCAGTATAGTGTTTTGGTGGTATGTGGAAAACTACTTCAGTGTTATCTTCACACCAAAGGTTCCAACCCCTCTCAAGATCATCATTTAATGTTTGATATAGACAGCCATGGAATTTTGAGTAACAAAAAATAATAATAAGAACTTTATTATGTAATGCACAACTAACTATGAGTCTAAGTCTAAGAAAGAGGTTTAAGTATTACATTCATACATCTCTCTCAGTATTACAACTGACATGTGAGTGAGTAGCTGTAATACTCACATCTGAAGAAGCCATGCGTAATGAAACAATTGTTATGTTAACAATTTGTTATGTTAACAAATTAAAGTGAAAATTTTATAAAAATAACTAGGACCTACTGTTTTAATGTGATAATGAATTTTCATCAAGTAACGTCCCAATCAGTACAATATATTTATTTTCTTTAAATAAATATAATTGTTTAAATTTATAGACTACTGAGGGTATTCGCTAATATTTTGAAGGTAAATAATTAGTTAATTGGAGAATATGAATATTTTAAACAAACTATACAATTTTTACAATATGAATTTTTTCTATATTATATATTTATATTATATCATAAATTTAACAAATGATTTTTTAAAAACTTTTTTATTTGACTCTTCGAAGAGTCTTGTATTTATTTTCTAATATGAGTGAATTGACAAATACAACGGCTATGTAACTACAACTAACTGTTGGGAGGTATCTTACTGCCTTTTATAACTTTATGAAAGCTTTGTCAGCAGCGACGGTGAAGTCGCAATTTGGTTTCTAAGAATGGTTCAGTAAGATAGCTACTGGACGTGCATCAATGCAATTTATAGCACATAGCTATATTAAGTTACACTGGGAATGGAGAGATAATTATAAGTAAGCTATTGGATTTCATGTGAATAATAAGATAAACTTTAGCTGCGTAATATTATGTAAAGCTGGATGAAATTACTAAGTCCACAAAATAGGTAATATTTTCTATAAAATATAATATACAAAGAGGTTTTTAAATGAATGAGTTAAATAATTATTTATATGTAATAAATATAATATGCAAAAATAAATAGTTTGTAGTTAGTAGTTTTTCCTCAGTTTTCAATTTGTTTTGCATAGTTTTTATAAAAGACAACGGTGGTTATAATAAAAATACTAACCCTTGTTACACTGCTTTCTTGTCCTTTATATACCTAGTCATCAAATAACATAACAGTAAGCAAACAGTACCATTGTTGTTATGTATCGAGTTTAGCAAACTCAGTATGTTATCTTTAAATGGTCTTATTCTCACATACAGAAATATTGCTGGGGCTATACGAATACTAATGCCAGTATTTTCTCTCAGTGAAATCATGCGCCTAAAACACACATCTAATTTAGCTCAAGGTGACAAATAGTGTTCGCAGTAACTAGTGTGTATTTCGCAGTTCCTTCGTTTACCCTCGATTATAATTAAAGTAATATATTACAGTTAACTTTACTTATTAGTTATTAGTTAATATTACAGCTAACCTGTCTGTAAGCACATAGAGCTTCAGTGATGACGGCCACTTTGAAGTACTTTCAGTTGATCTGAATAATATTTGTCACAGGATCGCATCAAAATGAGAGGTAATTAGTATTAAGCCAATTAGACTAAGTCTGATATTTGAATCAGTGAAAATAAAATTTATTATATTAATTAAATTGAAATATTTTGTGATTTTATTTATTAGTGTTATATCCTTAATATCATTTTATATATATCAATGCGCGGTATTATTAGCAGGTAATATTTTTTTTAGATGACTTAACTGATTTTGTTTCAGGTTTCTGATAAAAGGGGAAGAAAAATAGGTAACCAGAAATATTTAGTAAGTAAGTGATGATTTTAATCTTATTTTCTAATTATCTCTTATCAAATAAAAAATTATATAGTACAAATAAATGTACGAGGGAGGATGAAATATAAACCGAAGTCTTTTATCAATTCAGCGTATGACTTTGAAATGTTACTGATAGAGCCATCTGAAGTGACCCCGCTCCCTCCAGTACGCCTCGCATAGCCGCTTCTCTGGTTAGTAGTAGACTACTGCCAGATCAAGACCTGCACACCAACCATAATTGTTGCCTAGTGGATTATAATAAAAACATTCCGAAATTTTGAGAAGACTTAAGGCGAAGTTCGGGGATAACACTTATAGAAGACTCAAGTGTATAACTTGCATACAAAATTTTTGGCACTACGCCAAACTTTTGACCGAAAATGAACAGTTAACAGAAGAGACAGCGGCGAATGTTATATTTAGTCACACTGGTCCTCGCCCAACTTCTCCTCCCAAAACTCGTTCATGCTAATTATACAGTTAAGGGCGTTATCCCCAAACTGTGACTTAAGTTTTCTAAAAATTTGGGCCAGTAATATGCCTTCATGTATAAACAATTTTATAATACATAAATTATTTATAAATTATAAACATAACATAAAATATAAACATTGTTTATTTTACATTTTAAGCAATAAATTTAAGTAAAACTATAAATAATAAGAAGTCAGAAAAATAGTTATACAGAAATATATGATTCATAGTTTCTTTTGGGATTACACCACTGTAAAATATCAAAAAGCAGGAAACCAGAAGCATACAAATTAAATATTCAAAGTGCAGTATCAAAAACTTCTAAAGTTACCCCAAAAAACCACTGAATAATATGCAATAAAATAGTATTGTTTAAATATTTGATAAATTAATTAAATTTCATCAGTGGTTTTTCAGTTTTATACAAAATTCTGCAATATTACATCTCATATTCTAAAACATGTCACATGTCTAAACGAAATAAGTATTATATTAAAATTTAAAAGAAATTAAACATTTAACTAGCTTTTTCCTAAACGTTTCAAGTTGATTCTCAACTTTTCGTCACTAGAAGGTTTGTATGATGACAATTTGTTGTCAGATATATATTTTTAATTCAAATTGTCAACACACGCACTGATCGCTATGATATTATTAATTTTCCACTGTTAACATCCTCTTCTGGAGTAGAGTAACCCTCACTTAATCCATGAATATTGTTTCTGACGAGATACAATTATCACCATTAAGTTTAATAAAAGCACTTTATTTTAATTTTCTTTTTAACTGATTTTTGTTCATTTTGTAAAACTTTAGCTTGTCCAATCAACTCGGTCGCTGTTATCCCATACATATTTTACTATTGTAGACCTATCAACTTCGTAATCCTTAACATCTTTTTCATGTTCGCGAACCGTTCGTGTATTTATTAAAACGAACATTTGAAATTGTCTTTCGGATAGGACAAGAGCACAGGACGCCATATGTAGCACTAATATAATATTTTGATAACTTTTATAACGCTATCTTGCGTTATAATGGTGTTATAATATAATTAATACAAGCACACAAACAGCGGGGCATTCGAAGATTCTAAATAATCCAATCAAACAGATAACAACAAAATTCCTGACCTGGTGATCGTTCAACGTGATATTATATGTATATTGAAAAATACACATAAGGTGATTTAAAAAAAAAAGGTAAACATTGCAGTATTACGATTTGGATCTATTAGGTATAAAATAACGTATGAACCTCACACTGGAATAAATTCATAGAATAATAGCATTCTCTTAATAACCTGCTAAATGAGTAAACATTTCCGATAGCCTATAAAAGATCTATTAATCTAATAATAAAACTAGTGCCAACAAACACGTTATAATGTACATTTAATATCTCATCAAGTTGATTTTCAGTATACTACAACTCACAAAGATTGCAGCTACTCGTAGATAGATATAAATTCCTTGCAATAATTATAAAACAGTGAAAGACAACGAAAAGACGTGTTTGAATTACTTTAACGCTTTATATCTTTATTAGTATCTTACTGCTGTTTTCCAACACTTACAATTAAGCACGTTGCGGCAAAATTGAAAGGAGGAACGTATTTTAGATTACGTGCACTGTATCTGCAGACTGGTTCTGAGATAAACTGTTTTAACATTGTTACCTGACTTTCTCCCTACTTTAATGAATTCTTTTAGTTGCAGAAAATAATATCGAAATTCTTCGTTCCACAAGTCCAAATCTTCTGTTTTAATTGTAAAAATTGCTCATATTATCATTGAAATTCAGGGATTAGTATTGCATACACAGTAAAAAAATCCGACTGATTTTAACACTGAATCCACACTCATCAGTGTGTATATAGTCCACACTTGGCAGTGTTAGACATATCGGTGTATTATTACATTACATAAAAGTAATTTAACACAGTAGATTTTACAAGGTAATGTGTAATAGTTAATTATTCACCGTGTAATTATTCCGTTTTTATGGCGGATTGATTCATTTTTAACACAGGGTTTTGTAAATTTTACTACAATTTATGAGTACTTCTACAAACTTAGCGGGTATATCGTTCGTGTAATATGAGTTCTAAAGGTTTAGTTATTATACTACCCAGTTCGTGTTAAAAATAACACTGAAGCAAATTACGATTACCATTTAGTTATTTTACCATTTGTCTTTTTTTACTATGCAGAGATTAATGAGTCTTTACTTCAAGAAAGTCAGAATGTCGATTACGGATAACTTTTATAGCTTTCCATTAAATATTTTTTTATGTAATAGGTATATTATTTTTGAAAAATAATTACCTATTGTGTTTTAGGTAGAATAAATCAGATAAGTATATAATTAAGACAGATTATAAAATTAAATCATCAAGCTAATGTGAAGCAACGTATTTCAAATAGTTTTAGAGGGTCCGGTATATGTATGGAATAGTGTCTAACTTATTAAATATTATAAAAAAAAAGTTTGCACCAAAACTTTATTGGACAATTGTTTACCAATTGTTTTACCTTTAGTTGTTTTTTGGTGTTATTTCATTTTTCGTTGCTATGGCAACCAACTTTGAAATTTCAAATACTATCAAATGTTTTTTATTTGCTTTTTTTACATACCTACTACATACATTGACATGCGTCAAAGTGAACATTTTAAATTAAGTAAAAAGCACCTGTTGAATAAAGAACGAATTGATATATTTATCATGGTTACATATCCTGATAGAAAAAGAACTAAATAAGAAGTCGTAGTGTTATTTATCACTAGTATTACAACAGATACCATATTTCGAGATGATGTGTCTCCAAAGCAGTGAAAAGGCTTTCAATATTCCTTCAATACGACAATAATACCTGGTTTTAACATGATGGAGCAACTCGTTATTTTGGGCTGGGAATGAGGAACCACCTAAACGATGTTTTTCTTAACAGATGGCTGTCGAGGAGAAATAGAGTGGCTAGCATGATCTCCAGATCGGAATCTATGTGACTTTTTTCTTTGGAGTAATGATGTAGATGACTTAAAAGCTTGGGTCCAATGAAAGCCATTAATTTGTCTTGTTTGCGGCAATAGTTATCAATTTATAACTAGTTTATAACTAGTTTTTTAAAAATATTATCGTTAGAATTATGGAACCAATGATTATTCATATCTATAAGGGAATTTACCTTGTACTGGCACAATACATTTTTAATTTATTTTAAAAATTAAATGAGTCGATGTATGACAACTCTTTAATTCCACGTGGCTCAACAAGCCAAGCGCTATCGATTAAGTTATAACTATTTTGTTTTTAATTGCATTAACGTAGATTAAATAAATTGATTAGCTATATGGAATTGATATATTCCGCAGGGACGCAATCATTTTCTAACATTAAAAATTGTGCAACTTTTTGTAAGCATGCACGATATTCATTACGTTTCCTTGAATAAGAATAATAATTTGTACCTTAATTAATAATGCTATATTAATGAAAATTAATAATGCTATATTTATTTCTAGAGAAATACGGAGTTCCATAAAATCCATAAAATTAATTGTATAGCCACCTATCCCTATATTGTGAAACAAAGATATACACCGGAACATCATTCAAATTAAATATTGGTATTATGGAAGGTATCCACGTATTTGTATCTTTTCCATAATTATTATGATCTTTCCTTTCCTTCGTATACAAATGTATAAAATTCCTCTCCCTTTCAGATTTCTTTTAATATTTCTTTCCACACTTCTAAGGCACATCCGTACTATCAAGGAATTCAATCAATATCAATATTGATGTAAATATCAATGAAAATGTAAATATTCTGAATGTATTTTAGTATAATATTGTATGAATCTTACTATCGGAATATATTTAAAATTCATGACTTCATGCATTCATACGTTCATACGCTCATATACGTTCATATATGTTCATACTTGTACGATTTTTTATGGCTAGGAATTTCGAGGTATCTGAATAAATATATTACCTGTATCGAAAATTTTAAGAGTTCGTTAAGAATTCAGTTACAAATTTACTAATGTTTCGAAAATAGAAAAATCTGGTAAGCTAAATCGGTAAGTATGCATCTGCATAGTTACGGACATAGTTCTTTTCAGAAACATTTGAAACAGGAATACTGAATGAACCGAAACAACTCAGTATTATGCTTAATTATTTTTATATGTTCTGTTCATATAGGGCGTGTCACGAAGTGTTCACCCCGTATGAAGTGGTTTGGCCAGTCGAAATCTGGAATACTAGTTGAACTATGATTTGGTGAAATCTGGTGATTTTAAACAGCCTGTTATGAACTTTTCTTAATTTTTATTTGCAAAATGTAGATAGCTGAACTATACTCGTAACTAGCTAGATATTGCATTAGTGAGACGTAATTTTGCGGTAATTTTTAGTGAGGCAATGAAATGTATCCTTTTTTCGGACAAAGCCTGGTTCAGCTTAATGGGTATATTAATTAATAAAACATTAAAAATGAAGTAGCTAAAATCCTTCCATAACAATTAAAGCTATTACCTTTATCAACAAAAAAAAAATAGGAGGTCTGGGTAGAAATGAGTTGACGTAGTTTAATTGAGCTTTCTTCAAAGCAGCCTTGATTGCAGCAAACTATACAGAAAGTAATTATTTCAACCTTTTCAAATTAAATTCATGACTTTGAGCTGCGAATTTCTTTTCTGCAATCGAACGGCATGACACCTTATGAAGCTGCAGATTCAATTAATTTTCTTAGCGAATATTGCAGTGACAGCATCATTAGTAGAAGTACTGCAACACTTTGATATAATTATTTTCTACTCCTTTCTATGGTATTATTTAAAAAACACCGTTTCTGCGAATATCGTTAATGATACAAATGAACAGAGTTTTATATTGCTGTAGAAATTTTTTTAAAAATGAATAGCATACCTTGTTTATTATCAAATGTGATAGGAACAATTAAAACACTCAAAAATATTTGGAGAAATAAGGTAAATATTTCCAATATTTTTGTTTTGATCATCGATTTTTTTTATAATGACCACTGTCCGAGAAGCTGGAGAAGATAGCGTACGCGCAATCGCGGTTTCAATTCAATATTTAATTGTGGGAAATAAATGTACTTCATAAAATTAATATTTGATTCTAGAAGTAATCCTTGGATTTAGACCATTGTAGTAGAATTACTAATATCAAATATTTATTGCCAATAGTTAATTAAATACATTTGATTAATTTATACGGAGCACTGAGAGTATATCTACTAGTAAATATTTTGTGTAGGTAAAAATAATGATTTAATTTTAGAAAATATATATATATATATATATATATATATATATATATATATATATATATATTAAAAATTGGTGCAACAAACTATACAGTTTTTACAATTATATTAATTCTTGGTATATTCTCTTTACAAAGAAATTTTTGAAAATAATTATTTATCTATAGATAATAAATATAATATGCAAAAAGAAACAATTAATCATTTCAAAAAACTGATTGATCACAGCTCGTTGATTCAACGAGCTGTGATCTTTTTTTTATCTTGTTACACAGCTTTTACTATACAGTAATATCCTGTTTCAAAAATATTTTACAATACAATATATACAAAAATTAACAACACAGTATACAACAATATTAAAATTTTCTCCTTCTGCTGTTTTTTCCTGGGTTATTACCGTATAATTACCTACCGTATAATTACTGTTTTATAATTAAAAAATAAGCTAAAACTTATGAAAGCTATACATTTTCTTAATACAGGTCCAGGAAATGAATATTTTGGACAACTTCCATAGTCACAATTTTTATTAGGAATTTACCGTTCTTGTTGTAATCGTTTCGAAATAAATTGCTAAATAAGCAAACCAACTTTTTAGGTTAATTATTTCGTAATAAACACTGCAAAGAATTACATTAATTAATCTAAGTATTGGGTATTCCAAAAGACACCGAAAATATAGATAACAAATGTTAGTGGTGGAAAATATAGATAACAAATGTGATTAGTGGTGATAAACACACCTCCTTCAAATATATAGATAACAAATGTCAGAAATTAGTAGTTGGCTAAAATAATAAGCTGGCTTACGACTAAGAGCATCGACATATTTCATTTTATCACCTGGTCGATACTCCACCTCCATGCTGTATTCCTGAATCGTCAACCACCACCTAGCTATCCTTGGTACTAAATCTCGTTTAAGCAACGTCGCCCTTACTGCAGAACAATCGGTTACCACCTTAAAATGAACTCCTAGCAAGTAAACCCTAAGTCTCCTGACCGATTTCACCAAGGCAAGGGTCTCCAACTCATAACTATTGTACATTGCCTCGGTCTTCATTGTCGACTTGCTAAAATAAGAAATCACCTGTAGAGTGCCTGTCGGTTGTCCCTGAAACAATATGCCACCTAACTCTAATTTGCTAGCTGAGTCGATGAATTGTCGCACCTTATGAACATCTGTTGGCACTGGAAAATCAGCTACCGCCTTCACCTTCCTGGATCCTGGCTGAATGCTCTCTCCACTCACCTCGTGTCCTAAATATCCAATGAAAGTTTTCAAGAATGAACATTTCGCCACATTTAGATTAAAACCAGCTTGCCCTATCAAATCTAACACCTGTTCTAAAAGAGCTAAACCATCTTCAACTGTCTTGGATGGGATCAGCAAGTCATCCATGTATGCCAACACCTGATCATGACAGAGCCTACCTAACCTAACCTGCCTGCCAATTGGTCCAGTTGATCTGCAATTAATAAAGGGGGATACCTATATTTTACTGTGATAGCATTCGGCGCCCTATAATCGACACACAAAATTATGGGACTAGCATATGCCGAATTTGATTCCCTAATGACACCACTATCTAGAAGCCCTTGCACCTTTTCTCTGACCTTGAACTTCTCCGAACAAGACAGCCTATATGGCCTGTATTAGACTCGGCATTAGAAAGTATATTTTAAATAAATGGTGATGAAGGTGACGTATACGATGGTTGTGTGTCGTAATGATAAATAATCAGGTAAATGTAGACAAGACCAAGCTATCCAAACTACAAGGAAAGAACATTTTCATTTTTTTAAAGCCACATACGATATTTATGACCGATTTTTTTTTCACTATAATGTAGTGTTAATTTCTCAAAAATTTGATATTTCCCAAAATATAAGTAAATAAGTATTATTAGATTATACTTTGTATCACAATAAGAGGAATTAATAGCTGGCGGAATATTATAACAACCGAAAAATTTGCTTATAGAATATCGATATGAGAATACGATGTGAATACCATGAACAAACAGCATGCGTGTTTATTCTTTATTATCTGACAAGTGGAGTATTCTAAAAATAACAAATTCTTGATGAGTCATAAAGTTTGGTTACAAATATGTTTTAAGTGAATTCTCTTCAATGAATGGTACCAAGAATTTGAAAATTTAAGAAAACATTTTAATTGTAACCGTTTGTCAAAATATGAAATTAATCTACATTGAATAAAATTGGTTTGAAGGGAAATAGACGGCAACCAGTATTCTGATAATGAGGAAAAATATATTTCAACGGAACGTAATGTATAGTTTAATATCATTTTAAAATAAACACAGAGTTTGTGGGTTCGAAATCTCAACCCGCTCATTTTTTAATTAAATTGTCTACTACTATATTATGGCCTGTTCGCTGGGAAGGGTTGGAAACCATTCTGGGGTGCGCACCTAAGATGGGAAGAACGTCAGCTTACTGTTAATGTGAGAGATTAACATACGTTGATGTTTAACTCTCCCTTTAACTAATGAGGTTTTCCAGGTTTCCCTCACCCAACACTAAATGGTGGTTAGGACTTACCAACGTAAGTCGTTTCTGAGGCCCATTGAGTAATAAAATACCGCCCCCTTTCCCATATAGGTCTAAGACTTTCGGAATAATTTTTGTGATTAGAATTAGGGGTACAGATAGTATTATTATTTAACTTCAAAACATAACATATTAAAAAATATTCGTCTTTTGTCAAAGTAGGTAGATACCTTTTTTTCATTAGTGAAAGTTAGAAACATTACAGTTTAAAACTATATGATAAACTATATGATAGCAATTCTTGTTTGTATGCGACTATAGACATATAAGTTGTCAGAAAAATTTGTTATACTTATGGTTACTCCTCGCATCTCCTCTTTTTTAAGTGAAGACAAATAAGGCTAAATATAATTTATAATGGTAGATTAAACAAAATTTTGTTATTTTATTTATTCATCGTTTTACTTTATTTATACAACCACAACCAGTGTATACTGAAATACGAAACTCTACGTGATATTTATATATTGTAGTATTAGGTATATGCAATTAACGAAACTGTACTGTATCAAGGAATAATATTAAAATATTTTAATTGTATGTTACCAATTCCTAAAAGATTTGCTCTTACATTCAATCTATAATGTGAAGAAATTGACTACTAGTTTATAAAGTTTTCCTTCTAAAGTCAAACACGAAAATGCGAAGCCTGTAACCAAAGAAAATGAAATTACCATTCTGGTTTATTTTAGAGTACATCCTCAAGCGACATTAAAAACTGATGAAAGGGAAATTGATTTGCCACAACCATCAATAGAAAAGCGCACTAATAGAGTTTTAGTCCCTATCCACATCTTAATTTTAGAGTTTTCATCTATCCACATAGCAAACATTTAAAAATAAACTGATTTCTGGAAGAGACTAAACTACTGCGAATTGTATTGTATAGGAAATTAAGAGCTAAGATATATCTATAAGTACATTATAACAACTCATCTCTAGATATTGTTTTTACTTTGTTGTTCTTGTGAATATATTAAAACAATTAAAATTAAAACCATAAATTCCTGAAGTAGAAGAAGCAGAGAGCAGATGGATTTTAAAATTGAGTTTTACGTTTACCAGTTTCACCAAATACAAAATTCATACTTTGAAAAAAGCCGATTATTTGAAGCAAGAGATACATAATTTTTTGCGTTAACATTTTGAAACTGTATCGATTGTGTGACAAAATACCAAATAGAAGGAACAATAGTCACACCACTAGATCATGACATAGATAAATAAATACCTAATTACGAACAATATTTTATACAAAAAATACTTTTTCGGGACTTCTCTTTTTCGGGTAAAATCTCTTTTAAAAGGGCAACTTTTTCACTGGTCCTGAAAACGTGTATTTTTTGTACTAGGTTGTACATATAACTATTTCGTACTGTTCAATTGCGTGACGCTCCTTAAAGAGCCACCCTCGTAGAACTAGTTGCTTCTAATTAACTTTAGAAAACTTTACTAAAACATGGGTACTTATTTTATAAAACTACGAATTTTATTGTACAATGAATTACGACGCTCAGAGAATTATGATGTAACTAAAAAAATTAGCAAATCATTAAGTATCAAACGACACTACTTAGATCTCTAGTAACTTTTTCGTAACATAAATAATAATTTCATAATTCCAAAACAGATACAATTACGTCTTATAAGTATATAACATCATAAAAATATATTTACATTATTTTATGTTATTTTGTTCTCATATTTGTTATCATTCCAACACACTTTTACCAAATAATGGCTCTTGAAGATATTTAGAGTCGTATTACAAATACATATGGTTCAATGAATAGCAAATCTATCTTTTCCTTCTCTGTCTGAATTGATATTCAAACAGTAATGAACTTCCACTACTTCCAATAATATAATATATGTAATGTAAGCAAAAAATTCAACAAAAGTAGAATTGCGCTGTTAAAATGGTAGGTTAAACAAGGCTCTTGTTAACTAAGTCCATTTTTTGTTGCTTTGAAAATGTAATCTTTCGAGAAAAGCCTTTTAAACTGCAGTTCTTTGCTTAAATTTTCGTATTCTAATGAAAATGGCTCTAATGAAATGTAATGACTCTAATGAAAATCAAATAGATAATTATTATTATTGTGACAGTTTGAGTTATTTTGTTGAAGTTAAGCCGTGGTATTAAATGCAAACCCGTTACAATTATTTTAGCATCTATTTTATATTTATTTTGTCTTTTTATGAGATTCATATCGTTTGCTTCAAAAATTACGTTTATCCAATGTTAGCAACTTAGTACAAACTAATGTTGTTATTATGTTATAAAGTCGATCTAAAAGCTTTCGATAGTGTATTGACCGGAAAACATCAACAAACATCGCGCTTCATTGTTATCACACTTAATTCTCAAATTTCTCCATGTAATTCGATAATACTGTGTGTTTACGATTATCATTAAGGAATATTATAATTTTATTATATGAATCTTAGCAGGGCGCACACAATACACACCACTCACTTCAAAAATTAATATTGTAGGTACCAATGTACCTACTATTAGTACAAATACTATAGTTGTACTATATTATGATATAATATAGTGCATAGAAGTTGCATTGGCGGGGTTGTTGCCCGTTTTTCTATCAAATGCGAAAATGTTTTCTGTACTGACTAAATTTTATATTTTCTCATTCTTCGAACTGAGCAACTTTTCCTAAAAAGTGGAAACGCTGCCCAACATGTTGGGAGTGGATAGAAAGTGTCTCTGTTCAACTCATTTAAAATGCTGTCTGTCTCTTTTGGTTTTATCGACCACTTGAGTAGACTCCAGGTGCATAGCATGGTTTGGGCATTTCGTCCGCATGTTTTATTGTGGTTTTTGTGCTTTCTACTGATTATATTAATGTAATATTCTACATCGTTTCAGCGCAATTAATTGAAAGTGACATAATGTAATTTAAATAAATGTTAATGCGCGCCCAATGTAAATGACTAACACCGACCTTGCTACAGTTTCCGGCCGTTGCTCTACTAAAACATGATAGATCGACTTTAGAAAATCCAGAAAGGTATTCTCTGACTAAAATTAAGGTGAATTTGTGAGATTATGAGACAATTGACAATTTTGATGTTGCATATAGTTTGAGAATGAATTTCAGCATCCTATACTTCCAAATTACTACATAAAAAATATTTCATTACTTACCCGCAATATTCTGAAGGGGCTCTCAGAAATAAGACAAATTCCAGGTTCATTAGAACCCTTCTCACCAATATTCGATCCTTTCCTTCCTTTTGTCGGCAGCATGTTTTGAAGCTCGCTGCAGCTACCGGAGGCACTCTGGAGCCCAATTTTGTTTTTGATCGAGCGCAATGATGACAGGCACCATGTCTAAAAGCATGGTTATACTTTTAAATAAGTACTTAATTCGCCATTAATGTTATCTATACACGGTTTGGTGTACAGACGATAACATTAAGCAAATATTTATGATAATATTCTACTAAACACTATCATAGACCAGTGCAATTATCAACATCCTAAACTTTTGTAATATTTCCTTCAATTGTGTCTATATTTCAAATGAAATGTTTTAAATCTATTTCTGAGTTATTTTACGTTAGCACTGAAGTATCCAAATTTGCGTTAGTTTGTTGGTAAAATTTGAAGAGTAATAAATATATGTATAGATAAAAAATACATAAATAAGAAGACATTTAAGCATTTATACGTATTTTAATTTTAATTATACATGGGAAAAATGAATTTTAAATTCAACGGATGTGTTTTTTATTCCTGCTTGAGTTTTTTCTACACCTTACGAGTTAAGGGAGAAATGTAGAAGGGTCGAAATTATTTTTTTAAGAGAATATACGCAAAACTTTTTAACAACAAATTTTCATTGATACAGTGGAAGTGGTAACGGAAAGATTCTAAAGGGTGGTCATCGTGGGACACTCCATAATGTATACAATTTTCTATTGAAATGCATATGTAGAAACACTTCCTAGATATAGACTTATATTTCTGGAAAGGAAAAACAAAAGACAGTTAATGACAAAATATATAATGGGTGTTCCATTCATAAATTATATGGAATAATGTCGTAACCTATTTGTTATATTTATGTACAATCGATCTTGTACAAGGCATTAACAGTGTCAATATTATAATATAATAAAAAGAACCAAACAATTTTCATAAATTACATAGCATATAAAACACTATAATACAAAATTAAAGAAGAAAACATAATATCTACATATATAAACAAAAATATTCGAACTTATCTATTTAAATAATCACTGAACGAGTCAACCACAATTTCAGTAGGATATGCCTTCAGGTATTTTTAAACAAATTATAGCAACCTGTGGATTTGATATGACCCAGTAAAGCATTATAGGCCTTAATAGCATTATACTATGAATTTTTTTTTTTAGATATATTTATTCAAAAATTAAGCGTATTAAGCTCTATAATAGTTAAGGCGGAGTTAAAATTGAACAAAATCGAGTGAAATACGTTAAAAAATGCCTTGATATTATACAATTTTTGACTTTTTGAAGAAGACTTTGGTTGTTTTAGTAGTACATGTTGCAAATATTTTTAGAAGTAAAACTGCTAGGTATTATCAAGGTAATGTCGCAAACAAATATTTGCTACTAGCATAAAAAATGTAGCAAATACGTGTTTCATATACTGCCGTCATAAGGCAAACCCCGTATTTGAAAAAAAAAATGAAAAATACGCTGATGTGTTCTAGTACATATAGATACCCAAAATTTCCATTTTTGCTACTCACAATCCACGTATTTGGCCAGAAAATATAATAAATGTAATATTTAATTCCCCGTATTCTGCAAAAATAGTATACGATGCTAAGGTAATTACACGTATTTCAATTTTGCTAAGGACTCGACCCCGTATCTGCAATCAAATACGCATATTTTGCGTAGTAATTTCCAAATATGGACTTTTTGCTTAGTTTGCGGTAGCAAGCGGCGCGTTTAGGCGACATGTTATACGTGTTTATTAAGTAGGTACCTTATTGTGTATTATTTGGCGCGAAATATTATTTAGTCTCGCGGAAACTTCGTTTGTGTGACTTAATTGTTATTTTACTTAAGATTGTATTTGTGTACAATAATAGTTATTAATTAAGAATCAGTGGAGTCGTGTAACAATTTATAAATACAGCTCAGTGTGAGTGCTATCCTTCAGACAATGAGTGGGTTCCGTGGGAAAAAGTTGGTTAACTGAGCACAAGCAAATTTCATTCCAATATTTTTGGATGATAATATTCAGTTGGGCACAATTAACACATTATTAGACAATGACAAAAATATAAAAAATTTTCAATTTCAGTTTCAAAAAATTTCAGAATGTTATGTCATTGCAGATGGTGTGCTCCATGAGAATAATATACATTTTCTTAATGTTTTAAATGGTAAGCATTATTATATTATGGATGCACGTACACGGTATACTTTGGACAAGGAAAACAATTATGACGAAAATACTTTCACCATCAGGTGGAAGAGTCTTTTAAAAGACAAAAAAAAATCTATGATTTTGAAGATTAGGTATGTAAGTGCCGTGCAAACGAGCAACAAAGGAAAAGTGTGTGTTAAAAAAATGACACTTAATGATTTCCAAGTTTGGAAGAACTTATCCTCTTCTAATAAAATTAAAAAGCAAACACCAAAAGTTTATATTTTTAAAATAACGCAAATATTAGTCAAACGAGGCGAATTTGTTATTCATTACAAATTAGCAAATGACGATGAATGGGAGGTATTGGATTTTTTATTAAAAAAGTATATTGACGCAATCCCAACACCTTCTTTCAAACTTAAGCCAAATAGTTTTGAAAAAGATAACGTGAAAAACCTTTTAAAACAATTGGGCGATATAATTCCAGAAAACAGAAACAATTTTGGTTATCTCTACCAGAAAAAAATTTGGATTAGAATTTAACTTATTTTGTATGTTTTCCAATTTCAATAAATAAATAAAATAAAATTTTGTAAAAACTAAATTTTGATATTTGCATTACAATTTTTACAGAAAAATTAGCATTTGCAAAATATATCTTTTTAATTCAGTCACAATTTATTATTTTTACCTATGTTTTGTCAAGTACGGGCAACTGACCTAGTCATTTCCTTAATTTCCTACGCTATGTTCCAGTATTTGCCAGATACGGGAATTTCAGCTAGTTAATATCAATATTTCTCTTAGCGATTTTACCCGTACGGGATTTTATTATGTGAAAACGATTTGAAAGCATCATATTTTCATAAAAAATCGGTTCTTTCAATATTTTGTTGATTTATCAAAACACTGTAAAGAAAATTTGGTACTTAGTTTGATCTAGACACAAAATTTAATTTCAAATGCATATTTCTGCCATTTTGATTGTAATTCAAATACGGGAGTCTACCTTATGACGGCAGTATAGGTACGTTCATATCATAAAATTTTAATAGTAACAAAATTTTCCACCTATAGGTTCTTCGCCTCAATCTTTGTTTTACCCCTAAAAATGCTGATTCTATTTTGCTTCTCTTAAGATGAATGACATAAAAGCGTGACCAATTTCGTTGTTGCCCCTTCGCAGTGCAGGGATCTCAACTAAAAGCAAATTTGTGTCAATAATGTTTTATGCTCACAAGCGTTTCGTCGACCCATACATAGAATTTTCGAGCACATCTAGTGTTGCTGTTCTTAGAACCGTCGAACAAGTTAAATGAGTTACTATTTCGAGGTGCACTTACGAAATAATATTTTTTATCTTATAGGTACTCAATTTGTTTATATATAATTTAGATAGTGCAATTTGCTGTACTTAGGTATAAGTTAGGTATCTGTTAAATATTAACCGTTTCTTAAAATTCTCAATATTCATAAAAATTAGTCCGATTACTTTCCGTATATAATATGGTATTTATATGGTACAAAAGAATAAACAAGATAACTGAAAGAGATTAATCTATCTAATCGGTTTCATTAATAATAAACAGATGGGCTAAATTATCATTAAATCACTAATTACACATCACTATCACGGCTGTCAACAGATTTCAGTGTATTGTTTTATGAGTCCTTATATTCAATCGATTATTTTAGAAAGGTACCTACTCTAAGTATAGGTACTGTATATTAAATTTATGTAACTGTAATATTTCTTAGTGTTGTAAATATTCCATATAACTTTTTGCAATTAAAAACTTTAAACTACCAGAGCAATAACCGTGTTCTCGGGGTAACCTGTAATAAATTAAGTTTCTATCAAATCTGACTAAGCAATTAAGCATATCAACTACAGATTATCTTGCTTGCATTTGATATGAGATGTTAAGTTACAGACATTATTCCATATTATTTATGAATGGAACAAACATTAAACATTTTGTCACTAACTGTCTTTTGTTTTTACCATTCTAGAAATATATATGTCATCATATATACAAGGTGTCCCATTTAAGATGAAGCACTCTTAATATCTCGAGAACGAAATAATACGTAAAAATTTGCCGAACCAGTAATTGCTTATCGAGTAATTGACGTTTGAAGTGTGTAAAGAAGAGAAAACGAAATTCTATTTTGTACTCAAGATTAACAATGTAAAAACTAAATTAAATGCTCAAATGGTCCACCATCAACTTCCATGCTGTAATATATAAATTGCTGGAAGTTTTCACCAACACAGTATAAATTCTGTGGCGGTATTTGATGACATTCATATGATACTTGTGCTTGATCATCTAAACTGTTGTATTTTGTAATATACATGTTTTAGATTCAATGTAACGATGAGGTAAAAATCGAACTGGAACAAGTCGGGTGAATGGGCCGGCCACTCGGTTAATCTCCTCCTCCTATCCATTTATCCATATTTGAATAAACACACCAAAACTCAATTATACTGATGTTAGTCAATACAATAATGACCGGTTTGACTGTGACAGATTTTAATCATGTGTTTTCTATAGCACTTTAATTATTTTGTTGTATCATGACTCAACTACATTTTGAAGGGTATAATCAATAGATAGCTTAATCCAAGACTAAGAATAAATTCCACCAACATTTGTGTTACTAGATGGCAGTTAATGGTGCACACTTTGAGCATTTAATTCAGTTTTTACATTGTTAATTTTTAGTACAAAATAGAATTAGGGTAACAGCGGGTAAGAGTACGCATCGTTCAAGAGTACGCACTGCCCTTATTTTAGCCCTTTACTTGGAGATGGCGCTGTAAGCCTAACTGTGTATTCTATTTAGTGCCAAGCTTTAGTGCAACCAAAGTTTACTGTCGTGTCGGATGTGTGTAAGCTGAGAAGCCAAAAAATAAAAATTTATCCATTCTGTTGTAATATTTTCAAATTGGTTTGTATTCAACAAATATTTCCTATAGTATATTAACCAATTTATATAAATATTTCTGAAAACTAACGCTTTTGAGGCTTCGATTGACATGTTCAGTTTGCAGGTTACTTTTGAACCATAATATGCACGTGTAGATACATTCTCTTTATGCTAGGAGGTTAAGAGTACGCGGACTAAGAGTACGCACGCGTACTCTTAGTCTGATATGCGTACTCTTAGCCTGTTGGATTTTCATGGGCAAAGATTAAGTATACGTTTTGTTACTTTAGTTTAAAATGGGGAAGTATCGACGTAAAAGCAATAGAAAGTTAGTATTTACTGTAGAGTTAATGGTCGAAATAAAGCAAAAATTGTTGCAAGGAAAAAGTAAACGATCGATAGCAGAATAAATAGGTGTTCCTGAACCAACTCTAAGAAAACGGCTGAAAGTTGAAACGGTATCAGCATCACTTGGTCGGTTTAAATTAATCTTCACCCCAAAAATGGAGGATGAACTAGCCATGTATTGCAAAGATTTGAATAAAACATTCTATGGACTTAGACTGAAGGCACTTGGAAACCTTGTTTTCGAATATGCTGAGCAAAATAATTTAAAACATAGATTTAACCAGGAAAAAAATCCGCTGGGAAAGATTGGATTTACTCGTTCTGCAAACGCCATAACCTAAGAAAATTCACGTTCTCCAGAAAAGACAAGCCTTGCTCGTGCTGCTGGCTTTAATAGGCCTCAAGTTGAGCTATTTTTTAAAAATCTCGAACAAATCATGAATAAAAAAAAATATTGCCTCATAAAAATATATGAAATATATGAAGATCCTTAGAAGAGTAATATGCCACAACTGTGATGACTCGACTGATTAAAACTGATTGCGCGCTCATAGCAGATGATATGCGTACTCTTAAACGACAAGTCTGCTAAGAGACTAACAACCATTTACAAAAGGTTGAAGTTTATTTTTTTTCTCATATATTTTTGGTTACTTTATTTTTTCGTCCTATGGAATAGTTACATGTGTATTTTATGTTTATTTGGAAAATTTTAATTTGATTTATGTTATCAAGTTTTGTTGGCAATAAATGTTTTATGGAAAACTGCGTACTCTTACCCGCCACTACCCTATATTGAGTCAGCCTGTCATTTTCAGAGCACCCTGTGGAAAATGTTAGTACTTTGTGGTCTCAAATATACGACCTCAAATAGAATTTGACTTATATTATTTTTTTTTTTGATATGATATGATAAAAATCATATTATTATTTAAGTAGAACTGCTTTTGGTGGGAACTCATAGTTTTTCAAATCTTCCCACAACTGTAAAATCGAAATTTAATCAACTGATATAATTTCTACTGAACTTGTTCGTTCGTTGAACATGAATTTATTCATTCGTGAATTTTTTTCGTTGCAGTTTATTAATGTCTAGAAAAAAGAAATACCTATATAAGCCCAGTTATGCTGTCCTAATGTTCTAATGAAGGCAGCAAGCAAAGGATCAAATTACCACCGGCGCATCCGGCAGGATCTTAAATAATATGTGATACACTGTGTAGGCTAAGGCTCGACTGTATAAATATTATCAGGTCTGTTAACATTATTAATTTTGTTTTAATGAAAGTGAAATACCTACAAAAGTTATGGACACTAACTTAACTTAAACTTTTATGATGATTTTCAATTTTATACACTAGAGTTTTAAAAAACTGGAGCAAACCAGGAATACTTATCATTCTGCAGCAATCGAGCCTACTATATCTCGCTCCTCTTCATTTCGTAAAAATGAAAAATGGAAGAGGATTATGATGGCTCAGACTGCAGAAGGACATTCAGTAGGCAAACTTGAAACACAAGCAAATTGTGACTTATATAGGGGATACCGATTCAACTGAAAGTTCACGGTGAATGAATATTCGAAATCAAGAAGAATACAAAGCAATAGACTACAGTAAAATTCTTCAAATAATATGATACGCCAACAGGTCAAATATCGAGCAGGGGAAATTAAATCTATATATCAGTCACTGCAGTGAGTTATACAGTATGTTTCAAATTGGATGCAATAACAATGGTATCTTGGGAACCGTTAGGGATAAATATTAGCTTAAATTGGAGCAAAGTTGCGTAATCTGGTGACTAATAATATGCCTTAAATCAAGGCTAAAACATCATTAGTTTTTTAGATATTTGAAAAAAATCGAAACTTTAGAACTTTGTTTTTGGAAAATTTCAGGCTTGTTTCAAGAACTATTCAAATAAAAAGTACACTTTTACAGAGCAACTTTTTACGCTCTATCAAACGACATAAACAGTTTTTTTTTTAATAACGTTTCGTTCCTTTGGAACCATCATCAACATAATTTTTTTTAATATATGGTCCAATTAACATTTTTACGTCACTCGACAGCATTTTTCTAATTCGCTGTGAAGTGAGTTCAATGATGTATCAAATCATTAACAATAAATAACCATTAATTAACAAAAATAGAGAACAATTAACAAAACAACAATAAATTGAAAAATAATAATGAACAGTTAATGGCACAATGAACAGACTATATCATATGACACGGAAAAATACTGTCGAGTGACGTAAAAATGTTAACGGGACCGTATTAGAAAAATTGAAGTTGATGAAGGTTCTGAAGAGACAAAACTTTACTTAAAAAACAGGGGGGAAACTTGCTATGGGAAAGTGTCTTTTTTATTCCAATAGCTCTTCAAACAAGCCGAAATTGTACAAAAACGAATTTCCAAAATTTCAATTTTTTTTTTCAAATATCTCAAAAACTAATCATGTTAGTCTTGATTTTTTTGAAGCATATTATGTCACCAAATTACTCAACTTTGCCCCAATTTAACTTAGTCTACCTCTAACGGTTTCCGAGTTAATGTTGTTGCATCCAATTTGAAACGCACTATATATACTTAAGGAACGACACTTAAAGAAAGTCAAACTTTAGTTTTCAAACTCACTTTCTTGTATTATATACCTCAGCTTTTCATGCAGTAATATACATAATATCGCATTGTACAAAAGAAAACAATTACCCTTATTCTTTAGAAGTCCAAGAAATAGGTAACATCTATAAATAGGCCAATATATCGATGACCAATGAATCCCTATGTCAGACATCCTTAAGGGCTTCCTTAAACATAAAGGTGTCATCCAAACTGCCGTGTAATGGAAATGCTAGGACGAACTAACAGTTTCAGCAGACCACAGTGAAGTGCGAGGTGAGAAACCGAAAGCAACGAAAAAGCTGAGAAACTAACAATAAAGAGATCGTCAGCTCAAAATATAAGTAATGGTTTAGCCCTGAGAGTATCTAAACCACATAGGAATAATATATCCCGTTAGTTACGCACAATTATACATAAATTGAATAGGACCAAACAGAGCTGTAGACGCGGAAGACAGATGGCCTATCATTATATCAGATTGTAAGAAATTAAGAGAAAAAAGACAAAAAGTAGGTACAGAAAATTATAACACTCACTCACCTAATGATAGGTTTGTACACGTTAGTTCAAGGGACAAAGTATTGATGGGTGATATAAACAAAATTTAAAAGAAAAAGCACCATAAGCACATGCAGCAACTTGGAAGGCTAGAGGGCTAGACCAGACAATGTCCCTCATAAAAAAATACGCACAATTGGTCATTAAGCACCTAGAATTAGCAATATGGCGTACCAATAACTTAAAAAGTATACACATACTGAATTACTGTTTCCTAACCTATAAATAACATTTCCTTATTAAAAAACACTCAAGTTTAGTTTTAAAACGATTGAAATTTACTTCCGTCCTGATATCATCAGGTAAGTGATTAAAAAATTTTATTCCCATATAACATGGTGCTTTCTCAAATAGGGATATTTTATGCTGTGGTATTCTTCATAGTTTGGTAGCTATGAATTTCAGCATTTCTTACAAAATGGCTAGTATTCTTAGCAACCTGTATTATTCATTTATAAATATAAATGCAAGGAAATGCTAAAATATTATTTTTTTATAAAACAACAAGAATCTAGTGGTGGCACTCCAAAAATTAAGCGGATTATTCTGCTCATGTCGGTACTTTGTACTGACATTTGCACCACTTGTACTACCCCAAAGAATAACATTGTATGACAAGTGACAGTAAACTAGCGATTAATAAATGCGAAGAAGTTGTTTAGCATCAAACATAGACTTTAACTGTCGTAGAGCATAATATCCACTATTGAGTTTTTTTACAGATACTTATAATCAACATTACTGTTCCAGCTCATCTCATAATCAATATATGTACCTGTATGTTAATGTTATGCTGCTTCTTCTTATTTACTTGCCTGAAGACTCATACATTATTATTATGTTATGAACCCTGTGGCTGTAGCAAATCTGTGTATAACCAACTTTTATATTTACAATGAATACAAACAAGGAGTCATATTAAGCACATTTATGAATCCAATATGGCATCAAAACGAACGAAAATTTGTAAAAACCATGATTCCTTGATTTATATATAAAAATAACAATATGATGTTCTCATCTGTCCACTAGAGATTCACATTCCCAATTTTTTACATAGAATTTCATTATTAGAATCTAATAATTTACGAGTATAATATTAAAAGTTGTAATAAGTGTAAAAACATACATATCAAACGTGTGAAAGCGAAGGACTGACATTGAACCACATTACATGTGCCACACCAACTATTCTAGAACTTTAAAATTATTTGTATTTGCTTTTCTTAACATCACGCGTGTCAATTATTAATTATGATTGGTGTAAATCTCTTTACCTACCTGAACGTTTTGCTATACCAACAACTTCGTGAACTTGTGTCATATAATGACTAGGTTCTGTGGATCAAATCAGTTTCCTTAATGCAATGTTGGCATTATTCATTCTTTTAGTGAAGATTCAGTAACATTACAAAGCATTTTATTTGTAATTATTAAATTAAAAATTGCAAAAAAGGTTTACTACATACAAAGAAAACGGTGTCTTCCAGATCATTTTTATTTAAAATATGAGTAGTTACAGTTTAACTAAAAATCTTATAAGAAATGTGACTGCCCTATATGAAGTTAACTGAGTTCAACCAAATGGTTTTATTTGAAGGAGATGCCGAAAACAACTACTCCACGGTCAATCGGCCCCGACTGGCATTGCATTACTCCATAGGAGTCGCTAAATCCTTTATTGAGACCAACCACCAGACACTGACCAGTTTCGCGCTTATTATGCGCTCATCAGAGCGCCATAGGTAGTGGACTCGATGAACGATGTTACGACGTTATTGCCTAATGGGCATTGTGAATGTTCTCACCACCACTAACAAATGGTTATAATTATAATTAGGTATTAATATTTTCCATCAGTGTAGTAATTATGCAATCTTGCATATTATATCATAATAAAGGTTTCAAAAAATGCAAGCAATAACATCGTATCTATGTTATAATAATCAATATAAAGTCATCAGAAAATGTTACTAACTTTTACCATAGGATATGGAGCCTACGAATGTATTGGTGCACAATATTTTTAGGGCCAAAATCTATCAAAATATGTATATATTTAAATCCAATTTTAAACGAATACCTACAAGCATATATAAACATTCACACTTACATTAAGTTGTGAAGTTAAGTAAGTGAACACATTAATATGAATGTACATACGAAAATGTTGTCCTTAGGCTCTTCAGTCACCCTGATATTGTCTTCTGGAATTATAATCTTTTGTACATCTTCAACCACTGGTAGTACCGTAATGATTGGCGTAGAAGGCGTAACTCGTTGACTATAATCATCTCTATCGACCCTCCAGTTCCACAGCATCTGTAGATGTAGTAGATTCGGCATTTTGCTATACTCCTACCAGGACTGAATAAGAAAAATATGTTACGATAGAAAACGTGAAGTAAAACACTAATAATAATGTGCCACAATAAAGCATATTCATTTATTTCCGAAGACAAGTGACAAGCTTGGACATATATTATATATTATTTTAGAGACGGTCACTTATTTGTACAAAATAAAACAATATATGTAATGAAAATTTTGATAAAAGGAAACAAATTCGAATAACTAATTTACTGCTAAACGATGTGTACTTATACATATTAATATGGTTGCTTTTCTGTTGATTACTTTTTTTCTGTAAAAGATATTTATACAGTATGATTTCAATATAATAAAGAAGGGAATTAATTTTTTTCAAGAGTGAATTAAATATCAGGGCATTAATGCATATTTTTCAATTCTAAACAGTTGGCATTCCAATCTTGGCGTTTCAGATAACTTCTCAATGTATCCGTAATGTGCTAAGTAGGTAACTAATTACAGCTTTCTTCTTTGTACAAATTTCGTGCATCAGAGATATGAATTCACGTATGGCAAGTAAGTATGGCAAGTATTCCGAAAAGTACCACTGACAAGTCAATATACCTAAGAAAACTACACTGTAAATAATTAGTCTTAGTGAAAGCAATAATAGTAGTAAATATAGTGGTGACTTGTAGCGGATGATCGTATGGAGCTGAGAAATTAGTGCCCCTGCAGTGCCTGCTGAAATTAACCGAATTACCATCGGGCAATAAGTTAATAATCATGGAAAAAGATGGCATTCAAGAATGGTGAAAATATCCATATTCAACAAATTTCAGGAGTAAATAAAAATACGTAAGTACGTAACCCACCTATAATAAAATAATCCCTATTTACATTTTCAAGATTGTAGTTAGGACATGCGAATAAGATGTCTAGGTTCAGATATTAGGTAATTAAGCTAGTAATGTATGTAATTTTTACTAGCATCTCTTTTTACAAAAATATAAAATAATTGTTTACAAGACTACAATTTAGACGGTCCGATGTACTTCCTGAATGTGAAACAGTAAGGATCATATAATTATTTATCTGATCAACACATATTCTGTGTATAAATAAATCAGAATTACATTCCGTTTCAGATTTTGGAGACACACCAGAAAACCTCAATATGTAGCAGATGTCTCAGAATTTGCTAGGTCAGATATTCAAGTCTCATAGGAGGAAACTATGAAAATTAATTTTAAAAACTAAGTATAGCTAGCTATCTATATTACATGGTGTCCGGTGAGGAATATCACATACAAACATTTCACTCATTTTTCTTTGCAGAGTAGGAAAGTTAGTGGTTAGTGACAAAGGTATCTAAAGTCTCATAGAACCTGCTCTTATTTATAGATGTATTATTCTGCCAATACATTCATATTTATATAAACAAATATTTACTTTATGGTACCAGATTTTGTTCCTTTTTAGCCTGTTTAAAAAATATCCTCAAATAAATCATTAAAGTCTAAAATGCGAAACTTTATTAAGTAGGTACGTTATAAATACAATTATATTATGTTTCTCCTTCTCACGTGGAATGTGATCCAATAATCAAACAAATGTTTAAATTTAAAATATATATATATATATATATATATTATAAATAGCTATATATTATAAATAGCAATATATTTTAAAATAGCTTCTTAAGCATTAATTTTGCAAAAAAAAAAAAAAAGAATGTTACTACGGATATTACAATATGCACAGAAAGACAATAATTAGCCATATAATGTCTTCCTATTGCGTTTATTAGTGTAACGTGGGAGAATAGATGAATATTATTTACCATTATAAATATCTCGAAAACGCTTAAAGATAAGTTACTAAAATTATACAGTGTGGCACAAATTCATGGTATACCCGTCTGTCACCCTTTATTTTTTATATATTATGTTTAAAATTGCCATGGCAGAAGTACTAATTGAAGACCAGTTTTTGACATAAAAATTATCTTTTTTCCACTTCCAGTTTCACCGGAAGTACTACCTACTCTCAATTTATATACGCAACACCCTGTACATTATTATAGTTTTGGAATCTACGTCATTTTCCGAATCCAACTACGTCATTTTCTGAATATAGTGTAAGTGACATTTCAGATATCAAATTACTTTTTGACCGTATTTTAATTTTGAATTTGGAGTGCTTTCTCTCAACTGTTACTTCAGTTCTGTTGGTCCTACAGATAAAATAAGCATATGGGTAGATTGCGTACTAATTGCTCTTTCTAATGCTATCTTAGTACTAGTTTGGTTGTATTTGAAAAAAATAGTTTCAACTCTATAACCACTTTGAAGAATTTCAACTCCCTGTAAGTCGAGAAATTGAATATTTTGACGCCAACTGAATATTTTATGGTTGCTATAACCCATCGAAATTAATCGGGGATGCTCAGGGCACCTAAAATTAAAAGTAAAATAGAGTCCAAAAAGTAATTTGACAGGAAAATGTCACTTATAATCGTTGGATTCAGAAAATGACGTAGATTCCAAAAATATAATAATATATAAGGTGTTCTATATAAAAATAAAGAGTTGGTATCACTTCTGGTAAAATCGAAAGTTGTGAAAACGTAATTTTTTTGTCAAAAAGTGACATTTAATAAGTTCTTCCGTTATCACAAATTTGAAAGTTGTATCTAGGGGGGAAAGGGGAAGGGGGGGAAACAAGGGGTATACCATTAATCTGTATCACATAAAATATGTTTCCTGATTTATGAAAATACATGTTTTATTATGTCGCTCCAAAGATCCCCTAGGTTTCCATTATTTAGAAAGTTATGCACAATTCCTATATTGTTACTTTGTTAATAAGACACCATCTTAAAAATACATAAACCTATTCAATGACGCCCTATAATTTAAAAGCTTATGGGTAGTCCTCCAATGCAACTAAAAAATTAAAAACATTTGTCAAATTTTTGTCTGTTTTTAAAAGTAAAAGCATTGCAAAATAGCTGACATAGCTGACTATGTCATTGCAATAATTACGAGATAGAAAAAATCACCAGAGAACATAAGAAATGTTATATAGGAAAAATATTCAAAATTAAGGGATCATTGGAGCGACATAATAAGAAGTATATGTTGTTGGAAAAAAATGTTTTAAGCGTTTCGGCGCCTAACGCCGTAGTGATATTTTTTGTATTTCTTCGTGTAAAAGTAAATTAAATTGCAATATATTTTAGAATAATTTGTTTTTCTCTGCCGTTTCCCAGAAAAACTCATTTCTGCAGCTAAATTGATCACCCTGTATCTACAATATATAACATTAGGAAGATGATGTTACTGTGAAAATTTTTGAGTGTTGAATCTGAATGTGAGACAACAAGTTGTGAGAAACTCTAAAAGGGTTTCAAAATTATTATAGTAACATAAAAGGTGTTGTAGACACCCTGTACATATGAGTAGAATAATTTTATATCGCATGTATGTCATGTTCCTTGCTATATTTGTAAATTATTTTTCACTTCACTTTTCACATTAAGGTAAGTAAACACCGAACTTTTATACCACGCCAAATTTTCAGGTATCTTTTCATCATACCCACGCAGTAGTAATTTATTTACGTTTTACATTTTATAGGGTTTTCAGTTAGAGCTAATTAATTAAGTATAATCATTGTAATTTGTAGTGGCTATCCCTAAAATCAGAAGATTATAGGTAGGAATATCTGTCTCACTTTCACACCATATTTTAAATATTGTCACGAACTACTGAATTATGAAAGTACTGTATTATCAGTGGGAATTTGTTCTTCATTAGTAAATGACACTGTCCGAATGCGTCAATGCGACTTTTAATAGAACACGGTGACGTATATAATATGCTATTATTCTAGATATGTGTTTGAACACATTATAAATATTTTACTTAAATTTTTAAATATATGTAAACAATTAATTTTAATTCACTCTCGTTGTAAAAAATTGAACTTTTATTTTATCTTTCTTTAGATTAAAGGGGAAATTAAAAACTTTCAAGTGCAACAGTATTCAAGGAAAAATGTTGCATGCCAGTGAAAAAAATTAATTTGCTAAATAATTCCAATTATTTTTAAATAATTAAGCAAGATAGTATTCCAAAAATATAGCTTTTTTATAGTCTGTATGTTAATGAAATCTTCTTAAAATTTAAAATGGGACACCCTTTTAAATTTGATTTCAAGAGCGTATTAAAAAAATACAATATTTTCTTGGCAACGTTTTAAATAATTAGCTTATGGTGTAGACGCAACATCAAATAGTGGAGTCAAGGATAGAAGTAATAGAATAATAGAAGAGGATCTACGTTGTCATGGATCTCTAGTTTTTTAAAGGATAGAAAACAATCTGTGAGAATGACCTGTAGTTATTGTCAAGAGTTTCAAGAGGTGTGTTCTCGGCATGTGGACGTTACAGTTGGAGTACTTCAGGGTTCTGTTTTGGGCCCTGTGTTATTCCTTCTCTACATAAACGACCTGGGTGCTTATTCTCATCCAGGGAATATGAGTATTCCTATGAGAAAAAGACGCCATATTTCTACATTTCTACTGATTTTGTTTAAGCTGTATTCTCAACCGTTTTATTCCTACAAGATTTCAATAGAATGGGAGGGTTTTTATTCTCCTACAACGGACCGAGAGAATTGCCTGTTTTTAAGAGAAACCTATGCACGGAACATAAGATCTGCTGTTATAAGTAAAATTCAAATTTCTAATCTAACCTCAAAAAAGAAAATAATTTCCTGGTTGAAATTATTTTTTAATTTAATAATTTAATAATTTTAATAATTTAAATTATTCAAAGCAAAATTAAATTAAAAATTATACATTAGGAATTGATTAGGGAGAGAGGAACGTATTTAAGTAAGGTAAGTATTTTAATTGGTTTTAAATAAATCTATTTCCCTATGATTTGAATAAAATCTTTAAATTTTATGATCTTATACTTACCTTAAAGCAATGGATGAAGAGGAGGTCTCAGTGATATTTGAAATGTTTAATAATTTAATAGAGGCTGAAGAACATGCAAATGTTCCAGATAGGCTGCTTCATAATGAAATAGATCCTTTTGTTACTCTGAATGACGAAGAGTTTGTAGGTCTATTTCGAGTACCCAAAATTCTTGGTCGAGAAATTATTGATCTGGTAACACCATATATGCGTCAGGGACAAAATTATGCAAGTTTGGAAATTAAGACAAAGGTTGTTACTTTTCAAAATTACTTGTTACCTATAGTTACTACTTATTATACTAGTAGTACCTAAATGTTCTGTGTAGTAGTAGAGTAGTACTAATAATTTATGTCACATGAATTCATCTATTGATTGTTTAAAGGGTTTTTAAAGAGGAAGAAATTTATGGTTATCACACCTTTAAGTAAATAATGGAAAACATTTTCAATAAATCTTTTCTGCAAGTTTTATGACTTAATATAAACGCTATACATTGGAAGTTTTCAATACACTATAGTTATATCAATGTGGTATTTGGTTTTAGGTTCTTGTGGCACTATTATTTTATGCTCACGGTAGCTATCAAAAAATTACTGGGAAGAATATATTTTGTGGTATAAGCCAAGCAAGCGTGAGTCGCTGCATCAATGAAGTAACTGCAGTTTTCAATAATCAGAATATAATTGATGAGTGGATTGGTTTTCCTCAAAAATAATATAATAAATAATATTTATTATATTTATTATATTTACTTTCTGCGCGGCATTAATTGAGACATTTTTTCGCTCCATTTTTCTTTTTGTAATAGAAATATACCTAATCTTGTGGGAATAAAATAATCTTCCTTTTCGAAACTAAGTAAATATATAACAAAACAACTTTACTCCCCGGATGAGAATAAGCCCCCAGGAAGATTATTTACTTTATGGTGTCTCTACGACTTTGTATGCGGATGACACTTCTTTAATTGCATCTCGTCCAAGTAATGAAAATATACCTAAATAATGGCAAAAGTAGTTTGTTGAGGTTTCATACAACTCACAATCACAGTAACCTTAAACTGAATATTAAGGTCGACAGTTATGTTTTTAGGGAGGATAGGAATGTTAAATTTCTGGGTCTAATAACTGATGATATTCTGACTTGGAAGAATCACTGTTCTGCACTTAGCTTGCTTCTTTATGCCTCCTTATTTGAAATCTGAAACAGCTCCTTACACTGAACCAATTAATGGATATTTATTATGCACAGGTATTTGCCCGACTAAAGTACGGTATATGCTTTTGGGGATTATCCGCAATGACCTCTGATGTGTTCCTATCCCAGAAAAGAATTATTCGTTGCATGCTTGGAGCGACCAATCAAACATCATGTAGAAATATTTTTCGAAAATTAAGGATACTGACACTTACCGGACTATTTTTATTAAAAATGTGTACATTTATTTGTGAAAATTATGTTACGTTTGGTAAAGAGGGTGATCGCCATCAGTACTCCACTAGGAACAAAAATAATTTATATGTTCCATATAGAAGGCTTAATATAGCAAAAAGACTTCCTAATGTAGTAGGTTTGAGTATATATAATAGATTGCCATTAGATATTAGACTTTGTAAGGGTAGAAAGGCTTTTATTGGGCCTTTGAGGGCATTTCTGATGGAGGAATGTTTCTTTATAGAAACATGGACGAATTTTATTCTAAATGTATTTAATTGTTTGTAAATTATTTTGTGTATGTTTGTGCTATACTGTTATTTTCCTGTTGGCGGATTCTATACAGATGTAAATATTGATCTACAGGAATAAAATGTTTATCCATCTATCTATCTATCTATCTATCTATCTATCTATCTATCTATCTATCTATCTATCTAGTAGGTAGTGTAAAAGACAAATAAATATTGAAATCCACAAAAGGAAGTGGCAATAGGAAAATCATTATGGTGGTGAAATTTGTCTTTATTTTTGTCTCATATAAACAAACCAAGATGTAGGATAATGAGCATAGGTACGTACTTAACATAACGTGGTTGGTGATGGAAGCCGATTTCTTAGATTTCTAGAGCGTCTTACAATTCCAGATATTTATAGAGAAATATATTAAGAAATTATTATAGTTGTGTAACTATAAAGTTGGACGTGGGAGAGATTAAACTTTTAGTTTTAGGAAACATGTCCTTGTATTAAGTTGTCTTCCGTCAAAATTATAATGTAAAGCTAAGAAGACGTAATTAAATATTTCCTATGAGTAGATATACAAAACCACTACCAGACCACTTGACGCGCGTTTCACTCATCAGATGTTCATGAGCATCATCGGGGGCGAAGTTGGTATGAAAAGTAACTAAAAAAGTAACTAAATGTGGGTTGGTACTCCTGTGCAACGGGCGGATGTGTTTTGAAGATAAGAAACTAATAAATCTGTCAAGTTAATGTAAACAACGCGTTATTTATTGATGGCGGTTTTCTTTGATAACGAAATGCTTAGAAATGTAATTTGATATCCTGGGATGAACACCTGCGTTCAAGGTTAAGCTGAGTCAGCAAATAATCGAATGTAGTAATCTAATTAATTAAGAATGATAGGTATGTACCTGCTTCTCGAGTTGATTTCAGATGATGATATGCTATTAAGATATTAATATGATTGATGTAATTTAATATTGGAAAAGTATGTAAAAAATAAAGCTGATTGGTGGAATTAATAAAAAAAGAAAATGGCGGTCTTCGGGGAGCGGAAGGAGGATGAAGCACTCTGATTTATGGTAAAAAATTATTCGTTTGATGTGATTTCATATGCTTTATCACACACTAACTTGTCCAGACAGGTTGGAAATTACGCATCCGATGATTTCTCATTTAAAACATATTGCACAACGCATTTCCTTCTATTGAATTTAACTACCTACAATAGCGGTTTCAATCGAATGTTGTCATATTCTAAATACAGTAATAAATTAATACATAAATGGGTCGGCATTGTCCTCTGTCGGCAATGATAAAATACCAGGTTTGTTTATATAAATAAATATACTGATTTTAGTCAAATAAGCACTATTTTTAATGAAATGCTTTTATATTTTTATAAGATAAAAACCGTACGTTTTGTTTTACCATAGGAATGTAGAATATTAAAATAACTTATTACATACAGAGTGATTTAATTTACGTGATATTTCATAAGTATTATTTAAGTTACAAAGAAATGTACAATTTAAATTGATTCATGCAGACACTTCAAGATGATAAAAATATTGTTTACATTTCTCGGTTCCTCAGTTTTAGGTATCATAATCTTTAGATAGTTCGATTCCAGGAATAGCGGCACGGTGCAAAGTAAATATTGTATACATAATAAAATATTTGTTTATATCTGAATTTACAAACAGATATCGAGTTCGAGGTTAAAATGACATCACCACAGTGGTAGAAATAAAAGAACCAGATTATATTAATACTTTATTCAAATAAATTACAATATTAATATATTTCATCATAACCTATATACTGTTCGATATTATAATTAAACAAATCTAAGACGCTGCTAGTTTCGGATTCTGGGGAGTAGTCACGTGATTCATAGATTATATTATTTAGAGTATGTACCTAACCAATCAGAGTACATCATCAAACTGCGCGAAATTCAAATATTAGTATACAGGGTGTATCAAATTAAAAGCTATACAGGGTGAACCATCTTAAGGAAAAAACCAGCAGTGTTTATATGGAACAGGAAACAGGTATATGTAAACAGGTATGGAACAGAAAAACAGGTATTTTCAAACAGGTATGAAACAGAAACACCTGTGTAAGCAATAATAAATCTGTCAGTTAATATTAACAAATGACTATTGTAGTTTGACACCTAAGATAACATTAATTTTAATGTCATTGTAGAAACTGCATTAAGCTGTCATCTGTCGGTAGACAGTAGAATGTAATGGTGAAAGGGATCTGTAATGAGGTTGGAGACTTTATCTGTAGGTGGTAGATCGTAATCAACTTAGTAATAGAGGGAAATTTGAAGACTATAAATTTGATTGATCAAATATGATAAATAAATATGATTGATATAAATTATAATTAAACAAATCTAAGACGCTGCTAGTTTCGGATTCTGGGGAGTAGTCACGTGATCCATAGCTTATATTATTTAGACTATGTACCTAACCAATCAGAGTACATCATCAAACTGCGCGAAATTCAAATATTAGTATACAGGGTGTATCAAATTAAAAGCTATACAGGGTGAACCATTTTAAGGAAAAAAATAGCAGTGTTTATAGAGGTCTTTCGGTAGATGAGGCATGAGCCAGACACTTAGAACCATGAGCGGGTATGGAACAGAAAACAGGTATACGTAAACAGGTAAGGAACAGAAAAACATGTATTTTCAAACAGGTATGAAACAGAAACACCTGTGTAAGCAATAATAAATCTGTCAGTTAATATTAACAAATGACTATTGTAGTTTGACACCTAAGATAACATTAATTTTAATGTCATTGTAGAAACTGCATTAAGCTGTCATCTGTCGGTAGACAGTAGAATGTAATGGTGAAAGGGATCTGTAATGAGGTTGTAGACGCTATCTGTAGGTGGTAGATCGTAATCAACTTAGTAGAGGGAAATTTGAAGACTATAAATTTGATTTATCCGGTTGGTAGCAGAAATAGGATGTTGGTAACAGCGTAATATTGAAGGAGGGATATTTAAAATCTTGAACTATGAACTTGATTTATACGGTTGGTAGTAGAAATAGGGTGTTGGTAACAGCGTAATATTGAATGAGGGATATTTAAAATCTGGAGAATCATAGATTTGATTTATTAGGTTGGTAGCAGAAATAGGATGTTGGTAACAGCGTAATATTGAATGAGATATATTTAAAATCTTGAACTATGAACTTGATTTATACGGTTGGTAGTGGAGAGAAGGAGGGATATTTGAAATTTGTAGAATCGAGGAATAGATTTATACAGATTGAAGCTTTATTAAAAACAATGTATGTCAGAACTCGGATTCGAACCAAGGTCTTCAGATTTTCAGTCTGTTGCTCTCCCAACTGAGCTATTCTGACAAGTAAATAAAACAATCATTATTGATATAAAATATAATTAATCTCTTGATTACAAACATATTTTTACAATATATTCATAAGATATGACATTCGCATTTGAGAATAACATGAAGGATTTTGAAATTACAATATTAATCTACTTTATCATAACCTATATATTGTACAACAGATAAGCCTTATATTAATCGATTATTCCAGCTTCACGTAATTCATTAATAATAGCTAAAATTTCATTATCGTGAGAATCGGTATTTCCTGCAGCCTTTGATGCATTCAAAAGTTTCAACCTATCAACAAGCTCGTTCACATCATCCCAATAAATATATTCAACAGGTTTTTCGTTGTAAACCATACTACTTATACCTGATCCACTATGAGATTGAATAGATTTCCTACTCAGTTTACTACTTCTACTCTTAAATAGTGGTTTTACTATGTGTTTATATTTAGAAGACCGAGTTCCATTAAACTGATTCGAGGAATCATAATTTCTTTTATGTGCACTACTAGCTTCTAGAATTTCTTTATAATCAGCTAAATCTTGTTCATCGTAATCTTTTGGATTTTTCATAAATAGCAGTTCGTATAAGCCTCGTTTTCCTCCATACATTTTATTGCCGATACTTATACCTGCATTGGAACCAATATGTAGTACCGTATTACCAATGTACAATTTATTCATTTCATCGCTAAATCTGACTCCATAGGTTTCATCATAGTCATTACTTCTATTATAGAGTCCCTTTACGTAACTTCTAGCTAAAGGGGGATACTGTTCACTGTAGTCATTTCTTGTACCTTCGTACGTATCTTCAATAAATTTCTCTTCTTCTTCTTCTTCTTTTGGTTTTAATACTGCTGTTGGAAAAAATATCTTACTGTCGTTCTCTACTAATGGAACATTTAAAGATTTGAGTTCTTTTAGAGGGTCGATAACGGGTTTCAATATTCGATTAATAGTTTCTTCTTCCTCAGCTTTTCCGAATTTTAACGCTAGGTACTTCTTTCTGATAGACTTTGATGCTTTCTTGATTCTTTCTTTAAGTGCTCTATCTTTTTCCAAGTCATATGGTCGTCTTTCTTTGATCTGATTATACTTTTCGAATGTTATCTTATTGGACTTCATTGTTGAACAGAAACAGGTATTTTTCAAACAGATGTAGAACAGCTGTTAAACAGAAAACAGGTATTTGCAAACAGGTGTAGAAGAGCTGTTAAACAGGTCTACATTGGTTTAGTGTTGAACTAATACTAACTTAATGTCTCAAATCATATACTTATATATGTACTGATCAAAACCTATTTTTAAATCATCCATAAAAAAATAGTAATTATGATTGTTATGTAAAGAATGCAGGATGGAGCTTCCCGAGGGTGTGAGGGGAGGGTGGATGTGGGTGTTGTGCGCTCAAGAAAAAGATGGCGGCTAGCAGTTGTTAGGTATTAATAAATAATTAAAAATATTAATTATAATTGAGAATATTAAATAAGTGTATGCTTCTCGAGGGGGGTGTTGATTTCAGGTGGTGATTTATGATATAGCATTAAGAAATTCATATGATTGGTGTGATCTAATATTAGAAAACTACGTAAAAAATAAAGCTGAACGTAACCTCAAACCATCTTTCAGATGTTATTTTAAAAGTTATGTAATATTGTGTACTTATAAAATAGAAAGTATGAGTACTTTTTCACTTTTCGAACTGATATATTAAGTTGGTACTTAGGGTATGGTTCTAGCTACACGAGGGACCAGGTAACAATAATAATCAATTAAAACAAGTTAAATAATATAAGGTCTTTATTTACATCACAAATCACAATATACAATAGACATTTTATTATGGGATACAATTACAGTAAGTGGTATTATAATTTTTAGATATATTTTTCAAATACTTTTAGCTATCTCATTACAACAAAATATTGTACATGCTGATTGAGATGTTTCACTATCAATGTTGTTTATCCTTTTCTAGTCTTGTAAAATATATATGTAATTCAGAGTTTTGGTTTTGTGAGGGGGACAAAGTATATTTTCACTATGTTCATTTGAGTGATTATTTTTTATGTGAACTTTCAAGTTATCCTTACGCGTAAATTTCTGGTTGCATATGTTGCAAACAAAGAATACATCCTTGTGTTTGTTTCTGTGGCGGCTTAAAGCGCTAGGCCAGGAAAATTTTCTATCACATTTGTTGCAAGCATACATGTTTACTGTATGAACCTCAAATGTTCAATAAGTAAGTTATCATATTATACGCCCTTATATACCCTTATCGTTTCCTTACCTTATACACCCTTAAATGGAAGCAAACACTATAAAAACAATTATTTCCTATATCTATATTCAAAAAAATAAATATCCCATACTCTAGTCTATGCCATGTATAATCACAATGTTAGTATATCACTCTGTCTACTTATGTGAGGGAAGAGGTTTTAGTCAAATGGCTAGAATTTGATGCATCTCACAACAGTTGGATTGATAAAATTTATATTGTTTAATATATTTTATAAGTACTATTATGTATTATACTTATCATTATTATTATTATTATTATTATTAATGTATCACTAATTATTTATTAAATAAAAATATTACATCTGAAATTTGTTTTTTAATTATTTTTTATATTAATTAATTGGGAATAAGGGTAAAGAAATAAAGAAGATTTTTTAATAATTATTTTATTTATCATTTAATATACAAAACATATTGGTTTATAAGAAGAGGTTACTTTTCTGAAATTAAATTACATTTATGTATAAGTATGGGTTCCAATATTGAATCAACTTGTCCAGACAGGAGTAAATTACCATCCGACGAAAAACATATCGGCATTGTCCTCTGTCGGCAATGATAAAATACCAGGTTTGTTTATATAAATAAATATACTGATTTCCGTCAAATAAGCACTATTTTTAATGAAATGCTTATATATAATTATGGGAGATAAACATTTTTGATTTCCGATAGTAAACAGTGATGTAGTCACGTACGCTGCTAAATGCGTGAGAAAGTAATTTTTGCATAGTAAGCTGTTCTAGGCGTTATAAAATAAGAGATCGGTCCGTCTGGTAATCATTCCACTTCTAAATTTCAAAGAGTTAACATCGAACAAAAAATGGCATTCAATAAAATCAATAAAGCAGCTTTGGTAAAACCATTTATTAAAATTTACTATATGGAAGTAGATAAAAAATATAAAATTGAGGATATTGAAATTAGTCAAAGCCAGTTTGGACCAAGAGTATTGGTTACATTGGACGAGGGTAAAGTAAGTTTACCTGAACGTTATATAAGAATAATTTCTGAGGAAAATATATTGGAAATTAAGAAGATTATTCAGGAGAAACCGATATATCTGGTTAGCAAGGGGGCAGTAGGAACCACTACTAATCTAGAATTCGTAGAGTGAATATTATTATGGATTCTACCACATATTATATGAAGAGGTTAAATAAATTTCTCTTAAATATACAAAAGTTGAAGCAAGATCTTCAGTATATTGAAGTATTAAGAAAAATACAAAATGTTTACATCTGTGATGAATCCAGTTCAAGGGTACAGAAAAAAAGTTAATTTCAACGAACAGGTTAGAGTCCATTATATAAACCATTGGACTTATGCTCACCGAACTGCTAGAAATGGAAGTTGCTGGATGCAGGCTGCTGTAGATCGAGCTCGGTTTAAGTGTAAAATATTAAATTTTAATTCAATATTGGAACCCATACTTATACATAAATGTAATTTAATTTCAGAAAAGTAACCTCTTCTTATAAACCAATATGTTTTGTATATTAAATGATAAATAAAATAATTATTAAAAAATCTTCTTTATTTCTTTACCCTTATTCCCAATTAATTAATATAAAAAATAATTAAAAAACAAATTTCAGATGTAATATTTTTATTTAATAAATAATTAGTGATACATTAATAATAATAATAATAATAATAATAATGATAAGTATAATACATAATAGTACTTATAAAATATATTAAACAATATAAATTTTATCAATCCAACTGTTGTGAGATGCATCAAATTCTAGCCATTTGACTAAAACCTCTTCCCTCACATAAGTAGACAGAGTGATATACTAACATTGTGATTATACATGGCATAGACTAGAGTATGGGATATTTATTTTTTTGAATATAGATATAGGAAATAATTGTTTTTATAGTGTTTGCTTCCATTTAAGGGTGTATAAGGTAAGGAAACGAAAAGGGTATATAAGGGCGTATAATATGATAACTTACTTATTGAACATTTGAGGTTCATACAGTAAACATGTATGCTTGCAACACCTGTGATAGAAAATTTTCCTGGCCTAGCGCTTTAAGCCGCCACAGAAACAAACACAAGGATGTATTCTTTGTTTGCAACATATGCAACCAGAAATTTACGCGTAAGGATAACTTGAAAGTTCACATAAAAAATAATCACTCAAATGAACATAGTGAAAATATACTTTGTCCCCCTCACAAAACCAAAACTCTGAATTACATATATATTTTACAAGACTAGAAAAGGATAAACAACATTGATAGTGAAACATCTCAATCAGCATGTACAATATTTTGTTGTAATGAGATAGCTAAAAGTATTTGAAAAATATATCTAAAAATTATAATACCACTTACTGTAATTGTATCCCATAATAAAATGTCTATTGTATATTGTGATTTGTGATGTAAATAAAGACCTTATATTATTTAACTTGTTTTAATTGATTATTATTGTTACCTGGTCCCTCGTGTAGCTAGAACCATACCCTAAGTACCAACTTAATATATCAGTTCGAAAAGTGAAAAAGTACTCATACTTTCTATTTTATAAGTACACAATATTACATAACTTTTAAAATAACATCTGAAAGATGGTTTGAGGTTACGTTCAGCTTTATTTTTTACGTAGTTTTCTAATATTAGATCACACCAATCATATGAATTTCTTAATGCTATATCATAAATCACCACCTGAAATCAACACCCCCCTCGAGAAGCATACACTTATTTAATATTCTCAATTATAATTAATATTTTTAATTATTTATTAATACCTAACAACTGCTAGCCGCCATCTTTTTCTTGAGCGCACAACACCCACATCCACCCTCCCCTCACACCCTCGGGAAGCTCCATCCTGCATTCTTTACATAACAATCATAATTACTATTTTTTTATGGATGATTTAAAAATAGGTTTTGATCAGTACATATATAAGTATATGATTTGAGACATTAAGTTAGTATTAGTTCAACACTAAACCAATGTAGACCTGTTTAACAGCTCTTCTACACCTGTTTGCAAATACCTGTTTTCTGTTTAACAGCTGTTCTACATCTGTTTGAAAAATACCTGTTTCTGTTCAACAATGAAGTCCAATAAGATAACATTCGAAAAGTATAATCAGATCAAAGAAAGACGACCATATGACTTGGAAAAAGATAGAGCACTTAAAGAAAGAATCAAGAAAGCATCAAAGTCTATCAGAAAGAAGTACCTAGCGTTAAAATTCGGAAAAGCTGAGGAAGAAGAAACTATTAATCGAATATTGAAACCCGTTATCGACCCTCTAAAAGAACTCAAATCTTTAAATGTTCCATTAGTAGAGAACGACAGTAAGATATTTTTTCCAACAGCAGTATTAAAACCAAAAGAAGAAGAAGAAGAAGAGAAATTTATTGAAGATACGTACGAAGGTACAAGAAATGACTACAGTGAACAGTATCCCCCTTTAGCTAGAAGTTACGTAAAGGGACTCTATAATAGAAGTAATGACTATGATGAAACCTATGGAGTCAGATTTAGCGATGAAATGAATAAATTGTACATTGGTAATACGGTACTACATATTGGTTCCAATGCAGGTATAAGTATCGGCAATAAAATGTATGGAGGAAAACGAGGCTTATACGAACTGCTATTTATGAAAAATCCAAAAGATTACGATGAACAAGATTTAGCTGATTATAAAGAAATTCTAGAAGCTAGTAGTGCACATAAAAGAAATTATGATTCCTCGAATCAGTTTAATGGAACTCGGTCTTCTAAATATAAACACATAGTAAAACCACTATTTAAGAGTAGAAGTAGTAAACTGAGTAGGAAATCTATTCAATCTCATAGTGGATCAGGTATAAGTAGTATGGTTTACAACGAAAAACCTGTTGAATATATTTATTGGGATGATGTGAACGAGCTTGTTGATAGGTTGAAACTTTTGAATGCATCAAAGGCTGCAGGAAATACCGATTCTCACGATAATGAAATTTTAGCTATTATTAATGAATTACGTGAAGCTGGAATAATCGATTAATATAAGGCTTATCTGTTGTACAATATATAGGTTATGATAAAGTAGATTAATATTGTAATTTCAAAATCCTTCATGTTATTCTCAAATGCGAATGTCATATCTTATGAATATATTGTAAAAATATGTTTGTAATCAAGAGATTAATTATATTTTATATCAATAATGATTGTTTTATTTACTTGTCAGAATAGCTCAGTTGGGAGAGCAACAGACTGAAAATCTGAAGACCTTGGTTCGAATCCGAGTTCTGACATACATTGTTTTTAATAAAGCTTCAATCTGTATAAATCTATTCCTCGATTCTACAAATTTCAAATATCCCTCCTTCTCTCCACTACCAACCGTATAAATCAAGTTCATAGTTCAAGATTTTAAATATATCTCATTCAATATTACGCTGTTACCAACATCCTATTTCTGCTACCAACCTAATAAATCAAATCTATGATTCTCCAGATTTTAAATATCCCTCATTCAATATTACGCTGTTACCAACACCCTATTTCTACTACCAACCGTATAAATCAAGTTCATAGTTCAAGATTTTAAATATCCCTCCTTCAATATTACGCTGTTACCAACATCCTATTTCTGCTACCAACCGGATAAATCAAATTTATAGTCTTCAAATTTCCCTCTACTAAGTTGATTACGATCTACCACCTACAGATAGCGTCTACAACCTCATTACAGATCCCTTTCACCATTACATTCTACTGTCTACCGACAGATGACAGCTTAATGCAGTTTCTACAATGACATTAAAATTAATGTTATCTTAGGTGTCAAACTACAATAGTCATTTGTTAATATTAACTGACAGATTTATTATTGCTTACACAGGTGTTTCTGTTTCATACCTGTTTGAAAATACATGTTTTTCTGTTCCTTACCTGTTTACGTATACCTGTTTTCTGTTCCATACCCGCTCATGGTTCTAAGTGTCTGGCTCATGCCTCATCTACCGAAAGACCTCTATAAACACTGCTATTTTTTTCCTTAAAATGGTTCACCCTGTATATCTTTTAATTTGATACACCCTGTATACTAATATTTGAATTTCGCGCAGTTTGATGATGTACTCTGATTGGTTAGGTACATAGTCTAAATAATATAAGCTATGGATCACGTGACTACTCCCCAGAATCCGAAACTAGCAGCGTCTTAGATTTGTTTAATTATAATTTATATCAATCATATTTATTTATCATATTTGATCAATCAAATTTATAGTCTTCAAATTTCCCTCTATTACTAAGTTGATTACGATCTACCACCTACAGATAAAGTCTCCAACCTCATTACAGATCCCTTTCACCATTACATTCTACTGTCTACCGACAGATGACAGCTTAATGCAGTTTCTACAATGACATTAAAATTAATGTTATCTTAGGTGTCAAACTACAATAGTCATTTGTTAATATTAACTGACAGATTTATTATTGCTTACACAGGTGTTTCTGTTTCATACCTGTTTGAAAATACCTGTTTTTCTGTTCCATACCTGTTTACATATACCTGTTTCCTGTTCCATATAAACACTGCTGGTTTTTTCCTTAAGATGGTTCACCCTGTATAGCTTTTAATTTGATACACCCTGTATACTAATATTTGAATTTCGCGCAGTTTGATGATGTACTCTGATTGGTTAGGTACATACTCTAAATAATATAATCTATGAATCACGTGACTACTCCCCAGAATCCGAAACTAGCAGCGTCTTAGATTTGTTTAATTATAATATCGAACAGTATATAGGTTATGATGAAATATATTAATATTGTAATTTATTTGAATAAAGTATTAATATAATCTGGTTCTTTTATTTCTACCACTGTGGTGATGTCATTTTAACCTCGAACTCGATATCTGTTTGTAAATTCAGATATAAACAAATATTTTATTATGTATACAATATTTACTTTGCACCGTGCCGCTATTCCTGGAATCGAACTATCTAAAGATTATGATACCTAAAACTGAGGAACCGAGAAATGTAAACAATATTTTTATCATCTTGAAGTGTCTGCATGAATCAATTTAAATTGTACATTTCTTTGTAACTTAAATAATACTTATGAAATATCACGTAAATTAAATCACTCTGTATGTAATAAGTTATTTTAATATTCTACATTCCTATGGTAAAACAAAACGTACGGTTTTTATCTCATAAAAATATAAAAGCATTTCATTAAAAATAGTGCTTATTTGACTAAAATCAGTATATTTATTTATATAAACAAACCTGGTATTTTATCATTGCCGACAGAGGACAATGCCGACCCATTTATGTATTAATTTATTACTGTATTTAGAATATGACAACATTTGATTGAAACCGCTATTGTAGGTAGTTAAATTCAATAGAAGGAAATGCGTTGTGCAATATGTTTTAAATGAGAAATCATCGGATGCGTAATTTCCAACCTGTCTGGACAAGTTAGTGTGTGATAAAGCATATGAAATCACATCAAACGAATAATTTTTTACCATAAATCAGAGTGCTTCATCCTCCTTCCGCTCCCCGAAGACCGCCATTTTCTTTTTTTATTAATTCCACCAATCAGCTTTATTTTTTACATACTTTTCCAATATTAAATTACATCAATCATATTAATATCTTAATAGCATATCATCATCTGAAATCAACTCGAGAAGCAGGTACATACCTATCATTCTTAATTAATTAGATTACTACATTCGATTATTTGCTGACTCAGCTTAACCTTGAACGCAGGTGTTCATCCCAGGATATCAAATTACATTTCTAAGCATTTCGTTATCAAAGAAAACCGCCATCAATAAATAACGCGTTGTTTACATTAACTTGACAGATTTATTAGTTTCTTATCTTCAAAACACATCCGCCCGTTGCACAGGAGTACCAACCCACATTTAGTTACTTTTTTAGTTACTTTTCATACCAACTTCGCCCCCGATGATGCTCATGAACATCTGATGAGTGAAACGCGCGTCAAGTGGTCTGGTAGTGGTTTTGAATATCTACTCCTATGTTTATCAGAAATTATATTCTTTAGTTTCTCATTCTAGTATAAAAAAAATGTCCAGAATTCCTTTTGTCCACTGAGAAGCGGCAGAAATAAAAGTGTTCGGAAATGCACAAATCTAGTATGTCGATTTTGTCAGTTAAGAAACGGAATTCGCCATCTAAATCTTAAAAGGTATATAGGTATTTTTTCCGATATCAGTTTTACTAACCATGAGCTGCCAAATTGAATTGATTTGGTTTAGGAACATTTTAATGAAACTACGCTAAATGACGAGTAACTAATTAGCTAAAATAAAAACACTTCAAAATATTGCTTGCCAACATAAAACATACAATTTTATTCTAGTTTTTTAAAGGCGGGGACCTAATAATGAAAGAGTGGGTGAAAAACGATTATATAAGAGCCATGGCTTAATTTCTAAACACAGATTGGGGCATCATATTAGTAGAAAAGTTTGAATAACACCAAGTCACTTACTTACATCCAAATATTTCGACGCAGACACACTTATTATTCTGAAAATAAGAAATATCTTTAATATATCCTTCGGATAGCTTTCCAATGCAGTTACTTTGAAACAAATTTAATTATCTTCTAAATGTAGATAATTATTTTGGCAATTCATGGGAGGATACCTGCTAGTTGTATTCAATGCATTCAAATACGAAGAAAAAGGAAGTTGGAACAATGTCATAAGTAGTTATTTGCATCAGTATTAAATTACTTCACTTCTGATAGCAAGGTCTACTGAAAGGGTCTACTAAATCCAATAGAAATTTACTCATACCCCCATTTGTTCTAAACAACAGATAATTGCAATTATATAGAGAAACCTAATATTGAACTTTAATTGAGATTGAATTTCGTATATTTTACGTCAGTTTCTATATATTTTCATTTTAGCCGAGGCCAAGTGAATGCTATCGTGGCTTGCTGCAACTCCTTACATTTCAGCTTAATTAATGGTAAAGTGTAATAAACTAATTAATTGACGTACCTTGAACACACTGCAAACTTCCTACAAAATTCACCAGCACTGAACTACACGATGTAAAAATCGACTCTAATAATGTAACTCGCAAAAGGTATTGTACTCATCCCTATGAAAAATGACGTCTAAATCAACATGTCCTCGTCCAGAGCAATCTTTATAGTGCGATCGAACAACATCTGACGCGCACTATCTCATTCAGAAATTTTAATCATGAAAATCGAGAATTGATTGGTTTATGTGTGTTCCCCATCTAATTATTATTGATATGTAGATTAGTTATGGTTTCATTGGCTACAGTACAAATGCATGTATTGTAGTTATTACAACAGTACATTTTGCAGGAAAATTAAACTAAAATAATTATATTACTGGAAATAGGAAGGGCTACTTTTATATCTCGTTACTGCTGGGCAAACATACATAGAATTAATTATATAAACATGAACCTCTATGCATAAAACATGATTTGCTTAGTTTTTAGTTTATACAGTGTTATTTAGTAGGTTAATTTTATTTTATTTAAACCGCCAGGTTTAAGCGCTTAAATTTCTCTGAGCTGATTATATTGTAGGTTGAAATGATCTCAGTTTGTCTATGAATAGCTCCATACATTAATTGTACGAATAAATAAGGCAGGCAGAGTTACCTTCTACCTAAGTATATCTTCTATCCAATACAAATAAATATATAAGAAAAAATACATAACTCGGTTCACTAATTTACTTTTATAAGCAACGATTGTACTACAATTTTGCTCAAAAATACTACAACAGCATGATCTAACTCTACTCTACTAAATCCTATATAAATAAATATAGATATACCATTATTAGGTATTTTATGCAAACTGTTGGTGATTATTTAATGCAAAAAGTATATATGTATAAAGATAAACATATGCATGACCGTGTGTGTTTCGTTCAAATTGGATAATTCTTGATATTTTTTTAATTTTTTTTAAAAGGCAAGACAATTTTTAAAAAGATGATCTCCCTCGTTTAGTTAGCTGAGATGAAAGATAATTTTATTGACACGGATTAGTCATTCTTTCATCCAGAACGAACATAGTCGATTATTTATACCTCACTCAGTTTTCAGTAATCAAAATTTTTTCGAATAGATTTTCTCAGTTTCATATCTGCTACTTTAAATTTGGTGGTCGTTTGAATATGTTTGAGTTAAAGCGACCAAGAAAATTCAGTCACAAATTTGTAATCCCTCGTAGAGTCGCGATTTTCAATTTGCCTTGTTATTGCAATTATTATATCCTCCAAATTCGAAGATGTGTAGCGTGCGAACTGTAAGAGGTGACATTCAATTGGCTCAGATGAAAGGTAATTTTCTTGATATTCTGGAGGTTTTTCGTCTATAGTAGACAATTCTCTATTTTTTATCAGTTTTTTGAAGAGCCAAGGCAAAAACTGATAAATTTCGTAAGCTTGAAATTTTTCCTAAAAAATTTTCTCAGCGTCATGTCGCTATTTTAATCTGCGTGGTCATTTGAATATTTTTTAGTCAAAATGAACAAAAAAATTAACTCGGTCGCGATTTGCAATTTACCTTTGGTATTAATTTCGTTCTCAAAATTCGAGTATGTGTATAGCATCCGAACGGTAAGAAATGACCCCTTCAAATAGCTCAGATGAAAGAAATAATCCTTCCGAATGGATTTTCTCAATGTCCCGTCTACTATTTTAATTTTTGTGATATTTTGAATATTTTGAGTCAAAACGAAAAAAAATCACTCGGAAATTTATGGGGTCGCGGTTTGCAATTTGTTTTCGCGGTTATTTCATGAGGATGTGTAACGTCCGATGATGTGAACGTTGCGTGTTGGAAAGAGAACATAAATTGGGTAGGCTACAGACGTTACAAAGTCTTTTTTCTGCACACGATGCTTATGGCACACTCTTTAGGTCATAGCTTTCTTATTATTATAGATAGATCCATCAAATCCTATAATAATGTACTCGTGAGATAACGGCCTAACCAAAAATGAAAAAATGTACAGGGTGTTCCATTTAAAAAACAGTTAATGATGTCATAACCTAAGCAGCGATGACGTCATTGCTCAAAAAAACATAGTCAAAAGATGCACACTTAAAATTAAAAATCAACCTGTCTGAGTAATTTCCCAAAATATTTGCGAATTCCAAAATAACAATTATGTTTTAAACTTTTTATCTACACTGTATATACCTACATGTTTACACATGTATACATGTATACACACTGTATATATATAACAAATTTTAAATTAATAGGGCTTCAGTCAGGTCACTGACCGAAGCCCTATTATTTTAAAATTTGTTTTTTAACTAGTCGGTCGTGACTACCCTGGGTTTTTATTGGGTATTGGGTATTGGGTATTTATGTTGTTTTTTGTTTGGTTCAAGGGATGCAATTTTGATAAAAGCATAAAAGTAAGCACAAAGTACCTAGTAGATTTGTTAGTCACAATGGAGGGTGAACAAATTCCAGTGGATATTTTGGTTGGGGAGACAAAATTTTTACTCACAGATTCATGAAATGGACGTTTATGCGCATGTCTCCATCGATCATTAAACCTAACTTCTGTTCCTAAATTAATCCTAACTGTCAATTGTTCTGATGGAATCCATGTCCAGCATTAATTCATCACATCCATCAGTTACGTCATCCATCATAAAACTGAGCTGAATTTACGAAATTGCGTAATATATATAGCCCCATATTTATATATACACGAATATAATACGCATATACATTCATTCAATACATAATGAAGTCTGACAAGGTTGTCAAAATTAAACATACAAATCAGAAATTAAAGAAGCTAGTGTACTACTAAAAACAGACTATGGAATACAATGGATATATGATATACCTATAAAATACAAGATATATAGAAACATAGTTAACTTCAATAAGTTAAGATCAATATCAAAAATATATTATTTAATAATTATTGATCTCTAACTGCCGAAAAATAGATCACAATCTGCTTGGATCAAAAAATAATTGACGGACATACTGTGTAAGAGGAACGCAATTAACATTTTAGTTCTTGGTGTTTGTAAAGCAAATAAGTGAATATGTTTTTAATTCAATTTAATAACCTTATAATTAATTTGATTAGTTAAGTTTATACAATCCAGATAATTATTAACTTACTTGAAAAGAAAGATAACTGATTGTAATATTCTTCGATTATTAAGACTTTTACCCACCCACCGTTCGAGTTCTGTAGGTGGATATAATATCATCAAATGTATACACAGCAGATTTTAAAAACCGCCACTGAATGCCCTTCAGTTGTTAAATACCAATATTATAGATTGGAATCCAAACAACTCATGCGTCGTCTATACGAGATCGAACAAATTTTTGTTACAATAAAGAAAAAGTTTTAATATCCTTAAATTATTCACAGTTTCTTATCTTAAATTATTATATTTATAAAAATTATTTTCCCAATACAAATAATTTATATATAAAATATCTGTTTAATAGCAATAAGAAATTAGTTATTAGTTTCTATGGTACATATAAACAAATTAAAATCATACCAATTACACAGATTTAGGAGTTTAATTTGAAACGTAAATTTGTCAGAAAAACGGCATCGAATGTGTAAAAGCCTCCGAAGCATGAAATTACACGAATATCAGGTTGGGGATTATAATATCTTCCCTTTCACATAAATATACTGTTGAGCGAGAATAACTACACGGGACGATAAGCTAAATGTTATAAACCACCTTAAAATTATTTTGATTCTACCGCTCTTGCTCTAATTACATTAAAATATATATCGCACTATCAATACAATACCAACGTAACTCAAAAAATGTCGATTTTGAGTTAAGGCGCAAAATAGATGTAATAAGTACACAAAATTCAAATACAACACTACCACATATTGTATTCTATTAAAAATTTAAGTTATAGTACAATGTGTTAGTTTACTTCTTCATGTAAACATAAAAATAGTTAATGCAATACTAATGTATTTTGAGTTGTGTTAGTATTGTATTAGATATATTTCGAAGTAAGCAGTGAACAGTATGCCACATTTTAAATTGTGGTGGTATTGCATCCACGACTATCTGTGGTTGACTCACTTATGTTGATTTGTCTGTGGCTTAAGAGAAGTTGATAGTTTGTTTTAAACATGAAAATAGTGTGATTATTTGTTTATAAACACCAATAATGAGTTCAAGAGCCAAATTAATGCCTCAAATGGCCAAATGCCACTCCTGTATAGAACGCGAAAAAAAAAAAAGAATTTTAAAGAGTGGATCTATTTACGTGCCATCTCAGTGGATTCCTGTGATACGCTTGGCAAAGAAAACAGGTAGTCCCTACAGAGTGTTTGAAATGGACACTTTTGACTTTTTTGATTTTAAAACACTATCCAGTGATATTATAGGCACAAATTATAGTGTAAACACTAACAAGGAACACGTACGATGGACTGATATTAAGATTTTATATTTTACTAAAAATAATCCTTTTTCTATCTTTTATAAGTATAATTATGACCAAGTAGATTATTTTCAAATTGATGTACGAGGACGAAGAAGCGGCAGAAAGAATAAGGACATTGCGATCCTCGATTTGAAGCATCCTCACCATCTGAAGCGAATACGAGAGCATTTTTCCAAGCGGCACAACTGAGCGATTCTCATTCAGTTGTTTTCGATTTTTAGGACACAGATGTTTGGATTATTGCTTCACATATTAGCCATTTAACTGAAAAGGATATGTACATGTATAAGAAAAAACCAAATGGCTCAGAATTTTTTAATTGTAGGTCTTTGTGTTCAGATTCAGGTAAAGCTTCTGATGCAGTTGGCGTTTATACATTTACCGGTTGTGATTCTGTAGAAGGGTTCTTTGGTTTGGGAAAGGTCACCGCAATGACCTTCATTCATAGGTATAATAGATAATCATAGATAATCTAGGTATTTTCAGATAATACAGCAACTTTGTGCTAGTGAAGAGTTTTCAGAAAACCTTCTTCTTAACTTAGAGTTATTAACAATTGGGGTTGTATATAGCGATCCAGTAAGCAAAACGATGGGAGAGGCTAGAGCACGTAAGTGGCGGCAATTACAACAATTTGATACTGCACGGCTGCCGCCAGACATGGATTCCTTTAAACAACATTGTCTCAGGAGTCACTTGCAGGCTTACGAATACAAGAATTCACGGCAGTTAAGACGCTTAGTTCCTACTAGTTTTGGGTGGAAATCAGAAGAGAACGAATTGCGGCCTGTCATGCATACCCAACCGGCATTGTCTAGGTTAGCCCAAGAGTTTTTTCAACATCAGAGAATACCTGATGCGGAGGCGGAAGAACAAGAAGCTGATGAACCAATTGTGTATGACTCAGCAGCAGAAGACAGCGACACAGATGATGAATAAATAATAATATGTATAAAATAGTTTGTTTTGTTTTTAATTCTTCAATAAATCTTTGATTCGAACCACCCTGTATATAAATTTGATACTTACAGTATCTTTTTTTATTATTAGTGACCTATAAGTACACCTAAAATTCCTAAAATAATAATATTATCCAAATAAGTAAGGCAATTTAAGCATTTTTTTCTTTTCATACAGAAATTCAATATGGCCGCCAAACGACAACATTTTCAAAGTGGCTCCCATCCTTAAATTAATTAAAATCATGTTAAAAATACGTATCAATAATAAAAAAAAGGTCCCCGAAAAAAACGCACGGGATTTACTCTCTCGACCGGACTATAAAGAAGCTCCTAAAATATCGAAAAACAAAAAGGACGGTTTAATATTTTTATGTAACAGTAAAGCGATAAAAACTTCTTATCACTCTTTTTATGAAAATCTCCAGTGTGAAAACTGAAATAGATGTGTTTTTTAGATATTAAAATATAATAACTCGAATACTTTTAAATAAATAAATCGTTTTTTCACTTACATTTTTGTTTAATTTGAAAACAAAGTGTCAGATTGTAATATTATTCATTCTAAGGGGTAACGTATCTGGTAAGAATTAAATGAAATATTATGCAATACTAACGTAACTCAAAATAAGTTTAATTTTTTGTGTTAAAATACTTTTAAATATTTCAATATAAATAAAAATGGCACATGATATTAATGAATATACTATAATCAAAATTATTTACAAATATTACAAAGATATCTTACATTATTTACAAATATACAGTGGTATTTTCATGGATCAAAAACTTTAACGGCCATTTTCTCGAAATGCTAATTTTTTACTTGCGTTGGTATTGTATTGACAGTGCGAATGTTGTTGGGATGTTATAAATAAATGTCGATTGGACACTTCAAATATACCATATAGTATACATACTACTTGTAAAATATAATTTTATGCTAATACCACTATTAGTAAATATTGGTATAGACTAGGTTTTCATAAAACAACCGCCTAGCATATTAATCTACTGAAATAGTATTATAAGTATAATTTCACATAAAAGGAGTTATTTTATTTTGGAATATTATTAGATACATAAATTATTTATAACTTTGATAATTAATTTCCTTTGTTTTATATAGGCTAAGTGAGTTTATTCTGTGCAATGCTTTTACTGTTTTTCTTTTGTAAACAGGGTACAAATACATGAAATTTAACAAAACCAGCTAAAATCAAAATATGATTATCCTCAAGAAAATCGATAAAAACTTATTAATAGCAATTGGTTAGTTTCCCGTTGTTTCAAGTTTTGTTCATGCACAATATATTTATTTATTTACCTATTTTCTTGTAAGTATGGCAGAGTGAAGAAAATGTGCTCTAGGACAATATATCTGTATTTGTTTTGAACGCTATAATCGACGTTGAGGGTGTGCCTAAACGTTCCATTAGACAATTATTATTACACATTACTTTTGTTTTGTGTGGCTACAGAAAAATAAGTGGCATCTAATATTACGAGTATTATTAAATAAGTGACATCTCGTAATTCATTAGTATCCTCGGTTTTTTAGGTAATAACATTTAGGTATTAGGTAACGTTGAATATGGAAAACAAGAACTGAATAAATTCTTCATAAACGATTGTACTTTTCTCGATGCGATTTGGTTAATCAAATGAACCAGTCATGTGAAGATTATGAAAATCTTTCATCAAATCATATTTTGATAGTAACTTGATTATCACTGAAATTGATAATCAACTTATCAATTGATAATGAAATTATGACTGAAATAGATTTTCCATAAAATTGTGGTTTGCTTTATGTTTCTCTTAAAAATGCTACTTGATCTTAAACGTTCTTCATTGGCTTTTAGGTAGTGTAAGACAGAAATAAAAAAGACATAATTTTTTAAAATTTTTATATTAAACTACTTTATTACTTCTTAAAAATTAAATAACATTTAAATAAAAATTAAAGTGTATAATATGCAGTTATTGCAAGGCAAATGTAAAAGAGCTAGCTCTTTGCCGCGTTAGCGTGCTCCTAAAATTCTTTTCACTGCATATCCTGGAACGGAATAGATCGCAGCTAAAATCAGGACCACCAGGACAATGAATAAAAATGCTTTAATAATTTTCCAGCGGTGCACTTTGCAAGTGACGTACTTCATAGCTTTAAAAGGGTTTCTAAACCACGAAAAGGAAACATCTGGACGCCTGAAAATCATATACTGTTAAATATTTTACTGATTACTTGGTTTTACTTGATGAAAATTTATAATCGAATAATAAAACTACTGTGGTTTTAAAGAAATTTTCACTTTAATTTGTTAACATAACAATTATTGTTTCGCCACTTTTAACCCAGAACCCTACTTCCTTGAAATCTCAATATCCCACAGGTAAACTAATAATTTCAGATACCGGTACTTATATAAATACTGTTCTATTATTGGTAAGCTTTAGTTGTAATACACTCATCTGAAGAAGCCACCGTGTGGCGAAACAATTGTTATGTTAACAAATTAAAGTGAAAATTTCTTTAAAACTACAGTAGTTATATTATTCAGTGGATATACTGTTAAAATATATTTTAGTGAATATATTTAATAAAAACTGAATGAGATGAGTTCCTGAAGATGAATATAATTAAATAAGACCAGATAATAGGACTTCACCAAACGATAGATAACGTTAAAATAATAGCAGTTTCTCAATACATTTTTTATATCCGGGAAAGCTTTCTTTTGCATACAGGGTGTTGAAATTTTGGAAAAAAGTATATTATTTTGAATATTGCCAAAACGGGTGTTTAGAAAAATTGGAAATTTGGCACACAGTAGGTATGAACTAAGGACCCTTCATGACTTAAGGCTTATGATGATAAATTACGAAAACCAGCGACGGAGATATGGGTGTGCCGTCGCCATTTTTGGAAAAAATCTTTTACGCCACTGGCTTTATTGCAAATACAATAACAATACCCCATGCTTGTTGGAACAAAAAAGTATTCTTTAATTTTTTTCATACGGCGCACCGTTTTCGAGATATTTGAGGTTGTCTCAGGTACTCTTTTCTGTCGGTAACAATTAAAAATACCATTATAGAAACAAATTCTAATCAAAAAACTCTTTAATAAAATCAATAAAAATAACACTGTCAAACAGAAGATTTTATATTATTATCAAAGGACCTGCACCAACTCAAATTGAAACATTAGAAAGTTAAGGATAATAAAAAAATATACGTGAAAAAGAAGGAAGTTTTAACATATTTTAATAAAATTTCTACGAAGACGTAAAATAACTCTTATTAATAGTAAAAATATATACTCAGATGAGTTTACAGTACGAGCGCATAGCACATACAAGAGAGTGCTAACTGAAATAAACAGCTATATGTGACATAATTCTTGAGGTAAAACAAACTCTTTTCTGTTTTAATTTGTTAGATTAATCATGTATTGTGTAAAAGCAAAAAAATCGTTGCGTCTTTCATTGGAATGCTTATTAGATTTATAATTACTTTATCATCTTCATTTTATTGGGATGCAAGTATATCATATTATATAGAGTTATCCAGTTTTTCTAAGTATTCTGTTCACAAAAATAATTAAATTTAAGTATACAAATATGTTCTGCTATAAACTTTGTGTATATAAAGAGTTCTGAGGTTGTTAAAAATAAATAGGTAGGTTATACTATGGATTCTTTACATTGCCATAAAGTGTATCTGCAATTGGGGCTTCATTAAATTACCATTATAGGACCAATATATAGATAATTAAGTATGTTGACATTCGCTTCTCATGAATCGATCCCTATCGAAAGCATTTTCAAAAAGTGGTTTAAAGTGTTACATTTTAAGCTTTACAGTAGTGTATTTACATATACATATACAGGGTGTCCCACTATGAACTGCGGCGATCGATCTCTCGATAAGTAGGCGTTGGAAAATTTTGAAAATTTAGTATTAAGGTCGATGGGGGCAATTCGGTTAAATTATTTTCAAAATGATGGCACTTTCAGTTATACCAGCTGTAGATGTCAACTTGGTTATTTTAAATAGGAAAGCCTATAGATATATTTTTTCATTTCTGGATTCTACGTCAAATTCTAAACACATTCCATGTATAATGTCCTATTCTTAAATCTAACTGTTTTTGACATATTTCAAAATTTATTTAAAAAATGTCGTTGCAGACCGAAAAGGATTACCAATTTTGAGAGTCTTTATTATAATTTCACTTTGGTGGTTTCTATGTAGAAAAGGACCTACTGTAACAGACTTCGTATATCTTGATAATTAATAACACAGCGTGCTCAAAAAAAAAAAACAGAATAAAAATGAAATTGAAGAAACTGTCAAAAATCAATCTTTTCAAATGGGAACCCTGTTTTTATTATTTTGTCTTATTCAGCATTAAAAATAAGAGGTAACTTTGTACTAGGTCGTCTATTCTGAAAACTTGCAGTTTTCGAAATATTGGCAATTTAATATTTTCTATTCAAAAAATGCTACAGCGTTTAAGTTCAGTTATTTTTAGTTGACTATGACGGAGTTAAAAAACAATCAAGTGCTAAATAGATGTCAGTGTCAGATGCTTGGTTCGCACTTCTCAGTTCTTCGCTGGATTATTTTTTCTTGTAGACGGGTTAATACCAGGTCTAACAAGACATTATTTTTGATATAGAAAGAATCTATTGCATGTATGAAGTATGGCTGCTTTTTATGATTGGGTCAACGTAACAAGTATAGACTCATGTAACTTTCCATACTATTTCCAGTGACGCGATTTATGAATAAGTATGGAGTGATACCCGTCACCGATATAATGAACAGAATGATATGAACTTGTCTCTGTTTCCATATTCTTTCAACTTCTATTGCTAATTGTTGATATTTTTCTTTGTTTGGATATAACTTTGGAATAATCTACAATTTTCGATTGTAGATTATACCGCAGGGCTATTACCTGGTGAATAATGTTTAATGTTTTTCACTGCATTATACCTATTGGTATATTTATTGTACACCTACTAGTAGTTTACATCCGGATGTTAGATGTTCTATTGTTTCAGAAACTGCGGTGGCATTTTCTGCTTATTAGTATTATTATTATTATTATTATTATTATTATTATTTTTATTATTATTATTATTATTATTATTATTATTATTATTATTATTATTATTATTATTATTATTATTGTTCAATATACCAATAATTTGGTTCCATATACTAACTAAATGCATACTTAGGTGGTGATAAAGCTTGAGGCTTGTGCCGTCCTAAACCCGCTGGTGCTTTTTCGGATTCTTCTGCAGTTACAATTTCCAATTCCACTTCAATTTTGCCCTTGAAAATGAAATAATTTTCTTAATTATTTATTATTGTATAGGGTACGGTATGCACGTATAATTTGAACTAAAATTAATTAAAAACAAGTGTATCATTTCGAAATAAAATCAAATATTACGAAAAATTTCTGTAATATTTTTGGTTTTATGTTAATTTTTCTGTTTGTTAGACCATCTGTTCTTTACGTAATTACTATTCGATAAACAAAAAAAACATTAAATAAGACTGTTTTTCCATGGCCTACTATTAAATAGAATAGATGAATATCTTTCATTATTAAATACCAGGAAAACTGTTAGAGATAATTTATCGAATTTATATATTTTTGAAAACAGAAGAAAAAGGTCTTTCCAGGTTTATGAAAATATACCTACAGTATGTTCTATTAAAAAAAAATCATGAAGTTTGTCATGCAACTTTAGTCTTAGATGCTCAATTGTGTTTCTGGTAGCATATTATTCTGAATTTTAAAATCAAAGGAGTTAGATGCTAGTGCAAAATATACGTGAACACCTTGTACACTGTTAAATTAGAGTACCTATCTTCCGAAATAAAAATTTTAAGTCACTTTCGATTATTCTTGGTTTTTAGATATGTTTAGTTAGTTTTCTTTGAATTATATTGGAGTATTTTCGATACATTATGTTATGGTATAAATATATGACGATAAACTATAAATACATATGACCCCTTATTCATGTTAACACCTTCCGGAATTGCGAAATTCTGATACAGGTTTAACGATTTAGAATGCTATAAAGTCAGGAATAATTTGACAATGATACCAATAAGGAACATCCGAAAGCACATATTATGATAGGTTTAATTTTTCAATAATAAACAAATACTAGTAAATTCAGCAACAAGGAGGGAAGTATTTTTAGTGTCACAGAAATAAATGTTTCGTCCACCTCCACTAACCGTCTTATATTTTCGAGTGGTGGTAACATGAAGAAAGGTACACTGCTTGATCGAGAGGTATCTAGAAATCACCTGAAGGATATCCTTTCCTAATTGTTGATCGAAACGTTTAAAGGGCCACCATCCTTTTGTTCGCCGAAGTTTAAACAGGTTAATTCTAGGCGCATTTTGCTCCAAAATTGACAAAGTGCACTTACTAGATGCTCTTGCTCCTCTAGGCATCTTTGATAATTCCAAATTTAAGGTTCCTGGAAAAAATTAGGGGGGAGTCTGTTATTACTCCGTAGGCATAATCCTGCAACTTTTGTGAATTAAAAAAATTCTCTGGCACTGCTCTATTCAGTTAAAACTTTCTGGCTATAACAGAGGGTCATAAAAATATAAGGTGTTGTATTTCCAATACCTTACAGATAGGAATATATTTTACAAATGGAATATACAGGATAAATCAAAACTAAACAGCACTAAAGCGATGAAAATAATAAAAAAACCGTTCATACTAACAAGAGTCTACAAATGACTGTTATTTGAACTTTTATTATAATTACAATGCCCATTTATTTTAGAAATACTAATTCAGAAATAGGTTCAGAAATGTTAAAACAATTTATTTATAGACGTTTAATTAGGAATAAACATATGTATTTTTTGTAAAACTATTACCTATGTAAATGCGAATATTTTTATTCACATTTTAGACACGTATTTTAATAAATTTGGCAACAGGTGCTGATTTTTTATTACCAAAGTAAGAACTATGAATATAAAATAACTGTGGAATAAAATTTTATTAAATAGTAACGGTATTAATTGTATTGTAATATTATTATAGCATATATCTTTGTAGAATCTACATAATAACATAAACCCAGGAGAAAATACAATATCAAAAGTTATTCTACCTAAAAAATCATCCCTGGAAAACGTATCGTTGTCCCAGACCTGCAGCGTTAACCTGCACGGAATTTTAAATTCAGTTTCATCGATGGCGAACATTGATTCCTTCCTCCGCATTACAAGTTTGTTTTCAGTCGTTAGGTATTCAAAAGGGAAAACAAATCTCCAGTTGAAGTTTCCTTCACCGGTCAATGATCTGTAGTGAACGTCTGTGTATTGAGCATCTCTACTGTCAGTCAGCCATCTTAAATTAGAAAAAGTTATTACTTTCTTAACATAGAGTTCGTCAATAAATGTAAGAGAAACAACACGTTTTATAAAGAAATTATATTTTTGTAACCGTAACTCCTTAAGGGTGGTTTTTGTTGAATATCTACAAAAGCGTTGAAAATTAAATAATTAAATTTTGAATGGGCATTATTTTGCACCAACAAAATGAAATTAAGATTGATTTAGATTACAACATCAGAGATTAAGGTATCATGCGATTTTATGTGTTTTTTTTAACTTTTACCAACAGAACTGAAGTCTTCAGTTTTCTTCAAAAAATATTATCAATTAGTAGAACACCGACAGCGTTTATTACGAGCATCACTATCGTGATATAATTCGTGCTCTAGGAAGATTTAGGATCAAAGGAGATCTTTGTTTTTTTCAATCTCCAGACTGCTTTGCTCCACAAATACGGTAGGTGTAGGCGATTCACAGATATGTTTTCCTGTTTAGGTCATTTAGTCTTCCCTTCCGAAGTTCGTCCTTTCTTGCTTCCTCAATATATCTAAATTTGCTACAAGGTTATTTAGTCCTATTAAGTATGGTCGGAATATCATCGCTTAGTGGTTCAGAGTTTAATGTGTCGATCTCTCAACCCAGAAGTCGTGGGTTCGAATCCCCATTCCGTAGGACAATTTTTAATTAAATTGTTTACTCGCATCTTCAGGCCTGTTCGCAGAGATGGATTCTCAACCATCCTGGCGTCCGTGCAATGGGTAGAATAACAGATTAACATCAGGTGATGTTAGACTACTCCTCCTAATAAGGTTTTCCAGTTATTTCCTTTTATTTTCATTACATTTAAAGGGTTGTACCTATTAAATTTTGTTATTTCATATTCAACCGTTTTGGAGATATTCAATTAAATCCATGATTAGAGGCTCACACTATTAATAACTAGAAAGAATATTAAATTTTTTTCGAAACCTACTGTATTAAAATATTAAAGTTATTCAAGAAATGAATAGAGAGTTTTTGAACCCCTTAAAATTTACGTTATCGTTATGGTTATGGTTATTCTGAGCATGCGCAGTGCCGAAAATGATACTATTTTTGGCACTGCGCATGCGCAGAATAACGATAACGATAACGACGTGCTGGAATTTAAGGGATTCAAAAACTCTCTAATATTTCCATTCGTTAATTATAATAGTTAAAAAATGTATATCGCTTGATATCATTCGATACTTGATCTTCATTCGTTTTTCATTTAGGTATTCGTCGTTCAGTGACTATTTTAAATGCATGTCTATATATACTATTCTTACAAATTCACACACCTACAGTTGATATGCAGTTTTCCAAATAGGACTTTCAAAGTAAAAAACCAGATTTTAAGAAATAAGTTTTGATTACCTACCTAATTATTGTTCTTAAACTGATTCGCTGCTAAGTATTATGTGCTTCGCTATACCTATACTTTAATTAACTATTAATATAACAGATTCTTCAACAGATGCAGAAAATATAGAACTACATAGTAGAATTTGCTCTAAAGTTGTTATAACCCTAAAGATTTTCACTAACATAACTCAACAAGATTTTTCATTAAGCGCTCACAAAGTGTCTATCTATTAATAGAATGTAATATAACCTGCTGTATGCAATGAAACTCCTTGTAAACTTAAGACATGAGAGAAAAGGCGATCAATAAATAATTATAAATGTTTAATTATTTCATGTGCTATGACAGCACCTACTATTTAGGATTTAACAATAATTGAAACATTAAGAATATATTATAATAGTAAAAAACCGTACCCCTTTATGTAAATGTCTGATTTCCTTTCACCCAGAAAGAAATCATCTTCAGCCAATTTTATTTCCTCAGTATTCCAAATAATTACCCTCAACTCGTATTTGACAGGTTTTCTTGGAGTTATGACAACACTTTTTGGTGGGGGTAAATCGGTAACAGGAAAAATATCTATCCATAGTTGTATTTTGCCCTATAACGTTAATGAGAATAATTTATTTGACTATTATTAATGCCCACAAAACAATTGCTAGGATATAGTAATATGAGCGGACTTATACCATATTCTAATACTGCTCGAGCAACTTATGCAACCAGCTAGACGCAAGCCTGCATTGCAACGACAAAAAACTCAAAATAAATTGATTCTTACATTACTTATACTCTTATATTACATCAGTCTGACCAAAATCATAGAGCTGTACCAAAGCAACTTCATGGAACAGATTAACACAGATTAACGAAGATTGACGATAACCTGCAGCAACTGGCAAAAAAAAATACCAAACTCGTGGCAGTTAGAATCATATGATGAATTCATTTTTCATTGAGTGGGGGATATCTCCAAAGAGGCAAATGTGTCATTATCGTATCTAGCTGGGTAATGTGTTACACACTTAAGCATTATATTGTCAGTTACAATTCTTTCCCAGAGTAAGAAAGGCAGTTTATGATTCATTGCAATTCAACTTAAATATTCCACAACCAAATTCAGATTATGTAATTTACAATTCCATTAATTACGACAATGTTAATACAAATTTAAATTCACAAGAGTGGGGAGATCTATTGGCATCTGAAGACCCGGAGCTTGCATGGCAAATTTTTCACAATATCGTCACGGGACACATAGAAAAAAACACAGTACGTAAATCTATTTATAAAAATCGTCTAAAGCCCTGGATTAATGCCGAACTAATCTCAATGGTAAAACACAAGAAGAACCTTTGGAGGAAATATAGACAAACTGGTAACAGGAACCATTTAATTGAACATAATACTTTTTCAAACTCATTACGTTTAAAGATCAAAAAAGCCAGATGCTGCTATGAAGAGAATATAGCTAACAGTGATAATAATAAGAGATTGTTCAAATTTATTCGTTCTTCGCTAGTTTCTAAAGTTTCGGTACCACTGTTAAGAAGGCAGGATGGTAGCATCTGTGAAGATATGTTGGAGGTGTCTGAAATTTTGGCCAACTCCTTCTCAGAAGTTTTCACCGAGGAACCTCCCAATGTCCCTCTACCTATTTTATTAACCGATCGAGTCTGCAATTCTCTATCTGATATTATTTTTACACCTGATATCGTCGCCAAGCATCTAGGGAAACTAAAAATCCACTCTGCTCCTGGTGTCGATCAATTATCTGCATTTTTTCTAAAGAAATGTGCTGCACCCCTCTGTACTCCTCTTTCTTACATAATGAACTTGTCTTTAAAAAAATTTACCGTTCCCTTCATTTGGAGGCAAGCCATTGTAACAGCAATATTTAAAAAGGGCGACAAACTCGATTCAACCAATTACCGGCCAATTTCCTTGGTACCAATAATATGTAAAGTGATGGAATCGATAATTACGGAGAAAATGAAATCCTTTTTAATTGAAGCTAACGCGATTCCTCCAGAGCAACATGGGTTTATTCAAGGTCGTTCCACCACTACTAATCTTTTACAATGTGTAAATGACTGGACATTAGCTCTCGATAAGAAGGAAGCTACTGATGTTGTGTATCTGGATTTTTCAAAGGCCTTCGATCGAGTACCAAGGAGAAGATTGTTATATAAACTAGAAAATATGGGTGTACGAGGAAACTTATTACTCTGGATTGAAGCATTTCTATCTGATAGAACTTTCCAAGTTAAAGTGGGAAGCAGTCTGTCCTCCCAGAAGGCGGTTCTCAGTGGTGTCCCCCAGGGGTCGGTACTCGGGCCCCTTTTATTCATAATATATACATCGGACCTGCCACGTATTATAACATCTAGCAAGTCATTTTACGCCGACGATGCAAAAATTTATAACAACCCTACGTCAGGCCATCAAATTCTACAAAATGACCTAGACTTTGTGAGTAACTGGAGTGCTAACTGGCTTCTACCACTAAACGTTGAAAAGTGCGTTGTGTTATATATTGGGAAAAATAATCCGTGTCTGCCTTATCAAATTAACAATAAACCCTTAAGAATTGTCGACTCTCAAAATGACTTAGGCGTCATAATCAATAAAAATCTGACTTGGACAGACCATATATCGCATATTTGTAAAGCCGCTAATAATATGTCATTCCTTCTAAAACGATCTTTTGTTAATGTGTCTTTCGAAACCTATATCAGACTCTATAAAACACATGTGAGACCTATCTTAGAATATGCCGGCAGTGTATGGTGTCCTGAACTAGTGAGTGATAAAAATAAACTTGAAAATGTTCAACGTCTAGCTACTCGGTTGCCTTTTGGTGTTATTCGTCCATCGTACGAAGAAAGACTTTCTAGGGCCAAGCTGTCTACATTTGACCGCCGCAGACTTCGAGGTGACCTTATTACAACATATCGCATCCTTAAAAACGACTTTTCTGTGAGTTTGTCTAATTTGTTTATACTGAACGCTGAGAGTCGTTTACGGGGCCACCACTTAAAATTAAAAAAAGAAAATTTCAAAACTAAAACTAGACAGTCTTTCTTGAGTAATCGTGTATTCATCACCTGGAACAATTTACCCGAAAATACGGTTAATGCTCCAACTATAAATTCTTTTAAAAATCATATTGATACTTTACTATGACCTGTATCAACCTTTTTCCTTTTTTTCTTTTTGTATAACTTTTGAAATCTCACTAATTATTATATCCTTTTTTTTCTCCTCAAATGTTATTATTGCTAATACCTGTTGTAGCATAAGTAGTTGTTTTTGTAGAATTAGCCATTTTATTACTTTTTATTGATAATTGTTATTCTTTTTTTGGGCTTTATAGAAATTTTTTTTTCCTCTGCCCTTACTTAATGTTAAATAAATAAATAAATAAATAAATTGTAGTCTCTTTTGAGATTACACCACCTGTAAAATAACAAAAAAAAAACAGGAAACCAGAAGCATACAAATTAAATATTCAAAGTACAGGATCAAGGCAAGCCTCTAAAGTTTGTCCCAAAAACCACTGTATAATATGCAATAAAATAAATATTTGATAAATTGACCAAATTCCACCAGTGTTTTTTTTATACAAAATTCTGTTAAATTGGTTGAAAGGTCTTCAATTCTCTATATAACCAAAGTTTACAGAATAGATATAATCTGTAAATTTTGATATAACTGTATATTTTTTAAAAACTTTTATCTATTTGTTCTGAGAAATAACTGTTTCATTATTTTAGATTCGGGAAATAGAAATAAAAGAAAAAGTTTAAATTATTGTACGTATTCATTGTATGAACAGCATTCTGGAATAATTCTTTCACGTAACTCTTCCAGAGATGCTATATTTGTTGCAAATACCTTCGAATTCAAATATCCCGACAGAAAGCTATCCAAGGGGAGTTAAATTGGATGACCTGGTGGGTCACTTCGATCAACACTTCTTCTTCTTCTTTCAATCCAACACTCTTATTATCTTAGGAAACTGCTTATCCAAAAATTAACGGACTACTATAGCAAAATGTAGGATTGCTCTATTCTGTTAAAAAACGGCCCGATACTGTGATCCCCTAAAATGTCAGTCCGAACATTCAATTTCTGAGGCCTTTGGGTATGAATTTCTATGAACAAATGTGGATTGGTTTCACTCCAATACCTACAACTATGCCTGTTTACCTTCCTATTTAAATTAAAAAAAGACGTATTATAAGGTCGATTGGCATTTTACTGTATCACTAAAAATCTGGCAAAATTGAAGCCGACGATCGGAATCATCCTCGTTTAATTCGTGTACCCATTTTAAACATATATGAATGAAATTTGTGGACCCTTACAATTCGATTGACACTACTTCGTGGCACAGGGGAAGCCTCAGCTGCTTTCCTTATCGATTAGGTTTTATTCATCTGCAAATGACCCATCATTCCTAATTGGTCGCTGAAGTACGTGCTTTTTGTTTCACACAGAATATCTTTCCATAAATTTGTTCATCGATTGTAAAATGTACTGAAACGCAACATTTCTATCTGTGTGGTTGTTATTCAATATGCCCGCCGTAGCTGTAGCACAATTGTCATTTTGAAAATAAATGTCTATTCTCTCCTGAAGGGTATAAACTATTTTAAAAACTCAGTCTGGTAAAATATATCTCGATTTAAAATTAGTTTAGTGTATAAATTAATTTTTATTCATAGTATTTGATAAATACTATGAATCTTTCAGTACTCTAAAATTAAACAGAAAAGAAAAGTGTTTTTTGTTGAAGAAACTCGTGCTAATTTCAGTGTACTAAGATGTACTTCAAGAATAAAATTATTTTATTCAGAAACGAATTTAAAAAAGTTTAAAAATGCAGAGTTATGTAGATAACTGAAAGACCTTTTAAAAGATGTATCACTCGACCCCCTTGCCATTTAAATATCTTGAGGGGGTGGCTATGTAAGGTTGGGCGATTATGATAGGTATACAATTATGACTATATTAAAATTTGCCTGTCTCCGTTGGAAACAAGGACGACATGTTTCACTAATTTTTCAGAACATTTTTATAGCCAAAGTTGATCAGGGTACTTTTAATTGGAACACCCTTATACCCATCAATAACCAACGAATAAATTATAGTTAAAAGTAGTCAAATTTCTATTGTACCTGTTCAATACCTGGTTTTGAAGGGTTGTAAAGAGATCTGGTCTCTACATACTCAGGCACTAAAGGAAATCCTATCACTGGCAGTTCACCCCAGCGACGCAAAGCAGTGAGTGCGAGAACCTCTTTGTCGAAGTTCGAGTCTTCACTGGCTGGAAGAAATCAATACAGACCAAATCGGTAATGCAGTCGCCTTCGCTCAACTTACGCTCGAAGTCTTCTGTAATAAACAGTCTCATTCCTATTCTGACAGAGTTATCTTCATATTCGGGGTCATCTAGTCCCCATGTTCGACACAATTCTAACAAAATTGCTGTTGGTTTCTGGCGCCCTCTCCATTCGCAATAGCCCGAACTACATGAAAGAGAAACTGTCCTCAAAATGTAACAAAATAAGTTTTTTTAAAAATAGTTTTTAACGAAGAAGTATATTTATAATTTGTTTTTTTACTATTTTTGTTCTTTATTTTTTAGAAGTTCAGCTTGTTCAATTGATGTTTGAAAATATCTTCAAGAGTGTAAGTATTTAATATTTGACTTATTTCCTGTCTAAGTATTTTTAGAGCACATAATAATGTAATAATGAAATAGGCAGAATGATCGCTCAATAATTTAATTTTAGCTTTAAAATGATCTTATCCAACGAACTCGTAATCCATTGGCTCTTTGTAATAAGTGATAAAATACTATTGCTATTGATCCTATTAGTTACCCTCAGTACATCTAAACTAGCTGTCATTTACTAACAACAAGACAACACCGGCAATCAGATACAAACATTTTTTTTTTTTAGGATAGGACATTATTTGCCTAGTTGTTCTAAAGTCTGTGCTCTAAAACGTTTAGTAACATGGAATATCTTATGTATGAAACGTCTATAATACGAACATTTGGATCTGACTTTTCCAATTTTTTTTTTATTTATTTTTTTTTTATTTAATCAAATCTTCAATTAGCTTAATATACCGAATTTTCAAATTGGAGATATATTTACATGAAGGTCATATGAATATCCAAGCACAGGATGAGTGTTTTCCATAGAGTATCTATGTAAAAATGTATAAACAATATTTCATCTGGGAGAAAGTGAGTCATATACGAATGAAAATATGTGACGATTTTATGAGCAAGCATAGATTTATAAAGTCTATGTGAGCAAGATATAATTTCGAGCGAGTTATGAACACAATTTTTTTAGACTACCACATGAAATATTTTTTCACTTAATTGCTTTTATTTATTTCATTAACAAACTTTAAGATAATAGTACAATTATTAAAAATTAGAGAATATTTTGGGGCTTGACGCGTCTGTGTTCAATTTATTCATTTGATATTACACTGTCTAAAGTTACTATCGGAGGCGGCTCATTTGCATTTAATGGATATTCTATAGCAATAAAATGTTTTACGTCTAATATGTGGTTTTACAACGTTTTTACGTTGAATGAAGGTAGGTAGGTAGGTAGATAGGTAGCAATATATCTGGGAGTATTACCAATTTGATTTATTCCCTTAACTTGCTTGAAGCATTTATAAGTCTGATAGTTAAAAGAGAAATTTATTTAGTTATTTCTGGCGTTCTAAGATCTGCGTATTTTTTGTAAATTTTATAAAATTCTCAAGCAACAGAAACATTTTGTTGTTTTTCGTTTTTATGTCTAATATTTTAACAAGCACAACAGAGCCTAGATCTATATTTTTTACAATTACTTGCTTACTTACTTACTTTTACAATTACCACCTCGACTTCTGGCCTGTCGTCATACTCCAAAAATTCGAAATATTAATGCACTTGGAAAGAAAAACAAAACCTAAGTAGCAATAATTGTAACACTAAGAAGGTATCTAAAGGCACAAGAAATAGAAATTTTCATAATTATTTGTGGACTTATCTTTTCCAAGAAGTGTGTCAAGATTTTTTTGTTTGGTATCTATCAGATTTAGCTTTTAAAGAAGCCCTCAACTTAACGTAGTTTGCTATATCCACGTGACTATGAATACTAATAGTGTTTAGAAATTGATATTGGGTTCATAAAGTACGGGGTGTTTTATTTTCAGATAGGTGTTTTATTATTCCCAATAAGCCAAGAAAAATCTTTCACAAGAAGAGGATTCATCTACCTTTTCTTTAAGCTAATGTATGGATTGGTTATAAATTGATAATGATATCTGGACTTTGGCCGTAAAATTTTCTTTTGTCACATATGGTGAAGTATACGTCCCAGTCCGAGTCACATGCCATCAATCACACTCACTATTTTATTATTATTGGCTACAATATTTTTAAATTGTCTAGCACTTATCATCTCCTAAAATGTTTCAATTTCATGTCATTCCAATTTCATTCATGCCAAAACATTGTCTCCTTATAATAAGTATAAAAACGCATATGGAAATCCAGGTACAGTGCAGATGACATTATTACTATAATCGAAATTAACGTGTTATATTACGTACCTATAGGTACGTAATATAACGTAATAGCCTATATTATACCAAAAGATCAAAAGTTATCTTATCTTAAAGTTGATCATGGTATAATGTGAACTTGTTTGGCGTCCTACTAAAGTGAATGTACTACAAATTAGCCGGTTTGGTCCTGAAGAAATAATTCCTTTATTTATAAAATAGCCGACGTTTCAACTTTTATTAAGTCTTTATGAAGGCGACAAGGCAAAACACCTATTTTGCTTTGTAAAAAATTACTGCCATTCAATCTTCTGCGCATGTAACGGATATTCAGAACAGAAATATGCCATCAATATATACATCGTCTAAAAGTATATTGATTAATAGAGGTCCAAGTACTGAACCTTGTGGAACCCCAGATCTTATTTCAATGACTCCTGATTTAAAATTACGGTGCTGCACATCTGAATTCTATTACTGATGTAGGATACGAATAGGTTACCGATATTTCGACATATTCTTCCAATTTTTAATATGGATGTTATGATCGAATTGGTCAAAGGCCTTGGACAAATCAATATGAATAATGTCAACTTGACCGTGATTATTTATCTAAAACATCGACAATATATTGCGTTACACAAACTAAGTTGGTTGTGGTTGACCTGGCATTAGCAAACCCATGATAGTTGGCATTGATGACATGAACTCATATTGGTTGGCATTGATGATATTTTTAACATTATCGTACATATAACGATGCAAGATACCATGTGGCGATAACTATTGAGATAATTTCTATTGCCATTTATAAAAAGAGGACGTCATCCTCTGATATATTGTTTAAAAGAAACATGTAAGTTTTAAAATTAATTGAATTAGTACTTACATTTACTTGTATACTACACTTACTCTGTATAGTGGTCCGGTATTCCACAAAATGCTCGGTGCTTAGTATAAAATCTATTTTCTATATCTATTTTCGTTTCTCCTATAAGGTCATTAGAAGATCCTCTATCGTAGTCCCAAACTGATACCAGAAGCGTATGGTCATTCGGAAAGTTTCCATTAAATTCGAATAATCTGTAATGAAAGAAGAAGAAACTATTGGACAAACAAACTGTCTGTTAGACAAAAAAAAAACTTCTGGTTGAAAATACGAATACCCTATATATAAAACTATAACTATAACTATAAAACTATATGTATAACTATATGTATATGTATAACTATAAAAAACCTAAGGAAAAAGAAGGGAATTAAGTTATAATGTTTCTAATGTATAGTATTTATGGTCACTAAATAAACTTTCCTTAATTTTATCGGGTCGGTGGGTCAGAATTGACTATCTTGATCGCTTAACCCAGAAGTTGTGGGTTCGAATCTCCATTAGTCAAGAAAATTTTTAATTAAATTATCTACTTATATATTAAGGCATGTTCGCAGGGATAGGTTGGCAACCATCCTACTAGTATAGATGTCTAGGATGGGAAGAATGTCACCTTGATGTTAATGTGTGCAATTAACATCTTGGTGTTTGACTGTCCCCCCTAACTAATAAGGTTTTCCAAGTCCCTCTCATTCCAGAACTGAATGGTGGATAACACATTAGTCTTTCCTGAGGCGTAGTTTCGGTCCGCAAAATAATAATATGTCGCCCCCTTTTCCACACAAGTCTCGAAAGTTATTGGTAATACTTGTGATTAGAATGGGGGAAGAGATATTATTTTTATTATTATTATGACTATTATTATTATCATTATCATTATCATTATCATTATCATTGTTATTAACATTATTATGTTTTTGCGCATCATGCAGTTTCACTCAGTTTATCACTAGTTTCTCTTTTTTGTAGACAGGTTAATACGAAGTCCTACAAGAAATTATTTTTGGTTTATTATTCTAATTATAATAATAATAATAATAATAATAATAATAATAATAATAATAATAATAATAATTATTATTATTATTATTATTATTATTATTATTATTATTATTACTATTAATAAAATACACACCTTCCGAAAATTGGATTAATTTGACGTGGAACATAGTTTTGGCGGTCGTTAATAATTTTATCATTGAGTGTTAAATGCAAGTACGGATCCGATTTTCCACCGGTGTCCTTCGGTCTTAGACCGAGTCCTTGAACGCAGTAGACGCGCAGCAAAAACCTTACGGGAAGGTTATCGGGATAATTTTGAAATATTCCATTCTGAAGTGGTAAGCCTCTGTCGGTTATGTAATCTCCTTCACTTTCTTGTGGCCAACGATAAATTTTCACACAGCCCTTGAAAATTCCAGTTATATTTTCTTCGTCCACTGTCTCGTCTCCTGTTCGTTTCCCCTTGTACATTTCAAAGGACGTTAACATGTCTGTTAAGCCATTGAATTCGGACTGTAGTTCCAGTTCACATGGATATATCTGAAAATTACTGCATTCACTATATAAATTATATACAATACCAAACTATCACACTATCCACATAGTGATTAAGTTAGGAGTTAATTATGTTGTATAACAGCTGCGTAGAACCAGTAAATTTCCAAATTTGTCCAGAATTATTTACTAGATTCTGAACGCACCGTGTCCTAATGGCTATCAAAACTGGTTCCCGTTTGCTATTATTAAGTACTTTATTTTCTATTTTCAATAAATCGAAACCGAACAATTAATAATAAGAAAGAAAGTAATTTTACCCAACGGAAACCAGTTTTAATAGCAATTGTGACAAGGTTAGTTCAGAATCCGGTCAATCATTCTGGATCTCATTGTACAAAGTTATGCCACAAAAATATTTTTGACGAACTATTTTTGACATATTTTGTAGAAGTGCCTTCAAAATTGGATGAAAGAAATCACGCATTTCGTGATACTTTGTATTATGCCCAAGGAAGAGATTTATTGAAGTATTTTTTTTATTTATATTACAAAACCTGTTTCATTTAAAATTGTTATTGTCCTAATTATCCCACGCTGAGCGATAACTTCGGACATGTATGGAACATACTATTTAAATAAGAGCTGACGCACCTACTAATAACTTTGAACAATAAAAAAGTATCTATAAGAAAACTGTTTCTCCGAAGCGAATACGTCGGAACTAACAGAAAATACAGTTTATTCACAATCTAAGATAATCCCCATCTTTGACTATGTGAGAGAACGTGACGAGTACATCAAAAGTCATCATAAACGTTTTCCCCTATTTCTAACGGTTTTCGAGATATTGACGTTTTTTAGGCATTTTTTACGGAATTTTTACGGAAACCTCCCATAACTTCGCTCCCGATCGTCCGATTAATGCTTATTAAATGACAGGTTAACATATACAGGTTTGTTATTAACAGCGTATGTTACTACTGCTAACTCCGAAACTATTAGTGGGAGCGCTTACTGAAATGACATGACAATCTTATATGACACGAAACTTAGAAATAAGGTGTTATCATGATACAACTACACAGATATGCCAATGCGCATCGTGACGTCGGTTACGAGGAAAAAACAATTGATAAACACGAAAATAATTATATCACTGCCCTTAAGAATTTTCGCATCGCATTGCCATTTTTCCCTCACGAATGACGTCATGCGCAGAACAAACGAAAGTTATGAGCATATCTGTGTTGTATCATGGGTGTTATTTGTTTTTAATCAATACATTTTTCGTATCATCATAAACTTATATATCACAAACTGTCATAACAGATGTCATGTCATTTCGGTGAACGCTCTCACTAAAAGGTACAATATCGGTTAAATTAGAAAATAGTTGCCCGTTTTGATGACCATCGCACGTTTACACTGTTGCCAGATTACTTTTGGTTGCTGAGATATTAGGGAAAATATGAAAAATGCGAAATTTGAAAATTTGAAAAGTACCGAGGTAAGCGAAATAAGTTGAATGAAACCAAACCACAATTTTTCTTATATACCTACAAAATAGTGTAATCTATTTTTTAAATGACGTTAAATTTGTAACAACACATATTGGCCTTTATTTCATATTTGTTGTAACATTTCAATATATTTAGAAACTTGTTCAAAACAGACTAAAAAATTGCCTTTTCAAATTTTTTGGATGAAAATGTCGGAAAAAATATGCATGCAAATGTGCTTTTACATGCATGAGTATAAAATTAGATTTTCTTTTCTAATATGAAATAAAAAATCTAGATCCATATTTAAAAAAAAATAATTGGTAGTGATATCTTGAAAAATGTGTGTTACCTTTAACATTCTTAGGGGTACTAAAGAAGTTTACGGATTTCCTGGGTTAACTAGTAGGGTTCACTGATTTGTTGGGTTAACTAACCTTTTGTTTGCTATAAATATTCATGATCACTAATATAATAACTACATAAACTCAATGTCAAAGCAACGGTATACTGGGTTTATATAACATTTAAATTCGACAAACCACAAATTTAAAATCGGGACAAGGATAAAAAGTTCCATTCAATATTCTAGACCATTAGTGCGTGCTAGAATATCCTGCATGTAGTTTAATAGAAAGCTGCTTCTCGTTCTCCTTTTATTGTTTATTTGGAGATAATATTCCTATCAGATTTACCTTACTTCAGTACCCGATTTTCTATTACTTTGTGGTATGTTTCCAGATAAGCATAGCCTTAAGTCGTAGTCACATACCTTCAGCGTGTGCAGGTTTTTCTCTTCATCTCCAGACGAAAGATTATCCTAAAATGAATATAATCCGTAAGTAGACAAATATTGCACATTTTCTGTTAAAACTATTAATTTCATAATGTCGAGGCTTTAACATATGTAGCATCCCTTGCAGCATTTTAAGGTCAAATATTAACAAAATTATTAACAAAAGGAAATACAGAAAGACTAGCAGAAAATAGTAGCGAAAACAAACGATGATGAGAGCTAATAAATAAAGCAAAAATGTCAAATATTGACTTCAATCGTAATGGTTCGTGCACAGTAAACACCGACATTTCATTCGCTCAAAGTAATATGAATGCTAATTCGCTACTTTCAATGTCAAAATAACAAATAACGTCAATAGGATACCATGACACGGAAACTTGCATTTCAATTTAATCTTCACCTTATGTTTTAGATCCTTTAAAAGTAGCTAGGATTCTGACGCCAAGTTAAAGCGAATAAATTTACCATTTCTAAAATACTTACTAGTGTTGCGGCATTTGGACATTTATGAAGGCATGTTATAAAATTGTGAGCAAACACGGTTATTTTAAATGAAAAACCCTGCATACATCAATATATTTCTGGAACCTGTGAAAGATTATGGAGTGGAGTGAAGATTATGGATTAAAGATTATGGTGTAAGAATTCATATAGCTACCTAGAATTAATCATTAGTGTGTATATACCAATTATTTGTCTTTAAATGGAGAATCCGGTGTCATTTTTAAATAAAAAAAGAGTGACGTGTAAACGAGTGACGAGTAAATTATTTATTAATGAGAGTTCATAATACAACGTGTAGTTGTATCATGATGAGAGTTAAAACTTGTTCGTTGTGTTACTAGATTTTGATGTTTTCTTATTGAGTTTTGTTTTTTTTTTGTACTTAGTGACATGAAAAAGTGAATCGAAAAACTTCAAAATCAAAATTATCAAACGCTCAAACTTTCGTAACTTTATGCTAATTTTTTTTTCTGGTAAATATGATTTAAATTAAGAAGAACATTCGTCTTAAATCGTCTAAAACTTCTTATATTTTATAGTTGAGACGTGCTTTAGTTATCTGTAAACACCCGCACCTGCGACATATCTAGAGATGCGTAAAATTTTGTCCACCAATCAAATTCCTCTGGTTCAGGTTCTTCCTGTGGGAGAGATGCGTAAGTTCCTAACGAAGATATGCTCTTTTTCCCATCTGTTTTCACTTTTGAACAATTACATAATTTTTTAAACCAATCGGTTAACTTGAAGTTTCCATATGGTTGTGTTTCATATAGATCACATTTCACGTATGGAAACTTATCTTGAGAACTGCATACACTCTTAGAAAAGTTCCTCCAAGAAGAGTTGAAAAATGTCTGCTTTTGTGGCAAAGCGTGCACCAACGGAGTTTTTCCTTTAAAGTGAACTGTTTTACTTTTCGAATCCTGAACTAAATCTACAAAGAAAATCACAAATTTGAAATTTATAAAGTATATTTTATATTCAGTTGAAACATAATAGTTATTTATGTACTTAGTGTAGTAAGAGCAATTTTAAGGTAGAAAATACGGTTTGCAAGTATTCGAGATCATAAAATTGCTTGTACGACCTGTGGTGCATAGGAAATTTTTCGTCTTATCGTAAAAATTTTTAAAACTGGCAAATGCAATAATTTTTAACGATTTTCTCATTTTCTGTTATTGTCCTGGAAGGAGGGACGCAATAAATATTACAGCTCAATATCAGTATTGTCATAACTGCCAATACAGATATAAAGTGCCACTTACATTTCGAAAAACAATGTCACAACTTAAAAGGTAGGTATGACGAAAAAATAATTCACGCATCCAAGACACCTGTTCTTCTTAGGTAGGAAATTGCTACCGTATGAATATGATTGGGTAAGACAAAAGTATCATTCATATTAAATGGATATTAAAACATTTCTCAAAGCAGAGCATTTCAAAAGTAAAATTAATGTAAAAAAATAGTAATAAGAATAATCTGAAGGTGGAGGTATTAGCAACTTAACATACCTACTTTTATATAATATAATCAATAATCAATTCGCTGCTATCAATTTTACATTTACATTTTCTATACGTTTATAGCCATGTATCCCTGCCCCAGGAAACGAAGGGCAATTCAGCAAAATTTACTTATGGGGTGTTGCTCGTTTAACGGTATCGAGAATTAGCCATAGCCGCGAAAATTGTCAGACGTTAAGAAATGATACAAAAGAAAAGATAATAATACGCACTTGATCCAGATACACGCTTCACCAAACTATATTCAGACAACCTTCTGTTCCTTTCCTGTCTAATGATTGGATAGAATAAATAAGAATGCACATCCGAAATATGCACCCCAGCATAGGAGAAGACTCCAAATCGCCTGCTGTCATGTAGTTTCATACAAAGAGGTGGTGTATAGATTTTCTCTAAGGGTAATACCTAAAAGGCAATTATAATAGTTGTTACTATCGCTATTGTTGTTGCTCTGAATGCTTTTAATATCATACCACGTCCATACTTTTACATTTGTTAAGAAAATTGGGGTTTTTCTTCGCATTGTCTATAGTATCAGAAACTAATGTCGTTTCGTCACATATTACGGATACTCTTGGTCTATTTATTTGAGCGCAATGTAATTTTCTCAAATCTCTTACACCCCAAAAGAGGACTTCTATTCTATACGAAATCATTTGAGGTTTTATATCTGCTGGAATGTGGTAAATGGTTTGCTCGAGAGGCATTTGGAAATCATCCTCAGGCTCAGGAACCTAAAAGTAAGTTTTATACTGTTTTTTTTTTAGTTTTGGAAAAACTAAAAAAGCATCGGTGATAATTTTGTTAAATATATGGGTAGATGGGCAGCTGATTATTCATTAAATTTTGCATATTACATCGCAGCATTCTACATCGCAGGGCTATTCCCTGGTGAATAATTTTTATCACTGTATTATGTCTATTAGCCTTGTTTATAATAGATAACAAGACTATTAGTATATTACGCACCTGCCAATGGTTTACATCCGGATCTTATGTGATAAATGATTTGCTCAAGAGGCATTTGGAAATAATTTATTATTATATTAATTATATAATAATAATAATAATAATAATAATAATAATAATAATAATAATAATAATAATAATAATAATAATAATAATAATAATAATACCTCTACCAGTCATTCTAAACACAAGGATCAGACCGAAAGTTCGAGACTTATGTGAGAGAGGACGCGGCATATTATTATTTCGCGGACCGAATTTGCGCCTGAGGAACGACTTAGGTTGGTCCACCATTCAGTGCTGGAATGAGGAAAACTTGGAAAAACGCATTAACTAAAAGTTTAGTCAAACATCAACTGATTTTATTCTCTTGCATTAACACCAAGTTGACATTCTTCCTATCCTATAGGCCATCGATAGGATGGTTGCCAACGCATTCCTGCGAACAAGCCTTAATCTACGAGTAGACAGTTTAATTAAAAATTGTCTGGTGGAATGGGAATTCGAACTCACTACCTCTGGGTTTAGCGATAGACAGACTAAATCCTGAGTCATCGGTTCTATTAAATTAACAAAAATCTAAAATTCAGTAAGTTTGAGACTCGCATATATAACAGAATCTAAACTCTACTTATAGATTCGTATGAGAACACAAGTATTCTATCTTTCTTTGTTAGCTCTACCACTCACATCAGTATAGCATCATAAGGTTAATATATTAGCTTTGAGCATATAAAGATCAGTTTTTGCCTAGCTACAGAAGCTATGAACAGTTTGTTAAACTCATTACCCTTATCGTACAAATTTCTGGTTGTCGGTGACATCTCTTACTACCATAAGACCATGTTTTTGAAAAACTAATGTAGAGTTAACTGTTTGCCAGTATAAGATTTTCTAGGAGTGAAATCACATATGACTTAAATGAACTGAAAACAGTCATTTCAAATACCAAAGAAATAATTTGCTATTAAAGAGAAAGCAAAGATCTGGTTCAAAATAACCACTTTGTGGTTATTGGTAGACTGTAGTTAACCGCTTGAATAGCCTCCTAAACAGATCGAATCTGACTCTCTTTAGCCTCTCAGTGTGTTTAATCAAAAAAAGAACAAGGAACTGAGATGAGATGATCTCCGGTGCACAGAACATTCAACACGTCATATTTACTCTAGAAATACAAGGCTTAAAAAAATCCTAGAATCCAAAAATAGCATTGTTTTAATTTGGTTTAAGAAATAAACCCATTGAGTTTTCTCAGTCATGTGCAATACTCTTTTTCCGTTTCTTAGTATATACATTTTTTAAAGTAATTTGGTAGGATCTCTGTGATTCTATTATAATTTAGTAAATTGAACCTCACCTCTATAAATTCAAATGCAGCTAGTATTTCTCCTAGTGCTTCTGCGCCTTGAAATGTTTTAATCCAAGACAGCTTGGGTGGAAAATTCGGAGGTACATAAGGATCATCTCGAAATTTAATTACCGGGGTCACCAACGTTCTACCAACTGAGTCGTCCCTTTTCTAAAAATTAGTTAGATAAACATACATTTACAAATACGTTTTTCATTACGCATTGATCTCTGTCCCAAACTTCTATTAAAACATTAGGTATATTCTCCTTTAAATATGACTCGGATCCATATAAGATTATCTCTGGAAGCATGAGTGTTTGATCCCATAAAGGATTCAGTTTAGCGTTGATGGCCTGTAACAAGGTAATGAATAATGTATATACCGGGTGTCCCAACTTTTATTACGCATGCCATATACAGGGTGTTTCTAAATTTCTAAAAGTATATAAATGAAAGTTTAACATTACTTTAATAGCATATGCACCATATAAAAAACTTATTTTGGAGATATTCCGGTTACACCGGAAGTGCCCGGATTGATGATTATTGCAAAAACGGTAAGTGGTACTGTTTATCAGTCAATGGTGGTAGGTAGGTATAGGGAATATTTCATAAAATATGTTTAAAATAACACGAGGAATCTAAAAAAATTAAAACATATGGAATGTGTCATTCCAAATAAGACAGTCGATGGGAACTTGCGGTGTAACCGCAAGTTGTCAAATCCCTAAAATGTGTTTTTTAAATGGTGCATATGCTGCTAAAAGTAATGTCAAAGTTTCATTTAAATACTTTTAGAAACGCCGTGGATATGGTGTGCCTAATAAAAGCTGGAATACCCGATATAAATCGCGAAGCGTTTATAAAACATACCCTAGTTGTTCTTTGTTTGTCTCGAATAATTACTCTAACATATGAGTCTGCTAAACCGGTTCTGTCAAAGCCAGGACTAATTTTTCCTTGAAATATATGTGCTCTAAGGTAAAATACCTGAAAGAAAACCTAATGCACTTCTGCTCACTCAAAAATAAATATCAAGAAATTTGGTAAAGTTGAAAGATTTATCATATATAATAGAGACAATAACTCATTTTCTACAATCCTTATGGAACATAATCTATATTTTAGCAGAATTTGATGTATTTTGTATCAGATATTAACAATAATATATAGTTTTTCTGAATGAAACTATTTTTCGTCGAGAAAAGTCGTCGACCACTATTTCCTCTCTCAAATATAAACAACTACTTTGAGAATATCTGCTCTTTATTAATTGTTCTGTTATGTAATGGAAGATATAATATAAAAAATATATATATTATTAATAAATTAATATTGCCAAATTCTAGAACCCTGCGGTATTGATGTTTATTATTTATGAGTGTTAATATTATATGATTCACATTATGAGTAATAACTCATTAATGCTTATTTTTTATTGCATTAGAGCCCAGAGAATACTTTGATTCGTAAACTCTTTAGCACATAAATCAGAGAAGCCTAGAAATCTTATTAGTTAAAGGACGGTCATATACATACCCGCGACAACCTCTTACCATCAATATGTCTGATAGATATACCAGAGAACGCGCACCAACGTGTTATCTGGATATACTTCTGATTTTGTCTTATATGAAGAGTTTGTTTTCAACCCGTCTCCACTCCTACCATATATACTAGTCAAAATGTAATAAAACATTGGTTGATCCGCATGGAAACAAACCCGCTATTTGCAAGCCTAAGATGTACGTCCTTTATCGTTTAGCTATTGACTCGATAAACTGCTATTGCCAGATTCCTAAGCCATTTTAAACTTAACAGTGAGTGAATGCACTTTCGGAGGAAATGGTTATCTGATAGCACATAGATTTTGCAATACCTCTATTGTTGTTCTACCTATTGGTTCTTCATTGCCCACCCTTCTATCTTTCCTCGTTCTTCTATCATCCTCGCACTGATAGCACATAGACATTACCTAAGCAGGTTTTAATGTACGTCGTTGCTCTACCTATTGTCTTCGACGTTTGATGCTCTCTACTTATTGGCTCTTCGTTGCCCACACCTCGATCATCCCGCATTTCCCAATCAATCTATATACCAAACGAGATATCCTTTCCAGCTGTAGTCTTTCAGAGATGCATATTTACCAGTTTTTAATAACAAATTTATATCCCTGTCTTCCCTCAAGGCCTAACTTTAGTTGTACAGCATTGGATGCTCTTCCTATGGGCACTCTGAGCTAAGCCTTTCTTTACATCAGGTATCCCATATTTGGCTATTAGGTTGGATATTGTACTTGTAACTCCATGATACGTTTATCAATTCACCTTTTTTTTTTAACTTGCCCCGCCTTTTCTTTTATTTGTATCCACAATATATAATAAAGAGGTACAAGGGTCTAAAGACTGTTACTGGTATATGGAAAATAGATAAGTAATTTTTGTTTCAGCCACCCAAGTTTTACTAATAAACCTGGAGCATATCCAAAAAACCGCTGCGGCTTTTTCAATAGTACTATCGAGGTGCTGTTTAAGCTAGTTTTTGATCTAAGCTAAAATTAATATTTTTTCCCTAATATAAAAAGATATTCATGTGTTATATAGCTTCGGCACTATTAAATTCAGCTTCCATTTTCTGTGAATGACATAAGACTTTTTTGCTTGTACTAATATATGTCTGCGTCGGCAAAATATACTTTATGTTCCATTCGGAATTCTCAAAATACTCATTCAATCGTTCAAGCAAGAGCGAATGCATCTTTTAATCGAACTGAGTTTATGTGTGGTAATATTAAATGCTGGGAAATTATTGAACATTAATTTTACACAATATAAAATGCTGTGAATGTACATACATATTTTTCCTCGGCGTGTATCATTCTGGATGTAAGAACTGATTCTCTTTGGAATGTATATCCATCTGGAATGCTAGCAAAGCATTCACTTTTATGTCTCTCTATTCCTAGCCACAACATTAGATCCATTTTGCAAGATAAGTTAATTTGATCTTTTGGGTGTGGCTAAAATATAAAAAACATGACTTTTCATCTAAACTTTTAATTCTAAGCTTTTACTCTAAAGTTTGACTCAATACTAATAAATATTTGAATTTTTGTTTAAAATAGAATTAAAAAACGTATTAAAAAGGCATTTGTGTTTAAATAATACCACATTGTATATCACATACAAGTGAACCACCGCAGAAAATATTTTTCTTCATCTATCATTAGCCAACTTATTGGTAGGTCTGGCTGATAATGGCTATCATATACCTAGATAGTATTAAGTTATATTTGAAAATTTGTAAAATTGAAACTGATAAATATATTATATTACAGCAGTACTTACATACGTCAAGCTATTGCAACCAGTTTACAAAACTAAAAAACTTTACATGCGATTATAGTGATTCTTAGATTAATTTTAGTGCATACAAAATTTAGTACTTCATCCCTTCTGTGTAGTATTATATTTATCTCAGCTAGAACAGCCGTTTTGGTTGTGTAACAAAATCTCATGTTAAAATATATATATAAAAATATTTACTCGATTACTAATATAAAACTTAAGTTGCATACTTTAAAGTATGGCCTATTTTTCGTAGAAAAAATAACAAGAAATTTTGATATTTTAGTTCAAAATTACTGCCACATCATCACAAATTCTGATATAGGGAATGAACCCTTAAAATTATAATCATTTATTTGTGTTTCATTGCATAAAATAACACTTAGAAATCACTAAATTCTAATGAATTTTCATAGTAATACAAAAACACTAATGTAGACTTACTAGCTCAATCAGCTATATGTAAGAAATACATAAAAGTAATGGTCATTAAATATTTTGCAGAAGCACTAAATACCATTAAATTCTTATAAGTGCAGTTTTCTTATTTTGTTAAATGGGTGCGCTAATTTATGATACATATGTTATACAGACATAAAAGCAAATTGTCCTCATTTTTCCACAATATTCTCCCTTCTCTTCTTCAATTGGAGAAAAGAGTATCTCTCTGGCAGGTATTCGGCAATAAGCAACTTTTTTGTTTCCAAATATCATCCACATGTGTAGATCTGGCCAACAATCTTGTATCTAAAATGTAGTACAACTACTTGAATCGAACGAATATACAGAAAACGTGTAAAATGTGCATTTTACTATTCTTTAATATGCATCCATTTCCAAATAGTTTGTTATTAATAGCTAACTTAATTCATTATCAATATCATCATTTCATAATTTATTATTTATTCTGAAATATAATATTCATTATCCAAGTTCCCGCAAATTTGATTATGCTAACAAGGTTTACTAATTAACCCAAGTAAAAATGTTAAGAAGAATGATCCTTCTTATAAAGTTCATGGAAAAAGGAAAAACTCATTTAGAACACTTTTTCCAATTGGTATAATCGATTATGTTCCATTTCCAGAAGTGTTCTATTTTATATCCGATCTAATTCCTGAGGGAAAATTATGTGAATTATTGCAATCTCTATTCTCCAAATACAGCGTGTCCCAGAAGTGAGTTAATGCCAATATCGGGTTTTCGGAAAAAACAGTTGTATAGAAATGCTACTAAAGTGCTTTTCAAGTGATATAATAGTATCACTTGATCCGTATTTCCATTGAGGATAAAATTTACCAATTGCCTCTTCCAGTGCCCCAGGCCTTTTATTAAATATGTTTCGGTTAGTTACTTACTGTTGTACATTTTATGCTAATGATTTGAAACACCTACATCAAATATTAATGCTTCAATTCGATTGCACAATGTTTGGATTTTGCCTAAGGATTCCTTCCGTGTTCTACCTTTACAAATTCTGTCCACTTTATTTAATATATTCGCCTAAAATGAAGAAACATGTATAAGTTACTGAAATCAAATAATGAATTTTTAAGAGTTAACGGCTAGCAATTATTTTTTGTCATACAACTCACACATATTAAACTATAAAGCCTGATCATCAAAAATTATACACAGTTGCGGTTGGCGAATATGCCATTATTATAAAAAACTACTATAAACTATTTTAAAACAATAATTACCATTTCGTGTAAACACATTTTCTGTCTTTCTCGATCCAATTTTGTACCATGTTCAAAATTGTATTCTTCAACAATATCAATGTATTTCCTTCCAGAAGTTCTTATAAAATCAAGAGTGTCTACCAAAATATCATATACCTCAGCGCATGATAGCCTATATCTGCGATTTTCAAATTCTTCTTTAATTTTTTTTAATCTTAGTTTCTGTAAAAGAATATAATGACGAAAACATATCACAAGAGTTATCAAATATTATTCTGGGAATATGCCACCTAAAAAGAAGTAGGTACCTCTTCTAACTTTTGGGTCAAATTTAGAACATTTTACGAACACAAGCAAATTTTAAGCACAAATTTCATGACTATTCGTACCATCTAGTGCACAACATTATAGCAGAATATTGTCAAAGTCGTGAACGAATACCGCGAAGTGTAGTAACAGCATAGCGGGCTCCTCCTCATAGTCTTCACCTGTTTAATAATTTTCTAAATGAATGATTTGAAAATCGTTGGTTTGGAAGTAAAAACCCCATAGATGGCCTCGCCGATCCCTTGATTTGTCACCGCTTGACTTCTTCATTTGGGGATATATAAAAACTGTGGTATATGCTACTCCTGTTACAACTCTGGAAGATTGCCAAGAAAGAATATGTGCAGCTTTTCATTCGCTAAATCGCGAGCAAATGCGAGGCAACATCACGTGTTACACATGTTTAACGTGTAATAGAAATAATTTTGAACAGTTAATGTAGATTTTCACATTTTTTAAATATCGTTTCTTAAGTACCTAGCTATAAAAGCTGACTACTCTTCTTGTCTGAAATTGGAATTGAATTTGAATCAAAGTAACACGGCAAGACAATTTCAGATTTGCTTATAAATACAAAATATTCAGTATTTTTTGAGAGGAATTGAATGGAAGTAAAGAATGGATTGCCATTTAAAAAAATTGAGTTTTTGAGTTTTTATGAAATGAGTTTGTAACCGGATTTTTTAAATACCCTGTATAACATTAAGAAATCTGTTTTCGTCTATTTTAGGTGCCCTTATTGATTCAGGTTGTGGATTCAGTGGTTTTTCCTGATGACTTAATTTTGAAAATTTTAAATATATCGCAAAACCTTGCGAGTGACAAAATTTTTCAAAAAAACTAAATATCTCAAAAACAATACATTTTAGGTATAGGGAATCTTAAATAAAATAACCCTTAAATTTGTCAAGAAATTAAAAAGTGCAAAAAATGATATATACAATTTAAAATAAGGGAGTAAGTATTGATTTCCGGTATAACTGGAAGTGATAGGAAGCCAAAATATTTTTAGCTTCCTATCATTTATCATATATTTTGGAAGTTAGTGGTATCAATTTTTAGGCTCGTCATACAAATTTAGAAAATTCTGACTCTATTAGTTCTCTATATACAGATCGATTCAGATCGTCGTGGCGTCGTGGCGTCGTGACATACCCTGTATATTATGTTTGAAGTAAATACTTAAACTTGTTCTCTACAATGTAAAATTATCAAAGGCGAAAATTCTCCATTTTGAGCATTATGTGGTAGTCTTCACATATTTTAAACACAAAATTCCCAGACTGTCAGTTCGTATTTGAAAACTGTTAGTGGAGGTGAAGTGTTCATATACTTTTTACAAGCTAGTAAACGTAAACCCCATTTTTGCAAGCTCTACACTTTAACTGAAACGGTAATATTCTATTACCGTTTCTTTCGACCCGTATCTAAATTTGAGTTAAAATTTATTTATTCGTAAAAAAAATAAGGTACTTACTAATTCTTTTGTCATTTTAGAAAGTATATTGGAATTATACATTCTCTTTCTACAAGATGGGAGCTTCCTTGTGATCACGAGACACGGCTTTTCACTTTCAAGCGGCAAGTAATAATATTGTCTGCTGACTCTCTTTGGTTTCATTGATATGGTGGAGTTCATCAAAACACTTTCTCCAGAGGCATCTGAATTCTTGTGTATAAGTGTACTGCCAAAAGTCATTCGGAATGAAACTACCCTATCACAGCATCTTTTGGAAATGGCTGTAGCTCCAAAAATCATTGCAAATAACACTATGTCATCGAATTGAGGGTCCTGTTAAAGTAAAAAATGATAAAGTTAAGATATTTAAAGTGGAAACAGGTAGGTACGTTAGCAGGTGGAATAAAGATTGATACGTCTGTTTCGGGGAACTTTATAAGTAAGTGCAGATGTTTAAAAAATTAAGGTAAATAATAAATCTACTTTTTTGATTATTAGATATGATACTTTAGTTTTGGCGAATTTATCTAAGATGCTTGCTCAAGAAGCTCTAAGATTAAAAACTTATCGACAATTTTCTGGATCTCTAATACACATCCTCTAAATGGATTCTTCTTATCTAGGATCAGAATAGAATTGAAAGCATCAATATTTTATATGGCTACGAAATTTCGTTCTTGGGCTACGTCTTTACACTAAATCTTATTGGTTATCTTGAAAAAATAGCAGCCCTGAGAAAGGTGTTTATTAATAATGACAACTGAACTTCGGCAAGTAGGTTGATTAATTTAAATTTTTAGTTGTGCCAAATAATTAATTACTGTAACTTATATTATGTTCACAAAATATTACGGCCCCTTTCTGCATTAGATCTATTTGATATAATTATATGTATTTTGTAATAAAAAGCAAAAGGCTGTGATGAAGTATGTTGAAAAATAAAATGTATTTTGTTTTTTCACCCACCATCCTACTTTACTCAATATCAGTGTACCAGTTTAAAATATTAAATAAGCAGTTTGCATATTATATACAGTGAGACTTTTTATACACTCAATGGTTTGTTTTATTAATATTTTATTAGGTTAGTTCTTGGAGAAAACATAAGTTGGTTATTAAAGTCCATATTCGTTTGACAATTGCGAGGTTGCCGCTGTGTTGCAGCCGTATCAAATAGAAATCCTGGTTTACGATTTGCGGTTACTTCAACCTAAGTTACAGAATACCAGAATAAGAAGAGAACCGACGCGGTAGATAATGAAAATTTCGATTTGTGATCATTCAGGTTTGACCTGCGCATTTCTATTCGATTTGTGGACAGTTATAGAATTGATCTGATTATTAGATTATAAAGATGTTTCTGAAGATGCCAGCGCTCTCTCATGAGCCCTGTTATACTACTAAACCGAAGGTTACCCAGCCCAGCATCTCTACCATTCTTTTCTGCGAAGGATCTTCGCATTATTCTGTTCTGGTTTAAGACCCAGTGATTCCCATTTCCGTTTTCCCTGAACCGTTTTGGCAGCGCTATAAGGGACTCCACAAGTTGACTTTGGTGCCATGAAAGCCATTTCAGATCCCTTTTTGACAAGTTCATCTGCACGTTCATTTAATGTTTTTGACTTGGCACCCAGCACAGTCTCACAATAATCAAACATTTGACAGTTCAATGAGCAATTGGAGGCAATCCCAAAGACGCCTGGAACTAACATTGCTTCAGTTTAAAGCCTTTATAGTGGTTTGACTGTCGGGAACTATATAAATGGGTTTACTGTATAACTCCTCCTAAAATTTTTCGCCGCACATGCCATTATTGCGAAAATTTCTCCTTTGAATACTGTGCTGAGTTGTTACTCAGTTAACAAACTGAGTGGAAGTAAGATGTAAGTCGTCATCTGAATTTGTTCGACGATACACCAGGTTTTGTAAAAAATTTTGTATTACGAGATGATCGTTAAATTATATTACTTTCGTAAATATAGTCTAACCAAAAAATCTCAGTCAACGTCTAACGGATTTATTAAATTTTGTTCAACGCTTTGTATAATTCATGTAAGATATGTGAACTTAGGCAACCACTTCTAATTTTGTTTTAAGTCATACAATATATGTTTATAAACTACCTCATCTATGTAAGGGATACTTTGAACTAAAGTACCAGTTGTTTTTGCATCTGTCGGTAAGATGTCCTGCAATTCAGTATTCATCGATATTAATATTTTTCCAGCAAATCCTCCTAAGTTATTGTTGAAATACATGTGTAGATAGGTTGGACCAAATGTTGGTAGGAAGCCCTCCTCTTTATCGTTCGATATTAATTTCATGTCCAAATATCGTGCTGCATTTATAGTTTTCTTGCAACTCTCCGAGTAACATATTTCAATTTTGATCCTTTGACAAAGAGGTGGAAACAGGTCCATTATTGTGAGTCGTTCATTAAACACTGGGGAGTTGTTATTTTTCTTCACTGATGTGCGGACCTGCAAATTTCATTATTAAGATTTGATATATGAAATACGTAATCACCAAACACTTTTCTCACCTTTTGTCCTGCAAAAGTAATTTCTACGTAAGTATTCGGTGCACTTCCTGAAGTTTTATTATCCCTTACAGTAATAGCAGGCTTTTCTTCTAAGTTTTCGCATTTGTATACGTCAAATTGATAGAAGGCTTTTTGTCTTTCATGGTATAAACCATCAGGTAAAAGCAAATTACTGAAATCATTTTTAAATAGTTTTGTTTGGAGCACGTTATTTCCAGACTAGTTTCTACCTTTTGGGCATCATCAGTCGGAAGTGAACGTGGCACAACTCACTACCTATGCAACTTGAGAGTACGTCGAAACAAGAAATTTTCTATAACAGGTAAGAACACATATATTGTACGCATGTCAAATACACAACTGCAACGGTCGTGAGTCGTGCACTTCATTTCGAGGGCACACTGCCCAAAGACATAGTTGATAACTGTTCCATAAATTTAAATTAACCTTATACAGGGTGGGGCTGCATAACTTCCTTTTTTCAAAACTTAATAAAACCCATTGTATGAATCCGAACATTTTTATTTGGTTTTTTATAATGTAGGCGCCTAAAGTTTTGTTATGCACAGTTTTGAAGATCAAATCAGATAGGTGAAGTCCCCCATTCTCCATACACTGAGTAAACCGATTTCTGGCGTGCAAAGGCCTTTGATGCAATTCTCAAGGATTGGTGTCAGCCCAGTAGCGCATGTTTTGTTTATTGACGGATCCACACAAATGAAAATGGGCTTCATCACTAAAAAAAAAAAGTCACGTGCAGAAACTTCCTGCACAATCGCCATCTTGTAAGGATGGAAATGAAGATCATAATGAAGAATTCTCCTCACAGAACGATTGGAAAGTCCAAGGGCAGACGCATGTTTGCGCGCAGAACGCCGTGGTGATCGCAACATTGAAACTCTCACTGCCTCAATATTTTCAGGTGACCTAAAGGGGCGAGGGACTTCAGTTCTTCGTCTTGTCGCACTTGCAGTTTGTCTGAACGTAGTGACCAACGTAACAATTGATTTCCGGTCCGGGACAGGAGCCAACGGGGCTAAATTAAACCGATTTCGAAAGGCGCGCTGGGTTGCGATCACAGAACATCCGCTCGAAAAGTAGTAGGCCTCAACGGCAAAAGCACGCTCCTCACTGTTCCAACGCATGATGGCGACTGAACTGTATCGGGACAAAACTTTATAGTCCCGCCTCTCGAACGAGATCACTAGCGCTCCGCTACGACATCAACCGACTGAATGGCGCGCATTTTAAAAAAGGAAGTTATGCTGCCGCACTCTGTATTTAAGTGCACGTATGCGTCATCCTTGAATAGTATCCGTACCAGAAATGAAACATTTCCGAAACATTAAAGTGATGTTATTTTTATTTTGTGCTGATAATATTTGTCAGTTTCTCCAGTGTAGGAGTTTTACTTTGCTTTAATAAAACTAAACGCCAGGCTATAAGCATTTGACAAACATCAGCAGACGCTTACAACTACTGCGATTACGGTTATTTCCGATAGCTCAAATATCCAGTATATACGGGAAGTCGTTTACTGTAATATAACTATTTAAGATATAGGTATAGATTTTCAGTGCAGTTTATGGGAAACCTGGTTTAAAATATTGGATTTATAGTGAACATCACCAATTTAAAAAATTGAGTGGCATTGGGCAGTGTGGCATCCTAAAAATCTAGTTCTAGATAATATTGTAAATGATCAATATAAGATACAGGGTGTCCCAGTGTGAGCGTACAAAAATTTACGAGGGGGTGGACCAGACCAAAATAAGAATAAAACTCTTATAAAAAAAATTTCTCAAATGCACACCTAACGAGTTACAGGGTGTATTTTGAAAAAAAAAATTCCGCAGTAACTTAAAAAACGTTAGGTAAGTAATTTTTGGGAGACGTGTCTATCTAAACATCTACATGGTGTTTGTTTAACTCTGACACCTGTGGTTGCCTAGGCCTACTCTTTCTTATGACTTCCTTTGCATGTATTTTACTGCATAAAGAATGTAATCGGTACTTTACACTCAATTTACTCGAAAATGGTTGATTTTAGAGCTATGTAAAAAGGGCACCTTTTTTGTTCAGAATTGATAGACGATTAAGGAAAAGTTAGTTAATGCACGAAAAAGTAGGATATGTAAAAGTTATGAAGACAAAATCATAAGGAAGAGTAGGCTTAGGCCACCATAGGTGTCAGAATTAAACAAACACCATGTAGTTTTAATGACCTTTAATAGATGTACACGTCACCCAAAAATTACCTAAATCTACGAAACGGTTTTTAAGTTATTGCGGAAAATTGTTTTTTTTTTCTCCAAAATAACACCCTGTAACTCGTTAGGCGTGCATCAGAGAAATTTTTTTTATAAGAGTTTTATTTTTATTTTGGTCTGGTCCACCCCCTGGTAAATTTTTGTACGCTCACACTGGGACACCCTATATCTAATAGTCTACTTTAAGCGTTGTTTAGATAGCAACAATTGTAAGAATTACTATTTTTTATACTATCTTAAAAAAATGGGTTCTCAGTAGGGAGATATGCAGGGTTGGGTAAAAGTCGCGAAATGGCTGGATTACAGACAAAAGGAACGTCGTATTAAATTCAGGTTCTCGGCACTTTTCATCGGCAACTTTATCAACAAAATTTTTATGACGTGTAGTAGTGTAGAAGTAGTGGTGAAAAACACACAGTAGTGCCCTCTTTTTGTCTTTGCTACTATCCGTCTGACAATTACTGTCTAACTGACAGACAGATAGCGGACTGCTTTTCCGCAGGTACCATTATTACCACCTACTTATTTATTGGAAGACGATGCCGAAAACAACTACTCCACGGCAGTGTGCCCCGACTGGTATTGCATTATTCCGGCATCTCCATAGCAGTCGCCACATCCTTCATCGAGACCAATCACCAGACAGACACTGACCGGTTTCGTACATATTCTGTGCCGATCAGAGTGTCACAGGAAGCGGACTCGATGAACGATGCTTCCTAAAGGGCATATGGTATATGAGTAGTGGAGAAAAACACACAGTAGTACCATGTTTTGGCATTTGCAAGAAACTGGTCAGTGTCTGGTGGTTGGCCTCGATGAAGGATGTAGCACTCCTATGGAGATGCCGGAGTAATGCAATGCCAGTCGGGGACATTGCCCGTGGAGTAGTTGTTTTCGGTTTCAAATAAATATAAACCTTATAAATATTAAAATATGAAAAAATATATAGGGTGTTCCATGAAAAAAAACTTGACAGTTACGTCACACCTCCACACATGTTGACGTCACGGACACAAAATACGTCATAAAGTTCTTGAAATTTCCTTAATCACAGTGCCGAAAATCCGAATTTGATAGGACGTTCTGTTCGGCTGTAATCGGGCCGTCCCGGGACTTTTGTCCAACCACCCGATACTTAATAGCTACCTATGGATCGTGTTTGGTAGTCAATGGTTTAACGATCACTATGCAGACACAAAATTTTTGCAAGAAAAGCTAACTACTAATCGATTCAACTAAATGTTTGTATAATATAATATTATACAAACATTTAGTTGAATCGATTAGTAGTTAGTTTTTCTTGAATAATATATGATGAAAATCTATTTACATTGCATGCATATAGCGGTTTATTTGATATAATTGTTTTAACAGAAACATTTACGATTGCAAATATTGACAACTTCAAACTTGAGGGTTATTCTGTATATTATAATAGTGGTTGTGTTAATAGGAATGATGGAGTTGTTATATTTGTGAAAAGTAATATAAATCATCATACTGAAATTATCTCTTACCAAAATTTTAAATTACTAAGATTAAACATATCCATTGGTAAAAGTAAAATGTCTATAACAGGAATATATAAACCTCCTCCCTATAATGTCGACACATTTATTGAAAATCTTTTAGACTATTTAACAAATAATTGTAAAAGTACAACGGAAATAATATGTGGAGATATCAACATAAATATAAAAATAAATAATGAAGTCTCTGAAAAGTATCTTAATATTATGGCAGAAAATAAGTTTATCTCTTGCATAAATGATTACACTAGAATTTTTGATGGTAGCAAAACATGTTTAGATCATATCTTTGTCAAAACAGAACGAGATTTTACAGAATTATGTCCAATAATACTACATAGGAATATAAGTGATCATTCCATTCAATTATTGAAGTTTCCATTAGATAATAATGGTGCTGATGTAGATAATTCATTGTTAAACGTAAAACATACAATAAATATAATTGATTATGATGTTTTAAAAAATAATTTAATTAATAATGTACAATGGGATCATATTTTACCAAATAATAACGCAAATAATGCAGCAGAGATATTCATTGAAGTTCTTAGAGAAGCTATCAGTGCATCTACTAAACAATTCAAGCTTAATCATAAATCTAGAAAAAGAAAAGGATGGATAACAAATGGATTACTTACATCAATAAATTATAGAGATAAATTGTATAGAGAAACTTTAAAAGTTCCGCGTGATGTGCAACTTAAAAATCAATATATATATTACAGAAATTACTTAAATAAACTAATTAAAACATGTAAGCAGAATTTCTATAAAAAAAAAGTTAGTGAAAATCTTAATAATAACGCAAAAATATGGCAGATCACAAATGAACTATTAAATAAACATAAAAGCAATAATAATATACAAAAAATAAAAAATGAAGATAACGAAATACTAGAAAATGAAAAAGATATAGCTCACTGTATGAATAATTTTTTCGTAAACATTGGGAAAACTTTGACTAAAGATATAAAAATACCAGTTCAACATGAAACATTAAAAGAAAGTAAAGTGGCAGATTCAATTTTTTCTACACCTATATTAAATAACGATACAATTAGATTTATTGATAATTTAAAAACTGACACAACACCCGGATTAGATGGCATTAATACTAAAACTATAAAAATTATAAAAGATGTCATAGCTTCTCCCTTAACTAAAATTATTAATATATCGCTAAATGAAGGTGTGTTTCCGGATATTTTTAAGGAAACCCTCGTGGTACCTATTTATAAAAGCGGTGATCGTGATCAGTGTAATAATTATCGTCCAATATCACTAATATCAAATATAGCAAAATTATATGAATACTCGATAAAAGAAATTATAGTGAAATTTTTAAAAAAACATAACTTGCTTGCAAAACAACAGTTCGGTTTTCGTGAAAATCTCAGTACTGAGGATGCAATTATAGATCTAACAGAAAAATTATATAGTAGTATTGATAAATCTAAACCCTCACTGACAGTATTTCTAGATCTAGCTAAAGCTTTTGATACCATATCGCACGAAAAATTAATGTCCAAACTTCCACATTATGGTTTTAGAGGTCAAATGTTAAATTTGATAGGAAGTTATATAAGCCACAGAGTTCAACGTGTTAAAATTGGTACATCAGTAAGTGAGCCACTTTTAATTAATAGTGGAATCCCACAGGGCACCGTATTAGGTCCCATACTATTTATCCTGTATATTAATGATATTTTTGAGTTGGATACTTCATGCAATGTAGTGTCATATGCCGACGATACGGCTATATATGTCGAAGGAAGTAGTTGGCTAGATGTTAAAGAAAAAAACAGAAGTCTGCCTACAGAAAATAAAAAAATGGTTAGATTTTAATAGTTTAAAGTTAAACTATGGAAAAACAAAGTTCTTAACATTTTCTTCAAATTTGGCCGGGCAGCCTCTACTGCAGTCTTTGAGAATACATGAACCGGACTGTGAAATATACAAAAACTGTAACTGCAAAATCGAAATTGAGAGAAAGTTTTCAATAAAATATTTGGGTGTCATTATTGACAGCAATTTAAAATGGAAAGAACAGGTATTTGCTGTATGTAATAGGTTAAGAAAATTAGTATACACCTTTCAATTACTAAAAAATATTCTAAACCTGAGGCTATTGCGAACTGTATATTTTGCGTTAGTACAATCGTTATTAACATATGGCACTATAGCTTGGGGTGCCGCTTATAATGTCATTATCAATCAAGTTTTTATTGTACAAAAGCTATTAATAAAAATAATGTTACGGAAACCACGGGATTATCCCACTCAACAACTTTTTATTGAGATGCAAGTGCATACATTTCGGCAATTATATGTTCTCCAAATAATGAAATATATATTTAAATCTAAACCAAGATCTGTTTTGACTCATAGTTATCCAACAAGATATGTTGAAAATATTAATTATACACTACCATTCATGAAAAAAAGCTTGGGCCAAAGAAACTTTATATATATATCGAAAAAGATTTTCAATGAATTATCTCTAGATCTGAAAATATTTGAAAATAAATCATATGGATATTATATTAAATTGTCTAAAATTTGGATAAACGAACACAATGATCTGATTAATAAAATATTTGAACGGATATAACAACTCCACTATATTTATGTTTATGTCCACTATTATTATTGTTATATTTTAGTAAAATCTTTCTTATCCCAAAGAAAATTTACTATTACTGAAATAAACAAAAACCAATAAAAGAAAAATAAATATAAAAACAATTATGTATACACCTATCTATACTGTTTGCCACAGACAAGTCGCATTTGACTTAAGTGGCAGATATTTTGTCTCAATATAAATAAATATGCAATGTATCCTAACAAATTTAAACATATACCTACCCATTTGACAATATATAAATATTTTTGTTTGTTATTGTGTTATGATGTATATTGTATATTGTAATTTAACATAATGATTCAAATAAATAATTCATTCAATTCAAATTCATTCATTTAAAGAGAAATTAAACTTACTTGTTCTAGTACTTACCCTTCAATTTCTTCATTTAAGGCGCCAGTAGGAATTTTTGCAATTTGTCCTTTTGATAAAATTGAAATATCAATTTTAAGGTAGCCTCTAGGTCCAGTAAAATTATCGTTCTTAGCCAGTATAGCCCATTTGTGATAAAACTGATGGTCTGTCAGAAATACACGTGTAGTTAAGAATACATCTACTACAATATACAATGTCCTCCTTGGAGTAATCATACAAAATTTAAAGAAAAGGGGTGGATAGATTTGTAAGAAAACCCCAATGTAGAGCGTTGATCACTGCCTACGAACGACTGGTTGAAAAGATGAAAATTTTAAAAACCACAGTAGGTTTTGTTTTATCGAAAATTGTCATGAAAAAATTACTAAGTATTACCAACTTAGTCTATATACAAAAATGAAGGGAAAATGTTCATTTTCGTTTATTACACAACTTCAACTTAATTCGAAAATAAATGAAAATTATTTGAGGTGTGTATGCAAAATGTAAGACACGGCGTATGTATACAATATTAAACCTTTTTATTTACTATTAGATTGATATACAAACGAGTTTTCCATCATCATTGTGAAATTAAGTTTTCAGCAATGATGTATATGGAGTATATGTATATTCTGTAACAAGTTTTAGATATGACATATCCTCACGGATATAAAAATTGTATCAAAATTAGGAACGGGCATATTTTACGAACCACCACTGTGACCTCTTATTTTTTAGAATAAAATTAAATACCATTATACCAATCATCAATACCAATATTTCTTTAGTCCCTATTACTTCATAAATAAAATCCTCCTATCAGGGAAATCACAGATTAAAGAAAGCACTGATTCACACTGAATGGTATATTATTGAATACATTCAACAAATTGCTCCATATTCATATGAGCTCTGAATTAGTTTAATTACCTAAACTTTTAGTAACTGTTCTTTCAATAACACTACGTACGTATACATAAATGAAAAAAAGCTTTCCTGCATAATCATGCAGGAAAGCTTTGGACCAGCCACGACAGTCATATCTAAAATTCTGCCAAATTTCCCAATCAGCTGAATGGGATGACCCAAAATGTTTACTCAAAAAATAATTTTGATTAATCCAAACATAGTAATGTTTGTAATGCCGAACATAGTAATGTTCGGTCTCGACTCTGTATGCTTGCGGGATACCGCGTATCGGCATGTTTTCTGTCGGCAAACGTCCAGTACCGCGCGGCGAGATTGACAGCGAAGTGATTGAAGTGTCCAAAATAATCATGTCGAATGAACTAAATTTTGTACTGGAAGTCGAAAAGCACGAGTGCATTTATAATTACTGCAGTTAATGTAGTCTGCAGTTTATGTTTCTTTCCAGATAAAGATGAATCCAATATTTTTTCTTTCTTCGTCTTATAATTTTTAAATCGCCGACATCTTTTTGGAGTCGTTGGGTATCTATGATATAAATTTACAGACCCGTGTGAGAATGAATTGCGGCATTGCATCATTTCGACAATTGCTGCGCCGTTACCGTACCGACGTCACGTCGACCCGTGAGAGAGCGCGCTAAATTATTCAATCAACGCTTAAACATAGGAAGCAAAATATAAAAATAAAATATTTACTTTCTTGTGACCATAATGTAGCTAAATCCAAAATAAAATCACCCAGTATTTTTCTTCTTCTGCAAAGGGTTCTGGGTTGTATAACCTGTCGATAAGTTTTCTAGATACATTAAATATTTTTGAATTGTAATATACTTCCTCACCGTTATCGTTATTGTCTTTTCAAGCAAATTCTCTAGTGTAGTTGCAAATTCAAATACAAAATACTAAAATAGACGATAATTAGTTGACTCAAGTCTCACAAATTTACATGGTACAACCTCACTGTAGATAGGAGAGTCTGTAGAATATTGAACTGCTGTACATCTTTTCCTAGAATCAACTTTAACTAGCACTGCAGAATCCATATTTGTCCATATATAATGTCTTCCTTCGAGAACAGCTACTGTTAATAAGAAGGTTTCTATTTTTTCATCCATTTTCTTATTATATAGGTATCACTTTTTCTGTCACAGTTGAGCTGAGTGACATTCGTTGTGAATGTCAGTTATATTTGACATAATATTATACATAGGAATTTTTAGCGAGATACCAGGTTGAAAGTGGTAACGGCAGTTGAGTTACCGGCGCATTTTTGCGAAAAGCGGTAACGGAGGCGAAGGGTTGTGCCGTCACAACACAACTTGTTACTGGGTTCAACCGCCATCGCTATCTGTTATAGAAAGCCACATATTTTAGACCCAAACCAATTAAATTTATATTGCCAGGAAGTGTTTGGCGCCTCTTCTTGAGCAAGCAACATAGACAACACAGAGGATATATTTATGACTGAAGAAGGTAATGCAGATACATGTAAAACTGATAATAGTACAGATAAAGAACAGTTAACTCATAGAATTTGGATTCAAAAATATGATGACGTGAAAGCCACAGAATTATTATTAGAAATGCGTTAGAAATATGCCTCAAAATTCGATGACAAAAAATCATCAAAGATCCTCTTATGGCGTAAAATTGCCAAGGAAATATACGAAGATGGTTTTTTCGTTGGAGAAGGCCGTGAATGGGCTGAAAGGTGTAGACAAAAGTTTTGTAACCTATAAAAAACATATTATACAAGCTACATTAAGCATGTAAAGACAACTGGAAACGAGCGAGCCACCCTCATTCTTTGATAAAATTCACTCAATCCTGGGGAATAAAGACAAAGTAGACCAACAAAATTTACAGGATACTGAAGATACTCCTAGCGATAAAGAAAATACTGGTACGAAATAAATTCCATAATTCATTGTTTTATCAGTGAACTAATTGATTCCTCATTATTTTATTTAGATTACATATTTTTTACCGTGTTTTATTTATTTTTTAATAAACTTACTTTTACTTCAGAGAAAAGGAAATAATGAAAACTTTTGTTTCAAAGGTCTCCAAAAACAGATGTTCCCAATGAAAATAAATGACAGACAAGACACCTCTCCTCGATACACCAATATCTTCAAGAAACAGATTTAGCAAAGTAGTTTCAACAGCTAGGCCTGCTAGCAATAATGAAAAATTTATGATATTCTTTGAGAAGCATCATGAAGAGGAGTTGCGCAATCAAGAGAAAGAAACATTTAAGTAATTTGGATAACCTATTAAAGGAGCAGAATGAACAAAGAGAGCAGGTGATATTGTTGTTCAGTGAGTTAGTAAAGAATATGAAACAAAAGCTAAATAATGATGATGGCTCTGATTAATTTCTTACATAAATTTTTTGTAGTGTAAATTGTATTTGCGATACTTTGTGATGTTAAGTTCTGTTTGCAAAGTTTAAAATATGTTATAAATAAGACTTTTGTTATTCTTCGGCTTTGGTAAAATAAAACCATCAATTAATAGGTAGGTAGGTACATTGTAGGTAGGTCCATTGTAAGTAGGTAGGTACATTGAAACGTTGACGTGTCTCGGGAATTTTTCGAAAAATTATTCAGCACCCCGGTAGCAAATTCATTTCAGTTAAAGTCTCCATCCTGTATAAATATTACGTACATCAGTTACTGATTATTGAATTCCTGTATGATTATCCCCTCTTCTAGATAGGATCGTTAGGATATAAAAACTACCGGTATAATTTTCCATTCTGTATTTTACAAATATATACAATTAAATAATTTACAGGCAGATCCTATAAACATGTATTTAACTTAGTGCCAATTTAACACATAATAATGTATCTCAAATGAAAATAAATAAAACGATAATTTTATAAACTTTACAAGCATTATAGGACCTCCTACATTCACATTATACACAAAACATACATAACTCGTACATTATTCCGTACAAAATTATCATTACTGTTCTGTGTAATACACATTGCACTTACATACATCTCACGACTAATAATATACAAGAATCTCTAAAGAGTCTCTGCCTATAACGTGCAATCTAGAAATAAATTACATTTATTTATGTAAACAGTAGACATTTTTATTCAATTATCACTATAAGAAAGGAACATTTCGTGTATTCTATAGGCTAATTTTTTCTTAATCAACAGAGGTTAAGATAAGTTACAGTTTTACTAAAAATGTTTATTTAGGTACTTCAAATGACATTCATATCTACAGCACATAGTTCGGGATTCATAAAAGCAAATGAAGTCGAGACAGTAACAGTGCGGACTTCTTCCCATCAAAAATATCGAATAGATTTTAAACGACTATAGGACACTACTAACTCCTAAAGGAACATATGAATTCAGGGTGGCTCATGATAATAAACTATTAGACGTATCAACGTTTGGATATTTTGGCGATTTACTGTTACATATTATTAATAGTTACCTCAAATCATGAAACAACGTATATTTAGTTTCGTCTTGGATAGAGTACGCTTATATAGCGACTGATGAAATAATTTCTGATAATAACAGAGTTATATTGAAAAGAACTTACCATAAACTAGTATTAGTAGTAAGGTGAACTTTTTTGTTACTAGAACACTATTCAGACATAAAATTATCTACAAAGCGCTCCGTTTAAAACAACAAAGTTAATTCGCAATTCAGTTTATGGTGTTATCTAAACAATTATTTCGAGAGATATGTCTAATAAGCGGTCGCTATGAATCATCCTCTATGGAATGTAATTATGTTCCTATAAGAATTAATAGTAATCATTTTAATTTTAGATTCTTTGAATATATAGAAAGCTCAACCAATGTTTTATAACTGCATGAACAAATAAAAAAAGAACGCACTAAATAGTTAAAGCATTCTTATACATAGTTTATTAACATTTGAAAATCATAAGTAGTTACTTTATAAGCAAGGAAAACATCTCACCTTGACAACTTCACAACGATCATAATTATGATGATAATCCATGATAATTTAATGGTGTAAGCCGTTTGAAACTATTTGTGTATTTCTTTATGCCTTTTTCTTTGAAACATTGGATCTAGCTAGCTGAATATTTATAATATTTTTGAAAACTAATCTGTTAGTCTGCGGATATGCTTCGCCAATAGCATCATTTTTCACAAATTTTGCAGCTAAATCAAACCAAATATCTACGTACCAATTTGAATAATAATGTAACAATTATTGTAATTATTATTATTGAGGTTCCAGCAGACAGCAAACTCTTCTTTTATCTTTAGAATTATATGATTAACGATCTAGAAGTCACACTGTTTATTTTTGTAAACTCAATAAATGCGATTTCCAATATTATAATTTTTTAAGGATAGATTTCACAATAGCTGGTTGCCGTTACTTAACCAATAGTCAACTAAATATAAGCTTAGAATGTGCATAGTTGTAGGTAAAATATTAAACAAATTCACAATCCAAATTTAGTCAGGTAACTAATAGTTAAAGTACATTGTGAATCTGGCCGTAAGACATACATTTGTATGAGTATTTCGCCTTCGCAACTTTGAAATGTAAAAGATATAGGACCAGTTTCATAATCAAATATAAAGGAACTTTAGCTAAAGTTGTTTTTCCTTGGATACAATAATGCCAATAATAGTAAAGCCGGATTTCATAATAAAGAATAGAGGACATTTAGCTAAATTTGTCATTAACTACCTTGAATACTTGGATATTGTTAGTTCGACAATTGTATCCAAGGTATTAAAAAGTAACTTTAGTTAAAGTTCCTTTAAATTTGATTATGAAACTGGCCCTAAATCTAATAACTACAATATCTTGAAATAACTGCGTAATTTTAATTTTGTCTGAAATCCAAACCCATTAAAGGTAGTGTGTGCATATTTTAGTTACCTAACCAGTGCGGAGAAACCAAGTAGGTCAAGTATGAAAAACTTTTTTGTTATCAAAACCTCAGTTGATGAAGATATTTCTGAATAAGTATCTAATAAATATCACTAAAATTTAGCGTCTGTGAGTTTTGGGAATGTAAGTGATGGTGGAGATCATCTAACGACTGGTGGGACAAATTGGCATCCATTATGCCCGATCCTACAGAAGGCGGCCCATTTGGTCCTTGGCTTTGTACATTGTTGTTGTTGTTAGATCCTTCCTGCCGCATTAGATTCCGCCGCCACTTTGCTCGAGCATTTTGAAACCATACCTAGAAATAATTACAAATTTGCTTAAAAGTTAACTCAGATGACGGTGCAGTAATAAGATAATATACTGACTTGTTTCTCCAAAAAATACTTAGATATTTAATAAGAATGGAAACGATATAATCTGTTTTGTGTCAAAAAAGAGGAATACAAAATGAGACTGAATTAATAATTAGAGATCAGTTTCACTGATGACAATTTACTACAAAAGCTTATGGTAAAACAAGTCATGAAATAATATTTCATGACTCAAAATTTCTGAAATAAACATAATATTATTATGTTCATTTCAGAAATTTTGAGATTGTCAAGAATAACGTCAGAGTTGTAATGGTCACGTGGGTGTATGTCTCTAATGACAGTTGCTGCCAATAATTCCCACTTATTTGTGGTGTAGTTTTATTCTAAAAATCCCTTCTAATCTAGTGTAGTAGATTCATTATGATTTATTTTAGGGCTATACACAGTATGCAGAATAATACGATAGAAACAGGATACCAAAAGTATTCAAATTTAAAATTCAGACAGTAGTACCAGAAAAACTCGAATGTTTACGCGCTTTCGTAAATTCAACATTAAGATGTGATGGATCCTGTAGGACCAATCAAAAAACAGAATTTTTCAAATCAACTAATCAGAACTCGTTTTTTGGATCCATCACATCTTAATGTTGAATTTACGAAAGCGCGTTTAGCCTTGTGATCAGTACATTTGATGAGTTTTGAGTTTAAAAATGTCAATTGAACAATTTTTTTTCATTAAAAACTATCTATTGATGAAGAGTCTGAAAACAACTCTCAACGTATAGATTCAACCTGGTTAAGTGTTTAGTTTCATGTAAATTTTATTATAACTTTTTGTGTTTAAACTTAATTAGAAATATCATTTGTAACATTACTTAGCTTGATAGTCAACCTGAAAAACCATAGATGAAATTTAGCTAATTTGACAAATTTATTTTTACTACATATATTATACCTAGAGGATTTTTTGAGGCAAACTGTACGTTGGTACTACACTCTGAATCTTTATTTGGAGTACTTCTGGTTTGCTGTTTTTCTTATTTTATAGATCGTGTAATCCCAAAAGGAATTATGATGAATTCCGTCGTTATCGTGTTATGTTAAAAATCGTCGTAAGTTATCACCCAAAATAGATTTATTTTCTAAACGAATTCATCTTATATGCACATCTTACAATGACACTGATTTTTGCAATTCAAGTCATATAAGATATATAGGTATTTAAATAACAACAATAATTAATAATATTATTAATCATTAGCAGAAAAAATTCCTGCTAGAAAAGGAAATATTGCTGTAAAGCAAAACTTTAGTTTTGCTTTACATTAAAATCTTGATAGTGTCTATTCAGTCTTTTATTTACCGAATTTGATGGGCCAGTCTAAGGATAAGTAATAATTTCAGTTTTTCAGTAATGTATTTCAATTAAAATTTTTCTTGGCAATAATTTAGAATGTAACTTGTATTCTTATAAATAAATATTTAATTTTGTCCAAATCTAACCCTATTTTTTTAATATTGAGGCAAAGGAAAATTGACTGTCATTTATTAGGGAGTATTATTAGATGTTATATCATATTTATCGAAGCATTTCGGAGCTGAATATGTTTGCATTGAAAAATATTTTGTACAAATATATTACTGTAAATATTTCTATATACGAGTAGATATATACAGGGTGTCTATTTTTATTCATGTGCAAATCATAAAACCATTATTTTTCAAAGCCGACAAAATTTTTTTTTTGTTTCAAAGGGCATTAAAACCTGCTTCTTTTGACCCTACTACCGCTTTTAAGACGAACACACAGGGTCTGCTGCGCTTTTTTTATATCAACGAAATTCAATATAACCATTTAGGGTTATTTTTATTTAAAATCTAACACGATAGCGCTAATCAAAACCTCTTAAAACCCCCATATGCGAAATTTGAACAAAAAATATACAGGGCGATTCATTCTACACGATATCAAAGTTAAGCAAAATATTCAATTTGAAAGGCACTAGACGAGTCAAGTATGCTACGGAATTATGTTAAAAGAGTTGAATAGTATATTGGAACCACTTAAACTTAATTTTGTCCTACATTTAGTAGATAGAAAAATATTAATGTGCGCCATCAAGATAAGAATAAAAATTATAAGAAAAATATTAGGCAGACCTCTGCTCTTCTACTCTTTAGTAAAATAATAATAATAATAATAATACTAATAATAAAATTCAAAGATAGGTGTAGCTTTATATATTCATTCGAAAATATGGTTAATTAAATTTTGAATCATTACAAACGAATATTTTTTGTTATAATTATCTTTTTTATGTATATCTAACATACCTGCAACACTCGCTTTGAGAGCCCCGTCTTTTGTGCTAATTGTTTGAGGTCTTTTGCGTCCGGATTCTGGTTAATACTGAAGTAACTTTTCATCGTTCGTAACTGGTGATGCTTGAAAGACGTCCTCATCCTCTTCGTCCTTTGGGTTTGATGCCCATTACTTGAAGCTGGTGAGGTGACAGATGAGTCGTAAGCCAGTGACTCCATTGAGGAGGATAACTCTCCTTGTTGCAACATTTCTGCAAATCATAGATTTATGTAATGCAATATATCTAGTCTTATTTATTATAAATTTCAGTTGTATATTATATGAAACGTCTCTTTACAAAATCAACTCTTATTGGACGATAACTTTTCTACACAATAAAATAAATATAAAACTTGAAAGTAATGATAATTATTGATGATGTTTTTTTTCTTTTTGCAAAAAAGAAGATCAGTGCTAAATGGAGCATATAAAACCACTGCTTATTGCGAAAAAATGTATAGAGCAATTAGTTTAATCAAAAGCCTCACTAGTAAAATCTGACCGTTTCTAAGAAAAGCTGAGTAAATATAACAGAATAGTCAATATAACAGAATTTATACAATTAGCAACAGCTAGACTATATATGACTCAAATATCTTGCTATGTAAAAGTTATATTTAAAACCCCTGGATACCGATGCAGAATGGGAAAATCCCAAATGGGAAAATGAAAGATCAAACAGCACAAACAAAATAAACATTAGAGTTATATGTACCTAACATCGTTTTTGCAATCATTTTTGATATCGGAAGAAACGCCCGATAACTATATCAAATTTATTGTGTAATGCAATATATTCCATGTTTCGGGAATTATTGTATATTATGTTTTTAATTAATGAAGAATTCATAATGATATTAGGGTTTTGAAGGATATGCATTCTGGACATTGTATTTTGTTTAAAAGATGAAATATTATAATATTTCTTTTAATCTTATACTTATTTATCTTTTATCGTTTTCATTTTATGTATTTTATTTATCAAATCGTTATCGTTTAGGTTTAGAAGGTTTAATTAAACAACTTGAGGAAATTTTTAAAAAATTGACTACTTAACATATTTCTCTTTAGAAAATATGAAGAAGTAACAAACAATATTGTGATAAAATATTTCCTTCTATATTTTTTTTTTAATCAATCACAATTTGTGTTTGAGATATAGAGAAAATACACTTACTCAATCCCTAATTTGTGATGTAATAAATTTAATTTTAGGATGTATTACCAAATAATTATGGTTACACTATTTTTTATTATATTACATAACTAGGTACATTTATCGTGTTTATGAAAATGAATATATTTTTTTCTATAAAATATCATTTATAAAAATCTATTTTATCTATAAGATATCATTGTATATGTAAGTAGGTATATAAGAAATTTATGATATCTTGTAAACTGTACCAAATGTTATTTTCTGTTAAAATGTAGCCTGCCTGCCTGCAATAAACAAGAAAGTAAGTCCTTGAGTCGCAAGCCAGCACCACAATAATTATTATAACAAACTTTCCGACTCTTCGCGTATCGTAAATCAATCAATATGATTCGTCGGACCAGACAGTCGGCACTCTAGAGCCAATTTCGTTTCCAGCTGCACCTGATTTCCGCAGCTACCGGTTTAGTGCAACAGAACTGCTTTTTACAAGACCAATCATTGGTTTATAAATAGTAGAAATTCTACAGATGCGGTTTTTTTCGTGGATGAATTGGAAGTAATTAGTCAAGCACTTAGATTAAACTTAATTGTTATGGCTGTCGTGCCATATAAAAGTTTTTAAGGAATCCTTAATGGTCTTTATATAGAACGGTTTAAAATGTATTGCCCTCGTCTTGTCACAAAAATTATGTGTTGAGTTCAGAGCAATTTACAGAATTTAATGTTTGATTATGTTTATTGCTACCGAAAAAATCATAATTTAAGAAAATAGTTATTACCTACTATTTATTTTATTAATTTATTTACATATACTATTCAACATGTAAAATATGTACCCATTTTCAGAATAGATAAAACAGAAAAAGTGTTAAGTATTACAATAAATACATCTACATCTTTAAAATGTAACGAAATATAATTAATAATTTACTATTATACATATAATTTCAAGGTGACTGTATTATAAACATGGTAACTCATAATTATATGTGACTTTAACTGGAATAAATTCGCTAACGGAGAGCTGAATATTTTTTCCAAACATTCCCGAGACACGTCAACGTTTGAATGTATTTACTTGCTTTTCCCAAGCAATATGCGAAATATAACTCTTGAGGGAGAACGGATACCACCCCCAACTTTGTTTTTTCAAATGCAACACTATTGAGTGACCTATCATTGGAAAGATAGAAGAAAGACAGAAAGACAAATCCAGCGTACTGATCACATTTAATATTTTCAAGAGGTTGAGGCTTGCCTAACATTAAAATATAATTGTTAAGTGTAATTACTTTTCAACGTAACAATTGCTCAAAATGTGCACCATTCACTTTTTGGCAACATTCTAATCTGTGATAGGTTCCGTCACTTACATTACGTAACATTTTCGGTGTTATTGACCTGGTTTTATCTCTTGTTCTTTCCTTCTGCTCATCAATGTAGTTTGGTTTTTTAATGTAAACCTTACTTTTGAATTACTTACTACGCTGTTATTGTTCACCAATATCTAGACAAAATTTTCCCCGGTAGGTGGATTGGAAGACGAGGTACCATTGAGTGACCAGCAAGGTCTCCAGATCTTATACCGTTGGATTTCTTTTTGTGGGGACATCTCAAAAGTAAGGTTTACATTCAAATAACATTGATGAGCTGAAGAAAATATTATGCATATACATTCAAAGATAAATAGAGATATAAAAAGTGTCAATTTATTTATTTGCAACCTCCTTATAGTCGCTAGGTTGCAATATGAAATAGTCAGGTCTAGAGTATTAGAAATGGAACACATATGCTGTAGGGGAGATTTTTTTATATTTGTTCTTGGAATAGGCAGATAAAATAAATTGGTTTATCTAGATTCTGATCTGGGGACTAGAAAATTAATGATGCTTAAAATATTTCCACAGTCTACGCAGTTATGTAGCAATTTGTGTAAAAATATTAAGATTTCCTTCTGTCCCAAGACTATCTAATGAGAAAATGGTGAAAAAGAAAACCAATAGCAGGACAATAGATAAAATCGGCTGCTTTCAAACAGTTCAATTTAATAGAAAATCTGCATAGAACGCATTCTAAATTTGAGACATGAACAATAATATACAGTGCGTTTCACGAAGTTGTATCCCGGATTGGAATGTTCGGATTGTCAGGATTCGCTGGCAAATCCTGTGCGAGACTGGCACGCGCGTTTAAATCACACCACCTCAATTTGTAGCGGTCCGTAACCGAGATGTGCCAATGCATTGAATTTAACTAATAACATTACGACGCTCCATACGTTGGAGATATATACTAACATTCCAATCCGGGATACAACTTCGTGAAACGCACAGTACATAGGAGACCATATTACTGACGCGTATCTGAACGAGATTTACAAAAGATATGCAGAACTGCTTCAATGTGTCAATGTATAAAATTAGAGGAATTTCTTGTAACAAAGCCCAGAATCGTCTAACTTTTATTAACATGTTCAATATGATTTACGAGTGTAAGTTTTTTATCAAATGTAACACCCGTCACAAAATCAGTTAGGTCGATTTAATATGTAGTTGTTCAAGATGTAATCATATAAGACAATATATAAGTGAAAAATATATTACATTTATCCCCATTTAAAAGTAACTTGTTAACAGGGAAACTGAAATAAATGTATATTTACACATAAATACATTTTACACTCTATGCATTTACAGATCATAACTATAATCGGATGGTTTATTATTTCAAAAATACTTAAAAAATATAAAAAATATAATCCTTTATCTGAATAACAAGAAAATACAGGGGGCACCAAATTAATTTAAACACACTATACAGGGCGTTCCATTATAGATGGCTACCATAGATAGAAAGATGATGTTTTGAGAAGTATGTGCCAATTTTTTGATAAAAATAAGGTGGTGTAATACAAATTTCGCTATCTTCCTTTGTTTCTGAGTTTTGGTAAAAAGTGAGTGCCTATCAGCTGTTTCGGAGACATTTGGTATAGATTTGTCAGCGTATAGTCCAGTGGCGTACTCAGTTTTTTTAATAGTAACTACGGTTTCAGAGTATAGATGACAGTTATCTAGCGATTACAACAAAATGGGGCACACTGCCACTGTCACTGTAGATGTGTTAACTGCAAACAATTGATACAATAAGCTTGTGAGAGTGAGACTGAAGTTCTGAGCAGATAGGGTCAAATGACTCCCAATAACCAATAAGGAGCTCTATTGACGTATTCCTCTATAAAATATTATATAAACTTACATTTTGTACGTACCGTTTTATAGTTCTATTATCTGGGTTATGCAGAAAGAAGTACAAGGAAAGGAATAGAAACACTAATTACTTTTCAACCTGTATCTAAGATGAAGTAGATATAGACGGGACATTTTCTCAGCGCATATTTCAATCAATATCCATCGCCTACTTACATGTACACCTCAAATAGCATAGTTCTCAGGCTGTAGCCCGAAGATACTAATTAAAGATGTTTTAAGCACGACAAGTCCGGAACTGAAAGAGTCTGAAGTGTATAGAATCAATTATGTATAAAGTAGCCATGAGAATTGTAGGTTTATAAAGGGTCTTCATTTTTTAGGCATTGTTACATGTGCAGTGGCACTTAAGATACAGGGTGGCCCACCGAAAAGAGACCAGTTTATTTTGTGGCGTTTAATGAAAAATGTTCTGACAGGTCTGTTTTTATTTTGAGAGACACATTCCTAAAGTATTTTCATATGTGCGATTTCATCCCCTTAAAGTGTGCAGCCCTTATACCTACATGTGATACACACATATATACATTTTTTAAAGATTGTTAAATTTTTTTCAAAACAGTACCTTCATAATTTTTTACATGGATATAAATATTATATTATATTATAAAACAATAATGTGCATTATTTGTATTAAAGTATTATCGCGCTTTCAATTTACCTTACTAAGTATTGAAAATGGCCACCAATCACCACCATATAATAATAAGGTATTCGTTCACGATGTTGTGGTGAACGTTGTTAAGAATGTCTGGGGTAATTGGTAATTGGATAACATTCTTTATTAGTACCTCAAATCTTCCAAAGAATGAATTGGGGTGTAGACTTTAGTTTTTAAATAACTCCATAGGAAGAAATCCAATGGAGATAAGTCAGGCTACCTGGCAGATCATTCAATGAAACCGCTTCGTCCAGTCCACTTTCCAGGAAATGTTTCATATAAAAGCTACCTCACGGATAATGATAAACAATCATCATGAAATATGGAATTTTTCTGATAATGCTCGTCATTCGCAATATTTTCAGTTGGATTAACAGTGTACTACAACCAATCAAAGTACATAACTCCAGTTAAATTGTCTAGCTAAACTTAAGGTCCAATTATGCAATTTCCATACCTAAATACTTGCCCTTTAGAAAATACTTTTCCTTTAATAGAATAGACCATGTTATAATAAATATATCATAAAATTAAATACTACAAACACTTGTTTATGTGAACAAACTGTCACTTTTACAATACAACAGGTTGTTTTAATGATCTTTAGTTTTCATCGTCTCCAGATGATGTCAACTTGGTTGGCTAAACGCACATTGAGTGCAGTATAGTGTTTTAGTGTCGTGGAAAACTACGTCAGTGTTAATCCAACAGGAACAAGTTAACTTGATAAGAAACTTTCTACTTTTTACTTTTTTAATATAAACACCTCTTATTTGCAGTTTTCTTATTATCACGTTCATCAGGAAGATATGATCCGATGTGTTTTATTTATTTTTGAGTTACATCAGTTAATGAACACAAATGAACCTATCCGAGCATTTTCTATTATTTAGACTCATAAAGTGGAGTTGACTCTCTGCAGTTAAAAACTACAAATTATAAAAGGTAAGCTGGCTAAATAATGTACCTAAGACTAAAATATTATCACATACATAATTACAGATACGTTTTGAGAAAGAGGTGGTTGAAAACCTGGGTTAAGCAACCCTTAAACTGTCAATATTACTGTGCAATATATTTCTCGCCAAAAATGTATTGCAATAAATAATATGTATTGCAATAATTTAACTTTTTCAAGACTATTTATCTTATTCAATTATTTTCTTAAGTAAATACGCAGTGAACTAAATGAAGCTTTGACGAAAATGAAGCAGGTGAAGATATTGCATTTATGTTGTTATAATATTTGTATTTAATATTCCATAAAGCTGTAAATAATGATCCACTTCTATACACTTAAAAACAACATTTGCCTCGTCTGATTTTGCTCGTGTAACAATAATTTCCTTTCAGAAAAATCAAATGCAAATATTGGGCTGTATTATCTAACCGACAATAAAATATGCTGCTTGATATTTCAATTTAATGTATTCTTTTGCATTTACTCCTAAATTGTCGTCTATGTTTCAGCCTGAAGGTGAAAGATACCTGGAGTTTTGCAATGTGGATACAATGTCCCCTCTTCTTATTTTTGTACTCGGGGTCATTATAATATTTTTCCGGATATTACCAACCGGCTCATCATTTCAAGAACCTTATGAATACGAGTTGAATTATGTTTAGAAGTAAATGATGAACAATTTGAACACTTGTAAATTATTTATTAAGTTATTATTATCTTTTTAAGTCGTGTTACAATAAAAAAAATAAATTTACTTTTGTTTCTGATTTAAATAATAAATTACCTCAACTGAAGAAAGTTTAACTGTGTATTTCTAGGTATACTTTGGATTTTTTTCTGCCTATACTCTATACTAATTCGTACAGGACCTATACGCTTGATAAAACAATTAATTTTTTTGATCTAGAATCACCATTTTTCGTTCAAATAGGTATCAAATGCGGCATATCGCAGATTTCAGACTTGAGAGCTCTTTCCAACCATATGAAAATGCAATATGACGCCCACAAAAAAAGTTAACAGTCGAATTTTCAAAATGGCGATACTTACGAAAATACTGTTGGCAGATTCAAATTCTACGTCAAAATACCCTAATGATGTTTAAAAATTAGAACAATGGCTATAATAATAAGTGAAATATTCGAAAATAAAGAAAATACAAAGTTTCAGTTTATTTTACTATCTTGAAAACTTGATGCGGTACCTCGGATATTGTTGTAGAATATGAATGTGCCCAGTAAGTTCCACAACTTTGCCCCAATTTAACCGAGTTCGCATCTTTTATAATATAACTGAGAGCCCCATGCTTAAGCTAGAAACACCGGCCCCCTGTATACACGTATCTCATCATACTTGGATGTAGCATACGACACTAAAAAATAAATGTGAATATCAGATACAAAGCCGTTTACATCTAAAACAAATATTTTTTCAAATTCACACTTCTCTATCTATTCTTCTACTGAAAATGTCTTAGAATTCGGGTCTCAATAAGGACATCAAACTGTTGACCAACACCTAATTAAAAGGGAAGTCAAAGAAATATAATCTGTCCCACAATTTTGCCTATCAACAAACAAATTGAGTTAATTAAGGTAGAATGGCTTGGATATTTCGCCATAAGGTCTATAAATAACTGTTTGACCTATGGCTCTACTATAATAGAGCAAAATATTAACGAGCACTCCGGTTTATATTTAAGAAAAAATGTCGTTGCATACTGAGACTTGATTGATTACTTGTTTATAGATTTATCACGTAAATAACATGATAATTGAACAAAAAATACATAATTTTCTTAATAACTGAGTCATTAGCAAAAAAAGTAATTTAAATTGCATACTAGAATATTATTTTTACATTATAAAAATTTAATTATAGGGGTACAAACAATGTAACTACTATCTGTTTTTTAAATTATTTACTACCATTTTTCCTAATAACTTTTATTGATTCTTCTGTAGATTTTAGAAGCTCACAGGTTTCCGAAGATACTATAATTTACAATTAATAGGAACTAGTTGTAGCAGGCATGATTTTACTTTTATAGAAGTACAACAAAATAGTAAAACAAATTTTGTATAAAATAGGTAAGTGGGTACTTATTTTCAAACAAATTCATTCAAATGCAGAAATAGCATTCAATAGTAAGTACGTAAAAAAATTAAACAAATGTTTTAACGCTGATTGAAAGAGTATATAAAGTGGGATTTACACTGTATCACTTTTGATGTACAACAAAAGTGAATCATCCAGAGTGAAATCATCCGGAGTGATCATCCTTGTTTACATATTTTCATCCAGTTTTGTGGTCTCACCTTTGTCACTATTCACTGATCCTAAGAATTTCGTCATTTCGGGTTTGGTGCAACAACTTGAGGTACCAGGCTGCAGGATGTCTCGTTCAAGAAAAAATAAAAGTCTTATACGCGATGGCATTGACTTAATTTCAAGTGGACTGATAAATAAATGGAACTCAATTATATCAACAGCTGGCCGTGCTAAAAGACGTTGGAAATGCCATTGTATAACACGTTTATAATATAATATAATTGATTTAAATATTTATTTATAATAGCCACAAACAAACAATCGCACTGGCGGCTGAATCTACTAAAACTAAAAAATGAAGTAGCGGCGAAAATGAACTCATCGTATTTACATTTTTCACTGAGCCTTCACTTTGGATGAATCATCGGTTCAGGGCACATCTCTTTCATCAAAAATAGGTAGAGGGTCGATTTGTTTCATCGTTCATTTTTAATGTACACTTTGGATGCAACCCAAAAGGCAATCTACACTTATCACTTTGGATGATTCCTCCAGGATGAACATCCAAAGTGATAAATGTAAATGAGCCTTTAGATATACAGATTTACGACCAACATTGTGAAAAATCTATTATGTATGTTGTGAGACTGGTGAGCATTAAGTATATACTACAAAATCTAAGTATACGCTATTTTACTTTGTCCCATTACCAATGCGGCAGATTTTTCATTGTCTAGATAATAATCTTTATTCTAAATTCGAAATATTAAAGATGCAAGAAAAGTTAAATAGGAAACTTGGAATAGAATACTGGATCTAAAGACCATGATTCAGTTCCACGCAGATCCTACAAATTTTTTTTTAATTGTTGACTCGTATACAAGGTTTATTCTGTTGACAGGTTCTTCTCATGTAGTAATTTGTGATTAAGTTTTGTCAACCTAAATAATTACTAGGCACTAATGTAGATACTAAAAAATAATAAGCTTCATCCTCTCCTGCCAAAGTCATAGACTTTAGGGATAACCCTTGTGGTTGGAATGTGAGGTAGATATATTATTATTAGTAATGTGACATTTTGGTGCAGACGTTTATAGGAAGTATTTAATTGCATAGTATAAGCATATACAAAATTGGAAATATACCTAAATCAAGAAAAACAAAAGTGCACTTTGAAACAGTGTCTGGTTTGTATGTTGATATAAATACTTATATGTATATGTATACAGGGAGTTCCTTAATGTCATTTCCATACTGCATGAGCTAATTCCTTGTCGAATTTTATGACTTAGAGACCAAATAAATGTGTGTCCTAAATTGCCTCGTTTTCGAGATACAGGGTGTCAAGGCTGTTAGAAAAATCTTTTTTTTTATTAATATCTTGAAAAAAATCAAAAACATGTAAAAAACCAGTGACGTCCAATGTTTTTTCCCATAAATTTCAAATAAGTTACCCTCCTGGACACCACTGGATACACAAGTCTTTTTACGTTAGAATAAGCCCCTTACTACTTCAAACTAACGTACCAAGTTTTATCCAAATCGGCGAAAGTGTTTTCAAGATTTCAATAAAAAAACAATTTTTTATAAAAACCTTGATAACCTGTATCTCGAAAACGAGGCAATTTAGGACACACGTTTATTTGGACTTTTAGTCATAAAAAATTTGCTCCCACAGTATGGACGTGACATTAAGGAACACCCTGTATATATTAATAGGGCTCATTGATAGTGTATAATACTGATTAATTATTAAGGTTTCTCTTGTAGAATTGACAATACAATTTTTAATGGTGCAAATGGCATGGACCTCAAAAAAGATATACAAATGTGCTACCAGCAAAGTCCACAGCGACGACTGGTTCGAAAACAGTTTTATTTTATTCCCGAAAACGAGTTGGGGACCGTGAAACAACAGACGGAGTCAGCGGTAAGTATCGAATCGGTATCGACGCGTTATTTATAGGTTTACTTTAGCGGTGGGTGGCCTGGTCCAAGTCGTTGACAGATGAAAAGTATCCCCAGATCAAGGATTGGATAACTAGAATCCGGTAGCCAATTGGGCCGATGCTATGGCCGCTTAAATATGTGCATTCCATCGGCGACCTATCGTCTACGAATTACCGGCAATACTTCTTCTTTATTGCCAGATGACACCAGGACCGGATTATCTAAGACAATGTATTCGTGACTAAGGAGACAACGTCAGGTGACAAGATGAATGCGTGTGTTCCAATGTTTTCCAATAATCAGAAAACGATTTGTTCTACCATCATTATGGAATATTGGATATTTCATAATAAGTCAATGCGGTTATTTTAGAGTAATAGCCTCCGATAATCAACTATTAGTTGTTAATGGTTATTTGTGCCAATACTTTATTATTAAGTATCAATTTCCTACTCTTTACCTACTCTTTACCTACTCTTTACATTGATTGAATTGATACTATAAGAGATCAGATGAAAAATATTTTGAAAAAAAAAATAGGTTAATAATAGGTTTTTGCTTTCCTCTTTGTTAACTTGATTTAGGTGTCCTAATTTTAATATAGAATATTAAATAGGTGTCCTCATTCAATATGGAACATAGTGATCTATTTTCTGGTTACCTACTTAAAATGTTAATACCTAATAGTATGTTCATCCCTTCATCATTCAGGACATGATAAAAGACTCTTATTTAAGAGACATCCATTTTCATAATATTCTGGTTTTTGGACCAAGAGTCACTGTATAGTATGGAAAACTAATCACCTGGATTTTAATGTGGAAGGTCTATTCTCATAGTTTCACTTTTACAACTGCAATTACCTGCAATTACCTTCGTGTTCTTCACGAAAATATCACCATATGTACCTACGTCCAACCTTACATTGAGGGAATTGTGAGATAACGTTCAGTTTCTTTACCAAAATTGAATACCACGGTTACTTTTAAATCTGTTGTAGGTTCTAGGGATGAAATTTTTACTAATAAACTATTACCTATTTTATATACCGAGGATTCCGATAGCTATTATAGCGTAGATTATTCCCAAGGTACCAAAGGCTTCTTTTTTACCTCTTTCCTGTCTAGTAATATGAGAGATTATTCCAAATCCTGGGAGAATGAAAATATAAACTTCTGGGTGTTCAAAAAACCAAAATAGATGTTGGTAAAGAATGGTATATTCATTTCCGTTTGCCTTCACATTTACATTTGATAATATAAATAATAGTAATACTAACTTTACACCTTTCTTATATATCTCACAAGTATTAGCCCGAAAGTCTGATACTTGTGTGTGGGAGCGGGCGGTATATTCGCGGGCCACATTTGCGCCTCAGAAATGACTTACGGGGATATTAGTTAGGGGGACATTCAAATATCAACTGATTTTATTCTCTTATATTAACTCCAAACTGACATTCTTTTTGTCCTAGACCTGATTGCCTACCCAACCCCCGATCAAGCCTTTATCTACGAGTAGACAATTTAATTAAAAATTCTTTATTGGAATGGGTATTTGAACCCATGACCTCTGGGTTGAGCGATAGAGACACTAAACCCTGAGCCACCGGCTCGCCTAAATATACAGTATACACACTTTATATACGTTATATGTGTACATTCTTATTTAAACGAGTCTGGTAATTTGCTGTAATCAAACAGTTTCATTCCATAAAATATCCAAAAAGCAACTGAAAGAAACATAAATCCTAATCCAATCAAATATATGTTATCAAATAAAAAATATAAATATGTGTATATACGTTTGATAAGTACCAGTTATAATTAACGAGATAATATTAACTATTTGTCTTAGGGGGCAGAAGTGTGCCGGAAATATTTTTTTTCAATAAGGACAGTCCGCCCCTGATACGACACTTGTATTAAAGCTGGAAACCAACGGTCATTATCGATGGCTCGGACACAATTGGGCTCGACGTATCGTTTCACCCAGATTCCCCGTTTGAAGAAAATCTTATCTTCGACTAATCTGCCTAACCGTACGCACTAAGCAGGTGCTCAAAATTGTTTAACAAAAGTCTCTTGCTTTAACTGTTTCCTATCTCCTGTCTCATCTAAAATTACATAACTATATATCCGGTAGTGAAATTACGTTTAAGTTATGTTACCTCGTTATTTTTTTGTTGGTTTTTTGAAACATCCATTCATGGTTTCTGAGTCAATGTTTATTAACATCACAAATGCCGAGATTGTGGTTTAAGATAAAGAGTTTTTATGACGTTTTAATGAAATTTTTTATATTCGTAGCAATAATTAAGTCAACGATATTTCATATAAATAACAAAAGAACATAACTTGTACGGAAATGCTTGGGCATAATATGAAACCAAACAGTTATCACTAGATTAATTTTGAACTAATAATACATATTGTGTAGATATAAGCATGTGTGGGCTATCATAAATATGTATGGAATAAAAATATTACTAAACACCAAGATACGCAGTGTGCTCCTTAAAGAACGAGGCATTTTGAGTAATCACTTAAATTACATGTTACATATACAAGGTGCCCATTATCTATCCCCTTACATGGCTAACTTTGTTGATAGTGGAGATAGAGAATTGTTTAAATTAGCAAAATTGGGGAGAATTACAAGAGGAATTCAGTGCCTCCTTCAGATTTAATTTTAATTATCAACTTTTCGAGATATTTTGGAAAAACTGAAAATCTCCAAAATTTTTAAACTCGAATATCTCGAAAACTATAAAAGATACAAATAATATAAAAATACTGTGTAGTAGTGTTTTTTACGTGGAATTCAGCGGTGATATTGAAAATTTCACGGGCATCTTAGTTTTTGAGAAAAAAAATTAAGTTATGTTTTTTTAAATGGCAACCATAGTTGGCTATGGTATCAATAAAAAGCTTATTTTTTCTGATTTCAAAAATATAATATTTAATATACCTTTCTCTTTTCTTTTGTTTACTGTAATGAACAAATAATTTATTAACGTAGTAAGCTATGAAAAACAAACGTATATCAATAAACAACAATAAAATATAAATGCCAGATCAAACTAAAGTCACATTATAAACGTCAAAACTAAACGTTTATCTTAAAATAGTTATTGTAAAATGTTGAGAAACGAAGAAAAATACGATTTATTAAATATTATATTTTTGAAATCAGAAAAAATAAGCTTTTTATTGATACCATAGCCAACTATGGTTGCCATTTAAAAAACATAAGTGCCTTCAGGAGGCACTGAATTCCTCTTGTAATTCTGCCCAATTTTGTTAATTTAACCAATTCTATATCTCCACTATTAACAAAAGTTAGCCATGTAAGGAGATAGATAATGGGCACCCTGTATAGCAAAAAATTTATATTGGCACAAATCGTTTAAATCATATTCAATATTTGCAAAAGACCATACCTAGTGCCAATCACGGTAAGAAGACTCTAAAAAAATATGAGTAGTTCATCCAAATCGAAATGTCTTCCGTCGCTGAAGGGATCTTCTCAATTCTTTGTTTATAGAATTAATAAAATATTTTCTGCAACTATTTATATGACGCTTTATCTATATATTCTTATATTTATTTCTAAGGTTTCCATCTTTGTCAAAATACGTTAAAACTCGAAGCATGTTATAGGATAAATCCTTGCGCCAAAAGGATCAGTGAGAGGTTACTTTTCTTTAAAGTTTAGATTAGTTTTTATTTTTCTTATCCAAATATAAGATTTTTAGACTGATATAGAAAATAAAATTTCTTTAAACAACTATTTCTATTGGTGAAAATCTCTGTATTTCCGTTATAAATGCGCCGCGTGTATTTTTTAGTGTTGTTTCTTTACAAGCTTATAACTAATAGAATCGATTGTCCAAGTATTCTTAGTGTCATAGGATTTAATGTGACATCTTTTCAAACTCGTTCTTATTTGCTCTTTTACCTTTCCACACCTCGTACGAATCTATTGAAGTATTCACCTCTTTTTAACATGCGTTTCTACGGTAATGAGTATCAGTCTTCTTTTGACATTTTCAATTGTAATATGGGTGACATTAAAAGGTGTATTTTATATTCCCTAGTTAATGTATAGTGTATTTTTTTTATAATTTAGCTTTATCTGGAAATATATTATTATTATCCGGAGATATTATTGCTCTGTTATTGTTATGTCTAAGATTTCTAGTATTTAAGTTATTTTTATGTTTATGATGTTTTTGTACTTAAATTTAAGTGATATTTATATTCTATTGTATGTATTTCCTGCCCCATAATTGGAATTTATTTTCTGTCAGGGCTTGTAACTTTAAATAAATAAATAAATAAAATAAATAAATAAAGACAGCTCTAAAAATAGAAAAACATTTGGAAAAGGAAATTAATTCTATAGATAGGAAATTAACGAAATTTATCACAATGTAATAGCAATAACTGTTGGTTACTAATAGTTCGCTTAAAGAAGTAACCATAGAATAGATATTTTTAAGTGCTTTAACATATCTGAGATAACATAATTTATGTATTTATGTAGTTATTTGTTCTCTTTTCAGTGTTAGAATTTTTAGTTGAGAAAAATATATTAGAGCACAACCTTTCGGTGGACGAATCTTTTCAACAAAGGATTTTATTTTACATTATTTCTTTTTTTTGTGTTACCACAGGTATGACAAAGTACTCAATTAAATAACGAATTAATAATATATTTTTCAGATGCCCCTAAATTACTCGAATATTTATTTTTTTTTTTTAATTACTCTCGGTATAAAGGTAGGCGTCCATTTGAGAGCAACTAGCGCGAGTGACTCTCGATAGTTACTGTTAAGAGTCCATTCACTGGTCCGAAATAAACCCAAAATCGGCGTTCGTCTCGTGTCTAATTATAAAAAAACTATTAAAGATAGCGACTTTTAGTAAAAAAGTATTGAAAGATAAGACTTTAATCTAAATCCCTATAGTAGTAATTTTTTGTAATTCTTTTTATTTTTAAAATTCCAGGCAAACAATCTTGTACTAAAATAGCGTATTTTCATAAATTATTTTCTCTAAAATACATGTATTAAACAAAAATTTGCTACTATAGGGATCTAGTTTATCTTTTGATCTTTCCGATGATATATAATTTATAACGTTAAAAAGAAATTTTGTTGTAATTATAAGACAAATCCGGTACCCTTGCAATGAGGGCTAACTTTGTTTCCATGTGCCTTTTTACTTCGGCTTTACGTGCACCTCTGAAATCTAAATAATTTGGTAGTGGAAATATGCAAGACTTCACCCATCGGCTACCCAACCTCTCAAACCGACCCCGAATTCATGTCTGTCAAGTCTACAGTGAATGGACCCTTAAGAGGGTATCCATTTGAGAGCAATTTGAGGAATTTTTACTGTCAGCAAGATAACGAAACACTCGCCGAGTGCTTACTCTCAGAGATATCTGTCAGGAGGATATCCATTTGAGATTTCTATTTCATCAATTTCCTTTCTTTGGTTGTAGTGCGAAAGAAAAAATTAGTGAGGTGCAGATAGATAATCAATCATGAATGTACAAAAACTACGAGCAATTGTTGTTGCACATACACTGTTAAAGAGAAAGCAATAAAGAAAGAAAAAATGTTGGATCAAGCCATGGATTCAGGGAAGGTGTGAATTTGGAGCATTTGTGAGATTGCAACTTCGCTGCAATCTCCAGTAATATTTTATTTTTTGCATCCCTATTTCTATACTCAGTAGTCTTGGTATCCTATAAAACTGTATTTTCCTCGTATACATATACTTATCAAATTACAAGTCTCGTCTTTTGACCACTTTTTACGAATAACTGCCACTTTAAATAATTATGGCGAGAACTATCACAATACGAAACGTGTTCGTATTTCAGAAGTAACTGTCCGCTAGTAAGAATAATATGTATACACTTAAGAGCAAAATGCTGCGAGTAAGCAATTTGATAGTAAAATGATTACTCTCTGATAGTTACTCGCAGACGCGTATCCACTTACGAGAACTACTCTCGAGAGCTACTCGCGCTAGTAACACTCTCAAATGGACACGTACCTTTAGAGACATACATTGCATTCCATTGAAAATTTAAATTAAATTGCATCTAAATATGAATGTCATCTAATGGACAGTCTATACTTTATAAGGAAGTAAGTATTAGGTATGTATAACTAAAAAAACTGATAAACTTTTGTCCATCAGAATCATTTTGAATAAAGAAAATTATAGGACAACCTTCTACATTTTACTTGCCTCATTGTTTCTTTTTTTTTCAAAAATAATGTTCAAGAAGTGTTTCGTAGAAGACCCTTAATCCCATCAAATTTGGTTGACCCTACAATTGCTCAAAATATACATATATACGTACGTAGTGGTGTATGAACAAGATATAGGTGTACATTAATTATATTTATTCAGGGTTGCGTACGCTGGACTGAAGGATCCTTGAACTATGGCGGGCGGTACGGGTCTCTCACGCCGCTCCATGGAGTACGAAGTTCGATAACAACCCCTAGAGACGTGCTCGAGAGCATTGAGCACAAACACGCTAGTAATAGACCGAGAGCTGGTAGCAAAAACTACCGCCTCATCAAATACCAGCCAAATAATACTAAAACTGGGTGTTTATACTTAAGTGTGTTACGCCCTCTGGCGGAAAAACAAATAAGTATCAAAAAGGGTTATTTTTTAAATATTCATTAAATTCCTGATATTTTAGCGTGTGCTTATGTGCTTTAAACTGAAAACTGAAAACATTGTTAAGTATGTGTTACATTTTTTGGATTACGATTATTTCTTTTTGGTAATTTTCTGCGTCGTTTTTGAGATTCTGTGTTCCCTATAGTACAGTTCTCCATTTTAAACAAATACCTATTACTGAAATATGAAGTAACGTTGGAACTTCTATATTTGTATCTATCATGAATATAAACAAATTCACAACACACTGCTGTGCTTACAATTGCAACTGCTGCTGCTGAAAAAGGTAACTATAGAGACCAATAATTATTTACTTCCCGTGTTTCACTAAGAAGGATTCTGGCAATTGCATAAAACTAGTAACTGTATTTCTTGTATAAAAAGGATGACAATTAAAGAAAATCTAATAATATGCGCATGCCTAAAAAATTTTTAAAACGGAATAGAACCTTGTTAAAAAAAAATACCGTCCCTAATATAATTTTAAACTAGAACGCAGACCATTCGTACATCACAACAAATAACAGCTGCTATTATATACTAGCTTGTTTATTTAGTTTTACTTTCTTGTTTCTAATATTACTTAAACTCAATATTATTAAAACTGAAGAGAGTTCTTTATCGTTATTTACACAAATCTTTATTTATACTCTCTTATGTTCTTCTGTACCTAGTTGTTTGTAATCACGAGCACCATCATCGGTTTAGAACCGCTATCGATGGCGCATTCCCATCGATAGGTGACGTTAAAATTAAAACAATAATCCCAATTTTACCTTATTAGGAAGCGTTTTTACAATTACTCTTTATATAAATATAAATTTGGAAGGATTTTTGACCCAATAAACCGTTATTATTGGAACCACTGACGTAGATAGTCTGAAACATATTGACGTCATGAAAAGTCCTCCATATATATACTTTTTATTTTCTAAGATATATTATACCAATTTTAGGAAATGCTTAACACCAAAAACTACAATTAATGATAACATTTCCAAACATTCCAGTTTTCACACCATCATTGAAACTTGTTTTTTTAGAAATCTGTATTAGTAAGGGAGGTGTGTTATGAACGGTGTAAAGTCTGTTTATGTGACTTGTTCTTTTCATTGCACATTTTTGTAGATGCGAGTATAACATTTTTCATATTATCTATAAATATACAGATCTTTAGGTCATATAGGCATGTGTCCGTCAAATATGTATTATGTGTTGATGAAGTTAGGAAATGCAGTTTTTCTGTTTTTGGCGCAAGACTTTTTATCAAGAAGATACTTGAGATAACAAATATATGCCGTATACAGAAAAAATCCAGCATGATTCCTACTGTTAGTTTCTTCTAGTATTTGGAGAACTGGATTTAGACATTTTTTTATTATTTAATGCTATTTGTTAATTAAAAACTTGGAAACAAGCTCTGGATTCGTTAGAAATGTTAAATTAGAAACAAGTTTGTTTATCTAAATGCTGCGTTAGATATTCAATATCTATTATCTATAAAATCAATAGTAAAATATTCAAACGCATAGGGCTGTTTGAATATTGGTGTAATAAGGACGAGTAAAAATGACAACTGGATATATTTATTAGTATATTTTAAACAAAAATCCAAAGTCTGGAAGAGGTTGTACACATTATGCACCACTTGCTAAATGGGGTCAACCTTATCGAGCAGGTGGCTCAGGGCTTAGAGTCTCGATCGCTCAACCCAGGGGTGGTGGGTTCTAATTCCCATTCCACCAACAATTTTTCATTAAATTGTTAACTCGTAGATCAAGGCTTATTCGCAGGGATGGCTTGGCAACCATCCTGGCGATGGCCTAGGATGGGAAGAATGTCAACTTGGTGTTAATGTGAGAGATTAAAATCAGTTGATGTTTTACTTGTCCCCCTAACTAATGAGGTTTTCCAGGTTTCCCTCATTCCAGCACTGAATGGTGGTTGGGGCCTACCAACGTAAGTCGTTCCTGAGCCGCAAATGCGGCCCGCGAAATAATAATATGCCGTCCCCTCTCCCACAAAAGTCTCCGACTTTCGGGCTAATCTTTGTGATTAGAATGAGGGGTAGAGATATTATTATTATTATTATTATTATTATTATTATTATTATTATTATCAATAAAAACATTACTTCGACATACAATGTTGTATGTCGAAGTAGACTGTAGACTGCAGACTGAAGACGCTGGTAGACTGCAGCGGCAAATGCTGGGTTGAATTATTGAAGTTTTTTTAAAAATCCATCGTAGTGAATCATCAGAAGATAGATCTATAGTTGTGGATATTTATTTTTAATGTTTCCAGGTAAAATAGCAATGATTTTATATTTTATATTACCAACCCGACGGATAGGCGTCCATGACATGAATTCGTTCCGCATAGCCATATGGCTACAATGCTAAATTTGTGACACTTATGAATCGTTAATTTTTGGTGCCAGCCCTTGGTCTATAAGCTGAAATTCCACCCCCGTTCGGGTTTGGTCAATCCAAACATTAAAGCGTTTCTTTACCTTGTGTGTGCGTATTGTTACTTAAATATATATGTAGTATTTGTAAACAATACCATTGTATTACATTATTGTATACATTTTTATTAGTAAATACACGAAACAAATAAGAAATTTGGGTATGCATTTCAGCTATTGTTTGATTGGCATATATCCCCTATATGGCGAATTAAGAGTATTTATTGTCTGGAATCATAATTTTTACCCACACTAAATACAAGTGGGTATATTAAGTAGGCAAATGTAACCTACACTGATAAAAACTGTGGTAATTTTACAGTTATTCTTAGCTAGCCACTAAAGTGGCTTTTTGATGTAAAGTGTTAGCCACACTTTTTTACATATTATACACTACATTTCTTACATAATTAACTTTCTAAATAAATTTTTCACTTATAATCTCCATAGTGATTGGATTATTTCTGGAAATTTATCTGAGGGCACAAATATTTTGAAAATTATCCCGAGTCGCAGACGAGAGATAATTTTTTTTAAATATTCGTGACCGAGGAAAAATTTCCTGTATTAATTCAATCACAAGGGGGATTCGGTAAGAAAATTTCCACTGTAATTTTGTGGGAAGTTGGGAAGTAGGAGGATGAATATCTCCGGAAACTTTTTTCGTTGTCATGGTAATGATTTGAAATGAATGTGTGCGATTGGTTAGAAAAAGTGGGTGCGAAATTTTCACTTATAATTTTCCATATCAAAATATTTAAAATAACATTACGGTGTATAATATATTCTAGTAATACAATCTAATATTTATAGACAATTTAATAAAATATAGGTAGTGTTATATAGAATTAGATTTTATGTAACAAAGCTCTCTAGTATTCCCACTATAATTTTTTTTTAGTACCGTGAGATGCCGCTCTTCTTTTCCTAAAGAATTCTCTATTATTTCATCATGGTATTGGTTCGTGAATTGTGTAGTCATGTAATGTTCTTAACTAGTGTGTATTATCTATATGAGTATCTACTAAGGCACGGGTTTCAAAATAGCTGGTTACCGCTACTTAACCGATAGTTAGCTAACTATAAGTGTTAACTAAGCAAGTGCATACTGTTAAATATTAAAGATATTGACAATCTGGCAACCTATATTTTCTATATTTTCCAAATCCTGCGGTTCATATTACTTAGTGAGACTTTGATCACACTTCCTTATACTTAAACTTAATATTTACCCAAGTATTCTAATTGTTTTGGAAAATTATTTGTTTTTTCTATTATTAACACACCAGCTTCATATTTTTGAAAAATCAGGGAGAAATATGATTTTTGCTAGTCGAACCTTTGAACTTTCAGGAAATATGTAGAAATATATATAATTATAGTGCAGGGTCTTCATAATTCCGTACAAACTTTCGTCAATTTGAAAAATAAATAAGTCGATTTTTTTAAATGGAATTCTGTACCTACCAATTTACTATATTAATAATAACGGAGATATGACCAAAAAAGTGCACCATAACAGCGATGTGGTAGAAAGATATTGATTCGTTGCTAAGCATAGTCTTTCTCCAACACATGGCTCCTATGGCGCACTTTTTGGTCATATCTCCGTTGTTATTAAAGATAGACCCATCAATATCTATATTACTGTATTTTTGAGGCAACGTTCTATCCGAATATGCAAAAATCTACAGTGTGTTCCATTTAAATTAACAGAGTTAACATCCGCGGCCATTTTGTTTGGACTTTATTTGTTTTTCTACTATCTTTTCGAAAACTTAATAAAAAATCGTGCAACTTTTATATTCCACATTTTTTTATAATTCTGTAAACAAAAAGCTAACAGTGGGTCAAAATATAGTAAATCACCCTGTACGTAATTTCGAGGACACTCTATAAAACTCAAAGATTCTACTAGTCGCCCTGCAAAATTTATATTTGTATTCTTTAATTTGTCAAAAACATGAATCTAGCCAGTTGATAGTAAAAAAAGTTATTTGTGGAAAATAATTAAAATATCTCGGAAAATATTGTTTACAGCGAGGCGTAATGGAAGTTATACCAAAATAAATATAGTAGAATTCGAAAAAATTATAAAAAATGTAGGTTGTCATTAAAAAACAAGTTACTACCTGTCCAAGATATACGGAACCCCTGTAAAAATGATATTTTAAATTTGTACAACTCCAGAAGTCTGGCAACTTTGCAATAGAGATTTACGTAAATCTTTTATCAACTGAGATATTGGACTTCCGCGTATTGGGAGGACACCCTATAATCTAAGACCTTCGGTAGGGGGTACTGGGAGGTGTGACGAATGTGTTGTTCTTCTTTTAAATAACTAAATTAATTCCTGGTAATTATGGGCCATGAGTGTGTTCTATATCTGGCCACTGACTACAAAAGCAACAAATTTCTTAATTTTAAATGCTTACCTAAGGTCGAAGCTGCCATCCTCATACTAACAGGTAATTCACCACAAGGCGAAACTTCCTCTGGATTTATTTTCCTTTTTCGTGGTCTTCCTTTATGATGCTGAGGTGGCGTACTCGAAGGATAGTACCCTGGAGATTCCCCTCCCCTAAATATTAGTTCCATGGGATCGTTTGAGTCGCAGAAATCTAGGGTTTCGTAGTGAGGCCTGTAGCAAAAACTACTAAAGTTATAAATATTGCGCTCAATGATTGAAAATGATCAGTACTTTATCTGATGATGTTCTTGATTTTGAGTTTAACATGAGATATATGTAGCTATATACAGGTAATTTTAATAACATACCGCGATTGTCTTTAAACTGATTTGTTATTCTCGTTATAAGAAATTTATAAACTAATGGACATATAGTAACAACAAAAGTACACCAAAGTAATATAACAATAAAGGTATATAATGGACCAATATTAATAATAAAACCATGGGCACCCGGTTTCGGCTAAAATAAAATATTCCATCTGCCTTTGAAAACATAAATATGAATTCGAACCTTGTGTGACTTTAGGATTGAGCATACATTAAATCTAATAAATATTTTTTTGTTTATCTGTACCCTTCATCAACTAAATATTAATTGACTAAATTAAGCAATAACTTTCATATGTTTATTATACCTACTGTGTTTAATTTCGTAATTAAGTAAGTAGGGCTGGTATATTTAAATTAATAATATGTTTTTAAGGTAGGTACTTTGTTAAAATGTAAAAAAATATACAACTTTATTTACTACAAATACTAATCAACCATTCATTGTTATATAACTTTTATTACTAGCAAAAAAAAAACATTTACCTATTTAGATTATATTAAGTGGTGTTTATTTAATTAGCCAGTTAGGTATCATAAGAAATAACTTTTCTCAATAGCATAAGAATCACACAAAATAAACAAATGGTTTAGTTTCTAAAAACTACGTCTAACTTAATATAATAATTGTTATGACCATACAATTGAATATATGTTTCGAATAAATTACTTAGGCGTCTAAAGCTACCTATAAAGTAGATTAGTAGGCTGCATTACGCAAATAGATAAATCATACAATTTTTCGCTTTGCACTTTGTAAGTACCATAATAGTTTGTTTGTCAATCTTGTCAAGTTTGAAAAAATTATTAATAAATGTGCATAAATTATTCATTTTATTTCCTTTTGGGATTACACCACCTGTAAAATAATAAACAAAAAACAGAAAACCAGAAGGAATCAAACTAAATTTCGAAAGTGTAGCATCAAGGCAAACCTCTAATGTTTGCCCCAATTTTTTTTTTTTAGTATTGCATTGGTGGTGAAGATCCAAAAGAATATAAAATGAATCAAGAAGCTGCACCACGAATAAGTTACATTATGTACATAAATTATGTTATATTTACTCAAGATTTAAGGTAAACTGCTCAAACCACCTATTAATTAATTATAAAGGGATAAAAAGTTACAATTAAATTTACGTCTAACGGGCTTATATAATAAATGGTCTAATATAGGTAGATAATTATTTCAGTTCTATTTAATCTGATTATGTCTGAAGTTACAGATTACTTTAATATTAGATAAAACATTTTTTTAGTTAACAATTCAATTAACCACCGATAAATTTTACTTAATTGCATTATTATTACATTATTTATTCAGTACATTAATTTTCAGTGAAACAAACATGGTAATTGTTATTTTGTGTAATTTATATTTTTTTGTGTTTTATATTATATTTGCAGGTGTATGTTTTTAGTGAACTGTGTTTTATGTTATTCATTGCTTATCATAATTAAGAGTTTAAAGTAAAATTAATTACCTGCAGTAAATTAATCCGTCCCTCATACCGAAATGGTCGCCTTTAGCTAAGGGAATGCCACAGGAGGTGCAAGAAAAACAGTGAAGGTGGTATACATGATCTCTCGCCCGCATTACTAGTTCATTGGCTGAGATTCCTGCGTGGCACCGGCCACATCTTGTAACGGCGAACATTCTGTGAAAAGAACATAATATGAATTACCAATAAATAGTATATCCTACAATAGACCTAACCTACAATAAACTAGAATACCTTCGGTATTGGCTATAAATCGCTATATATTTTTGAATATTAGATTAAGTTATGTTTCTTTTTTAAAGGAACTGATATTCCCTCTGTCTGTCATAGGTAATACTAAAATGTAGATAACTCCAGTAAACAAAACATTATGCCCACCGTATTATTTCCTACCATTATAAAATGTTTTCCATTTCGTGATGTTTGGACGGTTTTCTTGTTTTCCAGTTTACATAATCGATAATTGATGTAGTTAAAGAAATGAGATAATAAAGTTTGTCTTATAAAACAATTTATGTCAATGATATTTATGGTTACCATTTATGACCAAATATTCAGATGCTCACGATGGTCTATTGAAAACACTCCCAAAGGTTATAATTATAACTGACATCAGATCAACAAATAACAATAGTATATTCTTAAAGGAGCGTATAATGATGGGTATTATTCATGGGGATGAAAATTCGAACATCTCTCCTTCAAAAACACCTTTACTTTTTAACGAAAGTTACAATATCGGCTATTAATTCAACTATAAAAAACGGAACAGATAACAGACACATTAACGGTTTACTTTGTTACAAAATTGATAGTGAAATTAGAGCAGTAAGTGATGTTGACTAGTGATGGTGTTGTGTCTTGATTGATTTTATTTAAAGTATGGATATTTGATGAGATGTTTTGATTACTATGGTGAATGTTTTTTGTATTGTGTTCTATCGAATGAATTATTTTGTTCGCCGTGTTCATTTTATATGCCATGGAATCATCCACGTACCCCTCAGCTACCGCTAGCTGTAGCTATTTGTTTTCCCATATGGATCCAAATTTGTTTTTACCAATTTTCTGCATAGTGCACTTTCCTTGTTAATAGTTCAAGAAAAATGATTGTACTCTCACATGAGCTGGACGAAGGACAATATACTTTTTACATATATTATAAAATTTATCAGTCACACTAAATGTTCTAATGGTTTTTGGTTTAGTGTTCAGAATGGTTATTAAAAAGGCTGATTTAAGGTTTTGAATGATTTCCATTTTCATAGAATACATTTCTATGTTTCGACAATCACCCATTGTCAATGCAACCTTAAAAAAATAATCCCTTCACGTAGCGCTAAATTTGATAACGTTTACAAGATATCTACATTTAGTACCTTTGTTGGAAGATATAGGTACATCGTCTGGAGCTTCTGCGATAACTTTATTTATTTCTTCTGGCGAGAATATATTGAATTTCTTCGCTTGATAACCTTCCCCTTTTCATTTAAGGAAAGCCCGTAGTTTTAAATAATTCTCTATATTTGTCATTATTCATGCTTATTGTGCTCCTTAACATTGAGTATATCTTCCGTGAAGAAGAAGGCTTGTATTTTTCGGATAGTTTCGTGAAATTTTCCAAAACAACATTTTCAGGGAAAAATTTCTACCTTATTATACACATTTCTACACATATTATACTTTATTATAATGTCTCCTTGATTTCTTCCGTAACAAGTTCAAAGAAGTTTCATTAGCAGTGTCTAAAATTTCCGTAATTGGCATAACAATTTCAGTTTTGTCGCTTAAAATCCATATTTGTAGAAAAAACGAAAAAACTTTGATAATTCGTGACAAAATATGACAGAAGACGTCAATATATTAATTGTTGATTTCCTTAATTCTATCATCTGGCCGTGTATTCTGAGGATACGGAGAATTTGATTGGCCGACAGATCGTGGATTCTGGTTTGGAATCCATGGGGGTGTAGAATTAATTGATATCATTCATAAATTCATCAATTTAATATCGAATAAGAATGAATGTACTATTTAAATAATTGAAGAGAAAAGCATTTAAACATGGCAACTTAAAAACAAACTAAATACATATAATAAAATGAATAGGTATAAAAAATAAATACATTTTAGTCTTGTTCGTACGGATATGGAAATTAATTAAACCAAAATGTGAGAGAGTAGCAAAACTTGAAATATAATACTTATTTGTTAATGTTAACGAAGCTTATGTCATAAATACGATTACGATCAGGTGAGCGAGCAGGCCACACCATTTTTATATACATGCTGATCAGCTGTGTTTTTTCTGAGACTGACACTGATTAACTGACAAAGTTAATCAGTGTATCAAATGTATTCATAAATACAAAATGACAATGAATGACAAAATCAATACAGACAAAACTGTATGTATGAAAAAATATTTATCTATATGATAATAATACTAGTGATGTAGAAGGCGACATTTGAATAATTATTGTAAATTAAACTTTCTGTTAAACTAATATTGATGTCTTTGAGAATTTGTTTCTTAGGTTTTCACAATTTGATTTTATTATTTTCCATTTTTTAATTTAATGGTTACTTAAACCTTCTTAGTATATTCAAAATGTATCTAGGAAAGCTAGTAACAGTTTTTCTTAAGAATTGTTCTCATTATAGAGGCGCTGAATGAAAATACTAAATTCGCTTTTCAGATCAAACATATTGAAAGAAAATGCACAATATATTTTTACCTCCTATTCTAACCACAAGGAACAGCTCAAAAGTAAAACTGAGCCCTCTGAGTTCCTCTTTACTGAGTAAAGAGGAACAGTATCACTATTCTATAATTCGCATCAGCGCCCAGGGATTGAAGTTGGTAAGCAATAACTATTTAGTGCAGGAAAGAGGGATTGTTAACACAAATTGAACCTCAGTTGTGGTTCACTTTGTGTTAATCAACCTGTTGCTTTGTATTTTCTAGAAAAGTAGCACATGGCATGTTGTAATTTAAATATGTTTTAATTATTAATCGTGATTGCTTTTACAATCATTGGATTAATAATACTTAATTGTAAATACTATTAAGCTGTATCAAGAAAACTATTTGAATCTTTGCATTCTCTAGCTTGCATTCAATAACTGCGATTGCAGTTATTTCTGATCGACTGACTGTCCGACAAGAACTCGTATCACATATAAAATGTATATATGTATATATGCCCAACATTGTTGGTCTTTTTGCGTTTTCATAAACTGGTATACCTAGTTTGTTTTGATTTATATTTCCTTGGCATTCCATTCCGTATATCTATAACCACTGCAGCAATCCAAAGGATATAATCAGGCCAGAAAAAGTTAGTTTTTAACATTCATAAAAACATATGTATGATGTAGAGTAGTTAATAATTTCGACATATAGATGCAGCAGATGCATACATGCAAAGACAGAAGCTATGTCAGCCTACTCGGAAAATATAAGAAAAATAGACAAATTTTCTGAGGTTTGTACATAAAACTAGTGCAGACGTAGGTAGTTAAATTTAATGAATATACAGGGAAAGGTCAAACGAGACTAAAATTCCTTGAAGCAGTATTCTTTTTCATCTATTTGCGTATCCAGTAAGTATTTGCCTCAGATCTTACGGAATTACAGATAAACAAAGGCCAACACCAAGTCACATTTAGCTCTAAATAACTTATAAGTGTGACCTATTTATTCATATTTCCTATCTGCAACATTGTCGGTTATGATCGGTTGAAAGATTATTGTCGGACAACCTCCTTTTTTAGATTTTTAAAACAAGAGTTACTTTAGATACAACACCGCTGTGGATATAAGAACACTAGAGAACTTTTTGAATAACGGTTGTTATAATTGACAGAATACGTCCTTCACATTGAAAATTACCCAGCAGCAATACTGTACCAAAGTAGCTTTGTATTTTAAATATAGGTGGTATTCCTCGTATATCTTCTCAAAAGTGAAATGTGTGGGTATATAATATGACAACTCGTTATTTTTGTTTTTATAACAAGGTATTGACAATTTCTGGTCCTGTTCTTCGAACAACTCATGGTTAAATTCTTTGTTGAGTTATCTACAGCTGGAGTAGTATGTTGTATTATTAAAAGAAAATCAACATCTTTAAAATGCACACATTTTTTGTGCAATAGATTTCAAATAGACTTTTTTAAGAGTTTAGGTACAGGAACTGATGAAATATTTCCAGAAGCCCAAGAAAGTGCCAAAATTTCACACCTTCACTTTTTAGCCAATCATGTGGCTAAAACAACCAAAGAAACAAATTTCAGAGGATATTTTTTGACTTTAATTTACAAAAGCAAAATTATACTGAATATTTTTTAGACATTTAAGAGATGAGTTTAAAATTGACATTATAATATAGAAACTTAACCACCAGAATCATGTGTTGAATTTTATCTCTATTTCTGAAGTATTGTCTATGTATTCCGAAACGGAACATTGTAAATTATAATCAAAATCTAAACGTGAAAACAGCACAAGTTTGTTTGAAGGTTAAACAGACCTGGTAGAAGGTAAAAAATAATGAAACTGAAATTCTAAATTAATTTTTCCTCGATGTGAAATTTTCCGAATATCCCAAGTGCACAAATTAATTAAAAATTAGGAAATTATCCTTCGTCTTCGACTCAAAATAATTTTCAAAATATTCCTCACCTGGAAAAAATTTTCAGCAAAAATGTTGCACTTGGCATATTATAAGTGATATAGGTATCTAATAGGTACATTAAAAAATAACAGAAACACTGTCAAAAGAAGAAAGAACAGTATTTGGTTCAGATGAGACGGAAATAGGTATGATGTGTAGGATGCCTGTTTTCCGTGCTTCATAGAAAAAGCAACCACGTGTTCGTTAAATAACAAAGCAATTTTGGATTATTACATTTTTAAAGAAGGATTTTTTATGAGCATGATATGACGTAGGCAGGTATATTAATTTGAAGATGACAACTACTCTACGGACTATCCGCCTTAATTGGCATTGCCATTATACCGTCATCTCCATGAAGGTCTCGATGAAGGTAGATCTTTCATCGAGACCAACCACCAGACATGTCTCGCACTTATTCTGTGCTTATCAGAGTGTCATAGGTAGTGGAATCGATGTATGATGTTGCAATATGACTGCCTAAAAGGCATGTGGTATTATAGTTGTGGTGAGAAATAATCACATTATTTGAAATTAATATGAAAATAATTATTGTTTTCGACATCTTCCAATGAATAAATAGTCTTCCAATGAATAAATAGGTTCCTCTTTCTTAAAGACGATACAAGTTACAGCTATAATGGTACCTGCAGAAAAACCGGTCGCTGTATAGCTGTTAAATAGACAATAATTGTCAGACGGATAGTAGCATAGACCAAAAGAGGGCACTACTGTACTTCTCACCACTATTAAAGTACACAACTCTATATTAAGTTTTACTTTTTACGTTTTAGTATATTAGGTCAGTTTTTTAAAAAGCGCTGCCCAAGCAAAATCATCAGCTATTATTCTAAATATTTCAATAGTATCACTTTTCTTTTCACGTAAATATCTCCTTTTTAAACAAAATTAAAAAATACGAAATGGGGCCTAGATGGAAAAAAGTTGAATATTGTTTCTCCATCCCCTTAAATGCCACTCCATTTACTTAATTATGTAATTTAATTGTGGGGTAGTTCTATGATTCATCAAAAATATTGTCGACGAGTTGTTTTTTTTTGTCTATTAGATTATTGCCCACGTAGAACTAATGTTTTTGCACAATAGTGTATAATATTTTTAATGACGGGTGATCAAATGGTAATTTCTGTTAAAGCATCTAAATACCAACAGTAATACCTTTTGTTCCCACATAAACGTACCAATATCTACAGTGTAACACAGATTCATGGTATACTTACCCCTTTTTCCCCTATTATGCTAGTTAGTTAGTTACAATTTTAAAATTTGGCATGACGGAATACTTATGAAAAGTCGCTCTTTGACATAAAAATAACCTGTTTGAGATTTCCCGTTTTATCGGAATATCTCGGATACCAAAGCTCGGATGTTATATGGGACACCCTCTATAATTGTATTTTCGGAATTTACGTCATTTTCAGACTCCAATGAAATAACATAAACAACAGTTCAGCTGTCAAATTACTTTTTGGACTCCATTTTACTCTTGAATTTAGAGTGTCTTTTCTTAACTGTAATTTAAGTTCTGTTGGTTCCACAGAAAAAATAAGCGAATGGGTAGATTGCTTATTAATTGAATTTTCTAATGGTACCTTATGGTAATATTAAAAAAACAGTTTCAGCTCTATAACCATTGAAAAATGTTAACCTCCTCTAAGTAGAGAAGTTGAATGTTTTTTCTCTAGTTTTCTATGGTTGCTATGGTCCGTTAGAATTAATTTAATCGCTGAAATGTCACTTATATTATATCGTAAGATTTAGAAAATGACAGATTTGAAAAATATAATAATATAAAAGATGTTCCACAACAAAATCGAGAGTTGGTATTACTTTCGGTAAAACCGAAAGTGACAAAAAGATAATTTTCATGTCAAAAAGTGACATTTAATAAGTACTTTCGCCATCCCAAATTTTAAAATTGTCTAAAAAATTAAGGGGGGAAAGACAGGTACCTAGACCATAAAAATGTTTAAAATAAAATGAAATATAAAAATAAAAACATTAGTTTGAGACTTAGACCTTTGTTTTAGATGAAATAAGTTTTTTAATTCCGAACCACCAGCGAAGAAAAATTCATCCGTTATTATTTCTAATTAATATTTTATTTACGTATATTGCGTCCTTAACCTAGCTTGGATATACATTTTTGTAACATGAATCTAATTTATGAATACGTTTCATTACCCTGAAGATCGATTGGGTGAAGCTACATGAATTTAATATTACAACATTATGTGCCAACGAATAGCAGCGTAGACAGGTTCAGTGAAGCTAAATTGTCGCTTAACGAGGGCGAAAACCCGCGTTGTACCTAACAAAGCATATTAATAAAGGCTATAACAGAGACGGACGTGTTTGTCCGATTTGTCGAGATATGAATGAATTGCTGTGGGACCGGGCGGACTTTTGATTGATTCTCCGATAATGTTTGTCACTATTAAAATACCTTATCTGCATGTGTCATAACATTCTAAAAATACAATTAGTGATGAGTCTATTGAGGTGAAGTTCGTGGGTTATTTAACGAAGTGATTTTATAATAATTATATATTAGAGCGCATGTATAATTATTGTGTTTAAAAAACTAACATGTCATAATTGGTTTTCAATTTTATAATTTTATATAATTAAATGCAAAATACAGGTTCTATAAAAGGTGTAATGATAGACTAAACAAACAGTATTTTTAACTTTTCATTTAAATGAATAAATGTTAACACATTTTTAAAAACACCTATCTTCGTAACCCTCTAACTTGTAGATAATTGTGGACACTGTTTGTTTTTGAAAGTCATAATTCCAAGGAAAAATAGAAATAAAATGTATATTTTTCAATATATAATGATGTATAGAAGTATAGAAGTAGAGTGATAAAATGGGCATGAACTTTTTTTTTTCGTTTATTTAACGTAGATCCATTTCCGCGACTACGACCAATCACTGACTCCAGGATACGAGCAACTCCCCCAACCTCCCAACCAGGAAGTTTTATCAACCCCCAGTTTTGCAGCAGGGTAGGCTGCAAAACTGGGCTCTTTTACTTCCATAAACGGAATGGTACGTCTTCTACACAAATCTGGCTTAAGTTTGCCTAGCTTATGTGAATTCACCGACATACAGGTCACTAGAAGAAGCGGGAAGCGCGGTTCTTTTCCACTAAATCGCCACTATGGCTTAATTATGATAACATTGTAGACAGATTTATTGTAGTTTTACGGTTTATATAATTATATTATTATAGTTTTATAGACAATCACTTTTCTCTAGGTATAGCTGCCAAAGAAAGCTAGCTGAAATTTGTTGATGAATCAGAATGATAAAATAATTTTTCTTTTCTGAACATTAAGAAAAAAATAATCATCAATTGGTTTTTGGTGCATTGCATCTTTAACTGACTGCTAAACACATAATACCATTTTTTAAGGATAATCCTTTAATGGGAAAAATATTTGATGACCTACTTTTAGCAGTATGGAGTATTTATCATGATTTGTTATTGACATAACAATATAATGCGTGACCAATTTTTTTAAACACTATTGAAAAGACGCTTCTTGTAAGTTAATAAAAACAGAAAAATAAATAGGTAATTCAGAATTAAGTATATATGTAGAGGTACACTTCAAGTCACAATCTTCAAGCGTTTTCCAAACCAAACTTTCGGTTTCGTGATTATTAGATCTCGTCAATAACCCCTAACTTCCCTAATATCACAAGCTGATATATACCGAGGTGAGCTAAATAAGTTCAAAATTACTCTACATCTGATAGTTGGCACTAACGAATGGTGTAGCTACTAAACTTGTATAGGAGTAATTCTGGAGGATAGGATTAAGGATGAATATGGGTAATATCGGTTGACAATATCGTCAGACTCGGGTAGTAACAAAGGCTATAAGAATGACACTACTATATCATTATGTTTCTCTATCATTCGTCAATTTCTCTGCCTATAGGTGCTGTAGGAGATATAGGTAGGTACTAAGGACAACTAATAGGTTCTAAATCAGTATATATTTAGTAGTTGTACTGACGAATATTGTGGTTAGAATTTTCAGAAGTGATACCCAAATAAACAAGAGTAATTAAACAATGCCATAAATACATTTTTCATACTAGGTAGGTATAATTATCAAACTTTTCTCTGTGTACAGAATATTATAACAACAGTGATATATATTATATATTATATGATAAATGTATTATCTTACCCCAAAAATAGTATGGAATACATATATCGTTAAATTTCTATCCTGAAAGTACAATCCCTATAATGAAATTAATCTAAATATCTACAAGAATTGCTTTATATAAAATTTAATCAAATTATATCTTTTAGTGCACTAACAAACACATTTACAGCTGCATATTTACTATCAAATATCACAAACGGACAGTGTAGGTAAGCAAAAAAGTAGTGACTCAAGTCGTATTTCCTAAAACTGCTATGCTACCGATAAGTGACGTAAACGAATGACTTATTTGTTATTCAAGATACTGAAAATTTACCCGTATAAATTATGTCGAGCCAATTAATTGGCTCGATTCCAGAGTACCTTTGTCTGAGTGCCCGATGAATAAATAACATTCCTTCGAATGCACAAAATCGGGTAGATCATTTAGGAACCAATTAGTAGAAATTGATATTCTTTGTCCCTAAATATTCCACCCAACTGGACGCTCATTCATCTGCGTAAATGATGGTTGTAAATCCTGTTGAATTAGACAGACCACACTTTCCTTCCATTGAGACCGTTTTTAGTACAAATTTTTTATCCCTTACGTAACGAAATAATTTTTGAACTTAATTAAAATTCCAGCCGCATAGCGTATATAACCTACCGTTTTCGGAACGAAAAAATATAACTCGACCGTACCAAATTAATTGGGTGTATTTATTTATTGCTGAACACAAGGTTTTTGTTCTAGCCACTGACATTCTAGTTCATTTCATGAGAACTAACTGATCAACTGTTTCTGGCAAATGCCGAAGATGATCCCGTAAATGAAACACCCCGAACACATATTCATTGACAATGATAATGATGCTAATAATAATAATAATAATAATAATAATAATAATAATAATAATAATAATAATAATAATAATAGAAAAATAAGAGTAGTGGTTGGAAATCTCTGCAGCTCAAGGAAAAAAGAAATATACAGGGTTCTACAAGCTTTATGACAAACTTTGACAGAAGATAGCTGGGTTAATTCTAAACATTTTTTATTAACTTCGGTTCGATTCGTTTTTGTTTAGAAGTTACAAGCATTTAAAGAATCATATTTTCATACTTCAATCAAACGTAGGCTGATAAATAAAAATGCCGGTTGATATGACAATAATTATTATTTCTGTCATTATAATTATTTATTTGACACATCGTGTAAAAGTTATAAAGTAAAAATGCATTTATTCACAACTGAGGAATTTGCAGATATTATGTTTGTATATGGGTATTCCAATGGGAACGCCAGACAAGCAGCTCGAGAATATCGACGCAAGTATCCAAATAGACACCAAACTGCCCACACGTTTAGTCCATCATTTCGTAGACTTCGAGAAGCAAGTAACCCCACTCCAAAAAAACCATTCGTCCTATTGAAGTAAATGTACAAGATGAAGAAAATGTAATAGATGCTGTCCTTAATAACCCTTCAATTAGTGTTTTTTTTTCAATTTTTATTTATGTGGATACATGAAGCACATGGTCTACCATGTTGAGATCAATACCCATCAGTAGTTACTTGAAAGAATTCAAGATGCAGCTAACCAAATAAGAAATGATCCAAATCTCATCGGTCGAGTGACCGAATCTTTAGTTCGTCGAAGTGACGCTTACTTACATTCAAGCCGAGGGTGGACATTTCGAACAATTTTTATAGCCTTAAGTTTTTCTATTTTTGTTTATTTTAATGTTTATTGGCAATTGTTGGTTTTAATTATAGGGGTAAGCAACATTTGAGAATCACCCGGTATGCTTGTAACTTCTAAACAAAAACGAATTGGACCATTGGTCACTAATAAAAAATGTTTAGAATTAACCCAGCTATCGTCTGTCAAAGTTTGTCATAAAGCTTGTAGAACACCCTGTATAGGCACATACAAAATTAAACTTAACTTAGTCATCAATTAGAGTTGTTGTAGTTCAACATACTATATCTTCAGGTAATGAATTTCACATGTAAAATTCCCGATAGCTCAAAAAATTTTTCATCTCAGTACAGCGATAATATTCGTGGTACAATTTATAAGAGTGCTCGCTGAGGCGAGCATCATACGTGTCTAGTTATCAGAGTTTTAAGAATAATTTATTCTGACACAATCCTAAAAACTTGTAATCCGTCTTCATAAGATGGTCTAATAATTACATTTGGAAGTATAGTTGCCGTACGTTGGACAAATTCATTAAGTTGACGATCGTACACTAAGTTAGGTGTTTCACAGATGATCCATTTTCAGATAAGGGAAGAATATATGTTTCATGTTATAAACAGGAACATCTCTTAACGCTGGGCTTAGAGAACACTTTCTTAATTAGAAATAGAGATCGTTTAGTTTGATGTATAGTGTAAGAATACATTTTAGAATAAACCAAACTACCAAAATATATACTTACTGGTACAATGTACTTGTAAATATCGTAGTATTCTTCTTGCCCCTTCAATGAGTTCAAATAGAATAAATAAATAATAAATTAATATAGAAATAGTATGTTTATATTACTATGAGACTTGATATGAATTACTTCATATTTGTTGAATACTGACACAATGGTTCAAAATGATGTTGAAATAAACGTACAAGATGGGAGTAATTGACAATATATAACAATTGGTTTATTTTGATACTAGACTAACTTGTGGTTATGTGGTTTATAAAATAAACCAGATACTAGAGTTATAATTACCAAACTTTCTCTGAGTGTATTCTTACGCACTTCCAAAGGCTGTGGTAAGTAATATCCGCTCTATGGTGCATTGGTAATTCTGGAACGTCTTTGTAATTTTGCCAATTTTGTAAATTCTACTGAGAATTTACTGCTAAAAGAGAATGTTTGTTATATATTCCTAAGTTGATAATAAATCTGAATATTCTCGACAAAGATACACTTTTTAACGTATAAAATAATTGTGCTGTGTCATAACTAAAGTAGAACGAACAAAATGTAATTACTCGCTATAACATTATTTAATAGATAGGTACTGCATACAAATTTAACACCAAACTACACTATCTCTAATAAGAACATATACCAAAAACGGCCCTTAATAATGTGTAGGTATTTTTTACAAAATATTAGAAAATATAACATAAACCAAAAACAACTGTTTAACTTTTGGAGGGTATCACTGGATTGGCAACTATGGTATCTATAGAAATTATTTTAGTGCACCATGGGATTTCAACAGAATGTACCTGTAGGATGTATATTTTAAAATTTTCGAGAAAAATTACAGTTCTCAACATGTTATCATGAAATCTGTAGGAAAATTATTCCTACATATCTTTAAGACATTAATTGTATGGAATTTAGCGAAAATAAAGAATTATTAATTGAAAAACATTGTGAGTTAATCATATCAATAATTTTATGACAGACATTATTATATTCCTGATAAATTATTGTAGATATAAATTGCTACAGTGACCTAATCTGTCAAAATGAACATCTTAGTTGCTACCACGCATGCACAAAATCTAGAGATCTTTTTTATGATAAAGGCGTAGACAATAAATATTTAAAAGTATAATTTCGTCATGGATACCATTGTGCATTATGCAAAATTAATAATCATCAATTACATAACACAATTAAAAATTTTAACACGTTACAGCCTCATTTAACTGTTAAGGTTGGACGACAACAATTTACAAATTTAACCATTCAAGATATTTTTAATGGTTACCAAGCGGGATTTCCCCCGAATTACGTGCAAAACAAAGTATGATTAATAAATAATTATGTATGATATATATAATTTTTTTAGGTATAATCAATGTACAGGTATTTCCATTAATTCGGCAACAAGTAGATAGAACTAAAGAAGAAAAATGCACATTATTTAAATTATGTAAGATTTAGAAATATGAGTAGTTCTATACCTCGACAGAGACCTAGACTGTCTCTATATAGATACCTGACAGAAGGTAACAGGCTCCAATTTTAAACTTTTCATATAACATTTTATTTTGCCAGTATTAATTACTATATACTTATATAAACAAAACAGAGGGATTATTATGGAAACTTATGCGGTGGTAAAGTACTTTGGAAACTAAGGCATCTTATTTATTATTATCATCCTTAAATTTAGAACTATCTTTTCTAGAAATGTTTGACCAAAGTTTCAAAAATAAGACGTCTTATGAAATAGATTTTAATTTTTCAAAACAAGTGCCACATGACCCTTCTCGCCGTTTAAGACCGTCAGATTTTACTACCACTTAGGAGTTGAAATCGCCATATTGAGACTAAGCCCAAAACTCCCTCCCCCCAAATTAGTTTATATAGAAGTCTTCAGTTTCTAAGACAATATATCCATCTACTTCGCTTTAGAATGACCTCTCTGTATATATGATACAATTTTCTGCGGATATCCCTCATATATATACCAAGCATGTAGGCAGAACTTTAAACACTACTAATTCTAAAAGACATACAGCTGTTTCGATCTATTATATCTCCTCAGTGGCGTACAAGTGTCAGATTGAAGATAACTTATTATGGCCAGAAGATAATATATTGTATACTATAGATTACTCTAAAGTGTACGACACTTTTTGCTCTTTTCCGTCCTAGGTGGCGTTACTTATGTTCTACGTTTATAAGGTAAACCATTTGCAAATACGAGATTTTATAAAAATGATAATATTCTAGATGGTCCATTTAAAAAATGCAAAACAGACCAATCAATCAATCGAAACAAGCAAATGAATTTTGTGCCACCCTCTATAATAGCGAGGTAGGGAGTGCCGAGAAGACTTCCATTTGAAGTTACCCATCAAATTGCTATTTACTTCATAAACATTAATTTATTTGTTCTGATTGTTTTTATAAATGTCTTTTATTAATGTTTTTAATTTTAGGGTACAAAAGCAAAATTATAGTGAATATTTTTTGACGTTTAAGAGATGAGCTTAATTAAAATTGACATTATGATTCAGAAACTTACCGCCAGAATCATGTGTTGAATAAATTATAATCACAATTTAAACGTGAAAACACCATAAGATTTTTTGAAGGTTCAGACCAGTATTTCAAACCGTGAAATCTCAAAATCCGATAAATAAATTATGACATACCTAACCCTCCTTCGTAGTGTTGTTTCATATTATTTTCATGGCAAAAGAATAATGATATTGAAATTCTAAATTGCTAAATTTTTTTACGGAGTATCCCAAGTGCACAAATTAATTGCAGGAATTTTTTTTGTAACAAGTAGAACATCGGGAACATGTAGAACCAGTAAAAGTAATGGGATTTTGCTATATAAACTGATTTCCAGATCTGTACCGTTTCTGATATACAGGGTGTTGAAGTTGAAAAAACATTTCTTTTTTATTTATATTTCTGACAGTAATATACCAAATACTTTCAAATTTTATTTGGTAGATGGTACTATGAATCTTTACTTCCACAAAAAATTTCAGCTCAAAGGGAATAGCTAGTAGCGTGCCACCTACGCTCTTGGGACCCTTTTCTAAAAAACATATGTTACGCCACTGACTAACGTTTAAAATATTACGATATTTCGATATCCCACCTATTTGTCTACAAAAAAGTAGGTATACCTATGTACCTTTTTTTTACAAAGCACACCGTTTCGGAGTAAATTGATATTTTATGAAAGGACATGTCTTGTCCTTTCCTAACAAAACACTACCTGCCTTAAAATATAATTACTTACGTATAATTTTATTTTAAGGTATTTTTTTTCAATACAACACCCTGTATCTCAGAAACGGTATAGATTTGGAAATAACTTCATATAGCAAAGTCCCATTATTTTTAGTGGTTCTACATGTTCCTGAATTTTTTCAGTATAAAACTGGGATACCCTGTATACATGTAAACTTGAATATTTTAGATATTCGATGTTTACTGCGGTGTTACTTGTTAGTTTATTTCAGATATTTTTCAGATATTTCCATTATTCACAGATATATTTTCATTTAAACATTTATTTGCTTTATTTAGAAAGGGAATCAGTAACCCCTCACTTTTAAATGACAACACAAAAGGCTACAATTCTTGGGCTGACACCACCATATGTTGTTGCAACAACACCAGCAATGCAGCATTATTATCAAAATGTTATTATGACACTAATAGACCCTGGGTGTCGAGTGGTAACATGATTTTCGTTATCCGATATCGGTGTTTACTAAACACATATGTACTAAAACTCACCGCAAGTGATGTTTAGTAAACATTAATTAAATCGAGCACCCAATGCTTTGCACGTGTAGGTAACAAAAATAATAAAATAATATTTCTTTAGTGCTTGCTGGTATAAATATTGACTTGATTATTAATTGGAAAATTCGTAACTTGTCAACTTTTTTTTCCACAAGGTTATTAAATATTATTTGTAGCTAAGTTGCGGCGGAGTTGTATCATTCGTCAAATAATTATTTTGTTAATATGTCACTTATATTCTCAAAATAGGACACAAGAAAGTAGAATGAATAAAAAAAGCATTTATAAAATTTAAAATACACCACATAATAGTAACCTAAAGTACCTAAATAATGAAAATAGATAACAAAAATTCCCAACCAGTTAATTCCATGTATGTTTTGTTCCAAAAGACCTAAAAGAGAGCCTCGTATACTAAAGGTACTCAAGGTTAATATTGACCAAATAAAACATATGTACTAATATTAGTTGTTAAAATATAAACCATTTCCAGATCGATAAATATATTCGTAATGGTCGGTTTCATGGCATTCGGTAGCGTTACCGTGAATTTGATGTCGCAATATCGGGGAGTATAAACGTGAAAAAGGAAACATAATGTATATATGTAGCTAATTATAGATTTGTTCCAACACAGATTTATTATATCGCCTAGAAGAGGCTGCGAGAACCGTGTGTCCATCGATTTTGTACGCATCAGTCGCATAAGCAATAATCGACCATTATTTATACAACATATATGTATGAATAACGGTAATCACATTAGTTGGAAACAAGCAAAAATTATTAAAAAATAAGAGAAATCATGAAATAAAATCAAAAACAATTTTCTGCACTAGGTACACTCAGGGAAATATTTGGTCATTATAGTTAGTATTTGGTTTATTGTACCAAATGCCAACTTTGATTGATATAATTTAGTATTTCGTTATAACCAAAGTTTTACAATACTCCAATTTTGTCATTCGTTAACTAAGACTATAGCACTATTTACTTGAATATTTTATTTTGTAATTGTACCCAAACTTTTACTAAGCGGAATATTGAAATTATCTTAGGTGATTCCATATATGGTATCAGATACCAAATCTGTTGTTTAGTTGTTGTTTTCTTTACTAACCGTAAAATTATAGAGAAATTAAATGAAGTGCAGACAAATGTTTGGTATTTTAATGTTATGATATATTCAATGTTGTTCAATGTTGTGCTATATTCGCACGTGTGACGATTATGGATTATGATTGGTAAAAACCTTTCCTCCTAACTGAAACGTTTTGCTGTGCTAATAACTTCGTGAACTTGAACTGAACGTGAACTGAAAAACTAATAAACCTCAATATTTGCGGAGAAGATTGAAGAGATTCCAGAATATCAATAATTTTCATACGAGAAACAGATTGTTATTAGCAATTCCTAACATCGCACACCTATATAAGCGCAGTTTCTCGTATAATGCAAGCAAATACTATGGTCTCTTACATCCTGAATTTACCAACTATTCAATCCTAAATTTTAAGAAAAAATTTAAAATACGTTTAGTACAACAGTAACTCAAAAAGCAATCACGGAATGGACATAAGGACGATTAATTCTGGTTGGCAACTGAAATGTTTTGGAATTTTATGAAACTAAAATTATTATTATTGTTATAATATATTAAACATGAGCTCACAAATTGTGTATCTATATTAATAGCAACATGCATGTAGGTAAGATTCTCCCCATTAGGTAAGTTGAAAAGCACTATTAGTGACACTTCGCCTTTTCGATGTAATATTATTGTATTTATTTATATTGTTACAACTATCAAACTTCAAATAAAGCCGTATTATAATTATTATTATTTCTAAATATAATTTATAATAGCTGACAATCCATGACAATGCTTGAAATATTTCATGTTTATGTCAAGTAATTACAAATTTGTTTAATTAATCTAAGATAAAGGTAGTACCATTTGTCTCCAAATCCTTCGGTTTTCGGATAATTATTTAAAAACGTTCATTTAAAAACCATTCATATTACTCCTGTGTACGATTTACTAAATATATTTTATTATTAACAATGTTTTGTAATTTTCTCACTGTTAACTAATATTTCATAAAATCTGTTTGCGGCAATTTAATATACGATAAATGAAAATACTAAACTCAAAACCTAAGCAGAAGGCAACTTGTTACGTAATTCAAACATGTATACAGCCTATTCACTTATGCGTACACCAAACGTAAAAAACTCGCCTTTATCTTACCTATAATAATCTTCCTTGCAATAAATATTTCCATCTCTAGCGAAACAAGTCAAGTCGGAATCCAAGGGAAGCTTACATTCGCAGCATTTCAAACACGAGGCATGCCATTGTCGATCGACAGCCAGAAGGTAGTAACGGTCATGTATTCTTTCACCACAGCCAGCACAAGATGACACTTCAATGCCCGAGGATCCCCCAAGGCTCGAGCAAGGAGAAGATACGCTGCGCTCTATACTTTCACGTTCCTTCAACATCATGTGGAACTTCTAAACTAAAACCAGAGCAGCGACCAGCCGCCTCTTGTAGGAAATCCGAAAGACAGTTATCTGGAAAAAGCAGTAGATGAAAAATTAGCGACTTTAATTGAGTTAATAAATGCTAATAGCAGTAATAGCAGGTTACAGGGGCGTTCGGCGCTTAGGCGCCTAGATTATTGGCGGTATCTGATGACGCTGCAGCTCCCGGGTTCTTGTCTCATGTCTGGCTGCACTTCGGATTTACTAGCGCGGTTAATGCACCGGAGAATTGCAAGTGCCACTTCGATAATATGTTATATTCGGTTCACAATGCGAAATATGAGCCAGTAGAATTATAGTCAGATATCAAGTGTACACAGAGAAAAAATTCAATTCAATAATACTGATGATGTCTCTCAATTAAACAATCAGTTGTTTAAAATGGTTTATTTTTGTTAAACAAAAGCAGTTTATTTATACGCAGGGTGTTTTGTATTTTATCGACGACGGTTCAGGAATCTACATAGATGAAGTAATTGAGTATTGCTATATAAATAAATAACACTCTGCACAGTGTTCAAATTGAATAAAATAATCATTTATCGTTAAATTTAGGCCACCAGTAAATCATATATTCTCATTCCCTGATATCGTGACAAGAATTTGTATTATGTAAATTTTGATTTCAAAATTAACTGATTTCAGAATTAATACTGACTTTAATACAATTTAATAAAATATGTTAGACTGAGAAAAATGTTATGGATTTTATAATAATTATTCCTTCAACAATATTTTTATATATCTACTAGATGGCAATGCGATGTTCTCTTATAGTTATAACGCTAAGATATCTACACCCAGTATGAAACTATAAGATAACACCACAATAAGATACTGCTGGTCGGTTTATTGACGATATAACGACTACTGCAAGTATAAGCGTGTAAAGACGTTATCTAAAAACAAATCGTGGTTATGAACTATTTGTTCTTGTAAATGCAGCAACTTACAACTGTATCGATCACCCCTAGATCCACACATATGATGGCAGTTCATGTCCTACTCTATACACTAGACACTTAATTTTCTCATATATCTTTTAAATAGCTCGCCGCGGGATAATTCAGTCTGTTAGGTGCTGGGTGGTAGCTTTTGTGACTAACAGAGTGGTATATCGCAGCGCGAGTTCGAATCTCGCCAGGGGAGAAATGGCACCCCTCCCAGGAAATGATTGTGTGTCTGCGTTTTTATCATGTGTCGAGGGTACACATGATAAAAACGCCTGAGCGTTTTCAACAAGCCTCTACACAAGTCTGAGGCTTTCAGGAGGGAGGTTGTCCATTTCGGTGGTGTTTTATGTTTATTTTGTGTTTTTTTTTAATTACTACTTTCTTATATCATGGTATAACTTCCACATTACTTAAACTATTGTTTTCACTTGTTGAATTTTATTATGACCGACATAAAGAAACTGTTAAGCTATTGTGTCTTATGCATTATAAGGAAAATACACATTAAAAAAAGACAAATGGTAAAATTACTAAATGGTAATCGTAATTTGCTGCAGTGTTATTTTTAACACGAACTGGGTAGTATAATAACTAAACCTTTAGAACTCATACTACACGAACGATATACCCGCCAAGTTTGTAGAAGTACTCATAAATTGTAGTAAAATTTACAAAACCCTGTGTTAAAAATGAATCAAACCGCCATAAATACGGAATAATTACACGGTGAATAATTAACTATTACACATTACCTTGTAAAATCTACTGTGTTAAATTACTTTTATGTAATGTAATAATACACCGATATGTCTAACACTGCCAAGTGTGGACTATATACACACTGATGAGTGTGGATTCAGTGTTAAAATCAGTCGGATTTTTTTACTGTGTATACTTTAAAACAAAATAATATTTTACAAATAAATTTCTATATAATGTGATTTTTCAGTTTTATTTTAATTTTTAAGTTGCTACATTTGTTAACTTAATTTATTTATAAGCACTTAAGCGAAGAAAAAAAAATGAACTCAAAGAAATATGATTATTGAGATTTTGAAAATACCTATTATGAAATTGTACAAATACCTACATATCATTTAATGAAGTTTTGTTGATTTATTACTTATATAACCTAGATGTGCAAAGGAATAACCCCGCATTATTTAAAGAATATATATTCAGAGCTACAACTCGTATGTGAGTGTGATAATATGTCCTTACTATTAGATATTATAACGGCATATCTTCATATAACCTCAAATTATTATTTTTTAAGGTTCATTAAAACTAAGAAATTCATGGAATGTTTTATTCAGGCATTTGCACTTGTCCCTTCTATAATTATTTGTATAATATGTGAAATATCTTAAAAATTTTTGGACTAAAAAATAAAGAATAGATTTTGAATCGGTTCTTTCGGAAAATTGAAAATTGTATTATCTAGGTAGGTACCTATAAATAAGTATTCCATTCAAAAGAAAATATATCTTACTATAGCACATATAAATGAACCACCCTGTATATATCTAGCAAGCTGTGAGAAATAAGTGACGAGCTAAATGTTTTTACTGCAATGCTAACAATTAATTATTAAACAGTAAAACTTTGACGTCTCAAAAATTTGGTAATTAGACAAATAAGAAATTTAAGAAAAATTCAAAAGTAAGATGAAACCCAAAAAGTCACAATGTCACTTATGTTAGGTATATCGTTGGATTCAGAAAATGACGTAGATATATACAGGGTGTTAGAAAAATAGAAAGTGTAAAAAGTAAGAGTTAACTGCAAAAGGTAATTTTTATGACAAAAAGTGACTTTTAATAAATAAGTTCCTACATACAAAAAGAAAGGTGGGTATACCATGAATATATCACACTATATGCAGAGCAATTACCTATTGATTGACACCGTTCATTGTAATGAACGGTTCCGTTTATATTTTTTCTGGGAATTTCAGAATAAATAGTGGGCCGGCCATACCCTACACAGTAAAAAAATCCGACTGATTTTAACACTGAATCCACACTCATCAGTGTGTATATAGTTCACACTTGGCAGTATTAGACATATCGGTGTATTATTACATTACATAAAAGTAATTTAACACAGTAGATTTTACAAGGTAATGTGTAATAGTTAATTATTCACCGTGTAATTATTCCGCTTTTATGGCGGATTGATTCATTTTTAACACAGGGTTTTGTAAATTTTACTACACTTTATGAGTACTTCTACAAAGTTGGCGGGTATATCGTTCGTGTAATATGAGTTCTAAAGGTTTAGTTATTATAGTTATATATTATATTATAGTTCGTGTTAAAAATAACACTGCAGCAAATTACGATTACCATTTAGTAATTTTACCATTTGCCTTTTTTTTTATATTAGGTATATTATAGTTCGTGTTAAAAATAACACTGCAGCAAATTACGATTACCATTTAGTAATTTTACCATTTGTCTTTTTTACTGTGTATTTGCCGGACCGCCACAATTTTAGAGAATCCGCAGTTTTTTATCAATAAGTTATTCCATTATTTACTAATTTTACGTTCTTTGTATATAATGACAATATACATGTTAAATATTTGAAATGTGAATAAGTTTTGTTACTTTACTGTTATGTTAGGAGAGTGATTTAGGTATGGTTATTATTTTTACATTAATCGCGGCGCATCCGCCAAAACATAAGAAAAGAAATTAATTTAAAAAATAATATTTTTTTTTCCAGATTAATATATTTTTGATAAAATATCAGATAGTAGTAATGAGTAATATGTCATACAAGGACTTTATATCCTAGCAACAAATAATAGTTTTAACGTCTATTACGTATTTTTCCTATTACCCTTACCTGTAGGTACTTGTTTTATTATTATAGTTTCCTTATCTTCGGGGATAGACCCATAAACTGGGTAGTATATTCGCTACAGAATGTTGTATTCAACTACACTAATGGTTCTTTTATTCAAAAAAGTCATCGGAAGACGTTATATGTCGATATGGTATGCCTTGTATATCGCTCACTATACCTATATTTTACCAAATTCGTGCTATACCTATTCTTTATTGATTTTTCTTCATTGATATAGAAGCCTTAAACATTATTTTCATTTGTTTGTAAGAAAAAGTCGGGCATATGAACATGTAAATTGTACAGGGTAAATCTAAAGGTCACAGGCTCCGTCTTTAACCTTCTACACAGTAAAAAAATTCGACTGATTTTAACACTGAATCCACACTCATCATTGTGTACACACTTGGCAGTGTTAGACATATCGGTGTATTATTACATTACATAAAAGTAATTTAACACAGTAAATTTTACAAGATAATGTGTAATAGTTAATTATTCACCGTGTAATTATTCCGTATTTACGGCGGATTCATTCATTTTTAACACAGGGTTTTGTAAATTTTACTACAATTTATGAGTACTACTACAAACTTGGCGGGTATATATATCGTTCGTGTAATATGAGTTCTAAAGGTTTAGTTATTATACTACCCAGTTCGTGTTAAAAATAACACTGCAGCAAATTACGATTACCATTTAGTAATTTTACCATTTGTCTTTTTTTACTGTGTATTAATAAAGTTATTCGCATAAAAATATTTTTCGAGTGAACGATAATAATTTTCTTTTTATTAGGTATACATATTCCATAATTTTGAAAATAAAACCCGGAGTATAATATACTTCTTACTCAAAACGATTTTTCAAGGTTTTTTAAACTTAGTTTTGCCTAACCAAAAGTAAACTTTCCACACTGAAAACGAAAAATATATTCTTAAAAATAAAATTATCCCCTTTTTCTTATCGTTTTCGAAAATCATATATTTCTTATTTTAATAGTTTTAATAATTCCATACACTTGGTAACCTTTTTATTTTACCCATTATTTATAAATATATTTTATACCAAGTTATCAAACGATATGCACATACATTGATCGATTATAACTATTTTTGCTGGTGCAGATCAAAAACTACCCAAATCTTGCATTACCGGTAAAATTATATTTTATTTTATTCACTTACACGTATTCAATGTATCGACAACTTGCTAATCTAGCAACAGGATTTCTTCATTAAAGTAGTGATAAAATATTCCATAAGGGTAAAATACATTTTTGAAAAACTAACCATTATGAACGAGTGTAATACTATTAGTACAACCGTTATATACACAGTAAAAAAGGCAAATGGTAAAATTACTAAATGGTAATCGTAATCGTAACTGGGTAGTATAACAACTAAACCTTTAGAACTCATATTACACGAACGATATACCCGTCAAGTTTGTAGAAGTACTCAAAAACTGTAGTACTGTAGTAAAATTTACAAAACCGTGTGTTAAAAATGAATCAATCCGTCATAAATACGGAATAATTACACGGTGAATAATTAACTATTACACATTACCCTGTAAAATCTACTGTGTCAAATTACTTTTATGTAATGTAATAATACACGGAAATGTCTAACACTGCCAAGTGTGGACGATATACACACTGATGGGTGTTGATTCAGTGTTAAAATCAAGCGGATTTTTTACTGTGTACAGATCTGTGGTGACTGCCTTTATACAAATCTTACTTGTTATACAAATGAAATATAATAGATATAAAATATAATATATTTAAAAGTTATTACTTATAGTCCCTATCTCATCTATGTATAATGTATATTAAACCTATTTCAGTAGAACTGCTTGAATAATGAGTATGGAAATGACTTTTAACAAACAAAATACTGTGCGTTTCACGAAGTTGTATCCCGGATTGGAATGTTCGGATTGTCAGGATTCGCTGGCAAATCCTGTGCGAGACTGGCACGCGCGCTTAAATCACACCACCTCAATTTGTAGCGGTCCGTAACCGAGATGTGCCAATGCATTGAATTTAACTAATAACATGACGACGCTCCATACGTTGGAGATATATACTAACATTCTAATCCGGGATACAACTTCGTGAAACGCACAGTAAAAGCTGTGTCCCAACAATAAAAATGTTAAAATGGAATATGCATATTATTCTTAATGAAACAGTTTAATAAGTCCATTTCTTTCAGTGTAGCGATTCAATATCTTTAGAACTTCTGTTGTAAATCTGTAAAAAGATTACATCAACATATCATCAATGTAGCATCAACATAATGTATCAACGTAAATGTATCATGCATACATTTGTTTTTAATAAAATATATCATCAATGAAAAATGCCGTAAAACTACTTTTCATAGAAAATATCACACTTAACGGAAACTTATTGAGTTTATTTGTAAACTTAAATAAACACCTTATCTTTTCTTCCAAAATTTCCCCACTGTTTAAGTATTCATTTATTCAGTGTATTCATAATATTCAGTGTAAATGAAGGATTGGCTAACATTGGCGCTACCTATCTACACTTTCATTTGTTTCAACCAATGCTGAGTCTTACTAATTATATCAATTATGGGCAGTAAAAATAATCAGATTAATGGCTTACATCTGAACGTCATGCAACTTGCATGTATTTACTATCCTTCTTCACATAACATGTAGAAGTATTACCTACCTAGTAGTTCCTTTTCTATTGCTAATTGAATCTTAGCGGATTTGTGTTGCTTTATATATCACAAGCTGTCTTACTCACGTATGCTAGTTTTTGAATGGTTTCTCTCTTTCTGACCTAATGAGTGCTAAGACAACTTTAATTGAAATCTATTTAGTTTATTTGGCTTATGTAGTCTTGGGACAGAAATGTACAATGTTAATTTGTTAATTGCTGATTGCAACTTCTCTCTTATAAAATTTATAGGACTAGGGCAATATCTTGTAACAATTACTTAGAATTATATTTTACATTGCTGACAAGTAACTAAATTCGTCTGTGTCCAGTTTTTGTTTCAGGGAAGTCGCCTTACCTAAGATTATATTGAAAATGATAAACTTATGTATAAACAGAAGCTGTATTTATTTATTTACTTACAAGAGAATAACAATATAATGTTATTATTTAATGGCTTATTTAACTGTTTACTTCTTTCTTTATATAGGAATTAAGCCAAAAAGTTAACTAGGAGATAAATTATTAATGAAATTATCAAATATTATGGTTCAATAAAGTTTTGTATATTTAGTTTTATAATCCTAGATATGCAAAGGAATAACCTTATTACTTTTTAGATATGTCGAAAACAACTACTTTGCGTCTAGTATGCACCGCCCAACATTGAATTACAGGGGCATATCTTAACATAACCTCAACTTATTGCCTTTGCCTTAAGTGTTTCTATGTAATATGTAGGTATCTGACTAAACTTGCATTCGCAGTCGGCTAATGATGAACTGAAAAATACTAAGTAAATGCTTCTGGGTTATATTTTTTGACAATTTCATTTGTCAAATCAGTTAAAGTAAAATTTGAAGTACCTATTGCGAGCATTCTTTTTTTATTTTTTATAAAAGTCCAGAACTGTTTGGGATTTTCTTCTGGGATATTAGTGATTCTTATTCCTGTATATGTAATGTGATAAAAATTTTTTTCGTAAATTTTTTTAACTTTCGCTTCTCGTTATACGTTACACGTAATCAATATCATCTATCAGATAAGTTAATTGAAGAAGATGACATGTAATAATGCTAATAATTTTGTGAGTTAGTGGTATTCCTGCTATTTTCAATTTTTATTTTGGTCAATATTTTAAGTTAGCAGATACAGAATGGTGTACACTTCCGTTAAATAAAAGCGTAGACGCTCTTTGGCCTGTGCAAGAATACTTGTTATTCTATATATATTCATTTGAGATTGAAAAGAAGAAAGATTGATTAGAGAAACAAATTTACCTAATAAGTTAGGTATAGTTATATTATTAGATATACGAATGGGAATATATAATAATAATAATAATAATATCTCTACCCCTCATTCTAATAACAAGGATTAGCCCGAAAGTCTGACACTTGTGTGGGAGAGGGGGCGGCATAACATTATTTCGCGGGCCGCATTTGCGCCTCAGGAACGACTTACGTTGGTAGGCCCTAACCATCATTCAGTGCTGGAATGAGGGAAACCTGGAAAACCTCATTAATTAGGGGGACAAGTCAAACATCAACTGATTTTAATCTCTCACATTAACACCAACTTGATATTCTTCCCATCCTAGGCCATCGCCAGGATGGTTGCCAAGCCATCCCTGCGAATAAGCCTTGATCTACGAGTAAACAATTTAATGAAAAATTGTTTGGCGGAATGGGGATTAGAACCTACGACCTCTGGGTTGAGCGATCGAGACGCTAAGCCCTGAGCCACCTGGTCGAATGAATATCAATCAATGAAATCAATAAAATTTTTATTTTATTGTTTGTCCCCAGTATTAATAATTTTTGTTAGATCTGTTCCTCTACTCAAACTTAAATAAAAATCACCTAGGTATAGGTATAATAGATAAAATGTTTTCCAACCATACGAATAAGACACTATATAACATTAAATTATTTTTTACAAAAAGAGGGCAATTTCGGGACTGTTTGATATCACCATAGCAACTGTACAAAAAAGAGATTATATCTCTTTCCCTTATTCTCATCGCAATGATGAGCCTTGATGTCAGACTTGTGTGGGCGAAAGAGCGGCATATTGTAATTTTGCGGGCCGCCAATGCACCCACGAACGAATTACAATGTTATAACTTTAACTACTCGTATATGCCATTTACCACGAGAATAATGAAAACCTGGAAAACCTTATTAATGTTAGTGAACGGTAGGTTGTTAGACATTTATACAGTGAGATGGCAGTACTAGTTGCATATTAAAAACGCTACAAGTTTTTTGTGCACAGTTTTAATAGAGGAGCAATTAGAAAATGTGACCGGCGCCGAGATTCGAACCATCGCATCGTCAAATCCAAATTGAAGAACGAATAAAAACCTCGCGTCTTTAACTACTCCACCACGGAGCTCCACTCTTTTGCTGTTTTAATTTAATTTAATTTGTACTAATAACCCATCATATGTGTTTTGTTGTTTTATATAGGTACTTAATTATTTTATATTTCTTACTTACATAGCAATAAAAACGCCTTCTCCTCGACTTGTATTTGTTAACATACTATCTTAACGACACTTTTCTATATAAATTATAATAGTCAAGATCCACAATAATTTCTGCATCATGTAGGTACCAAATCGTTCAACCAACTTTAAGTACCTATGTATCTGCAATTATACTAGGTATAGATAAATATTGATGAATTCGAACTAAAGATTTAAATGCTCTGGCTAATTGGTTTATCCAAAGCCATAATCACACTCACACACACAACTAAAAATTTAGTATTACACTACAATACAAGCGTAATATTTTTTTAGTTCTTTAAAATCCAAAGCACTGGTAAAATAAATGCTAAACTAATACTAATAAATTATATTAGGTAATGTTGGATACTACGGAGTGTAATACCGCAAAATATACCGACGGATTATGGCAACCGCACACGAAGACTATATCTTCCAATAAGTTCCTATATCTATATCATAATAAGTCCAATAAAAAGTTTATATATTGTTAAAGTTAAGTTGATCATATGTATATAGTATCTGTAAAAGGAGTTATATTGTAACAGATAACCATAGTAATTCTGACACTGGTGGCTTTGAATAAAAATCGTATTAAATTTTTTATAGCTTTCCAATTATCAGTTTTTTTTTCCAACAAAAATTTACAATTTTTACCATTACCAAATTAAGATTCAAGCATTAATATGTTCTCTTAGTGAATAGATATCACCTAGTTTTGATTTAAATTTAAATTTAACATAAAAACAGAAAAAATTAACATTACCTATGTTAGACTAGAATAAATAAGAAAAAACATCAGTTTGATATTTGTGACAAATTTCAAATGTGACGGTAGACCTTGACCTGTTTCAGGCTCAAAGGAAAATACATTTTCTAAGTTATCGGCGACGAAAAACTATTTGATTACCCTTTATTACAATATCAGATCATTCATACCTTACCTGTTGACTGACATGACCAATAATTATTATTAAAACCTATTAAATTGTTTGAATAAGATATAGACATTATCTACCTGATGACAATCAAAGTTGCAGATTTGTATCTGTAAAATAAATTTTCTACAAAAAACCGGCAACATCTCCGAGTGCATGTTCAATGAATTTCATAAATTTGTTTACATGAAATCAGTTCAAATAATCTGATACAGTAAAAAACTGCTTAAAAATATCTATAAATCAGCAAATTCTAGACTTTGCAACTCCAAACGTGTCTTTACCAGTGTTGGTAAAATATATAATGCAATGAATTATTATTGTATTACCTACCGCACCTATCGGAGACCGCAAAACTAATAAAAGCCGCGAAAAACTACTTCACCACAGGTAGCGAGGAAACAAGTTTGTGAATCACCTGTTTATAAACAGGTGTTTTTATTTTATGTTTTCCACCGATTCATAATCAAAGATAGAATCACAAAAACATGTATCATTTAGTGACTATATACCTACTTAATACAGTTTACCAGGTTGATATTATTCATTTGATTTAACACTGTTGGTTAAAACTTGTTAGTTAACATGGTTAGACACTTTTTAAAATTTACTTTTTTACCTAAACAAAAATCTCACTCAGAAAAATTACATAAGATTTTGATAAAGTATGTTGAGATAATGTACCTAACTATGAACAACTAAAAAATATAGTACACATAGGTATATTCTGTGTTTCTGAGTTTGCCATTCGTGGGTAATTAGAATAATTGACTAATGGTCATTAGAGTTTATAAAAGTATTTTAGAAGAATATCTGAGCCTTAAAAACAGGGCAACATAAATGTAAGGAAATATTCATAAGACGAATAGTAAAATTATTCGCTAAATTTATCATCTGTCTGAGATTCAGAGAATATGTTGCTTATATTAACTTCGATCATGACAGGAACTCAGATAAAGAAGATTTGGTTTATATTTTTGCTTAGAGTCTTTTTCTTCAAATAAACTTGGTGATAAATGGGTCTAATGCTGCCAATGTTACGGAGAGGCAAATAAAAAATTTACTAGACTTGAGAAAACGGAATTCCATTTGTGATCTTTGTGCGATGAATAATCGTCACAAAACTAATTATTGAGACAATTTGATTCTCTATTGTGTCTGAAATATATTGCAGGTCCTCATTTTTTTATTTTGCACGTATACTAGCCCCCTAATAATTATACATGTTATATAAAATAGTACATATATTTACTTTGAGGACTTCAGCTTTACGTAAAATTACTCGACTAAATTTCTTATCTTATTATCCACATGAAATCCAATAGCTCTCATATTATTATCTCTCTCTTCCCAAGCTAACCTAATATAGCTACGTACTATAAGTTGCATTTATGCATGTCCGGTAGGAATCTTACTTAATCAATCTTAGAAACTAGATTTGTGAGTTCACCGTCGCTGCTGACAAAGCTTTCAAAAGTTATAAAAGATAGTAAGGTACCTCCCGACAGTTAGTTGTAGTTAACTTATAGTAGTGTAGTTTTATAATAACCACTCAGAGTTGTAGTTTTACCACAGTTGTAACTGGCTCGTAATATTATAAAATAAATACAAGACTTTTCCAAGAGTCCTTGTCGAAAATATATATTTTTTTTATTTATTTGTTCAATTTATGATATAACATACATAATCCACTATTTTTAAGTTTATTTTCTAAAATCAATAAAATGATATTTATTTAGAATCCATTGTTCCTTTTTAAAAATATGTATCGCATTATTTAATTTAACAATGATTTAAATTTAGCAAGCACTAGTCATAATGATTTTTTAAACTTTATTTTATTTGTTCCAAGAAAACAACCGTCAAGATAATGAATGTCTCTACTTCCTGAGTAGAAAAATTGTTTCTAATTAATTTGTGTAATATATTACTGAGCTTTAAATGTGAATATTAAGATTTAGAGTTAGGTTAATTATTGATGTTTAGAACAAACTACCTCTAGTTGAGGTAATGTTCACTGTTAAGCTCATCACATCCAACCACTATAATTTTATCGTCTTCTGGTTTTACGCAAGGTTTTTTCTTATGTCTTTTCCAAAAGGCTACGATATACTGGATCACTGAATACTGTAGGTGATACTGGAACAGTATCACCTACAAATGTGAAAATATTTCGACAGCCCATTAAAACCACAAATTCTTCTTAACAATCGTGAAGGCAATTTTCTTTTTGAGGTGACCTTACTTACCCAATATTTTAATGAACCACATTTTAATGAACTGATCAGTTTTATTTGTGAGTTGTTTCACAACAAGTTCTTCGTTGCAAGTTGATGTATTTTTCTAACACAATTGCAATCCGAAGAGGTACCCAACCATCTTATGCTAATTATATCCACAAGCATTCTAAATGCAATAGAAAGTAAATCTAGTACTGTATTTACTGAAACCAACCCAACAGCAAGAAATAACAGTAGTAATAATAATACCTAATATATCTTCCGCTCATTCTAATCGCAAGGATTAGAAAAAGTCTCCGAAGTTTCAACTATCGGCTCAAGAAAATGTACTGTGCGAAGGGCAGATGAATCTAAGTTATTATGAGTGCTTCCAAATCTCCTATGATGAACTAGAAACTTCCTAAAGCCCAATAATTTTTTTTCTGTTTTATTTTGATCAAAAAAAGACTGAGTATTCGTTAAAATGATGGAATAATATATTTTTTTTCATACCCTTCAGTATGAGAAGATGAGAGCTATGGGGGTAGCGTATAATCTAGAGACAGCATTTGTGATCAGGAGCCACTTAGGTTTATAAACACTAGCCACTATTTGGTGTAGAAATGAGTAAAATCTGGAAGACCACTCTAGTTAAGGAGAAGTCAAACTTACAATCACGTTAGTTTCTTACGTTAATACGTATCTATTTACTTATGCTAGTTTGCCCTCACTTTGGTTGCTAACCCATTTCTCCAATATGCTTCCTATGGGGAAGTGATCCTGCTACTTCGAGATATAAAGACTAAGATGTGATGGAAATACCTGAAATATAGATAATTTGGTAGTGTGTAGTGTATCTCCATAATTACAATGGTAAATTTCATAATTGAATTTTGTAAATGCTTAAAGACTCTTAACTCTATCATACAAATTGCAACATCAAAAATGCTTTTGGATATACTCTGCACGTAAATTCCACCTTTGGAACAGATACCCGGGCTCTTCGACATTGAAGATTCTATTTTATTTTATGTTATTTAATCTCGTGTAATACGTGGCCTTAATTAATTTGCTATAAATATGTACTTAAACAGTCAAAGGAGACACATAATTTGTATATAATTATTTACGTGTGAAAATTTCTATTATTCACGTATTGGCTTCCACACATACGCACATACGAGTATGTATCCTTATAATATAATTAAGACAAAGTCAACCACAAGTACTTAAAAATTTTTCTTGCACACAAATGTTCTCAGGTAGGTAATTCTTGAAAGGCTAAGCCGAGAACAATTCCTAATAAGCATTATTCTCTTCACACCTAGGTATCTAAATCCAAAGCTAATTGTTTTAATAATGAAATACACCAATAATGAATTTTCTCATTCCCATGTTCATCATTATCTACTGAAAATACTCCGAGTATAACAAACTAAGGTTTTTGTGAATCAGATACTCACCAAAAAGAAAGTACCACGGAAATTACATAGTACCCACAAATATTTGGAGAAAATATATTTGCAAATATAGATATGTAGGTGCCTATACCTAACCTTAATTTGGTAATTAATTTTAATTAATTACTTTTTCCTTTTGGTATGGAAGTTGGAAAAATACTACAAACTTGAAAGTCCAGGAGACTACTCTTTATATTATCATTGGAGGTTAGTATCATATGATAGATAGAAGAGCACATAATATGAGCCTAAGTGAAAAACACATTGACGTTATTCTAGCAGAAGTACCACTGGTGGCTCAACTTGGAATTAAATTATTTTATAATTATCATCGTTTGACGAACAGTTATATCTAATTACGACAACTTCATGTTGCCAAAAAATATTTCTATAATACTCCATTTATTCCTACATCTCATACCTATTATAATATAATTATATTTATTATATAAACTATATCTACAGTTTATTGTAAACTCATATATTTTATAAGAATGGTATAATGTTTTATAAAACCCTTCATAAGAATATTAAAAAACAAGCAAATATTACAGTTGAATGGAATCTATTTTAATATTTAGTATAAAGGTGGTAAAAAATAATGGTATAAAACCTTAGTTTTAGCACAGCTTATGTAATGAATAAGCTGTGGTTTTAGAGTAGCTCTAAACTCTGATATGTTACAATTAATTATATAAACGTATATACCTACACTTCTACGTATTTTTTATTTTGTTATATTTTTATAAATACTTATTGGAAATTTCTTTTTACGTTTTTTAGGCAATGTGTATGTTTAATCGAGTCGTAGATACATCAGAGAATAGGAAATAAAAATGAAAATAAAAAAATGATGAGAACATTTATATCAACAAGAAAAATATACATGCATTGACTTAGCTTTTACAATTGTGACAAAATAAAGTTAGTTTTCCCAAATGGTTATTTACTATTTTGTAATTTAATTTGTTATTTTGATTCAAGTTAGCATTCTGTGAAATTTGTTTCATAATAGGTATAGGTAGGTGGGTAGGTAGGTACAGAAATATAGCGGGAGTACCTCCCATAGATCTCATGATCCTTGAAAGGAGGGAGAAGTACATGGGAGTATCGGCTGTTGATGCAAAACAGAACCTCACGAACCGTTGGCAAGAGAAGTGGAGGGAGAGCACAAAAGGGAGATGAACCCATCACCTGATCCCCAACATACAAGTATGGACTGATCGTAAGCACGGGGAGACCGACTATTACCTGACACAGGCCCTATCTAGACACGGATGCTTTAAGAAATACTTGTATGAGAGAAAGAGGTCACCCACAGCAGCCTGCCCATATTTCGGGAATGAAGACGGGGTCGAACATACACTGTTCTTCTGCCTGCACTGGAATGACAAAAGAACTGCATATGTGGAAGAGGCACAGATGGTATTCACGGCGGAAAATATGATGGCAGATCTTACGCTGGGAGAGGAGCATACATGGAAAAGGGCATACACAGCGGTGAGAAGTATCATCGAGAGTAAAGGGAACTATAAAGATAAAACTATCCCACCGAAGCAAAAAAATGTGGAAACTGTACCAGTGGGATCTGAGGTGCTACTAAGGAGGAGTGGTTTTAGTCAGAATCTGACACTCCTTTCAAGGGTCTTATGCAAGATTTCCCCTCCTCCTTTATAAAAAAAAAAGTACAGAAATATGATATCTCATCATTTGTTGCGATTTACTTATAATAATGTGCTGATATTCCTGATACAACCTACTATCACTGTTGGGAGAGATTCACAAATGGAACCTGACACAAATTAAATAATTGAGTTATAAAGCCTCACAAACGATGAAGATAAGGGCAATTTACGTGATGTAAATACACCAGAATGGCTTTAATAGGTATCTATCTACAGTTAACTTCTAGAATAGGTAGTTTGTTAAATGTTCTACAAATAATATTCTTAAACATCTATAGAATCGTTTGTTTAATTTTATAAGTTATAGAAAATATAACCATATAGCAGTGTACATAATAATTACTACTTATATAATATTCTTGTAGAGGTTTCTAAGAGGATATGTAAATATATTGTAGGTATAGTAACTATAGATAATATTGATGATATACTTACAGGACAGTTTTATAACGATCACTGATTTGTTTTATACGAGTTGCATAGTAGTCTCATAGAACCGAAATATTGAAAAATGGTTCATTTCAATAGACATAGTAATGGCATTTAACAACATTATAAGATTTTGTGGTAACTTGAAATTTTAGTTACAGGTAATGCCTTAGATGGATACAGACCTCAATAATTATTGATTAAAATGTTTACCATATATAGTTCAATGAATGCAAACCATTTATTCTTAATCAATTGCTTGTATGATTGTTCAATAAATATTTCAGTTTTAATAGGTACTTTGATGTAAAAATATTTTTAAATTATTTAAAAGTTGTATAGAAAACTATGTAGGTAAAATGTAAATCATACAACTTGACGCTAGTAACTACGTAGGCACTGATTTGTAAAACTATTATTTTTCAGATTGTCTATAGGTAGGGTAGGTAGATATGGGCGTACATAGGTATTATATAGGCAGAAAAGACAGATGTTATAGGCACCTGAGTATCTTAACGAAGTACCTACTTATAAAATTAACATTATTAGTTATTTGCAACAAATTAAGTAGATAGGTAGGTACCTATCTGGGTATCACAGTAGCAATAGCAATGCTTAACAAGCAATAGAATCCCTCATGTCTCCATGTGTCTGTAATACAGTTAAAATATCTGCGATACAGAAATTAAAATAGTAGCTTTGAGGCAAATTATCCTACATATTCTACATCTAAATTATCCTATGTGCCTACTTATGAGTAGGTACTTATTATAGATAACATTTTCTATTTGCTAACAACTTTTTAGCTTTAGTCAGAATTTTGAAATATCTGTTGTGTCGTACCTATAGCTCGATATATACCCTATCCCTATATAGTGTCTACTTGTACCTAAGTAGGTATATTAAAAGGCATTAAAACTCATGCATGGACTCAATTTCGTTATTTCATTAGTTTTTACAGCTGAAATTAACATTTAGTTGTTCTGCTAAAAATGCTCAGAAATATAACACAAAAATATGTAACAATAGCCCCCTTTTCTCTATATAGAAGCATGCAGACAATATCCGATGTGGTCCTGAAAGATAAAAGGACACGCGATTTAGAAATAAAGTAGGTAAGTACCTATAGTGTGCTTAGCGGCTACCTTCTATTCATCTGCTCTTATCTAATTCTTTGCCAAATAGTTACCTCCTGAGACATAAATCTGCGTAAGCAAAAGCTAGGTACCTACCTATGTTTTTCGGGATTGAAAATTGAACTGAATGGAAACATATTAACTACTTACCAGAATACCAGACTACTTATTCGTTACTAAGTAGACTACAGACAAGTTCAGACTACTTATCAGAAAAGTGACAAAACTGAAAAAATATAATTAAGTATAACAATGTTTTCCTAATTCTCCTGTTATACTTAAATTATAAAAGTAGTTTTTATTTATTCTTGCTTATATGGAGCTTATTTTTTTATGCCTGCGTCAAATGTTTTATCCTCTCCTCCCCGACACTTCTAGACTCACATCTAGTACCAGTTATACAGAGGTACCTACATGCCTTAGTAGCGGCAAATCCGTTTTGTGGAAAATTTATTATTTCTCTACAATTACCTATTTGATATCTGATAATTAGATAGCTACCTACTTATCTGTTTAGGTACATAGGTATTAATAAACGTACTTAGAACATAATATAAACCTACAACCAAAGCCAATTTAAAGGTAAAATAAAGCGAAAAGAGATAAAAGCAGATATAGTAAAATAAACTCAAGGTCGCTAAATCTAAAAAATATTTCTAATTCTAGATAAATTAATATCTAACGTCTTATTAATTAATAGCTAAGTATAAAGGTATATTTATTAGATAGGTATAGTTATGTCTTTTCGTAGGTGGGTATTTACCTAGCTATGGGTAGATACCTACACTTGTTTAAATATAGGTACCCACTTATTTAACCTATAGGTACTTAGATAGATACATATATAACTTTTCAAAAATTAACAATAAAAATTTTAACAATACAAACATCATGAAAAAAAGTTACTTTGATATTTTTATTAAAAATTAATAGGTATCCAAATCTAAAATATAAATGCTATAGGTTTAAGTAATCAATGTTATATGTTAGGTAGGTACCTAGGTACTTCAGAATAAAGGACTCACCTTATTTACTAAATTTTCCATCCATAATCCCGCTTATAAACTCTGCGCTGTCACTAGGTAGATGCAATAGGGTATAAATATAATCATATAACAAACAGAATAAAACCAACACACTGTGGCACGGCTCCACAAACCGAACCGAGTAGTTCTCAGACCTTCCGTCAGGGCCCAGAACGCTGTCGTGCACTTTACCGTCGGCACAGTGGCGCATCTAAAGGCCCTCTGCGTCACTCTCAGGGATGCTGTATAAGCTCCGCCCCTAGGCAGAATGACCTAGCCTCGCCCCACCTACTCGTTCCGCCGATGTGTCGAATTCATCCAATCACGCGAAACAGAACTGCCTCTCCCCTCTTCTGATTTAGAAATCTAGCTGGTGCTAGGCCGCCTACCATGTAATTCAACATTGACATTTGTTTGGAAATGCGTTTCAACCTTATCTCTCTTCGGCAGATGAGAGCTGGCCGTGAGTAGAGTTAGTCGATTTCTTTGCAACAGTCGAAATCTCTGCCAAATAGTATTATCTACATTTATCTCCTGAACTTCTTTACACATTTAATAGAACAAGTTGATGAATACCTACACTGAACGAAAGTTTTTATTATTGTTTATGAAATACTTAAATCCCAAGCAACACGGAATGGTTTAATAAACGTTTAGATTTCATCTATACGAGTAATGTATACATGTTTATAAACCGTTTACCAGAATTTGGAATATAACTGGAAACATATAAATCTTATTTTTTTCCAAGTAGTGCAAGATTACATTCACATGTCACATTAATCGAATTAATGTGACTGCTTCAAATAAATAAAGCTTTAATTACTTTACAAATACTTCTTCGGAATTCGGAGAATGTACCTAATTCATCATATACGTATAAATAACATTTTGTAAACAAACGTATCTGATAGACGTTTATCAAATAAACGATAATGAAATTTAAACGGTAATTTCAGTGAATAAACGTTTATTAAACCATCACATGTTACTTGGGATTTATATGAAATGCCTATTTTAGATATTACAGAATCAATAAGTACCTACTTAGGTACCTACGCAGGTATACTTATTATAATCAAATAACCTACATCTTAAGTAGACAATAAATATGTCTAGGTAGGTATAGTTAACTCTTTGTTTCAAGATGGATACTTGACCCAAGATACCACTATACTACTACTGATTGACCACTGATACTAGTATACCTATACCTTCGTTATGATCTTTTCCTAATAAGAAGTTGAAGAAGTTAGAGGTCTGTTACTTAGTCCCATTTGAATATTTTAAATCGTTTATGTGTCATATAAATATAAAACCGGCTAAATTGTGTCCACAATTCTTACACCATTGTAACAGTAGGTACCTACCAGGTTTACCTGAAGGAAAAGATTATTATCTACCTAATTATAATTAAAACCATTTGGTTGAGCACAGTTTGCTTCATATAAAACAGCCATACATAGTTCATATACCTAACATTTTTAGCTAAACTATAGATAACAAAACTCATATTTCAGATAGGTATAAATAAATTATTTATTTATTTATTTATTTATTTTGAAAGTACACTGTTCTACAGGCAAAGTCCAACTACAGAACAGGAGGGTAAGAAAAAAAAGAAAAAAAATATATATATATATATAATATAGGCAACACAATACATAAAGAAAACAAATATGAACAAAAAATGAAAAGCAGCCAATAAACAAACAATTATTTTAAATAAACAGACTTAAGGTCACTAATGCTGCACGAGAAAATATCAACCTGCTTTTTTACCTTATTATAGTTACTACACATTACATGCACGGGTGAAAATTTTAGGACATTCGTACGAGGAGTGTTTAAGTAAAATGTCGCATTATCGCGGGAAGAAGTTCTAGGACAATGCAGACATAATTCCTCAAGTATCTGTATGCAGTTAATTTTATTATGTAATACGTTAAAAAGAAATAATACAGAGTGATAAGTGCGTCGGTCCAACAGACTAGTTACAGAATGTGCCTTCAGAAGTTCACTCTGCGGATAACCTATCGGCGGGTAAACCCCATCCGATTTGAAAGTCAGTAACTTTAAAAATTTACGTTGTACAGACTCGATGCTGTTAATATGTACGTCGTAATGAGGACACCAAACAGTGGAAGCATATTCCAGCTTCGATCTTACGAAACTGTTAAAGAGCATTTTGATGGTTTTGGTCTCTGTAAAATCTCGACTACTGCGGGCAATGAAACCATATGTTTTAAATGCATCTGAAACTATAGACTCAACATGACTGGTAAACGAAAGCTTTTGATCAAAAATTACTCCAAGGTCACGAAACGTACCAGGCCTCTCTAGCGGAATTCCATCAATATTATAATTAAATGTTGTTCTGGAAGTCTTCAGCGTAAAAGACATGATATTACATTTTTTAACATTTAAATGGAGATTGTTCACTTGACACCAACTAACTATTTTATTAAGGTTGTGTTGTAAACGTTCGCAATCGCTGGCACTTTTAACTGCACCAAATAACTTTAGATCATCCGCATATAAGGGGTAGTTGACATCCAGATCGTCACCAATGTCGTTTACAAATATGTTAAATAATAGAGGGCCAAGAATAGAGCCTTGCGGAACTCCTGAGGTAGCCAGATATTCGACGGACTTGAAACCATTGAAAACAACATATTGTTTTCTATGCCGAAGATAAGAATTTAGAAGAACTAGAAGTGGCTCTGACAAGCCAAATCCTTTAAGTTTACTTAGTAAAATGCTATGATCAAGTCTGTCGAACGCCTTGGAAAAGTCTGTATAAACTACATCGGTCTGAGTACAATTGTCTATGGATCGCGCAATGAACTGTGTCACCTGTACTAAATTTGATACAGTAGACCTACCCTTCATAAATCCATGCTGAAGCAATGAAATTCTGTTGCCAATGCTTTGATATAAAGTTTTATGAAGCAAATGTTCAAATACTTTGCAAAAGTTGCAAGTTAATTATTTGGAAGACGGAAGGAATTCTTTGTATATAATAAACATTTATTTCAATTTTAATTTAGTAATTACAAATCACGTTAAAAGAGTGAATATTGTCAATACTATATTGAGAAAACTAACCTAACCTGATTTTTTGAAAACATTCTATAAATTATCAAAGTTTGCTCATTAAATCTCGGCCACCTTGTATAAAGACCTGTGTTCAACAAATTTATATCCTCAATAACTCTTCAGTAGGCATACCTAATTATAAGTATTGGTAATATATTTCGCTAGATCTCAATATAGTCACTTAAAATGGGGTGGATCTGATATACATTACCTACTGTAAAGTCTGCTTCATACATGAGTGTGAGACGAAGTTGAAGACAATGCGGATGCAGTTGAATCCTTTTATTAAAATTTTCAACTGGTCCTCATTGTGTTGGAGACTGGTTCAAATAAACGCTTCATAAGCCTTTATTTTAATTCTTTAAAACAGCTAGGATTTTATCATAAGTCGCCACCGATATTGTACAACTACAAGTGCATCGATGTGCTGAAAATGGATAATCCATTGACTTGTTCACTAGTTCACTGACACCCTATTTACATATACTTACCTACTTATTTCAGGTTTATTGTTCTTTTGGTAGCAAATGTCCGCGAAAGTATAGTTGTTAGATAGACCTTAATCTACACAGTAAAATAATTCAATGATTTTAACACTGAATCCACACTCATCAGTGTGTATATAGTCCACACTTGGCAGTGTTAGACATATCGGTGTATTATTACATTACATAAAAGTAATTTAACACAGTAAATTTTACAAGATAATGTGTAATAGTTAATTATTCACCGTGTAATTATTCCGTATTTATGGCGGATTGATTCATTTTTAACACAGGGTTTTGTAAATTTTACTACAATTTATGATTACTTCTACAAACTTGGCGGGTATATCGTTCGTGTAATATGAATTCTAAAGGTTTAGTTATTATACTACCCAGTTCGTGTTAAAAATAACACTGCAGCAAATTACGATTAAGTACCATTTAGTAATTTTACCATTTTTCTTTTTTTACTGTGTACAAGTAATCCTACTTTACTGTAGTTAACTTACCGTAAACGAAATAAATCCGGAAAATAATGATATGGCATGATTAAATTTAAGTTTTTCTAATACCTAATACTAAAAAGAACATAGGTACCACTTTCTCAGGGAAAGTTTTTGTCATCTACAGAAGTAGGTACTTAATTCTAATAGTATCTCAATACTTATTGCATCCTGTACTTAGGTGTATCATTTTATAATATTATTCTATACGTCGCATTAATGCCCAGGAACAAGTTATGTTGAAAAACTATATCCAACATTTGGTGCAAGAACGAGGGGAACCTCATTAGTTAGAGGAAGAAGATCGTCAATTTACTTTTCAATACCTAGCTAGTATTCTGAAAATTTTAATACGTTTGGCAAGTATTCATCAACTAGTAGGTAGGCACTAACAAATAATTCGATAACTGAATGTTTGGTAAATTTTTAATTTTTAATTTAGAAAAATAATGCTGTTACCAAAAAATTTCTGCGGCGTGGTATAAATAATTTCGAAATTTCAAATAATTCTAACCAAATTTCACGTTTCGAACTTTATATATCTATCTAGGTGTAGAAATACTATTTCCAGGAATACTAGTTTACTAGGTACCAGTTATATAACTGAAGTATTCTAAAAATATATCCTGTAGAATGTGACTTTAATAATTGAGATGTTTAACAGAGAAACTTAATTCTAGTTTGTTCTAAGTCCAGACTCGTGCTAAATATTGCCACGCGATAATCCCCTGTGGAGAAATACAAAGCCGAAATAGAGGGACTCCAACCCCCAAGGAACACAATATCTCTGAAATTCGAAACGTCTTTGTTGGGCGCCGCACTTTCGTGTTTTGTGAGATTAAGCTGCCATGATTCGAACGCCTTTATACAGGGTGTCCTGAAACAATATTAAAAAATCTAAGGAACAGGGGATTCATTTAAGTCATAAAATGTACCTAGGTATATACGGGGTGATCAAAAAGTCTATCGCGGCTGCTTTGAATCTGAAATTTATTTTAGCATCTGTAATTTTTACATGTGTCTGAAAAATATCAGAATGTGAAATATTTATTGTAATACTTAATTAGGTACCTACTTAATTTAATAGTTTTGCCTCATACCTTACCATATCATTAATACGTACCTATCTACTAAATTTAGGTCAAGATATTACAATAAAACTTCTGATATTTTTATACTTAGTGAGTATATCTGTTGAAGTTGCAATTTATGTGGGGTTTCGTTTTCATTTGAGTGAAATAGTTCAAAATTGTGAAGCTAGATAATAGGTAGGTATTTCAAACAAGAAAAGGAACACCGTCGCAAGTTTTGATAATCAAAGTCTTCTATATCATATTTTTGTATATTCTGAATTGCTCATTTCAAAAACCACATAAGTCAAAATAGTTATATTTTCAGAAGACAAAGAACTGTTTTACTCAAAAAATATATTTTATTAAAAGCAATAAATATTTTTTAAATAGAGTAGGTATTTAAGTAAATGCAATAATATACATAATTACATATAATCCATAAATTACATTTAATTTACATAATTACATAAAATACATAATTTACTGCCACATAATCTTAAGATCTATGATAATTTTACATAGCTATCAACAACTTACATTAAAAATAAAAATGTGGATAAAGGAAAACTAAAATATAATCAATAATTTATTCACATCTGCAGCATTCAAATATAGAGAATACAATATCCAGACTTCATTTCATACCTATAGCATAATATGTGGGTACGAGTATTGCTTTTAACTATGTAGAGAATAATAAAAATAATAAAATGTATACATAAAAAAGTAAATGTAATAATTAAACATAAAAAGGTGCATAATAAAAATAAAAGTAACAATTTAATAAACTTTGTCACAGAAACTTATTCAAGTTTGTATACAACAGCTAGAAACGGTTACGATGTACATACTAACATGTTTCTGTCGACTTAGTGGTTTTTGAACGAAATAATTTTTCTCACTATTTTTTTTTTCTGTTTAAAGTAAATAAAAAAACATAACATCGTCAAAGTATTTAATCAAAAATCTTTTAAATGTGAACAAAAAGTACAGAAGCACATAATCGAATTCTTCGTTATTCTCAACATAATCTTAGAGATTTATTTGAAGGAGATGACGAAAACAACTACTCCACGGACAATATGCCCCGACTGGCGTTGCATTACATCGACATCTCCATAGGAATCGCCACATCGTTCATCGAAACCAAATACCAGACACTGACCCGTTTCGCGCTTATTTTGCGCTCATCAGAATGCTATAGCAGGTAGTGGACTCGATAAACGATGTTGCGACGTGATTGCCTAATGGGCATCGTGAATGTTAGTAGTGGTGAGAAACACACCGTAGTGCCCTCTATGGGTCTCTGCTACTATCTGTCTGACAATTATTGTCAAATTGACAATAATAATTAATAATAATAATAATACCTAACAATAATAGCACAGACCCAAAGAGGGCACTACGGTGTGTTTCTCACCACTACTAATAATCTTAGAGATTTTGCTCTTTCTCCGATGGCCACAGAAAAATCTCTTAATAAAATCGCATATATACTGCTGGAGTATACTACTTGTTACTTGCTTAATGTTTTCAATTTTTTTGGGATTTGTGAGAAGACTAGGACTAGGATATCGAGCCGGTGGCTCAGGGCTTAGCGTCTCGATCGCTTAACACAGAGGTGGTGGGTTCTAATTCCCATTCCACCAACAATTTTTCATTAAATTGTTTACTCGTAGATCAAGGCTTATTCGCAGGGATGGCTTGGCAACCATCCTGGCGATGGCCTAGGATGGGAAGAAGGTCAACTTGGTGTTAATGTGAGAGATAAATATCAGTTGATGTTTGGCTTGTCCCCCTAACTAATGAGGTTTTCCAGGTTTCCCTCGTTCCAGCACTGAATGGTGGTTAGGGCCTACCAACGTAAGTCGTTCCTGAGGCGGAAATGCGGCCCGCGAAATAATAGTATGCCGCCCCCTCTCCCACACAAGTCTTCGACTTTCGGGCTAATCCTTGTGATTAGAATGAGGGGTAGAGATATTATTATTATTATTATTATTATTAGGATATGCCTGCTGAACTGGCAAGGACATACTCACAGCTTCGTTTCTAGCCAGGTTGAAGGTGTAAGTGCCTAAGCCGTCAATGAACTCTTGGGTAACCACAACCCCTTTTTTTATTCTTGTCGTATTGGAAGGACATATAAGTGGATGGAGAAAATGTATTTTTATGTTCCTTTGGTACGTTCCTTTCGAAACTCTCGTCTGATAAAAAAGGTTTTGTATAATTAGGTGTACCACCATTTCGAGAACTCCAAGACTTGATGTATGACAACAAAAATATGGAAAAGTTTCGATTTGTTTTTGACATTATAGTATAAAACTTTTCGGAAACGTGTACACAGCCACAATTTTTTAAGTTTTTTCTTCATAACACCAAAATCCTGGTCGTTGGGAAGAAACGAGTGACCTCTTACTGGGAAATAACGTTTTATTTTTGAAAAATGGATTGTATCTGTCAGAGATAATAAAAACCTAATAACTGTATATAGTTTTTATTTTGACCTGGACGATTATCTGAGAAAAGTTACAACTTATCGAAAAGTGGTCCAGAGAGTGAAGAATTATAAGGCAAACTTCGTTGGCACCTTTGTTTGCTAAACCTTCATGATAAACGTAAAATAAGATTCATTAGTTTTGAGGTTCTTGATTTCAAAACAATTGACCCATAATTGTCTTAGGTAAAATATTTCTTGTATTGGTATGTTTGGTAAAGGCAAATTTTGCATAAAGTCAAAGATTAAATCGGTAACATTGTCCCAAAATTTACAAATTTCCTTTACAGCTGCGATTTTGTTTTGTGGAATTTTTTCGCTCGTCTCTTGTGGACAACCAATTCTGCCTCATCGACCACCTTCTTCACGTTTAGATCCTAAATGGAGCTCTTTATTTTAACAGATAATTCTTCACAAGTAATTCAGGTATCGATTTGTGTGGTCTCCCAAACCGTAAAGAAAAGGTAATTGAAAATAGTTGGCGAAAAAGGCATAGGTGACGCTAAAATTTGGGTTTTATTTTAAACAAAACATGCATGGTTTTGCCCCAAATTATGTGTTCGTTTTCGGGGAAAATCAAGAATATGGTTATGTATTGCTTAAGATGAGCAATTCAAATTAGTTGCTTTAATTATGTTATGATATATATGATAATAAACAATATTAGTAGGTTTTTTAGTCCCTAATTAATTATGGTTACGTATATGTGCTTTTAATAAATGTGATAAACAAAAACAAGAATACGGTTTTTTTGTTTTTATATACAATTAAAGGTTGTAGATACACCGGTTATAGATACATACACCGACTCCGTGATACTATAATATAGTTACAGTATCATCCACCGACTCCATAAAATTATCGGGTAAATGAAATAAACTCGATATAAATATAACTAGTTTCAGTGATATCAGAGAATAAGCAGGATGTTATGATATAGGGGAAGCTTTTATTTCTGGTTTCAGTCATTCAGCATGGAAAAGTATAATATCGAGTATAGTGGGATACCTGTCGACTACCTACCCTTTTTATTGTCTTTCAAATTTAGGAAACATAAATCAGTTCAACCTAAGTTATATGAATAAACAAGGTAAAAAGATTATTTAATGTTATACCTAATAATTGCATATGCACATGAAAGTCAACAAATGAAACACGCATTAAGCCAACACTTTTTAAAGTTAAAGTTAACATTTTAAAGTTAAACAGGTTACACCTTCAAACTTTAATTATTGTCCTAATTACTTGGGTACTTCGTTTAAAATACCACTTGCAGAAATACGACCTAGCGGAAAAAGAAGGATTATGTAGTCATAATATTTGGTAAAGGGCAACTTCTGCCAAAGGATCTGGACCAGTTTACACCCAATAAAGTAATCAACTTCATTAAGAGGCTGGAACAGTGGGGTCAAGTATAATTTGATGTGAGCCATCATCAGACCCACATAGTGGCACGTCGCAGTGGAAGGTTTGGATTTCAGTACATTCACTTTTGAACCGAACTGAACATAATTCAATTTACCTATAATTATGTGTTAGTTAAATGGGTGAGTACTAATGAATATAAAACAAATACCTAAGTATTTATAACGAAGTTCTTATACTCCGATTAAATCAATATATTGATACTTTTATTAAATTGTTGTATAAGTACGCAACCGTCGATTAACATTTGTAGTGGCGAGATACAGTGAAATACACCGTAGTGCCCTCTTTCGGTCTTTGCTACTACCTGTCTGACAATGATTGTCTAATTGACAGACAGATAACGATCTGATTTTCTGCAAATGCCACTGCAGCGACCTCTATTGTCTTTGAGGAAGACAATCCTACTTATTTATTTATTCTGCAATCTGATGATCTAATGAGATCATAACTAGATCGAAACCGGTCATAACCGTTCTGGTATTTCGTCTTGATGACGGATGTGGCGACATCCATGGAGATGTTGATGTAATGCAACGCCAGTCGGGGCATATTTCCCGTGGAGTAGTTGTTTTCGGCATCTCCAAATAAATAAACGTCGATTAACATGGTTCATAATCGTATTATAAATTATAGTAGTACCTAGTTAATGAACAGATTTGTCTGGCAATCAAAACTAATACTTTCTTTGCTGAATATAGTAAATTTCTACTTTCTGAGAACGTTTCATAAAAACAAGCAGTTTTAGAAATATGAATTAACTTTTAAAAATAGCTCAAATCTCAGATGGCGGTGGATTTAATTCTATTGAATAGGTACCTAATTATTATGATGTCAATTAAATATATATCCAATCGGCCACCACTAAGAGACAAGTAGAAAAGTAAAAATATTAGACTAGATAATCAATTAAAAGAAAACATAGCCTAATCGTTTTGTTATATGGATTCCAAATAAAATAAATAATTGTACAATGTCTAGATACAATTATCTCAGATCCGCATCCGCTGCTGTACTCCATCAAGCGCCATTGCTGTAACGTTAATTTAAGTTGCAAGCAGGTTGATCTGCTCAAGGGAAACATAGGAAGTGTGGTATATTCAAGCCACAAAATTTATTTCAGACAGGTGGCGGTAAAAAAGTATCAACAATAAATTTAATTAACTAATTTAGAAACCAATGAATATGCATGAAATTGGAAACTTCCTTGAAATAGAGAAGGCTACTCTCAGCATACATAACATTAGATGAGAATACTCGGGTTTGTAAACGGATAAGAATAAAACGGAAGCGCGCGATTTCAAATCGCGATAACATTGTATTATATTTAACCTGATTATACTGCATTTGAAATCTGAGCAGCTATAAATTAGCCTCATCACATTTCGTTTAATACTTGATTAATAGTGCAAATTAATTAATAGCTCTTTTTGCTAAATCTATCAATTGTGGACAAATGTGACCATTAATTTATGGTTTAATGTAGACGTCCCTCACACAGTAACAGTCATACCTAGTACTCATAATTCATCAAATACTTTTCTGGGAATAGATATGCCGCAGATTTAAGATAGGTACTATCTAGAAAACATGAAGGTATTCTAAAGACCACAAAGAGCAGTAGCACTCTTTTTGACTTTGACATTTCTTAATGTCAGAGCAGTAGGTACTTCAAACTAAAAAAGTTCTGAGAAAGTTAAGTATAGTTTCTTTTGTGATTGCATCACCTGTAAAATAATAAAAAAATGAGAATCTAAAAGTATTCAAAATAAATAAGTATGGAAAGTGTAGTGTCTAAGCAAACTTCTAAAGTTTGCCCTATAAAAACCACAGAATAATAATGCAATAAAAATAAATATATAATAAGTATGGCAAATTAACTCATTTTGATCAGTGGTTTTTCAATTAAAATGTATGATATAAAATTTTGGAATATTACAAAAAATATTTGAAATTATGTTAAATAAAAAAAAATAGATAAATGAATATTGAAAATAAACACTTACTTAATAGGCTTTATTCTAATATGAACGTTTCCAGTCGACCCTCGACTCTTACTTAAGATTAGCCATATGTTTCTTTAATCTAGTTTGAATTAATTTTCTAGTTTATCCAACATATTTTTGATCGCTGTCTTTACAGCTAATTTCGTAAATCCCCGACTTTTACTTAGTTTCTATTTTATCTTTTGGATTACCTAAAAGTTGTTGTAGTTTATTTTCCGATAAATAAACCACTGACATGCCTATATCTTTAAAAACCTTACACCAAAACCACGGGTGAAACGAGGATCGTATGGAATACATATGAATTTTGGATTTTCCCTTCCATTTCCATTTCATTCCAAGTCGAGGAATTTCGAAGTGTCTTTTTAAATTTACGTTTCCTAATTATTTTATCAATTAAACTTAAATCCATTACTCGTAGCTATATCCTTAATAAATGCCTTTTCTGTTTCAAACCTCTCCTTATTTAGAGGGAAGCTTAATAGACGATGAATTAAAAAATTCAAACTCGCCATTTTCTATTGAGCGCAATGGTGAGAGTCCTATTTCTATTTTATCCAAAAGGTAAAATAGAAACTAAGGAAAAGTCGAGATTTATGAAATTAACTGTAAAGACTGCGATCAAAAATATGTTGGACAACCTAGAGGGTTAACTCAAACTAGATTCAAGGAACATATGGCTCATCTCAAGTATGATAGAACAGATAAGTCTAGTGTTGCCCAACATGCATTTGAGAACAACCATAAATAGTATGAATGGTGACAGAGGGCCAATCCCATATAGTCCGCTTTATTGGTTAGTAAATTTTATTGGTTCACTGATCATTCTTGATGGTTCACTGAGCTGTGGCGACGGTTTACTGAGCCGTAGAAATAGTTTAGGTATAAATAGAATACAATGTTAGCATAGGTTTAGTTTTAATCATCTCCAGAAGGTGCTAACTTGGTTGGCGAAACGCGCGTCGAATGCAGTATAGTTTTTTGTGTCATGTGGAAAATTACGGCAGTGTTATCTTATGTAATAAAAAATTGTCAGATTGACAATTTTAATTCAACAGCCATTATCAATAATTATAATAATCATATTATGCCTACAGATATTAAAAAACAATTATCTTGATGTTTTCGTTGAGGAAACATTATTTGTAAAAATTGATAATGGGCAAAGTATTAATATTCCAAAAATAAATAGGGACAGGAAATGCTTTCAAATATCTCTGCAATATTTGGAATGGTTGTTATTTAATATAGGTATTCCAGAAATATCTGAAAGATTGAAAAACTTTTAATACCTCATTATTTTGCCAGATTTTGAGTTTTCCGAGATTTCTGACAAAATTAAATTAGCTACTAAATGGAAACGAAGACTCAAAAATATTTACCATCTATGGGTCGACCATAAAATCGGTTGGAACAACTATGAAGTATTGGTGTGACTACCATATCATTATAAAGAAACGCTCATAACGTAGGCAATTTACCTTTAGATGATCATAGAGGTTTGGACATTACTGAATGTATTACTTGTAAGTTTTTTAAAAATACTAGAAACTAGAGTTAATAATCACATCTAAAAAAACGGCAAAATAATGATGTATTACTAGATTAAATGTTGGTCATACGTTGCGAATGGTAACTTATTTTCATACCCAGTTCTATTTAAACTTACACTAACCAACAATCAACACGACACCAAATTTTATATATGTGATCAAAAGATTACTGATATAGATGATTGCTTATGTTGTGTAATTCGTGATAAATGAGTGAATGAATCCTGCATGAAATTTGACACCTAAAAAATATAATAGAAAGTTCTTTAACTATTCAGCCCTCAAATTTATTTCTAACAAGAAGCTATAGTGTAGAATTTCTAATGTTGACCCTAGTCTAAAAAAAGTTAATCTTTTCGAAGACTTAATCATTTCCCCCAAATTGTAACATTTTGTATCCACCATCAATTTACATTTCCCCCTTTTTATATAAAAGTAATTTAATCATACTATTTACAAAATTTATTCATCTTGCTCGATGATAAAGTGTGTTCATTAACTACTCTTCTAATTTTTTAAGAGTATTCTTTTTCCATTGTATAATATTAATATTAAGAAGTCTACTAGTCGGACAGAAGCCACAGTATTATGTTACTGTGCTACTGTTGTGAAATAACCGGGAAAGAATTAATTAATTAATTAATTGTTTATGGTGTAGTGTAGAAACAGACTGACATTAATCTTACTCATCTCTCGGCTTATCAAAGATGATGCTAATTTATTTTTTGCCTATTTAAGGCCAAGTACTAATTAGTAAATATTTCCTAATTGATCTGTAATCTTCAGTAATAAAATTCACATTTAATTTGGTAATGAGTTGTTAATTCGTTTTTTATTAATAATTTTCAATGCAGGAATGGCAGGTACCCACTAAAAAAGATAGATAAGCAAATATTTACAGCTTGTATATAATGTTAAAGATGATTTTTAATCTTTCATCTGTTTCGTTTATATTTTGTAAGCTGGGGCTGCAAATGTGGAATAAACTATACCTAGTTATATGTCCCTAGTTAATATTATAACGAACTCATCTCAAACTTTCCTGCGCTTCGAACGAACAAAATAACTTTATATGAAATGACAAATGTTGCTTTCAAACTTAGATTTTCTTTGCAAGTTTTAGTAGACATTTTTATGACCCACTGCTGCCGGTATATTGACAACATATTCTATATCGTACAGATATAGACTGCCAACTCATCTTACTTAACTTTATTAAATCCTTTAAATAAGAATATAGACTTGACAGTGGATAGGAAGAAACAAAAACATTTATAAATGTATGATATGCCGGTGTAATTTAATGTTGGGGGGGTGCATATTTCACGCAAAGTAGTTGTTTTCGACATATCCTAAAAATAATAAGATTATTCCTTTGCGTACGTATAATTATAGATAACGAGGAAAATTAAAAATTTTATTGAACCATAATATTTGATAGTTTCATTAATAATTTATCTCTGAGTTAACTTTTGGCTCAATTTCTATATAAAGAAAGATATAAACAGTTAAATAAGCCAATAAATAGTATTAAAACTATACAATAAAAAACATTTTATTTTTTTGCCTTACAATTATAAAACGAATATAAAAATGATTTGCCAAAATAGAAAATCAATTAAAACAGGCACAGTGACTTCATTACCTTCAGCAAATTGGAAACAACTCCGCATCAAATGAAACTACATAATATGCTATGCAGGGTGGTCAGCATTTCAGATGAAATAATTACGAATATAAGAAGAAATTTTATATATTCAAAAACTCCGTTTTTTGTATCTTCTCGCAACAAATGCACAAATATTTTCCTTGTTTTAATATATTTTCCCCACCTGTTATCTCGTGATTTTAATTATTGTCATCAAAAACCAAATAAGTAAGAAGTGTCTTCAAAATATAATTGTTTACAGTTTACATATATATACCTAGGATGATACTCAATGCACATTTATTTTGTAAACATATAATATTTTCATTATTTTGAAAATAACACGAAACGATTAAAACAATAATGTCAGGACTGCCAGGCTACTGAGATTCCTATATTTTAAGTTTTCCTCTATTTTCAAGTCTGCCCCAGGACGAATTTAACCGAATTTAAATTTGAATTTAACTTCACTAAATTCTATAATATAAAGCACCAGAATAAGGGCATACAGGTTTCATCCACCAGAACAAGTGCATGAGGTTTACCACACCATATCATAGTAAAAAACAACACTTAGGACATTTTCTTCAAGTTACCATAAATTATAAAATATCTGAAGCTAATGTGAAATATACATATGGAATGATATTGGAAAAGTTGTTGGTTGTTAAAATAGAATTTATATCTTCAAAAACGAAAAGGAGAACTAATACATGGACAAATATCCTACGTTTCGTCCGAGTTTTCATACTTTTTCAAGGTTACCTAATAGCTAATATCAACTTCCTATTTTAATTTTATTTTATAGGTTGGTTTTATTTTGTTTTTCATATTTTTTATTTTATTTCTTCAATAAAAAACGTTTATAGTCGACGGTCATCATAATGCTGTCATTATGAAAGTCAAAATCGTTAATAATCTGACACTTTCTAGCACCCGTGCTGTAATGTGAAAGAATCGTGCCATAAAATCCACTTTATGGCACAATGCTATAGTAACCATATGCGAACATTCTACGATTGCACAAATTTAAGTTTTTAAAACTTAAATTGTCTGTTAAAACCACAGTTCGACTATAAAATAGCGTATGAAATTCGTTTATAATGCTCGATTATGGCATTCGTGAAGTGTTAGCGCATTCGCTTCGCTCATGCGCCAAAATTCACTCATGCCATAATCTGCTGCATTATAAACTAATTTCATAATATACTATTAAGAATGTAATGTACGTGTAGTATGAATAGAGAATAATACTGAAAATACTGATTATTCTCTGTTCAAGCTACACGTATATTGTATTCTTCGACGTTCTTTATTGAAGAAAATTTCCATTTTAGTTAATTCAAATACCATTACTTAATCACATATCGTAAAGCATATGTCAATGACAATGTGGGCAGTATGTAGCATGCCATATCTCACAGAAAATTTGAAATATGACAAATTAATATTACATTATTATTTATTTGCTGTAGGTACCTACAACTTGTCACTGGAGCAATTATTTTAAATATTTGTGTACAAACTTACCTTATTAGCTATTTAGAGGTTTGGATTTCATTAACGAAATGATAGTCTGAGGTCAATTTTGGAAATTTTGTAATAAATACAAGTGTATTTATTATCAAGTAAATTTTTTAAACTCTACCCCAAAAATTACTATATGAAATTTAATTAATGCTATTACTTATAATAAATTTTTACCATATATACTTTTTCATTTATCTTCCAATCGCACACTTATCTGATTTTACTCAGAACCTATACTCTTTCAAAATCTATAACAAATAGTAGTAATATGCTTATCGTTTGCTACATTTTTTTCATTGGTTATCTAGCTACAAATATATGGCTATAATAAAGTGACATCAATAAAAGTCAAGGAAAGAAAACATATACATAGTGTGTTCGAACATTTACTACCTCCAGAAATATATTATAGTGACTTATTCCCTGAAAAAAAAAAAAAAAACTATGCTACTATGCTACTAAGCATCATGTTTTAAAATATTTTTCGTCTAAATTTTCATATACATTATTTGATAAAAATGTTGTTTCCACTAATATAATACCTACCTAATGTAATTTTAAGTTATGTTCTTTCTAATAGCAATTATTTCAACAGAGCGTATTGTTTCAACTGAAGTCCCTTTTGAAATATGAATGCCAAGAAGATTAGATTAGATTAGATTAGATTAGATTAGATTTAGATAGGAGTCGGCCCCCTGGCCTGGTCCACCGCGACCTAGAAGATCTGTTGTGGCACTCCCAACCTATTTAGAGCACTTTGCATTAGACTCCACAGCTTTGATAGAGGCTCTTCGATGTAGCTGTTGGTCTTCCTTCCCCAAGTATTTGAAATCTCAGTCTTGTCAGGCCCTTGCACTGGCCAGTACGTGTATTGAGGTTTCCTCTTCTTCTTGACAGAATCTGCAAGTTGCATCTTCTGATAGTCCCATAAGATTCATGTGCCTATTTAGCCTACAGTGTCCTGTTAGGAGACTTACTATTATTCTGATGGCCTTTTTATTCTGGCCTAACAAATGCCAAGAAAATCAATTTACTCCCAAATACATTCTCAGCGACCAGTACCATGGTTATCGACTTGTATCAGATAAATAAATTATCGTTAGTGTTTATTTGTTTGCAAAACAAAAAATAAAATATGGAGAGCATAATTACTAATTACTATATAATTTATAATTTCTCACTGATTTCAAATGCTATAAATTATAAACCAAAATTTTAATTGGAAGGTAGTATGGAAAAAAGCACAACAATTAACAATGATTTTAATATTATGCTTGTAATTTTGGTTTTAAAGATTTATTGTAAAATTATGTCCTACTCCTATTATGAATCCTCGCGGTTAAGAATTTTTTGTATAGCATTAAGTATAATTGCTCTGTGAAATAATTTTATTAAGTTGATTAATTTATACTGAATGTCATAATTTATTATGGAAGTAACAACTCATTATAGCTTGAAAGGTGTGATTCATTTAACGTGTCCATATATAAAACTTTTGTGGATGAGCGGTTTTTGAATATTTTTGGGTAAGAACAAAGTGCTTTACATGAGAAGGGGTAAAACATTATCTATATTTCTTGATATGGAGCACCTTACATCGTAGTTTTACATATTAAGGGAGAGTGTTCTTTACCATTAATAACAAGTGTGGGTTATATCAGGAAGTAAGGATAATGTTTTTTATAGTTTATTTTTAATATTATTTATTAGCTTATTTAACTGTTTACATCTTTCTTTATACAGGAATTAAGCCAAAAAGTTAACTAAGAGATAAATTATTAATGAAAGTAACAAATATTATGGTTCAGTAAAGTTTTATATTTCCTCGTTACCTATAATAATCCAAGGTATCCAAAGGAATAATCTTATTATTTTTCAGATATATCGTACCTAAACAACTAGTTTGCGAGCAGAATGCACTGCCCAACATTGAATTACAGCGGCATATGTTGATATAACTTCATAACCTCTTTTCTTTCCGAGGTTATGCCAAAATATAAGAGCAATCGTGCTGCTCAGTAAAATTTTATAATGGTGTGAGCGTGAGAAATGAAACACACAGTATATAACTAATGTCTGTAATTATATTTGTGATACAGCTGTATGATTCATTAAGTCAAAATTTAATTTTTTGGGGCAAGCTTCAGAAGTTTGCCTTGATACAACACTTTAAATCTTTACTTTGGATTCTTCTCGTTTCCTGTTTTCTCTTATTTTACAGATAGTGTAATCCCAAAAGAAACTACAATGTATCTATATAGTGATTAGTTCCTAAATCTGCAAACTATATATATATATACATGCTTTGAAAATCCCTTGAGTGAGTATTTCTCTTTGGTTATGCCTCCGGCTTCACTACTGCAACGCTCGTACTCGGATTTAAGTGATGGGCTTTAAGCTACATGTAACAGTGCGAACGTTTAGAATGGAAACCGTAAAAGAAATGCGCCCTGTAGATTTTTCGCAAACACGCTCGGAAACCTCAATTCTTAAATTGAATTGCGCTTCTTTTGATACCATTGTTTTGGATATGACGTCATTAGGTAATCTCTATGACGTCATCATGATATTTTTTCAAATGGAAATGTCCAGTTCTTTCATTAAATTTAAATAGAGAAAATATTCCTGAAAATGGCAATATAGGACACTATGGCCTTAAAGTGGATAGTTTTTGAGATAAAGGGCTTTGAAGTTTGAAAAAAAGAAAAAGTAAGCTAGTCAAAAGAAAATTTCAATTATTTGATCCTGATAGTGACAGTTCCGCAAATTATTTAAAACTAATTGTCACAGTCGGTTATTCTTTAATATTTTTTGTGATAATTAAAAATGGTATGAACTTTAACAATAAATTATTCCGGAGTTAGCAGCACTATTTCCAGATGACAATGATCCGAACATTCCCAATGACTTTGTATGGTATCAACAAGACGGGACACCACCACATTATGCCGTAAATGTTCGTAACTACTCAAATGAAGTATTTCCTAATCGTTGGATAGGCAGAAGAGGTTTTATTGAATGGCCAGCTCGGTCCCCTGACCTCAAACCCCTTGATTTCTTTTTGTGGGGTTATCTTAAGTCTAAAGTGTATAATAATAAACCACGGGATATTAACGAATTAAAAACAAAAATTCGAGATGAAATTAGAGCTATACAGCCACACACAATCAGTAAAGTATTACAAGAATTCCAACAGAGGCTTGCCTATTGTCAAAAAGCACAAGGATTACAGTTCGAGCCCCTTATTTAACTAGTTTTCATTGCGTTTATTATTTGTTAGTTATGTTGTGATAAACAGTTTTTTTTGACTATAGCCTACTTTTTCTTTTTTCAAACTTCAATGCCCTTTATCTCAAAAACTATCCACTTTAAGGCCATAGTATCCTATATTGCCATTTTCAGGAATATTTTCTCTATTTAAATTTAATGAAAGAACTGGACATTCCCATTTGAAAAAATATCATGATGACGTCACAGAGATTACCTAATGACGTCATATCCAAAACAATGATATCAAAAGAAGCGCAATTGAATTTAAGAATTGACGTGTCCGAGCGTTTTTGCTAAAAATCTACAGGGCGCATTTCATTTACGGTTTCCATTCTAAACGTTCGCACTGTATATATATATATATATATATATATATATATATATATATATATATATATATATATTTTATGATGAATTGAGGAATACTCTATATTGCCTATTACTTTTGATCGATTTATTAATTACCTATGTTTTTCTAATAGCATATTTATTTACTGAAAAGTTATTTGTATTTTCTTGCATTTTTTTGTGAAGGAAGGATGGTTTTTAGGTACTTTTAGTTTAAAGTTAAGCTTATAAATACCTGCTTAGAACTAGAACTCGACTTAGAACTCGACAAAATTAGAATCTACTGCTACACCTATAAAAATATTTCATATTAACATTTTTTTAGTAAACACGAATGCCTTTACTCAGAGCGTAAAAGATACCTTTGTATGAAGCCGAAAAATAACCGAGGAAGGGAAGTTCTATTTAGCTTTGGGAATGCTATTGCGATGAAACACACCGCGATTTTTTAATATCCTGATTAGTTTAGTCGCTCGACACTCGATCCTTGTCGTTGTATTATTTTACACCAGGGACATGCGGAACTACTTTTTTGTACTGTTATTGCAGACAAGTAAGATCGATTACACAAAAAGGCCGAACACGGTATATTTCTTGCCACTTTCCAACCGACCGCGACAAACGTGCGGAATGATACATCATTAGTTATTTTCTTTCTAATGAGTATATAAATCCTTTTTTTCTTTTACAGATACAGAAGATTTCATCGCACCAATAAGCAGTCAAATTCCCTAGAAGCAAAAATAAACTAATTTTATGGAAGATAAATAATAAAATTTAATATTTCTCACTCACCTTTAGTATAAATATTAACATATTACAAGCAGACAGTGTCCAGAAGTCTCGAGACGGCCTTATAACATTTTATAGAGTGAATTCTTTTTTAAAATGGTACAATTGCCATAGCATCCACTCCAAGTGTACTGAGCGACACTTACGTACTGGAGTAGTACTGGATTCCCCCCTCCTTTTCCAGGAGAGTAGCAGCAGGAATTTTTTTTATGACAATCCATATCATCTTACACTTTAATGTAATGATAATAAAAAAAGAAATATTCTAGCATACACTGGAGGTGGCTACGACTATGCGTTTTTTCTAACAATAAATTAATATAATCCTTCCCATAACTTGGTATTTCCCATAGATTTATAAGACAAGGGAGATGTAATTGTTTACATTTTAAAGCAATCAGAGAACCCCTCGTTTACTCTTTATCTGGTCAACTGCAAGGTCTACTTTATGATTGTACGAAAAACTGTTGCCAAACTGTCAATTGTGTAATTTATATTTTACATTTAAACTACCATGATTATGGGTTAAGGTTAAAATATTACATAAAAATATTTTTCCGTTTTCTAGTTAAGTAGATAAATCATATTTTCTTAAAAATGTTGCGATAAAAACTAACTTCATAACGCAAAAATGGAATGAACAGGCATCATTGCTCCCTAATCCAATCCGCATGTCCATTGATGCCGCTAACAAGCACGAGAATCGTAGTATTTTATAGTATTTCTTTTGTGCGGTGTTGCTGGCAGTCGGAATTTTGTTTTTGTGAATTTTTCGGTGTTTTTCATAAGGATTTTATTACTATTCTTCAGAAAATGGTGCATCAGTGTCAAGTGTATGGAAAAATGAATTCTTTATATTCAAAACTGTCTTTCCACAGGTAAATTTTGCCAAGTTTTGTTTGGTTATTCGGTCGCTATATTTGTCACGCCCTTGGTTGACAGACAATTTGAAATTGATTTTGAAACAGAGGGACAAAGCTTTTAAAAAATATAAGGCTACAGCGAAGGTTGGTGATTGGGAGTATTACAAGAATTTGAGAAACTTTGCTAATGCTGCAGTTGATGCAGAAAAGAAGGCGTATATGCAGTATCAAGTACAACACACTAATTATAGAAATTTATGGAAAGATCTGGAACATTTAGGTATGTATAAGAAAAAAGATAGCTCGACACTTCCAATCGCACTTTCAGATGTCAATCAAATAAATAACTATTTTATGAGTTCCAATACTACTAATGTCCCGGATGCTGAGTTGCTGAACTTTTATTCAAATAATATTAAACATGGTGTAGAAAATTTTGAATTGTCTTTGACAACTAACGAGGAAATTGAAAGGATGATGGTTTCTATTAAACCAAATGCTACTGGTGTAGATGATCTTAATGTTAAATTATTGCTTTATTCTTGCCCATTTATCGTTAATTATATCACTCATATTATTAATTCCTGTATACTTCAAAATAATTTTCCTTCGCAGTGGAAAATATCATATGTTATACCTTTACCAAAGAAAGCTGCCCCTCAAGAAATGAAAGATCTGCGACCAATTAGCATTTTAAGTGTATTGTCAAAAATATTTGAAAAAATTGTGGAAAGTCAACTACGTTCTCATTTAGATAATTTTCAAATATTACCCCAAACTCAATCTGGCTTTCGAAAGAATTATAGTTGTACCACTGCTCTTTTGAAGGTATGCGATGATATAATGTCTGCCACAGATGCGGGAAAAGCAACTGTGTTGATTTTGCTTGACTACACTAAAGCATTTGATACCATTAATTATGATCTCCTTTTAAGTATTTTACATTATGTGGGTGTAGGTCTCAATACTAACATATTCTTTTCAAATTATCTTAAAAATCGGCAACAGTTAGTTAAAATCGGTAATGTTGTATCCAATCCTTTACAAGTAAATTGTGGTGTTCCACAAGGTTCAGTCCTTGGTCCTCTTCTTTTTTCAATATATACGTCATTTTTGAAAAATAGTCTTAAGTATTGTTCCTCTCATTATTACGCCGATGACACCCAATTATATTTATCTTTTAAGTCTAGTGAAATTAATCCTGCCGTTGAAAATCTTAATGACGATATCACTAGTTTAGTAACTTTATCTCAAAAGCACTGACTAAAAATTAACCCCTCTAAGTCAGCTATTTTACTATTTGGCACCAAAAATAATAGAAGGCTAATTTCAGAGAATATTGACTTTTCTGTACAGGGTACAACATTGCCCATAGTGAATTATGTAAAAAACCTTGGGTTATTCATTGACCAAAGTCTTCATTTTGCTCATCATGCTCATAATATAATAAAGAATTCATTTAGTAAATTAAAATTGTTATATGGTTGTAGGAAAATTCTAAATCAGAAAAGCAAAACCATATTGTCTGAGACGTTGGTCCTCTCTCATATGAATTGTGGTGACGTAGTATATGGTCCTTGTATTACGGCGCGTGATGCTACCCGACTACAAAAAATTCAGAACTCATGTGTAAGGCTGATTTATGGTCTACCTCGGTTCTCGCACACCTCAGCTAAACTCAAAGACCTCGGTTGGCTGAACATGGCACAGCGGAGGTATTTACATAGTGCCTGTTTGTTTTTTAAAATTATTACTACTCATTTTCCGTCATACTTATACCAAAAAATAAAATTTCGTCATAACATTCATTCTGTCGATACAAGATACAAACATACTATTGAAATTCCTAAACATAAGCTTTCACTATTTAAAAAAACATTCTCTTATCGCATTGCTAAAATCCTTAATTCTATTCCTTTAGATATCTACCATCTATCATTCAAACAATTTAAAACAGAGTTATTCAAGCTTTTAATCACTTGTCAACATCCTATATAATAAAATTTGGTTTATATGTGAAACTGTTTAATATATAGCACTTTTGTTAATGTATCGTATAGGCACATATACGTAGGGAGGCTTGTAGGGTATACATATTCAATGGATATGGGTGTTCGGGTTTGTGTAGGTGTGTGCGCGGGAGTGTGTATGATTGTGTGTATGCGCGGGTTGTAGCTACGGATGTATGTAAATTGTACAAGTAAATTCTTAACTGATCTATTTTTTTTGTCTTGTATCTATATTGTATAATTTTTTGTATAGTAATTTTAGGGTAAGTAAGGTTAAGTGGTAGAGCAGGACCTCTCTTGTACTTGTGTATAAGAGAGCAACTGAACTTCGCCTTTTAAGGTAGCCAACTTAGCTTCTATATTATAATTTTTATATTTGTCTTTCTATATTTGTCTTTGCTGGTTTCCTTAATAAAGTCATTATTATTATTATTATTATTATTATTATATTTACGGATTTTCAGGGGCGTGCTGGCTGGCTTCCTTATCATTTTACGGAATATAGTATGTATATATTATATTATGGAATTGCTTTTGTTATTTTTTAAAATATGGCTGATGTGTTAGTTTTTGGAGTTACCTACACACATACTTAAATATGGTCAAAACAGGAATCCAAGCAAGAAGCTAAGACATCATTCAGCACTTTGCTGCATATAGAAGATATTTATTCATTATAAATTAAAAAACCTATAATGTTTGGTAAGTGTGAAGACAACATGCAACGTTTGCACACAGAAATTAAAATTAAAATCAGTTGCGTAACCAAGGTAATTTTTAAAGGTATCCTTTATACTAATCTAAGAGAAAATCACCATTATCAGGCTTTTAAGAGTTATTTTGAAACAGTAAGTCAAATAACTTGAAACAAAAAGTTGAATTAAAAACTAACACCATGTACATCTTTCTTATTTTAAATTATATTTCACTTTTAAATGTAATTGAACCCAGTAATACAGAGTTTGAGTATCTTTGAAAAACTGAAAAATACTTTTTTACACTACTGCATATATAAGTTTTTGTAATGTAGTAGGTGTACCACCTTTACTTAATTCAGAATTTTAAGTGTTCAAGTTTCAATTCATATTCCCTACATTAAAACTCCGATACTAATTTAATTTCTAATCTCACAAGCTTTTGCTGTTGCAATGTATAGTACTGATTTTCTTAAAATTCCTTTTTTGATGTTTTATTATCATACCCAACCCTTCCAAAAACAGTACGCCTTTTGGCGTCGGAAGCAAGTTCTCCCAAAACTTTTGCAACGTTGCACGGAGTCGGAATTTTGCCGTTCTTTCTCTCGGTATTCTTTGTCATACACATTGCCAATGATTGATACAAAACAAAAGGTTATTTATGAATGAACCGTGAGGTCTCCTCTTATTAAGTCTATGGTATTTCCATTGAAAGGAGCAACAACATGAGACACCTCATACAAACGCCCCAGAAGATTAAAATTTGGTCTGGTGTAATTGCATTTCACATAATGGGGCCCTTTTTTAATCAAAATAATGTGACTTGAAATGCATATATCGAGAATTATTACAAAAATCAGATTGTTCCAGCTATCCATGGTTTATATTCTCTGATGAGGTAAGTATTTGACAATCCAACCGTTCCAGCAGGACTGTGCGTCTGCGTTCTGTAGTACTAGCATAGTAGCAGTAGTAGAAGTATAATATATAGTAGGTAGTGGCATAGTGTTTAGATGATTTAAAAATTTTGCAGATGGATAGGAAAGAGGGTGAGATGGGGTCATAAAAAATTATAAATCGTACTTGAATTATTGTGAAATTAAAAAGGGTAGCCAGTTTAAATACTTGATAAAAAAATTATTAAATATATTCCCTTCTAATAAAAACTTTTTTATTTCGACATTCGAGCAATTTCTGATTAATTTTATAATCTAAATGTGTTTTGTTGTTTACCTCAAAATAATTTATGATAGTATTAGTTAGGATTGTTTATTTTATATTCGTATATTGTAGAATTTATTAACCATTAAATTAAAAACACCGCATAACAAACTAAATCCAAAGTCAAAGGCTGTTTGGAAGGAAGTTACTCATTGAAAAACGCAGACAATAAACACTTCATACCAATCGATATTGTCAGTGCAGGAGCTGGGGATCGAACCCAGACCATAATAGACAGTATGACCGATAAATGCTGCTACAATACGCTCTACTCATTGCGCCAGCAAGGCGGTTTACTGATAAAAAGCTTCTACTATTAGATCAAATTTTGTTCTTAATAGCCTACAAACGGATGATCAGAGTGACCTCCAGTTTACGCCAGATTATAATTTTTTTATCATCATTAAATTGTGATTTATGTTCCCAGTAAAATGTTATAAGACCATCCCGAACCTTTTGCGGGACACTGTACAACATATTTCAGAGTTTCTTTGTCATATGTGTTTCATGGAACTAACGCCAATTTTAATCACTGTTCAAGTATATCAGTTGTCTTACTTACAAAACAGGAAATATATTGGCCGGAAGGTGAATATCATTAGGCGAAGGAACAAAAAATTGATGACATGAGACCAAGAGTTAAGTTACTTTATTTTACTAACGTTACCTGCGTCTTTCAGGATATTAAAAAAATTTTCTTTTTAACGATGTAATTTTTTGTACATTTTTACTTCAAGCTTCATAAGAATGAACGTTGGGAATGCTTATTGTCAATATGTATTGATTGTAGTCTTTTAAAGAATAGTTTCATTATTGCTCCATTGTGGAGCTGGCAAAATAAAAACCGTAACAATTACACAGTAAAAAAATCCGACTGATTTTAACACTGAATCCACACTCATCAGTGTGTATATAGTCCACACTTGGCAGTGTTAGCCATATCGGTGTATTATTACATTACATACAAGTAATTTAACACAGTACATTTTACAAGGTAATGTGTAATAGTTAATTATTCACCGTGTAATTATTCCATTTTTATGGCGGATTGATTCATTTTTGACACAGGGTTTTGTAAATTTTACTACAATTTATGAGTACTTCTACAAACTTGGCGGGTATATCGTTCGTGTAATATGAGTTCTAAAGGTTTAGTTATTATACTACCCAGTTCGTGTTAAAAATAACACTGCAGCAAATTACGATTACCATTTAGTAATTTTACCATTTGTCTTTTTTTACTGTGTAATTGAGTAGAACGGTCAACTTTTTAAAGAATAGGTAAACATTTTCCGTTATAAGAACAATTACAATAATATAAAAAAACATATATAGATTATTTAAAGAATACCTTGTATACACTTGTACTTGAGCTCAAGCTATCAAAGTAGTATGTCCTACTTACTTGTAAATGATTCTAGATAATCACCCTAATATAATCCTACCAAAAAAACTATAAAGTATTATGAGCCGCTGATAGTCTTCTAGAAAACCCATAGGTTTTATGTGCCCAACTGACTTTAGGTAGGACTTCCGGTTGGACCAGATGACAACAAATTTTGTAATCTTCAATGGTAGACCGTTCATTTTGTTGAAAACGATTCCTCTCATTCGAAAAATATAAATCACAATATATTTTAGAACAACAGAATGGGAATAATGTTGTGTATGGTTATTGAATATACCTAATTAATTGTCTCTTTATTAAACATGCTTTTCAACAAACTGAAATAGTAAATTGATCAAGAAAATATTTAAATAATACCTAATAATAAATAGGTAGATATATACACTGATAAATCATACAAACACTATCTCGATCATTTATTTATTTTAAACGTATTTTGATAAGTTTTGGCCATATTTGGAGAGGGATAATGAAATGAATTTAAAATCTCAAATATACATAATCTTTTATTTAAATTATCCACCTTCTGTAAGTAGACATAACTTGTATAACAGGTAGTTTTTTAACAGATATGGCATAGGCACCCAAAACTTTTTTAGTTTTGAGAACAGTCTCGTAAGTTTTAATTCTAAAATCATTTAGGTACAAATGGGACACGATGTAGGTATTATTCGCTAAAAGATTATTAAATCAGCGCCTGGAAGAAAGGAACAAGAATAATAATTATAAGAAGTTACAGAAATCAAATCGTAAATTATAATAAGATCCTAATTTATAAGAAAATAAAACCAATCGCTTATAATTCTGTTATACAGGATGAGGTCTAACCACTGAATAATAACCGTAGGGTTATAAAATACAAATTTCATGGAAGATATTTAATTAATGTAGTATACCTATAATAATAATATAGTATTATATCTCTATAACCCTCATTCTAATCACAAGGAATAGCTCGGAAGTCTCAGACTTGTGTGGGCGAGGGGACGACATATTATTATTCAGTACGCCGCAATTGCGCTTACTAATTGAAGTAGAATCTTATTTTTAAACAAGAGCGCAAAATGGAAATAGTGCGACAAAATATTGCTTGATGAGAAAGGTGATTATTCTCACATGGGTATCCTTTACAGGAAAAGAGCAGTCTCTTTTCCTGTAAAAGATACCCAACAATTTTTAATGCTTTTATGCCAAATTTGAATTCAAATGTTCTACTTGAATAGTTTCGTCAATGTTTGCAAGCTGTTATTAGTTTTTTCACAAAACATTTAATTTTATGTACGGGCCTGGCTAATGACTTTTATTTTTGAAGTGCCTTTCTAAATCATATTTTTCCATGTTAGGTACTAAGTTCGGAGAAGGTATTCACCTACACAATAGGGAGCAATAATTGTAGCAACAATGAAAAAAGGAATCAGTTTGTTGATGGTAAATTTGGAAAGAAATAACGTTAAATTCATAATAAAATATGTACATATATGTTACTAAAACACACCTTACCTGAAGTAGAGCACAGAAAAAGAAGTAAGTAAGTAAAAATACAGACAGTAGTGCTAAATGTAAATATATTATACAACCGCTATAACGTAGGTATAAATAGTTTCTTGATTATTTAGGGTAATTCCGGGAGAGATGGACCACCGCCTGAGATGGACCACTTTCATATTTTCGTTTCAAATTACTAGAGGGCTTCAATTTTAATTTTGTCGTGGGCCCAACGGTTCACTAGTTACGTTGGGATAGTCTCGGCGTTCGCTCGTGTTTTCTTTAAGTGACTGCCTTTGTTTACATATTTACGGGCGCCAAAAAATTTTTACCACCGATTTTGAAGAAGCGATTCTCGCCAAACGTAAGTATTAAAATACAAATTTTACTTGAAAAATAACAACATGGTATTCATTCTAATAACTTTTATGTATGAAAACAGTCGGTTTTCTATTATAGGTTAGAATTGCAGTGGTCCATCTACCCCGGAAATTTGGGATAGATGGACCACAACAGGACGGGATAGTTGAGCCACTTTTAATTGCTCTTCTTTATAGAATGCCTACAAAATATCAACGTTAGTTGCGTTCGGAAAGGGCAACTTGGGCCAAAGATGACCTCATAAATCCAATAGAAGCTATAAATACAAGAACGATGGGAGTAAATGCTGCAGCCAAACACTTTAAGGTTGTATTAAGTAGTACTTCTGAATCAGAAGGTGAAATATATTTAAAATATGATAGTGACACACCAGAAGAATGGGAGGAAAATGATTGCGTTGGCTGTGGAGAAAATTATAATGCTACACAAAAGACTGACGACTGGATTCAATGTAAAATGTGTTTTTTTAAGGATGATAGAACTTTAAACTTTAAAAAAATATTAAAGAATATATTTTGTGATTAAAAAAGTAATATTATTTAAAAAAACAATCTATTACATTAAACATTTAAAAATTATTTGGGGTATGTGGCGACCGCGGCTGTCCGCAAGATAGCGTATTCTTTTGATTTCAATTTTGGGTGACTTTTTCGAGCACTTCTGGTCGTATATCGTGAATAACACGAACAATGTTGGCTTCCAAGGCTTCAATTGTTGCTGGTTTATCAGCATAAAGTAATGACTTGACATAGCCCCACAGAAAATAATCTGCGGGGGTCATATCACAGCACCTGGGTGGATAGTCAACATTCCATTTCCAGAAATGGACATAGTCCATTTCTCGAAATTAATTTGTCACCAAACCTTGTTTGTAACCACACTTTCACGTACAGCGGTAATATTCTTTTCATTACGCACATTCCTTCGACGCATTGGTGTTTTCAAATCATGTAGAGAGTATGTGGTACGAAATCTATCCACAGTACGACGAATAAATAGCTCAAATGGACGATCATGTGGGCCATAAAATTCACACGAAGTTTTCTATTGGCGAACCGACGAATGATTTTCAAAGTAAATTTGAGGAATTTGGTAGCGTTGTTCAAGAGTGAATCTGTTCATGATGATTTGCCAAAGTATACTGAAAATAAATTTTATAAACAGTGTCAGACTAACAGTTCAGTCTGATGGTAGTTGTCATGTAAAGTTCTATCAAACCTAAAAAAACACTTTATTTTATGTAAGCGTAGGCTACATGAATCTTGCTTAAAATACGAAAATATGTGCGATAGATGTGGCAAAAGAGCAGCTCTTGCATCTCTTTAAAATAACATTAACCCTATTTCTTTGTACAGAATTTTTTTTAAGTTATTATCTGTGATTTTATGTTATGGTTCATCTGCCCTTGAGTGGTCCAACTATCCCATGTATGGTGGTTCAACTATCCCGCATATTCAGGGTTAGTTGGACCACATGGCTGTTTTTTATTTTATTTTTTTGTAAAAAATACGTACATAATTTATGTTTTTTGTAATAAATATAATTACAGTTCGTTAAAATGAGTGTAGTAATTATTTTTTTATGCCGATAATGCTATTTTTTTATAAAATACGGAAAAAACAAAAAAGGTGGTCCATCTCTCCCGGAATTACCCTATGTATTTTTGTGTTATTGCAGATTATTTCTGCTTAACTGTAATTTTCAGATTAAATACAATAATTTAACTATCTCGTTTAGTATGCTTCTCAAGCGTAGGTTAATTTTTTTTTAGTGACACTTGTTGATATATAGATATACCTTAATTATTATACACACTGATTTTATTTTGGAAGTAAGTCTTTTTAATAATAATAATAAATTGTCTTTATTTCCAATAATATAGCAAAAATGTACAATATTATACAATTCGATATTGCAAAATGTCAGTAAAACTAATTTTCAATTTATTCCTATTAAAGAGAAGAGTAATTCATATAAGTAGGTACTAATAAAGGAATGAGAAATGCGAAAAAACATAGAAGTAGTAGTAATAATACGAATGAAGAATGAGAAGCAATAATAATATATGAAATTAAGTAAGGACAAATTTTTGTATTCTAAAGGTATATTTATAGTAGTATTTTGGGACATAAATCGAAAAACACCTAGAGCAATCGCGTGACTAAGAATTTCCAACAAATTTGTATGTCGATTCTTAAAAGTTGTGAGCAAAACTATACAAAATTATAGAATTGAATAAGGCGAAGTGTCAGATCTATTGGAAATGTTGATTTACCAACTTATTACATAAATATTAAACAGCTTCAGTTTTTAATATCTTATGGATACCTAATACAGTGTAAATTTTTAAGTTTGTCAAGTCTTAGAATGCGAACATTGAAAATAGTTTTGCTGTTCCTACTTTCAAACTTCCTTATACCGTACGCAAATCTAAAGCAAGAGTTTTGAATTCTTTGTAAGCCAACTGAGTCAATTTTAGTAAGAGTAGGTCCATAGATGCCGTCTCCATATAAAATTTTTAATATAATGAGAGAATTACTAAGATTAAGTTTTAATTCCGGGCTCATAATTTCACGTTGAGGATGGCACGTTGTGGATGGCTCATAATTTCACGTTGCTTTAGGATGGCATATCCAGATTGACATAAATAATTTACATGCTTGGAAGATCGTCAAGTTTTCATCAAACCAAAATTTTAGTTTTTACAGTCGATATTTTGGTGTCCGAGGAAGCTCGGTCAATTAAGGTTATTAAGAGTATAATTAACAAGGCGCGGCAATAATTACAGGTTTAGATCTGTAGGAGAACTATAATAAACTTGAGAATCATCTACATAGTGATAAATATTATTTGCTCAGAGATTGATCGGAATCAGAGATGTATACAGAAAATAACAACAGACTTAGTTTCTAATCCTGTGGTACACCATATTTTACTATTATTAGTATATTTTACAAGGCAATTGTAAGCTTTGGAGTGAACAACTATGAACTGATGATGATTGATGAAAGTATTACACAGTATGATATGATACAAGGCAAGACATGACCTATAATTTTGTTATTATCAGTTGCTGTGATCAGTTCGTCAGATACATGTACCAAAACGGCAGTGATACTATGTTGTGCTCTAAATACAGATTGAAAGACGGGGATAATATTTTTTGCAGAATACATAGTCCGTATTTTGAATATCGACTTCGGAAGTTTCAGTAGGGTAGGGAGATTACTAATTGGACGTAGATGGCTTAATTCTGTTGGATTTGAGTTGTAAGCAAGAGGAATAATTTTAGCAGACTTGCAGGCTTATATGTCAGTATGTAAGTCTATATAACACATCGATACTACGTACGTGTTTTCCACTTGTCAATAAATTATGAGCACTTGAAGTATATTAATAAGAAAAATATAAAAATTTTGTCAGGAATCGTCAAATATAGATTAAAATTTAAATTTTAAGGGTCATATACTTAATTAGAGAACCAAATTTTATTTCAGTAAGTATACAGATTTTTTCGGAAGGTTGGAGTGCAGTCAAAATTTTTCAACTTAACGTCCTGAAAGAGAGTATAAGCACAATTTTCAGATGTAAGACTTATTGATTTAAAAAAATCAAGGAAATATTGAGATTGGCTTAATACTAATCAATATTCTTCACACATAACAAGATAATCTATTTATATTTATTTTTAACGGAGTTAAATAGACTTGAGTCAACCTACACTTCATTCATCAAACAATTAGTTGAACCTAAAGTGCCATATTTCCTAATTACTTCAGAATTTAAGTCATATGTGAGCCCTCCGTCCCAATGTTTGGTAACATTTTGTCATTAAAATTCCTAAGCGCCAAATGTAGTACTTCCTACGTAGTATATTAATGTGGAAGTGGGAGGGTCGAACCCCCATAAATCCCCTAACGTGACATCCACAATCACAGCCGCTTAAATTATGAAAATAATTTACATTTAAAACAAATACTCATTTACAGGCAGGTCCGGCGCAAGTTAGTGTGTAAATTAAATAGGTATGTAGGTACAAATTTTAACAGTTATGCTAAATAATTATTGGTGTAACAAATGCCTTCATGCTCAAATAGTAACTTTAGTAGTAGTAGTAATTATTTTATTTATAGGTGATTTAGATATTTGCTTGAAATCTAATCCAAAATTATTGCTGTCGTAGGTTTTTAATTAAGGTAATTAGTTCCTGCGGTAAAACTCAAAGCATTTATAGCAACATCTATCAACATCCATCAAGTTTCTGTTATTCAATATTTGCATTCATGGGTATATCAAATGTATGTTATATATTTGCTTCGTATTACCTCGTCTATGTTTTGTAACAGGATTAAATTAACGAAAACGACACATATTCCTATATAAATTATTTATTTTAGGATACCTGTTTTATAAAATTCACTCACGTCTTCAAGCTAAGAATTTCTTGTCCACCCCGAAACCTAACTCCTAGTAAGAATCTAACTGATGGATAAGAATTCTTAGCCTAACGACACCAGCTAAGCATGCGAAACCGATAGCACCGGACATAATAAAGAATTTGACGACAATCCTTGTTTCTTTGTAATGCTCATAATGAATGGAATGGCTCATGCTGGTTTGGTGATGTTTTATGTAGTTAAATTTATGCAGTTTTCTTTAACAGGAAAATACTCCAATAATAACATAGTTTAAAATTATTGTTTTCATATGAAGATATTCAGGCCGTCTTCTTATCGTCGCAGATCTGGACTGTGCGATTTTGAAATATTCGTAGTTTTCACATGCGATTATTTCATGGGCTATATTTCTTATTTCAGAATTTTTTAATCGTTTAATCGATCAAGGAGTCGTGTTCTGGAGTCGAAACTATTAAAAGTATTCGCTTACTTGTAGGTGGTATTGTAATAACTGAAATTATGTCTGCAACAGTACATTAGAGAGATTGGATAAAAAATGGTTAAATACATGATAAAAATGAATTTAGAAGACATATTCTATCTAGGTAGGTAGGTTAATTCTAAGGCTAATCTTGTATACAGTTTGGGATAAATCACAAATATCAGATAAGATGGAATGAACACATGAATTACACAACAAAAAACTTATTATTAGGTTATTAACGCATAGATTTTATGCACTGAGGAAGGTAATAGCTATTGCAAAATCTACTATGTAGTTATCTACAAATCCTTAGTTCAATTAATCTTAAAATATTGTATTTTTATTTGGAGTGGAGTAGAGTGGAAAAAGAGATATGTCTGTATGTATGTATTTCTCAAACAATTCTAAACCACGAGATAGCTCCTACACCACAAGATTTATAATAGAACAGGGATCCATTGATATTCCACTATGTAGGAAAAGTCATACCCAACGATACATTTTTATTTTGGTCTTAAATTATATAATTTGTTCTAAACTTAAAAATAACTGTTAATTGTAACTACATGTAATAATCTTGTTTAGCCTTCACTTATTTTCCTTCGCAGTGGAAAATATCATATGTTATACCTTTACCAAAGAAAGCTGCCCCTCAAGAAATGAAAGATCTGCGACCAATTAGCATTTTAAGTGTATTGTCAAAAATATTTGAAAAAATTGTGGAAAGTCAACTGCGTTCTCATTTAGATAATTTTCAAATATTACCCCAAACTCAATCTGGCTTTCGAAAGAATTATAGTTGTACCACTGCTCTTTTGAAGGTATGCGATGATATAATGTCTACCACAGATGCGGGAAAAGCAACTGTGTTGATTTTACTTGACTACACTAAAGCATTTGATACCATTAATTATGATCTCCTTTTAAGTATTTTACATTATGTGGGTGTAGGTCTCAATACTAACATATTCTTTTCAAATTATCTTAAAAATCGGCAACAGTTAGTTAAAATCGGTAATGTTGTATCCAACCCTTTACAAGTAAATTGTGGTGTTCCACAAGGTTCAGTCCTTGGTCCTCTTCTTTTTTCAATATATACGTCATTTTTGAAAAATAGTCTTAAGTATTGTTCCTCTCATTATTACGCCGATGACACGCAATTATATTTATCTTTTAAGTCTAGTGAAATTAATCCTGCCGTTGAAAATCTTAATGATGATATCACTAGTTTAGTAACTTTATCTCAAAAGCACTGTCTAAATATTAACCCCTCTAAGTCAGCTATTTTACTATTTGGCACCAAAAATAATAGAAGGCTAATTTCAGAGAATATGGACTTTTCTATACAGGGTACAACATTGCCCATAGTGAATTATGTAAAAAACCTTGAGTTATTCATTGACCAAAGTTTTCATTTTGCTCATCATGTTAATAATATAATAAAGAAGAAAGTAAATTAAAATTATTATATGGTTGTAGGAAAATTCTAAATCAGAAAAGCAAAACCATATTGTCTAAGACGTTGGTCCTCTCTCATATGAATTATGGTGACGTAGTATATGGTCCTTGTATCACGGCGCGTGATGCTACCCGACTACAAAAAATTCAGAACTCATGTGTAAGGCTGATTTATGGTCTACCTCGGTTCTCGCACACCTCAGCTAAACTCAAAGACCTCGGTTGGCTGAACATGGCACAGCGGAGGTATTTACATAGTGCCTGTTTGTTTTTTAAAATTATTACTACTCATTTTCCGTCACACTTATACCAAAAAATAAAATTTCGTCATAACATTCATTCTGTCGATACAAGATACAAACATAATATTGAAATTCCTAAACATAAGCTTTCACTATTCAAAAAATCATTCTCTTATCGCATTGCTAAAATCCTTAATTCTATTCCTTTAGATATCTACCATCTATCATTCAAACAATTTAAACAGAGTTATTCAAGCTTTTAATCACTTGTCAACATGCTATATAATAAAATTTGGTTTGTATGTGAAACCGTTTAATATATAGCACTTTTGTTAATGTGTCGTATAGGCACATATACGTAGGGAGGCTTCAATGGATATGGGTGTCCGGGTTTGTGTAAGTGTGTGTGTGTGTGTATGCGCGTGTTGTAGCTAAGGATGTATGTAAGATGTACAAGTAAATTCTTAACTGATCTATGTTTTTTTTGTCTTGTACCTATATTGATCAATTTTTGTATAGTAATTTTAGGGTAAGTAAGGTTAAGTGGTAGAGCAGGACCTCTCTTGTACTTGTGTATAAGAGAGCAACTGAACTTCGCCTTTTAAGTTAGCCAACTTAGCTTCTATATTATAATTTTTATATTTGTATTTCTATATTTGTCTTTGCTGGTTTCCTTAATAAAGTCATTATTATTATTATTATTATTATTACTTTATTTTTTGTAGATTATTTGATATTGTATGATAACTAAAGTGTATATCGTACCTTCTGGGCGAATATGAGATGCACAGGATAAGCGTCTCCGCTTAGGTGTACTCATGACGTCTTGGGGGTCTTTTGTGCTTATTTATACTTATTATTTTACCGCAGTGACTTGTAGAATACCGTTTGTAAAGTGTTTCTAATGTAAATTGAAGTTATGCAACACAGAAAATATGTTAATGTCAAAACCGGCCCTGTACATATATATTATTTATGTGCCTTATAGGATACCTTAGATTTTAACGTTATTTGCTTTTATTGGTTATAGTGAGATTGTTTTAATATAGGTCGTTAGCAAGCAGACGCATTTGTGTGTTTTATTATTTTAAATGCGGTGCAACCTATAATTGTAAATTTTAATGGCGTAGCTTTTAGTTCTGATTGGTCTTGCTGCGTGTGGCCACTCTTACATGTAATTAATAAAGCAATTAAATATTTATAATTGCATATATGCAGCGTCATCGTAACTGCGCTAATTAATTTAATGCAAATCGTAGTATGATTACCGTGAAATATTATATAAATACAGCATATATAATATTTACCTTAAAAGGAAACTTTTAACATTTTATGACTACGGAAATTAATTGACAGCCATATTTGATAGAAATTCCATGGAAACCTAGTAATATGTTGTATAAAAAACTGGGTACCTAAGTTTATATTAATTAATAGTTCGTATTAAGTAAATCGCTATTTTTTTATGGAATGCAGTTAAGCAATAAGGTTCACATTTTCCGTAGAAATAAAATATTTTCTTGGATCATTTTTGACTATCATATTAAAAGTTATATTGAAGTATGGGATAATAATAATGAAATGTTAAACAATTTGTTTTCCAATTACATTTTAAATATAACTGATTCTAAAAGTATGTAGTGTCAAAAGTAATGAGGCTCAAATACCTAAAAAAGTGGCTTTAGTTACTTTACTACTATTGGTGAAAGCAATAGTATTTTGCATGCTTTAACTGCTTTCTGGAAAATAGGATTCCCAATTAGATTTCTGTAAGTTATAAACTATAGGCTGCTAAACTCGTTAATCTTAAAAAAATAATAACGAAAACTTAAACCTAACCCTTTATAGAAACTTTATACTTATTTTCACAAACACTTTTTGTAGAGTTTTAGGTGTATTTTATTGATTTGCGTTCGTCTGTTATCAGAAATTCCTTGAATATATTTAGATATGTGATATATTCCTAAAAATATTTTACATTTTCTAGCTTCACTTCGCTACTCTGAATATATGAGAAATCAGAGCTGTTTGCAGAGAAGCAAAGTAGATATTGTTAACTAAAAGACTACAAAATATACGAGAATAAGATGCAGCTTTATGGCAAAAGTTTGATTAAAAATGGCGATTTTCATTAGGTATGTCCACTAAAATAAACCTATGCAAATCTAAGCATATTCACACTGTAAGGGGTATATGTTTCATTACTTATCTTATTAATTTCTACAGTAAACGGTTATATTTAATTTATAGCCCTCTTTTAAAAGGTAGCGGACAAAGCAATAAAATCTAATTAATTACTTACTACTCCTAAAAGTGTCGCATTTTCGAATGTCCCTTAAGTTTATTATACTAATGTTAAATAAATATTTATTGCTGTACTAAAAATACAGTTGACAATATACCAAATTTGAAGTAGTGGCCCACTATTACTAAATGGTACTTGTCAAAATATTGTAGTAGCTATATATATCATCATTATATAATTAGTAATATGTAAATAGAAATAATCAGAGCCTCAATTAAATTATAGCTAGTGTAGGAACATCACTATTAGCTCCCGCATGTTTGCGGTGGACTTCAAAAGGTGTTATTAATTATTATTAACAGATATAGAAATAGTATAGGAGTATTTGTGTAACTTTATGTTTAGTGGGTAGAACCAGTTTTAAAGATTAAATTGACCTTTTGTTTAATTAGTGGTGATTTGTTTTACGTAAAGTACATTAATATCAGATTCGAAAGCATTAGAAACAAAGGAAAACTAAAAATAGTAACGTGATTGTGACTATAATGAATCCGAATGACAAATATTCAACACAGGTTTAGATATTAATATTTAGTATTAATAATTTAGTTGTACTTTTTAGTAAAGTTTCAACTAGAAGTGCACATTACGTTTGTAAAGTTATAGTTTCTTGATATTTGTTTTATTTTGGTGCTTAATATTTTAAGTATAATACTTATCTGTAATTTTACCATATTAAAAGTCGTAATTATCGAAATAAAGCTAAAGAAATATAATGAAACTTTGCAAAATATTGTACAAAAAAAAATGAATATTGAAATATAGAGGAATGCACACCGAAATAGTTTAAAATAGTAAGGTACTCAAGTCTAATCATTACATCATAATCATCTACCAAATATCATAGTCAAACGTATATCATAATCAATTTATTTTTTAGAGTCTATATACTCAAATGCGTTTCATGCACAGAACAGTTTCTGCACAGATCACAGCTTTATACATGGAAATATTGAGGAGAAAATCAACTAAAGCTGATATGCAGTTTATAGATATCAAACATTATTTCTTTAATAGAAAAAAGTATTATATAGAACAATTTTGCAGTATAAATATTGCTGAGAGGATACTGAATACATTTTCCTAATTTGAGCTACCTTGAGCTGTTCAGGTTCTATGTTAAAAAGTTATAAACTTTTTCACATTGCACTGTTTCAGATTTCAATCACAGTGTTCATTTGCCCAATTCCTGATTTCAGCCAGGAGATATTTTATGGTCAACAAAATCCTCCGGACCATAACCCATTTTGTAACCATTTTCCAGTTACCTGAGGGCTCTCAGGTAATTTTAGCTTATTTTTTTCTCCAATCCAAACTGTTGAGTACTTAAGGCTTTAAGTGCAGGTAGTTAAGGCGTGTATTTTTGTTTGTAAAATTATTGGTTTTTTAAGCGTTTCCAAACCTCCATATCTAGTTACGTAAATCACTCCGATCTTGGTATATCAGTACATTGTGCGAAGGATCTCCCTTTCCATTTCTGTGTCTCTAAATACTCAAAGAGTTAGTGATCAGGAATGATTACTTCAAATGCGGGATTTTAAAGTTGAACTAAAAATGGGAGAAAATCGCTATCGCGATTTTCGTTCCCATTTCTAGCTCTACCGGGTGACAAAAGCATCTAAAATAATATTATTTTAAAGAAAATACATATATTAAAGAAATTTTGTATCTGGAATGATGATGTAATTATACTAAACGATTTTTCTTAATATTTTGATGAATTGTAAGGGTAGGTACTCTATTCTTGATGGTAAAACGTCATAATTTTTTAAGTGCTGAAAGTAGAATTTATTTTTCAGTAAACATTATTATCAATTTTATCAATGGCACCAAAAATATTATAGATAGGTATTTACTTTTGCAAGCTAAAATGATGAATTTAACAGACTGCCAAAATTAACGAATTAATTCCAAACTTTATGTGCAGAAAGAATAAAAGCTACGGATAATGAAACAGAATAACTAAGCACTAATACTAATAAATAATTGAAATTAAGAAGTAAAAAAAATTGCCTCCAGCGTCACTCGAACTCGCAAAATCAGCATTATCACGTTTCGAATCTTACGACTTTCCCACTGCGCTACCGCGCCTGTTGTCAAAAGTTTACCTAAAGACTTTTAAGTTTGTTAACTGTACGTGTCAATCTGAAAAAATATTTTTACCGATTTTCTAATTGGAAAAGCATTTCGCTTCAGTATTTTGGTAATCAGAAGTGTTTGGGAGTGAGTACTATTGATTCCGTTAGCAATATTTCTCGTAGGAAAATAACCTATCTGAAGTTTAATTAATTTGACAGTTTTCGTGGGAGTGTTTCTCGTTAGTGCAATCTCACATTGGCAGATAAAATGAGAAAGTTGAGACGAACGCGACTCGAGATTTTCGAAGACGAAATAGACGTAGAAGGACTCGACGTACGTACGGTCTCGAAAAAAATCTCAAAGGATTAGAGAAAGGACGGAACATTCGCGCGGTTCTCGAAGTCGTAAAATTAGAAAAAGGGTCTAGAGAGTCCCGCGAAAAGTCGGGATTTCGGCAGGTGTGACGGGGCCATTAGGCGCGATGACAAACGCCGGTGCTAGCCGTATCTCTCTCGCCCAACGGCGATCGACGAAAATTTTGCAGAGGTTTTTTGAAAAGGCGTTTAAATGGGGAAAACGCGTAGGAAACGGGACGAAAATATCCCACGCATAGGGGAAAGGTTGGGAGCGACTTTCGGTCGCCCGCGGGGATCATTTCGCGATCGCCCTTCGGAGGAGATAGCTTAGAAACTTTGTCGATTCAGCGATGGAATTAAGAGCGAGACAGAATCGACGCGTTTTAATATATATGGATATGGCACCTACGCATACTTAATTGAGCTATAGATTTATAAGAAAATTGATCGAAGATTTATAAGGGTTCTTATAACACAAATTGGTCTAATGTCTGGGATCTAATGCAACTTGAGTGCACCGATATGGTTATATTCCTTAGTTATAAGTACAAGGACATCAGATCAACTATAGAGCATCTGTTATGCAGTGAGGACAGAAAATCCGTCCCCCCCCCATCTAATTTTTGAACCGCTGGGTATAGTGTGATGAAATTTGAAACGATAATATATGACTAAATTCAGCATTTTTTGACACATCAATGACAGCTCTAAATGTCAAAGTGACAGCTAAGCGCGCAATACGAATATTTTTTTAAATGTAAATGGGGGTCGTGTAATAACTCATTTTGAAGCTATTTTTATGCTCAAACATTCCCCAATTTTGAGAACATTTGGTTCAGTAATTTCCAAATAAAAATCAGTAATATAGATTTCTACGTGATCATTTTTAAATTTTGAAATTAACTTTCGTAAATATTTTCTGCGTATTTACCGTTCCGGATAGTGTTCATTGAACATACGAACAGCGGCATGGTAATTTCGGCGAGACATTCTAGACAATTTCGAGCAAAAAGTTACTGTAAACATGACAGCAACAATCAACAATGACACCTAATAGGTAACAAGATTGTATTACAAACTGATATTACTGGTTTTTATTTGGAAATTACTGAACTAAATTTTTTAAAAATTGGGGAATGTTTTGAGGATAAAAATAGCTTCAAAATGAGTTATTACTCGACCCCCATTTCCATTTAAAAAAATATTCGTATTGCGCGCCCACCTGTCACTTTGACATTCACAGATGTTATTGATATGTCAAAAAATGCAGAATTCAGTCATATATTATCGTTCCAAATTTCATCACAATATACCCAGCGGTTCACAAATTAGAGAGGGGGGGATGAACTTCATGTATTCACCTTATAATAACTCCTATTATTACTCATATTGATACATGTTGCCGTTGTTATTTCAGTAGCAATAGCAATGAGGCTTCCACAGTTCCCTCTTCTGTTTCTGGTCATTATACCAACGATGCGTAGGTTAAGTGATTGTAAGATAGGACTGGCAGATCAGTTTTTTATTTCATCTCCAAGTCCTACCAAAAAAACGCGCGGCACGTCCATAGAACCACTGTCGCTATGTTATTTCATCTCATTGGAATAAACAATAGGTTCTCCCTCAGTAACAGGATCTAAAAATATATTCTACTCCTTAAAAATTATGTAATAACCGTATTTCTTGAGTTAACACTAAGGTCCCCCTGTACAAGCACTGCCTAATATGTAAAGGTTTATATTTACTCCGATATTATTATACCGGGTGTCAACGGATCTATTAGACAAGCCATAACTTCTAGAGTATTGGATGTATCAAAATGAGATTTGGTATAGGTAAATGGTAGAGGAAGAGGAAAGTTTTTGCATATTTTTCACGTTTAGGTTACTTCCAGTTTCACCGGAAATGACTTCAATTTTGAATTTTTAAATGGAACACCCTGTATATTTTTACATATTTGAATTTCTGAGATAATTTTGCACTAGAAAATGACATTTTAAAAAGTTTTTTCGCCTACTTGATTTTTTTAGAGCCATTTTTAATATTGCATCTAGGTGGCCATGATTGAGCGCAAACTAATCTGAAGGCCTTAGATGATGTCAGAAAAATGTAATCGCAAAGTTTTAGTGATTAGTATGGTAGATAGGAATGAGACTAGTTGGCAAAATTACTTTTTTATATCTAACTATTTTTTTTCAAATGGCAACACTTTTTAGACAAGCACTTTTCAAAAAGGGATTTTTTTGCGAATCCAACGATATTAAATTCATTGTGATTGGATTAAAAATAAGCTCATAAAATACATTTACTTCAGTGAAGTTTTTAATAAATTCGTATACGAGTATTATACTTTAAAAGTTTTAATGTCATTTTCTAGTCCAAAATTGTCTCAGAAATTCAAATATGTAAAAATATACAAGGTGTTCCATTTAAAAATTCAAAATTGAAGCCATTTCCGGTGAAACCGGAAGTAACCTAAACGTGAAAAATATGCAAAAACTTTCCTCTTCCTCTTCCATTTACCTATACCAAATCTCATTTTGATACATCCAATACTCTAGAAGTTATGGCTTGTCTAATAAATCCGTTGACATCCGGTATATACCCTATCCCGATTATTATCTGTGTAACATTACAAGTTGCAATGGATCTGTGTGGTTGGCAGATTGTTTACTACTAACTGATTATAATAAGGGAGGTAATACCCATCCTTAAAGTCAAACCGTTTTTACTCTAAGTAAATAAGTTTAATAAGTCGCTTTATAGTGGTAATACTTGTCAAGCTCATTTCAGACAAATTATATTTGTCTAAATTTTGGACATATCTGCAGTAAACCTTCAAAAGAACAAAATTTCTGCTCAGTAGTTAAATGAAGATCAAACTGAACAGTGTTTTAAGAGTAGTAGTTGTAGAACGAAAATTCAATATTACAGTATCTCCTTCAGTGAAGTGGCGACTTCGACTACATGTTATATAAATTTTTCACCAAGATCCATGAATCTGCACACTAAAAAGTTTGCCCTACATTTTTCATAATTTCTGCACAAATTATAATAAGCTAATGGATAATAATTGGTTTCAACAATTAGTTTTCACCATTGGCTTGGATATTCGGTCATTACTGCAGCATTTTCTTATAGTTTTAGTGTAGATGCACTATAATTAAAATAAAAGAGAAGGTACACAAATTTGCAAATGCAAATTCCGTCATTTTTGGCGTTAAAAATGAATGTAACTTTAAAGTAGATATTTATTATACTAGTATATCTAAATAATATATCTGGAAATTTGGAAAAATGTTACATAATTAATAAGCAATAAAATACCGAAATTCCATCAGAGGAAACATTAAAGTAACATTATTTTGGCAATAATACGTTTATTATTATTATATGGAATAGATAAATTAAGAGCCGAAAAGAACACAAGATGTGGAATATTTTTTAAATAAAAATAAATAAAAGTTTACTTCACCATCAGATGACATTCATTTAACAAGATGACAACGTATTAAAATAGTTTTAATAAATATACCCGAAATATAATAAAATTTCCTAAGGACAACCAATAAAAATTAATTTGTGAAGATCTTGACACAAATTACAATGAAGCTTGGCATTTATATAGATTTAATTTAATGTCGAGGATTTCCATATTCATGTACGGGAGGCTGGGAAAAGTATAAAAATTAAAGTGCGCATGGAATTCTGTAGGCATTTCAATTTAATTTACACGTCGACGTTATTTCACAGCAGGGTGTTGGTAACATGGAAATGAATGACAGGACGGTAATAAAAATAAGTTCCATCCTATTTGTCACATTTCAGTTGGGTGTTCACTTCACGCATCTGCCTTTAAGATCTCTCCTAGAGTTTGCTTAAATTATTAGTGACAAATTGTGTACAAGATGTCCACTGTAACTCGCTTGCTTGATTTCCTAAGGTGCGGTTTTATAATATTTTTTCTCAAATCCCTTTAAATAATGTAAACAGTTACCGGTGTCTATTACCACCATTTTAAGAGATTTTTTGAAAATCGATAGCAATCGTAAACTTTTCATTTTTGTGGGTAATAAATTGTAATTTTTAGAAATAGTTTGGTGACTTTCAAGATAGTTACTTAGTGTAAATATTTTGATTTTTTTTGGTGATCGTCATTTCTGGAACGATTATATATGATCATAGTTTTTTAAAAATTTGTCATAATCTATATGAACGTATTGAAGAAGTTTATAGATAGATATATATTCCAGCGACTGTGAAAATTTTGTTTACTTGAAAGGTATTTCAACAAGGCTCTGTAAAGGAGAGGTCAAATATAAAAAAACAAATTAAGTAAATAGTCGAGAAGTATGAATTGATCGAAGATGAAGATTACTCGACACTCAAAGAACCACTGATCTGAGAGGAAGAAAAGTAAGAAGGAAAGTAGTACTTCCTTTTCAGTACAGTTTTATATTACTTTTTCCAACCAAGTTGGCATCATCTGGAGATGATTAAAAGTAACTTATTCTAACACTGTGTCCTATTGATACCTAAACTATCACTACGGTTGAGTGAACCGTAGTGATCAATAAAGCGGGTATATGGAATTGGCCCTCTGTCACTATTCATACTAGGTATTTTTACACTCCGCAATTTCCAAACTCTCAAATGCATCCAAATATCCGGAATTTGTTACATTCCTAATTAGTCTTAAATTGCTACTATCTATTTTATGGTTGATTGTTCTCAAACGCACGTTGGGCCACACTAGACTTGTCTGTTCTACCATATTTGAGATGAACCATATGTTCCTTGAAGCTAGTTTGAATTGACCTTCTACTTTACCCAACATACTTTTGATTGCAGTATTTACAGCTAATTTCGTAAATCCCCGACATTTCCTTAGTTTCTATTTTATCTTTTGGATTGCCTAAAAGTTATTATAGTTTATTTCCCGATGAATAAACTACTGGCATACCTATATCTTTAAAAACCTGACCAAAAGCACGGGTGAAAGGAGGGTCGTGTGGAATAGACATGAATGTTGCATTTTCTTTTTCATTTTCAAAAGTCGAGGAATTTCGAAGTGTCTCTTTAAATTATTCCATTCTATAAATTTAATTATTTTATTAAACTTAAAGAATATTCATTACTCGCAGCTATATCCCTAATCAATGACATTTCTTTTTCAAACCTCTCCTTATTTAGGGGGAAGCTTAATAGGCGATGAATTATAAAATTGAAACTCGCCATTTTATGTTGAGGAGAATGATGGTGAGAGTCCTTAGGAATATATCTTAAAGTACTGATATCTGCCAAATTCTAACTTATTTTCACTAACAATCTCCGGATGATTCCAACTTGGTTGGCGAAACGCGCATCGAGTGCAATATAGTGTTTTGGTGTTATGTGGAAAATTACGTCAGTATTAATTAATATATAATAATAATTATATATAATTATAATAATAATAATAATTAAGGATTAATTTGTAAGGATAATTTGTAAGGAATTGTTTTTTAAGACAAAACATTTAATTATTGAACAACAACATGGCTTCTTCAAAGGCCGTTCTGTGGCTACAAACTTAATATCATTAGTTCAGAATGTTCTTGATTCAATGTCTAATACATATCAAGTTGACGCTGTGTATACCGATTTCTCGAAAGCATTTGATAAAGTTCATCATAATACCCTCTTCACTAAATTGCAGAATATCGGTATACACGGCAATTTACTGAGATGGATAACATCATATGTACTCAATAGATCACAATGTGTTAAGATTAATAATTGCTCATCCTCGTTTGTTGATGTCACGTCTGGTGTCCCTCAGGGTTCACACCTAGGACCATTACTTTTTTCCTTATTTATATATGATATTGAACATTGTTTTTTGTATTCTAAATTTTGTCTATATGCAGATGATTTAAAGATGTATAGTGAAATTTCTAGTGTTGCTGATTGTGTGAACTTTCTGAGCGATCTTTCACGTCTGTACAAGTATTGTGTTAATAATAAGCTTTTTTTAAATATAAATAAGTGTCACCATATTACATTTTCAAGGATTAATACTAATTTCAGTATTCCTTATCATATTAACAACTTAGAGCTTATAAAGGTAGATCAAATCAAAGACCTAGGTGTAATACTTGATTCAAAGTTAAATTTTGATTTGCATGTTGAGGCCATAGTCAGAAAAGCTTACCGAAATTTAGGTTTCATAATGAGAGTAACTAAGTCTTTCAATAAACCTGACTCTATTATACTATTATATAACTCTTTAGTCCGTAGTCAACTTGAATATGTCTGCATAATTTGGAACCCATCCTATGTTAAATATATAGAACGCATTGAAAAAATACAAATTAAATTCGTAAATTTGTTGAATTACAAATTTAACAGACATCTGCATTATGTTTCTTACGAGTATAGCATTAAACGGTATAATTTATTGAAGCTTACGTCTCGTAGATTTATAATGTATTTACTGTTTATTTTTAAAATTTTCAATAATGCAATTGATTGTAACTTTATAACAAATAAATTAACAATTAATATTAAGTCCCAAGTCACTCGTTCCACTCACTTATTTTACCTACACTCATGTTCTACAAATTATGCAAAAAATTCTCCGTTGTATCAATTACAAAATATTTATAATGTTTACTTTAACCATATTGATATATTTAATTTATCTTTAAGACAAGCTAGATATAATGCGATTTTAGTCTTTTCCAATTAAATAAACTTCTGTTGGCTGATATGTATAAATATTAATTATTATATAAATTTATAGCATACAGGTATATAGCTACATTGTTAATATATCCATATTTTTTGTTTTTTGTTATTACTAATTTTATATTATTACTTAAGATTAGTTAGATTTTACATTAAATGTATTTCTAATTTATTGATTTGCCGAGAGCAGTAGTCACATATTACATTAAAATGTGTAACCCTGTAATTGGAATTTATTGTTAAATTCTGTTGGGATACCTACTTTCAAATAAATAAATAAAATAAATAAATATACCTAGCCAACGATATCCTTTACACACGTGGCTGGGCATGCAAATAAGTAAATGCGATGATAACTTACCACGCAAATTTTTCTAGGCCCACATTTTGACGTTAAGTCGTCAAACAAAATCATAAAGGAAGAACGTAATCATTCAGCAGTTTTTCATGTGGGTGTTATAAAATAGTTTCTGACAGAACCGGTCTTTACAGTTTGCTACGTAGGTTTTATACTTTTTCCACATAGGTATTTGTATTATATTTTTCGTAAAGCCAACAATTTAATATTTGCATATCACTGCCAGAGTTGATAAATAAATATGGTTTCAAATCGCCTGATGGAAGATATCTGTATTATAATATGTCTTGGATTATAATGGTTGGTTTTACGTAAAATAAACTAATTATAAATAAATAATTTATTATTAATCTTGCATCTTTTTGATCTGATTTAATTGAATCTTGAACGATTTTACCTATAAAACAGAATATTTGGCAACAAACAAGATTTTCTTAAATAGGTAGGTAATGATTTTTATCAGTAAAATAGGAAATGTATCAATTAATATTAATTTGTTACTAAACAACTTAACTAACAGTGTTTAAGCGGTACCATGCTTATATAATCACTCATTGTCAGAGTAAATCAGTAATACTATCCTTTATGTTCAGTGGAGCAATTATTTATTACAAAATACAAAAGTAGTCAGATAAACAAGTAGTACTATTTTCTGATGAATGAATTTGTAGTAACTATTCAATTAGACAAATTATTAAATAGTCTTAACATGTTAATAAAATCCGAATAGTGGCACGGGATGTAACAATTTTTCCCCTGATGTAAAATACATTTATGCAGATTGTAAATGTAAGACTAGGTAACAGCCTCTTCACATCCTTCATAACATAACAATATATTAGTTTCCAAGTTTGTGTATATGAAGCATCATATGCACTTCAGGTATATGTGTATGATTACTTCAATGCATAAATAATATCTAATAATATACTAGAGATATATACTAATTCAGACGAGGTAAGTCAAAATAGAATGAAAATCGATTAATATCTAATATGCCCATATGGAAGTAGATAAACAAAATAAATTGCAAATTGTCATACTATTCTTTTCGTCAGTCATACTTAAAGTTTTGATAACGAAAACGTATAAGTTTTCGAAACGTGATGTGTTTAATGTTATATATTGTCAATCTGCTTTTTAGTGTGAGATTTCTTGATTATGCAAAAATATTTTTCAACAAAACCAGCCTTTGGCTGATCCGTTGATGTGTAGGTTGATTATTAATATTTGGTATTTTTTTTCAGTGGTAGCATAATACCCAAATAAATAAGAGTATCTAATCATAATTAAACAATATTAAACAATGCCACAAATAAATAGTTTCATAGACTACTATTGATAACAGCACAGAATTTTATATGAAACTAAAAAACCACTAATGAAATTTAGTTCATTTGTCATGTAAGCATTTATTTTTATTGCATATTGTACACTAGTATTTTGCGGAAAACTTTAGAAAATGGCTTTGATACTAGGTACCTACACTTTCAAACTTTATTTTGAATAATTCTGATTACCAGTTTTTTTATTATTTTACAAGTTATGTAAAGCGAAGGAAAAACTATAATGAATTTGGTAATCGATGTCATGTAACCAAGTAAAAGTAATTTCATACAGATCTCATTAATGATTTGGTCCACGCTTAATCGCAGACGTTTCGACATTCTAAAGGGTTTCTCGTGTCGTGATCGACAGCTCAATAATAGGATACGAAAATTGGAGATGCCATTATTCTGTTAAAAATGGTGAAACGTTCATGGATAACGATAACCCAGAGCTAACTCCAGAACAGAATTGGGCTACTAAATTATATTACAAATAAAACTGAATTTGAACATTCAAGTTGAGAAAGCAGATAGAACAAACGATACCCAAAAATAAGTGAAGAAGAAAAAATCTGTCTGAAAAATTAGGAAGGAAGTCTTGAAGATCAGCAAGATTCAGAGATTTATGGCCAACGGTGGGTGGATGGCTTATGATCTATTCCTTGCAGGCCCTCGACTTTTCCAGTGCATGGCGGTTGCAGCTAGGCAGGAGTGGAAAAAACCTATGCAGTAGTCTATAGTCTTACACTGAAAGATGAATACCTTCATGGATTAAAAACAGTAGGCTATTAATTTATGGCACTACAGACGAACCAAAAATATGAACTAATTATGAGGTATTCGAAAATCAGATTATGTTTATGAACAAATATGACACAAGTGAAAAACTTGCCTAAAAATTATTTTCAAAAGTGTGAGAAAATTTTTTTGTAGAAAATATTGGAATGAATAAATACATAAAGGTATTTTACGGAAAACTGATCCAATACTCAGAGAGGATCATAAGTAACTACATGCTTTACAGGAACATTACCATCTAACCATATTTTGAAATAGTAAATATTATTACTACACAATATTCACATATTGCATTTTTATATTAATAATTGTTAATGAAAATTTCTTGAGAAAGAAAGTTTAATAATATTTAACGTCTTTTCGGAATGAATTCTTTTTATCTAAAATAAATCATTTCTGTGAAAAAGTTAGGTATGTACCAAAGCACAGAGGGCTACATCAGCAAACGCTTTTAAAGTCAGACTTTCAACTCTGAACTCACACTTTATACTCTGATTTCAGACTTCAAAATTGTTCACTATGCATGTCTACTTGTTTTTTTACCAAACGCCTTTGACACAAGTATGAAAATAAGTACTTGGAATAAAAGTAAATAAGACTGTTTACATCCGCACTGAATGAAAAATGTTTTCAGTTTGAAAGGATATCTAAAAAAATATTAAAATCGATTACTGTAAATTTAATGAAATACAAATTCGTTTTTAATTTATTACTGATTTAGTTCTTATATAATTCAATTTATTATATGGAGATATTTTGAAATAACAAAAATAATCCTTCACATTAACAACTGTTTCTTCTCTATTAAACAAGGTCTTGTGGTTTTCGACCAGTTTTTTGTAAAGATCGATGACTTATGATGATGATTATGGTGTTCCGTCTCAACTATATCCAAAATTTTCGTGAGAAAAATCCATTTTCATTTGAATTTTTTATTTTGATTACAAATTCATACTGAACTCATGCAGTATAAATTAAAAAAATCGACATGGTCTTTCCATTTTTATAGATATGAATGTATAAGTTGAAGAGAAAAAATATATCTGATCCTAAATACCATGCAACTTTACAATAATCTAGTCATATCAAATTTCAACTAAAAATAATAAGAAAGTATTTTCATATGAATTAGAAAGAAGTTTTAGCTACCGTATCTTTTATTTAGCACAAATATAAGGTACAGTCCTGACTAATCCACTTAAATATCTGAGATTTAGTCATAGACATGCAGTGAGTGGCTGGGTCGACAGCATGAGCGCGACCTGTGACCCCGTGTGGTCCTTATCAGATGAAGTAGACACACGTAATGGCATTCCCTCTGTCACAGCATCATCAGGTCCCTCCATTCCTCGCATATACGGTCACCATCATGCGTATATATAAAGTTATAAATATCCTGACATGGACTGTCGCACGATACCCCTCATAATTTTGTTTTATTTCATGTGTCTGTTAAATATAAAAGTCACAAATAATAAAAATGCCTCTTTTACCTCTGAGAATTTTATTTCCACCATCTGTTGCCGTGGGCCTCTCTCAAGCTGTAAACTTATTAATTTGAAGACATTTTTTGTTTTTAAGTAAGCATATACTTAATGTGCTGGTACGGTTTATATACTGGTATTAAAGGATAACTCCCGATTAATCGATTGTTTTTCAACGATTAATCTTAACTTATAAAATCTACTTGAGTTTACCTATGAACAGTGCGCATGCATATGAAATTACGAATAAGGTAGATACATATTATAATTATTATTATTAATAAATTACAATTAATAGTCCAGTTAATAGTTAATACAATTAATACAGTTAGTTAATACAATTAATAGTATTAATAGATTTGTTCTACTGTAAAAAAAATATGATTTAAATATATTCCTATATAACTTATAGTAGATAGATTCCTATATAACTTTTGTCGCCCATATAAATTACTCTTTTTAATAATGTATAGGTGAATTTTTGTGGGTACAGGGATTAGTATTTTACATAAAAACCAAGTTCTTTAATAAGTCGACGTTTCGTTTATTTTATAAACATCCTCAGGACACTAAAATTTACATCCTGAGGATGTTTATAAAATAAACGAAACGTCGACTTATTAAAGAACTTGGTTTTTATGTAAAATATGATCCCTGTACCCACAAAAATTCACCTATACATAGTTAAATTTGGATCACCAATCTCGAGAAGAAACTCATTTTAATATTACTCGTTTCTTAAAGATGTTACAAACATAATTCTGTAAGTACTTGGTTTTAGAAAACATTTAGAAAGTATGTCATTACCATAGATTTGTTGTCCTACTGTAAAAAAAATATGATTTAAATTAAGATTCCTATATAACTTTTGTCACCCATATAAAATACTAATTTTACTATTGCTCGTTTCTTAAAGATGTTATAAACATAATTCTGTAAGTACTTGGTTTTAGAAAACATTTAGAAAGTTTGTCATTACCAGTTCAGTTTGAGACAAAAGTATAATTAAATATTAAATACCTACTATTGTGTAATATATTTCATATATGCAATTTTATTATTGAAAATGAGAAACGCGTAGAAAAGAAAAAGAAAAACTTTGGGATAAGGATTTGCCGCCCTTCCATCAATCCAAAGCCATAAATAAATACCTACTGGCTCTGTTGTGCTAACCTCGACCGACAGAAAGTAATTTCGTACTCAAATAACATACATATATCTCGAGATAGAATGAGAAAATGATCCAGACTCGCAGTATAGCTTGCCCGAAGAGACCCATAAATCGTTATTTAACTAACGTATATTCAATTTGTGAACTCATTTGTTGGCGCTATAAAAACTATCTCTCGGCCTTAACTTACTGCTTGTCGAATTCTTGATTTTATTGTTTTCGTTTTGTTTACCTTAGAGGGCTCTTATGAAATATATAAAATAAAATTTATTTTTATGAACCTTACTAATCAAGCGTTTTTGTAAGATATAAGATCTACATTTTGTTTATGCATTAGCACTGATAAGTAAAAGTATATACAGTATTATATATCAGACAATAAGATATAAGATACTTAATAAATAATTTCTCAGATCTGCGTCGTTAATAACCATGAGCTGACAGTTTAGGGCCAAAAATTCAACTTTAAGAATTCCATCGGTGCCTTTATGGATCTCGTTCCGGGCTATTATATAATAGAAATTTATACTATAATATGTATAGTGTACATATGTGTACATACACTGGAGTAGGTTTTAGTAAGACGTTAGTCTTACTAAAACCTACTCCCGTATTTGATAATAACAATTATGGCTAGATATATCTTCGCTTTAATTTTGTATTTTGTAAGTATATCCAAATCATTAATCAAAGTTGAATAAAATTAATTCATCTGATTTATGATATGGGATAACCTGCCAATCTTGTAAATCAAGTATATAATACTAAAGTCGAATTAAATTAAATAAATAAACTCTAAAATTTAGTACCTACATCTTAGTAAAGAGATGCCCAAAACAATTACTCCACGGGTAATGTGGAGATTAATTGTAACTATCCCCTTAACTAATGATGTTTTCTAAGTTTATCTCCTTCCAATAAATACGTAGGATTGTCTTACTCAAAGGCAATAGAGGTCACTGTTGTAATGTCGCCTGCAGATAAGCAGCAAAGGACGGATAGTAGCAAACGGATAGTAGCAAAGATCCAAAGAGGCCACTACGGTGTGTTTCTCAACATTCACAATGCCCATTAGGTAACCATGTCGCAACATCATTCATTGATTCCACTACATATGTTAGTCTGACGAGCGCATAACAAGCGCGAAACCGGTCAGTGTCTGTGGTTGATCTCGATGAAGGATGTGGCGACTTTCAAGGAGATGCCGGAGTAACGCAACGCCAATTGCCCGTGGAGTAGTTCCTTTCAGCATCTCCTTCCAATAACTACCATGTAGCATCCCGAAAACTTTTTTGGTGTTGTGTGATCTTCCTATAGTTTTTGAAAATAATTGAAGCGCTCATCAGTCTTTCTATACTATTTTATATAGCACGTGTGTACTTTTTCTAGTTACATAACAATTTTAAACCAATTACCCTTAAAGCGTAACTATTGTTTGTGTAGAAAAATAGATATCTCCTTAGATGAATTCATAAGAAATGTTACTAGGGATTTTAAATTAGCATAAAAAGAAAAATGTGCAATTGAAGGTATTCTTTAATTCATGCTTCTCACATAAATCTCTGGAGCAGACAGCGCCTCGTAAATCTCTAAATTTCAAGATGTCGAGCACAAAAAGCAAGAAAGCGAAATTTCCTTACGTGGCTGTTTGAGTTGCTATACAATAATTTAAACAAACGAGAAACAAAGAGACTTTGCAACATTTCTGAATTGAGAAAACAGGTCAGCATATAGAATTTATTGCAATCGTTTCACAATAGATATGCGTGGTCTTTGTGCAACGACTGTCGAGTGTATTTGGTAAATTTGGGTGGAGTTATCTGTATCGGCAGCTTGAAGGCCTCAGGCTGATCCTTTGTCGGAGGACTGCATTCCACGGAGCGCGGTCTCATTCGCCCGATCAAGGATCAATAAGGAATACTTTATCTGTGTCAACTCATTAGGTGCATCGCACACGTGACTAATTGCGGCTAATTCTCGACATCTTAGCCACTGTCGCAGATGAGACTCGTTTTTTGTTAAAAGGATTCGATCGCAGAAAAAGGAGCATAATTATGCATTAATGTCGAAAACGCGTAATTAGCAAGAAATACAAATGTCACCGCCTTTCTGAGATGATAGACCACACTTACTTGGTGAACTCATAATGCGGTCTTACTTTAATTGTAATTTTGATAAGGCACGATTATATAAGTTCAGCCAATTAGCAAGACTTATTTCATATGAAATATTGAGTAAGGATGATCTTAACATGTTTTTGTTTGGAAGTTAATCAATATAATTGAGGGACCGATTGTTCATTGGGATGAACTTTTACAATTATGATGCATTTAATACAATGATAGTTTTTGGATGGCCAGCCGGCTTTTTTTGTATTGTCTCTTCAACTTGAACTTAATTCTTAAGTATCACATTGCTGCAATATAAACATTGACTTTAAGAAAACGTTAATTGCTTTAATTTAGATTATTATGTATAAGTAAATTTATTTTGAGTTAAAAGGAAAAACAAAAAATTTACAGTTTCCATTTTATAGGTAGCGGTCAGGTTTCATGTGCCAATGTGTCTATCTTTTATATTTACATTTAACCGAATTCAGAGGGGCACTATTTTTTTATAAGATACATTTTCACATTATACCAAAGTGGCTATACAATGTGAATTATTAATTAATTTTAATATTAAATTAAGAAAGACTCTATTATGTAATTTATTTATAAACAAAAATAAGCACAGGATTGGAAAGGAAATTTTTCAGAGATACCAATTTACGTATGTAGCCTATCACAACTTTATGAGGATTTCAAACGATGGACCTTTTAATAATTTACAAAGTACAGATATTAATGAACTAAAAAGAGGTTACAGTCCTGAAGGCAAATCCTGTGCATTACGTGATCCTGAATATTCTTACTCTTTATTGAAATTATAAAAAAAATCATAAATATAATGTCTAACTTATTTATGGTGCAGTCACGTGATGCATTGTAGTTTCTTTTAGGATTACACTATCTGTGAAATAATAAAAACAGGAAACCAGAAATAGGTATTCAAATTAAAGATTGAAAGTGATCACGGTAAACTTCTAAAGTTTGCCCCAAAAGACGACTGTATAATATACAATAAAAATGAATATATGAGAAATTAACTAAATTTCATCGTGGTCTTTCAGTTTGATATAATGTACTGAAATATTACAACATGTTTTGAATGATGTTAAAAAAAAATTAAATAATAAAAATTTAAAAAAAAATAAGTTAACTAGCTTTGTTCTGAACGGTTCCAGTCGATCCTCGACTCTTGATTGATTGATTGGGTTGATTGATGGGTTGATATAATTTTAGTCTATCCCTATAGACTAAAACTATACAAATGAAGAAAAATCAGTTAAAGAGAAAATAAAAGGAAAGAGCTTTTAATAAACTTAACGGTGTCAACCTCGGACAAATAAACAAGTAAAGGGACTGACCATTTCACATTCTACCGTCTTGCGAATATCAAGTCACAGTCTAAATGTCAAATGTTTATATTATCCTTGCCAAGTTTATTCCAAGTATTTAAACTCGCGACTAATTCCTTATAAATAAGGAAATTATAGGTAGGGTTTTAGTGGTTATTCGAATTAAAAATTTCGTGGTATATTTGGCAATAAATACATTATTTAGCTATATTTATCTAGTGATTATTTTATAGTTATATTAAACACTATTAACAATATTTTCTGTCAGCATATTAAACTATCTTAAACTAGATAAGTAGCAGGAACGCTAAGGAAAAGAAGGTCCAGAATGAGATGGCTGCGGAGGACATGGTAGACGACCTGAAGTTGAAAACGTAACAGAAAGAAATACACGAAAAAGGAGATGGTGGAATTTGAAACCATAATTCATAATAAATAGGTTAAGAATTAGTCAAGTAAAGTCCTCATTATCGCCAATCTAGATAACATTCAGGCAATATTGAATTTCCTGGTTCTGTCTTGAGACTTAGTAAGAAAGTGTATATCAAATCTGAATAAATAGGAATAGGATAAATTAGTTTTCTAGATAGCAGTTCATTCTATATTAAAACAAATCGATTGATTATTGTGTTTTATTTGTTAATAAAGCTGTAGCACAAAAATTTAAGGTGTTTCAATAAATCTCCATTTTTTTTTGGCAATCTGGTATGTTTTCTTCAAATATTTCTTGAGTTTTCAGCAATATTTGTCTGAAACAGCAAACACTATTGCTTTACAAATTATGTTATTTTTACAAATTGAACAAATTGATGTAGAATCGGGAAAACATCAACTTAATCATTTGAGTCAGTAATATTTAAAAAAATACATAGAAGTGTTAATAGAAATTTTGTGCTGTTATATTTTAACTTATTGTGTAAGATCAGATTCCAAGACTCTGAGCACATTAAGAATGATATTTGGGATTTATTGATTACAGAACCATTGATGAGAGGACAAAACGGAAATGTAGGTAGCAATAATTGTGCTCCTCCACTAAAATTGTCCGGAATCACGTAAGGAGATGTCGTGCTCCGATTTCCAAGGAAGCAATTTCCGCGCTCTAACATCATCTGCGCACCGAATCGAGCCATGAAACCAGAACAGAAGCAACTCGGTGTCTGATCTACGTCGCAGGACACGCACGGAAACTAATTGCATGTAATTGACAAGTCAGACACTATCATTTCCTCTTTTTTTTATACGCCATCTAATTATCGATACCGAAGTTCACAATGCAGCGAACGCAGCCATTAAAAATAATTTTTGGTGGTGCATAAAAAGATATACTGAAAAAATATTAGTTATTATTGTAATTATTATTTGTGTCAATTGAGGCTATTATTTTTGTTATATATTTATATGTTATATGTGTATGGTGTATCTTTGATCGATATATCATTTACATCAAAGTTAATTACTAATTACATAAGTTTAATGTATTTATAATATCTCTACCCCTCATTCTAATCACAAGCATTAGCACGGAAGTCTGAGACTTGTGTGGGAGAGGGGGCGGCATATCATTATTTCGCGGGCCGCATTTGCGCCTCAGGAACGACTTACGTTGGTAGGCCCTAACCACCATTCAGTGCTGGAATGAGGGAAACCTGGGAAACCTCATTAGTTAGGGAGACAGTCAAACATCAACTGATTTTAATCTCTCACATTAACACCAAGTTGACATTCTTCCCATCCTAGGCCATCACCAGAGATCTACGAGTAAACAATTTAATGAAAAATTGTTTGGTGGAATGGGAATTAGAACCCACGACCTCTGGGTTGAGCGATCGAGACGCTAAGCCCTGAGCCACCGGCCTGAATTTGTCACAATATACTAAAATCTTGAAACAGGATTTTTTAATATCATAAAAGTACTTTGCTCTGTTATTTAATTTGCTAGTGATCAATTTTTTTGTAATAGTAGTAGGTAATATTACAAGTATTACTATATAGTATTAATTAGTTTATTAGAAAGTAGACATGTAGATAAGACATGTAGATAAGTCAAATGTGCCTGCACCACAGAAAACACTGACGTAGTTTTCGGCATAACACCAAAATAATATACTGCACTCGACGGGCGTTTCGCCAACCAAGTTGGCATCATCAACTTGGTTGGTGAAACGCGCGTCCAGTGCAGTATGGTGTGTTGGTGTTATGTGGAAAACTACGTCAGTATTATCTTCACACCAAAGGTTCCAATCCCTTTCAAGACTGCACCATAGATTAATAATTAACTCTTGCACATTCGCTGCACGCTACAAAACCTGTGGTGCGTGGTGTGTAAAGTATAGGTAGAATCGAAAACTAAAAAAAGTTTTGGATTATAGCTTCATCATTAGCTTATTTACAATAAGTACAGGTAACTAGGTTGAACAAAGCTGCAATTCTATAACTTAAAGGTTTATTAGATTGCCATCTACTGCCTAGCCTATATGTGACTATTTTCACGTCTTTTCATAAAGTTTTTACTGCTTTCCCCCAAGCAACTTGTGACTCTACTGAATTGACACATCACAAGAGTAGACACTACATGATGGAATGATTATTTTTTTACATTTCTAGATCTACAACTGGATTTCTTATTGTATATTATGTATATGCTTTCTTGTCTATTGGATAGCCTTGTTTTCTGTCCTATTTGACTCCCGGTTTGCTGCAGTTGCGTCTTACTTAACACGGATCATTACGTGTTGGAAAGATAAAACATATTCTTCTTCTTGAATAAATTAATATAAATCTTTATAAATATTATTTTTGTAATTAACAAATGATAAACAAATTGTTACCCCTTTAGAAAAACACTTTTCTAAATCTCTGTGACAGAAAATTTGCTCAACATTACCTACAATTTGTATTAGGCTAATGAGGTATGGTTAATAATATGAAACATATGTTCTAGAGTCTATATCAAAAGAGTACTGTCAGAAAGAGATTACCAGCTATCTTCTGACGTTTTACTCTTATTTTAAAATTTTTTGGGAACATTTCTCTTACTATTAAGAGATTTCCAATTGAACTGGAATGGTACGGACATGAAAATATTTTAGAAGATAGATCGTCACATCATGTATCACCTCACCGTCACAATATCAAATTCAAGAACAAGACGATCATTGTGAATCACCCATTAGTCGTAAATAATATTGTGCTAATTAGACGCAAATTAGTTACTAGTTGAACTTATCAAAATGTTACTTATAGTATACTGATGCATTTTTTAACGAAATTAAATTAATGGTATACATGATCACTTTCACTAGAGTAAAATAAGTCAGAAATCCCTATTATGAACCATCAATAATATACAGGGTGGCCCACGATGAATTGCGGCGATCGATCTCTCGAAAAGTAGCCGTTGGACAATTTTGAAAATTTGGTACTAGGTATACTAATGTCGATGGTGGCAATTCGGCTAAAATATTTTCAAAACTGTAGCACTTTCGGTTATGCCGGAAGTAGTTGTCAACTTGCTTATTTTAAATAGGTCACCCTATATATTATTTCATTTCTGAAGTCTACGTCAAATTCTAACCGCATTCCATGTGTAATATCCTATACCTAAGTCTAACCGTTTTTGACATATTTCAAATTTTATACCAAGAATGACGTTTGCAGGCCAAAACATAATTACCGATTTTTCCTATACGGAAGCATTTATTATTTAATTTGGGTTGGTTTCCTGGTAAAAATGAACCCACTTTAGTAGTCTTTCTATGAACTTTTGATAATTTTTAATACAGGATGATAAAAAAGAACAAAAATTAAATTGAAGAAACCTTCAAAAGTCCATTTTTTTCAGATGGATACACCTTATTTCTATCTTATTTAGCATTAAAAATAAGCGTAACTTTGTATAAGGTTGTCTATTCCGAAAATTTGTAGTTATCGAGATAGTAGCAATTTCACATTTTTCTATTGCAAAAATGCTACCTACCGCTTTTACGTTCATTTAATCTTAGTTGGCCATGACGGCGTTAGTAAACAACCAAGTCCTACAGAAATGTCACTAAGTGCTTGCTTTTAACTATTATCAATAATCATGCCGGAGCGATTAAATTATACGCAGGAAAATTATTTAAATTTGTGGCGAATATATGGCTTTCTCTATGACGAATGTGACAAAGTTTTGTCAAGAACATGCCGGATATTCACTGATAGATATCCAGATAAACAGAAGCCGCCACCTGACAGTGTTAAGCAAATGATAAGATAAGTAGATGTTAGCAGTGGTGAGAAACACACCCTAGTGCAATCAATCATATCGCAACAGGTTCTTCGAGTTCACTACCTATGGCACTCTGATGAGCGCATAATAAGCGCGAAATCGGTCAGTATCTGGTAGTAGGTCTCGATGAATGATGTGGCGTTCCTAAGGAGATGTCGAAGTAATGCAATGCCTGTCGGGGCATATTGTCTGTGGAGTAGTTGTTTTCGGCATCTCCTTAAAAAAAAAAAATAAGTGGATACACAGTTTCAAACATTTTACATGGCATTTTTGCAATAGAAAAATGTGAAATGGCCAATATCTCGAAAACTACAAATTTTCGGAATAGACAACCTTCTACAAAGTTAACCTTATTTTTAAAGCTAAATAAGATAGAAATTATAAAAATAGGGGGTGTCCATGTGAAAAAATTGACTTTTGACTGTTTCTTCAATTTAATTTTTATATTTCTTTTTTGAAAATCCAAAATGATAATTATGTTTTGGCCTGCAAACCTCATTTTTGTCATAAAATTTGAAATAATAATATGTCAACGGTTAGATTTAGGTATAGGATATTATACATGAAATGTGTTTAAAATTTGACGTGGAATTTAGAAATGAAATAATACATATGGTGTCCTATTTAAAATAAGCAAGTTGACATGTACCTACTTCCGGTATAACCGGAAGTTTTGAAAATATTTTAGCTGAATTTAGCATCGACGTTAATACACCCAAATTTTCCAAAGGCTACTTTTCGAGAGATCGATCGCTGCAATTCGTCGTGGGACACCCTGTTCATATATACAGCAACTTCTGGCAGTATCTTATTAAGATGAAATATTTCTGTTTGTATGTCCTTGAAAAATACCGAAAAATGTGGCAAATAAATAATTATTAAGGTATATATTAACCAGAAAATTTCAATGCCTAATGCCAATAATGTAAAATTTAATATTGGTTAAAATTGGTCATTAATATGTGATTAAATTTTAATATTAACAAAAGAAATTAAAATAAGAAACTCACAGCCAAGGTTCTAATCCTGCCGTTTTGGATGAGTATCAATTTTGTTAGATAATTGGTTCATATTGTTTAGTGCTTGCAATAAATATATTTTTTAATTATCATTCGTTTTAAATCCAAGCTTTGTTAAATCTGAATAAATTTGTAAATTTGACATTTTCTTTCATAAAACAGGATAAGCTGAGCACGTAATACAAATTAAATACTTTTTTATGGAGTTAAGTACAAAAGGTGCTTGTTCTTATATTTCTATCAAATATTACTTCTTGAGTTGAGTCGAGGATATTAGTACCAGCCAACTACCTATATACGGAATAACGGAATTAAATTTATGACTATCGTTTTAGACATGTCTCTTGGAAACCGCCTAACAGACACTGTATATTTCAAATTCAAACAATAGAAACATATTTAAAACAGAGGTGTGATTTAACAAATGTCGTAGGCGTCGAACTTTGCAATTCTTGGCGCCAGCGGGGCTGAGATCGGCAGTGTGTCAAATAGTCAATGGTATAGAATTTCAGAAGAATAGACCGTAAAGCTATCGCCTCATTTGCATGCCAAGTAATTTAGACACTACGATCCTTAACTTTCAGCCTTAGACCGCTCATTCATGAGTTGTCGTAGTAAATGTAAAGGAAATCACTAAGTTTAGTTTATTTAGATTTCTAGCTCTTATTATTCAAAACCTTCGTATTGTGTATTTTTCAGAAACTCTTTCTAAATGGTATATATTTCATGGCCGAGTCTAGTTTAATCATAGTTTCATTAAGATGTTACAGATTTTTATAGCTTGTTACAAATTTTTTATATTATAAGGCATGAGCAGTGTATGTATAAATTTAACATTGGATATAAAATTTTAATTAAAATAGTACATGTATACAACCAAAAGTTATAGCTTACTAGTCGTCAGTTTAAATTTAACATTTTTCAAGAAACATAATTTGGATCGTAAATGTCTTATAAATTATTCACTATTAGGTATATGGAGCTGCAAAGGTTTAAATCTGCCTACATATTATTTAAACATTCATTAAGATAAATAACCTAATTATGAGACTGTCATATAAAAGTCTAATTAGTAAAATAAATTTTTATACAATACTATTTTCAATATTAAATATTTTTGGATGTATAATAAACGTATAAGGTATAAAAATATATTTAAATTTAATTAAAATGGAAGGGAATATTTCTCCTTAAAAAAATATTTTAGTAACCAATTAATATGACCCAAGACCAATAAATGTGATATCACGCATTTAATTTTATAAAAGCAGTAGTAAAAAATATACAATTATGTGTCCTAGTTCATTTAAAAAGAAGGTCCCGGTTTGACGTTTCCAAATATTATGAAAACTTTTGAATTTTCTATGACAATAGAGGTAAGTTTAATTTAACACTACTCATTTATTAAAATTTATATTAATATTTTGTAACCTTTTTTAATATTACATCAATTAAGTTTCCATCTCTCTCTCTCTTCTCTCTCTCTCTTCTCTCTCTCTCTCTCTCTCTCTCTCTCTTAACATTAGAATAAATTAAAATTTTCAATAATAGTTCTCGTACCTTGTACCTCGTGCACACACAGAACATTATTTAATATTTTCAAGGAAATCGCCCGAACACGTAAATTTTTTTCTGGTGCAATTTTGACCTAATTTACTAATTTACAGGGTGGCCTAAAACAAATTAAAGACTAAAGTTATACTTTTTTATTACAAAATTTTTTATTACGGCATTATGTCACGAATACATTGATATAGGATTTGATAGGTCTATTTATAATGATTAGGGAATTAAGATTCAAAGAGTGTGCCATAAAGGTAGTTTGTTGGACAATAACTTTGTAACCTTTGTATCCTAGTAACCAATTTATGTTCTCTTTCCAACACACTACGTTTATGGCACACTCTTTTCACCATAACTCCCTAATTATTATAAATTAATAGACCCATCAAATCTTATATCAATGTACTCGTGAGATATACAAAAAAATAATTAGTATGTAGGGTCTTCTATTTAAAAGTGAATTTCGTCAAAAATTGCGCAAGAAAAAAGAAAACCGACGTGTCTAACAGAATTTCTGAAAAATATTCAATAATGCAGTTGGGTATAAACTGTGTTCAAGACTTATTTTCCACATTGCGTAAACAGTGTGTTCATAAACTATAGGGGATAAATTCAATACAAATTAAAAGGAGAGTTAAAAAAATGTTCGAATCTGTCGATTTTTATTTTTAATTGGGCCTTATTTAAGATAGTTTTCATGTATACAGGGTGACTCAAAAAAGATACATCGTGTCAAACTTATTTTTTTAAATGGAACGGCCTGTATATGTTCACATATTTGGTTAGGATGCTCCTAGATGAGTGGAACGATCGTTTGATAGGTATATCTTCAATAATAAGCGAGAGATATTGAAAAGAGTGCGCTGTAAGAGCAATTGTGATTGAAAGACAATTCAATGACGCTGTTGTGAGCGCGACTAAACGTTTATTGTTTATATTTTTATTGTTTTCAAGCATTTTTTGCCATTTGTTAATTGACGTTAAAAACTGCCATAGAAAGTGCCATTCTGGATTGTTAACGTTTCAAAGTAGATACGTTTACTTGAAATCTAAATCGAATTTATCGTATTAAAACTGTTTTTTGAAAATGCCTTTAACTGAAAGTGAGAGGATTGAAATCTTAATGATGATTAGTGTTGGTGATAGCATGCGTACTCAACAAGAGGTATGCAGATTATTCCTTGAAATGCACCCAGATCGTGAACCTATTTCACAATCTACGGTGCGCAGAATAGAGGGAAAATACAGAGAATTAGGACATGTGAGGGATGCATCAAAGCAAGGTAGACCATGGTAGAAAATGTGGTAGAAAATCCACGTTGTATAGAACGGGAAGTATCTAGGGATTTGAATATTGGAAAGTCTTCAGTGTGGAACATTTGTAAAAAGGAAAAATACTACAATCCTTATAAAGTACGTCTCATCCATGAATTGACTGAAGACGACGTAGACCGTAGAACTAAATAGACCGCTCTGCGAGTACCTATATTATGGACCAAAATAATCTAAATAACAATTCCATTGCTAACATTTTATTTTTCGACGAGGCAACGTTTTATTTGAACGGGCATGTAAATCGTCAAAACTCCTGTTATTGGTCTCAGGAAAATCTACATTGGATGCAATAATACCAAACGCAACGACCACAAAAGGTCAATGTGTGGGCTGGTATTGTGAGAAATATAATTGTTGGTTCATATTTTTTGATGAAAATTTGACAGGAGCATTGTATCTGAATTTCTTACAAAATACATTAATTCCTGATTTAGATTAATTTAGACAGCAGAATCTGGTTTCAATAGGATGGCGCACCGACGCACAACTAAAAATCAAAATCGACAGATCCGAACATTTTTTTTAAACTGTCCTTTTAATTTTTATTGAATTTATCAGTTGCAGGAACATGCCTTTGGTTGACTTTCCTAAGATAAAAACTTCCTGTGTCATAAATTTCTCGAATTCTTGCTATTGTTGCTATTCAACTATTATTGCTATTCAACTAGTCGAACATTCTTCATTCTTAGGTATAAATAAGTTTACTTGGATGTGTAAACTCTAAGGGCAATTCCCTTTTATATTTCCGCATCGTCCCTAATAAGTCAACTTTATTTTTTATTTGTACAAAATCTACGCTGCGCTGGTGAAACAGGTTTTTTAACAGTAATGTTGAAGTGTATATTTCATCATGTACATTGATCGGCTAGGACACACTTTGCACAACGGTATCTGGCGATTTTCCACTTATAGCAACCTTCAGATTTCTTGTAAAGATACGTACCTACCTATCCAAATTACTTGTATAGAATACTACAGCATTACACGAGGAAAATATATTGATATTCTACCTGTTAGATTTGTGTATACACTGACAAAAAGTCACGAAGAACTTGCAGTTTTTCATCCACAGTTACAAAATAGAATACGTACCTACTGTTGTATCCGCTTCCCTTATTCTCGTGTTATTAACCTCAAGTGATACAAAAAACTCTGAATCTATTCCGAGATACGCACAGTTTAAGTATTCCCACTACCACGCCATAGCTTTTTCATGTAACTTCCTTCAGTAGCCAGTCGAACACCTTTTTCTAGTCAAATCTGCATCTAAATTTGGAGAGAAATTGTCTGGAACAGTCATTATAAATATTTCAGCTGCAGTTGTCTACAATAATGGTAATTATCCGGTCATTAAAAATAATTTTCACTATGATCTTTAGTGTTTTATAACCCTTCTTAATGTGATTTAGTATTTACAAATATAATGACATTTTTTATATGAATTTATTTAAATCAATTTATGTGTCTTAAATGTCCAAGTCATAACTATCCCGGAATAGATGTATCTAGGACTAACCCCTATCATTCAGAATATCTTCGCCTGCACTGACATATTCTTCTTCGAACCTTAAGCCGTGTACACATTTGTAACCAAACTTCGTCGCGATCTCCGTCTTGTAACTTCAATACGAGGGTGTGGACGGAACCTCGTCGCGTAATATTAGAGACACATGGATGTTTGCGCCGAGATTCGCAGCTTTCCTATCAGTTATTGGTATTTCCGATTTCCGCATCGTAGAAACGCGTATCGGGTACAGTACAGTGTTTTGGTGTTGTGGAAAACTACATCAGTATTATTTCCGCGTCACATCAAAGAATGATACTGCACGTATGCGGTTACGCAGTTTGTGGATGCGTCCGAGCTAGTTCGTGTATTGTCTTATCATGGGGTGTTATTTTCATATTTTCTCAGTAGCTATACCAGTCGGCTAAAATAATAGGCAGTGACTCATGGTCTAATTCGATACAGAATAGGGACGAAGTGTAAATACTTAATACATAGCGGCACAAACGTTTGCACATAGAAAAGTGATGCCGCTTACGCATTACTATTGAACAGAACTATAAATTGTCTGTTCCATGGTGGTTCCATGCTTCTCTATTCGATGCCACCACAATTCTTTACGTCGGATATAGTTCCGTCTTTGTTTAACGGGTTAAAAAACGAAGAGCGAGATATGCAACCTATGCAACAAAAGTCAAAAGTTTCTAGAAGGTCGGACATGCGCATTTCACACACATCCAAGTAGTTCATCGCAGCCTGACATAAGCGTAGCTCGCCGGAAATGCTGTAATTTGTGTCTGGACTGCATATATTAATAATTGGTGAACTTGGTGATGTGTTACTTAGTTTATTTAGTGTTCGAAGAAAAGGATTTTATTATGGAAGCGATCGCGGGGAGCAGTGGATTAGAAACGCCTAAAAGATCTCATCTGACAAGCGAGGAAATTCGTATGATAAAAAATTTCTATGAGCGATTAAAAGCGCGTGATAAAAATTTAAGTGTTGTGGATGCGGCGGAACTGTGTAGTGAATTAACAAAAGTCTCCGTTCGTAGTGTATTTCGTGCAATAAAATATGGAGACACAGACTCCATTGCTCTGGCAGAAGACAGCGATTTGCCCAAACTCTCGTATAAATTGCTTATAATGGACAATGCATGAAATGAATTTCAAATATTGCAAACGGAATCTCGGAAGAGTATGTATGCTTATAGAGAAAAATGAGATTGTGACATGGAGACGAGAATATTTGGAGAAAATAAGAGAATTTCGCGCTTTAAATAGAAAAATATATTATATGATATTCACTTATAATATATTATAAGTGAAGTGAAGTGAAGTGAAGTGAAGTGAAGTGAAGTGTTAAATAGTAAATTTGCTCCGGAATGTGATTAATCGCGTTTTCGGTGGCGGCTGTGGGTTGGTGGTGGGCCATCAACACTTAAAAGCGTTCTTTTAATATCTGTGGCAATATTCATCAATTTCGTTCGATGTACAACTAATCTGTAAGGTGAATTTGAAAAACAATTCACAATTTCTATAACACCGTTCATGTTTTGATATTTTTTATATTTATTTGATATTATTAGCACCTTTCTAACAATTTTTGCGTACGCCTATGGAATTACAGTCCCCACCACAATTTATTACGTCACGCGGTAATACGTCACTGCCTATTATTTTATCCTACGGGTGTATATATGTTCTTTCAATGACTCGATTAAATCTCCACAAACTTCTAGCACGATAGAGCTAATAGCCTGTTTTGTCATTTTAGTTTCGAAAGATTTTAAGTTATTAAAGGAGTCACCGGTTGCCAAAAATCGCAGCCATATTGCAAACGTTTCCTGAACACTCATAGCTTTCCTCAGGTAGGTATATCTTGTTTTGAAACTTTTTGTCCAATTAAATTGATTAGTAACTAAAAATCCGTAGGGAACATCCTTGTAAAATTCAAGTTACAACCACTGTACTCCGTTCTTTTAGAGTAACGTGTCTGCCACCATTTATATTCTTTTCTTTTTTTGTCACATAATGGATATAAATATATTCCGCAGCCGCAATTTGCAGTTTATTATAATAGTTATTGTCCATGGTTTAACAAACGCTGCCTTCACCTCTTTTCAAACACAGCTAACCGGGCTGCGTACAGCGCGGAACATCAGGATGTTCGCGTCGCAACGGAGTTCTGTTTGGAGGAGACACTTTTGTCCGCAACATGTTGCGTGTATGATCAGGATATTTACTTTGACCCTGTTCGCGCGGAGTTAGGTATCTAGGTTCTGTTACAAGTGTGTACGTGCTTTAGCATTCTTGTATTAATTGCTGCAACTAGGCTTTCCCTCTTTACATAAACATAAACTGAAGATGTCGTAATATCTATTTTGAAAGTTACAAAGAGTAAACAAAACGCGGCAGACGTTCGCGCCTAGTTCGCAATCATAAATAATGCAGGCACATATTAAGGATCAAGTGATACTGAATACTATGTGCTGACGTAAAAAGAAGAAGAATTAAAAAAAAAATAGTAATAGATACTTAATAGACCAAGGGCATATGCTAGCATGTGGGAATAATGAATAGCATATTATAAGAATAACGAAGTATATATGTATAACGAGTATAAATGTAAGGTGATATTTACTACTTACATAATCTATTTCAATACAAGTGGATATATTTTACAATAAGTAAATTGCCAAATTACCTTCCCTGGTAAATGTTTGGTAAGCTTCTTATTTCTATGTATGAAATAATTAAGTTAATGCAAGAATATATAAGGGAGGTGCAAGGGTTATTCATTTAATGGGCATGTTATATTTTACACTTTGCCCAGCGCTTGCGATTAAAGCCGATTTAATTTATGGAGAAGGCGTGCCCCGACCACTCATAAAATCATATTTTGAGTTCAATTCGTCCAGATACCAACCACCAGGAGCGCCGCTTGAAGGTGGGCAGTGCATGAACTAAGAGATATTAGTTAGATAAAAAGATATTTCATTATAATCTGACACCAAATATAAAAGTTACTAGGTAATAGATGAAGATTATAGGCATATACAAAAGTAATAAAACTTAATGGCTAAAGGAACTACGTTATTTACGAGTATACGTAAGCCCCAACTTCGTTTGCATATTAAATAATCCAAGCGACTTGACTAAACTAAACAGAAAATGTTATATACCTAATCGAATTCTTTTAATTTCATATACCTATTTCATCAGGCGAAAATATAAATTTTTGAATTAACTCCATTATTTTTTATATTATAAAAATATTTAAAACTTTAGAAAATTAAATTGTATTACTATTATTTTGCTGTTATTATAATGACCGTATCATATTAAACACATTATAATATTGTTGTTGTTGTAAGACGGCGTGGTTACCCGCAGCATTCAGGCCTTGTGCCTGCCGCTAGTCAAGAACTATTGGAAGAGACCTGTGCCATGCGCATAGGCCAACACCAGTTGTTCTAGTGGAACCTCTCTAATGTTTTTGGGGCAGGAGAAATGCTGCACCCAGATGTTTGTGTCTCTTGACGATAAGGGTACGGCCTGAGTGGAGCGGCGAGGCTTCAGATTCAGATAGAGGCTAGAGACACAACTTGTCGCTATTGATTTTAACACACAGGTAACATGTGTGATGGCCAGAGTGGTACGACGAGGTACTCGTCAACTCCTCGAGACCTCTCCAGCGACGAGGCTTCATTTATTTTCGACATTGTTTGACGCGTCTTCGCAGTATGGACGTCGTGAAAGAAGGGCTAATTGGAACCAAAGCCATCCAAATTACCGTAATAGGTATGTTCTGGATAAGTTATGGGATGAAGTAGCACAGGAATGCTAATTTCTTAAAAAAACAGGATATTCTCCAAGTATTTTTCTTTCTTTATTGATATTATCAACGCCACATTTTCTTTGGTATTAATAGGCCTGATTTGCAACTAAAAGTATCCAGAAGGATTTCGTCTTCACTGTCCGAATACATGTTTATAACTAAAAACGCATAGCAACCAGTCGCTCCACTGTGGCCACCTCAGTCTCGTGTGCCTCTTACCGCTTAAGTAATCTCTATCTGAATCTGAAGCCTCGCCGCTCCACTCTGGCCGACCCTAAAGGCAGGCATAGCGACAGAGGATGTGAATGTAGTCCTCATCATCGTGTCCACAAAACTTGCACCTTCTAGTGTCACTAAACCACATTATAATACTTGAGTTCATTTTTATATAGGGCGTTTTGTATTCTATCTATTTTCACATGGTTTGCTGAATCTGTCTTACAATAAGGAACATATTTGGCACAGAAGAAAAAAATTTTGGTTTTTAAAATTCATGTTATGACACTTTCTCGGTCATATCTTCCTAATTATTAGAGAAAAACTATATCAATTTATTCATGGCAGGATAGTCTCTTCAAAATTAGAGAATTTACAGGAAGTTCAATTTAAAACAACAATATCATACTTTATTTCTCTAATATGCAATGCGCAATTGTTATTTTGATTTAAATTCTGCTTAAAAAAATTGACCATGAAGACTGAATCATTTTAATAACTGAAAAAAAAAATTTAAATAATACATTTAAAAAAAACTGACATTTTAGAGTGATAGTTTGACTACTATTACCCCCACTATTGATAGTTTCGACTATATGTACCAATTTATTCCTTAGAGAACTTACAGAAAATAAATATAAATAAAAATACATTCCAAAGTCTGTACTTCTTCATAACTTATACCCTTATTGGTAGACATATACCATTTGTTATTCTAAGCTATCGCTTTATAGTTAAATTTGATTTTGTGTTATATTTATTAGATAGTGAAATCTGGTTTATTGTTGTTTTTATAATTTGTTATGTTTATTGGAAACAACAACAAATTTAATCATGGGATCAAGTGCGGATCAGTTTCCAAAGTTAACGACGCCTCTGTAATCGTCGAACTTTGTTCCCTTTCAGTTAAGAAAAACTGTACCTAAGTAGGATGGAGATAAATCTCGAACGCCGCACTGAAAGAGGCCCGCTGAAGATTGCTTTTTAAATAGTAATCTACGGTACTAATAAATAACAATCTAAACAAACATTATGAACAAATTATAATTTTAATGCATACGTAATCATTTTCACCCAGACATAAATTTTCTTTATTTGTTTAAGGAAATTAGACTCGAACATAAAATACGACTAATCTTAACGTTAAGTTATAAATTTAATGTGGGACCAAAAGTGGCAAAACTACCTGCATGCTGATAGAAATGTAGGAACCTTGTTTCACGTTTTAATTATTTTGATATGTCCTCTGTTAGCTAAATAATATTAAACACAATTTTTTACACGTTTTGAATTTCGTTTTCTGTGTCTTTAAAATAACTATGTAACTAAATTCATCATAGTGTGACAGGCAGGTTGGACGAGACTTTAGACCAATGTGTTCGTTCTCATTTGGTAAAATGCCTGTAATTTATTTGCTATAAGATAATAGAGTATTCAGTAACTCTAGAATTTAAGCGATAAAATAAGTGAAATCTTTTTCTTCTTTTTAATGATGTTTCAATACAGTTTTTCAATAGATACATACTGCAGACTCTTTGAAGTATCTAAAAATTCTAACCAATGAAAAACTGGTAATCTTCAAGAAGTGGAGACCAATGCTTGTGGAATCAATCTTACCTTTTATATGTCAGAAAAAAATGTATGCACATATGTGTATAGCTGGAATTGTAGGTTATATATTCTAACATTATATTCCGCAAATAGGCTAAAGTTATTTGACACTTAAGCATGGACAAAGGTAAGCAATGTCCGAGTAAAGTCCCTGGACAGTCTTATAATATTTTACAGAGGAGAGAGAAACAACTTTAAAATTGGAGGATTATCATAGGTTCTAGTAAACTGGATGTCCCCTCAATGTCCAAAATTTACAGGGGAGTAGCACTTTATAAATGACAATTCACATCGTATTGGATCTCAATTTAATGCTCATAAGAAAATAAATATTCTGGTTCAAATCAGAGGTTCCTGCGACCATTCGTTCATTAGTTATTAAGAAAAACATTTTAACACTGACGTAGGTGACTTCCACATAACAACAGAATACTATACTGCTCTCGACACGTGTTTTGCCAACCAAGTTAGCATAATCTGGAGATGATTAAAAACTCAGTTTTTTGTCAGTCAACTGCCAAACTGTCAGTTTTTATCATCTCCAAATGATGCCACCTTGGTTGGAGGAACAAGCGTAAAGTGCAGTTTGGTGTTTTGGTGTTATGTGGAAAACTACGTCAGTGTTATGTTCACACCAAAGATTCCAACTCCTTAAAAAACATTTTAAACGGATTGATTTTGCAGACTCAATTAGACAAAGAAAATACTTTCATCATCGATGTTACTTTATTCATTGATATACCAGAAAATTAAAAATTGCTGTGGGACACCCCAGGTATTGTCCGATTTTCAGATTCTGTTATATTTTAACTACTCTATATAATGTTTCCTAATTACTTTGTTAGTCTTCAAGGTATTGGCGAAAATGTGAGTTTTTTCATTTAAGTTAATATATTCATAATAAGTACCTATTAAGATATAATGACTATGATATAATGTCTATTGGTTCCTTAGGTATCATCACGAAAAATATTTTTTTCATATTTCCATAATATGTGGAAAAAATATTCTCAATTATCTCAACTATCATTTGGTATTTTGTATTTAATTTTTTTTTTACGTCTTAGCTATACTTACTGAGATAAGACAGTACATCCTGCATAATACCTATTCTGTAAATGTTATTAGTGTACATATATTATTTTATAAGATCGTACGCATTTACCTAATGATCAAATCTGTCTTCTTTCTTCTTATTTTTTCTTTCTATTTAGTTCTTTTTATTTAGTCATTGTCATTAAATATGACGAATCATTTTCGATCCGCAACCTAAAAGAATAAATTACTTATTTGCCATGCCATGTTATGTTATTTGCCATGCATCAACTACAAAGATCGTGGTTGTGTTGTTTTGAACTAAAATGAATCTATAATTGGATCTATTTTAATTGACCACTATCGATGACATTGTAGCTCACTTGGTTATGTGACGCCATTTCTAGATTCCCCTTAACATTTTTAAACGCTAGAGATCTTACTAAAGTGTTCCGTTCGAGATGTGTGGTACGAGTGGATGATTGAATATTTAGAAATGTCATTGTCGGCTTTATTGTCGGTGTACTCTAGCCACAGGTGGGCTTTTTCACGGCAGACTTGACCGATCGCCTATACAGCTGAAAACCGCGGGAGCTGACTCTCCGCTAAGATGATTTCGTTGGAGCTCGTGCCCTCGATTCTATTAGAAACCGTTTGCTAAGGAGATGGTAGATAAGCTTGTAGTAACGATAATAAGTTTGAAACAAATGCGGTCGTTCATAACCGTGAATCAGTTGAATAGGTTAGACGAATCCATTGAATAGGCTACTGAGTGCAAAACTGTAGTTATTCCATTGAACACAGTTATTATGCTTAAAGTTTAATCGAGCAAGACTAAGTTATTTATTGTTGGGAATAGTAATGTGTCATTGTAAATTATAAGGTGTTTCAAATACCACAGACTATTGTATTTATTTGCTTTCGTGTTTTAAATGATTAAAGATAATATTATAAGATAACTTTCCTATTTTACCAAGGAAGTACTAAGTGAAACGAAGTTAAAAAATTAATATCTCTTCTTTGAACTGATTTTAAATTATACCTTATTTCTTAAAAGAATGGACGAAAGTAAAATGTCATGCCCTATATATTTTCATTGTAACCCTATATTACCATGTAGGGTTTGTTACTACCCTACTAACAATGTCGTATTTTATAGAAATTGTAGAAATGTTTCAGAAAAAAAATTTATAACATAACTTTAATCTCAGAAACACTTAAAACGTTTTCACAGCAGCTAAATGGAAAATTGGCACTATCTAATAAAATTATTTAATCGCCGTTGCTATTTTGTAAAGCTTGTTGAAATAATTACAAAACTATTATATAAACATTTCCGCAGGCTTTAAAAAACTTCATTCTCCGCAATAGAAAATGGTTTGATAAGAGTGTGATTCTTAAGAAGTCATTATAATAGAAATTCTGCATGGAGTCACAACAATAAAATGAAATAGTTTCTCAATTATTGTATCATTACAGTTTCAAGAAGTGTTTCTGTCACAGAGTCATGGCACGGATAACATATTAGTTATTTGAAGAAGTTGCCGAACACAACTTCTCCACGGACACCGTGCCCCGACAGGCATTGCATCACTTCGGCATCTCCATAGGAGTCGCCACATCTTTCATAGAGACCAACCACAGACACTGACCGGTTCCGCGCTTATTATGCGCTCATCAGAGTGCCAAAGGTAGTGGACTCGATGAACGATGTTGCGATGTGATTGCCTAATAGGCATCGTGAATCTTAGTGGTGGAGAGAAACACACCGTAGTACCCTCTTTGGGTTGTTTCTATATTATCTGTCTGAGAGCTACTGTCAAATTGACAAACAGATAACGACTTGCTTTTCCACAGGCGCTATTATGGCAGTGACTTCTTTGAGGAAGACATTGCTGTCTTTGAGGAAGCCATTGTCCTCCAAAGTATAGCAAAGTATAAGTAAATACCCAAAGAGGGCACTAATGTGTACTTCTCACCACTACTAATCTATAGGTCATCTCAGTGATTAAGCAAAGCGTGTATCTTCTTCTATTTGCCTATTGAGCATGTTTGATGGTCAGCGAATGCAATTTTTAATGGGAAGGAAATTTTATGGTAATTTATATAGCATGTTTTTATTGAATTTTAAATGGGCCTGGAGTTTAGTGATATTTTCTAATAATTTTTAATATTTTGTAGAAACTCATGTTTACAACTTTACCATTTTTGCCATTGAAATTTACATCAATGTGTTTTTAAATATCTTAACTTTATAGCTAGCGCATTTTTAATTGCTATAAATATTAATAAACCAATGACTTTTAAAATATTTATAGATTGTTATACATTCGACCTTCAGAATTGTCATTTAAAAATGGCTTCCTGTTATAAAACATTTTTGTGTTATTAGCATTATTATGTATTTTCAAATAATTAAACTGTTTAGGTGATTCCTATATTATAGTACCTATAGAATAATACACCTTATAGATGAGGATCTTGGCACACGGGCCGTATTATAATTAACACCTAATAACCAAGCATTTTCAAGTACCTAAAAATGTTTATCCACAAAATGAGTAAGTTAAAATTACTGAGAATTGTAAGTTTGGAGGTATTTACATAAAACTTTGTACAAGGTGTTGAATTGAAGTGTGGTAAGTTACAGAGAACAGGTATTATGCCGTACCTGTAATGCAGTCTTTAAAGATACAGCAGAGATTAAGTAGAGATATTGCCAATGTCTCCTGCTGTATCAATAGGAGAGTGTATAGTATATTGGGTAAAATATTTTACATGACACATTTTCCCTTAAATGCACTGTAGTTCTATTGAGAGAACACAATTAAAAAAAATTAAACTAATACATAGGTAATTTGTAGCGGAAAGCAGCGGAATTCTGAACATTTAATTTGTGGCAGAGAGTAGTAGATATCTCGAGTTGAAGTAGCCATATTTACAATTTTTGGGTTGACAACATTCATCCATACAGTTCAGTAGATATACACAGTGCTGTATTTAGTTTTGGCCACCATTGGGAACATGGAGGCAGACACGGTGGCTTAAATTAGAAAAAATGTACAAAATTTTATGCAGCATCAAAGAACCGTACATTATCTGCCATATATGCACCCGTTCGTGAGTTATCGGGTACGAAAACTGACGATTTACAAAATGCTCATTATATTCAGTATAAAGACAGTTCTAGAACTATAAAGAAAAATAGAACATTCAAATTCAGATTTCGAGATGCGATTGTCAATTTTTTATTTTTTATGGACGCCATACTGGATTTTTATGCATGCCATCAGATGAAGTGTTTTATTCTCTTTACAACAATGTAGGTATACCATATTAAAATTTTGAAAATGAGGAGGAATCAATAAATAATGTGCCTACATTTTATAGTTGGCCGTGGAAACAAAATATTATTCTGTTTTAAGTTTGATAACCTCTCAGCAAAAATTCAGATATACTACAGTATATTCATTATTTTGAAATATTTACTGCACATAGTGTTTGCGCCTAATTTGTGGCGCAGCTGTATATTCATAACTAATTACTTTGAGATTAGAAGAAACCACAAGTACCTATTCAAAATAAATATTCCATTTATACTATAAAGCAAAGCGATATCACTACTATACCAAAAATCCATTTATATGTAATATAAACAAATTTCAATGACTTAATTAGTTAAATCTTATCATAGTTCTGTCAGTTGATACAAATCATTTATTTAATATTACAATACCTATTTAGAACATTTTAAAAATACATAATACAACAAAGCTAATTCGACTCTAAGTAGTTTTTATTATTTATTCTCGAAATAGAAACAAGAAGAACAGGGTAGAATAACTGGAAGTCTTTCGAGAAAGAAAAGTTAATAAATCGGGAATCATGCTTTATTACACTAAATACACTTTTTATTTCGTGGTATTTTCCACTTAAAAACCTTTTCAATTTTTATTTACAACATAGTAGGTATAATTAATTTGTGGCAAACTGAAGTACCACTCATATATGTTAGTTAATTATGTATTGATTAGGTATTTGTTTTGGTTGTAAATTGCAGGTACCGAGTTTTGTTAAGTAAACTTTAAAAGTTTGTGTTGATACTACACCTCAAATATTTACTTGGAATACTTTTACAAAATTTCATAAATATTCATAATAGTATGGACTCCATCTGTTTTGTACGATGCTTTTAATGTTTATTTCTTTTTGTACCATTTGTGATTTGTAAAAGAACCCGTCTGTGAGATAATATTTTGTCACGCAGATTTGTGTTTAAACACCCTACACCCTGCATATATCTATGGTGTCAATTTTGAACTGCAAATCAACAATTTTCAATATCTTAGAACTGAAACAGATTTTTTTATGATTGCCACCCATTTACAGGTACAAGTATCTATCGATACTTCTGTGATTAATTATGTTTATTCTTATATTTTGTATTATACATTATACAATTGTATTTAAAGATGAATAAACATTATTATTATTATTATTATTTTCTTTTTTTTTTAATTTCACAGATTACTCTGGATGTAGCTCGTACATCCGGGATATCCAAGGACGTAAGAGATGGCTACTAATTAGAGAAGACTCTTCGAGCTATTGCTGTTGTGGCCAAAATTACAGCTTTCTGCATTGGTCCTTATTATTATTATTATTATTTGATTAATAGATAAATTAATTAATAGATTAGATAAATTGTGATGAAATCAACAAATAACGATTCCCTTATCTACCGAGATTCTACTGTATATTTCAATGTGTGTATATGGTAAAAAGGGTGAAAACCAACGTCCGGTGTATAAAACACAGAAAAACAAAATCAGGAAATCATTTAAATCAGTAGGCTGTCGAAAAAGTTAATTACGTGATATAATGGAATATAAATTCCAGTTCACAATACCATCCTAGCAGCATTAATGGAAATCATATAGAAACCAGAAAGCACGATAACGAATTGGGTGAATCAAGGTGCTGGTGCATAATTTCCGAGTAGAGTATAATACATCCTTGAACACCGCGGATCATAGTAACGATAAGAGCGAGGCGTCCGTGTGAAGTCAATTGAATAACCTAAATAATCTCCGAAGCTCGAATTCCATGCCATCGCAGTTAAATTGATTAACCGTTGACTGAAAAGCAGCAAATGATTAATGAACCCATAAGACCCGTTAATTCTATATAAACATCATATTTGGACGACTCGGTAAGCTCGAAGTGTGAGGAAGCATAAACTATCGAGTGGTTGGTGCTCTTTTACCAGCAGAAATGCCTTGTCATGGAATTGGTATCAATCAGGCGCCAGAAAGCCAGACTAGGTAGTCGATGACACACAATGAAATGATTTGCCTAACGTTATATGGTGGTTCATCAAAAGTAGTTAAACTGAGTATGTGCTCTTTAGATAAAATGATAAAATGATAAAATGATAAAATGATAAAATGATAAAATTTAGATGATATGTTAAAATTAGGAATTGTTGCGTTCATATACAATGTCTCTGAAATGTATGTATAGGTTAAAGTTATTCTCCGTACCTATCTGCAAACACGTACCATTTTACCACGTACCAACGGTTTACATCTTTCTTTATACAGTGAGGACATAAAGTCCGTCCGTCCCCCCTTCTAATTTTTGAACCACTGGGTAGATTGTGATGAAATTTGGAACGATAATATATGACTAAATTCTGCATTTTTTGACACATCAATGACAGCTCTGAATGTCAAAGTGACAGCTGGGCGCGCAATAGGAACATTTTTTTAAATGGAAATGGGGGTCCAGTAATAACTCATTTTGAAGCTATTTTTATGTTCAAAACATCTCCCAATTTTGAGAACATTTGGTTCAGTAATTTCCAAATAAAAACCAGTAATTTACAAACAAATTTAGAAAACACGTTTTACTTCAAAAGATGTTGAAAACGACCACCATGAACCTCCTGACAAATAAATGTTGCATGGGTAAGTTCTATTATAAAGATTACGAGGTAAAAAGATTATGTTATAAACTGATATTACTGGTTTTTATTTGGAAATTACTGAACCAAATGTTCTCAAAATTGGGGGATGTTTTGAGCATAAAAATAGCTTCAAAATGAGTTATTACTCGACCTCCACTTCCATTTAAAAAAATGTTCCTATTGCGCGCCCTGCTGTCACTTTGACATTCAGAACTGTCATTGATGTGTCAAAAATGCAGAATTTAGTCATATATTATCGTTCCAAATTTCATCACAATCTACCCAGTGGTTCAAAAATTAGAGGAGGGGCGGACTTTATGTCCTCACTGTATAGGAATTAAGCCAAAAAGTTAACTAAGAAATAAATTATTAATTAAATGATGTAATATTATGGTTCAATAAAGTTTTATATTTCTTCGTTACCTATTATCCTAGGTAAGCAAAGGAATAACCTGATTCCTTTTAATAATAAGATTATTAAAAATAACATTACCTACCTAGAGGTAGGTAGTGGTACCAGTAACAAATTTTGGTTTTATTAAAAATTATAAAATTTCATTACAATCCTAATTATAAGAAAACTAAAATTTGTCAGCGCTTCTCTTACAGATAAAAATGACTTCAAAAAATGTAAATTTACTGAGAAACTATGCGATTTACAAAAATTTCACCCTGGACGAAATTTTTGTTCAACCTATGTAAATCTTTTTGTTACCTACTTTTAAATGTATATTCTGATAAATATTCAGATATTTATTAGGTATTTTCTGACAATATTGATTTTTAATTTTGTAAATGATAAGAGATAGACAAAAAATGGCTAATTACTAATACTATTACTATAACTTGAATACATTATTGGTAAGATAAATAAAGTCAACACACTGTGTATTTAGACTGAAACACTGATGTTAAAATATTGAAGAGAATCTCATATTTACGCACTTTCGTAAATCCATCATTTCTCAAAAAGATGGAATCATTTCCGTCACAAAACAGTAAAAGCCGTTCGTAAATTCAGCAATTGCTTTATGATGGGCTGTCAATCTTGTTCGTAAATTAAGCACAAAATTGTATGATGTTCCATCAGAAAACCATCACTTCCATCATTAAATAGTTATGATGGATTTAAAATTTTGTGATGGAAAAAAGAGGGGGAATTGTGATGTCATTAATTTTGAGGTTAGTATATTGTTTTTTGCTTGGTTCAAGGGATGCAATTTTGATAAAAGCATAAACGTAAGCACAAAGTACCTAGTACATTCTGTTAGTCACAATGGAGGGTAAACAAATTCCAGTGGATATTTTGGTTGGGGAGACAAAATTCTTACTCACAGAATCATGAAATGGACGTTTATGCGCATGTCTCCATCTATCATTAAACCCAACTTCAGTTCGTAAATTAATCCTAACTGTCAATTGTTCTGATGGAATCACATGTCCAGCATAAATTCATCACATCCATCAGTTACGTCATCCATAAAAAAACTGAGCTGAATTTACGAAAGTGCGTTTTGTCAGATTCATTGTTTTTGTTATACGAACATTTTAATGTAAGATGTTTTATATACCCTATGCTTGTCTGTTTCCAGAACAACAATCTAAACATTCTTTAAGATTATTAATGATACTTTATTATCGCAAAATCAACTTCAAACTCTTTACAGAACGCACGTTATCTCGAAATCCTAAAACCAACTTATAACTCACTTAATCTTGTCGTAGGAACCTGCAGTAGCGAATGCAATCATCATTCATCTTTAAAAAATGCGTCGATGAGACCATGATGCTGCCGAATTTCTTGAGCCTTCGTCAGTGGGGCGCGATGACAGTTAATTTGGGGGCGCACTACAACAGTTGACAGTCGGTATTTGGACTTATGACGGACGGTAACACTATAATTTATCAAACCCGCGACGTGAAAATTCTCACTCAGGTAGACGTGGGAATAAGTCCTGCTCGCCTCGAACTTCACCGTGACAAGTGATAATGGGCCCTTACCAACGACTAATAGCGACAGATTTAACGGATGGGAAAGAATTAATTTGTTAAAATTTGTATTATTGACAAATTGCCATTGTGACTGGAAACTTTTAACAAATTACTTGATTATTTTTTATTTATACCTATATACAATCATAGGCTTTTGCAAAGTAAGTAAAATCATTCTCTAAATTATTTACATAATTATTAAATAACAGGATTTATATCGTAGTGACCAACAGAAACAACAACGAAGCTACAGATATCAGATATCATTAGATGGCTAAAGGAATCTAGAATTGTAGATTTAGAAAAAACTTAAAGGAAATTAAGAGTACCTACATTAATGTAATACTGTTGCGTAATATAGGGCATTAGTTGAGGAATTAGTGCAAAGAGCTGTTATCTACTCTTCTCCACAAGGTAAGAATAAATAGAAACAAATGATAGGAGTAATTTGAGTACCTAAATAATAATAAGAAAGATTAGTACTAATCTCCAGATCTTTTTAGAGAACATTAAAGGATACATAATACATATAACATAGAAGATGTAGATGTAGTTTTCTACAGCGTGTCTATAGTTTTCTTTATGTTCGATTTTAATATAAATTATATTAAAACAATAACGACACAGCTGCAGATATAGTTTTTTCGATGTGTTTGCGTCTTTTCAGTGGAGCATATCTAAAGGATGATGTCTAGAACGGTATAGGCCTCCAACAGAAACTCAATGAAAGTGTGAACAATACTCACGGTACTATATTTTGCATATCCATACACAATTTTCCAAGTTAAATATTTTACACACTGACTCAACAATACATTTCAGAATCACGCTGAATAGTGGAAAATAATAATTATAATAATACAAATAGGTACCAGTGTACAGTGTATAGGTAGCATAAATATACATATGTTTGATCAAAATTTGATGCTTTAGAATTGTGTATCCCAACAACCTCCACAAGTATAGAGTAGGCTAATCATAGAAAAATGTACGTAATTTGATGCAAAATTATATACCCACGATAAAACAAAATTTACTTTGGTGTATAAGTTCCTCGCAGATTATTTGAAGATAAACAAAAATAGAAAAAACGACTCATTAGAGCAAGTAGTTATATTTTCAATAAGGTTTTAAGAATAATAATAAAGGTAATATATTTTAAGAAAATGTTTTTGCAACATTCCTGTGAAATTTGTGGCAATTTTAGCAAATAGACAAAACCACGTTCTGTGATCTTCAATCTTATAGTAGCACAACATCATTGGGATTAGTTGTACGCTTTAGAAATATCGTGGAATTGTTATTATTATAATTTAAATATAAGTAATTATCATGATGTATTTGTGAACATGTTCAACTACCTATCCATTGAATAATTTTAATTTATATATTTTAATGTTGCACTTTTGGAAAACCTCACAGAATAAAAAATTGTCGGCGCGAAACCAAATTATGTTTGTAACGTCCTGCGTAACGAGGAGGCTTTGGTATCGAAAGCAGATAGTGGAGGCTCGCTTGTGATCTCGAAAGATAAAAGTTCCAATGGAGAGTGGAGTAACTGATATAGTTAGTTGTATTCTGTAAACTTTACTATTAATATTGTTACACCACTCGATAGGTCATATTATTGCAGTGCAGTGCATAAGACGTTACAGTCTTATATTAATTGTGATTTGTTGGGAATTGTGAATTTGACATTATTTGTGATACTTATATTAATTGCGATTTCAGTGATAAATAATTAATATCATTTACAAAAAATGTTCAGAAGAACATTAATAAGTCACTTTTTGTTCGTCTTGGACTTTATTCCATTGATAAATAAATGATGGTTTAACCTCCATCACATGTAAGTGTTCAAAATATTGACCATTTGCTTCAATACAAAAATTGCACCGTCGGTTCATTGACTGGCCGACCCTATGGAATATTTCTGGAATAGCTTCTACATGTGTACAACTGACCAGTATTCTTGCTAAGAGATCTTCGTCATTACCAATAGGCGTTTCGTAGACTAAAGATTTCAGATTACCCCAAATGAAAAAATCCAGGGTGTTGAGATCAGGGGAATGCGCGGGCCAGGCCACGGGACCTCCTCTTCCAATCCATTGGCGGGGAAATTGCTGATGCAGATACTGGAGCACGTTCAAACGAAAATGTGGATGTGCCCCGTCATGTTGAAACCACATGTTATTTCTAATGTCTAAAGATCGGACATTTTCTAATAATAGAGGAAAAACATTTTGTAGAAAATGAAGATAAACATCTACGTTCAAACGAGCACGTAGCAAGTAAACTATTAGATTCTCTCCAACAATACCAGCCCACATGTATTCAGAAAATTGTTGAAGGTAACTTCTAGAGATTGCCGGTTCTTCTTCTAGAGTGAAAATTTTCATCAAGCCAAATTTGGCTGTCTCTACCATTAAAATGACCATCGCGCGTGAAACATGACTCATCGGAAAACAATATTATTCGCCTGAAGTAAGGCTCTCTTAAGTTGTGACCCAAATACAATTGGCAAAAAACTAATCGATGTGGATAATCTTTAGGATTTAAAGCTTGTACACGTTGTAAATGGTAAAGGTAGAAGAGTTGTTCATGCCATGACACGAGAACCGTCAACTTTGAGAATCACATTTGGTGTGTGGTGTTTGGCACGAATACTCGTGGATTGATTTTCCTCCACACGGTGTAGAACTCCTTCAAATTCAACCATACGAGCTGTTCTTGAATGACCACTACCACCAGGATGCTCTAGGTTCCTACTTTCTCTAAGGAGACGGTGGATGGAAGGAAAGGTTCTATGCTGAGTTTGCTGGCTCTCCGGATATCTCTGTTCATACAAGCGTGCAGCTTTTCTTCCATTACAATTTGCTGCACCATAAGCAAGATGCATATCTGTAAGTTCATGAAATGATAAATTATCGTTCATTTTCAATACAAATTTTGAATTAAATATCAACACAATTAATGTTCCGATGCCAACTAAATAAGTCAAAAATAATACTACGGTCTTAAAATTGGCATCTTTGGCATGTTTGTTGTGATAAAGAGTTTTTTTTCTCCCAACAAGAAGCGTAATTGAAATAAAAACCGTTGAACGTAATGCAGTGGTGTCCAACTAAATCAATAATTAATTTAATTATTTGGGTAACATTTTATTGCTCTGCAGCCCAAGCGGCTCATTTGCGGACATTTTTATTAAACAAAAAAGGTTTGTTTTCATGTGCCCCCCCCCCCACCCCTTAAAGTTTGTCGGTATGTTATTGAGACACCCTGTATAAATTTGTAAACAGAAAAACGCGTTCACATTCATATGCTCACGTTGTACCATTTTCAATCTGACGCTGGTGAACATTTAACAAAAAATTATTAGATACTTAAATCATGGATTTTATAAACATAATTGAATAACAGAAACATTCGCATATCTTCATCTAGGATAGGTGTTCAGCTTTTTTCCAGCGAATGGAATTTGAATATTATTTATTTACTTAGATATAGCTTCTAGATATTCCGCTAATGTTGCCTTGTAATATAATATCCCTCTTAAATTTTGCCAGAAATGAACAAAAATACCGGTATGCTGATATTATGAAAATTAATATAAATTTATCTATTATAAAGTAGGAATATTTTATGTAATAACTTTTTATGTGACATTTCGCCTTTGTTTAATTTTTGCCGACGTCGCATTGATCTAACCATAGAACCTGAGTGGGTTTCTAATATATGGATTGAATCTATTATGAATATTTAGTATTTACATCATGTTCTAATCCTGTGCTAATTAAACGTGCCGCTAAATCATAAAGTTATATATAAAATTGCATTAGAAAGTTTTATAAATAAATAATATTTTATTTGACATTTATTTAATAATCTAGAAAACGGAGCTGATTGAAATGTACAACCTAGTACAAACATTAAAATAAATAACGTTATGAAATTATCATAGTATATAGCTGGTTGGTGAATTATAAATAAAGGCAAATATTAGTTTTCTTGTTGTCGGATTATCGCATTAATACGAATTGATGTATACATCTCTAATATAAGTTTGTTTAACTTCTGTAAATTCGCTACATGATATGACGTTTAGACCAAAAGAAAGGGGGCAGGCATTGCTGTTCCTCCCTGCGTGATATCCATTCAAGGACTATCTGCAAGAAATTTTGCGTAGCTTTCCAGCAGGTTGTTATCACGACCAGCGAAAGCGATCCTGCGAGTTCGTTCCTTTTACATGTATAAAAAAAAGAACTGCAATCATTTTTGCTGATAGTGTTTTGCAGACAGCAAAATTTCTAACAGGTCTTGTAAGTATAAGTGATATTATTTTGTTGTAGTTATATACACGTAATATTTCATTATACATCTTAACTATGTACCTACTTCTCTTCTACTATGTAAATATGAAATTTGCTAGACTATTTACTTACTATTTATATTGCCGCCTGAAAGAATATTTATGTGATGTGCTAGCTTCTGGAATTTTATGTCAATGTTAAGCGTTTAGTTATTTTAGATTTTGAAAATCCTGAAAAGGGTAGGTAGGTACACAAACTTCATTCATTATTATTTCTATTAATTATAAACTTCTTCTTATAACAGATAAATATGCCAATATACAGTACATATAGAAAAATATAATAGGAATGTTTATTAAGGTGATAAGTAGTGCCTAGGCTAGTAGTGGCGAACCTATGACCCGCGGGTCAGACACTGGCCTACGGGTCAATCACTGACCCACGGGTCAATCACTGACCCACGAGGGCTTTTTAAGTAACCGGCGCATTGGTTTTTATAAACTTATTTTTTATATTATAAAAGACGGAACAAACAATCAAAAATTTAAAAAATAAGGTATAAATATAATAATGTCAAATTATCGTAATATCGTAATTATAGTAATATCTAATGTGTGGTAATTCATTGTATCATCCCATTGATATCAATTTTTTGACGTCGAATGTTATTTTGTGCTCTTCACTTGCAAAAGTAAAAGTGCGGTAAAACAACAAGGAAACTTAAAACTTTTTAGAGGATTTTAAAAGTGAGAACAAAAAAAAGGGCCAACTGTCAAGTTTTTCTATTAACAAACTTTTGGTGTGTCCAAATTATTGGTATCTTTTTTACCGTAACTCTGCCCTTTTCCAAGTAACGCCACGGATTAAGTGGAGCATGGGGTAGTGTTAAATGAAATTAATGAACAATAACCCCCTCTTCAAAGAGCTTCGCCATCACACTGGTTTAGACTGATGCAATATGTATAGCCCATTAAAGTAATATATGCATTATTTGATTTGTTTTGTATCACCTCAACCTAATATGCAGTAAGATTCGTGCTCGGATTCGTAACTACCTTAATGATTTTTAGGAATATATAGACAGATATTGGAAAAAATAGAATAACTCACTATTTTCCCATTCTTAACTCGTAGGCCAAAAAATTTAAAAACTTTAATTAATAAAACAAATTTCTGAAGACGTGCTTATCTAAATCATTATAAAAGTAGGGGAGATGGGACAAGTGAGACACCTTAAGGTTTGACGATCTATAACTTTTTTACTTTTAGAAATTAAACAACGCACATTGAATAAAGGAAAACTTTAATTCTTTAAGAAACAACTTAACCTTAAAAAACGTACAAAATATTAACTCTTTATGAAACGTAAGGCTTTTAAAAAAATTTGTCAAATGACTCACTTGCCCCAAGGTATGAGGTAAGTGAATCACCTATAGGGAGGGAAGTGAGTCCTTATACAAATTATTACCGACATTTGTCACAAACATAATTATTGTCACTTGGTTCGTTATCTGAACACTCCTCGTCCATCCAGGCACTACATTTTATGCACATAATCCATTCTTCGTGACAAATTTCTCCATATATCTCATGACAGTAAACGTATATTGTGGCTTTCTCTTCTTCTGACGTGGTTGCTGTCATTGCAGATGCACTTTTCTTCCTTTTCTTTAAGTTTCCTCTTTTTTTGAATTTTAACACACAATTTATACTACTGTGGTGCAAGTGAGTCATAGCTATGACTCACTTGCCCCAACGTGACCTCAAAATTTTTAAAAATAAATTCAAGTAGAACAGATACATTTCTCAACAATATAAATATCACGCGGAATTACTAAAATATAAGGTTATGTTGTGTTTATAATGGAATATCTAGATATTGCGTTTAAATTATGAAAAATCTCACGCGATTCACCGTAAATATTACATCACAACATGCCAAAAACAAAAAATATCTATATTTGCCTTAGTTTTAATATTTTCTTTAAGAGTTTCATACGGACACGATACACCTGTTGATACGGACGTAAACTGCACTGATTGTTTCCGGCTGTGTTGCCGGTTATTCCAAATTATTCCAAAAGACACACTTGCCTTCTATTGCTCACTTGTCCCACCCTCCCCTATATAAAAATATCAATTTCAGCATTTTAATTAATAAATTATTCCTATTTTCCCAAATAAAACTATCAACATTTTCTTTGTATTCTACTATGTAATCAAATTACATCTAATTACTTATTTATAGTACACTTGCACCTAATTATAAATACCAACCTAACTGTTTGAGAAAATATGACGCTTTCGAAAAAATATTTCCCTTTTAATAACACTGACTTATTCATCTCCCGTCACGAAAATCCAAAAAACAAATAAAATCGGCAAGTTCCAGCGATTCTGTATGCTAAAAATATGTATTATATTATGTACGTTAATATTACGCGTGTTATACACACCATATTCCCCTACACCTTTAGATAGCTTATAATTTTCCAGAAATGTCCATATTTTTCAAATAAAACAGGCACACTTCCAGGCCGTAAACATAAAAATAGCATGGGAAACAAAAAATATTCAATCGCCAAAACCATTCTTGAAATAAAAGAGACTCCAGTAAACGGAGGATGTCGGCAGGAAGGCTCTAATAGGGCAGTGGTGCGTAATGTGACGTGCCGTGTATTGAAAGCACTTGTAGATCGCATTATATTTGATCCAGCATGTTTTGTACGTGGGCCGGTGGCCTATGCGCACGTGCCTGACACGCGTATAATGTAAACCCATTCATTAGCGCAACCACACCGAAAATCTGAACTGTGTGCTCGCCATGCACCCTCTTGGGTTACCATACGCTCATCAAGGGTTGTTGGACTGGTTCATTTTTAATACCCTACACTTTTAGGAAAATTGGATTCGTTATGAGTTTTTGATGGACGTAAGCACTGATTTGTGATGAAGTAGATACGCGTAAAAAGATTATATATTGCTTCTGTTTGTGTTGCTCTTTTGTTGATAGATATTAAGACAAAGTATTTGATTAAAAATGAGCTGCATGACATTTATACAGAGCTTTTAAGAATTGTGGTGAAATGATAGTCGTGTTATTCTTTCTATCACATTTATTAGACTGTTTCAATTATTGTAATATTGATTTACGTGTTCGTGCATATTCTACATAATCAGCAAAATGGTTTAACACATAATTATCATTAATAGGTACATTCGTAATATTTGCCAGGAAACAAAGTTGCTTTACCTTAGTGCTGACAAAGGACAAAGATTGATTGACGCAATAAGGTTAATACACTTTAACCGTTACACCTCCCTTTCCCAGAGAATGGCCTTCACTGTGGCCACTTGTGAAGGACATCTTCTGAGTGAGTTACAAAATAGAGCTTCTTGCAATGCAACAAAAATGTTTCTGACAGTAGCAAAATTGATACGAAAGAAAAGAAAAAAATTAATTGGTAAATGGTAAAACACAAAAAAAAATTTGATATACCATAAAAACTTACATAAGACACCTCTATACCCAATTCCATCTACTCTAAATAATACAGTTTACTAATTAAAGATTCCCCACACAAAAAAAATTAACATTAATAAATCTTTCAATATAAAAAAATTGTCGACAGGCCCATCTTATGGATAAATAAAGTATTATTACATAAAATACAACATAATATGCTGCATACGATTTTTACAATTGAGTAGGTACTTAGGTATTAAGAACTAACATATGGTTTTAATCGGTTTTTGTGTACTGTAGTTATCTTGCCTTGATTATCTTTAATGGTGCAATTTGGATCATGCATCGAGACTACCGAAAATGGTCCCTCAAACCAGGGCTCTAGTTTATGTCGATTTTCATTAGTAATGATGACAAGATCTCCGGGATTTAAAATTAATTCTTTAGATTTTATGTCAAGATTGTTTTTACGAATCCTTTTTGACTTTTCAAGGTATTCTCCGGCTCTATTATGCGCAAATTGCAATCTAAAGCGAATTTCTTGCTCATATGCATCTACGTTATATAGTGGATCTACCCGTGAACCCGTCAAAAGTGCATCGAGGTTAGCCGATTTTGCAAACATTAATTCAAAAGGTGTGTAATTGTGGTAACTACTTGGCGTTGTGTTATAGCAAAATGCAAAATATTTCGACCATATGTCCCATTGTAAATGTGTTGTATCGATGTACATGCGAACGAATTCGTTAAGAACCCTGTGATTCCGTTCACATCCGCCGATACTTTGACTGTGATACGCGATAGATATTTTATGTTCAAATTTTAAAAGTTTTGCCATATTTTTGAAAAGTTCATTTCGATACTCAGTGCCCATGTCAGTCCGAATTTCCTTCATGGGGCCATATACCAAAATAAAATTGTCAAAAATTGCTTTCGCCACGGTACTGGCTTCTTTATTGGGAATAGGCATTATTATGACATATTTAGTCAGTTCACACTGCACAGTTACAGCATATGAATTACCTTGATCTGATTTTTGAAAAGGTCCAATAGTATCAATGCAAATAATGTCAAAAGCTTTTTGAGGAGTAGGTGTTAGTGTTAATGGTTCAATGTGTTTTAATTGCGGCTTGTTAATTTGACACTTATGACATTGTTTACTATACTTTGCTATATCTTTTGTCATGTTTTTCCACGTACAAAAGGATTTTAGCTTTTTTAAAAGTCGTTTTTGACCACAGTGACCCCCTAACAATGGGTCATCATGGAACTTTTTGATTAGCTCCATCTTTTCTTCATTGTTATTTATTATTCTTTGTGGACTACAAAGGATAATTGTTACATTTTTAAGAATCTCTTGACCAATTTCTTTAAACTTATTTACGGTGCACTTATTAAATATATTATCATTCATATTTAATCTTACTTTCTTATATTTTCCATCATCAGCCATTTTTTCTAGCTTAGATAAAATTTGCTTTAGAGCAATATTACCGTTAACGATAGGAATAATAGCTTGTGCGCTAATTTTTCTTTTCTTTAAAACTAATATTTCTATGTTCGTACGTGATACTTTAAATCTTAATGAGGGTAATTTTAAAACATCATAATTATTTAAAGTTTCAAAAACTTTAATCACCTCAAGAGGGTTATTTGTTTCAGAATCTGATATTACCGGTTTATTTCTGTTCTTAGTACCTTCATTTTTTGTGCTTGTCATTGATCTAGTAACTGATAAAATTTGACAAGTATCTGTTTGAATTTGCTTCAAAAGGTCTGTATTTATTCTAGACAACGCGTCTGCCCCTGTATTATGTGTTCCTTTTATATATTCTATATCAAAATCAAATTCTTCGAGATCCATACGCATTCTTGTTAATTTGGAAGATGGGTCTTTCATTGAAAATAAATAAACTAACGGTCGATGATCTGATTTAACTAAAAATTTTTGTCCGTATAAATAGCAACGAAAATATTGAATAGCCCAATGTATTGCGGTTAATTCTTTTAGAATAGTTGCCTTATTTGTTTCACCTTTTGTAAACATTCTTGACGCATAAGCAATGGGTAAGTCCTGACCTCCGAAATTTTGCGAAAGCACAGCACCACAAGAAAATTTTGATGCATCTGTTGTAAGAATAAATTGCTTAGAAAAATCAGGGTACTGTAAAATTTTTGGACTAATTAATGCATTTTTAAGAAATTCAAACGCTTTCTCACAATCAGGTGACCAAACGAAGATAACCTTTTTTCTTGTTAATTTATTCAACGGGTTAGTTACCGATGCGAAGTTCGGTATAAATCTGCGATAGTAATTACAGAAAGCGACGAACCTTTTTACTTCATCAGCTGACTGTGGTGTCGGATATCGTTGTATGACCTCATATTTCGAATCATCTGGTAAAATACCTTTATCAGTTATTTTATGACCCAGATACGTGACTTCCTTTCTGAAAAATTTGCATTTTTGCGGATTTAACTTTAAATTAAATTTTCGACATGTTTCAAAAACTTTTTTCAAATTTGTCATATGATGTTTTTCAGAACAGCCAATAACTATTAAGTCATCCATATAAAGGAAAGCCTTTTCAGGGGTTATTCCCGCAAAAGCAATGGACATCATTCGCTGAAAGCTATTCGGACTTACAGATAAACCAAATGGTAGTCTGGTGAATCTATAAGAACCTGAATCTACACTAAATGAAGTAACATTTCGCGAAGATTCATCCAGAGGAATTTGATGAAAACCTGACATTAAATCAAGTACTGAAAACCATTTAGCTCTTCCTAACTGGTCTAATATGTCGTCAATACGTGGTAAAGGAAATTTGTCTGCAATTAGAGATTTATTTACAGATCTAAAATCTATACATAATCTCCAAGCTTTATTATTATCAGAGGATTTTTTAGGAACTAATAATACGGGACTATTATACTCGGATATAGATGGTTCTATAATACCGTTCTCTAACATTTTACTTACTTGTTTTTCCATTTCTTGTTTAAGGACTCTAGGTGTTCTATAATTTTTAATATATGTAGGCTTATTTTCAACCAAATTAAGTTTTTGTGAATAAAAGTTATTTACAGTTAATTTATCGGTTTTTAAAGCGAATACGTCCGAAAATTCGCTGCACAAATGTAAAACGTCGTTTTTAATGAAACTTGGTATATTATCATTTAATTCACTTAACAGTTGCTCTTGTCTATTTTGTGGTTCTGTTGAAATTTTAAAAATTTGAAATTCATCTAAATTCATTGTTTCCAAAGAGTCTATCAGAAATGTAAGATTGCTGCAACTTCCCCGCCAAGTTTTCTACTTCATTGGCAAAATTAGTAGCATCTTTATTATTTTGTTTTAAATTTAATAATTTAGCTGAAAGAAGACGAGAACTTTCCCCTTTTATATTACTTTTTAATTTTAAAATTATTTCATCCAACGTAGTTTCATTGTTAATTAGATCGCGCGCTTTAGAAGTCAAACGAGTTTTGACGAAAGAAACTGCATTACCTTCGTGATTGAGACAATTAATTTTTAGTAACTCTAAGGCGTCTAAGAAAGATTTTAAATTATTTGAATTGCCGTCAAATTGAGTGGGCATAATTTTACTTGCCAGATTAAAAAATTCTGCGGCCGACATATTATCAGTAGCCATTGTGTCAGAGTCCGATTCTGATTGCGTATCGTCTACACCGTCGGAAATGTCTTCGTCAAGAATGGCTGGGTCAATTTTCTCAATGCAAGAATAAGGCACCTTATATTTTACATCTAATGACAAAAAGGACTTGACTACTTTATCACGAATGAAATGAAATATTTGTTTACATTTATTTTGACTATTTGAATCCAGAGAATTCCATGATTTTGCTAATAAATTCGTAACCTGATTATAATACTTTACTAAATTGTCCCTGATATCTTGTCTCACTGCCTCGGCTTTTGGGACGTTCTTTTTTATAATTCTCTTAGCCTGCTTAATTATTTCACTTTTTAATTCTTCTAGCCTTAGAAATAATACTGTCTTATCGACCGGCATGAAAAATAATCAAGGTATGATAATGACACAATTACATTTGCAGTAAATAAACTTATAGTTATTTATATAGACAATCAAATTTAAAAAAAAAATATATATATATTTCCATAGTTTGTTATAAAAGATAAAAATCTGAAAAATGGTGAAAGAAGATAAGAAAAAAAAATCACCAATAGTTTAAATCTAAACATACCGTTACTTTGTCAAACTTCTCACTCACAGTAGTTACACTCACTTGCAGACCTCTCTAATCCGTGCTTATTGAAGTAACAGATGCTGCCACTAGCTCACGTCTCACTTGTTTCTTAATATTGCGGCGATAGGCGTGAATTCCTTTAGCGACCAAGTAAATGATCATAATCGCCAGCATAAGGTACAACACTATTTTGACGTCTTTAGTAACATTGTACTCCGTTTCTTGGACAATGAAGTTGGAGTTTACAACCCCAGTTTCTTCAACTTGTTGATCTGTAGACTTTGTATTCCCCATTTGGAATAATGATGAGAATTGTGACCAAAACCAACCAGTAAATTTGGTGTTATTTTAAATTTATTGTGTTGGTGTGTAAATTATTAGGTTTTACTTCAATAACTCAGTACCACTTGTTTGAAATTTTACCAGATAATATATACCACATAAATATAAAACCAACATTTTTTCGGCAGGATCGCCATGTGGTGAAATGATAGTCGTGTTATTCTTTCTATCACATTTATTAGACTGTTTCAATTATTGTAATATTGATTTACGTGTTCGTGCATATTCTACATAATCAGCAAAATGGTTTAACACATAATTATCATTAATAGGTACATTCGTAATATTTGCCAGGAAACAAAGTTGCTTTACCTTAGTGCTGACAAAGGACAAAGATTGATTGACGCAATAAGGTTAATACACTTTAACCGTTACAGAATGATTATGAAACACATCATTATAGGCTGTAGGCCTATTCAAAATGAGGTGTATGACGTTTATACAGAGTTTCTGAGAATGATTATGAAGCACTTCACTTTAGGCTGTAGGCAACCAACACTGCACTGTTGGTAATGATTAAAATATTTATTTTTAAGTGTGTGTTTTTTTTTGACTATCGCCTCTACTAGTGCTGGATAATTTGTATACAGTAACCCAAGAAATTTTGTAAGGGATACAAAATTACTATTTAAAGAAAGTGAACTGCACTGGGACTCCGTAACTTAACAGAAATAGAAAAATAAAGGAAATAAAGAAAGAACGTAGATTTTTATCTATTCACAAGTAATACTCCGTATTATTTTTTCTACAGGACTCGAATAGAGTCCTCAATAAGAAATTGTTGTACCTATTAACCAAGCAGAAAATGTTGGGTTAAATTTAGGGATTTTTTAAATTATTTCCATATTAATGTTGGTTCTTCTGCCGTTCTGGGATTGTTTATATTTACTTACCGTTTCTAAAACTAGTTGGAAAGCAAGTTATAGTCTTTTAATTCCATATATGTGAATTTAATGGTAAAAGTTGAGGAAAAATAGGGGTAGTTATACTGTATATAGTTACTGTATACACTCATATTGAAAGTAAAGTAAAAAACTAATTATCCCTCATTTTTAATCGAAGGATATATTATATATATTCGGTATACTTGTTGGACCTAGATATTTATTATAGATTTTAATTCATTTTGACACAAGCTTTTGATTCATTTGACGCAACATATTTTTGTTTAAAAATATAAGTAAATTCATATAAGAATTAGTTATTCCAAAACGTAAATTATATTGGAGAAAAAACAATGTACCTACCTATTTGTACATATTTGTACGACCAATTTTTGTTAACGACTTAAAATACTTTTAAAATATGTGTATACAATTAGGATTGGATAATCGAAGTTTGTTATGTATAATTTTAGAAAAACTACGAAAAATTAAAATAATTTTATGTCAGCAAACATCCCCTACAAAATTTAACTGCAATTTATGAGGGGTTGTCCAACGCGGTAAATTTTAACCCCCTACACTTTTGTAAAAATTGGATTCGTTAGGAACTTATTATATATTGATTTTAACTAGAACTACGTGTTTCGTTTTCACTAGACGAATCAGTCTTAAAACTACCTTAGGGGTAGTCTTAAATAAAAATTATAACATATTCAAATTTACTGAATTTAATTCAATCAATTCTTGAAAATGAGTTTACACAACGCGACGGCACGTAGCTGATAAATTCGTTTTATACGATTGACTAGTGTCAGCAAAAATATATACTTAGAGGTTTTCATACACAAGACAATCTGGAGTACCTACTCTTGAGACTTAATGATCTGATAACTTTTGTGTAAAAGTCTATACAGGGTGTCCACCTAGTGCGCGTAAGTCCAATATCTGGGTTAATAAAAGAGATAACTTAATTTTTTTTTCTACAGGGTTGTCTAATATCCCGAGCTGCACAAAATGAAAATATATTTACATATTCAGGGTGTTCAGTTTTTCCTGGACAGGTACCAACTTCGTTTTTCTAAATGGAAATATATATTTTTTATTGCTTTTTCGAACTAAACCCTTGATTTTAGTAGGACTTTCATCAGCCTTCCCTATACCTAACTTAAACTGTTTTTGAAATATTGACGGGTGAATATTGACATTTTTGCAACTTTGACACCCTGTAAAATCTAAACGGTTTGACATCAAGCAAAACGGTTTGCACATTCCTATCTTAACTTTTCATAAGCTATCGTTTGGTACTAATTTCAAATTTATACAAGAATAAAAAATTTTCAAAATTTTCAGAAAATTTTAAATTTTTGGATAATTCTGAAATTAGTACCAAACGATAGCTTATGAAAAATTAAAATAGGAATGTGCAAACCGTTTTGCTTTATCTCAAACCGTTTAGATTTTACAGGGTGTCAAAGTTGCAAAAATGTCAATATTCACCCGTCAATATTTCAAAAACAGTTTAAGTTAGGTATAGGGAAGGCTGATGGAAGTCCTACTAAAATCAAGGGTTTAGTTCGAAAAAGCAATAAAAAATATATATTTCCATTTAGAAAAACGAAGTTGGTACCTGTCCAGGAAAAACTGAACACCCTGAATATGTAAATATATTTTCATTTTGTGCAGCTCGGGATATTAGACAACCCCGTAGAAAAAAAAATTAAGTTATCTCTTTTATTAACCCAGATATTGGACTTACGCGCACTAGGTGGACACCCTGTATATATATATATATATATATATATATATATATATATATATATATATATATATATATATATATATACATATATTTTAATTAATACCGCAGCTGGTTAACAAGATTATGGTTTAAAGATACACTATAATGATATCGGAATGTTCAGAAATTTGAGGTTTTGAGGTAATGAGGCAACCTAGAAAGTCATATTTGCGTGAAAATATGACCTATTACCTGATGAATTTCATCTTGAAAATCAAAATAAATCACATAATAAAAAGATATAAAACCGGGTTCCAGAGATTTCATACCTTCATGAAATGGTCAATTTGCAAAATCTTCCTCATTCTTACATGTCAATATGCCAGCGATAATAGTGTGCTCCTTTCTATTTTATCTTGCTTATCTATGATTGTTATGGTTATCTTCTTCATTGCGGCAACGGTGGTTGGATGGCGTTGAATTGTCGATTCCTGTCGAATTAAATACACTCCTAGATCTAGTTTAAAGTCTAACAGTACCACCGTTCGTTTCCTTTTGCCTCTGCAATTTTTGTGGTCCTCGTTCTTCTCTGAACTTTGTGAAGTAATTGCGAAATTAATTTGATATACCACTATTGATTTTTTATGAGATTATTATCATTTCCTCCAGGTATTTATTCCATCTTGCCGATTAAATCCTATATTTATTGCGGTTCTCTGCTAATAACTACTGAACAAAAAAGAACATTTATCAGTGTGATGTCACGGTGAACTTATATTAGTATCTATCTGTGAATGAATATATTCTTGATATGAAATATTAGAATTGTGAGCAAATACTCGTAGATATATCCATATTATCAATGTATGGATCCAAGAGTAAAATCTACAGATAGGTACCTACTAACTTGTCAAGAATAAGAATTAGATTTGCTCTTATTATCTTTTTTCTCTATACCACCTCTTACAACTTACTGTTTCTTCCACGATTCTAGCTAGCACTTGCTCCAATTCTCGACAAATCCTTGCTTTTCGATATAATAAAAACAAAGACGTTATAATTATAGCTTTCGAATATCAAAAAAATATGTGTCAAAACATATATACTAACACGGATTCTATATATTATTGCACCACAGATATCATCGGTGCGATTTTTTAACTGAATCGCGCCCCTAAAGTATTAATACGCTTTCGGTCTGTATATTATGTGCTGGTCACAATAGGACCATGTAGAGCATTCACGTGGCGCATGAAATCCAGCAGCAGAGAACACTGGCGGGCCCAAAATCAACAAGCGTGCAAGTGCAATGTGACACATGCCGTCATTATTCCGCCGGATAATACACTGCGCTAATTGGCGAGGGTTTATACGCCCTCTCGATGTTCGCTCTCCCGTTTTATACCGTGGCCGTGAAAACGATCCCCTGGGATATAATTATTGAGAATCAGAAAGCATATGGTAATAAGTCATACGGAGCTGGCATGTAGAAATAGAGAGAAAAGCACAGCCACCCTTCGTAGTATCAGGTTGCCTGGAAAAAATCCTCTTTGGTAAAAAATCTCTGTGGGTTTAGGTTGACATGTTACATACATCAGACTAAAGTAAATATTTCAAATTATGCCGTAATTATAAGTTTAGCTGGTTTTAAAAGGTAACCATTGAAAAAATTTAAAAGAAGAAGAAGTTTTCTACTAACAACTAATATATCCAGGCAAAAGTGTTCCAGTTACAGTACTCTTAAGATTTGTAAGGTACCTATCTATAGTTGTTATTCAAAAACTTAATCAACTGTAAGCCTACGAAAATAATAAACCGTATTTTAATTTGATATCCTACCTCATATTAACTACAGAATAGCACCGCATCGGTAAGCTTCATATTATTTTTTTGCCGTTTCATTTGATTGATCTAATTTTGAATAGATGCTTTCTCAAGAATGTTCCTGTTCTACTAGTTTTTGCATGGCTCAAATTTGAGTATATCGGGTTATTCAGAACTCATCTCTAAAACTTTGAAGATATGTGCATCCTTAAATAAGAAATCGATATCACCAAAAAAATTTTAATAAAAGTAATTAGGATTTCCCGTAAACAATGTTTAAAGTTATACCATTATAAAGGACTACGTAGATGGGCAACTGTACTTCAACGAGATCGGATATACCATATTCCGACAAAAAAACAGTAAACAAGTTTTTTGTACCTGGAACACCTATCTATCTTTAAGTTTATTTTAAAGTAAAAACGTTGCAAATCTTTTTTGCGCGGGGTGCGCCGATTTCTTTCGTGCTAGCTAGTTTGCATTGTCAATCCCAAGGTCACTCCATTACAGTGGACCAGTATCCAGCGGCGTGCAATGAAAAATTTTTAAATAGTTTTAAGACTCCGCCAAAAAAATTTTTTTTTGCACTACCACATTTGTACATGTATGTTGAACATCCTCAAATTTTATTTTGGATAGGTTCTGAATAACCCTGTATAGATACTTTGGACAAGATCAATGCGAAAATAATACTAGAAAGCTGTATAAAATAAAGAATTAACAGTAAAGTCAGAACTATTTAAAAGTAAAATCTATACATCTGCCAATTTCCGCACGTTTCTTGCATATCATTGGAATTTAGGTGCTTATTGGTTTTTGTTTGTTTGGTGGAAATAGACTACAATTCGTATTGAGATATTAATTAAGATCTTGTATCAATAATCATCGAGCACTACAGATTTCAAACATAATTGAAATTAAGACAATCAATTAGCCTATTATTGGGAATCTAAAAGCAGATAGTAATTAATAATTTGGAGTTAGCATGCAAAAGTATGTATAAAGAATAGTACAGCCAAAACTTTTTCTCTTCAGATGAGCTAGGGAAGCTGGTCTTTGAAAACTGTTCTTTAGCAAAAAAATATCAGTGGTATTCAGGTGATATGCAGCACGAATAAACGTACTTAAGTATTTATCGGTATAAGTTAATAGTTGAATTAATTGATGAAAGTTATTTTATGACTTTTTTTAAGAGAATGGTTTTAAAATATTTCGGAGCCATTATTATAACATTTAAGTAGGTTAATTTTTTCCTGATGTTCTTATCCTTACTATGGCCTTATGGTAATAGCAACTTACTGGTTTCATCGACCAATCGACCAGTAACTTACCATTACTATACAAAGTAAATCTAAATTCACTACTCGCGGAAAGTGTAATTTTTATATTTTCAGATTCAAACAACTCCTTCCGATATGAAGGAATATGGTTACACCTTCGAATTAATAATTATAAAGAGTTTACAGAGTCTTTCCACGAAAATTTGACCCCCCCCCCTAAAAAAAATTTGAATTGTCGAGACCCGTCGATTTCTGTTCTTGGGGAGGACCATTTTGGACAGTCAAGCCAATTTGATATGTTAATTCCCCTAACCCCTAGCATCTCCATGCCTATCTTAACCCTACACATCTGTACAGTAGATGCTATAGAAACAAAGTATCTATACAGAGACCACCAAAGCAGCGCAGTGGGTTAGAGCGTCTTGTAGCAGCATTTCTCGCGCCATTATTCTTGGCTGTGAACGTGACCTTGTATGATTCGGGGTCGAGTGGGACTATCACTCTTTGCCCTCCTCATCTCTGTAGGCCTGGACGACCTCGTAGAGGTGGACCCCATCCCTCACCAACCCCGATCACAAGAGTGATAGGTGTGGGCGATTTGTGGGATCTCCTCCTGTCCTGGCTCTACCCTGCCGGCCGGGTAGGATCTTCTGGCGCTCTTCTGTCTTGATGTTCTTTCTTCGCCGGCATGTTAACCCCCGGGGGTGGTCTGTCATGGGCGGGGACGGCAATTGCCGCTCCCGCCCTGGGATTTGTTGTTAGGTGGGGTCAGGATTGGCATTGTAGCCTAAGGATGCACCTCTAAGGGACCAAATGGCCCATTAGTGGGTGTCGGGAAGGGAAGTGGATATCGAAGTGTACCCGCGACCGCAGTCGGCGGCCGCGACTTCGAGGGAGGTCTGTGGGTCGTCGATGTCTCTTCGTAGTCTCCTACTCTTGCTCCAGGTGAAATCTGAAAATGTTACCTTATACCTTATCCTGGGTCCAAGAGTTGGAACCTTGGCCGCTTGTACTTAGCTGCCACATCGGGTGCATAATCCACGGCTCTCCGGATTAGTGGGTTGCTATGCGTCTCGGCTCGTGCAAAGGTTTTCTCACCTCGTCTTCTGAGGACCTCCAGGACTGGGACATACTCTAAGTCCCGGTATAGGTCGGCGTTGCGCAAGTAGTAAGGGGCGCCCGTTGCGACCCTCAGGGCGATGTTTTCCACTGCCTGCAGTCTTCGAATGTGCGTCTTCGCCGCGTAGGCCCACGCTGTCGCCGCGTATGTCATCTGGGGTTGAATGATGGTCTTGATGAGGGTTTTCTTGTTCCTCAGGCTGAGCCCGCTGGTGGAACAGAGCATTGGATACAGCATCCCCCTGACCAGTCGTGCTTTTTGCACGACGTTCTCGATATGGATTTTCCACGTGAGTCCTCTGTCCAGGGTTACACCTAGATATCGGGCTGTGTCTCTCCATTCGATGTTTTCCCCGTGCAAGATGACATGTCCTTGCGGCTTTTGACCAGACCTGCGGGAAAAAAGAATGGCGTTAGATTTGTCCGGGTTAATAGCCACCTTCCATCTGTTGCACCAGTTCTCAAGAAGGAGCACTGCCTCTTGGAGGTACCTCGTAACCATCCTGGCCTGAAAAGACCGTGCAATGATGGCCGTATCGTCTGCGTACAGAGCTACCGAGGTACGGTGCGTCCTAGGCAGGTCCGACGTGAAAATGTTGAACAGCTGGGGTGACAGGACAGTGCCCTGGGGTACTCCTGCTTCCATGGGGCGGATTGTTGAAAGTTCTCCATCTACCCTCGTCCTCAGTTACCTCCCGCGTAGGTACGAACCGACCAGTTTTACCATCGCTACAGGGTAGCCTGCGTCGATCATCTTGACAAGCAGGCCGTCGTGCCATACCCTGTCGAAGGCCTTGGCCACATCTAGGAGGACAGCGCCGGTGACGAGTCTGTTGTTGAACCCCTCGGTGATATGTTCCACCAGCCTCAGGATTTGAAGTTCAGCGGAATGCCCTTCTCTGTAAGCGAACTGCTCATCCGGGATAGCGTGCAGTTCCTCGGTGATCTCCAGCAGTCGCTCCTTTATTACCCTTTCCACCACTTTGCTCGCCGCTGGTAGTAGGCTGATCGGTCGGTAGCTAGAAGGGAAAGTTAGATTCTTACCTGGCTTGGGTATCAGTACTACGTGTGCAGTTTTCCATCTGCTAGGGAAAAAGCGGAACCTCAGAATTGCATTCGTGATATTCACTAATGCTGCTACTCCCTTGCGAGGTAGCTTCCGAAGAACCAGGTTCCCTATCTCGTCGCATCCCGGTGCTTTTCGGATTTTCAGTCTCCTTAGGATGGTTTTCATCTCCTCTGGGTCGGTCGGGCGGAACTGCGTATCGTCGGGCATTCGCCCTATCCGTCGAGCTCGTCTACTCACCTCGTCTGTAAATTCCTCGTCTTCGTCCGGCAAATTGTTTTCCGCACACTGGAGTTCCAGGCTGTCGGCGAATGCCTCTGCCTTTTCCTGCCTCGTGTACACGAGTCCCTTTTCACCGTGGATCGGAGGTATCTTTCGGCGATGTGTTCTGAGCGTTCTCTGGGTGTTCCATAGACTTCTATCCTCGGTGTTCAGCGACTCGAGATATCTCTGCCATCTAGCCTGGTGATGCTCGTGCAATGCGGCTTTGACTCTTCGGTTAAGCTGGTTTAATGCCAGCTTGTCCTGCGGGAGTCTCGTCCGCTGAGCGTGCTTCTTGGCTCTGCGTCTGTCCCCTATCAGCTCCATAACCTGTAAAGGAAGTTCACCCGTAGGATTAAGTGCATATCTTACCTGTCTCTCCGTAGTGCTGGCCGCCAGAGCTGCGCGGATATCATTCTCAAGACTCACGACGGTGGCTTCGATGTCCTCCTCCGTGTCGATGACTCGAAAGGGTACGCAGATCCTCTGCATCTCTGCTCGGAACTGCTCCCAGTCTGTGCGCCTCTTAGTGAAGGTGGTCTCGGTGAGCTGATGTCCACCTAGGCGTAGGAGGATGGGGCTGTGATCTGTAGATCCCTCGTGCAATGTCTCTACTTCAGCCACCATCGGTATTGCCTTGAGTAAAGCGATATCCAGCACGTCTGGTGCTCCCGCGTGTCCGTGGTGTGTAGGTTCCTCTGGTCCCCATACTGCTACATCGCCATTCGCCTCCAAGTAGCCCAGTAGGACCCGTCCTCTGGCGTTGGTTGTACCGCTGTTCCACGTCGGGGACTTGGCATTGAAGTCGCCCATTGCTACCACTTGGGGGTTGACCGCTAGGGCCGCCTCTAGCTCCTGCGCCAGGAGCGGGAGATTTGGTGGCTGGTAACAGGTCACCACAGCTATTTCACCATTCCTTTCAGTCCGGATTACGATAGCGGCGGCTTCCATGTTGTCCATCTGCGGCGTTGTGATCTCATGGTAGTCTAACCCTCTTCTGACTAGCAGCGCGACTCCGCCTCCCAGTCTACCATCTCTGTCCCTGCGGTACATCTCGTAGCCTGGAACTCTGGTCCTGATGTTTTCGCTCAGCCGTGTCTCCTGTAGTGCAATCACGTCTATTTCCAGACGTGACAGAAGTTCTTGGATTTCGTGTTTTCTTGCGCGGAACCCGTTGACGTTCCACGACGCAAGTCTGAGCGATTTGGGCTTCGATCTACCTGTAAACATTACCTTTTTAGCAGTTGTGGCGCATTGGCCAGGAAGGTGCTCATCGCCGTCCACCACTCCTGCATCTGGGCCATCATTTTCGCCGCCTCGTCCAAGTTGATGGCTGGCGGGGTCGCGGTTTTCCTCGCGCCCGCGGGTCTGGTCGCGGTTTCCGGCTTGGGCCTCGCTACTTCCGCGTAGCTCCCCTTAGTCCCTGCTGCTGCGGCTGGTTTCCTGTTCGGGGCTGCCGTCTTCTTGGCCGGCGTTGGCTTCGGGAACCTCGGGCATCCTCGGTAGCTCGCTGGGTGGGCGCCCTCGCAGTTCGCGCATTTTGCCGGCGCGTCCCTTGATTTGCGGCACTCCATTGTGGGATGGTTCTCTCCGCATTTGACACATTTGGCCTGGGCGGTGCATCGGCTCTGCCCGTGACCGAACTTCTGGCATCGGTGGCACTGGGACGCTCCTTGTTGCTGTCGTTGCTTTTCCACCCTCACGACCAAATCGCAGCATCTTTTGACGTCTAGGACGGCTGTCTGGTCCAGCGGCACTTGGACTAGTACCAGGGGCATGAGCTGCTTTGTCCTCCGGCTCGTCATCCGGTAGACAGCTTTGGGGGTAAGTCCTTGACTCGTCAGGTCGTCCTTGATGTCCTGGTCCGTCACTCCAATGGGGATGCCCCTAACTACTACCCTTAGTAGTTTGTCTTCTTGGAGGGAGTAGGTGTGGTATTCCCTCTTTTCCTCGGCCAGGACTTTCGTCAACTTCCTGTGGTCGTCCACCGTCGCTGGGGTTATGTTGACTCCCCCGCCGATTAGCTTTGCCTTGGTAAAAGCAATGCCTTTCCTATTCAGCGTCTTGCTGACAACGGTCCATTGACTTTCGTCGCGGAGTACCACTGGCGGGATCCTCTTTTTAGCGGGCTCTGCCGCTGGGGCGGCAGCATTGTCCTCTCCCTCTTTGCGGGCCTGTTTGGACGGCTCCTCGTCAGACGGCTGCTCATCTGAAAGAGAGAGCGAGGTTATTTTACGCTTACCTTGCCTGGGCGCGGTTTCCGCAGAGGGTGCGGCGTCCTTTTTGGCCGTTGTTTTGCCTTTAGGTACCGCCCCCTTCCTTGCGGACACCGCTGGTAGCTCTGCCGTCGGCTCCTTAGCCTTGGCCGTTACGATCTCTCGCAGATCCTTAATCTCCTTGCGCAGCTCCTCGACGATTTGTCGTAGAGCGTCTCTCTCCTCCTTCAACTCGAAGAAGAGGTGCGCCGGCACTGTGGTGACCGGCTTTGGTGTCGCTGCTCTGGAGTCCGATTCCTCGGAAGTCGACGACTCCATCGGCGTCACTCTCGGGCGCTGTGCCATGCTTCCTCCCAGCATATGCACGCAAACCAATTCCACTTCTTTACTACTCGCTGAATTGTCTATACAGACAGTTTGTTGTGGGGCCTCCACTTCGTATGCTCGCCTTCGAAAAATCGATAACTCGCACAATTTGTTTCGTTCTCGTAACCTACGTGTTGCCACTTCGGATGCTCGCTCGAAACTGAGCAGCATTTCTCGTTCACACTGCCTATCATTATCTGGGGTTCGATACCCAGCTCCGGTATTAATAAAGTCGGTGTGTATGGGGTGTTTGCTTGCATTTTCAATGTGTAACTCCCTAACTAACGTTGAAGCCACAAGAAGGTGAGCAAGCAGGTGAGAAGATTTTGCTTCAAATTTAATACTTCTTACAATAATATGTTTTGACAGTACTTTCAATTAATCTTTATTATGATTGGGAGTTTCAGCTGCTAGATAAATGTTTGTAGGGAGATAGGTAGGTAAATGTCTGATTATATTTTCAATAATGTCAAATTTGACATTCAGATGAACACATCACCATATTTTTTAATTAGGTTCTTAGTTTTTCGACAAAGCGCATCGTATATGGCACCTAGAGTAAAATCAGGTTTCAATATTAGTTATCGTAGTAAATCTTTATTTTTTATTTAAATATAAGTTATCTTGTAAAATCATATGGTTCCCTTTCACTAAAAGCAAGGTAGGTACTAAACATTTTTTAACATTACAGTTACATGTGTAAAGCATATAAATCCAAACTCTACGTCAAAGGCGAACCCGAGGTCAATATTGAAAATATAAATAACTATCAATTACGGACCGGGCGGATGTGTAACCTCCCAGACAGTGCTGGCAGGGGCCCGTGTTTCAGGGCACCCGGCCCTGCCTTCTCAAAGGCACCCCCCGACTGCTTTATCAGCCCCAAATGATAATTACACGACAACACGTGGTTTATAGAGCAGGCCATGGGACTGCGTGTGCAGATTTACGATGGGAATCGAATAATTCGATGGACCTCAGCCACGTGAAAATTAAAAAACAGACCTCCATTTACTTTACGGATATTGTTGCTCGTATGGGGTCTTTGATGTTTTACGTTTGATGATGATTTACTTACATTATAAAGTGAAGCTTTAAATTATTTTGGGGTCTCGGGGGCATCATCGCTGTGCACTTAAAATCACATTTGTATCATTTTTAGCTTCAGAAAACGGATTCAACTTTGTAATGTATTATTTTGTAATTTAAATTAGATCAGTTTGTAGTAATGTAACTTAATTTATAATATGGAATAACTGGATTTGCATAGATTTTTGTATATTTTCAGTAGGAACATAAACGTTCGAGTGCTAAAGATAATAAAAGGGACAATAAATTGTACCTAAAGGAAATCACAGGCATCGATGTTTCGGAGTTTTTGTTCCTATTCAGTATACCCGTCACTAAAATAATTTATCTAAGTTGATATATTATATTGTAGATATAAAATGGATTTCAATATATACTAGAAATTTTCCAAAATATAATGGGCCTTTTCCACTAAATTGAATTTTACTATTTTGTTTATATCAAATATTATACTGGTACATAAGTAAAGGTAAAATCAACCCATTTTATTAAAGAGTGGTAATTAAGCGAAGTTATCCAAGTCCAAAGTGACCGATCTTCATGAATCATTTCAAACTGCGCGATTCGCTGACATCACACTCCAGTAGACAATAAAATGTAGACAAGTTAAAGAACGGCTCCATGTTGCCACATATAATTTTCCTTTTTTTTGGAAACGATCAAATTTACATTCTGGTAATTTTGAAAATAAAATATTATGTATTTTTAGGTGAAATGGTAATTTTGAAATAAAAATATGAATTTTTAGGTGAAATATTCTCCATAAATTAATACTAAAGCAAATCAACATGACTATTTTACAATTTATCCCTTGAGCAAAATAATTTTTAAGTATTTTTTGCTAAAAGTGACAATCTGCACAATCTATGCTAGAATCAATTAAATGATGATTTGATAACTTAGGTTATAAAAACTAACCTTCTTGTCTAACATTGCGCACTTCAGCACTTAGAAAGTTCATATTTGTGTCGTAGAAATCGTTAACAATTTCACGGGCTACCCTTGGAAGGTTGTCTGAATCAACCTTAAGATATCCCTCTTCAATTTTATTCATTTTAAATCAAATTAATCAAAACACAAAACGAAAGTTAGGTTAAGCACACTTTACTTGACAGAACACAAAATGCAGCCAACAGACAATAACGAACTGGACTATGACGTCAGTGGCGCGTTATTTGGAATATATGGTAATTTTAACAATTTTTTAGAAATATATCTGGCGAAGAAAAAAATTTAAAAAAATACTTTTTAGGCATAACTAAGTACATATTTTATAATAAGCGAATATAAAAAGATGTGGAAAAGGCCCATTAAAATTTATTTATTTGATACACTGTATCTTATGACGAAGCAACTTACGAAATAATTTTATATAATCTTTGTTCATGAAAGCACCTGAGGAAACTTCTCCTTCATTATGTTAAATTACATTACTTAAAAACAACTTGCATATCACATTTCAAATCAATTGATTCAGTCAGTAATTACTAATTATAATCAATTTGAATTTGGGTCGTCCGTTTGTAATTTTAGAGTTTCTGTGCCCTGGACTAATGTAAAATGAAAAGTGAAACATGCCCATTCCTCATGAGAAACTTTGATTTTTTAGGTATATGTATAAACTAACAGTTATATGTTACATCGTTAAAGTTTCCTAAAATTGTTCTACCTGCAACTATTTCATTACATTAAAATATTTTACTGAAAAGTGGTATTTAGTATATATTAGAATGTGACTATAAGTGGCTGTACCACTTCTATTTTTTAATATTATATGTCAACTAGATTTGTAGACAGCAGACAAAAAATGTATCTAAGGACAATATGAAAGTCACTCAACCACTTCTGGTGAAATCGTAAGTGACCACAACTTATGAAAATTGAAAGTTAAAAGGAACAACACTCTATTTTTGAGAGTAAAATATAAAATTTTTTATTGTTTTGTATTTGCAACTAGAGGGATATAATTCATGAATGGCTTCTTACAAAACTAAAAATCATTAGAGAATTATTATGTTACTTGGAAAATCCCACTATTCCTTACCACAGAAAGCAGAAAATGATTCCTTCGAACAAATTGTTTTATTTAAATGGCATTTAATAACTTTTAATAAAATAGAATAACTTTTTGTTAAGCATTACCTGCACCAAAACTTAACCGTTTTTGAGATCTTCAATGTTTTCCTAAAATTGCTGTTCACATGCGTTAACAAAATCAAGCATATTCTATTTGTTGTAAATGCTGCGAGTCAAATTTTTTGCAAACTAATTATGGCATAGTTACACTACTTTGTGCCCTTAAAACCTGATTACATTCGTCAAAGTATAGCGCCTGAATATTCCCAAACTGTACCCAAAACAAAAATCTTGAAATAGCAAAATATTATTTTTTTTTTATGGAATGACCCATATTTTTTTAACTAAAAGTCTTAGTGATAAACTCTCTTTTTTTATAAAGAATGTCATACAGCCATCTGTAACAGTTATCGAGTTTTTTCACTATTTCAAAATTTCTAATTTAAATCTTCCACACACATTCATTTCAATTCAAAAAGTATTATTTCATTCGCCATGAAAAAAATAAATAAACGACATAAATGTATCTGGGTAACACCTTTGATTTAACTGGATCGTTGACCGGATTTGAGTCCATTAGATTTTTTTATGGGGTAACCCCATATGGGGATTTTTTCTATGGGGTTACCCCATAGAAAAAATACAATGGACTCAAAGCCGGTCAACGAGCAGACCACTCAAGAGGTCCTCGGCATCTAATCCACCTGTTGGGATAATAGCTTCCAACGAAATTCCTGACTTTTCTAAAATAATGTGGTGGCGCACCGTCCTGTTGATACGTTATGTTAAGCCCTTGAAACTCATATGGACATCATTCTGGACTATTTTGGCTATCGCAAGCTAAATATTATTTTGTAAAAGTCAAGGTATACATATCCTGTCAAATTTTCTCCAACGAAAAAGGGTCCTATGATGTGATCTCTTAGAATAATGTCCATGAGTTTCAATGGCTTAATATAACGTATCAAAAGGGTAGCGGGTTGTGGTAGAATTTCTCAGTTACATTGCCTATTATGGGTCTGTGTTCGATCCCCAGTTCAGGCACTGGCAAAGTCGGTGGTATCGGGTATTTTTATGAATGTGTAACCCCCTTCCAAACAGCCTTTAGCTTCGGATTTAGAGGTTGTCTACTTTATGTGGTGTTTAAATTAAAAAAAAAATAGCATAATGTTACAGATACTAATATTTTGCTGTTGTATCTATCCCCAATTGATTAATTTAAAAATTCTTAATTAGTCAAGGTTATAAGATTATCTGCTTCCGCTAGAACGATTAATATTTATTTTATTTGAGTTATTTTCAGCTGCTCGAAGTTTGATATTTATGGTTTATAAACCGCATATAGGAATACTATAAATTCTAAAGATGCATCGATTTTATTTATTAGTTAGTCTGGGCATGTTACACTTATAACGCCTTAACAATTATGGAGTTTAGTAGTTATGCTTCTATATCAAATATAAAAAATAATAGTACTTCATATAGAGGTTTCTATTTTGCATGGAAAATGCAAATAGAGATTTGAACATGGATAATATAGAATGTCATGGAGAATATGGAATGTCTTTAAATTTATTTTAATCTATTTTTTTTTTTAATGCGAACTGGAGATATAGGTATAGATACTTTTGACGTATGTTCTCTTCCCTGGCCATTTAGAGAAATTTAAAAACTTAGATTTGGAAATGGCAAAAAAGTATATTATTAAAAATTCCTTCCTACTAGTCGAACCAAAAATAATCGTGTTCAGAAGGGTCTGCAAAATTAAAAAAAAAACTAACTTCTATAAAATATTCTTTGAAAAAATATTTCTTTGAAAACATAGTTCTATGCAGTTTTTAGTCTTTACGTCTAGCCCATTAGGAGGTAAGAGATATGTAATTAATAATTGAGGGTATGTAATTAATAATATAAGAAATATTGTCGAAAATAGAGATTTTAGTACAAAGAATACAACCACTTCTATGAGCTTTTAAACGCCAAATTTTGTAATCATGTAAACTAATAATTTATTAAATTATTACATTTAGGGATGTTTTACAGATCCAGAAATGATCACAATTAAAAACGTATAGCTCTCGAACTTAAACATGGCTATCTAAAATTCGTTACAGAATCCAATTTTACGTCTAAATGCTCCTTAAAGGAAGCATATCGCCATATACGAACCATGATATACCCATTAGTCTTCCCGGTGCTACACGTGCAACTACCTAAATGCCGTTCCTTTCTAAAAATGATTATCGGCATATCAAAATGATTACAATAATCTTCCCGGCTTTTCACCTTTCCGTGCGCCCAGCCGGTGGGACAAAGAAATATGATCGTCATCCAGTACGCAATAATTAGAGGGGTGCATTTGGACCCTTTTGTATTACAACTGCACCTGTGACATAAAATAGCGTAAGGGGATGAACAAGTGGAATAAACCAGGGAAGTTAGTAGCGTATGAAATGACAGTAGCAAGTTTAAGCTGTTTGATTCGCAGCCAGTTTTTTTGTACGCCACTTTTATACCTAATTAGGAACTTACTTATAAATCAATAATTGGTTACGTGATTCATTCTGTTCTGGTCATTAGCTGAATGTAACATAAAAGAGTAATTCGGATAACTTTCTCATTTTAATACTTCTTCCAGTAGTTCATTTTGATCATCAATTGGTAAAGAAAACATAAAACTACTGGTATACTAAAGAGTGGGTCTTAATTGATCCACACATTTGGAAATCAAATTTCTAGGCAATATGATAAGCTATAAATTTTGTTGTGGTCTTTGCGAAAAGCGAAAAGTAAAATAGATGTAACAGATTAATTATTTCTTAAGAAATGTTCAGTAATATATGGCCGGTGTTCGATAAAATATACGTATATCTTTTGTATAGTATTATATTTTTACATATAAGTAGTTAATGCTATTTTATGTTAGATTGCAGGTGTTCGATGTCCAAATACACAGAAAGTGAAAAACTTAATGTTCCACTTACGTAATAAGGGCCTAGCCTAGCCTCATTGATGGATAGTTTTAGATGTGTGATTAAATAATTTTTAATGTACAAATATTCAGAAAATTAGAAGATTCTTTCTATACGAAATTGGAACATTTTTTTATTATACAGCAATAATATAGAGGCTGTCCCAAAAACATCCCAGCATGGTAGGAGACATGAAAACAAACTTTTTTTGTTTAATAAACATATGTACGCAAATGAGCCTTTTCGGCGGCAATAAAATGTCTTAAATTATACCCAAGTAAATAAATTAATTCCTGATTTAGTTGGACACTACTGTATTTCGTTCAACCATTTTTGTTTCAACTACGCTTCTTGTTGGGAGAAAAAAAGATAATCCTGAGGATTATCCACATCGATTAGCTTTTTGCCAATGGTTTTTGTGTCACAACTTAAGGGTCGGGTTGAGAGGTTGGGTAGCCGATGGGTGAAGACTTACATATTTCCACTACCGAATTATTAAGATTTCGGAGGTGTACGTAAAGCCGAAGTAAAAAGGCACATGGAAATGAAGTCAGCCCTCATTGCAAGGGTACGGGATTTGTCTTATAATTGTCGACTTTTTAATGTTATAAATTATATATCACCGGAAAGATCGAAAGATAAACTAGATCCCTATAGTAGCAAATTTTTGTTTAATACATGTATTTTAGAGAAAATAATTTTTGAAAATACACTATTTTAGCATAAGATTGTTTGCCTGGAATTTTAAAAATAAAAAGAATTACAAAAAATTACTACTATAGGGATTTAGATTAACGTCTTATCTTTCAATACTTTTTACTAAAAGTCGCTATCTTTTATAGTTTTTTTATAATTAGACATAAGGCGAACGCCGATTTTGAGCTTATTTCGGACTAGTGAATGGACTCTTAATAGAACCTCACTTCGGGAGAATAGTATTGTTTTCTGATAAGACATGTTTCACGAGCCATAGTTATTTTAATAGTAGAAACAGCCACATTTGGCGTGATGAAAATCCTTACGATGTGGTCTCTAGACGATACCAGCGACAATTTTCTGCAAACATGTAGGCTGATATTGTTGGAAAGAATCTAATAGTTCACTTGCTGATTGCTCGTTTGAACGCAGATCCCAAACCTTCAGACGCAGATCCCAGACCTGCAGACCTCCATTTTCTGCAAAATGTTTTGCAGAGGAGGTCCCTTGGCCTGGCCCGAGCGTTCTTTCCATCCCAACCCCCTGGATTGTTTCTTTTGGAGTCATCTGAACTCTTTGGTCTACGAAACGCCTATTCGTAATGAGGAAAATCTCTTAAATTGCCAGTTGTACACATGTACAAGCTATTCCCGGAATATTCCATAGGGTCCGCGATTTATTGAACCGACGCGTGCAATCTTTGTATTGAAGCAAATGGCCACCATGTTAAACACTTATTATTGTAAACCATCATTTATTTATCAATGAAACAAAGTTCAACACGAACAAAAAGTGATTTATTAATGTCCTCCTGAACATTTTTTGTAAATCAATGTTAATTATTATTTATCACTGAAATAAACAAAACTTAAAAAATCAGCCAAAACGACTCATTTTCGTTTGTTTTCATGTCCCCTACCACCTCCTAAAGTTTGTCGGTATGTTTTTGGGACACCCTGTATATAAACTTTTTGCCTTAAACGAGAACAGCGTTTTTTCAAAGATTTTGAAATCGAATCGGTCCTTAATCTGTTTAAAATTTAAAATTTCTTCTTAAAATTGGAATATGCTATATGTTCAACGGTTCTGATCTCTGTGCAAAAAGAAAGGTTATTTCAACCATTCAAAACATTCCTCGCTTCATACTGTGAGCTATAGTTACAGTTATTAAAACAATGACGGCGTTACAGTTGGCTATCGGTGGTTCAGATCAGGACCGTATCAGTTGGGCGCGCCTATATTTGATCGCATTACAATATTTAGTTATGCTTCCATTTGAGATATCATCTCCGCCGGCTCCCTTGATGGACAACCGTTTAGTGCGTCAAATGAATTGTTGGTCGATATACGCACGACCAACCGCAAACACTTTAGATGCATATGTACTTAATGCACTTATAGGGTGATAATATGTCAAGTATTTTTAAGTAAGTATGCATATCAATTTCTTCCTCAGGACCAGGGAATTAAATTCACTATCTGCTATATACTGTGCGTTTCACGAAGTTGTATCCCGGATTGGAATGTTAGTATATATCTCCAACGTACGGAGCGTCGTCATGTTATTAGTTAAATTCAATTCATTGGCACATCTCGGTTACGGACCGCTACAAATTGAGGTGGTGTGATTTAAGCCCGCGTGCCAGTCTCGCACAGGATTTGCCAGCGAATCCTGACAATCCGAACATTCCAATCCGCGATACAACTTCGTGAAACGCACAGTACTTTACAAATATTTTCTACTGTACCTTTAATTTCTTTGCTACAAAACATTGTTCATCGAAATATATATACAGTGTGTTAGTTAAACATGCAGCAAAAATTCAAGAGATTATTCCTTGGACTATTCTAAGGATATTTTATTCTTTGATGATTTTTGAAAAAGCGCTTTGTTGCGAAGATATAGGGCGAAAAAATTTTAAACAAATCCAATTTTGGTATTTTTCACATTATTAATGTAGGTGAAATAAAAATATGGCGTACTACACTTGATGTATCAAGTAAAAGACATGTAAGAAAAAGGAGCTGCTTTTTCGTACCAACATCCCGTGATACTTCGGCGTGACTATTTTGTATGTTGTGTTTTTGTAGTTTGTATGTGTCGCATTTGTTAAGATTATTGACGTTTCGCTGGCCCTCAGGTTAATGTTAAAAATAGTTTTATTTCAAATAAATATGCTTCTTCAAGATTACCGACTGTTCCCCACGAATTTAATTTCACCCAAGTCTTTGTAGAAAATGTCCTTCAAATTATAAATACCATTAAATCTGGTGCTCTAGGTACGGAAAACCTTAACCTTAAAATGTTGTCTTTAGTTATGCCCTATTTAAGTAATCACTTAACTTTTATCATCAAGAAATGCCTTGAAGCCGGAATATTTCCATCTGCTTGGAAAGTTGCCATAGTTATACCTCTACCTAAAAATTCTAATAATTATTCGAACCTGTCTGAAATTCGTCCTATTAGTCTCTTGCCAACGATTTCTAAAATTCTCGAGAAAATTATAAAAGAGCAACTGATTAATAATAACACCATTTTACCTATAACTCAGTCTGGCTTTCGAGCCCTCCCTAGTACTTCAACTGCTTTGTTACAAGTCACTGATGATCTTCTTAGAACAAAAGATAACAATGAAAGCTCTTTGTTAGTTCTCCTTGACTTTAGCAACGCCTTTAATACCTTAGATCACTATACCTTAAGCACTAAGTTAAAAATTTTTGAATTCAGCGATATTTCATAAAATTTTATTAATAGTTATTTGTCAAACAAACAACAGAAAGTTATGTTAAATAATCAATATTCTACATATATAAATGTTACCAGAGGGGTTGCACAAGGTAGTGTGTTGGGCTCTTTGTTATTATCTTTATATACAGCTGTTTTTTGTAACTTCTTAATCAACTCAACATCACATCAATACGCGGACGATTTTCAGCTGTACTATCACTTTCATATTCAAGACATTGGTTCTGTTGTTCGTTCTATAAATTATGATTTGGCCACAATTTCTTCAGTTCATGGTCTCATTCTAAATGAATCGAAGACAGAATTGCTTGTTTTTGGTAGGCATAGACAATCCATGTTGGATGATCCGGCATTTTCTATAACACTTAATGGTAAAGGTCCATCTTCTGACTTCTGCAAGAATTTAGGCATTTATTATGATTGTATTTGCAAACAATATGTAGCTTCATATTGTATACTGTTCCTTTTGTATTTTTATGTTAAGTGAAGTGGTTAGGTGGAAGAGCAACTATCTTCCTAATCCTCGCCATTTCTGTTTAATTATTTCTTTTTGATATTTTCTTGTATTAAATAAAACACACTTATTATTACTATTATTATTATTATTATTATTATTATCATTATTATTATTATTATTATTATTATTATTATTATTATTATTATTATTACTATTATTATTATTATTATTTATATTTATTAGTAGGTAGGTAATTTATCTAATTTACCGTAGTAAAAAAGAATATAATAATTTTTATTTATTTCCGAATTCTAAGAGAGTAAATGATTTATGATGATAACGATGATTCTTTTTATTTATTTTTTTTTAAATAACGTCAGAAAAAAATAAATAGATTTTATGAAACTTCGGCTTTTTCCGGATATTTCCGAAACTATTCGAAATTTTCCAAATTGCAACACATCATTTTGATAAGCATCAAATTGAGCAACTTTGTCAAAATTTAATTGACCCTGTATATCTTACGGTTTCCGAAATCACAATGGTAAGGCTCCAAAATGGGCCACTCTGTGCATATTTTCCATGGCATAAAATACTTAAAACGAAATATAAGGACTGAAAATAAAATGATAGAAATAATTAGATTCCGTTGAAATGAATTTTTTTATATTGTGTGTGCAATGAAATTAATTAGTAACATTTATTTTATTAAATAACGTAAAAGCAACTATAATAAAATTTTTAAAAATTTGAATCATTATTGAAAAATTAGAAACAACAAATATATATATTTCTTGATTACAAAACAATACTTTATAAAATGGAAATGCGATTCATTATCCAATCAAAATTACTTCGGCCTTTGAGTAAGTAATATGGAGATGTAAAAATTTATAGAGTAGCTTATTAGTTAGATAAATTAGTTTCAACATTCCAAATATTCTACAATACGATTTTATTGAAAATAAGAAACCATTCAGTATTTTTTTTCATGTAAACTTTATGTTTTCTTTTAGAACTTTGATCGTACTGAATACATGTTTGATATTTTACACAATCGCTTAATTTATAATACGATATTAGTCTTTAAATACAGGTAGACGTATAAAAAAATAAATATGTTTTGTTATAATATGTCAACAAGGAATTGGATTAATATTTAATGTGACGAATTACTCGTTGTAACTAGGTTTAGACCTAATACAATGAATAATAGATTTTTATTTCCATAACATTTCGTCTCTACTTCGTTTACAGATATTGTTATACGAGATCCTAAAAATTTTATGAATAGCTTGTAACATTTTATTTGAATAAACACAACATTTATAAAAAATTTATTGCGAAAGATTTTCATTTCTCGATTAATAGAATTACACTCTGTATTGTGGAGTCGCATATCTATTTTTACTTATTTATATTTAAGATACTATCTAAATCCCTAGGTAGCAAATATTTAATCCATTCACGAAGTCTTCACAAAAGATAATTTGAATTTTAAAATATGATGGATCGATGAAGGATGTTTGCTTTTATTGCATAAAAATGTTTCCTCCGTGACCTAGTGAATAGATGAAAAGATCTATTGCAGTTCTGCCTGAAAAAGTTTATAAAAAGAACGTATACTATAGAATATCTTTAAATTGTAATAATTATTTGTGCTATCTCTTTTTTTTTGTAATTTTGTGTTTCCAATTCAATAAGAAAAATAAAATAATGTAGTCAGGATGCAAAGTGCTCCTCTTCCCTTTAACTTCTGAGCAGTTTGTATTGTTATAACAAAATCTAGCGGGGAATAAAAGCTAGGGAAGCGGCAAAAACAGTAAAATATTACTTCGATAGAAAAAGACGATTCACAGAAAATTGGTGACTAGGCATCAGTTTGAATATTTTTTGATAGGTACAACATATGGAAGCTCTGTATGTGTTATATTCACTTCAGTAATATCAGTAAAGTAATAATTCAAGTATTATTCAAGTATTCAAGTATTTAATTTAGAAGAAAGTTTAACGGCTAATAATTCACTAGCCTAACATTTTACCCAGGAATAGAAGCTACTTTTGTGAGATAAGTGCAAGTAATCACCTAAGTAATTTTTTGACCATACTTCATGTCTTCAAAAACTGGTAACTTACATAATTTTAAGTATGGGAAGGAAATCTTGTTAACATAACTCATATCTTATTTAAATGTTGTTTAAAGCAACCTCTTTCACTTAGTACTGCTTTAGTAGTAAGTCAAAAAATTCTAATTCATTCATATTTTTATTTTATTTATATAGTTGATAGATATAGGAAAACTAATTGCTTTGCAGAGTAATGTGTAAAGTAAGTGTTTGGCTGTAGGAAACATTTCTAGTTAAAAATATATGTGATATTTTATGATTAAAATAGTTATTTATGCAACAAGTGCAAAAAGTAAGTGTTTATTGCACGCGACGTGAAATTGTCCAACGAGGCCGTCAACCCGAGTTGGACAACACGTCAAGTTCAATAAACACTTTTTGTACGAGTTGCATACAATATTTTTTCAGCGTTCATTCAAAAACCAAAAAATGTTTTATTTAGGTGGCACCAAGTGCCACGTCGATTTGACGTTTATGTTTGTCATGATCACAAAACGCTGTAGTAGAATGACAGATGAGTGCAATAATAGTACATTACAAACCGAGGTGGGAAGTGTTTCATTACTGTCGAGAGATTAGTTAGTTAACCGAGACGCGAAGCGTCGAGGTTAGCTATAATCTCGAGACAGGAATGAAACTTCCTACCGAGGTTTGTATACTATTTTATTTACAACCATTATATTTCGATCAAAATTAATAAATCTTTGTTTCACTCTGAACATACCTAAAATATTACGTTTAACAAAAGATTACCAAGCGGACATTTTTTTCAGAATAAACAAGCAGGTACACATATTTTGTTATCGTTGCTATGTGATGGTAAACAACTGTCACCAATATAAATAAATGTCAGATAAAGTCGGATGGAAGTTTGTATATTTTTATCTATGGATGGAAGTTCGTGAATAATAAATTGAAAAATGTCCTCCGATGAAGAATTGATGGATTGTACCCCGCCAGAAATACGACAGGCTGCTGACGCAGCAACACACGGCTTGGTGCCAGAAAAAAGTAAGCATCGCTACCTAAAAGCTATTGAATTATATAGGAAGTGGTGCGAAGAAAAAAAGGTGAAGAATACCAGTTCCGAAAGTGTACTCTTAGCATATTTTGGAGAACAAACTAGACAAAAGAAGCTGTCCACTTTGTGGGCAATGTACAGTATGATACGAACGATGCTAGAAATTGAAGAAAAAACTGATATTTCGAAACATAGGAAACTGTTGGCCTTCCTAAAACGACAAAATGTGGGCTTTAGGCCCAAGAAATCGAACGTATTTTCTAGGAAAAATATAGACGATTTTTTAAACAAAGCTCCAAATAATCTTCTACCAATAAAGGTAAGATATTTATGATCTTTATATAAGTATTAAAAAAAAAATCGTGTTTGAGCCTATACAAGTGCACAGTTATTATGGTATTATATTATATTTCTTATTGTTTTGGGTCGCATTAATAATAGGCGTATCTGGAGCTTGTCGGACGGGCAAATTAGTGAAAATGAAAATGTTGGATGTTGCTTTTTTTGAAGAAAAAATTTCGGTTGAGGTTCCAGATTCCAAAACACATATAAGTAGATCATTTCTCATTACTGATCCAGTATGGGTGAAGATCATTTGAGACTATATAAACTTGAGAAAAAACATAGAAATCGATAGATTTTTTGTTCAGCTTAGAGGAGGAATAGCGAGAAATCAACCAATTGGGCACAATACAATAGCTAGTGCAATAAAGAACCAGTTTTTTCACTACGAGCCCTGTCTCAGTGAAGTTGGCCCAATGCCCCAAAACATGATATTTGTGAATTTATTTGAGGGCTAATTAAAATTTTATTTCAAATATAATATTTTTGGTTTCTTTAAAGGTTTATGGAAAGATAACAAAACCGACGCGGCTGTTTTTAAAGCGTTTTTATTTAGAAATTGTCTTCTTTGCAAAATGATTTGTGTAGAGCAAAATACATGATGGGGACAACTTAAGTTGAATGGTCTGAACTTTGAATTTTGACACCATGTCAAGACGTATCGAAGCAGTAAATCAGTCGAAAAGGCGATGTAACGCAGTGGTGATTTGCTGCTATTTGGTTTTGTTGATTTTTATTAATCGGCAGTTTTTTTTAATGTGTAAGATATGTTTTCTCTGTTACAAAAAAATTTTGTATTTTAGGCTAATATTAAATAAAAATATCGTATGTTATCAGAAATACATTTTAGTTTTTAATATGCTTTCGCTAATCTGACAAATTTCATAAAAATACGTAGTTTTGAGAGTTGGGCCAACTTCACTGAGACAGGGCTCGTAAATATAGTTCAATAAAGTTTTGTTTTTTGCATGAACGTAGAAAATAATATTTAAAATATCTGCAACTAAAACCACTGCGGCCAGTATCGCACACCTGCACACACGCGTACTTGTGACATGGCAAATTATAATTGCCGGCCAGCGTGAGTTTCTTTGGTCTTCACACTTTACTGAAGATTAATTATTGCAAAAAGCATATAAACACCGCGCTCATTATTTTTGCCGAAATTAAACTGGAAAGAAATACGAGCTTTCGTGTCTGTTAGCAATATATCATAGGAGTGAAAAAATTAGAGCGACGGTGCATCTAATTCAGCATGCAGCCATTCTGGCGCCAATGGAGCGACCTTCCACCAACATCCGGACCCACTCAATCTAAATTAAAATTGCCTTCGAGTTGGAATCCCTCTCGCTTCTCCCGTTCGTCTTAAATAGACTAGAAAAGAACGCAACGGGGTTGTATAGGGCAAAATTCTTTGGCTTCCAAAATTTAAATCGTCTGGTCTTGGAAGTTAAAGTGTAAATGGTGCGTGCGGACCGCCCTCAATGTGACTTCCATAACGCTCTTCCTCTTGCAGAATATAAACAGCGAGACATAATTTAGAAACTAATGTCGCATAACTTACTGGTCAGGCAGCTCAATGATTAAATTGATTCGAGAATATACCACTATAGTAAAATAATAAAACAATAATAATGAACATTTGCACTCTGTTATAATTTTCATTTAAAGGAACCTCTCAATACAATTAACGATTTACATATAATATAGTAAGATCGTTTTTAAACCAAATTTCGTGTTAGGTACTAACCCGTCTACAGCAAACGTAAACCAGTTAAGATCTGAGAAGTATAAGATCTTCTCTTCGAACTCCTCAGACTTCATCCAGACATATTGTGAAGCTTGTGGCACTGATTATAGGTCCTCGGCGGAGCAAGAGATACACTGCTTTCGCAACTGAAGATCATACCGGCATTCCGAAATTCGGTAGATCTTCTAGCTGGAAGAATGCAGAAGGCGGTCATTCTGGGTTTATTACATCTACTCGGGGCTCACGATTCTCGGACCCAGTACTTAACCCCATGGACGTGAGGAGTAGCTACCGGAACTAACCCGACCCTGAGAATCGAAGCCAAGGAACCGGTCTACAGAATTGCAAAAAAAATTATGATAAAAATAATAAAGCAAAAAATATACAGAAAAGAAAAAGTATATACAACTAGCAATAGAAGTTGAAAGAATATGGAAACAACAACAACAATAACAACAGTAACAACTATGTAACTATAACTATATAACTAAAACCAATATTATAAATTATACTGGGACTTAACCATACAAACTGATAAAACGGTAGCCCATAATAGACCAGATATGGGTCACTTCAAGATAAAATGAAAAAGGTCACCTACCTCACTGATGTGACAATACCGTCTGATTAAAACATAGCTAAAAAATATACAGAAATTAGAAAACAATATCAACAACTAACAATAGAAGTTGAAAAAATATATAAACAGAAACAAGTTGTTCATATCATTCCATTCATTAAGTCGGTGAGGGGTATTACTCCCTACTTATTCGTAAATCATCTCACTCAACTTAGTCTGGAAGAAATTTTATATACCCAATCACAAAAAGTAACGATATACTTCATACACGCATACACGCATAGTGCATAATGTGAAAAAAGACGAATAATATTAGTAGGTAATAATAATAATATCCTTGTAGTTTAGCTGATTTTTATGACAACGATATCTAATGACTATAAGACTTTTAATTCAAAATAGCAGTAAATGTTGGTGTATTTTTAGAAATCTGTTATAAGTAAATACTGTTTCAAAATTGTACAGTTTATTAATTAACTTATAGAATGTTTTAATATAAGTTTACGCATAAAACATTGTCTATAGGTAAATCAATCTTATAGGGAAATATATCATAAATACGAGTAATTATATGAAATCGTAGAAATTATAAAATGGTTTTTGATGTATACTATTAATCTGATATTTGACATCGGTTTTCATGTATACCTTCTTAGTTTACTTGAAAATTAGTATTCAAGTATTCATATTTAATATTTCATCATTTATTTAATTAGCTTTGAACTACGTATACAAATAGTTGGGGTAGGTAGTAGAGGAACAAATGAAACAATGTTGTCACATTAATTAACGTATTTACAAACTGTTTCTACATGTGAGTCTACCAGATATCAATATTTTATTTCCATATATGAATAAGTTTATTAATATACAATCAAAGGATTGTTAAATTCGAATAGTAAGTCAAAATTCCAACTGAATGGCGTTTTAAGATTTGGTATGTTTTTTCAATATTAAACAAAACGAAAATTTCTAACCTTAACTGAAGGATTATAACTTAAATTTGAACATTAAAAGTAGCCTTGCTCAAAGTCAGAATCTGGTATTTAGATAGTGAAAAAGAATTGATTGCCCATTTGAGTTTTTGGTATATGATGAGAAGGAATTTTAATGACAATCCATGTATAGCTTATAAAAGTTGAAAAACTTTGACAATAATACATTTCTGTTTTGTTTCCTATTTTAGTCTGTGTCCAAAATCATAGTAAATAAAAATAAATGAAAATTTTCTTTGAATATTTCTTTGAATATATTTATTGTACAATATCCTTAGATGGTACGCGTTAATATAAAATAAATGTAAATAGTTTCACCATTTACTTAACTACCCGTTGAGTTTTAATTCAGTTTAAATAATCTTACTTTTCAAGACACTATATTATCTACTTCATCAATAAATTTATGAACAAATTAACAAATTCTGTTAAGGACTTAGGTAAGGTCTTAGAGGTATATGTAGAGAAATGGGTGAAATTTTTATTTTTACCCATAGTTTTTATCAAATCACAATAATGCAAAATAGTAACTTTTGGTGAAATACATTTTGGATAATGTTATTTAAGTAGGCACACATGTTTACTAGGACTTTCTAATCTTAACCAAGATAACAAAAAGCACTATTATAATATTCTCCCAGTCCGTATATTCTAATATAAATGTCACTAGCTTGTGTCCTGCAGTTTAACTGAAAGCTATGAGAAAGCAAGGGACCATGTACGAGGCGTAAACGCTTCTGTGCCGAAGGGTATCATATGTTTCTGGTTAGGTTGCGGTTAGAATGTGTTGTTAAGAAATAGAAGATATTATGTTTTACGACCCGGCTGTTGACGTTTATGGACAATTGTTTTGGTTTATTTATCCGCGTATAGATGAGAGGCGCCTGCTTAGTTTTACTGTTTTTGTTTTAAATTTTAATTAACAGCCCAACTTACCTTAATAGAAAGTGTAATAATTAAAATATTTTATAGGTATGCTTGTGTATACTTAACAGTGATTTATGAGATGTAACCGAAATGATAAAGCGGTCAAAATTACTTTGAAATCTTTACTGTTCTTATATACTTTAACTACTATTCTTTCTAAAATAAAAATAAATCGCCCTTACTAAAATTATGAAATTTATAGGTAAAGGTACTACGCATTTGCAATTGGGATATAATGAACATTGTTATAGTCATCCTATATAAATTTGCGTTTTACGTTAGAATAATCCTATTATGTTAATAAAGTAATTTAAAACAATTTTGATGTATCTCAGCATAGCTTCTAGTGTGATTGACTGTGATTAGATAATTATAACGAAACAAATGTCTTTGGCCCTTTAACGTTATACAAATAATTTTATAACTGGATGAGTGTAACTGTATTTATTACTGTAGTTAATAGAAGTTGCTCTGCGTAAAAAACAATATTTTTTCTTTTTTCTCCAACCGTCTTAGAAGACGGTTGTTTTGAAACCCGTATCTGGTATTAAAGTTATCGTTTTCATTACTAGGATGCAAATGAATTGATTGCTAGGCAATACTTTTAAATCCGCCGGATAAATAGTATATTATGTTGCTAAGAGTAGAAGGCGAAAATTATTTGGTCAGCCTAGAAGCTTACACCAAGCCAAGCCGAGGCTGTGTAAAGTGGACGAAACACATACAGAGCTTTGTATACTCCGAGTATACTATTTTTGTATACTCCGAGACCTATACTATTTTTTATTCAAGCATCAAAATTAAAACTGTGTTAGTTTAGACATTATGCTTGTGTAAAAAGCGATTTTTGATGCGACCTTAAATTTCAAATCGACAGTTCTGAGAAATCATGGTTACATGATTTTAATTATACAGGGTGGCCAGTTAAGCGAGGTAAGCGGCTGTATCTTGGAAACCGTTCACCGTACAGCTTTCGGGAAAAAAATTCGTTAGTAAATACGGCCAAGAGAAATCGCTGGAAATTATTTTCAAGTTCGTAAGATAGCCGCCAGGGGGCGTAACAGTAGCAGTGTGTTGGGAAACGGCGATTACTCTAAAATTTGCCTTGACAAGGTCTACTGATAATACTTGGAAACAAATCTCGCATCTATTATGAACAACTTTCCTTACATACATTTTTCTCTAACTCTTCAAATAAAGTGGTGGGGGTAAGGTGAACATTCATTTAGAAAAAATGCAATATCTCAGGAACACCTTGTCAGATAATATTAAAATTTGTACCATTTAAAAGAGTTTTTCTTGTTCTATCAGCTACGTTACAAGCGATGTCTTTGTTATTTTCACTATGGTCGCTAGGTGGCGCTTTTTTAAAAAATGAGAAATTGTGTGACTTTTCTCGAAAAATTTAAATGTAATGGTATAGATATTACACTGATACAAAAAAGAGAACTAAAGGCCAAAGCCAATGGTGAAAACCGCAAGTCCCTATCTTTTTTCTAACCGGAGATATTAATGGAAAACTATTAAAACAGGTATTCAAATGAAATAAAAAAAGTCACAGGTTTTCTAAATTCTAGGAATACTTTCTATTAGAGATTAAAAAGTGAAATATTTAAAAACTAAATAATTTTAAAGTAATTTTTTTCTAAAACTGCTTTATTCATGGTATTGCAGTCATACCCCAACTATACTATGTGCGGTGCTATACTGTTCCGTTTTGCGGGTCCTGCGACACGGGAGCCGTTTAACGAGAATTTCTTTTTTGATTCACATAGCTGAGAAAATGCAGCACAAATGTGACAGTGATGATAACACTTAATATACCATCCCACCGAAAGGCTCTCGTCACGCGGGATTCGCAAAACCGCACTATGACTATTAACTATTAATTCACCGAATATTATACTATAAAACATAGTAGGTTTAGAAACAAAAAAAGAATGTCTGTAATAATAGAAGAAATGTCAAATTATTTTTTTAGTGTTTATTTTATATTTAATTTGAGCATTAAAATGCCTTTTACTAATGACGAAAATGTTGATATGATTGCTGTTTACTTTGAGTGTTTTCAAAATGCAGCAATAGCTGAAAGAGAGTATAGGATGCGGTATCCAAATCGCCGACATTGCAGCAGAAGGTATTTTCCGCAGTTAGTACAGCGCTTACGTACCACTGGAAGTTTTCGCAGACCTATGTTTCAAAGGCGTCGTAATGCTAGAACCGAGGAAAATATTATCAATGTTTTGGCATATATAGAGTTCAATCCCCATGTTAGCACCAGAGCATTGTCTTTTGAATTGGGAATATCACGGACTACGGTTCAAAAAATTTTAAAAGAGCACAGGCAAGTTTATTATCTCTTTGAAGTATGATTAATTTTGAAGTATTTTTCTAAGAGATCCTAACTTTATACTAATGGGAAATATATATTTTTTATTTTTAGATTTCACCCTTACCATATAGTTTTACACCAAGCTTTGACTGAAGAGGACTTTGACCGGAGGCTGGATTATTGTCATTGGCTTTCCGGCATGATCAATCAGAACCCTCAATTCATATCCCAAATACTTTGGACAGATGAGGCTATTTTTCATAGCGACGGTAGAGTAAATTTAAAAAATATGCATTACTGGTCAGCTGAAAATCCTCACTGGATGCGGGAAGTTCAGCATCAAGGTCGCTGGAGTATTAATGTGTGGTGTGGTATACTAGGGAATATTGTTATTGGACCCTACTTCTTTGACCAGACATTAAATGGCAATCTTTTTCTCGAGTTCCTTAGAAATGAATTGCCGGCTTTATTGGAAGATGTACCCCTTCAAATTAGGCAGAATATGTTTCTGCAGCTTGACGGATGTCCAGCACATTTTTCAATTAACGTGCGTGAACACTTAGATCAGACATATCCAGACCGATGGATAGGAAGAGGAAGCCTGTTTCCCTGGCCAGCTAGGTCACCCGATTTAACCTGCCTAGATTTCTATTTGTGGGGACGATTAAAAGATATGGTCTTCCAAACTGTTCCTACGACCAGGGAAGATATGAGGAACAGAATTGAACACGCAATTCGTAGCCTGCCAGCAGCAGAGGTAGAGGCTGCTGTATTGTCTACCCGAGAAAGACTCGACCAATGTGTGGAAAATGATGGCAGGCACTTTGAAAATCTAAGGAGGCACTAGCATACTTATAATTAAATCCTTAATCTCTTAATAGTTGAAATCTAATGTTCTATCACACGAAAGAGTGCGAGAGATTTTAAAACAAAAAACTACATTTTTTGAACTTGTGATAAATGGTTTAAACTTTAAGCACATATTACTTATAATCAATTCGAAAAATGTTTTATAGGTAATTTCACATGTCAAATAAACATTTCTTTTGTGTCCGTGCCTACTTGTCTTTTAGCATTATGCCCGGGGGTCTAGATAAATTAGCTTTAGATGAGTATATTAATTTTCCATTAATATCTCCGGTTAGAAAAAAGATAGGGACTTGCGGTTTTCACCATTGGCTTTGGCCTTTAGTTCTCTTTTTTGTATCAGTGTAATATCTATACCATTACATTTAAATTTTTCGAGAAAAATCACACAATTTCTCATTTTTTAAAAAAGCGCCACCTAGCGACCATAGTGAAAATAACAAAGACATCGCTTGTAACGTAGCTGATAGAACAAGAAAAACTCTTTTAAATGGTACAAATTTTAATATTATCTGACAAGGTGTTCCTGAGATATTACATTTTTTCTAAATGAATGTTCACCTTACCCCCACCACTTTATTTGAAGAGTTAGAGAAAAATGTATGTAAGGAAAGTTGTTCATAATAGATGCGAGATTTGTTTCCAAGTATTATCAGTAGACCTTGTCAAGGCAAATTTTAGAGTAATCGCCGTTTCCCAACACACTGCTACTGTTACGCCCCCTGGCGGCTATCTTACGAACTTGAAAATAATTTCCAGCGATTTCTCTTGGCCGTATTTACTAACGAATTTTTTTCCCGAAAGCTGTACGGTGAACGGTTTCCAAGATACAGCCGCTTACCTCGCTTAACTGGCCACCCTGTACATGGTTACATGATATTTTTTTAATCCTACTTTTACGAGTGGTAAAATGACAACTTTGTACTGGTAAAAAAATGATAAGTTTCTTTACTAGTAAAACAAGGTATACTACATCCACTAGATCTAACATCCTACATATATAATAAAATGTAAATATTTATTACATACGCTTGAAGAAAAAAGTACTTTTTTCGAAATCGGCACTAAAGAATATCGAAAACAGCCGTAAAGAACGAAAAAAAATAAGTAAAGTAATTTATTGTTTTACAATTTTTTCAAGTAGGCGGAATGACAGCTAAATGTCAAATTAACACAACAAACGCTGTGTAATTTGCATTTTCATTAAAATCCAAACAAATGTCATGGCTGCACCGACATTTATCTGAATGACGACGATTCATATTAGATGTTTGTAAAGAACATTAAAATAATGAAAATGATTTGTCTCAGATGATTTGAGAAAAAATGCTATGTATTATTCGGATAAAGTGATGTTTTCGACTCGTAGATTTGTATTCGTTCGGCTACGCTGATGCTCCGCCTCGCAAACACAAACAACTGCTCATGAGGAAAATATCACTTTTTATCCTAATAACACAATTATACTATTTTTAAGGGGGATCTTCCTTGTGTTATGTATTTTTGTTTTTATATTTATTTCGCTACAGTTTGTATTGTGTTGGTAATTAAATGTAATATGTTAACTAGAAATAAATATCTGAGAATGAAAAAGCTGATTCGGAGACAACATTAGTACCTACTTGTTCTCATCTGTGAGGACTTATCATGCAGTGAAATGTCTGCCAGTTCTTACGTAAGTTACATACTTTGTTCAAGTCCGTTAAGTTCAGTCTGAAACTATCGAATAAAAATGTCAAACTTAAGAAAAATAGTTTTTATTAAATAAAGCAATTATAGAATCTACATTTTTCAAAAATTATTTGAATTAATATCTCAAATGAATCACTTGAAAAAAGCTTCAATTACAGCTCTGGAACGTCACTTTAGAGCAAAGAACCAAACTGTTGTCGGTAGCAACTAGACAAATACTTAGTCATATATAAAGATTTGATCCTAAATCAACAATGCATAATTTAATGTTTACTTCGTTACGTAATTATTCTCTTAATACATGATTCTCTATTCTGATGATGAACACTATTCACACTCAGGACCGGCTTTTCCGACAGTCCTTATTTTGTGCCTAAGCAATTGTTCTATATTCCTAGCAGTTTTTATTCATTTTGTTTGTTGATTTATTTTTGTTTGTTTGTTTTATATTATTTATCGATTAATAGCTCGAGGTATAGAGACCAGACGGTTTTTTATTAAATATTTATTATTTTATTAACGTCGCTTAGTTTCCAAGTTTGCTCTGATGAAATAAAATCAAATTCTGTAGGAAAATTGGGACGAAAATTGAAATACATTGTACATTTACTATGACTTGTAAATAGTTGTAGTAAATTTTTGTAAATAGACTTGGGGTAGATAGATAAATTATTATGTTACATTTATTTATTCACTACTATTTCTGGACCGAAGAAAAAAATATTGATGTAATCATTTACTATCTCATTCATAATACGACTAAATCGAAGTATTAGAGTATAGTCAGAACAAATAAATATTAGAACTATTCTAAAATAACTTAGCTTGACAAAGTTAAGTTGAGTCATTTTCCATAAATAAAAAATCTTTTTGAATAAATCAGTAAAGAAGTTAAATTAAATTAGTTAAGTGAAAGTCTGCAAATCGCTATAGTTCTAAGCTTAGAATCCAATTAAGAAATAATAGAACCATCATCAATCTATTTTTCCCTCTGCAGTTCCCATATCTTTCGTCATATATTTGCTTTGTCACGGATTTAGTAGCTTGGGTATTACCTAATTGATTTTCTTTAATTCAGAGAAGGATAAAAGGTAAAACAGTTCACTGACACCTGATCGCACTATTTCACATTTTCTATTGTAACTGCTAAAAAACTCATCATAACATCATAAAAATTATGAAGTTTACTGTATGAGTTCACTTTTGGTTATGGGGACATTTTTCGGTTTTTTAAATCTATATTGAGCCACATATGGGCAAACGTCAATTCAGTATTTCCGTATTGTTAATAAATCTATTGCTTGAGATTTTTGATACACGTACGTATACCTATAAATGTGGACATTACTTCACCTATTAGTACAAATAAATGTCAATAATTTAAATATTAAGTATATATACTCGTTGGAAAAATATAACTTAGAAGAAACTTGCTTTATTGTCTTTGATATGCCAAAGTAATCCTTCTTCAATGGTTTCAAACACCCGTCAAAAATAAAATTATCAAAAGAAAGTAGCAAGCTTGAAAAACTTAAAAGGCAAATATGTTAAAAGAAAGAAATTATGTGAAAAGGTCCGCCAAAGAAGCAGCAATAAACTTAAAACGTTCTTCATACTTCTTGTCGCTCTCGTATCTTGGCTTTTGGCATAAATTATAATGGTACTATAAGTTAATAACTCCTATAAGAACTTTTGCGCTGAGATAAGGATACACTCGTAGTTTCTACAAATAAACTTTGCACTAAAATATACAGAAATTTGTACTATCGAATCATATTTATATAGGCTGCAATCATCCTCACAAGTCGAGAAATTAATTGTATCTAATTCTAACTAGCGATATTATTGAACTTTCCCCATATGTTGTTTGACGGTGAATATGTTGACTGGAAATGTTTGGAAGGAAAAAAATATAAAATTTAGTTAGTTTGTGAAAGTTACCGCCATTACTCCTAAAAGTCAAAGACTGGTTTGAGTTAAGAAGACCTACACTTTAAAGCGCAATCCAACCGAGTTCTGAGGAATAATAAAAAACTATTTAATCTTCATCGGGATGTGAAATTGATTCATATTTCTAATATTTATTAATTATAGATTTATTATCAGTTTCTGTATTTTTACCACAAGTATGTGTTACCACACCAATATAACCCGGACCTGCGTGTGCTTATGGGCGTAAACCATTGTATCAAAATATGAATCGTACATTTACCTACGCCAGGATTAATCTCAATCAGACATAATTAATTTCTCACGGGTGCGATAAAAGCAACCACGAACAAGAGCGCCTGATTGAGATGTCAAAGTCGCTATAAAACGGCGTATAATAAATTACCACTCTTACCCTCTCTCCAGCTACGGGAAAGGAAATACCAATGTGCCCATACAAGCGTTAGGAGGATGAGTTGCATTTTGAAACTACTTCACGCCTCTTGTGGCTTGCGATAATTAAATTATTACCTATTGTAAGTCGCGTAAGAAGTGAACAGTAGGCCAACCTGTCTGTTCGGTCGTGATTTGATTATAGAGTTACGTTTTCTTAAATAAAAAAGACAAAAGAAAAGTTTTTATTTATCTTCAAATTTTTAACATTGTGACTATATTATTAGTTAGCTTCATACTATCTATTTTATCAACTTCCAAGGTTCTGCCTGAATTACGTCTTACAGTACAAGTATATCATATTACTTACATGCAGTGAGTTTTAGTATGTTTGATACAAATACCTAGAAATAATATAATTATATACAGGGTATCTCAAGGTGACCACCCATTAGAATATTTCAGAGACTACCTTGATTTGAATTTTGAAAATTTAGAATATTGGGTTTTCGGGCATGTCCTCCTCAAATAGTCGCCCACGTAGCACTTTCGGTTATACCGGAAGTTGCCGTCAGTTTGCTTATTTCTAAATGGAATAGAGGGTATTCTGTTTAGAAATAAGCTAGATATTATTACAATTTTGGATTCTGCGTGAAATTTTAGATGGACTTTTATCAAGTTTTCTGCTTCTTAAAATGAACCGTTCTGTAGACATTTAATTTTTTTCAAAAAAATTAAGAGAAACAGTAACTCGCTTAAAACCATGTGTATTTTACAGTAAAAGATAAAACGACAATATCGCAACGTGTGATAGGCGGTATGCGTGTTTTCATTTTCCATTTTTTAAATATAAACAATATTTAAACCGCCTCCATGGGTGTTAGACTGATAACAAATAACTGGTGACAGATTAGTTGTTTGTTTTGAAGTTCGGCTACCAATTTCACAGCCATCCTCGCAAGAAATTAAGGGATTTTAAGTGATACCTAAGACAAAAAAGAGTAGATAAATTAAAAACTAGAAGAAATAGATATAGGAAACCATGATGCCAGTCGAAAGGGATTAATATTGTACACCAGCCTATAGAAAAACATATAGGGTGTTCCATTAAAAAAAAAACAACTTATGATGGCTTGAAGTTAACATAACTCGCGGCATTAAATTTCCACCACCCTATATGCAATTAAGCCACGTTGAAAGTAAAGATGGGAGGCTTGGGATCTAGCTATAAACATTGTCGCTTTATCTTTCTTACTGTAAAATACACATAGTTTTGACCTATAGTTACTGTTTCTCTTAATGTTTTTGAAAAAAAATTAAATATCTCGAAAACGGTTAATTTTAGGAGAGCTTCCTTGGATCGGTAATAGTGGATGCTTCTTAGTATATGTGAGGAAGAAATACTTCGCGCTAATATTATATAGAATAGGTTTTATTGTATGTATCTTCTGAATTATCTAAGTAAGGCAGTTTATTTCATTTGAAAACACCCATTCATTAAGAAATAATTAGTTACTTATTTCTGTCATTTCCTGATTCTGTTTTATCAAACGTTTTTCTGGGAATATGCCATCTGTAAAATAAAAACAAAACAAAGTATACTAAAAACTCTTGTCCATGAAGCCCTATGAAGATAATACTTCTTAAAATTATTAATTGGAGTATCCATAATAATGGTATATTCTCCGACAGCAGCTTTCTATTATCATTGATGTTCAGGCTTTATAGTTTATTATGAGTATAAGCGTAAGTTGTATGACAAAAAAATATTCTTAGCTATAAACTATTAAAAATTCATTACTTGATCTTCGAGCGCTGAATTTCATATTCCTGTAAAATATTTTCCTGGGCATAATGAGGGTTAAAATTGGGAATGTAGAAAAATAGGGATTAGCAGGACGATTAATTTAGACAATGGTAAATAAGTTTACTGCCAGAGTAAACTAAATAGATGTTTTGCACGAAACCCGTTGTATTTTTCCTTGTATCGACTCAAAGTAGGTAGATACCATATTTTAGTTGCGAAGAATCAGTCGTTGAAAAAAAATACGTGTTTTACAAATAAATATAACGAAAATAATTTTATATGAGTAAACAAACAACTGTTAATATACTACAATAATAAAACAATTATTAAGAATCATCCAGCTTTAAGAGACATCAAAGTCAAATTTTCTATTGAGAAAGTTACGAAAAGTAATAAATGGATGAAGTGTAATTTCACCTTCTTCATAATAGCTAAATATTGATTTTTAAATGTATTCTTTAAGAAAACTAGCCATAACACTCGCTACAAGCCATATAATATTATTTAAAGTATTAACACGAATAGTCTCCAAACTTATGTCGAGTACATTATACAAACATATATGTAAGTATAACTATAAATATGAACTATTAATTAGTATGCTTACGATATTGAACCACACTGTGTATACTATTCTTTATAGTGACAAATATTTTAAGACCTATACCAATTGCATAGGTACTATCTAACTATATATGCTTATTCTCTATAAATGTAGTTTGTTCAAAATAATGTTGCGTTTATATGTCAGATAGTTAAAAAATATATTGCCACGATTATTTCAAGTCAAATATTAGCTTTTCATGTTTAATTGTTTGCGCAGAACAAGAATTAAAAATGTTGAAAGTCAGCCTGTCACTATTCACTATTGTGAAGTATAAGGTAATTCTAAAATAAACAGGATTAACTTCTTCATACATACTGACTGCCCCTCTGTTTATTTTAGAGATTTGTTTTATACCCTATACTTCACTGACACTTGTATGTTTACTTTATTTATTCAAAAGATTTTATTATTACAAATAAGCTAGGAAATAAAACATCCTACATCAATACTGCTGTAGTGCACAAGTAGCTGGTGTCAAAGTACTTTTGCCAAATAATGTTTACAGAGAAATCTACAGTATTAGATGTAGAATGTTTGTATGGAGGCAACTATTGATAGTCTGAAATAATGGTTTAATTTAGATATATAGCTGTACGCCTACTTATTCAAGAATTGTATGCTAAAATAATTTTTTTGGACGGCTAAAAGATTTATACAAAGTGGTCAGTTTCAGTACTGCTATGGAGAAGGTATCTATATACACCCCTCATTCTAATTACAAGGATTAGCCTAGATTAGTGCTGGAATAAGAGAAACCTGGAAAACCTCATTAGCTAGGAGGGCAGTCCACAATTCTTCTCATCCTAGACCGCAGACCACAATAGTTACTAATCCATTCCTGCGAACAAGCCTTACTATACGAGTAGATAATTTAATTAAAAATTATCCAGCGGAATAGGAATTCGAACCCACGACCTCTAGCTTGAGCCACCGACTCGATGAATCACCGATATATTAGTGAACATAAAAAAGTGATAGTGCCTTATTTTTAAAGGTTTCTTCATGAGATTTTCGAATATCTTTTATCTTTTACGATTATAGAATAATACTGAATATTTGTTTATTTTGGAATTTGGCATAAACTGGTTTATTTTCAGAGAAACAAATAAAATATTCTTAAATAGCAAAAAACCTAATTAATTTTAGATATACAGAACTATTCACGATGACCAACTGTTAGACGTATTTCGAAAACTAATAGAGATATAAATTTGACATTTTGACAGATGCCACTTTGGCAGATCTGTTTTTTAAAAACATTTTCATTGTTTTCTACTTCAAGTTATACCGGAAGTCTATGTCAATTTGCTTATCTTAATTGAAACACGCTATATATTTTTGCATTTCCGAAACTGTTTTCATTTAGCACGGATTTATTCGGTTCTTTACAAAAGGAAAGAGCCTAAGATATGCTACACTTTAGAGTTAAAACAAATTCAATAGTGCTACACCAAATGTTCTATATATCTCGTTACATTTTAGGAAAAACAAGTAGCAAAACCTTTTTTAATTCAAATCTAACACCAACATCATATTATTTAGAATTAAATTCTCTCTCTTCCAATATATTTATTGTAGGGGTTAAAACTTCAACTTTTTTGAGATATTTCTATATTCAATTTTATAAAATTGTTCATAGAAATTGATACAAAATTAGCCAGTATTAATTATTATAATATAAAAAATCTGCGAAGAACATAAGTAAACTATGATGCAACTAAAAACAACAAGACTACCATATAAACAAACACAATGAACAAAAAAAACAAAATTGAGGATAGAATTCAACTACCAACAATACGGAACTAACATAAAATATTTTTTATGCGACTCCATAAATAAAAATCAAGTGATGTTAAACTCCATGGATCATGGTGGCCACATTCATGGTTCAGCCATGATCGAATCCATCGATCTTCAATTTAATAATATTTTTTTAGGTTGTCACGTTTTTTTCATCCGTAGTTACTGGATTGATTATTTCTTTGACAGCATTTATTTTTCCAAAACTTAAAAGATTGGATTCGATTCTCCAGATATTTTTTCCGACAGGGGTAGCAGCCAGAGTAAGACCTACAGTTCTACATATTCTTCTAATTATTTTATGACATTCTCCATCAATATAAAATGTCTTCATTTTAATATATCATGAAATGAAATGTCAATCAAATTATTCATTTGTTTCAACCTGTTAGTTCAAATCAAGACCGTCTGTACAAAAATTAATAAATAAATAAATCAAATCACAAAAAGTTGTAGTTTCAACACCTAGATAGCACTATTAAATTTATCTTTCCTCTAAAGCGTAGCACAACGTAGGCTCTTTCCTTTTGCCAAAAATCAAATAATCCTGTGCTAAATGAAAAAAGTTATAAAAGTTCTCGCGTTGCACCCAAACTGTTGCACTTATCAACTTTCTTATAAAATGTCAAAAATCTTAGCTATAGGTACGCTATAGTAGGCTATAGTATATATAGGTTTAGCTATAGGGTACGCAACATATTTTTGATAGAATTTTGTGCTATTTCCGGAAACACAAAAATATATAGGGTGTTTCATTTAAAATAACCAAGTTGATTTAGACTTCCGTACCGTAAACATTTTTAAAAAATAGATCGCATGCCAAAATGGCATCTATCAAAATTTCTTATTTACATCCCTATTAGTTGGTTTTGGAGATAGGTACATCTTACAGGAGGTCACCGTGAATGACCCTGTATATATACCTACTTCAATTTATGATATAATAGATCTATGCATATAAGCCTTACGATTTATTTTTCTCTTTATAGAATTCAATGTAACTTTTTTGTATTCTAAAGTAATATTCATATTCAGTAAGGAACACATTTTTCATTGTCTACGGCGTACGTTGTTTGTTAAAATAAACAATTTTCTTTTTTATTGTCACTATATTAACAGTATGATTACCTTCTGGTTTTGTATGAGATCTAATGACTTATTTCAAACAAAGGATATTAGAGTTAAATTTAGAAACAAATCATACACTATTAATCTTAATTTTGGCGTATATTTACCATGGGAAATGACTATGGATATCAGTTCATAATTCATGTGGCATCCATATGTTTCTACATGTGTTTTTCGGAGAAGCTTTGATTGATGACGTCAGTGACCCGTGGCTAACTTGATACAGTTATGCTGATTAATAGTCCTCTGTCAAGTTAGGTGTTATTGAGGGAATCTTCGACATACTCTGCTTATAACACTAAATTGCCTACCTAATTAGCTAATGAACTTTAGGGCACCAGTTTATGGCTTTGTTCTCCATATCTGCATAGAAAATTAGAGGGTAATTTATTAGTAGTGTCATAAAATAGAAATAATATTTATGTATACAAAAATTATTGAAATTTATTAAATCTTAACTATAAGTCTGTAAGTACCATTCTATTTTAATTTGGAAGTATTTATTTTTATCTGTAGGAATCATGCCAATGCAAATGTAATTTAAATCCTACATGCATATGCGCTAACACGTTCGGATGCTGTTTTAGATTGAAGCATTCACTTATATTAAGGGAATTATGACTACAAAATGAAATAACTAGAAACAATGTGCCCAAAGTTTTGGTGCAGATGCCCTATTTACTATATCTAATGATATTTTGTTTAAATGTATTGCTGTCATAATATAAATGTAGCTAAAATTGGTGTAAACTTGACCCTATTTCTAGAACATTCTATATCTGTAGCCAACCCTGCGGAAATATACAGAATGTTCTATTTAAAAAACTATTAGAGTAGAAAGATTCTGTTCTTGGAAAACATTTTATATGGCAATTATTTTAAAATATATCCAAGCTTTAACAATAGCTTGCTGAAAACTGTGAATACCTACTTTCAGTTCTGTTCAGGTTTTCATAATTTTAGTAGTCCCTTCATTTTAATTAAATAATTCAGATGATACATACTTTATTTCTTTTAATTCTTTGGTTTTGTAAATTACGCAGGTGAAATAATACAGATAAATTATTTTTCTATATAATAATACTGTAGGTTATCGGGTAACATTTTTCAATTGGACTGGAACCAAAAATCATATCTAAATAATATAGTGTTAATTTAAAATAACAAGGTATCGGATTTTTTTTTTTTATTTACAATAAGTTGAATATACATACAATACATGAACTAAAAAATTAAGAACCCGAATACAGGCCTCCATAATTTTTTAGAATATTTTACGATTTGGTAAAAACCTTCTTCATGGATCATTTAAAAGCTGTGTGATCCTTTTTTTATTTTCTTAGAAACAGCAGAAATAAGATCAGGAGACATTGGTGGCCACCTTACAGGACATTTATTTCAAGTTTTTTGAAATATTTCAAAAAACAATCAAATCCATTATTGTAATCCATTATGTTGGTCCTCTGATTGCGCAACTTTGGTCCCATTTAACCAACTTCGTAACTCTTACGATTTCCGATATCCCCATACATAGACTCGAAGTTGAATCAGCCGTATATGTCGCAAGAAAATATAGCATATAGATTTTAGTTGGAGACAGAAAAATAAGTTCCGATTATTCCGATGTGAATACCTATGCAATTCAACAAAATGATACAAGACAACTGAATATTTTTTCCAGTGCACTGCAGATAATATATTGCAAAAGGGGAGCAGAAATCGTGGCGCAGCGTATACGCGACATGCATGGGCCATGAGGACATGCACTCCTGGAGATAATGGTGGTCAGCGGCAGGTGGTCCGTCCCATCCACCACAATGCTCCTCCACGTCTGCTTCGTATGAGCGCGTCGTCCGCCGATACCATATCTGATTAGTATTTATAAGCCGCGCTCCTGCATTTTAAACGAGAATAACCGATATTATGCAAGCACGACCACAATCGGCTCGTTTATGAAATTTTAATTTTTAATTTTTACGTCTCTTTCGTCTGATATGTTGCTGGCCTTAATCAAGATTCGTTAACGCACATTGCAGTGTAGCTGGGGATAACGGTATTTACGCGTGAGAGCAGCGTTCCTGGGAACAAACTTGTAATAGCTAGCTTATTGTTGCACAAATTTACACCATTAAATTGAAGGCGTCTAAAAATTACACATTATTGGGATTTTAATAAGGAGGCTATGAATTAAAAGTAGTAAAGTTATGAATTATATGCAGTTTTTAACAAAAGGCAATTTTTTGTATATCTAAAACCAAGTTGCACGTTACATAGTTAAGTATGTAGTATAATCCATAAAACCCATAATTTACTACTGCATTTCCAGTAATAAAAGTACCGTTACAAAGGTATAAACAATTAAAATTATTCATAAGTTAATAAATAAAAGATTATGTATGAGAATATGCGTGTGATTAATATATGTAGAAAACAACATATCCATTACTAGAATTTTCATATAAATTATGCTTTTATTCAAGGCACTTTACGTTTTCTGCTGTTCATAGAAAAAGAACAAACCCTGTTATTTCAGACTTGCAAGAATAAGAGAAAGTTAGGCAAATATAAATATTTGTGTCGATTGTGTAATTACGAAACATGCCACCCATTTTATTTTTCTTCTATTGCAAAACTGTAAAGTGATAGAGGAGCTGTTTAGTTTTTTCCAAGAAACTCTGTATAAATTTCGAAGAAACCAACAATGATATGCCAGACAGGCGATATGTCTAAAGCATATAACTGAATAAAAATCAAGTGATGCTTGGGTCCGTATAGATATATTCTCTTACCTGCTTTGCATTTCCTTTCACATTATATCATGCAGCTTTTCTCTTTATAGAATACTTTATTCTTTTTCATTTATGTATAAGGCAAATCCTCGCAAATATAATGAAGGAAAGTGGGAGAGATTGGATCTATTGCCTACCTAATAATTACCCAAAAAGAAATCCCCAAAAAAGTGTGAGGGAGATCATTGATAACGTTCTTTCTCAGCAGCCATAATCAGAAATTATGCATATTTTCCTTCTACTGAGAGTATTTGAGAATTTGAATCATAATGAATTTGATCCCGAATCATGATTTTGAATGATATTGGAAAGTTGTTGACTGTTAAAATTTATTTCATCCATAAAAAAACAATAAAGCAGAACTTTCAGTCAGATACATGGATAAATATATCCTATGTTTAGAACAAGTTTTCGGACTTTATCAAGGGTCAAGGGTTTAATAGCTAAAAATTATGATTTTACATAAGTATAAAATTAGTGACATAATAAATATCCAAAAAAATGTTTTCTTACCGAATACCAATTTTCTATTTTAAACGTTTTTTCATATTTTTTTATTGTTTTAAAGAATGCAATGTGGGTTTGTGCAGTTTGAAGAGTTAAGCAGAGAATGATCACTATTTGGTGTCCCCCCATGCGTTTCTTTTCGAGAGCAACCAATTAATAACTGATAGCATATATTGTTGGTCTTAATGACAGAGTTATTGTAAACATTCTCATGACTCAAGGAAGCCGTTGAGTGGAGGTTTTACAATTTGTACATATAGAGGATGTTTAAAAAAATACTATTGAATAATATTGCGATATATGTTACTTAGATTTTCTATATCTGTTTGATAATTATCAAATGTTTTTTATTGAAGAAAAAAACTTGATTTTGAAGTTTCATTGCTTGAACTATAACATCCTTTACTTCCTATAGGGAGTAGATAGATTAAGGCTTCAGAGAATATCCATACTACAATCCTCCATTCTAGCTTAAACGTCCAGAGATACATTAATGATCTCTAATATGGTTCAATCCGGGAACTTAGATTCGCTCATAACCATTTTCGAACATCGCAATATATTTTTTTTGTACTGTTCTTGGGGATGTGGTTCAAAATAATTTATTTAATATAACATGTTTATTTTTATAGACATTTCGGTAACTGATTTACCTTTATCAATGAGTGAACCTATATATAAAATTTATATTTTGCTGATAGAAAAAACTTATGTAATTACATACTTGAAATACATAGATGATGTCGCTGTTCTTTGCACTTTCACTTAGATAACCTTATCTGTTACATTATAATATATAACTTGGTCGTGAGTTGTCCATAATTTTCTTTTACCTATTAGTAGTAAGACATCTTTTTACCTGTGTTTTCTATGTATTTTTTGCTTACTAATAAATTTTGTTAAACTTGCCATATTTATCACACAAACCAGTATATTTTGAGCTATATTCTTGAAACCAGAGAGAACAATTACACATTGAATCCAATCTTATTTTTTGAAGTGCTGTGATTTATTCTTCTCCAGAATCCGCGCATACAATGTGTTCTGGTTGTTTAGAATAAGTTATCACTACAATAATTAACTTGCATTTTTAGATTGGATTCATCATTATCAGAAAAAGAAAGATACAGTTTATTGTTTCTTTTTGTTGCCTTCCTGGTTTTAAGTTTTTTAACATCTGTGGTTTTGAGAAGCCTGTTCCGTGTGGCGGTAGGTAGCAGTTGGTGATTATCACCAGCGATAGAATTATCTGGAGGATTCATTGAAGTATTTGCAACTTCCATATGCGGTGGCGATGGATCTTCAAGGTAACCATAATTAAGAATAGCAGCCAGAGGAAAAGGACAGATATTGCAAGCGTTGTTGAAATAAGATTTAAGGGATTTGAAAAAATGATCGGTCAAAATGTTGAAGGAATAGTGTGTTGTGACTCAGAAGATAAAGTAGGGTTATTTCTTTCTCCTAAGCATTCGCCCTCCTCTAATATTGCCATTGAACTGAAGTGGCAGAAAAGCTCATCCAAAATAAAAATAATTTTATGAGATGGTTTTCAAGAAACAAAGAGATTCAAAATCTCGATGAATAATAATGTGTCATTATAGACCGATTTCTCATTCATATAAACTTTAATTTCAAATGTCATGTCCTTCTCGAACTCTTGCTTCTTATTGTTTCCCTTTAATTTATTTCCATAATATTAAAATTATAATAATATTAATCCATCAATATTCCATAATAACATTTCCAGGGCGGAAGAAAATTATCTTTTGCATTACAATAACATATTTGCATTACAATAATAATACTATTCTCTTTCAGCAGTTACATTCTTGGACCCGTTTCTTGTTACAAAAGATGTTAGTTTATTATTACGCTACAACCCCGTTTCATCGATGTTGAAGATGTGATCTGGTTTTCCCATTAAATTATTTTCCAAAACTGTCTTTTTGATGTTGAAAATGGTCGTGAACTTATTTTTTGTTCAGACCTGATCTCTTTCTAAAGACGTTTTCCATCTTTTAAAAAACTTTTCAACTAATCAAAACCAGACAGATGTGTATTTTTGTTAAACGTATATTTAATGGCCATCATTTCTGCTAATTTAAAAGTCATATCTCTGGTTCAATATCTTGTTGGAACAAAACCGGCTTTTTAGAATTCAAAGATATGATTTTTTATTTTGTTTCCATTTTCTTTGCCAATAATACTAATTGCACCTAATCCTCCTTTCTTATTGTTATTATTTTTCATCCTTCTCCTTAAGTTGAGAAATACCAAATTGGCAGCTTCTTTCAAATTCACTGGCAAATCTGTTCTTTCCCCCATGAAGACCGTTTAGAGTTACCATTTATCTCAAAACCATCGTCATGGCTAGAAACTTAAAATAATTACAATATGGAAGAGAAAATAAAAACAATTTTGAATAGTATCTGCCCAAACATTTAGAGCCAACTGACCCAAAATCATTGAGTGAGAAAATTCTCTTGTTTACGTAGATATAGTGATTTGACAAGTACGCATTATTCATCTCCAAACTAAAACGTAAAGCAACAAATATAACAAAGAAAACATTAAAAAGGTACTGGAAAGCACAGCTTTTACTTACTTTTAACAACATTTGGAGAAACCATAAATAAACGAATTTCATTATTTAACTTCTTTTAACGCCAAAAAACGTAAACATTGTGCAGCACATGAACAGCCATGCGAAAGGTAGAAAACCAAGAAATAACTGACTAGAAGTACATGTACACCTTTTTGCATGGAGCTGAGTCATCTCAACCGGTGAGCCACCTGTACAGGAATTAACCTATCGATCCTTAAAACGATTTTAGCGGTAACATTACTGTTCTCAAGAGATGCAATTCAATTCAGTTCAATTTATTATCATTAGCAACAATAACATTTCACAAAATTAACTTTACAAGTCACTGCGGTAAAATAATAAGTATAAATAAGCACAAAAGGCCACCAAGCCTATGGTTGGGGGCCGCACACAAGCGTAGATGCTTGTCCTGTGCATCCCATATCCACTCAGATGGCACGATGTACATTTTAGTCATTATACAATATCAAATAATTCACAAAGAATAAACTAATTCAGGGCAAGATGACAAAATAAGGCAGAGTGCGGAATAAACATACTTTTTCAGAGTTTATCATGTTAGTTGTAAATAGGCCAAACAAAATTATTTGATAATATGTTTTATTATCCCTGAAAAACCTGTTTTATTTCAGGTATAACATTTATTTACAATTTCATACAAAATATCAAAGTACCATGGTGACTAATCAGAAAATTAAATATTGAGATACCTAGACCTGAAACATCCTCTATAATAATATCTAAAACTATGTTTGTTGTATAAATCCGATGGCATATTACATAAAAGTATATTTATATGGATTCTATAAGATATAATCAACATTATTGTTGATTGTAATTACAATATTCTGTCAGATATTTCAAAGTGATTGTTATAGTGGCTCCAATTTGTTATATAGTTAATGTTCTTCCTGTTGTTATATATATCTTGTACTTGTAGTTTCTTTTGGGATTACACCACTTGTAAAATAATAAATAACAAGAAACCAGTTCTTTGCCAAAAAGTTTGCCCCAAAAAACCGCAGTGTATAATATGCAATAAAAGTAAATATATGGCATATCAACTAAATTTCATAGGTGGTTTTTCAGTTTGATATCATATTTTGTAATATTCTATAATATTCAATATCTTGTTAGGTATATGTAATTGTGTATTATTATTGTTCTTTACAATATTGTACTGTTTCTATAGTTATTATTCTATATTTGTTGTTTTTTAACTGACAAATGTATGATACTTACAAAAAGTACCATTTTAATAATAAATAAATGAATAAATATGTAAGTATATAAGTAAATAAATTAATAAATAAATAAATAAATACTGTGTAATTTAATAACCTTATTTTGAAAAAGATGTTTCAATCCTTTAATTGTATGCGTATTTATTTTTATGTAACATTGCTTGAGATCAATTAAAATCACATTATTTATATTGCTTATTTACTATGTGTATTGCACTGTATAAATCTTACACACCTGCAGAATATATTTTCCTGAAAATCCATATGTTTCTACATAAAAATCTTTAATTTTCATGTTCGTTTTAATTAATTTTATAACTAGAGTAAGTTGTAAAAATCGCCTTAACGGAAATGTAAAATCATGGGTTTGATTAATAATCTCTAATCAGTCCTGCACAAAGAAACGGTTGACTACATAATAAAATGGCATTTAAGCAGTGAATTTAAATAATTGCACGATCTTTTATGTCCATTTTAATTTGTCAGTTAATTACTGAACACGTTAAGGAAAAGTCAGTTAAATAATCTTATCGCTAACAATACTAAAGGGTAATAACAATTAAGTTAATTATTCCAGTCTTCAAATTAATTAAGACCTGAAATAGTGTTTTATGAATTTATTTTACCTTCACAAGACCTGCAATAAGAAGACATGTAAAAATATAAATGCAATTGAATTTCATTACACGTACAAGGGACGGAATCTGGTTTTGTATTTATTTTTAGTATATATCAATCATAATGTTTATAACTGCAATAAGCTTTAATAAATAGCAAAACAGCATTCAATTACTGCCCAAGCAGAACCCTTTTCATTGTGTGTATTTATAAATGAATATAACTTAAAATAGGCATTTTTAAACCATATATCTAATGTTAAAAAACTTTGATAATAAAATACAGTGATAGTGTCCAAAATATAAACCACTGGTATTTGTAGGATTGATACTGAAATTCAAATTTTGACTAAAACGGTACCTAAATAAATATTAGAAAACCGGCTAAGTATAACTCGCCGGCTGCTTTTTCTTCAAACACAAAAAATGCAAATAATATTAATCTTGTAGCTTCATCATCATTAATAAGAAGTTTTTATTTACAAATAGTTAATTTTGTATAACTTAACCTTACAACATATACCTATTCATAATTTAATAATAATCCATTTTCTATTTACACTGTGTTATAGGAAAAAGATTTAGTTTCTTAATTATGACATATTCGTACAGAGTGAGTTACCTGTAATAATGCGGAAAAGTTCAGGTAGAATTTGTTTGCATAAAAATAAGAAAAAAGCTTCTACATACACGTAGGTATTCAAAATCGCTTCTATACATCGCTTTTTTATTATTCATATGGGAAAAACTCATTTTGCGATTCTACTGAATGTAAACGGGGAATGGGCGGCCTTTTTTATTGCCTGATTCTGGAGGCTCTCTACTCCTTCAGTGTTTGCTGCAAGTTGCAGTGTTTAGACATATTTGTCCTAACTAGTAGTAATGTGGGATAGAGTGGGTTGGAGTTTGGTAAATTATGGATTTTTTACTGTTTAGAAGATGGAATTTAAAATTTTTTATTGTTTGGTGAGTAGGATATTCGATTTTTTATTTTTTGAGGGAGGATAGTTGGGTTATGGATTGTATACATATATGATTGAGGGATGGACGTTTAGGGAGGAGATGGAGGGTTTAGTGACGAAAACAGTTTAAAACAGTTTTCCACATAACACCAAAACACTATACTGCACTCGACGTGCGTCTCACCAACCAAATAGGCATTACCTGCGGATGATTAAAACTGTTTTAGAAACAGTTTATAATAGTTTCAATCATCTGCAGATAATGCAACTTGGTTGGTAAAACGCGCGTCGAGTGCAGTATAGTGTTTTGGTGTTATGTGGAAAACTACGTCAGTTATATCTTCACACCAAAGGTTGCAACCCCTTTCAAGATATAACCCGATAACATCAGGTACTCATGGTATTACTGGTGATGGTACTGGAACATTTTACTTTTTCGTTCAAATGCCTAGTTCTGTTAACAAAAAAGCGAGATATATTTCACGCCTTTCATATAAATTTATCACCTTGACACTACACCACCGTAAAAATTAACAGGCCTATTATTTAAACCCTTTCCAGCTGCCAAGCACTTTTGTAACAATATACATTAATTTATTAACCTAAAGTGGAAATAACCGTAACCCCACAGTCATTGACTGGGTCCAACCCTCATCTTTACCAAAATTTATTAGCACTTAAGGTTAAAAAACGTCATCAATTGCGTTAATCAACCCGTTCAGTGAATCAATTTGGTTGTTATAGAGATGTTATCTGGTTTCACCCCACGTCTAACTGTTCTCCGCACGACTAACGATGTACCGGTCATTGATTTCGGGGACAAAGCGAGCTAATGTCACAGTGTCATACTTGATCATGTCGACAACCGTGAACATCCAGGGTTGGTTGGTTCAGAGGGGTGATTTCTGGCTCTCTATAGGGATTACATATGGGGAGGCCGACTGAGGTAAGCCAGATTATGCCAACTGGGACCTAGCATATGCTTGTTGTTAAGGGTTAAGTCAAGATATATCAGTGAGTATATCTTATTTGCCGTATTGGGCTTTTGATGAGAGAGGCTGATAGGGTATTTAATTCATGTTGCTGATTGATAGATATAAAAAGTTATAAATCGTAATCAGTAATTCTGTTAAAGAACTAACCCCGAGTAAAATATTATTTGTATAATGATTTATAGGTATATCCGAACATAGGTATATAAGAAATATGAATATCCGAATAGTGGTGTAACGCCGTGGCAGTTACATAGATTCAGCGTTGGATACATTTTATTATATTTTGGCAGTTGATACGGCATGTGGATTGTGGAATTCAAATATTTTCATTATAATTAATAATAGTAGTTATTACTTTTTTGACTACTGCTTATCTCTTTGAATTGTTATTCAATAAAATGTTAAGGGTCCATTCTCTGTAGATTTGACAGGCATGAATCCGGCGTCGAATTGAGAGGATGGGTAGCCGATGGGTGAAGACTTACATATTTCCACTATCGAATTATTAAGATTTCGGAGGTGCACGTAAAGCCGATGTTAAAAGGCACATGGAAATAAAGTTAGCCCTCATTGCAAGGGTACCGGATTTGTCTTATAATTGCAACCAAATTTCTTTTTAGTGTTATAAATTATATATCACCGGAAAGATCAAAAGATAAACTAGATCCCTATAGTAGCAAAATTTTTGTTTAATACATGTATTTTAGAGAAAATAATTTTTGAAAATACGCTATTTTAGTACAAGATTATTTGCCTGGAATTTTAAAAATAAAAAGAAGCACCAAAAATTACTACTATAGGGACTTAGATTAAAGTCTTATCTTCTTTCAATACTTTTTTACTAAAAGTCGCTATCTTTTATAGTTTTTTTATAATTAGACACGAGACGAACGCCGATTTAGGGCTTATTTCGACCTAGTTAATGGACTCTTAAGTACATACTTTTCTATCTACCTTAGGTACCTAGACATTTCCTGTGTATGTACCTACATATCTGTTCATATGTACATAAGTTGTGGTATCATTTAAAATGCAGAAAATTGGATTGTTTATTATGGTTAAAAAAAAGAAGACTGTTAACAATCGCTTCCTTTCATTTTGCTGCAACCTATTCTAAACCCATTGTTACCTATAAAAAATATTAATCATGAAAAAAATATTAGTCTTGACACAGACTAAGTACAGATTGTATCACAACTTTGGTGCACGGCAAAGTGTATGTATGTATAAGAATGTTTTTTATGTTCAATTTAGATTCTAGAAACGAAATAAAGGGTATGTATTTCAAACTTTGTAACTAACCTATACCTATCGAGGAAAAAAATTTTAAAGCTAAATATCTCGAAAAGTATGAAATTTGGTATTATAGATAAAGACTATTATACATAAAGTACCCTTTATTTAATTCGTAGAAACTAAAATGAGCATAAAAACATTGATTACTTTGAAAACTGAAATTTGATAAATCTCGATAAATCTGGCAACGCCGTAAAAAGAAAAATCCTCATTTCCGCTTTGTTATAGATATATAGGATGTTCAATTCAAAACTTCCCACCCTCAGTTTCTTGATATCTGTGTATTTCTGTGAAAAAATTTTATCGAGGGGTACAACTTTTCATTCGAAAATTGAAGCCCCCATTTATCCCCTGCTAGCGGGAGCTACCCCCGAGGCTACCCCCTTGAAAATCTTGAATGGGAGAGGGTATCCAGTAATAACTCATTTTCAAGGTCTTTTTAAGCTCTACATGTCGGCTCTACTTTTTGTTTTCATTGATCGATCCGTCGTCGAGATTTTTAGGAAAACCTTCTAACTCCTCCATACCTTTTAAATAAAACATTGGAACTGCTTTTACTCATCCTTTTTATTTGACAAGTAAATTATAAATATCTTGGACATAAAATCAATTTAATAATTGCACAAAACATTCTTCATTGTTGGACAAACAATCATAATATAACCGTTCAAATTCGTGGCGCACATTTTCAAAAACATCTGTTTGAATTGCATTTTCAGTAATTCTTTGACAAAGCTCTTTTGAAGTGGAGGTGTATAAGCAACTGACGTTAAATGTCTTCATAGAAAGAACTCTCATGGCGCCAAATCCGGGGACCTAGCAGGCAACTCGATAGGTCTTCTTCGTCCTATCCATTTACCAGGAAATACATTGTCTAACAGTTGCCGGACCGAAAGAACTTAGTGAGAGGAGCTCCATCTTGTTGGAAATGTAACTCATTCTTATCAAGTAGGGTATTTTCATCTCTATCCAGTTGAGTTTCAACTGCTTCTGCTTTCTGTTGATTTTCTAGCATCTTTAAAAATACCTCACCATTTAGATTCCATTGATAAACAATGGAGCAATTACTTAATTCCCTAAAATACCGGCCCACACATTAATTTTTCAGAATACTGGGTATGCCTTTCTACAAATACATGGAAACTTTCATTGTTCCAATATTTGCAGTTATGCCTGTTGACAAATCCATTGAAATAAAATGAACATTCATCACTGAAGCAGATATTTTATTAAAATGCGTTATTGTTTTTAATATTCGTAGTTACTCGTTCACAAAGATCAACTCTTCTGTCAAAATCATCTTCACTTAATTCTTGACATATTTTCATTTTATAAGGATGGAATTTATTAGTTTTTGTTATTTTGTGGACAGAGGCTAAGGAAATTCCAGTTGTAGCAGCAGAAATGGTACGTAATGAAGTATTAGGATTCATCCCGAAATAACCCAACACCTCAACTTGAATGGCTTCATTTAAAACTGTTGAATGATTATGTTTTAAATTTGCAACAGATCTAGTCCGAGTAAATTTGACAATAAGGTTTAGGACATACCTACCTATGAGATGTGATCTTATCCAGATGCATTTCGTTAAACGTTGCCGCAGTTCGAGGAGCAAATTGATTTTCGACTCCATAAATTAACACTATTTCAACTTTTTCGCCCTAAGTGTAAACCATTTTTGTTAATTTACTTCATCAATCACACAATTTGTCATTATTAGCAATACTACAGCAACTTATAAAAATGAATTCAATAGGTATCTACTTTTCATTTTCTTCGAAGAGTAAAAAAATGTTTTGCGTACATTCCACGACAGCATTTTTGTGCAAAATAATTGAAAGGAATGAGAAGAAACAGTTACAATGTTTTATTTAAAAAATATGAAAGAGTAAAAAGGTTTTCCTAAATGTAGGGATTAAAGACCATTAAAACAAGGTATTACTCGATACCCTTTCCACTTTAAGATTTTCAAGGGGGGCAACTCCCGCTAGCAGGTGGTAAAGGGGGCGCGTCAATTTTTTAATGAAAAGTTGTCCCCCCCGATAAAATTTTCTGTATATTAGTATTGGAAGGGGTTGATAAATGAAACCTAGTGTTATCCAAAGTTGTATAATCGCTTGTATACAATTAGAATTGATATAATAGAGAGGGTAATTGTTCATTTCAATTACTTAATTCTAATTATACCTAATCAAATAATTAAAATCACCTGAAATAAGTTTTATTACTAGTAGGTACCCAGAATTTTATTAAATCTTGCAAAAGCACATTAACATCGCCATCAATAATTCTGAACATGTATTTACTTTTGCAAAAAAACACAATAAAAAGTCTCTTTGGCTCGTAATCAAATTAACGTGGAATACTAAAGAAACATTTCATTTGAATTTGCCTTTATCTGAAGATAAAATACATAAAAAATAAACAAAAGCTTAAAATTCATAAGAATTTGTTTCAAAGGTAGATTTTTGGCAAGTGACTTCAAAGGCTTTAATTCTAAAGATAAATACAAATACGTACCTATATTTTATTAGAACAGTTTGAAAAAAATATGGGTGGAATTGTGATATTAATTAGGTACTAAATAATTCAAGTATTTATTAGCAAACTCGATCCTATCGTTATAAAGCTATTGTGCAATACGCATTTAATTCAATTATTTTGTTTGAACTTATTTGAATTTGGCAAGACAATGCATGAAGCTGTAAATAGCTCTAGACTTAGGCAATTATGTACTGAAGGAAACCACAACCTCCCAAACTTTACTCACTTATGAAATTACATAAAAATAACTTTCCGATTCGACAAGTAGGTATCCTCTTTCAATTCAGCTTTCTACGAAACTTTCTTCCAAATTAATTAATATTATAAAAGATACTTGTAATTTCAACTCTACTTATAGTATACAAAAATCCTACGAATTAATTAATAAAATCCAAAACATACAATTACCTAATAATTCTAAGTTTATTTAGTTTGATGTTCTAAACTTGTCCCGATTCTGCTGAAAGATACCATACAGCTGGTACATAATTTATTTGATATAACAAATATAAATCCTATAATTAAATCAAACATCATAACAGAATAATTCAATTTAATGAATACATTTTTGTAGGAAATGATGGTTTAATTATGGGTAATTCATCGAGTCCAATTTTAGCAGAAATATTTGTGGATTGAACATTTTATTTCCTGCATCGTTACGTAGATGATATTACTAACTTGTTTCACAGGATCTGATAGGTAATTAAATATTTTCTTAGACTTCATTAATAATTTACACCCTAATATAAAATTCACCGTGGAAATAAAAATAGAAAATCGGATCAATTTCTAACAAACGAAATGAATTCTCAATATTACATAAACCTTCATATACTGATACTACACTACACAATCCTGCATCACACCCTATAAGACCTAAACAAGCGGCCTTTACAGTAATGGGTACAACCTATCCGTGATTGACAGTATTCTTAACAAAAAATGTACAAAAAAGTTCCTTCCTAAATATAAACCTATTACTTATACCGGCAAACCTACCGAATCCATCACAAAAATAAAAAAACAGAATATTAATATTGCTCATAAAAATTCTAGTACTCTTAACAAATTAATAAAAAACAATAAAGACAAAATGACAAAGGAAAATCAATCAGGTGTCAGGGAAAATCAAGCTTTCATGTGGAACTTGCCCAAGAAGATATATAGGACAAACTGAAAGAAATTTCAAACAAACGATCCAGAGGGAGAACCCAAATGAAACTTCAACATCAGAAAAACAGACTCTAAATAATATGCTAATCATTTGATAGAAGAGAATCACAGTTTTAACGAAAATTTCGAAATCTTACACGTAGAAAATAAAGGATTGAAACTAACTTTATTAAAATCATTAGAAATAAATACCTAAACTAAAAAATTCAGATATAATTTTAAACGATCAATTGGAGACTAAATTCTTCACCATTATTAAATATATTTCAAACTTATTAAATAAAATGTGTTATTCAATCCATTTCTACTAATTTAAAAAATTTTTGTACAGAGCTTCCCGGAAATATTTTACCTGAAAGGTAAAGGTTTAGATTTTATATTTATTTCTATTATTATTATTTCATTACCTTACAACCTATATTTATACAGATTTTTGCGATTGTAACATTAAAATTAATATATAAATAAAACAAATGTGAAATCATAAAACAGTATATGTTTTCATTCGTGAGTTAAACATGGATTTTCATCAAGTAAAGGTCGAATCAATCAACCAAGTACCTAGTTATTAAAAGAATATTGACACAATATATCTCAATAGATTAGAAACACAAACTAATTTATAATAATAAATTTATCTGCTATCTACTAGCCCTCTATTAAAATACGTACTTGTTAAGGTCTTTGCACTTAAGGTGAGTAGTAGCCCTGCGTTTTGCGTCGCGTCCAGCGTCACGATAAAAATCCAACAATAACTACTATAGAAATGTATGAAGTGACAAACAATTGGGCGTTTCGCACAGCGTCGCACATAGGTAGCGTTCATCAAGCAACAAGTCACTTTGTTCAACACGCTGTTTAGCCTTGATCGTATGAAGGTGACAACATCGCATAGGAAGAAGACCTATGTTAGATTTTAATTGCCGAAGTTCATCCAAGACCACTAATTATGGAATTCTACGTTAAGTTCCTTTAAAAATAAACATCTCCATGATAAAAAATAGATTTTCTCAAAAATTACTTTTTTGTAGTAATGCGGCTTTGTTTCTGTCAAGTAAAATAAAATGGGTGCTGGAGTAAGAGGTATTTCCACTACTAAAATTGACTTGAAATGCGCATTCGTAACAAACGTCGCTACGCTCGATGTGACGACCGAAATACGCGGGATGCGACGCAAACGAGCCCTGTTGTCATGATTAGACTTTTATTAATTTAAAACTCGGCGATAAAGGAATACTATTTACTCATGTATTATAATAATACATAATAATTGGACCACAATAATAATAATAATAATAATAATAATAATAATAATAATAATAATAATAATAATAATAATAAAAATAAATAATAATAATATAATAATAATAATTTGTACGGCACTCATACGAGGCAGCGTTCCCTCCGGGAGATATTGAGTCTGTTGTGGGGAATGAGAAGTGCCGAATTTATTGGAACTACTCATTTCTCACGCTCAAGCATATTCGAGTCAATAAGCCTGATGTAGTCCTCCTCGACCACAGCTCAAGACAATGTTTGTCATTGAGTTCTCGGCCCCCGCCGAGACCAACATTGTCTTGAAACAGGAGGAGGAACGGACGAAATATCGAGATCTTCTCTTTGAACTCCGCAAACTTCAACTATCGGTGGAGCAAGAGAAACACTGTTTTCAAAACTGAAGATCATACCGGCATGTCGTAATTCGGCAGATCTTCTAGCCGGAAGACTGCAGAAAGTGATTATTCTGAGTTCATTACGTCTATTCAAGGCAAACGATTACGGAACTCAGTAGGAAAGTATGCCACGGTCTTTCAGGCGGAAGTGTTTGCTATCTCTGCATGTGTTCAGGAAAATCTCAAAAGGAGATATTCTAATCAGCATATCCAGATATGCACCGACAGTCAGGCGGCTTTACGTGCCTTGATCTCCTACAGGATCACCTCCAGGACGGTCCTAGAGTGTGTTAATGGTCTGACCCAATTGGGACAGAACAACCAGGTAAAATTGACCTGGGTACCGGGTCATCATAATATAACAGGAAATGAGGAGGCCGATGCACTGGCTAAGAGAGGCTCAAGTATACAGTCTACAGGGCCCGAACCAGTGCTGGGGCTTCCGCCTAGTTATGTAGCAAGGTCCATTGGAAACTGGATCAAGGTAAGATCAAAGGAAGAATGGTCAAACGTGACTGGGCTGCGACAAGCCAGGCTCTTAATTGAAGGGCCTTGGTCGAACGCAACTCAATCAATACTTGCGCTAAGTTGTAACAGCATAAGGATTGTCACAGGACTGTTGACAGGTCACGGACATCTTAACAAGCACCTTAACACTATCGGTCTTAGTGACACTAGAAGGTGCAGGTTTTGCGGACACGATGACGAGGACTCCATTCACATCCTCTGTCGCTGTGCCTGCCTCATGGTCAAGAGACACAAACACCTGGGCGCAGCATTTCTTCTGCCTCAGGACATTAGGGAGCTTCCCCTACAACGGGTGTTGGCCTATGCGCACAGCACGGGTCTCTTCCAATAACTCCCAACTAGCGGCAGGCACAATGGGTCGAAAGACCTGAGTGCTGCGGGTAACCGCGCCGCCTATCAACAACAACAACAACACAACGGGACTCAGTAGCTATTCACCCCACGGACGTGGGGAGTAGCTCCTGATAACCACCATCTGCCAACCCTGAAAATTGGAGCAAGGGAACCGGTCGACTGGATTTTAACAAAAAAAAATAATAATAGTAATACTAATGATAATACTAATAATAATAATACTAATATTAATAGTAATACATAACATCAACTGATTTTAATCTCTCACAACACCAAGCTCACATTCTTCCCATGCATGCTGGCGATGGCCTAGGGCCATCGCCAGGATGGTTGCCAACCCACCCCTATGCACAAACCTTAATCTAGGAGTAAACAATTTCATTAAAAATTGTTGGGTGACATGGGGATTTGCACTCGCGATGAAGACACTAAATTCTGAGCCACCAGTTCTTCCAATTCAATACAATCACATTCAGTAATTATCAATTACAATTAATTTATAATCAAACAAGAACAATTTGTTATAATTAAATTAACTGTACAGCTGCAATCTAACCATTAATTCAGTTAATTAGGAATTAATTAATACCTACTTTGGTTTTATCTATAACCATAAATAAAATTCTCACACTAAAAAACAAAACCGAACATGTACCTATTTTGAAACAAAAAAGCCATCACTTTTGGGATATATATACAAAATTCTGAGACGATTGAATATATATTAGAGCTATAGATTCACTTAATCTCAAGCCTAAATAATATTCATTGCGAGTATTTTAATTTAGAGCATTAAGATTAATAGTAACTAATTCACTGATAATATTCAATATAAATCGTAATTTGAAAAAAAGGTCTGGTTAATAGGACCTACCTCAAATTAAGAATGAACTAAATTTTCTCGATTAAAATCGACAGGGTTTCTCATCAAACCACATAATATTAGATTGGGATAAATAGATCATATCTTATTTTTATTGCAGCCTGTTCCTGTCTCCCTGTTCCTGTTAAATGCAGTATGTTCCTGTCTTCAGGAAAACTGAAGACAGGAACTGTCTTCAGTTTTGCTGAAGGGCTGTTTATTGTTTTCACACCAAAATATTGTGATACACCAAGTGAGTAACTTATTTAATGTGTTTATAGTACATACCTGTACTATTAAATATTCAATTAACTTTTAATTCACCAGTAAAAAAATTGTTAGTACCAAAATATGGTTTATAAAATTAAATATAACATATTTTTTCTATGCCCTATAGGTATCAGGATATTTCTTTATGTTTAATTATTGTCGTATGATACATTGAAATAAGTACTAATTTCAGTATTTTTTTTTTCTTGGCAAGAAATTGGAACAAGTTTTAAATTCTTCTAATGAATAATTGTTACAATTTTTGTTACAAAGTATATATGACACTACAGAAACTCTCTAGTGCTAAATTTTCTAATACCATTTTAGTATCGGCTTCTATTTATTTTGTCTTACTGTAATATATTACTGGTGGTACAAAAAAAATAAATATTCAGAACCTAAGTATGGCGTCTACAGGTATTTCTATTGCTGCTGTCATGTATACCATCAAAATTAAATTGGTTTCATTAGTGTATCAATCGTGACAGCTGCATAACTTGCACCTGCAGATTTATTTTAAGTTAAAACGAGAATATCATTTAAAATGTTGAAAGAACATTTTTAAACTAAATACCTTCTGCTCCACAGGAAGCTTAGAAAAAGTATATTAGTTCAATATGAATTCCAGAAATGGAGCAAACAATAAGTTTTAGCCCACAAATAATAGTCAACAGAAGTTATTATTTTGCATGAGTTTATTTTCCGTACATGTTAGAAAAATTTTATTTTAAAAAGTAGATGTAATTTGAGGTGATCTATCAGGTTATACAAAAAATTAAACTGTCAGGTCAGTACAGTGAATAAATCATAATAGCCGATATGTTTCTTTAGGAGATAGGAGATAGTAGGGAGTTTTTGAACCCCTTAAATTTTAGCACATGGTTATGGTTATCGTTATTCTGAGCATGCGCAGTGTCAAAAAATATGATTTTTGGCACTGCGCATGCTCAGTATAACGATTACGATAACGATAACGTAAAATTTAAAGGGTTCTAAATCTCCCTACTATCTCCTAAAGAAACATATCGGCTATTATGATTTATTCGCTGTACTGACCTGACAGTTTAATTTTTTTTATAACCTGATAGATCACCTCAAATTAAGTCTACTTTATAAAATACAATCTTTCCAATATGTACGTAAAATAAACTCATGCAAAATAAAAACTTCTGTTGACTACAGCGGCGGTGGTGCTAATTATAATTACGCCACTCAAAACGTTTGGGATAAGATATACGTCAATCAAAAATGTTCCATCGCAAGCACTGCTGGTGTATCCATATTTACATGTAAATCATACTGGAAGGATGAACTGCCATATATTATACTACTATAATAATGCTATTTGTATAGTATGTTAAATCGTTGCATTATATTCTTTACATTGAGGGAAAAAATTAGGAATTATAAGTAAACTCATTTTGTTCTGCTTCGTATAAAATAGTCACAATTCTTATTATATTCTAAAATTTTTAGTCAAACTATAACTAAACTCATATTTTAGATATAAATAAATTATTGGGAAGACCTGTTATTCTTTGTACGTAAGAAAACTATATTTCAATTTCAATTTAGTAATTTTAAATCAAATGCTTGGTAATGCAACAACAACTTGACTAAAAGAAATAAAAGAAGGAATAATGTTAACATTGGATTAAGAAAATTTACAGGATCCGCATAGACTAATCATTATTTATGTAAACTTTGATTTTGTAATAATATAACATTTTATTATTATAAACTCCGTCTTATGCGACACTAATTCACAAAAGTTGGTGCAGCAAAACGTCTCAGAAAGAGAGAATCATTTTAAAGCTCTAGAATTGTTCGTGTTGGAACATGTATTGTCGTGGTTCAGTATCAGTCCTTCAACACGTACACATGTTACCAACACGTATAAAGGATAACCCAAACCAACGCAGATAATCGCAGCACCTGCGGAAGTTCGCACCGCTTGCGATTCGCATCATTTTGTTTCCATTGCGTTAAATATGTACGTTCACACCAAAACGATTTTTTTCGTTTAGACTGCGAATTGTCTGCGTTTTTTCTCGGATCCGTAGTAGTTTCGCGGTCTCTTAACTAAGAAAGTAATTAATAAAATGGAAAAAATCATTAAATTAGTGCGAAAGTATCCTATATTAGACGACCTTTCTCATGACGATTACAAAAATATTCGAAAAAAGTAACAAAAATATAACATAGATTCTCGTCTTTTCGTATTTGCGGCATTATGAAATTCCCTATATTGTCGTCTTTTTTTATTAATATCGTGAACCCATTTTCTTTTCTTCTGAAGGTTAGATTTTTAATATGATCAACACATTTATTTTTAAAGAATAATAATAATTTTACCTTAAATTGTCTTCTTCCAATGCAAGCAACCTATCTTCTTCTTCATCCGATGATGTATACATATTTTTGTATGATAGGTAAGTATGTAAGTACAAGTACACATTGTTTATTTTTCGTTTTCAGCAATAGCAATCAACCTTTTCGATACTGAAAATATGACGCATATGATGCGATTATATTCGCTTTGGTGTGGGGTTCTCTGCGGATTCCGCCACGAATTTCGCTGCGAACGTTCCGTCGCGAATCCGTTGCGAATAATTCGCGTTGGTTTGGGGGAGCCTTAACATGTATTTATATGTCCACTTATTGCAATCTAGTTTTATAAATTTGGTCATTCTAATGAAGCGTGTGTGAGAAATGAGAACATGATTTGATGCTAATTATTTATAAATGAAGAAACCATGAATTTTATTCATTTCAGATATCAGACATTTAGAAATTAATTAATTTGCTAATTGCAAACAGTATTTCGCATTATTTAAGAATTACATAGAAATTATTGAGGGGTTATCGTAATATTTTATGATAATAGTAAATAGTACCTACATGTGAATTAAATGCCTGCAAATAAAAAAATTACAGAGGTATGTGTTCTGACCAATGGCGGCTCAAGGTGCGGCCTCTTGAAACTTAAGAAAGGTGGCAAATTTTTCTCCCCATAGAGAAGTTTTTTCGGAAGCAGCAACCTACCATAAAAGTCGATACAAGATCATTCCGTTAATATGAAATGAACAATGGTCGTACGCTTGACAATGTCGGCGTATCCGGTTTAGGCTTCACCTTATTTATTGGTTCGTTTTCAGAAGAAATAAGAATTTATCAATAGCGAATGTAAGCGGATCGAAGAATGGTTTATTCATCGATCTCGAATGGAATACCAAGCAGCACTTTATAGCTGCCGCTGTCAAAATTATGCGTTTTATTATTTACGAACCTTGTTTGGTTTCCCGTAATTTAATCGCCAAGTTGCAGGGCGGGAAAAATATCTGTTGCTACTAATAAAGTGGTCCACTTCCATAGTTTTTTTTGCGAAATATGTTTGAAGGTATACAAATATTAGGATTAGATTGTCAATAATAACTTATGACTTATAGCCATGACAACTTATATTTAGAAAATATTTTGTTATACGATTGTCCAAAATTTACATTTGTATTAGCGATTTGTCAAATTAGCAAGCTATTATAACTTTTTGATATTGATATAACAAGTGTCACCTCACAAAATATAGTATGTTTACTTGTTATATATATTAAGCGATGTATGACCTATAAACATTCCTTTTACCCATTTGGGAATTCGGTTTTGAACATTTATAATTTTAATTGACATACCGGAGAAATGCATTGCCAGTTGGGGCAGGTAGCTGTTTGCGGCGCCACCTTCAAATTTATAAATTAAATATTTACAAGTATAATAATAATAGCGAGTATTTAGTAGTAATAAATAGGTAGTAGATAATTCAGGAATCTGGGTCCCAGATCATTCCGGCTATGAAGGGAATGAAAGAGCCGACTGTCTATAGCCAGGGATGCTGCGGCGCTTGACATATCCTCGAGTACTGCCAAAGCAACTCTCTTGACCGGGGGCCTTATTCTGTAACTGACGAACCGTTCGATTCGGTAGGATTTCTTCGATAGTGACGTCATTTTCGGTTTGGTAGCGTGAAAGCTATTCCGTAGCATCGGACCTATCGGTAACTCAATCGAAGCCTCGGTTCGCTGACCGAGAGCATTGTGGGTTTCGATTTGGATTTCGGTAAAGGTTTTCGAGGTTATGTTGACGCGTGACATTGGATGTTTAATCAGTATTTTCCTTTTATTTTATGTTTTTCTATAATGTTTGAGTATAAATTCCTGTTTTAAGTGAAAGGTGAATTGATTCAATCTGCTTTGCAGCCATGAATATTATATAGATATATTTTAAGGCACAGAAGGGTTAGAGGCTTCTCAGGGATACCTAACCCTTTCATACTACCCGATAGCATTTCGGATAGATATAGATTATCAAAAGATCTGGTTCGTGCACTAATTGAAGAACTTCCACTCTTCATGCATGAGCCTGAGAGAACTACGGGAATGCCAGTACAACATAATGTGATATTTTGTCAAGGATCTACACCCTAGATTTCATTATATAGGCAGCAACCGTCCAAATAATTATCCTACTTTTTTTCTTAGGTATTAGGTATATGCTCTGGATTTCTTCGGGCAAGGCTCATTCCAGAAAGCTGTGGGCTGTGACTTTAGTTTAGGACTTAGAACCGGTTTTTCAATGCTTGGTTATCGTAATTTAACCTAGAGTTATAACTACAAGTTTAGAATGTGAATAGTTATTCATAAAATTTTCGAGTTAAATATAGTTAGCTTAACTACGGGTTAATTCATGTTAACAAATCATTGAAAAACCGGCCCTAAGTCAGTCTGCCTAGACAAAGTGGTGGGTGCCCTAAATCACCCTGAAATACTGGTTTCCAAATGGTTCTTGGACCAAAATAATATATTCGTTTAAGTAAACTTATCTACCTTACTATAAAGTCAATTATCTTGGGCACTATATGGCCTCATGTCATACGTGCAGTTAACCAAAAAATACTTATGTCAACTGTGATGTCAAACACAAACACGCACTGTGATTGGTTGGGAGCATAGCAATCGGGCGACATCGCATGGCGTTCGGCAATTTTCCCGATCGCCCTTCGATTCCTATCAAACCGAACGGAATAGTTCCCGATAAGTGATACTGAATTGCAATGTACGCTACCGAACCGAATGTTCGACTACTGCGCCGTTCGATAGTCTACCGAACCGAGCGATTCGGTCTACAAAAAATAAATACAGAATAAGGCCCCTGCTGGGCTGAGGCCAAATCGTCCAGTACTGTCAATAACTACCGAGATTAGTTCATTCGAAGGCCTTTATAATAAACCTTTCAAAAACAAGAACAAAAAAACTTTTAGAGTTACACAGGTTGCACCTACGAACTTTAATTGGCTGGACAATTCCGTTTAAAATATTATCTGTACAAATTCAGCCTAGCAGAAGGTAATGAGTAACGCTAGTGCTTAGAAGATGATGAAACGAGAGCAGAACACATAATTATGTAGCTGCCTCGCTGAGAAAAGGATCAGGTGTTCAATATTTGGCAAAGGACGACTTCTGCCAGAGGATCTGAATAAGTCACACAATAAGGTGATCAGTTTTATTAAGGGGGTGGACCTGTTGGGCGAAATAAATGTAGAGGTGTGAGGCACAATAGACCAAATGGCCGCAGAGGAGGATCTGTTTTTCGCTCACTCACTTTTGAACCCTAATTCAGGAACTTGGGTTGTCCAGATTACCTCTAACTGGATAGAAAAAAAACTAATTTTAAAAATGTATTTTATAAAATCAATACCATAGATTAACAAGAAGTAAACAAAAGTGCTAATACAGAATTCGGGAATTAGGAGTGTTAATATATTTTCAGAAAAATATTTAGGGATTGATTGACTTCTAGAGATTTGAATATCCCGTATAATAGGATTTAGAATATCCTTTATAAAATCTAGGAACCTATGACTACGATTATATCTCGGTAATTAAAATATGAAACTGGAATTTTCCCAATTAAAAATATGTGCAAACTGAATCCTTGATTATTATAACTCTTATAATTATTTTCATAATTTTTCTCCCATTTAGGTAAGTAATGCACCGACGAAAAATCATTTGCAGTTGTCGGAATTACTGACTAGAAAAAATAACTATGATTGGGTATCCAAGGTTTATATTGTAGAACAAGGTCAATATATAAGATAGCTAAATTTGTGGATTGGTATTTTTAATAATTGAAATGTTTTTCGAAAGAAGCATGATGACGAAATAGTATTTTCAGATTTTAAGAGAAACAGTGGATGACTTTAGGAATTATTCCTTTAAATCAAAGATTTGGAATACATTGGTGATAGTATGTGTTCCTAATTCTAATACGCAGATAGTTACGCTATTATTTTAAAGATCGGAATCTGAATCAGAAAACATCTTAGAAATTTAAAGTCTTGTAAGAAGTAGCTATTAGTTATCGAATAATGTCTTCTAAATTCTGTCAAGTGACATTTACTAGTTCATCAAATAATCTACTAAATGATCATCACACCTTTGTGACACACTAAAACAATTAAAATAGACTAAAACAGTTAAGTAATAAACTGTATTGTCTATGCTTGTAAATAGTATTCTGATAAAAAATATCTGAAGAAAAATAGCTACTCAGAACTGGTCTTCTATAGCTATTAACAGCCACACCTATGATAAAGAGAACTTCTAAGAAAACTGAGAAAAATCTGTAGTTCTTCTAAAATAAATAAGGTAAAAGATGAGATCTTAAATACTTAAGTTTTACTTACCTGTAAAACATGCTGCAAAGTAGGGGATGAATGTAATATTGTGTAAATTCCATTTACACTTTCTTACACCAATGATGACAGAACGAGAGAATAAGATGCTCTCATGCAAAAAGTGGTAGAAGTAATACAGAGCTTACAAGCAAAATTTTACTACAGAATCATACTTGGTGGCCATGGAATGAGTTATTTGTTCTTCTATTTTTTATGAAGTTCTTTTAGAACCGTATAAGACAATCAGCTTCATTAAGTAAATTTAACTAAAATGGTTCTTAACAACTATATTACAAATATTGCCTTACTTGACCATCTCTTTTAGATCTCTGCGTTTATTTAGAAGCAACATTTGATGCTCAATTGGAAATTTGTGATTTTAAATTTATTTCAATCCACCACAGTCGTCTATCCGAATCTGAGTTTAATAATTTGTAGATGGTGCGACTATTTATAAATCAGTAAATAAATGTTTTCTATTTTGAAAATTTACGGGCTGACTCTTTTTCTTATGTGTTTCATTTAACTGTTCTTTTTATTTACATTAATATATTTAGATTTAATTTTGGCAACACGCAAAATTTTTCAAAACAACTGAATGGGAGGGAATAATGTTCATGGACGGACGGAGGTGTAGGTACATGGACGCAAGTACAGTGTGGTTCTTTAAAACTAAAACACCCAGATTTCTTATTGTCAAAATTAATAGTTGTAGATGACTTGTAATAAGAACGTGAAATGTCTTCACGCAAAGTACAGTGTTGTGCCCTACAAATCATTAACAAGAAATTTATAGGTATGTTTCGTCTGATTTTTTATGTTTTCAATAACTACACTCTTTTTCTTTATAAATACTATTTTTACGCTAAGCTTGGCAACATATTCATTGCCAAAGGTTGCATAGACAGTGACGTACCCAGTAATAATGTTGATTAAGGAACTGCTTACATCGAAATTGCTCAAATTAATTATATATAAAAAATTGGAGGAGCTTTTTGGTTCTTAATAGGGGCACACTGTGCATAGGTATTTAATTCTTAGTTAAAGTAAGATCTAAAAGAGTTAATAAATTTACAATAATGTAAAGAAAACGACTTAACGATATTACCTATTTAATCAAATATAAAAACGGAAAAAGTGCAAACTACATCACAAGAAAACAGTAACTATATTTTCAAAATTCGAATGCAATACTGAAGTTTTACGCAAATTTTCTAAAAGTTATAAAAATTTGTTGGAGAATTACCAGTTCAGTAACTCTAAAAAAGTTTCCGATGAAGTCATCATACCCGGGAGGTAAAAAACGACTTTAAAATGACATTCATCAGAAAATATGCTTCAAAAACAAAATCAATCTATTCAGTCAGGGATTTTGTTGTTTTAAAGTAATATAATGTCAAGGATTTCCAGGTTTTATACGTTGGCACTCTATATCTAATTCGCATGGTTAAGCAATTATTTAATCCTGATAAATGGTCAACTTGTACGACATTCAGATTAAGCGCAATAAAACGACATTTAAAATATTCAGTTATTTATTAATAGGAATACGCTACCACCTTTATTTACAATAAATTTTGAGGTAGCACTAATTTAAATATCATACATAATATTCATTTACACAAACCATTTACATATTTGCAAAGAATAGCATTATGTATAAATAAATTAAAAATAATATAACAGTATAAAAATTCTTTGCAAATTCACAGTTTCTATTAGTATGAAAAAAGTAAAAATTTTACATTAATGGTCGAAAAGACCATTGGCAAATTTCAGGAAGACAATGGGTTAAAGTTGTAGAGTAGTAAAAATCATATTCCTTGTATTTTAAACTTCGATATTGTATTTCATACTATACACCTCGGAAGACGGCAAGAAAACAAGAAATTATACTAATGTGAATATTCTGTATTATTTACAGTGCATTTCTATTTTTAACGTAGGAACAATAATTGGATGCTGAAATAAATCCTTAACAATACATTTGGATCCTATATTGTTAAGGAATTATCACTAACATTTATAGTGCAGCATAATTATTGGTTGGGACACACCATACATATGACTCACATACAAGGAATGTGTCTCAACACATTTATATTTTAAACAATAAGTACAAACCACTTCCTCACTTATTTATAATTTACATACAGGGTGTTTAAAACACTTAAGGGCTTTGAGAAACTACTTGGGGAGTGGGGTTTGGTTTAGACGTCGATAATATTTTTACTTCATGTTTTCCCAGTTTTAATGAATTACTGCTGTTATAAATATCGATAAAAATTTATATTTTCGAATATACTCACTTATTTTGGAATTCTGACCATTGCGGTTAATATGATTATCATTTCAAAGAACCTACGTCTATTAGCGGCTTCATATTTTGGCGAAAAAAATAAGGCTATGGTTACAGTGCAATTAGGGTGTGATAGACGGTGCTTGTTTCTAGGAATTTTAGAGATACTTCCTAAGAAAGTAAAAAATATCACAATTGTGATGAATAATTTTATTTAACGAAAAAACTTTGAAAACCGTTGAAAATATTACTGACTTTATTTATAAGTACAAAGAGTTTATATTTTGATAAACATAACTTTTTATATTATTATTGCAACATTTATTTTAGTTGCAACTTTATCGCATAATTTTCGTGATTTATCCCGGCTACGGTAAATTTTCCATTTCTAATTCCAGTGTTCTATCAAAAACTCAGAATATTATTTATCTAACATGAACACAAACGAACTTAATGCAGTAAGAATGCCTACTTTGTGTGAAAAAACAATCTATACTATTGTATAAGCAGTATATTATGCTACAACCGTATGGATTTCATTCTACAAATTTGATTATATCGCGCCGGGGCAACACTTTGGCACGAATATCGTAGCCGTAGCCAAAATGCGGCGTCGGACCAGCCACTGGAAGAGGCGTTTCAAAGTCACCGATGTACTAAACAAAGGGATAATACAACCGTCACTTGAATGCGACGTCATGTCTTTTAAGCATTTGTAAAATGTAGAATATCTATGATATCACTTACTACAAAAGTTACAGTTCTACTAGATAAAAAACCATGTGAAAAGTGATTATACGATTAATTATTCCTCTTCGATTTGAAGAGAATGAATTAGAATAGAAGATTTAAGAATAGTAGTTAGTCACTTGCCATTAGATCATGTGAACTTTTCTCGAAATAATATAGTTATTGGAAATCACTTTATTACCGTCGCACAGTGTTAACAATGACATTATTATGAATACTATTTGACTTATGTTGTTCACAAAATTGTAGTTGCTGGAATTGAGTTAAATAGCGTGCATTGTTTTGACGTTACGCTTTCCTTTTAACCTAATTTTCTTAGAATTCACGAAGCGAAGTTTTTAGAATTTGGAAAAGGAAACGGAATAATATTGTAATTATTGTCTTTAAAAATTACTTAATAATGATGTGTAAACTTTTTGTACTGATGAGTCGGCTTGATTTTTTGGAATACCTATTTGCATTCTATTTGACATGTTTATTACATTATTGTTAATACTTCTGTGTATTTGTCTTTGTCACTTTAAAAATGCATAAACAATATTTTAAATATTAAGTAAATCGTTTATACGATTGTTATCGGTTACACCCAAAACATCAAAAAAGGGAGACATCACACCGTTCCGTAAACCTCAAGAATTAAGGTCAAGTAATCAACCTTATTACGGGTTCCCTTATTCAAAAGCATACATGCACCTGCTTAATGTCAAAATATAGAACATCTAAATACAACCCTATAGGTAAAATATGTATCTACAATAACTTTCTAATAACGAACAAGGTTAACGTAAACGGCTGGAAAAACCATTAAAGCGCAAAAGATAATCATAAAAAAGATTGCTGCATGCTAGATTTTTTTTAGGGTTACATTTGTGCTGATTGCAAAAAAATTAGATTATTTAAAAGCTAAAAATGCTATCAGGTGTATCGAATGATACATTCAGATCTTAAATCCGATGTTTTGCATCTCTCAAATTATCATCAACTCAATTTTTTAAATATGGAGTCGAACATTTTCTATTTTTTTGTGTGCACAGGTGTGTTTTACAAGTTATCAATCGCGATTATTAAATGTTATGTTTTGTTGATTGTTATGAGACATTTCAAAATATGTTTATATCGTGCCAAGATTACCCCAGTAACAAAATCAATCATACGCAAGGGTTTTAAGTTGTTTATTTCAGGTTTTCTTGATATTCGTAAACAAGGGGCAGAATATCTATATATTGACATAAATAAATAGTTACAGAATACATAAATGTTTCTGACAAAAATGAAGGCTTAGATAATGAGGTAGGTTGGATTGACTTTCGCATTATTTGAATATTGATTTAAATATCCCGGTTTACCGAATGTTTGAAATAAAAACTTAAATTAAATGATATGGTCTCCAAAATAAGGATATTTTCCTACCAGTGTATGTTTAATTAAAGATAAGCATGAATTCCCATTCAACTTAGATCAGATATATCTCAGAAAAAATATGAGATTCAATCTCATTTTTCTTAAAAAACAATTATTCTTCAATTTCTCAGTACCTTATTAGAATTCTTCTATTAGAATTTTATTCAAAATTTGTATTTTTTCAATGATCTCTTAAATTACTTTAAGTAATTAAACTACTTAAAATGTAAATCCTTACCGTTATAACAGCTCCGTATGATTAAAACTGGGTTTCAATTTGACCGGTAGACCAGAAGAAATTATACAGGGTGACACAAGTTTCACTATGTATCAGAAGTCAGTGAAATTCTCACCTTTACCTCTATCTAATAGGGCGGCCGTTTTATAGGAAGCAAAAGTGATAATTTTTATGACGAGTATGTGGAAGACATGTTATTTTTTTCAAACAGGAAAATGGATTTAACATAAAGATTAACAAACTAGATAGATCCAGAGTATACCTAGACTCCAGTCACATTTTTTTTTTTTTTGAATTACGATGCTATCTCTGATTTGAAAGGAATAATGTCTTTGCTTGTGCTGGCCATAGGCAACTAAAGTGAGCGATAAACTGTCACTTTCTACGCTGAGTTCGTACAGATCACATATTCAACGTTTGAAGGAAAAAATGTATTGTTATAATATAAAATTGTTTGCGTGGTGCAAGTAATTTAGTTGTTTTCTTATTGAGAATATTTTTGTTTTGCTTTGCTTATGTCATCTTTGTTTGTCAGCCGTCCACATATTTCAGTTACGTTGCGTTTTGTTTGTTAATTTTGGTATTATAATGGTTCAGTCATTAACTTTACAATTTCTAATACCTATAGTTGATATACAGGAATAGAAAGCAATGCAGAGGATGCAACTCTTGGAAGAATTAGGTTAACGTTTTGGACACGAAGTAACATTTTTGAAATATACAAAACAAGTAATTATTTATACCTATATATGATAAATAAAAGATGAATTTTGCGGAATTACATTATGTTCCTCATTCATGGCAATTCGTGTACATTCACTGCTACTGTTTACTTTTAAATTTTATTTTAAAAGTTGAGTATAGGAAACAAAAACAAACAAACTGGAAACCTGTTGCTTATTTCAAATACTCAATTAAATAGTAAAAATTGTTTCACCCTGTACAGGTAAGCGAATCTCAATCGAATTTTAATGAGCGTATATGTCACCACGTGTAATTTGCAACTAAAAGACGCACGATATGTATCAAAATAGTTCATCACAATCGTAGTCACCATAAATAAATACTTTGCTTTTAGCTTTTCCTATTCGACAATCACCTAGTGTTCATTTTCACGAGCAATCTAACGAAGACGGACTACCTGAAGGCATGATGAATGGGGGACTGTGTGGGTTCATTGATATACTGCTGCCCATGGAGGCGGGACCGTGAGGGTAAAGATCCATATCGCTCATACTTTCTGATCCAGAGCACTTTTCCCCCGACTTGCCCTCTTGCTTCAGCATCATCCGTCGCCACTTTGCTCTTGCGTTTTGGAACCATACCTGCAACAAAAAATAATATTTATTTAACTTATCAGGTAAACATATCAAACACAGGTAACACAAATCACCGGAAAAACTATAAAAAACAAAATACAATGAAAAATAAATTAGCAGTAAAGCATTCTAGCATTTAGAAAAAAAGTACTATCAGAAATATATTCAATATCAATATATATACAGTGAGGACATAAAGTTCACCCCCCCCCCTTTAATTTTTGAACTGCTGGGTATATTGTGATGAAATTTGGAATGATAAAATAGGTATATGACTAAATTCCATGATACAACTACACAGATATGCTCATAACTTTCGTTTGTTCTGTGCATGACGTCATTCGTGAGGGAAAAATGGCGATGCGATGCGATAATTCTTAAGGGCAGTAATATAATTATTTTCGTGTTTATCAATTGTTTTTCCTCGTAACTGACGTCACGATATGCACATTGGCATATCTGTGTAGTTGTATCATGACTAAATTCTGCATTTTTTGACACATCAATGACAGCTCTGATTGTCAAAGTGACAGCTGGGTGCGCAATAGGAATATTTTTTTAAATGGAAATGGGGGTCGAGTAATAACTCATTTTGAACCTATTTTTATGCTCAAAACATTCCCCAATTTTGAGTTTCCAAATAAAAACCAGTAATATCAGTTTGTTTATATCATTTTTAAATTTTCAAATTAACTTTCGCAAATATTTTCTGCATATTTGGCGTTCCCGATAGCGTTCGTTGAACATACGAACAGCAGCATGGTAATTTCGGTTAGCTTCGGCAAAAATAATAACCGCTTCAAATTTATCTTGTAAGAAGCGAGCCATTCTCGACAATGTCGAGCAAGAATTTACAATTAGCAAGATTATGTTAGAAACTGATATTACTGGTTTTTATTTGGAAATTACTGAACCAAATTTTCTCAAAATTGGGGAATGTTTTGAGCATAAAAATAGCTTCAAAATGAGTTATTACTCGACCCCCATTTCTATTTAAAAAAAAATTCGTATTGCGCGCCCAGCTGTCACTTTGACATTCAGAGCTGTCATTGATGTGTCAAAAAATTCAGAATTTAGTCATAATATATTATAGTTCCAAATTTCATTACAATATACCCAGCGGTTCAAAAATTAGAGAGGGGGGGGACGGACTTTATGTCCTCACCGTATGTATTTCCTACATATGTCTCAAAATTGAAAATATATTTTTATATTTTGATAGTTTTTGCTGAACTCTTCAATAAAATAAATATGCCCTATCAAATTCCCTCAAAATGGGACTTTTCTTTTATGGGAAACGTGAAAAATCCCTGTTTGTGAACCAATTCGTTGGCTGTGCAGTTATTACATTCCTGAATATACTTTCGTATATCTTTTTAAATATTTTCAGTGGCAGGAATGAATTAAGACTGAATAAAGGGGGCTTCTCGATTCTCACAGTATATTTTGCAAATTCATGAGGAGCGGAGAGAGTGGCCGAGGCGACCGTGGTTTTTGTTCGTCGGCCATACTGAAAGCGCTAACGTTAACAAATGATAATGGGTAGTTTGGCATTCCTCCACGACGACGAACGAGCCAAGCGACCATCGCGCCGACGATGGTCCGCTTCTTGTAATACTATTATCGCCACATTCAGTTTATTGTTATTAATAGTGGTGGCCTTATTAGGAGTAAAATAGCCGCTTTCATAGGCGTTTTAGTCACCTGATTAGTACGGACAGACCGATCTGCTCATGTAAGTTTCATTAACCGCGACTTAACCATTCTCTGAATAATAAAATTTAACAATTCTGTTTTATGGGCGCCGTTTGTGACGTTTAATGTAATACCTCTGCCTTCGGTGCACTTGTTCTACACATCACTTTGATGTTTCAACGATGCGAATTGATTTCAAATTCCTTTACATCCTTTTTTGTATTTCAACAATGCTGTCCGCTTATTTTGTAATTTTGACTGCACTTTGATATTTCACTTTTTAAGTAGGTACGTTCATTATGCTCTGCGTTTAACTAGGATTATTCTGTAACAATGAACTGGGAATATGCAAGCAAAATTATTGTTTGTATCTGATATGGTGCTACTTATATTATGGTATTTCCCTAAAGTGTGCTCCAAAATATTACCCGCAGTAAGCACCATAGAAATTATAAAAAATGTAGAATGCCAAAATTCATTATATGACGCATCCAAAAATACCCACCCTATGCAGAACACGAGATAACTTTAAGGAATTTTTATACCACACCATGAGTTACAACCCAGTAAGTATTCACAGTACTGAGTCGATGCGGACGCCAACTTGGATTTAATTTAAAATTAAGTGTTAGGTTAGCATCCATTGATTTTTGAATTTCCCACCCGGCGGCTAATGCGAAGCTAACTGCTAGCTACAAATACAGAAAACCAAAGTTACTATAGAGTTACGTATTATTCATAGGATGCCTATTTTCAGCAGAAAAATGGACGACGTACCCAACATTTCCATTAACCACTGTTGGGCATAAGAAATCCCATTATTTAAGCAATCAAATTTCTTTTACATCCTGTTATTAACTTAATTTGCTAAAAATACATACCTAATAAGCTGAAATATGTACCTTGTATGTGTTTAGTAGCTAAAATATTGTATAAGCACTATGGATGTTTTATATGAAGCAATCTGTGCAATCAAATTCAGTGAATTTTTAAATTTCCAAAAGGTTGGATCAAATGCATCATTAATAAAAAAAAATGCCATAGTAGAGCAATCATATAGGTCCTGGTCGTTTCAATATTTTCTGGAGTACGAATTGTACGAGTAGGTACCACCAAGAAATTTTGATACAACGCAGCCTGTTTCTTTAAAACATCTTACCCTTCTTAAAATCGTGTTTCTTGTTGGAATAATTTATAATAAAACACTTTACCGCAAAAACGCGTTGGTTTATTTCTTAATTAGCCATACCTAACACACTTAACTGCCAAACTGACAGAACCAGGAAATCGCACTTTGACAAACATGACTTAATTTGTTTTCCATGGCGAGTTTTTCAGAAGCTTCAGAAAGAAGAAATTTGAAATTGAAATTTACGAAATATTTATAAATAATACTAAAAATAGAAATTCGCTCCTAGAAAGTATGCTATTATGTAAAAAATATTTGAAGTGAGGTAAAATTGTTTAACAACTTCGCAGTCACACTAAAAATGTTTGTAGAATTCAAAAATCAGTTACAGGGTTGTACTTAAAATAATGATATAACCAGAAGAGGTACAGAAATCGGACATTTGTATTTGAACAGACAGCTAAAAGCTAAAGAAAAGGCGTAATGATAATAATTAAGTCTCCATATTTTTAGAGCCCAATAAGTTATGTCTAGTAGAACGCTCTCCTTCTAACAAAAACTATTCTAATTTCCAGATTAATATCCTCAGTATTTACGACATCACAAATTAGTTAATTTGAGGAATTAATCATTCATTAATAGCACTTTTATGATTGCGCAGGTGTACCTTTAAATAGGTACATTACTAAAAGTCAGGAAATTGTGATAAATATTTTCAAAACTTCTAAGAACGCGACGATTTGATAAATTCGCAGACCGCAATTCTCTCGTAACAATTTCCCAAACAATGTATCGTAGTGTTTGTTATACAGAAGAGCTTATCTGTTTTAAGCGCACTCAACTTGTGTATCGTCCTAGAAATTAATCAAATATGTGAGGCAAAGAACACAGATTAGCGCTCTGGAAATAAACTTCTCTCTTGATAAATGCTCCGTTTGTCTAAATAAATGTACCGTTCGGCTGCATCGCGCTTGATATATTATTTCCGAGAGGGTTGTTTTTTATGCCGATCTATCTTAACAGCATGTTTTAGTAATAAACATATATTTAATACAAGCACGTGGAGGACTGCCAGCGTGGTGACCAAATGGAACTGACTTATTTACGAATTAGCTTTGTGGGATCACTTCAAATTATCTGAAACTACAAATTTGTCCTAATTATGGAAAAGGTGCAGCAGTTTACTTGGTTAATTATTTTCTAGTCTAAGTTATTTTTTAGGGTCGAAGGTTTTAGGGTATCGAATTTACGTTTTAGTCGGGCAAAATAAATTCAAAACATCAAAATGCATGTGTGCTGACATTTTAAACTTGTTGGGTGCTCGTAAAAGAGTTACAGTAGAAATTAGTTTATTTGCTCCACTTAGGCTCTATATTTATTTAAGGATAATTTGTCTAATATTGATACGTTAAATTGTAAGTAAAGTTGCCGGTTTTGGTCATAATCAACTTGTCAAGCTTACCAACTTAACAAACTCAAACTTATTATTTACATAAGCGTAATTGTTCAATCGGCAACAGGATTTTACTTAATAAATGCTATAGTAGTCAGCAGTATTTTTTATTTTACCAGGTTTGGAAATAAAACAAAGCGAACCCTAAATCCGAACTCCTCAATCTTTCCAATCAATACCAAAAATTCGACAACACACCCTCAGAAAAGTTTCCTTTTTATCCCTAAAGCACATAAAGAAAATGGCGTCCGGTGGAAGGGGGGGCCCCCTTTCAGCGGTTCAGTAGCAGTGCGCTTGTTCAACTGAAAATCCCTCGGGAACTGGAGGGTAGAAAATCTAAAGACGACCCGTCGGTGGCGTGCAGTAATTGGAGACGTCGCTCGTCGCATCCCGAAGGGAAACGCTGCCGACTGCTTCGGTGATTTATTTTATTTCCAGTCGTGGGTGGCTGGATTTAAAAAGGCGTATGCTATTCGGATATGCTTCAAGGTGTATTGATTTAACAGGCCAAGAAATACGAGTAGGCCGCAAGCCTTGAGACTACGAGGTTTCAAATACACGAAGATAATTTGAGGTATTTTAATAGAGGTTAAACTTTTTTAGCCCCGTATGTGTGATAGGTGTAGTCTTGGGTGTAGTTATCAATCACCTATAAAGATCTACCTAAACATACATGGAAAAACTAGATTCTATGCAGATAATCACATAATTTTTTTACCTTAGTCGTTTCTGTACTAAGTGGTCCTTATCATTGCAGATATAATAAAACAGAGGAGACACAGTATGAACTTTGCTCAGAAACAGACATTTATTTTTCAGGCGAAAAATTGTATTTATTGGTTGCAAATACCACTTTTCACCTGAAGATATCGAATAAACTCTAGAAGAGAACATTTTTTCTTATGATGAATTAGTTTGTAATTATTAATATTATAAATAATTCTTTGGCAAAGCAAAAATTATTGTCTATTCAAATAAATTGTCTAAATTGAAGACTATTAACTCTTAAACCTTTTTTGGTGCTAGTTTCGTGGCTATCTTTGGATGGAGTATTAGAAGTATATGAAGAACGGGTTAACCAATTATTGTTTTGAAATTTTGGTTACCATCGGTATAAAATATTTTTGAGAGAGCGGTGTTGCTAGTTGTACGTAAATTGTGTACGAATTTGTGGTAAATTCGGACACAAAAGCGAAGAAGTTGCCAGTTTTACGTACACCTGGCAACACCGTCTTCTCTAAAATATTTTAGGCCGGTAAAGCATATATGGTTACCTTGGTAACCAAATTTTCAAAACGATTGGTTGACCGTCTCTTCTCCGTCTCAAAAAACTGCAATCAAAATAAAAATTATGTTGTGTAAGTATAGGATATAACAAGAAATACTTCCGTTTTCTTTTAGAAATAACAAGATTTAAAGCGGATATTGGAAGCGGATGGTTCTTTATGAAACATCATGAAAATAATTGTTTTGAAAAAAAAACAGTTTTCATTTAGATGTTTCAAAAAATATATAGAAAATACTCTACTCTGCTAGTATTTCGGTTTGTTAGGCCTTTCTCAATAGAGTAAATGTATATTACTGACATTTACTCTATTGAGAGTACTTACTCTATTGAGAAAGGTCTAACAAGCCGGAATACTAGTATAGAGTTATTTTTTAAACATCTAAATGAGAACTGTGTTTTTTCAAAATAATTATAACAAGATTTGTTGGCAACATCTGATATCTCATAAACTGATATAATACCTCTATTTACGTACCACGTATTTGTGAGAAAACCTGAGTATTTGTTGCTATGTTGCTATGTTGCTTTTATACCTATACAAAATAATAATTTTTACTTTGTTTGTAGGTTTTTTTTTGTCTGAAGAAGTGATTATATTATAGTCACGAAACTAGTTGCACCAATAATGATTTTGAGAGTTAATAAACTTTATTGATTTGGCTCTGTTAAAATGAACAGGGACCTATTATTCCTTTATTAATTATTTGCAAAAACAAACATAATACATATATTCAAAAGATAACTGATTGTGGGTTTTGTCAATTTTATGTCCGATAAATATAATATGTGACATAAAATATGCCGGTAAAGGAGATATTGTTTAAAAAAATATATGATACGACAAAGCCCTGTTAGTTTACCTATGTCTCAAAATGTTTAAAATGACCGTAGGTCATTTCAGACAAGTCAGTTCATTGCCTGCACAGTATCCGTACCTACATCTGCGATTGGTAAAAATATCGTCTACAGAATTACATTATTGAGCAACAAGGATAAAACGTGTTATAAACCTTAAGATCATAATTTATGTGTTGACGTTTCGATTTATTAAACCATTCTCAGAAGATTATAATAATCTTACACTTGTAAGCTGTCAGATGTTCTTGTTTGACAAACCATTTTGCTTAATGTTATTTTTATTTTGATTATTAATATTAATTATTGCATACTATAATCCTGAGTTATGCTGCTATTGCATGATAAAACCGCATCTTCATATAGAAGTTTCTCAATCTGAAATAAAACAAGTTGGGATTTATATGTATGGTACAGTCATATTTGTTTACTCGTAAGTAAATACACGGTGTTTCTTTGGAAAAGTTACATAATTAAAAAGCAGATATAAAGCTGCTCCAGTGAAAGTGAAGCAATGTCCCAAACATGTTTTTATATTTTTATCATAAATAACCCTCAATATAAATTTTTGCTGAAATTTGCAAAGGTGTTCCTGATAATACACCCAGTATATTATACGTGTAAAAAGGATACGGGTGGTTATATTAAAAAATGAGCTATCTGTAAGTGAACCTATTTTGAAAGATTACAACAACAGTGAAGTAAATAAAACGGTGGAAGCAGTCGTTAGTAATGGATTCGTTTAAAGGAAAACAATTTCAAATGAAAGAAATCCAAATAAAACCTATCACTCTAATACTACCTTCTACTTTACCTTATTCATGTATGTACATATTAATTAGCAAATGGGAAAGTGAAACACCTAATAAAACTCGTTTGTACGTGCAATGTCACACAAAAACATATCTACGACGTTTAGCCATCATTAATAACTGACTGCAATCTATCTACAAGAGAGCTTATAACAGTAGAAGCAGCAGTTTATAACTTACTATCACTTGCGTAAAAATTTGCTCTGGAAAATAAGTCTAGGCAGTATATTATCGAGACAAACTGTAATCCTATTTTTCGTTTAATTACAAAATAAACTTCAAACAGAACTAACAAACTTCATTTCTTGATTATACAGGGCGTTCAGGAATGAATGGGGGTATACTTAGCTAGTACACTCTATGACAAAAATTAAGGGGGTACCTATTTCATACTATAATTTGTTTATAAATGCCTAGTTCTTGAATATGTTTAAGTTTTAAAACAATTTGTCAATTGGATCCGATACAGATAACTGTTCTTTGTGAAACAAGTAGGTATGGAAACATGGGTTTTTTCGTACTATGCGTGAAGTTTTTAGTAAAATTTAAAAACCAAGTGAAAAGCGCTTTTCCCACTTGTTTTACTCATGATTTTCTCCACTAATGTTTAAATAGAACCACAAAAGGGTATTTTTGGATTTATTATGTCGAAATTTATCATTTGTCACTGAAGTTTCTCAAAATACGAATTTTGCCTTAAATCAAGAAATGTTCATTGTATTAGGATATTAAATTTAACTAAGTGTACAGGGTGTCCCACCTAAGATTCATTGTTTCATATCTCTCTTATCTACCAGGTTTATTAAAAAATAAAAGAAAGACAGAAAAATGTATTTTTGGACACAATGGTCTCCTTGGGTTAGTTCACATAAAACTAATATAGTAAAATTTGATACTATATAACTTTTGCCGATACCTCTATTGATCACAAATTCATCACTACATATAAATAATACCAAAGAGAATAATACCTGAACAAATGAATTTTCTGTCTCTGTGTGTAGATATATTTGTTACAAATAGAGAATCGGATAAATTAGAAAAAGTTTACAGACCACTGTCACCAACTGTCACCACTGTCTGTCTCAACTGCCAGCATACCTACTTAGGTACCAGATAAATTCCAAGCAATTATAGTTCTGGTTCCGGAGTTTTAAATGGAACAGAAAAGTTCACCCCTGTACCTATACTTTTTATTTTCCAAAATATGACAATGAAATTGTATTATGATATACTTTTGAATATTTCGAGACGGATCTTAAAATAATTTGAAAATTAAATAAAACATCTTGTGAATTCATCCTGATTTTTTTACGTCTACTGGTAGGTAAGTACCATAATCTTTGGTTATCTCATATTACCGTTGTATTACTTAAACCAAATGGTTAAAATAATATTGTGCATACGATTATTTTAGTGTATAAATAAAATAGTAACTTATTTATAACAAATTATGTTGATCTTTTTAATAGGCAATAAGCATCAGTTGCAAGAAATTATTTTTTAAACTACATTTGGAAAAACATAGAAGATATCTTATCTCGTTTTAAAAAATTGAGGCTCTTTTTGGTCAAAAAGGGAGTAGATACTTGGTTGAATGTAATTGGTGAATTTCAATAGATAAAGTTGATCCCGTAAGCAAGAAATAATTGTTTGTATACCTATGTTTGCACATTTACTCCCGGTAGTTCTTTTTTTTCGTCTGTAGACATTGGGTGTTCATTGTCATGCCTAAAAGAGTGGCAACCTTTTTGTAGCTGGTTAAAAGAGACTAAACCCTTTTTTGGAGTACCTGCCAAAAAGAGAGTCAATCGGCTGAAGCCACAAATGTGCGACTGTCCCCTGTAATCCATTCGTCCAGGTTGTTTGGTTTCGACCCATCGACCTTGGTCAATCAGTTTTGAAAACGGCCAACAAATCACATTACCTATATGACTGTTGCCCTTCCTTATGGACTTGGACTAAAATATAATTTAAGTAGGTCAATTGGCACCATGTTTATATAAAAATATAGAAACTCCTTATCGGTCTCAAGTATTGATTAAGTACTTCCAAAAGCTAATAATACAGTTACCCATAAGTACCTACGTTGGTAGCTAGTAAATAGGTAATCAATAAAAATTTGTAATTAAAAAACATGGAATCTGTATACCTAAACAAACTGATATCTGGAAAGCTTGAATTGAATATTGAAGATACCTTTCGGTTTTCAATAAAATATGAAAGCCTATGTAAACACGGCCATCTTGTCCTTTATATGGATCGATAGAGTGAGCAAACAGGAGAACATAGCAAGATCAAGTGAACGGTGGCGGCGGTCTCCATGGCAATCAGTCAGCCGACAGTCATTTCTCATCGCGAGCATTCCGACACAGCCGCCTTCGGCAATTAGCAGAAATAGAAATAGTCGCTAGACTCCGGCGTGCCTCATAGCCACAGTCGACCATACATACATTACACATTCGTTTCACATCTTAAACATATAATCATAAATAATAGTAGTCGGAAAGGGAAAGGAGGCTTTATATACAAGCAACCCCCACAACAATACTAATAATCTGAGCTTGCGACCGGTCACCTACTTCTTAAAATAGTCTGATGTAGAATTACGTTAATACGAGTTGTCATGGTGGCAAGTCATAATTTGGGCCAGTGTACGAAAGCTTCACTTGAGTGATAGATTCGCGAGGCCGGTAAGTTAAGGTTCGTCTAATACATCATGCGGCTTGTTTGAACTCTGTTAACGTCCTCGGAGCAGTACAAGCTGCACTTTCTTAATTATCCTAAACGGCTGGTCTAAAACGAAACAGAGGGCATGCATTATATAAAGCAACTGTGGAATACCTACAAAGTTGTAAGTAATTCCTTCTCTATTCGGAGCCGACATGATGAATAATACAAACGACAATATAATTTTTAATAATCTGAATTTATTATATGGGCTTTCACTGAAGCAAACTTTCGGGCTTGTCCTTGATATTAGAAAGTGGGGTACAGATATTATTATTATCATTATTAGTACCTATTATTATTATCATCATCATCATTATCGTTATCATTATTATTATAATTGTTTTTGTGCATCATGCACTTGTCAGTTCTTCGCTGGTTCATTTTTCATGTAGACGAGTTAATACCAAGTCTAACAAGAAATTATTTTTGGTTTAGAGACGATCTTACTATAACTATTGCATGTATGAAGTATCGCTGGTTTTTATGACTGGGTATATATACTTTCTTCCAGGCTAAGTTGTTTGAGGTAATATATGAATAAAAGTATGGAGTGATTATCATCACCGGTATAATGAATGAAATGATATAAACTTGTTTCTGTTTCCATATTTTTTCAACTTCTATTGCTAATTGTTGATATATTTTTTCTTTTCTGTAGTTTTTTTGCTATGTTTTATCTGGTTTATCATGGGCTACCTTTTATCAGTTTGTATGGATAGGTACCAGTATAATTTTTGTTTTCTATTATAGTTGGTAGTGAAATTGGCAGTACGCTTGAGGCTCCGATTGCAGATTATATCGCAGGGCTATTTCCTGGTGAATACTTTTTGCTGCTGCATTATGTCTATTGGTATATTACACACCTGCTGCACTACGTTCGGATGTTATATTTTCTATTCTTTGATGAAATTGGTGGAACTTTCTGCACCTATCGCTCTTAATTGAAATATCCTTTAAAACATATTTTTTTATAGACATTTTTCGCTATAACATTGTCTTGTATTGCAAATATAAATCCCTCTATTCCTGTACATAATTAGCCTGTTTATAAAAACGTATATGAAAATTCTTTGTTGTAATATCTGCCGTGTAATGCTTCAGACGACCATATATTTTACTTTTATACAAGGACAATATCTTGTAAGCATTCTTCTTGCATTTATAGGTTCAAGAGTCTGAACGTTATCAATTTCTACTAAATGGATGGTCTTTGTTTTGCAAGTGTGTTTTTAAAGAATTTATTTGTTTAGAGTGTACACAGTAAAAAAAGACAAATGGTAAAATTACTAAATGGTAATCGTAATTTGCTGCAGTGTTATTTTTAACACGAACTGGGTAGTATAATAACTAAACCTTTAGAACTCATATTACGCGAAGGATATACCCGCCAAGTTTGTAGAAGTACTCATAAATTGTAGTAAAATTTACAAAACCCTGTGTTAAAAATGAATCAATCCGCCATAAATACGGAATAATTACACAGTGAATAATTAACTATTACACATTATCTTGTAAAATTTACTGTGTTAAATTACTTTTAATGTAATGTAATAATACACCGATATGTCTAACACTGCCAAGTGTGGACTATATACACACTGATGAGTGTGGATTCAGTGTTAAAATCAGTCGAATTTTTTTACTGTGTAAATGTTTTGTCTTTCGTTCCCCTTCGCCCTTCTTTTCTATACTTATATTTTATTCTCTATTTACATGCATTTTGGTGCAGCATTTTATTCTCTGTTAGTTGTGTTCCTTGTTAGTATATTTGTTTTCTATATCCATTGCTGACCACTTTACCACACCGAACGATTATATGCATCAGAACCGCAAATGCATTAATGGCTTTAAAGAGGTTTCCAGAGTGCAGTTTTAATTTAACTCTATATTTATATATTTGGATACTATGTCACTTATTTTAAATAATCGTTGCATTTGAACAGATGTGGATCCATCCATTTTAACATCGTTCATGTAGATGGTATATTGTATGCAGTTTTGTGCCTTGTTTTTTATTTAATATCTATATGATGTTAAAGGAGTTGGATCGGTGTCAGTTTTTAATTGTATTTTGGTTTTTCATGTTTTTCGTGTCATTATTGTTTTCAGGAAGTATTATTATTATTATTATTATTATTATTATTATTATTATTATTATTATCATTTTGAAATCCAGTCGACCAGTTCCCTGGCTCCTATTCTCAGGGTCGGCCGCTGGTGGTTATCAATAGGTACTCCCCACATCCGTGGGGTGAATAGCTACTGATTCTGGGAATTGAGTGCCCTGAGCAAACGTAATGAGCCGTTCGTTTAACAAAGTTCAATATAGGTACTAGGACGTGGATTAAAAACAAAATATTTCTCTTCACCAGAAACAATAGTGTTACTGCGACTATTACAAAAAATCTTCCATTACCTACTTAATAAAAATGATAGGTACTGTTAAACAATGGGGAATGAAAAAAATTCGTAAAAATCGTAAAAATGATATATCTTAAAAATGATATGTGTAGCTAGTGAATGTTAGTGTATATATCATATCATTTTCCTCACACATATTTGGGTAAAATTGTTTTTTAGTAGTGGCTGGGATGTGTTTAGTACCTACTAAGAAGAATCCACACAAACTTCTTACATTTTCGAAAACTTCCTCGAAAAGACAATATCAAAAGTTATGTTTTATTTGAATATCACAGATTCGAATACCTATTGTGTATTGCTTATTGTATTTTGTTGTTGTGTGCTTTGATGGAATAAACGTTATTATTATTATTATTATTATTTTTTAATACAATAGTTTTTTTAAATGAATTATTTAGAGCACATAATTTTTATTCAATTGACTCACAAGTATTTTGTCTTATGTTCTTTTATAGTGTACTGTTGTGACTTAAATGTACTGTTGTATATATGGTCAATAAATCTATCTATCTATTATTATTATTACTATTATTATTATTATTATCATTATTATTATTTACCAGACGTAGACCTACTAACAAATACAATTACCTATATATAGTAATAAGCGATATAAATTCATTGTAATAATTCATAATTTTATCTTAAGCTATAAGTAACTTCAAATACCCTAGTAATTTTTCGAATGAACTACAATATAATGATTTTAAATCGTGGTCATGCGAAACAAAATTTGCTCCATTAAAGTTCCATGATCATAACGAGATAGCAGATTTACTCGATACCTATTATTCGTATTCTGTTGTATAAGGCGCCCCACTAACATAATAAATGTAATTTTCTGTCCTTAGAGCGGGCTTCTCAGTCGCCCCACCATACTTAAAGCACTTCCCAACAATATAATAATAATTTCGTCTCGGTATAACTTACATATGTTTTGCACTTAGTTTATTTAAAATTATAGCTGTTGGCGCACGTATAGTAATTTCAATGTAATGCCTAGTTTAACGTAACCGAATGGGTAGTACTGAGTATTCTATTAATGTTTAGAGCCATGCCAAGATGGCATGAATAGCATATCAAAAACAGACATTATATGAAATGAGCGTTAAACACGTTGGCGCAAGGAACATGTTAAAAACAGCAGGTCAGTTAGTCAGTTAAGTGAACATATTAGAAATATAAGCAAATAGGCTATACCTTAACATTTTATCTTATTATATTGTAATCTCAACAATAATTAAAATATCTAGACAGCTGGGTTATAAAAATAAGTAATATTTTATCTATCTCAAGGATTTTCTTTTCGGTTTAAACAATTTTGTGGGAGAAAAATAACATTGTTTTTATTATTAGAATAAATATATAAAATACAAATTTCAAACACAAAACATACAGGGTGGTCCAATAGCGTGCCAAAGTTCCATAACTCCTAAGCCGTAATAAACCAAAAAACTGTAGGCACATGTTTTAGGATCTCGTATAGCCTAAGACTCGGTCTAAGAAGACGCTTATTTTAAAAATATCAAACTTAGGTATATCGGTGCCATATCAACTTATGCTTTTCTTTAAATGGAATGATATATTTTTTTATTTCATATTTAAAATCGGATCATTTTTTCGAATTCGTCAATACTACTATGGTAGTTCAGAAGATATAACCAATTTTTTATCTTAATCGCAATGGATTGAGCACCCTGTATCTTTTTTAAGAAAATAAATACTACATAAGTTTTTTCTCCATTAATTATTCTATATAGTCTAGTTTTACTTCCTGCAAAATTTCCTGCAAAATAGCTTTACTTGTATACAGGACTAATCAATACTCGTAACCACAGTTTTCTCAACTTTTATAAATGAAACATGTATGTTTATATCATTTTCATTAAGGTATCTCTCGACTCTTTCTAAGCATTCCCTAAACCTAATTGTAACGGTTTTTGGGATATTTGAAGCAAATTATCAATTTATTAGTTGTGTATTGCATTTTCCTGCACCAAGTATAATATTAAAAAAATATTTTTTATTTAAGATCACTCTTCGCCTCAGATTCTACAAGAGGTTAGCTTTTAGATTTTTCCGCGCGGAAAATATAAAAATTGGATACCATCTAATAGAGAATTTTAAGCTGATTTCAAATATAAAAAATATACAGGGTGATCTATTTCAAAAAATTGTGCTTTAAGGTGTCCCTCTATAGTGGGTCACCCTGAATGTTTCAAAATATTTTTCTAAATGTGCACCTTCTCACAGTGCATTACTAGTGCCTACCATATAACTGCTGCAATGAGACACCCTATATATAAAACCTTTGAGTGACAAATTTGTCACTCAACGATAAAACTAAAGGCAGCAAATCGTTAGTTTTTCCACGAATAAGGTCTCATAGGCGATTTTCCGGCATTTAGATAACAATTTTGATTTCGAAATGACCTTCTGTTACACGTGCGTGCCGATATGAACCATTTTTAAGGTATACGTACCTTAATGAAAACATCTACAAGACTCTGACATTCCAAAATAAATTTATAATTTATTATAAATATTTACATAATACCACTCAACGATAATAAAAAGTTACTGTATGTGATGAAAAATCACCGATGACCATATATGCCAAAAACTAATTTCTAATTATCTAGGTACATGTCGATCCTTAAACCGAAAAGTGAAAATTCGGTGAACAATGGGTGTAGAGTGCCTAAAAAATAATTGTAACAAGGAGCCGATTGAAAGAGTAGAAGAAATACAAGAGAAAATTAATATGTTTAACTATTTAAATTACAATAATCATATCTTAGAAAATATTATAGAAAACTTCAATATAAATTATTATATCTTCTTGTTTTCTTATCTTCTTATTTCTTTTAACCGCCTACTCCGATCGGAAACCGGATTTTTGTCATTTTTTCGTTCTACATGTAAAAGTGTTTATTTATAGTCCAAAAACGACAAGAAATAATATAATTTATTATAATCGTTGAAATCAGAAAAAGTAGCTCAGCTCTTTCAACGTATCACAAAATATAGGTAGAGGGTATTTCATTTAAAAAAATGTATGTTTCTATTGTCCTTCATGTATGGGACATCCTTTATATTTTTTAAAATAAGTGTTGAAAAATCCATAAAAACCCTGTAACTTTGGCACTGTTCAATGATAATTTACGTAAAAATTTTTTGTTCAGTGTAACACTCGTGGACGAAGCGTACAATTACATTTCCACAAATTAAACAATTTACTATCAGACGGCGATCATCATTAAATTTGTGCTGATCAGACAAACAGCGCGGACTAATTTGAACTGCTGCGCCGGTAAACCAACAGAGCAAAGTGCAAATTCAGCTCTTTCCATTGATAAACAATCATTCCAGCCAAGCGAGAGGCCGCCAGCTCTAAAAACTGGGCCTATTAAAATCTTTCACTCGACTGAGGTTGTTTGTCTTAAGTCCTCGTTAAGGACTCCGGCTAGCCCCGGGCCCCGATATTTCAGCGAGACGAATACTCGGGTGATTTGTAGCTGCATATAAAGTCCATATAAATAATATCGGGCGTTTAAAAAAATCACTTAGACCAGGCCTTGGAAAGACAGACGAACAATCTGAGCATGCGCTATAGAATTCTAGTAGGTACATTTGTAAATCTGTAATTACTGGACGTAATCCTTTAAATCGGTGCCGTTATGCCAAGAAGAGCAGTTACTGCATATTTTTCAATTAATTTTGTTTTTCTCCAACCGTCTTAAAAGGCCCTTATTTTGATTCCCATATCTGGCATTAAAATTGTCGTGTTCAATACTAGGATGAAACTGAATGGGTTGCTAGGCAACACTTTTAAATCCGCTGAAAAAATAGTGTATTATGTTACTAGAAGTAGAAGGGGAACATTATTTGTTGAGGCCGTAAGCTTACACAGCCGAGACGTGGACCGTGGTTGTGTAAACTGGGCGAAACACATAAAGTTCATAAACTGACAGTTCTGAGAGATCATAGCTACATGACATGACATGAGTTTTTTTAATCCATTCTTATGGTTACACTATTTCCTTTTTGTACTAGTAAGAAAATGAGAAATTTCTTTACTCCCGGGCACAAGAGGAATCTCTAGTGCACTCGTAGGGCACTCTAGTGCCCTACTGGGCACTAGAGGAATTCATTTGTTTTTAACCAGATCGTTTTATGAAAGACCGTTCCATCGAAATATATATAAAAAAGCTAGGCGCTCATTGAAGGTATTATGTAGACTTTGGTATTACATCTTTATCGGGTCGGTGGCTCAAAGTTTTGTGTGTAGATCGCTTAACCCAGAAGTCGTTGGTTGGAATCCCCATTCTACCGGACAATTGTTATTAAATTGTTCACTCGTATATTAAGGCTTGTTCGCAGGAATGGATTGTTAACCATCATGGCGTGCGTGCCTAGGATGGGAAGAATGTCAGCTTGTTGTTAATGTAAGACATTAACATCGGTCAATATTTGACCACCCTCTCACTAATGAGGTTTTACAGGTTTCCTCATTCCGTACTGAATACTGGTTAGGGCTACCAACGTAAATTTTTCCTGAAGTACAAATACGATCTACTAAATAATGATATGCCGCCCCCTCTCCCACATAAATCACAGACTTCCGGGCTAATTCGAATTGTAATAATAATATATTATTACCATATGTAGTAAGGAACGCTTAAATGAAGGAAAATATCAATAAAAAATTACTCGGAGACGAAACGGAGAAGTCGACCGAACTAGGTTTATTCTTCCCAATGAAGAGATTACAAGAGGACTTATACCTAACGTTATGTTTACGATACGAACTGTCTATAAACTGTCTGCAAAACAAGAAATTTCCATGCAAGTATACTTGGCGTTCTAAAGAAATGGTTAATAATGCTTGACACAAAAATTAGTTAAAAACCAACCAATTAACTATATTCGTACCCCATTTGAGACTGGGACAGCAGTTAAAAATTTTGTATGCACCATCATAAAATTTAAGTTTTGCGTCTTAAAAAATAGGTTTTATGTTTTAAAAGAAAAGTTTTAGTTCAAATTAATCAAGAGGAACATTAATAAGTAAGCTGATAAACTCCAAATTAGCTATGACCAGCTCCACATATTTTTTTTTTTGACATATGACTAATAGCACAATATTAAATTACCTGTAACACCCTTTTAGGAAGGCCAGTCTTTTGAGATAGTTGCTTCAGGTCTTTCGCATCTGGGTTGTGGTTTATTGCAAAATAGGACTTCATGGTCCTGAGCTGATGGTGCTTGAAAGATGTCCGCATCCTTTTCGTCCTTTGGCTGGAACCATGTAGTCCTGGAGTACCCGGTGATCGGCCAAAGGACATGTCCAAATAGTCGGAATTTAAATCTGCAAAAAATTCGTCTACGTTAAGTCAATTTGGTAACTTAGCAAAGCAAATGAAGCATTTTATTTCCTTAATTAAGAATGGAATCCTTAGAAATACCATCTGCCAAAGATAGACATTAAAAAATTAAGCAAGATTTAAAACTGTTATTAAGTAGGAAGAAAAATGTCTTTCTAATGTTTAATAAACTTCCAATGAATTTTTACAATGAGTTTAAAAATTACACTTTCGGCCAGAAGTAGTAAATAAATTCTATTAACTAAAAACTAATAAAGTTTTCCAAAAAAGCTCAGATACGTAATTAGCTTCGTTCGTAATTTTTTAAAAAATGTCTCACTTTTTACCGTGTGAACAGTGATTATAGCACCATGTTTGACCAACTTAAATGGAACTTGCATACTCTTTTTGGATTCAACTAAAGTATTCCATTACAAATAGCATGATATATTACGATCAGTTTTTCTACGATCAATATTGATCATAACGATCAATTTTTTCGTTGCAACCTTTGGTGGACTGTCTGGTGATCTTATTTTAAAAACTAACATTTCAGCTTCTTTAAAACCTTATAATTAAGATAATTAGATATAAGCAACGTATAGCAGTTATTTGTTAAAGAGTATTTTGCATCAAATAAATATAATCTTTATTTTTCGATTGTTTTTTCCAAATGTACCCAAGTAAAATAAAAATATTAGTTATAACCAGTGACAACTAATTGCCACTTAGCTTTCCACTATGCAATTCTTTTGTTCTTCTCATTTAATATAATTTTTTTATTTTCCACGTGTTTCATATTTAGGTGTCAAAACACGAGAGACCAATCGAGAAGTAACCCACATAGCCCACTAGCGCGTCTAAAGTCCGCCCCGTCCCCTGTTAACTTTTAAACTAATCGGGTTAGATATTATTTAACCCGATTATATTATTTAAAATATCATTTAAAATATTATATTATTATATTATTACATATTATTTAAAATATCTCTCAATTCTCTGCATACTAGTCTTTGAACAATTGATATCGGTCCATCTGTTCTCAAGTTATAAGCGTTTCTGTGAGTAAGGATATAAATAAATAAAAACAGTCAAATTCAACAGTTTAATAAAGAAAACAATATTTTAATATGAATAACTAAAGCTTTTGTTCAAAACCTTGGACCTCTTGACAGTAGAAGAACCTATCAGTCATTTCTTGGCGCACGTAGTAAAATGTTTGCCTGGGGATAGATGCACACTCGTTGGTAATTTCTGCCGCAAATCGTAAAGATTGTCTGATAGGGTAATGAACACCTTAGATTTAAGGTATTCCCATAGCAAAAAATTCAATGAACCCAAATGCGGAGAAAGAGCAGGCTACTCAAGAGGTCCTCGACGTCCAATCCGCCTGCTAGAATAAAAGTTATGAAGGAAATTCCTGATATCCCTAAAATAATGTGGTAGCGCACCGTCCTGTTGATACGTTATGTACAGTCCTTGAAACTCATGGACATTATTCTAAGAGATCACATTATAGGACGCTTTTTCATTGAAGAAAATTTTACAGGACATGTAGGTAAACATTGACATTCAGAAAATAATATTCAGCCTGCGATAGCCGGAATAGCTCAGAAGAATGTCCCTGGGTTTCAAGTCAGGAATTTCCTTAATAACTTTTATTCTAACAGGCGGATTGGATGTCGAGGGCCTCTTGAATGGCCTCCTCGGTCACCGGATTTGAGTGCATTGGATTTTTTCTATAGGGTTACCATAAATCTAAGATGTTCATTACCCAATCAGAAAATCTTTTGGATATGCGGTAGAAAATCACCAACGAGTGTGCATCTATCCCCATGCAGGCAAACATTTGACAAGAGCGCTAACGAACTAAATAGTTACAAAGGAACCGTTACTAAGTGCACATAGAGGTATCCACCAGACATGCCAAAGTGGTGAACACAAATCTTGTTGAAACAAATCTATGTTCGGCAAAGAAAATGTTATTTTTCTGCTGAACAGTGATTGAGTATCTACTTTTCTATTTATTTTTTTAATGGTACATGGTATAAGTCTTTGTACAACTAATTCTGATTTATTTCTGCTTAGCTATACTTTGTACTGTCAACAGCACGTTCCGTATATATATCAAATTGTTTTCTTGGAAAAGAAAAGAGACATTAAAAATAGACGAATTATATAGGATTCCGATTTTAATTAGGTTAGATACCCCAACGACGGGTTGGGCTGCATTCTTTACGTTCCCTCGCCAAATAATATATATGCACCTGTTGCAAGGCTTTAACATCTACATGGACCGAGGCTAGACTCGCTCCATATATCGGTCCCTATATCGACACTTGATGACAGAGTCGCCATAAACGTAAATTACACCGTACACAAAACGACCGTCCTTTCTACAACATGGTTCGGATACATGCCGCTTTTATAAAATGTCCACGTTGAGAAAGCACTACTGATAAAAATGTCTTCATCAAACAAAGATACAGCCACCGGCTTTAGCTTATAGTCCAGTCGCAGAGAATTCCATGATTCTGTAACGGAGCAGTATATTGTTTGTAGCCCATTAGCCCATCATTGAGTAAATTAAATGTTATGATTGACATATTCCCAATCCAATAAGGGTACTTTCATTCAAACAGCGTATGCAGGCAAGAAACTGAATGAAAATTTCCCATGGCACTTGCTTTTCCGATTATTGGGCCACAATTCTGTAAAATTAAGGAAATACGAAAGTATGCCACCTTCGCTAACATTGTTAAACAAGGGTTAGTCTTTAAAACCTATTTTATATTCTCAAACTGAAAGAAGCACATACTTCTAACCAAAGTTTACAGAATTATGTAATCTTTGCTTGTAACTGAACAAAAATACTGGAGAACCCCATTTCAAGGCCAAAATAGTCGGAAATACAATTTAATTGCACATTAATGTGCATAAATAATTGAACATTATTAATGTAATGAACTGACACTGCAAATAATTTGAAAGTAGAAAATAAGTTTTTTAGTGATGTCTTTTAACTTTAACTTTAACTGTTAAGTAAAAGTAAGTACCTACCTCAAAAAATCAAACACTTACTAATCGTTTTGGTACAGGAGTTTATATTTTTTAATTTATTCTTGCTTCAGAAAGTAAAATATAAGAAAGAGCAAGAGTGTCAAGATGTCACAAATAAGTAGATATTATACTTTAACTACTCGCGCGCTGCTTAACATGATGCAAGAATCCTTTAATTCTTCATAAAAATAATGCACCAAATATATTTTCTTAGACTGCATAATAATATCATATCGATATCTCTGAATACACAAGACGATGCCGCCAGTTAGATACGTCAATATAAACGGGGCCGACATCGAGTGGAGGAACACTGTCACTTATTGTCACCGCAGCCTCTGGCTAAGAGGCTGCGGTGGAAACACCACATCGAGAAAGTCGTAGCCAAGGCGAAGCTGGTCAGGGCCAAGCTATACCCGATGTTGTGCCGCACCAGCTAGCTCAGCCTAAGGAATAAGCGAATCCTGATCAAGACCGTCATCCAAGCTCAGTTGACATATGCGTCCGCAGCATGGATGATTGCTGCAGACGTATATGAAGAAGATCCAGGCTGTCGAAAATATCGCACTGAGGACCGTGCTAGGTGCCTTCGGGTATTTGCGGACATTCGATATATACCGGGTCCTAGAAGGTATCAGGAGGCGCGGAGCTAAGTTTTTCTAGTTTAAGACTACGAGCGACCAAGACTCCAACTGCTGAACCCAGGATGACAGCAAGATCTTCTTATGTTTCAGATTCCACCTGGAGCATGCGTAGAGGGCTACGAACCGACTAAAAAAACAACCCCCAGACCTCCCCTCGAAGACGCGATCGCCGACAGTAGTAGCGCGCACTGCGAGTACATTTTTCTTACTTTGCACAAAGCTAATGGCCCAGTTGGTTCCTTTAGAAGTGCATTCCCGGCTAGACAGCCACTGCTGACCTTCCCCAAACCACCCACCAACCAGGACGAGAACGGCACTTGCCGCTCCCGCCCGAGACAAACTACCCCCGGTGGGTTAGACATGAAGGCGAAGAAAGAAGACAAGATAGAAGAGCGCCAGAAGATCCTACGCAGCCTGCAAGGTTGGTTCTACCCTACAGGACAGGAGGAAACCCCACGAATCGCCCATACCCATCACTTTTGTGATCGGGGTTGGTGAAGAATGGAGTCCACCTCTACGAGGCAGTCCAGGCCTACACCGATGGGGAGGGTGAGGAGCGATAATTCCGCTCGGCCCCAAACCATCCCAGGTCATGACTACTGTTAATGGATATTGGCGGCAAGGCGATTTTTTAGTACATACTTCTTCATAAGGTTGTATTTGTTTTACAAAAATTAAGAGTACCAGAGTATTATTTAGACTTCTAATATGTCTGTCTTTTCATGGTGGTCATCAAAGCCTTAGGTTAACACTGAAAAATGTATATTTGATATGCTGGTCTTCTTTATGTAAATGCATATTCATGGTTTATATATGAATAGACAAATTGAATAATTATCAGATTCTTACACAAGGTGAAAATCGAATAAAAACAAAGAAGCAAAAATATATTTTGCTCCATAAAACTACATATATAATGTACGTACCATGAGAAAACTATAAGTCATCAACTAAACTACTGCAATTCATGCTGTATTAGCTTCATTTTTATAGTAAATTAACATTCTTACTTTTACGACTTAACATATTCAGTTCACTGAACATTTAATTGTTTCGATATTTTTTATTTACGTGAATATAAACGCCTACTTAAATCTTCTTTATGTACTTCACATACTACTTAAACCTGATATAATAGCAACTCATGATATAAACTATTTATAATAGAAAGTGAATTAATAATATTTTTTTAGTACCGTTGGTAAATATAGAAAAGTGGAGTGGAAATTTAATTATGTGCGTTATTTTTGTGGTAAAGAATACTTTTGAAAAAGATGCCATTAAATAAATTTGAATTGATAAATTATTTGAAGGAAATGCAGAAAACAGCTACTTCACGGACTATGTGCTCTAACTGGCATTTCATTACTCTAGCATCTCCACGAAAAACAGCATATCTTTCATCGAGACCAACTCCCAGACACTGACTGGTTTCGCACTTGTTATGTACTCATCAGAGTGCCATGTATTGTCAAAGCTACACAGAGAAAAACGATTTATTAATTTATGATTTAAATTTTTGGTTAAATGATTTGGATTTTTTTGTACTGTACTTTTTTAATTAATAAATACCAACTGTACATACAATATAAATAAAATACCATAAATAAACTGTTGTTTAAATGATTCCCATATTGATTAGACAACTGTAGTTTTATTATATAAATAATGCTGTTTCTTTCATTTGCTTTTTAATATTCTTTCAAACCAAGTACCAATATTTTGTTGAAATTATTAGTAACTTAATACAACTTATATCAATTCGCGCGAAGAAGTATTTTATCTCAAAAAAGTGAAGTGCATTGATACAATGAAATATTTCTTTCATGGAAAAATTACAAAAGGTTAAAGACATTATTTTTTTTCGAATGATACAGTTGATAACATTTTTATAATCAGTTGATTATTTCTATTTAACCAATAGAAGATGAGTACTCAATGATAACGACATCACCATTTTGCTGTTACTTTGTGAATAAAGAAGGTAGATGGTAGGTAGTTTTGTGGAAGGGCAGGAAAATTTCAAAATCTAAACATATGCAAAAAAAGAAAATTGAAACAAATTTTATCTTTCTAGTCCAGTGAAATATATATATATATATATATATATATATATATATATATATATATATATATATATATATATATATATATATATATATATATATATATATATATATATATATATACACAGGGTGTCCACCTAGTGCGCGTAAGTCCAATATCTGGGTTAATAAAAGAGATAACTTAATTTTTTTTTCAACAGGGTTGTCTAATATCCCGAGCTGCACAAAATGAAAATATATTTACATATTCAGGGTGTTCAGTTTTCCCTGGACAGGTACCAACTTCGTTTTTCTAAATGGAAATATATATTTTTTATTGCTTTTTCGAACTAAACCCTTGATTTTAGTAGGACTTTCATCAGCCTTCCCTATACCTAACTTAAACTGTTTTTGAAATATTGACTGGTGAATATTGACATTTTTGCAACTTTGACACCCTGTAAAATCTAAACGGTTTGAGATCAAGCAAAACGGTTTGCACATTCCTATCTTAACTTTTTATAAGCTATCGTTTGATACTAATTTCAAATTTATCCAAGAATTAAAAATTTTCAAAATTTTCGGAAAATTTTTTATTCCTAGATACATTTGAAATTAGTATCAAACGATAGCTTATAAAAAGTTAAGATAGGAATGTGCAAACCGTTTTGCTTGATCTCAAACCGTTTTGCTTGATCTCAAACCGTTTAGATTTTACAGGGTGTCAAAGTTGCAAAAATGTCAATATTCACCAGTCAATATTTCAAAAACAGTTTAAGTTAGGTATAGGGAAGGCTGATGAAAGTCCTACTAAAATCAAGGGTTTAGTTCGAAAAAGCAATAAAAAATATATATTTCCATTTAGAAAAACGAAGTTGGTACCTGTCCAGGAAAAACTGAACACCCTGAATATGTAAATATATTTTCATTTTGTGCAGCTCGGGATATTAGACAACCCTGTAGAAAAAAAAATTAAGTTATCTCTTTTATTAACCCAGATATTGGACTTACGCGCACTAGGTGGACACGTTGTATATATACAGAGTGAGTTTTATGTATGGAACGCCTCAATTATCTCGGAAACGGCTTGCCCGATTTTTATGAATTTTGGTTTATAAGGGTTTTGTAATATGGCCGATATTATTGTGGCATTTACATTGTTGTCAGATCTTTCGTTTTTCCGGAAATATACTGAAATTTGTTATTTCAAATGGATCACCCTATATATTTTTTTGTTTTTGAAATCTCTAAGAAATTTAGAATATTTTTCATGTAATGTTCCCTATACCTAATTGCCATAATTTCGGAGTTACAGCTACATTTGCAATATCTCCGCCGAAGTTAAAATATTACATCAGGGCAGCTATGTCTGCGACAAAAACAATTTTGACGTTTTAATAAACTATTATGGTTGGTGTTTATTGAAAGTTACAATGGACCGTTTATCTGAGAAAGAACGAATTGAGATTTTAATGATATTAGGATATGGTGATGTGCGTAGAAGTCAACAGGAAACGTGTAATATCTTTAATAATTTATATCCTAATAGAAATCCCATAGGATCTTTTGAAAACATAAAGTAAAGGCGGTTACAGCTGATGCTCAAAATGTTGTCCGTTTACTTCCATACAAGAAGCCATGCGATGTTTAAAACTTTGCAGTACATTTTGTAACATCCTGACTGCTCAATTCTTCTTATCTCTGTGGTAATCCCATCTTTTAATTCCTGAATATTGGCAGGTTTGGTTTTATAAACAATATTTTTTAAGTGACCCCACAGGAAATAGTCTAAAGGATTCATGTCGGGTGATCGCGGGGGCCATTCGATAAAACCACGCCTTCCAATCCATCTTCTGGGAAACACATCGTTTAGGTATTGCCTCACGTCACGCGCATAGTGAGGTGGAGCTCCATCTTGTTGCACCCAAATATTGTTATTTGGGACATTGTTATTGTCTGAAAGTTTCAAATAATAAAATTTCTAAATTAACAGGCAATTGAGAATACTTACTTAGATTTGGAAATAACCGAGCCAACTCAGGTATACTATTATTCTGTAATAAATTTAAATACGCCGGACCATTTAAGTTTCCTTCAATGAAAAAAGGACCAATTATTTTGTCGCCTATTATTCCAGCCCATACATTAATCTTTTGTGGAAATTGGGTGTGGGATTCTCTCATCCAACGAGGATTGTTACGTGACCAGTATCTGCAATTATGCCGATTTACGTTTCCATCAATACAAAAAGTGGCCTCATCGGAAAACATAACATTATTTAAAAAATTTGGATTATTTTGATCGTAACATTTTTCCATCATTGTGTCGGCAAACTCTTCACGTCTATCGAAATCATCATCTGACAACTCTTGAACCAATCTTACTTTGTAAGGATGGAATTTATTGGCATGTAAAATTTTCATTATGGATGTTTGAGAAGTATCAACTTCCCTGGATATTTGTCTAGTACTCAAGTGTGGATCTTCTTCTAACATAACACAAACATCTAAAGATTTGTCTTCAGTTGTTGCAGTTTTTATACGCCCTGATTTCGGTAAATCTTTTATGGCTCCAGTTTGGTTAAACTTTTTTAACAACTTACTCACAGTAGATCTTGTTATGGGATTTCTATTAGGATATAAATTATTAAAGATATTACACGTTTCCTGTTGACTTCTACGCACATCACCATATCCTAATATCATTAAAATCTCAATTCGTTCTTTCTCAGATAAACGGTCCATTGTAACTTTCAATAAACACCAACAATAATAGTTTATTAAAACGTCAAAATTGTTTTTGTCGCAGACATAGCCGCCCTGATGTAATATTTTAACTTCGGCGGAGATATTGCAAATGTAGCTGTAACTCCGAAATTATGGCAATTAGGTATAGGGAACATTACATGAAAAATATTCTAAATTTCTTAGAGATTTCAAAAACAAAAAAATATATAGGGTGATCCATTTGAAATAACAAATTTCAGTATATTTCCGGAAAAACGAAAGATCTGACAACAATGTAAATGCCACAATAATATCGGCCATATTACAAAACCCTTATAAACCAAAATTCATAAAAATCGGGCAAGCCGTTTCCGAGATAATTGAGGCGTTCCATACATAAAACTCACTCTGTATATATGCCTATATATTAGACACTAAAAACTACTGGATAACGCTTTCAGTACACCTTGGAAAAAAATTTGAATCTGTTATTATTTTGTTATTTGTTGCAAATATGTTATTTAATGTAATAAATATTTACAGCTCACATGCGAAATTTACTGTCATTACTTACTACATTAATATAGAGCACAATTTTATATAACAAATACGAATAATATTATCTCAAGTTCAAAAACATAGATTTTACCTTTAGAAACTATTATCCCCGGCATAGCACTGCACCCGTTGTTACTTTAATATAAAAAATGTTGATTAAAAAACAAAAACAATTTTGTGTAAAACTAATTATTGTCTTGAAAATTGACATTTATTAATAATATAATTAAATAGGACTTCAGTTTAAAGGAAACATTAAAACTGAAAAACGGTTTAAAGTAGGAAATTCAAAATAAAATAAGTGTATGTAATATACAGGGTTATTCTGAACCCATATAAAAAACTTTGAGGATATGTGCATCCTTAAATAATAAATCGATATCACCAAAAAAATTGTAATAAAAGTAATTAGGATTTCCCGTAAACAATGTTTAAAGTTGTACCATTATAAAGGACTACGTAGCTGGGCAACTGTACTTCAACGAGATCGGATATACCACATTCCGACAAAAAACAGTAAACAAGTTTTTTGTACCTGGAACGCCTATCTATCTTTAAGTTTATTTTAAAGTAAAAACGCTGCAAATCTTCTTTGCGCCGGGCGCGCCGGTTTCTTTAGTGCTAGCTAGTTTGCATTGTCAGTCCCAAGGTCACTCCATTACAGTGGACCAGTATCCAGCGGCGTGCAATGAAAAATTTTTAAATAGTTTTCAGACCCCGCCAAAAAAATTTCTTTTTGCACTACCACATTTCTACATGTATGTTGAACATCCCCAAATTTTATTTTCGATAGGTTCTGAATAACCCTGTATATACGTACAATTTTATTAACTTAAAACATTTAATTCTTAAATTCAATAAGAAAAAAAATCATTGTAAGAAGAGTTCAAGGAGGCTGCACATAAACGAATTTCTCGATTTTGAAAGATTTTTGTTATAAATTCTCAACACATATTAGCGGCTTTTCAATCAATGAAATAAAATTTAGCTAATAAAAGTGCTCATATTTAAATATTTATTTCAAGAATTTAGTATATGTGAATTTTCCACATCATACAGTAGATATATATAATTTGCAGTTTCCTAAAAAATTAATTACCTTGTAGAATCTTTTGATGCTAACCATTCGACATAAATTGATTCGCTTTACTAATGACCAGTTCACAATGAGAATATTAGAATTTTCGTATCCACGCTAACGTAGGTACCAGTTATAAATATATCTTTTAGTTTTATATCTCTTAATAGCATCTGTCTGTTGTGACAAGTGATTAATTGATTATGGACATATGGTAGACATGATGTTATCAACGAATTTGAAATGATTTGAATGAATAAATAATTATAACTGTTTCATAAATTACATTTTGTTTGAGGTGTAATAAGTACATTAAGTGTATAACAAGGCATTTGCTTCTGTAACAAATTTAAAATAGGCATGATTTACTATTACAATTTAAATAAAAACACACTTGTTTGGTCTGGTATGTTAAAATCTGGCACACGAGAGGCCAATACGCTCTATTAGTGTGACGTAGCTTCAGCCATTTTGTTCTGGTAGGTCGCGGTTCACGATCTAAACAAAGCCCGATTAACAAGGCAAATTTACAGAAAAGTGCTATTTTGACGTTATTTGAAGATTTTAAGGGGAAAAAACATCGAAAACCGTAAAAGTGTAGTAAATGTACCCTATAAACGCATTCATGCAAGACAGATGGGTAATAATAACTGAAATATTAATAAAATCTAAATTTAACATAACCTCACTTTATATAGTTTATTGTAAAAATAACTTTATTTAATGATTTTTACAGTACCAATTTTACATTCACCATGGTTATGTGCTGGGCTCCGGATTGCAAGCACTACAATCAACGAGAAACTTGTAGATTTTTTATATTTCCGAAGGACCTTAAGAAACGCAACCGTTGGAAAAACTTGTGAGGTAGGTTTGAAATATACCTTTTAATTTTGGATAGGTAACTGTTTAATACAAATATATTGTATATTATGACACGTAGCGACGAACCTGGACCTGTTGCATTTTTATGCAGTTGTCATTTCCGTGATGGTAAAAGGGAAAGTGGGCCTGAAATCTTCTTGCACAATGTGACAAAGAAATTCACTTATACAAGTCCTGAAAAGAGAAAAAGAAGAGACCAGAGAGTGGTAGTTCAGGAGCATCTGGAAGGCCTACCAGCAAAGCATCGACAAGGTTATTTTGAACCAGATGTATCATCTCCACCATCTGAAATGGAAATGTGAGTGATATTTATGTCAAAAATGTATACGTTATACAGATTTGATTGCGCTGACTGCTAAATAAATACAGTGCAATAATAATCACTTGTCATAACGAACAAACCGTTTAATCGACAAACCTAGTTTTTGATCGTTCGTTATGACAAGTAATTATTATTGCACTGTATTTATTTAGCAGTCAACGTAATGAAATCTGTATAACGTATACATTTTTGACATAAATATCACTCACATTTCCATTTCAGATGGTGGAGATGATACATCTGGTTCAAAATAACCTTGTCGATGCTTTGCTGGTAGGCCTTCCAGATGCTCCTGAACTACCACTCTCTGGTCTCTTCTTTTTCTCTTTTCAGGACTTGTATAAGTGAATTTCTTTGTCACATTGTGCAAGAAGATTTCAGGCCCACTTTCCCTTTTACCATCACGGAAATGACAACTGCATAAAAATGCAACAGGTCCAGGTTCGTCGCTACGTGTCATAATATACAATATATTTGTATTAAACAGTTACCTATCCAAAATTAAAAGGTATATTTCAAACCTACCTCACAAGTTTTTCCAACGGTTGCGTTCCTTAGGGTCCTTCGGAAATATAAAAAATCTACAAGTTTCTCGTTGATTGTAGTGCTTGCAATCCGGAGCCCAGCACATAACCATGGTGAATGTAAGATTGGTACTGTAAAAATCATTAAATAAAGTTATTTTTACAATAAACTATATAAAGTGAGATTATGTTAAATTTAGATTTTATTAATATTTCAGGTATTATTACCCATATGTCTTGCATGAATGCGTTTATAGGGTACGTTTACTACACTTTTACCGTTTTCGATGTTTTTTCCCCTTAAAATCTTCAAATAACGTCAAAATAGCACTTTTCTGTAAATTTGCCTTGTTAATCGGGCTTTGTTTAGATCGTGAACCGCGACCTACCAGAACAAAATGGCTGGCGCTACGTCATCACTAATAGAGCGTATACTATGCTGTAGGAAATTTATGGCTTAACAACTAAATTATTGGTATCGTTGGTGCCTCCCGGTTGGTTGAGAGGATTCTATGTATAGTGCCTTCAAATGCAGTATCTGTTGAGTGCCACAAGAATCAAAAGTTGATTCTTCTTTTGTGCTTAATGATACTGGAGGAATGTATTGAGCCTTCGCTTTAATTGTATATAAGTATCTCAAACCGATATAAACGATATCGTAATATTTTGAAGATTTATTGCAACGATTGTTAAAATTTATATAGATAATTATTTGAGCGCGGTGGATGGCTATCTTTCTATTTGTGGCATACAAGCTAAAAATCAGGGATTAAAATAACTGTTACACTATTTCGAGGAGCCAATTAATATCCCTTTAAATCTTTGTCTGAATGGTAACAATGTATAAATTTTCTTAAATTAAAGGAATCGGGCTTTAAGATGGACGTACCAGATAGGTGTTCCATTTAAAGAAAGCTCATAATTTTGGATTGAAGTAGGTAATTTTTTTCCGATAATATCTGACAACATTTAACAATTTGTAATAATGACAAGAAAGACTTGAAGGACATCTTGAAGACCGCATCTCGATAGCTCTTTTCGTTCTCAAGTTATAAACTGTCAAAATGTGATACTTTATAGATGGACACCCTATATTAGAAGAAGCAGCAGCTTTTATAAGAACGAATTAGTCATATAAGGTGTATTCTTAATAAAGCTATTAAAGCCATTTATACCTTAAGTTGCTCATATTTTCTAGTAGAATTCATAAATTTCCTATATACCTACCTAGCTCAATAATTAAAAGAATTCTATGTATATATGCTGTGAGTAAATGCCTATAAAATGTGCTTTTTTACTATAATCTCCATATTCAACGAATGCAACTGATTAAAGATAGTCATGACTGAAGGATGCTACTTGATATCAATAATACATTGATGGTGATATGAATTATTCATTCACCTTAAGTAGCAGGTAGCAAAAAATTGCACCTGTTTTATAGAAGTAACATAAAAATTGTACGGTATCATGATAATTCCATATGTGCATGCCTTGCAGCACTGTATATATGGATTACTTACCAATAATACTATACATATTGGGTCGAACCATCATCTGTGGAGTGCCGACCCCTACGAAACAATATAAAAAACCAACTATTCAGATTATAAATCAACTAGAATTTCTTTTTACAAGTTTTGCAATTTTAAATATACAGGGTGTTAGTTAAACATGCAGCAAAAATTCAAGAGGTTACTCCTTGGACTATTCTAAGGATATTTTGTCCTTTGATGATTTTTGAAAAAGCGCTTTGTTGCGAAGATATAGGGCGAAAAACATTTTCAACAAATAAAAATTTATGACTAAAAATTACATGTAACATTCCTGAACCTACAAGAATTGTTGAAAATGGCTACCTCCAGTTCGGATGCAACCATCCAATCTTCTCCTCATAGACTCCCGAACTCTTTCAAAAAACACCAGGGTCGTTTCTTATTGAGTTACACCCAGCAATTATCCGATCTCTTAAATCGTCCACATCTTCCACTGGCCTAGTATAAACTAATGACTTTAGATGGCCCCTTAGGAAGTAATCCAGGGTGTTTAAGTCCGGGGATCGAGCAGGCCATACGTGAGGTCCACCTCGACCAATCCAGTGATCTCCGTATGTTTGTTGCTGTTAATAACTCTCGAGCAACTACACTAAAATGAGGTGGTGCACCATCATGCATAAACCACATTGCCTGTCTTGTAGCCAATGGTGCATCCTCCAAAAACTGAGGTAGCATTTGTTCCATAAAGTTGCGGTATACTTCGCCGGTAAGTCTTCCTGGTAGAAATACCGGTCAAATTAGCCAGTCACCCACAATTGCAACCCAAATGTTCAACGAGAACTGATGTTGAAACCGATCTTCACAAATCTCATGTGGATTTTCGTCATCATGGTTATTGTAGAAATTCCTTATTGCATTTCGCGAGAAACTGGCTTCATCGGTAAAAAGAATCAGCGTAAGTAGTTGAGGGATGTCAACCAATGTGTGCAAAAGCCATTGACAAAATGCAATACGTGGAGCAAAATCCGCAGGAAGAAGTGCCTGAACGTGTTGAATGTGGTATGGGTACAACAAATTATCTCTTAGAATTTTCCAAACAGTCCAATTACTTACATTCAAAGTATTTGCAATTCTTCGCGTAGAAGTACCTCGATCTTCTACCATGTCCAGCACATTATCTTCTACGTCTACCGTTCTTACAGTCCTTGGCCTTCCTGGTCCTCGACTTCGCTTCAATGTTCCCGTTTCTCGAAGACGTTGATGAATACTTTGAAAGATTTTTCTATCGGGAGCAATGTGGTTAGGAAATCGTTCAATGTACAGTCGCCTAGCTTCTAATGCATTGTCATCAGCAAGTCCATAAATAAAATGCATGTCAGCCATCTCGGCATTCGTATAGCGAGCCATGATAGAGGATTTCACTAACAACCGTTTACACTTCAACTAGCCAAACGTCAATCAATCTTAACAAATGCGACACATACAAATTACAAAAATATACAAAATAATCACTCCGAAGTATCACGAGAGTAAGAAAAAACAACTCCTTTTTCTTACATGTCCAGTGTAGTACGCCATACTTTTATTTCACCTACATTAATAATGTGAAAAACACCAAAATTGGATTTGTTGAAAATTTTTTTCGCCCTAAGTCTTCGCAACAAAGCGCTTTTTCAAAAATCATCAAAGGATAAAATATCCTTAGAATAGTCCAAGGAATAACCTCTTGAATTTTTGCCGCATGTTTAACTAACACCCTGTATATGTGCAATTCTGCACATATAACTGCACAAATATGAGATATATTTCTTAATTTACTTGAATATTAACTATTTCATTATCTCCTTCAAATACATAAATAGGATTGATTACCTAAGGCTGTCCAGATCCATTAGTAAATCCTTAAAGACGATAGAAGTCAAAGCTATAATGGTACCTGCAGAAAAGCAGGTCATTATCTGTCTGTCAATTAGACAATAATTGTCAGACGGATAGTAGCACATAGCGGAAGAGGGCAATACTATGTGTACAATTCTCACCACTATGTCACAATATCTCACAATAAACATCAAATAAAAAATCGTACGGTTGAAAATGTAATTGGTTAAATTTGTAAAAGTAGAGAAAGATAAAGGTAATAAAGAGAGTATAAGTTGTAAGTGAAAATACATTGGTATTAAATAATGATTCAACGAAGCTTAAATTTTCCTTGTATAGGCACGCAAAGGAGTATCCTCATTATTTGAATTACAACGTCATATCTTGTTTAACCTCAACTTAATGTGATTTTAAATATATTTTTCTTTTTATTAGTATTATTTGTATCATTTTAAATATGAAAATATTAAATACTTAAATCTCTACATTAAATGTTATTAAATATGGTTACATACCAGTTACATACATACCAGTTTGGTCAGTTGTTTTAATTTTTTTACTGATAAAAATGAATTTGTAGCAGTTTCCTTAACCTAGTGTACACCTAAATAATGTGTTGGTTGATCGACTGTTTAGTAAGTAAAATTAATAGATTACTAGTTCACTAGATTTCTAGATAAAATCTAAAATTGGACAACAATTTAGATACTAAGAAAAGTAATATTTAAAACCATCAAGAAACTTTTCTTGATAGTTCCTCCGTATTTTATGCATTCGGTATAAAAAAAGAAATGTCATAATAATTATAAAAGTAAATAAAAATTAAAAAAACATGTCGTTTATATATGTTATAATATATAATGTCGTATTTATATGTTGTATGTGTTATATAGAAAAACTATTAGTATTAGGGCCATAAAAAACAGTAACTATTAGGAACAAAACGAAGAAGATAAAAATTAGAAAAGGTGCGGTGTCTATACCGTACAATTATTGTAAACCTACTTAGATATAAACGCAACTATTGCGTTTATATCTACTGGTGTAATTTTTATGTATTTTGAGCAGTGAAAGAGAGACAGAGAGTGCGCAAAAAGATATATCCAGTCCAAATCCAAATATCCTTGCTTTAACAGTTTATGTTTTCAAACCATTTTATTTTTATATTTCATGTTATATTTCTGCGCCTGTTGTGGAGCCATTTTCAGGAAAGAAAAGGAATCATCAGTATGGAAATTGTCTGAAGATTCTTTATTAATTTTCAAATTGCAATGTCCTTTGTCAAATAAATCATTCTATGTGAATACCTAATCTTCCACTTTTCCTGAAATTAATATGTCTATCTATAAATATTCATGGGAAAATAATTAATACTATTTTCCTCATTAGCTGTGGAAGTATAAGGCAATAAATAATACCCCGAGAGTATCGTACCGACATAAAACCCCTGATGTACCCGTCCTCTTCCTCTGAGCCGTGCGATACTCCGTGCAATATGGTCTGAGCAAGTAATCCTATTCGGCGGGCGGGTACGCCAAACGCCAGTCGGCTTAGCGAAAGCGGATTGCAGTGGGCTCTGGCGCAAGCCACTCCACTGTCATGTGGCACAATTAATTTGCCGTCAATCCGATCAAAGCTTGTTCAAACTGCTAATCCGTGTTTATGTCACTGCGCCACGCAGAGACAGAACTCTCGATGTTTAATTAGTCCTCAGTTGTCTTCACATATTCCTTGTTCCTCGTATGAAGTTAGTTTCTGGATTTCAGTTGTATATTATTAATGTACGAGTAGGTAGGTAAAAACACAAATTTCTATGCCAAAATCATAAATGTATTATTAATTACTTATAGGTGACTACCTACGGATCTATACTGAACAAAATGATGCCACCACATGGTGTCCTTTTGATATAAATTGCCAAGGCATAAAATACATTTACTGTGTAGACCTGGTAGGTTGAAACAACTATATATCGTTTTATATTTAACTGTTGAAGAAAATACATAATACTTTTGCCTATACATTGTGTACATAAATAACATGTCAAGAACATCAAATAATTTTCCAAACCTTCTGAACTTTGACTTTAATTAAAAACTGTTTGGTAAATGAATTATTCTAGAGTCCCTACATAACTATGATTTACAATTAGTGGTGTACTAAGATATGACTTACTAGGTGTAGTTACTAGGTTAGGTAGTATAACCTAATGAGAAGTTACTATACTTATATGCACATCATTATATTCTGCTAGGTATGGACTAAGGTGTTTGTCTACAAAACTAAAATAGGATAATGCATGAGGAAACATACGAGGACATACTAGGAATACATCCTACATAATACCTATGTTAGGAAATTGCCTTTCAAAATAATTTTGTAAAGAAAATAATTAATCCAATATGAAAACGTATTTTATAAATATCTTTTATTAGTGTTATATTACCAGGTGCTTATTGGGAGATGTTTGATTTATATTTGCGAGGACGAAAACAGTGATTAGAAGTAGACTAGAGCAAAAAGTCTGCTTTTCATTTCAATTACCGTTAGATTCCGTTCACAGCGAAATCGTGTTTTTATAAATTATCCCGAACTTGTTTTTAATATAAGCTTTAGATTCTGGTTGATACCCATGAATCGAATGTATTGGTTACAAATTTGAGTTTAAAATTTCACTCTCATCAATCCAGAACATTTGTTAGGCGTTAGAACTATAACGACATCCCTTCAGGAAGAAAAGGTCAGATTTAGGGCCGCAAGAGGGTGTCCACAAGGTGGGGTTCTTTCCCCCCTACTCTGGTCACTGCTTGTGGATGACCTCCTGGCCATACTTTCTGTGTGGGAGGTTGACGTTCAATCCTATGCGGATGATCTAGTCATTAGTCGGAGGAAACTCTAAAGAGGGAATATCCCTCACCCTCCAAGAGGTACTAGAGATAGTAGTGAGTTGGTGTGAGAGGGAGCAGATGTCTGTAAACCCCCACAAAATGGTAATCGTACCGTTTACCAAGAAAAGGAAGCTGGACAATCTAAGACTTCCCTCCTTACTTGGCGAAATAATTCCATTTGCGGAGGAAGCGAAGTATCTGGGTGTAGTACCGGATAAGTCGCTTAATTGAAACTCCCATCTGGAAAAAATTATCCACAAGGCACGACTGTCCTTATGGACATGTCGACGAGTCTGTGAGAAATCTTGGGGCATTGGTCCCAAACAAATATACTGGCTGTATGTGACGGTCATTCGACCTATGATTGCATACGGCTCCATAGTTTGGTGGTCCAAAGGACTACAACAAAATACCAAAATCAAACTTTCTGGTTTGCAGAGACAAACCTGCCTGGCCGTAACTGGAGCAATTAGCTTTAGACTACTTGACCTACCTCCTCTTCACATATATTTGGAGAGAGAGGCCAGACGGGCAACATACAGACTAAAGCAGGCAGCTATTAACATGCCGCAGTCTGACATTATGGAGCACAATAGGCTACTGGATGACATGGAAAGTCACAGCATCCTGGAGACGATTTCAGATGTCATGCCTGCAACGACCAACCATGAACTGCCCTTTAACATTCTCATCCCAGGAAGAGATGAATGGGATCGGAATAAAGCCGACCTAGGTACTGAGGGCAGATGGTTGTTGGTTTTGCAGATGGCTCCAAAACACTCATGGGTGATGGAGCCGGAGTATATAGTTGCAAGCCAGCGGTAAAAATATCCTCATCTCTTGGCAGTTATGCAACTATATTTCAGGCAGAAATCTATGTCATCGACTTGTGTGTATAGATGCTGGAACAAATGCAACTTACGCGCAAATCGATAAAAGTCTTCTCAGACAGCCAAGCAGCTCTTAAAGCTCTTGATTCCTACCGTTGCAATTCAAAGACGGTATGGAGTTGTCACCAGGTGTTCGCTCATTTGAGCAGGAAAAATAGAGTAACTCTGGTCTGGGTCCCAGGCCATTCTGGCCATGAATGAGGCACTCCCGACTCTCTAGCCAGGGAGAGTGCTGCTTCTAAATTTGTCGGATCAGAACCGGTGCTTGGCATATCCTCGATTACCGCCAAAGCAACGCTCTTGACCTGGGCTGAGGGGCAAATCTTCCAATACTGGCAAGAACTACCAAGATTAGTAGTTCATAATAAACTCATAGGCGTTCATAATAAACTCTTCAAAAACAAGAACTAAAAAACTTTTAGAGTTCAGGTTCCACCTACGAACTTTAATTGGCCTATATACTGGTCACTGCCGTTTAAAATATCATCTGTGCAAATTCGGCCTAGCAGAAGATGCTGAGTGCCGCTTGTGCTTAGAAGATGATGAAACGGCAGAACACATATTATGCACCTGCCCCGCTAGGGAAAGGATCAGATACTCATTATTTGGCAAAGGACCACTTCTGCCAGAGGATCTGAATTACCTCTCACCCAATAAGGTGATCAGCTTCATTAAGAAGCTGGACCTGTTAGGTGAAATATTGTGGGTGTGAGCCACAATAGACCACATGGTCGCGGTGGAGGGTCTGGTTTTTCGGCCCACTCACTTTTGAACCTAACCTAGGCGTTAGAACGTTAGAAAATGTTATTTTCATGCATTCTTGTTGTAGGCAGTTTGACAGCTTGGAAAGTTTTTTAAGCCATACTTGCTCACTCAACGGCCACACCTACTGTCAAATTACTAAGTGAAAGAGAATGTTTTCTTCTATTTCTTTCTTTCAAAAAAATATTCAGTATTGACCAATAATATATTCTAATAGTTTCTAGAATTCTATAAGATGTCTTAAATATCTATGGTAACATAATCATGAAGGTCATACGGATGGAGTTTTTCAAGTTACGAAAACTCAACGCTTTTAAGTTTAGAGCCGTCAGTTAAAACTATAAGTTGTTTCTGTCACAGTTTCATAATCCATATTTTTAATCAGCACTTCAACCACTAATTAAAATATCGGGTATTAATAATTATCATTCGTCATTCACTGCAAACATCTACTGATAACGAATACTGGTTATTTGGTAAAATGTAATGGGCACTGATGCGAAGGTTATAAGTCCTTGATCTAAATAAGAGCAATCGGTATCTTGGAAGTAATTTTGAAAAAAATGTAAAAATATTACTTTCTAAATGTAGGTAATTTTTCAATATAGTAATATATAAAATATATAAGTAAATAAAACCGACATGGGTTGAGGATTATCAGCAGTATTTCTTTTCAGTCGATAAAATTGAAATGATTTAAATACTGGTCTAGCCAACCGTGGGATTAAGTTGTATCTAAATATAGCTGGAGGTACTGTTGTGTATATAGGATGTATATCTATGGGAACTAATGAATTGAAAGTTATAATTAGTCCTCGATTTAATTTTTTTAATACTGTTAATGATGTTTTGGAAAATTTCACAACTTCAGCAGTCTCGAAAATAGCCCTCTAGCATGAAAATCTTATACCTGTTTCACACGATTTCTGTGTACAAATGGAATTGCATGAAGTTACAAAAGTTTTCATGATCCTACTCATTTAAAGCTGTCAACGTTTTATTATTCGGTACAATAACAGGCTGTAAATACTACTATTAAATAAAGAAACAGAAGTTAATAGTAATAATTATATCTCTACCCCTCATTCTAATCACAAGGATAAGCCCGAAAGTGTGGGAGGGGAGTGGCATATTATTATTTACTAAGGAACGACTTAGGTTGGTAAGCCCTAAGTTAGGTTGGTAAGGAAAACCTGGAAAACCTCATTAGCTAAGTAAATATAGTTAAATATACATTAAAAAATCCTTGGATGATAATTTCAAACGACTCAAATCGGGTGCGCGAATCACACGAATGCATTTAGTTACCCTAAAGTTTCATAAATAAGAAAATTCACAGAAAACCTAATTTTATAAAACTTGCGTGACTCGAGCGTAAGCTAATTGAATTTTACATAAAACTTATATCTGATAATTTTCAAGATTTGAAAAATAACTTCATTATATGTATTTAAGACACAAATTACCTAGTGGCGAAATTGACAGTCTATATCTTTCAAATCGTAAGATACATTTCACATTGTCTAATAATAAAAAATATTCCGGAGTCACAATATACAATAATTATTACCAGTTTACCTGGTTCGGAGCATGATACGGTTGGAACATTTCCATCAGAGACCAAAATGGTATTTTCTTTACTGACTTTAGAAAATGGTGCTGGCCTGACAAGTAATACCAGAAGCATAAACCATTGAAAGTATTGGATTCAAAAAAAATTTAAGACCGGTCAAGACCTGACCGAGAAATAAATTTATCAACTATTAGGTACTATTTAATTACATACTGAGCTGGAAAATATTACTAAATGTTCTGAGAAAATTAAAGACCACGTAGTAGTAGCAGTGGGGCGGCCAAGACCTGGCAAGTAGGCCGCAAGCGGGCCCTTTTTACCTACCCCTGTCGTCCCTACCTAGCTTCATCACCTCTTCCCTCATGGAACCTACCCGACCTTCTAATGTAGGTCAGAATGTCGGTCCATTCAAGGGAACTAACCTCTTTCCCTTGCAACTCCCCGGCCCCCACTAAGACGTCGCGTCTTAGTCTGCTGAAAGCCGCGCACTCTGCCAAGAAGTGGGAAGGCGTTTCATCGCCCTCCCCACACTTTGGGCAGATAGGGTCTCCCTCAACAACTATCAATGATAGATGTCTTCTAAGCCTACAATGACCCGTTAAAACTCCCACCAACTGGTTTAGAGCCTTCCGGCTACGACTTAACAGCCAGGCCGTCTTGGTCTTGCTTGGCTCCACTATAAAGTTGCGAGCCTGTCTACAGCCCCCACTCCTTCTCCACTGTTTACTTAGTGTCTCATGAGCCCAATCGTTAAGAGCTATGTTGACCTGCCTCCGTGTAATGCCTAAAATCGGTTCTGGTCCCTGGCCGGGTCCCTGAGATCCGAGTCGAGCCCCAACTCCTCCAGGATATCTCCGCACTCTTGGACAAGGGCGGATCTTGTCCTTGGAGATGTTAAAGCCTTTAAGGCTGCCTGACTGTCGGAGCAGAAGTAAATATTTTGCTCCGGACAGTTCCTTACTTCCTCCTTGTTTGCTGCCATTAGGATAGCAAAGACTTCAGCCTGGAAGACTGTGGCATACGAACCCAGTGCAAAACTTTGCTGCACGCCCCTATCCGCCACATAAATTCCTGCCCCGAGAACCTGCCCGCCACACGAGAACCATCTGTGTAGCAGACCAGAGAATCAGGGGGGAATTTAAACTGATCCTGCTTCAATTCCTCCCTCTCTGGAAATATAACGGCATATTTCCTCTTTAATCTGAGACGGTCTTTTGTTTCAGTTACTCTTATGGTAGATATGGGTATTTCCCTCTCCGCCATCTGTGCAATTGCCGCGTGACCGGTATTTCTTCCTCCCGCCTGCCAGCTTTCTGAGTCCCGCATTCTTAAGTAGGCCGCCATTGCCTCCCTCATTATCCATGTGGGTAGGCTTGGCAGCCCTAGCAGGACTTCCAGGGCAGCTGTAGGTGTCGTCCTCATAGCACCTGTAATTCCTATGCAGGCAAGTCTTTGGACCTTTGTCAGTTTCTTGGACACCGTTACCCGGCCGACGCTTGGCCACCAGACCAGGGCACCGTATTGGATCCTCGGTCTAATTACCGTAGCGTATAGCCAGTGCAGCATCCTAGGACTGAGACCCCAATTCCTGCCTACTGTTCGTCTTAGTTGCCAGAAGGTGGCCGTTGACTTTTGAATAATTTTGTCAACATGTGGCCCCCAGGTCAACTTACTATCTAGGGTCACCCCTAGGTATTTCACCTCTCCCACGAGTGTCAGAGGTTCTTGATACATAGTGGGTGCCCTGAATTCCTCTAGTTTTCTTCTTTTTGTGAAAAAGATCGTCTCAGTTTTCCTAGGGTTAACTGACAGACCCATCTCACTACACCACCTTTCAATTATCTTACAGGCTACCTGCATTCTATCACAGACCACGTTTAAAAAGCCCACGTAAGTGAAAGGCAAATTTGCAAAATGTGTAGATGTAGATAATTAAGTGCTCTAATTTACTTTAATCTCGAAGTAGGAGAAGATTTAGAAAGTGTTAGATATTAAGAGGCCGTAGATTCAAAAAGATAATATTGAGAAAATTTGTGAAGCTGTTTATTTTTGCATTAAAGTTAAGATATAATATACCTATATTATTTACTACTTTTTTAATATATCTTTTTCATTATAAATGCAGTTAATGTCTTTGGTGATATATAGAGCTTATAAAATGTAAAACTATTAAAAAAATATGTTTTGTTGCTTTATTAATTGGCATTTCGGATACCTACTGAGGTGACGAGTTGTTGTACAGGAAAATGACCGACAGAAATTTTGTTCATGTAAAACAGTGGGATGATAACTGATTTTTCTGCAAATAAATATAAATGTATGTAATGCTTTTTTCTATGATTGCCCCATTGTCAAAACTAACGACGCGACGTTAAGAATACAGGCATTATAGAATGACATTTTTCAGAAGTTTTAATTTCCGTCTTTGAGTGAAAATAGTAACGATCAATCAAGTAGCCGACCTGATAAGAAGCAAAATATAATACCACTAATTTTCATACTTTCATAATAGTACGTAATATGATTGTGAATAAATATCGTGTTAGATGTTATTGACAATCATGTAGTGACAATGCACTTCTGTCTACTCGTATATAGCTGATAATATATGGGGAATTTTCTCAGAAACTTGTATCTTGATATATGTTTTAAATATATAGCCTACATAAAGTCTTATGTACGAAGCTTTTTTGCTGCGAACCTGCAGTTGTGGAAGGATACAATAAAACAGTTCATCCACGTAAAACTCAGAATAGTACATAGCTTTTTTCCATCCTAGATAGCGTTACTTATATCTCACGCATACTGTTACATGGAATTTTGGTGTATGCGTCATCTTCAAACTACAATGAGTTGACACATCCTGAGGCAAGCACCAGAAGGTGGAGAGCCTCGTGGAACCGGCACTCACGCCAGTCCACCCACCGTTGAAGTACAATGAGTTGACTTCACTCTGAGACGTGCACAGCTCTGAGAAGACCTAATAGGTCGAAAGGTGCATGACGAGCCGCAAAGCATATGGAAAATTTTCATATTTATGCACGTTTGTGAACGTTTTCCTTTTTATAAGCCATTATAAAGATGAACGCCGTTTTCTTTGTTTTTCACATAACACAGCAGCTGCCGCTGCCACTGTCAACAGCTGTGATACTGTCTGTGGTCAAAAGTACTGAACGAACATGCTCGTCGTACAGAATCGCGGCGATGCAATCTACCGAACATGCTCTAGGGATAACTGAGACTGAGACACATGCGTCTCAGTTATTGGTCAATGACGGTGAAACACTCTTGTCTCAATTGAATTGTGACGATATTCCTAAATTCTATGTAGTATGCACCAGTATGACGTTGAAAAAAAAAGTATATAAATGAACTAGACAATATAATAATAACAAATATGGTAACTTGTAAATATTAATAAGAACAGTACCTACTTATGCTTCAACTAGTTTCGCAAAGAATGTATTTTAACACTTGCATTCACTGTACTATTTATTATTCTGCGATCCCAAAATTATACTGCAATTCCTTTGCATTGGCATCTGGCATTTATATTTCCGTTTATTTTATTTTGCATATTCTGCAAGTTTATGTTTAATTACATATTAACTTTTTTTAGTGCATCATCTTTGTATGTAAATATGATGTAATAAGTATAATATTATTTACACTTCAACTTCAACAGTACCGTTACTCCATAGGCAAGAAATTATAAATTTTAATAAAACTCAGGAAGTTACTGTTGCTTTCTGTCTAGTTTAATAAACATCATCAGGCATACACAGCACAGATTACTGTACTAGCGATAAATTATCAACGGATTTAATTTTAGTTTCTAATTAATAATGAAATTCCAAGCGAATGTGTCTCATTCTTCATATAAAAACAGCAATACGTCAATGCTAATAAATACATAGAAATCACTCATGAATGAAATTTACATTATACATGTAAAGTAACCTGTAGATAAAACCGTTCTGATCACCCAAAGGAGGAAACGTTCGAGACATTCTCATATAATAAATACGGCGCATTAACAAATTTATTCATCGATTAAATGCTTAACGCTTTAATCAGTTCCCACAAGATTCCACCTACTTAATTGCACGTTTCAAAATCAAAACATACAAATCCGATAAGTATCTACGTACTATTATCGCTGATCCATCTGTTTATTCGCCCTTAAACAGACACGCGTTGTGGGAAAACTAACCGCACCGGAACCCTTTGCCTAAAGTTTTTAATATACCCATTGGCCATTGTTAGGATCCATAAATGTACCATGCAGCCTCTCATCTCCCCAAGCTTTATTATTTGTTTAGTGCTCTATTATCACTAAAGGTTATTGACGTTGTAAACTTTATTCATGTGTTAAATCGACTTCTCATCGTTTTGCCGCTTTTTTACTCAAGGACCGAATGGTATATTTTTCAGGAGATTTGATTGAGCGGCTCATCTCCAAAGGTCAATAACTATAAATGTTTTATAGTGTTTTTCTAAGAATCTTCCCGTTTTTTATGATGTACGAAATAAGAAATAAAATGGTAATTTGAAGTGATCTACAAATTTGTAACACCGTTTCCACTGTCTCCAAATTATCCACCATAAAATGGGTTATAAAAGTTTTTTGAGAGTAGAATAGTTTCACAACTTAAGAATAGGTGAGCACAAGAAGACGATAATATGTCTTGTTCACGGCTATTAAATAATGTATCCCTTATGCCTATGTTCCGTGGGGAATAATACTATACATTATTCACATACTTAATATTTACCTCCGCGCCTAAAAACATTTTTTTAGTAAACCATGGCAATCATTTGCCATAGCATAATTTTGTTATTGATTTGAAACGTCAAAATTTCTATTTAAACTTATATTATTTATAGCTATGGACAAAGTATAGTATTCTACTCGAATATAAGGGCTGCTAGGGTGATTTACGACACTCACCTACGGCTCGTGTCGTAAACATTATCCTCGTGAATAATTATCAATCATTACATGCTCGTTGAATAATATATACTATTATTAAAGTTTAGTAATTATTATCTTCGAACGATTTTTATAATTCTTTGTCTTGTGGTAACTGTGATCTACAATTATTACTGCTGCACTAGATCAATGAAATCGTTTAAGACAAAACACGAATAAAAAGAACCATGGTAAAATAGAAAAATGGTATAATTTAAACATGTTCCAATTTTAATAGAAGTGACACCAAGTTAAATCGGCCGGTGTTGTACATTTTCTAAAATTTGGATATCGTTTTCTCACAGTAAACTCTGATGTGAAGGTTTTGATAGCACTATGAGAGATTTATCATTAACCATTAAACATTTACAGAAAGACTCAGTGTAGTAGGTAATGAAAATAGAATATGGTATACTAAAAACAACTACAACTACATACTACAAACAAACAAAAATAAAATTAAGATAACAATAAAAAAACAAACAAAGTGAATAATAAAGTCTCATGTTGGTAAATAATTATATTAAGTATACTTAGTATATCAATAGATTTTGTGATTTTCTGTACACCGGTACCAGCCTATTTAGCGATATATTACTCACAGTTCTATTGTGGATAAAAAAGTAGTTGCTTGATTATCTAATACTTAACCTATAAATAATCTTAATGAATTCAATGTTTCTTTATTTCTGGTGGTAAACAGTTAAAAAATGGCGGCCCAAGAGTACAGTATCTTCGTTGCCCAATCGTTTTGGTAACCACTGGACGTCTTAATACTTAGTGAATTAGTGCTTAAATATTCAACAATTTCCCATATGAATGAATGTTTTTAGAGAAATATTTAATTTTAAGTTAGGTAAGGAATTTTACAAATATTTTTTAAAAATTTGATTTTTCCAAAAACGGCTGAGAATTCCAATAGGAAAGTTTTGATTATTTTAAAATAAGAAAGTTAACGGCACCTTCCGGTATAACCGGAAGTGCCACGAGAACGCCATTGTTTTATTTGAAGAGAGCAATATTTATATTGCTTAATATATTTTATCCTCAAAAACCCCAGTGTCCAAATTTTCACTCTTTAAATCTAAGCAGTGTCTAACATATTCCAATGCGTGGTCATCGTAAAACACCCTGTATATGTATATATACTTTCTAGCATTCATTAAAATATTTACATAATTACTGTATATCCAAGTATACAATCCTTTATGATACACAATATTATACAGGCTAATGAACATCTGTATTATGGCATATAGAAATATCACATCATGTTTAAAATTCCAGGACACAGATTATTAATTTTTAAATTACTTCATATACATAACCTGCGATGCATTCAAGGGATTAGTACCTAGACAGACTTAATTATTCAGAAGACTAAGTTTCATGGGTTCCATAAAATGCAAAACGTTCATAGGATGTCGTAGCAATGTTTTAATCTACCGCAATATTGAGGTAGTCAAAGAAAAAACTGCTTCGTAGAGCTGTAATTATTCCATTAAAACCATTTAGCGCCAATATGCGAAATAAATATGTCTGTGGGCAAAGAGAGATGTAAAATAGCGCAAATGTGCTCATTTGCATCTGATTGAACTCATAAATAATACATTTTAATGTACATACGAACTATGATAACGTCATGACGGTCAAATTATGAAACGTATATCAAATGGCTGATGTCCATTTAAATTATTCCTACATAATCTGATAGGCTATTTACGCCTGATAGCGGACAACGGATATTAATCTTTATACGTTTTCGAAATGTGTTTTACCTGCAGGTAGGTTTGCATATTTAAGCAGTAGCTTGATGTATAGGTTATTAATTTCATGAATGTCTATAAGATTATTTATTGGTAAAGTACAATTTTCTTAAGTTGCTCAAAGAAGCTATTTCAAAAATAAATTGACGATACAATACGAACAATTATTTAATTTGAATAAAACGTTGGATAGAACGAATTTCGTACCTAATTTAGTTATCTAATATATATATATATATATATATATATATATATATATATATCTATTTACATCAATATGCTTGAATTTTTTAACACTGAAACTGAAACAATAATTCAACTTAAGTTCAAGCAATAGGAACATATTATATTCTGTTTAATTTTGTCGTGATGTGCCATGAATAAATAGAAAGATAATTATGAAGAAACAGAAAAAATGAAAACATTAATGCCGACGTTTCGACAATATTTATTGTCTTGCTCATAGCTAACGACGTGGTAAATTTACTGTCAGCAGTGTAATAATAATTGACAATAAATAAGTATTGTTGAAACGTTAGCATTAATGAAAAACTATGTTTATATTTTTTGCATTCCACAATTGACCAAATTAGTCATAAGCTAATAGTAAAAACTATGAATACGAATTTGGTCATAAATGAAAATTTGACCATGCTCATTTGAGGCATGAGGAAAATATCCGTTGTCCGTTATCAAAGATATCCGTTCATGCGTTTTATGAGAACCCATAATACGCTTGCATTGTAGATAGTTTCGTAGTTTCCTACTTTCACAACTTTGTGGAATCAAAATTCCACGCCAAGTCATTACCTATTAAAGGTATATGCAAATAATATTTTTTAAGAACATCAGAATGCAGTGATTCGTCGATTAACAAATTTGTTCAATGAAATAAATTGTATTGATCTTATGTACATACTTTTACTATTCTGGGAAAATGGGTGGAACTAGAACATAGGAATTCAGAGTCATGAAAAGGTACTGATTAGTGGCCCTTCACAAACAATGTAGAGATACTGCTCAGGAGTATGACAGGCTTCATGGCTTATAATAGGGCACTGCCATGTCAAGAAACCTCTCCATCATTTAAGATTGGCAGAAAGCCCGGTATGCCGAGTCTGTGATGATGCAGACGGGACTGTGCTGCACATTCTGAGTGAATGTGAGGGCTCCATTCGTATGAGGCTAACGCTCCTAGGAAATTTGAGTAAGTAAACTTTTGAACTTTAATGCAAGGAACAAAGATACTCGCTGAATAGAAAATCAGCGGGATGAATATGATAATAATGATGGTGATGATGATAATTATGCTTTGGGTTTCGCCTTATAGAAACTGACCTGCGGGAACAAGAAGCAGAAGAATAACAATATACTTCTACTGCTGAGTACCTTCCCAAATAAGTAACCGTTTGTTGGCTTACGGCTCTTTTAAACATTTACCAGAAACACAAAATATCTAATTTTCATATTTTAAAAGTAGAAACTGTTTCTGAGAGGAACTGTATACTTCGAAATGCAGTTATTATCTACTGTAAAACAAAACGGAAATAAAATTTGAATCATTATTGCATATTTAGCATACTACAAATGCAATATTGGTGTTTGAGGACAAAACTATGTAGCAGCTATATCTGCATTCTAAAATAAATTTCTTTTTGCAAGTTTTGAACGTAAACACAGCTTGTCAAATTATGAAAAAAAACAAATTAGTTTTTCCCATAAATCATAAGCTCCTTTCGCTTTTTAGCTCTTCTCTTTTCTTTTTCTCTGAATCAAAATTCGAATTTTATTTAATTTTCTTCCTGGTTAAATGACTCATTATTTCTTCATTTATCTATGGTATTGCTAAAATGTATTTCATGAATATATCTATACAGCCAATACACTATACCTAACTCAGTGACATAACTAATAATAATATTGTGGTCTCTATAGTGCGACGCAAAAATGAAAACTGTTGGGGGAAAAGAAGGGTAGTAGCAGAAAACATCTCGCGACCTCTACCGCATACAAACATTCGAGGAATGGTTTCCTGACCAATTTTATTTCTTGGGATGCACTGTATGACAATACCAAAAATTGAGGATTAATTAAAAATGCCTTTATATTTTGACCAAAGTATATTTCGACATATGTAGATTTTACACGTTGGTCATTGAATTAAAGTAGATATAGAAATGCAAAACAATCAACAAACTTATTTACATTCTGTACTACACGTCATTCAGCTCTAACTTTTAAGTGGGAAAATAAGTTAACTAATGTTTGTAAATGTCTACAAAATTCTTGGGTAATTAGTTTTCCACTTCGTATTAATGTACCTTTACATGTAAGTATATAAACAGCAGTCTGTCAATGCTAAACGTTTTATTAACATACGCTAACTATTTTTTAATGTCTTCTTCCAGACCATATAAGTTGCCCATATATGGCGTCGGTCGTTTCAAGAATTCTTCGGTAGCTCTGTCGGTAACAATCAACAACCATCCTGAAACACCCACCAAACAAGTACATTCCCAGTCGATAATGATATGTTTTCTATACCGCCTGCTTGATGCCTACCGTTCTGATGGGCAGTAAATCGTTGCTATCTTCACAATAATATCGATAAAATCTGGTTTAAAAATAAACTTGTAAATTTTTAGGTGAGTGAGGCTAATACACTGGATAACTTACAAGCCGAAAAAAGTGCCATAAAAATTTAAGACATTTCAATTCGTCGGACTCACTTTATCTTGGAATCGATTCCATAAAAGCGAAACATAAAAAAGCAGTTTCCCCGTGCGCACCTTCCCACAACCGTCGTTAAATCTAGTTATAAAACTTATCTAAAACAAATGCCAACCTGTTTAAGCAATTATTTATCGACAACATTAAAGTCTGACAGGGCCATTTGAAGCAAACCGCAACCGAGTTTTCGAAACATGTTTGTTACATTATATTTATTTCTTAATTTTATCTCCGAAAATATCTAAAATAAATCGGCTCTGGTATCGATTCAATCGCCAATTCTCAAAACAACACACTTAAATTAATTCTTTGACAATTATATGTTCACTTTATGTTAATTCTGTATCATAGTTTTAAATGCATATGCTAGTCAATTACTACTTATTAGCTTGGAATCGTTTAACGTACAACGTGACAAACAAATGAAAAGACGATCGGAAAGAGGAAAGTTATCAGCGAGTTTAAAGAGTGTAATGAATTTAAGATTCAAAGAAAAGTAACGTGTATAAACAACCATGTAAATATTTTTATTTATTTTTTATGGTTTCAGTATCGTGAATAAAATTAATATAATAATATACTTAGTGTGCGCAATTTTAGTGATAAATGTACCTATTGGGATATCTCGTAAATTATAAGAGATAGAAGAACAATTGAACGAACAACAGTTAAATGAGAACAGTAGACAATTTTTTCACTGGTTTCAAATCGTTTGTGGAACAATTCCAGCTATTTCCATTTTTGAGATATTTTGAAAATCACCACATTTTTCATTTCCATTTAATATAACTCATTCTTCAACACTCCTTCCGTATCACTTGTGTATTCATGTCTGCTGATCGAGGAAAAGTTAAACCATTACTCTATTTTCCACCTGTCTTTCATGATTATTAAGATTTTTACATACTCATACTCTATTGGGTAATTATCTTTATGTCTGGTGAGTGGGAACATACATACTTATTTCAATCGCTTTACTTGATCCGATAGAACTATATTTATTTATAGTAGTACGTATCCAAGATTCACAAGCCCAATTGCAGGATACGGAACAACAGAAGTATAATACACACATAACAATAACAACAAATAGGTATAACAATAATAGAACTACAACAGAAAAATATACACCAACAAAATATAGATATATAATTTATAGGTTACAATAACACTAACATGCTGGCACAGATATGATTGACTTATACAAAAGCATTTTTAATCTGTAGAACGGAACTAAAGAAAATATCAACCCTGTTCTGTTTTACAAGACTGCCAAATGTTGTTGAGAATTTTATATAAGAAAATGATTTCATATGTTGATCTTCTTCTTCTGACACGGAACTATACAATGCATTGTATAGTAAAATTTCCACGATCTTAGAAAAGTTACAAATTATTGTTATCGGTCTATAATTAGGTAGTTCATTCTTTTTGCTTTTTTTATGAACGAGGCATACCCGCGACAACTTCTATGAATCAGGGAAACAAGATGTTTGGAATGTTAGGTTAAAAATAATTGTTAGCGCGGTAGCAAAGACAGATGACAATCCCTGACTAGAAACACCGGGATTGAATCAGGCCCCATAGTCATATTTGGCTTAATTTTCCTTATCGCGGTATTAACGTATTTTTGTGTAAACCCTGTGATATTTATGGTGTTGGCATTTTGGCTTGATAAAATATGGTGAGAGGCATTCGGCTGTGTACAGGATTCAGCGAAAAAATTCGGAAAGCTATTAACTATTGCTTGAGAATCTTCAATGGTTCGGTCCTTGTAGATGTCCAACATTCATTTTTGAATTCAGAAACGAGCAAAACGTTTTATGGTTTGTTTTCATATTATTTGGTATTAATTCATTCATTCATTCATTATTAGTACTTATTTTATATGTAGTAGTTTAAAATTTTTAAATAGGTTTGTATGTGAGTTGTAATGGTTTAGGAAATATTGTATGCACATGTACCATGCTACACATATTATGAGTTGCTACAAACATGTAGTATCATCGTTAACTATATTCTCTACATTTATATTTAGACGAGACCAATAAGAAGAGGTACAGTATTTCGTAAGGTCAGTACAAACAACAACAAAACATAGCAACAACACAACGCCATCACGTATCTAGCTTGGAATCATACTCTGTGTTGCTGTAAGATCGCAGTGTACCGTCGCATTCAAGATACGAGTATGATAGCGTTTCACCTCTTGTTTGCATATTCGGACAGATGTGCCTAACATGTAAGTTTTTATTAGATACGGCTATTAAATGTACAAAACCACTTATTCCAGATTTCATATAAAGATATTATCAGATGTTACAAAAGAGTTAATTAATTGACGATGCAATGCTTGCACGATGTAAACCATTTCATCTGTCACCAGCGTCTTTGCCTGTATTTACTATAGTTAATAAATTGCAGATAACTATATAAGCCATCGCAAAATTGGACAATAATATAAACTGATAGGATGTTCAGGCATATGATACATGTGGCGATATTTTGTTACATCTCGAAGCTCATAGTATCTCAAAGACGGAACAGGAACTTGTTACAAGCTGGATTTTGGTTCCCGTGTTCTTTTGCATTGCTATTGCCTACCTTCACAGGCATATTATAAGCTGTACCATTACACTTTTTCCAATGTTATCAACGCTTTCCAATAAGTAGCTTTGATTGGACCGGGATCGGACTTTTAACAAAAACCCGACCGCGGATAATTCTTCAGTTTCACGAAGTGTCCGGAAAGCATTATGGATATTCTGCTTTTGTCAGTTTACAATAATAAAATAGAGAAAAGGAGAATTTCGGACTTTCTGATTATTTAAAAATTGTCATTTCATTTTAGTCATATTTTTCGGAGAGTGGCCTAATTTCTTTTATTCTTACATATGTTGTACCTTACTCATAAACAGGATTTACTCTCTATGGCTCATCAGCAGGCAGTCCAAAGAAGCTGTCCGTGTTACCTATATTTTTTAACATATAAGGCTTGAGTGTACAAACTATTTGATCCTTAGAAAAATATATTTGTTACATGCCTATGTAAAGAATGCGTTACAACAACATTTGCTCAAATGTTAATTCTCATGAATATAGGGAACAAATGTGTCTCTGATACATGTTTTCGGTAACACCATTCGACTCTGAATTTTATAGTGTTATTCGAAAAAGTTAGATAATCCCTAAATAATTACTGAATATAAATCTTAAAAAAATACCAATTTAAAAATTTTAACATGATAAATTTCTCAATAAATCCTTCAATTTGAAGTTTTTGGGAAAATTGAAATCTTTAGTTATTAGTCCCTAGTCAATCAAAAAGTTGTAGAAGTGTTCTGTATTTATGACGAGAGAACCATGATAAATTGCGGATATTAATAAACTGTAGCCAATATGACCGCAAAACCGCAACCAAAGATTTACGCAGGCCGTCTGACTAATAACTAATAATTTGTCATACCTAGATCTGTGGTCATGGCTTCAAGATCCTTAGGTTTCCGCTTCCGCGGTTTGCCCTTCTGCCTCGTGAGAGGTAGGGGAGAAAGATAACTTTAGTGGCTGTCATCACTGTTGTCTTATATGCGACGGTAAATTACAATGAATTTAGGACAGAAACGAAAGCCTTGAAATTTGTAAAAAGATAAAAATTTGTATTTAAAAAATTTATATTTGTAAAAATAGAATTTTTATTGAAGATATCAGTAAATTATGTACCTAGTCGCCCAAATACAATATATTTCCGCCTACTGACTACTTTATACATGGTGGTCCAAATTAAATGATCTTTCATATTTCCTCTTATTTTTTCGCAAGAAACCAAGATTAAAAAACGGCGATATCTGAAATTTTCCGAGAACTTAGGTGTCCGATGTTATTTAGAAAATATATATTTTTAACACCTTTTAGAAAAGGGTACAAAACAGATTTAACACATTTTTTATTAGCTTGGCCTGTAATTTCCCAACATTGTAAGCAAATCTTACAATTCACTTTACACCCACTTCTAATTGTTGTATAGATTTGAAATTATGTAAACTTATACAATTCTGGTGGTAATAAAATATTATGGGACCATTTTTCTACCTTTCTAGTGCGCTACTCATAAAAACATGTAACATAATTTTTTAAATTATATTTTTTCATAATTTTATAAGATATATAAAGGTAAAAGTACTTATTTACCTATTAAAGATAAGGTGTTTTAATAATGTTTATTTTCATATACGATTTCCTGTTTAGCCAGAGATGGAAGTTATGATTATTAATTTATTATTTTCTAAACAATGAATATTAAAATTTTATGTATAGAGTACATATTCTCATTTTTCCAGACAATCATGTAGATGAGGAAAATATCAAACTTATGCAAGTAATCATGAGTATTTTATTTCTCGTTTCAAATAACAATGTACAGAAATTAATAAAGTAATTTAGACCGCCCGATCACAATTCCTGCACATTTTACGACTCCTATTCTAAAATAAGTATTTAATTTTATAGTTATATAACTCATTTGTTCACATTTGTTACATTGTTTGTTTGTTGATATATACAACTCATTTTTTGTATATATCACATTTGGTTTTTCTCTACTTCTCTTGATCGATAGATTTCAAAATGATGTTGTTTTTCTTGGGTTTTATCGGTTACAAACATTATATCTTTAATACAATAATGAGATGTAGAAACATCTACAGATGTGTCTACAGATATGTTCTACTACTTGACAGATGGGACGTACATAACACATAAGTACCTACGAATCTACGTTATATCCATCACCTTTAAACGCCTTATTTAAATAAAAACTAAAACAAGTCGAGACTAAAACAGCCAGGAGAATAGCTGTTTTGGCTTAATTTGTTTTAATCCTTATTTAAATAAGGCGTTTACAGATGGTGGATATAAAGTAGACTAGTACTATTCGTAGTTATGTATTATATTTTTGTTTTGTAAAACTCTTTGTTTCGTTTTTTAGGCAAATTCAGATTTAGGCCTGCAGATTAAAAAATACATTTTACTTCACACACTAATTAAAAATCATACTAATTATGTTATTTACATTTGTTTTTCAGTTCAAAATTATAAATCAAGTACATTAACGGCTTATACATATACATGCTTCCTGAGGGAGAAGACATGAGTGAGTGTTTTGATTTCAGGGGCTCAGTTCTCGAATCTTTACTGATTTGTCGAATGGGACATTTGTTATAATTATTTCTCGCACAACTTTAGAAATGCGTATTCTCCAAAATCCGTAGATAAAACATCATCGTTCCACAATTATGTCATGATGGACAGTGTAAATGTAGTCTATGGTAAAATTGGATGCTGATTGTGACGCAGTTGCTGACTTTTAATAACTTTACAAAGCTGTATAACAATCTCTTGCCTAAGCTAATAAATAATACCTAACTTCTCTTACCTAGATTTGCCGTCATGCCTTCCAAATCCTTTGGTTTCCGTTTCCGCGGTCGGCCTTTCTGCCTCGGCGTCGTCGGTGCGCCGTTAAAAAATGGAGGAACTTTACCGACCGGCTCGACGGACGTCTGTGGTGGAAGTGAGGGGTGGTGGGAGTGGAACTCGGGACTGGGAAAAGGTGGCGGGTAAGGGTGCATTCCGTGAGGAAACATCCCTGGTGCCATAGTTTCAGATATCGGCATTTCGAAGTGCAGCCTGCAGAGTACCGAGCCGTTCCGCATACCGAACTGATCGCCTTTGGTGAGGATGGCGTTGCACACTTCACAGGAGAAGCAGTGGACGTGGAAGACTAGCTCTTTCGCTCGCATTACTAGCTCCGAGGAGAGGATGGTGGCCTGGCATCGAGCACACCTCTTCATACCGAACAGCCTGGAAAGAAATCAAATGGTAAAAACACGCTCTTAGCTAATAATTTGATAGATTGCGGCAGTATTAGAGTCTTGCCTCTGCTAGTTTTTAGGGCAATCAGGAGAGACACTCAAAGCTGGGTCAAGTTGCATTAATACTTTTACTTGCACTTGCACTTTCTGATAAAATTGTATCTATAGATAAAACACTGAAGTCGCTATCAAATTTGAAACCAACATCTGCATGTGATTTAACAAGGAATGCCATGGTATTACTTATTTAACTTCAAACTGAATGAATACACTTGGAATAAGCTAGTGACAGCTAATAAGTAACATAGTTTCAAAAATTGAAATAAGAATAACACCATATTTTGGTATTTGAAGGAGATGCCGAAAACAACTACTCCACGGCCAATATGCCCCGACTAGCATTGCATTATATCGGCATCTCCATAGGAGTCGCCACATCGTTCATCGAAACCTTCTACCAGACACTGACCGGTTGTGGAATAAAATTGTATCTATAGATAAAACACTGAAGTCGCTATCAAATTTGAAACCAACATCTGCATGTGATTTAACAAGGAATGCCATGGTATTACTTATTTAACTTCAAACTGAATGAATACACTTGGAATAAGCTAGTGACAGCTAATAAGTAACATAGTTTCAAAAATTGAAATAAGAATAACACCATATTTTGGTATTTGAAGGAGATGCCGAAAACAACTACTCCACGGCCAATATGCCCCGACTAGCATTGCATTATATCGGCATCTCCATAGGAGTCGCCACATCGTTCATCGAAACCTTCTACCAGACACTGACCGGTTGTGGAATAAAATTGTATCTATAGATACAACACTGAAGTCGCTATCAAATTTGAAACCAACATCTGCATGTGATTTAACAAGGAATGCCATGGTATTACTTATTTAACTTCAAACTGAATGAATACACTTGGAATAAGCTAGTGACAGCTAATAAGTAATATAGTTTCAAAAATTGAAATAAGAATAACACCATATTTTGGTATTTGAAGGAGATGCCGAAAACAACTACTCCACGGCCAATATGCCCCGACTAGCATTGCATTATATCGGCATCTCCATAGGAGTCGCCACATCGTTCATCGAAACCTTCTACCAGACACTGACCGGTTTCGCGCTTATTTTGCGCTCATCAGAGTGCCATAGGTAATGGACTCGATGAACGATGCTGCGACGTGATTGGCTAATGGGCATCGTGAATGCTTGTAGTGGTGACACCGTAGTGCCCTTTTTGGTTATCTGTCGGTCAATTTGACAATAATTGTCCGACAGATAGTAGCAAAGACCCAAAGAGGGCACTACGGTGTGCTTCTCACCACTTCTAACCATATCTTGGTTTTATTCATTATTTCACAATTTCACGGGAGGAAGTGGGTCAAGTAAAATGCTTTCTGATATCTGCTTTATGATAGCAACTGTTCTTATTCAGAATACATTATAATCCACTAACCATAAGGAAAATCGTTTTGCTAACATATAGTGACTACTGCACATAGTCGTTTTGCTGTTCTCCTAATAGTGGTTTCCTAATTATTTTCCTAGCAATTATTTTCCTAAAGGTATAAAGGTAAGAATTACGAATTAATGAATGTGACCTACTGTATTTGATAAGCCACTACTGATTCCGTCACTACCTAATGATGAGAATTTAGTTGTTCCCTATATAATTGTGAAAAAGACAATGTCTTGAACTATTATATTAAGTAATTTATTAGACTATAATAAAAATCATTTTTTAAATCCGTTTTTTTTTTCCAGATACAATTTTAAAGAAAGATTTGAATGGCTTCACCAGAATTCCATTTTAATGGAACAACAAACTAATCTGTAACGGTATAAGGATTCCAAAAAGTAGAGAAGCAATTAAATTAATTGCTTATTGAAATTGTGATTTTTAATTTTCTGTATTATTGCAGAATACGGCACCAAAAAACAAATATGGATCACACAACAAATAAAATGAAAATGAAGGTCACCTTCTCAGCTGAAATAATGTTTACTCTACTCTCTACTCTCTGTAAACTTCACATTTTCGCCTTAAAAAACTTAGGGTTTACCCTTTTAAAACTGTATGTGGAAATAAAAAATATATTACAACGGTAAATTTATTCCTTCGATATTCAATAAATTTATATTACTTATTGTTGCACTTCTTTTGACGCACATTATTAGTTCTATTGTTTAGGCAACATCTGAAATTTGTAGCAGTTTCTAGATGATGGATGTTTCTGAGTTTCAGTATTTGTCGCTGTAATATACTTTCTGGGATTCTTTTCACATTTACGTACAAATTTAAAAAATAAGGACGGTATTTAGTACATACAAAACTGTTATAACCTTAACAAAAAATTTGTTTAGGTTATAACTATTTTTTTTTTTTAGTTCTCTTGATTCCAATATGTAAATATACCTACACGTTTTATGTGTAAGTATTAATTTTCTCTATGTATAGATGATTTCAGGCCACTTTCGTATTTAATTGCTACCTTGGACTCGCGGAATAATATTAAGTTGTTTATCAACACTTGTATCTCTTGAGTGCACTCAAGGTGAGGAAAAGTTTGAACATATATATATAGTTATATTTATTTCCCCGTAATACTTGAACTGTTTCCTTTGATAACTTAACATAGAAAGCATGTCAACGATTATGTACAATACCGCATCGCTGAATAATCTATACATTCGTACTTTGCATATTATTTTTAAACCAAAGTAATAATGAGTACTTTCAGCAGTGTTCAATACTCGGAAGTAGGTATCAGTGAACGAACTGCATTATCTTGACAACTTCAAAAGCAAATCAAAACAATTGACTGGTTACCTATGTCCTACTTTTGTAGAGTACGATTGAAATATTCAATATTACTTTCTTCACCAAGAACTGACTGAATGACTTTTTTATCGTTCCAAATCGTCCACTAATATACGTCACAACTGGAGCGCGCGGTTAGTTTCCTTGTTTGTGAATTATGGTGATCAAATAATTAACAGGTAATTTTAAAACTACGTGTTATGCTTTATGAAAAAAATAATTATCTTCGATTTTTGAAATGTGCCTAATACTTGCTGCGTACCAGGATGCAGAAGCAACTATGAAGCAAAAGGTAATGTTTCTGTATTCCCTTATCCTAAAGATGAAACTCGCAGAAAAAAATGTGTAAAATATATTTACAGAGATGATTTTGCAGTTTCTGAGTGTGCTCGCATTCGCATTAATCATTCTCCTGATCAATTTGTGTTGCGGAAATGAATTGAGTGAAATTATCGGTAAGGTCAGAGTTTGTAGTATATGGTCAGTTTTAATCAAATTATATTATACAAAAGGCTATAATGTTAAAGATATTATAATAGATAGTCTTACAGTTAATGGTAAAATTGTATGTACAGTTGAAAACGATACAGTCCCTGTAAAACTTCACAAAATTAAATTTGTCATGAAACAAATAATTAACTTATTAACTGCCAACAAATAAAATATTAGACAGACACTTTAATATGGGCCAGCACGTTATTTTGAACATTTTTAGGTCCTTCTTGCTTAATTGAAAACATTCATTATATTTATTACAAAAATCCAAATTTTAACTTTTGTGATTATGCAATTTTACGTTACTTTACAACCCAAGTGAGTTTTTAATCAGAAAATTTTATTTGATCATTTTTTCTTTAAAAACAACTTATTATAAGTAATACTTGCTAAAGTGTTTACAATATTCATAAAAGTCGTTGCAAAGATAATGCAAATAACCACTGGATAGATGAGCTTTTATATAAAAATACATAGCGATATCTTGCTATCTTTTATTTCCAGTTGTGACCTCAGGCAAATTGTGTATAGGAATGGTATAGGCTAGAAATATCACTCGGATACGCTACAGGTAATACACATTATATTTTTTTAGTCACATTTAATAATGTTTGTGGATTATTGATACTTGTCCATTATTTGAAATACAGAACCTTTTCTATTTGAAACCTATTCTAAAAACGTATATAACCTAGCTGTAAATGGCTCCCTAAATTCATAAAATAACATGGTTAAGCATTCAGGATCCACTTTTCACACTGACTGATTCCGAATAATTGGGGTGACTGGAATTAAGTTTGACACCATAATGTGTGTATTGCTATGAGAACATTATTGTAACTTCATTGTCAAAACACAGTAGGGTGTGCACTTCTTGTCCGCATTTATGTTTATGGGGCATGATAACATGTTTTATGGTTTTCCCTGTTATTTTACATGACAGCTAAACGCGCACTTGATTTATTACACGATTAAATAGGGCTAAGTATTTGTATTTTTGATAATAAATGTAACATATATAACTTCAATGGGTTATCCTTAATTACAATAGGATAATAGGATTATAAAAGGGAATTCTTTAGTTTACTTTAAAAAGCTGTTATTGGTATAATATTGAAAGTTTGATTGACAGGTTGTATTAAAATAGTGTCATTATACGAATTTTCTTATAAGCAAACCTACTAGTTCTTGGAGTAGTAATGCAGTCCATCGAGTAAATCCAGTTATCAATAAGTTCATGTTCACTTAGTCAATTTTTTTTGCTAACCCAACTAAAATCTATGTGCTTAATTAATTTATAAAAACAATTAAGTAAATATGTAACATCCTTCTCAATAGGAAAATGACTTTTCCTAATGTAATTATAATTTCGACATTTTTTACATTTCAATATTAAATGTTTGGTAACTATAAATATCTACTTGTCCTATTTTGAAAAACTAAGGTTTATTTTGCAATAGTAAATTAAAATTAAGTGTGCCAAATAAATCGCTTGCGAAAACTAAACATTAAATTCAGCAGATTAAACATTTGTCTTCTTAGCAATTAAATAATGTTTATTATTATTAGATAATGTTAAATATTGCCATTGAAATAAATGCCATGTTAATACCAAGTAAATCTTTAATTCGCCAAATACAAACAAATTGTTTAATTGGTAGTAATAAATTTTAATTATATCAATTAAATCCTTTTCTTAGTGTGGCCTTTAACCTTCAATGCATAATTCATACTTTGTAACAATGCCATGAGACTGATAGGAACTGATTTAAAGTTCTCTATGTAGATTCCTCTCTATTTATTTAAAATAAAGTTATTTTGGAGCTAAAATCATTGTGATTTTTATGTAAAAGCTATTTTATATTTTACGTTGCAAAAAGATTGTCCCTTTATGTGAAAAGGAAGACTATTTCCCCCTAACTATATAGAGCACTAGTCACGAAATAAAATATAGTATACTGCTATTTCATTGGGATATAAAATATCTCTTTTCAGTTAAGTTTACAACTGAATAACAAGAAAGTAAATAAAACGGTGGATAATTGGATTTCGAATTTTTGTTTTGACATCTAATTTGTCTAAATAATAATAATTTTGTACTTGCCACTGAGATCAATATTTTTTTCTGACATTATGTACATACGCCTTTTTTTTGTTCTATTTGAATGGTAGCAGCTATAGCTAAAGTACACATTATAGATAGCACAATATGCAGGGATATAGGTACTTACCGTTTCCTATAAAAGTATTTTATGTTTATTAACGCGATCACTTTATATACTAAGACTTACCTATTATCTATATTTGATGTTTCATGTGGCACGACCATAAATTACTGATTTATATTTGTATTATGAATTAAACCAGACGACAAAGTTGATAAAGACAAGAAACTTTTATGCAATAACCGCTGCAGCGCTATCGCGTATAAAAATGGTAGGTAATATTTTGCAGAGCAGAACAACGGCATCACTGTTACAGTAATCTACATATCAGCACCGAAGAACCCATTAAAAAAATACAAGAGAACATGTACAAGTGTTCAAAGAATAATTTACAAGATTGAACCGTTACAATTAATGTCTACCAACGTCATTTCTCCTCCACATCAGACAGGAAATCTAATTCCGATTGACACCCGGCCTACAGATATGCAGTTAACTTGAATAGTTATGCCCTGACTTATGCAAATTTGTTATATTTACTTCTCCAGCCTATTTGAATATGTCAAAAGACATTCTCACTAAATTAAGAACGGAACGACTGCACAGTGTGTAACACTGAAAACTTCGAATGGGAATTGCGTTTTAGTGAAGCCTTTTATTGAGATTTTAAACCATTTCAACAGAATCACGGAGGAAGATTAATTCATGCCTTGACCCAATTACACCAATCATAATATCTTATAGAGCACTAAACCGTGTGATGCAGGCATAAAATGAACAACTTTAAATTAGCAATAAGTGGCTATGACATTAAGTTATTTGAAGAAGATGCCGAAAACAACACTCCACGGACTATGTGCCCCGACTAGCGTTGGATCAAAATATAGTCTCCTTCAGATAAATGAATAAATAAATAGATATGTATTAGGATTATTATATGTAATAGGATCGTTTTCCTTACAGAGGATAGAGGACAAAGATATAATGGTACCTGCAGATAAGCAGGTGGTTATCTATCTGTCAATTACACAATAATTATGATTGTTAATTATAATTACACAATGATTGTTAATCAGTCAGAGGGATAGGAGCATAAACCGGAAGAGGGCACTACTGTGTTAACTAAGTTTAATTATTTTACTGTCATACGACAATTTTTCCTATTCATCAGCTTCTTCATGCACCAATAACACTAATTGTACCGCAGCAGCCAGTTCCATCCAGTCCTATAGTCGCTCCATAACCTTCTACGATCTTGCTACCAACTCCCAGCAATGGGCAAGAAGTCTCCATCAATTTCATTCATTCAATTTCTCCAGAAGTTCGCGTCAATTTCAACAAAAAAATCCAGCGAATAGCGTCAAAATCAGCAATCCTCAGAGACATTTAATTATAGGTTGTACAGAAGGTTGATGGAATGTTTCTTCTCAAAATAATAACCATTCCGCGTTTAATAGTTACACTGTACCTATTTAGTTTTCCATACCGTTGAAATTGTCAATATAAATTCCCACTAAATTACCCACAGAACAACTATATAAGAATGTTATATAAAACAAATAAAATAGAATCAGGTTATTTCAAGTTTACTCGACATGCAAATTATAAAAGGCAAAAATCCTGATTTAATACAGAAATATAGTTTATGGGTACAAGTTAATATGTTACCATTAGTAGGTAAATTTCCTTTTTTAAAAGTTCAACGTATTATATCCGCAGGGAATTAAATTTATTAAGGTTGTTCAAATGTTGCCTTAATCGTAAATATAAAGGCTCTATTTTCATAACTCTTCTTGATAGTTTCAGGTTAAAAGTAACCTGCATTTAATTTTAATGGAAAACTCTTGAATTTATTATTTATTAAAATAACTGCCGCTTTATATTCATGCGTTATCTAATAAAAGTGAGAAAACAGGTAAGAGGAATGATAAAAGGCAACTTTAACAATATTAAAGAAATTGAATGGGAAATCATTCATACCAATTTTCTTTTTATCGTTATTATAACTCTTGATTTAGTAGAGCTCTCTAATAAATGCTGCCATGTGATTATACCTACTTTAAACCTAGTAGGTATTCAGTAAATGACGATTGAAAAAATGATTAATAATATATTTTTGATATCTCGTTTGATAACATTCTATCTATTGAAAGTAATGACGATACTTTATGATTTTATTTCTACCAGAAACACATTAACATCTCATTTTAAACGGACTATATATATTTTAGCCTATTTGGATAAAGCTCTAGCTCAGTGATACCGTGACAGGGGTTGATGGGTACATCCCTAATAATATAACTAATAATCTCTCATAATAAAGGAGCTACGTCGAAAATGGTGTGATATAAGAGCAATGTATTTAATTAAAGAGCTCGTAACGCTAACTCAACTATTGGCTATATCTCCCTTACTGTTAGAGATAGAGCCATCACATCCGAAAACAGTATATTCTGGAAAAACGCTACTGAAATTTGTAAAAATATTTACACCCGGATTCATGAAAGTGACGTAAGGCGTTAGTCCTACGTCCGTAAACTCGCAAAACACGGGCGAAAATTTTTTGCGTAACCTTCGCTAGTCGGACTAACGTTAGGCATCGTTGATGAATCCGTATGTTAGATTCTATATCTTCTTATATAATATTGGGTTTCATTACGTGTCGATTGATGGTGCTAAAATAATTTCTGCATTTTATAATAACCGTGATATTTTATTTCTGAATAAAAACTGAAACAGGTTACAGTTATTTGAAGGAAATGCCGAAAACAACTACTCCACGGGAAATGTGCCCCGACTGGTATTGCATTACTTCGGCGTCTCCATAAAACTCGCCACATCTTTCACCGATCACCAGACACTGACCGGTTTCGCACTTATTATGTGCTCGTCAGAGTGCCATAGGTAGTGGAATCAATAAACGATGTTGCGACGTGATTGCCTAATGGAGATCTATAAAAGCAGGTAGTTATCTGTCTGTCAATTTGACAATAATTGTCAGACAGATAGTAGCAAAAACCCAAAGAGGGCACTACGGTGTGTTTATCACCACTACTAGGTACCAGTTGGATATACAGAAAGGAGTGAAAGATTGTATTGACGTTTATATTTTTGTACTTTTCTGAAATGGCTTTATTTATTTTCGATTAAGTATATAAAACATAAAACACAGCACAGAAATGAACAACCTCCCTTCTGAAAGCCTCAGGCTTGTGTAGAGGGAGGGTACACATGAAAAAAACGCAGACACACACAACCATTCCCTGGGAGAGGTGCCATTTCTCCCCTGGCGAGATTCGAACTCGCGCCGCGATATACCATTCTGTTAGTCACAAGCTACCACCCAGCACCTAACAGACTGAGCTATCGCCGCTGCCAACATAGTTGTTTCCCATATTATGTGTAAACGCAAGAGAGCAAGAACATTGGACATGAATCTTGTATATACCAAGCCAATAAGGTAAAATCTCTTCGTCAATATTGTTTCACTTGAACATTGGATATTTCTTAGCCTAGTTAAAATTATTTTAATTTAACCTAATAACTTACTATAGGGACCAACATATATGGTACCTACTACACATACCTTATACCCAAGTATGTCGTAATCTCGTAGAAAAATCAATCATATCAACTGCTGGACCTTTAATTGAAAATGTCATTCAAATTGACCGTTGCAGAAATAAAATTTCAACACACTTTCACTTTCTGTTTTCGTGTTCACATCTAAAAAATATTATTCCGACGAGTTCAAGTAAATTGAATAGTACCTATATCAAATATGCAAAAATAAACACTATTCATCTGAATATAAAAGTATACACTTATAGTACGTCTTGTAGTAGCCATACATTAGTTACGTTTTCTAATTCAAAGCAGCCCGTGTCAAAAACACTGTTTGATCACCCGTTATGTCTTGCATGTTGTTAAAATCTCGCAAATACAATACCTTCGGAAAAGTCATTAAAGCAACGGACGCAACTTCATCTGTTAACACTACTAATTACCTACCCACGGCATTCTTGATTCTCGCACATATATCTACACCTCGTTTAGGCCGATGAAAGACGAAGTCTACTGTTACGACTTGATGATTTATTTACAAGCTGTTTTATGACAAGTTTTACTCAGAATAAATGTTTATTCTCTCCTCACCTTTATTTTTTTTAATTTTTAATAAAACATAGATACCCATTCGATTAACAGGTGCCTAGTGTACCTAATAGATAATTATCAATTTATTTGAAGGAGATGCCGAAAACAACTACTCCACGGGCAATGTGCCCGTGTCTGGATTATTAATATAATTACCTGTCTGTCAATTTGACAATAATTGTCAGATAGATAGCAGCAAAGACCCAAAGAGGGCACTACGGTGTGTTTCTCACCACTACTGAGATAATTATCATGTTGAATATTACCGGGAAGCAAATACGTAAAAAACACTACTTACTAATCTAATTACGACTGAAGACTTGTTAACTTAATGCAAGTATACCATATATAAGAAATAATATCTTCAGAATTTGTTGAAATACACGCGAGAATATTTAGTAGTTAGATTTCTTCATGAAAAAATAAAAATTAAGTTTCTTCTAACCTAATAATTACACATCAAATATTACAACCAAATCTGTCTCTATCTCTCGTAGTAATGCTGTAGGTACCAATAGAACTTTATTCAATATCTGTTTCTTTCGTCAAAATAAAATCTGCAGTATTACAATCACTCAAATTAGTTTTGAATATTTCGAAAAATATTATAATAACCGTATATTCAGACAGCACATAATAGCGCTTAAGTAGGCACTTTATTCTTACCATAATTAGATTTTACTACTATTTTATTCCATAAAATAATTGGGCGTTAATTTAAAACAAGCAATACACGGAAAATATATATTTACCTGTATTTGTAGTTTCTACACTTTACAGTTCTGAAAATGGATATTTTTCTAATATTTAGATTTGATTTAGTGTTTATTTCCTTGCATATAAAAAGGTATGAGCAAAATAATTCTTTAATTTTCATTAATTATTATTTGTCGTCAAAGTCATCAGTATTTCTGCCAAAGTTTATGATTGTTCTGCAGAAGTGTAATGTATATCATCCAGAGAGCTTGAGTATTTTTCTTTTAATAAATTAATATAATGAATGAACCTAACTTTTGTCGGTACCTCATTTTCAAAAAGCAATTTACTGAAATATCTATAACTTAATATAATATTTTCAATAGCATCATATGCAGACAGAGCTAAAAACGTTGTCTTGTGTTTTTTCCTATTTTGTTTGACTATAAGTAATGTTATATCTTGTAACTGCCAAGCGATATATTACAAAAGAAAGAGGTACACACGTAATGTGTCGGAAATATTAATATCAGCTGTCTTTAACACCAATTTACAAATATTAATACCTATAGGAGTATTTGTTAAATTGTCATTTATTAAGTATGACTAAAGCATTAGTTATATTTACAATTTAAATATGATAAATGCGATGTTTTGACTCACGCTGGTCCTAACTTATTTACAGTTCCTTTTCTCATGTCCCCTCGACCAAGGAACATAGCCGCTTTCACAGTTATTGTGAGATTTCCTGGAGAAACTTGAGGAGATTTTAACGCCCAGTATGTGGACTGCGGCATGCCATTGAGAATGTTGAATACATTCTGCTACATCTGTATTACAATCTGCTTAGGGTTGGCTAATCTGCCCGCTATGTTAACATGTTATTCAATGAAAGTATTGTGCGTGCGTAGGTCCAGGCAGGGGGTCGGATGAACCCCCTGCAGCTCTCGTACACAATAATGCCGTAGGTAATTTTTTATATCTTTTGTCTGTTTCCTATTTGTACGAATGTTTTATTTTGGGTTTCTTTCCCCGTTTACCCTTTTGTATCATTGGGTGCGTTATTTTGATAAACAAATATGTTTTTTCCTGCTGAGTTTTTGTACATTTTTGTATGAAGTACATGTGAAAAACCGTACTGCCCCTCCCGCATCAGATTACCCTCTGCTACCATGTCAGTTGTTTCTGTTGCTTTATTTAAATAAAGCACGTACCACCATATTACCAATAGTTATTTACTTTGACTGTCCCACACAAGCAACTATATGGTAATAATTAATATGTGAATATGCACGCAGAGTAAGAAAACTATTTGCACAAACAAGAAAATGATATATTAGCTTTAAGTTTACCCCTACAGTAGAGAATATTTCTTTTTTAAAGTATGCCTTCTAAAAAATAGTAATGCTATTAACTGATTTTAAATATTTTAGTTCCTCAAAGCATTATCTTAAATTAAGAAATTATTTACATAATATTTATATCCAAATAAATCCAAAAAAATCGCTGCACTGCATGCACAGGACCCAAAGGCAATTTCTAGAATTTCTACCGCTTTGTCCACCATTGTCAGTGTCGATGTTTTGGATTATGGATCGTATTGTGATAATATAGTAGTAACTGGTGGTTAACATGATGTCCTCATATGTTTATATATACATATTGTTTTTGTAAAAATAAAATGAGTCTATCACTGACGTAATTTTCCACATAACACCAAAACACTATACTCCACTCGACGCGCGTTTCGCCAACCAAGTTGACATAATCCGGAGATGATTAAAACTAAACCTATGCTAACATTGTGTCCTATTTATACCTAAAATATTTCTACGGGTCAGTGAACCGTAGAAGAAATTCTAATCAAAACGGGTAGTTCCCTAGGTCATGCCTATTTTAAACAAAAAACAATTTGCCAGCTTTGGATATTTTACTATCGGTGATATAATTTTACATAATATCTATATCAATAATACATCGATATCAATATTTTCATTGCACTGTCAATTTCGACTAACCCTTGTATATAATTTTCAGAATTCAGATACATTTAGTGTCTCACATACGTCTAACGAAAGGTTCAGAAAGAAAGTTTTTCAAAATTTAAAAGATATATAATATTCCTTAAAAAAAAAAAGAAATTTTAGTCACCCCTGCCTGCACAAAACCAATGCCTTTTACGGATAGTAAAATCTACTTGATATTTCATTAAAGGAACTTACCATGGTAATATTGATGGGGTTTGTACCCCTTTGTAAAGAAGTAGCATATGTCGGGTAGGATCTAAGGCCGTAGGTCCCTTGCCTATGTAGTAATAGACCAATAAAAATTCCCACCACACGAGAAACTGGAGGTTCAGCAAAATTTCCAATTGGCCTTTTCCCGGAGAAATAAGCGGATGTTAAAAAGTAGAAAAAAAACAATAAAAATAGATGTTTAATTAAAAAAGACAGGTTACTTTTAAACATTTTGACTATTACTAGGTAAATCATAAATATAACCGCAGTGAAGAACCACAACAAGTAGCAACTATACATCGACTGGTTATAATAGGTATGGGTATTTAATCATTGCTAAACTTCCGCCTTCTAATGTGTAAAATTATACATTTTTGAACGACTCGCTGACACGTAATTATTTTTAGTCTAAAATTATGGGCAACTTTAGCAGCGCAGCATTTAATAAATAACAGAGTATGCAAATGCACACACTACAGTTCTATTTTTTAATCACACAAATCACATGTTATATATTCCATAAATCGATAAATTGTAACTTGGTTGATTATGATCGATTGTAACGTGAATATGTGCGTGAATATAGGGTGATCTAAGTAAAATAGACAATGTATCATCTGGCATAAGGCACTATTGACATTCACAACATTATTTAGTAGTTCATTTTAAGCTGACAATTTTATTGTTTTAGAATTCGCTGAGTTAATAGGCCCATGAACATGAAAACTGTTAAGTAATTATGTACAGGTATATTTAGTTACAGAAGGTGCCATTTAACTTCTAGCCCAAATTATTTAGAGTTCATTCAAATTCATTAATTAAACAAAAATATCGAAATTTAACAAACTGTTCAGTCGAAAATTATAAATAAATAAATAAATAAATAAATACACATTTATTGCAAGAAGTTACAAACAAGGGTGAAAGATTCCGCAGAGCGTGTTCTCACTTACACCAAAAAACATTTTAAGAATATTGTATAGGACGAAAAATAAATATACAAACAAGCATCAAATGAGGTAACATATTATATAACGGCACATATGGTGCCAGGTAATGAAAGAAGGACATATATATATATATATATATATATATATATATATATATATATGAGAGAAACTAGGTTTTCGGGTTGAACCGCGTTGGAGATGATTAGAGTCTCGACGTTTCGGCTCCCGTTTTGGAGCCATTTTCAAGAGATGAAGTATTAATAGTGGAGTTCTCTGAAGCCTCAATCTGCCTACTCTTCAGAGAAAGGGAAAGGGTTAAGAGTAAGCAGATTGAGGCTTCAGAGAACTCCACTATTAATACTTCATCTCTTGAAAATGGCTCCAAAACGGGAGCCGAAACGTCGAGACTCTAATCATCTCCAACGCGGTTCAACCCGAAAACCTAGTTTCTCTCATACTCACGACCGCGGAAGCCTTTCCGAACATTTCATATATATATATATATATATATATATATATATATATATATATATATATATATATATATATATATATATATAAACACATCAAACACATTAAAACAACAGAAATAACATCATAAGTGGCTTATAAAATCTTTAGCTTGTTTTTTAAAAGTTGTGGTGCTACTAATTATGCTATTACTTAAGAATGGCATTTTATTAAAAATATGATAATATGATATAAATAAATTCATAGAGCTAAAACTAGGGTGGCTTAATAGTAAGGTAGTTCAACCTGCATATAATGACTATTAAGGCGAATTTACATGTGTAAAGTAGCTAAAGCAAGTTACTAAATCAAGTAAAGAAATTTAGTCACATGCATCGTATAAACCTCTTGATTTAGTACTTGAGCAAGTGCTGCATTTAGTCAACCGTTTAGTCTTGTGAATAGAAGCAATGTCTATTTACTTGAGCAAGTCGCGTCTCCCACTCCTCTTTCGACGAATTAAACTCCACAACTAAACAAGTGGAGACAAGTCAATTTAGGAATGTTTATTAGTAGATTGTGCAGAGAGCTATATACCTCTTCCCATAGCTTCTATAGCTATTCTATAGCTATTTCCTGTTGCCAAATATGTTAACGTAATTTCCAATTTAATTCTGGCTGCAATGGAAATTCTCATTACAGTATCGGTCTTGGTGATTTTGAAAACAATTTGATCCAGCAGTGTATTAAACTGTTCTTTTGACATTCTCATACAATTTCTGTATTTCGGTAAATCTTCATTTGAAAGTTCTCTTAGCAACGTGGTTGAAGCGCCGTAGATTTCTCTCCGGCACAGCCATTTTCGTACCCAACAACGACGTTTCTTTTTTCTAACTTCGTCTGACATTATTTCTATTAATTCGCCACATATATCTTGTATACATTTTGTCATTGACGCACGAACAACTGTACTTGCAGCCATTTTTTCAAATGAATACTAACGACAATACTAAAATGTGTATAGACGCACACTAGCGCACCAGCAAATTGATTTTTAGTTACTTGATTTAGTAACTTGCTTTAGCTACTTTACACGTGTAAATTCGCCTTTAGGTATTCAGGAGGGTGATGTTTACGACACGAGCTGTAGGTGAGTGTCGTAAATCACCCGAGTGAATAGTAGCCATTATATGCAATGGCTTGGATGCTTTGTCAACGGCTATCAATAAAATTAGAGTAACTAAACGCTATGAATATAACTCAACGCACAAATTTTGACGTTTCAAATAAATAACAAAATTATGCTTCGATAAACTATCATGGCTAATAAAATGTTTATGAAATAATTATTCACTACAGTAACAGGGACAGGGAACACATACATAATAGATACATTATTTAATAGCCACGGACAAAGAATAATTATTAAATCTGAATGATTGTTGATGATAATTATGCAGTATGGTTTTAACCTCTAAATAATTAGAAAACAAATATAGATAGCCTCATCTTAACCTATGGTCAAAGGAGCACAAAAAAGGTAGACAGAAAGGGCGCTAACATTTATGAAAAAATATTTTATCTCACACCTCATATACCTACTCATATTTAAGATCGGAATTTCTTTGTTTCATTGAGCTCTGCACCTACGAATATCTGTACATAGGCCCAAAAATAATATCCATTTGCGTTGATCACCATGTACGCCTGAATTAGTACATAGATTTCCGATGTTTGAGATACGGTATATGTAATCTTGCGTACCCGTAGGTAACATAATAACCTGATAATTTAACAGAATTTTCAGAGCTTGTTACGTTTTCCCACGCTTGGCAACACTCGATCGTCTTTTTTGTTTGTATTGGACGAGATCCGTAATCCGTGTAATTAGCCTACAGGAAACCGACATACATCTGAAAATAAAATGTAAGATGAGTTCTCTCAGTTTGGACGATGTCAAATGTACGAAAATAACGCGGCGGTACAAACCGGTGTTATTTTTCGAGTTAAACGGCGGCTGTGCTGCCTCTAACGATCCACTTCCTAGTGTAACGGATCTTAGGGTTTCAGAGGCTTCGGTTTGTGACTGAATCGCCCACAAGTCTGTCGCCACTTGGCTAATAATCTACAGTGCGTCTTTCGTTAGGACTAATGGGAGTCCAACTTTTTATAACGCCAGATTTGTTTTCACAGAGGCTAATTCGATGACGTATGTATGAGTTGAGAAGATCGCACAAAAAGATTGCTAATAATCTACAATATATCTTTTCACAAGAACTTTCTAAATGCCGGGTTTATTTCAATATACGTAGGTACTATCTGAACAGTTTGATATGATGAATTATATATAAATTAACATATCAAACTTATAGTGAGATAAAAATGCAAAGCTTATTTTTTATATACAGACGGTGCGCGTCTAAATTACACCCTTCCCCACTAACTTTTGAACTGATTACGTCAGGGATTCCAGACAAAATATAGGGGGAATCATGTAAAATGTATTATTTTTTGGCTATAATTTAATTTTCCTAAAACGAAAGATACATGTCAAATACATTTTTGAAATGATAAGGTGGGACGTGTCGCATAATTTAAATGGTCTCTCAATTCTCTGCACACTAGTCTTTCAATTTTATTTTAAATCATTGCTGCAAACTATCAGAAATTGTTGTGTAGGAACAAACCTATAGATAACCCTTGAAAAGATGAATTCAGCGTTAATAAGGTTATTCCTTCTTTTTTTGTTCTCATAGCCGTTAAAAAAACTGTGTAAGAAGGAGTTAAATGAGAACAATAATTTTTGTACTAGTATTACTTTTTGTTTTATTACAGCAAATGTTCAAAGTGGCCTCCATTAACCATTGAACAGTGCCCAATTCAGTGTTCAAATCTATCAATTACATTTTGAATAATATCTGGTGTTATGTGTCGAACTTCCTCTCTGATACGATATTTTAATCCTTCGATAGTGTCTCGTCTGGTTACATATGCTTTGGTTTTTAGATAACTCCACAAAAAAATCTAGTGGAATTAAGTCAGGGGAGCGTGGTGGCCATTCACACAGCCTTTTCTGCCTATCTACACATTTGGGAAAATTGCATTAAGGTAATGTTCGATTAAGGTAACGTAATTATGGCGATCCGGTGGCTCAGGGTGTAGTCTGCGTTTTTCATCTAGTGAACTGATGTTACACTTGCAAATAGAAATTTAAATTTACATAAAAAAGTATACTTACTACATGTGTATTCCAAGCTCTTATTCTATTCCAAGCTATTATTATTCTTATCAGAAAACACTGCGATAGCTGGAAAAATAATTTTTAATTTCTTGCTGAAAATATTTTATTTAAATTACCTTTATTAACATTTTTTTAAGCTATTATTAAACTATAATTTTTATTTAGCAAATTTATAGACTTCCGCAAATAACTACAACAGTGACTTGCGGCTTTTTTAATTCATTATATATAAATCCATAAGTAGATCTTATCAAAAGAATTAGTCGAGCATATGTTACATATTTTACCTTTGTTTGATCCTCAGGGGGTCAGCTATTATTCTCTAGGTATACAAACCAAATCACAGTGGAAATTATTCTTTGGATGTGTTTGTCCAACAGGGACGCGATGAACCGAAAAATTCCATACACATTATCGCATCCCTTTGATGATACTTACAAATATTATTATTCTTTGATTTATAACGGAGAATTAGAGAAGAGGATAACTTTCTGATATGAACAATTCTAATAGATTAACATCATACTACATTGGTGTCATTCATTCCTGATACCAAATGACAGGCAGGTGTTTCGATGCATTAGATCTACGCAGATACACGTCTCGGAGTAAAGGCAACTCACACTAGCTTGTAAAAAGCGGCTTTTCACTTTGAGACTCGTACGGCACTGAGGAGATCTAATAGATCGAAACGGCTGTCTGTCGTTTGGAATTAGGAATAAATGACTCTCATGTGGCTCTCTCACTTATGCCTCTATTCTCTATACCTGGTATACAAATGAGTATAGAGTATATACACCAGGAGAGGTGTTTACCCATGCTTCAGGCATTTGTATATTTTTGATGTATGTAGTAAATATAATTCGACCTGGAGTAAAAGATTATATACACAAATCAAACAGTAATCCTTAGGAATGCCATACTTCTATGGGTTTTATATAAGAGTGTTATCCAGTATCTCCCAAATTTGAGCTGCATGTATTGGTATGTCGGAAACTATAAGAGATAGAAAAACGGTACAAGTTCTCTTCAGTTATCCTAGTTAAAAATGATGTATCTTTTATTGAAATATTGGTGAACCATCGACGTAACGATTTGCATTATTATTTGCACAGTATTTAGCCTGGAACCTTGCAAAGTACAAAAAATAATGTATTCTGTTATTTATTCATGTGAACTTGATATAAAAAATCATGTTATTAAATCATATTTAAGAAAATAATTATAATCTACAATAATTGTTCATAAGCTTTCACGGCTGGTGTCAGACGAATTATGTAGATCTCTAGAACTGTTTTGATGTGATCCATGCCTAATTGCATACGTTTTGCCATTCTTAACAGACGGCATCTTCAATGCTTCTCATTTCGTAATCGGCGGCTGTTATATCTATTGGTATCTCAAATCTGATTGATTGACTGATCCATTCAGTATAAACTGATCAAGGCAAATAATGTCACGACCAGTTCATTGCAACTAATCCGCCCACACTGCTCTTTGTTCTCGGGCGGGTAGGGCCTCCAAGTACGGCTAACCTTCAATCCTTCATCCCTGGTGACGTCGTTTGGATTTTGTAGAATCTCGATGGATTACCCCTGCGCACGGTTGCAGGTACCAATTGATGAGTACCAACACCGTGATAGCATCGAAAGAATCCTATATCCTTTCCAAATCCTATCCAAACGTGTTCAGTAATCTCAAACTTTCATGTAGGTGGTACCGTAGATGTATCTACCATATTCTTTTATTCTTGCTGCCTCTATTCTTATAGGTAACTTTATATGGTCATCAAAAATAATAATTAATAATATTTATTTACTTTGAGCATATTATTGAAATTAGTGTACCACTCATGATACATCGTTAGAAAGCTAAAATAATATTTCCGCTCAGCGTAAAACATACTTAGTGCCCTTGAAAAAAGTTAAGATGGTTTCTAACATCTGAAGCAATGAAATAAAAATCTGAATCCACGGTGAATTTCGCCTCAAAAGATGATATACTGGTGCTTTCACAGATTTTTTTAAGTTCCTTTTTAAGGTTTCAAAATATCTTCTTAATGCTAAATCAATCCTGTAACGCCACCAAGTTAGGTACCAACAGAATTGTCAAAAACATTTCCCATTTAACCCGTTTTTCTATCTCTTCTAATTTCTGATACATGTTACTCAAATTTGGTATATAATATATACACAACTATATAGTAAAGTACATAAACAATAAACCTTTTATTGATTAGGTAAAAACGTAAAATGCTTTGTAAACAGTAATCGAGAAACAACTGATTGACTGGATGATAAAATAATTAATAGAACAAAACACATTGTTGTTGTTGTTGTTGTTGTTGTTGTTGTGGCGGCGCGGTTACCCGCAGCACTCAGGCCTTTCAATCCATTGTGCCTGCTTTTAGTCGAGAGTTATTGGAAGAGACACGGGCTATGCGCATCGTGTAGCGATGGCGGTCAAGGCACAGCGACAGAGGATGTGTATGGAGTCTTCGCCATTGTGTTCGCAGAACCTGCACCTTCTAGTGTAACTAAGGCCAATAGTGTGAAGATGCTTGTTGAGATGTCCATGACCTGTTAATAGTCCTGTGACAATCCTTATGCTGTTACGACTTAGCGCAAGTATTGATCGAGTTGCGTTTGACCAGGGCCCTTCAATTAAGAGCATGGCTTATCGCAGCCCAGTTCCGTTCAACCATTATTCCTCAGATTTCTTTCTGATATTCAATGAACCTCGCTACATAACTGGGCGGAAGTCCGAGCACTAGTTCGGGCCCTGTAAACTAAGTACTTAAGCCCCTTCTCGCTAGTGCATCAACCTCCTCATTTCCAGTTATGTTGTGATGACCCGGTAACCAGGTAAATTTTGCTTGATTGTTCTGGCCCAATTGGTTCAGTCCATTAATATACTCTGGGACTATCCTGGAGATAATGCTGAAGGAGATCAAGGCATATAAAGGCGCCTGACTGTCAGCGTATATCCGGATATGCTGATTAGAATATTGGAATATATCCTTTTGATATTTTCCTGGACACAAGAAGATATAGCAACACTTCTGCCTGAAATACCGAGGCATACGTTCCCAAGTAGAAAGATAATTTCGTCCTTGGGCTTCGAGCCAGACATCCCTATCCGATATCTCTACTGTGAAAGGTTTATAGAACACATAAATGGGAGATATTCTGTCCCTGGGTGCGTCCAGCAGACTGTCTCCTCCCACAAGCTCCTTAAAAATGTTTGAGTGTCCACCATCGTAGTTTTTACCTAGCCTCCGTCTCCACTGTTTGACCATATATCCATGCAGCTTTGGGAGAGACAGGAGAGCATCCAGAATCCAGAGCCTCTGTGGAAGCCATGCGCATCGCTTCTGTCATACTTACACACGCCAGACGTTGTAGTTGATTTAGCCGTTGTTTGATGACCACCATACAATCGACGCATATAGGAAGGGGGGGGGGGGGGCTGGCAACCGGGGTCTAGAGTCACAAAGTGATTTTGCCAAAGAGCCTCTTACATCTCCAGAAGAACGCGGTGGCTCTCTGTATTTGTCTGTCTATGTGGGGTCACAGCCTTCTCTAGTACTAGCCATGAAATGAAATTGGCAACACCGCTCCACGCCGATCTTCTAGTCCGACTGCCGACCCACAGCCTCTCTAGCAGAGAAGGCAGTGGCCGATCGTATTTGACGTGCATTTCCAATTTTGTTTGTAATAAGCTACTTAAGTAAATATTAAATAATATGTATACGTTCTCTGCTTGGTCAATTAAATATTACAATATTTTATGTAAAACAATATATACCTTACTTTACATGAAAACATGTGATATTTGATTGTTCAGCAAAACCAACATGAAGGTGCAGAGTTACACAAGCTTTTAAAATAATTCAAAAAATAATATTATTTCTCACAGTATGTGCAACAGGTAGTACTACAATAATAAATAGATAATAATATATTTCTCAGATTATTCAACTAGCATGCGTATTTCTGCCGGGAGTGGAAAAAAAAGGGAAAGAAAAACAGATGAAGGATAGGATATAGGAAATGATTCATATTAGGATAGGAATAAAGGGAAGATGATAGGCACATAATATAACAAATATATCTATGTACAAAAAACAAATGACAAAAAATAAAATTAACCAAAATAAAATTAACAGGAAAGAATTAACAAAGTGAAAGAGCAAAGAAATACCTAGACTAGATTAATAATAATAATAATAATAATAATAATAATAATAATAATAATAATAATCAATGTTGGTTGGTACTTATTTAATATCTATTATACATAATGAGTTTTAATTGACCAAATTATTGACGAATGACTGACAAATTATTTATATTGCTTTTTTGAAAGTATTTAATTTCCGTTTCTTTATTTTATCTTCTGGTGCTATTTCACATCGTTTTTTATTTGTTTTTAACTGGGATTTTATCCGGGTTTCTTCCAGAATTCTATTATTTTGTGTTTTGACATAGTTATTTAAGAGAACGTTTGCAAATATTGAACAAATTATTCCTAAAATATAATTTACATTATTTCCACAGACACAGGTGTCTAAGAAGTCTAAGTAAAAGTTATCTGAAGTTATACTTTCTAAAGTTAAACTTGCAAGCAAATCTTTTTGGTTTTCAGTTTTAAAGAAGTCAATTTCTAAAGAGTCGTTGTTTATAATGTATTCTAATATAGCATACATATGAAAAAACAAAATTGTTACGTTAGTTGTCGGTATCGATAGACCACCTCGTTGCAAACAATCAAAATATTGATTTCCGATCAAGTTTCCCTTATTTTCAACGAGATGTCATGTGAAAGGCAAATATTACAGGAAATTCTTTTGGTTAATACATGAGATGCATATCCAGAAATATATATTCTTACTGCATCATCAACATCACAATCAGATAAATAGTTAGAAGAAAATATTTTGGAGAATTTATCTAAATTCTGTTGCATCGTCTGTTTATTTACTTTTTCTAAACAATGAAAACCAACCTTAGAATTTTCTGCAATCTCAAAATTTGATTTTATTTCACTAAACGACATTTGATGTGAACTAGCTCCAGTTTTTTTAAAAATATGTTTTAGTATAATTTTTTTCTCAGCGCTAACAGCGTATATTTAAATCTATCTAATAAATTTTGAAGTTGAGACCATCTCTTAATTTTCATATCAAAATCTAAAATCCAAATTAATTCATTAAAATACAATTCACTGCGATTTTCAAATATTTTAACTGTTAGGTCGTTATTTATTGATATCTGATTTTCAATTTTAACTATTTCACCATCGAAATTTATTGTATAAAAAATTATTTTAGATGTCAAGACTTTTTTATTCCAACTTTCACCAAGATTAACTTTTTTCGAAAAATCATTTATAAATTCATTGTAATTTGCAATAAGATCTGACTTTTCAAAATTTTGTATCAAAATTTCATGTTGCTGAACTTGCTGTTGGCGCCTACATTCAGGATCTTTTCGAACAATCGACTTTTCCTTTGACATATATTTAGGCAAATTTGGGAAAATAGATGGGATAGCATCCGCTTTTAATTTTGCTTTGCAAGCAATCATTGTTAATGTACCGTCTGGTAAAAGATGTCTGTCAAGTTTAACAACATCATTAGGATCAAAATGTAGGTAACTCACAAACAACGGAATATTTTGTAGGTGACCATTCTTTCCTAGGGATACGTTTGAGCCATTTTTGTTTAAATGTGTCGTCCTTAGGGAATCCAAAAACACTTTTTACCCCTTCACTTTTTACAGAGGAATAGTAATTAGATTTACACCCTGGTACACAGCACCGTGCCGGCATTTTCACTATTCAAGGTTAATTTCACTCCACCCCAACTGATAAATAGAACATGTAAAAACTCGGGAAAATTATATTACATATCAAATTGGTAATACACGGCACTATCTACGTTGATTATACTTTAATATACAACGGTCTGAAATAATTATCTCTTATAATTAAACGCTATTTAACACAAATATATAGGATGATTTAATACCACACATAGACGCACCATTTACCAAAACAATATCGCTCGGTCTGAAATTAGGACGGGATGCAGTGTTGCAATTTTCTCAGTTCATGGCTAGTACTAGAGAAGGCTGTGGTGGGGTACCTCCGATAACTTATCGTCTAGGATAGCTCCCAAAAATTTGACCGTCTATGTACGCTGGAGGTTCTTGTTCAAAATGTCTTTGTCTGACAATGAGAATTGTCTAAAAACATTACTTACAATACTAATTTATGTTATTACCCAATATGGGAATCCAATCGCTTAAAATTTGGTTCATGAAACATTCTCATTGTATGACAATGCATTAGAACTTAGTTGTTTATCCATTGTATGTGTATTAGACAGTGTAAATAATGCCAGTTATGTGTTTATGACATACCTATTTTTAATATCATGGCATTCAACACAATGGCATAACAAATACGAATAACAAACATATTTATGGCAAAATTATCTTTATTGTAGTAATTTGGCGTAACTTACTTAGGCAATTAGAAACGCCCTTTTAAATACAGTGTTTATGAAACCATGTAATAAAGTAATTCTAACTGTTAAAAAATTAGCATTTAAACAAAGCGAGAATTTTAATAACACCGAGGAAATTCCTACTAAAACAGTTGTTACAAATTAGGTTTTAAAAATATGGGCGAAGTATATTGTTATCTTGTGTTTCCCTGTTTTAGGAAACTTACAAACAGCATTTAATATAATCGTCAGTTTTGTCGATAGGCACGTTTATTATAACGTTGTAAATTCTTATTCGTCAAATATATGCGTGCCCCAAACGAGTGAGCCAGCTGGAGCTTGGCAAATTTTTTTGTTTCGGGACATTATCCTCCCCGGTATGGACGATTTCTAATTTACTAACGCATTTGGGCAAGAACTGATCCAGTATACAAACATTGCTGTACCTTTACAGTAAACCTATTGACAAAGCTGACGGTTATTTTCAAAAACTATAGTGTTGGTAGATGCATGTACCATTATGGTATCTTAGTACCATAGTACCATTGGTACCATTACTACATAAAAAAACTGGTTTCAGCTCTATAACCACTTTGAAGGATTTTAATGCCCTGCTAAATAGAGAAATTAAATGTTTTTGACGCCAACTCACTTTTTTTATGGTCCATTAGAATTAATAGGGATGGCTAAAACACTCATTCAAAAGTAAAATTGAGTTCAAAAAGTAATTTGACAACTTATGTCACTTATGTTAAATCCTTAGATTTAGAAAATGACGTAGATTCCAAAAAATATAATAATATACAGGGTATTCCATTTAAAAATCGAGTTGGTACTACTGCCGGTAAAACCGGAAGTGGCAAAAAGGTAATTTTTGTTTCAAAATGTGACTTTTAATAAGTGCCATGCCAAATTTGAAGATTGTATCTAAAAATGAGGGAGGGAAGACGGGGTATACCATGAATCTGTGTCAATCTGTATATATTTTGAGTGCATAAGCTAATATCCACTCAAATGGCTCTAGATTTAAAATCTTTCCCAAAAACAACATCAAATCATCAAATAAAAGGAGTAGGAAATTATAAGGGCAAGGAGAAAAGGAGGAGTCAACATCAGAAGTGATAATGATAGCTTAGCGTCCTAATGATACACAAATACGACTTGCGGGCTCCTGTGTAGTGTGACAAAAAGTCGCACCTAGTTTTTCATAGTTACTAAAAATGTCAAATACTACTCGTAACCAGAAGCGAGTAGCGTGTTCCGCAAGATTTTTCATCTACTAAAAGGCGGTTGTTAGATTCGAAGGGCTTGTTTAGGTTGAGTGTAAGAAGATATGTACATAGTTTATACTATTTACAATTTTTTATGTTTTAGAATGTCGCATTATCTACATAACTAATGTTTGTTTGGGTAGGTGTTCCGACTATGAATATTTATTTCTAATTCATTTAAACAAATGTTTCACACCTACATAAGAAACTCATAGTCCCGAATCAAATTATCCACAAATTTATATGTAAATTTAAGCATTATTACCTACTTAGTTAATTTATGGCCCGCTCCAAATATTTCAGACAAATTTATAAGGAAGTAAATGAATAAAACATACAAATTAATATACTTCCTTTAGAAGAGTACGTTTCATAAATCAATATGAACATTTTAAAAAAATTAAACAAGTGTCAAATTTGTAATTTATTACGTAATTTATAGCTGCTAGACTAATTTAGATATGAGCTCAACTACTTAAAAATTCAAATTCTGATTAGATCATAGATAAAATGGTTGCTTGGTTTTAACGTTTTACTAAACCTCTTTAAATTAATATTTGCTATTAAATGAAATGCCTTGGTTTAACTGAACCGAAAACTTATCATTTAGATAATCTTTAGACTTAAATGACCTTTAATTACATGCAATCAATTATGTTTTTGAATTATAGCTTTTTTTGTTTATACCTACGCTGTATTAATTTATATTTTAGCTCAACGCGGTATAATCAGAATATAATCTATATTTTTTCTTTCTGTAAAGCTGTTGTTAAAAACTATGTTTACAGTTATGTAATATCTATTCATTTATTCCAAAGATCACTATCCAAATATATTTATGTTCTCATCTATATAAAAAGAACCCAAAATTAACTGAAAATTGTTTTAAATTCATAACATCTCCATTGGTAGGGAGATAGGTAAGTTGAAAAAACTTCTTAGTATAATATGTTCGTATTATATGAATTACATTATATGAAACATTTTTTTTCATGAGGTAAAAGAGAAGAATATATTTACGATTTTATACTATTTCACGAAAAACTTCTTAAACATTGTTACAGTCAGTAAGTAGAACAGTTCACTGCAGAAGTGACTTAGAACTTGAAGCTAACTTAATTTCAGCTTTAAGGTTATGGCGGAAGAGTAAACACATGTTTTATCTTTGTTAGCAACGACATGATTCAGGGGTTAGGGTTTGTAAACTGATTTTGTTAATCGCAGTCCCTCTCTAAGTGAAGCGAATAAGTTTCCTAGTTGCAACAACAAAGAATAAGTATATAAAAATATTTGATAACTAATTAGTACGAGTACGCATAGTTATTACTAGATAGTTATACCAAGATAGCGTAGCCAAATCTGTTTAAAAAACGAAAATAAGGAACATTTCCGGTGTTATGCATTCTTGGTAAAAAATATACAAAAAAGAAATTATTCATTTAAGCTTTACAGTTTAAGTAAATACGTTTTTCACGGTCGGGAGTAGAAATCAGTTTCTATGACATCAAAATTGAAACAGAAGTAGTCGATTATTCCCAAGGGAGTATAATGCTCCCAAGGGAGTTTACATTATGGAGAACGTTTTTCATGCAAAAAAAGAGGTAACATTGAAATTATTTATTGACATTTAAATTAAATGTAACATTTGTACAATTTTCAAAATTAATATTAGAAGGAATATTACTTTCGCTTACATTTAAAGTTTTTGTGATTGCGCTAGTGGTGGTACCTACTAAAACGTGATTAGCAATTTTGGTCTTATTTTCAATGGAGTTCTCGACATAACCCTCAGCGACTGTCGTTGATTTCCAACCAGCATGACGCTTTATTGTCGTGATATCCACACCAGCATCTGCCAGTAATGTCGCTGAAGATCTTCGTAAGCAGTGACCAGTATAACATGCAGCATCAGGTAATTTTAAATACGAAGCTACTACACTAGGAATTTTTCCGATGGTATTCTTGCCAACTGGCTGCGAACTACATTTTCCTGCTTTGTAGTTCAAAAAAAGGCGCTTATACTTGACGTGGGGAGAACGAAGGGACAGGTATTTTCGATACAATTCAAGCATATTTTCCACATCGGTAACCACAAAGGTTCGTGGAATCTTTGTCTTAGTGTTTGGAATTTTTACAATCAAGGATGAGCCTACATCCTCAATATCATCTACAGTTAAATTGACTAGTTCATCAGTTCGACAAGCTCCGGCAATCCCCAGAATTAATACAACCTATAAAAAATCAAAATACTAAATAATTGAAATACCTAACAACAAAAGTAATCTTACCTTAATCATTAAGAATTCTTTGTCATCTGCAGTTGATAGAAAACGGTCGATTTCACCCTTTGTCAATATTTTAGATTTTTTCGCTTGATATCCGTCACCGATTCTTTTCAAAAATGCGATCAGTTTGGGGAATTTGCTTATATCTATGTTGTCGTAAATTATCAAGCATGACTTAACCATAGAATATTGCGCCCATAATGTGGAAGACTTGTAATTCTTTGCATTTTCACTGAAGTATGCCAACAAAACATTCTCGCTGTATACTTGAATATTTTTCTCGGCGCACCACGTTTTGAACCGATTGTAAGCTATATCGTATAAAGATCTTGACTTCGTAGGTAACAAATTGCTTATTGCAATATTTGCAGCCTCCACAATCTCTTCCGACTCACAATTATTCATTGTGCACTAAACAAACTGTAAACTAAACCAAACTAACATCTTAATTTGACAATTCTTTTTGTTTGTTTATTTTGTAGTTATGACAATAACTCAACGACTACTCAAATAAATACTCAAATCCGAATACAATAATTCTGGTGCTACTTACTTCATAATAACAAAATATGTGTTTTTAAGTTAATGAGACCGTGGAAAAAATAGTATATACCATTCGGGAGAAATGCTATTTTGTCCTCGGTGCATTGTAGCCCTCTGGCTTCGCCCTCGGGCTTCAAATTGCACCTCTGCCAAAATAACGCATTTCTATCCCTTATAGTATAATATACTATTTTGTGGCAATAAGACGTTTTATTGTACCTAGTTATAATACTGTATTTTTATTTGCTTACTGTTATATCATATTAAATATAAACACAACAAACAATCAAATGTGTTATTTATACAGGATGATCCATTTGAAACAATAAAAACGAATCATGAATTACTTGAAAGATTAAATTTATTGAAAACTATCTTTAAAAACAAAATATAGCTTATAGATTAGTATTTTCTAAACAATTTCTACATGGCGTCCCCCTTCATCATAAATATCCGTTGCTGCATAAAATTCTCGCCATCCTCCAATTGCTCACAAACACAGTTTGCAAACCCAAAACGAAATGTATAATCTATTGCCTCAAGACGTGTACACGCTTAATGTGGTACGGATACATTTTTGAATATTGACCCACTGTGTATTGTGGTGTTGGTGTTTCTAGTGATAATCGTCACTAGAAACAAATATGGTCTTCTCTATCGGCCTCGCATCATCTGCCACTACAATTTTGTTTTTAAAATTGAACCTGTTTCCTCAAACTTTTGATACCGTATTTTAATGTTCTTGTAGAAAGGCGCATTACATTATTCCGGTATCTCCATAGGAGTCGCCACATCTTTCATCGAGACCAACCACGGACACTGACCGATTTCGCGCTTATTATGCGCTCATAGTGCCATAGGTAGTGGAATCGATGAACGACGTTGCGACATGATTTGCTAATGGGCATCGTGAATGTTAGTAGTGGACAGAAACACACCGTAGTGCCCTCTTTGGGTCTTTGCTACTATCTGTCTGACAATTATTGTCAAATTGACAGACAGACAACGGCCTGCTTTTCCTCAAGTAATGCAACATCAGTCGGGGCACATTGCACGTGGAGTAGTTGTTTTCGGCAAATGAATAAGTAGGATTGTCTTTCTCAGAGACAATAGAGATCACTGATAATGACGCCTGCGGAAAAGCAGATCGTTTTCTGTCTGTCAATTTGACAATTATTGTCATACAGATAGTATTATAGCAAAGACCCAAAGAAGGCACTACGGTGTGTTTCTCACCAGGGGGCTGTTCGGATATAACGCCCGGGCGACGTCCAGATGAAACTTTTCGCCCAAAAGTCGTTCGGTTTTAACAGGCGTTTTGTACGGGCGTGCCGTTCGGTTATTTGAGGAGAATCGTTAGGACAACTACTTTTCGCCCTTGTTAAAACTGGGACGATAATCACACGACATGCTCAGATGTGACTAAATTGAATTTTGACATTTTGCCAGTTATTAACATTGTCAGAGATTTTGTATAATTAGATATTTTGTACACTTGTGTGTATAATAAACATCACTATAAGGACAGAGAAGTTTCTCTTTTCATACGAAAATAGCTTTGAAATTTATTTGCACTGCAATTTGCAATTGTAACTTCAACAAAAATTGTTTTATTCTTGAAGGCACTTCATGCTCCACTAACAAACGGTTCCGTAATCTATCCAAATAAAATTGTACCTGTTCATCATCATCTTCACTTGAACTACTCAACTACTGTATTCCATCATAAAGTTATTCATATAAATAGTGCATGTTGAAACAACAGCCTGGTAAATATGAATACGATTTTGATCCATTGACGATAAAACAGATAAAATCTTATTGTACCTACTCAAAATCACTCGAAGTAAACTACTCACAACCTTGACTGCATTTGCTTGAATTTAAAGTTTGCCGCCATATTATACTTACCACAATCGTTCGTATTTTATGAGTAACATTTCTGTGACGTCATTCACCCGGGTGAACGATTCAGCTGGGTAAAACAACTTCATCCGAACGCACTCCAGTACTAATGTTGCTTGTTGTTGTAACGTCGGTGCCATTATCATAGATAATAAAAGAACAAGAGCCATTAGGATAAACAGCAATGAACCGACAGATAAGTAATATAATGACAAATGCTACTGTTTATTTCCAGGATTAATATGATCTTACAGCTCACACTTGGAATGTATTTCTGAAAACCAGCCTTTTCGTTTTATATACAGTTTTTTACTTTTGCTTTGTAGGTCCTTCAACTCGAAGAGCGTACATGATTAGATCATTACAACCACACCCTTTGATATTAATTTGGTTTAAATGGAACATAAAATAATGTATAGTTGTGTTATAGTTTTAAATCAGGCTCCAAATTTTAAATAAGCATTCCTCATTCGTGTTCCAAATATTCACGTAAAATTCCTGTGAAAGAATTGATGATTATATCGTTATACTTATAACTACACCGTTTGATATTAGTTTGGTTTAAATGGCCATAAAATACCAAGCTCCAAATTTTAAATAAATATTCCTCGTTCGTGTGCGAAATATCCACATAAAATTCCTGTGAAAGAAATTTTACATGTAATCTGCTTCCTGGAGGAAGTCCCTATTAATTTTTTCGAAATAAATTAAAATAAATTAATGCTAATAACAAAGCATACTTGAGCATAACATCCTGATTGCGTGGTTCGGCAAGCAGCAGGAAGGCATCAGATCAGTAGACTTCTAGTAGTAATTTTTCGCAAGCGAGTTTATAGTTTAGTGCTGCATGGTTGGTAAGCAGAGGCGCCGCAAGTACTTAGTGTCTTTCCATAAAAACTAGTCAGCGCATTAACTTGAATAATTGTTATTTGCTGTCCATTCACTATATTTACTTTATGTGAGCTGAAAAAACATAACTACTCCGGGAAATCATTTAACAATATATACACACTATTAATAATACTGTACTAAAGGTAGTACTTCAGTTTTTACGAGGGTACAGCTATTTGAACGTACTATTAAAAATATATTATCTGGGTATCTGATCTTCTCGTATACGAGCTACATACAACTTTTATTACAACTGCTGTGGTTTTCAGTGTATATCTATTAACAGGCAGGGCGTTTTCAAAATATATCTACTGTGTTTTACCCATTTATTTTAAAAGTGCAAACATTTCCTAACAGATACAATATTCTACAATGCATTTATTGAAATAAATGAAATAGACCCTTTCTGGAAACTGATATTAAGATAGGGGTAGGGGCGAAGAAATTGATATTGAACTGAATTGAAGTTCTCTATTGTGTATCTTTGTACTCTATTGTGTGCTAAAGTTAGTTAGTTTCGTTATCCAATTTTTTTAGTTATTAATGAAAATATAGAAAAAGTCTGTGTTTTCTGTTTTGCTTAAAAATAAAAAATATGAAGAGCTTTTGAGACAAATGACTTGCACAGTACGAAAGACTTATCGTCAGTAAAAATTTGGATTTTTTTTATCAAATAACAACAAAATTATGACGAGTTAAAGTGACAGATATCAATTTTGTAGGCAGAAAACAGTGATTTTTTCTAGATTTTCATTAACAACTAAAAAATGGGATAACGAAACTAACTGAATTTTTACCACACAATAGAGTAATAGAGAGGTTTAAGTAATAGTGTAGTGAGTAGGCCCAATTTTTTTCGCCTCTATGTTTTCTTATTATCGGTTTCCAAACTCAGGGGTCTATTTCATTTATTTCGATAAGCTTCAGAAATGAAAAAAATAGATGAGAATTTTATAGATAGATATTAAATAAGATACGCATCTCCTGAAACTGTCTTAAAAAGCTTGAAATTGTAGAAGAACTACCTTATTCAGGTTGCAAAAAAATTGCCGATTAACCCCCTTTTCATCTATATTTGTTTACATTATTACTGTTGGGCACGTAGTAACTTTTTTTTAACATTATCTATGTGATTATCACCATACCATATCCATGTCCATATCCAAAGGATATTCGAGAAAATAGACAAGCGGCTTCTAACTCGCTCTGTTTCAGATATATAAAACATTTTTGAAAAGCTAGTTATCTTTGTTGGATAAAAAATGGAAAAAATTTCTAATTTGGTAGAATTTGCTGATGTACCTAACGGAACAATAATTATTATAAACCCATCAATGTTTAAGATATACCCAAAATTTTGTACCTCTTTACATGGAATACTGTTTCATCCTTTGACTGAAATCTAAATTTTCTTCCACTACTGCATAATCTGTTTTATACATTTCGAAAAAAATTTGGCCCTATTTAAAAAATATTAATATTTAGGGGTGTTTTGGTCCCCCTTCCCTACTTGGCGATGAAAATGGAAAGAAGTAGTTAGCAAAACATATTAAAAAACTGGAGCGACATGAATTTTCTCCTACTAAAAATTAAATTTATGTTGGTTGTGAAGAACCCTACAGGTCGATTAGGACCGAACAAGTAGACTGGATTCAGTGTATAATGTGCCCACATTGGCTGCACGAGGACTGCAGCAGTTTTGTGAATATTTGTGACACTTGCAGACGTCTAACTATTACAAAAATATAATTTTTCATGGCATTATTTTATCACCATTTCGTCCCCACTACATTCGCCATCTCACCCATACGGGTAGGGGGAGATGGTGAATGTAACTAAATTTTTAAACACACTTTATGTTATGTTTGCAACAGAATATTCCATTTTACTTATTACTGTCACTAGTTTATGTATTTTCCAATATATTGTCATAATTTGTTACTTTTAATAAAGTTTTTTTTAGTTGTATAGTTGTCATACAGAAATAGAGTTATGGTAATTTTAGGGCTTGATACTGGCCAAGGATCAAAAATAGCTGAGTTCCTAAATTATGTAGGCATCCGTATTACCATGATTAAAATTATTTCAAGTAAAGCATATTACAAACCATCGGCAGGCATATTCTATTGAAAAATAGTTTAGTCACATTAACTCTCACTCAAATCAGAATCCCTATTTTAGTAACTTTGGTGATCTTGCAAACAACAACTTGCGTAATACTTTGTCACACACGCTTATATTTAGTAGGCTTTAATGAGTTTCCACTATTTCGGTCTCAATGAAAGTGTATCTCAAAATAAAAGAACAACTTTTTCTAATTATACCAATTTAACGAAAAACAAAATTGACACCTGTACGGAACATGATAAATGTGCCTATTTGCATACACATTTAATAGAGACCCAACTCATTGGCTCCAACATCAGATAGTCAAGTTACGTTGGCAGCTCTGTACTGCACCTACAATTTGTTTCATATCAACTTACACGCTATCTTCATATCTTTACTGCCGCTCCGGACACCCTACATGGCATCACGTGGGTGAAAACGGACGCTCTGAATCCGCCACTTGAATAACGATGCAAGAAGAATTTTTATTTGTACCCGCATTGTTTTCCTCTGTGTCATTTGGAATTTTTCGACAAGATTAACATATTTTAAACACACACATTATATGCATTCGGGCCCGGACCAATTCCCAACGTTTCTGTTTTATTTATTATGATACAAGCAGGACGATAAACAAAGCTCGGAATTGTATTATGGTGAGCCATTGTAAAAATGTGGCAATAAATAATCCATCCCTGAAAGAACAAAAGACAGCGTGTCTCTTGCAAGCGATATAGAAACAAAAACCAGTCGCCAATTCAATTGCACCAATCAAATTCGAACCGGGTTTTTTTATGGGAAAAAATAAGGAACGCATCGCCCATGTTTAATGCCGCCAGGAATGTGGTTTCGGAACAATTCAGTGATTTCCTTATTGGCTGCCATTAAAGCCCAATTATTTAACAGAAAAACTGGCGTGTCTTCATAGGAAACAAATTACTAAAAAATATAGTGCATAACCTTTTTACATTTTAAATACAGAAACAATGTTCTCGTATTGTGTAATCGATCTACGTGTTATCTTTGTTATTCTAACGCCATGGATATGTTTAAATAAGATTTTTACTTTTATTGGAAATGTTGCCACACTTCTGAAAATAAAAAAAAATGTAAAAATAAACCTCGGCACCAAAAGGAAATCAAATTATCTGGTTTTTAAAATATATTTCACACTAGAACCAGATAATTTTTCCTAAATTTCAATCACTTTTGGGTTGATATTTATGCCACAAATAAAAATAGTTGTCTCTTTAAAATATCTTTTAAAAATTGTTAAATACTGTTCTACCTAAAAAATTAAATAGAGCTGAAACGACTGACTATGAAGTATCTTTGTACTGTAGCATTAACCCTAATAATCATAACAGCATGTCAATTAAGTAATATTATATTGAACTTGAGGGTTGTTTAAATAAAATTAAACTTTTATTCCTATTCTGATTATTCATAAAAATGGCTATCCTAAGCTAATATTTATTTTAGACATTATATTTTCTCCATTCATTTCTGCAACCTTTAATTATCTAGTATATATCAAATATATATTACCTGCTTGCTATGATAAGAGCCAAGAGTAATAAATAATTTAATTAAATTTGATATTTCTAACATCATTTTTAGAACTTTGACTACCATTATCATTTATAAAATAATTAATACGTAGGTGTCTAAAGACTTTTATCTAATTGTTATGGTACCTACTTGTTGCAAAGTGATTCATGAATGAACTTCAACAGCGCCATCTCTTCAAGGTTAAGTGCGCATTTATGCAAATTACAGTCTTTATAGGCTATTACGTTAAAATTGTTTAAGGTAAATACTATAAATTGAATAAATAAAAGTTTTTTATGGTTAATTTACTAATAAAAATGCAATTGGCTCTTTGGATATCTGAAAATATTTTCATTGAGTATACCCTGTAAAATATACCCGGTTTGTACTGAGTGTTTCATTTCCCAAGTGTCTAACAAAAATAAATTGAATAGAAAAAGTGCCAAAGGCACAATGATTTTAACCAAATGTGACAAGAGCTGGTTTATTTTTCATAGAAGAAAAGTTTTCCTGGCAAAAATGGAGAAAATATGCAAATATTTATTCTATAATTATTCTTGAAAGTATTGAAAACCACAATTGTACTATTAAACAGTTTTAGAGATAGTCTGTTTTAATCTGTATAGTTACTAGTAGTAGTAGTAATAAATCGGGCTGATGTTTGGCAAGTAGGCCAATAGGGGCCCTTTTTTACCTACCCCTACAGTCCCGTCAACTACTTTCTATTCATTGACGCTCCTCGAACCTACCTGACCTTCTGATGAACGTCAGGATTTGGGTCAATGTGAGGGAATCTAACTCCTCTGTGAAGCCCCCTGGCTGCAGAGACATCATCTCTCAACTTTCTGATTGTCCCACATTGTCCCAAGACGTGGAGGTGTGTGTCTTCCTCCTCCACACATTCCGGATACATCGGGCGCTCCTCTATCCATATCAAGGATAGGTGTATCCTAAGCCTCCAGTGCCTCTACTTAAGATTTCCATCAGTTGGTTTAGAACCCTTAGACTGTAGTTCAGGAGCCAGGCCGTCTCTGCTTTGTCAGGCCCCTTGAAAAAGTCATGGGCCTGTCTACAATTTTTATTCCTTCTCCGGTTTTTCATCAACATCTCATGAGCCCATTGGTTAAGGGCTTAGTTGGTATACCTTCTAGTAATTCCTATAAATGGTTTAGAGGCCCCTGACAAAGTCTCTCGTATCTAAACTGAGCTAGTTCGTTAGCTTTCCCACTTCTTGGGATACTCATGTGGTCTCGTACCCGTATCAGTCTATTTTTTTTCTGTCCAGCTCCAAAGCATCGCTACGCTCCTGAACAAGGTCAGATCTTGTTCACGGAGAGCACCTACTGTACTGCTTTAAGCGGGGCTTGACTCTCAGAGCAGATGAAAATGTTCTGCTTTGTGCTGCTCGGTATTTCCATGTTACTTATAGCTATTAAAATTGCAAAGACCTCTGCTAGAAAGACTGTGGCGAATGAGCCCAATACAAAACTCTGTTAAGCGCTTTTGCTCTCCAGATGTATTCCTGCCCCAGAAAGTTTACCCGCCACATAGGAACCATCTGTGATCTGTGGAGCACACCAGGGATCCAGGAGGGAATACTATCATCTCCTGACTTCTGTCCTCTCTCGTAGGAAAAACGGAGGTGTTATTCCTCTTCAACCTAACACGGTCCTCTGCTTCCTTTATCTGGAAGATATCGGCATTTCCCTCTCCACCGTGATAACAATTGCTGCATGACCTTCTGTTGTTCCTACTACCCGCCAGCTTCCCGAGTCTGTGACTCTTAAGTATGCCACCACCCTTACAATCGAAGTGGAAAGCATCGGCAGCACCAAAAGGACCTCTAAGACTGCTGTGGGGGTTTACTTCATCACACCTGTAATTCTTAAGGAAGCAAGTCTTTGGACCATAGTCAGCCTCCTGGATAACATGGTTTGGTTCACACTTGGTCACCAGACTACGGCTCCATATTGGAGCCTTGACCTAATTACCGTTGTGTAAATGTAGGGTAGCATCCTGAGGCTAATGCATCTTACCTATTAGTTTTCTCAGTTGCCAAAAGGTTTAAACTAAATCTTATTTCATTATTTCAATTTTTCACTTATATTATTTTTCTTTTAAAAATTGTATTGTATTCTATTGATTTTGTTTTACAGGTGACAATTCAAAGATAATTCAATAATTATATCAGAAACGATAATTATACTTTGTTTGATTTTAACCAAAGCATTTTTCAATGTTTTCTTGTTAAATAGAATAAAATGTAAATACAATAATCTATGTAGGTACTGTCTGAAAAATAATAAAATTTAAATAGTCATCAAACATCGTACTCAAAATGCTTGAATAATTGGAATAAGTAACCACAGTTACTGTTATAGCATAAAGAAAGGTCCATGCTACTTACTATAAATACACCAGAAATCTAATAGTTTGACACTCGTGGTAGTCGATGTTTCTATACTATATGTAGATAGACTTTTCTCGCCTTTCTTAGATCTATAGTACTTACTCGGATAACATCGATTTAGTCTAAAATGTTTCCTGTTTCAATTCAAGAAATGTTTCAATTTTCAAGTTATGCAAGAACAACTGAATAATGAAATTTACTATAAGGTTTGTAGTATTGTGTTTCATTATTTGTTTCAACCATTACTGTATCCATGTTTCCAAATGTTACTGGTCGCATTTAAACTCAGATGAATCGACGTAGTTCTACTACAGATAATGAACATGAACAAATTACTGAGGAGGTTTGACGCTCATGGTAATCGATGTTAGAGTAGTATCTATTCTATATGTAGATAGTCCTTTCTCGACTTTACTAGATCTATAGTCAGATAATGAACATGAACAAATTACTGAAGAGGATGACATAACACCATTTTAATTTAAAATAAGTAACGAAGTTAGTATCGATTTCCGGTATAATCGGAACAGTAGACAGTTTGAAATATTTTCATTAAATAGCACAATCCACTGTGTTTATTTCGAAATTTTCAGAAAAAAATTATGATCGGAACTCCAAATACTTTTTATGAACGGTTTCAATCAGTCACCTTGTATTTAGACTTCTGACTGCTATATACTCATGCTAATACTCATTAAATAGCTTCAAGTAGACCCCATAACTATAGTTGTTACAATAGAAAAGGTATCGTTTTCACTGTATTGATACTTCATTAAAAATTTTTGCCAAACTTATTATCTGAACTCGTAATTATGACTACGGACCAACTAGTACGAACCAGTGGACAAACACATCAAAGATTTGGATGCGTAAAACTTATTAACCATAGCCTAAGTTCTAACAGGTGTATCTCAGTGAAGTGCGTTCAATTACTGTAGAAAACCAGAAGTATCATTATCTACTTAAAAAAAAAATCAATAAGAAGCATTTGAGGGAAGGAGAACAACAACGATACAAGGCAAAACAGTATCCAGCTTAGCAAAACAATATCTTGTGTTCTTAGTCTATAAAGAAATTTGAGAACACAAAATGTTTATTACAACGCAGATATATTTACCAAGACTTTGTATATGGATGATTCGTTTCAATCTATTAAAATGATAATCTTTATAGACTCCGATTTACTTGATGGACAATTAATATCATTTAAAATACAACAACGTGGTGCATTTAAAAGTTATAAGTTGTATACAAAAGAAGTTATTGTGAGAACAGGCGAAGTAGACAACATAGCCGAGATAGTATCTAAAAAATTATCGGCAATAAAAATAACCCAAGGCACCAAGACAAATATCATAAAAATTCCTTGTAGAGTACTTGAAAGCTCTCAAGAAGACGTGCTAATCACAATGTGGAACCCAATACGACATACGGTTTTATATCCCGCCAGTCACTCGGACTAACGCACGGTAGTAATTAGAAGTACGTATTAGGTTAGTATATGAACGGGCATAAAAATGGAATTAGTATTCGTGGAGCGCCACGAGTCTGCAGGGGTCCAGAGCACAGAAGTTCTTGGACGTGACAACACGTTACTAAAATATGGAAAATGTTACGTCGTACTGGTTTTTATCTCTGGTTCACATCCTTAACAACTGACGTATGTGATAACCGCTTCTGACCTCAAAATAAAAAGCACAATAACAGGCCATTAATTATTTATAAAGGATGAGCAACTCTTTATTAACTTTCTACGGTCCGTCACATGGGGTTTTGTGGGACCCGTTTACCCGTTTATTTTAATTATCACGTCCGTAGTAACTATTCACTGTAGAAGGCTTGACTGTTGGCGCCAACCATAAATAGACAAATGAAAAAAATCCCCTGAAATAAGTATTTCCAGAATGTATGAAGAAGTCTACGAATCAGTGATAGTCATTAAAAGAATAACCGTTTATATATCCCTAATGTTCGGAAATCGGGATGATATAGTATGTTAAACTTTGCAGTTAATTCTTCTGTTTACCTCTAATATGAATAATTATGTTTTTTGTTTTAGATAAATGTTAATCTTTGAAGTCATACCAGACATGTTTTATACTTAAAATTTATTAATTCGAAATATTTCATGTGACATTTGCTGTGCAGACGAGATGGCAAATCTTGCATCATCCAATAAATATTTTCCAATGCAGTCCCAATTTATGTTGTATAGCATTAGGGCTTTATTTTCTAAATAGAAGAGCAGGAAACGAATAAATCAAAAATTAATTCAAATAATTTTACACAACATACACAACTTACACATACAACTTACAGTAGCATTAAAACCAATTCTTGGACATGTTTAATTAAAAATTATTTCACCGAGATAATGTCTATAACTTATTTGTGGTGCTTTTCATAATTCATTGTTGTCTCTTATGGGATTACACCACCTGTAAAGTAAGAAAAAACAGGAAACCAGAATCATACAAATTAAATATTCAAAGTGCAGTAGCAAGGCAAACTTCTAAGGTTTACACCAAAAAACCAGTGTATAATATGCAATAAAATCAATATCTGATAAATTAACTTGACTTGAAATTTTTAGAAGAAGCTAGTTAACTGCGTAATTTCTTTCAGATTTTATTACAATAATTATATTATTTAGACATAATTCAAAATATGGTTTGTAATATTACAGAAGTCTGTATAAAACTAAAAAGTCACTGATGAAATTTAGTTACATTATCAAATATTTATTTTAACCAGCGTTTTAAAAAGATTGCACAAAAAAAACACTGTTTTTCTGGTGCAATCTTTAGAAGTTTGCCTTGATACTGCACTTTGAATATTTAATTTATATGCTTCTGGTTTCCTATTTTTTGTTATTTGACAGGTGGTGTAATCCCAAAAGAGATTACAATGAATTATTTCACCGATGTTATTACGATATCGAATTTATATTATAGAAGTCCAAAATCTGAGCGAAAGCGAGGGATATATGAATTTTTATTTTTATAATCACCATAATAGTGAACTTATGTACTTAGTTATGTAGATATTATCCTCACCCTGTATTTGAGAACGACTTCGATTTTTCTACTTGCCAAATAACCAACAGTAAATATTTCTGGCACCCAACTTATGTTTTTCGGAACTTCAGTGCAGTGCGACTATTCACGACTAGTCACATTCATAGCTGAATCTATATTGATATTTCATTGTATAAGTGAAGATTCCAAAAGGACTTTTATTTTATTGGAATATTAAGCATACTGTACATACATACATACTACGAGTATTACAATCGCTTTTCCTGTAGATAACCTAATATTCCATGAGTAAGGAAGGCCCCGATTCTAGTGCGATTCTGATACTTCTTGACATGATGGAAAAATGTTTATATCTTTGTGGTTGCGTAATACCTATATTAAAACTTTATATTCTTAAAGTAAGCAATACTACGAACTTCATTAGCTATAAGTATCATAACAAGGAAAGAAGCAGTGGGTATACAATTATTCTTAGTCAAACTAAATAAAAAATGAGAATTGAATACCATGGTCTTGGTTTTATACTTGCTATTTATTGTGAACATTTTATATTGATACGACTGTACGTTTAAGAATATAAATAATGTTGGAAATAAATTAAGCAAAACTGAATCCTTTATACAATATAATCTATAATAGATAATATTATATATTTCAGTCTTGTAGCAGGTTATATTCCCAAGCAGCAATTTAAAACACTTTTGGTAAAAATGTTCAATAAACTGTGTTACTGCGTGCAAAATAATTTAAATTTTTCCTTCATTTCATTGTTTTCTTTCCAATCTTGCCAATATTGAATACTAATAAACAGCAACTGTCAAATAATTACTATTTCTGGTTATTATGTGTATAACACACTACAATTAAACAGCATTTTGTTACGACCGTAAACTATCGAAATTTACTTTCATAATGGGTGAAATACAAATATCACAAACTAAATTAGCAGGAACCGACTTCTTCACTTTTTAAACAAAAATCAGAGGAATCAGAGAAAATTATTTAATTTCCAATTTCTTCCAGCGAAAAGTCATAGCAAACATTGATCCAGCGACGATATTATTGTATTCATCTTCTTGTGATTTCAGATTTTCTTCGCTTCAGAATTCTGTATTTCGTTTATTATTGTTATTTGGTTTCTATTTATTTTACAATGGATGTAGAAAATTATCTACTGAAATAGTCGTCTGGTAAAATTGGATATTTTATAAGTTTTTATTTCTATAAATAATTGAAATAACTAACGTGGCCATTTGTTTCGAAAAAAATTGGAATACCTATAGATTTGTAAAACATGCACGTGTGCTTGGAAACGGTTTCTACAAGTTTTTAAGACATTGTTAAGCTACGCTGTAAACAAAACAAGTCAGTTATTGCTTTAGAAAACATTTGAAAGTGAATGGAAAGAAAAAAACGGGATTAGCTTCGAAATAGCTTCTTACCGCTGAAAGTTGTTTGGAAATTGTGTCTAACAATGTAACTTGGGTTATTTTTCACGATATAGGGTAAACCAGGCAAATACGCCTCATCGAGGAATACTCCCTAGTATAGCCACCAAAGATACGGGATTACATACGTTACCTTAGACATCATCAGTAGATGTCGTTTACTTCGCATAGACTGGGCGCATAAAACCTGTCCTGTTTTCTTATGTAATTAATGCAAAAAATAATAATTTGTTTGGAGTAGTTTGAAATCAAAGCCCATAAAATTGTAGATAAGTGTGTGTTTCCTCTTTTTTACGAAACTTGTTAAGAATTTTTGAATGCCAATGAAAGTATGTTTACAAACCTAAAAACAGTGATATCTGTATTCCTGTATTGGAGCGTATGTAACTTTGGAAATACGTGCCTCTACAGAAGGTGTAAAATGCCCTACTTAATTAATTCATATTTGATTGATTTTTTTATAGGAAATAGGAAAGACATGCAAGCGAAAGTCTACGTGGGCTTCATTCAGTGAAGACGCCCTGTCGGGGGCTATGCATAATGTTACATCCGAAGTACCTAGTCCATCAGCAATGCACTCCGAAACATCAGGTGAAGGAGAGACGCCCTCAAAGTATTTAAGAGAAGTTAATCCCATCCCGGTAGTTCCTCATGGAATGTCGAAAATCAAGCAACAAGCTCTAGAAGTGACCTCCCCTGAAAATCGTATCAAAGAGAAGAATTTTTTGCAATAGAAAAAGAATTAGAATAGAATTTCACTTCTCGGGAAGAGAAAAAAGAAAAGAGTAAGCCAGTTAAGAGAAAAATGAAAGAGAAAGTCTAAAATAAATCAAGTTCTTCCAGTTCGGAAAGTGAACAGATGTGTTCATAATCAAAGAAAATTATTTTTAGATTTAACATTTTTCCATATATTTTTAAAATACATTAATATTTACTAAGTTGCAGTTATTTTTCAAAATATGGGGCGTATTTGCCCGGTTTACCATATTAAAAATGTTGAAGAACATAAAGAATGCGACGTTAATATCTGTATGCAGAGAATAATGTAAGCGCAGTTCCTCTTGTTACTATTCAATTTGTAAGTTATTATTTTAAAACTCTGTACTACGCTTCTGTACAACATTCCTGTAGATAAAATGGGGTAAACGTGCTGACACGTACATTTTTTAGGAATATGAAGAAAAGCGGGCAAGAACGCCTCTCATCCTATTAGTGTTTTTTTGCATTTCTAGCCGAGCACCTCCGTGGGATGAACTCAGTGACGGCGAAGAGCTAGATTTAAAAGAGGCCTCACACAAAGTTCTTGATACATCAAGAAGCTTGTGTGAGAGTATTTCTGCTGTAGGTGGCTTGGATAGCAGAAGGTAACGAGTGTTGAAAGTAATATACGCTGTCAAACCTTGTGAAGATAAACGTGTTAATAAAGATGGAGGTATCTAAATCTATGCAGGTACTTAAAAAACTTTCTCCAGCTCCAAAAAAAAGAGGGAGAGAGAGACAAATATTTGCATCTGCAGAACGATCTAGTATCATACATATATTGTGGTTGTTTTAGAACTTCGGACTGAAGAAGAACCTTGTGACATAGACCGTCAATATCTTACAATTTTAGAACAATTTATCATTGGGTGCGAATAATTTGAATATTAAAATTCATGAGAGAATTAAGGGATGTTGATACTATTTCAGCAGATCTGCAAATTAAAATAATTTGCACGTACATAGTACGTAGTACATGAGTTTGATGATCAGAACCGGTTCAAAACTAATCATATATCTAGTTGCGCAGTTAAACAATACCCGAACCAATTCAGAGTCGATTACAGTGCTAATTCCTATAACAAACCAACTCTTTGTGATATATTTACTTCGTATACTTCTTGTTTTTTAAAATATAAGCAAAATAAGACAAAATTGTCACGACTCCTGATGATATCTACATATGAAATTGTAAGAACATTTTAAAGTATGCCCCTTTATAATTATATCTTATTAATCACATGATTTACTTCCTCTTCTACATGGCGTTTTAAAGAAGGTTGATATTTTTACCTAAGTATTTGTAGTATAGTCTCTGAATAGTAAAATACATATACATATAAAATACACTGATAAATCTGACATAGTAGCATGTACGCCGCTGGATGAACTATCATAACCTTTAACATTTGACGTGCTGCGTGATGAATGGAGTCATTCGTCGCGCCCAGAAATAAAGTACGCTACTTTACAACCGGCCTAATTTACGTGGGTTTCTTTTAGTTGATGATATTCAAAGTAACAGCAGCAGCAGCACAGCTCCTGGCAAACGGTTATCGTAAATCAGCGAGACGGACAAATGTTCTACGTTTGTTTTTGAACCATTTCAACTTAAATCGCCGAATAAATTATTCTAAAGACATTACGGTAAATAAATAAATAACTAATGTTTCGTAACACCTTGCTACAGTTTCATGCGTTTTTACATGATTTAATTTTTTTCTTCTGATGTAAATTAATCCCGTTTGGGATTTTAATCTCCATTAATGTTTATTATGCCCCTATAACATTATTCAAATGAAATTCTGCAGATATAAATACAATTTTACATATTTATCGTATCGTGAACTTAATTAAACATGCATAAGTGATAAATATTTTAAAATATCTGACAAACTATATATTTTTGTGGAGGAAAGGCAAGGTGTACGCAGTTGAAAGGGAAACTGCTTATGAATTATAATGGCGTTTAGTTTTAAACCGCTGGGAAAGGTGCTGTTATTAGGTTAGGTATTTTAATGTGTTACTATATTTTTACTTGGATGGGAATAATGACCCTCAGTGTCGTGCATAAACTACTTGAGTTAAAACAGAAAGTAACAAGTTAAAGATAACACATTATGTTGTCTGCATCATATTCGCATTTTATATACAAAGTTTCCAATTATTATTTTTTAATTGAAGATACTATATTTTACCATAGATGCAATAAAATGGTAATAAAATCAATAAATGGAATTTTTTAAAGCTACCAGCTAATTACCAACACTTACTTACATTTTAATTAGATAAGTATTTTTCGTAAAAGTGTTCAGTTATTTGCCATTTATATCGGAAAAAACATTGATTTCATTTAGATGTTCCAAGAAATATATAGAAAACACTCTATACTAGTATTTCGGCTTTTTAGACCCTTTTCAATAGAGTAAATGTCTATTACTGACATGTAACAGACAGTAGACAGTAGACAGACAGTGTAATAGACTGTAAAGTAAATGTCTATTACAGTACACAGTAAAAAAACGAGTAATTTTAACACCGAATCCACACTCCAAGTGTGTATATAGTCCACACTTGGCAGTGTTAGACATATCAGTGTACTATTACATTACATAAAAGTAATTTAAGACAGTAGATTTTACAAGGTAATGTGTAATAGTTAAACATTCACCGTGTAATTATTCCGTATTTGTAGCGGATTGATTAATTTTTAACACACGGTTTTGTAAATTTTAGTACAATTTATGAGTATTTCTACAAACTTGGCGGGTATATCGTTCGTGTAATATGAATTCTAAAGGTTTAGTATTATACCACCCAGTTCGTGTTAAAAATAACACTGCAGCAAATTACGATTACCACTTAGTAATTTTACCATTTGTCTTTTTTTACTGTGTAATAGACATTTACTCTATTGAAAAAGGCCTAACAAGCCGAAATACTAGTTATATAGAGTTTTCTATATATTTCTTGAACCATCTAAATGAGATCAATGTTTTTTTCAAAACAATTATTTTCACGATGTTTCATAAAGAACCATCCGCTTCGAGTATCCACTAAAGAGATAAAAACAACAATAAAATTTTTTGGCACCCCTTAATATATAGGTTCCCGGGTTACACCGCATTGGATATATTAATGTCTCGACATTTCGGCTCCTATTTTGGAGCTATTTTTAACAGAAAAATGGAAAGGGAATGTTCCCTAAATTTTCTAAAGCCTCAATCTGCCTGTTCCTCAGAGAAATAAAACTATTAGGATGTTCTATTCCAATTCGGGAGTCTCAATCTGCCTATACTCCTCAAATCTCACCAATGATGGCCACTGAATACTTAGGAAGATCTACCTTGTGCGGGGTCAGAGTGCCATATTTATTGCGGTGGTAGGTGGGTAAATACCGCACCCTGATCTCGCACCAGACAGATCTCTGAAGAATTGGCGGATTGAGGCTTCACAGACGATCAGTGGTGCGATTCAACATAGAATCGCATATTGAATCATTGTTTGAAAGTGACTTGGTAAGTAGAAACTCCAGTAACGATTCCTTGTAAAAATATACTGGTAAGATACATAGTAGTATGTTTAATTGTTCTACAAGATGTTAAGATTGCACATAGTAACACATATTCAATTAACTTTTTTTACAAAAATGATATCAAATCGTATTTTGCACACTCTAACGTTTACATACCCTACATGTGACATGACTGTTGACAACCATGTTACAACAATGTTGTAACCAAAATTTAAACATTTAGCGGGGAAAATGCAATAGTAGGTACTAAAATTAGTACATCTCCCCCCCCCACCGGCAGGGAGAGAGGAGGGGGACTAATTTTTGTACTATTCCATTGACCCCGCTAAATGATTAAATTTTGGTTATAAGTTTTTTTCGTAGTCATTATTCCTGGAGATATTTGAAAGTTTTAGGTTAAAAAACTCACCCGTCATAAATCAAGCTTTTGATATAAATAATAAATTTAAAGCAAGATTTCATCGAAACCTTCTGTATCGTTTCTGGCATCGTTAAGGGTTCGATGCAAAATAAAACAAATAGTGTTTTTAACTAAAATAACCAAACGTGCTATTCGTATAAAAAGTATTAGCTTTTTTATTATTCCGCGGAAAAATAAGTCTTATAAAATTAATTTTATTTTAAGCATGTCTCATAGTCACACTCTCTATTGTACTAATCACGTTTTTTATGTCTAACCTCATTCTAGACAGCCTTTGGCTTTGGATTTTGGTGCTGTCTAATTTATTTGATGTTTTTAATATATTTTCTTGATAATACCACTTATTTAACATATTAAAACATATTTAATGGTGCACATAAAATAACAAACATACAAAAGCTATAAAAATTAATTTCTTAAACACTTATATTATTATTAATACCGGTAAAATTTCGAAACAATGGCTACTTAATACTAAATTTTTGAAAACGTCATTAATTCCCATGAGAAATTCATTAGAGACCAAAATGTCTTGTGAAATTTTAGTATATTATGACACCATTCATAGTTTACTATTGTTTTGCTTAAAGTTATTATTGAAATTATGCAAATTATCTTAGTAGTACTTTGAACCTATCCAGTTGAGGCTAATGTATTTTTATTCAATGATTTTATTACAACTAAAGATTTTGGTGAGGTAATAAGATAACAAAAACTAACAAAATGTGCATCCTTACCAATTCCTTTGTTGAGACTGTATGGGTGGATTGACATACCTGTAAAAAATAAAATAGTATTTAAGTGTTTGCAAATTATGAAATATGTCAAAATAACTGCGAGAAGGCAGTAAAGTGACCTCTTACCACAGATGGTTAAGAGTACATTAATTTATTTGTTGAAATAAACAAAGTTGTTGAATTTTAAACTGCCAAGGATTTAATAGTGTACATTTTTACTAATTATTTGGTTTTCTTAATAAAAGAAACAAAATTAATATATTAAATTAAAAGTTATTTGATTATCCAGAATAGTATGCCTTCAATTTTTTTACAGATTGATATAATAGTATGTTACATACCGAAGCGAAAAATGTTTCATTTTGTCGAGAGATTACCTATGTAGTTAAAAAAGACGCGAAGCGTCGATGTTAATTTTATCTCGAGCCAGAAATAAAACGTTCCACCGAAGTTTCCACTGATGCTATTTTATTTTATTAACAACCATTAATTTTTGTAATCAAAATTAGGAAACATTAATTATTATGACAACCATTGTCGTTTTCAAACAATTTATTATGACATTTTTGCAAGATGTTTCGTCACCAGTGAGTACCTACCTGTCGCGCTTTGGAGTTGTTAATAAAACTTATCAAATCAGTAAGTTTTTGAGATTGCTATGACGTTAATAACTAAATAACGTCAGTTTTTATAAGTTTTTAAAAATTTTGGCACAAGTAAATTAAAATGATGTCCGATTTTGATTCTGAAATGGACTTTAGTTGTACTCCTCCAGAACTATGAGGCCGTGGCAAAGTTAGCAGAAGATTTGATGCATCAGAAGAGTAATCCTAGAAAAAGCGAAATACGCATTTACGAAAATGCATATAATCCCTTCCAAGAATGTTTTATTTTAAGAGAGGTAGGGGTTATTCCTTACATGGTTGCAAATAAAACAATATTTTACTGCTTCAAAACAGGAAGTCAAATGAACAAACATTATTCCTATAGGGTAGATGTCTTCAAAGAAGTCTTGAAATACACTACTGACTAGAGGAAGATGTGTATTATAGTTAGAAGCTTGCAAGAATGTTTCCCTCACGTATAAATAAATGTACCTCAATTTTCCTTATTAAAATACTGTTAAGTAATGTTTGTAATCAAATAAATTAACTTTAAAAATTACTATGTAATATTAAAGAAACGTTTGTTACTTCGTATCCAAAAAGAATATTGTTTAGACGTTATATAATAGCAAACTCTTTCTTCAGTGTCAGGTGGAAGAGAGGAACTGGACTTTTTATCTAAATTTGACGTAAACAAATTATAATGCAGTGATTTGTATAACCTAAATGAAACGGCTGTGCAGCAAGCAGAGCACTATTTGAGCACGGTGTAAACTTTACACACGAGGTAGCGTTCTGAAAGTAGTCCGCAATAAATATCTTGAGTAGCAACGGTACATAGGAAAGCAGCAGCGCGGCGGTTGAATATGCAGATCGAGCTCATAGCATACAATGGGGCATTGTCTCGGCAGCGGCCTGTTAAGGGGACCGCAAGACCATCGGCCACTCTCCAACGGGAGAGACAGCTGAATGTATTTGCCGGGCAATCTTAAATGCCGATTGATTCTTTTATTTTCGCGAATCCGAGGGAATACAATGGAGCTGTTTTCACAAAATGGCGGATTTTGTCTATAACTAACGATATGACTTTTATGGGGCTAAGAGTTCTAGGAGTTTAAAAAAAAAACTCTATTTCTATGATACGTATACTGGGATATCAGATACCAAAAGAGATGTAAACACGTTTACGTGAGGAAGGGCTAGGATAATTTTATCAACAACTTAAATCCGTTTGTGGAATGGTTCTAGAGATTTTTTAAATTTAATACAGCTATTTATTTATTTCTTTTTTAAAGACGATAGAAGTTGTAGATGTAATGGTACCTGCAGAAAAGCAGGCCGGTAGCTGTCCGTCAATTAGATAGTAATAGGTATTCAGACAAACATGCAGTAGCACAGACCAAACGAAGGTAGTACTTTCTCAGCACAATACTGCCGAAACATTCTCATAACATTTTTCACGAAATTTAACGTCAGACGAAATTATAGTCAGATATTCTACGTTTCAATTATTACGTATTATTATATTACGTATTAAAGCGAGCATCAGAGTTTATTTTATCTACTGCGAGTCATATTGGATTTTTCACCAAAAAATTCAACGAATTAAAGGAAAGTTCTTTGGATAAACCAGTACCTCATTAAGTATAGATTAAGTATATACAAAAATGCAGTGACGTGCTTAATTTTAAATTATCTAAAATACTACCTTTTAATGACAAACTATTAATGAATAAATCGAGACTACATTGGCCTTATCATTAATGTAACTACTTGTCAATAAAAGTTCATGAAATAATATGAATATACTATGAAAGACAATGAAATAATATATCAAAGTATCTATATCTAAAATATTTAATATTCAAAACTTCACTAACATGTATTTGTCACTCGTCAGAAGTTTTTAGTAAATTACTGTGTGTAAACAATTTTGACAATGTGAAACAACAATACATTATTGACTTTACTGCTTTGTAAACTGTACCCAAAATCTATTATTTAGGAAAAATCTGTTAAATTTCCACCAAAAGAAAGTTTTTATACGCATACGAAGAATCATTTGTACCTAATATTACAGAATTTTATATCAAACTAAAAAACATTTATTTCTTTTTGCATTTATTCACAATGCATTATACTGTGGTTTTTTGGGGCAGACTTTAGAAATTTGCCTTGATACTTGCTTTTTACAGGTGGTCTAATCCCAAAAGGAACTACATTGAATCACGGAGCAGATAGGAGTTTAAATTACAGCAAACTCAAAACAACACGTTCTTTTGTCAAGTCTTGTAGTTGTTGCATACTACACATTCTTTATATCAAGTAATAAAGAAATTCAATTCCACATGCATAATATATATAATCTGGAAGCTTGTAGGTATGTTTGTGAAATAAAATATCCACTTTTAGAATGACATGAAGGTTATAAAATCAGTAGCTGTAAAATACTGATTAATACTAGAACTATGAATATTTATATATATTATGATTTACACCATAGATTGCTATTTAAATATAAAGTTGTTTAATATAATTTATAGAAAAACCCGAGAAAAAGAAACTTCATTATGTTTCTAGTGTTACTCACGTATATCTAAATATATCTATTAAAAATTGTACATAAAATACGGCTTTTGTTAATTTACCTATGTTAGGAACCTAACCAATATCGTTGTGGTTTTACCAGTGCTAATGCCGTCAAAACATAAAATTCCTATAATATATATGAAAGTAATAATATTATATATTATGTTATATTATATACAGGGCGCCCTATTTCTTGACCCGTTGCATGGGTAACTTTTTTATTAGTAGAGATACAAAAACGCTTAAATGAGCAAATTAGTGCAGTTTCGTATTAGTAATTCTACGGTAAGGCGAAAAATTATATACGGGGGAAGGTTGAAAAGTTATTGACAAAAAACGAAAAATCCAACTTTTCTATTATCCCTCGTAGCTCGTTCATTTGAAGAGTTAGAGAAAAATGCTTCACATGTTTTTTGCAGTATTTTTCATGTAAAATGACATGCACTTGCTACTTTTTATATATCTCTTAAAATGGTTGAGAATCACAGTAAAATATATTTTTTTTAAATGTAATGGATAGGTGGCTGTGACATTAACCGAAAGTCCCCTTTTTTCTCTTTCAGATGATATAACATAGTCCATATTTTATCTTTACAAAAGTAATAATAATCGTTGTTTTTAAAGAAAGTTTATTGTCACATCAAGAATGCTATGGATTATGGAACAAAAGAATGTTTTGAGAACAGAAATTATTAATTAATTAATTATATTGAAGTAAATGTTCGAAATGACCACCATCCTGTTGGATACATAGTAAGCAACGTTTCTGGATACTTCTTAAAACATTATTTATTGTATGTCCATGCATGCTTCTAATTGCATCTTGAATCCTGACTTTTAGATCCTCTATATCTAGAGGAGCTGTCACATAAACTTTATCTTTCAATAACCCCCAAAGAAAGAAATCTAAGGGGGTCAAATCAGGTGTTCGCGCTGGCCAGTCGATATCCATTCTATTTCCTATAACATTATCAAACTGTTCATGTAAATATTGTTTTACCTCGCGGGAATTATGCGCAGGTGCTCCATCGTGTTGGAAGTATTTAAGATTTCTAAAAATATGAAGTGGTAATTCATTTAAATATTCCTCTGTTAGAGTATTTCTTAGAAAATGAAGGTAATTATTCGCATTCAAATTATCTTCGTAAAAATATGGGCCAATAATTTTGCCACAAAAAATTCCACACCACACATTTATCCCAAATTGACGTTGATTTCTTCTTTCAGAAACAAGATGTGGATTTTCTCGGCACCACATTATGTTATTATGGCGGTTAAAAATACCATTGTTGGTAAATCTACTTTCATCACTGAATAAAATCTTTTTCCAGAAGTCTAGATCCTCTTCGCATTTTGAAATGTACCATCGACAAAATGTCATCCTTCTTTGATTATCAGCTGGATATAAAGTATTGCATATGGAATAATGATAAGGCTTTAAATTGTTACCTTTTAAAATAGCTCTTACAGTTTCCTTGGAAGTGTTGCAGTGATGTGCAATTTCTGCAATTAAAGAATCAGGTTTAAAATTTACATAAGCCAAAACATTTATTTCAGTGTTTTCATTGAAGTTTCTTTCATCCTTAGGCTTTGAAAAAGAACCTTATAATCGTATATTATTTTCCAGCTGTCTAAATATTCTATGATGGGGTTGTCTTCGTTCCATGTAAGTTTCAAAATAAAGATTCGCTGCAGCTTGTGCATCTCGATTTTGGTTATAATAACAAAATAGCATATCATTTTTCTCTTCGTTGGTGTACATATTTGCAACACTATTATTTTGTATGCAGTATCAATAATAAACAATAAACTACTTAAAAAAAACTAAAAATGTCACTTATGATCTGTCAATAATTAAATGCCAATTAGACGTTTTTAAAAATATCAGGAATCTTATTTTTTGTTTTATTTCCATAGCATTCTTGATGTGACAATAAACTTTCTTTAAAAACAACGATTATTATTACTTTTGTAAGGATAAAATATGGACTATGTTATATCATCTGAAAGAGAAAAAAGGGGACTTTCGGTTAATGTCACAGCCACCTATCCATTACATTTAAAAAAAATATATTTTACTGTGATTCTCAACCATTTTAAGAGATATATAAAAAGTAGCAAGTGCATGTCATTTTACATGAAAAATACTGCAAAAAACATGTGAAGCATTTTTCTCTAACTCTTCAAATGAACGAGCTACGAGGGATGATAGAAAAGTTGGATTTTTCGTTTTTTGTCAATAACTTTTCAACCTTCCCCCGTATATAATTTTTCGCCTTACCGTAGAATTACTAATACGAAACTGCACTAATTTGCTCATTTAAGCGTTTTTGTATCTCTACTAATAAAAAAGTTACCCATGCAACGGATCAAGAAATAGGGCGCCCTGTATATATATATATGTATACTTATATTTTCAATTCAATTACTTATGAAAAAGTATTTATGTAGGTACTGTGGATCAAAAGTTGCACTATAGGATAATAGTTATTTGTGTAAGGCACTAAAGTTGAACTTTTTATCACGAATGTAGATTTTAATTGCAGAGGACCGTAGAGCCGAGGCAGATAAACAACATGAGGCATACAAAGAAACTTTAGTGTCTAGGTCCACATTACGTTTTTCAAAATCGAGATCATTAAATAAAAAAAAATATTTTTTAATTACTCTTTAATGTAATTTATTTGGAATAGCAAATGACTTATTTATTTCTTAATATTAATATTAATAGTACAATTTCGTTTATATTCATATGCTCCATTCGACTTAAATCAACAACAAAATTATTTGTCGATGAACACCTCGCACCTAGACTCCCTGGAATACTGGACAGCGTTTATTGTGTGTTAATCTGACATTTTCTGTCACTCCGTCTACTTGAAAAAATCGTAAAACAATGGATTACTATACCTACTGATTATTTGTCGTTCTTTAGGTAATGCCGATTTCGACATTATTTAGTGTAGTTTTCGAAAAAAGAAAGACATTAGATACGATTAAATAGTGCAATGATATAAAATGTTAGTATGTTGTTAAAATATACTGAACTAAATATTCTAACTAAATATCTACCAAATTTGAGCAATACCACGATTAGATATCCAGTATACCGGTACACCATTGTTATGAACTTATAGCATACAATTTTATATTAACTTAGATTTTCGTTTTATAGCTGTTTTGTGCTCTAGCAGCTAGATACAGGAAGTGAAGATTCAGTGTTTTCATTGAAGTTTCTTTCATCCTTAGGCTTTGAAAAAGAACCGTATAATCGTATATTATTTTCCAGCTGTCTAAATATTCTATGATGGGGTTGTCTTCGTTCCATGTAAGTTTCAAAATAAAGATTCGCTGCAGCTTGTGCATCTCGATTTTGGTTATAATAACAAAATAGCATATCATTTTTCTCTTCGTTGGTGTACATATTTGCAACACTATTATTTTGTATGCAGTATCAATAATAAACAATAAACTACTTAAAAAAAACTAAAAATGTCACTTATGATCTGTCAATAATTAAATGCCAACTAGACGTTTTTAAAAATATCAGGAATCTTATTTTTTGTTTTATTTCCATAGCATTCTTGATGTGACAATAAACTTTCTTTAAAAACAACGATTATTATTACTTTTGTAAGGATAAAATATGGACTATGTTATATCATCTGAAAGAGAAAAAAGGGGACTTTCGGTTAATGTCACAGCCACCTATCCATTACATTTAAAAAAAATATATTTTACTGTGATTCTCAACCATTTTAAGAGATATATAAAAAGTAGCAAGTGCATGTCATTTTACATGAAAAATACTGCAAAAAACATGTGAAGCATTTTTCTCTAACTCTTCAAATGAACGAGCTACGAGGGATGATAGAAAAGTTGGATTTTTCGTTTTTTGTCAATAACTTTTCAACCTTCCCCCGTATATAATTTTTCGCCTTACCGTAGAATTACTAATACGAAACTGCACTAATTTGCTCATTTAAGCGTTTTTGTATCTCTACTAATAAAAAAGTTACCCATGCAACGGGTCAAGAAATAGGGCGCCCTGTATATATATATATATATATATATATATATATATATATATATATATATATATATGTATACTTATATTTTCAATTCAATTACTTATGAAAAAGTATTTATATAGGTACTGTGGATCAAAAGTTGCACTATAGGATAATAGTTATTTGTGTAAGGCACTAAAGTTGAACTTTTTATCACGAATGTAGATTTTAATTGCAGAGGACCGTAGAGCCGAGGCAGATAAACAACATGAGGCATACAAAGAAACTTTAGTGTCTAGGTCCACATTACGTTTTTCAAAATCGAGATCATTAAATAAAAAAAAATATTTTTTAATTACTCTTTAATGTAATTTATTTGGAATAGCAAATGACTTATTTATTTCTTAATATTAATATTAATAGTACAATTTCGTTTATATTCATATGCTCCATTCGACTTAAATCAACAACAAAATTATTTGTCGATGAACACCTCGCACCTAGACTCCCTGGAATACTGCACAGCGTTTATTGTGTGTTAATCTGACATTTTCTGTCACTCCGTCTACTTGAAAAAATCGTAAAACAATGGATTACTATACCTACTGATTATTTGTCGTTCTTTAGGTAATGCCGATTTCGACATTATTTAGTGTAGTTTTCGAAAAAAGAAAGACATTAGATACGATTAAATAGTGCAATGATATAAAATGTTAGTATGTTGTTAAAATATACTGAACTAAATATTCTAACTAAATATCTACCAAATTTGAGCAATACCACGATTAGATATCCAGTATACCGGTACACCATTGTTATGAACTTATAGCATACAATTTTATATTAACTTAGATTTTCGTTTTATAGCTGTTTTGTGCTCTAGCAGCTAGATACAGGAAGTGAAGACGTTTGGGAATAATTGTATTAACTAGTCTAGAATAATTTTAACATGAAAGGGAATTTAAAGTTATTCATTAAGTCATCCATTGCATTTCTAAACGTTTGACCGTAAGTCCGTAACTTCTATTCACAGATAAAAGTACTAGTGGCTAGTTCATATTTTATAATGAATTATATGTTATCGAGCTATTACAGTTACAATATGAGATATTATAGACAGATAAGAGATTCCTTCGTCTGCGACGAGTTAGCAGAGGTCTATAGAATTTAGGTTAAATTTAAAGTTGGTCTTATAAATTTAAATACATTAAGGAAATCACTTTATTCCCAGCCAACCATATAATAACCATGTGAATAAGTACGAAGTGAAAAGATAAAATCTCATGGCCCAATTTACATAACTTTTGTGGTTGAAACACATTGTACATACAAGTTTTTTTCCTCCACGATATGTGTTAACAGGAACGTTCTTATTACCTTTACAAACAAAAATGCAAAAACCTACATAATCGCATAATATATACTTTGATATGATAGCATCACAAACAAAAAAAGGCTAATTCCTGCACAAAAATTCAACAATTTACATAAAACATTTGTTCGATATCTTTCATATGTTAAAATATGCAAAAAATGTATGAATTATCCATATTAAATATATTTTGCAATCCCTGTCTACGATTCATATTCAGCACAAAGCTCATGAGTAAACAATATATAAAAATATTTTATATTTATCTATTATTTATTCATTATAATGAGGATAACTTTTAATATTACATAAAACTATATTTGGATATAAAAACTCATATTAGGTAGGTATATTTAAGTCTCATAAGGACGACCTACCTATATACAAAATAATTTACTTTAGACCTAAATTCGGTACCCTTCTCTAGCGTATGATATAGGGTAAAGGGAGGTCAGATGGACCAGGAGGATAGACGGACCATCGGTAATATTTTGCAATTTAAGGCACCACCGCAACATTTGACAGGCGTATCTTTTGCGTTTCGATCAGTTCACCTTGATACAGTCGCCATCACGTGGTTTCCAGCATTTATGTGGAAGTTTTTTAAGAAAAATAGATTTTGCCTTAGTGAAAATTGTATTTAAAGATATACATTTCTATTTTTAACAAACTTAGGTAAGTATAATATTTTTTTTTGTTAATGAAACTGTAAGTATATGCATTAATGTCTTATAGAACCTAAAATATTAAAACTTTTTTTTAACCGTTTAGTTGTTACCGAGTGGTCCGTCTACCCTCCCATTTGAGGATAGATGAACCAATATGGGGGAGGAGAGTCGGACCAATAACTTTTTGTTTTAGTACAATGCTTAATAAGTAAATATTTAAAAGACATGTTCCTGAACGAGGATATTGAACCTCTCAAGCGTTAAATGATGCCGTAAATGAATACAGAAATGGCGAAATTGGCGGCAATGAAGCCGCTACAGCATTTGGAATACCCAAAACTACATTTAAGTGCAAGCAAGACCTGAATCTTTCCAACCAAGTACCTCTGGTATACAAAACCAACAAACCACTCCTAAGAAATCAACAGCTAGGTACTGAAGATATAGCTCCTGGAAAAGCTCTGGATGAACCGCATACCCGTCGTATCTATAGCTGTAAAAAGAGTTCTTAAAAAAATATCAGGAGTTATTACCTCACCGGAATTTATTAAAAAAAAGGCACAATGCAAGAAAAAAGCTGGCCCCAATTTGGCAGTGAAAGCAGTAAATAGACATCTGGCCATGTCACATTAGATGACTATTCTAGGACGGATGAACATTTCAGCGATTTAGAAAATAAGAGTGTTGGCTGCAGTGAAGATTATCGTTTAACGAAAAAGAAAGACGATTGGTCACAATGCCTTTTGTGCAAGCGCTGGTTGCACGAGAGCTGCACAAGTAACCTTTGCCAGAAGTGTGGAAACGTAGCTTCTAGAAAAAAGGAAAAGTAGCGTGGTCCATCTCTCCTACCTACTATGGTCCGTCTCACCTCCATAGGGTAGGATAGATGGACCGTTGACAAGTCTGAGAATTATTCATTTTTTAGTTTTAATGATAAATATTTCTTTCTTTCTAAGTGTTCCAAAAAGAGTACCAAAGCTTAGTTATTTTATGTACCAATTTACAGATTTTTACTTTGATTAATGAAGAAATTATCTTAATTTTTATAAATGGTGGTCCATCTCTCCTCCCTTTACTCTATACTAAATTAAATGAAAGTAATTTATACCATTCTACAACCAATTTACCGTTATTTCTTCAATTCTAAAATATCCTGAAAATACCGAAAATCGATATTTTCTAATGTATTCTGATTATTTCATTGATAGATGAAGTTTAACTCCAGCCATTATCAATTTCTAGTATTTCCTTATGCAATGAATGGTCTTTGTTTGGAAATGTTTTTAATGAATTTATCTGCTTAGAGCCCTTCTCCTTTCTTTTCTGCTTATATTGATTCTCTCTTTATGAATTTGGATGAAGCATGCGATATTCCGCGATAATTGTGTATACTTGTGTACTTGTATATTTCTATTTATGCAAACTCCACATTTATACCTTTGGGTACAATGACAGTAATTTTTAGTCATCGTTGCGTTTGAGCCGATGTGGAAGTAGGCATGCATTTTAATATCCTCCATGTACAAAGGATTAGATGATTTTTTAATTCAGTTTGTTCCTTTTTTTTTAATTTGGTATCCATGTGGTGTACTCTTCAAGGCATTGGATAAAGGATTTAGACATATACAAAACCAAAAGGGCCACTGAGGACGTCCCTTAGTATATTCCCCATTTTATATGGTTTTGATTTTCAACCTTTGTGTTATTGTTTTCAGAAAATTAGTAACAGGGGGTATATTTTATATATCTGTATGATATATATGAACTGTGAGGAATCTTATTAATTATTATTATTATTATTATTACTATTAATACTATTATTATTAGTAAAACTGATGTGTTTCCTTATTTTCAAAAATAATAGAGTGGTACTTATTACAGATACGAGTATCCCATACTCGTATTGTACTTTAATAGAGTATGTATCTTCATAATGTTAACTACCTAAGCAGCACAACAAACCATGTGTGTTATCTGGTAAATAAAATCTGTTCACACGAACGTACAGCTATTTGATATTTGGAATTCTTGAGCATATTTCTGATTGCATGCCATAAAGGTGTCAGAATTTTCAACATGAAAATATATGAAACTTGATACGATTTGAAACATACCAAGTAGAAAAGTTAAGACGTGTATAGGGTGAACCAAATTCATTGATATTGGGGTTTTGTTTGATGACAAGACATGAGAACAAAAGGATGTAAAATGTAAATCAATAGGGCAAACGGTTTTCTCTTTTCATCTCTAATGTAATATAAGAAACTGTATGTTTAAGCGTAATATATGTATGTCTCAAGTACTATCTGTTGGATCATAAATCAGCAAAAATTTTCTTAAAATTGTTTTTAAGTTGATTGATTTCTCCTGAACCTTTAATAGCGGTTGATCAAAAAGTTCCACTCCCCCGCCCGCTTCATCGCGACCGAGATGAAACCGTATTTTAGCATTGAAAAAGCTTATAGCATCGCGAAGAGTCTCATATATGGGTATGTTTCGATGAAAAGTGTAACGCGATGAGCATGTCACACCGACATGGTTAGGTAGTGGGGGACCGAGTAGTACGGGCGGCGTGGGCGCATAGTTTGGCATTCGTATTCGTATATTGCAAATTACAAGTCTGAGAATCTGAGCTCTCATGTGAATGTGATATACAAGGTGCCAAAGTCTATAAGTCGCAAATGGTAAATTCTCAAATTAGAAAGTAAGGAAGGAAGGTAACATTTGCAAGCTTTCTATAGTTCCAAATTTCCTTAATTAATTTTCAATGCACTCCGATAGTTGCAAAAATTGCGAAATCTGCTAATTCTATTTATAGATAACATAATTATAAACTCATTCTGCATAATAAAAACCAAACACGATATCAACTGCAACTTAACCATAAATACATTTTGCTCTTAATTAAATTTAATATTTAACAAAATAAAAAACTTACGTTTTCTAACCATTCAAAATTACTTTGTGATCAACTTTTCCCATTACTAAACAGTTTGCACTAGTATAGTATTCATAATTCAATTATATTTGAAATTTTCTTTAGAAACAACATGTCCATATATGTATGTATTGAAAACAAGGGTAATTTCAAATATTTTGCGAATTTAATTTTGCAGAAGCTTAAATTGTCTTCTTTCATCGATTGCAGATCATATTATAGCGGTTTAAGCATGTCATCTAAGAATAGAAGCTCATATTATATTAAATAATGGATTCACGTCCGAATTTGTTCCACCCAGTAGGTACCTACTACGTTCAAGGAAAGAGTCCACATTTTTAAGTATTTATTGAGTCATAATAAGTTGTCAAGTTCATAAACCATCTTGAATAATCAAGGAGCCATTCTCGGTGACGGGTCAAGCAACCTTCTACTTTGTATCCCGTGGTCATCCTCGACACACGTTGTAAAGAATGCGTTATCGGGGACGCATCTTATCAAATATTTTATCCTCAAAGGAACCACACTTACGGCACTGTTTAAGACAAATACCGTAACATTAAATTTGCAACATTTTACTGCTAATGTCACTTGTATTCTGTATTTACCTTTAAATTCGTGTAGTGTAATTTAAATGGAAGAAATTCCTTTCTCGAGAAGAATTATACGTGCGTCTGCAGTGCAAGTTTTGAACGCTTTTCTTAGAAGAAACAAATTACAGTCCAAATTTATACACTCGCCAGTGTAGGGTCACGGCGCAACACTTTTATTTTATTATTTAATAGCCAGGCATTATGTTATAAAATATGTCTTGAATTTGTCGGTGAAGATGTGTTTTAATGTCTCCTAAAAGAGAAACAACGTACCAGCCGTATTATCTTCCACTTCGGATATTAAGAAAGAGTATTTTTCAAGTAAATACACTAATTTAGTTTCTCAACCTGCAATACTAAGTCATAACTATTTTAAGTTTGAAATATTCAAACATTCAAAAAGAAAAGTGCTTAGGGAAAAATGTGTAGATAAAAGAATAATTTTCATTTCCTTTCATATGATTATTTTTTTTATTATTCATTAACCTATATGATAACAGAAATGTGTCCAAAAATACCTATGTCTGCGAAGAAATACTTTACGGTTAGTCCGAAATAAGGGGTATGCTTTTAGGAAATAACAACTTGAACCTTGCAAAGAAAAGTATGCCATTTGTATCAGCTCATTTATTACATTTTAATTGAGGCGAAATGTGATTTAATACAAGGGGCAAAAATAATTGGCACCTTGTCTTATGCTTACATTATACAGAAACTACAGAAATGTAGTTTATACATCATGCATAAACTACATTTCTATTCTTACTTGCAGGGAAAATATATATGGCAATACTCCTTCAAAATTGTGGAAATAGTTTTGTCCGTTTAAACTCATGGTAATACAAAAGATCCAAAGAATTTATCGTCAAAAATTTCATACAAAAAAACGCTGTTAATACAGTGATCAGCGTACCACATGACGTTTTACATCGACCTATGGTATGAAAATGGCTTGGTATGAAAATTCAAAACACTGCCGCATGTCAACCAGCATTTGTCGGTAAACACATCAAAAAGTACAAAATAGGAATAGGAATAGGTACAAAATCTAGATTTTCCATTTTTGGACTCGTTGCACATGATATGGTCGTAATAAATTGCACATTAGCACTCTCTGGACGGTACTATATAAAACTTCAATTTGATGTGCAAGCAATTTCGTTGATATTTCGCAAAGGGTCTAAGATGATTTCCTTCGCTTCGCCCCTAAGCTTCGCTCCGACTCTCACCATTGTGCTTAATACAAAATGGCGACTTTCATTTTTTTAATTCTTTGCTTATTAAGCTTTCCCCTAAATAAGGAGAGGTTTTAAAAACAAAAAGCATTGATTTGCGATATAGTTGCGAGTAATTGATATTCTGTAAGTTTAATTGATAAAATAATTAGGAAACGTAAATTTAAAGACAATTAGAAATTCGTTGACTTTCCAAAATGAAGGAGAAAATCCAAAATTCTTAACTATTCCATACGATCCTCATTTCACCCGTGGTTTTCGTAAGATTTTAAAGATACAGTGGTTTATTCATCGGGAAATAAACTACGACACCTTTTAGGCAATCCAAAAGTCAAAATAGAAACTAGCGAAAAATCGGGGATTTAAGAAATTATCTCTAAAGACTGTATCAAAAGTATATTGGACAAACTAGAAAGTTACTTCAAACTAGATTCGAGAAACATATGACTCATCTCAAATATGGTAGAACAGATAAGCCTAGTGTCCCCCAACATGTGTTTGGGAACAACCATAAGATAGGTAGTAGCAATTTTAGCAATTTAGAGAGTTTGGAAATTACGGTTCACTGAAACGTAACAATAGTTTAGGTGTAAATAAACATAGTGTTAGCATAAGTTTCGTTTTAATCATCTCCAGATGATGCCAACTTGGTTGGCCAAACGCGCGTCGAGTGTAGTATAGTGTTCTGGTGTTATGTGGAAAGCAACGACAGTGTTTCCTTCACTTGTAGAATTTTTGCAGGTCGTCCTCTACCGCGACCTTCATAAGTAGGCTTTTTCTAAAATCTTTTCATCACTTGAATATACTGGTGGAATTCACTGTATATTAAAACAAAGTTCATTAATGTCTGTGAAAAATACGCAATTTCGCACTTACACCTAATACTTAACGGACATACACACACACCACACAGAGACAAACAAGTATATAATTTTCTACTTAAAACATACCCAAGTTTGTAACCCCAATTACACGTTTAAACGTGAATAAAAACAATTCGCCAGCCTATAAAATCAATAATATAGCCCACCTATGCGGCTGACTCTCCAGACTCCAGACTCTCAAGTTTGCTTATTAGTAAATTTTTCAATTATATTTGGATAGCTATGAAAACCACACAACAAGAATATTGATAATTACATAACATGATTTAATGACATCACTTATTATGTATAATTAAAAGCAATTAACTATTTAATTACATTCATTAACACAATATAATAGTACTCCTTTGAAAATTGCTATCAGCTTATACATAATCTCCGAGGTGTATTTACCACAAATTACTTGAAAGATATAAGGTTATCGCTAAAGCTTTAACTTAGATGAAATCAAAACAAAAGATTTTATGCAAACTACCAGACCCGTGAAAGTACCACAGTAAGTACAAGGATATCCACGTTATCCTTAATCTATTGACTTTGACCACAATCCTGATATTAATGAGTAAGCTTGCATATTACCGTCACTGATGCACATTAAAAGAACTTGCTCTTGTGGGTGTAATTAGGTCTGTAACTTTTACTATTCCAGCGATGTAATTTTAGTTAAGTCTCTCCCATGGAGTTTCATAGCCTCCTAAGATTCGTATTATTAATTTTATTTCAACGTATAAGCACGAAAGAGTTGATATAAAAGATTCTTCATGTAATTCGGACATTAGAACCTCGTGCGGTTCCTCTACGGAAACGGTTACGGTTTGGAAACTAACTGATAAGATAAGAAAGACCTAATAGACCGAAGTACCTGTCTGTATGTTATAATATAAGTAAGTTATATAAAGTTTTGCTCATATACATAGCATAAAAGTGAGGGATGCTCCAAAGGTATGATTAATTTATTTCAACGAATTAACTTTTGAGAAAGTTTTATGATAAGGTTAAAACACATTACTTACTTTAATAAAAAATGTGATATCGTTTGAAATATTTTTTCATGCGTTATTATCTTGGAAAAGGCTTAAGCTAGGTATAGGGAATGTTAATAAAAGGGGCCTAGGGTATTAGAATTAGACCAAGAAAAACTCAAAACATTTAAAAATACACAGTGTGTCATTTAAAAAAAACTTAATTTCTGAACTACAAAAAGTATTGGTTGAATTAAAAAATATAAAGAGGTACCTAATTAAAAAATAGCATAAAGATAAGCGAAGAAAATATTTTATTCAAAATGGAAGAGTCCAAATTTCAGAATTAAAGAATTAGAAGAAAGGAATAAGTTGTTATAAATATTACCCCATCAAAATATAAACTACTGGGTATTGATTTGTGGAACCTGTGTCCTATAAAATCTTATAATTTGTGTCCTATAAAAGTAGATGTGATTTCGATTTTAAAAAATACTTAAGTAAATCCTAACAAATTGCAAAAAAAAACTAAAATATACAAATTTATCCATATCATACAATTTAAATTAACACGAGTTAATCAGAACGATAGAAGCAAGAATAAGGAATGCTATTTATATAAGTAGAAATACCTAAGTTTAATAGTAAATGAAATAGCATTCTCCATTGACAAACTGGTAGAAATAGAAAAAATTAGCTATTCTACATCTCCTGGCCTAATATTAACTTTACTGTCGTTGTATAGGTACCGAAACAAGTATCCCAAATTTTGAAGAAACTCCCATCTCAAAACGTGACAATTTCCAAGAGTCCAAACAGAGGCCAAAAACTCATCCAATAATCATAAAAAATAAAAAATCCTCCTAAAAGAGCCTCGTAAATTCTACAAACATTAAACAATTAAAAAATAATTATTTAATTTAATTATATTTAAATTGTATTTGGAATTACTAATCTCTCTCTCTCGTTATTCTTAATTCATATTTTAAATTAGAACGGTTACTCATGAAATTTACTAAATTGAATAGTCGAAAGACCCAAAAGTCTGAGCCGGTGGCTCAGGGCTTAGCGTCTCGATCGCTCAACCCAGAGGTCGTGGGTTCGAATCCCCATTCCACCGAACAATTTTTAATTAAATTGTTTGCTCGTAGATCAAGGCTTGTTCGCAGGGATGGGTTGCCAACCATCCAGGCGATAGTCTAGGATAGGAAGAATGTCAACTTGGTGTTAATGTGAGAGGTTAAAATCAGTTGATGTTTGACTGTCGCCCTAACTAATGAGATTTTCTAGGTTTCCCTCATTCCAGCACTGAATGGTGGTATAATATGCCGCCCCCTCTCCCACAGAAGCCTCAGACTATTGGGCTAATCTTTGTGATTATAATGAGGGGTAGAGATATTATTATTATGTGTGTGAGAAGGAGAGGCAAATTATTATTCAGTAGGCCGCAATTACGTCTCACGTACGACTTCGTTGGTAAGTCTACCTTTTTTCTCACTTTTTGTAAAATTTTTGCTAAGAATACACTACTTTACTATTAACTACAAATAAAAATGAGCGTATTGAACAGTTAATCTATGTAGATAATTCGATTTCCGATATTAGGTAAGTAAATTTCTGATAATTATATGCAAATCAAAGTACTTCATTTATGGTAAATCTAACGGCAACGTATTAGAATAAAATATTGCATGATTTATGATAAACTAACTTTTACTGAATACTAATTTATTACCTTATTAAAGCCAAAGATAAACAGATAAAAGATATTATTAAAATCATTATGCCATGACGCACTGGTTGAGCAGTAACAATTCATCCAATATATAGGCGCATTGAGTATCTATCAAGAAACTTAATCGTTAAAGTTAGTAAAAAATTAACTAAATTAAAAATAAACATACAGGGTCATTTTAAGTCATAGTCGTCTTTAGATTAAACCTGAAGTTTACATTATTTAAGTTATTATTACGTAAAGACCTAAAGTTTATATTTTATCGTCGAAAATCTCTCAAAATTTCACCCTCATTTGAAACATCTGACTTCAAGACTTTTGAATTATTAACACTGCTTTTACGTTAAATCAAAAGTTTACGTTATTTATGTACTTACTGAAAAAATGATCTGAAATGGGAACTTTTAGGCGCAGGGAACGGCTAACCCAAAAAACATAGGAAAATATAAACTTATACTTCTTTTGTGTAAAATCATTTTTTGTAGAAGTATTATTTTCCAGTTTAAAGAGTAGCGCACTACTTTAAGAGTAGGTATACTCATAACCCTGCCGCTGCTGGTAAGACAATAAATGGAATAACTTATATGAAGCGAAATATATTTACCATCATAACTCGTTCTCCAAGTTCTTCAATTTTAAGTTAACCGTTTTCAAAACATTTACAACACAGCAACTCTTTAATTATTATTCAAAATTATTTATCTCAAAAATAGTAATTTCGAAGAAGGTATGAGGTATACGAAGTTCCGACTTATATCAGAAATTCAGGCATAACCATATATTCGGCTTTGTTAAAATATTTTATATATTTCCAGTTGTTTTAATATTTTTTTAATTTCTGAGCAATGAAACGTCCAAAGTTTCTTTTTATATTTAGACTTTAAATTTTACTCTGGCACACAAAAATCGATCAACTTTTATACTCCAGTTCATTCCACCGCATATTCCGTTAATCATGTTAGAATCATCTAAAGATAATTGAGTTTTACTTTTCATTCATCTCCAGATGCTAAATATCTATGAAACCCTGCTTTCAACTAAAACGAATGATATTAGTTTTTTTTTGAAAAAATGTGGACTATTGCTTTAAATATTTAAAATATTATTTATATCCTAATATGCTACATATTGAATGCTAATGTTACTACTACATTCATTTAATTTTTATTTGTTATATTTTAGTGAGCACTTCTAATGTTTTTTACAATGCGAAGAAGAAATTTTAGAAATTGTAGGAGATGATGCTGTAGCTAGGACACGACGAATTGCTTCAGATCATCGTGTTTCTAATATAATTGTATGGAGAGTACTTCTACAAAATGTATTAAACCCATACTACATTCAAAAGATTCAGGCACTTTTAGAAGCTGACTTTAAAGCACGGCGATTGTTTTGGTTCCTTCAAGAATATTTATCCCCAATTTCAATTAAAAGTGCTTTTTACTGATGAAGCATTATTTACAAAAATCCATTAATGAATTTTCACAACAATCACGGTTACGCAGACAAAAACCCGCTTGAAATTACAATAATTAAATCCACATCAATTTTCTTGCAATGTTTGGGCTGCCATTATTGGTGGACCAAGATATCGACATTTTTTGGAAGCAAAATTACCAGCACTTTCAGATAAAAGATTAGAAACAATCATGTTTTATACATGATGGAGCTCCGGCTCATTTCAGCTGGATTGCCAAAGAAGATCTTAACAATAATTACCCTTGAGGTCGGATTGGAAGAGGAGGACCAGTAACGTAGACAGCTAGAAGTCCTTACTGCAACCAGTTTGAGTTTCTTTTAGCGTCACCTTCTCGACCTTATTTATAGGGCTCAAATTGAAACAGTAGAAGTATTGCGGGAACGCATTGAACAGAGTTCAACCGCAGGAATACTAGAATGCGTACCGCGATCTATACCAAGCCTGTATCACAACGGAAAAATCTAATTTTGTACATTTTATGATTTTTTGTTTGTATTAGAAGGTAAATTTAAATGAAATGACTTTTTATCAGCCTACTAAGCATTTAAGTCGTCATATTTGCAGGCTCGTATCTCCTGGAGGCACCATTTCCGAACAAATACTTCCCCAAATTCTTTTTTTTTTTTCATTTTCGTTAAGGCCATACCTCATAGACACACCCTGTATATGATTAGATGCAATACTCATTAGCTTAAAGTTCGACCACAGTTCGAGTCTTGCGCACGCCTCACTTCACATATAACGAGAAAAGGAGTATCTGCAATAGTGGTGACTTTAAACTCATGGCTATGATTGATAACACTGACGTAGTGTTCCACATAACACCAAAACACTATACTGCACTCGACGCGCATTTCGGCAACCAAGTTGGCATCATCTAAAGATGATTGATTTGATCAGATTTAATCATTTCCAGATGATGCCAACTTGATTGGCGAGACGCGCGTCAAGTGCAGTATAGTGTTTTGGTGTTACGTGGAAACTACGTCAGTATTATATTCACACCAAAGGTTCCAACCCCTTTCAAGGCTGTGAGTGATGTATATATTAATATATTATTATGAACCATAGACCTTGTCTTATAAATCTATGTTATGAACAGAAGTATGGAGTGATCATAGATTTATAATTAAGTCTATGGAAGTGATAGAGGTGAACAGATGACCTAGTTACCCTTTACGCAGCAATACCCAAGAGAAGGCAGGTATACCAATTATTTTACGTGTTTTATACTATTACAGTTTTTTAAGCCATATGGTGGTAACAACTTAATTATCTCGTTATTTTAACTATAAACTAAACGAGCTTGCACAGGAACTTCCGTACTTTAAAAACCGTAGGCTGTAATCACCACAACAAAACAGAGAACAAAAAGCTAATTTGTCATGATATCGCAGTATATTTTACAAATGCTGTCAAAAAAATAATTACTTTATTAATAACATCCACACAATCAGACAAAACAGCTTATAAGTCACACACTGAATGCTGTTAAAATAATAAAACACATAAATTACCGGAAGTCATGCCAACTTAATCCTGCAGTGTATACTTACAGTGCAAAAAACTAGATTCAAATGGTATTTGAATAACGGCCCTTTATTATTAAGCTTCGAACAATGGTGAAAAGTTATAAGGTGGTACACGCCTATGCATTAAAATTACGCGCGGATATATTATAATTCTAGTTTCATTAAAAACAGATCAAGGAAGTATTTAGGACCATGAGAATAACGTGTTTTGTAAAACGAAAACGCGCTATGGGCGTGGAATGTAAACTACTTTATAAAGGAATATCAAGTGTCATTTTGTCCTGATGTATAACTACTTAATTATAATCATCAGTGCTCGGTTTTTATGGTTTTTATTGCGTCCAATCTATGTAATGGGAAAATAAACATTATTTATTACTGACAACACCTTGTTAATTAAGTGACATATTTTCACATAGTTAGACACACTATCTCGGAATTAAATATACACCTTCTTACTTTTTATGCGACATTTGTTGAGTAGATTAAAATGGTAGGGAAACATGTTTCTTTAGTAGAATTTTCATTCAATAACAACCAATAACAACCTAAATGTTCTACAATGAGATATTAATGTCGATGATGATTAACAGCTTCCAAATATCAGTTAAATTTATCAGTTATATATGGTACTGCTGAAGAAAGAGGAAGACACGAAAAATAAGGTAATAGATAAATATCTAGTTCCTATACTGTAGCTGTGGGTATCTGTTAGCATAATTTTGGCCTCCTATCGTTGCTCATGCTACTGCCAACGATAATTACAGAAATACTCTAAGTATATGGGAAAAGTAATTCGGAAAAATTCAACCCAATTCTACTAGAGAAGATATATAACAACTACAAATTTTCAGATGATTTGATTGAGTAGAAGTCTGAAACTCTAGAAGGTTGAGCCTTATCTGGTTCAAATTAAATTAGGAAAATAGACAGCTGACCTCTGGGTAGGATTAATCAAGCACCCTAATGTTCCTATAAAACAGCCTCTATTCTGCGATAGCGTGTATCCCTCAGAAAACCTAAAAGATTTATCAACATTTGAATTACTGAATAGACGAGTTCATGCAAAATAGTCTGAAGCAATACTGATAATAAATCTAAAACCAAAAATGAGTCGCGAAAACAAATTGAGTCTTTTCCAGAACATATATTGCGCAAATCATGTGATTATGCTAACGAAATCTAAGTTGCAAGTGGTGCTTATTAATAAATCATCATCATGATCACGAAATTACAGTGAAGCCAAAGAAGAAGCCTTTAAGTAATGGATAGCTGCTTCACAAAGAAGTGGTCCCAAAGAGTCAAAAACAGTGGGTCACAATGCTGCAAAACGGCACTAATATGTTACGACATCGTGACAATTGAAAGTGCAAAAGCCATGGAGCTTTGCACAAATATTACTTGGTAATTAATATATGATCTCAAGAAATTTCTACAACTCAGAACACTTTGACATCAGAAGTTTTTATTTTGAGACAACTGTACCTACTAAATAGCACAAGCACCAACAAACATATAATTGAAAATTAGAGAGTAGTCATTGTGATATCCCAGGAAAATAAAAAAAAGAATAAACTTTAAGAAATGTACTTATATTTTTCACTTCAGCTTTCATGCCAAACCTAAACAATATTGTAAGATTTGCACCAATTTTTTAATTATTCATATTATGAAATTTTTTATATATGATATTTTCCGTATTTGTGAAAATAATGCAACTGTACCTTAAAAGAACAAGCGTGTATATAATTCTATATATATAAAAATTTGGCGAATTACTTAAATTATTATAGGATTTTTTTAGTTCAGCTATTTATTCTGTGAACTTAGTAACTTTTGTTGTTTACTTACTCTTTCTGTCTGTGTCGATGATCTTTAAATCATCGGCGCACACAAAACTTCTCAAGTCTTTTCTTTAATTTATCTCTAGATGACATGGAAGAATATGACATCAACTAATTGCAATGACATCAGATAACAGAAATAAAAAATACTGATTATATAGATACAAAATATGATAAGCTTTACATATATATTTGTAAAATTCATTCCTGCACCTGGCAGTGTATGTGGTTCCGAGGGGTTATGTAATGAAATGCCGTAACTGCAAAAATGTATGTGGATAAGATTATAATGGCTCATAAAACATAATATTTATTTTAAGTGCGAAATTTACAACCCGCTTTTCATTTGAAATCGGAAACATCAAACTGGCGTAAAACTATACAGAAACTATTAAATACTACAATATTTGTTATATTCAGTATTCTTTCCATATGTTGCTGTTATTAATTTTTTTCTGCTAACTGTTATTAAAATTTTTCTTCATGTAATAGTAACAAGATATATTATTTCTCTTTCTTTAAAAGATCTATGAATTATACAGAGAGATCCAGTATGATTGATCGGATTCTGAATTCACCCAGGAACTTTGCCAACGGTAACTAGTTTTGATAGCAATTGGGACAAGGTGTGATCCGAATACGCTCAATTATTCTGGATGTCACTGTTCAAGCTAGGAATATAAAATTAGCTCAAAAATTGCCCAGGAATATAGAGGGAAAAAATGTTTCAGCCTGTCGCTTACATTGCTTAACAATTCTGTTACTTGTCAACTTTGTTATTATAATAACTTGTTAAAAGTAATGCCGATTAAACTGTAGAAAAAACTGAGATTACAGTGAGGATGATAAAAGTTGCGATTGCTACGAAATCATAAAAACGTAGAAGACCAGTAACTGTAATCTCGGAAACTGTAAGAGATACAAGGAAGATTAAATGGGGGTAAAGATGCATAATCAGGGGCCAACATAATGCCCCAAAAAAGTGGGCTAGCTTGACTAGGTAAATATTTGAAAAAAAACCGAAACTTTATTTTTTTAAATACGGACCTGGAATTTTGAAATTATAATTTGCAATCTCTTTTACCCCTAACAACATGTTATCCCAGAATAGATCATATTCGGGCGTTTCGAACAAAGAAAATGCATCTTCAATCTTTTCATTCCGAATTCTAAAATTTTTTATCTACATACCCACTTTTTGTTCACTTATCGTACACATAAATGTCAGTGAAAATTACCAAATTCAATTAGTCCCTTACATTTTTCAATTGCGTTAAAAAATTAAAACAATTTATTCCAAATAAGACATTAATGGGTTTATTTTATTACAAGAAGATTTTCAAAATGACAATGGTTAACAAACATTATATTCTCAATTTGATAAATAGAACAAATGAATATTCGACAATGTATTTGAGAAGATAAGGGGGTTATTTAGGGTCTTAAGGGGGCCTTCTTTTACAGAAGTTGTATCTATATTTTAGAAAATAATATAAATGTATCAGGCGAAAGATATAGGAAACTCATGATTTTCATGAGTATTTAAATCATATCTATAAATAGAGCACTGCTTTTAAATTCCTTTAAATATTCTGAATTACCTCCTTTTGAATGTATTTATGACCTAAATTTTATAATTTCGAACTTCTCAATACAAACATCGTAATAGAAACTATTAATGAAAAGCGAAGTACCTACGTTTAGTTACATAAAACAGTGCCGTTTTGTATAGGACCATCGATACAGATGTTTCGACTACGGTTTTTTGCTCTATTTTCCTTTAAAAAATATTGAACCAGTTAGAAATATGTGATTCACATTTTCAATTCCAATTTCAATTCGAATTCAATAGGTGATGTACAGCGTTATCTATAAAATCTGTACACGGTGAACTGAAATTTTAGTTTTGACCATATGACATCACATTCTATCGATTGAAGACAATGTCCATGTTTTATTTTTTATACATTGGGATTGTGGATTATATATATCCACAAGCCAAATGTGAAGAACAAATGTATTGATATTGAGAGACCATTTTAGCGAAATATGTAAGAACATTTGCTCTAGGTTGCTGTATTTAAAATAAGAAAGTTGATAGAAGAAAAGAATATTTTTATTATTCGTAGAACGTGAGTGACTGCATATGGTGGTGACTATAATTTCACTACGACTATCGATGAATCTAAATTAGTTTAAAAGTTACCTCTACTTTTAGGTCACCATTTACACACCCTTGATAGTGTAACTCATCTTATACAAAACTAAAGGAGGGGATCATCACGTTGAAAAAATGTCAGACTCCAACTTTGTTGCAAAATAAATCTGTGTTCCTTAAATCAGTTGGAACGAATTCCTAGAGCAATTAAATATTTTACCAACAAATATAACATTGTCCAGGCATTTACGTAATTAATAAATATTTATTTTATATTAGTTGCTTAGCTACTATATGTAGTTTACAACCAGCCTAGTATTCTGATGGTAGCTAACACATAGAAAAATATTCCATTTTCAACATGCTTACGGAAAAATCCGATACTGTCGACTTTTGACAAATAATCACTTATTTAATTTGTTACACGCATAAAGTGTTCCTTACTTGACGGAGCGGGTTAAAGTTAAATAACCGTGACAAATAAAGCAACAGTATTGGTGGCGGCGCGGACGGCGTCAACCGGAACTAACTGAGAGATACGCGAGCGACACCGTATTATTTCCGCCGTGTTTATGCACCCAAATCATCACTAACCTGATTAATTTTGATAAATTAATTTAATTTTCAGTTATATATCTTGATAGTGTTAAAAAATAACCCGTTTCCTCTGTACCTACTATTTGATAAAAGAGACGCTCTAATTATTTAAAAAAACAAAACTTGTCAAACTTGTTATCAAAAGAGACAACTTTATGTTTTAGATGCATAGAAATACATGTAGCAAAAAATGTACACATACTAGAAAATAGGTAGTTATAATTAAGAAATATTTTGGAAATTTACTGAAAATTGTTAGTGAAAAATCTGCAAATTTGTATAGATTAAAGTTAATTTTGTTTGATATAACAAGCATTGCGGATTTTCTTTATTAACAGGCAATGTTGAAAATATAACGGTAAAAAGTAAACGTATTCAGGGTAGCAAAATTCATAGAGAACTTATGTATTTGTAATCGAACTATGTAAGAAAAGGAATGGAATAAATAACATACTTTTATAGATGTTAGGCAGTACTACAATTCATCGAGAGTACAGTTGATTATTGTTTATGTATAGCAGCATATTGTGAACCAAAATATTGTCTTTTCAAGTTTTCAGCTAAAGGCTAAGTGCTTCACCAAATACTCTTCTAATAAATATAGCTAAGCATATTGCTACTGTCGACAACTATCAATCAACAGCCCTGCGATGTAATCTCAATCGGAGCCTAAAATGTACTACCAATATTCACCACCGACAGTAATAGAAAACAAATGTTATAAATTATACTGGGACTTCACAATACAAAGTGATAAAACGGTAGCTCATAATAGACCAGATATAACATTGCAAGATAAAATAAAAATATCACCTAGCTCAATGACGTCCCAATTCATTGCGACAGATACGTAGCTAAAAGATATTCAAACAAAGAAAAATATCAACAACTAGCAATTGCAATAAGTGCGCATCATTCCATTCATTATATGGACGACAGGTATCACCCCGTACTTAATCGTCCAACTGATTCTTGAGATTCTTGAAAAAAAAGCGTACTTACCGACTCACAAAAAGCAGTCATATCTACTTCATAACAAGATCATTCTTAAACTGCACAGAGCAATAAACTAAAAATAATTTCTTGATAGACTTGGTACTAACCCGTCTACCAGAAATATAAACCAGCGAAGAACTGAGAAGGGCATACTGTGCAAAAATTCCACAGCAATAATAATAATTATTATTATAATGAAAACTTGACTTAAGGAATGACTTAAGTGTTATAATGTTAATCATATAGCACGAGAATAAGGGCAGAATTGATCATATTTATTAAAGTGAAGAGTAAGTTGTCAGCCATTTGTAAAGTAGTGATTGCAGTACTGGTTGCACATTAAGGACGGTAATAGTTTAGGCACACTGAATTAATTAATTAATACAGAGACAATTGGAAAAAGTTCCCCAGTTCATCAGTCGACGAAATCCGAACAGATGAAATAAATATTTTAGAAAATGTTAGTTTTGATATAAAGATAGTTTCAAAGACACTTAACAAACTCTTTTTAGTAATGATGTATGCAAAGTGCAATGCTTAAAGAAGTGTCCAAAATGTCGAATAAAAAATTTATCTTTAGAAGAAAAATCACAAAAATAAAATACTGAACCATAATAATAGTAGGTAAAACTCGAATAATAATAAGTTCCGCTACTTTTGTTATACTGTCATTCACTTGCTCATTAATTTTTTCATTCATCTAATATCTCTTGTGCAAGTTAGGTATACTCGTACCTAAATAAAAGGCCTTAATTGAAAAAAATATAATTTCACTAAATTCAAATGTTTTTCACGAAATACTCCTGAATAATAAAATATATACGTATACTGGTTTTATATCTTTACGGGCAATCAATTTTGTTAATAAACGTTAAGTGGTATCTAACAAAATTTTTATATGTTTGAGTCAAGCTTAGAGCATTCACATCACATTATTTCTACTCTTTCTGCATCTTAACAATAACCCGTTTGGATGTCAGTGTCGGACCTTCAACATATAAATTTAAAATATAAATGTTGTGCATGTACTTTAAACTTAAAAATATGTGGCTAATAAACGGAGGTTTACACGTATTCTGGTTGTGTTACAAACTATAATAAAAGTTTCGTATTCGCTTCGACCCCCTACCGTTTCTTGAGATGTTTCGAGTTGGTGTCACCTTACAGTCCTGATCTGAGTTTTAAATAATTTACGGTTATATCAGTCATGCGTTTTTTCTTATTGGTCACAAACACTAATTAAATTAATAAAAATATTTTATTGTCGTTATATGTCTTTAGTGATGATAGGTAAAATCTGGAATTTGTAGACAAACCATACAATTTAATAGCCCGGGCAACTGTATAAATACTTTTTGATGATACGAAATAACCGCCTCATACGTATTACAGCTTACAACTTGGGAACAAGTTTACAAGTCTCAAGTCGCGAAATTTTATTAAAACAGACTTAGACTTCAATCTAGATGTCTGAGGAGCGAAGAATAATTAATAGAATTCAGATAATAAAGGATCGTAACAATGTAATTCCTTTCCGAGTAATTTCCGAGTAATTCCGGAATTTTTATACTCATATTAAATAAATGCAATCATAGCAATATGGTTTGTGATACCAAAACGATATTGCATTATTCGATCTTACTTCTGGAAACAAATGAAAAGTATGTGAAGTTTTCAAATCGCTTCTATTATGTACCTACAACAATGTTTCTAACATATTTAAGTTTTATATTTATTTCATTTCTTGAATGTCACTTTCTGAATTTTTAAAACCCAATGATTTATATCTGTATCATCACCCGAAACTACTCACCTTCGCACATTGTTGAGACTTCAACACAACTGAGCAGTAAAGCTGAATTATAGGTAAGTACTTTTTTATGAAAGCAAGAATGAGTGAAATTAATTATCAACATTTATTCTGAACAACACAGTAAAGAAAATTTTGATATGAACTCAATAATTTAACCCACTACATATTTTTAATAACTTATGATCTTGTCTGGATGAGAGACATTTCCACTAAGCTTTACTTCCTATTTTTTATTGCTTAACCTACTACTGTGTAAAAAATCTTGTGACCAAATTTTCTTAATTACCTATTAGACCATTTCCTCGTCTGTTATTCTTCTGTTCAAGTACGTTACAGCAAGTGGATATTTCTGTCAAAAAATAGACAAGAAAATTGCAGTTGAATTAGTTTTTGAGTATTATAATACTATCATTTTTTTGTGGCTAATTTATAGAAAATTAATTATACTTACTGCCCCTTTCAATGTCAATAATAATACTCCTAGAAATAAAGTAAGAAACTAATATACATGCCGATTTATAGCCATATATGGAAATATATGTACTAAAGTCGACGGATTATAAATTTAAATTGTAGTCTACTTTGAAATTTATCCTATTTTTTAAATGTAGGTATATATTAAATATATGTACTGGGTGACCCAACTAAAACTTTCCATCTTGAATAATTTGGTATAAAAGCTTTTCAAACAAATTCCAGAGACAAGTCGGAAAAGTTTCCATCTTGCTTAATTAGGTATAAAAGCTTTTTAAACAAATTCTAGTGACAGGTCGATTTTTGATTGAAGGGGGACATACTTTCATATTATAAACATTTATTTTAATAATCCCTCTAAAAATTATTGAAAAACAGGGTATCTCAACGGTGTGACCGATTTTATTGGGCAGCGTTATAGGTACATCGAATTTTTTTGGAAAAGTTTGAAATAACTTGAATAATATTAGAATTTCAAAAAACTTATAATGCATCGTGGCCTTCATTTTTCATGTGGAATCAAAAAATCGAATAAACATTGTAGGTAGCCATTTAAAAAAATGAAGTTGTTATCGGCACAGCAAAATTGAAGCACACTGAAGGGTCACCCATATTTTTATAAAATTTTTTTAGTATCAGAGATAACCGGATTATCTTAGTATCCCGCAGTAGGTAGACACCGTGTATATATTTGCAGGGAATCACTCTTACATGTTACTTTTTCAAAGTAACTATTGCAAATATAATTTTACCATTTCCTAGTGTGCACAATACAAATAGAAGGACTTATAAAAACTTAATCTAAATGACCACCTCAAAAACAAACTAAACTATAGTTGGAAAATACATATAAAAAGTAACAGGTATAAATAATTTCCAGTCAATTCTAAAATAAACAAATCTGGAGATATTCCATGTGCAAATTAAATATGTGGGTAGCAGCACAGCAGTGCACTCTTAGTTTTATTGCAAAATTACAGAGCATTTGCTCATTTTGCAAGCAGGTCCATGATATTAACTGTGACACCATAAAGTATGTGGTTTTACTGTCACTTTCATAAGTGCTAATGTGTCAGCTTTACAACTATCACTTGGAATACCTTCATTGCATCCTCCGCTGTGTGAACATGTCTTCAGATTAAGATATTATACAAGTTATGTAGCTTAAGCTACTTGTTTTCTTCCAGACCCATTTGTACGTGATCCAATAGTTTAATAAAAATCTCACTATTCAACATTGGCATAAAAAATGATATAAATCTAATTCTATTCACGAAAATAACACAATTTGACATAATAAATCTAAATAGTCTGTGTGAGCATCAGAGCGCAACCGACAATAAAATAATATTTCGCAATTTGTCAAGAAATCTTGGCACTACGTTTTTAGGTTGCACTGTTCGGTAACTTAATCAGAGGGATTTTTCGCTTTCAAAGTTAAATTTCTATGTCTCGTCTCATTCGTTTGATATATAATTTATATAGTTCCCTTCCTGCTAATATTTTTAGAATAACAAATGGCGTTTGGAAATAAGACGACAGAGTGATAATTTACCTGTGCCTCTGAATTCAAATGTTCAGTAATTTAAATTTAACTGTAGGTACCTACTTATAAAAGAAGACAAGCACAACATTTTAAAACCTTAAAATTTAAAGTTTTCAGTTAATTTGAATGTATATGCAAAGTGGAAGGTAAAAAAATACGAACATTTAGGACTATAAAAATCATTAAAATATTGATTAGAAAATAGAGAATAAAGTTCTAGTTCTTCTAAAAATATAGCAATTATTCTACATAACAGTATTTTACAATGTTGTCGAAGCATTTAACTAAAAAAAAAAAACATCGGAAACTAATGATAACTAAAATGCATGCAATTAAAATGGTTCTATTGTGATAGTTAAAGTAAAATATATACTAAACAATTATCTATATATTTTTTCTTTAACAAAATAGATGGCCTTGTATTTGTTGTCCTAGTTTAAAATGGCTAAATTTAGTTACCTTTGAACATTATTAAACAAAAATGAGTGGATAAAACGAAACTATTTATATCTGTAAAAATTGTGTGCGATTACTCTGACAGTTGATCAAGTTTCAGAGGTGCTTTAGACTTATAATTCAAAGTCAACTTAAATATAATATAAAAGAAAACAATGTCCATGATACACTTCATGTATCTATACCAAAATAATAAAAAAATATAATTTAAAAATCCTGATACTACACCATATTTTGCCTACCTTTAGCAAATTCTAAATACTTTTTGTAACAGAAAGAACTGTTATTAATTTATAAAATTTAGGTAGGTACATTACAAATGAATTGTTTTGTAGCACAAGAGAGATATAATCAATGTGGCTACAAAAATAAATTCTTTACCGAATGTACGAGCGTCGTGCACAAAGTAAGTTTCCCTATTTTCGTATTCTGAGAAGGAGTAGCCGACGGTGAAGCGACCGTGAGTGTGTCTTTAAGGGAGGGGGGGGGTCAATCAGTACACTTACAAAAACCACCATAAAGGTCATTCGTTTTTCACGGAAAAAAATTATTCTGCAGCCGGTATTCGAGAGCTTCTCTCTGTTTATGGGGATAGGACGATGAGTGTTCAGATGGTTCGTCGGTAGCGAGAAATGTTTATTGAAGGACGTCAAAACTTCGTGATGAACAACGAAGTGGGATACCTTCAACATCACACTCACAGTCCGCAGTATTACTGAAGGTGATAAGCGAGTTAAATTCGGCGAAATTCTTGTGAAACTCCCTAAACTTTTGACCGCCTTTCAATAAACATTTTCTCGCCACCGATGAACGATTTGAACACTCATGATCCTATCCTCATAAACAAAGAGAAGCTCTCGATAAATATCGGCCGCAGAATAATTTTTTGCATTGAAAAAACGAATGACGGCACGCATTTAGCAATCGGCGGTGGGAATAACATGTACCACCATGGTTTTTCGTAGTGTACTGATCGGGAAGACCTCCAATCATCTTAAAACTCATATGGTGTCACCTCTATCCCCACCCAAAGACAAACGCAGGGTCGCTTCCCCCTCGGCCGCTCCTGCTCAACATACGAAAAAAGGGAAACTTACTTTATGAACGACCCTCGTATTTGAATGAAGAAGCACAAATGACATCAGACAATCTTGAGGCTAAAATACAACGATTGAGCCAAACATACTTTACTCCAAAGTTTCTTCGTTACAGGATTGTTCAAGTCGTAAATAAAAAATGATTTTTTTCTGTTTCTGAAGTTAATTCATATTATTCTTTTCAAATTTGGCAAAGGATACCTCAGACTAGTTTCACAGAAAATTTGAGATTAATATGCATGTAGTTCCAGTGCCGTTGAATCAGTATTACGTGACCTCTTTTAGAAATACAAAATCATACGCCACTGGCTAAATTAACAAAGTATGGTTTTATTGTTTGGTTTTTGGTTTTGGTTTTGGTATGGTTTTTATTTATCGTCTCAGCGTCTCGATCGCTCAACCCAGAGGTCGTGGGTTCTAATTCCCATTCCACAACAATTTTTCATTAAATTGTTTACTCGTAGATCAAGGCTTATTCGCAGGGATGGCTTGGCAACCATCCTGGCGATGGCCTAGGATGGGAAGAATGTCAACTTGGTGTTAATGTGAGAGATTAAAATCAGTTGATTTTTGACTTGTCCCCCTAACTAATGAGGTTTTCCAGGTTTACCTCATTCCAGCACTGAATGGTGGTTAGGGCCTACCAACGTAAGTCGTTCCTGAGGCGCAAATGCGGCCCACGAAATAATAATATGCCGCCCCCTCTCCCACACCAGTCTCCGACTTTCGGGCTATTCCTTGTGATTAGAATGAGGGGTAGAGATATTATTATTATTATTATTATTATTATTGAACCTCGTAATCCGTTTACCAAAAAATACTCTTAACTTTTTATCGAAAAATGCCTTATTTTCACAATCTGTCAAGTATAAGTACTGCATGTAAGTTACCTAAAACATTACGTGCAGCAATGTAACTCCGTACTCGAATAGATAATACTTACTTTTATTCAGCAATACAATTAGTGCCATAGTCCCAAGAGAAAAACGCAACATCAGACATTGATGTTTACATCTATCACAATATAAAGGTTTCTTGTATACTTTTTCTCCGCATGAGATTGACTGGTAAGTATCGATAGAAACAGAAGGATGCGGCTAGTTGTAGCAACAGTCAATTTATTAATGCCAATTCTGATAATTTCGTTTCTTTTGATCCTTGTCATATAGAGTACAAGAGCCTTTTGTACTGAATACTCAACCAAGGTTCTATATGAGGCAGATTACTGTATGAAAGTGCCGTGATTTTATTCAAGTTACTGCAAACTTTACCTGTTCTCACTACCCACTCTTTCGTTCATTATGAACAAAATATTTCACTTGACAGTTGATTTTGGCAAGTTCAAACTTTCAAAATATTCTCAAACTACTCACGGATCACATCTCCAACAAAATAGCGTAAAAACAACTAACTTTTATGACGTTAATCAAACGCGTCTAAACAATCTATATGTGTATATATCCCTATGTGTGTATAGTATGTTTCGGTTTACTTACAGTTAAATTTTAAAGACGAACCGGCATATTTGACTAGAACTGGTGCAAATCACCATTAAAAAACTAAAACATGAAACAAATAACTCAGGTTTTGTGCCCGGGTTGCCTCCTATTAGGAGATAAACCCATGAAATCTTACTTCAGTGTCCTGAGCAAACATTTGATCGAAATATGTAAAAGTATATAGGGTATTCCATTAAAGTTACACAAAATTGATATTCATCCGTTAACTTTCTGGTTGTCATTGGATAAGTTTTAGCAACTTCTAGTTGTTCAAATATTCAACCACTTTAATTTACCATTTTTCGATATCTATAAACTATAAAAGATATAGCATTATCAAAATATACTGAAATAGCATTTAAATTGCAGTAATTTAATACAAAATTAAACCAACTATACAATGTAAACACCTCATAACCATCATTGTGTCTTCGATGCCTATCTTGTGTCAAAATAGAGTGAGCACTTGTCATTTTCACATTATATATCTAGTGTTATTGGATCTTTTGGAACTCCGTGGTCGAGCAATTAGACGCAAAGTTTTATTCGTTCACCGCATTAGACGATGGTTTGGATTTCGGTGCCACCGAACATTATTTTCTGATTACTGGAATATTAATTCACTACCTAATTATTCTATAAAATATATATCTCATATAAACTACTCAGTATAAAAATCATTGACTTGAAATGGGTCCTAGTGGGTGAAAAATAGATAGTAGGTACCCAAAACAAATAATCTCAATTTTATCAAAAATTATTGAGCGTCCCAAATTATCCTTTGGTACACGTGGTTAAAACTTTAATAAATTCTGTACTTATTGTTCTCTTCCACAAATTACATAATGACATAAATCTAATAAATCTCGTGAAATAACCATTAACAATTCCTGAAATATGAGAATTAGTATCCAAATATAGATTATGCCATAATACATTGAGTACGGTTCTGTTAAAATTCGCTGTTTTCAGTTTTAACTGTTAACATTATTTTATCGCAGAAATAATCACTTATTATAACCCATACATACATATTAATAATTATAATCATATTCGCTATTGTTTTTACACCGTGAAAAATATCTCCTCAAATTCCATCATAGAAGGCACCTGAGATACGGACTATTAAATCCAATTTAGCGAAGAAGAGAGGCCGGTAGCATGTGTCTGTCAAATCAGTGTTGTTAACTGTGTGCAACCGTAATTTGCACATCCACATGCAGTGTTTTGTGGTCGCAGACACGCCAGGGCAGGGTGACAGCGATGCCGGTATGATGTGGTGTGTGTGTGTGTGTTCAGTAGGTCTAGGCAGGTGAGCCGCGAAGCGGCAGGACGGACAGGCACGCGAGATTCAGGTCGCCAACTTTTGGCACGCTACCTTGCACAGTCGACAACGGTTGTTTTCCATATTTGCTTGGCTGCCAATAAGCTCAAAAATTATGTAGCACCGGGAGCATATTATTTACTAGTACTATCTGATAATACAGACACTTGACTTTTTATTGCTAGCCTCACCAGAAGTTATAAGTTATTGTACCTTTCCAATAGAGCATTTTGATCGGATTTTTCTCATCAGAAACCCAAAAATGCATCAGAATTTGAGATAATTAGGAAATTTGACTCTTGAAAGCTGCTGCTAGAAACCACAATATAAGCTCATGAAATAAACTTTACAAAACATTTCTTTCGCACTTACTTTTTCTAACCAATCATACACTTGCATTTTGAATCATTAGCATGGCAACAAAAAAAAATTCCGGAAATATTCATCCTCCTACAAGTTTCCACAAAATTATACTGGAAATATTTCTGTCACGTTAAATGTCACAATAATGACGCGGGAATATCAATCAGACTAGCTTTCGAATTTATTACTATTTGTCGACGGAAAAAAGCATATTTGGTGCACAAAGTAATGTGTTAATGTAAATATTTATTTATTTCTATTTTAGTTTGAATTTTTTTCATTTGTAATAAAATTTCTAAAATTTTAATAGGTTCGAAATTTTCTTACCGAACCCCCTTGTGATTGAATTAATACAGAAAATGTTTCCTGGGTGATGAATATTTTAAGAAAATTATGGATATTGCTTAATTTTCAAAATATTCGTGGCTTCGGATAAATTTCCGGAAATAATTCAATCACTAGGGAGATTACAAGTGAAAATTTAGCTAATAAAGTGATAAATTTTTTGTTTATAGTAATTGACCAAGAAATTCTTTTGAAAATATGCCACCTATAACTTAATAAAAAAAATAGGAAAACATAAGTATTTTAATAAATATTGTAGTGCTGAGAGACACTATGTCCTCTATTTCAATCTATGCTACTATATGTGGGATAATATTGGTAATCTATAATATAGGGATATCTTCCAAGATGTACCTGAGCAGTTCAGTGCTAATCAGAGCATTTTTAGCAAAGTCCTTAGTTGTTCTTTTAGAGTACCTAGTTACTTAGTAGCAAAAAGAGTATTTTATATATAAAATTATTCCTGGAAAAGAAATAGGACATAAACAGCTGCGATAGTTTTATACGGACTGTCCAAAATTCTAGTCTCTACATAGGGATCTCAGTTATTATAAAAGATAGGAAAACGCTCAGATGGGGAAAGTTTTAGAGAATTTTATGCTGATTTCAAATCTGCATTGAAAGTTATCGTGAGTCAATTGTTTTTCGAGATATTTGAAAAAAACGAAAAACCGAAGACTTTTCTTCATTTGAGAAATTGTGAACCCGATATTTTCATTTAACGCAATTCATAAGTCATTTTGTGACACTTGTGACACAACGGGAAATATTTACATTTCATGGCACAGCCAACTTCTAAAGTAAACTTGTAAAAAAATGATTTTTCAATATTTCACAAATTTTAAAAATTCTTTTATAAGCTTATGATCCATCGTTGGAAAGAGAATTTTTGGCTTTAAAATATGATATAAAAATCCAATATGGCGACCATAAGAAATAGCAAAGTTGTGGTTCATAACAGAAAAACAAAGAGTGCCTTGTAATTTTTGTTTATGCCAAAATGTTCGCCTTTAAAAAGTGTACTAATAATGTAAAATTTTTAGAAGTGTCAGATTAACCATTAGCGACTTATTGGTCAATAACAAATTCTTCGGTTTTTCGTTTTTTTTCAAATATCTCGAAAAACAATTGACTCACGATAACTTCCAATGCAGATTTGAAATCAGCATAAAATTCTCTAAAACTTTCCCCATTTGAGCGTTTTCCTATCTTTAATAATAACTGAGATCCCTATATAGAGACTAGAATTTTGGACAGTCTGTAGATGGCTGATCTACCTTGTTGTTCATCGTTCTCCATCGGAATCAAAGTAGTTATTAGTGATCGGAAGAATCAAATTAATTGGACAACAGCATGAATTGAATTAAATCAACAATTTTTTTAAATATCTTGAGATAATTTAGTAGTATAAAATAAATAGTCTTCGACCAAAGTAAGGCCGCTTCCTGACTTGGCGGTATGGTATCGTTACTCGGTAGACTCTGTACCGATTCAGTACAGATTCTTTACCGAGCGCCTACATTTCAATGAGTGGTTCCTGACTAGCGCAGTATACGCGGGAAGGAATCGGTATACCGCGTCTCGGTACAAACAAGCAGTAGAGGCGCGGTATTTATCGAGTGTGGTGTGCCAGTAGTGTCGCGCAAAATGGCAGTGGAAAGAGATGTTCACGTGATTTTGGTCACAGAAATTGAAAAGTATCCACTGTTATATAATTACAAATTAGCAGAATACTCTAGAAAAGACCTGACCGAGAAATCATGGGGTGAAATTGCAAAGAAAATTCTTGTTCAAGTTGTTGGGCCGCAACAAATAGTCGACTATTAATATTCTTAGCGATGTAGGGATGTCGCCAGTGCTTCTTTCTTTTTTTACGCAATCGCAAATAAATGTAACACGCTATGGCATCTTCTTCTGACGACGACATAATCTCGCGACGGCACAACCGTTTCTGTTAGGAGTCTACCGACAAGTGACGAGAAGAGGGCGACATCGGTAACCTTTCGGTAAAGCAATAAATACCGCATACAGATACCGTACCGCCAAGTCAGGGACCGACCTAAATAGTATATTATTCACAACTCAGAGGTCAACTGGACAATCCAGTAAACGAGGCATAGAGAGAGAGAGATGCCAAATTGACGAATACTGGCATCAAAAAGAGATGGTATCTAATACGAAAAATTCTCTCCTGCTGGTAAAAACATTTCTAATTACAGGCAGAATAACAACTGAATAAGCAAAGTGTTTTTTTATATGCTCCCTTAAATTCTTTGTATTCTCGTAAAATGTAAATTCCTTAACGTGGAACGATGTTGAAGTGAACGATGGTCTTTTCCTCCGCCAAATGAGACACTCGAACGCTTGTATCTCGAAAACCTATCAATCGATTTTAATTTTTCAGCAACTGGTGTGAAGAGAATTGAAATATCTTTCAAACGATGTGCGACACAACCTACTACGCTATTTAAAAAATGTGCCGTCGTCTGTCAGTTGTTAAAATTCAGTTTGCGGATAGCAAATAGTATTTTTATACGTTCATCCTACATTTTCCAGGTCGATATCTCGTTCAAAATGTAAGATGAGGGTATTTTAGGGACGGAATAGATTAAATATCTCGAAATATTATTTGCATTGTGAAAAAATACTCGGTTACGATTATGAAAATATCCCGACTTAGTATTCCCTTCAATAGTAGCCATCTACCCATTTGATAATATCATTGGTACCATTAAATATATTGGATAAGTACAGTTTTCTTACAACAATTTCTTAATTCTACACATAAATTACGGCTTTTAAATTTACGGCGACTCTTATATTTGAAACTTAATTAATTGCAACATCTTACCTATTGTCCAGCACAAAATCAGGCAACAGGTGTTCTTTTTGCACGCATAAAAAACTGCCATGCTGTTACAAGCCACTTTCTAGATATCAACTAAATGATATTTGACTTGTATTACAACATAGTAAAAATACAGACATAAAGAGATATGGAAAGAAACCAGCTTCGCCTAAGTCAAGATCAAGGATATCTGGTTTAATTTCATTATAGCCGGACTAGTCATTTCACCGGAGATAGTCTACTATAATAACGATTAGTACAGTCGTTAATTGAATTCAAATTTCGTGTTAACTTATTTGCTTTAATCAATTTTAATTTGTTTTGTTCACGATACTCAATAATTACTGCACCTGTTTCACCGATTCTTTAGTTTACTAATTTACTAAAAGCCTATGATAAAGGCAAAGCTATAAAATAATATGTAATTCCTTTATAAATATTTGATGATTCTATATATTTATTAACTATTGTAAAGTATATAACCTGCGCGTATAAATTTCATAGAAGCATTGAGTTTATAAATAGTCAAAGATAGAAGCCAATACCTAATTAGGTATTTATTATTATTGGCTGTAGCGTCTTAGGCGGCGTTTACATTGGATGCATATTCGTACGAAGTTTTATTCGTACAAATTTGTAAGAAATCTATTCGTACGAATGCGCAATTAATAGTGGTTACATTAGATGCGTACTGACAGTGTAATTCAGTATTCAGTAGTAGTTCAGTAGTGCATACTCTGCATATGTAAATACTTTAACTGCACTGACAATGAATCCAATTGTAAAAATGTATTACTTTTACGAAACATCGCCTTTACTAAAAATGCTTTTATTTCAAAATAAAGACGCACTTGGGTTGACGATTAGGTACTTCTTAAGGAGAAGTAGAATTCGGATGAGTTTGGACAATCGTTTACAGAAATTAAAGAAAACGATCCAAAATTCTTCGATTTTAATAAATAATTATTTTAATACATCAATTTTGTTACTTATATTTATCGGTTCTGTAATAACTTAAAAGAAACAAATAAAAAATATTATAAGTAATTTCTCTCTGCCACTTTCCTCCATATATTTTTATTTAAGTCTCTATTATGATACTGTTTACTTTTTGTCCCGCAAATACCTTCCACTCCGCACAAATACTGACGAAAAAAACAAAATAGTTTGGTCGCATCAGAACATCGTCCGAATTCGTACGGAATCGTAACAAATGTTCTTATACACTGGAACCTCCAACATAAAGAAGCATTTGTTTGTTTACTTCAGACCAGTCCTTACGAATTCGTACAAATTCGTGCGAATAAAATTTCGTACGAATCCGCATTCAATGTAACCGCCGCCTTAAACATTTTTATCAGTTTCAATAAGTGAAATTAAACTGATACCTTAAAGACTGTAAAACTGACAAAAGTATACATATCAAATGTTTGGAATGTAACTCGTTATTGCATTTAAGATATTATTTTCGACTTTTAAGTTTTGGCTATAAATAATGGCTTAGTGCTTTCTCAGTAATAAGAACACGTATAAGGCGGCGGTTACATTGGATGCGGATTCGTACGAAATTTTATTCGTACGGATTAGTACGAATTCGTACGGACTCGTCTGAAGTGAACAAACAAATGCTTCTTTATGTTGTAGGTTACAATGCATAAGAACATTTGTTACGATTTCTTACGAATTCGGACGATGTTCTGATGCGACCAAACTATTTTGTTTTTTTCGTCAGTATTCGTGCGAAGTATGGAAGAGTCGAAGAAGATAGATTGCGAAAAGTTTATAACTTTAATACAGGAAAGAAGGTCTTCGCGGGACAAAAAAATTAAACAGTATCACAATAAAGACTTAAATAAAAAAATATGGAGGAAATTGGCAGAGAGAAATTACTTATAATATTTTGTATTTGTTTCTTTTAAGTTCTTACAGAACCGATTAATAAAAGTAACAAAACTGATGTATTAAAATAATAATTTGTTCAAATCAAAGAATTTTGGATCGTTTTTTTTTAATTTCTGTAAACGATTGTCCAAACTCATCCCCATTCTGCTTTCTCCTTAAGAAGTACCTAAGCGTCAACCCAAGTACGTCTTTATTTTGAAATAAAATCATTTTTAGTAAAGGCGATGTTTCGTAAAAGTAATACAGTTTTACAACTGGATTCATTGTGTGCTGTTAAAGTATTTACATATGCAGAGTATGTACTACTGAATTACTACAGAATACTGAATTGCACTGTCAGTACGCATCCAATGTAACCACTATTAATTACGCATTCGTACGAATAGATTTCTTACGAATTCGTACGATTAAAACTTCGTACGAATTTGCATCCAATGTAACCGCCGCCTAAGAAAATAATCTTATATAATAATCTTATATACTTACTATATAGCCAAAATTATAGATAGTCACTCTTTGACAGCATGGCTGACTCATGATGCGATTCCATTGACATATATGATAAGAGAGGGCCGAAGTTTAAAAAAATATAGAAAAATAATATATTTTCTTTACAATAACGGGGTGTAGACACTAGTACTACTACGTAGAAGATAAGTAGATAGATAGATAAAAGCCTTTATTTTTGAATTATACAAAATACAAAAGGAAAAGAGAAAATTAAAGAAAGGCGGCGACATCCAACTGAATTGCTCATACGGTATGTACATAGCAAATAACTACGAATAGTAACGACATTATTAGGTCCTCCATCTGCAAAAACCTTATTTAAATAAGGACTAAAACAAATCAAGCTAAAACAGCTATTGTCCTGGCTATATGCCGCGCCGAGCGCTGAATTACAAAGCAAAATTTGCCGTATTTTGTCTAACACAGCTAGAATCAAAATACGAGGATTAGGATTGCAACGAAAACTACGAGAAAATACTAAGACCACACATCGTAGGATGTCACCGAGGATGTCACTAATTGCAGACCGGTTTCGACCTTTTTATGAACTCATTTGGCACAATAAGTAAGTCTTGCGTACGCAAGCCCTATTAGCGCGTCCTCTTTTTTTTTCGTTTATAAATTAGTTTATTCTAATAGTAATGTTTGTAAAAAGATTCGGACTGTGAATGTTTAGTATAGTGGATAAACGAAAACATAATTTGTCATATATATATAACTTAACGAGCCATAGCTTTTACAATTTTTTAAATGTTGTCATTTTTCATGTAATTCAGGGTTATCGACGTTATACGATATAATATAGATAAATTTGTCAATTAACTGGGCTCTTTACAAAAAAAAAAGGCGAAACTGTTGATCCTACAAATTACAATTAACTTACCAAAAAAATTATTATAAAAATTTCAAGTAGCTTTCAAATATTAAGTAAAGCTGAAAAATATAAAAATATATATCCACTTATTATTCAGATTCGTGAATAAATGTTAATTACTTTGCACATCGCAGACTAACCATTTTTTACATTACATATTTTAAATTATTCTTGTAAAACTCGTAGGTATTGAAGTAATTATATAGAAAGTTGTGGACAGTAAAACGGCAAAAAATGTTGTCAGCTAATCTCTAAGAAATTATCGTTTTTATTGGAGTCAGATACTTTTCTGTAAATCGCGATTGCTATCGTGTCTTTCGATATGCGTGTAGCTGTAATCTTTTTAAATAATCTGAGAACGAGGCTCTACGGATAATTTTCTTATTCTTAGAATGCTTCTTATGTGAAATTGGCGAGTTTATTCACAACTTCCGCCAACCGAGCATAACAAAAATTTTATTCGAGAACATTTTCAAAAGTGCTGCTACCTGACCGAGTCGAAACAGGAAACAATTTGATAACGTTACATTCGTATTAATGTAATATGATAAAAGTGTTTATAAATATTTACATTAAATTTTAATTTCACGGCTCGCTATAGCTCGGTGGGCACCTAAAAGCATTTAAATTTATATCCATTCGCTTATCTTTAATATCTAAATGTACTAGTACTTCAGTCAAACTCAATTAAAAATATTAAGTGGATTTTATATCTTATATTTGTCTGAGATTTAAATTAGTTGTGTAAATTCCCTAAAAAAAGGCAAAACATATTTGAAAAACACACTTTTTAAAACGTCTAGCTAAAAAAATACCCAACTTATCTTATGTAAATTCATAAGCAAGGTCAAATTATTACTTTACTTGTAACGTATTATTTTAATAATGAAAAGAAAATAGTAACACATTTTTAGTTTCGGAAATACCAATTTATTTCAAATAAAAATAAAAGAACGTGAATTTTATAAAATGATCCGTATGCCAGTATCATGTCCATAAGTTCTTCGTTTGAGAAATTATTTACCATGCTTTTAGTAAAGTTTAAAGAATAAACATATTATTCTGTAAACTTTGCTTATCTAAAATTTCTACTTACAAACTATAAATTTCTACTTACGGAATAGAAATTTGAACATAATAAAGATAAATTGTAAAGAATCTAGATTGATTTTTTCTTTAATATTAGTGTTAAAATTAGCGTAATTAAACGTATTTTTTGTACACTATTTGGACAAGAAACTATTAGGAAAATCCAATTAATCCTCCTACCGTCTCCTATCCAAACATGAATCAAAAGATATTCTTGAAATAGTCTACAATAGGCACACGGGGCTCTCAATATCGGTAGGATTGGATGATATACTTAGATATAATTTCAACAACTTTATCAATCAGCATTTTTAGTGTCTAAAGTAAAATAATATAGTTACAGAACATGGTTGTTGTCAAATATTAAGGTAAACTACGAGGTTAACTGTGACAAAATATAATAATCACAAAACCTTCCTACAAAAACCTTAAGGTCAAATCTAAACCATGTTAAAGTTCATTTCTTTGTATGTCATCTAAGTAACGACCTTGAACGCCCTATGCAGATGCCTTAAGAAATCACAAAATCTACAGGGCTAGCGACGTGACCTTTTTATTCAATAATCTGCTTTAAGAACGTTTCAGCTAACACACATCATCCTCATGACATTCTGCAGTGGCGGTGTTATGTATAAGCCTTAGACATTATAATGTCTATGATGGTATAAGCGAGATAACAGGTGCTTAGTTGGCCCAGGTTTTTAAAAGGTCCATAAGCACCTGAGTCCAAACTTATAAAAAGTGGTCTACTTTTTATATCTGCTCATAGGGGTCCAAGATCCTCTTGCACAGTCACTGCATCCTAGAATATCCTAGGGCGGTCACCAATGTCCTTTGGACATTCTAGGACTTCCTGAGGATAATGTGTGTTACTTGGGCAGAAGCAACATATTAACTGATACATTGCTACAGAAGAACATAATAATACAACCACTGGACTGCCTTCACAGAGTCATTTTAATAGTGATTTTACAGAATTTATGATTGCTTGCAATATGCACTAGATTTACCATATATTAAGCAGAAATGTCTAGTAAGTAAGTCGAAATTTCTAGTTGGTAAAAATTAAAGGTAGTAGAAATTTTAGTGAACTTAATTTTTCTCCGTGGCGCCTCATCGCTTCGTAAGTTAGTACTTTTTTACATAGGAATCCAGTATTTTGTATAGATGTCACTATGTGTATCTTTTGGAAAATAATAAAATTTAAATAATGTATTGTGTAATGTTTGTTATTTTAAAACGTTACTTAAATAAAATGCAAGTTTGGTGTTAGTCCATTATGAATATTAAACAAGTATAAATTTAACCGATAGTTAATAAACAATAATTATTACAACTTGCTGCTATTAGAACAGATATTGCATCGATGTTAAATTTGAAATACGTGACATGCACTTTATGGCTCTGTTATAATAACTTTCATAAATTAAAGCTAATTCATGGTAAAAGTTAAAGTCTAGCCATATCTATATTAATAATAATTTTATGATACCATTAAAAATTACATTATTTCATTTAACATAATACCCACGGCGTATTACAATAATAATACTTTTCATTCGAATCTCGAAGTATTTACCTGCGTCTACATTATCAGATTCAAACTTGTCTTTTTATATAAAGTCTATTTAATTATGTTTTCATTAATTTATAACTTAATGTGTAATTGTAATTGCAGAAATATGTTATATCTTACTGTCTGGCCAGCCGTATTCTTTGTAAATGCAACAGACCAGGAACAAATTGTCGGCCTTAATAATTATAATTGCAAAGTAATATGATATGATAAACATAACTCCCTAGCAAGTCTTTTATGAGATAATGCGTCAAATAATGTGCAAGTGCTTGCGCACTTCACATTGTTTGGTAATGGATTAGATACAGTAACTAGTAGATTACACACCAAGGGAGTAAAATGCATGACTTTTTCCCGAGGTGCGGTCGTAGCACGAGGGAAAAGCCAAAGGGCTCTACAAAGCAGTGAGGGGAAAAAGCATGTACTCCCGAGGTGTATATATACTATTTTTTGGACAACCCAACATTTGAATTGAAAGAATTAAAAAAAATTATTGTTAATATATTTCTAATTTAAAAACTATTGTCAATATGACATTTCTAATTTATGAACATAAAAATCTGTATGGCATACAAAAATAAAATTGGTTATCATGATGACTGATGATAAATATAAGTAGCTATATTGTGAGTTGGCTATGCTTTTTTACCCCAAGGAGTAAAAGACTTACTCCCGCTTTTGAGGGATCAAAATTGCTTAGTTATTATATAAGGGTGGTACAAAAAATATTTTACAGGCACTACACTGTAAATAATTGGCTGAGTTAACGTAGTAATACTAGTGAATAAATCTATTGAATTCAATTATTGAATATATTTTCAATTAATATTGAGTAGCTTGAGATTTCACTCGTTTAAGGTAATATTCGTATCAACACTAATTACTCAAATACGATATTTTATAAACACTTGAAGATTAACTATTATTAGTTTACTTGTAGGTATTCGAATCCGCAGTGACGCACCCAGACAAAATCTTGGGGGGGGGCAATGCTTCAGATTCATTGGAAAATTGGGTATTCATAAATTAAACGAAAGAGTGATAATTATGTACGTGTGTCTGTGTTAAGTGGGTGTATATCTGTGCTTGTTAAAAAAATATACTTAACAACTTAACAAATATATTTTATACGAATCCAAAATAAATATAAAAGAAGCAATACAATATTTTCTAAAATAGAAACAAATTTAAAAGACATCTTATATAAAAATAATATCACAATTAATTATAGAAATAATTAAATCAAATTAAAAAACTAAAACCAAATTAATAAATAAAATTGTTACATTGAAATCCGAAGTACTTAGGTATCTAAATATAAAAATTCAGTCTTTGTTTTCGTAAGACTTTTCTTATACCTCCCCTGGCTTAACTTCAATATTTTGATGATTATATGAAGTAGGAAACCCGTTTTTTAGTTTTGCTTTAAGACCTTTGGGGGGGGGAGACGTGGCCCCTTGTCTCCGCGCTACTGCGCACCCAGGGGAGCGCAGTAGCGCACAAAAAAAACCAAAACACATAATCTTGTGCTTGTAGACTTATTCTTCTGTAGTCGTACGAAAAACGTAGAATAGCATAAAAACTATGATATTGATAATATGGAAGGTAGGTAAATATCCTATTTTACCTATTTTAGTCATGATCGTTGACTCGGGTAGAGGACCATTTACCCTGTAGAGGACCATTAAAATAAATGGAAACCAAATAGATGACGGTATTAAACGAAACTTTTTACAAGATACCAAATGTCAAATTCGAAATTACAAGAAGAAGAAGATGAATAAGATAGTGCCGTGGTTGACACTTCTGTTCGCTGTGATCTTTCGCTGAAAGAAATAAGTGACTGAGTACTTGGCACCTATTAAATTGCTATTAATCGTTAATTAGATTACAACAGTTTTTGATTGTCTAATTTCTGTTTCCAAACTGAAAAATCCGGCTCTTGCTAATCTAGTTTGCGGTCTTTGGATATCAGCCATTATGAATGAAAGTGAATTTCGTACTGATCATTTCAGTTATAACAAAACGTTGTTTAGTTATGGTGGGTTATAAACACATATGACCAGAACTTACTTTAGTGTAGCTGTTTATTAGTGTGCAATATTAGTAAGATTGGAAAGAAAACATTAAAATTAATGAAAAATTAAATTGATTTTAATAACAGAATTTATTGAAAATTCATAGGTATTCGAGGCGTTTAAAAATCCGTATTTTAGAGTATACATTACGAAGTCACTAACTGTGTGTACGTTAGGCATTTTTATTCAACTCGTAGGTGTTCTTTTAAATTAATACTTGGTTTGCCTGTTTCTGGTACTTATACAGTAAATTATATGAATTAATAACATATCTTTTTCAAAACATAATTATTGACATATTTTCGACTACATATCTAGAATAATCAACGGAAATAATATGCAACTTAAGTATACGAAATAAAATCAAACAAAAAGTTGCGTAATACATTTTGAGAAACTCACCGTCACCCGTTTTGATTTTGGAAATAGACACAGTTTATAGGAAACGTTTGCAAAAATGATTCTGACGATTCTGATGATTAAACTGCTGCTTTTGGGTATATTCCATAATATTAGAGATATGACCCAACAAACCCTATAGAAATGCGCTCGTGAGAGAACATATTTTATCAAAAGCTGTAAAAAGTACACAGGGGAGTAATAAAATACGGCGTTATTATTTGGCAGAAACCAAAATGTAACGTCTACTACCAACGCTTTGTTACACGTTGTATAATAACAAAAATTTATGAAGACACAGGGATTTAAAGCTAATCAAAAAAAATATATGTCTGTCACTTAAAGGCTAATTTTATAAATCAGAAACCACTCGGTCGGAGTGGTCCTGTGTGTGCGTAAATCATCGAAATACGCTTAAACTGTCAAATGGAATTATAGCAAAAATATCAAAGTCACAAAGTAATTAATTTGTATTTTTTTAAATAAAATTGTTACAATGTTTTACGGACGAACTCACAAATGTCAGATGAAAAACGTTTACTGCTAATCATCTTGAAAATAAAACGTTTTCAAACAAATCCGTAACTTTATTAAAGGCATCAAGGTCAATAACATTAAAATAGTTTTCTTGGTATGGACAGAACATTGGTCACTTCATAAGGAAATCTTAATCTTGCGCGTTTTTGATCTTTAATGTTTTAATCGTACATGCAATATGCATTACGGGGTTCCCTCTTATACATCTTCTTTGCATAATGAGCTTACCAAGCATAAAGGGACTAGTTTGCTTTTTATATTGCCTGAAACGTGTTAATATTCCGAGTTATTGATGGTAACTTTTGCCGCAATTACCTGATAAAGAACATCGGTCTAGCAGTTGAACACGATAACTTCTATTTTTGTCGCTCAACGATAACAATTTTCTGAATTATTAATGGACCTTTCACATGCGCTTAACTAAGAAAATTATTAATGCAACCGTTTTCTTGCAACAAGGTTGCCTCTTAGAAAGAGTCATGATTATTATAAGCTGTTTCCGTATAATATTAAATACTAATAATTATTCATGTCTGGATACAGGGTATGTAATCAAGAGAATAATTTGTACAGTGAGGGAAAAGATTATAAGAAAAGAAGAGAGGGAAAGTCATAGTTCTTGTCCCAATTTTAACTAAACTTTAAGAAGTATTTTAGATACAAGTAAATGATTTGGAATGCATTATTGTCTTTCTATGTAATAAAACTATTTCAGTTTTAATTTAGTAATTATAAATGAAATTGTTCGTAATGTTGCTATACCTTCACTAAAAGAACGAATAATGTCAACATTGCATTAAGGAAACTCACCTGATCCACCTAACCTAGTCAATATTTGTATAATCATTAGATTTGGTAATAATAACTAACGCTTTATTATAATAAACTTCGTCTTATCTGAAACAAGTCGCTGAAGTTGTTGGTACAGTAATACATCTGTTAGGTGGAGAAGTTTTAACTAATCAGGATCGATAATCGTCGCATATAACACCATGAAGTCTCAGTCATTTTAGAGCTTTAGAAATTTTAGTGTTGACACATGTAATGTGGATGAGTAGCAGTCCTTTAATGCATTCTCATGTTACTAACACGTTTTTTGTATGTCCAGTTATTGCAGCCTGGTATTATAAAATAGTTCATTCTAAGAATGAATTATGCGTTAAACATTGGGACTGTGAATCTTTAGTGAATGGATGAAAACACAATTTTCTGATTTTTGTATATAAATCATGAAGCCATTGTTGTTACAATTTTTTGTCTCCTTTGATGACATATTATAAGAATGATAATAATAGATTTTATTTATTTTCTAAGACAATAATACAATTAATACATTAGATAAAAAAAGGGACAACACGAAAACGCCATATTGTGCTTGTAAGTGTACAAAACAAAAACATAAACAAAAATTGTAACAGTTCCCAGCAAACATTAAATAAGTAAATGTATATAATTCTTCTTTTTTCTCTCTTCTTTACTCATCAGCAAAAAACTGTTTTTTTTTTACTTACTATATCAAATGAGATGGACTAATTTCAATTTTGCTCTTAGTAAATGTTTCGGTATAATTACAAAAGAAAATATGAAAGCAAATAGTGATTTGGTCATACTTACCAAATAAAAAAATTTAAATAAGTTAAGTAAATACTTTTGTTATAATAGCGAAATAACAAAAATATAACAGACAAAATGAGTAAACAAACCATATACCTAACTGATTCAACTAGACATGTTATATTTATACTTATATTTTCATGTATTAATAATAATATATATTCCATATAATAAACCAAATAGTAGGTATAATTAACAAACCTTTCTCTGAGTGTAGCTGATATGTTGCTAGATACTATCGATCAGATCATTTTTAAATTTAGGTGGCCCGTTTAGGAACATTTATGTCCAAATTCTAACCAAAATTCACAATTGCTACATGGATTTGCTAGAAATTTAAACAATAGTAAAAAAAAATTTTAAATCACTTCTCACTTTTCCCTTCACAGTCACTTCTCTGTAACTTTGTTAATATGTGTATAGGTGGTAATATGAGTACAAGGCACGGATTAAGGAAGGTATCTATTTGATCAATAATTCCGTTATTTTCTTTAAAAAAAACTGCATTATTTTAAGGGATACGAATGACAACTATTTTTGAAATGGCAATGAACTTTTCGTGGCTGATAAGATATTTTTTATTACAAATATATCCTTCCTCGTTAGAAAACAAGATATTTAATACAAAAATGTTGTTATATAAATAACTTAGGTAGGTATATTCTAAATACAGTTAATTAATTCAGGTGAATATTCAACAAGTTACTTAAATCAATTAAATAACAATTATTGCTTATAATTAGTATTATAAATGACGGTTTTTCGACATCCAACAACAAATTAGCATATAAAGTATTTCCCGATTGGAATTCTATTTTGGTATTCATAAACACTTCGTTGCTTGAACTACCGGTGGTTCTAAGAGGTGATATAAAATACTTATCATTTTGATATATTCTTTCTATAGCAGTTTTTTATTCAATAAGTTGGAGAATCCCGCGGTATAGATTAGTCTAGCGGCTCTACTGTCCAGTGGACTGAGTAAGTAAGTAATGTTCGTATGAAATATGATTAAAAATCGTAGTCAAATTAATGATTTAATGCGTTTAACAAAAGTTCATTAAAATGTAGTCCTGTTTCACAGAATAGGTACAAATAGGTCTTTTAACAATGATGGTTTAACAATAAAACGTCACCGTTGACATGAGTTGGCAATCGCATAGGATGTGTACGAATATAATATTGTGTTTATAATAATACAATGAAAAGTTTTTAGTGACAAAAATTCAGAGCATGTTTTTTGTATTTTTTTTATATTAAAATAGATTATTTGTAATATATTAAGTCATAATCTTATAATTATATTTGCTGGTTGATTGAAACTTCATGAAAACTACCATCATATATTTTGGTCAAAGGATTGAAATGCCCACATAACCACAAAATTTTTAATTTTTCTCGTCACTAAAAACAAGCTACTAATACCATAGATCCAAGATTACATCCTATGTATTTTTAAAGAGCTTTACAGAAAATAACAAATAATCGTTTAATTATAAACTCGTCTTTATTACAAACAACGCAAACAAAAATGTTGAAAGTTATAACACACAAATTTATTAAATGCCATTGAGTTAGGATAATAAAACGTAAAGTGGATATGTGATAATTTTTTTTATATAATTTTTTTATATATTTTCACCCTGCATGGTGAAAATATCATTTACCACGACCACTAGGTATATTACGAAGGTTTAATACGTCTGTTTTCCGTAGATTAGAGGCCTTCTAATACACTAGTGGATTAAAATTCATAATACCACGCTTCAATTTTATACCATTTTATTTAGAATTATTATTAATATTAACATTAACATTTATTTCAAGAACGATCTTGTCATTTTGACAAGGCCCACAACTTCGCCGACATTAGGTAGGACCTGGATTTTTCATCAATTGCCATCTTGCTGGACTGATTCTTCAAAATAACTCCGCTACCGTAGTCGAGTTCTAACCTCCGTGACTCTTGACATCGCCCCCAGAATTTGCCAATAATGTTTCCGAAGAACGCTTCATTCCATGTCCGGTAAAACTTTCTGGATCAGGCAGTCCAGAAATGAAGCCTCTTTTGCAAAGTTTTTCGAAATTGTGTTGTGTACACAACTACATGTTGTGTAGTACATTTTCCAGCCACATATCGCAAGAAAATGTCGTAGTCTTTATCATGGCATATTCAGACTATAACGAAGAGGATTTTAATAAAACTTTTTCCCGTTAAGAAAACTATGCAAGCATAATGTTTTCAGATATATGATTTACCTTGTTTCGTAGGCACCATTCTTTGAACCTCTTATTAAATAATTTCGTACTGTTTTTTCCGTCAAAATGTCTAGTCTAGCTTTCTTATTCGCAGTATTCAATATCTCCGGAGGAGTATCAAATATGTCGTTACTTTTATCATTATCCATTTAAGAACGCACACAAATAACAACAACAAAATATCTATAGAAAAATAAATTCAATGAAAGTTAAATTAATTTAATTTTAACAATATCAACTCGCTTAATCACCACTACAACACAATGCGCCACCTCTAATTTCAAATACAAATACGGCACAAATTTTCACGGAACTAAATTCTTTATTTAATTCTAACATTTTTATTTATTTATTTATTTATTGGTAATACACCATTCAACAGACAGAATCCAATTAATGAATGGGAAAAAGACTATTCAGTAAATTTATATACATATAGAGTACAAAACATGTGAAAAACAATAATGACTATATAAGCATCTAATAAACAAAAAAAAAAAAAAATGGAATACAGTGACCAAAAACAGTTAAAAAACACAAAAAACAATCATATGAATAACCGCGAGTGGTAAACATATTTATTTCTATAATATTTTAATATCCCTAATGCTACAGGAAAATAAATCTATTTTGTCATCAACGCTATTGTAATTACTACACATAGCATAAATAGGCGAGCGTTTTAGTAGGTTGATGCGAGGGATTTCCAGATACATTGGCTGAGAAAAACGACTATTTGCTCGTGGTATTTGAAACGTTATCCGTTCCAGAATGTTTGGACTATCAATTTTAAAATTAATGATTTTATACAAAAATATTAAAGACTGGATGAATCTACGATTTTCCAGTGACTTACAGTTAAATGAATCTAAAAGGATATCTTGCGGAAATCCAAGACATGGATAAACCCCCTCCGCTCTAAAGTACATATATTTCAAAAATTTTCGTTGAATAATTTCTAAATTGTTCTTATTGGCCATAGTATGCGGGCACCAAACAACCGAGGCATATTCTAAACGAGGTCTTACAAATGTGTTAAAAAGCAGCATTAATATATTAGGGTCGGCAAAACCTTTACTATTTCTAATAATGAAACCCTTATAGGCTGATGATGAAATTTTGCTTACATGTTCGTTAAAGGAAAATTTTTTATCAAAAAAAACCCCTAAATCCTTTATATAGTCGGGGCGAGCCAGGGTTTGGTTGTTTATTTGATAATCATAAATTAGAGGTTCATTTTTCCTGGAAAATGACATAACATTACATTTATTGATATTAAGAGGAAGATTATTTTCGATACACCAACCATTAATCGTGGACAAAGCATGCTGGAGGCGGATACAGTCATGTAGCGATTTAATTTCAACGTAAATTTTCATGTCGTCTACGTAAAGCAGATGGTTAACTGAAATATCACTCGCAATGTTATTAATAAATATATTAAATAATAAGGGCCCCAAAATTGATCCCTGCGGGACGCCGGACACGACGTTTATGTTTTCAGATCTAAACCCTCGATACTGTACAAATTGAGTCCTATGTTTTAAATAAGACTCAAATAGGGACAAAAATTTTGTTGAAATCCCATACACATCCAGCTTACGTAATAGTATTCCGTGATCTAACCGATCAAAGGCTTTGGCAAAATCTGTATAAATTACATCAACTTGTTTCTGATTATCCAAAGACTTACAGATATAATCCGTAATAATAATAATAATAATCCATTTTTCTTAAATAAACAACGATCGAAAAAATACTGTATGTAACACGTGCAAAAAGTGTGTTTATGACACAGCATATGTCATCCAACTTGGCTCCACTTTGTTGGATAATTTTCATGCAGCACTAGATACATAAATAGCTATTACTGGACAGTATGAAATAAAAACATTATTGCAATCTAGCAATTATTTGGTATTTTTATATTTATGCATGTATTTAGTCATAATTTTGTTTTTTAGTATGTTTTAATATTTATTAGGAATACATTACCTTACTAAATGAAAATTTACATTTAGAGCAATATCTTAAAAACCAAGCAAAATAAGAATAGCGAACGTTATACAGGGTATAGGTAAAATTTAATATAGAGAACCTAGAAACAATAATCCCAGGGTATTTCATAAGAATTTTTTATTTTCCAGAGTTTAAACATAATATACTTATTTGAGCCTTTTCTCAAAAACAACCTGTATATTACTAAGGTAATATCCATACGGTGAAGTATTTTCTGAATCTAATTGTCTATGAAATAAATTCGGTTTACACTTTTTTAGTTGTCTTATTTATTTCTCCGAGATTTTTTAGAAAGCTTTTTTGGATATTTTTTTTTTTAATTGTTAACATCTTCATAACGGTAAAAGATAGGTTTGGTACCCTTAACAATGTCGACATAGAATTTTGAGGAAAATCTAAAAGCGTAATTAAATACAGAATGTGTATTTATAATAAGATAGTTCATGTCTGGTTCAGAAAAACTTCAACCTGCAATCGGCAAAATAGCAAAAAATGCTGCAAAACAGCAATCTGTACACAAGAAAGTGATGAAAATGAAAAATTTAGATGAAAACAAAAAACTTTTGCATGCAGAAGGCTCTCTCCTCTCATATTTGAGCATTAAACCAACTATGGTCAATCCTCTAAATTGTGCTCTTTCAAGCTTACTAGATTACAAGATATTATTGTCGAAATAGTAAGTATCTTAAAGCTTTTTATATCATACTGCCCAGTAGATCTACTTACTCTACAATGATTTGCGTCCGGCAAATGGAACATTACAGTACCTGATACTGTAATGTTGTTTCCTAGCAACACTCTAACCGGAATGTTATTAGGAGCCGAACACACTTTCGTAAATCCACCATCTCTCAAAAAAAAATTGAATCATTTCTATCACAAAAGAGTAAAAGCCATTCGTAAATTCAGCGATAGCTTTGTGATGGGTTATGAATCTTGTTCGTAAATTTAGCACAAAATTGTATGATGTCCCATCAAAAAACCATCACTTCCATCATTAAATAGTTATGATGGATTTCAAATTTTGTAATGGAAAAAAGAAGAGGAATTGTCATACAATTTCCAGTGGATTTTTTGGTTGGGGAGACAAAATATACAGTAATTCTTACTCAACAAGAGATGCATGGTATGGACGTTTATGCGCATGTCTCCATCTGTCATTAAACATAACTTCTGTATCAATCCATTGTCCAACGTCCATTAGAAAACTGAGCTGAATTTACGAAAAGGCGCAATGGTTTCGAATTTAAATCAATTCTTAACATTTATCCGATTTAATTTAGTGAAACAAAAAGTCAGACAAATATAAATAATGCTTTTCTAACCACCTCAGTGAAACTACAATGTTAGGGAATTTATTTAAAATTTCCCCTGAGCACTCCATTATTATATAACCAAATAAAAATAGATACTTTAAAAGAATGTTAGTGTCATGTTAATGTCACCTTGCATGTCAAGATAGCGATGCAATTTGAATATTGTGAGATTTTATTTTAATGATTGGTTTAAAATATACAATACTTTATTTTTATTCTAAAAACGACGACACTGAGAAATAAAATATACGATACACGTCCATAAGGTGTTTAGTAAAAAACTCGTAGGTACTGTAATACCTCCCTACTGGACTTGTAACGCAAAATACTAGATATTGTAGTATTTTAAACTAAATTTAAATTACTTAGTCATATAGTGATTTAATGTTTATTATCATCAAATCTTTATCTTCAAATATTTTATTGGGCTTGAAACAAATTACATATTTATAAAACAACACTGAAAACTATAAATGTAACAAAAGCTATTGTAGTAGTAAATAATACACTGTAATAAAATAAAGTCAATGTCATATCATTTTAATAAATAGTACCCAAATAAATCAGTCACTATACAGCAACGAAATATTTTTCTTGATGTAACATATAAAATAATAAAAATAGAAAACTATACTTTTTAAATAACTATATAAGATATAACCAGTTTATGGAATCCAGTACAGAACAAAATTCTTATCATTCCTTCTAGTTCATATAAATTGCGATTTAGTTCATAATTTGCGAAAGTATCAAATTATAACATTTCAAAGCAAATACTAAGCGAATATAACAGACGTTTCTGAAGATTCAGGTAGAATAAAATATCTTCTGGTAACCAATATGCGACTTAGATGGAAAATATGTGGGCAATCTATAAAAAACCGCAGACACGCACAGCTCAAGATAGTATAAGAGACACTGTCGATAGTTGATCATTTCCTCGAACTGATTGTCGAGCCAATCGTGCAAGGTAGCTGCAATGGCTTTGTCTTTTACGAATCAGGGCCACACATGTCGAATGCATGGCTGCACACAAAATCACTATCATTGCATTTCGGCCATCCGCAAGTACAACTGTCGCCGTGCACGAAATTGGAATAGAACTCGGCCATGCTCTAAATGATTTCGACCGTTACCGTAAATACTATTGTTATAAATTAGGGAGATAATTAATTTATTATACCATAATAGTTGTAATATCATGTCATATTTACAATAAACCACATATATTCAAAATAATTATGTTTTAAAAAAATACTTTTGTTTTATATTCTAATCTTGGGTTTACTCAAGATTTTCTCCTTGAGCTAGTCTGCCAGCCGAAGCATCATGTAAGGTATACAATTTAGGTTAAACTTACTTAAGAGATAATAGTAGTTATTTAGTATATAGTAAGTATATAGTGCGCGTCTGAAGTCCGCCCCCCTGCTAACTTTTGAACTAATTCGGTTAAGGACTCTAAGGACTCTAAGGACAAAATACAGGGTTAATCATGTAAAATGTTTTATTTTTGACGACAAATTCATTTTTGTAAAATGAAAGATGGCGCTACAGGTTCTATCAAATATTTTTTTTTAAATAATAATGTGGAACGTGTTGCGTATCATTTAAAAGATCTCTCAATAATTGAATAAGGAGTCAAATTTCAAAAATGTAATGAAGAAAACAATATTTTAATAGGAACAACTAAGATATTGTTCAAAATGGGCACCTTGGACCTCCTGACAGTAGAAAAAGCTATTAGACATTTCCTGGCGCAATTTGTGAAATGTTCGCCTGAGGATAGATACACATTCGTTGGTGATTCTCTGCAGCAAATCTAAAAGATTGTCTGGTTGGGTAATTAACACCTTAGATTTATTTAAGGTAACCCCATAGAAAAAAATCCAATGAACTCAAATCCAGTGAACGAGCAGGCCACTTAAGATGTCGTCGATGTCCAATCCATCTGTTAGAATAAAAGTTATCAAGGAAATTTCTGACTTCCATGAAATAATGTAGTAGCGCACTGTCCTGTTGATACGTTTTGTTAATCCCTTGACATGGGCTCATGAACATTATTCTGGACTATTTCGGCTATCGTAGGCTGAATATTATGTTCTAACAAGTCAAGGTATACATGTCCTGCCAAATTTTCTTCAATGAAAAAGTGAGTGTGACTTTCTCCATACCAGTGTGACTGCTGATCACTCCAGTATCTAAAATTCTGCCTGTTCACATTTCCATTAAGGAAAAAGGAGCGTTCATCTGTGAAGCGAATACTTCTCAGAGAGTCAATATTAATGATAATTTTTTCCGTTATTTCTCACATAACTCTATTCTTCTGTCCGTTCTGTAAGTTCATGGATTATTTTATCTTATTGGGATGAAATTTATTTTTTAGCACTCTGCATAGACCGAGGGCAAATCTCGAGCAGCTCACCGACATGGGATGTGGATTGTATGGGATTTGGCACCATTGCCGCCATAAAATCACTCATTTTATCCTCAAAAACCTTTTATTAAAGATGCAAAGGCAGAAGCAGTTTATTTTAGAGTTCCCGATTTAAAAAACTTATTGCAATTACTCTATAGTCTCTTTATACTTTATACACTCACAAAATAGCCTTTATATATAGATACTTTATAGATGTATATTATAAAGCTTAGCACTGACTCCTTAACCGAGGTCCTGTGTGTGGCCCAATTATGCAAAATGTAGTACCTTAGTTCTGTTGTTCTTCTTAACATTGTCTACTATCCATATTCTTATCGCTAATTATAATTTGCAAAGGTATTCAGACAATTCAACACAGTTGGACATAGTTGGACGGACCAAATATGAAACGATGGTGAAAGTTGTGATCCTCTGTAAAGTACATGAAAAGTTTGCTGGCGCAAACTGTGTCTGTGCATGCAAGCCGGAACAAAAACAGGAACATTTGTATGAACTTCAGAATATCGTGAAAACTCATAATAGATTCAGATAAAGAACATCAAGGTACCTACTTTTATCGTAAATCACTGTTGCTATTGTTGCGTTGGTGATTTTCTCTCGGTAAATACATATAACATTTCGTTAGCAGGACATCAAGCAAATAATAAATCTGTCTTTATATACCTACTCCTGATATTTTTGTGCGGTTTAAATCCGCACTGACATTGTACGAGTGTAATCTAGGTTTCTTTACAACCATCGGGTTTTTCACTTTTACGGTTTTGATAGTTTTATCCCATTGACCATTGACAGCGTATGTGGTATTCAATGGGTGCTTAGTGTGGTCAACCGCAACCAAGTCTTATTTATTACATATTTTCTTCGTTTTAATCGTTTCGACATATTTGGAATATACCCGAGATACCTTAAAATAATTTACGATACTAACGCTGAACCTGCGGACATTTTAACGACGACATTAAATTGAATATTAATGCATCCATGTAATTATTTCATACATTATGAGAACGGATTTATTGTTTAATCGGATATAACATAAATTGCTACTTTTTCACGTAGGCCATAGCAGGAAAATAAAAAGAGGATATATTAACGTTATTGAATTGGAAGGTATAAAAATACTTATTAAACATTATATCCAATTAGATGTACTGGGTGGACTGAATGTAATGAAATTGGAGGTTACTAATCAAATATGCTATATTTTCAAGAGCACTTTTATAGAAGTTCACCTTATGTATAAATTATCTAATGCATCAAATTTTCTAAAAGTCAAAGACTTGTTAAGAAAGAAGCCATAACGCGTTTTATGTACCTAATCACATAAATGTAAATCATAATGGGACATAATATTTCGATTTCATTAAACCATTTTCAGTGACAAGTGTGACGCTTGTGCATCTTGTAAAAGGCAAATTACCATTCCGTCCAGTCATCAGGACCAGATATGAATGAAACAGTATAGCCAGTAACCATTATGTAATTGAGCTTCAGTGACGGTTTCGTTGTTTTACGATATAATATTTTAAAAATAAATATATTTTATACAATATTTTAAACGAGATAAACTCCTTAATTACAGAAAATTCAGAAGGAGTTTATCATTAAATGGGCAAAGCGCGGCGCCGCCATGTATACAGCAAATTTTCTCCAAGACGTATACTATTCTTATAATAGATGTTTTGAAAATTAAATTTGTCTAAATTTTGTTTAACAAATTCTTTCTATTCTTGGCTGCATGATTCTCTATATTTCAATTGATGCATAGAACGTATAGATCTCTTTTGTAGAACAAAAAAACGGCTAAAAGTACTTGAATTACCCCAACAAATTACACAATAGCTGCTGATTCGAAGCTCGAATGATAGAATGGATACCAAGAAGCTTAAAATAAGTTGTTTGTAGATTCAATAATTGATTTATTGTTAATCTTTATAAAAAGAGTGTATGCACCAATAAGATGACACGGTATTGAACATGTTTTATCTCGATTCTTGAAAAATCTATTCAAATTAAAATATTCATAGAGAGCAGATTATCTTGTATTTGTTTTGACATAATAGATACATTCAAATTATATGATACCAAGGTTATATCATCAACAAAGGCACAATAATAAATAAATATGTAGTCTCCAATATCATGTTTATATAAAAAAATAGAAGAGGACCCAATATACTGCCCTGTGGAACCCCAATACACACATCACCTAATTCCTGAGATTTTTCCATAGTATTCTACAATCTGCTTTCTATTTAGGAAATGGGACGTTATTTTTACATTTACCTCGAAATCCATGCGACTTAGTCTTTTTTTAAAAGAGCATAGTGATTCACGCAGTCAAAAGTCCTAGATAAATAAATAAATACAGTCATAACTTTGTGACTATTATCAATTTTTTGGTAAATAAAATTTAATAGTACTGTCATAGTAGAGTGATTTTCTTTAAAACCGTGTTGGTTTGACGATAGAACATTATTTAATAGTTGTAGTTTCCTGTTTTTATTACTTTACAGGTAGTAGAATCCCAAATAGAAATTGCGACGAATCCTACAGCTGCACCACAAATAATTTACAAACATAATAGGGACCTTATTTCTACACAAATTAAAAAATAACTGGGATATCAACTGCGGAATGCAGTCAATATTACAATAGCTTGATGTACTATTACAAATTTAAATAATTTAATATTCTAGGATTCTTTAAAATATTAAATAATATAGTACACGTCCAAAACAATATTAGTTAAATTTATAGATATACCACAAGAATGAATGCAACTATTTACTGATTACTATAATAAGTACCAAATGTATTAGTTAGTACCTAAACAGATACTAACTAGAAATCAGTTTACTGTTTTCGATATCTCTTTCATGTCGTCATGTAATATTTACTAAATTAATAGCCGGTTGTAACATTTGATCGAACACACTACATTTAGACACAACCGTAGGCAGCAGGTACAACTTTCTAAAGGTCATTTGTTTGTCGCCAGATTCATAAATTAATGCGGATTAAGTTGTATGAAATGGAAACAGATTATACAGATTAAGCTCCGCAGTATTTCTACTGCTTTAGAGGAACACTTCCACCTTATTTTTTACACTCGAGAATTGAGCTGTCATGAATATTCATTAAAAAATATGCATAGACATACCTCTTGTTTAAGGAGACGTCAAAGATAATTAAGTCACCACTTGAATGATTTATATACGTCTCGAATAACCTTCGCTATGTCAATTGCTTTCATTTATTTCCTACGACTTGAACATCTATGCAGATAACACTAAATACTAGGTGTTTTAATAACGGTACCCGAGTTACAGCGGTTCTCAAGACACTGAGTATTGGGACGTTAGTTCAAAGTTAATGTCAAGACAATTTCGACATCGCTTGTCAATCGAAGAATAAAGAGAATGAATAAAGAATATGCGCTTGTAGGGCATATCTTGATTTATCAAAAATATATGCAGCATTTTTTAAATTATATATGACAATGACTTTGAACAATTCCTAATAAACTTACAGGTGGCCAGTAATCATCCTAAAATTAGATTTCCAGCATGATTACTATTGATATTAAGTATTGCATATTGTATTATTTGCAATTTATTTTTATCTACTCAAGCTTTGCATTCTACGAATTAAGTAAAATATACAATACAGGGTGTCCCAAAAGTCATGGTCCAAACGAAATTAAGTGATAGGGCGGTTATTTGCAATAAGGATCATCCGATATGTTATAATACATTCCTCAGCATTTGAATATGATTCTTGTGTTTTTTCTAAGTGTTCACTTAATTTAATTAATCAAACCAGCTAGCAACAAATTCACTTATAATGCACATTGTACAGGCCTCCTTCTCCTGTAATGCACAGGCTGAATCTAGAATTATTAATTAGAATTAATTATTAATCTAGATAATTATTATGTCCATTTTAAGTCCAAAGTGTGTAAGCACTTCCGCCGGCTTATTACCTGCAAATATTGAATGACGTTTTGCAGAAAAATAAATAATTAAAGAGTGCCTAATAAAAAAAAGCCAAAATCTTTTGTCTGGCAAATGTAAGGAATCTTATTGCAAATGACCTCCCTCCACCCCCTTTCGTCTGAACAATACCTTTTGGGACATCCTGTATAGATTACTGAGTACCTACCTACAATGCAATAATTGACGAAAATGAAATTAGAAAAATGGTATTACGTTAATACCATTTGCCGATGATTTTCTTTTGTTAGTAACACCAGTGTTCATTTCTTGAGGCAAATTACAGTCATTAATTATTATCTCTTATATATCACTTAGGTATAAATTTGAATGTAAATCAAAATATTTTAACTTTATGTAGTTGTTAGTGTTTTTATATTATTTTTTTTTGTATTAGTTTATATTTTTATTATTCCATATTACTTTTTATTACTATATTATTATTATTATTATTTAAATTATTTAGATATCATGATTTTATGAAGTTTCCTTATTATCTATAAATTAAGGTATCTAAAGGATATGTCGAAAACAACTACTTTGCTATGAGGACTAATTGCTCCTCCCAGAATTGAATTACTCCTCCATGTTCTGAAATATTCCAATCACTTTTTTTCTATATTTCTCTTTTTAATATTATTATCACCATAATTTTTAAAACGAAAATATTCAACAAATATCTATTTTAAATAAAAAAATACTATTTAGAATTACTTACGTAGCCTTTGTAATCGTATTTCTGTTCTTTATTATTTCACTGACTAATCTGAAATTATACTAACCTTCCGTGATCAAAATGTGCGACATGTGTTTCTGTTTTTGGAGTCATCAGGCGCATGTGTGGCAAGAGATCTTGTTGAAGATATAAAATTTCAAGAAATAAGTATAGCTAGCAATTAAAAATATGGTACATATATGGCACAAAAAAGACAAGAAAAAATAAAGATTACAAAAGTGATAGGACTATAAGGCTTGTTAGGTTATATTATTGGTATATATTGAACAATATTAATACAATACCTACCCTTAATATTACATTGACAATTTTAAAACAATTACAGCATTGCAGCAGTACAGTAATATGGTCACCTGCGATCGAATATAAAACCAGTAAACTATATCAAGACATTGAAGTATTCATCTGCTATTATTTTATAAGGTCATCGCCAACATCTGGTGGATTGCAATATTATGAGAACAATTCTGCTCAACGCAACAGATTACAATAGACATATTTTGACAGATATTTAGCGAAAATCCATTTCAAGTACTCAACAATGTGTTAAATTAACTGTAGTAGGGAAGCCACGGAATTTATTTGTGTCAAGTTTTCATAGCCAATAGACCCACATTTTTCAAGAAATTGAAATACTAATTGCCTCATCAAAGGCTCGAGCGTCTACACAAGATCATTAGGATTAGCGCGCATTTGCCAGATGTCGCTACCGATGCTACTGAATTCCAGTTAACTTCAAGACTGTTATTCTTAAATTTAAGAGTGATGAACAGGTGGGCCGAGTATAAAGAATAAAAGTGTATATTTACAAAGAAACTGCATCCTTTTAGTATAAGAATCCGTAAGGCTTCCGTTATTTAAGTAAATGTTGAGAAGATAAATGTGTGGAAACGGTTATCATAAATAAAGAGAACAAGAGGCTACTACGTTAGCATTGTAGCATAATGATCGAGTTTGCCCTGATGGAAAGCAGTAATCATAATTCAAAGCATTTGGTTACATATATACAGTTTGCTTATTAATATAAGGCATCCAATTGTATGCATATTTTTGGTTAAACAAAAACTGGACAAACATTTTAGATAAAAATAAATAATATGGGAGGTATTCCTTTCTTTGTGTGTAATAAAGCATTGTCAATGCCACTGTCAGTGTCATTTTGTTCACACTTTTAATTCAGATCACAGATTGATTGCTTTAACCTAACTTGATACCGACAAGAATAATATGTTACATCTAAACTAACATTAAACTTATGCTTTATCGCTTTTTGACAAATGTTTTGTATTATTTTTTTTTTTAATATTTGAAAAAGCTTTAAGTAATTCTATAAAGATGTTATATGGTATGCTTTTGTACTTTGAATGAATTTAACATTTTCAAACAAGATACTTTAATTAATTAGTTATTACGATTCGAAAATTGTCAAAAATACATTTTAGGAGAGTATTGCATTTTAGAGAGAGTAATAAATTTATATTTTCTATACAACAGTAAGCAACTTTACGAAAAATATTTTTTAAAGTATGGAAATATGGAGAAATAGTCAAGCTTTTGGATCTTCAAGAGGTAACCTGTTCCTGTGCGTGGAGTAATACGGAATTGTACAACTATCGGGGAAGAAAATATAAAAAAAGTTTTTATTTTCACATCTAGGTAAGATATGTTTATTATAAGGGGTTTATTATACAGAACTTTTAGGGTTTTCTTCTATTACTCAAGTCAATTTTTTTAAATAAAGCGACTTTGAGATTTTTTAAGATACATTTCTTTTGGAAAGAGCACTCTAACGAATACACTGATTAAGGGTCGGTTCCACAAACAAATTTAGTAACTTTAGCTAAAGTTTCTTTTTTAATAGCTTGGATATAATTGTCTCAATAATAGTAAGGCCGGATTTCGTAATAAAACATGAAGGATATTTAGCTAAAGTTGCTTTTAAGAACACTGGATACTTGGATACTATTATTAAAACAAATATTCCCTTTATTATTAGAGACATCTATTGAACAAACGCTAAATCAGAGTATTCATAAGAAAATTTTCTTTCCAAAAATTAAATAATATATAGGGTGGCCTATAAAGTTAAAATTGACCTTGCTTCCCAACTTCCTTTTGTTCACTTATTTATTTGGAATATACCAAAAGACAACATGGAAAATACGAAATAACTTATGTATACAATATTTTTTCTAAGCTGTACAGTTATAAATCTAACATATATACTGTTTATACCCGTTGATATGTACAGGATGGAACAATGTGGCTCGCCCTTTGTTCTTTTTATACCTTAAGATAAGTTGGCTAAATTTAAATCATGCTTATAGGGCCAAAAACTTGCATTTTGGCTCTATACGACTTTTGAGTCGTAAATGAAACATCCTATTTATTTTTACATATTTGGATTCAGGGTGATATTTTGCACCTATTATCACATTCAATTCTTGGCAGTTTTGGTAAAAAATACCTTCATCTAGAGACTGTACATGATTGTTGAGTGTTGATGAATGTTAAAAACCTAATTTAAAATATACTGAATACAATTTATTCTGTATGGATCTAAGTTAAACATATTATGGATATAAGTTAAGCAACTATACTAAACTAAACTTGATTTGAAATATCTATATTTCAAACAACTTACGACCACTGCTCCAGTGGCATCCCCATGATGGTAAAACTTTTTTACGGATTCAAAAACATATGATTTGACGAATAATAAAAATACTTAAGGAGTCAACGTTGATAATAAAAGGTCGGCCTAAACAACACGTGTTGTCTAAAAACTGCCAGCCGAGGTTAAGGTCAATTTATAAAACATATCAAAGTTTACAAATTAATCTTTCTGATTTCTGAACACAGGTTCTGAACCCAGGAACGATTGACTTAAAAAAGTGCGTTACTGGTTCATTTCCTATGTAAATAAATTAAATGCCACTGATGTTATCAGTATACTACATTTATCAATTGCAATAGATCTAACAACTAGATAATTTTATTATCTAGTAGTTTAAATGTCATGTTTAAACTCTACCTACTACCTAAAAGTTGCTGTTGCGCTAATAAAAATACTTATTGCGTAAGTAAGTTCTTTTATAGTTATTTCAATTGCGTATTAGAGGCAACACTATCCAAAGGTATTTATAGGATGTCAAATTTCCTCCCTTCTACAAATGTTTTCCTTTAATAAACATATATATATATAACATAATATAAAATAACCAAAAAATGATAAGGTAATTCTGCCTGCATATTATAAGCAATGCGATATTACAGAATTCCAAAAATAAACCAAATAAAGATTATGAATTTGAACCCTAAATACGTGAATGTTTAAGCTTATTTATAGATAATAAATATAATAGCCGTTAACTTTTCTCTTACAGTATTCTTCACTATCGGCGTATCGTCCGTTAGAGGCCGGAGTCCCCCAAGGCCCCGGTAAGATATGCGACATGTCACCCTACTTGTTCGCCATTTTTACATCACACCTGCCCAGGACGCACAATACCTCGCTCGCCCTGTACACAGACGACACGGCATTCATTGCACGGTCTCCCAAGGCCAGAATGATAACGAGGTATCTCCAATTGGCGGTGTTTCTTCTTGAGGACTGATGCAACAACTGGAAGGTAAGTATAAATACTGATTAATGCTAGGAAGTCTAATGTTATTGTCTTCTTTCGCAGATATAGACAGACGCCAGCTGGACACGTCAACATGAACGGAGCCGACATCGAGTGAAGAAACACCGTCACTTATCTATAGGGGTAGATCTGGATAAGAGGCTGCGGTGGAAACACCACATCGAGAAAATCGTAGGGAGGGCGAAGCCGGTCAGGGCCAAGCTATACCCGATGTTGTATACCCCGCACCAGCGAGCTCAGCCTAAGGAATAAGCGAATCCTGATCCAGACAGACATCCAACCCCAGTTGACATATGCATCAGCAGCATGGGCGATTGCTGCAAAGACGTACCTATATGAAGAAGATACAGGCTGTCGAAAATATCCTACTAAGGACGGTGGTAGGTACCTGCAGACAGCCGATATATACCGGGACCTCAACTACGTCCCAGTCATCAGGAGGCGCGTACCGAAGCGCACAGCAACCCACTAATCCGGGAAGCCTTGGGCTACGAACCCGATGCGGCCGCTGTACACAAGCGGCCAAGACTCCAACTGCTGGATCCAGGATAAGAGTAAGATCTTCCTATGTTTCAGATTCCAACCGGAACAAACGTAGACCTGCTTCCCTTACTTTGCATAAAGGTAAAGGGCCAGATGGCTCCTTTAGAGGTGCATCCCCGAATGCACAGCCATCCTTGACCTACCCCAAACCACCACCCAGGACAAGAGCGGTAGGTTAGACGTGCAGGCGAAGAAAGAAGACAAGACAGAAGAGCGCCAGAAGATCCTACCCAGCCTGCAGGGTAGAGACGGCCCCCATGAATCGCCCACACCTATCACTTTTGTGATCGGGGTTGGTGAAGGATGGGGTCCACCTCCACCTCTACGAGGCAGTCCAGGCCTACAGTGGTAGAGAGGGTGAAGAGCGATAATCTCGCTCGGCCCCAAACCATCCCAGGTCATGACCAGGGTCAATGGATATTGGCAGTATTATTCTTACGTGTCTTGTAAACTTGCTTAAAATTAAATTAAGTGTATTTCACATCCTCCTATGAGCGCCATGAGCTACCATGAACACCTCCTGGGATTCCTAAGTAATACTGATCTTATAAGTTGTAAATTTTATATTTATTGAAAATACACAGAATTCGGTTAAAAAACCTATAGTCAGAAGTGCTAACTAAACAAACGTATGTACAGACAGATATAAAGTAAGTATACGCATACCTATGTTCAACAAGAAATATTTATTATGGTAGGAGAATATCTCTAAAATTGCAGAGGATGTACAGGATAAAAGTTAAAATATTTTTAAGTTTTCAGGGAATATTTCAGGGCCACTCAGGGAAGATAATAATATATTGTCTATATAGGAAAGGTAAAAGTTATTTTAAACAAACTTAAACTTTTTTTTCCTTCTATAGATTCTTCTATAGAAGGAAATCCTTCTATATAAGAGGTTTCGGCCCTCTTCAACTCTGATCATCAATGAACAAGTAAAAATAATAAGTCATCCAATCCAACTTTCAATTGGATGACAGCTTTAGGTCCAGGCGCCCCAGCCAACCCGGTTAACGCATTCAGAGTATGTCTCCTATCCAATCAGCTTAGTATTAAAACGGCGCGAAATTCAAATTGTTAGTGTACAGTGTGAATAAAAAATAAAGCTATATAGGATGAACCAAACAGGAAAGTAACCTAACGGGTAAAGAAAAATCATGCGCAGTCGATTCCAATATTTACACAGAAAAAACATGGCGATCAGTAAATTTAAAAATAGCGGGAAATTCAAAAGAAGGAACGTAGTCAGTGAAAATGTATTGCAGCAAAGGTAGCTATAGAGAGAGAAAGAGACAGACAGACCCAGATAGACTCTTCGGTCTGACATCACAGACAGGAACATTGACTTTCTTTCGGCTGTTACTTAATAAAAATGATTTATTTTGGTATTTCGTGTGGCTAATAAATTTTTCAAGTTAGTGCTGACAATCACAATTATTTTATTCTGAGATAAAATACATAATCGATAAAATAATCTGTAGACAACATGTGTCAATTGACATTTGTTCTTTATTTGTAAAGAGAAACTAATTCATCTCAAATTTTATTCTTTAATATTTCAATTATTTTTAGTCTAATACTATTAATATATTATGTTTTACCACATTAGGAATTTAAAACAAAGTTTACAGAATATATCACTTGCTTCACTCTCCGTCGGAACTTTTATCTTTCGAGATCACAAGCGTACTGCCACTATTTACGTTCGATAGCAAAATCTTCTCGTCACGAGGGACGTTACAAACGTAGTTTGGTTTCGCGCCGACAATAGTTGATTACCTGGGAGTTTCCAAAAGTGCAGCATTAAATTATATAAATTAAAATTATTCAATGGGTAGGTAATTGACGATGTTCAAAAATGCATCGTGCTAATTACTTATATTTAAATTGTGCCTAAAGATGAAACACTTGTAAACTGGTATCACTTATTCTGTGCTGCTATATGGGTCTACAAGTAAATCAAACATGAAATTGGTAATAAAATGTTTATTTCAAGTTATGTATTAACCTTGCTAGATGCTGTCCCAGTTGTTATATTTTGATTAGCAAATTTGAATGTAAAATAAATCGGGTTCTGATATAAAAATTAATAAAATAGGCCAAAGGAAGGTTTTTACAAGTAGTAAGACTAAAAGTTGTATTTACAAAAATGATTTTTTAGTAATTTTTCAATGTTTTCGTGGCAAGCTAGTTCCTCAAATGTACTAATAAAACTATCGTCTAATACAACGACAAATTACACGATACTTAGAATTAGGGCGATTAGTAGAACTAATCCCCCTGATGTTGTTCTACGATAGGATTTAAGATCACAGAATGTGGTTTGTCTATTTGCTAAAATTGCTACAAATTTCACAGGAATTATGTAAAAGGCATTTCCTTAAAATATTCAGTTGCATATATTGCGAGGAACAACTAATCACAGTATACACAAGACATGTTTACAAAAAATTAAATAAAAATTAAATATTAATAAATAATCACTCGTTTTTCTCACTCTATATATTTATATATCGCACACAACATATTACAGATCGATCGTAAGCCACTGTGTCTGGGTACCGGATTACCGGATGGTACCCGAGATGGGTGAGGAGAGAGGCGGAATAGGTAGCACGTGGTCGAGAGTGGGGTAACATATATGCTGGAAGTACTGGTAGGAGGTACTAGGAATACGTACAAAAGATATATGTGCGATACAAATAAAGTCATACGAAGTAAGATTAAATTAGCATACATAACAAGAGAACTCCTTAAATCATTATAATTATAACATAAATTTTAATCATTTAGTCTTGCATGAATTTTAAAGACAAGAAAAATTATTTACGCAATTTTCCTTGTCATCTATTCTGGATCACAATGGAATATGAAGAAGAAATATTTAAATCTACATAAATGCAAAATAAATTACTACCTACCTACTGCGCTGATATGAAACGATATTTTATAAAGATCTGGGGAGATTTACAAGAAAAACTAAAAATAGGGGAATAAATCCGACATGATATTACACGTACCTAAAATAAAACAAACTAATAGTGTTTTATATCCATATTTTGTCGCCTTATCGTACAGTGTGATTCCATGATAAAGTGCTAGGAATATATTTAGATAATCTACTAAAATCGTCGGCATTCCCGCATCATTAATCATTGTAATACCAGTAAAATGTAATTAATATTATAACATATTGAATCGGCTGCGAAAGAAAAAAATACGTGGATATATAGATCATATTAATATCCAGGCCGCAGGTGCTACTTATATAGATGGATAAAAATAGTAAAAAAAAAACGGAAATGTGCAGTTGTTTTACAACGCTTCTACGGCTAACCGTGTGTCTATAGAGCTTGCAATATATTATATTCATTCTCGGGTATATAAACGCAACGAGTATATCTATAATGCAATATTGGTTTGTGCATTATAAAAGTATATTGTAAATTAAAAGTTTATTGGAAAAAATATACCTTAACGAGATATTTCTAATATTTAAATGATATTCGTAAAATATTATTTATTGTAGGTAAGATATTCTACAAAATCTGTAACTTAGTATATTAGCGAAGGAAATATTAAAATATCAAATACCAACCGAAGAACCAGTAAATCCAATAATGCAGTAATTTACCATAGTCCGAGTTACCAGTCGACAATGCCCCATTAGGAAAGACAGAATTAATAATACCTGTCCAGTGCCTGCGTGCATTGTTCCTAATACTGTCATTTTGGTTGAAATATCAGCCGCTTGTTCTTTTTTGTAGTTATTTGAGTGTTGTAAACTAAATCGATCAACTTGGTTGGTTTTCGATATCCTTCTGACTCTTCAAATTTGATCAAATTCTATTGATTCGGATATCTTCGTTGTTATGCAGATTTCCAAGAATTGAGTATTTCAATTATATGAAAAAAAATTGAGTATTTCAATTATATGTAAAAGATTGAGTATTTCAATTATATGTAAATTTTTTTTTCCGCAATAACTATGGCGTGCCTACTACATTTTTCAATTTAATTAAAATCATTCTTAAAAATTGTAATGAGTTCAAATTGTGGTCGACTTTCAAAATCCATGTTGATGGATATAGAAGGAAAAGAGACATCGGCAAATAGTATTTCTTTTATTTGACAGCTTGTCTTAGGAATTGAAATAAAGTGAACTCTTTTTTTTTATTTTAACAAGGTCAAATTGAGTTGTCGAGTTTAAAAATATATGTCGATGGATATAAAAGAAAAAAGAGACATCAGAAATAGTATTTCTTTTACTTGACAGTCTGCCTCAGGAATTGAAATAAAGCGAATTACTTTATTAAATTGTAACAAGTTCAAATTGCGTAGTCGAGTTTTAAAATGCATGTCGATGGATATAGAAGGAAAAGAGACATCAGAAAATAGTATTTCTTTTATTTGACAGCCTGTCTCAGGAGTTGAAATAAAGTGATTTTTTTTTAGATGTTAACAAGTTCAAATTGCGTTGTCGACTTTTAAAATGAATGTCCATGGATATAGAAAGAGAAGAGACATCAGAAAAAAGTTTTTCTTTTATTTGACAGTCTGTCTTAGGAGTTGAAATAAAGCAAACTTGAAAATTTAATATTACTCATTGGGCAGATATTAACTTCACATACCTAGGTACTTTTGTAATATGGTATGATGATAAGAATTTATGACACTATGGCTACTAAGCCATAGTGTCATACAAGGTAATTTCTTATCTTCAACTGGTTGACATACTTTGCTGTTTTATGAAGCTCGATGGTTGTTTTTGTATTAAAAAATGTATTAAGTGTCTTGACAGTGCAATGGGCTAGAAAGTGTTGTGGCAGCATTTCTCGGTCACACTTGGTCTGAGTTCAATCCACAACTCCGTCACTGGCAATGTCGGTGGGCATGGAGTGTTTGTCTGCGTTTTTTTCAATGTTTTTCCCTACTCTCCGTAGCCTTTTGCTTTATATTTGGGGGTTGTCTAACTCATGTGGTGTTTAATTGATTTTTTTTTTAATTATTGTGAAAATTCAATGTGCATGGTAATAATTCGATAGATGACCATAAGATGATGATATTTGAGAACATCATAGAATAAACTAAAATATTAAATTCATAAATTATACGTGATATTTAGCACTAGTAGACAAATAGTAATTATAATTATATTCGCAAGAGTTGTCTATTGAGCAATCTAATAGGCTATTGATATTGTTGTACTTATTATTACAACCATAAAAGTTATTTGTGAATGTGCTAGAGCTACATTTAATTTGTAGGTATTCCATATTGTTTATTATTTATGTGAATTTTTCTGTACCTAATCTATTAAAACAGAAAATACAAAATTGTGGATATATCGGTAAGGTGTTGCAAAACCTACAGCGCCACACCTTACATTACACCATAAGAAATTTATAAACAACACGCAAAATACATCACCGTAATTACACATATGCGATTTTTGTAAAGCAACTGTAAGAAAAAATTAAGCCGTGTCATTCACCAATCGATATAATTGCGAAAATTACCGTTTGTACAGTAAATTTCAGTGTTATTTACATAATGTGCCTTCAAATTATAGAGTAATGGAACAGCCTTAACAATTTTTTAACTTTTTAGTTCAAAACCTGCGAAATTGCACCTGTAGATATTCAGTAATAATTACAGTTTTCTTTCTTTAAAATGTTAAAAGTTAATCACACATCTACAGGCACATGTTGTACATAAAACATTGGTAAATCTATTATCAGAGCATAAGTATTTTTACTGCAATTTTGTAATTATGTGAGAAATAATGAGTGAATGTGTAATTTTGTAATTTTCAAAGCACCTTCTTTTCTTTTACTTTTAATTTTTATTTAGTTACCAGTATTGGTTAAATTTAACTCATATCTCATCATAGAAAGAAGGAACAATACTTGTATAAAAATTGATGAATATTAATGGCCTCTTCCCCGAATTTTGTCTGGTTTCTCTTTTAGTAAAACATTTTTTTCTTTTAATCTTAATAAAAATCAGTGTCTTTTGGAACAGTTCTTTTAATCAGTTAGATTTGCTTTATTATTTATATATTTATATGTTTACAAGTTAACTTAATGCCCCATTTTTATAGCAGGAATTTAATATTTACAGACACTAGAAAAAATGCAAGATCCTGTACCTCGATAATGAAGCAAGGCATGAAAAAAAATGTTAAAACCAGTGGCGTCCAATGTTTTTTCCCCATAAATCTCAAATAAGTTACCACTGAAGCCAATAATTTTAATCTTTTCACGTTAAAATGTTCCTCTTTCTATTTCAAACCAACGTACGAAACGAAGTTTCATCCAAATCGGCGAAAGAGTGTTCAGGATATAAATAAAAAACGATTTTTTATAAAAACCTTGACACCCTGTATCTCGAAAACGAAGACACACGTTTATGTGGACTTTTAGTCATAAAATTGGACAAGGAACTAGCTTCTACACTATGGACATGATGTTGAGGAACACCCTGTGTATACATATACATATCAATATTTTTTTTGATTATATTGACCAGAAGTAACCGACGCCGATAGAAATGATGTCGGAAAAAAGAAAATCACTTCTGTACAACGCTGAAAGCTATAAGGCCTACTGTTCCAGATTGTTATTTGGGTCTTATCAAATATTTAAATTAATATCTATAGGAGAGAATGTTTCAATAACCGGTTTGGATTAGGTCATTGTCACTTCCACATTATTCGAACTAAAATTAATTACGAAATCTACTTAAACAAAATATAACAGGTGGAATGCGCATACAACGATTAACTGGACATGTCATTGGGTAATCGGAATCTTTGAAACTCTACAGTTATTAATCTGCTTGACGAATGTCAAAAACGATAAAAGTCTAAGGCATGTGAAATTCGTTTATATCAAATCACATTTCTTATTTAAGTACCACTCCGCTTTATTGAAAATTATATCTGATACATTTACAATTGTGCAATAATTAGCTTTTTGAACTTTAATCTAAAATTATTATTATTTTAGAAGTAATATCCTTGGTTATCATAAAGTTATTTATTCCAATTTTTAGCTCAGACCAATTACTGAAGCTTTTAAAAAATACATGGTATTAAATTCTCAATTTCACTCAGTTGCACATCTTTTTAAATACCTCAGTCAAAAGTTAGTAATACGCACTATGCCTTAGGATGTCGAGGAGAAATATATATTTTTCGCATTGCGTGTCTTTTCTGTATGTGATAGCAAACTATCGATAACAAGTATCCCCGATTTATGTCTGGACTTAACTCTGCCACAGCATTATATAATATAATTATATTTACTCCAGTATACTTGTCGCAATAAATAGAAAGAGAAACAGGCATATTATTGCATCAAAAGCCGCTCAACATGCAGATGCAAATATTAAGCGAAGGGTTGGTTTGACAAAAATTGCTTGCCTTTATATCTTTACACACTTGACATGTAGGGTCTGCAAAAACTTGAGCAAAATATTATTATAAATGAATGAATTAAGACGTAGATAAACATAAGTAAGTTTCATCATTCAACTCAAATTATTTTGGAAATACATTTCCGGAAAAATTATTAGAGAAGAACAAAAAATAGAATTATACAAAATAACGATTGAAAATTACAAGTGTATTTTGTATTAATTCGGATAATTAATTCTGTTTTCTTTTTTTTTATACTACTTTCCAGATACTGATCCTACTGAAACTGGTAATTTAATAATTAGCATTTACTTAAACTTACTCATTTATTTAAACTAAATTTAGTGTGTATAATCAATTCTATTTGTAGATAGGAATAAGTTCAAGGAGTATAAGACTAAGGATAAGACTAAGATAGGGAGTAGTTGCTTTCAGCATCTCCTTCAAATAAATAAGTAGGATTGTCTTCCTCAAAGACAATAGAGGTCGCTGCTATAAAAGCGCCTGCGGAAAATCAGGTCGTTATCTGCTTGTCAATTTGACAATAATTGTCAGATAGATAGTAGCAAAGACCAAAAGAGGTCACCACTGTGTGTTTCTCACCAATACTAACAAACCATATGCCCTTTAGGCAATCATGTCGCAGCATTGTTAATCGATTACGCTATCTATGGCACTCTGACGACCACAAAATGAGTGCGAAACCGGTCAGTATCCGGTAATTTTTCTCGATGCCAACCACCAGACAATGACCGGTTTCGCCCTTTTTATGCGCTCATCAGAGCAGTGCCATAGGTAGTAGACTCGATTAACGATGTTGCGACGTGATGGCCTAATGGGATCGTGAATAGTAGTTGACCATGAGGGCATTATACACCGTAATAGGTACCCTCATTGGCGCCTGAGGAAAAGCAGGTTGCTATCTGTCTGTCAATTTGAAAATAATTGTCAGACAGATAGTATCAAAGACCCAAAGAGGGCAGTACGGTGTGTTTCTCACCTCTACTTACTACCATTTGCCTTCTCTCTGCCTTCCAAAGCTTTACGCCCTTTTTAAAATTTTAATTATGCACACAAATTGCACTCTGGGACTAAATTGCACTTTGGATTTCATGGTTTTATGGACAGAAAACAGAAGTTTTTTTACTTAAACTAAAGTTTTTCTTTTGTAAATCTTTTCATTGAATCCAAACTGAAATATTTGTTTTTCTGTTTAGCAGAGGGACTTACTATAGGTATAAGTTATACTAACCATTATATTAAAAATAATTCAAAATCTAACTAGGTTAGGTTAGGTTAGGTTCAAAAGTGAGTGGGCCGAAAACCAGACCCTCCACCGCGACCATGTGGTCTATTGTGGCTCACACCTACTTATATTTCACCCAACAGGTCCAGCTTCTTAATGTAGCTGATCACCTTATTGGGTGAGAGTTTGTTCAGATCCTCTGGCAGAAGTTGTCCTTTGCCAAATAATGAGTATCTGATCCTTTCCCCAGCAGGGCAGGTGCACAATATGTGTTCTGCCGTTTCATCATCTTCTAAGCATAGGCGGCACTCAGCATCTTCTGCTAGGCCGAATTTGCACAGATGATATTTTAAACGGCAGTGGCCCGTATATAGGCCAATTAGAGTTCGTAGGTGAAACCTGCTTAACTCTAGAAGTTTTTTAGTTCTTGTTTTTGAAGGGTTTATTATAAACGCCTTCGAATGAACTAATCGTGGTAGTTCCTGCCAGTACTGGAGGATTTGCTCCTCAGCCCGGGTCAAGAGCGTTACTTTGGCAGTACTCGAGGATATGCCAAGCACCGGTTCTGGTCCGACAAATTCAGAAGCAGCACCCTCCCTAGCTAGAGAGTCGGCTGCCAAAAAAAAAATCTAACTAGAACTTCAACAAAATATTATCACATATCACTATGATATTCGCAAAAGTTTAATAACAATTTAATAGAAAGTATTCAGATAGCAATTGCTCTACTGAGAGTATAAAATTACTTTCAGTTTCATTCTTAATGTCGCGACTCAAGAATTAAAATGCCCTGAAGGGTTTATAAACAAAAGTTTTTTTTTCAAACGTCAAAATGTAACAGCTTATGTGACTCGATAGGCAAGGCCAGATAATTACTTTATCTGATTAGGCATATAAAATTGCTGATTTAAATGCCGTATTATATAAAACAAAAAATTGAAATATTTCATAATTATCATTTATAGAGTACCCAAGATATCGTGGCACAAGGTTAAGATCAAAAATTTAATATCTCTGAGAGTCTAGTAAATCAATACTAACTTATTGTTTCCTGATTTTGTTGCTTTTCATTACAGAATTAAGAATGAATAAAATTACTTTCAGTTTCATTCTTAATGTCGCGACTCAAGAATTAAAATGCCCTGAAGGGTTTATAAACAAAAGTTTTTTTTTCAAACGTCAAAATGTAACAGCTTATGTGACTCGATAGGCAAGGCCAGATAATTACTTTATCTGATTAGGCATATAAAATTGCTGATTTAAATGCCGTATTATATAAAACAAAAAATTGAAATATTTCATAATTATCATTTATAGAGTACCCAAGATATCGTGGCACAAGGTTAAGATCAAAAATTTAATATCTCTGAGAGTCTAGTAAATCAATACTAACTTATTGTTTCCTGATTTTGTTGCTTTTGATCGAGTTCGTTTGCATAAAAATGGTATATGGTGATTATGTGATTTGGAAAACGACCGGCAGCCCCTCTACCAGCCTCAATAAATGCATAGAGCTTAAAGTGTTACTCCTTATAAAAATATGGACTTACATAACATATTTACGGGGCAGTCATAATATCCTGTGACATATCTATTATTTGCATAATATTGTTATATTCAAATATATCTGAAGGATAAGGAATAATAACTATAAACAAGTATCACCAAATTAAAAATAAATTATTATTCGATCTATAAAAATACTTCAAATATAATCAGGGTCCAAAACACATCGATTATCACTGACCCCAAGTCAAGTGGTTATAAAAACAATTTAATATTTTTAATCATTTATGCATTTTGATTGCAATTACATCCTTTAATCTTGTACCAAAAAATGTTCGCTACAATGTGACATTTCATTTTAATTTACAAGATAAAAATTCATAAAATAAAATTCTTAAATAAAGTACATCAACTATTTGATCAAGTTTAATAGTTAACTTGGTTTATATTTAAATCGATTTTAATGACTTTTGTATCACAGTATAGATTAAGATTCCTGTAATTTCGTAAAAATATATTTATTGTTGAGATATGTTCTATTATAAAAATCATAATATAAATACATAGGAAAAAATATGTTTCTGATTGAAGTCTTTGTAATATCTACATAATTTAAAAATGTTCTGTATACTTTTCTGATTATCCACAATTAAGTTTGATTACGATTGACTAAAACGTTCTGAAAAGCAATTTACATTTTTTATTCAGTGAGGTTAGACAATTTCCAACATTCAGCTTAACAACAAAAGTGAATCAAGAATTAATCCTTGAGGTACTACACAAACGGTTTCATTTTATATTTTCTCTAATATATCCTTGGATATACATAGATCCTCCGATAGGTACCATGAGACCGTCAGAATTAGCTAGAATTAGAATTAGTTTGAAGATTTTTTGTCTGCCTTTTCCTATCTGGCAATTTTCCCATTTCATCCGAAGACTTCTATTTGTCATTTCGTAGTTGTTTTATTTTACTCATATCTTTTTGGTTTCCCATACAGATAATTTAGGTAATATATTGTTTTTACATTTACTTTAATTGTACGTTATAATTGTTACATTTGATAACAAAAAAAAAAACGAAATTCTGATACTGAAAAAAAACGACGACTACCGGGGCATTTTCTATCATATAGAGATTTTTAATTGAGGTAGTCCTCAATGAGATTTTAGAAACCTATTAGGTAAAATGTTGGGTATCGACTAGATTTTAGCTATAGCAAATAACTACACGTTTTGGATTTACAATTCTAAGCTCTATTTAAAAAAATGTGAAGATATGCAGAGTGTTCTTCTTAAAATGACGGAAGTTTACATGTACAAGTTTCAGGAAATTTACAAAATGTTTGCCAAGTAGGTATATTGTTTTGATAAACCCCCGTACAAAAATTTTCAGATTTCTATTCGCATAACCATCCATCGTCGTGACACACCCATTATACAAGGTGTCCAAGTGTGAGCGTACAAAAATTTACCAACATTCTTATAAAAAAAAATTTTCTGATGCACGCCTAACGAGTTGCAGGGTGTAATTTTGTAAAAAAAAACAAGAATTTTCCGTAATAAGTGAAAAACCGTTTCGTAGATTTAGATAATTTTTGGGTGACGTTTACATCTATGTCTGCATAATGGATGCAGTCGGTACTTTACACTCAATTTACACGAAAATGGTTGATTTTGGAACTGTGTAACAAGAGCACTTTTTTTGCTCAGAATTGGTAGCCGATTAAGGAAAACTTAGTTAATTCACGAAAAAGTAGGATATGCAAGAGTTATGAAGACAAAATCATAAGGAAGAGTAGGCCTAGGCCTAGGCCACCACAGGTATCAGAGTTAAACAAACACCACATAGTTTTAATGACCTTTAATAGATGTACGCGTCACCCAAAAATTACCTAATTCTACGAAACAGTTTTTAAGGTATTAAGGAAAACTGTTGTTTTTTACAAAATAACACCCTCTAATTCGTTAGGCGCGCATAGGAGAAATTTTTTTATAAGGATTTTATTCTTATTTTGGTGTGGCCTACCCACTGCTAAATATTTGTACGCTCACACTGGGACACCCTGTCAAGGTTTCTTTTACACTATCAAGACTAAACCAAATCAGAGACTTATACATCTACACGTACAGGGTGGCCCACGAACAACGAAACAAGCGAATTTTCGGATATTTACCTACTTTTACTTGCAAATCGCTCGGACACGTCAATTAAGTTTTCGAGGGGGAAATATTTCGCATATTTTTAATGTCGTAGGTTTACCCCCTAAGCGAGGGTGAGGTTCACCCTTAAAATTTTAAATGGGAAGGGGGGTCGAGTCAAACTCCATTTTAAAGCTTGAAAAAAGACCTTTACAATGCTGCACACTTTTTTGAATTTGAGTCACTAGTTCTTGAGAAATAAAATTTTTTATTTTTAATTTCTTTTTTCATTTTTGCAAAATAATTGGAATAATTTCGAATGTCTTTTTCTTTAGATCGTAATATTGTTAAATAAGTATTCTTTTTTAAACATTAATATAGTAATAATCATGATCGTCAAGAAATCTGATGTATAAATTTCCGTTTAATATCGTAAAATAACAATTGTCTGTACTGACAAAAAAGGCTGACATCAAATCACACCAGAAATGCTAAGTAATGTTCGGGAACACTTCGAGCAAAACCTTTATCACTGTATGGAAATAAGAGGTGGTCATGTTAAATTAATACTCGTACTAAAAATATTAATACGTGAATTTTCGTTTCTAGTTGTTCGTAGGGCCTATACGTATATATGTAGTATAAGAATTGCAATTAATTTATTTTTTTACTGACCAGGACTATTATTATTTTTAAAAGAGAATACTTAATAAACAATATTACAATCTAAAGAAAAAGAAATTAGAAATATTTCCAATTCTTTTGCAAAAATGAAAACAAAAAAAAATTAAAAATTAAAAATTAAATTTCTCAAGAACTAGTTACTCAAATTCAAAGAACTATGCAGCATTGTAAAGGTCTTTTATCAAGCTTTAAAATGAGGTTTGTCTCGATCCCCCCTTCCCATTTAAAATTTTGAGGATGAAGGCTTAGAGGGTAAAACTACGACATTGAAAATATGCACAAAAATATTTGCCCCTCGAAAACTTAATTGACGTGTCCGAGCTATTTGCAAGAAAAAGTTGGTAAGTATCCGAAAATTCGCTTGTTTCGTTATTCGTGGGCCACCCTGTATAATAAGTCTCTGACCAAATATAAGAACGACACAACATCAGATACCCACCTATATCTCGGATGAGATTTATTCCCAAGGTCCGATCCGCGAAATCAAAATTGCACAAGGAAATCAATTAGCGGCGGCGGGTTTCCCGAGCAGGCAGCATTCGCCATCGTGCGTTACCCAACTCTTCGGTCAGACCCGGCCCGGCTAATGATCACGACTTGGCCATTTACCTCCGGCAGAGAGACTTATCGCGGATAAATTGCCGCCGCTCGAATTTTCATGTCAGCACACAATAGATCCAAGATACAAGCGAACTGTGTGAGGTATATTGACAGTTGTATGAGTGGCGGACGCGCGACCGGGATCTAATGGATGAGCGACATGACTTGGTGCACTTTCTCTGGGGTCGTAACGATATTTCAGGATTACTCGATTTGTTTATTTATTTTATTGCAAAAAAGTTTATAAGCTTTTGTACATAAGCGCCCTAGATTCTATCTACCATATACTTTAGTGAACATACCGGGTGTGCACGGTGACGGTCCATTAGAGGTATCTGGAGAACCAATTATGCTATTAATTTGAGGTGAAATTTGAGGTGAAGCCAAAGTGGGCCATGATCTACTTGATGTAAGTATTTTGCAGTTTCTACCACTTCCGGTTATACAGGAAGTCGACATTAACTTCTTTATTTTATATGGGACACCCTATATATTATTGCATTTTTGGATTTTACGTGAAATTCTAAACACATTTCATGTAGGATGTCCTATACCTACCTTCAACTGTTTTTGAAATATTGACAGGTATTGACATTTTTCAACTTTCACACCCTGTAAAATCTAAACGGTTTGAGATCAAACAAAACGGTTTGCATATTCCTATCTTAACCGTTCATAAGCTATCGTTTGACATTAATTTCAGGTGGCAAAACCAACATCATTGGTTCTCCAGATAATTCTAATGGAACGTCACCGTGGGACCCCCTGTATAGGCAAAAACTTCAGGTAATGGTCATTAACTGGGCATCACGTAACTTTTCTTTTCTTTGGTTTAATTAATTTTTTTGTCCTTTTTTTCACTTATATGCTATGAGTCTATCTGTGTCAGATAATAGATATTGTGCATAATTTTTATATTTGCTTCTATAATATTTATTCGACATATTTTTTCCTGAATTTCTAGACCCATTTGACTTTATTATTAAGCGAATATTATAATATATTGTTAAGTAAATTATGCATTACATTTTATTTTGTTTAACCTATAGTCTGTATTCTTATTAACTCTTAGTTCAAACTTATTATATGTAAAATTACTATAATTATTTAGGTCGTGTGATGATGATGTGAATTTTTGTAGAAAAAGTAAAAAAGTCTAATCCATGAGTTGTTCTCCTAATTAAGAGTCCATTCACTAGGTCGAAATAAGCCCTAAATCGGCGTTCGTCTCGTGTTTAATTATAAAAAAACTATAAAAGATAGCGACTTTTAGTAAAAGTATTTAGTAAAGTATTGAAAGATAAGACTTTAATCTAAGTCCCTATAGTAGTAATTTTTGGTATTTCTTTTTATTTTTAAAATTCCAGGCAAACAATCTTGTACTAAAATAGCGTATTTTCAAAAATTATTTTCTCTAAAATACATGTATTAAACAAAAATTTGCTACTATAGGGATCTAGTTTATCTTTTGATCTTTCCGGTGATATATAATTTATAACACTAAAAAGAAATTTTGTTGCAATTATAAGACAAATCCGGTACCCTTGCAATGAGGGCTAACTTTATTTCCATGTGCCTTTTTACATCGGCTTTACGTGCACCTCCGAAATCTTAATAATTCGATAGTGGAAATATGTAAGTCTTCACCCATCGGCTACCCATCCTCTCAATTCGACCCCGCATTCGTGCCTACAAATCAACAAGAGAATCTTGGGTCAAATCTACAGAGAATGGACCCTTAAGCAAATATTTTAAATTTTGCAGCCATCTTTTAAGCCAAAACTTACTTTCTAAATAAAATCTATTGAATATCAGTTTTTTACTGTTAAATAATTGTTGTTTTTTTCATATAATTTCGTATTTCAGACGAAATTTTACCTTTCTTAAAAACATTATAGATTAAAAATGTGTTACCCCACGGTAATAGGTCACAAATGTCTGATCAATAGCATAATATGTACTTCTCAGGTACGAGACCAGGTACATTAATTTGTTAAAGTTAAATATATTAATAAGTTATTTTAGATATAAATTTCTGGCTTATGAGAGAACCTAACGATAATACCTAGATATTTTAGTTACTTGATCATTTCTGTCTTTAATTAAGTCTTTAAAACTTTCGCGTTGTTCTTGAGACATGTCGGACATATTGACAAATGCCCAGTCTTTCATTAAACGAACTTATAATAAGCAATAACCTTTCACTTAACTGATATAAATTTACCTTGACTGAAACTACTCGTAGAAGTGCACCAAGATAAGCGATATTTTAAAAGACAGTAGTAGAATGCAATACGCATTTTAGACTGGAAAAGTACAACAGTATTATTCTTAATTATAGTAAATCATTTGCCAGTACAAGAAGTATTATTAAAAATGTAGACGTTGACACAATCATGTCAATTAAATTTCTAAAGTATGTATTCCCGCACAAAATAATAATTGTTCTTGTTCAGTATTCCATTATTTTAATTATATTAATTAAATCAATGTATCCCACATGTTATCTAAAAAATATGGAAGCTGTATTAAAATGTGTTAATATATGTTATTAGGGCATAATTATATAGTGTATATTAATAAATGCAGCGCATTATTACATAATATTCAACAACTTGATAATTCAGATTAACTAAACATATTATTTTATTCGTACAAGTCAAGTAATTAAAGTGACCCAGAGTTATATCTCCGATGATTATGTTGTTAAATTAAGTATTTATTATAAACGATAAGTCAAGAATGAGCTAACTAATATCAATTTTGAAAAAAAAAAATAGTTACACGCCATGTTTCATTTGCTTAATGGGACACATTTACTAATAATAAATAAAACACAAGAAATATTTTATGTCTTAAATAGTATGTTATATCTTAGTGTCACCGAATATATTATGCGTGATTGGTATTTGTTGAAGTAATATACAGATAGTTTATTACTCCCAGAAGAACTTTACGTCTACTCATTCATCTTTTTTAAACTAAAATATGTAGGTAATAAAGTAATTTAGTATAAATCAGGCAGGGCTGGTTATTGGAGTTTTTTTTTCATAGTTATTTGCTTGAGTAAAAATCAATGCCTTAGTATAAAAGTAGGTAGAGGCAGGTCAATACTAAGATACTCCTTAAGTTAAGTTTCTGTCGATAGGTAGAAGTCCATATAAAATTGGCATAGAAATAAGATCTTGCACACTTCATTCCTGAAAAAAAAAACGGAGAGAAAAAATAATAATTTTGAAAGGAGGGCGATAAGAAGAAAAATTAAGGAAGAAAAAGATAATTTGGAGAGCAGGAGGAAAAAATAAGTAGACGGACAATATATAATTTTATTAAGAAGAATAAAAAAGAAAAAACAACGGAATAGAATCAGAATTGCATAATTAAAAGGAAAAGTAATCAACACAGTAAAGGAGTACCGGTATTCACATCATTAGTTTCAATAATATTGAAGAAAAGAAAAGGAAGGTGAATCCAAGCAGAGGGCATAGCTGAAAATAGAAGTGAAGGAGGCAGTAAAGGAGTGCAGGATTAACATAACTGAATCAGTAGTTTTATCAGCAGCTTGAGAAAGGAGGAGAGTAGTGAAGGAGTGATATAAAAATTCAAAGAGTAAGATTGTTCAGTATTATAAAGTTTAAGTATTAGATTAGGAAAAATTGTATAAATAATTAGAGATTTGTTCAGCATATTATATTGGAAGGTGCAACTAAATTATAGGAAGTATTTCAACACTGAATTTAGAAATTGTAGCTATCTAACAATTTGGATTAGAATAAACTGTTACTAAAACAAGCAAGAATCTCTAGACAAATCGGCGTTGAAGTGTATTTGAGGAATTTATTAATATTCATCTAACTACTGAGAGCATGTTGTAACAGGAAATTATACTAGAAGATTATAGTTAAATGTATCGTTTAATTCAGTTTCACTATCACTTTCATCACTTATATTAATAATAAATCTTTCCGTAGTGTTCGCAATATTAATGTATCAATGCTCAACAGTTTTAACATGCGAAGCACAATTTTTTCAGCTACTCACAGGTATTTTGTTCACTTCACTAAGAAGATGATCCAGTACATCAGCATTTAAAGTGGGTGATATATTGTTACCTCTAACGTCAGATTCTAATTGTGTTCTATGAAATTAAATATACAGTAATACGGCAGAACCAATAGCACTACTTTTGCCCCTTACTTTTCGCGAAACTATCAGGCTCAAGGACAGAGTTGAGGACATTTTTGATAATCTCCTTACCATCTAAAGATAAGTGTCTTCTTTGATTTTTATTTCCACACTGTATAGCAAGCTATAGGTACCTTCTTTGGCTGTTCTTCACTTGATTCATCAATCCACGGACGCCACATATTTCAATAAGCAAAACTGTGTTCGTGGTCACATACGAATGAAATATTTTTGGAAGAATCTCATATATTTAGGTACTGGAACCCTGGCTCAGTACCTAGGAAATAAACTAATTTTCAATTTTATGATGGGCAACTCAAGGTAGGTAAAATTATCTTCAATCAGTAAATCAATCTCTTACCTACATCATGTACTATATTTACTTTATAGTTGAGGTATTAATTTATTATATTTTAATTTTTTTATTTAGATAAATTGAACAAAACAACTTTTTGTGGATAACAAATATAAATATATAGAAAAGTAATCTAGTCAACCGAAATAATCAACACGAACTCTAAAAGTACCCAAAATCTCTTAACTTTTATCTAAATAAACCTTTAAACTTACGGTCAAATGTTGAAGTGCGACCATTGACCATTCATCTCACTGGTCAAAATTAAGAGACTTCTTTACTGCGTACATAATCTGCTGACAGTTTTATTAAAGTAAGTCAAGTCAAATCTATTAAGTTGGGTTACTAATTTTATAAGATATTATGCTGACTAATATGTTAGACATGCAAAATGATCGAATATTTTCATCATCAGTTAAGCTTCTCATTTTGACAATATTTCTTCAAGTACTTATGTTGTATATTATATTACTATATTATCACTAATAATAATGATAGTGTACTGTTTATTCATTCATATTATTTCGAAAATAATTACATTGTGTTTAATAAATAAAAACAATAGAGAAGGATATAATATAATATATTATAAGTTGTTGAAAAGAAATCAAACCATAGTTTCTAGTAAATACCCACATATTTACGATTTTCGTAACTCTGTTATATTTATTCAAGATAAAAACGCACCCACAAATCTACAAAATTAATCGTTCTGATAATAAGTCTGATCTTTCTTAACCTTATTTATTAGACATAACAACTGATTAAAGAGGAATAATAAAAATATCAAAATAAACATATAAAAACAAGAAAAGTTTAACTACAAAGTTTAACTAAAACTATATTTTATTCAACAAAATTCTCTCTTTGCACTAAAATTGGTTCATGTGTGATTTGTAATATTTTATTCAGTAGTTTATTAGCGGCAATAACTTTCCAGAAGAGCTATGATACAATTTTCAGAAGATGATTATTGAGGTGCACCTAATAGGTGATATTATCTATAATCATGATTGACACTTGGGCCTTTGGAGTGCTGAATATTGTATGAACTCTGATAGCACATAGTTTCGGCTTAAAAATGTAATAGGTACGTATTATCAACGATAGTCAATCCAACCACTACAGATGGATTTTCCCATAATAAACGCTGAATTCTTGTTTGAAGACACTTAAAGGTGAATAACTTTTAATTTTATTCATAGTATTTTTTAGCAAAATGTCGAGTATATTAGAACTTATTAATTAGGAGACTACCTGTTTCGATGTATACATATAACTGGAATTTCTTCCCGTTTTGTCGACTCACCCAATTAAAATTCTGAACTAAAGCTCCAGCACCAGGTTAGGTTAGGTTAGGTTAGGTTAGGTTAGGTTAGGTAAATTCACAACCTTTTCGTTTGACAGTACCAAGTCTCTATAAAGTGCGAAGAAAAGATTTTTGCTTTCGAGTAGCGACTAACAACTAGCGATTTATGAGAAGAATAAAATTTAAGCAGAGAATAATTAATAGATTTTCATTTCAGATAAAAAGATTTAGTGAATCGACAAAAGGGGATCAATGTTATATTAAATGAGATTTATATACATATAAAATATGATTCGCCACAACATATTCCAATATGGACAACGTAGAGCTGGTTTGGTTCAATCGTAAAATAATTATTAACTGAATATAATAAATAAGTTGAGAAGGTTATAAAAAGCTGAACCACATAGATGAGTCATATAAACTCCAAATCTCTATAACTATACCATAGAACATGAACTATAGTGACACTCTGTTAGATAAATCATCTGATATCCTGGAAGCCTTGGCTATTATTATTTTTCAAAGAAATCAAAACAGCACAACTGATATGTTTTTAAATTGTAATGCATTAGATATATTGGAAATAAGCGAAAATGATGTAAGAAGTGATATTAAAAAAATTAAAGGTAATTCCACCATGGACCCGGATATGATTCCCGCCTGTTTAGTCAAAGATATAATTTATGCGAAATCCCTTAAAACTATTTGACTGTATTCTCAAAACTTCTGTATTTCCGCATACTGGGAAAAACTGAAGAATTTGTCCAGTTTTTAAGAAGAGTAATAAGAACAATATAGTTTTAATTATAGCCATTCCTATTATCAGTAACTTCTCAAATACTTTTTAAATTATTCTTCATAAAAATATTTATTTTCCCTGTAATAATGTAATATCACCATATCAACATGGATTTATGGCTGGTCGTTATATTGTTTGAAATCCTGTGCACAAAATTCAATGTATTTTAGATCTTCTGAATAGGGGAAATCAAGGAAACGTAATCTACATTGATTTCTCTGAAACATTTGGTGGCCTAAATAATGAATTATTAATTAAGATACTTAATTTACTTTGTCAACTTCTCTTTTGAAATTTTTCCAATATTATCTTAGTAACAGATCACAATTTATGCAATACTTAGGTTATCAATCAGTGGTGTTCGCGACGTATAGATGTGCGATGCTTAACGCGAGTCCCACAAGGTTCTATTCTCGGACCACAACTTTTAACTCAAATATTTTATGTCAATTTTTTAGATTATGTTAACGACCTGAAGTTATTTGTTGAAATTTATTCAGAAGCAGATTGTGCGAAACTGCAGGCAATCTTAAATATTTTATATGTATGGTGTGAGAGTAATATCTAGATATAAACCTGATGGTATTGTTCTATGTAAGTAGAGTTAATAAAGACGAGGATCTTCGCGTTACATTTAACTACTTAGAGTCTGTTGACCAGCACGTATAGCTGGCTTGTCAGTCTGCATTAAAAGTTTGGGTTTTGTTCTGTGTAATTCTAAAGATTTTCGAAGTCTGAAAACCATAAATTTACTCTGCTCCAGGTTTGTGGAGTAGAATATACATAATATATAACACACATATACACAGAACTCAGTTAGAAAGGGTGCAGCGAAGATATTTAAAAAACGAACACTTCATTGTATATAGAGTATATCCTCCACAAGGTGTACCTCAAGAAGGACTTCTGTCTGAATTTAAGACAAAGAGTTTGCATCACAGGCGCGTTATATATTCAGATATATTTTTTATAAAATTACTAACAATTTAATAATTAATCTCTCAGTCTTTAGACTCGAAAATTATACATCGTGCACCTAGAGTGAATTCTAAGCTGTCTAATAATCGTGTACTCTATTTACTCATAGCACCTATGACCTTACTGCTTCACCTCTTTTATCACGTAAGATTAACTTGATATATTTCCATTTGTAATTAACTAATGTTCTGAAGAAAATAACTTTGCTTAAGTTGTGTTATTTGTAAGTATTGATTGTTTCTTGTTTCTGAATTTATACTAATGTACCTCCTAACTTGTATTTCCTATAATATATTTATTTGTATACTTGTTATATTATAGAAACATAAGTATATCATATGTATTTTTTATATAATCATAAATTTTCTATTTTTATGTTTTTTTTTCCTGTAACAGGAAATTCTGTCCCGTTGGATATTGCTAATATATAAATAAATAATAATTTATTGTAATGCTCCATACATAACCAAATAGTTGATACGGGCACATGAGATTGATAAAACTACTTATAATGTCCATGTTATATAATCAGATCAGATGATTTAGCCGAGTTCTTAATAACCGAAGTACATTCTATTTAGCAGAGGATTCGCACAACACATATACGACGCTCTTCCAGCATTCAAACGATCCCGCGTTGCCCTGCATACCAACTTTCCTGTAAATAACTGAGCCCAGCTATCTGGAGAAAATGCGTCGCTACTGTTTAAAATGACTGTCTGATTAATTGAGCAACGAGGCATATTAATGCCCGAGCGCCAACCTCTTTCACTACCTTGGATTGCCGCAAGGTGAGGTATTTCGACCATTTCAGTGAATGATTTAGTACGGCATTTTTCCCAAAGACCTGTTTCTATAAAACCGAAGCTGTGTTATAGTGAAGTCATGGTATGGAATTATATTTTGAAAGAGTTTTGGTTGTATTAAGCAATATAATTCTATCAATAAAAAATGTATTCAGAATATGTATACCTACCTTAATAATTATGCAATGGGTAAATAGCAATAGAATCAGTCTCTATGAATATCTTAATTTGTTTAATTAGTAACATAAACTTATTTATTATTAAAATTTACAGTCTTATGACTGAAACTGATTTTGTATTTCAACCACGGTTTAGAATAGACACTATTTTCATCAGTGACTTTTAGAATGACATAATCTTGTATTTTAGTATTTCTAAATGAAAATTATAACATATATTTTAAAAAATCACTTCACAAGCTTTTTAGAAACGTTTCAAGTCGATCTCCGACAATTCGCTAGTAAACACTACTTCAGTTATGATTTTCGGTCTGAAATTGTCAGACTAACATTTTCCAATATTCCACTGGTAACGTCGTACTGCAAAAGAAAAATACCATTTCTATCGAGATACAATCATTAGGTACCATTAAGTTTAATAAATACTTTTTATACTTCTATATATTTATATTTTATTGTCAAATAAAGTATTTCTGGCGTCCTTGTTGCAGATTCTTCAACAATTATTTGTTCAACATCTGGAAAATTATTTACAAAAGTTCTAAAATCTTAAATTCAAGTTCTGAAACAAGGTGACAACGGAGCAAACTCAATCTTATTTTTAAGTTAAAGGAACACCAAATAGTCCATAACGATCAAATAAAGTGACTTCGGAAGAAACTCAACTTATATGCAAAAAAACTCTATAGAAAGAATAAAAGCTATAAGATCTCATATCGTATGTGCTGATGAACCATTGTGCTGAAAGTAACCAAGCCAAAGATTCGCGTCTTGCTGAACAAATTTAGTGAAAATATATGTCTCTTTGAATTAACGGTGAAGTTGAAAAAAAAAATCGGGTCCAATCATTCTTCTGCTAGAAACTGCCTATTCAAAAACCTATTTTCCGAGAATGTGATGTAGAGTCAACAAAAATATGAGGATCTTCAGAACTTTATATTGGCATATTTTGAGAGTTGATGTACAACAAAGATGAAACCATTCTTCCTCAGGAAAAAAATGTTAAATGTAACAGATCGTAAGTCGTTAAATTATCACTAAACCACCAACCAGTAACTCGCAATACATTTTGGATGGTCTGCCAACAAAAGGACTCGAGTGATTCCACATGCTTCATAAAAAAGTACAATTTCTTGAGAGACAAGTTTCAAGTTCCTTGAGAAATAGTTTCAAAGGTGTTGTAGACTTTTATCATTGGCAGGTGTTTATGACATACATTGGCGAACATTATTAACAACTTTTTCTGTAGGAACGGTTGACTTACAACTACCCCTTCTAAGCCAGGTTCCGCGAAACAAACCGATATAGTTTACAGAACAAGTAAGCATAGAAATTCTTTGGTATTACTGCAAAATGTGGGAAGCGCTTTGGAAAATTCCAATAACTAGCACGCCAGTTGATGGATTGAAAAATAGTTCAAAAATGGGCTTATCATGTAAATTCTGTACTCTGTGGTGAAAACTATAATTGTTGGATAATAAATACAAATAAATAATAAATAAGATTACAATACTAAGAAATTTCATACGAATTTCTTACAAATTTCGATAATCAAAAAAATCATATAAATTTAGGATACTCGACAATTTTTACAATATCCATGACCACATTTGACTAGGTACTATTAATCAGGTGACACTGCTATCTGTCTGGGATAGTAGATAGTGAACATACTATTGAGTTAAAAGTTACATCATAATGTACAGTTTGGTCCACGTAAAACGGCCCCCTCCCCTTTATTGTGTTAATTCGCTACATATTTTTTGTTTCAAAATCCAGACCCATGCTCTTTTTCCTGAAAAATTTAAAACATATACGAGCCTAACGAACCTCGCACCAAAAACAAACTTTTTTAATAAAGACGATCAGAGGAGCCAATTTTACGTAGACCATACGGTATATACCTAGTAATCTAAAAAAAACAATTTTATAGATTAGCAAGCAATTTTTGTGGATGTTGTCTTTAGTATGTCTGTAACATTAGATAAGTAAGATATTACATTATGTTCATATACTTTAATGTCGTGATTTGGAAAATTTCCATCATATACACGAAACAGTAATCCAAGAGGTATGCACGTTATAAAGGATCCACAATGTAATTTGCCAGAAATATAAAACATATATGCAATTTTGATGTATCGCAACATAGCTTACACTATGTGTGATTTCATATAATGACATAATTACAAGGAAACAAAATTTGTTAAAAACTTTTTAATATAAAGCTCGACCGTTTTGAAAAATATTGAAGGAATTAAGCGAAGTGAAACGCATTATAATTAAGAAAACGAATCAACAAAGAGTAGTAGTGAAACCTGAATTATTTTACCGAAATGACCCACAGAAATAATTTGTCACTATTGCAAAGAGGTAAAACCCTCAATAGTGCGGAATTGCTAAATTTACCTCTTGAAATAATAGGAGGTAAAAAGTCTAAAGAAATTATTGACAGAGATGGTTCTAGTAGGTCAGATCAGAATGGTTAGTTTCAGTTTTCGACCAGAATGATTCTTTAGGTGACCATGATTCTGAGGACCAAAACGATGCACGCGAATCAGAAAAAAAATGTATATACTGAGAGAGAGATGGAGGGGTTAAAGAATGAGCAGAACAAAAAAATCTGGTATCATTTTTTGTACTACAAAGTTCTTATTCGTTGCTAGGTTAAAATACGTATTAATACTTCATTAAATAAAAGTTAAAACGAGAACTTTTCTATTTCCAGACAAGCAAAAAGACTTAAGTCACTTCCAGACAAGCAAAAAGCATTTAGTCCAACCGTTATTTCAAAATTTTTGAGCTATTATTGCAAACTGATTTTTAATATTTCGGTATATGTATAATATCTCTGTAAGTGTTATTACAGAGATTGTTTGATATTTTGTAGAAACTTCTAGGGCTAGTCGTTACAAAACAGTAATCTTTCCTGTTTTACAAAATTTTATTTATATGGACAGAAAGCTTTTTAAAAGTCTGCTCCTCAAATGTTTTACGCGCGTTAACGTCATATTACTAGTTTTATAACATAACTGATGACGTGTACCTTTTGGATTCTTGTTTCGAGTATATCTACATATAACAAATTCTAGTAATATTATAAGGCTACAGAAGTGTCTAATTTTTTTCAAGTAGTAAGTCTCCGGAATTTCATTTAGCTAATGTTTTTGAATATATACAGTGTGCCCAAAATTGGTGATGCATGTATTGGGATCTCGGAAACTATAAGAGATAGAAAAACGGTCAAAGGGGGGAAGTTTTAGACAATTTTGTTTGTAATCGAATGCCGTTTTTTGCGATTTTATCTCTTTTGGTTTTTGAGATATTTTGAAAAAACTAAAATGATGCATTTTCGAAAATACCCTGTAATTTCTTTATTTAAAACAATTTTTAGATTCTGTAAAAACTGTCTTAGGGCAACTTTTTACGTCTGAGAACGCCTGTGTAGTCCAATTTTATTTGCAACGTTTCGGTTTTTTGGAACCATCATCAACTTTGTTTTTTCATATGGGCGCCATATTGAATTTTTACGGTTTTGGAAAGCCTCTTTTCTTAGCTTTCTAATGATGTACCACAATTAGTAAAAAACAATTAGGTTATGGTTAAAAAATCTAAAATTAATATTTTGTTATAAATTTGGCAACGTCGCACAGTAAAACACTGAAATTCTAGGTCATATTAAATTTAATCTCTATCACAATAAAACTTAAAATATTTGTTGAAAGTTTTTACCATGTAACAAAAAATAAATTTACAAAAGCCGAAAGTTTGGATAAATACATCAACTAATAGTTTTCAGAACACCTGTCACCTAAAAATCATTTAATTATTATGTCTAAACAGAAATTCAGTACATAATTTAACGCAATAAATTTTTTGCTAATACATCAGTTCCCTAGTAGATCATTTTCGGTTTAAACTCTAAGCTACAAATAATAACAAAATATCAACACAAATTAAAACATAATTAAACTATAAAGACTAATAACAGAAATACAATATCTAAAGTTCAAAGTGTCACCCATTTGCTTCCATACATTTTTAACATTTTTTTATTATAAATCTGATAACACGATGGATTGTGTTGCGGTTAATATTGGAAAGAACATCGCGCGTACGTTGTTCGAGGACATGTCTGCTTTCTGGAGGATCAAATTCATAGATCTCATTTTTAACATGTCCCCACAGATAAAAGTCTAAGCGGGTGAGGTCGGGAGTCCTAGCAGGCCACCGCACAGGGCCACTAAATTTAATATGACCTAGAATTTCAGTGTTTTACTGTGCGACGTTGCCAAATTTATAACAAAATATAAATTTTTTATTTTTTAACCATAACCTAACTTTTTTTTACTAATTGTGATACATCATTAGAAAGCTAAGAAAAGAGGCTTTCCAAAATCGTAAAAATCCAATATGGCGCCCATATGAAAAAACAAAGTTGATAATGGTTCCAAAAAACCGAAACGTTGCAAATAAAATCGGACTACACAGGCGTTTTCTACGTAAAAAGTTGCCCTAAGAAAGTTTTTACAGAACCTAAAAATTGTTTTAAATAAAGAAATTACAGGGTATTTTCGAAAATGCATCATTTTAGTTTTTTCAAAATATCTCAAAAAACAAAAGAGATAAAATCGCAAAAAACCGGCATTCGATTACAAACAAAATTGTCTAAAACTTTCCCCCTTTGACCGTTTTTCTATCTCTTATAGTTTCCGAGATCCCAATACATGCATCACCAATTGTGGGCACACTGTATTATAGCAGAAGAGGAAAGTAGAATGTTAATGTAATTTTATTGAAATATGTGTACCTATTAAGGTTAGCTATAATTAATTTCTATTTACATACGGGAATGCTACTAATCTCCATAAAAAACAAACCCAACTTACCTATGTAGTCACAATCAATAACATCTATAATATGTTTTTGCAAGTTTCTAAAATGGAGCAAAAACCAGACAGGTTTCTCGTAAGGAAAATTATACTTCCTCTATAATGCATGTACTTACTAGGTAATTATCATAGAAGAACATGCTTATATGAAACTTTTATATAAAGTGCAATTAATTTAAATACCAAAAACATATTTTGTAGTTTTCTCTCTAAGGAGAAGAGAGAAAAAATGAATTTTTACTAATCTATAATACAAGTATAATAACTGAGAATTTTCTCCCATATTAAACTATATACCTATGAAAATGTTTATAAGGTGGGATTTGAACACATAATATTCAGATTACCGTTCTAATGCCCTCTAGAGCACCAAGTCACCTACTCAATTAATTCCACCTGGAGCATAAAACATTCACCTTATAAAATCTTAATTGTTTTTGAAAGACAAAATTTGTATTTACTGTATGCATGTCTAATAAACAAATAGATTTACAGAAATAACGCTTGAACCAAAGAAATGGATAAATATTTTAGTTCGGACAAGAAACAGAAAATGTTTTGGTGTGAAAACATAACAGTTTAAACATTATACATAATATTCATGAAATATATAGAAAATAATTACATTTGCATTTAAATAGACCACTTAATGATTCAAATTCATTAAATGACGACTATACAACAATAGAGGAATAAAGCATTCCTTTAAGGGTATGTTCTTGCTTTAAAAATAGAAATTAAGTAACACATGATTTTTATTAATATTGTCACTTTGGTACTGTTTGAGTGTTTCATCATTGTGTTGAGGTCAGTATTTATACTTATAACTGCCTTTGATATAACTTACAGTAGCTTGGTCATAGTATTCATATATTTTTGAAGTTTTAGAGCACTTTATGGGACATAATAAGCAAAATGGAGAACATAGGAATTACTGCGTATCATTTATTATTTGAAAATTATAATGACGAAAACGTTTTTATTAGATAATAAAAAAAGTCAAATTAAAGTATATACTTATCTATTGGCAATGATCAAAACTATATTTTTTTTATTTAGTTTCTAAATTCTTTACACGCAAATCTGAAATTTTAAGATCAGTCCTCTTTAGCCTAGTATATTTGCTTCCTGCATCTTCAGGCATATGCGTTGTACATAATTTAACAAATCATTAACGGTACATGTATGGCAGGAGGTCTTACCATCATTACCTATCAAACATCTATAAGGATGTAGTTACATTTCAAAAGTACCAAGAGTGAAGAAGAAAACCACATCACTTTTAACTGCATGACATATTTGCAAGACTATGACTGGCATTCTCATGAGAATATCCAGTTCGAGAATAAAAATGTGTGTTAAAAAAATAAGCAGATACGCATATTTTCAAAATCGGTTATATTTGTTTATCTGATATACTTAGCCTTTTATCTAGTTCAAGTTTATAATACTTAGCAATAGCTAAGTATTTTAACTTAGCTATTGCTGCAAATAATTTATGATTATTATCAGATTTTTATTTTTCTCGTTGGGAGAAAATGTTTAAAAAGAAGCGTTGACGATTTATTCCTAATTGAAATTGGGCGAAATGGGAATATACAGGGTGATTCAGCTAACACGTTCATTAAAAGTGTAAGGTCTTTCCATTGGAATATTTTCTTGAAAATTTTGATACGGGGGCTTTCGAGAAAGTTCTGCTCATCTGAAGTATTTACATTTTTGTGGCACTTCCGATTATATCGGAAATGGCTATCAATTTTCTTATTTTAAACGGAATACCCTATATTTTTTACATTTTATATTTCTACGCTAAAATCTACGTTTTTTAATGTATTACAACCTATATGAGAAATTAATAGTTTTTTGTGGATATTTAAATTAAAAAAAAATAACTTTGTAGTACCTGTCATCGATTGACAAGGAAAGTTTTAGTAACAAGTTTTAGGCTATGGTTAGGCGGGCCATCAAGCTTTCAGATTATTTGTAATTTCATATTTTATTATTTACAGGGTGTTCAAAAAAATTATTTGATTCTGACTAATTTCAATTGCCCAAAAGTATTTTTTTATGAAACACCCTGTATTTTATTTCTCCATGTGATGGAGAATAAAATAATCTTTCAATCTGTAGTATTATTCCCTATACCTGTCTGTTACCATTTTCTTGCTGTCGGCGTATTTACTCTCGATAGAATAATTTTCTTATTTCCTTGAATTGCTTGTGATTAGTGGGCCATGAAAATTAGAATAATGTGTCTTATGTATCAATGTGGTAAATGTGATTTTCATTTAAGTTTTATGGCCCGCTAATCACAAGCAAGTCAAGAAAATGGAAAATTATTCCATTTCCTTGACTTCCATCCTTTCTATAACAAAGAAAATGGTAACAGATAGGTACAGGAAATCCTAATACAGATTGAAAGACCACTTTACTCTCCGTTACATAGAGCAATAAAGTAAAGGGTGTTCAATTTAAAAAAATGACCTTTGGGCAATAGAATATAGTCAGCATCAATTATTTTTTGAACACCCTGTAAATAATAAAATATGAAATTAAACATAAAAGCTTGATAGCCCGCCTAACCATAGCCCAAAACTTGTTAGCATAACTTTCATTGTCCATCGATGGCAAGGATTTCAAGAAGGTACTACAAACTCAATTTTTTTCAAAAAAAATTTAAATATCTAAATAACTATTAAGTTCTCGTATAGGTTGTGTCTAAACGTAAATTTTAGCATAGAAATAAAAAATGTAAAAAAGGCAGGATATTCCGTTTAAAATAAGTTGATAGCCACTTCCGCTATAACCGGAAGTGCCAGAAAAACAGAAATACTTCAAATATAAATACTTCAAAATCAACTTTCTCGAAAACCACCGTATCTAAATTTAAAAACATATATTCCAATGGAAAGCCCTTCAACTTTTAATGAAGGGGTTAGCTGCATCACCCTGTATATGTATGTATAGCATTTAAAAGTTAAATAGAATGACTACAGGTTTTTACGTAAAACTTCTCACTTACCTATAATAATCTTTTTTACAGTAAATGTTGCCGTCCCTGGAAAAGCACGTGATATCGCCGTCCAGAGTGTTCCTGCACTGGCAGCACTGCAAACAGGAGGCATGCCACCTCCTGTCGACCGCTTGCAGATAGAATCGATCGTTTATACGAAGTCCACAACCTGCACACACTGCACCACCGTTCTCATCGACGCAACTTCCTGGAGGAGTAGATGGCGAGCCCGGCTGCAGCGGTTCTAGCTTTGGTATGTGATGCTCGAAGGAGGAGTGTGGCCTGCAGAGCTCCGCGGGGGTTACGGACCGCGGGAGAAGCTGACCGACCTGATGGATGCCTGTCGGAGGGGCCCTGCAGGTGTCCGAGCCGCAGGACTGGTGGTTGTTGTTGGATGGAGTGCTGCAAGAACTGCCGCTGGAGACGCTCGGTTCGGCGTCCCCCATTGACGAGTCGCACGATGGGAGATTCGGCGAGAGGTCGCGGGATGGATCGTACGCCGGGCCAATGTACTGCTCGTGCTGCTGCTGAAATAGAGTAAAATCAGTTAATATTTCATCCTGGTTTTTTGACGAAAAGTAGAGAATAGTGCAATAAAACCCAAGCTATATAGTTTTCTGGCTAGTATACGGCTAGCGCAATATTTATAATCTAAGTAACGTTCACTGTTGCTAACATGATATGTTAAATAAAATATAAATTTTTAATACGATGTGAATGAATACGAATGTATAAGTACTGGTGGAATCCATTCTGGTGTAGAAATATTCGAGTACAAAATTAGAAGACTTTAGTAATAAACTAATGTTTACGAATTTCATGTTTCGAGAAGTTCATATAAAAATTATTTTAACTATACGGTAATCAGGTGTCCCTTCATTTGACATAGTCAATGTAGGAGTGAAAGTGTATAAACACCTAATAATATGTTATAGGACTATAGGACGATAGGACTATATAGGCACTAAATTTGCAGAATATTCTCATTTGTTTAACTAAAATTGTCCCTTCAGCAGCAGCTGTTCTATTCCAATCTTAATTACATTTATATATACATATTTAATTACTAATTAGTAAACACAGTTAATTATGTTCTATTAATTCGTTTGTCAAATATTTTGCACCTTGATCTACCCACGGAACCTGTCTTTGTCTAAATTGGGCTATTTATAATTATCGCAAGCTCCATGTGTTACGGTAACTATCAGACAGTGGATTCTAATGTCACTACAATCTCTCGGTAAATAAAATGGGGAAGATTACTTGAAAATAAGTTTTTCTAAAATAATAATTTACAACTTTTCTTAAACCCACCAATGTCTAGATAATGTATGCTATTTTCAATTAATATATACTATGTATGCTATTTTCCAACGATATAGGTATCCGTTTTTTAGAAAAATGGTGCACGAAAAACAATGCACCAGTGATTTCGCAATGGAAAGGGCTTTAAAATGATGTGTTAGAAATAGCGTAGTTCCATTTTAAAGTAGGGGTTGCTAGGGTTAGAGGGATGAACATATCAAGTTGACTTGACTGTCAAAAACGCTCCCCCAAGAACAGAAATCGACAGGCCTCGGAGAATTATAATTTTTTTCGGTTTTATAATTATAGGGGGAGGGGTCAAATTTACGTTGAAAGACCCTGTATATGTTCATATATTAGTTATATGAAAATAATTGATTCAGTATCAGTATCCGTTCTATTTGTAGACATGTACAAACAAGGTCTTCACGTATATTTTGTAACTATCCTGTAACTCCCTGATCTTTGATTTTACAAAAAACTTTGTCTTTTGTAGATTCAGAATATGCTATCCAAAACACAACTAAGCATCTGAGACCTAAGTTACACGGCCAACTTTTTTTTTAAAATAGAACATAGAACTGTAAGTATATTTTTATAAATCTGGAAAGACTTCTTCTGTTTTAAATTAGAGACCTCTTTCTTCTGAGTTAGAGGCTAATTCAAAATATACGTGAATACACTTAACAGTGAAATATAAACTTCTTTTGAAAATATAGTTAAAATATATTACAGATAGACACAGATGCAATTTTGTTTTGCTTTAAAATAAAATATGATTTATTAATCTCGGAAATTTGATAAATCCGTTTTCAGTAGATCTGTTAAATTATTAGATGTATTTTGTGAAATATATTTAAGAACATAATTTGTTGAATGTTGCAGAATACACACATTCAAGTATGAAAATAAATAAAGTAAAACCATTTTGAATTAATTTGAATTGGTCGACAGTTTCCCTTCCAGCTTTACTTTCTGATATTCTAATGACTAGTGACTAGAAGCTCACTTGTGAGAAGTGAGCTTCTAGTAGATATTTTACTGATTGGGCTTTTACTTGATGAAAACTCATAATCCACTGAATAATAAAACTACTGAAGTTTTAAATAAATTTTCACTTTAATTTCTTATTTTATCTTCTAGTAGATAATTTGATAACTTATGGGAACGCTAATTATTGTAATGAACTCTAATAAAAAAAAATAAAACGTAATATAATAAAAAAAATGAAGAATGAATGAATGAAGACAACAGATAATTCGTTATACAAAAACGATGCGGAATATTACTGTAAGTTGATCTGTATCTCTTATAGTATATGCGATCCCAGTCAGAAATCAGCAAAAAATCATGCTATTGAGAATTAATAGCTGATCAAGTATTTTCAAAACCCAATCTTGAACCAGTAACTTGGGTAACGGGACAAGGTCAGATCGAAGTTACGATGTGACCATAACTCAACAGGCATTCAAGAGAAAAAATAATAACTTATATTTAAGCTTATTATTATTGAGCTATTAGAATAATGACATAAATGTTGTGCTAAGGGCATGTTATTAAGATTTAAGATAGCGTCAGCCTGTATTTGAGACTCTGCAAGAGACGACAGAGTATAAAACTTTTATTGCGATATAAATAAAACACGATGATAGCTAAGACTTTAAGAAGCATAAGAAGCCGTATACCGACTCTCTAAAGAGAAGAAAAAATATATTTGCCCGTTTCAGTCGCTTTATTGCAATGATGAAACCTCCAAAAGCAATGCCTAGCTTTTCTTGGAGATCTTTTTAAGACTGCAAAAACTTTCAAGTTTCACAAAACAAGAACTCTTCTAATTGTCAAACTTTTAAAGAAAACCAATCGGCAATAAAAAAAAATCAGTCTTTATAATATTTGTGAATGGAGAGAAGATTAGCTAACATTTGTATGTGTGTATTTTAAAATAAATTGATTCAAAAGTGATTAAACGGTTACTACCAAAGCTTTGATTTCAATAGTGTCTCTTATAGGAGGGAATTGGATGAAATTAAATATTTAATGAAAATATTAATTATTTGTGGTATATTTTCATGATACATTGTAGTCTTTTTTTGGGACTACACCACCTGTAAAATAATAAAAAACAGGAAACCAGAAGTATCCAAATTAAATATTCAAAGTGTAGTATCAAGGCAAACTTCTAAATTTTATGTGAAAATAAGATAGTAGTAAATATAGCAAAAGCTACTATAAATTCGATAAATCGAGATGTACCTAATATAGTTAATTTGTACTTATGAACCAAGCATTACCGCTTTTACATTGGCAAAACTCTTTATTATTTAAAATAATTTAGGATTAAGGATTAGTTGCGTAATCATATAGAGTATAGAGTTTGTGTCTGCTTGTACTCACAGAACTAAAATCTATTATTTTTTCTTAATACTGAGTGACATATAACTTTTTGGGGTTATTTTCAATAGTTTTCGAGACAGCACAACTGCAGAACGTCATTATATAAAATTTTAATCACCTAAACATCGATGAAATTGAATCTCTGAAAGAGTTCGTCCTAATCTCATTAAATGGGGCAATAAAGCGAAAAATTACGATACTATAGAAAATATGTTTCAAAGGTGATTTGTTTAGTTTAATGCCTTAATTTTGCTAATTTTCAGTTTAGTTTTTGTTAATATTAATATTAATTTTTTTGTATTTTGATATGACGTTCTGTAATAAATTTTTGATATTGTAATATATATTGCCCTAGACTCATATTAATAACAAAATATTGGGTTATTCGAAATAAATGTACTATAATAAAACTGCAATAACTGAAATGCTAATATCTCGAAAACTATTGAAGATAATCCCAAATAGAGATTTTCATTTTTGTAAAATTTAAGTATAGGGCGTTCCATAAAAAAGAATAGTTTTTGGTACCACCAGGAAGGAAATAAAATTTAGATATTAGATTAGATTTTTTGCAACAAAGAAATTTATGTTAAGAATCAAGACATAAGTTCCGTGAATCTAGTAGATGAGAATACCTAGTAAGTGTAAATACTTAAGATACTCTAGGCAAGCAATTTTCATAAGTAAAATGCTTCACGAAATAACTGAGCGTTTTAGGATCTAATGCTGTGTGCATAACATGATCCCCTCAGTATTAGGCATCCTTCAAATTATAACTTTATCCCACTAAATGCCATAATAAAACTTGTTTTATTATATGTGGCTTTCACGTGCTTTACACAATACTCTAATATGAAATAATAATAATGTGGTGTCCAAACATATTATTCATTTTACGAATGATTATAGCAAAGTATAATAATTGCATATTGTAAAAACTATATTTCAAAATGTAGTGTATTTTTAAATACCAGTATCAGAATATTCACCAATTACACGGCACTTTGTTCAAAATAAAAGGCTCTGTAACTAGAGCATTTCGCTGATAACTGTGTTAAAAAATTGGTTGTAAATATCTACGGGAATTATCAATCGGCGCCATTACAACGATACCGTTTTATTTTTGTAGTTTTGTAACGTTTTTTCTATTTCAATTTCCTGTCGTCCAAAACATATTTGTTTTTGCGACGACTTACTTTTCAGTACTAACGACGCGATAAACACCGTTATTAAAACATATTTCGCGATTATTACGTTCGCCAGTAAACAAGAACAAGATACCGAGGCATACTTAGCAAATTTTTATATCTTGTTAAAAAGCAGCAATAAATAAAACTGTCGCGAGTTTTCCACAAGTGGATAAGTAAATAAATTCTCGCGCAGCTATTAGTTCCCTGTGATTTATAAGCTTAGGGAACACGATGATTTACATTTTCTAATCTCAGGAAAGTGAGTTACAGGTACATAACTCATGGAGTGGGCATCCGGTAGCCTCGGCAACGACTTATCGGAATTCTTGCATGCAAAACCGGGACCCAGTTTGAGAGGCCGCAAAGTACTAGGAGCTCCAGCGGCGACGAGCTGGTTTCAACGTCCCAATAGGAAGGAATAACTCAGGGGTCTGTGTAGCAGTATTTCCTTTATATTGAACAAATTAATAACAACAGAAAAAATCAACTACGTAGTATTATAATAAAAACATATTTTCTTCATAATGAATTAGTACGTACTAGGTATCTAATATCAAATGAACAGTACCTACCAAATCAGATAATTATACAAATAAAAGAAAATAGTACGGGTATTATACAACATATTTATTGCCCATTATTAGATGGGCACGGGCAGTTTTCAACTGGATACATTTCCTCTCTCTATATTCCATCCATATCTCACTAAATCTATGGAGTTATTCAGATAAAAAGAGATATATGCAGAAAATGTTTTAGTTTTCTCTTTGCAAATTGTTTAAATTGTAATTTAAAAATATTCAAGTTAGACACCATTAAATTCTCTACTTAAAACTTTTAAAAATGTTAGCGTTGGAACTTAATCTGGGGCAAGTGACACTTCTAGTAATTCTTCCGCACTTGGTATAAGAACTAAAATTGCAATAACTTTCAATATGAGCCCCCGGAGTAAAAGTAATCTCATAAAATTACGTAACTGCAATTCAACATTGATGATGCAATAAAAAGTAAATAGTGGCACCAGTCTTAATTTCCTATACTGACCTTACGTTACCAGGCGAGTAAATATTTGAATATGTAAGTATCCAGGCGCTGCATATATTAACATACAATTTGTTAAATATGTTTAATAAGTCTGACTCAAAATTAATTTCTAATAAATCAAGAAAGTTGAAATCATGCCTCTAATGAATAAATTACTATAATCCAGAATTTTCTCCTAAAAATCTTGGTGACAAGTTCCTCTTCCAATGCAGACCCAACAGTTGATATCGGATGAATTACCTGTAAACATTATTACTATTGGTGATGATGGTGGTGATGGTGGTGATGGTGGTGAGAAACTTCGTATCTACTGCCCTCTTTTGCTCCTCTGACAATTATCGCTAGTTGACAGATATATGGCGACCTGCTTTTCCACAGATGCCAGAGATACTAACGTGGTTGCTCTCGATGAATGATGTGGCGACTTCCATGGATATGCCGAAGTAATAAAAAGTTTTTCATAAAGTGCAAGGAATTTTTAATTCTGAATAAAACAAAGACTATGATAAATGTCAAATTCATTTCATTTTGATTTAAAGTACAATCAAGTGTAGGTATGGAATACGATATCTCTCAAATGTTCTCCACGAAAGCGTCTAGGATTTAAGCTGTTGAACATGGATGTTTCCATGGATTTTAGACACAAATCGGCCCGAATTGTAACAATTACCTACGTATACAATGTTCATCCTCAAAGCATCTAATGTTGTTGTAAACGAGGAACTTAACGTAGCCCCACAAGAAAGAGTTTAGGGCTGTTAAGTCGATTGACCGAGGAGGCCAATTGACTGGTCCATTTTTTGAAATAATCTGCTCACCGAACTTTTCTCTCAATAAAACCATCGTTGGATTGGCAGTGTGGCAAGTGGTGCCATCTTACTAGAACCACTTATCTGCCAAGTCGATAGCATCAAATTTGGGCCACAAAAAAATTTGTCAACATCAAGCGATAACGAATTCCATTTAACGTAACTGAATTTTCAACATCGTGCAAAAATAAAAAAGCCCTAAGACGCGTACAGCATGAAATGCGCACCGAACAATCAACTTAAGAGGATCTAGTGGCTTTTGATGAGTTTGTTTTGGATGATTCTCAAACCAGATACGATAGTTGTGCTTATTAATAAAACCATTCAAGCAGAAATGAATCTCATCGCTGAAGATTATTTTTTTGTGAAAATCTGGATCAATGTCAAGATGTTGCAAAGCTGAATTACTGAATCTTCGTCGCAAAATATGATCATTTGGTCAAAATTCTTTTGTCAAAGCAATCTTGTAAGGAGGTAGATCAAGATCTTTTCGCAAAATTCGCCACAAAGTGGATTTCCAAACACCCAATTGTTGAGCACGATGACGCATTGATACATTTTTGTATGCTTTAAAGTTTTCTTGTAAAGCAGCAATATTTTCTTCGCTACGTGCATTTATTCATCAAGTTGGCATATGGACATTACTTATACTTGATGTTGCCTCGAATTTCTGCACCAATCGTTCAATAGTTCTTCCAGTCGGCCGATTACAGCGACGAAGAATTGTTGTTAGCTCACGCAAAGTTGCCACGACTGAACTATGCTTTTTATAATAGATCTGAATAATCTGCAATCGTTATGGAAGCGTGTACTGTTCCATCATTAAATGGTAGCTTTGACAAACAAAAATGTCAGTGAAAACAAAACATCCAAATAATACCGAAAATGTATTGCAACTCAGGTTCGATCCAAATGATCGGAAGCAACGCAATATCACACCTGTAGTAGCAGATACAAGATGGCATTTATATTAAAATATTGAATATGTTATCCAACAGACATTCTGTTAAATAAAAATAAAAAGATACCCCAAATTGTGACAGTTGTATTATATTAATTATATTAAGCTCGTTATATAGAAAATAATACATGTGATATGACTTTTCGCACGACACTGTATATAATTAACATTTATAATTTATAAGTATCTAAGCCAGATCCTAAATAAAGATATGACATAAAACCTATATGTTACACTCAGATTGTAATCTGGCTTCATACGTATAGATATGTAGATCCGCGCCAAGCATTAATTATTAATATATCTTGTCAAAATTTACATTTCAAAGAGTTGTATGAACAAAAAATAAGGATTATACACCTTTTTAACTTTTATAAAACTTGGGTTGAATCTATAATCTACGATGTTGATGAAAATATACGCTGAGAAAATAGTTGTTGTATTATTAATAAACAATATTGTGTACTTTCTTTATGAAACAAGCTTCTATTCAAGAAACGCCATTTTTTCTGTATTTTCTGTATCCATTTCAACTGAAATGCAGTTCAAAGACAAATTTAATACAAAAAGTGATTATCTAAAGTTGATTTACTGTTAAAACAACATTTTTTACCTATATATTAAACCAAAGAAATGATTCACTTCATTCAATCAGTATGTTTATTTAGATTTGCCACATGTTGCAAAATTATCGTGTATATCATAGTATGTTGAAGTTTGCAACGAGTTCAACGAGAGTTGATCTTCACCAAAAACGAAAAATTAAAAAAAAATTTATATCGAATTTACAATTGGATTGAATTTTCATACATAAGGGTGACTATTCTAAAAATTATACCCATTGAAAAAATCATATAATGGATAAAAATTTATTTCGGAGAAAGTGCTCCTATTATACTTATATTTTTTCTGTTAATCGAAATACAACAAACTAAATGTGTAATATCTGTATAATATACGCAAATTTACCAAAGTAATTTTATAATATATTTGAATAATATAGTGTTTGGTCAAAATTATAGAGAGTGACTCATAAGTAGTATAAGAACGCTATTACTATTCACAGCATAAAATAATCTTTCCGGAGTGTGATTCTGACTATAATTTCATGAACTCTATATGAGATGCAATGTGATTGGTGTATTTTAAAAATATATACAACGTGATTTGCCAATAAATTGGCTTAGTTATTACATTGCTTTTAAGGATGTTTTTGCAATGCGAGAAGTATTGGACTTACTAATATTCGTAAAAAAGCTAATTTAACCATAGAAATTATAAAAAATATAGAATGCCAAAAGCCATTACATGACATATCCAAAAATAGCCACTCTATGCAGAACACGAGAAAACGTAACTTTAGGGAATTTTATGGGAATTTTTACACCACACCATGGAAACAACCTTTCATTGGTAGTGCTGAACCCAATGAAGTGTTAAGTTAAGAACTTTGACGTTTCTCAGCTGTCAGTCTGTGTTAATTGTTCTTGTTTATTTTATGGCCTCCATGTTATTTGTGTATTTGCTGTTGTTACCGTTTTGTTTATAAATATTACCATACTTTATATTTTATTGCGTTCCCTGAACAACTGTTTTGTTTTAGTTTATAGTGAGATAAATGGCCTTTGTGTAATAAAACGATTTTGCAAATTTCGGCTTTAAAAGTTCAATGATTAATAATTATTACTAATAATGTAATGTAACCGGCCATTTAGTATTTATTTAGCATGTTACTAGCTAAACATTCGTGAATATTATTATAAAAAGTTGCAAATAATCTAGGTCACATGTAAAAATTACATAATTTTTTAATTTCCCACCCGGCGGCTAATGCGAAGCTAAATGCTAATGTGACCAGAGCTACCTATACAGAAAACCAAAGTTGCTAGAGTTACGTTTTCTCCATAAGATGGTCATTTTCAGTCTCCATAAAAGCATTCTATATTTTTTATAATATCTATGAATTTAATCCATTTAAAGAAAATGTTAGTTATTTTTTTATATTTTTAAAACTCTATCTTAATCGACGCGCCTATGGAATTGCCATGTCTTGCCACCCGTCGAACAACTCCATGTGCTGTGAATGCGTCACTCTCTATAATTTTGGCCAAACACTATAGGCAAACAAAACGATACCCAAGGAAAAATGTGAATTTTAGGAAATAATTTTAGGAATATACTTAATAGGTATAAGTATAGACTTCTGACATAAACAAAAAACCAGAATATATTTAATGGTTTAGGCAACTGAAGCTCATCGTTTAGTAACAAATAAACTAATGGTTATGAATCTTTTAAATTATTCATATAATATACCTAATAGTCTGGTATTTGGAGCATATCGCGCTGCAGAGCAGCCATGTAGCCCAGTACATCAACCTATTGAGGTGAAATCTAAATATAAAGATAAAATATTTAAATGCATGTTACTTTTAAGAAAAATAAGAAATATCTATATGAATGTTTTCCTTCGCACTATTATTGTTCTAAAATGCTTTATACGTAGACATAAAAAAGCTAGTTATTTACTTAATAATAACAAAATGGTTTAGTAAGATATTATAAATAACTATAACTAAATCATTTTCTTCGGTGTACCTAGTCGTTACTGAAAGTATTAAAAACCAATAACGAGTTTAACCCGAAATCGTGTGACCATATTTTAATGAGTGTAGATGGACGGACTCCGAATGTTGACAGAGGTCGGCGACGGGAGAGGACAGACGACCGGTGACCGGTCTCAAGTCCACAGGTTTGGTTAGCTTTTTAAAAATGTATCAACAGGTGACCACGGAGCGTACTCCATAACTTTCGACTGCGAGAATCGTACGCTGACATAATAAATATGCATTCGTGTCATGTGCGGGCCACTTTATGGCACAGCTATAAATAAAGAAATGGGCGCTGAATACTCGCATTATACAATTTGTAATATTGAAAACTTCCAATGAAAAGAACTGCTTTTAAATATTAAAAATTATATCGACATTTTTATGGATCCACTGCGACAGAGACTTACTTCTTTCGAAGTAACAATTACCTTTCACTCTTTAGCGGCCTCAGCTGCGTTACATTTAATCTAATTATAAAATTACATGTTTAATAGAAAATAGACTGAATATGCCATAAAATTGACATCCTAAGATTGATTGATTCAACACGCGCCACAGTTCTTAGGTTTTTTAGCAATGTCGATAAATATTGACTTATAAGCTACACTCATAGAAAAATTCTTAAAATTATATTAAATGACAATGAAACCAATTTTCAAGCAAATTTTTCCTAAGCAATGCCAAAAACTAACACAAAAGAATTTTACTTAGACAAAATTGTCAAATAGCTTTAGTAATTTTACTGCTATAAATTTCTGCTGTTAAAAGGTACCTTAATACTAATTGAGGATTACTATTATTTTGTCTGTACGCTTATTGCGTTGCGTTACTTCACGTGGAACATGAAGTGCTCAAATCGAAGCAAGTTATCTAAAGCCGCATGCAGACCAAATTCCAATGCAAACCAGCGCCAACGATGGAGCATGTAGCCGTTATACCTGTGGAGTTGGAAAGGATTGGAAACACTCATCCACACCAAAATTTAGTTTTGAATTCGACAGCGTCGGAAAAGATTCCGTACTAGATAGATGAAATGTCGATTCCATAGATCTATTTTCTTCTTCTGACAATTGAAAACCTTTATGAGTAGAACCCTATAGTATGGGATTTTGTCTATAGCACTTCAAACTTAACTCGTCAGTCCACTCCATATTTTGTAGATATACAAATAATTACCTACTTCGACCAGACGATAAATGTTATAGACTGTACTTTAAGATTCGGTTCGGTTGCATCTGAAATAATTTTAATTTTATTTCATTTTAAAATCATATCGTTCTCATTGAAAAACCCTTTACAATCTACTCCCACAACACTTCAGGAAGGTTTCGACCTTCATTAGACAATGTTTTACGTCAATTATTATATATATTGTGAACTTAAACCAATGCTGAAACTATCAGAAACGGAACTTCAGGTTTGGGCCTCCCGCAGGCCCCCAACTGTTATGCCCCCTTTTCTTACTTTATAAAGTACCGTACATTAGTTTTTTAATCATGAAGCACATGAACTAAATTAAACCATTATAGAGAAAAATTAAAATATAGATATAAAAAATATTAAATAGCTATAACAGTAATCTAAAAAAAAACAACATAAATACAGGCTCAATAAACAATAAAAATATGCAAAGTAAAAAATGCATTAACTATTGTTTATAAACAAACTTGCAACTTCTGTATGTTCCATGGATAAGAGAGGTAGAGCATTAAGCTTCCAGACATCAAACAATTTTGTATAAATCTTCAGTTGACAACTAACCCTAGGTAGACGATACGGTTATAGCAAGGTCGAACTTATAAGAAACTAATCAGCGTACCTGTTATTTAAGCGTAATATAGAGGAGGCTCAGCAAAATCGAAGAAGACTGGAGAAGACGAGGTAAAATTAGGTTATTCTGGAATTCATCTGACTGCCAAAATTTGGCAACTAGGTCTAAAAATTAAAAAGACTTCTACCAGCGTAGAACCCATGTACCAGGTATATGCTAGGTTATGTAATAATATAATTTAAATTTATAGGGATTGCTATATTGCACGGCTCTTGCAATATAGCAGTCTACGCCTCCGTAAGGTCCATTTTATTAGTCCACATCACCATAATTTGACAAAAATTGTACAGAAGAAAGTGAAAAGTACACTTATTAAAACAAAGCGTTGGCATTGATTTTTAATAATTATTTTAGGTACCTACTCAATTGATTTTAGACAAAAAATGTTTGTTTACGCTGATCACGGTTTCATTAAAACATGACAAGGTGAATAAGGTTTTTGGATAACGCACAGGGCACGCGATATTACCTAATTATCCATTCTCTAAGATTTTATATTAAACTATTTCTCAACCGTTAAAAAATATTAATGGGGATCGAGAGCTCTTGGTCCCTTACCGAAATATATACCACTAAAAATTGTCCAATATTTTTCTTTCAGACATCCTAAATAAGTAATCACAAAAGAATTTTGAAAAGTAAAAGTAAAATCCTAAGGTCTCGATCATAAAATTGTAGCACTGTAAAGCATTTAGTGACAGTTAAGGAGAAGACAAATCGAACATGTAAATAAAACCTGCAGAAATTGAAAATATTATATTTTCAGTTTAAAGTGTTTAAATTAATTGTAAACGGAATTTAAAAATTTTCGACGTAACTTTTCATTTTAGTAATTCACATTGGAAGTTTACGGTCTCATACACTGTATTACGCCTTGTAAATCAGAATGCGCGAAAACTTAAATGGGTTCCAAGCAATACTGCATGTGCACTGTGCGCTAATAGTTATTGCCTGACGATTGCAATAGATTCAGCTTCATTGCATATTCATAGACCTACACTGGTCTCACATGACTTGTAATTAGAATTATTTGCACTTGGATAATAAATTGATTATCTACCTTAACACGCAGAGTAGCGAGTAGAAAGAAAAATATTAAAGTGTAGAAATTTACGGTAAAATTGAAATAAGTCAGTATCTTCTTTTTATTTATTTATAGTAAAATTCATAACACTTGTTTTTAACATGTATATAAATAAACGTATCTATAATATGCAACTGAAATGTCTAAGGAAAAATTCTTACGTGATTTATTATAAAATCATATCAGTAAGCAGTTTATTTTATGTCTAATCAGAGGATACAAAATCCGCAGCTGCCCTAAAACCTATGTGAATAATTAATAATTATTATTATTATTCATAATGATTATTGATAATGATTATTCATCCTGTTTTTCTCTTTTTAAACTGCATATGAAGAAGTTTAAAATGTGTTAAAAGTTATTTAACACAAAATCACAGAGCCTTCCTTAAATGTTCACAAGCCACGTGACCGCCGAGTGTAAGCAACCAACATTGCATAAATGGCAACTATTAAATGAAAACTCCCTAGATTCAGTGCCCAACACGGTTAGAAGTTTAATTAAATAAAGATATTTTGACAGAATTAATTAACCTCACAAGTGAACTGTTATATCGAATTTGCATGATAATTGGTGTTACACATGGATAATTAATAATGAAGAAAAAAAATTTTACTTACTTCTAGTAGATAGGGATCTTAATTTTTTATTTTTATTTTATTAATCAATTGTATTAAAAGAACAATGCTAAAAGACTTCGCAACTTTTAATAGGAACAAACAAAAAGACAGGCAGGTAGGTAGGTCAATAGGTAGGTAATTATAAATGTTTTTAAAATTAATATCCAGAGTAAAGGAACATATTTTGAATTTTATTTATTTTTTATTAGCAACCAAAAACCAACATTGACAAAACCGTTATATCCTACTCTCGGATTTACAGTACCATTGCACTAACAATAAACCCGAACATATTTAGAAATTACATTAAAAAAAGTTATATACTTATTAAGTTGAAAATGATGTCCTTCACTAGCCACACACCAATTTACTCTACTATGTAGGTACATTTTCAAATGCGCTTTGCAGTTATTGGTCAGTTATATTGTCACTTTCTCGATTAATCTCCGCTTTTAATCCTTCGATATTATGCACAGCAGTTATAAAAACGTTATTCTTTAAATGTCCAAACAAAAAATAATTTAAAGAGTTAAATCCAGTGACCTAACAGGCGAAAATTTTCGACTAATTAGTCTATTACCATAAAACTTCATAAAAACTGAATCAATCTTGCGACTGAGTCAATCTTGCATAATGTGCAGTTGCCCCATCTTACTGAAAGTAATCGACTTGGAACTCATCGTCACGTAGTTGTACTGAAAAAGGCTCTAAAATAACTGTTCTATATATGTCACTATTTTTTTATTGCCTCGTAGAAAAATATAGAACCTATACGTTTGGGTAACGTGACATCGCTACGCAAACTTTTATGGAATGTAAGATAGTTTTTATGTTCTGTTAGCAGATGTTCAAGATAATATGATCGCTGATTGGGTGCTTCAAATGTCAAAATTTCATGCCATAACACACGTAACATTGGGTTTTAATGTAATCTTCGCCTTATTGTTTTAGTTCCTTTAAATGTGACTATAGCCTATAGCATTCAAACGCCAAAGTAAAGAAAATATATTTATATTTCAAAAATAGTTACTGGTCAGGTGGCTTGCAAAGAGTTATAAAGGCATAGTACTTCGTCAAATAATGTTTATATAGTAGGTTCAACTATTAGTATATACTATATACAGCACATAGAAAGTATAAATGTATCCATGAATAGACTAATGGAAAGGATATATTAAAATTCTCAATAATATACGGAATGTGTATCAAATCTAGAAAACCAAATATATGTGTTACCTACTTTATAGTGGCTCAATCAAAAATCGGATTAGACAGCGCGTCTACAATATAAGAAAATCCAACCAACCAGAACAAACACAACAAAAGAGAAAGCAAGAATAGATTATTTCAACGAAGTAAATTCAGAGCAGGAAGTGGCAGAAGTATGATATTGTATAACTTATATTTAAAATAAGAAATAAGTTTTCAAATAAGAAAGTAAGTTAAAAAGAAGTTAGGTATATGTTAATCATGAAAAAATTACTTAATTTTTTTTATTTTTTCTGTTTCATATGACGTTGTATTATGGATAAAACATTACAAAAATTACTTTTTAACGATTCAATATAGAAATTCAATTATTGTCCAATGTTTTTTCCTCAGTTTGAACGCTACGCTGTGAGTAAAAAGTGTGAAACTAATTCGATAAAAAAAATATAGTCGAATTTGTAAGAAAATCTAGGGACCCGTCAACTTTTGTTTTTGAAAGTGCATCTTTTTGATAATTTCCGTTTGCTTATTGTCTTTTGTTTTCATCCTGTGACGTCATCGTCGATTTTTTAAATTATAATCGATATTTTTGACATCATAGTTAAATATCCTCTGAAATTGCGATTCCGGTGATATGCTACACAATTATATTGACGTTGATATTTTTCGAGATAACCTGGTTAAAGTAATAAGTAGTGACTATAATTGTGATAGTCATGATTAGCTTGACAACGCAAACAATTGAACTTTCCCTTAAATTACGATTGTTCTCCTTTGGTTTCGTGTATTTGTAATTTCCAAATTGTGTTGAATATTATAAGGTTAGTGGTGAAAATGGTGCGATATTTAAACGAACACAAAGAATTGGTGGAATATTGATGATGATTGGCTACGGCAAGCGAAGTAGAAAACAAGATGAAGTGTGTGAGTTATTTCATAATAAATATCTAGAACAAGAGCCCATTGTTGTGACATCCTGAGTTTAGTCATGTTGGAGACCGTCTTCGAACTGGTCGTCCAAAGTAGAAAAATATGTCCAATAAGATATGTTATTGGCCACCCAAAAAAATTCCCGTACAATGATAAGAGAGCAGGCTGCTGACCTGCCAAAAATCGGAGCTAATGTCTTCAAGAAGTACAAATGGCGTCCGTATAAATTAGTTTTGGTACAAGAATTCGATGAGGATGACCCTGATCATAGACTGCACTTCTGTGAAACTATGATGAATCGATGTGATACTGATCCCGAATTCATAAACCGGATAATATCTATTCTCCGACGAAGCTATATTTTTTCTTAACGGTACAGCCAATCGGCAGAACTGCAGAATAAAATACAAAATTCTGAAAATACACATTGGATGATTGAGGCCCATACTCAGTTCCCTGTAAAAATAAATGTTTGGACTGGAATTATTGACGATCAAATTTTGTGGCCATTTTTCTTTGAAGGGACACTAACCGCCGCAAAAATATCTATATTTTTTAAGGGATGAGTTTTCCCACCCTGGCCGTTCTCTACCCAAATTACGAAGACCCAGACTTACCAAATAATAATTTATTGTATCAACAAGATGGTGCTCCCGCACACTTTTTAATGACGGTCCGCAATGACTTAAAACAATTTTTTCCCGACAGATGAATTGATCGGAGAGAAGCTATTGAGTGACTTGTACGATCCCCCGATCTTATTACACTTGACTTGTTCTTGTAGGGATATCTACAGAGTAAAATTTATTTTAATAACGATAGATGAATTGAAGCAGAGAATCCGCAATGAAATTAAGGCCATTAGAGCAGACTCTATCGGCCATGCTCTCCATGAATTCTTATTTCGATTAGGATATTGTGAAGAAGTGTTTGGGTGGCAATTTGAACATCAACTTTAATTCTTGGAATTAGTTAGTTGCTATTTTATTAAACTTACCGACCAATTAAATGATTACTAATTTATCTCTGCTAATACGTTTCATTTGAGTTTTCTTTATACTTTAAACTCGGTTATCACGAAAAATATTAACGTCAATATAATAGTGTGGCATATCACTGAAATCGCAATTTTAGCGGCTATTTAATTACGATATCAAAAATATAGGTTATCATTGAAAAAAATCAACAATGACGTCACAGGATCAAAACAAAGGACAATAAGCACGTGGCAATTAACAAAAACGATGTACTTTCAAAAACAAAAGTTTACGGATCCCAGGATTTTTTTTTCAATTTCGACAATATTTTGTTTATCTAATTAGTTCCACACTCTTTACTCACAGTTTTACCAAATTATTAACTTCATATATATTGAATGTTAATCTACCGAACCAAACATCATTGAAGAGCTAATGATGAACTCAATCTAAATGTAGAAAAAATATATAGGATCTCATTTAGAAAAAAAGTTGCCTCGATTTTCGGTTAAACCCCGGAAGTTGATTAGTGTGTAGTGATTAGGAAGTTGATGAGTTAGTAGAATCATTATATTCGTCTTGTGCTAAAATTTCACCTATATGAATTTCGCTTCAATGACATCATCAGTTTTCAATATATAAAGCAAGATATCTTTGCCCATCCCTGTATAATGCCCAATACATTTTTATGACTAGGTAAGTAACTGACAATGTTATTTAACGTCTTTCTCTGTCTGAAAATGCTTTGTTTTCCTCAAATTAACACAATTTATGTTACCAAAATTTGGGCCACTCCAACAACAAATAATGCTTATGTATCATAATATAGGGTACTATATTATATGATACCTATTTTTTAACTAGGTAATTAATAAGTTTGCAAATAAATAAAAAGGGGTTAGTCACGTGAAGTAAATATCAGAATTTGCAATAATGAGTACTAAAATACATGCAAAATTGATATATCTGCATATGACTGAACAGCAGTACTACTTATAGTTAGATTAAGATACAACTGCATACAATTCTATGTTTGGTTAGTACGCGTGCCTATTGCCACACAGGTCGGCTAGATAGTGCGGGTCACGACCCGGTGTTGTGGAGGCCCTATCAACCTCCCTTCACCCTCTCCTACGAGAGCCGCTGGCAAGCCGAACATACTCTGACAGCTATCACTCTCACGACTCGGCCAGACTGCACGACTTGGCCCGATAGGGACCCATCACACAATTCTCATTATGTTATGAAACGGGCGCGTTACCGGCATTCGTGTTTGTTTAAGACCAAGCCAATAATTACCGGCTCTGTATCAGTCATCCAAGGATTTTATTATGTACACTTTACAGAATCCAGCACGAGGTGCCGTGACTCCGGCGGTCGACTCGTAATTTAATATTTTGCACTTTATTGATTCTTCTCAACAATAGTTATTGCTGATATCTATGTTAGCTTTCGCATGACTGCAAGGGTTGCAATAGTCAAATGCACAAGAATCGCAAAATCGAAAGAACAAATGCCTTTCTATTGAGCACTAAGTCATCACAGTTGTCCAAACTAAAGAAATATTTTCTTCATTTGTTGATATTAGAACATATTCCTCGTATTAGATAATCCAATTGAACAGCGTACCCCACAGTCATTGACCAACTCCAAATTCTTAAGTTTATTCTGTAAACTGAACCATATTTTACTTTATCCAAGACATTTTTCACAGATATCCGCTTTATGTATAAAACTCCGCTCTGTTAACACCATCCAGTGCAAGATGTAAGAAGGGCGCCCTAGTTTAGAAATAAACGTCACATTTGTTAGTCTTTATAATAATAATAAATATTATCTCTCCTGTAACAGTGCAGGAAAATAGCTTCAGCTACTGAAGACTTAAATGAGTTAAAACTGTTAATTGCCCATCGTATCCGTGGCTGATCCACCACAGTCTTTAGGACCTCCCAGTCCTTCCTACGAGCTCTAGTAGTCACAATCTGTTGATGTTCCAGTCCATCGTTTTCATTTACACAATCCAATGTCTCCCTGCCTGCTTTTTGTATATTCTCCACCCAGTGCCTTAAGGGTTTCGAGCTTGATAGCAGGTTTCTTAAAGAAGATTTATCTGGATTCTAGCACAGTGGGGATTGGGACACATTATCAATTTCTCCACAGAACTTCCTTAATGAATCCCTCTTAGCTTTCCTAATTGGTTTATTATGTTCAGTGAGGGTAACCCTATAAGTTTCTCAGTCTTGTTATACTTGGCTCTATTAAAGAGTTTTTTTCTAGTTTGTGCCCTCAAATTTGTGAGTTCCTTGTTCAACCATGATACGGTGTTTCTGGTCGTCTTCACTCTCATCAGGCAACTTCTTTCATATGATCGTGTGATGGAATTCTGAACTCCTCCACAGCCACTTCAAGATCGTCAGTCTTTTATTTTTGTACATATTTCCTTCATCCTTTCTGACATTCAACTCGATTATATAGAAATCAGAGTTCTGTTGGGTCTCTGTAGTAACTTGTTCGTGGATTTCTCTTCACCAGCTTGGAAAAGAGCTCACTTAGCACCTACCACTTTGAACCCCCCTTCTGTTTTTATCAACGAAGGTTGACTCATTGCCGACGTTTAGAATCTCTAGATTATAATTAAGTTTTGATGTTCACAAGTTTCACGTTTGCATGTTTTTAATTTTTCTTCTAAAACGTCGATCAATATTTTAGACTTCAAAAACAATTACAACAGCGAAATCAAAGCTCAATCTCCAATGATTTTATTTGTGCACCATCATTTTTTTGTTATAAAACTAGTTTTGAATAAATTTATTAAGATATCTTCGGTTGCCAACCAACCGATTTTTACGATATATCAATATATCAATACTATGATATTCTTCTACTATTTAATATATTTAAAAAAAAAGTGATGAGAACGTTTACCAAGCCCGTTAGAACTAGTATTCTAATTCGCAATCAAATATTTAAGCGCTCATTATATATTCTGATTAAAACCAACTTCTTGTTAGGAGATAATGTACTGTTAAAAAACATATATTATGTCCTAATATGTTTTTAAAAATAAAGGAAAGTACAGGTTCGGATCAAGAAGGCGAGTTAAGAAGTTAAACTAGGCAACCATTGGCGAAAATTGACTTTTATTTGAAGAATCAGTTTGAATTTTAAGGAAAATAAGCAATTACTATTTTTCTTGCTATTACAGTGTTACTTCGGCTACCCTTATAAGTGGTACGTCTAATACAAGCTTTGGGCGAAATATTGCATCAAATATATGACAGTTGATAGCAATATTTCGGATGTTGATTTAGATAATTACTTTGAATTTCACTCCGAATTATAATCAGCACTGTCATGGCGAACTTCTTGGAAAATTTCTCTGAAAAGACTTTTTTTATAGGCTTCTAAAAGACTATGTAACTCTTTTATCATGTGGTATCAGGGGGACCATATACCACAATAATATCTTAACCATCTCAAGAGACAGAAAACCAATATCAGTCTATGGAAGTAAAGCAGTGTGACTTTACCAAGGTCTCTGGTACCTTGGCTCCTGGGGTTTATATGAAAAAAACACATGCCAAATGATAATTACATGGGAAATCATTATGTAGAGGAACGAGAATTCATTCGATGTGTCTTTATATCAAACGTATACTTAAAGAAAGGCATCGACCGAGCATCCATTGGACTTTTAGGTAATCCTCCACCGTTAAGGGCTCGCTGAAAGCGTTGTCCATTTTTACTCTTTGCATTCTCCCCGAAAGGTAATTAATTCTTAGCCATTTATACAGTGATATTGTAGTACTAGTTGCATATTAAGAACGATACCAGCCTTATACACACAGATTTAATATTGGAGCAATTAGAAAAAGTTGACCACGGTGAGATTCGAACCGCCGTCAACCGCGGAGAACGATTAAAAACCAGACGTCTTAACCGCTCGGACACCGAGCTCCAAATGCCTTGGCTAAATCAAGAAATAAGTCAAGACACTTCTTATTCTGATTAAAATTTTTTATTACTGCGTTTATTGAATTTAGTACAGCATGTTCAGTGCCAGTGTGTTTTTAAAACCGAATTATTCAGGGGTAATTACTTTATATTTTTCAAAGAATGATTTTCATCTATTTTTGAGACAGTTTTCAAGTATGTTACACAAATTATTTATTACAGAAATTGGTCAATACTATTTTTAGTATCTTTCAATTTATATATTGATATTATCATAGATTCTTTCCATTTGTGCGGCTGCACTGTACTTTTAAAACATAAATTTAGTATATATCTTAATAGTTCAATAATAGTTTTGTGAATTTTTTTAATATGTAACTCTGGTATGCCATCTGGGCCAGGTAATGAGTCAAATCAAATCAGATATTATTAGTATAAGTTCATTATTTTCAACACAATTAAGAAATATAGATGACTGTACAGAGGGATCAACAGGAGTTTGCGACAAAGCTTTATCTGTTTTGTCATTTGAGTTCCTATAGCATTAAAAAAAATATTAAAAATATTGTCAGTTTCCCTATTGTCATTTATGAAATCTCCCTTGTCGTTATATACAGTAATACTCTTTGAATTTGTATGTTTGAGTTTACAATTTGTGATGTCTTTTATTATTTGCCATGTTTTCTTTAATCTCCACGGACATCTTCTAATTTCTCTTTATAACAGTTATTTTTAGTATTATTATTAGGAGACTGTTCAGGTTATTTCTATATGTTACGTATTCACGTCATGCTTCCTCTGAATAATTACGCAATAGTCTCTTCTTCGGGGCATCCCTATGATGTATAATGTTTATTAATCCAAGGTTTAATCTGTCGATATCTATTTTATACTTCAGTTTGCATCTTTTTGATAGTTCCAAATATAATAATGTAACGGTCCATCTCTATAGATATTTTATTTGTGGTAATGGTAAAATTGAAATGCCTAATACAGACACGTATTCAACTCACATCTTAGTACGTGTTAAAGAAGATCTATACCAATAAAATTGCAAACCGCAGTCAGAAACGATTACAGATAATTGTATTCGAATAACATTAGAGGAATACTGCATTAGCTTGTAGCACATCGAATGGAAGTGATTGCTCTTAAGGTGAAATTAATCACGATTGTAGCTATTAAGTCATTAGTGAGTGCGATTAGTTAATTAGTAATACGTAATATTTATGACAATATTCGAACTCGACCATGATCATTTATTTATTTTAAAATATGAGTCGATAAGTATGTTAGTGTTATCATCAGCTGAGTATTGCGTTTGCATGTAAGATAAATTAATACATATTATGAAAAGTTTTTCCAGGACGTAGCTGATTAGTTGAAGGTCGTTAGTTTCTTATTGGTCTAAAAACAGTGCAAATAATTACTCTGAATTGGTTGTACATCTACGTCTCAAGTGCAGTTATGTATGAAAAATATAGGAGGATCAGTAGAACAGAACACAGTAAAAACCCATAATCATGAATAGTTTGGGTAAATTCGGTATAACTTTTTATATCATTATTGAAAAAATTTGTAATTTTTCCATTTCGCATGCTGCCTTCTTTTTCAGAATACTGACAAGTCATGATTGTGATTATTAATTGTTTATTTGAGGATTTTCATATTAGGTAATGAAATAAGATATGCTACTTATATGTATCTGAAATATAATGAATTAATGAAATATGTATCTGAAAATATGTACCTGTTTTCCTAACATTTATGTCATTGCATATTTCATTTATTCACTTACGAAGTTCGAAAGAAAATACGACTAACATTGATACTTTTAAAATACTTTTATTTGTGCATTTAACCACATAAATAAACGATTAAGATCTAAATTCATAACAATCTGTGCTAAAAGGAATCGTCAAGGATTCGTGTATTTTACACATTTCTTCCCAAAATAAGTTCTCCCTGATAAGTCACATGGGTGGCTCAGGGCTTAGCGTCTCGATCGCTCAACCCAGAGGTCGTGGGTTCTAATTCCCATTCCACCAAACAATTTTTAATTAAATTGTTTACTCGTAGATCAAGACTTATTCGCAGGGATGGCTTGGCAACCATCCTGGCGATGGCCTAGGATGGGAATAATGTCAACTTGGTGTTAATGTCAGAGATTAAAATCAGTTGATGTTTGACTTGTCCCCTTAACTAATGAGGTTTTCCAGGTTTCCCTCTTTCCAGCACTGAATGAACCTACCAAGGGCCTACCAACGTAAGTCGTTCCCTGAGGCGCAAATGCGGGCCGCGAAATAATAATATGCCGCCCCCTCTCCCACACAAGTCTCAGACTTTCGGGCTAATCCTTGTGATTAGAATGAGGGGTAGAGATATTATTATTATTATATTATTATTATAATAAAAGCAAATGGATTCCTAAAACTCTTAGTATTAGTTAAACAAATAGTTAAATATTTGATTTATATAGTTCTTTTTATAGATTTTAAACTGTCTACCTAATTTTTATTAGTGTGAGTTTGGTTCAAATATTCACGTATTTCTATTTTGCAGAAATTTATCCCAAACTTAGTTCGTAAGTTTTTCATATTTCTATATTGACTACATCAGATATTGTAAAAGATCCAGGTATATAAATAACAAAATCTGGTAGGTATGGACTTACTTTTGGGAAAATTCTTTCGTCCGCTTATAAGACCTTATGTTTTGTGACGCAAAAATTAAGTAATTTAAAAAATATTTACACACTTATAACCTTATATTATACTAGTTTAGTGAGACCGAATCTCGATTTGGATACGTATTGTGGCAGTATCAACCCAAACCATACAAAGATAAAGTCGAGAAAGTGTAAAAAATTTTGGATTTCTATTTTTCAAAAGATACAACAGGCCACCCGACTATGTTTTCATTTGATGTATTCAGTTATGTAGAGAATTTAAAATAAATACACTACTTTACAACCGTCGTAATAATTCAACACTGTTATTTGTTTATAAAATGTTAAACATTTTTATTAATGACTTGCTCTCTTTAATTACTTCAATGTTTCTCCTAGTACCAGATTACAAGAGCTCCTATAATACCAAACATAGCTGCATATGCTCTCCAGTGTTTTGTGTCGTTTAATCAACAAGGTGAAGTGTAAAAATAATGTAGTTATTTTGGTCACTGAGTACATTTTCAGTAGGTAACCATAATAATGTTCTCTTCTGTATGGTCTGCTCCCTTCATTTTCTTCGTTTCCTTTTGATTTGAAATTTAGTTTTCTCTTTTATATGAGCTCTTACCGCATTGTATTATATATTATTACTTTTATTGTATCTGCTTGTAATTAGGTATCCGTGGTTAGAGGAGAAACTTTCATGTTGGGAGATACATGAAACTCAAGAGGACACAAATAAACAAAATATGACATGACGCAGTATTACCAAAAAATAAATTGCTCGTAAGTGTAGAAAAAACATTTCTAAATATAATTTAATTGTAGGCACCGACTACAAACAGTTCCCAAAAGCAATATTATAGCAATATAGCAAAATCAAAACAACTCCTTTAGACGTTTATAGGGTATAACATAATGGCGGGTCAAAATGGAGGATCATATTATTACTTATCCAAGGTATATTTTGTCAGATAGACTTATATCCTTATCCCTTCAATTTTAAGTTACAGGAGATGGTATTGTTATGAATGAATGAAGATATTGAAACGATATTTAGTATGAATTACATATGGGGCAAAGGGCAGACAAGGGAAAATTTAAGACCCAACTTCAATGGGTGACGTAAATAAGGGGCATCTCATTTACATTTTTATTTTTGAATTGCAAATTAAATTCTAATTAGAAATAGTTTATTTAGGTTTTGATAACTCCCAGTAGCTTCTTGGCAATATTGGCCCAAATTGGCAACAAAATTTATGTCGCAGCCTTAAGCTAATATTAAATTGGTCAAAAATGTTTCCTTAAAAACAATAAGGCATCAGTCAAACTGTTCTTATCATTCTTTTCATTTGCAATGAAAACACCTTAATGGGGTTTAACACCTCAAAAGTGAATATAATTTAAACTAAGATAAGAATATAAGTCTATATACGACAAAATATACTTAAATTTGAACAAGGAGAAAGAATATGCTTCTCCATTTTTATTAGCCATTTTGACTACTGTGTACATACATATGTAGTACTTATGCTAAAACATTAATCAGCCTGTGTAAGGTAAAATAATCATGCATTTATTTATGTATTTTTTACATATGTACTATTGGGAAGTAGTGTGCACCGTCTTACATATACGTACCCTATAACCTTCTTAAATTATATTGCATTATATTTTCAATAGAGACAATAAATAATTATTTATATTTATATTTTAAAAAATAAGTCTACTACGCAGCTAACTCCTAATAATGCCCTACCGCCTTCTTTATTTGACAATATTACAAAAACCTAAACTGTTTATATAAATAGAATTCTGTTATTTTTATAAATTATAAAGCATACTGCCAAATTTTGTAACTATTGAGGGTCTCCGACACATTCATTTTAATATCTGGATCGCGTCCAGGCCCCCGAGGATAAACATGTAAAAACACATGTATTTAAATATACTAGTACATGTTATCCGGCTGATTATATACTGAAGATACAAAAACAACTGTAACCACAAAAAGAAAGTATTCAGAAAATGTGATTCTCCCGCATAAAAACAAATAACCAGTTATAATTTATAGTTCTGTGACACCATTTCTGTTTGTTGAGAAAGAAGTATATAAATAACTTGGGTTATACGTTTGACACTCCCCAAATTTATTGTGTGAAATATTAAGCAGTTCGCGTTTGAAAAATGTGAGTTTAAGATCGTTAATTACCAGGTCCACCGTAAGTGTCACCGTGTCGCTGTAGTCAGACGGCTGCAGACAAATGACTGCAGAAATAATTTATCTACAATATTTTTCAGCGTGCCGTATTTCTAGGCACCGTCAGAGCGCCAGGAATATACCTGTCAAAAATGTATCTATTTAAAATGAGGAGTGACAGGATATTAGCTAAATACTCACGAAATTGTTCCATCTCTTAGTGGTGAGAGGTTTTAATGAAATTGTTAAATGTATATATGTGTTTACGAGAGACGAGCAATGAAAAGTAAAAGATGACATCTTGCTCTTTATATCTATGTGTTTATATTTATATTCTTTCAGTTGGCCAGGTAAACAACTGAATAAATAAATAAATAACTTGCATCATCCTACAATCTTGTATCTTGTATTACATACAAATATGTAAATATTTTAACGTAACAAAATAGAGCGTCCGTCTGATTTGGAATAATGTAGCCGTAATGTAGAGTAATGTAATGAATACATTAAGTGTTATTATTTATATTTATTTATACTCGCATCCATATATATTAAAACTCGTCGATTCTGTCTCGCTGTAAATTCCGTAGCCAAATCGATAAAGTTTTTAAAGCTATCTTCTCCGACTGGGGATCGCGAAGCAATCCCCGTGGACGACCGAAGGTCGCCCCTAGCCTTTCTCCTATGCCTAGGCGTATTTTCGTCCCGTTTTCTATGCGTTTTCCCAATTTAAACGCCTTTTCAAAAAACCTCTGCACAATTTTGCCTAATAACTCCGTCACTCCTACCGAAATCCCGACTTTTCAGAAGGCCCTCACGATCTCTTTTCTAATTTTTACGGCTTCGAGAACCCCTTTACATGAAATTTCCGTCCTTTCGCTAATCAATTTTTTTTTTTTTTCGAGACTGTACGACCACTCCTACGTCTACCTCCTACGAAACTGTCAAATTAATTAAACTTCGGAGAGGTTATTTTCCTATGAGAAAAATATTTCGAAAAATAATCGATTCCGTTAGCAATAGCTAAGGGAATCGATAGTCCTGACTGCCAAACACTTCTGATTACCAAAATACTGAAGCGAAATGCTTTTCCAATTAGAATATCGGTAAAAACTAATTTCAGTTTAAAACACCGAGTTGTTGTAACGAGTAACACGGTGGCGTAATGGTAGGTATACCTACGTCGCAAGATTTCAAACATCAAAGTGCAGAATTTCGCAAGTTCGAATCCCGCTGGATTTTTAATCCCTTTAAATAACTTTTTAATAACTTTTTAATTCCAATTATTTATTAGTATTATTGTTTAATTATTCTGTTTCATTGTCCGTACTTTTTATTCTTTCTGCAGGTAAAGTTTGGATTAATTCGTTTATTTTTGCAGTCTGTATTCATCATTTTAGCTTACAAAAATAAATATCTTCTACAATATTAATTTGGTGCAAAAATTATGTCAGCAATATATTTTTTAACGCCGCCGTTATACCTTTTCGAAGGGCAGGCGCTACTCCAAACCGTAGCGGACGGCCCCATTGATAAAATTTATAAAACTGTGTACTAAAAAATGATTTCTACTTTCAGCACTTTAAAAATTATGATGTTTTACCATCAAGAATAAAATCAAAATATTATTAAGAAAAATCGTCTATAATCATGCGTTTATAACTAGTTTATAATCATTATACACATGTGTTAGCAATGCATATTGTATATCTATTATTTACCTGTTGATATGTCACATCTACTATACAACACTCTTATAACGAATTTTAGAGTTCTAATAATGGATAAAGCGTATTTCTTTCAGTGAACGATCGTACGAGGATAAGAAAAACCTGTAAATTTTAGTCTGGAAACGTTATTAATTTGTTAACAACATTTTTATTTCGGACATAAAAACGGGGTCATATACAAGAAATGATTGTTATTATCAATTAGGCCTCTTGGACTTTAATGTGCACAAAACTTTGATACAGCCATTACCAACAAATTGCAGCTTATGACCTTACTATCGTGAATGGGTCAGTGATCTTGACTGTCACATTCCAGTTTGAACTTCAAACAGAACGTCTCTTTAAAAGAAATAATCATATAGAACGTGAATTTCGCATTAAAGCGGTTGTTTATCAAACTACATGAGCCATAACTCTGAATAATCTTCATAAATCACATTTTATTATCAAAAAAATTATAAATAATTTCAAGTACTTAGTAAATAATCGGCTGAGGTCACTGCATATCATTGAAGTTTTATTTTTTTTATATATTATAATCATATAATCGCATAGAAACATTTATATGCGGATGTATAATTATTATTTGTCAACTCGGGGGCTGGGTCGAAACCTTAGAAAAACAAATAACTTTTCCATTAAAGCAATCTCCAGATGAAGCTCTAAATCTGACATAAGTGAAATATAGTACCATATTTTGCAAAAAATTCATTATATTTCATACTATTAGAGACTCAGCAATCCGTACATCAGATAGATATTCGTTATCATTTTATATACTAACCTAAAGAACACAGTAGGTATAGAGTACCTACGTTATTATAAATTAATTGACATTGGCAAGAAAATTGAAAAATAATAATTATTACATATTACAGGTAACTATTTCCTGATCAAAATATTCTGATTTGACTAACCTTTGTTTTTTATTTAAATTCATTAAACCTTCTCTCTTCATTATATCTGAAAATAATTTTAAACAAGTTCCTATGCGCCCATTTTTGCACAGCTTCAATATTGTTTAATAGAGAGTCTCAATATAGTTGTGTTTTCATTTTGAACATGTTTGAATAAAAATACATGTACCTACCTATAAGAAAACTGTGTCAGTAAATATAGATTGTAGTAGTTCGCGAGGATTAATAATTCCTTGACTTCAGAAAGAAACTTATATCTCATATAATATATTTATCCCTAAATAATTTATTTTTTTTTTTCAGCTATTTAGTGTGATTTTATTAAATACTTTTTCCATAACTCCGCGCTATTTATTTATATAGATAATAAATTCCTTAGTAGAAATTGACAAATACTTATACAGGGTGATCAAATATTTCTGTACCACTATCTTCCTTATTTGTAAATGGAAGGAATTAATTGAATTAAATGGAATTTTTAGTATATTAATGTACGATTTGTGGTTACAACTTCTTAATTATCGATTTACAATTTTTCATAAAAATAATTATCAAATTTGACAAGACTAACATTAACAATTTTTAATACTATATTTTTTCATTAGAGGCTACTTGGATCAACAGGTTATTAGAAAGAGACGCATTTATCCAGCTATTTTTTACCGCAAATATTTAAATAAGAAGCCTCTAATGCAAAAATAGCCAACAGAAATTGAATTCCAGTTTTTAAGACAAGTGATTCCAGTCATGGTTAATTTGATAATAATGTTTACAAAAAATATATTGCAAAAAGTCGTAACCCGAATCCTTACAATATCTATTCAAAAATAAAGACAATTTAATTTTAGAAGTTAAAGTTCAAAATATAGAGTACAAAATATAAATATATATTCTATCTGAACTAAAAAGGTGTAATACATCATCTCCAAACACTGAAAAAAAAATAAGGATCAATGATTGATGATCAATTACACATCGAATATTTCCTAAATATCAAGGTTTATAGAATACGATAATCTATCTTCGACATGAAATTTTATTTATTCTGCAAATGCAAAAATATATAAGGTGTTAAAATAACCATTTAAAATAAGAATAATTGTTGAGGCATATAAGTTTTGACCACCCTGTAAATATTGAATATACCCAGCATTAAAATACCACATAAATTCGACAACATCCAAATCCAGACGCTCTTTGGAAGAGTGTTGTTACACATTGAAAAATGCAGATAAACACCCGATACCCACCAACATTGGCAGTGCAGGAGCTGGGGATCGATCCCAGACCCCAATAGTACCTCAATGCTGCCATAACACACTCTAGCCTTTACCGCAGCGGTAGCGGTAAAGCAATAAAGCAATAAATAAAATTAATCGGTTCCTCCATGTTTTTATTTATAAAATGTATTAACCAAACTATATACGGATGTGCTTACTAATAAAAATAGTTCTAATATCAGTTTAATACGCGTACTAACATTTTGATAATCATAAACAAACAGAAAAATCAGGAAAAAATCAGTTTTATTATTAAGAAGAGAGTAGATAGCAGTTATAAACAAAAAAAAATTTATTTCAAATTTTAACATATCAAACCAGATTATGTGGTATTAAATGGTGGTTGCGGTTTGTGGTATGTAGGAATCGTATGTGGTAACATAACATTAGGCTTCGCCGACTTTATGAGGAATATAAATACTCGTTTTGTCTTTAGCAAAGTACTTCCTGTACATCAATAAAATTATAATCTATGCTGTTATTTTCACTTTATCTCTAACGGGTAATGAAAAACTATTGTAGTCGCGTACTAAGTGTTTTAGTACTTTTTATCTGTTTTATTATTTTATAACACTGCATGACGTAGTTCTCACGACGACACCCTGACGATCATCTGGAGATGATTAAAACTCAGTTGTAATCATCTCCAGATGATGCCAACTTGGTTGACTAAACGCGCATCGAAGTGCCTTATAGTGTTTGGTGTTATGTGGAAAACTACGTGTTATCTTCACACTAAAGGTTCCAATCGTCTTTCATTATTATTTTATGTTTATTTTGTAAAGGTCATCCGGAATCTGTAATTTTTTTAATTTTTCAGTGTGTAAATGTAAACTATTTGGTCTTGCTTTTAATAGAGATTATATTTACCTTTCTACGAAGGCGTAGAAGGGCCACGTCGAACATTTTTCTTCGCTTCCGTAGATTTCAGACTTTAACTCTGAATTCAGACTTTATATTCTGAATTCAGACTCTAAACAATGAATTCAGACTTTAATATTAACAACTACATTAATGCCCTGAAACTATAATACAGGGTTTTCAAATTTTTAGGTCAAAGTCGAAATAGAAAAAATCACCAAAACTCAAATTTTAGTTTATGTAGAATAAACCTATACCTAAAAGTCGTTCCTGGTCATATATACGGGATATCACTAATAATGGTACTTATGATACCACCAATAATAAAAGTAGTGCCATGAAAAACAAATGAATAATTTTACCAAAATGCCGTATATTAATAATCATTTTAATAACAAATGATTTAAATTACCTAACTGAATGTTAAGTTAACAAATTTACATCTCGCAAAAGGTGGTTTTTCCACTAAGTTACCACTCTATACTCGTAGACGATATGAGTTACTTGTTTAGAGCCTTCATTACAGAGTCCACGGATTAATTTCTCGTTATGTACGCCTATATTTTGTAGATATTTTCTTAAGGTACAGTATCCCGTTACCTAATTGGAGTCGTACGTTCAGGCATAACAGTTGATAGTTCAGAATTCAAAGTCTGAATTGAAAGTTTAAAGTCTGAATTCAGTGTTTAAAGTCTGAATTCAGAGATTAAAGTCTGAATTCAGAGAATAAAGTCTGAATTCAGAGATTAAAGTCTGAATTCAGAGTTTCAAGTCTGAATTTTAAAAAAAATTCATACATGGCCCTTTTACGGCTTCATACCTTTAAAATAAAAAAACTAAATTCAATTCATAATATTTCTGATATTGGTATTAAATAATAAGACATTTTTGGTGAAATCTAATTTATATAAAGTGGATACTCGAAGCGGATGGTTCTTTATGAAATATCGTGAAAATAATTGTTTTGAAAAAAACATTGATCTCATTTAGATGTTCCAAGAAATATATAGAAAACACTCTATATATGTACTAGTATAGAGTACTTTATTGAAAAAGGCAGGCCTGCCTAACAAGCCGAAATACTAGTATATAGAGTGTTTTCTATATATTTCTTGGAACATCTAAATGAGATCAATGTTTTTTTCAAAACAATCTAATTTATGTAAAAGTCAATAATAATATTGAATATTAATTAAAAATTGTATGTATTTTCAAATCAAAATATTTTCCTTCCCGACAAAAATACATTTTAATGACCCATTGGGAAATATATTAAGGAAAAATTGAGGAGAATACAAACATAAAACATGCACTAGCTTTTACTGAAAATTATTTTATAGTGGAAATAATGTGGCATCAAATATTATATAAATATGTTTCTGTTCACAGACGTCTCATGCAACTCGGATTTATCTAACGTGTTTCAATACGGATGCTTGGCTTTATCACTTGACCTATGTTGCTTCCTGAAGATATGAAACCACAGAGTAAGTGGGTGTATAAGAATACAATCTAATTAATGTTGTAAACAATTTTTAACGGTTTCAGTTCTATCAGGTGTTGTACTAAGTTTAACTAACTTCTTATTACTTGTCTACCCAACTATTTTGTGGCAAATTCATTATTTTTATTTTCCGCTGTAGGATACACATTCAATCAAATAACAGTGAGGAAAATATTTCCTGAAAGCAAAAATATAAATATCGTTAAAATAAACTGCAGTAATAGTTGTTTTTAAATTTTTGACAATCTTTACCTAAGTTCATGACCATTAAAGCTCCGTGGAATATTGTCATATTCTTGATATACTATCAAGGTCAAACGCCTCATATTTTGATAACCTAGGCCTATTTGAAAATGTTTAATGTTTTCTCAAATTTTCAAAATACCTTATCTTTAACACTTAAAAACGTAAGTAGATAAATACTCGATTTGACTAAACATTGAACAAAATTGGAAATTCCAGTCTCCAAAACATCCGTGTTCTAACCATGAATCTTTAATTACTAAATTATTCGAGATCAGCAGAATATTTATTGGTTAATATATCAAGATAGTTGAATTTTATTGTTCCCTAAAAATAATTCTTTGAAACGGTATCAAGAGCGCAAGCACTTGTCTTGAGTATAAATAGGTACCTGTAACTGTGTTGAAAACAGTTTCAAATAATTCATCAATGAAAATGGTCCGTCTTTAATTTCGACAAATAAAAATGAGTATTTTTAAATGATACATACCATAGACCCTCGATATAAACATCGCTTTCTTAATTTTGCAGAATTATTAGAAATTAGAAACAATAGTCCAAAAATTTTAACCAAAAATACAATATTTGAAACGCTGTAGATTGAAAAATGTAGTTTTCTTTTTAGTTTTATTTTCGTCAGGCTTAGAAAATGAGAAAACCCTTGAATGTATTAAGTAATTGAAGTAGACATTTTATTTTCAATTAAAAAGATTTCGCTCCATAAATAATGCAAATGAATTAATTCCACGAAATTCTTGCAGCAAACTGGGTAAACTTGTCTTTAATAGCACCGATTGGAAGGGAGTCCACAAAGAAATAAATTTATGACGGTTAGAAATCAAAATGGCAAACGTACAACGTCAATAAATACCTAACTCCAAAGATGACTTCTTAGCTTTATGATAGGCAACTTCTTGGGGGAAAAAAGTAACTGAGGAGTGGAACAGAATTTTAAATTTGTAAGGAATTAGCTTTCCCACGTATCATTGTAATCGATTCCATGAAAAAACTTTTGAAATATATACGCTCTGTATCTTCAGTACGCCACATGTAAGTAGAGCCCTTATATGGCTATTATCGCTGGAAGTGATCCATATTAAAATTCAATAACTTTCCTTCCTGATTCATAATTCATATGGCGCGATCGCCATTGGTCTTGGCTCTTTTATTTTTATTGTCATTCGTAATGGTGTCTTGCGACATACCTCATGTGCTCCGTCGAGTTTCCTTAATTACTTCAAACCATTTTATGGGAAAAATAATTCATGGACAGACAGAATGACCTAAATTGAAACGTATTTAACACAACGAAAATATATCTTATGACTGTGTCTATAATAATTAATAAACATTTATACCTAATTGTAATAATTCATAGTCAGCTGTAAAAAAGTTTATTGAAATTATATAAAGCAATGATTTGAAAATTACTTTATTAGGAGAAAAATTAATATTGGAGTTATTGGAGGCACCGATTTTTAAACATTTTGAATATTATTCGTATATACAGTCCCTTTCTAGTGGATAAATTCGTTATTTTATAAATACTCAATTTTTTTCAAAATCGCTCGGACCCCTCATTTTCTTTTATTTTTATATGCCCCTATTTTGCAAATATTACATTTTTTACATTGTGACTCATTGAAGCTTCATCGATACAGACTTTAATATATTAAATGGGACACCCTGTATTTTTTACACATTTGAAAAAAACTCTTCCTTGCGAATATGTTCATCCCTTGATAATAGAATTGAATAGAATAGAATTTTATTGACTTTTACATACATAACAGTACATTAACAGTCATACCTAAGGACAAGTAAATGAAGAAAACTTTTTGATATTAAAAAAACAATTCGTTAATAAAAATTTTTTTGTGAAAAAGTGGAAGGTTTTCAGAGACATCAGTTTCAGTTTCTCTTGCTTAAAAAAATTTACATATGGATTATTATAGATCTATTCTAAGTTTATGGTTCTTAGTAATATTTATACGTGGAAACGGAACTAGAAGATCATCACCGTGCCTAGTGTCATGATCATGAACGCTCGAATGGGTTGGTAAATTAGACTTATATTCATGTACTAAGCAAAGCGATTCCAGCAAATACAGACATGGACGGGGTAAAATCCTGTTGTTCCTGAAAATGTCTCTACTGTGAATATAGTTTGGCACATTAGTTACTAGACGAGCGGCAGCCTTCTGTGGTATAAACGGTCTATGCGATGAACTGCTATTTCCACACAAACCTACCCCGTACATCATGCGACTGTGGAACAACGAGAAATATATCCTTCGCATAACGTTGTTGTCTACAGAAGGTCGCAGCTGTCTCATGACAAAAATTTGTATTGCAAGCTTTGAGCAGAGACAGTCAATATATGTGCTGCCCAATTTAAAGAAGGATCTAATTTTTATCAGATGTAAAGGTAATCTGTTGCGTTTTTCACATATTTAACTTTAGTTTGTTAGCTGAAAACCATGTTGTCGCATTATTGAGACTGTCCCTGCCCGCTTCACAACTCCCTGGAGTTAAAAGAGTCGTGTCGTCAGCAAAAAGAACACAGGTACTCTTAGTTACATTGACCGGTTGGTCATTAATGTAAATTAAAAAGATCACCGGTCCCAGTACAGACCCTTGAGGAACACCTCCAGTAGTAGAAAGTAATGCCGAATTTTGACTGCCAGTGCTGACATACTGTTGCCTTTTTGTTAAATATGACCAAAACAAATTTAATTCATTATTGCGAGTGCCATAATACTCAAATTTTAGAAGCAGTATATCAACATTTACACAGTCAAAAGCCTTGCTTAAATCACATAATGTGGCCTGCGTTACAATGCCTTTGTCAAGACCCTCTACCACTTCCTCTATAATAGCTAGTAAAGCTCTTATTGTAGAGAAACCCTTCCCAAACCAAAATAAGGGTGATATGCCCAAAAAAGAATTCATAAGAGCAATATGCTAGAAAAATAATATCGATTCGCTGCTAGGCATAGAGTCTTTCTCCATCCATCACCCTTATGGCCCACTTTTTTCAGCATATCTCCCTTAATATTAGAGATAGACTTATAATATCTTATATCACCGTATTCGTAAAGAAGGTCTTATCAAATATGTAAAAAAGAAAGGGTAATCAATTTGAAATACCTATTAAAGTTTATATCGACGTAATTTCATTGAGCCACCCTGCAAAAACCTAAAAATATATAAAATAAGGACAAAAATAAAATAAAATTGACGGGTCCGAGCGATTTAAAAAAAAATTTGTTTTTATAAAACAACGAATTTATTCACTGCTTTAGGCAATTACTGTATTTATAGAGTGACAAGGATAAATGCATAAAAGTATTAACAACAACATAATATGTATATGAACATAAAATACAGGTATACCAAAAACTCAAGCTAATTACTGAGGAGTCAGTACAAAAAGTTTAAATTCTAATATTCACTTAAATTTGGACAAATTTTAGGTTAGAAGAAAAATGTTAAATCAAAACAGAGCAAGCTGTTTAATCTGTTCCCATAACTACAATTTTGTGAACAAAATAAGTCAAGCAGTATTCAGTTAAAGCAGTCGTTAATACATGGTTAATACTGCGCTATAGTATTAAAGTATTTCGTTATAAATCTCTATTAATGAAAACTATTTTCACGCATTTTTGCTATTAGCAACATGTTATAAAGCACGATGTGGTAAATAGTAACTTTCTGTACTAAAATTCATGATAAAAACTATTATTTTGGCGGGATTGTAACTTAAAAAGGAAAATATGAATTTAAACAGAAAAATCTCAATCTATTTTAAAAATTCTTTTCCGTAATTCGTCACGAAAGTTTATCTAACACTTTATTTCTAAGTTTCTAAATTTCATGTTCACATGCTTGATTGATTACAGTGTGAGTATTTTCAAAAATAATTAATCACTGCTAGACAGGAGCTGACTAAGGGTGATAAGGGATCAGTAATAAACTGCTTATATTGTCAGCACAATGAATACGTGGGTCTAATTTACTACATTTTTGTAATGTGCAAATCAATTGTTAAAGCATCTACTTCTATACAGTTAATTAAATAAATTAATAGTACTTAATAGTTTATTTACTTTACATAAATTCGTATAGTATGCTATCATAATTTAATAATCCAGGTTATTTACCGTACGTAAACATTTGTTTATCATGAATAGAGGTTTAATTACATTTGCAAGTGTAGCTGGTAAAGGTGAAAAGCATAGCTTAACTACTATGGTTAATATAGAACTATTTTCCTTATATACTTACATAATATTTACTAGCATTACTTTATGTGCTTTATGCAGCTGAATTCCATGGCTAAGAATCTATATTTGTCCTATACGTTTCAATTAAATTGGAAATTATAAAAAAATATTTAGGGGAGACCGGGGCTAGTTGGCACACATTTCATACTTTATTTTTTATTTAGCACTACAGACAATTAAACTGAATTACAAAATATGTAGAACAGATTTGCAAAATTTCCCTACACTTTAGCATATTTAAAGTGTCTTTATAAAGAAAAGTTAAATAGTTACAATTTTTTAAAAACATCAGTGTACGTGTGCCAACATACCCCAACTTGGGGGTAGGTTGGCACACTAACTGGGGTTAGTTGGCATATGTAAGTTATATAGAGAAAAACAAGTGTTTTTATAGTTTTTAAAATGTATTACCTACTAAAAGAATACAAAATAAAATAAATTAGAAAAACGTCTAAAACTAAAACAGAAAGTAGAATAAGGCTTACAGTTATGTAAACACCAAAAGTTAATAGTTAGTCAGAATCATCCGAGACACAATTTGAGCATATGTATGGCGGCTCTTTGTTAGTGCATGCCTCATGAGACCACATATGGCATGACACACACTGAACCCATTTTTCCCCTGGTTCACTGCTGGTAAAACTGTCCATGTAGACCAAGCAAAAAGTTTCCTCCTCTTCATCAGAATAAGATTCATCTGCACAAACATGTTTAACGGTCCTCATTTTCTTGTTTATCTTTATTTTTCCTTTTTCATTTTTATTTTCAAATACTGCCTTTTTTGCCTTTTCGGTTGCAACTTCCTTTCTTCTTTTTAGAAGCATTCTGCTCTTCTTCCAAAGCATCTTTGATTGGGGTATCCGTAAGAATAGCGCTGTGGACCTTCTTTTTCGCCGCGAAGTGCCAGTTTTTCTTGGTGGCGCTTTTGGGAATGGGCGTATGTCTTCTGGTGTAGGTGGTGGTGTAGTATTTCTACCTTGAGGTAAACTGGGTTCTGGAGAATCTATGTCGGGTCTAACCAACTTTTTCAATTGGCGAATGGTTTGCATTTTGGCAATATTTGGCTAAAGTTCTAAATGCTATGTCGAAGTCTTTGATAACACTTCGTATTGACCTGCCTTCATTCTTTACCATTTCTACAGCTCTTGCAATTACATCAGTGGGTGTTGTACCCCTTACAGTCTTTTTTTTTTTGTAGGTTCTCATGTCTAAAACTGTTTTTTTATTAATTTTAATTTTGTTAGCTTTATTTTTAAATCCGGGGTTAGTTGGCACACTGTGTCAACGTGCCCCGAGACCAATGTGCCAACCTACCCCAACACAGGTTTTATAACAACACCATATTTTTTCCAAAAAACAAACAATAATTTGATAACTTTGCCTAGCATAGTATGTCAACTAGCCATCTAGCAACGAATTGTAGTGAAAAAATCAAGTTAATACGTTATATTAAACAGATTATCCACAAATCTATAAGGGGACAAAAATTTACTTACTGGTATTGAAAACAAACGAACACAACTAGCAGGTGTTCACAGCGTGACTTTGCGCGCGTAACGTTTTACATGGTTGCCGAGAGTTATAGATTTTATATTTTAATGGTATTTGCGTTTACACATCCACACCAATCGAAGATATAAGCATTGTGCCAACTTGCCCCTGTAGCCAACTAGCCCCGGTCTCCCCTACCTATTTGGTAAATAGGTGTAAAAGCACCAATAGCGGCGGACAAAACCAATAAAATTAATCAAACCAATATAAATCTCACTTGCCTGATTGGATAAACATAGGGTGGAGAAAATTTACGAAAAGCAATCATCGATAAATTGCTGAATTTCTCATTGAGTATCACACAGCTTTTTAACAAACTCGTTTATGAAGCAGTACCTATTACTATATTCAGAAATGTTTTAATTACAAACGGAATGTTTTTCATAAACAAACAATTGCCAATAATAACCAATGATAATAACCACAGCACTGGGAAGAATACAAAAATTGGAAAATCATTTGCAATTTCAATTGACTAAAAAGAATTTTATTAAAAACAACTACTTTTATGTATAATTAGAAAAGAACAAGTGCACATATGCACTACAACCCCCATTGGGAAAATGTAGGAAAAATTGAACAAGGTGGACAAACATACATGGCTAAAGTCCAATCTTTTAACAGAAAAATGTAAGGAATATTTTATAAACGGTGTAATCTTACACAGGTGTAAGTAACTATTGCATATATTTTCAAATATATATGTGATAAAAATTGTATTAATACTTACAATATAAATATTAAACCATAAATATAATCGTACCTAATGAATTACATTCGATAACCGTGTCGCATAAATTTTATCTAAATGTTGTTGCGTTAAATTTAATAATAAATTCTAACTGCCTTCTGTACAAATTGCCTTAAATGTAGATAGGGAATCCGTATCTAGTAAATTGTTAAGTTAGAGCGTCCGTCGGTAGCCAGGAAACATTGCTGTAAGTACTGGACGTAGTTGTGCAGAACGAAATCATCTTGAACTATAAAGTTTGAGAGTTTCTGAAGAACAATTAGCCCTGTGTAAAATTAAGAAGAGAATTTTTCAGCCCTTCTTTCCTCCAAAAGATGATATATTATTTCACATGACTGAATAGCGAAATATTTCATCGGTTTTATCAGGTAGCATTTTTAAACAAAATATTCTTGAGTTCTTCCTATGTCGATATAAGATTTATAAATAATTTAACATAATGTTACTTCCTCCAGGATTCTAAAGATAAGTGAGACTTTTATATAACAGTACACATCTTTATTTAACACTTCAGACACAATACAACACTTCTTGTACAATATCTAAATAATTACACACCGAAAACACTTCGAAAATTGCACTGATTTCACTTAAGTATTGCTTCTTCTCTTGATCGCAGTTCGATTAAGACTGACTCTTCGCCAGTACGCGGCCTTTATATAGGTAAACTAGGCTTCAACATCTTCGTAGCAGTTTCCATCGAATACTCACAAATAATCCGCATACCAGGACAGTTCAATAACTAATCAACAGCCAAGTTATAAGAGGGATATTGGATGAGTACCGCTGGTGGCATCCAAGAAATGTGGGCAAAAGGGTCTATCTACCTTATTTGAAAGCCTAGAGGCTTGAAACATCGCCCTTGGGGGGTTGTCCATGGCACCCCCAGAGGCGGTGTTACCAGATTATTCACAATTTCCCTAGAGCTGGGGAAAAGTAGATTAGGCAACGCCGCACTCGGCACTGTGTCACCCATTTTGGAACAATAATAATGTAAACACTAAAGAAATATAAATTAAAATCTTCTTATGTGAGAACTAAATAGATCAAATCAAATCAGTTGATAAAACGAAACTTCTTGCAATTATATAGTCTTATTCTTCGGTAATTCCATAGGGAGCCTAATATTTAGAGCTTTTGTGAGACATTAACTTTTTATCTTTTCTTTCATATTTCTATACAAAATTTTACTCATACGCAAGAAAAAATCAAACAATTTTAAACAAAAATAAATTTACATCACGGCTATCATAATTGGCACTACGAAATATTATGTATTGCAAACCACAGTCCTAAAAAATATGATAAGGCCCCGTTCTATATGGGCCAAAATTTCTACGACTACTTGAATTCAACTCCCAATTCAACTTCCTCAATTTGAAATTTCAAATGAAACTAGAAGTAGAAAAGTTACTCCTGGAGTAACTTTTTTACTCTAGGAGTAACGTAATTTTGGCGATTTAAATTGCCGATAAAACCGCAAAAAATTGTAAACAAATATGGACGAAGATGAGTAAAATGTCTGCATCAAATCAATTAGCAATCAACTCTCATAAATATTATGACTTTATGTTCTAAAAAGGGTGAAATAAAAATAAAAAGTAACAAAAGCAATCATAAGTGCTTCTTTGCTATTTATCATATGATTTTTATGGGTTCAAACATTTTACTTATAAGTAACTAGTAGTGAGAAACATATAGTACTGTCCTCTTCCAGTCTGTGCAATCATCCGTCTGACAATTATTGTCTAATTGCCAGATACCGACCTGCTTTTCTACAGGTTTGTTATGTGCACTGTGTGCAGTTTAAGATGAACTGTATGGGCATCTCCCATACAGTACCTACTGACAACTAATAGAGACACAGAACTGGTTAAATTGAGAAAAAGTTAGGCAAATTTAGGCCCAAAAAGAATTCAAGGTTATATTTCCAAGAATTCCTTCCCTTAAGTAGAGATAGGGTAAAAACAAAAAATGTGCATTTTCTGCAAACGTCTATAGCTTGTTTATTGTAAAAGATACATTCATAACTTTTTCGGGACAGGGATGTCAGCAAGGATTTCAAAATTGGCCCCTAAAAAAATTTAGGCACCCTAGATTTTGCACTACCACAATCAACTTTTGTTTTTCTTATGGGCGCCATATTGAATTTTCGTATTTTTGAAAATTCCGTACAAAGTGCTTTTTAACCATGTATAATATGCGTATGTTCAGAAAACTGAGGACATAAAATGGGCTGCTAGGTCACCGGACCTCAGTCCATTGGATTTCTTTGTGTAGGGTTATCTAAAAAACAATTGTATGCAAGGTAGTATGAAACTGCAGAGGAATTACGTCAGAGCAGTTAAAGACGAAGTAGTTGGAATTACTTCAAATAGTTTTTCATTTTTGAACATATGCATATTATACATGATTGAAAAGCTCTTTGTGCGGAGTTATAAAAAAATACGAAAATCCAATATGGCGCCCATAAGAATAACAAAAGTTGAGTATGCTAGCGCAAAATCAAGTGGACCTACATTTTTTTAGAGGCCAATTTTGCAGTCCTTGCTGATTGTTATCCCTGTCCTGAAAATTTTATAAATGTATCTTTTATAATAAACGAGCTATAGACGTGTTTACAGATATAGACGTTTGGTTTTCACCTTGTTAAGGTAAGGTACTATGGAAAAAGTTGGGCAACTTAACCAACTCTGCATCTCTAACGGTTTCTGAGGTACCCATTTTACTTACATTTTGGACTAAAGTAAGTGTGATGGACAATAAAAAAAAATATGGGTTAAAATAAATTACGTTTTTATAGGACTAAGAATAGAAAAGTATAGATATACTGCAACAAAAATATGATTCCTGTTATTAAAGTGTTAGGCGTGCTTTTTAGGCGAAAATAAGTGAAAAACTGTTTCTCATACTAGGGCTAAACTTCTATCTTAAACTCTTCTATTAGTACCTTTTCTGGAATTGACACCCATAAACACAGCAGTTTGTGTTCTGCTGGCTTGTTTTGGATACCATTTTAAAACATACAGTAGCCACCTCGTTTTCAACTTTTCAGTACCAAAAAGTCACAAGCACCATAAAATTCTTACGTTAAACAAACTCAAACACGTATTATTTATCATTATATCAATAATCAGCCACCAAAAACTATCGTTTTATGATAGCTCCAATTTTTTTATGCAGGGCGCAAACATTTTTGGAATCGCCAATAGCATATGCATTTTATATGTATATGATATCTAATTTCTGTTAATTCTTGACTTATTTTTGTGATTGTAAACATTAAATATTAAACATTAAATATTACTTATTCTATTCATTTTTATGTATAAAAATTCAGTTATTTATAAAGTGTTACAGTTTTGCTTAAAAAAACATGTTTAAAATCTCAGAAACGGCTAAATATTTATATTCTATTTAGTTAGCATGTCAATAGCATCAATAACTTGAAGGATTAGTTAATATGGAAACGTTATAAACCTTGACATCGAAGACCGTTGCACCTGTCAGAATTTCTATAAAATGGTCAAATATCTACGTAACGGCTGATGGGTATAAGATAAATATGCTACATACGGAGTGGCACCCTATAAAGTTCCGTAACTTCTATGCCATAAATATACAAAAAAATACATTTTAGAAACTCATAGAGCTTATAAGAGGACGCGCATTTAAAAACATGTATCATACATACTTAACCAGGGCAATACCAAACTTAAGTATTTTTTAATGAAATGACATTCTTTATTTCCAATTTAAGTATTATTATACAGAGTATTTCAGAAGATATGAATATTTTTGTATCTTAATCCCAATGATTTGATCACTAGACAACTTTGGGCTCCATTAATTATGCTATATGATTTCGTTTTACTTTTGTATAGAATTATCTCAAGAACCGTTCCCATTACCGTTACCATAGGGAATGCTTCATAGAATAGAAAGAGTTGTGAGAGACCTTAATGGAAATGATATAAAATATAGGGTATTTCATTTATAAAAATTGAGACAACTGTGGTTGCGAGTTTTGATTCGGCATGTATAAAAGTAAAGCTATTTTGAAGGATATTCTATAGAAAGTAAAACTAGACCATATAAGTAACATAATTAATGGATCAAAGAATTATCTAATACCTATACATTTTCTTAAAAAAAACAAACAGGGTACTCAATTTATTGCGATTAAGGTACAAAATTCCTCTGAACTGATTTTATGAACTACTCTGTATACCTAATATTAGGAAACCCTATATTGTCGATTTCGGAAAAATTATCCAAATTCCAATATGAAATAAAAAATATGTCATTCCATTTAAAAAAACATAAGTGTCTAAAGAACCTTTCATTAATATACATATTTTTAAAATATTCGTCCTCTTAGACTCTGAAATCCTAAAATATATATTTTTTGTTTAATACGACAAAAGAGTTATGGAACTTGGTGACACTATTGCGCCACCCTGTATGTATCGAATAAAAGTTTGTGCCCCGAAAATGCGAGAACATCAGAGGGTGTTAAATTAAAAACAAGAATGATAGTTTCAGCAGAGACTATCCTCGCCATTGTTTTTAAATAATGCAGCAAAATGGTGTGCAGTATGTTGCTGCATAAAATGCTGCACACTATGATTTCTAAATATTTTTGTGTTTAACTAAAAATATAAGGTATTGCTCACTTGTACTTTAGGATAGGTTCAAAAATTTCCTATAGCTCAATGTGCTACAATACTTTATATACCTTATTTTTAATTTGCAATCTTTATAAAATATTTTAATATTACCATAGGAATAAGATAAGCAATACTATTGTCAGTCTTGCAAGAAAGAAGTAAACCACTCATTATTATATTTAAGTGTAAAAAATGTTGAACTTGTTCATTCCTTGTTCAGTTGTAATAGCCGCGCTTTACAGTTAGCTTAGACTTCCTTTCTTTTGGTAACATAAAATAGGTACATACTTAATAAAACCCACTGATTCGGTGTAAATATTTAAATTTATAAACATATTATTAAAAAAACGCGTGTCAATTCCACTTCCTTTTCGAACACTACGTCCAATTTTGATATTATGCACGAGAATTCACGCTAATTCATTCAAAATTACCACTGCACAATGTTGTAGATTGAATCAATGGCAAGCATACTTGTATTCTAAATTCATTTATATATTTATTAACATCCGGTTTTTTGCACGCTATCCGTATGAATTAAATTTAGCTTTTGAACCGTTCCACGAGGTGCTCGAATTCACACGAATTTCAATGTTCAGCACTCGCTTATTTCTCAAGGAATGAGAACTCTTGCGAGAGATTATTTTGTTCTTGTAAAATGTCTAATTAGTTACATTTGGATTACAGAGAACTGTAAACAATTCATAATAAGATTTTTTATAGTTTCTTCAGATATTCCATCTTCATACAAGTTTCATCAACCTTGACACATATGAAAAATATATCTTCAAGTTTCAGTAGACGGTATAATAGCTTAGCAGATACTCATAAATGCAGTATTTTGGAAAAGAAATATCAATAACTGCCTTAGTAAATATTGAATAAAAAAGTGTTTCTTCAAATTATTTTCTAGAAGTACTAAAGGTTGAATGTCAAGTAATTACAAGAAATGAAAATTGTTAGGCATTGTTTACAATCCCTGAAAAACGTCCAGCAGCTAATGATAGATGTAATTTGTCATAGTCAAATGCCATATAACAGCTTATGCTATATGGAATTAATATCAAAATACAATTGGTGGGTATTATGTCGTACGAGAAGAGGCGCCTAATTTTACTCTAAAATATATAACTCAAACAGAAGGTGCTGATACCTGTGGGAGTGTTGGTGAATTCCATTTTAAATGAAACTAGGAGTAAAGGAAATATCAAAATAATGTATCGCATGAAAAGCTTATCCAATGAAGACTCCGTAGCCTAAACCAACAACTAGTAGTCTGTTTTTAACACTTTAACCATATAGTATGTTTTCTAGCGAAAACCTTTATACTAGTTGAGATAAATTCCACAAAATAAGGTTTTGGAGTTGAGTTGGAGTTTTAAATTAGTCTGGTGTGTTTTGCTTTTAAATTTTGAAACAAAATAAAATAAAAATAAATATAATTTCGATTTCCAACAAAGGATTTCGGACCTGGAGCTGGTTCTGCTAAATAAAATTTTATCAATTGTTTACACTTGCTAATTCGTTATTGTAACGATTTGACAAGTACTACCGATCCCACAAACGCTTTGATAAGTCATTTGGATTACTTCTGAATTTATCCACAGAGAATTTCAAATAAGACGAATTGAAGTAAAGTTTTACAGATTGTAACAGGTTTCTGTAATGCATTGATATGTTTACGATATGCATTCAACCTATTTTTAATATAATTTTGACAGTTTGGTCGCTTTTTGGAAAGTAATAGTATATTATGTTACTAGGAGTACAAAGCGAACATTATTTGTTGAGCCCAGAAGCTTACACAGTCGAGGCCTCAGCCAAGGCTTTCAGGTGTCTCGGATAGATTTCTTACTTAACATCTCTACCCTCTATATTAATTACGATTTCACGAAAGTGAGAAACTTTTGTGGGAGAGGAGGCGGTGTATTATTATTCTGCAAGTAGCATTAGAACGAAGGAAAGGTTTGAGAAAAGTTTATTGCAGGAATGAAGGTAAACTTGGAAAGCTTCAAATCATGACTTATGTATATGTAGCCATGGCATTACAATTTAATTCAAAATTCTTGAATAAGCCTGGAATCGAAACGGCTACATCGGGATTCATAGGCCAGTACATTTACAGTCTGAACCACTGACTATATAAAATGTTAAAGTCATATTTCTTTCGTGCCTATACAGATTTTTATCACTTACTGCATTCTTATACCCATAATAACGTATTATTAATGTAATACCTCATATTCTGCAGAATAATCTATTTTTTAATTCGTAATTAAGTAGTGGTATACCCTTAATGTATTTTGTGTGTAAAATGTAACGATGCGGATGTAGGTACAAATTAAATGAAATGAGAATAGGAATCTGTTCTATCTCTGATTGGACAAATGTTAAACTACGAACGGTTCAGAATACCGACGAAGTAACTTCACCTTATTAGCGTTAAATTATGCTTTCAGCCTATCTACAACATTTCAAAATCTGATTATACTGCACATTGCGTTTCCAGTATATGCTTACATTGAACTGAAATGGAGTTACATCTATTTTATACCATTTACATTGCCTTTCTGATTATAATTTCCCCCGTGAGATGCTTTTTATGGTTTTACATTATGACTCAAAATATTTCTTGGTGTCTAACATCTAGTGCAAAAAGTAAAACGCCTGTCATTTGTTGCCTTTTTTCTTTTTATGGGTGCTGGATGCTAGATCGCCTCCTTCACTCTATTTTTTGCAATGGCCACTCCGCAACCATCTGCTGTCAACAGATGTTCTTAATATTTCTGAAATTATAATACAGATGAATTTCAATAGAACAAGTATTAATTAAGACAATGTATTTGATAATAAAAATAAATTATAAATTAATTTATAAAAAAATTAAGTATGCTAAGAATAATTAACATAAATTCAGTACCCTACAGCCTATAAGAATCAGCTTTGATATCAATATAGTGCAATTATTCACAAAAAAACAAAGCAGAAAATAACGCGTCGTGTACGAAAAAAATACAATAGATTTCATATGTAATATGTCAGGATAAAATGAAGCAAAAAGTTTTCGTTTTCACAGATTATATTCCTACAGACTCCTAATAATAGTCGATATTTATACAGAAATATAAGTATATCTAGGTACATATTGTACAAGTTTTACAAACAAAACTTTAAACTATGTATGCCTTGTAGAAAAACTAGAGACAACTGTTGTAGGAAATGCTTATGAGATTCTGAATACCTCGTGAGAATAAGATCTGAAGAAGTTACTATTGATTTATTATAAAACAAAACAAATTTATCGAAAAAAAAAAGATAAAAGCAACCAAATGCATTAAATAGACTCTGGACCAGATAAATAAGTACCTAAATAAACTAAATTTAGTAACTTTAGGGATATTGACTTCCCGGTATTAGTTAGGGATTAATTATGGGATATTATTTAGATTAATATAGGCCCTATACCGCAGTTCATAAGAAAACAATACAAATGACAAAATATAAAAATATAACAAGGAAAATTAGAAGACAAGCAATTCTAAGTAAAATAAAGGTAAATAAGTTATAGTAGTTTTTTAAGTACATTTATAAATACAGTGAGGACATAAAGTCCGCCCCACCCCTCTAAGTTTTGAACCACTGGGTAGATTGGGATGAAATTTGGAACGATAATATATGACTAAATTCTACATTTTTTTGACACAACAATGACTGCTCTGAATGTCAAAGTGACAGCTGGGCGCGCAATAGGAACATTTTTTTAAATGGAAATGGTGGTCGAGTAATAACTCATTTTGAAGCTATTTTTATGCTCAAAATATTCCCCAATTTTGAGAATATTTGGTTCAGTAATTTCCAAATAAAAACCAGTAATATCGATTTCTGTTATATCATTTTTTTGCATACATATCACAAATTATTGTAAATTATTCAAAGCAAAACAAAAATTAAAACTAAACAAATAACAACATACCATCCCTAACCTAAAATAACCTAAATTAAAAAATTATTAAATAATTTAAATTAAACATAGAGACAGAAACAAATTTAAAAAACACGTGTTACTTCAAAAGATGTTGAAAATAACCACCATGAACTTCCTGACAAATAAATGTTCCACGGGTAAGTTCTATTATAAAGATTATGTAGTAAAAAGATTATGTTATAAACTGATATTACTGATTTTTATTTGGAAATTACTGAACCAAATGTTCTCAAATTTGGGTGATGTTTTGAGCATAAAAATAGTTTCAAAATGAGTCCCCACTCGACCACCATTTACATTTAAAAAAATGTTCCTCTTGCGCGCCCAGCTGTCACTTTGACATTCAGAGCTGTCATTGATGTGTCAAAAAATGCAGAATTTAGTCATATATTATCGCCAAATTTCATCACAATTTACCCAGTAGTTCAAAAGTTAGAGGGGGGGGGGGGGGGGCGTACTTTATGTCTTCACTCTATATAAATTCGTATATTTTGATAAGTGAATGGATCAAGAACAAGAAAGGATAGGGATTAAATAATATAAAGAAATGGATAGACGTAGAGGATAAATATTTAGCAAACAAAATAGAGACTTTTTTGCTTGGTGTATGCTGACTTTGTTTTGATAAGAAGGATTGTATACAAGAAAAATTGGGATTTTCCACTAAGCAATTTTGAAGTACCTACCTAGATACCTAGAATCCACGAAATAATAACAATATAATTAGGGAACTTAGAAATTTCATGGTTAGAAAATTAAGAATTTTAAAAGTTACAGGAATGTAAAAAACTTAACGTTTGGCTAAGTACACATATGTCTAGTGTTCTGACACAAAACATAAGTAGAATATGTTTATAAAAGGTAGGAACTATTCCAAGGGAGACTAAAGAAATACCTGTACTACACTATGAGTTCAAGGGCAATGAACGATACAGAAAATTTGACGTCACCTATACCTACTTTCTCTATAATAATATATGCATGTGAAAATTTAAATCATGAAATTACTTTAAGTTACCCCACATAATACATAATACTGCAGGAATCTTCCAGAAGTACTTCAGACCTTCTTCGATAAAAAATGAAGACTCTACCCTGTTGTAGTAATAAAAAATTATCATGGACTACACGTGTCGTATATTTTAACAGTCTGCTGTAGTGTCAAAATTAAAAGTGGAGTTTGCTACAATTCAAACATATGTAAGCCAGCGGGATACGCCTGATCTCGTACGGAGAACGGCCAATAATTCTTGTCGTAACTTATTCCAAGCAGGTGACTCGGAATTGTGAAATTATTTACCTAAGTGTAACAGGTGTATGTTACGATATATTTTGTTTTTACGTTTGAATTTAAAATAGTTTTCATTAATCATAATTTCACACTTCAATTAAAAAAATGTAAACTGAATTTTAACATCATCTTATGGGAAAATCATAAAAAATCATAAAAAATACGTATTTTGCTGCAGCCTTGATGTAGAGAGCAATAGCCTTGGTAGTCAACTTTAACATAAGTTTACTGCCATGAATTGCTACGGGTGTATACCATTTCCGCCTTCTTTCATGTATGTTATGGTGTCGTAAATGTCTACAAAAATAACTTGGCGATTTTTATAAGCGGAATTATACCTATTTTGCTCTGAAATCATGTTCATATAACAACACCTTTTCTAAAAGGAAATAATATGTAGATTATGAGTAGTTCCACCCGTATTCGATATTAACATGCTACGAATAATTTGACATATATAGAAGATGGCAGTTTAATTATTATGATAGCAGAAACTTCTTCACACACCTGCCGCCATACTTTTGATGTTTATACTAAAAGGCAATGTGGTGCAAAGTCAAAATACAAAACAAATATTAACATCACTGGTTGGGAATGTGTATTCAATAAATATTGAAAGAACGGTTTTGTATAAGCTGTAATAACAATAATAATAATAATAATACTAATAATAATAATAATAACAATATAGAAAACAACAAAAGAAAATGAATATTATAAATTATACTGAGACCTAACCACTAAAGTGATAAAAGGGCCATAATAGACCAGATATCACTCAGAACTCACTATTCGAGTTATATCTGGTCTAAAAAAAAATCTAGTCTTTAAAATAAAAATGATCACCTACCTCTTTGACGTGAAGAAAAATATCAAAACCTTGCAAAAGAAATGAAAGAATGTGCAGAACAGAAACTAATGCACATCGTTTCATTAATTATATTGGTATCAACCCTTATTAATTCACAAAAGCATCTCACCCCAATTAATGTTAAATAAAACGTACATGCTTACTCACAAATCGCAGAAATACTTCATACCTACATAATATAGCAAGACCGTTTCTAAATAAAAAATAATTATTTGCTAGACTTGGAACTAACCCATCTATAAGAAATATAAGCCAACGAAGGACTGAGGATGCTCATAATTGCTCAAAAACGCGATAATAATAATAACAGCAACAGAGAAATAAACGTTACAAAATGTAATGAGAGGCTAATAAACATATGAATATATTCATAAAACCTCTTTTATTCAATAAAAATAATTATTTAAGAGGTTTAGGGTTTCAAATTAGTAAAAATATAAAATTTAAGAAACTATATTATAATAATTAAGTATCATTTAAATTCAGATTGGACAAGCATCTCAAATATTATAAAATTCTAGAAAACGCTGACGTAGCATGAACGATTGCTTGAAGAAAATAAAATCATAAAACTGATGCAACAAGGTTAAACCATGGGTCAATGGATAATGGTCAACCTATAATACCCAATTATTACAATGGAAATTATTCTAATAGTGATGGGACAGAAATTCCATAATTAGATAAAAACATTTTGCAAGATTACATAATAAATAAAATGACCCACAAAATACATAAGTATTTTGTGGGTCCTTAACAAATTGTTTGAACTGTATTAGGTGCTAAGTTTATTGAAAATTCCGATACAATGGCAATACTCACTATTTGTGACGGTTCATTCGCCATCAAATTAGGGTGCATTAAAAATATCCTCAGTTGTTATGCCCTGTATTTTTGCACTCTTTGCAGTCATCATACGCATGATGGTAAATAGTAAGTACTAGGTTACATCCTGATTGACCATGTTTTGACCATTTGATGCAAATAGTGCGTAAGTTTGAATACCTGATCAAATGCAGAAGAAACTAGGTATCACTTTAAAAACAGGGTCTAATTGTTCAACCCATTCTATCTGCCGGGATTACCTATGTATAATAACCAGGGTTGGAATAAGTCAAGACTTTTACAATGATGTCAGACTTTCTGAATTAATTCCAACTCTTTTATTGAATTAAGTGCCGGTCTTTCCACCTCCTTTTAAGTTCCTGATAACTATTTGGCAGAATAGACTGTGACATTTCAGTATTTCAGTTTCCACAGTCTAATCTGCCAAATAGTTATGAGGAACTTAAAAGGAGGTGGAAAGGCCGGCCCTAATTCAACTTTGTTTCTCAACTTGAAACCTAAAGTTAAATTTCAAGTCTAGATGAACCGTCTAGACGAGTATCGGTACTCATACTCATGATGATGACATGAGGTTGAAACCAGGCTCTGTTTTTGGGATAAAGTGAGGTAAATCAAAACTAATACATCTGAAAAGACATGTGTAGTTGATGACTAATACCGCTTCATTTCCGATTAGTTTCGTATTAAAATGACTTGATTAAGAGTACTTTATTGAAACATGATTTGTTACGTTAATGCCGTCATTTTAATTTCCCATAAAAAACAAATATTTTACCCCGGTCTCCTCCTGCGCCAAAGTCAGCATTCTTTAATGTTTTTATGTAAAAAATAAAGACTGAAGAAAAACAGGCACCCTTGTTTGCAATGCCGTTCCGGGATTCTTCCCGCATGCGACTCAACGATTAGTTGCTACTAAAAAGAATGTGAATTAGTTCCTGACTTTTAAAAAAGATCATTCAATTTAATTCGTGAATTAATTCATGCCAACCCTGGTAATAACTGACATGATATAAATTTTAAGAATGTTTTAGAAATTCCGCATATTGATATATTGTGTAAAGATCAATTAAAATAACCACCAAGTAGTTGACAAAAAAATTAAATAAATAAATCCAATTTCCCTGGCTAGACCACCTTTGCTCTTATAACAGCAGATGTTATTTTAGATAAGAAATGGTTGAAAATATAGAGTACCATTATGACAACTGGCGCAGTGTGCGGTCCATAATACCTCTCTACCTGGACGTGTCAAGTAGCTCGGTTATTTAGTTATTTAAAGACACTTTCAACACAACTGTTGGAATTTAACCTCTGCCATCATGCAAAATGAGATGTCTGTTGTCTAATATAGAAAATGTATTTATGTAAAAGAAACTAGTTAGGTAAAATATATTTCATTGTTTAGTAGCTTCAAATTAAAACAGGTTTGCACCTGTAAAAAAGCGTGTGACCAATGATTTATATAATGTAGGTAAGTATTTATTTGTGGCATTGTTTCATTACTTTCATTTATTTGGGTATTATGCTACCACTGAAAAATACAAAAAATTAATAATCAAACTCTCACACTAACAATATATAACATTAAACAAATAACTTAAAACTGTTTCGTTATCAACACTTTAAGTTTGACTGACGTGCAAAATGGTATGACAATTTGTAATTTATTTTGTTTATCTACTTCCATGGGCATATTAGATATTAGTCAAGAATCTAACAAATTACGAAGAATTGGTAATATGTTCGAAATTAGAACGATTTTTCAACCGGGTAATACTTTAGGGATAACTTTATCAAAGACTCGGCCAAAAAATTATTTACAAAGTTGAAAGTTCTGCATTTAGAAAGTATCATGTGAGTGTAATAAACATTATGTGGGTGAAATATCTAGACCTCTAAATATTCGGATCGGAGAACAAAAAGATTATATTAAAAAGAGATAATTTGACAAGTCAAAAATCTGTGAACACGCTTGGAAACATGGCCATAGGGTACAGTGGAAGTCATGTTAAATTTTAGATAAAGAACAAAACAATATAAAAAGAAAACTTAAAGAATCAGCGACAACTTTATTAAATGAAGACAAATGTGTATCCAATATTTCTATAAATTTTGATAGCTGTTGGTTATCAATTCTTAAAGACGAGGTAAGTAAGTCAAAATAGAATGAAAATCGACTAATATCTAATATGCCCACGGCATATAATAATTAAACCCATAATAATTAAAATCAGTATATTATATTATAAATATATAAATAATAAGATACGTAACACTAAAGAAAACATAAAATTATTTACTGGCATAAGATATCTTATAAAATTGAAAAGCTTTGAAATAAATTAATAAGCCTATTATATAACAAGACATATAGAAGACAAAATTTGCAAATTTCATACTTTGTGTTGACTATAATAAAATATTGTATGTATTTTTTATTTCCTTAATTATTTTCACCCCTTAAAACATACCCGTCTATGGTGTTGGACACTGTGACGGGAGTTTTATAAAAATGAGGTTATGCCTTTTATTATTGTGAAAATTAAACATTTTAAATGTGGACAATAGGCTATTATTCATCTATACATATTTGATAGGAGGTTTCCAGCATATTATATTTTACATTAATAGTTATAAGTACCCACATAATATATATTGAAATACTTCACGTAAGTTCCTACATCTCAGAGATTATATCACAAGCTTCTACCCGTTGCATCAATACAAAATGAAATAAACTTGGAACTCCCTTACAGAATATATAATCACACATGTCTGTAAGACGATTTTCGCAATTACAATGTCTACGAGCTGTCAATCAAAATGAGGCATAATTCAAAGTTAATCGCAATGATAATCGCAGCTGCAAACTGCTTTGCCGACTGTTAAATAGGAAACTGTCACTGTCAGTGATGCCAATGTCAGGAGTTTTCAGAGTTCTCGCTAATTGCTCTAGTTCACTAGATTTATCACCTACTATTCAGTTGCATAACTGAATTTGAATAACTGAATTTTGGCACATTTTTTTATATTTTACTAAAAAAGTTGTAGGTACCTATAGGCCACAATTTGTTCTAGTTGTTGTCTACACTTTTGTTGAATAGTGGCCGACATTCAGTGCAGTGAATCAATAAAATAAAATAAAATAATGCTAAACAGCCGACCTTTAGACTTATAATTAACCTTTTAAAGGGAAAAAATACATTCTGAATTGCAAGCAATCATGATGAATAAAATGTGATAACACAGCGATTCGTTTGAACTGTATTTTTTCTCCTGTTACTTAAGTTATTTCCCATTTATAGCTGGCATTATACACTGTGTCCCAAAATAATGGAACAAAATTTATATTTTTTCTAGTTGATATAAAAAAAGCAGAAACAGGTCAATTAGTAACTATATAAAAATTTCCACTTCTCTTTAATATTTCCTGTTTTCTTTGAGCCATGGTCAACGGAGCTATAATATTACCTACATTTTTTTACTGTATAAGTATTCAAATTCATGTAGTATATAATCTTTTATATAATATACTACACTAACCCATTGAAACAAAACTGCAAAGATACAAGATAAGGAAAAGAAGAATATTTTCAGTGGATTTTCACCACTGTCTTCACATGTGTTCACATTTTCATAAATATAATGTCCGTAATTTTCAAGGATTTTTAACTTTGTAGGATTGCTCGATCTCTAGAATTTATTAGCCGTATCACGTGATTGGGTCTTGCGGCTACGTCATTGGATTGATATACAAAATATTTGAGTTAGATAGTGACAGTGACTTGTCAACGCGTCATAGATAAGGAATCGCACAATACAGAGAGAGAAAGAGTATCGGGTCTCACAGTGACGTCACTAAAATCGGATAATATTGAAGAATAGGGATCGAGCAATCCTATATATAAGTTAAAAATCCTTGGGTAATTTTTATCTAGTTTAAATACACATTTCATTAATTGATAAAATTTAATTTATTGAATGCATTCAGTTCATAAGGTGGCTTTTTGAATAAAAATGTGTTCAATTTGGAGTCCAGGACGGTTCGATGTAAATAAAGTGTGTATTTAATAGAGAAAAAGTGGACGGGAGCCCAGATATCAATATCTATTGGTGGGAAAAGTCAAATCTTACACTTCATATGAATACGATATTACGAGCGGAGGCGGTGGGTGTTACAGAGGAATTAGGAGCTATTTTTCGAGTATCTTTATTTAACTTATCATTCACTAATATTCTAATATCTTGTGCCTTTGTTTCCAAATTAAATAAACTTTTATTTGGGGCTCTGTATACTTGTTTAGGTGTGAGGATTATAAAAAACTATGTTTATGTGACACCTAGGATATTCCAAATTTAGATAATACATATATTATCTATACTAATACGTTTCTACTAGTTTAATTAATACGTAGTATGATTGACTACCAATAACGATGCTGCTGCAAATATTTTATCTGTTTATAAAGAAGGAACAATATAAATTTTTCTGAAACAAGTTTGTATTGAAGCAAAAAGTGTAATGAACGAGGCTGTATTTTCGCTATCGTCATATTATTCGGGCTTCCTCTTGTGAACCTATTATTGAAAGAAATTGTATATAATTAGATATGTGGGTACTAATTTAAAATTTTACGTGAAAACACGGAATGAACAAACTCACTCTTTCATCATGCAAAATTATATTTATTATTTACAAATCTTAGTGTTGATGTATATGTATATCCAATAGCCTTAGTATTACGAATGCATCAGTAGGTAAAATTCGCATAATATAATTTTTTTGTTTAAAAAAATACATGCCTCTATTTATTTTTATTTATTTATTTTAAATACAATATCCAATATGCTAATGGCCAGTTACAGTATCAAGTTCCTAATTTTTTAAAAAATATAGGACTAATACATATTAATATAATAATAGGTACATATTAAATTATGTAAACATAGATAGATATACATATACACAAAAGTAACACATACTAGAGTATAGACATTCAATACAGACTCAATTCTTGACTAGATTTTCAAGGCTAGATATATAGGTAATAATAAATTAAAAATACCAGTGTACTACTAAAAACAAACTATAGTATACAATTATATAGATGGTCCATAAAAGACAAGATAGATAAAAACATAATTAAGTTAAATCGGTTAATATCGAAAACAATTTTTTTATTGATACATCACTGCCGAAAAATTTGCAACATTTGATTTAGTATCTAAGTTCTCATTCTCAATACCATATACAGAAATAAATAAATTTATTGTCTATGAGTTAGCCCTTTAAACGATTTTGAGTAATCAAGAGTTAATCAAGAAGTAAAATGTCCTGCACAACATGAATGGGAAAGCCATTCCTCCATGAAACTTCAGGGGATATTGTAGGTGAAAGTCAATTCCTGTAAAAACTTCTTGATCTCTTTCTTGTCTGTTTTTGACACCCGCAATAATTAGGACTCACATGATTTAGAATTTAGATTCATGATTTCGAAACAATTTCCTCCCCCCAAATAATACATGAAAAAATAAAACACATTCTGCGTACCCTAAAGGCATATAAACAACACGGTTATAGGAATATATTGCTTTAAATGAGATCCCTATGCGCTGTTGGAAATTGGTTCACAATTTTCAGATCATACTCTGACCTCTTCACCATTCTTAAATTACGCTTGCTCAAAGACTATATGTTCTGATATATTCAGGTCTATTAAGTATTATTTTGAAGAAAACATTTTTTTTGTACATTTTATATAAATAGTTACGTGTATGCTTCTGTGAATTTTCTACTTTACCAAAAAAAAATGTTTAACGTACACAAGCACTTCATACATGATGTTTGTTTATAACATTTAGTAATTCAAAGGCGTCGACTACAGTAGAAATTAATATGGATAAGTTAAAACTTGCCTTATAATCTACTCTAAAAATGTATCTATAATTAAATGTCATTAGAGACGCTAACACGACATACATTAAGTTAATGACTACTCAAAGCTCATGAATTTTATTAAAATTATCTAAGGTATAATCTACTGCATCATAGAGATCCTCTGTAATTTTCTTACATTTCTTGATCATGTAAATGCACATTAAAGAACAAACACAAAAGAATTAATAACGCAAATTCGTATATTTAAATTGTTAAACAACTGAAACGAATCGCTTCTAAGGTGGTAAAATTATACTGCAATTAAAAATTACTGTTATTACTCTATACTTTACAATCTCTTTTTTTTAACCTGCATTATCCTAAATGACAGTCTACGAGATATTTTATCTTAAAACGTATGTGTTATGTTATAGTAGGTACGTTTCTACTTTAAGATAGATTTACGTTACATAGTTTACGATAACCATTATTATTCTATTAATGAAGTGATTTACAACTAATTTTTATTCTATTTTGTTTGGTTTCTATTTTATAAAACCCCTATATCTAAAATGCTCTAACAGGTTTCGGTAATTATTTTCATTCCATGGCATTTTGCAACATTACACAAATAAAATGAGGTACAGATTGTTATTTTTGATTTTTATTTTTTAATTATTATTTTTATGCATCCTTTTGGCTGCGGTCCCAAAAAATTTTTTTATACAAACCAACGAAAGACAGAAACTGCTCTAACTTTTAAGTAGTTACAAAGAGATTCCAGTCAAAAAAATTATTTAGCACTTGCGCATATATCCATAGGGAGCAAAACAATATTAAATTTAGTGATTCAGTGTGAGCGTCTTCGAAGAACGGTAGACTTTGGACAAAATTAGGTGAAATTGTATTCGAGGATAAACCCAAAGTTCACCCTTGGGTATGAAAGAAGTAGGACTATAGAAATGATTAAATTGGGGCAAAGTATTTATATGTTACTGTAACTTCACAGTTACTTGATGTGAGAATTTCAGATGTTTCCCGAAATAAAAAACCGACTTTTGCACGTTAGATATTTTCCCTTTAAAGTTTAGTTTGAAAGAATACCTAATATTAATAACTAAAAAAAACCTTATTAGATCCGACCTTTATTTTCTTTCGGAAAAGGAACACGACTATAAAACTGTTGTATACTTAAACTTAAAAACTCCATATTAGCAAACTCTATATCGTAAAAATATAAACAGTTTAATTCAAAATAAAATTTTGAGAAACCAAAAAATATTCAAGACTATCTTTTTATAACTTCAAAAATAACAGGGTTATTTAAAAAACAATAAATATCTTCACGTGATGATGCTTTATATAATATTAAACTATGTTTATTTTCAAGTACCTATTAGGTATTAGTATAGCAGTGTGATAAATTTGCAACACTTGGTACAAATCATGTTTGTACCATTACTATTTCAAAAATGTTTACAAGTCTATAACTGGTTGTTATTATTGATAGTAATTATAATGACTCGTTTCCGCTTTTACCCAGTTCTCCCTATCCACTGTGGGTATTTTTCTCGCATATTCTCTCATGTGAAATGCCGATGCTTTGAGGACGACCGGTGCTCGATTTTAATCGGTTTACCTGTTAATCTCGCCAATACGTGGAGGTCAATAGCACCTCACAATATACAATCTTCTTATGTCGTGACTTTTTTAATACCACCTATGCATAACCCTGTGTTTTTTAACGGTACACTTGCCCGTAATAACCACCAGGACAACAAAAAAAATACGCAGTGGTGTACGAAAACTGATTCTCGGTCTGATAAGAGCCTTGTGCTGCACTACAAGTCACGAAACGTCACACTGTAAGTAGCAAGTGTTTTCTTAATGTGCGAAATCGTGCAATTAAATAAAATATATAAAACGCAAGATGAAAATAAAACGACTGCATCTAATCAGTTATAATATTATGCCTATTGTATTTGGAAAATTCCTCTACTAAGTAGATCTTTATTATACCTAATAGATGCAGAAGAAATGTAGAATGTAGAAAAGTAGGGGCAAGGGGAATGACAGACATACAACCACACTCTTTCCCCACTCTTAACAGATGAATTCATTAAAAACGGACTTCCAAAAGAAAGATCATTACATAAAGCAATTTAGTAAACATTTATAACGGTTTCACATTCTTAAATCTATAAATGCAAGAAACAGAATGCTTACAAAATAATGACCTTGTACAAAAGCAAAATGTTTGTTCGTCTAAAGCAATATGCGACCGGAAGATATTATCCACCATTTGGGCTTGCGTACGCAAGGCTTACCTATTGTGCCAAATACTCAGGTCTTCGCATTCGTAGGTATGCTCACTTATATTGCACTGACGAGACCATAAAAAGGTTGAAACCGGTCTGCAATTAATGACATCCTACGATGTGAGCTCTTACTACGAAAACTACGAGGAAATACTGAAGTATTTCCTCGTAGTTTTCGTTGCAATCCGAATCCTTGTATTTTGATTCTAAATCTTGCTTTGTAATTCAGTGCTCGGCGTGGCATATAGCCAGGAGAATAGCTGTTTTGGCTTGATTTATTTTAGTCCTTATTTAAATAAGGCTTTTACAGATGGAGGATCTTTACTATTCGTAGTTATTTGCTATTATAATAGTGTCAACCAAGAACATATAAATAAAGAACTTTCTTACAGAAAGAAAACTCTTACAAATAAGCCAATTATACCCAGAATTAGAGGGATTTCAAGGAAATTTCAATTGAAAGCGATGGATGCAGAAAATGCCACCAATTTCCTGAAACAATAAAATATAATATCCGGATGTAAACTACTATCAGGTGTGCAATATACTAATATACATAATACAGTAGTAAAATATAATCCGGACTCGGCAGCCTCAAGCGTAGGTACTACCAATATTCACCACCAACTATAATAGAAGACAAATATTATAAATTATACTGGGACCTATAACCATCCAAACTGATAAAACGGTAGCTCATAATAGACCAGATGTAACACTTCCAGATAAAATAAAATGGATCACCTACCTCGTCGATGTCGCAATACCATTTGCTTAGGTTTGCATAGGTAAAAAATATAGATAAAAGAAATAAAAATATCAACAACTGGCAATAGAAGTTGAAAGAATATGGAAACAGAAACAAATTCATATCATTCCATTCATTATATCGGTGCTGTGGAGTATACTCTATACTCATTCATGAATCACCTCACTGAACTTAGCCTGGAAGAATGTGTTTAAACCCCGTCACAAAAAGCAGCCATACTTCATACATGCAATATAGTAAGATCGTTTCTAAACAAAAAGTAATTTCTTTTTAGACTTGATATAAACCCCTTTTACAGAAATATAAACGAGGGAAGAACTGAGAAATACAGGATGTGCAGGATGTTTTCTGTGAGATAGTTTGCACACTCTGTATAAGGAAATGCCAGGAGAGAGAGAAAATATATTCTTATTTTCCTAATAGCTAGTAAAATCCCTATAAGACCATTTCCCATTACAATTGTCGTTGGATATTTTATTCCATGTAACTTAAATCAATGTATTCTTAAAAATAATAAAACATTTATAACCTCACTGTGCCACAAACCTTATAATATATGTGAAGTTTTTTTTTTTTTTGAACAGACGACTATCAATTATTATTAATTTTTTAAGACCAAACTCACTATTTTATTACATAATATGAATATAATATATCAAATATTGTATTTAGTACAGTAAAAAGTCGATTACACTTTGCTTAGTAACAACTGACAACGACTTGGTTCTTGGTTATCTTGACTAACATGTTAATCCGAGAGACAGGGTGTCCATACGGGTTGACCCCGAAAGAAAATATCTCTTACAGACAGATTCCAATGACCTGTGACGAGTAAAGCAAACAACTTGATATATTGATATATGAGCGTCTATTAAAAAAAAGCCAGCTTGAACTTAGATGATTTTATTACTGTAATATTAGTAAAATATAAATATGTTTGTAAATTGCTGTGCCAGATAATCAATCTTATTTTGGAAATTTATAATAAAATTGTTTTAATATTATACACGTATTAGATAAATTGTTTAGCTCAAACGATTGGAATACTTTCAGTAATATTTTATATGTATATTTAATATGCTTCTCTTTTCTTATATTTTGTATTTATAAATTTAAATTAGCGTAGGTATGTAGGCTACTTATATAAACAATTATTGCGTAGGCCATTGGAAATTGTAATGCCAGTAGGCTGCTTTAAATTTGGAAAAATTTGGAACCGAAGCCAATAATTTGCCCAATTAGCAGAAAAACCACATACACTCATATAAAGGACCTGAAGGACCTAATACTTCATATATTGGCCATTTTTCTTTTTTGTTATTATAAATTATTTATTATTATTTTATTATTATTAATTATTGCGTAGGCCATTGGAAATTGTAATGTCAGTAGGCTGCTTTAAATTTGGAACAATTTGGAACCGAAGCCAATAATTTGCCCAATTGGCAGAAAAACCACATACACTCGTATAAAGGAGCTGAAGGACCTAATACTTCATATATTGGCCATTTTTCTTCTTATTCCTAAGATTGAAGCCTTAATTTCTCATCGAAGGTCCCTATGAAGGTAAACTATGATATATTGATTGATAGTTTTTAAAACACAAGAGTTTTAAAACTATTCTAAATAACCAAAATACTTACATCTTTCATATAAGAAAACTTTTGTTTTATATACCTAAAGCTACCGTTTTCTTTTATATAAAGAAAATAAGCCGACATTCAAAATTGTTGCGACAAGTTATTTATTTTATCATTGTCAAATATGAATTAAATCCTATTTTAGTTTCACCTTCTTATAACTTTCATACGCTCTGCCTTGTATGAGGAGTTTCTAATAAACATCGCTTGAAAATATCGGTTGCTGTTTTTAGCAGGTTTTACCTGAATCGATTTTTCTGTTCAGTTTATAGCAGACTTTGGTAGCTACTTTGTAATATGCTTTAATAGCTAGTCTTTAGTAGTACCTCGGCCTCGACCTAGGCTTTAATTTATATCGGGTAAAATTGAAAATTGTAAAGTTGTTTGAAGATAAAAATAGTAGAAATAAAAAAATATGTACCTTATAGTTTGACGGTATACAGTGAGCAAAACTATCCATTCAATATTTCAACCATAAATAAGTCTTTTTTTGTATGCATAATATTATTTGTATGCATCTATTGCGATATTGTCACAGCAAGCAGCATGTGACTCTACCCCAGCGATCCGCTGGAAGATCAACACGAAACTATAAAACTTCATTTTATACACCAAAGAATGCGGAAATGATTAACAAGGTCAAGGTTTGCTATAGATAATGTACTAGTAACGTTTAAAATGGATGAATGTGACCAACAATATTATGATCAGTTTTTAAAAACTTAAAAACTCTTACAATATTATTTATGTAGTGGTAGGCTTTAAGTGAAGTGTAGGTCCATAAAATTATTAATTACTTATGATGCAACGGGCGTTATTGATAATACAACAACCATAAATAATGTTTATTTGAGAGTTTATTACCAATAATAAATAATAAGGAATATTCTAATACTACAAGCAGTACCGTCCTTTGTGCAAAGCCGACGTGTTTATGAATTATTTAATGACAGATATTTAACTATTCGCTTAAGACATATTAATGCGCCCGAGAAATGGTTTCTCAAGCTTCTTGTATTTTTTCTTGAAAATCTACTTAACCGAAATGGAAATTATAAGCAGGGTATAAAACTTTATGGAAGCAAACAAAGATAAAGAAGGAATACATTGGATACCTATAATAACGATAAGAAAGCTAAATGAATAACTGACATAACAGACATAAAAAAATGTGTCTAAACAACCATGATATATTTTGAAAACAGTTCCAAGCTGTGCACTATAAGTTCATGAGTTGAATGCTGCACATTTAATTGAAGTCTCAAGCCTCGTACATGTAAACTGGTGGACCACGTCCAAATTTCTCATAGGTACTTACTATATTTTACTGTCATTATTTCATGGGTTTTTTAAATACCAACAACTGTGTTCCAAAGATTTCTTATTTGAATCTGAGTTGTTTGTATTCTCATTCACAGATTTTTTAGTCCACAAGATTAAATATCTTCAATCCACGTATGCGATTTTAACTTCAACCTGAACAAGGGCTGTACTCTTAGAGCCACCTGACACGAGACTTAATTTAGCACTGAATTCAGTACTCAAATTGCGCGCGCAGATTTAGCGGACTTGTATGCTACAAATTAAAGCATATTCTAATTTCTTGGATGAAATCAGCACAGTAGAGATGCACTACTGCGCATCTATCATCCAAGTCCGCTAAATCTGCGCGCGCAATTTGAGTACTGAATTCAGTGCTAAATTAAGTCTCGTGTCAGGCGGCTCTTAATAAAAGGCAGGTTGTAGACTAAAAACTTAAACCTCTAGTTCCTGTGTATACTGTTTTTAACTCCAAGATCATGAAGGAGAGAATTTTCTACCCAAGCAATTAAAGTTGAGGAAATCATAAAAATTTCAGTAGAATCGGCGTAAAATTCTAAAATGGAATATATTTATTCCAGCCATAGGAATGAAATCAGATTTATCCAGAAATAAAAAAATTTCGATTAAATTTAATCTCTTGGTTAAATCTGATATTACTATCAAACGATGGCTTATAAAAAGTTAAGATAGGAATGTGCAAACCGTTTTGCTTGATCTCAAACCGTTTAGATTTTACAGGGTGTCAAAGTTGAAAAATGTCAATATTCACCTGTCAATATTTCAAAAACAGTTGAAGATAGATGTAGGACATCCTACATGAAATGTGTTTAGAATATCACATAGAGTTAAAAATTGCAATAATATACAGGATGTCTCATTTAAAATAACGAAGATGACATCAACTTCCGGTATAACCGGAAGAGTTAGGTGGACGCCATTATTTTAGTTAAGAACGCCATGCCCGAAAACACTATTACCCAAATTTTCAAAATTAAAATCGAGTAATCTCTGAAATATGAACATCGGCTCCACCGCTTAACCGCATAACCAAAAACTGCCGAATCATTTTTCTATTTTTTTCTTCAATGACACTGTAAGCATTCATTTGACAAGTTTCAGACTTGCAGATTATGAAGACATTTTCCAAAAAGGAATCTTTTGTTGGATACCAGTAAACAGAAACGAAAAATAATTAAGAAACTACTAACAATTTGAGGATGAGCGGTTCGAAGCTATTCAATTCAACCTGCTATTAATAATAACCCATTCAATGCGAACGCTTGATTCATATTGTGGTTTCGAATTAAGGTAACATATCTATATGTTGTGTTTAGAAATGTTCGTTATATCATTCGGCATTTACGTGAAACCGTAGCTCCGAATGTAGTTTGGAAAACTGTTACACAGTGGAGTTAGTAGCCAATGGCAATAATATAATTTGTTTTGATGTTTAAAAATTCATTGATTTTATAAGTTATGTATTCAATAATAAAATAGCGACCTATTAACCGCATAAACGGATATGTTGAAAGGTTAACAGTTAAAACGGTTACCCTACGTTATTTATACAATACTAGTCGTTATTTTTATATTTTTGTCTATTATGTTTATTTATGTTTAGGTAGCAAACCTGTATTTACTATGGCAGATGTAGTAGAGATATCAGATTAACCATGTAATGATAGAGATTCATCTCGTTCATATTGATAAGTGATAACATATATCTAATTTTATTTAACATAAAATCCACAACTGAAACTATGGGATGAAAGCTATGTTATTATTGTGTTGATCTGAAATTGCTCGAAAATTGGTAATGAAAGCAAACTTTCAGCCGTAAATTATAGGGACGATGCAGTGAACCATTAAAGAGTAACCAATAGCGAAGGTTATGAATGGCACCCCTATCATAATTACACTTTTGGCCTATTTATTACCTTCGTTGCTCGTATAGAGTTATGGCAATTTTAAAACAATTTAATATTACATTTTAAGTTATTTTAACATTTTCAAAACAGAAGCCTAAATAAAATTTTAAAAATGTATTATAATTTTCATTAAATGTATTGGTTTTGGTTACTTTTCTTTATTCTGAGTATATCGGGATTATAGGTATGATTAATTATTATTACCACTATTCGGTAGGAATAGTGAATAGGAATATTTTATTGATAGTTTTGGTTTCAGTATGGCGGATGAATCAGCCGCCAATCTTATATAGGTAGGTAGTAGCTTTATAAGTCATAGTCTTTCAATAACTGGTCTGGTATGTAAAAGGAGGCTTTGTGCTTATACCAATTGCAGGTATATTCTTGAGAAATTTTTACATATTAGTACTTCTCACAGACAGCAGTGAGAATGCAGCTTCACTTCTAATGTTTGGCACAGCACACCATGATACCGCAGTAACAGTTTTCGTTTATTTGTAGCGTTTTCTGTTGAACTGCTCTCAGAGCGATGTAGAATGATCTAAGAATCACTCAGTTGATCAATAACTAAACATAACGCATCACAAGTAAATAACTACCTAAAATAATACAGCAACGACCTCAAAGGGATCAAGAACACTTGTTAACTCCACTGAAACATGATAAAGAGCAACTCAACTGAACATTTAAGAGCGAGAACGCTCTTAGAACAATGTGCAGTATTTCAAAGCGGAGCGATTATGGAGGATTGAACCTAGATCATAATAGGCAGTGTGACCAAGAAATGCTGTCACAACAAGCTCCAGAAAATTTCTTATTACGGATAAATGAATCAGTTGTAGAGAAAGATAGAAAATACGAGAAAAAATATGTTTTTTGTAATTCCAGGTCTGGACACGTTCAAGGATTGCCTCAAAAACACTCTGATAAACTTGTTTTAATGTGTGTCGAGTGTCTTTAATCATTCTGACTGATTTTCCGTAGGAATGACGTAATTTATTGCTTACAGAAATTCTAAGAATGTATCACAATAATAATATTATCTTGTAACTCAAGAGAACAAAGTCTCGGTGTTGGTCATGTTACAGTCAGTTGGGTTGCAACTGACTGTAACATGACCTCAACAAGCCTCAACAAGCAATTCATTTGCTGAAAAACCAAATAACGTCTCTCAACTCAACATTAATTATGGAAATATTTGAATATATATTAGTTATTGAAGATAATCAATATATGTATAAAGAATAGTTGTTACCTACACATGTAAAAAATAATTATCACCGAGAACCAGATACAAACTAATCCAGAATTAGTCCAATGGTTCAAAACTTAGGTATGTTCCTAAAGATTACTCTCTGATGATATCTCTTACTTTTACTCTAATGATATCCCTCTGGCATTAAGTACTTACCGATAATTTAGAACACCTTAGAACCACTTAATTGAAACTAAATTAGAATCAAAAGTGTGCACATGCGCAAATAGAGATTCATCAATTCAAGTAGTTTGGATTTTTCCTAGATTTGACTTGACTTGATAATCAAGTATTTTAAAAATTCAATACTTAGCTTGGCTCGATTTTCTATGGTTAATACTATTGGTTTAACTACGTTAAAGAATTTCAAGCTACTTGATGCTTGATAAGCGACAACAGTGTACGCAAACGCGTAAATATTTCTGCAAGCTCATGCATGTGTGTGCATAGAAACTAATTATTAGTGTATTGTGGCTAGGTATGGGTTTTCCCTTTGCCCTAGCTGACTGGAACAACTGCGCATGTGTAAAACTGAGTTGTGAGTTAGTACAGTTTGTAATACAAAGAGTTCCAGAATGATTGTCCGGTACGGGAACACAGTCTATCTTGAATATAATCAAAATTTATTTCCATTTGCTAAAATTACTTTCTTTTTAACTGCCAATTTGAAAATTTTCATATTTGACAGCATTTGACGTTTGACTCAGTGGCGTTTAGCATTTTTCGTGTTTAAATTATTTTATTGAAGTCTCGTTTGCGTTTAAAAGAGTATTTTTCAATACTATACAGTTTCAGAGAGTCCTAAATCAGGTTGGTAATTTTGTATTTCTTAATATTGAAATTAATATAAGAACCATAAATTAATGTTTTTGAACGCTCCACAAGTCACAGTTTGAATAAGTTATACTGGTGATACATAGGAATAGAATAATACAAAATAATAACTATATTATTTTTAATAAATTATCTTTATTTTATTTTTAACATAACCTAACTGACGTACCATGGTATGGAACAAATCAAATCAAACCAGTAAATTCCCTTGCCTGCGCTCATAATTCTAATGCAGATACTAAAAATGAAAAGGCGGCATATAAAAAATCATTATGAAGCGGCACGGTCAATCATTCTGGAACTCCCTGTAGTAACAGTGTCTCAATTGTGTGTGCGTGTGATGTCAGCTGTAGTTATTTGATTGTTAATATTTGTGCGGAAAGAAGAAATGGAAACAGAATCGTTTCAGATTAGCGGATGAGAATACGTGTTGGAAGAACGTGCGAATCAGAAAATCAGATCTTCGATGGCAAACGATGACAGTAAGGACTGCTTTTAAATTTACAGTTTAACCTACGTATTTTCCAAGAAAAAGACGCAACGCATTTATTCGAGAATCGCTTTTATTGTTTAGGGAAACTGGACAATATGTATATTTTGTTGTTATGCAGACTTCACTATTCATGGTAGCATAAAAAAAATTTGCAGAATGTAGGTGTTGCACAGCCTGCACAGCCTATCTGTGAAATTCTTTTAAAGAACAGGTGTAGAAAAGAAAGTCACTACCTATCAAGAAGTTGCGTCATGCAGTGTCTGAAAACTTTGGGTTGAAGGATCGCTAACTCTAAAGGGTGCATCTTCAAAAAGTCGTGGCAAAAACTGACTGTTATTTTAAACATGTTAATCATGAGACATACTATTTTCTAGTCTACGTTGATTACTTCTATCAGTTTCAGTGTCAGTTTTCCGCTAATAGTATAAAAAATAATTTGGTTATAGATATTATAAAACCAACAATAGGTATTGTAATTTTTCTAGCATACCTACAACACAGCAACACAACAATTTGCTACATCAATAGATATTGCAACAAATTGCTTAGTGGATTTTAGATTTTTGTGGATATTGTTGTGTCACGAAGGATGTATATAAAGATGTATCTAAAGATTATGTTATGTACCTACCTACATACTTGCACATCGATACACACCTTATCCGAATTTTTAAAGACATGGCGGTGATTATAACATAGTATGTTATATAAGTAGTTATAAAATTGTGTATTAAAAAATACCTAATAAATAGGTAATAAAACGACCTAATAAGAATCTAACTTTATGTCATAAAGAGAGCCTGAAAAAAAAATTTTTTTTCTTGGAATTCGTATGAACTCCGTCGACCCCTCACACACAAACAAATCACCTTTCTTCTTATAAAATAACACCAAGACTCACATTTATCATACTTTCAGGACCTTAAATATGTAATGAAGGCCGACGCTAACCGGTCCGTTTCCGCCGGCTACCGCTATAATTCTATGACACGCTGTCAAAGTTCATGGATTACAACTAAAAAACTTTATAATTGTTAATTGCAGTAGAATAACGCTCACTGGTAATGAACAATAAAAGCCAAGTAATTTACAAATTTACACCTTGTTCTAATACGCAAAATGAGTATTGGTTACAACTAGTCATTTCAAGTAGAGAAAATATACCTGCTCGAGTACGTTTAGTTTGTATGCTATTAGATTTACGCGGCTTCTTCACTTCTAAACTTGTTTTATCCCACAACTAAAAAATTTGGAACTTTTAAAGAATATAAATTATCTTCTTGGAACAGTAGGTACTTGGGTTCATAATAACTAAACATAAACAAGGAAATAGTCTGTGAAACATGGCTAAATTTAAAAGTGACTGATAGAAAGAACCTGTTCAATTAAAGAAATAGTCTGTGAAACATGCCTAAATTTGAAAGTGACTGCTAGAAAGAACCTGTACAATTTCACTATATTTGTAAACCGCCAAATCTGAAAATCTTACCCAATGCATCCCGGGCGTGTGAGAAGGCCTCACTTCAAACACTCCCATCTGCAGTGGCGGCAAACCCCTTGCTTGAGAGTCCTCTGACACCGTTATCCAGAACCGTCGCTTCTTGACACTAAAACTCAGAAAACCGAAACCACTGAAGCGTCAAAATCAAGTGTTTAAACACCAGCACTCGAAATTACCGCATGAAGATCAAACTTTTTAATTTGGCACCAAAGCTTATCACTGCATGGCTCTTTTAAAGTCACTACGAATGTTTATACGATACAGTCCGGATAATATGCCGCAAAAATAAAAATATGTTTACTCCAATTCCAAGTGGCGGGTTGTATACAGAACCACTGAAGTCTAATATAGAAACATAGTCGAAAACTGAAAAGCTTAACTATCACACAGTTCAAAAGGTCTTTGGTGTTACATAACACCCGATACACTTGAATGGAGAGCTATTCCGTAAACAAACGTGCAAAAAATATATGTAATGAGCAATTGGCAATAAAATTGTCGCGCATGTCACTAGATGTACAGGCACTTAATAAAGCACATATGCCATTTATACAGCATAGCACAGCGTCCGCGCACTTTGACGGGCGGCATGCGGCTGCTGAATAGCGCATGTGAGGAGCGCTAACTGCTGTGGCTCCGCCCCGCGACAGAGAGGGGTCTGGGGACACCTAGGAGGCGCGCTGGAAGGGTCCCGCTATCCTATCCGAATCTAGATTGTATTTGTTTATAGATAGATTAATGTATAATAAATGTAATCCTATTCTTCCGGAGGTGGATACAACCTAACGTGCGCTACGTAATGTATATCTTCATTGTGAACTGTATACTATGAAAACGCTTTAGTGCATCTGAACCGTGATCATTGAACATAGTTATAATCTAGGTAACTATAGTTATCCCATGATGGCGGATAATATTTTAATACATAACTAAACTGTCTTGATAACCCATCTAGTCCTCACTGAGCATTAGAGTTTAAGTTGTTCTGAGTAATTAAAGGTATACCTACCCTACAACCTACACCACAGGCTAAAGAGTGAGTATAACTCTAACCTAGAGTCAGTTAGCCTCTTAGACCCTTGAAGAGTTAATATGCACGTCCCCTCGCAACCAAAAAATAAGCAAAATTGTAGAAAAGAAGGCTATGTAAAAAATGCCACATTGTGCCATTCCTTCTTTTGAATTGCGATAGTTGTTCTCGAACAGTCCATAGATATCTAACAGTATTCAAACTTTTGCTTTACGAGAAATATGGAAAAGCGAAAACCCAGTCTAAAAATGAAATTTTCATGTACATAAGTTGAAGTTATTCCGAACAATGTGCGTTGCAACATGTCATGGTTTTTGGAAAGAGGTAAAAATCTCATTACTATAATTATAGGATTATGTTGAGTTCTTCTTTATGATAACTTCAATTTAAATTCCCAGCGAAAAGGTCCTTAATGAACAAATCCTATATATATATATATATATATATATATATATATATATATTGTTTTTGAACTTCTTCTCTACAACTTCAGTTTTGGTTTAAGTTTTTTGCCAACTGAATCCCAAATGGCGAATTCTAGTCTTTTACTTACAAGAAATGAGAGAAGAGATGTGTGATAGCATTAATATTTCTAAATTCAAAAGTACCTACTTTTGATAGGTAATGTGGCAGTTAAATTTTAAATCTAGCTGAAATATTCCCAGATCCTTTATTTCTCTGATTCAAGACAGGACACTCTTATTCATTTAATAAACTTGTTTAAACATTTATCAAATTTTATACCAGAGTTTTGATCATTATTTTACACTTTTCTAAATTAAAATTTAATTTATTCCTTATGGACTAGTCATAACCATTATCAATATGATTTTGTAATTTCAAACAATCATTGTCGCTTTTAATCTGACAAAAAAGTTTTAAATCATCTGCGTACGGATGATTTAGCATACCATAGCATACAATACCATATCTCTGCATTCTGACGAGATATGGTATTGTATATCATTAATAAGAAGAATAAATAGGAGAGGCCCAGGGTTCGAACCCTGTGGTAAGTACTCCAGACTTTGCTAAAAATATTGTACAACTTATTCCATAAAAACCAAACAACTGTTTTAAATATTTTGAATAAGAAGAAAACAATTCAATAACAGAATATCGGGGTTAAATTTATCGAAGGCTTTGGCAAAGTATGTGTAGGTATACAGTGTCAATCTGGTTTCTATCTTCAATGGTTTCCTCAAGGGATCCCTCCTGGTTTGCCTCCTCCTTTTCTTGTTACTATTTCTTTTCTCTATCCATTCTCAATTCGTTCAAATAAACTTATATTATCGTATGGTCAATGACTAGATTGAACGAATTAGATAATTTAGTTATCATCATATCTACCTAATACCTATCACGTTGAGATAATTACTTATTTGACTTATAGATATTAAAATACCAATAAGTATATTAAGGTAGGTGCATAAAAAGTGTAAATATTTAACTATTTAGTTCCAGCTGTTACATAAGTATTTGAGTGAATTTTAATAGTGAAATTAATTTAGACGATAATTAAATTTAAGTTCAGGCAATCAATACATATAATTTGGAAACTTCGCAGTAGACTTGAACGAATTAGCCTGTAAAAGTTGTTTTTGTTCATGTAGTCTATCCGAAAATGCAGAATTCAAGCGTTACGTATACCTATATAGATTTTTTTACTTTTATACTTTCATATCGTTTTACTGTTCATGGGAGCACCCTAAATCGCTGGACCTGTGATTTAGCCTATATTTTGGATATTCGGTATTATAAAACCATTAGTATCAAATTCCTGTTAATGTCCAATGTTCATAACAACTATGACAATAATCTATGAATATACTTCGGAAAAATTCGTTTAGTACCTACACCGTGAACCAAATAAATTTTTTTTGTAAAATGGAGGCCAAGATTTGTGTCAATATGTTTTGGAAAAGCATGACATTTGTGATGTTGCAATTAACGGTACAATGATCGCAACAAATATCACAAATCAGGAAAGGGAATAAATGTTCTTAAAATGTTTCTACACAATGCGTACAAAGTTAGTATAACTATCCTTTTACTTTCTCTAAAACTGAGGAGCTAACTGATCTAGCTGCTATTGTTTCCCTTGTGAATGTTCATATTATTTTCGTTACTTATTTATATATTGCGCAACAAAAACATTATTGACAGCTTATTACAATAGGTATACTACTTTATACCTATTGTAGCATCACACACTTTTTTAAGAGAATAAATAGCCTTCATTTTCAGAGCTCAAGTCAGAACGAACATCAAATTCCCTGTTTCATCAGGTCACCGACATTAGTAGGTCCAATTAAAACTATATCCCTAAAAAATTAATAAAAAAAACTGAGGTACAATCATTATGTATTTATTTATTTTCCATTACTACAGGAAAAATCCAACTATTTATCCAATTATTTAACTATATATATAAGGCAAGGTTGCAAAAAAAAGAACAAGCAAAAATGAATTAACATATAAGGACAACGTTATACGCATAATATTTATAACATTACAACAGAATAATATATAACAAAACAATAAACACAATACACCGAGAAGTAGTGAAATAATATAGTATGTATTTCTTTATTAAATAAATCAAGTATTGAATATATGGGCGAGAATTTTAAAATATTTGTGCTAGGAGTTGATAAATAGAAATTTATGAAATATCTTTAGCCTTCACATAGGGAGTAGGAAAATTTCCATATGAAACATTATTTATAATATTGAAGAATTGTCATTTGCAAAAAAATATTTCCGGCGTTTCTTCAAAAAACAAAACCTAAATTTATCAAGTGGTTCATGATAGGGATAACCCCGTGGAGGGTACTATGCTTCTTTTCTAAAATTATGTAATATATTCTAAAAGTTTACGCTGCACTTTTTCTAAGTTATCACTGCCAACACTATAATCTGGAGTCCAGACAACAGGACCCTAGGAGCGATAACATTTTTGAGTGGGTTTTGTTGATAGAGAATTAATAATAGGTAAGTACCTACATACTTAATGCATAATAAATACCTTTAAAAACATAATACATGGATGTCAACCACGGTTTCCTAAAGGCTAAAAGTGTAGATAGAGCGTTATTTTCTTTTATTAATAAAGCGGTGGACTCCATAGATAAAAATTACTAGCTTGTGGATTGTACATAGATTCGAGTAAAGCCTTTGATTGTGTAGATTATTTCATTCTGTTAGAAAAAATTATATAGCTAATGTATACGTGGTAAGGTACATACCTAGATGGTTTCAATCATATTTTGACCATCAGTATCAGAAAGTTTCCATTTGTTCAAATAAAACGTATGTTCAATCAGAGGAGCCACTGACTGATGATTTGAATTCCTCAGGAATCCATCCTTGGCCCATTATTATTTCTATTATTTGCAAACTACTTGCACAAGGCATTGAAGGAATATCCTTGTTTGCTAGTAATATATCCTGACGATACTAACGACTTGTTAAAGTAAAAAAATTTCAATGATATGAGGCTGTTGTTAACTTAATAGATATTTCATAAACTGGCTTTATAGTTGGAAAACAATAAATTACTTATAAATAAAGTTAAGACAACTATCATGCTTTTTGGGTCAAAGTTTTGCAATTCATTGTTAGACAGAAAAATAATTATTTCAAATTAATTGTTTACAATTCTCCTAGAGGACAAATCTCCTTGGACTGACGATATGCTAAATTGGGTACCACAAGTTAATTTTTTATGTCAAAAGTAAACTGCCTCTTGTATCGGTCTCAAATCACTCTCTAAATAATGTAGTCGTTGTGTCCAGTTATCACTGTATTATGCTAGTTTTTATTCCCATCTACGTTATGGTATTCACTGGGAATTTACTATGCTTTATTTACTGGGGATTTACTACACTTTATTCACTGGGGATTATGTAAAGATATCAACCGTATATTTATAATTCAGAAATATGCAGTTCGTATTCTGGCAAATCCTAAATATGGAGACTCCTGCAGGGAGGTTTTAAGCAGTTTAGACTTTTGACCGTAACTCTTTATGTTTATCTATACCTAAATTATCTAAATTTTAGATAATATTTTGATGAACGTCGTATATAACTTCAAAATTATGAATTTTAGGTATAGGGAATGCTAATATCAATCGCTCTGAATTCATTTTTACATCTTCTGGTGAAATAAAATACAGGGTGTTCTATTTCAAATTGACGAAATATTGGGCATGGAACTTTTATTTATTGAACAGCATATTTTACACACTCGGTAAATTTTTAAAGGTTCATCAGTTAAAAAGATTAAAATTCATCAGTTAAAATTTCAATAAAGATTTTTTTATACAGAGCGAGTTATTACTTTTCAAAAACTACCCGATTTCCTCTCATTTTTTCATAAAAACAATAAATATCTCGAAAACGGCAAAGTTTTCAAATAAGAGCATTCAATGAAACTCTATCTGAAATTAATCGTAGAATTCAAATATGCAATAATATGGGTGTTCCATTTGAAATAACAAAGTTGTGATCTACTTCTGGTATAACCGGAACTGATGTAAACCTGAAAATATTTTCATTGGATCGGAAATAATCGAAACCCCCTCCCAAAAAATTCAAATTTTTATTGTTAACCGAACCTCAAAAACGTCTTTGCTTGAATATCCCTAAGCAAATTAATTAATTAAATTAATTGAGTAATTAATTAAAGCAAGTTCCTATTAATACAGGTTCTGTATTTATTCTGTTATTGGTGAAAGAAATGGCCCAATACTTTTTCTAGGAAAGATGAAGTTTCAATATTTTTATAAAATTACAAATATCTGATCTAAATATGTGATTTCATATATTGAGAAAACCAATAGTTATTTCGTTTTTCTCTTTCACCTCCGATTTGTGGAATAATTAGGAACATAGACTGATTTTTTTATAGGTATAGAATTTTAACCATAACATATATTTTGTTAAAAAGAAAGCAATTTTATCAATTTTGATTCACTACTGTGCAAAATATCAATGTTCTAATTATATTTTTAGTATAATTATAAAGCATTTAAAATCAAAACTGAAGAGAATGTTCTTTATTACTATGGTTGTCCTAACAATTTTAACATTTAAATTTTTTTCGTAGACCATTTTTGAATACTAATGAACAGTAGCAGATATAATAATATTTTTGAAAGTTTCCGTTAAAATACGAGACATAAATTTTCTTGACTAAAGCTATTAAAATGACGTGCATTATTCTGGATATCTCTCAAGTATCCTTCACATTTATTTGAATTATAATTACTATAACCTCCATACTAAAATATATCATAATTTTGATATCTTACTGGACTGGCTAATATTCTTTGTTTTATATAATACTATTAAATTATATCATCAGTAAACAGCAGGGATACTTATATCATTAGAGTAAATATAGCTTAGAGTAGCACCATTAATTTAAATTTATTTATTCTCTTGGTTTTTAAAATAATTATTTTGGATAAATAATCACCACCAGCTGTCAATTATGTTTGTATTTTTTTGTCTTGGATTTATGAATTTTAGATTATTATTATTGAAACCGGCAGTCATTACGGTATATTAAGAAAGTGTATTTTCTTTGTTTATATGTTAGTTAAGGCAATAATTTCTCGTGACATTTAAGAAACCTGTAAAGATGGTCTAAACATAAGCGGCAGTAGCAATGATTAAGATTACTGAATCATAAGAAATAAATTTAGTACCTAACCTTGAAAGAAGCTGTAAAGTATATTTTGCTTCTTTTCCTGATTTCTCAAAATTTGAAAATCAACAAATATATAATGCGGTTAACGAGTTTTGCAAAATATTAATTTTTTTAGAAAACTTAACCTTTTACAAGATACTACATAGATATAAAAATAAATAATACTTAATAATAAATAAATACCATTTACCGCAAATGTATTCACAAGGCAATTTTATTTAAAATGCGTTCTCCCTTTATAGTAGATACAACTTTTTCATAAACTTAAACGCCTTCCAGGGCTTTATTGGTGGATTTTCGCATGTATAAGTAGGATTCAATCGCCATGTTTTGACCCAAGGTCTTGTAATTACAGTAGTCATAGCGACGGTTGAGCCAGACAGTGTGACGTCATCACTGGCGCCAACTTCAGGGCGGTCGGTAAGTATACGATCTGCATTACCGGCCGATCACAGGTGCCAACTTCAGACCATGGAACCACAGAACAGAATGATACCATGGAACCACAGAATGAGACCCTTACAAATACAGAACAGAATGATGCCATTGAACCACAGAACAGAATGAGACCTTTGCAGCTACAGAACAGAATGAGATCACTGAACTGCAGAACAAAATAAGACCGTTGAACATCACTGCAGCCAACATAACCTCACAAAATTTAAATAAAAGAGGCAAATTCAAAAAAATTAGTATACAGAGCGTATCAAAAATAAAACTATACAGGGTGAGTCATGAAGAAAAAGAAGCCAAAGTAATAAGAGAAAAATATACGCAACAGTCCTTCAAACAGAAAAAACATTCTAAAAATAGAGTCAAATTTAAAAAATTGTATGATGTAATAAGATGAAAAAACATGCATGACGATCCCCGGCCAGGCACTAGATACCAGATAACTATACAGGGTAAGCTAAACAAGAAAGTATGAAAGAAAAAATATGCGCACTAGATTGTGTTATTTACAGAAATATGTACGATGTAATAAGAGGAAAAAACATGGCAGACAGTAAAATAATAGAGGGAAATTTAAAATCATGGTATACAGGATGTATCAAAAATAAAACAGGGTGAGTCAGACAAGAAAGTAACCTACCTTATTAAAGAAAAATCATCTTCATGTAAACAAAAACAGAGAAAACATTCTAAAAATAGAGGCAACTTCAAAAATTGGTATACAGAACGTATCAAAAATAAAAACAGGGTGAACTAAACAAGAAAATATGAAAGAGAAAAAACATGGCGGATAGTAAAAATAAAAGAGTTAAATTCAAAATTAGCATACAGAGCGTATCAAATTAAAAAGCAGGGTGAGCCAGACAAGAAAGTAATCTATCTTATTAAAGAAAAAACATGATAGGTAAACCCAAACAGAGAAACCATTCTAAAAATAGAGGCAAATTCAAAAATTCGTATACAGAGCGTATCAAAAATAAAAACAGGGTGAGCCAAACAAGAAAGTAACCTACCTTATTAAAGAAAAATCATCTTAATGTAAACACCAACAGAAAAACAGATCGGTAAGTAAAATATATTGTCTATAAAAGCACCGAGACACTTAGGTTTAAAATGTTAAAAGTATGTAAAAATTACACACTACCACTAATTTAACCTCACTTTTGCGAGATGAGCACAGAAAAACCAGCACGTATTACCAGCACTATGGGCCACGTCGCAGTGACTTGACAGCATCTCTACACATATACATATATTACCAAACAATGTAGAAGAGACATGAGCCAGACACATACATGAGGAAGACACTTACCGACCTATCGTAACTATCAAAACATATTTTTACAGGTAATCAGATAAAGCTACAGGAACTTGAGGATTTTACTGATAAAACGGGGAAATTATAATTGGTAAATATACAGGGCGAATCAGATTTCAGAACTTAGTCAGAGTATTCAGAATGCAGTAACAAGCGGAGGGAAAAGGTGGTGGTTTTGATATTAAAGCTTTCTCGGGACTGAGTATATTGGTATTATATAATAGTATGGAACAGAAATCAGGTATTTGTAAACAGAAAAACAGGCAAGTATAGAACAAAAAAAAAACAAGTATTTGGAAACAGAAAAACATAAAAACAGGCAAGTATAGAACAGAAAACAGGTATTTGGAAACATGTATGGAACAGAAAACCTGTATTTGGAAACAGGCATGGAACAGAAAACCTGTATTTGGAAACAGGTATGAAACAGGTATGGAACAGAAAACAGGTATTTGTAAGGAGAAAAAACATAAAAAGGATATTTTCAAACAGGTATGATTACTTCATAAACATCAACGAAGACGAAACGAAAATTCACAAATCTTATGGTAACAGACGAAGTAACCAAATCAATAAATATAAACTGCAATCGTTTTAAACAAATTTACGTATGATATATAATTAGCGGTTCATAGATTTTAGACTCAGCAACAGCAAGTCGAAACTTGCTTAGAAATGTAATTTGATATCCCAAGATGAACACCTGCATATGACTCATCACTGAAAAATGTATTGCGAAACGCTTGAGAACGTGATATCAAACTCAAAACAAGTCTCAACCTGTCTAAAAATGCTGAACACCTGCGTATGACTCATGTTCAGATAGGAAAATGTATAATTATTGCGCAACGTTTGAGAACGTGACTTTATTGTAAACAAAGTTCCTTGATGATGAAATTCTTAGAAATGTAATTTGATATCCCAAGACGAACACCTGCATATGACTCATCACTGAAAAATGTATTGCGCAACGCTTGAGAACGTGATATCAGACTCAAAACAAGTTTCAACCTGTCTAAAAATGCTGAACACCTGCATAAGACTCATCATGAGCTGGATGAAATTCCTGGAAAGAAAACCAATAAATCTGTCAAGTTAATGTAAACATCACGTGATTTATTGCTTGAGGCTTCTTTGTCGGTGGAATTTTTAGAACCCGGTCATGAACATAGGCGTTCAAGGTTAAGCTAAGTCAGCAAGTTGAGGTATGATTCATCGAACACCTGGCGTCTATACAGTCACGTGATCCACAGCTGCATCAGATATGACATCATCACAGTGTAAATATAAAAAGAAATACAGAGCCTGGCTTCGGTATCATATTTGAGTTAGTGCTTCGAAGTGCATTTATCTGATTAAGTGTCTACAAATTTTATAGTTTTGTGCCTTGCAATAGTGCTTAAGCCGAGTGTATTACCAGTGCCACACCTGATATTTTTATGCAAATAATAATACAGCTTTAATCTAGTTTGATAATATTTCAGTACTGTTTGAATTCAGGGTAAGTTTTTATTTATCTTTGTAAGTGAACTTAGAGTATAGGAAAAATAATTTTAGATTTATAACAAAGCTAAACAGTGTGTGTAACTTTTTAGAAAAGAAACAAGTGCTTAAGCTGAGTGAATTATACGTGACATACATTTTATGTACAAATAATAACAGGGCTTTAACAGGGTTTGATAATATTTCAGGGCTGTACTATTTGAATTCATTAGGTTTTAAGTATGACATAACATTACACAATTTCAAAAACCTGTTACTAATTATTTTAAAATTCTGGTTCAAACCATAGACGATACCAACATCTTTTAAGTGTTTTAGAAAGATTAAATCATTATTTTGCTAAATACCTACAATTTCTGTTTTAGATTATTTGGTTTCTCTACATAATACAAACGTTCGCCTTTCTTGTGCAGCCAGAACAGTATTTTTAACAGCTAAAAATTTATTAGTTCTGTGAGTAAGTTTAAATATCAAATTTATAGAAAATACTAATAGGTCTTTTTCAATTTCAGGTTATTGAGATACTATTGACCCTCTAACAGTAAACTAACGAGCTTTAAAATCGTGTGGTGAGTAGACCATGGTTCATTTCTCTATTCAATTTACAGACGTATGTTTGAATACGCCTTTTTTGAGGACGGTGGAACACGCCCTAATCACGTGATCTATTTCAGGTATACCGAGGTTATAAATAGGGGTGCCTGTAGCTCGACTAATCAGTCTATCTTCAGAAGTTGAAGAGTGAACATCATTATAAGATACCTCTGAAATTATAAAAATGGAGAAATTCGTTATTGTTAAGGACATCGTGAAGAATGTACAGCGCTTTAACCTCTCAGGGCACACGTTAGAGTTTAATCTGAAGCCTGTTCCGGTAGGTGAAGAACCCGTAGGATGGATTAAGGGGGCCATCAATCAGGTCATCGCGAAGGGTACGGAGGGCCTCACCAGCGGCGATCAAGTCAGTTTCTCCTTCTGCTCCAAGGATTTCGCCCGAGGGGATGGATGGGTGCGCTTTCGACCCGTAGAAGAGGTGACATTCGATGATGTGTGGGACGTTATATCCAGCGTCTATCAATCAAACTCCACGGGGCTCGACACTGCAACTTTCTGCTTGGGGGTGACATCTGTAAAAATGCCCGCAGGAAAAGGAAAAGACAGAAGCCGCAAATATAACACTTTCGAGGAAGAGTGCGGAATGAGACGGGGTATTATCGTTATAAATAACAGAGACAACATGTGCTTACCTCGAGCCCTAGTAGTAGCTATGGCATGTGTTACCAAGGATCCTGAGCAAACCAAAGTGCGTAAGGATACCGGAAAAATACAAACCCAAAGAGCTGTCGAGCTCTTGAGGGAGGCAGATGTAGTTATACCTGAAGAAGGCTGTGGCATACCCGAGCTACAACAGTTCCAACAACACTTACGAAATTTTAATATCGTGGTGTATCGGTATGGAAGCAAGGGACGTGATACTATATTTAAGGGGGAGGTAGAAGGTCCCAACCTCAATTTGCTGTACTACGAGGGGCACTACAATGTCATCACCTCCCTCACTGCTGCCTTCTGCTGTGGGTACTTTTGTGAGACCTGCAGCACACCCTTTGATCATAAGAGCAATCATAGGTGCGGAGGTACCTGTGTTGCGTGTTATCAATCGCCTGCCTGTCAACAAACCTTGAAAATTATATGTAATGTCTGTAAGAGGTCGTTCAGGGGGGAGCAATGCTACGAAAATCATCTTAAACCAACGTCTTATAATCAAAATAGCTCTGTTTGCGAGACCATTAGAAGATGCGTCCAGTGTTACAAGTCTCTGATGGCGGGACGACAACATACCTGCGGCGAGGTGTATTGCAAGGTGTGTAGAGCCCATGCGCCTGCCGACCATCTGTGTTACATGCAACCCGACACCGGTAAGCCGAAAACAAGAGACCTACTCTTCGTCTTTTACGATCTGGAGACGAGACAGGAGAAGGAGCTCGAAGACGGATCTCACCTTCACGAACCCAACCTCTGTGTCTTCAAACAATGTTGTGATATGTGTTTGGAGACCGAAGTTAAGGTTTGCCAAAAATGTGGACCAAGGCTCCAGGTATTAAAAGTAGAACCGATTCCTAGGTTTATCGAGTTTATTATGAATCAGAGGAAGAAGTTTAAGCAGGTGGTGGTTATTGCACATAACGGTCAGGCCTTTGACCACCAGTTCGTTTTGAACCACGTTCTTACCAAGACGGACCTAACCCCTGAACTCATCATGCGAGGAACCAAAATTATAATGATGAGCGTGGGTAATGTCAAGTTCCTGGACTCCCTCAACTATTTCCCCATGGCCCTGTCCAAGCTTCCCAAGGCTTTTGGTCTTGGAGATGGGTTTAAGAAAGGGTATTTCCCCCACCTCTTTAATACCGCGGCAAACGCAAACTATGTTGGACCCCTACCACCTGCCGAATATTACAGCCCCGACACAATGAAGGAGGGTGACAGAGCGACGTTTTTTGCCTGGCACGAGGAGCACAAGGACGAGAATTTTGACATGCAGCGAGACCTGGTGGAGTACTGTGTATCCGATGTGGAAATTTTGACAGCGGCATGTCTCAAGTTTAGACACCAACTTATGCTTAATGGAAATGTGTGTCCATTTACGAATGGTTGCACAATTGCCTCGGCCTGTAACAAGGTGTTTAGACGCAATTTTCTTCAAGCAAACACCATAGGTATCATACCCAAGGGCGGGTACAGATGGCGGGACAACCAGTCCAAAATAGCCACCCAATGGCTGATATGGGAGGAGCAAACCAGAAGCATAAATATCAGGCATGCCGCAAAGCAGCAGGAGGCCATAGTACAGGGTGTCAAAGTTGATGGTTATTGTGAAGAAACCAATCAGATCTTTGAGTTTCACGGCTGTTACTACCATGGATGCCCCTCATGTTTTAAACATGGGCGTGACGAGCCCATGCACGATGATCCCGCCCAGACACTAGATACCAGATATGAGGCCACCACAGCCAAGACAGAGAGGTTGAGAACATTAGGGTATGACGTCACCGAAATGTGGGAGTGCCAGTTTAGGCGACAGCTCCAGCAGAACGAGGAGCTCAGAACATACACCCACGAACACCCGCTACTCAACAATACTCCTCTCAACCCCCGAGACGCTTTCTACGGCGGCCGAACTGGAAACACCGTTGAGTACTACAGATGTGAGCCTGGGGAGAAGATCAAGTACGTGGACGTGTGTAGCCTGTATCCCTGGGCTTGTAAATATGGCAAGTTTCCCATTGGTCACCCCAAAGTGCACGTGGATAACGATTGCCCCAAAGACATGACAGGTGTCGACGGTGTAATTAAATGCAAGATTCTGCCACCACAAGATTTACAACACCCCATCCTTCCTACCAAGATGAATAACAAACTTATGTTTGTGCTCTGTCGCACCTGTGGCGAACAGATGAACCAGGGTGAATGTCATCACAACGAGGAAGAGAGATCTCTGACGGGTACGTGGGTGGTGGACGAGGTTGTGAAAGCCATTAATAAAGGATATTGCCTAGAAGACGTTTTCGAGGTGTGGTCTTATCAGATCGATAGGTTTGATAAGATCACAAAGACAGGGGGCCTCTTTACAGCAATGATGAATAAATTCATTAAGGTCAAGCAACAGGCAACAGGCTGGCCTTCCCACTGCATCACACAAGAACAAAAAGATGCCTATATTGAGCAGTTCCTGAAAAGAGAGGATGTGAAGTTGGAGTTTGCGGAGATTGTGGAAAACCCAGGACTGAGATCTTTGGCCAAACTGATATTAAATAGCTTTTGGGGTAAATTGGGTCAGAGAGAAAATCAGCCAAAGACGAGGATCGTCAGAGCCCCCGAAGAGTTCTTCTCAATGTTAGCAAACCCCTCGATTTACGTCAATAGTGCACTGCCCATAAACGAAGACACCCTCGTCGTCAGCTGGGAGCACAGGGAGGAGGCATATGATCCTCTAACTACCGTTAATGTAGTCCTCGCAGCTTACGTAACCACCCAAGCAAGGCTCAAGCTGTACAGCTACCTTGAACAGTTAGGACAGAGGGTACTATACTACGACACAGATTCTGTCATATACGTGTCGAGAGAGGGGGAGTATGATGTACCTACGGGGGAGTTCATCGGGGACATGACCGACGAGTTGGAATGTTATGGTCCTGGTAGCTACATTACTGAGTTCGTCAGCGGAGGCCCCAAGAACTACGCATACAAGGTTTTCTCCACTAAGAACCAACGAGAAGAAATTACATGCAAGGTAAAGGGCATCTCACTGAATTACGCCGCCTCTCAGCTAATAAACTTTGAGGCTATAAAGGACATGGTTATAACTCCCTCAGACCCTGTATATATCACCGCAAACTATATCCGGAGGACAAAAGAGCATGAGGTGATTACAAGAGAGGAAACTAAAAAATATAAGCCTCACTCCACCAAGAGGAGGTTTTTTGAAGACCATAGCTCTCTACCCTATGGATTCAAAAGGGCAAGATATGAGCCTCTCCAATAAGATGTATATATTTTGTTTTTACTGTTATTGTTTTACATTCTTGTAATATTATTTATATATTTATACCATTATATTATAATTATAACCTGTTGTAAAATATGTATTATTTATATCTATAACCTTATATTATACTTATTTCTGATGTAAAATATTTTAAATAAAACGTAAATTAAATCATGTTTTTTTATTATGGTAGTAGTAGTTATGGTTTTACCTTTTCATACCGATTCGATCGGTGAGGTTTGTCCTTGTTATACCTACACGTTATTCTCGTTATCCCTGTTTACCCTTATTGAGGTTATGTATGGGCTTCGAGATTATGTATGACGTAATCATCGGCAGAGATCGCAAAATATTGTGTAATTTTATATGGTTGATTTCGAGGTTATGTACAGGTTTCGAGATTACGTTTGACGTAATCATTGAACGGGTGCGTTAGGTCAGATTAGATCTTTCACGTTACGTATTTGGACGTTAGGTTAGGTTAGAATTTTAATATTGTGTAATTTTTAATGATGGGGTTCGAGGTTATGTACAGGTTTCGAGATTATGTTATATGACGTAATCATTGAATGGGCCCAATAGGTTAGGTTAGTTAATCCTAACGTCCGCAAATACGTCACGCAAAAGACCTAACCTAACCTATTGGGCTCATTCAATGATTACGTCATATAACATAATCTCGAAACCTGTACATAACCTCGAACCCCATCATTAAAAATTACACAATATTAAAATTCTAACCTAACGTCCAAATACGTAACGTGAAAGATCTAATCTGACCTAACGCACCCGTTCAATGATTACGTCAAACGTAATCTCGAAACCTGTACATAACCTCGAAATCAACCATATAAAATTACACAATATTTTGCGATCTCTGCCGATGATTACGTCATACATAATCTCGAAGCCCATACATAACCTCAATAAGGGTAAACAGGGATAACGAGAATAACGTGTAGGTATAACAAGGACAAACCTCACCGATCGAATCGGTATGAAAAGGTAAAACCATAACTACTACTACCATAATAAAAAAACATGATTTAATTTACGTTTTATTTAAAATATTTTACATCAGAAATAAGTATAATATAAGGTTATAGATATAAATAATACATATTTTACAACAGGTTATAATTATAATATAATGGTATAAATATATAAATAATATTACAAGAATGTAAAACAATAACAGTAAAAACAAAATATATACATCTTATTGGAGAGGCTCATATCTTGCCCTTTTGAATCCATAGGGTAGAGAGCTATGGTCTTCAAAAAACCTCCTCTTGGTGGAGTGAGGCTTATATTTTTTAGTTTCCTCTCTTGTAATCACCTCATGCTCTTTTGTCCTCCGGATATAGTTTGCGGTGATATATACAGGGTCTGAGGGAGTTATAACCATGTCCTTTATAGCCTCAAAGTTTATTAGCTGAGAGGCGGCGTAATTCAGTGAGATGCCCTTTACCTTGCATGTAATTTCTTCTCGTTGGTTCTTAGTGGAGAAAACCTTGTATGCGTAGTTCTTGGGGCCTCCGCTGACGAACTCAGTAATGTAGCTACCAGGACCATAACATTCCAACTCGTCGGTCATGTCCCCGATGAACTCCCCCGTAGGTACATCATACTCCCCCTCTCTCGACACGTATATGACAGAATCTGTGTCGTAGTATAGTACCCTCTGTCCTAACTGTTCAAGGTAGCTGTACAGCTTGAGCCTTGCTTGGGTGGTTACGTAAGCTGCGAGGACTACATTAACGGTAGTTAGAGGATCATATGCCTCCTCCCTGTGCTCCCAGCTGACGACGAGGGTGTCTTCGTTTATGGGCAGTGCACTATTGACGTAAATCGAGGGGTTTGCTAACATTGAGAAGAACTCTTCGGGGGCTCTGACGATCCTCGTCTTTGGCTGATTTTCTCTCTGACCCAATTTACCCCAAAAGCTATTTAATATCAGTTTGGCCAAAGATCTCAGTCCTGGGTTTTCCACAATCTCCGCAAACTCCAACTTCACATCCTCTCTTTTCAGGAACTGCTCAATATAGGCATCTTTTTGTTCTTGTGTGATGCAGTGGGAAGGCCAGCCTGTTGCCTGTTGCTTGACCTTAATGAATTTATTCATCATTGCTGTAAAGAGGCCCCCTGTCTTTGTGATCTTATCAAACCTATCGATCTGATAAGACCACACCTCGAAAACGTCTTCTAGGCAATATCCTTTATTAATGGCTTTCACAACCTCGTCCACCACCCACGTACCCGTCAGAGATCTCTCTTCCTCGTTGTGATGACATTCACCCTGGTTCATCTGTTCGCCACAGGTGCGACAGAGCACAAACATAAGTTTGTTATTCATCTTGGTAGGAAGGATGGGGTGTTGTAAATCTTGTGGTGGCAGAATCTTGCATTTAATTACACCGTCGACACCTGTCATGTCTTTGGGGCAATCGTTATCCACGTGCACTTTGGGGTGACCAATGGGAAACTTGCCATATTTACAAGCCCAGGGATACAGGCTACACACGTCCACGTACTTGATCTTCTCCCCAGGCTCACATCTGTAGTACTCAACGGTGTTTCCAGTTCGGCCGCCGTAGAAAGCGTCTCGGGGGTTGAGAGGAGTATTGTTGAGTAGCGGGTGTTCGTGGGTGTATGTTCTGAGCTCCTCGTTCTGCTGGAGCTGTCGCCTAAACTGGCACTCCCACATTTCGGTGACGTCATACCCTAATGTTCTCAACCTCTCTGTCTTGGCTGTGGTGGCCTCATATCTGGTATCTAGTGTCTGGGCGGGATCATCGTGCATGGGCTCGTCACGCCCATGTTTAAAACATGAGGGGCATCCATGGTAGTAACAGCCGTGAAACTCAAAGATCTGATTGGTTTCTTCACAATAACCATCAACTTTGACACCCTGTACTATGGCCTCCTGCTGCTTTGCGGCATGCCTGATATTTATGCTTCTGGTTTGCTCCTCCCATATCAGCCATTGGGTGGCTATTTTGGACTGGTTGTCCCGCCATCTGTACCCGCCCTTGGGTATGATACCTATGGTGTTTGCTTGAAGAAAATTGCGTCTAAACACCTTGTTACAGGCCGAGGCAATTGTGCAACCATTCGTAAATGGACACACATTTCCATTAAGCATAAGTTGGTGTCTAAACTTGAGACATGCCGCTGTCAAAATTTCCACATCGGATACACAGTACTCCACCAGGTCTCGCTGCATGTCAAAATTCTCGTCCTTGTGCTCCTCGTGCCAGGCAAAAAACGTCGCTCTGTCACCCTCCTTCATTGTGTCGGGGCTGTAATATTCGGCAGGTGGTAGGGGTCCAACATAGTTTGCGTTTGCCGCGGTATTAAAGAGGTGGGGGAAATACCCTTTCTTAAACCCATCTCCAAGACCAAAAGCCTTGGGAAGCTTGGACAGGGCCATGGGGAAATAGTTGAGGGAGTCCAGGAACTTGACATTACCCACGCTCATCATTATAATTTTGGTTCCTCGCATGATGAGTTCAGGGGTTAGGTCCGTCTTGGTAAGAACGTGGTTCAAAACGAACTGGTGGTCAAAGGCCTGACCGTTATGTGCAATAACCACCACCTGCTTAAACTTCTTCCTCTGATTCATAATAAACTCGATAAACCTAGGAATCGGTTCTACTTTTAATACCTGGAGCCTTGGTCCACATTTTTGGCAAACCTTAACTTCGGTCTCCAAACACATATCACAACATTGTTTGAAGACACAGAGGTTGGGTTCGTGAAGGTGAGATCCGTCTTCGAGCTCCTTCTCCTGTCTCGTCTCCAGATCGTAAAAGACGAAGAGTAGGTCTCTTGTTTTCGGCTTACCGGTGTCGGGTTGCATGTAACACAGATGGTCGGCAGGCGCATGGGCTCTACACACCTTGCAATACACCTCGCCGCAGGTATGTTGTCGTCCCGCCATCAGAGACTTGTAACACTGGACGCATCTTCTAATGGTCTCGCAAACAGAGCTATTTTGATTATAAGACGTTGGTTTAAGATGATTTTCGTAGCATTGCTCCCCCCTGAACGACCTCTTACAGACATTACATATAATTTTCAAGGTTTGTTGACAGGCAGGCGATTGATAACACGCAACACAGGTACCTCCGCACCTATGATTGCTCTTATGATCAAAGGGTGTGCTGCAGGTCTCACAAAAGTACCCACAGCAGAAGGCAGCAGTGAGGGAGGTGATGACATTGTAGTGCCCCTCGTAGTACAGCAAATTGAGGTTGGGACCTTCTACCTCCCCCTTAAATATAGTATCACGTCCCTTGCTTCCATACCGATACACCACGATATTAAAATTTCGTAAGTGTTGTTGGAACTGTTGTAGCTCGGGTATGCCACAGCCTTCTTCAGGTATAACTACATCTGCCTCCCTCAAGAGCTCGACAGCTCTTTGGGTTTGTATTTTTCCGGTATCCTTACGCACTTTGGTTTGCTCAGGATCCTTGGTAACACATGCCATAGCTACTACTAGGGCTCGAGGTAAGCACATGTTGTCTCTGTTATTTATAACGATAATACCCCGTCTCATTCCGCACTCTTCCTCGAAAGTGTTATATTTGCGGCTTCTGTCTTTTCCTTTTCCTGCGGGCATTTTTACAGATGTCACCCCCAAGCAGAAAGTTGCAGTGTCGAGCCCCGTGGAGTTTGATTGATAGACGCTGGATATAACGTCCCACACATCATCGAATGTCACCTCTTCTACGGGTCGAAAGCGCACCCATCCATCCCCTCGGGCGAAATCCTTGGAGCAGAAGGAGAAACTGACTTGATCGCCGCTGGTGAGGCCCTCCGTACCCTTCGCGATGACCTGATTGATGGCCCCCTTAATCCATCCTACGGGTTCTTCACCTACCGGAACAGGCTTCAGATTAAACTCTAACGTGTGCCCTGAGAGGTTAAAGCGCTGTACATTCTTCACGATGTCCTTAACAATAACGAATTTCTCCATTTTTATAATTTCAGAGGTATCTTATAATGATGTTCACTCTTCAACTTCTGAAGATAGACTGATTAGTCGAGCTACAGGCACCCCTATTTATAACCTCGGTATACCTGAAATAGATCACGTGATTAGGGCGTGTTCCACCGTCCTCAAAAAAGGCGTATTCAAACATACGTCTGTAAATTGAATAGAGAAATGAACCATGGTCTACTCACCACACGATTTTAAAGCTCGTTAGTTTACTGTTAGAGGGTCAATAGTATCTCAATAACCTGAAATTGAAAAAGACCTATTAGTATTTTCTATAAATTTGATATTTAAACTTACTCACAGAACTAATAAATTTTTAGCTGTTAAAAATACTGTTCTGGCTGCACAAGAAAGGCGAACGTTTGTATTATGTAGAGAAACCAAATAATCTAAAACAGAAATTGTAGGTATTTAGCAAAATAATGATTTAATCTTTCTAAAACACTTAAAAGATGTTGGTATCGTCTATGGTTTGAACCAGAATTTTAAAATAATTAGTAACAGGTTTTTGAAATTGTGTAATGTTATGTCATACTTAAAACCTAATGAATTCAAATAGTACAGCCCTGAAATATTATCAAACCCTGTTAAAGCCCTGTTATTATTTGTACATAAAATGTATGTCACGTATAATTCACTCAGCTTAAGCACTTGTTTCTTTTCTAAAAAGTTACACACACTGTTTAGCTTTGTTATAAATCTAAAATTATTTTTCCTATACTCTAAGTTCACTTACAAAGATAAATAAAAACTTACCCTGAATTCAAACAGTACTGAAATATTATCAAACTAGATTAAAGCTGTATTATTATTTGCATAAAAATATCAGGTGTGGCACTGGTAATACACTCGGCTTAAGCACTATTGCAAGGCACAAAACTATAAAATTTGTAGACACTTAATCAGATAATGCACTTCGAAGCACTAACTCAAATATGATACCGAAGCCAGGCTCTGTATTTCTTTTTATATTTACACTGTGATGATGTCATATCTGATGCAGCTGTGGATCACGTGACTGTATAGACGCCAGGTGTTCGATGAATCATACCTCAACTTGCTGACTTAGCTTAACCTTGAACGCCTATGTTCATGACCGGGTTCTAAAAATTCCACCGACAAAGAAGCCTCAAGCAATAAATCACGTGATGTTTACATTAACTTGACAGATTTATTGGTTTTCTTTCCAGGAATTTCATCCAGCTCATGATGAGTCTTATGCAGGTGTTCAGCATTTTTAGACAGGTTGAAACTTGTTTTGAGTCTGATATCACGTTCTCAAGCGTTGCGCAATACATTTTTCAGTGATGAGTCATATGCAGGTGTTCGTCTTGGGATATCAAATTACATTTCTAAGAATTTCATCATCAAGGAACTTTGTTTACAATAAAGTCACGTTCTCAAACGTTGCGCAATAATTATACATTTTCCTATCTGAACATGAGTCATACGCAGGTGTTCAGCATTTTTAGACAGGTTGAGACTTGTTTTGAGTTTGATATCACGTTCTCAAGCGTTTCGCAATACATTTTTCAGTGATGAGTCATATGCAGGTGTTCATCTTGGGATATCAAATTACATTTCTAAGCAAGTTTCGACTTGCTGTTGCTGAGTCTAAAATCTATGAACCGCTAATTATATATCATACGTAAATTTGTTTAAAACGATTGCAGTTTATATTTATTGATTTGGTTACTTCGTCTGTTACCATAAGATTTGTGAATTTTCGTTTCGTCTTCGTTGATGTTTATGAAGTAATCATACCTGTTTGAAAATATCCTTTTTATGTTTTTTCTCCTTACAAATACCTGTTTTCTGTTCCATACCTGTTTCATACCTGTTTCCAAATACAGGTTTTCTGTTCCATGCCTGTTTCCAAATACAGGTTTTCTGTTCCATACATGTTTCCAAATACCTGTTTTCTGTTCTATACTTGCCTGTTTTTATGTTTTTCTGTTTCCAAATACTTGTTTTTTTTTTGTTCTATACTTGCCTGTTTTTCTGTTTACAAATACCTGATTTCTGTTCCATACTATTATATAATACCAATATACTCAGTCCCGAGAAAGCTTTAATATCAAAACCACCACCTTTTCCCTCCGCTTGTTACTGCATTCTGAATACTCTGACTAAGTTCTGAAATCTGATTCGCCCTGTATATTTACCAATTATAATTTCCCCGTTTTATCAGTAAAATCCTCAAGTTCCTGTAGCTTTATCTGATTACCTGTAAAAATATGTTTTGATAGTTACGATAGGTCGGTAAGTGTCTTCCTCATGTATGTGTCTGGCTCATGTCTCTTCTACATTGTTTGGTAATATATGTATATGTGTAGAGATGCTGTCAAGTCACTGCGACGTGGCCCATAGTGCTGGTAATACGTGCTGGTTTTTCTGTGCTCATCTCGCAAAAGTGAGGTTAAATTAGTGGTAGTGTGTAATTTTTACATACTTTTAACATTTTAAACTTTTAAGTGTCTCGGTGCTTTTATAGACAATATATTTTACTTACCGATCTGTTTTTCTGTTGGTGTTTACATTAAGATGATTTTTCTTTAATAAGGTAGGTTACTTTCTTGTTTGGCTCACCCTGTTTTTATTTTTGATACGCTCTGTATACGAATTTTTGAATTTGCCTCTATTTTTAGAATGGTTTCTCTGTTTGGGTTTACCTATCATGTTTTTTCTTTAATAAGATAGATTACTTTCTTGTCTGGCTCACCCTGCTTTTTAATTTGATACGCTCTGTATGCTAATTTTGAATTTAACTCTTTTATTTTTACTATCCGCCATGTTTTTTCTCTTTCATATTTTCTTGTTTAGTTCACCCTGTTTTTATTTTTGATACGTTCTGTATACCAATTTTTGAAGTTGCCTCTATTTTTAGAATGTTTTCTCTGTTTTTGTTTACATGAAGATGATTTTTCTTTAATAAGGTAGGTTACTTTCTTGTCTGACTCACCCTGTTTTATTTTTGATACATCCTGTATACCATGATTTTAAATTTCCCTCTATTATTTTACTGTCTGCCATGTTTTTTCCTCTTATTACATCGTACATATTTCTGTAAATAACACAATCTAGTGCGCATATTTTTTCTTTCATACTTTCTTGTTTAGCTTACCCTGTATAGTTATCTGGTATCTAGTGCCTGGCCGGGGATCGTCATGCATGTTTTTTCATCTTATTACATCATACAATTTTTTAAATTTGACTCTATTTTTAGAATGTTTTTTCTGTTTGAAGGACTGTTGCGTATATTTTTCTCTTATTACTTTGGCTTCTTTTTCTTCATGACTCACCCTGTATAGTTTTATTTTTGATACGCTCTGTATACTAATTTTTTTGAATTTGCCTCTTTTATTTAAATTTTGTGAGGTTATGTTGGCTGCAGTGATGTTCAACGGTCTTATTTTGTTCTGCAGTTCAGTGATCTCATTCTGTTCTGTAGCTGCAAAGGTCTCATTCTGTTCTGTGGTTCAATGGCATCATTCTGTTCTGTATTTGTAAGGGTCTCATTCTGTGGTTCCATGGTATCATTCTGTTCTGTGGTTCCATGGTCTGAAGTTGGCACCTGTGATCGGCCGGTAATGCAGATCGTATACTTACCGACCGCCCTGAAGTTGGCGCCAGTGATGACGTCACACTGTCTGGCTCAACCGTCGCTATGACTACTAATTACTACTACATAGAATGACTAAATATATTTCTACGACTGATGTCGAAGATATCCACAAACCACGTGACAAGTAACTATTTTCAAATTTTTTCTTCACGTTGGTGTCAGAATGTTAGTTACTTTTAAAGGAACTAAAGCATAAGGCTGATATTTTGCTTAATTAGTAAAATGTAAATAAAAAGTAAATACAAATATACAGACCATAATAATAGACTGCACTACCGTGGCAGTTTTCTTTTACACCATATCTTTTACAGGTATACTATTGTTTTTATTAGTACTTTATCAATAGTAAAAGTAAAAATAAATCGTAACATATCTGACTTTAGAGATGGAATAAAAAATAATTGGAAATGTTTTTAGATATACCTCTATGTAATCATGTATACAATTTTTGATAGAGGTTAGAGGATATGCAAATTATACTTTTGTGAGTCACCGGTATATATGGATACTTCACACTGTAGTACCTAGTACTTAGTACCTGATACTTTAAATAGGAATTGAATAATATCATATATAATATTTATAGATGTTACGCATTTGTAAATACTCATTTGACTAATGATTACTGATTACAACATACTTCGTTACGTTACATTGCATTACTACATTAAACAAAAGTATTTGAAATGCAAATGTTAAATATGTAAAAACATAACTTCAGGATTATTTAGAGATTATACTCTCAATTAATATGAACATACAGTGGTGTACATGTATACCCTTACATACCTGGTGTTCTAAGGGTGTGTACATTTACGAGTGTGTTAAGGATACCTACATATTATAATTAGAGTAAAATTTTGAGCGGTACAATATTTTATTTCCTTTTAATTTTTGTCTATATCATTATTTTTTAAAATGTAATCGTCTATAGAGTATATATAAAATATAGAAAATACTATATATATAAAAACTTAGGATTTGTTATTCGTAATTAAAAGGGTTTTACGGACATTCCTACTTTGATGTTGCTTTTTAACAGTTTTGTAAAATCTAAGCTTGTGTACGCTTCCTTAGTGTGGCAACCTGGATGCACCCTGTACACAGAGAGCTTGCAAAGTGTTCAGAGACGATTTTTGAAATTCTTATGTTTTAAATTAGATAATCGGTACCCTGAAATTGGAACGCCACATTATGACTTGCTCAACAGATTTTCTCTTTTAAGTCTTGATCAACGCAGACAAACACAGTCGCTGATATTTTTGAAAAAAATTATAGATAACAAGATTGATTGCCCTCAAATTCTTGAACAACTTTGTTTTCGTGTTCCATCTGTTCCTACGCGTCATTACAGTACTTTCTATGTTCCCACACCGCGAACTAATGTGTTGAAATTTTCACCTTTATTTTTTATGTGTAATAATTGTAACTGCCTGCAGAACAGAATTGATATATTTGAGTGTTCTTATACATCGTTGAAAAGAGTATTTTCTTAGTTTGTATCGGGCTTTTGTATGCTATCGTAAATATAGTTCCTGCTATGTGTTTTTTTTTGTTTTCTTTTTTTTTAAGATAATAGGCATTGAATTATTTATACTTATTGTGTATTTCTTTGTCTCCTTATGTATGTGTATGTTTCTTTTTTGTATTATGTTGTATTTAATTCTACTGTTTTCCCACCTTTTAATTGGTTTTGTACTGTTGGGTGGCGTAATAAATAAAATAAAATAAAAAATAAAATAAAAATATTGCTAGAACCAGTAGATACTCCGTATCTGACACGTTCGAATGCCGCTTATACTTTAACTGTGTGCAAGTAAGTATCAGTTGTAAAAGCATCGAGTAATAGCAATAAACTATTGTCCTTAGCTCAAACCTGCGTATGAGCTTCACTAGTGAGGTACTTTGTTTATTTATTTATACTGATTATAGTTCGAATATTTTAGTTATAATTTATAGTATAAAATACCACGATATTGTATTGTTCAGATGAATAAATTAATATTCTAATAATGTATTATTATTATTATAATTATTAAAGACTACAATGAATTTTAATAATTTATTACTATTATTTATTTTGTTAATTAAATCCAGTCGTTTTATTTTGAGGCTTCGACACCCACATAGGGATGCTGGTAATATCAGTAATCACTCGAAAACCATGGAAAATGTGGTTACTTGGCCCCAAGTTCATTTGCATTAAAAAAACATAAACACCGAGGATGACTGCCTGCATTTTGTTTGCTATAATTTCAGCCGAATATCCACATTCAGGCAGGTATCATCTTTAACCAGTAAATCAGTGTGTGTTTTGCTTCACATTAACAACACCAATAATCATCACCACTAGCTTTACAGTGTGATCCGTGTAAAATTCGTCTCCTTTAGAACAATATTATTCTCTGCAGGTGCCGGAACTTTTTAACAAACACTGTCTTGAACTGATACTCGTATGGGACTACATCAAGCTTATTACCGTGTATTTGTCTGAGAGCGGGAAAAGAGTAGTCCCAGTAAATCAGGCACTTCTTATTTCCTATAATGAACTCAATCCCCTGAAGAGTAAGCCAGCCCCTGGTACCCCATTTATACGAGTGTCTAAGATGATAATATAGCACTAGCAGTACTCTATCTAAGCCGAAAATAAATGATTCAAAGTTTCCCGCGCACCAAGATAGATTGTTCATCTTAAATTGGTGATATCCTCCCATAAACAATAATTTTGTGATGCAGTAACCAATACTTTATGATTGTGTTGAATAAACCATCTCGGCAAGCCATTATAAACCTGTCTGTCTTCTAGCTAATCTTAAAAACGCAAAGGTCATCTTTTCAGCTCTTCTACATGTTTGAAAAAGGTGCCGTGAAATGGCATATCCATGTGAAGCTACAGAAAGTCACAATGTTCTGCAGCTATTCACTATTTTTAATAGAAATGTTCCTATTATTGCAATTCCACCATCTCGTGTCATGCAGCCTTTGCCTAAAAACATTCTATTAATTTTAAACTCGTGGAACGAATGATTTAACCTGAGCATTCAAGCATTCATGTGTCTTGAACGAACGCAGCGGACGGAAGATGATGGTCTTCTGCATTCTGGTTGCTAAGATTTCTCCAAAATTTGAAATGCCGGTATTATATTTAGTTCCGAAAGTAGTGTGTTTCACTCCACCAAATGCTCCAGAAATCAATACCACAATTTTAACAATATAGTTAGGATAACTGCTGCTGAAATTTAAGATCAAACCGCGGAACAGACGATTTTTTATGGAAATTGTTATAGAGATGTAGCAACTTCTGAGTTCTTACGCAGACCTGTCGCAGTCTCGAGTCAACTTTACTACTCTGAAATAGTCGAGAACCATGGAAGCGGTAAGTGGGTATGTTTATCGCACAATCCTTGTGTTCCCAAACAGTTCTGAAGGCCAAATATGTCGCATGCGTTATCCATACTTGTCATGAAGAGTTTCTTTAACTACACTCACGTTTTGAGTAAAGCGTTCGTTAGCACACCGGTAATTGTATGAATATTTATGGTTCAAATTATTAGTTAATTAAATAGTCTATTGTTCTTGTAGACTGCCCAGAACTTCTATATCCTTAAACGAGATAATTCAAAATTCATAATACAACGAAAAGAAGAACTATCTTTCATAGTATGGACTTTTGAAAACAATTCTCTAAGACATTATATTCTTCAGCATTTCTCTGATGTCGTAGTCGACCGCTACTAAAATTGTAAATGTGTGACTTAATCTTTTGAGAATTCTAAAGTTAAGTTTATTACAAGCTTGCCAATTACAACTCCCCCGTTTAATTTATTCAGACATTATTTAGTATGCTATAGCTGAATTTGGTCATTGTGCCAAATGTCATTGTATTCTTAAATCCGTGTAACCCATCAAGAACGTTACTCCAACTCATATACACTGAAAAGAGATATGATATTGATATTTTCTTCATCTAGGTATTAAAGAATCCCATCCGCTATACATTGCACAACAAAAATTTTCAAATATCTGAAGATATGATACCTAAGTAACATTTTATATAAAGCCATTTAACATTTTTTCCCTATAATAATAATTTAAGACTTCATTAGAAATGAAAATTCTATACGAACCATCTGCATCAAGCATTTATTTAATGTTGGGAGTACATAAAATTGCCAGTCCATTTTTCGTTCGTTCCGTTAATAGTTGCAATATAATACGATGTTTATCCATTCACTGTTATTCTCCTTATTTCTTCCCTTCTTTTAATAGAATCATTAGGAACAAAATTAGGTAATAAGGAAAAGAAAAAAAAATGGGAAAATAAAGAGTTCTAATATATTTCGCTACTTTTTTTGTAAATTCAATTGTGAAAATATGGAGAATATAATTTAAATTCTTGTTCGGTTCGGTTCTAATATTTAGGTTCGTTTTAACGTTCCTAAATATTTTATATCTACCGTAAAGTAGGAAATACATCCATGGAAATAAAAAAGAATTTGTATTTTTTATAACCAAGATAAATTTGAAGAAGGAATAAAATTTTAGTCCCTCTTAAGTTGGCATGTACCTATGTATTCGGAAGTAAAAGAGATAAATTTACACTATTAGTTATAAATAGCCATTTGATGCACGAGATATCAAATGACCAAAAGAAAAGAATTGCACAAAAACATGAAACAGTACATTAATGAGAATGAATCAAAAGAAGGAAATGAACATAAAATAGATTCACAGCAAGCTTACTATTTTTTTTGACTAATTTTAAAAAGCGAATATGAGCCGTTCCAATAAATTTATTCTGTTGCGTTTAGGTTGATATTTTGAAAATGATTTAGGACTTCTGGTAAATATTGATTGCACTTACTGCTTCGTATTACAATACACAATAGTGCTTTGCTAAACATGAAACTGCTGAGTTGCGATATAAAATGTTTCGTTATACAACAAATATACGTCTTATACGATTCTTTTATAAATTATAAAAGAATCAAAGTACCACTTGGATCTGGTCGACCCTGGCCTATAAAATTTGGAACTATTCAATATTTGATATGTTTGGAATCACATACTTTTAGTTCACTTGTAATAATTGTTTGCTCCTGTTATTCTTAGTTTTGAGTTGTGTACATATTTATTTACATAAATTAGTTTAACAATAATTTTTACAACCAGGCACGAAAGATAAGTAACTGGTTTAGGTCAGCGGTTTTAAGAACAGTATTTATAGAAATAATTAGATATCAATAATAATTAGATCTAAATAACATCAGTGGATCAATGGGGCAGATTTTCAGCGATGATTCCTTTTTCGTAATTAAAAAGTTTACAATTTCTATATTTTTACTACCACTGTTATGTTTTGCTTTGACTCATCGCCTACTTAATTTTTTCATATCATCCTCATCCATTTATATCCACCATCTTTCAAAAACTGAACCAAAAATCTGACTGTATCATTTCAATGTTTTTCTTTTCAGTATCATTTATTTTTTATGATTCGTATTTAGTGGGCACCTCTAGTGTTATGTAAATCCAATTAAAAATATTTTATTAGTATTTATTAGTATTTATTTTAGCAGTGATTTAAGAAGTTCAGGCATACATACTTAAGTTTTCCGGCACTCGCAAGGTACGTTTAAAAAATTATGATCCATGCAGATTGTTCAATCTCCAAGAAGGACACAAGAGATTACAGATAAAACATTAATTAATTTGCAATCTAAGATCATTTAATAGTAATTAACATTTGTTTTAATATCCAATTTTTATTCTATCTATTTCACATTTATTGATTAATTTACTGCTTCAAAAATAAAAAACAACGTAGGAAATATGAAACTTTTGGCTGAAGGCAACCTATTTTCATTATATCTATATCAGAGCAGTTAAAAAAATGTTAACGTAGCAATATGATATATAATGCATATTATAGTTACTTACAGCAACTGAAAACGCATTGAAAAATTAATATTTATCTTGTGATTCAAAGGAATAATTACCTTTTCAATAATGGATTAAGTACAAATGAATATAAGGAGACTTATATGCAATATTTTAATGTAATGAGTTGTGTACGTCTGGTATAGTGTGGAAGATCATCGTGTGGTATCTGAACAATCCGCTACTGCTACTGGTTTGAGCTTTGCAAGTATTCAGCTGCAGAACTCGATCACTTTGTTCACGTCAAAAACTGCATAGCAGACTGCATTGCATTAAATTAGATAGAGATAAGTTTCTTTTCGCAACATCTAAAAACTCTTTTACCTCAATATAGGGTTATTAAAGAAATTCTTGATCAGTCTGCATTATTTTATGGATAACCACTATTATAATTTCAAACAGGATTGTAAATCCCAGACTTAAAAATTGCGCGCACTGACATTTCTTCTGGGAACGCGTTACTACGTTTTCTACAGTATATGAAATATGTAATAAATATGACGATGATATAGGTATGATGTTTAATGATTTCTTTTTGGCTAAATAAATTAAATTCTCTTTTATTTTCTCCCAATTATTATAGTTACTCTCTGAAAGAAGTGAATGATGGTGTAATTGATTGATTTTCAACGTTCATTATCTGCAAAGTTATCAAGTTGTTATCAAATCTAAATGTAGCAATAAATTTCACAGACCGTAGAGTGTAGACCGAAATCTATAAACTGTTTTTGTTTTAATATTTTTTTATTTGTCTGGGTACCTACTCGTGATGTAGTTGCTAGGATACGATGGGTAGGTATATAAAATAAATGATACGATATACTTAATTCAATCACCTGTATGGGCCGGTTTTTCAATGCTCGGTTAACACGTCTAACCAGCAGTTAAGCTAGCCATAAGTTTAGAATGTGACTTAACCTCGAACATTTTATGAATAACTATTCCCATTCTAAACTTGTAGTTAGTTAACTGTAGGTTAAATTACGTTAACCGAGCATTGATAAACCGGCCCTATGGGTGTTAGACTGACAACAAATAACTGGTGACAAATTAGTTGTTTGTTTTGTAGTTTGGCTAAGAATTTCACACCATCCTCGCAAGAAATTAAATGATTTTTGGTGATTACACAAAAAAAAGAATATATATAACTTAAAAACTAGAATATATAAGTATAGGGAATTACGATACCGTTCGAAAGAGTATTGGGAATATTGTTCACCAGACTATGAAAAATATACAGGGTGTTCCATTTGAAAACCAGCTTATGATGGTTTGAAGTTAACTTAACTCGGCATTAAAGTTCCACCATCCTGTATGTAATTAAGCGAACCTTGAAAATATGGATGGGAACACAGTAAAAAAAACCGGGTCATTTTAACACTGAATCCACACTCATCAGTGTGTATATAGTCCACACTTGGCAGTGTTAGACATATCAGTGTATTATTACATTACATAAAAGTAATTTAACACAGCAGATTTTACAAGGTAATGTGTAATAGTTAATTATTCACCGTGTAATTATTCCGTATTTACGGCGAATTGATTCATTTTTAACACAGGGTTTTGTAAATTTTACTACAATTTATGGAGTACTTCTACAAACTTGACGGGTATATCATTCGTGTAATATGAGTTCTAAAGGTTTAGTTATTATACCACCCAGTTCGTGTTAAAAATAACACTGCAGCAAATTACGATTACCACTTAGTAATTTTACCATTTGTCTTTTTTTACAGTGAAGCTTAGGGGTTTAACTATCCTTCCTATAAATATTGTCACTTTATCTTTCTTACTGTAAAATACACATGGTTTTAAGTTAGTAACTGTTTCTTTTCATTTTATTGAAAAAAAAAGAAAATATCTTGAAAACAGTTAATTTGAAGAAGAGGGAAACTTGATGAAAACCCACCTAAAATTTTACGTATAGAATCCAAAATTGCAATAATATATAGGGTGTTGCAGTTAAAATAATAAGCAAGTTGATGGAGACTTCTGGTATAACCGGAAGCGCTACGTGGGTACCATTATTTTATTTGAGGACATGCCCGAAAACACGATATCCCAAATTTTCAAAATTCAGATCGAAGTAGTCTCTAAAATATTCTAATACGTGGTCACCGTGAGAGACCCTGTATATCATAGTCACAAAATTATATTCTCATCTATTCACTAACAATATATACAGTTCCTATGTTTTTACAAACAATTCATTATTATAATTAACTATTAACTTATTAAACTAGTCTTGAAAAAGTGGATACAGATACATGTTATACGTATTAATAACATGTGAACGCATAGAAGGACGGATACTGAACCACATTATATATGGCAACAGCAACAATTTTAAACCTGTAAAATGATTAACGTTTCATATCATGCTTGACGATTACAAATTTTCATTGGTTAAAACCTCTCCTTCTCCTTCTCCTTCTACGAAAGCGTAGAAAAAGCATCGTGTGAAATAATTTTATAATTGCCAATTTAAACTGTATATAATTGCCAGTTTCAACTGACAATTATCTATAATTGACAGTTTAAACTGGCAATTATACATAATCGCCAGATCAAACTGACAATTATAAACTGTCAATTATACATTAATTGACAGTTTAAACTGTAAATTATACATAATTGCCAGATAAAACTGACAATTATCGATAACTGACAGTTTAAACTGGCAAATATAAAATTATTTCACACGATGTCCTTTTATAATTGCCAGTTTAAACTGTCAATTATAGATAATTGTCAGTTTGATCTGGCAATTATGTATAATTGACAGTTTAAACTGGCAATTATCTATAATTGTCAGTTTAAACTGGCAATTATCTATAATTGTCAGTTTAAACTGGCAATTATAGATAATTGTCAGTTTGATCTGGCAATTATGTATAATTGACAGTTTAAACTGGCAATTATCTATAATTGTCAGTTTAAACTGGCAATTATCTATAATTGTCAGTTTAAACTGGCAATTATAGATAATTGTCAGTTTGATCTGGCAATTATGTATAATTGACAGTTTAAACTGGCAATTATCTATAATTGTCAGTTTAAACTGGCAATTATCTATAATTGTCAGTTTAAACTGGCAATTATAGATAATTGTCAGTTTGATCTGGCAATTATGTATAATTGACAGTTTAAACTGGCAATTATAAAGTTATTTCACACGTTGTCCTTTCTACGCTTTCGTACCTCTCCACCTAACTAATGGCTTACTAACTACGTTGCTACACCAACAACTTCGTGAACTTGTGTCACAGAAGACGGAATTTATAATAATAAAGTGTTATTTATTATTACAAAATCTTACGGTTACAAAAATAATGACTAAGTTACACGGATCATGTTAATTTTTTGTAATGTAATGTTGACATTATTATTTCTTTTAGTCAAGGTTTAGTAAAATTACATAGCATTTGATTTATAATTACTAAATAAAAATTGGAATAAAGGTTTATTACATACCAAGAAAATAATGTCTTCCAAATTATATACTTATTTATATCTGAAATATATGTTATATTGTTATTGCTACTGTAAAATGTTAGTTATAGTTTAGCTAAAAATATTTGGAACACTGTACAAAATCAAATGACCTTAATTATACTTATTCACCTTTTCCCTGAGTGTAAGAACTAAATTAGGCTAAATTTCTAAAACCATCGCATATAATCTATTTTTTAAATTTCTATTATATAAATTTCACACATTTTGTTTCTATATATATAATTTTCGAGCATCCTGTAAAATGATCCAATAATTAGACAGACCTACAGCATTGCTTAGTGAGTGTTAAATTTCGGTAAGTTCTATTGTTACCGAGTGTATTGTTCGTTATTAGCAGCTTGTGGACATTTCACACTAATCTGACTTGTCGATAAGAGGCGGTCAGTTATTGTTGGGCAGTATATGGGAGTGAATGGTCAGTTTTGTTAACTCCGTTTGTAGACGCTTGCTGCTTAACAAAAGCCCAGTTTGTAGGAAGCAAAGATGCAGATTCACACTGGTGTTTCTCACAATGAAAAAATATCTAAACTTTACTGGAACCCGTACGCGGTTTGCGTACATTCAGGTGGACAATAGCTGATTCTAACCAGATGTATCTTCAACCGGATTGAAATACAATTAGCAAATATTAACAGCATTTTAAATATTAATACTAAATATAATATTTATTTAATAAGCGTTATTAACATGTATGGTTTTGCTACTTGTATGGTAATCGCTTAATAAGGTTAGGTCTTAGTAGATTTATTAATACAGTTGCTGTAATAAAAAACGTATACGATATCGAGCTATTTACCGTTTATAGGTACCTATATATCATTTGCGTCCAGACTTCAGTTTCCATTTAAGAATGGCTAAAAAAATTTTTAACAAAATCCTTGACTGACCGAAGTTGTTGTGAGCTTGAAAAAATGCATGCGTTTAACGATTTTTTTAAGATCTACTACTGAACACAGGTGAAAATGTATTCCAGTAGAATCTACTGGAATACATTTTTACCTGTGTTCAGTAGTCGATTGATATTGATCTACTGAGTAGATCAATAAAATCAAATATGAAAGATTAAGGCGTTTGTATTGAAGGAAAACATAGTTTTTCATATGCACTATTGACCGGTTGCAGTGGATTTAAATGAATTATTTTCGAATATTTAACAAACAAAACATTGAGAGATTCAGATGCCAAAAATGCGCACACATATAATCACAAAATAACATGTTAAAATATAATGTGGTATCTTACTTATATAATGTACCAAACGCTTTAAGTTTTCTTTGTATGTTTGCAAGTAAATAAAGTACGAATACGAAAATAACTTGCGAAACAAAGTCAATTACTCTTGGTGCAATTTTTAATTTTCCTATATTTCTAGCACAAAGTATTTCAATTTTTAACTAGTTAGCTCTAATGATTTTTTGTCATTACCCAATTTTTCTACAACAATTTCAAATACCGATAATTTGTATTCTGTTCAGACAATACCATATTGCCTTATTTTATTTTACTATTGGAAATCTGACAGTTCGTGAAAACTAAGTGCTAAAAAACAATAGCATCTTAAATACAAACCGCGTTTTTGACTTTTAAAGTAATTTTTTATTTCATGTTTTTCCTGGTATAAAACCCCATGAGTCAAGTATAAAACCAGATACATATATTACTTTCAAATCAAATAAAGCGAACATGTTATATAGAAGATACAGAAAATATATAGAAAAAATGGAAAATGCGCAGTGAGTTTCCAATTGGATGCAATAACATTCATAGCTTGGAGAATGTTAGTGATAGAGACCAGGTTAAATAGGGGAAAAGTTGCGTAATTTGGTGACCAATAATATGCCTCAAAAAAATCATGATTTGTTTTTTAGAAATTTGAAAAAATCAAAATTTTGGAAATTCTTATTTTAAAGTTTCGGTCTTGTTTCAAGAGCTATTCAAATAAGGAGGATACTTTCTAATAGCAACTTTTTACACTATATCGAATAGCGCAAACGATTTTTTTAAGTAACGTTTCGTTTCTTCAGAGCCATCAACAACTTCATTTTTTCTAATTCGATCCCATTTTTGACAGCATTTTTGCTGTTTATTGTTTCATTAATCGTTCATTATTATTTTTTAATTTATTATTGTTTTGTTAATGTATCTTTATTTTTTTTAATTAAATATTATTTATTGTTAGTGATTTGTTACTTTCTCGTTATCCTTTTGTCAATACATACAGACAGACGCAGATGAGTTTGATGATGACTTTCCAGGTTCAAAACGTTACCAAACTATAGCTCACAAGACAAAATGCTGTCGAGTGACGTAAAATTATTTATTCATGGGGCCGTATTAGAAAAAATTAAGTTGATGATGGCTCTGAAAAGACGAAACGTACATAAAAGCCATTCGACGTCATTCGTGTTCACGTCATTCGATAGAGTGTAAAAGCTTGCTATGGGAAAGTGTCCTTTTTAGTTCTATATCTTTCCACACAAGCCTAAAATTGTACAAAAACGAATTTAAAAAGTTTTGTTTTTTTTTTATTTCTAAAAAACTAATCATGTTTGTCTTTATTTTTTTAAGGCATATTATTGGCCAGAAAATTATGCAACTTTGCCTCAACTTAACCTAGCCTCTATCTCTATCCTCTTTAGCCTCTATCTCTAATGGTTTCCAAGAATGTTATTGCATCCAATTTGAAATACACTGTATACAGGGTTATTCAAAACTTATCTCTAAAACTTTGAGGATATGTGCATCCTTAAATAAGAAATCGATATCACCAAAAAAATTTATAATAAAAGTCTTAGGATTTACCGTAAACAATGTTTAAAAGTTATACCATTATAAAGGACTACGTAGATGGGCAACTGTACTTCAAGGACAATCTGATATACCACATTCCTAAGAATGTGGTAAAAAAAAGTAAACACGTTTTTGTACCTGGAAAGACCGAGCGAATAGAGTTGGAGTGGGGATAATATCTCTATTGTCTAATCAGTCATCAGTCTATCTGTGTCCTCTCTCAGTGTCGGTGTTTTATTTATCGCAGGAGTGTTAAACTGTAAAATTTTCAAAATGGCTCATGTGTACAGAAATGCTGAGTTAATGGACTGTTACCAGTGGATTATCAATTACGAGTTAGGTTTTGTGAGTGGTTGTTGCAGAAAAATGCTGAAAATCCCCAATTTACTTAATAATTTGCGTTTACAAGATCAGCAACCAGGAGGAACATTCGGTTTAGTGCGGCAAAATTGGATAAGGCGTGCCCAAAAGTGTGTACAAGTCGAGGAATATTATTTCGAACAGCTTTTGTAACAAAGTATGTGCAAATTTTTTATAAATTTCATGTTTCTAATACCTAGTAATCAAGTAGCGCAATTCTTCAAAATTAGTGTAACAAAATTTTATTCATTTTAAAGACACGTCACTTTGGTCACATCTATCTATCTTTAAGTTTATTTTAAAGTAAAAACGCTGCAAATCTTTTTTATACCGCCGGGTGTCGGTATACTCTCAGAAACTTCCGAAGTTTTTTTCGTGCTAGCCAGTTTGCATTGTCAGTCCCAAGGTCACTCCATTACAGTGGACCAGTATCCAGCGGCGTGCAATGAAAAATGTTTAAATAGTTTTCATGACCCGCCAAAAAAAATTTTTTTTGGCACTACCCTGTACATGTATGTTGAACATCCCCAAATTTTATTATGGATAAGTTCTGAATAACACTGTATAAAATATAGAGTAAAGGTACATCAGCTAATTCTTTACCTAACTGAATAATTATTTACCAAAAATATGCAACTATACTACTACTTATGCATCAAGTACACGTTAGTTATGCCACGCATTAGTCACTTTTATACAATAACATACATACATAACACAATAATACTTCAAATAATACAAATTATTGGTATTTTAACCAGTTTCCAATTACTTACTACGCCTCTGGAGACAGGTGATAGAAAATAGCGTACAAACTGGACACACGCGACCTAATCCACAGCCGATAAGCCGGCTTTGTCCGCAGCCGCCTCTGTCGCCGCCGTCGTCACGGCTACCGTCCCTTTAATTACCCAAAACTAATCGTCGGCAGCTAGAGAAGCTAGAAAGGTTTATGCTGAGAGTTTATCAATAAACTCTTGAGTGCATACAAGGTACCTACCTACACAAATAATGGATGGCTTTACTTTAATTTGTTTTCAATTGAGTTGCCGTGTTCTGGGGACATAAGAATTTGTTCTTTTTGAAGTGGAAAGGATTAGGGATTAGGGTATTGATAGTTTTCTATCTTTCTCAAATCGTAAATATTGTAACAATACTCGTTCACAATACTGAATGAATTTGAAGGGAAATAAATTATAATGTTGGTAGGTAATCAAGTAATCACTAGTTTCATTAAAAGAAATAATAATATGTTTGTTTTCAAATAAGGATGGTGTCTTAAACTTGAAAAACAACAATCAATATACACTTTATTGAGCACATTATAAGTGTTGCATTAGATAAGGGTAAATAATTAGGTAATAAAAAGTAAATTAAGGTATGCACGTACTTATTTCTTTGGAGAGAAGCTTATTCTAAAACTTCTCCAATAAATTAGATAGCACAAGACAAATAAAGGGGTTATAGGGGCTATCACTTTCTGTCTTCTCCGATTGGCTCATATTGGAATAGTATTAATAGACATTGCCAGTAATAGTTAATTGAGTGAAATATTTTTCAATAATATAATATAAATATACAGTCAAGACAAAATTATTATTTATAGATTCATCAAACTATATTCTTTAAAATGATTATGACTGTTATAACACATCTGCCGTATCTGTCCACATATTCTAATATTTTTGTAACTACAATTTTATTTGAAAGTAAAGGTAAAGAAATATGTTTTTAACGATGTAAAGAAAAAGCACTAATCACTCTTTATCAATTTTGTTAAACATTTGAGAGGTTTTAATTTGTAGGACTGGACTTTTAAAGACTGTAAAGGTTATTAATTTGAACTTCTGCACTAATATTATTACTATTCCCCACCTCTGCAACAATAAAAAATGATTTATAAATTTGCAAATCATCACCAATGTTTATTAGTAATTTCGTTGTTCAAATAAACTGTTCAACCGTATTGTTTTGAAATAGTTAAATCAATATACCCTTCCTTCAAAATTCGGGGTCCCCATATCAATATGAGTGGCACCTAGGTAGCGGATGGCCTGCCATGATCTATTGTTTCCCGCGGCCAATGTCAGGGGGCGTCCACCGGCTGTCAATAACCCGCCGCTGTTGATTGACACCTTATAGGCTAAAATTGAATGGGTAGAGCAGACAGCGGGTAGTAGCAAATACCGGTAGTCGGCTCAACAGTGACACGTGATGAATACCTATATGCAGAAAATGTTTTTTGTTTGCTGAATAACTAACTGAATGAAGGAGTTATAGGTATTGACTTAGATTGAGAGGTTACGTGGAGTAACTGGTTATTATTGTATTAGCATATTATATTAAGATACTTTCCTACTCCGAAAAATGTAAGGAAATAGTTATTTATGTATTATATCTATGTATACCTACCTAATAAAAATGACTTTGAGTTCACCAAGGCTAAACAACACAAGAGTGTATAGGAAAGCATCAATAAAGTGGAAAACAAAATCTAAAAGGTACTGATATCATGAAAGTACTGACCCTAAATGAAAAGAAATAGATGTTTTTCTTACATAGAACACGCTTGAGATGCATTTTTAGTTTCTTCCAAACCGATAGATGGTGCTGTAGCTAATGAGATAAACAAAATCGCACACATCTAGTAGCCTAAAATATTTACTTTCCGTCGCCATTTTGCCGCGTCGTTTTTCGTTGAAATATAACCTGACATTCAAACATTGAAGTTTTCGCCGCAGTTTTTTAAATAATTTCCTATGAAAAAATGCACTAACTGCTCTGTGTTTGACTTGTTTCCTCAGTAGCTGACAAACTTTAGTCCATTATTATCATTCTGGAAGAATATTCTGGGGAGATGTAATAATACAGGTAATGTAATAATAATCAGTTTTAGTAATTAGTGTTCAGTTATTAGATTATTATGTTTTAGGTTTGAAAGAAAAGATCCAAAAAGGTGCATGATAGACGTTTCAGAAGAGGTGCTGCAAGAAAAGATTGTACTTAATATTCCTTGGAAACCTTAATAATTTGATAATTTATAAAGTTTTCGCAACGTAAGTTTTAGGTTATATTAATGTAAAAGTGTTTGTAAAGCTTTTTATAAATTCGTGATAAATATATATATATATATATATATATATATAATGTCTCATACTTTTATTTTATTTGTAACATTTCGATTTCATAGTAAAAAATGTATTGGTAGAGAAGGTCAAGGATACTGCAAATATTTCTATTATGCAACCAGTTAAACGTTACTTCCATTTTCATTGAAAATATCTGATGCAACCAGTTATACACCTACTTCCTTCCAAACCGTCTGAGGGCGCAGTTTTAATTCTTAAAATGTCAATATTAAGATAGTTATCTATTGTATTTTTATCTAGGGTACTGACAATAATTTTATCATGGAACCATGATAATCGAGAAAGACTAATCTAGACTTCTCAGGAAAAAGAAAATTGTGATATCGTGGAAGGAAGAGTGAGTCACATGATGAGGTATAATTAGGAAAAAGGATCACTTTTACATTCTCATTCTCATTTTTAACAAGCCTCAAAATTGGTGATACAGGAGGTAGGTACCTATTCTTACCTTTTCGCTTTTGTCTATAGTTGACTGATGATTCCTCAGGTTTATGCCGAGGGACAAGACTAGGCCAGAGTGCAGCAAATACCTGTATATGTAATGAATATACTTAGTTTTTTTCGGTGGATATCGAAAAATAAAAAATGGTGTAACAATTATGAATTGATTTAGATTGACAGGCTATGTAAAGTAGGTAACTGGTGATGTTTAAGTCTATTAAGTCGATGAGTATGCTTAGCTAGGTGATCATAATACTTCTGTGTATATCATATTTCTACACATTTTCACCAATACTTCCACAACGTTGTTTGCCATCCATGAAAGTGAACAAAATTCAATTGTACATACACCATGTATATTTTTACCTTGAAACACCCAATTAGGAGTAATAAAATATATGTGATATAAAAAGCAATTTATATGTGGTAGATTTATGATAAGCTTTACGTTTAATGGCAAGTCAAGGTATATAATGAAATACCAACTGCTATTTAAACATAAAATTCTCGATATCTAAAATTACGCCATTCTTTTCATTTGTCCCTTTGAGCACTATGGATACTCATTGTCTTTAGAAATAATAATGGTACTAATTTTCTTTGGGGCTATGGCATAAATGATTTTGTTTGTTTGAATTGATTACTTCTATGTGCAGAAAAACCTATTACATAGCACAAATGCATGTAGAAATTAGATACTGAAATAAATTTCCATTCAAGATCTATCTATACCACCAATATCGCTGACGGAGTTTTCTGCATAACACCAAACCCTATACTCCGCTCGAGGCGCGTTTCGCCAACCAAGTTGGCATCTTCTGGAGATGATCAAGACTAAACCTATGCTAACATTGTGTCCTATTTATACCTAAATTATTTCTACGGTTCAGTGAACCATCGCGACTGATCAGTGAACCGCCGCGACGGATCAGTGAACCGTGACTTACTAACAAATGAAGTGGGCTATATGGAATTGGCCCACCCTGTACCAGACGAGTGTGCCCCAAAATGACCATTCAACATCTTTTCAATTACTGCCAATTAAAGGAGAATCGTCCAACGTTTACCCCGACTTCATACTTAAATGAACAAATTTGATGATGTTAACTGTTTAAGAATGATCGTCACGAAACGGCCTATCACCATTCATACTATTTTTACATTTAGCAATTTCCAAACTCTGAAAAATCTTCGTTAATCTTCGTAATGGTAAATGATAGGCATAGGGTACTCTGAATAATGTCGACCTAGAATTTTAAGGAGAATTTAAAAACGTAATTGAATATAGGGTGTCCCATTTAAAAAAAGAAAGTTGATTTCTGGATCAGAGAAACTGAACAACCTGTATTCACCGTTATAAAAATAAAAGTTATAAAAATAAAAAAAGCAGTTAAAAACACAGTTAAAAACACATAAAACCTTCCATATTTAACTTTTTTCTCTCCACTTTTTATACTTTCTGAGATAAGGGAATAGAGGATATTATTTTGGACTGTACCTACGTGTCTTGTTAATTTCGAGAGTCAGTGCTTCTATATAATTTTAAGATATTTTCAAAATGCTTTTTTTCAAACGCTTTTCTTGCCATTGACATTCCTCCTATAAATTATTACGGGTCACTCACTGTATTCAATGAGATTAACTATGTGTGTGTATAATAAACGTAACAATTGATGATAACTGCAAGAAAATGCATGATATAATTACGGTTTTCAAATGAAGAAAAAACTTTTTAAAAAACTTTTATTTAATGGAAATTATTCCATAAAGGAACTACCAAGACATACAATCTAAAATGGGTTGTATTTATAACCTTTCTTGGGGTCTGGAGCTGGCGGCGGTGATAACTGCTGTATAAGGAGTTTTCTCCTATGGATTCGAGACGTACCTAACTATGCCATTATCCGGTTTATTTTTTAAATGCATTTTAGTTGGTGTATTAATGCGAGTTAAGTCTTCTATTTTTAAGGAAGGGGGAAGTCGTATTATATCCATAATAATAAACTTGTGTAAAATTTCTTAGTGAATTAGAAAAAACTTTAGCTTTAGGTTATGTGCATAAAACGAAAAAATAAGAAATTTAGAAACTTTTGAATCAACATATTATGTACTTTAAATAAATTTCGTGAGATCTTGAATAAAACTTGTAGAAATAATACATTGAAATTCCTAGAACTGATAGTTTTTAAAAGGTTTGTTCCTGGAGGAGTCCAAAACTGTCAGTAACTATCAGAAGCATGCGCATTACAAATCTAAGCGTTCCAACAAGAGTCGAAGGACAGTCCAGGATTTCTTGTCCTCTGTTCCAGCTTGAGTCAGGGCAGTTTGCTGATAGTTTGAAAAGTTCACTGATTCTTCGAAAACTCATAGTCCGGTGCATGCGCAATGCGCATTAACCAAAACCATTTACCAACTTTAACCTCAATTATTGTACGCTGTCTATTATTAATATTATAACTCAACAAACAATAATTATTTGACAGAAACGGATGATATTCCTCCATAATTTATAGGTTAAAAAATTATTTGGTTATTGTTTATTGTACTCTTCTTCTTCTGCTAGTGTTAAGTTCTCTAAAAATCCGGTGTTCCAGCAAAAATCAGAAACTAATCTACTATCAGACATGCGCATTAAATAACAATCCCTGACTGTCAGGGATTTATCAGAGATTTTATGCAGGAACAAACCTAAAGAATAGCAGTAATGACAATAAATGCTAAAACTTTACCACACTATTACATTAGCCAGATAAATTATATACGCATTATACACGCACATTCGTTGTAATTTATGATACCGCCGCCTGGATGATTTATAAGAGTTTATCTAGGAGGTGCTGATTTATAAGATAGAGATTCTCAAAATATCCGGTAGATGGCGCTACCGGAACTATGAACTTCGACGAATACCTGCCAGATGCTGGTAATATAGTGTCCATGTATATATTTCCATAATAAATTTCATTAATTAGTAATCATTATTTTAATTATACTTTTGCAATTTTATAAAAAAAATTTGATAACACATCTAGTCATCATGAAATACTACTATGTTACATTTCAAAATAAATCATTCAGTAGTTTTTATGTAAGGTGTACCAAAATGTATAATTTGTTGCATTATACGAACTCGTTTAGTTCGTCCAACAATGCCAATGTTTAGTAAGTAATTAGTATTTTACAGTGCTTATAAAGGTTGTAAAGCTTTACATACATTATATCTGACATGTGACATTTAAAGATTAAAAAATGTATTCGCGATATGATCTTGCGATCATATCTGTAATGATATGCATGCGATTGCATTAATATCTCATTATGTCAAATATTAAAGACAGATGATATTCCAGTTAGTTAGTTAATGTATCTTTGTCGATCTTCAACGTCTGGCAGGAAAAAATGCTTAGAATTGAAGTGTTATTATTAGTTATTTCGTGTAAAATTATGTAGGTATGTCAATTTGCTTTCGAGATCTTTAAAAACCGTTAGGAAAAGGAAACAGAATAGGAAGCCTATTTATTTATATAACCGCTCCAGGTACCTCTATACTAGGCACTAGGTCTGAGGCATCATGTATTTATTTTTTATTCCTCATATTAATTTGTTTATATAATGGCTGTTATTACATTACGATCTAATTGCGTTCAAAATGTCAAATATTTCCTATAGGTATAATCCATTTTTCTTATACATTTTTTGTTCACATTTTGGTTTATTTTCGAGCACTTTCCAGTATTTTTTTGCTTTTTATCTTCAGTAATGCTGGATATTTATTTTTTATAATAATGGCGTTAATTTTCCGCTTTTTTATGTCTGTCTGTATTTAATTCCATATTTTCGAGTTATTTGATTTGATACAAAACATGACAAATTCCGTCAAATTATGACCGCATCTACAAACTTACTCTAATGCTACTGTTTTCTTTTTTAGAGGTTTCCGTACTTTTCGTACTTCCGTTCTCGTTACTTTATTTTGCCGTAAGTAGGCGTTGGCATTAGATAACAGCTGTGGTTTATAGCATTCAACGAAAATACGTACCTACTGTTATTTTTTAAATTAGTTATAGAAGTGTCTACTGTTCAATAGTTGTTCAATGTTCTTGAATATTATCAAGTGCCAATCAATGAATGGTCAATTTTATATTTAATTTAATACTAATTATAATTTAGATGACCCGAATAACATCTAAGATACAATATTTACAAAAAAACTAAAGGTATTTTTTAAAGATAACGCTATTATAAAAATGTAAAAATCTATTTAATTCAAATTGAACTTCAAACACTTGATAATTGTGAAGTGATAAATGAAACGTGTTCCAATGCAAAACGACCCGTGATAAAAAGACTTAGATCACGCTTTATTGCAAAATTTGTTTATTAAAACGCGATCAATCGTTTTGTTTTTCAGTAAAGAGCGAAGCATACCTAGAGATACAAAAATAAAGAAACTTTAGCATGCTATGAAATGATTAGTCACATCTTTACTAGATTCAGGAAGCATATAGATTAGATGTCTATTTTTACAAAGAAAAATCTATAACACCGTGAAAATTATTATTAACATATAGATGGAGAATATGGGTTTCCGGGACCGTCTTGTTGCCTTGCTAAATTCACTTCAAAGACATTCGTCAAATTATTATCTGTTGGAAATTAGTTGATGAAGAATTTGATCAACAAATTACAAGAATTTAAGAAAGTTTCCCTTAATTAACAGCTCTCAGAGAAGATAAAGTCAGAATGATTTTATAAGATAATATAAGAATTTATAAATGATATTATTTATAAGTTTCTTTTCCGTTTCGTAATAAAATATTTACTTCAATATACTACAATATTTTGTAATATTAATGGCAAATAGTAAATTAGATTGAGTTATACCTCATTCTCATTATTACTGCTTTTGTTGGAACAAGAAATGAATAACCAATTTTTTTTGTGAAATTTTCTTTGAATATTTTATTTTCATTAATTTTTTTTGTTTGTGTTCAAAATCGATGCTATGAAGGCTACCACGGCTTGTTCCAAATATATTTTAAGTTCATCTATTTTACTAAATTCTATGTTAATTATTGTAAATTCTAGGAGAAATGATCATTTCTCCATGAAAACAAATTATAACTTGATTTTCTTAATATGATTAGGTATACATAGGTAGGTAGACCTATGGTATAGGTAACACAGGTATAAATATTAATATCAACGGAGTAAAATTTAGAGAAAGGCAACGAATGCACTAATCATTTCGTTTTAATATGTTCTGTAATCCTTTACAATTCAGTAAGTTAACATGTTGTTAGTGTTAGTGTTAAGACAATTAATTAAAACAACTTTCTCGTTTCAAATATATTTTGATAGGCCGTTTCGTCATGATCATGCTTAAACAGTTAACATCATCAAAATTGTTCATTTAAGTATGAAGTCGGGGTAAACGTTGGACGGTTCTCCTTTAATTGGCAGTAATTGAAAAGGTGTTGAATGGTCATTTTGGGGCACACTCGCCCATTTTTGGTACAGGGTGGTCCAAACTGAAAGCTTCTGCTACTAAAACAGAAGCAAATTGTAAAAGGTGAGTAGGTATTGAAAATTACCGAAATTGTGGCTTTGTGGATTGATAAGCAATAATAATAATTTCACAATGTAATGAAATAAAATTAAATCATTTTAAAAATGGCAGAGTTGCAAGTTAATAGTAATATCAATAAGATAGTTGATCGATGGTTCAATTCACTTCATATAATTTTATTCATACCTTTAATTTTAACCAATTCTAAATCTTACAACAAAAAAATGGATTTGGCTTAATAATAAATTTACAAAAGATAGAATATTCTAAGGAAATCTCAGATATCCTAGAAACCATCAGAAGGAGAAAAATCACGCACAAGTAACATTTCTTGACTATAGCCAAACAAAAATTGATCACAAATTAGCTCCGATAGTTCATTTGTCAGGATAAGTCCGGAGAGGGCACTGTGTTTACTATCACAGTGCCCTCAGTGAAAAAATTCGAAACTATTTTATCTAGTTTTACTAAATACAGGTGAGGTCGGAAATAAATTAATACAAAAACAACTTGATACATATATTTGATACATTATACTTATTAACATGATACATTATATTTATTTTTTGAGGAATTTATGGACTGTTATTTTAGATAGAGAAGTTGAACACTTCCTTCCTTCCTTCCTTCCTTCCTTCCTTCCTTCCTTCAACTCCATGCACAGATACCAATGAGGTGTCTGTACATGGTTATTCTGTTCAATCTTATTGGCAGACATTGTGTGTTGTTGTTTGCAAAATAATATCACATAAATGTTTACCTGCGCATCTTATAGTAATAAAAAATTCAGTGTATGTAGTATAGTAGCAGTATAGCAATAATTTTAGGTACATTATTAATTTGTGTTATATTGTTAGAATAGTAAACACAATATTAAATAAAAAAATTTAAAAAATTTTATTTCAAACGAAGAACTGAGAGTGAGCTTTTACTTTAGACCACCCCGTACCTACCTACCATCTGTAGCGAAAGCCGTTTGTGGGGCAGGTCTAACAAGCGGACATCAGATAGGATTTCATGGCATCCTGAGTTCAAATGTATTTAAACAAACTTTAACTAAAGAGCATAAGCCGCGTTCACGCATGTCAAATATTTGCCGATAATGGCCTTTACTTACTACTTAAATACTCTTTGTCAAAGACTACCTAAATGTTTGAATACACAAATGGTAAATAGTGATAAAAATCTGCTACTCAAACAAGCTTTGTGTTGGGCAAGTTTAATATTGGCCGACCACCGTATTATTTTCTATTAACAAACAAAAGATTTTTAGATAGGTGTAATCAATAGGTTTTTAACTGGCCGAATTTACATATTGTTACTATGATATGTGGTCTTAATTATTTTTTATTAGATAGAACTCTTAACTAACTTCCCACGGAGTATTTTTTCACATGCGACTATACTTTGAAAAATAGATAATTATCAATTCTAAAACAGAAATCCAGTATTTTGATTCGAGTTTAAGTTATAAACTGATACTAATTTTTAAAGGGGGCATCTCGCTTATTTGAAAAGCAAGAATTTATCAATTTAGAGGCGAAGAATTTAATAGCGATATCATTTTTTAATTTACTGGATAATTTCGTGATACTGGTGATACTGATACTGGATACTGGATGATGTTTTTAATAAAAATCGTACATAAACGGTTTCAAAATTTTAATATTCCCGTATATTAAAATTTATCCGATACCGATAGTGAGTACTCTTATGTTCAGAGATATAGTTTTGCAATCTATAAGATAGACGATATATACGATAGTACAGTACAACTCACGTCTAACTTTATTCAAATTTTTACATAAAAATCCCTACTCAAAAAGGTGTTCATCATAGTCATCCACTGGAAACGATATTATAAATAGTCACACTCCGACACTGTTTATACTGCGACAGTTGAATTGAACAAGTTATCCCTATTTAAACTCTATTAAACCAAGCCAGACTTCTAAGTGCAACCAACATCACTGCCAAAATGTCAAGATAATACATTTTTTACGTTTGTGGTAACAACATAATTTTACGATAATAATAGACGGCAAAGAAAGAGTTCTTGGTGGAAGGACATAAAAATATAATTTGAAATTATGAAAGAAAGTCCTTAGACAGAAAGTGAGTCCTAATTATAAATTTTTTATTTTATTTAAGAAAATAATTTATTACTAATTGAATCCAATTAATAATGGAGTTATTTAATTTAAAAACTTGAAGGGCCAAGCATGAGTAGCTGAATAGCTATTAAAAACAAATTATCCTGAGTCAATGTAAAATTAAAAAAAAACTGCTGAAAAAACAATTTATAAGAGGATTTAAAGAATACAGAGTACTCCTTTTAAGGTATACCTACCGATTATATTTGAATTTGTTTTATATGTAAAAAGTTCCATAAGCTCATCACATGTTCCCGTTAGACATCTATCAATCAATCATCAATCGAATACTTTTATTCCAAGAGATTATAAAAATATAGGAATCGTCAAATCTACATGCACAGATCTATTAAAATAAACATGTCATATCACACAACCTACACATATTACGTAGTAAGTATTCTCATAGAATTCTTGAATTGAATATGGAGACATCCTTAATAGAAAAAGTTTTATTTGTTTTTTGAATTTCAGCAATGTATTGATATTTTTGAGATATTGTGGGAGTGTGTTGAAGAGCTTTTTACCAATTACATCAGGAGATTTCCCAGACACCTCCAGACGACGGTATGGTACAGAGAAATTTGATTTGAATCTTGTATCGTATGAGTGAAAATCACTATTACATATAAATTTACTTTAACTAACATGAGTCAATGACATAATATAGAGACCACAAGCTGTTAACAACTTTAGTTCATTAAAAAAATTTCGACAGGATGAATTTTGAGGAGCACTCCTTATACACCTTTTAATCCTTTTTTGTGACAAAAAAACATCTTTTAAATACGGAGAACCACCCCAAACCACAGTGAGGGAAAAGATTGGTAATTATAATTAAAATAATTTGGTTGTGCATAGTTTACTGATTATAAAAAAACCATAGTTCTCGTAAAACTTTCAGTTGAATAGTAATTAAATACATACTTTATATATGAATAAACGATTTGGAAAGCGTTCCTTTCTTTGTGTGTAATAAATATTAATTTCAGCTATAATTTAGTAATTAGAAATCAAATTGTTGGTAATATTTACTAAATCTTGATTAATTGATGTATAACAACAAAATAAGTAAACAAATCATATAACTGATTCAGCTAGATATTTATTTCCCTGTATTCAATTTTACCATTTGGTAAAATAAACCATATACTAGGTATAAATACCAAACCTTTCTCTCAGTGCATAAACAATAAACATAAACAATTCTGGACTGTATCACACTACAGTAAAATAGACGAACTTGCTGTGTTTTAAGAGTTTTTTCAAATTTCTTATCTGGTGACATTTAAAATTTAATAATCTGCATAAATTGAATCAATGACTCCTGAACGACAAATCAGAATCAAAAGTTACTCCAAGGAACTTCACATAATCCATGCTCTAAATATTTGAGCCATTATTTGAGTTTGTTTTATTTGTATTAAACAGTAGTGACTGATCACTGGACCAGGCAGACAATTTTAAAAGTGCGTTTGAAATCATATCATGTACTTGGATTTTTGTCACCAAGTAATAGTGTGGAGTTATCAGCATAAAGGGAAATGAATGTTTCAGGTAAAATAAGGGGAAATACAGTGTGTCCCACCAGGAGCTTTTACGATCCATATCTCAGACACTACTGGCACGATTTTTATAAAACTTTATACTTATAGTAAATACAGGGTGTTCTCGGCAAGTAAAATATTTTGACAGTTCTATGACTTCCAGTTGTAGTGGAAGTAGATAACAAATTGCTTCATTTAAATAGAACATCCTGTATATTTCTCTATATTTGGATTCTTCATTGAATTTTAATGTCACCTTATGTGTAATAAACCCTATTCCCAAAGTGTAGAATTTTCTAGATATTAATTTTTTAATAAAAAAATTACGGATGCAGGCGTACAAAGAACATTTATCTGTGACTAAATTCAAAATATTTGACTGTTGGCGTTATAAGGAGGGATATAAAGAAGGGTGATGTAGATAATTTCCATTGCCACTGTACTCACCCTGTATTCAACTAAACATTTTTTGATCTCTCTTTAATTACCTACAGAGTTCCTTATAATGCCCACAGTCAAATATTTTTAAAGCGTCAAATTTTAGTTAAAAAAATTAATATCTCGAAAACTCTACATTTTAAGAATAGGATTTATTACAAAAGGTGGCCCTAAAATTTAATGTAGAATCCAAATACGCAGAAATCTACAGAGTGTCCTGTTTTCGTTGTCTTTGAGGGATATTTCGCTTATTAATAAAAATATAGGGTTGCGGTTTTCACGACACTGTGATACTTTTTTGACAAAGGACAGATGCCACAAACAGAATTTCCTTAGCCCTCTTGCTTCTGAGTTACAAGGTGAAATAAATAATTTGACACTTTTAGGCACCCCTCGTATCACAGTTACCTGATAATCTTAACGTAATATAAAAATATAAAATATTTTCGAAACGACTGGGGTTCTCTCTCATTTAAGATGTTCTGTTATTTCCAATAAAATATAAAAAAATATTCTATAATAATTTTTTAATTGGATCAACTGTACAGTAACCACTTTAATTGGTTAACTGGATAACTATTGCTGTGTTTTAAGTATTAATATATCTAAAGAGATTTAATCAGATAACAAATTGTCATTTTAGCTAAGAGAATTCCATCAAATGTGTAAATTTTAATTTGGTACTCAAGAATAAAAATGTTGACCAGCATCTTAGAAACAGATGAATATAGTGTTCAGTCTAGTTCATAAGAAGTGCTTTTACCTTCAGAGTACAAGATTTGCTCGATCAAGTTAGAAAATTGTCTTATAAAACTGTTTTATACACAATTTTCGATGAAGATTTTAATTTTCTGTATTTTTTTATTTTGTAGAAACTGAAAGATTTAAGCAAAATTTCCTGTCAGCGATTATTTTGTCTTCTCTTACTAAGTAGCGCCAATATTGAGTATATTGATATTGAGTATAATACACCATCTGATATTGTCAATGGTTTTAGTAACTTTTTTAGTGATGTATATTCGCCTCATTCTAGCAATGATGAAAACCTACCCATAGTTTATGACACTGGGGATTATATAAATATTACTAACATTTCTTGCCAAGAGATCACAGTGGCCATAAAAAAAGCTTAATAACAAATTGACTTCCGGACCAGATAAAGTTCCATCATTCTTTGTTAAGGACTGTGTTGGAGCTTTGTCTACACATATTTAACTTGTCTTTGAAAACTGCGACGTTTCCAAGTAAATGGAAAATGGCTTGAATATGTCCCATTTTAAAGAATGGAGATTCTAGTGATATTGAAAATTATCGTCCAATTGCTTTTCTCTGCAATTTTGCGAAGGTCTTTGAGATTGTCTTGTGTAATCGTGTCTACCTTTCAGTGAAAAATTACATATCAGAATTCCAGTACGGCTTTGTGGAGAAACGGTCAACTTTCACGCAGTTTGTTTCAGAAGCCTTAGATTTGCAAGGCCAGGTGGATACGATTTATACAGACTTGTCGAAGGCCTTTGATAAAATAGATCACAGCATATTATTGCCAGAAGTTATCTTGGTTCGGACTCAGCGTTCCCCTGGTCAATTTATTCTCTTTGTATTTGTCTGACAGACAACTCTTTGTCTCTTGTCAGGGGTATGAGTCCAATTCTTTTATTGCAACATCGGGAGTACCGCAGGGTTCAAATTTAGGACCTCTACTCTTTATTTTATTTATCAATTACCTTGCATTACAACTATCTAGCCGTAAATTACTTTTTGCAGATGATTTAAAACTTTTTCTGAACATCAATAGTACCGAAGATTGCAAATTCTAGCAACAACAGTTAACGATTGTCGAGAATTGGTGTATATTGAACAGGCTCCAGGTAAATGCGTCTAAGTGCAAAGTTGTATCATATTATCGGAAATAAACGCCAATTGAATAGAATTATATAATAAATGAGAATTGTTTATCACGTTGTGTATCTATTAAAGACTTAAGCATAATTTTTGATACAAAACTGTTTTGTTGAACACATAAATGCAACTGTAAATTCAGCAATAAAAATGTTTGGGATTCATAATTCGTAACTGTAAACAATTTACTAATATTGAGGCTTTAAAAACATTATACTATTCGTATGTTCGGTCAAAACTAGAGTACGGGTCATTAATTTGGTACCCAGTCTATGTTATCCACAAACAGCGTATAGAGAAGGTGCAGAGAAAATTTTTAAAATTTCTATCTTTTAGAGCTCATGGTTACTATCCGCCGCGAGGATTTGAACATAATACATTGCTTCTCAAATTTGATTTTCATAGCTTGGAAGCAAGACGTAAAACTATATCTGTAATTTTCTTATACAAGTTAATACATAATAACATCGAATGTTCGTCTTTGTTATCAGCATTAAATTTCCATATCCCCAGATTACATGCTAGACAACATGTGATTTTCAGCTGCACCACACCGCACACTAACATTCTAGTGAAGTCTCCAGTGCATGTTAAGTATGTGCAACAATGTAAATACGAGTAATATCGCTCCAGTATGCGACATTCACTGGTGTACTATTCCTAAATTGCGGAGTGTAACGTTGGCACAGTTCAGCTCATGATATCTGCATCTATCTATGTAGCTGTCATTTTTTTTTTTATTTTTAATTATGATTATATTATATGTAAGCAATGTTATGTTTTTTGTTGTTTTTTTCTTTATTTGTATTTTCTTAAAATTATATTGTATACTTAAAATTGTATTTACTTACCTCTTTATTATGTATTTATGCCATATATTGATAATATGTAATGTGTGCTAGGTACTTTATTATAAGTACTGTAATTTTAATTTGTCCTGTTATTGGGTTTTACCTGTTGGCAAATAAAGTCTTTATTATTATTATTATTATTATTATTATTATTATTATTATTATTATTATTATTATTATTATTATCATTATTATTATTATTATTATTATCAATAGTGGCGCAAATTATAGTAACCATCCTGTACACGTATGATGTTATCAAATCCCATTCACTTTTACATGTCTTATTGATGGCTGATAAAGGCGAGCAGCGTTGAAAAATGGGGGTGCTTAAAATCTGCTGATGTGTAAAGGGTTTAGTAAAAACTTTATCAGATATTCGTTCGTGCTGAGAACGCTTGTTTGGTAAGAATTGCTTATTGATTTATCCCCCATAGAATGGCTAAGTCTTTCTCAGGTCGTCTACAAAGATTGGACAGGCATAGTGGGTCCCTGGCACTAACTTCTCCATAGGCGTTCTAAAACTGTTTTGTTCCGGAAACTTTCTTCTCCCTGAAAGAAATAGAAAATATAATTTGAGTACGGAAATAAAAACGGTATTATTTTTTTAAAAGGTAATTCTTGCAGTATGTATAACTATGGTCTATCTATAGTATACTATGTATAGTATGTATGGTCTACAGAAAATTACCTTTGTTGAAAAAAAAAATTCCTTAAGCTCTTGAAAAGTAATAGAAACAAAGAATATTATGATTTTTGTATTTGACGAATTGTTAGTTTAGATGGTGCGGTATTCAAGAAAGTGTAGTTTACAATCGTATGTAATTCTCGCCCAGGAAGATCGCAGGTCACAGACCAATGAAACTTGAAATCGGAAAGTCGAATTCATTCTTTTACACAGTAATTTTTTTCCACTTTACTGGTTTCTTACAGATACCTATTTCTTCCTGACTTCATCAAGAACTGGTTTGATTCTCCTATGTCGAGTTCTGATTCTAAATTCTATGGTACATGTTTAGTTCATATTTTTCATTTTGATGATAGATATGATAGGTTTTGAACATACTCTTTAAACACTGAGTTCATGTGAGAAATTCATATCTAAACATTATTTATAAAGTATTCCTACAAAATCATTTAAAAAATGCAAAACATGTTTCCAATGCCCTTTTAATACGGTTTTTATTAGCAGAATATATATTCCGTCAATGTCTATAATTTTTTAATTTTTGTGTATCCCTAAAGATATATGTTAGGTATTAATCTTCTTAGTATCAAAATGTTTTCATACTTTTAAGAAACCTGTTTTCTTTTAGAAGAAAGAAGATTAACTAAGACGTTTTCTGTTACAAATAGAGCTATATTATATTTTATCGTTATTAAAGTGATTAAAGTATAGACTTACCTAATAATAATATATGTCTAGTAATACATATATTATTATTATTATTTGGATGCTCTCTTTTAAATTATTATTAGTTCAATTTACTTTATATACGGATCTATAAATGTTTGTTGCCTTTTGATGTATTATAGATATATAATATAAGTAATATTGAATTAATAATGTAGCTTGTTTCTTTAACATATCTACTGATTACTGATTGATTGATTGATTGATTGAGAGAAAACATAATAACTTCATTAAAACCTGGTTAAAGTCAAATATAAAATATCACTAACCCAGCAAGAACACAAACGTTAAAATAACGTTAAAATTGACGGTAACCAACCGTTGAGTAACCTTTGTATTACGACGTTGAATCAACGGAAGAATGTCCCGCGGTTCAACGTATATTTCAACTTATGTTACAACATTTTAATAACGTTTATTATAACTTTATTTAAAACGTTATTTATAACTTAATATACTACGCCTCTATAACAAGTTTATTAAACGTTGAATTTGATTGCAAAACAACTAGTATTTAACCGCTACTAAACGTTAATACAACGTGTGTTAGAAACGTGTTTCAGACACATTTCAAATAATTGTCAACGTTGATAGAACGTTTGAGATCAACGTTATAGAACGTTGAGCTTAACGTTATTATAACGTTGAGATCAACGTTACTATAACGTTGAGATTATAACGTTGAGATCAACGTAGTCATAATCGTATCCGTGAACATCGTATTCTAACTGTATCAATCTTCTATTAACGTTGATCTTAGCGTTCTATAACGTTGGTCTCAACGTTAATAGAACATTGATAGTTAGAATACGATGTTCACGAATACGATGATGACGAATTTTCACATGCAACACTTTTGGAAATCACTTATACAAATTCCACCACTTGGCACTGCTTGAAAACAATATATTATGTTTTAGGGCTTCTCCAGGAGACTAAAGTTATGAAATAGTAGTTTCTAAAAACATTTTTATTTTTGCTTTTAAGTTAGCTTCTAAATTCTAAATGAAAATTAATTATATCTACCAATAATAATACCACTTCATCTGACTAAACATTTATTTAAAACACTTAATATATCTACAATATATCATATTTGGCCATGTACGGAGAACCTGAAAAGTAAAAGTATTTTAGTTTAGATAATAATCATTTTTACTGCAAATCAGAATTTATCACTTTACAATTGAGAAGTTCAGAATTTCAACATCATTTAACAGAAAATTTAGAATGACTAACGTAAACTGATCTAAGAAAAGGCTGTATCATTTTTTCAACCTGGTAACTCAAAAAATAAATATTTTACAGTAATTTCAAAGCAGGGCAAAATTTTATTTACTTACCTCTTCGTAGACAAGCATCAAAGCAAACTTAAATTTAGCCGAGGTTGAAAAAAAGTTAAAACAATAAAAAAAGCATGAGCTACAGCACCGTGATGCCACGGCCATATTGAAATACACGAGTATGGGGACGTAACCTACCTACATACCTTTTCTGGACATGCACATACAACGAAAACCATTAGTATGAAAATAAAACAGTAATGCATAAACTTGCAACTAAAGTACAACAATCCACTTAAAATGGTTTCATAAACTTACTTTTCACTAGTTATTCCCTGCCAATAGTGACAATTTTCCACTTCACCAGTACACCACACATCAGCACATTACACATCCATTACGTTTATACGAAGTACGAACGAACAAGTGGCGGGTGGCGGAACTAGCGGGCGACATAACACGTGACACATGCCTTAACAACACGACAACGTGACGGAAAAGGGAACTAACGACTGCCAACGGTTTCAACAACCAATCACGATTATTACAATTGACATCAGCCATCAAATGTCCGCTTACTGATTGGTTAGGTGAAACCTTTCGGATTGTGAAGTTGGCGTAAAAATTTGAATTGAACTGAATTTGTGTTTCATTTTTCGTTCGTATTATGACAATTTTTATAAATACATTTTTCCACTTCAACTGCACAAAATATTACACTGAAAAATAATACTGATTTATTTTGTGCAGAAATGCCGAAGTGTTTCTAAGATCGCCATAAACATAAACTACCTATAGCAATATCTAATAGCTATTATTGTGATAGATAATATGAAAAATTTGACATTTCATCTTGTGTATAAAATCATAGATGTGAAAAATTGTCTATGATCTTGAAATTTATGTCAATAATGATTCACCATTTTCATGTTGTTTTAATAAAATTATCTTTTGGTAAAATAAAGATACTCGTAAAATTATTGTGTTGAAAAGAGTTGAAATATTGTTTCTCGTAACGTTTATATAACGTGCAGATTATAGTTAAATATAACCTTATTATTTACGTTGCAATAACGTTCAAAACCACGCAAGCTGTTACTTTTTATTATAAAGTTTACGTCATTTTAACGTACAAATTACACCTAAAAATTACGTTCTATTTACGTTTAAATAATGTTAACAGTCAAAGCTCAAATTAACTTGATTAAGCAACGTAAATTTCCCATGAAAATATCACCAATACTAAACCAAAAGTGTTGAAATATTGTTCCCTTTAACGTTTATATATCGTGCAGAAAATAGTTAAATATTACCTTATTATTTACGTTTAAATAACGTCCAAAACCACTCAAGCGGTTAATTTTTATTATAAAGTTTACGTCCTTTTAACGTACAAATTGCACTTAAAAATTACGTGCCTATTTACGTTTAATTAACGTTAACAGTTATAGAGTAAATTAACTTTATTAATCAACGTCAATTTCCCATGAAAATATTACCAATATTAATCAAAAAGTTGAAATATTGTTTCTCTTAACGTTTATATAACGTGCAGGTTATAGTTAAATATAACCTTATTATTTACGTTGAAATAACGTTCAAAACCACGCAAGCTGTTACTTTTTATTAAAAAGTTTACGTCCTTTTAACGTACAAATTACACGTAAAAATTACGTGCATATTTACGTTGTAATAACGTTAACAGTCATAGCGCAAATTAACTTGATTAAGCAACGTCAATTTCCCATGAAAATATTACCAATATTAATCAAAGAGTTGAAACATTGTTTCTTAACGTTTATATAACGTGCAGGTTATAGTTAAATATAACCTAATTATTTACGTTGCAAAAACGTTAAAAACCAATCAAGTTGTTACTTTTTATTATAAAATCTACGTTTCTCTAACGTTAAAATTACCCATTGAATTCTACTAATAATTTGACGTTTTTATAACGTATAAGTTACACCTTCCGTTGATAACGATTGTTGAATACACGTGTTCTTAACATTTGATTGAAAGTAGGTTCTTAAACAACGTTGATTTTTTCAACGAGTAACGTTTATTCAACTACAGCAACGTTACATACACGTTAAAACAACCAACCTGTTCTCACTGGGATATCAGACTAACTGATTATATCTTATATAATCAGTTTCTCAATTACTGAAGTGTCAGTTAAATAATTATAACTAATTTGTACAAGTACTCTAAAAGTACCAATGTCTTCAACCTGTTTTCTTCAGCTTTAAAAAAAAAATATGTATATCAAATTTTATCTCTAATTAAATGTATTTTCAGTTTTCGATGAGTTGTCAGCAAAATATGGAAGTATACGTAAGTCTGATGTGCAATAATTAAAACGCTGTTTATTATGCCCAACGGAAACAATTAAGGGCCGCCTATGTCCGGTATATCTGCGTCGTCTCGTAGTAGTCTGTACCATGCGAAACCGCTTATTGCATTATTTAACTTACAAGTAAGACTATAAACTACTAATTGGTAGATTTTTATCGCAATTGCGTGAACTGTAACCTGCGGTAAATGAATGCACTATTTATATCACGACCGGTTGCATACAACTATCTATGCAACCGTTTCCTATTGTTCCTGCCCAAGATTCAATAAAACTGATACTGTCCCCGGTATATTTATTTTGAGCACTCTAGATTTTATCGCACCGTCCATGTATCTTAACGAAATTTCAAAAAATTTACCTCGCTACGACCTTACATGATAATCTCGGCAGTCAAGAACGAATTTAAAGTGTTTAAATAAAATGGGAGATGCTGATAATTGGGTGCGGGTATTGGTACGCCTTAACTCAGATTAAGAGTCCTTTCGCTACCACTACAAGAAAACAACAATTAATTAAGCCTGGACTGATTTATTTGCTCATTGAAATTCGAAGCTACCACTTAGAAACCATCCATGTAATTTTAATAGAGGAATCAATTGGAGACGTTTTGTAAACTGTGATTTTGTGTCAATTATCTGCCTCCTGTTATTAGGTCTAGATTCTTAAGTCACATTGTTCATATTATACAAAGTTCTATAAACTTATATTTATTAGTTTTGCAATTTTTGATCTATACACTACAGAAAAAGGTTACTCTACCACAGTAAATAAATTATCTTTAAAAAAGCCTTACACACTGCCTTATTGGTATATGCATTAACTTGCATTATAAAATTATCTTGACAGCTATGTTTCTTATTCTAAAGAAAGAAATATTTGCAACAGAAACAAGTATTATATTAATAATTAAGATAAGAGAGTTTGTGCGAAGACACAAACTCTCTTATCTCTTATCTCTTATCGTTTGTGGTATTTGTGCAAATTCAGTTATGACCGTATTACAAGATCTTCGGTTTGCTGGCCTGAAGCAGATTCATGTGTACCAGTCAGCTTGTCATTTTTGTTTACGCCACTTTATTCACGTTACCCTGAGGAAAACATCTTGCTTAAAACCACTAGTAAGCCATAGTTTTTTAAAATTATTAATTATTTATTTTTATATATTATATTTATTATAAATAATAATTATTTTTCAAAATTTATCTGTATAGAGAATATATCAAGAATTGATGTAGTTGTAAAAATTGTATAGTTTGTTCCAACTATTTTAAAAATATTTATTTTCTAAAATTAAATAATTATTTACCTACAGAATATTTTGCAGAAGGTATATTCTCAGTACTCTGTATAAATTTAAAGAAATGTATTTATTTGGCGAAAATAAATATTTGATACTAATAATTCTATTAAATTAGTTTAAATACAACGATTCATTCTAGAACCAAATATTTATTTTTAAGAAATACATTTATTCCCCACAATTAAATATTTAATTGAAACAGCGCTTGCGCGTACACTATCCTCTCCAGCTTCTGGAATTCTCTCTCTCTCTCTCTCTCTCTCTCTCTCTCTTTGTATCGTGTTTTGTGTTTCTTTGCAAGTAAAGTAAGTTCAATTAGCTGTTCAGTGAATAATAATATAAACCTAAGTATGTATATCAATAAATTAATGTTAATTAACTTAGTCAAATGTTTTTTTTTAATCCAACTATTTGTCTACTTAAATAATTTATAAGACAGTACATACCTTATCTATTTTATACTCCAAAATAAAATAACTGATTAAAGTTACAACTTCAACATTTTCGGTACAGATTTTCAAATACTTAACTTTTATAATGGCTCCTTCGAAAACATATTTTTCTATTACTTTGCATTTTCTACAATTATTACAGATCGCATGAATAATTATTATATTTAAAATGTAAATATTTTCCCATTTCCTATGAAATTTGGTTTTCTATATATTAATATAGATATCTGTACAATATGAAACCTTCTCTAAATTTCAATATTAAATATTTGGTGACTTTAAATACCTACTTGTCTATTTTTGGTAAACTAAAGTTGATTTTTCAATAGTAAATCTAAATTAAGTGTGCCAAATAAATCCGTTTGAAAAAACTAAACATTTAATTCGGCAGATTAAATATTTCTCTCCTTAGAAATTAAATCTATTAGATAATATGAAATATTTAATATTGCCATTGAAATAAATGCCATGTTAATAACAATTAGATCTTTAATTCGCCAAATACAAATAAATAATTTAATCGTTGGTAAGAAATTTTATTTTTCTCAAATAAATCCTTTTCTCAGTGTATACACAGAATTTGTATAGGTGTGCATTTATTGTATAGGGGTACCCATTTTATTTAATTTGGTTCACTGATCGGCCTCTGAAAGTGACAGGACATACCCGTTTTTAAATATAACATTTGGAGTTGGACATTTATCATTACAACTTGAAGGTATGTGGTATATGTATAATTTTATACTGGCTGGAGTACCCACATATGGGTTAATATAATTTTATTTTATTTCAATTTCTCAGACTTCCGCTGGCAGTTTTCATTATACTAGCAAGTTAAAAAACTATCGCACATAGAGCTATTTATCATATTGATTGATAAATTGCCATTGCCTATTGCAATTGACTATTTCCATTGCCAAGCGGAACCGAAGTGCAAGTGAGCCCAATTTTATTTAGTCACCGATTGTTAGCGAAAACAATTTTCTCTTATGGCAAGTTTACTGGTCTTTCAGATGAGTATAAATGTCATCCAATATAAATTAAGACTACCTTTAAAACCATCGATCCTTCGAATTCTAAAATGCACTATATACAGGGTGGGAAAAATTTTAATGTGCAGCATTGGTATCTCGGAAACGGTAAAAGATACAACGTGGCTCAAATTAGGAAAAAGTTGCTCAATTTTATGCTGATTCAAAATATGTGAACAAGTTTAATATATTTCGGGCCGTTCGGGAGTTATGCCGGAAAAATCAAAATTTGCCAATTTCTTTTAAGTCAAATAACTTCTCTTGAAATAAATGTAGACTTTTGAAATTTGGTACGTTTACATAGTTTCATGAGAGCTTTCGATTGCCATACTAAAAAAACATGTTCTAGGCCTACTAGTTTTTCCGCAACTATATTCATCTTTTGAATTTCTTATGGGCGCCATATTGGATTTTTACTTCACTAAATACAGAAAGAAATTACCATTACAAATTACGGTGATATATCACACTTGATACTTTCTTCAATAAATATGGATAATACACGCGAATAACGATAAATATTATTTATTTACAAATAATAAACAATCATTCATTTATAGTTAATTGTTACAAAGTGTGTTTTTAGCTTTTTAGAGGAACTAATTATTATAATAAGAAAAACAACTTCAAAAGTTAAATATTGTTGCGGAAAAACAAGTAGGCCTAGAACATATTTTAGTATGGCAATCGAAAGCTCTCATCAAACTATGTAAACGTACCAAATTTCAAAAGTCTACATTTATTTCAAGAGAAGTTATTTACTTAAAAGAAATTGGCAAATTTTGATTTTTCCGGCATAACTCCCGAACGGCCCGGAACTTGTTCACATATTTTGAATCAGCATAAAATTGAGCAACTTTTTCCTAATTTGAGCCACGTTGTATCTGTTACCGTTTCCGAGATACCAATGCTGCACATTAAAATTTTTCCCACCCTGTATAATAAGGAAATATACTTTCAAATACCTACAACAGCCATAAAAAACAAAAACGTTTCCTTGCGCTAAATTATTACTTAAAATGTATGTACTTGTAGTCGGTGGTAAGTAGGTACTACATACAATAAAGTGAAAATGTTTTTGATAATCGATCATTAGAGTACTTTTATAATAAAGCTGTTTAGTCAATTTTTATCAATACCATATTAACTTAGATCTACTGAAAATTATCCTTGACATTATTTAGGTTTAATTTAACGTAAAATACCCATTTTATCAATGTAAAGAATCATATCCTTTTCATATAAAGCCAGTTTTTTACGTTAGACGTTCAGTCAATTTTTATCAAAACGACTTAGACCTACTGAAAGTTGTCGTAGATATCAGTTGAGTTTCATTTAATTGAAAATACCCATTTTATCACTGATATAAATTCAGAGGTATGGTATTCATATGAATCCAGTATTTTCACTGCTGGGTTTTCATAGGTGGATCAAAGAAATGTGTAGATATTCATATATTAAAACTCACTTAATTTTAGAATTAATACAAATATACATATTTTCTAATTTAAAGCAAATTTGTAACAGTCTGAATATAGTTTTAGTGTACCCTTCGACTTCAAGTTCATCATTAATTAGAAATTGATGTACAGGGTCATTGGTTATATCCATCTACCTGAGGTAGTGTCAAAATGTATTAAAAATTATACTTACCAAGTTGAATACTTCAGGCTGTTTGGCAGGTGACCCTGTTTTGCGCCCATAACATTAAGATGAATGGTTTCTTAAATGGCGCCATAGCTTCCTTATCTCCATCAGATATATCAGAATTGACTGATCATTTGACAATTTTGCACAGTGATATACGTAACCGATACACCTTGTGATCTTAAAGACTTCGCTGCGGGGTAGATGTCATTGTGCCAAGTAAGTATCAACCCCAGCTGACAACAGGCGCCACCACAAATTTTTCAAATAAGGGAAGTCTGCCCTATAATGGCAACAGTGTAATCGTCCGAAGCAAATGTGATATCCATCTGGGTTTGAGATTTACCGATAGTTAAATATAATACCGCCACATATAATTTTTCTTTGTAACATGTCTAAACACTTTGAATTTCGCCTTCTTTAACCTGATCACATTTTTTCTTGCTAATCGCAAACTATCTCATCAAACCGTTTTAGTATCCTAGCTACCAAAATGAGAATATTGCAAAAACTCTAGTTTGATTTTACATTAACTTTTACTGGCGCTTTCTAAATCTAAGAAGAGGTTTTGATATTACAACACATATACAGCTTACGGCACCAGAATAAGACGCACACTGTATTCAGCCGATATGTGTTACTAATAATAGTAATAATTATATGTGAATCTCCGTCTGTCACTAATTTACATTAAGTAGTAGCTTATAAGGTATGTAAGCATTGTATTAAGACACATATTAAGTATGTAAGTTTGCTGCAGCATTGTTTCTCTAATATTTGCGATTAAATATAAAAATTTTAATATGTTAAAATCCCATACTAAAACATTTTAACATCGTATTTTGATCCACAATCATCCATAATTTTGTTTAAGATAAGTCCAATTGTAAATCTCAATACATACAGAAACTCCCATGTATGGAACATTCAACTGGCATTTTTATATAGGACGTCGATTTTGAATATGTCTTGGAATTCCACCCTTCCAAATTCGTCTCGTAAATAAGGCATATTATCCATCGCAACGTAATTTAGGAAAATTTGTGTTTAATTTTCATAAATAAAATTACGCTTAGCGCTTTAATCAAGCTTAGAGCTTTACGTGAGTATCTCTCATGTCGCCACAAATTATCGATACGAGAAAAGCTGTTACAAGCGGTAAAAAAATACATTTTGTTACTATTACATTAATCTCGTTGAGATGCTTTTGTCATAATAAGCTTTAGTTTGCGCAGACCACTCTTTTACAGACGATATACTCGTTTATAGTAAATTACATCTTTCTTTTTATGGGAATTAAACCAAAAAGTTGACTAACAGATAAATTATTAATGGAAATATGAAATATGAATAAATCAATAAAGTTTTATATTTCCTCGTTACCTATTATCCTAGGTAAGCAAAGAAATAACCTTATTATTTTTAAGATATATCAACAACTACTTTGCGTGCAGTATGTACCGGCTAACATTGGAATTACAGGAGCATATCTTGACATAACCTCAACTTATTGTCTTTAATACATTTTTCTTTTTAATAGTGTTATCTACATTTTTTAAATAATGAAATATTAAAGAAGCATCTACATTACTTTAAAAATAATTATTTTTAGTTACGAACCTTTTGTATTGAACTTTAATGATTATTCAAATTATTGTTATTATTATTATTAAAATTATTATTATCCATTAAAATTAAATAGAAAAGATACGTAACCACAAATAATTATTTTTAATGTTATGTATATGCCTGTTTAATATTTGCTTATTTTAAATATGTAGATGGCACTATTAAAAAGAAACATGTATTAAAGACAATACATTGCAGTTATACGAAGATTTGCCGTTAAAATTCAATGTTGGCGGGGTGCATATTGCACTCAAAGTAGTTAATTTCAACACATTATCTTGAAAATAATAAAGTTATTCCTTTGCGTACCTATGATTAAAGGTAATGAAGAAAATTATAGAACCATAATATTTGACGATTTCATTAATAATTAATATTAGTTAACTGTTTGGTTTAATTCCTTTATAAAGAAAGATGTAAATAATAATTGTCTTACACAGTACATTTACAGAAACGAGAAAAATGTACTTATATAACGCTGAAATTGGTTAATTAGAGACACAGAAGTAAGGTTGAGAACGTACTTATGCGTTTTATTGTACAATTTGCATAACAAAGGACTAAAATATTGCCGTGGATTACTCTTGACAACGGGATAGTTAATCTAAAAAATGAAAAAACCCATCAATTTTCTGCAAGCAGCGGAGCAAAATAAAGTGCACAAAGTACACCTATTTTGTTTCTTATCTTGTTTGCACCTTTCTCTTTGTTAAAAGCTACTATAGATGACTTCCTCTAGAAGAAAATTAGATTTGTATATGCAAACATAATCGCATGATTAATATACTTAAGATGGGCGATGTTCAGTCGGTGAGAGCATACATAAAGAGAATAGTCACTTAGCATGTTTGCATATCTTTATGAAACGTCAGTCTACTTACTACGTATTTACCTTAAATGAGTATGACTTATTAAATCCTAGTTTCTAATAAGACATTGCAAGGGGATATGAAATTTCAATATTTATATAAGAGGCATGCATGCATTTACTTCTCAGTAATAAATATGCATGTATGCAAAAGCCAAAGCAGTATAATGTACGTATACGAAGGTTTTGTCTGTTGATAATATATTAGAATTAATGTCTTTATTACGTAGTAAACTGGTGCTTTCAGAAAATATTTCACACGTTAAAACACTATAGAAAGAAAAGCGAAAACCCTATTTTCGCAAAATATGGGGTCATCATAAAGTAAAGGGTATACTTTAAAGTCTTATATAATTTTAAGAAATCAAGCTAATAGCGAAAAGTACCTAAATGGAATCTAGTTGCTTCAATATTATTGGATTTTACTGTATCTATGGAAAACAAACGAGTTGTCCTGTCGACTGCTGATAGAAGTGTCAAACGTAATAATTGCGACTTGTAACGGTTTATTTTTAGTTGCCTATAAAAATGAGTTAGAAACGAATTTTCTAATCTAGCAGATCAGCAAATAAGACATACCACGGCATCTAGGTGGTTTTGAGAGAAGCGCTCGACCTGATAGTCGTGCTGAAATAGGCTTCTTCCGCGAAAAAGATACGCTAGAGTAAAGCGAATTCGAGTTCTTCCTATTTTTGGATCGTTTTGGTTTTAAGGTTCTATCTGTCGATAAAATATGAAACTAAAATTGTTCTATAGACTTCGACGTTTTTGCGTGAGAGGAAAAAAAAAAAGTGTAGCCTGGCAGTATAACGTTGTTTCGTTGAATTGTTATTAACAATCACACCTTTTGGGATCATTTATTTACTGTCACTCTTGTGATTTTCTTCGTACAGTGTATACTGAGTGTTGTTAAGAAAATTGCACCAATTTCGTTGGGATACATATCACTTTTAATCATCTGGAAACCTTTGGAACATTGCAACCCTTCTGTAGGTATATTTTCTTTGGTTTTCGTAGGGTTTAAGGGACGGGCTTAATTCCACCCCATAAGCACCTGATACGTTCCTGAGTAGACCTAAATTGAGTCCCGTGGATGCAGTGAGCCATCCCTGGTTTAACATTATATTCCATGAGACAAAGGATTGCTTTTGGTTCGGTTTGGTTTGGTTTGGTTTGGTACCTTTGGAGTAGCAGTACATTTCTACCCTCGCGGACGACCCTAGGTTTACCACCAGCCTGTAGGGAAATCAATGGCGGAAGTAGTGTCTAGAGGACTCACGCAAGTTTTATAAACCATATATTACCTTTTATTGCTAGCAGTTAAGTTATTAATTTAGTTAAACCTCACTGAACATTATATTCAATCAGGGTAACCAAATCACTATTATCCTTTTGGCAAGGCTCTACTAAACATTCTATATATTATTACAATCTAGTATAGTACAGGAGCGGTTCCTTATTAAATTAATAAAATTTAAATCTGCTATATTAGTAACGATAATAGTAACGAATTATCACTGTTAGAAGAATTTATGTTACTTAAAACTAGAGATAGGTTAGTTGGGTAACGTTCTAGTGTTTTGATACATCAGTCGAAAACCTTACTTAGACAGGGTTAAGGATTTTATAGGTTGATCTAGTATACGTGCAGGTACCTTGCTTTATCAGATCTATTTACCATTATAATAATTACCTGTGTTCATTACGCCCTTACTTAGAGAATACTAGTTGTAGGCTTGTGATATTTAACATACAGGGTGCTCACAAACAGCTGTGAACCTGATATAGCTATATCGAGGTGTTAATATACAAGGTGTTATTATATAGAATATCTAACCGTATGCTTTTTGGCATTGTAGTAACTTGCATCATACTAGTTAATCTGTTCTTGTGTACCTAGTCACTTTTATTTTTAATATATAAGTAGGAAACATTGGATATGTCGTGTTTTCTTTATTTGAGGGGTCATAAATTCTGATTAATAAGTAACACCTAATAGTACATTGTAACTGCTCTTTCGTGATTTTCGTGCGGGTAATAATCACTAGCTACTCTCCATCGCATCAATACAGGCTGGCCTAAATCACGTGGCGTCCCTACTTTATAGTCTTTTTTTTGTTGCTTGAGACCCCGCCCATCTTCACTGCGGCTAGCGGCAACCAGCTTGGTATTGACTCATTAGAGACCCCGAAGAAGTAGGAATTAGTGATATATTATTAAAATATAGTTGTAGTATTATTATTATTTGTTTAATTAATTAGATACCGTATCGAATCTAGTCGTTACAACTTGTTAAAATCAAGAAAAAAAAAGGAGCGTCACAAGTTTGGCGCCCAACGTGGGGCCTGACGTCTGCGGTTTTTTTTTTGTGGTACCGACGTCATAGACGCCTACCGACGCTTGGCGTCGTTTTTCAGGTTTTGACGGTTTCATATAGTTTAGACTATTTTGAAGGTAGGGAGTTGGTCCATTGGACAGGTTTTCATAAGTCGAAGCCACTATCGTTTAATTCCCGTAGAACTAGAGTTATTTTAGTAATTTTAGGGTTACAGGTTGGAGAGGTGGTGAGTCTGATAGATTTTTAGAAATCGACGCCGACCGACGCTTACCGACGCTTGGCGTCGATGTTACAGTTTTGCTGTTTTTCCATGCTTTATCCAATACTGAGTCCCCAGAACTACCCTGGAAGTGTCCTAGACAGTCTAATCAGGTCTAAACAATTTATTTACTAGGGATTAAATTCTTTTTTTTTTTGAGGGATCATGGACTTAAAATTAGTTGTTAATCGGCTGGAAAAGAACGAACTGGCTTACGAACTAGCATTTAGAGGCGTAACTGACTTGACTACGGTTAATGAAATGCGTAAAAGTTTACGTAATTTGCTTAAATTGGAAAAACAATTAAAGGATAGTACAAAAATGCATTATCCTATGTACCCGTTTTCGTTTACAGACGATAAGGATTATATTACCGCGAAAATAACGGAACTTGATAATTTAATAAAAAGTTTCGAAGACCCGGAGAAAAGCAATATGTATGAAAAGATTTCTTCAAAGTTGGCTCATGTTTTTCAAAGAGCATCTCGTGCAGTCGCTACTTCAGAGGAAGAATTTAGTCAGCGTCAGCAGTTAATGCTTTCGGTTTTGAATTTACAGTCTGATCTTAAATCAAGAGTAAAGAAAATTAAGAAATTATCACGAATGTCCTCGGCACCTATTGATTTATCAATTCTCATGTCTTCAACGGGAATTATCAGTAGTTCAGATTCGGATTCTTCTGAAGAAAGCGTGCAGGAATTGCCCCAACCGAGTACTTCTTGGGCTCATACGTCCGATAATGTTCCGGATAAGGGTGGTAAGCTGTATAGCGTTCCCGTATATAAGTGGAATTTGGTAAAATTTGATGGTAGGAAATCCACTATATCTCTTTGCGCTTTCTTAGAGAAGGTGGAAGAGCTACGCATTTCTAGGAATGTTACGATGGAACAGTTATTTAGATCAGCCGGAGATCTTTTCGAGGGAAAAGCGAAAGTATGGTATAACGGTATGAAAAGTCAAGTTAAATCGTGGGATGAATTAGTCCGGGAATTGCGGTTGCAGTATCTAGGTAGCAATACGGATTATAATAAGGAACTATTGAAAGAGATTAAGCAGCGTTCTCAACACCCGGACGAATCGATAGGAATTTATATAGCTTGTATGAACACTTTATTCAATAGGCTTACCGTTCCAGTTGGTGATAAAGCTCGCTTAGATATTCTACTTGAAAATCTCGCACCGTATTATAAACGTGAATTAGGTATGAAAGACATTCAGTCTGTCGATCAACTTTTACAACTAGGCCGCAGAGCGGAAGCTAATAAAAAGGCAATTGATTCTTATGTTCCTCCCCCGCGGCATAAACAATTTTTAGAACCCGATCTAGCCTATGTTTATACAGAGGATCTATCGGCTTCGCCGTCGACTGTAACTAATGTACATGCCATTAGTACTGACACTACCGTGTGCTGGAATTGTAAGCAACCGGGTCACCGAGCAAGGCAATGTTTGGCCAACAAAAATAGATACTGTTTTAGATGCGGTAATGCCAATTATACCGTTAAAACTTGTCCTAGATGCACTTCGGGAAACGCGAACGGGAGGCCTTAAAGGACCGGTTGATGGTCTCCCCTGTATCTCATACGGTCGATAATTCTAGTCCATACCAACAGGCCATTTTAGATTATATCTTGGCACATGCTGAAGGCGACGAACGCCCTTACTTGGAAATATCCATTTCGGGTATTCAGGTATTGGGTTTACTTGATTCGGGTGCAAGTCGGACGATTATTGGAGGTCCAGGTTGGAAAATTTTAAACAAGTTGAATTTACCATTTAAAAGTCAAGATAAGATAAGATGTACCGTCGCAAACGGTCAGCAGTGCATAGGTTTAGGTTCCGTAGATATACCGTGTTGTTTACAAAATCGTATCCGTATTATAACTGCACTAGTAATACCGTCTCTTCCTCATACTTTAATTCTGGGTACCGACTTTTGGAAGAAAATGGGTATAGTACCGGATCTCCGTCATGGGGGTTGGAAGTTCTCTACCTCACCCGAGGTGTTGGTAGACTCCGTGGTCTTACATTCTCAAACTGAGTTGACCACTGAACAATCGGGAATCTTAGAGAAACTTGTTGAAACGGTTTTCAAGGAAATGGGTGATGGTTTAGGCTGTACCACCTTGGTGGAACATGACATTAAAACATCATCCACACCCATAAAACAGCGGTATTACCCCGTATCCCCCGTTATGCAAACCCACATTAATCGCGAATTAGACAATTTACTAACAGAAGGTATCGTTGAACCTTCCGCGAGTCCCTGGTCCTCCCCAATTATTCTAGTAAAGAAAAAGGACAATAGTTTTCGATTTTGCGTAGATTACCGAAAACTGAATCAGGTGACGGAACGGGATGCGTATCCACTACCGTACGTATCAGCAACTTTGGACAGGTTAAGAGATGCTCGCTATCTCTCATCGCTTGATATCAAGTCAGCGTATTTCCAAGTACCACTTACCGAAGCATCTAGACCATTAACAGCGTTTACGGTTCCAAGCAGAGGACTATTTCAATTTCGTAGGCTCCCGATGGGTCTCGCTAATTCACCCGCAACTTTTCAGAGGTTAATTGACCGTGTACTTGGTGCGGACCTCGAACCGTATGTGTTCTGCTACCTCGACGACATAATAATAATTACCCCAACATTTGACAAACACATGGAGGTTCTAACGGAAGTATTCAAGCGCTTAAAATCGGCTAACCTTACTGTCGCCAAAGAGAAGTGTTTCTTTTGCCGTCCCGAACTGCGGTATTTAGGTTATATAGTGGACCGTAATGGATTACGTGTAGACCCCGAAAAAGTAAGTGCAATAATGAATATACCAGCTCCGACTTGCGTCTCAGAAGTTAGGCGCCTTATAGGACTAGCGTCGTGGTATAGGCGGTTTGTCCCCAGCTTCTCTACCTTAACCGCCCCATTATGTAACTTATTACGCAAACATAAAACCTTCCAATGGGATCCATTGTGTGAAGAGGCATTTCAGTTATTAAAAGAACATCTTATTTCTGCCCCGGTATTATCATGTCCTGATTTTAGTCTTCCCTTCACCATTCAAACCGATGCGTCCGGTTATGGTATAGGCGCCGTTCTCACTCAACAACATAGTGACGGTGAAAAAGTTGTTTGTTACTTGTCTCGATCGCTCAACCGTAATGAACGCAATTACTCTACAACCGAACGTGAATGCCTAGCGGTCTTATGGTCTATTGAAAAACTACGTCCCTATATAGAGGGCTCTCGTTTTCGCGTTGTTACCGACCACCATAGCCTGATTTGGTTGAACCGTCTACAGTCCCCCAGTGGAAGATTAGCCCGATGGGCTGTACGGTTGCAGCAATATGACTATGAGATAATACATAGGAAGGGGAAAGATCACATTGTGCCGGATACTTTATCCCGATCCGTACCTCAAATAGATACTGTTAGTCCGACTATTGGTGACGAAGACAATGGCGAGCCTGCGGTCCTTAATCATGATGACGAAAATAAGGTTAACGTTACAGATAAATGGTATAAAGGGCTCTTAAATAAGGTTAAGAACCATCCAAGGAAGTTTTCGCAATGGCGATTATCTGGTGACAAATTATTCAAATACCTTAAACCTCGATATCCTGAACTGATCACGGAAAACGATTTATGGCGACAAGTTGTTCCCCGCGAAAAACGGCAATCATTAATACATGAGGTACACTCCTCTTCCGGTCATACCGGGGTCTTTAAAACATTCCATAAGTTAGCAGCCACATATTACTGGCCTAAAATGCGACATGATGTAGCGGCATTTATACGCCGCTGTCAGACATGCCATTCGATTAAGCCTGAGCAAAAACGTCCAGCCGGTCTTATGCTAAGTTCCCAAACGGCGATATCTCGGCCTTTTGAGCTTTTATGTGCCGATTTGGTTGGTCCTTTACCTAGATCGACTTCCGGTTTTCAATTTATCCTAGTGGTCGCTGACTGTTTCAGCAAATTTCCTTTAGTATTTCCGTTACGTACCGCCAACTCGCGCAACGTATGTCGTGCTATAGAAGATCATGTTTTTCTTTTATTTGGTTGTCCTAGGGCTATTATAGTTGACAATGGAGTCCAATTCAGATCCAAGGAGTTCGTTAATCTCATGAAGACTTACAATGTTAGAATCAAATATACAGCATTATACCATCCTCAGGCTAATCCATGTGAGCGTATAAATAGGGTATTAAAAACCATGCTTAGGGCCTATGTATCCGATAATCACAGAACGTGGGATCAACATTTATACCGGGTCGCCTCTTCTATAAGGTCATCCAGGCACGAAGTCACTCAATTGACTCCCAACTTCATAGTATTTGGCCGGGATATTACCCTGCAAGGAGGCTCTTATCCCGAGGATGCTCCTATTGAGTTTGACAGATCAGCTGTTAATGACGACCGAGCGAATGGGTTCATACGGGTTTATAATGATGTCAAACAACGGTTAAGTAAAGCTTACGAGCAAAATAAAACTCATTATGATCTGCGACGACGAAACGATGAGTTCTTGATGAATGATTTGGTTTGGAAACGGAATTACATTCAGTCTGATGCGGCGAAATATTTTACGGCTAAACTTGCTCCTCGCTTTATCGGGCCGTATCATATAACTAAACGGGTTTCCCCTTGGACGTACGAACTTACCGATTCTGACGGTAAATATAGTGGCGTTTGGCACAGTAAGGACTTAAAACCTTATCCTCCGCCGGAATAATTTTAATGTTTTGTTTTTAGTTAGATTGTAATACTCGTAGTACTGTTAGTAGTAATCTCCTACCCTGTTATTTAAGTAAGATTTGTAGGAAAAATCTTTAAAGTAGAGGGGGATTTGTAACGGTTTATTTTTAGTTGCCTATAAAAATGAGTTAGAAACGAATTTTCTAATCTAGCAGATCAGCAAATAAGACATACCACGGCATCTAGGTGGTTTTGAGAGAAGCGCTCGACCTGATAGTCGTGCTGAAATAGGCTTCTTCCGCGAAAAAGATACGCTAGAGTAAAGCGAATTCGAGTTCTTCCTATTTTTGGATCGTTTTGGTTTTAAGGTTCTATCTGTCGATAAAATATGAAACTAAAATTGTTCTATAGACTTCGACGTTTTTGCGTGAGAGGAAAAAAAAAAAGTGTAGCCTGGCAGTATAACGTTGTTTCGTTGAATTGTTATTAACAATCACACCTTTTGGGATCATTTATTTACTGTCACTCTTGTGATTTTCTTCGTACAGTGTATACTGAGTGTTGTTAAGAAAATTGCACCAATTTCGTTGGGATACATATCACTTTTAATCATCTGGAAACCTTTGGAACATTGCAACCCTTCTGTAGGTATATTTTCTTTGGTTTTCGTAGGGTTTAAGGGACGGGCTTAATTCCACCCCATAAGCACCTGATACGTTCCTGAGTAGACCTAAATTGAGTCCCGTGGATGCAGTGAGCCATCCCTGGTTTAACATTATATTCCATGAGACAAAGGATTGCTTTTGGTTCGGTTTGGTTTGGTTTGGTTTGGTACCTTTGGAGTAGCAGTACATTTCTACCCTCGCGGACGACCCTAGGTTTACCACCAGCCTGTAGGGAAATCAATGGCGGAAGTAGTGTCTAGAGGACTCACGCAAGTTTTATAAACCATATATTACCTTTTATTGCTAGCAGTTAAGTTATTAATTTAGTTAAACCTCACTGAACATTATATTCAATCAGGGTAACCAAATCACTATTATCCTTTTGGCAAGGCTCTACTAAACATTCTATATATTATTACAATCTAGTATAGTACAGGAGCGGTTCCTTATTAAATTAATAAAATTTAAATCTGCTATATTAGTAACGATAATAGTAACGAATTATCACTGTTAGAAGAATTTATGTTACTTAAAACTAGAGATAGGTTAGTTGGGTAACGTTCTAGTGTTTTGATACATCAGTCGAAAACCTTACTTAGACAGGGTTAAGGATTTTATAGGTTGATCTAGTATACGTGCAGGTACCTTGCTTTATCAGATCTATTTACCATTATAATAATTACCTGTGTTCATTACGCCCTTACTTAGAGAATACTAGTTGTAGGCTTGTGATATTTAACATACAGGGTGCTCACAAACAGCTGTGAACCTGATATAGCTATATCGAGGTGTTAATATACAAGGTGTTATTATATAGAATATCTAACCGTATGCTTTTTGGCATTGTAGTAACTTGCATCATACTAGTTAATCTGTTCTTGTGTACCTAGTCACTTTTATTTTTAATATATAAGTAGGAAACATTGGATATGTCGTGTTTTCTTTATTTGAGGGGTCATAAATTCTGATTAATAAGTAACACCTAATAGTACATTGTAACTGCTCTTTCGTGATTTTCGTGCGGGTAATAATCACTAGCTACTCTCCATCGCATCAATACAGGCTGGCCTAAATCACGTGGCGTCCCTACTTTATAGTCTTTTTTTTGTTGCTTGAGACCCCGCCCATCTTCACTGCGGCTAGCGGCAACCAGCTTGGTATTGACTCATTAGAGACCCCGAAGAAGTAGGAATTAGTGATATATTATTAAAATATAGTTGTAGTATTATTATTATTTGTTTAATTAATTAGATACCGTATCGAATCTAGTCGTTACAACTTGTTAAAATCAAGAAAAAAAAAGGAGCGTCACAGACTTAGAGAACTGTTTTCAAAATAAAACTAACGTAAACGTAAATTGAAACAATTTAAACTTTAATAACAGGAATCTACAAACAGGAATTGGCTTAGTATGATGTTATTAGGAATGCGGCAGAAGTTATACTGCTGGATTACGAAGATTTCGTACGAAAATGGGTTTGAGAGCAGGGCCCTGTCAAATGAAAGTGTACCGTAATTTAATTAGCAAATTTGAAAGATCAGGGTCAGTAAGTAACTTACCGAGATCAGGAAGACCAAGGATTAGTGATGTCCCATCACTAATCCTTAGGAAAATCAAAACATAGCCAACACTAATCCGTTAGCAATCAGTAGTGTGAATTCAATATCAAAACGATTGCAAATGCCATACGCCACGGTTTGGAAAATTTTACTCAAAATCCTATAAATTTGTCCCTATAAACTTAAACAACCGTTTGAATTAACTGATGCAGATTTTCCTATCAGGTATGATTTTCTTTACAAATATTGGCTCAGATGGAAATTGAACCCAAATGGTTATCCCGTATTTTATGGACAGATGAGGCCCATTTCTCTTTAAATGATGGAGTCAATACTCAAAACTGTCAAATATGGTCAACAGAAATCGAATATGGCCACATGAAATCGTTCAGGAAGGCCTTCATGAAAAGAAAGTCACCGTTTGGTGCGGTTTCACATCTAATTTTATCATTGGACCATACTTTTTGTGTAGATAAGAATGGAGAGCCCGTATCTGTTACTGTTACTAGTGAAGTACCTGAATAGGTATGTTATGAGATTGTGCCATTCCACTGATACAAAATGAGCACGAAGGAATTGAAAACATGATTTTTATGCAGGATGGAACACCCCCCATATTTACCGACCAGTTAAAGAATTTTTAACTGATGTTTTTCATAATCGTGTTAAAATCGTTTAGTTCAGATAAAGAAAGTATGCCTTCAACCAGTGACACAAGTGCGAAGAAACGAAAATATCGTAAATATGATGACACATATTTAGAGTTTGGTTTTACGTGAAGAGAAATTAATGGTGAAGAGAGACCACAATATGTATTGTGTATGAAAGTTTTGGCAACAGAGTGTCTGCTTCTAATTAAATTGAAGCGCCATGCTAATCACCACAGAATGGTTGGCAAACCTCTTGATTTTTTTGCCAGGAAATTAAAAGAACTGAAACAACAAAAAATTACGGCTGCTGTAGATATGGTGAACATCATGAATGGTGAGTCTGCTGGGAAGTTGCTTTGAAAAGTGTCTTTGTCCAATAACACAATTAGTCGAAGAATACAGCATATGGCGGAGGATATCAACGATCAATTAATGAAAAAATTAAAGGAGTCGAATTTGAATTGCAGTTAGCTGAGGCTACGGATAATAATAAGGATGTTCATTTGATATGCTATGTACGGTTTATAGATGGTAATAATATTAAAAAAGACCTTCTGTTTTGTAAAAATATCACTCCAAGAGCGAAGGCTCAGGACCTGGTCGAAATGTTTGATATATTCAAATCTGAAAATAATTTGAATTGGCCTAAATGCGTTGGTATCCGTAATGATGGAACTCGCTCCATGCCTGGCTGCTATGGAGGCCCTTATTCGAAGCAAATTAACAAAAATGCACTGTGAACCCATTGCATTATTCATAGAGAAGCTCTTGCGTCAAAGCATCTGCACTGAATCAGATGTTAAAATATGTGGTCAATCTGGTAAATTTTATAAAATCTCGTCCATTGAAAGCAACGTTTTTTTTAAACTGTATAAGAGTATGGGATACGAATACTAGTCTTACTAGACTTACCGAATACTAGAAAAAAAACGGCTTCCGGCAGGGACTTCCGCCCTGAAATTTTAACCACTTATGCACAAAACCTAAGGCTTCGAATGGTGTAAACCTTTTTTGGTAGTATACCTATATATTGCCAGAAAAATGACGTAATATTAAAACTTCTAAAATTATGCATGACAAACTTCGATATGCGGTTACCTATGTAAAATATTCAAAATTTGTATATACATGCAGCGAATGAAATGTAGCCGGGATATGGAAAAAGTTAAAAAAAAAAGTTTGGGTTGATACACTGATATCAACCCAAACTTTTTTTTAAATAACGTAACCGTTTTCGTATTTTCAAAAACACTCGCGTCTATCAGAGTGAAGGATTACGGAGCGCTCAGCCTTATAGCGCGAGTACTGGTGCCTCTATAGATGTCTACTCCTAGAAAGAAGCAAGTTAGATCGGCGATTTTACTCTACTAATCTAGATAGGGCAGCACTCGACCAGCGAGCGGCGTGAAGAGTAGTAGGGAGTGTAACAAAAGCCCACGATAAACGTCAAGTGGCCCTTTTGTCTGTAAGTTAAATATATTTCGAAGGCAACATCTGGCTCAAATAGATAGATTTTGTAGAACCATCTCTGGTCCTGTAGCAAAGATGTCATTTTGGGTCATAAATAGTATTGAGAATTGTTCGGGCTTAACAGATTTAGTAAAACATTTTATAGATGTCTAATTCCGTGCATCCCTGGAAACGGAACAATGTGGAGGACACAAAGCGCCAATTGGGCGTAACTAATTAAAGCCAGTAAATTGTAATGAATTATGGTGGTACTTGGAAGTTCTTCGAAGTAAGATCTTTTGTATGTTCATATAGACAATAGTGCAAAGGCATAGGTCATCCTGGTTTTTCAGGGGGTTTTCTAGGAATAATAACAGTAGAGTAAGTCGTAACCCCCTCTCACTTTGAGACGAGGATAATATCTAAGGGTTTTAGGTCACTAGCTAGTAAATAATATTTTGATTGGCCACCGTGACAGAAACAGGTCATGGTTCGCGGTACTAGACTGAGAGAAGAAACGTACTTTAACAACCAATGGGATTAGTGTATGTAAATTTCATAGCAAAGAAACTTTACTTGAAAAGTTTCGACTGAAGAAAAGTTAGTCTCCCGCGGTACGACTTCACCACCAGTTTGTAATTATTTGGGGCTTCTCCCCATAGTATGAGGGCACACCACCCAGGCTGGGTAAAGTACGTTTCTCGGGCTCGAAGTAGACGCCGTTAGTTGTTGTATATAGAGTCATTCAGTTTAGAGTTCATTAGTATTGTATTCAGTCGTTTTCTTAGGTCAAATATTATTTCAGTATTTTGCATTTCTATTTTGTTTACGTTTCTAAATTCTATTTATTTGTTATTAAAAACCCTTGCCTAAAAGTGCTGTGTTTTCGTGCAAATCCGCCCAACTACCCTCTCAGTGTTAGCATATAAGAAGTGTCCCAGGAATACGTCCCTACATCGAGATTCAGGATAAGATAACCCACGGTAAGTCAATACTCTTTTTATACGTCAATCACAGCATATCTCGAACCCCGCGACAGATAAATCGATTCAGTAGTAAAACTTTAGACTCCCTTTCGAGATAACTGAATAATTAAGTAAGTTCTGCGAAGCCTGTAGAGTACATCGACCAGCCTGTTACAGGAGTGTTCAGTTATAATACCGTACTCGCTTAATGGAGTAGCCTCTAATTTGATAGGACGATCGGCACGATTATAATTATGTTTCATAATATGGTGTTATCATTTCCAATGTCTCCGATGGTTGCAATAAGGATTACGAAATCTGTGAATTTTTTATGAAGCGGATTCCCACTTTTTAACTCATTAAAAATTTGAATTAATCCGGTTCTTTAAACTTCTGTTTAAAACCAAATTACAAAACAACATTAGATGATTTCTACACAGAAAAAACACTATGGTATTTTCAACCATAATCCCTTGAGCCAACCATAAACCCTAAGCCAATGATACACTCTATTCAGTATTCCTCGAACATAGTTGCAATTAATGTAATTATAGACTATTTATTGGTAAATAAGATTACTATTTTATTGCATTAAATATAAACTCATTTTGAAAACCATACAAAGATTTAATGACAGGTCTCATTCATAGATAATACTGTATCTGACCACAGAACTGTGTTGTTCGACCTGGGAGGAGATGCGAGTCGGTCGGCTGTTAATCAATGTTGGAATAAAAGGTCATTTAATAATGGCGCTATTTGTCATTTTAGAGATGCTTTGCAAAGTGAAGATTGGTATGATATTTATAGCTTAAATGATATAAATGCTGCATTCGACTGTTTTATTCAAATATTTCTGTACTATTTTAATGTGTATTTTCCAAAGCGAAATTATTATTTTAATAATAGACCAGACAAAAAATGGATTAACGATGATGTCAGGGTGTCCAGTCAAATTTTAAGAGACTTATTTGTTTTGTCAAGTACATATCCGGAACTTAAAACATTTTATAGAATAAAAAAGAAGGAACATGCTAATTTTGTAAGATTCACAAAAAACAGTATTATCAAGATAGAATAACTAATTCTGATAACCCGGCTAGAGCAGCTTGGAAAATAGTTTCGGAACTCTCCAATAAGGCAAAATATGTTAACGAGATTGTAATAAATAAGGACAACAAAGTCATTGAAGATCAAATCGAGGTTGCCAATGAATTTAATTTGTATTTTAAAAAGGCCCCACTTGATATTATTGGAGAAATTTCTCAAAATAGTAATGGCAGTAGTTTACTTACAAATAATATTTGTTCACAACAAAATTCAATATTTTTGAAACCATATACTGAAATGGAATTGTGTGAGTTGCTGAATAAAAAACTTAAAAATAAATATTCCTCTGGGTTTAACGATGTACCGGTTTTCTTGATAAAGCGAGTGATGGATACCTTGGCTGAACCATTAGTTTACTTAATAAATCTTTCTTTTCTAACAGGAACATTTCCTGATTATCTTAAGGTTGGAAAAGTGATTCCAATTCATAAAAAAGATAATGTTCAAGCTTTGTAAAATTACAGACCAATAACTGTACCTACAGGGTTCTCTAAAATATTTGAATACTGTTTTCTGAATAGATTGTTGTGTTTTTTGAATAATTATAACATATTCTCAGACAGCCAACACGGTTTTTTGTCGGGAAAATCTACTACAACAGCTGTTCATGCATATTATGAAGAAATAATTAAGTGTATCGATTCAGGCGAGTGTCCTATTGGGATATTTTGTGATCTCAGTAGGGCATTCGACTGTGTTGATCACGATAAGTTATTGTTTAAGCTGGACCTATATGGGATAAGGGAAAATTCCATGAAATGGGTGAGAAGCTTTCTTTTCAGGCGGAGACAGTTTGTTTCGTTGAAAAATTTCGGTGCTCCTATGGCGGATTGTGTTTCCTCAGAATATTTATATATAGATGTAGGGGTACCACAGGGTTCAATACTAGGTCCTGTGTTGTTCCTGTTATATATGAACGACATTGACACGTTGGCACTATGGGCGAAATTCACTGTTTATGCGGATGACACTTCGATAATAATAACAGATAAAAATGAATTATCATTAGAAAACAAATGTAATGAAACTTTGCAAAGATTACATGAGTGGTTTACTCGGAACAATCTGCATTTTAATACTTCAAAAACTCTAGCGCTGAGATTTCATAATGTACAAAAAAATTGTAGCGATCTAAACACAAATAGCTAATACAAATATTTTAAATGGTAATACATTTACTAAGTTTTTAGGCATGCATATAGACGAAACATTGACGTGGAAAATTCACTGTGGAAAAATAATTTCTAAATTAAATTCTATAAGTTATCAATTTATAAATCTTAGAGATGTATTGAATATGAAACAGCTGATTGATTTGTACCATGCTCAGGTCGAATCACGACTCCGGTATGGAATATGTTTGTGGGGTAGTGCTACCATGGCACAGAGTGTTTTTATTGCACAAAAGAAAGTTTTGCGGTGCATAGCCCGCATTTTTAGTAATGAGAGTTGCAAAGAAATTTTTAAAGAATACAAAATTTTAACTACGCCCTCTTTGTATATATTTGAATTGTGTGTATATATTATAACCAAAATATTCATTCATTTGATACAAGACAGAAACGCAATTTCCATGTCCCTGCTACTAGATTGAAATTGACTTTTAACTCTCCTAACTATATAGGACCTTCTATGTTTAACCGTTTACCTGACAGATTGAAATGTATAAAAAGTGAACGTCTGTTTAAAAGTGAATTGAAGAAGCATTTACTAGATAAGTGTTATTATTCTGTAACGGACTATTTTTCTTCTTCTGTGTCTTAGTTATTAAGCATTTGACAATTCCTATACATGTATCATGTCGAAATGGAAAATAAATTATTATTATTATTATATTATTATTATTATTATTATTATTATTATTATTGCAATAAAACTCTGTTACTATTTCTAAATTAAACAACATTTTATGGTATAAGATGACTTTTTGGAAGGACAATATAATTTCTTCAACAAATAAATTATATCATGGTCCTACTATTAGTTAGGTTGCTTTGAAATATAGTTATCATTGACTTTATATAGTTTTATGGTGAGTATAATTTGATGTTCTCCTGTACCTACTTATTTTAATGATAAAGTTACATTGACTGAGAAATATATTACCTACTATAGATTAAATTTCAAATTATATTGATAACATCATGGGCATTACATAGTTTACATTTTAATGTTATTTAAAATAATTTTAATAACATTTTAATAGGATACTGATTCGTTTGTGCTGAATTTCCATTGGTGTCTTTGCTTTTCTTGGCCGTACTTTTTGGTGGGATTAATCGTGGTAGAAGAGATATTTGAATGGCCACTTGAATCTGAAAAAGCGAAACATGAGAACTATATACGTAATGTGAGAATCAATAGAGAATGATATTTGAATAATTAACGCTTATTAGAGCCAATTTATTGTAAAAATTTAAAAATCGAGGTTACCTTCGGATAAGTTTTCAGCGTTTTCTTCGAGAATAGTAAGTCCTGTAGAGTATTATTTCTAGCGTTTACTTCATTGCCTTGCTTCTTGTGCCCTAGAATTTTATGAAAAAATAAATCCCACTTGGAAAGTAACAGCAAAATCTACATTAGAATATATGTAGACTTTGGTAACAGCAACTCTTTCCCAGGATAGAGATACTGAAAATCAGCCTCAATCTGAAAAATAAAAAAAATTCATTGGAAAAAATTAAAATTTGTAGAATATGATTTTGGTAAATATTTTAAATCTATACAATTTGTAATATACTGTTTTGGTTCTATAGGTAAAATGTTTGTTTAAATTTAACCTTTACCTAAATTCTAATAAGCACTCTTTAAAAAATAAGTAATTTTTTAAAATATAAAGTAAGCAAAAAGTGCAGGTAGAGGAACACGAAAACATACTAAGCTATCAGCTCTGGGATCTCTAATCATAGGCCAGTTTTTTATAAACTCGGAAACTGTGTTAATAAATTATGATTTTTCGACTAGAGTAAAAGATATAACATAATATGGAAACCATGAATTACAATTTATTACATTTGCAATAATAAAATAGTTACCTACCTATATACTACATATTAGGCGGCCATCATTTTATTATGATGAACGCCTTCTGCTTTGAAAAATGTTAACAATTATAGGTAACAAATAAAACTATATTAGTATACATAATTGATTAGATTTTACTTACCGACAAATACAGGGATTAACTCCTCTACCTCCTAGCAATCCCCACGATTGTAGACATTTTTCATAGTACCTAACTATTGTAGACACTAGCACAGTTTTCTTTAGCATTATATTGTGACATTAGACAACTAGACACTATTATTATAGGCCCACCGACGTTGCAGACAAGTTTAGAATCCCTACTTATAATTTTGTCCCTTTACCCACATAACACATGACAGCCATTGGACATCCGTTTTATAGCCAGTCTATGTACAGACATCCATTGTCATGTAATGGATATCCAATGAACTTACAAGTATGGACATAGAATGGACTGTTAATCCATTGGTTGTCCATTTAGTGTCCAACAAAACTAGTACATATCTGTACATAATATGGATATCCAATGGACAAACATTATCAGATGTCCGCTGGATTTCCCTTAATTATGTATCCAATGGATGTCCATATTTTATCCAGACTATTTTTTTTTCTATAATGATTGATTTCGATTTCTTATATTTTACAATGTTAAAGATTGAATTGGTTTGGCGTGCCTTTCAATATTTCCTTTTCAATTTTTGTCACTCTTCCCTTTGAAACATTTGAATGAGCTTTGTTTCAATATGCAAAATACAGTAATTTGAATGTTTTAAATATATATTTTCAATACCAAAATTTACCATTAATTTTAAATACCAACCCAGGGATATAAATTCTATTTTATTAACTAAAGTAAACCAAAAATTTAAAAAGCGGGCAATTTCAAATTTAGTACATTTTAGTTACTTTTAGTACAATTGAAATATTCCTAGAAACAAGTCCAGGAATTTTTTATTTATATGTTGTATACCATGCTGGCGTAAATTTGTATTTTTACAATCGAGCGAGAAGTGGGTCAAGAACAAGGATTTTTAATAAGTTAAAAATCCTTGGGTCAAGAATGGTTCTTAGTTTACCATTCTTGGATGTGGGTTCGTGTAATTAGTCTATGGTGGGTATCTAACTCTTAACCTAACCCAGAATATAAGTGCTTATTCTGGGACCTAACCATATTCTGTGTTCTGTGATCTGACCTGTGGCGTGGGCGCGTGGGCTGTTCGCTGTTGTGGTTGTGTGGCCTGTGGAATATTGTAATACCTACCTAATCAATAATAATAATTAAAGCTTTATATTTCTCTGTGAGCATACCTAAGTACATCTACATACTGTGAGTTAATAAATACATGTGTGATCTGATCAGGTAAGTCGTATTTAATATTTTTTGAAGAGGTTTCTTGTGCTTCAAACTTTTGTTAGTTTCCAATAGATTAAAGCATCATCTATCAGAGCCGCTGACATAAGTATAAAGAGATAAACCGCTGATCAACTTGTATTACCCTAGATTCTGGGGTATTACCTATCCTCACACCCATTCCCATCATTTTATATATTTTCTATGTCCATTATTTGTGTTAGAGTGTAGTGTAAACTTCACTGCATACAGTTTTTAATGATTTTTGATTCTCACTTAAGTAGGTAGGTACCTATTATAATATATTTTTTTCAAACCTTATGAATAAGACACAAATTTTTTTTGTATAAAAAGACAGAAAATTTTTATGTATTTTGGGACTGTTTGAGATCGCCATAGCATAGTAACTGTACAAGTGTACAAAAAAGAGATTCTAGATATAGTGAAGCAGATTTTGTTTTATACTAATTGTATGACAAATGTATGACAATAAAAAAGAACTGAAGATCTTAAAATTTATAGAAATTGTAAAATTTGGTGGCTTACAATTATTCTATTTTTTCTTTTTTTTTTCAGATCAACTTATGAAGGATATTATACGAAAACTAAATATTATGCAGTGTTTCCTAAAACAAATCCTTGATGAGCTACAGGACTTAAAACTTAAATGTGATTTAAAATCGGATGAACCAGAGTTTCAAGCTGCTTCAATACTCACATCATTTGATTTTCCACTGAAATCTAATGCCGATTTGATTAAATTTGAAGAGTATTTAGAAGATCATTCTAATTTTCAGGCAGCGGTAAATTATATTAGTTTTATGTAAAATATAAAATGTAATAATTACTTGAAATTTAGGTTCAAGAGTTAAGTAAATTGGGAGGTGCCAATTTATATGAATTTATAAAAAGAGTTCTAACGCTCATTTTAACTAATGGTTTAGCTGTGGAATTGACGTGGTACGGAATGAAGGGAAAGAAAACTTTTAAGAATTTAAAAGTGGCAGAAGCATTAATATGTGAGTAATTTTAAGTGGAATAGATTAAATATTAATATACAGTCTAATCTGAATTTAAGTCGGAAACCTTAAAAATCGATAATTGAGGCGAAAATAATATTGAGACGTTTATGAGATGTTTAAATAGATTTAAAAATATAAATATTTTTTGTTCATATCTATGAGACCCGTTCTTTTTAATCTTAACATTATACTGGTAAGGGCATAAGGACCTCATAAAACCAATTTTGAGGTTTTTTTATAATTCTCAATAAATTTGTGTTACACCATTACAGTTTTTAGATACCACAATTACTTTCCGAATAAATTCATGTTTTTTAAAATCGTGTATACATTGGAATTTTAATTAGTTTACATTTTCATTATGATAATTTGATTTTAGATGCATCAGAAAAATACGACAAAAATGTCACGAAGAAGGATATAGAGGAACAAACTCGAAAATGGCTGAGAAGAGCACGCGAACGTCGTGATAATCTATGAGATTTATTAATATTTATATGAAATAAATATTTATTTAAATGATTTATGCAAATTTCTTTCTCCAGATAGTGCTTCCCAAAGTTTCGGTGACTTGTTCAACATTCCAAATTTCCTATCAATAGAATAGCCAGAAAATTGTCACTTGTAATACCACTAGAGGTTAAATTACATCTGAAAATTTTTTAAAGCTCACGTATATTTTGAAAATTATTCTAGATTTTTGTCATATGACCATAAAATTGTTCCAACTTTTCCACAATTTAATCAACTATTTTTTATCGTTTTCCATATTTGAGGATCAAATTTATTTAACTTGTACTGTATTTCTACTCCACTTCTATGGCAACCTTTTGGAATTTATGTATAAATGTGCATTGGTTGTATATATGGACCACAGGTAGATGTCCATATTAATCATGAAATTTTCTATGTTGAACATAGACTTGTTCGCAGAGCGCTTCTGACTAGTACGGGACCAGTCAGAAGCAGTTGCCCAGTTACTTCCAACACTGTTCTCGTGCTAGAGCAATGCGAGCAGTGCTGGAAGTAACTGGGCAACTACTTCTGACTGGTCCCGTACTAGTCAGAAGCGCTCTGCGACAAAACTTCATCCATAAAACGGACATACACTGGATGTCCATTTTATGTACAAAGGTGTACTGGCTGTACATGTAATGGACCTAATTTGGATATCCATATTAAGCACGAAGTTGTCTACGCTGGACATCCAGCGGATGTCCATTGTATAGGAAAAAGCAGTAATTCGGATATCCACTGGATGTCCGTGACATTTTTAGCAACAGTTGAATGGACAGCCGATGGATATGCAATGGCTCTTTGTGTGTTATTTGGGTAGCGACAATACCAGTTCAAATTTGTATAATAGAAAGTAGGTTCGGATCAACGATAAGAATCATTGAAGTTATTATAGGACGTGGTTCTATTAAAGAGACCCATACTCTCAGTAATAATATCAGGAATAGCTGAGAAAACATAAAACATTGTACCCATCCTATTAAAATGTAAGTAATGGGTATATATTTTAGTTCAATGATATTATGTATTCAATTGAAAACAAACAAATACTGTTGAATCCCTATTATTTTCATTGGTCAAATATGCGAGGTTCCTCTAATAAAACACTACTTATTTTTCAAATAACTATATGCCTGTGATCGTTATTACTAGCAAATTTAACGTTTATCTAATTATATAAACTTTCTAAGCAAATTCATATATACGTTTGGATTTTAATAAAAAGTCTGTGGTTGGCCCAAATTTTTATATATTATTATATGGATGATTCTCATTTAGATCAATACTGATAAGTATTTATTTAAAGGAAAAATGATCAAACATAGGTCATTCATTGAAAATACAATACCAGTTTTTTCTGTGTATTTCCTTCGGTCATTCGATATGTTCTAAAATCTTATATTCTTATTTATTTATTCTAGTACTTCCTACTATAAAATTAAACGGAAGTATCATTATTACATTCAACAAGAAAATCGTGTGATTAACCTATTTTGACCTACACAATATAATGATAATGACAAAACAAAACATCGAATCCGCTTTAATTGCTCGTTTGAAGGTGCCATTAATGCCGGTGCCACCGTTGTGGGAGTGATTGTGAGCACTAAAGTTGCATGATTCACACGCCAAGGTCGTTTGTCAACGAGCATGGAATCGCATTTGCATACATCAAGTCAAATTTCATTCATGAAGGAACGCTGTGGCTTGGCGTGAGAAGATTGGAGGTGTTTTGTTCTAAACTAAGTTAACGGCGAATGGTTTTCTTAAAGCAAAGGAAAAATTATTATTAACCCCAAAACTGTTTACAATTTTTGGGGTTGAGGTAACACACGAGAACAGCTGATTTGTCTTTTCTAGTAAGTCAATAAGAAAATACTCTTGGTATAAGTTTGTAAAATGTTGCAGTGGTTTCGTTGCAAGTCTAATATTAATTTAGGAGTACTAAAATACCTATTAACTACTAAAAACATTAGAAAATTTCACATTGCATTCCAAAACGTATTTTTACCAGATCAAATGATATATGAAGATCTTCACTATTCAATTGTACTTCTCAAAGTTGTGTAATAAAAGTGCAATAAAGAAAACCATGTAGTTTTAGAAATGTTATGCAAAAAAAAAATTTAAAGAGCTTACTGATTCGTGATTGTTTAAAATTGTTGAAATTTTTCGTGTAACTGTTCAGAGATGAACAAGGTCAGTTAAATTCCTTATATGCAATTTTAGTGTGAAAACCCTTGTGGAAATAAAGCTTTTTGCTTTGTAATTTGTCATGTTTATGTAATTTTTGTTAACTCGATATGTGACATTCTACAGGACAAGTATAGGGCAAGTTGGAGGGCTATAATTAAAGGCTTTAAATTATCATAGAATACTTAAATATTTTCAGATATAATGTTGGATTTTTATATGCGTACCAAGGAGTGTAGACTCAACCTTGCGACTGCATATTTATACCGTTCTTTCAATGGATTAGAAGAAATAGGTAACTTTAATTTTTTTTAACTGCCTGATTATTAGGGAATTTTGATGCATACTATTTAACTTTTTTGCAAACATGCAAGGCATAAATATTTTCTTCCTTGGATAATGGAGTGCTTCCGTGCATAATATTCATGCATTTCTTTTTTGTAATATAGCCAATGATTGTTGCACTCTACTTTCATTGGCAATGTGAGACTGCAGGTATTCATATACCTGTTGCTTCTTTATTTTAAAATATAGTACCTATGGGTGAATGTTATCTGTGTATATGAATAAGTTTAGAATAGTTTCAGACTGCCCCTATTATTGATTTATGATTAATAATTTTTAGATCTTGATTCTGTTCAGATAATACCTGATGATAATATATATAAAAAAATTTAAAAGAATTATATTTTTGCTCTAGAAACTTATTCTAAATAAAATCAAGCATAAAAAAAAGAAAACACATCACCAAAATTCGAAGTATGATATTCAAGTTACGTGATCCAATCAGTGTTTTATTTCTCAACTGAGTCCTTGGTTTATAAAACTCTTGTTACTTGAATTACTATGGTCTGAATAGTTTTATGATTATCGCATCTCTAATCATTAGTTGGTCTATTGACTGCTTTATATAATAAATTTATCGAGGGAAACTGGCCGGCCTTTTTAATAATCCTAAAATGACACCAATACCTATGAAAGGCCCTACTGATGTTCGGAGATCAGTAATAGTTTAATTAATAATACATAATAGGTATATCTATCTCTGACTGATATTTCTTGACTTAATAAAGAAATGTGGAAACTCGAGATGGTAATATATTTTCCTTTTGACACTTTTACCAAGGTTTACTAATTTACTCTAGAGGGAAGTTTTTTTATTACATTATCTTAATTTTCCTTAAATTTGATTGGATATTTCACTCAACATGACTGAAGCTGAAATATTTTCAGATTTGAAAAGAAAATCTAAGGTACACTATAGGGTATTTCCTAATATTATTTTTAAAATACATGATATAATCTTATTATACTTTTACAGGTATTTATAGACAGGTGATAGAAAAAAATTATATTAATTAGAAGAAGTTTTGTATGTATGTTATTAGCACCTATTACTGCCGGTTAATGTATGTGATTGATTTTGTTTACGACGACTGGTGTATAATTAATTATTTTTAATTTATGTGGAAACTACTAGTTATATGATGTAAATTATGTTCTGTGATTTACAACGTTGCCGTACAATAGTTTTTATAGATACTTAAATGTACACTATATATAATTTGTACCTCATTAGTACTGTCTTCTTAAAGACAGTTCCCACCTAGGTACTCGGGTAAAAATTAACGGAAAAATCGACTGTTTAAGGAACTAAAGATAATAGAAATAAGATGAATCTATTAAATGAATTTAAAAACTTTATATCCTTGATTAAGAAGAGTTATATTATTATATCACAACCTAAACAATTTTGTCATTTGTGAGATGTAAACTAAATGGCTTCAGTTGACTAAACTTGGTATTAAATAAGGAAACTTACTCTAGTTACAGACTTACAAGAAATTTGACTAACCCGTTCATTAAAAGTGAAAGTACTTTTGGAATATATTTTTTTTAAATTTGGATACGGGAATTTTCGAGAAATTTCTATTCATTTGATGTATTTAAATTTTTGTGGCACTTCCGGTTATACCAGAAATGGCTATCAAATTTCTTATTTTAAATGCAATACCCTATATTTTTTACATTTTTGATTTCTACTCTAAAATCTACGTTGTTTAATGTGGGACATCTAATAATTTATTATAAAATTGTTGAATTTAGGGATCCTTGAGTAAGGTTCCTTTAAAATAATTGGTAGAATCCAAATATGTAATAAAAAGTAAACCATTTTGTTTCAAATAACGAAGTTAGTATCCACCGGTATAATCAGTAGTGTATAGAAATTAAAAAAAAATCATTAAATAGGGCATGGACATAGGGCAATAGGCATTTATTTTGAAATTTTCAGAAAAATACAAGGTTCTCATAAAGTAAGGGATATGTTTCAGCTTATTTTGTATTTTTAACAAATTAAGTTAATAATAGTTGGACAGTGGTTAACGCAAATGTTCGATATGTCGTCCATTTTGCTACTGTACAATCGCCAACCGTTCCTCCAAATTGTACACTGCATTATTCAGCATTTCTGGTTGAATAACAGCAATTTGCTCCCTAATAGAGTGTTTTAATTCTTCCAGCGTTGTTGGTTGTGTTATAAATATAAAATTTGTTAAATAATCTTACAGCCAGTAATCCGCTGGGTTCAGATCAGGCAATCTTGGAGGCCATAAATTTACAAAATATCTGCTTATAACACGATTTGAAAAAACATCAGTTAAAAATTCTTTAACTGGTCAGTAAACACACGGGGATGCTCCATCCTGCAGACACAAATCATGTTTTCAATTCCTTCGTGCTCGATTTGTAGATCCATGTTATTAAAGTTTAAATCGTTTCAGTTTACATTTACGTTACTCTTATTTTAAGAACAATTCTCTAAATCGCAATAATTTGACACTTGTGTCAGCAGTTGACACGACAACTCTTTTGTTTTACATAGATACAGTAAAATCTAATTATTGAAGCAACTAGATTCCATTTACTTTTTGGTACCTACTAGCTTGATTTAAAATGTACCCCTTACTTTATGATGACCCCATATTATGAATGGAACTCCCAATACTTCTAATAAACAGTTTTAGTCAATCATCCTATATATTATGGTTCAAAAAAATAATTAGGGCAAAATTGTTAACCTTCTGCGTTTGTTCACTATCATAATTGTGCTATAAGACACGGTTTTTATAATAAATGTACATATTACGTATGTAATAGACTTGCTTACATAATATATCTTTTTTTCTAGTAGAAGATAAGTCGAACATTTTAATAATGATGCATTTATCTCATTATACCCAAAATTAAACTTCTATTTATATTTCTGTCGTATGACGGAAAAGAAATAAAACGAAAAAGAGGAAGACCTTCGGGCTACATTCTAATTTCCATGTTACTCAAAACGAGATTATAACAAGCTCAGCCAGGTATCAATCATTCCAATCAGATTTTCGATCAGCCGGAGAGACATAGCTATAAATACTCAGGAATATTTATAAAACGTCAACTCGACTCATTACCAGATAATCATGGTGCGAGTAAACCTGCCCAGTTTCCTCTCTAAATGTAACTGGAATGCGCATTATTATCTTGACGTAGCGCTCTGTTTATCACTGATTGCTGTCAATGGGACTCCAGAACATTTAAACTGGACAACGAAAAATCCTGTGCAGATATTAAAAAACAATAATCGCTTGAAGCTCTCGTTTCCTCTCTATTAAACCAGGCAAAGCCGGATTGGTGACTTAAATTGAACATTTTGTTTTTCTTGCTTTTTGAAATGCAAATTATTTGAACATCGAAATACTCTTCTATATCATTTAGAAGATGGTATTATTGACTAATAATAACTAGTAGTAACTATAGTTATATAGTAGTACTAATAGTAACTATTATGACTAATACTTGCCTATAATATGTGTATACATGAATACGTTCCTGATACAAATACAACTTTTTATTCATGTTTCAAAAATTTCATTTTTATTCAAAAATTGGAATTTTATTAAGTAAAGAAAAATAGTTATTTGTTTAACTAGTACAAAAAATACACGTTTTCGGGACGAGGGAAAGGGAATTTTACGAGTCTCGAAAACGTATTTTTTGTACGAATTTAACATAATATTTTTTTTCCAACAGCTTCTAATTAGCACCTCCAGTTTACCAATTCATGGGAGCCACTATCTGTTTCTATTTTTCTATTTAATTAAACTTCAATATATTATGTGACATGCAATGTCAATGTCAAATTACTTTTCGGTACTGTACAACTGTACAATAATCTCTTTTTTGTACAGTTGCTATGGTGATCTCAAACAGTCCCGAAATGGCCTTCTTTTTATACAAAATAATTTATTGTTATAGTGTCTTATTCGTATGGTTGGAAAAAATAATTATTTAAGTAAGTTGTTGATCAACAACCCTCTCAGCATAAATATTTTCACGCTATTAAAATTAGCGAATTTGATAAGTAAAGAGATGGATAAGTAAAATAAGTAAATAATCAAACGGGGATATACATTTTATGGGGACACTATAATGTAAAATTTTACGATTAATTTTATGTGTTTACGAATATGCAGTAAAATTAATAGGGATAGTTTAAATTTATTTGGTTTATTGCGTCGAATCGAATAGCAAAATACTACATAATTACTATTTTTTTTTTTAAGGAGGTGCTGAAGCTCCATGGGTAATGTGCCCCGACTAGCATTGCATTACTCCGGCATCGTCATAGGAGCCGCCACATCTTTTATCGAGACCAACAACAGACACTGACCGGTTTCGCGCTTATTATTCGCTCGTCAGAGTGCCATAGGTAGTGGAATCGATGAACGATGTGGAGACATGAATGTTAGTAGTGATGAGAAACCTAAAAAAGATAGTAGCAAAGACCCAAAGAGTGCATTACGGTGTCTTTCTACACCACTACCAACATGCATAATTCCTGTTTGAAATAATTCTATATTTTTTAAGCTTTATTGCTTACGAAGTTGAGCTAAATTCTTTAGTTTTTTTTTTGTTAAATGCCTAATATTTTAATAATTACATTACACTACATAATAACGACATACACTATACATAATAGCCATTATTATATGAAAAGTGTATCAGGTTTTCATCAAATTAAAATACTATTTGTAAATATGATTCTTTTATATTCATTTTAGGCCACAGTGTATGTCCATAGAAGTCTTTTGAAATCTGCATAATTGGTTTTATTTGACTTAATTTAATATTGAATTAGGAGTTCATACTAGCTAGAAAATGATCGTAGATTACTGTCAGAATGCTATACAATGTAATTCCATCAGTTGATTCTACCTTACTTTCAGTTAGTCTCTTGTTTTTCATAATGAATAGTACAAGTAATAAAGTAAGTCATTGAATAATAAATTTAAATTGATAGGTGGATATATAATATTCATATATGCAACAATATTAAGTAATTATCTAAGTAGGTATATCGTGTTTCACGCTCACATACCCATCGATGAAATGCGGTGAAATGTAGATATTATTAAAGGCTTCCGGAGGTGAATTATTCATTTTTATATGGTTGCCAGTGCATGTTCCTTTCATTTACAGCTTCTTTGCGGATACTGAACAGAAGTCATGAAGTCATGAGGTAATACATAACTATAGATCTCCGATTATACTCCTGAAGTGAAATATTAAAGCTAGTATTTTATTTAATCAACGCTACAGCCTATCAACGCAATGTATGAACCGACTTCTTGAATTTGAAATATAGCACCATTAATTCAAAATTCCATTTACAGTAGTTTATTTAGTCGGTGCTGTTTGATCTTTCGTAAAGTGGATGGCATTGCTGAATTTAAATTTTAATAAAATATAAAGCTGATGCGATTTAATAGATGCCTAGATAGTTTGCATAATGTAATATTTTTGTGGCTAACTTATTCCACTTCACAAAAGTAAAGGCAGAAGGCTATTATTGATCATGATTCATAATTTATATCGATAAAATCTTTATACAAACAAAGCAGTACATAATTATGTAACCATAAACATATAATGCATTAAAAATTAATATTTGTAGACTTTATACTTAAATTTTGTACAATCCCATGAAATGAGATGTCCTGTATGCCCATATAAGTTGTTTCTATACCTACTAACACATACATCAAGTATTAAAAGAAAATTATTGTAATAACGTAAATTAGAAATTAGTTATTTGGATGAAAGTGGAAATACCCACAATTGATTGGTTGTATTAAATTAACCTAACTGAATTATTAAATTGAATTTAGAACCATTTTCCACATAACATCAAAACTATTCTGCACGATGCAAGTTTGCATCATCTGGAGATGGATTAAAACTCAGTTTTAATCATCTCCAGATCATGCCAACTTGGTTGGCAAAACGCGCGTCGAGTGCAGTATAGTGTTTTGGTGTTATGTGCAAAACTAGATCAGTGTTCTCTTCAAGACAGAGAAAGATGTGGCAATAGTACATACCTTAAGGTTTAAGATATTTTCAATTTAAAACATTGCCAGACACTAGCACCTTTACCCTTTGCAGATGCATATACAATCTGTCCATCGCATTGGTTTGGAAAAAACAGTTTACTAAACTTTAATTCCGCAAGGGGTAATACCTACTCATCGCCCTCAATTAAAACAACTCAAAAGGAAGAAATTTATTAATAGAGCCCACCAATAACGGAATATACTTAACACACATCAAATATGTATCCCACTCAATATATTGTACTAAATTCAATTAGATTATTGCATTTATGAATTGCGTTAAAAAATGAAAACTATTTCTTCCATATAAAACATGACAACTCATCGTCATTCAAAATGACAATAATTAATAAACATTAAAAACGTTCATTAGATGCTCCTCAAAAACATTTCAATTTTGGTAGACAAAATAAAATGTATACAAAAAATAAATCTTCTGAAAATATTCTACAGTACCCTTTGAATGTCCTTTCTTCTAATGGAATTATAGGCCTAGAGAATCTCTACGTCAGCTCCTCTACATTGTTGGGTTACGTTCTTTTTAGGGTTCCCCACAAAAGACAATCTAGTGGAAATATATCGGTTGCTCTTGCAGACCATTCGACTACTTCACCATTTTATATTATCCATTTTTCATGAAACTGAGTTAGTGTAGAGAATTCATCACACCAAAGTTTAAGTGCTTAATTGGATTTGGTAACATCCAGTGATATTTATGTGCACGATAAATGAGCAGAAACTGGGTACGTAGATAAAAAAATATATATGATCCGGAGAGGAAATATTGAAGTTATCGAAACATCCGAATATAATTTATTCTGGGGTGGTATGGTATTAGGGGTAAAGGAGACTTAAAAATTATGCGTTTCAAAATTCCAGGTGCGTATTTAAAAAAATTAAGTTAATGGTTCTAGACAAACGAAGCATCACATTGAAAATATAAATATCCTGACCAATAGAGGAAAGAAAGTTGCTTTAACAGTGGTTCCAGCAAGACGGTGCAGCAAGTCACACCGTTAATGCCACTCTTCTGATGTTAAAACAACATTTCGCCAACAGAATAATTTCCAGAAAAACTATCTATCAGACTTCATCTATCCACCATATAGTCCTGACTTTACCTATCCTGATACCTACATCTGGAATGGCCTCCTGTTTACGCAACTTTGCCCCCATTTAAGCCCCAATAAGCTTCTTCGTATCTCTTACATTTTCCGAGATCCCAATGGTGAGAAGCGAATTTGTAATAGCCTGTACTTATATAATGTCATGAATTAATTTGATAAATGTAATAACTTTGACATCAAAAACAAGCATGCTTTTCCAAATGAACTATGTCGTCAATGTTCTTCATTAAAATTGAAAGCATTCTAATCTCGAAATAAGTGAAGTGAAATAGAAAAGTTGTGTATCAAAAAGAATTATATCCTCACCTACAAGTTTTATACATATAATTTGTTTTCATGTTTCCTAAAATAATGTGCTATGCACATATTTCCTATATGTATTAGTACAGTAAGTATATCTATATTATTAGTAATAGTATAGCTCACCGAGCTATAAATAAGAGTATATTGAGATCGAACGAGAATCATGTTTCTTTTGAAGTAAAAGCAAAAAGGTGTATGTATTTTCCTTACAAGAATCATGTGAACGTCATTCCATTAATACACTTTATTATATATTTAATTAAGATTAACCACTTGAGAATTCTGAAATATACCTTTAATCTTACATCCTTTCTCCATATAAAGGTAATTAAAATTGAGCCAATCGTGATTTTTATCTCACTCTACCGGTCATAATGACATGACTGTGACCGGGACTTCCTTTCCAATAATCAGCTTCCTGCAAGAAATTCTTGAGGCTTATCTGCGTCTCACGTTCTTATTCAGTGACTTAATTTCATTTACAAAACAAATTCATAAAAAGGATATGTTCTACTGAGGAACAGAAAAAATTTTAGTAAATTGTTTTCTGGCTTTTACCATATGGAAATGCAATTCAACACATATTAAGCACTTAATTTGTTCCTTCCTGAGTTGGTAAGTTAGTGTGATTATGAGAAAACAATTTGTTAAGACTTATTAAATTATACTTAATAAGATTTATGTATTCCGGCAAAATATTTAATATACAGTGTTCTTTTTTTTAAGTTTAATTTTCTTGAACCTTTTTTAATCTAATTTTACTTGGCTATTCTTGGGATTATAGGTTCTACTCAAAACACTGCTGATTTTATATTAACTTTATTTTATACAGGGCGCCCTATTTCTTGACTTATGATCTGTCAATAATTAAATGCCAACTAGACGTTTTTAAAAATATCAGGAATCTTATTTTTTGTTTTATTTCCATAGCATTCTTGATGTGACAATAAACTTTCTTTAAAAACAACGAGTATTATTACTTTTGTAAGGATAAAATATGGACTATGTTATATCATCTGAAAGAGAAAAAAGGGGATTTTCGGTTAATGTCACAGCCACCTATCCATTACATTTAAAAAAAATATATTTTACTGTGATTCTCAACCATTTTAAGAGATATATAAAAAGTAGCAAGTGCATGTCATTTTACATGAAAAATACTGCAAAAAACATGTGAAGCATTTTTCTCTAACTCTTCAAATGAACGAGCTACGAGGGATAATAGAAAAGTTGGATTTTTCGTTTTTTGTCAATAACTTTTCAACCTTCCCCCGTATATAATTTTTCGCCTTACCGTAGAATTACTAATACGAAACTGCACTAATTTGCTCATTTAAGCGTTTTTGTATCTCTACTAATAAAAAAGTTACCCATGCAACGGGTCAAGAAATAGGGCGCCCTGTATAGTCGCTATACTTATTTATGGTGCATAGTTTGAAAAAAAAATAAATTATGGAAAAATTGTGTCGATATAATAATACCAATAAAAACTGTATATCTATTTTCAGTTACACCAATAATAATCGTGCTGTAGTAAAATAAAATACAATACAATAATTTTCTGTAATTAAAAGAATAAGTATTTATTTGCAAACAATCTATTTTTTGATATGTAATAATGTTAACTGAAATAAGGAAACTAAAAATACCAAGTTTCCCTGTCTTTGCATCTTCTACTCTGCTATGCAACTTAATTTATCAAAATAAACCTAAAAACTACAGCAATAACTCTCGCAAGTATCACGGCAATTCATTGTAGTTAACAAAGCGTTCCACCGTTATAGAGTCCCATCACATATTTCATTAGGTGCATAGTCAGGTGGAACGGTTCATTCACAAGTTTATTCTACCTCGAAAGGATACATTAAGATATCACGCCGGTTCCCACCATAAAATATCTTCTTGGAGTTATCTGCGAAGTACACGAGGAGCCAAGTTTAGTCCCATGTCAGACGTCACGCGCCCGTAATGTATATCATTGTTTTGCAATGAACCAGAAAATTACCGACGATATTTTAACAAAACGCGCCGAGACGTCATAAATCTAGGCGAGAATGAGACCTGTCGGTCCATATTGTCATCGGGTGGGGCCGCCTAGGAAACATATACCCTGTGTGCCAAATAAAATGGCACTCTTTTACAAATAAAATAGTGCAATTTTATTGGTATCGTCTTTATAATCTCAATTGAAACTGCATAAAAAATTCCGACAAATGACACACGTGCGTAAACAAAGAGGCCGCCGTCGAGGTGCAGATGTTTCTTTTGTCGGAATTTTTTTTACAGTTTCAATTGACATTATATAGACTATACCTATAGATGATTAGTTTTTTATTCTAAAATTCCATTTCTATGAAATGTAAATATAGTGGAACTGTTTTGTAACAAAATTATCCTTTAAAATTACTGCATGTATCAACACACATTAAGTTATTGATGTATATAAAGGGGTGACATATTTTGGGTTTTTTACGATAATAATATAACTAACATTATTTTTCCCGAAATATATGTGATACCGAATATTTACTTTTCATTGCAGACAATATAATTAACGGTTTTGTATGTGACAAAAGAGTCACATTTAATTCTGTTTTATTTTAGTAAAGGTAATTAAATTGTACAATATACAATGTATATTATAATGTGTGTATGTATGTCTTTTAGGGTTTCGCAAGACCGAGACGAGACGAGACTTTAGCAGGTCTCGGTATCGGTCTCGAAAATTAAATGCCGGTCTCGTCTCGATCTCGGTCTCGATCATCGAGACCGAGACGAGAATGGGGTAAGTATCGGTCTCGCTACTTTAGGTCTCGGTCTCGGTCTCGTCCAACGTGCGTGCAAAAAAACAAGCTCGGGCGTCTCATATGTGCGATCGCCTCCTCGAAACGTCCTCGAGTTTTTTCGGCCCGCGTATTGCATCACTTTACTAGCATAGCATAACAAATTGTTCTGTGAAACGGTATTCGCAAAGTCGCATCTATAAACTATAAACTACGCTAGTATTGTTTATTGAGGTTAGGTTGCGAAGTATTTTATATAAAACTTTCAACTTAACACTAATTTCAATATTATTTATAGTTACTACAAACTTGCACCAGCATGCCTAAAGCAAGAGCAGAAGGAGCACGTGTTCAAGATAAAGAAAGTGTTGAAGAGTCGTCACAAGAAAATGAATCTCTGTATATTTCTAGTAGTTCTGACGAACATGAAGACGCTGTCGCTAGGCCAGGGCCATCGGCTGAAAAAAGGGAAGGTTACTCCCAGCATTTTAAATATGTGTCCCAACAGGGCGAAAAAGTTGCAGTTTGTCTGCTATGCGAAAAAATGAAAATTAAAAAAACTTTAAAAATGAAATGCGGTAATACAAGTGGCGTTAAAAAACATCTTAGGGCAGCGCACAAACAAGAGTTTTTTGAAATGTTCGGGAATGAAAAAAGTAAACAGCAGCCATGATGATTATTTTTCCTAAATTATTTTCAAAGTAAAAATATAATCAAGCTTGGGATAAGGATTAAAATAGGACATGAAAATAAACATCGTGCATCAGAAATAATATTACTGCGGCAACGATTCTGACGATCGGGTTTTGTGGGAGAAATCCTGACAAGAACTGTGTAAATATATGAGAAATGCTCGAACATTAAAATTTTTAAAAAAGGCGAGACTGAGGAGACGAGACGAGACTCTCGGCATCTTACTCTCGGTCTCGTATCGGTATCGTATACTAGAGTCTCGGTCTCGGTCTCGCGCTTGTAATACTAGTCTCGAAGTCTTGCGAAACCCTAATGTCTTTTAATTCTAATGTTTCTGTATGTACTCGAGCTTGTAGAAATATTATTATTAGTTTTAGTTTACTATAATGTGCAACACTATAAATAATAGGTAGGATGATTAATTTGTAAGATATTATTTAAAGAAACACTTATATCAAAAAAATGTTTATTGTTATCTTCTGTTACAAAAAATATATATTTACAATTTTAGCAATTAAGATAAAAGTGTTCTAGACATACGAATTGTACCAAATCATCTCCAGAAAGTTCAGAACCTGCAAGATACTCCCAAGAACCTTCACAAACTATGGGATGAAACAAATAGTTGTAATTAAGTATTTTTTAAGCGGGCCACAGACTACGAGCATGTCTACCTGATTTCATCGTCGCGATTCTGCTCGACGAATATATTCGTCCAGTAGTTTTGATCATAGACATCGACGGCATCCCGATGATCAGTGGTCGCGATGAGTTGGTTACAGCTGTTGGCAGTGGCAGCGACGGCTGCTGTTTTAAGACAAAAGCCAAAAAAAGGCATTCAATCTGGGCTAAAATGAAAATGAAAATGTTTTCCTATGTCAATTTATTGGATGAGCTAAAACTTGACGATAAATTGTTTGTTTTCACATGGTTGTCGTTGTAGTAAACGGCAGCACTAGACTATCTGATGGTTTCCGTCGCCAATATCCCCACAGACTGGATTTCTGCAGGAAACAAGCGGCTTGTCGTGCACAAATTCAAGCTTTTGCAGATATTTTGTTCGGCGATCCTGCACGACTGGTTTATGCCACAAACTAGGATTTGGCACGACGAACCTTATCGCGGCGACAATGTTGGACAAAAATGTACGTAGCCTTTGGGCGGCTTTAAGATAGCATAATAACAGAGATCAGTTGTAACTAACTGTTGAAGTCTAGAAGAAGCCTATGATAATTAAAATGAAATAACTGTGCGACACGTACTTTATGATTACCCTACCATCGCGTCCACTATGATCATTTTGAGAGAAATACTCGACATAACATCAGCATCTTTTCCACTAGAATAAGTTGGTTGACTGCTTATGTAACACAATTACACTTAACAGGATAAAAACAAAGGAACCAATGGGGCCAAGGTGCTGTAGCTCGTGGAGTACTTGCCCATCAGTGCAAACTCCATACCTAAACTGAAACCTCCCTTTTCCTGATATGCATTTCTGGTGAAAATATTTCAGACTCTTCATTTGGATTGTATCAAAGCTGGTAGCTTTAGATAACCACTCGAAATATTTCTTTGTTAGGGCTATTATCGATGTAAATTATGTGAATCAAGCCTTCGTTACGTCGCTATAATCTAAACAACCTTAATCCACTGCATCTATCCGACTTTTATTTAAATTTTTAAATACTACAGTAATATCTGGTTTGTATTTTTTCACTTTTATCAATCAAAAGCAGCTGAACCAGTTATCGTATGTTGCATTACCAGATACACCAAATAATATAGTAGCTAGTTTTTCTACAACATTTTATCCACTATTCTGGACTGGTTGTTTCGGCTGTTATTCGATATTTTATTTATAATTTGTTTGTGAAATGCATTTTAGCATCCTCTGTAGAAAATATACCGTATTTGTTTTACTTATATACGATATACTCAAACAAGAAATTTTCTACGTAGTTTTATGAGATATACGTATATGAACATATTTTGTATATGTTTATACATTCATTAAATTATGTAATAACTATTAAATATGATTACAGATGGATTAGGTATTTTACCGTAGGCAAACATAGAAAAAATATATAAGGTAATGGTAAAGCTTACAGAATATAGGCAACTGTAATAGCATATACTTATAGGTTAAAGATTTTCAATAGGGACAGATTTTGGAAGAGTGAGGGAAAGTATTTGAAGACTTTTAGTTTTTAGAATTGCATCATAGAACACAATAAAAGTTCAAGTGTTACTTATAATCTTTCCTTCAAACTCTATAATGGTCATATTTCTAAATAAAATTACTGTTATTATTGATGGAAGTAGACCATCATTGTAACAATTTTTAATGAAAACTGAATGTTTGGTTTGGGTTTTGACATATGTTTAATTTTAATATAAAACTCTATCTAAAATTGATCTGTTATTGATTCTCTTATAATTGAAAATCTTGAAAGCTTTCTGTCTACAGACTACAACCGTTTCCAAATCAAACTTGCCATATAATATTTCAGTGAAGCATCACTATTATACAGCAATTTAATATGAAAAAAGCACGGCAATGTTGCACAGTTCCTCAAGAGAGGTAAAGGTCTTATTAAATTGATCTTCACTGTTCTTTGCTAACCATCTTACTCGGATAATTCTGATTCTACCGTTTTATTGCACACGCCCATTTGTGCATATATATAATATGTACATTTCTAATCGCGTTCTGTTCCTTACTATCTTCTTACCTTCTATCTTCTTTTATCTTTGTTACAACCTTTCCATTGACTTCATCATAAAAAAATCCAAATATTCGGTTATCAAATACACACTTTGCACACTATTCAATTTATTTAAAGTACACTCTCAATTATTCAGAGTACATTATTATTAATTTTTAAACTCCCATTATTTAAAATAACAACTACTGAAATCTCTAAAACCAAATAGCCTGTCCATTTTATAAAAGAAGGAATTTCTTACAAATATTCAAAGAATATACAAATTTAAAGAAAATTCTTGAAGTGTTTTAGTGAAGTGAGATATTTTAAAAGTAATGGTGTGAATCCTGGCTGAAGGTGTAGTAATGAGTTGCTATTTCAAGGTTTGATATTTCTTTATTAAAGCTGAGGCGTATTCTGAATAATACATTATTTTTGCATAAACTATTTAACAACAATATTCACCGTCTCCCGCTATTAAAATACTTTACGTTAACAATTCCAAACTCTAATTCTAGGCAAAATTAACCTTTTTTTTACCAACAGCAGGAACCAACGCTCTATAAAATCTCCAGTTTGCATTGTGTCCCGTAATTTCTTCATCATAAATGAAAGGTATCTTGAATGCCTTTCATTTATTATTTTGTGCAATTATTAATGTATAAAAACTATTATTAGTAAGTAATTTAGTATGCAGTTTATTTGTTTATATGTATCTACACATGTAGGGTAGCTATATAATTAACGGATTTTTTATGTATTTTTTACTTGCACTATTTGGTTATATTATTTTATTCTATTTAATTTTATTATATAATATATAATACTATTTTGATATGTATAAATACTGTTTATAACTTATACATGCTTAGCTGATTTATTTTATAATTTTGTCCTGTAAGTGGATATTTATCTGTTAAACAAATAAATTTAATTTGATCTGAAATAAGAAGTATACAATTTTGTTTGGCCCACCATGTATTCAGTGCGTTTGTGCTGACTTTGCTAAATCCAGTACACAAATCTTACAGTTTGAGACGGGTGCCCCTTTACCTGAAATAGAGATGTTTTCACTAATGGATTTTTAACGTATCGAGGGAAGTGTTACGTCACATTTATTTATTAAGGTTCCCAATAAATGTCAGATATGTTTTTATTATTAATCCACCAATATTACCCTACACGTAATAATTATTTTAGTTAAATAAATATTCAGGTGTCACTACTATTTGCCATACAGTGTGTAAATTACGTTACAACAATATTCGACCAATACAATGTATTTTTTCTGGTAATTCAAGGCAGAAGACTTCCAAACAGTCACGTAGTAATATCTTCATCAAGAAGTAAACTCAAATTTATACTTTTAAAAATTAAATGACAAACATAACTCAACATACCTGCAAAAAATACTTTGAGCTATAGGAAATGAAACTGAATAAAGAAATTAAAATTTGTACCTACACAATGAAACTTTTGGACATACAGTTTCTACCTGTAATTAACATTAAATAGATTAACATGCGCATTTTTGAAAATAATACTACCTCAACTGAAAATAGTCATGTTACTCAGCTCAAATCGGTGAAGACATGTCAAAATTATGTAGTTTTAATTATTAAATGCACGATTTATATTCTATTATAAAATGTAAATAAAATATTAGTTTTTTCAACATTAATAGTAATTTACGTAACAAATCCGGAAAATATAGTTTCTTTGGACGAGTAGACAGCATTCCAGGATGAGCTGTAGGCGAGCCCAGGAATGTAGACCAGATTCCAGGACGAGCTGCAGGCGAGTCCTGGAAGTAATAATAAATATCAGTAATAAAATATCAGTTTTTCCAAAGTTAATAGTAATTTAGATAACAACCCTGGAAAATACTGTTTTTTGGGACGAGTAGACAAGATTCCAGGACGAGCTGCAGGCGAGTTCTGGAAATAATAATAAATATTAGTAATAAAATATCAGTTTTTTTCAACGGTAATAGTAATTTTCGTAACAAGTCCGGAAAATACTGTTTCTTTGGACGAGTAGACAGGATTCCAAGACTGCTGTAGGCGAGTCCTGGAAGTAATAATAAATATCAGTAAGAAAATATCAGTGTTTTCAACGTTAATAGTAATTTATGTAACAAGTCCGGAAAATACTGTTTTTTGGACGAGTAGACAAGATTCCAGGACGAGCTGTAGGCGAGTCCTGGAAGTCTGCGAGTCCAAAAAAAAAAAACAGTTTCCGGGCGTTTGCGTACACTATTTTTTCGGCAACCGAGTGGAGTAACAAATCAATAAAGTACGTTTCTTTATTATATTTATTTGTAGAAACAAATTAGGAACATCCTAATTCTTGCTTACATTAATATTTATATTGAAATTCAAACAATTGCTACTATTAAAGGGATTTGAAATGTTTAGTATATTTAAATGGCTGTTGTTGAAGTTAGAACATGAAAGCAGGATATCCGATTCATAATCGAGACTAAAAATCACTTAAACTTTTAAAAAGCAAAATGTCAACTATGTTAATGTCAAATTGGCAAGTCGTTATTTAGATGCTATGATAATGATCAACTGCATTCTTCTAAAGCATACCTACCTAGATTTTCATACTATTATTTGTATATTAAGTATAATGACAACAACTATGTAATTCTTCCCGGCCTAGTCCGGGAAATACGTACTTTCCGGAATAGGCCGGAAATCTGATACTTTCTCAAAGAAAAATCGTCCTGGAAGGGGGCACTTTCCGGACGGATGCCGAAAAAAGGTTAAACGCCAACTTTATGATGACGTGACAGTGGCTAAAGCTTTGAAATATAATGAAAAATTTTAAGTGATAATAGCATCAGTAGGTATAATTATTTATGTTCTCTAGTAGAAAATGACTGCATAATTTAGCTCTGATTGATTAATAGTAGCAATAACGTATTAATAATCAGTCTTGAAATACTAAATTGGAACGATGAATTACATTTTCTCATAAATACTGAAAAATAACTTGGTAACAAATATTTTTATAATTGTTACATTCTAACACTGGTAGTAATTTGACATATGATTTGAAAACAAAATTTATGCACAATGCACAAATACAACAATGTCGCACTTAGAGAAAAAATCTACTTCGCGATATTCTACTAGTAGGTAACATAAAGTTCAAAAAGTTCAGATTCATGCGAACATTATAATGAATTCTTTAAACTTTGTATAAAAACAGATTTCACATTTTAAATTATATAGGTAATAATAATAATAATAACAATAACAATAATAATAATAATAATAATACCTCTATCCCTCATTATCATTATATTGATGAGTCCAGAGTTCAAAGAATTGCGTGGGAGAGGGATCGGCATATTATTATTTTGCGGGTCGCGAGTGCGCCCAGGAACAACTTACACAGTAAAAAAATCCGACTGATTTTAACACTGAATCCACACTCATCAGTGTGTATATAGTCCACACTTGGCAGTGTTAGATATATCGGTGTATTTTTACATTACATAAAAGTAATTTAACACAGTAGATTTTACAAGGTAATGTGTAATAGTTAATTATTCACCGTGTAATTATTCCGTTTTTATGGCGGATTGATTCATTTTTAACACAGGGTTTTGTAAATTTTACTACAGTTTATGAGTACTTCTACAAACTTGGCGGGTATATCGTTCGTGTAATATGAGTTCTAAAGGTTTAATTATACTACCCAGTTCGTGTTAAAAATAACACTGCAGCAAATTACGATTACCATTAGTAATTTTACCATTTGTCTTTTTTTACTGTGTACGATGTTATAACTTTACTGCCATTTAGTACGAGAATAGGGGAAATCTGGAAAAACTTATTAATTAACATAATGTTAATATAATTAATATACATAATGTAATATGAATACTATTATATAGTTTTAATTTCAAATGTCACATATTAGATGATTTTGACAGAAATTTGAGATATCCAAGTCAAATCTATAGCTACAAACCAAATTATTTCATTAATCTTTCCTGGAACCGACGCCCCCTCAATTTAAATTAAAGCATTGCAGCGTAGTAAGAAACGCGCCATAGTAGATACCTAAACAACTATAAAGATTTTCCTATCTATTATTATAACAATTTATTTAAATATTGGTACCCAATCTTTGAGAATAGATCGCAATATTTACTCACTAACCGAAGTTATTTGCACATGTGTTTACACAGAAGCTGTTTGCTATTAGCAATGATATAGTGCAAATAGCACTGGACCCGGAACCAAATCACGTGGATTTACCTGCTTCAAAAATGATCGTATTTGTTGTCCTTTTTATCATACTAAAAGTTACCAATAATATAAGAGGAACTATTAATTGATTACATGTAGAGAACGATGTTTAATAGCAGTGCTTGTGGATTGGGAATAATAAATTTCATTATTTCAGTTACCAACTAGCGAGTAATTTCAAGAATATTAGAATATTGTTGATACTTTTAGCTTTAGTGTACTTAAATATTTCTGTGAAACTTGTATAAAGAGCTTGGAACATTTTCTGTTAATTATTTTATGTATAAATAAATATTGAGTATCAGCATAGTTAATCAAGAACTAGATCATGTATCAAAGTTTTTTAGGTTCAAGTTATTTAGTTTAAAAATATAACAATAAATTTTACTTCTTAATCGTTAGATATTCAAGTATTCCTAATTTAAAAAAGTCTGTAGCTCTGATCTGTAGTTATATCTGTAGCTCTGATCTGTAATTATATTTATATTCAATTTAACGTTTTTATAATTTTTTGCTATAAGTTTATTGGTTCCAAGACAATATAAAAATTGAAATCAGGTTTCAGAAGGATTCTGTTCCTGAAATAATAGTTCTTTTAATGGGCTGAAGGGTATCACAAGTACTAACCATTGAAATTACTGTTGCTCTATATCATTTTTTTCAGATCTGATATTATTACATGCATTAGAATGCTTATTTTAAATGTCTATGGTATGTCAATGTATTTGTAACTAAAAATATATATTTCTGATTTATATGTACAGGGTGGCCCAATAATGTGATAATGTTCCGTAACTCCTATGCCGTTATAAACAAAAAAATATATATAGTTTAGGATCTCATAGAGCCTAATGACTAAAACCTAAAGGACGCACATTTTAAAAATATATTATATTTTTATAATATGTGTTAGTTATGAAACTTTGTCGTATTATTGGGCCATCGTGTATATCATCTTTTTGTAAAAAAAAATGTACCATGGGGTGTAGTAGGTTTGAAGATGTTTCTCGTGAAGGACAGTTGGGACGTTTAGGTATCATAATCGAGGTAACAAATACGTTCTAACCATTTCTGAAAAATTAAGTTTAAGTAAATACCTTCACCATATTAATATATTAAAACAACTGTATTGAATTACAAAGAAAGTACATAAGTAAATATATAAAATATATGCAACTGCAAAAATTCCTATGTTCTCGTAAACCATACTTTTCTATTATGGTATAGTAAACAACTGTTAATAAATATTATAAATTCGCCCTTATAATAATGTTACATATTTCGTATACAGCTGCCTTTCCACAATTCTCCTGAGAAAGAAGAGGGAAAGCTGTTACATTATTCAGAACGGTAATGAGAAAAGTATCCACTAATAAAATTAAAATTCATAAGCCAATTTCCAAGTAATTGGAGGTTCCGATAATATTTTACATTAACGTAAAACCGAACGTATATTTTATGATCATTCCGTGAAGAGCATAAAAATGAATAAATGATTTCATGTCATTAAACCTTAATGGATTTAAACAATAAAACCTTATCTGCTGTGTCCGCACTAAAATATTTTTGGATCGTTCACTGCTTTTCCTATTACTTTAGTATAACTGTATAATTTGCTAAAATTGGCAAAAGGCTATGTCAGGGTGTATTATGTAATGTACCTAAATTATTAACGCCACACTTCACGAAATATTGGTTTATCCTTATGAGGTCATAATACAGGTACTTTCCTTCCAAAGGTATGGTCCAAGGGATATAGTATGGAGTAGCAATTAAGTTTCGTATAATTATTGTCCCAGATCAAATACTTTATTCTGAACTAAATAAAACATACTTCATAGATAATCTTGAGGAGTTGTCGGATGACGTTGATTTGATTTTGAACACGTAGCAATACAGTAATTATCTTGAAATATCTATATTACACAAACGATTAAACATTTCAGACAAGAACAGTTGCATAACTAAATAATTTCAGTACCTGTATTACTCTCGAAGCGTTTCTTAAAATTCAAGTACGGGGGCAAAAAATGTGTGAAAATTCCTAATTTTGGCAGGTTTATATACTGAATAAAAAATAGCCTTAATCAAGGCGTTTCTATTGATTTTAAACCATGCATTTTTCGGGATACTTTCAACTTTGAAGTTTTCTACATCATCTTAACAGTGAACATTCTTTAATGATGTACAAATTAATATCAAGCCATATTTTCATATTGTAATGCATATAGGTATACTCATATGGTCACAATAATATAACTATCATAATTATTTATAGTATATTTTTATATTATTTATTGGCTTATTTAACTGTTTATATATTTCTTTATACAGTGAGGACATAAAGTCCGTCCCCCCCCCTCTAATTTTTGAACCACTGGGTTGATTGTGACGAAATTTGGAACGATAATATATGACTAAATTCTGCATTTTTTGACACATCAATGACAGCTCTGAATGTCAAAGTGACAGCTGGGCGCGCAAGAGGAATATTTTTTTAAAGGGAAATGGGGGACGAGTGGGGACTCATTTTGAAGCTATATTTATGCTCAAAACATACCCCAATTTTGAGAACATTTGGTTCAGTAATTTCCGAATAAAAACCAGTAATATCGATTTCTGTTATATCATTTTTTTGCATACATATTACAAATTATTGTAAATTATTCAAAGAAGAACAAATATTAAAAGTAAACAAATAACAATAAACCATCCCTAACCTAAAATAACCTAAATAAAAAAATTATGAAATAATTTAAATTAAACCTAAAGAAAAAAAAAATTTAGAGGCAGAAACAAATTTAGAAAACACGTGTTACTTCAAAAGATGTTGAAAATGACCTCCATGAACCTCCTGACAAATAAATGTTCCATGGGTAAGTTCTATTATAAAGATTATGTGGTAAAAAGATTATGTTATAAACTGATATTACTGGTTTTTATTTGGAAATTACTGAACCAAATGTTCTGAAATTTAGGGGATTTTTGAGCATAAAAATAGCTTCAAAATGAGTCCCAACTCGAACCCCATTCGCATTTAAAAAAAATTTCCTATTGCGCGCCCAGCTGTCACTTTGACATTCAGAGCTGTCATTGATGTGTCAAAAAATGCAGAATTTAGTCATATACTGTCGTTCCAAATTTCATCACAATCTACCCAGTGGTTCAAAAGTTACAGGTGGGGGGGGACGGACTTTATGTCCTCACTGTATGTGAATTAAGCCAAAAAGTTAACTAAGAAATGAATTATTAGTGATTATCAAATATCATAGCTGAATAAAGTTTTTAATTTTACTCGTTACTTATAATCCTAGGTACGCAAAAGAATAACTTTATTATTTTTAAGATATGTCGAAAACAACTAGGTACCTACTTTGCGTGCAGTATGCACCCCCCAACATTGAATTACAACGACATTTACAACGGTTTGCACATTCCTATCTTAACTTTTCATAAGCTAAATTTTGACACCAATTTTAGAGTTAACCAAGAGATTAAATTTAATCGAAAATTTTTAATTTCTGGCTAAATCTGAAATTAGTGTCAAACAATAGCTTACGAAAAGTTAAGGCAGGAATGTTCAAACCGTTTTGCTTGATCTTAAACCGTTTAGATTTTACAGGGTGTCAAAGTTACAAAATGTCAATATTCACCTGTCAATATTTCAAAAACAGTTGAAGATAGGTATAGGAAGGATAATATGGTACATGAAACAGATTTAGATATAGATTCGACGCAGAATTCAAAAATGAAATAACAAATAGATTTCATTTGAAAAAATAAAGTTGATGATCGTAAAGAGCTTCCTTAAAAAAATATGAGTGGGTCAGACATTCTGTGAGGACTCACCCTGTTACACTTAGAAATATTTTTCAAGTATGTTCAACACCACGTACGGTGCCCATCACGTACCCCAATAATACTTCCTTAAATTGATCGGTGGTGGAGGTATAATATATACTTTTATATAAGGTTTTTTGCTATAATAGTATATAATATAAACTTTTTGCTATTTCAATGTAAATTTAATCTTTTCGGTCAAACACACTATTATTATCCCCTCTAAAAATACTACCCTAAACGGAATCATCAAATATACTCCAAGTTGTATGACTTTGATGCGATATAAAATAACTGTATTTAAGAGTAAAAGACCTAGATTCCTGAGCTATAAGCAACAGATATACTTAGATATTTATAACTAACATGGATATCGATAGTTTATACAACCATTTTTTTTGTATTTCATACAAGCACATAACTTAAGTACCAAAACTGAATAAAGAATATTCATTACATTCATTACATAGTTACAAACTTCTGTGTTATATTGTTGAGTGACCGATTACATAAAGTACCTACTACATGATATCCTCACTAAATATTTTACCCAAACTGCCTTCTATTTTAAATAATGAAGACATCTTACTTTATCACTTGTAAAAGTTTTAGTTTTCAGAAGTGTTCGGAGCGGTTCGCTTTTTATTGTCCATGTCGTGTCTTTGAAACCTGGGAAGATGGTGATAAATTAGCGTGAATGGGTCTGTTTCATTTTGATAAAATCTTTAGATTTGATCCTTTAAAGTATTCCATGGTTGAGGTGTGTCTCTAAGGATTCCTAATATAGAATTAATCAGTTACGGTGATATCACATTGGGTAATCAGTCATGGTTAAGTTCGTTATAAATAAAATATTTGCAACAGTATTTATTAATTAATCAATTATGAAGGAAACTGGACGAGAAGGAAAAGTATATAGAGCTACAATTTACTTTTATTTAAGTATACAAAAGACTCAGCAGCAGTGAAAATGTATACCAAAAGCTTAATGTTGTTGACTTTGGGTACACGGGTAAAATATATATTCAAATTGTACACAAATGTAACACTTGTTGGTAGCTTCTATTGAAAATATGATTCCATGATCCATGATCATGATATGTACAATTGTTTAGTAATAAGTTATCTCCTAAAGTAGTACAAATTCATTTCAGATAGAGACACTATAATTGCAAACTGACCACAGTATATAAACCAGGTTACATAAAATAAGTATGCAGTTTATTTAAGAATATATAAACAAATGGGGAATACTAATAAACCACTAACACTACATTTTTAAATATAATGCTACACATTTTACCACTCTCGGTTTCACCGGGAATAATCTCAGTTTTAAAAAATGAACCACTTTATGTATTTTAAATCAGGATTACATTCTGAGTATAATTTTCCCTAGCTTAAAAAATGTTTGCATACAATAGGATAGAATAATTTTATTGCCATTAATTTAAAATATAATAATAACATTATCATTTAAAGTAAAAACAAAATTCACATACAAAACATTTATAAATTCAAATAATTTAAAATATTCGATAACACAAGAAAAAAGTTCTTACATGTATGTACCTCCACACGCGCCTACATGTACATAAATACATAAAAGATATTAACCAAAAATACTGCTCCATGCTATAAAAACATTTATGCGCAAAATATTGTTTCAGCTTGCTCTTAAATCGGTGATAATTTAGGACCCTCAGTTCCATAGGCAGATGATTATATATATTAGAGCAAAAATATGCAGGACTTTTCTTGAACATAGATTAAAATTTAAAATAAAAATATTATCACATGTTTTAGTATTATGCTCGTGTACAGTGGCTACACAAGTGAATTTTTCAGGATTTCCTGTTAAAAATTTCCAAGCCTCATATAGAAGGATGCATGGAAGAAAAAAAAAATATTTCAGAAGACTGGCCTTCATTATTCCATTTGGTTTAGACCGTAGAGTTTCCTCATTATATGTTTCTGAAAAACAAATGTATTATGAAAATGCACAGACTGTCCCCAATAGATTATCATATAACTCAAGTGGAGTGCCCCAGTGCATACATAGTACACGTTTAATAATTATTGCTGATTATGTATATTTTTTAAATTTAGTATTGCATAAAATACAGAATTAAGTTTTTTTGCAACTTCATTTATGTGTGTTTCCCATGTTAATTGTTCATCTATGTGTAATCCCAAAAATTTGCTACTCTCTACACTACCTTATCCAACCTACCATCATTTGCAGGCAGCGCGGCCCTGCTGCCGCGCCGCGCTGTTTATGTGGGAACTGTTCCATTTAATTACATGAATATTTTTTGGAGAGGCATTTGCAGCGCCGCGCCGCGCTGCTGCGGCGCTGCTATGTGGGAATCGGCCTTTATTATCCTCAGATTGGTGGGTCGATGTTAGTCTGCGTTTTTCAATGTGTCCCTTCCGGGCAGCTTCTAGCTTAAATTTAGTGGTTGTCTAATTTATGTGATGTTTAAATAAAATGATATATTTAAATTTTATACATCCGAAGTTTTACTCCTTTCATATCATGAACTGTTTTTTTTAATACGATCCTGTACTTAAATGTTGTTTATTTTTGTGTACAAAAAATGTTTAGTCAAATTACTAACTGCTGGTATTATAATTTTCTATGCTAATATACTATTTTCAAATAATGTATATGTTACAGGAAATATCCGATTTCAGGCCATTTCAGTTCGGCCTAGGACATACTAAAATTTCCTATGGTTGTTAGGAACTTTGCATTTTTCCTAGGACATGCTAGTATTGCCTGATAGTTTTTAGGACAAACTAAAATAGCCTCATTAGTGGTAGGAAATATCCGATTTAAATTATTGAAAAAAATGTATTATATTAGGGAAATTAATTCAGGGTAAAAGGATGAAGCAAAGCAAACATTTTCATTAAAAGCGCTATATTTAAAAGAGATCAAAGTTACCTATAAACTTAATATGGAACTTCTAAAATGTTTTGAATAAAACTTTATTTTCGCTTTAATTGTGCCATATTTAAAAATAAACTAGAGGTATAGCGGCACGATTCCGATTAAGAAGCTACAACACTAATACCACTGGCCATCGAAACTTCTGCATACAAATTTTTATTCGTGTATTTCCTAATAATAATCAGGCCATTTTAGTTTGTCCTAAAAACCATCAGGCAATATTAGTATGTCCTAGGAAAAATGCAAAGTTCCTAACAACGATAGGAACTTTTCGTATGTCCTAGGCCAAACTGAAATGGGCTGAAATCGGATATTTCCTGTAACATATATATTAAGTTCACATTTTTGTTTTCAGCTTTCCATTAAATGCATTTCTTTTTTCAGACAGTCGTCATAAGTAAAACTTTAATAAAAATGATTGTGAGCAGTAACCGTCTTAATATGTAACATATAGATTAAAACATATTTTAAGATTATTTTTTTAACATGAATTCAAGTAAAGCAATAAAGTAAAAAAATGTAAAATGCAAAAGTTCTGTTTTGTTCGTATATCTCCGAAAATATTTAGTATTTCTATTATATCTAAACGCCATTAATTGTAAATCATTACCCTAATTTAATCATTCTTACCGTTTATTCGTTTCCAGTAATAATAAACAAATTAATTGCACCCTGTAAATGTCTCTTGTCTTAAATGTACATTATGCATACACCCTCTTTTTCAATTTTCGCGAATATTGCAACTTATCGAAAGGTAATAAATTTTAGTAGCAGCATGCACAAAAATTAAAACCAAGAGAATTATGAAAACACATCGAGTATATTGAATTATAGTAATTTGAAACTACCTACAATCGTGTGCTTAGTAGAAAATAGCAGTGCTTAGGTATAGTTAAAACCGCCACTTACTTATCGGATATCGGTTGAATAATGATTGCAGTTTCTTGTTTTTTTATTTAAGAAACTTAAGTGCTTAATGATGGTTCTTTAAATAACTTATGTACCTGTACCATGTACAAATTAACGAATTTGATGTTATAATCGTATAGAATGCGTAAAATTATGTCCTCATTTATTCCGCTTTCTAAATTCATTTTTATTAAACTTTTTATGGGCACTATTTTCAATTGTTGAAGGAAGATTTTTTGTTTATAGCAGATTTAACATATAGGAAAGTTTACCTTTTGTTTTTGCAGGTAGGTATACCAACTTACTCTTATTTTTTATAATTCTGTGCAAACAAATTCATCAATCAGTAATATTTGTGTACTGGTGGTGGACACCTTAAATTTACATAGATAACTACAAATGCAAATTCCGCGAATTGCTAAATGAGACTTTGATAAGTTGAGAACTCTACATGTTTTCCGAATTGCTTGGAAAAGTCACTCGAGTACAACCTACAGCAAGATATGATACAGTAGATATAAGACTTGGGGCAAAGTAACAAAATTTCGACTTATTTTATAATAGAAGTCTTTGAAGTCCATATGTACATATGAGTTTGGTAGATTTCCTTGAAAAGTAACTTCAATACAGTTTACTGGTAGAGACAAGAAGTAACATCCGAGGCAAAGTAGTGGGTTTCCTACGAGTTTTCCCAATTTAAACGCCTTTTCAAAAAACCACTGCAAAATTTTCGTCGATCGCCGTTCGGCGAGAGAGATACGGCTAGCACCGACGTTTGTCTCCGCGCCTAATGGCCCCGTCACGCCTGCCGAAATCCCGACTTTTCGCGGGACCCCCGAGACTCTTTTTCTAATTTTACGACTTCGAGAACCGCTTCATGCGAAAGTTCCGTCCTTTCTCTAATCCTTTGAGATTTTTTTTTCGAGACCGTACGTCGAGTCCTTATACGTCTATTTCGTCTTCGAAAATCTCGAGTCACGGCCGTCTCAACTTCTTTCTCATTTTATCTGCCAATGTGAGATTGCACAGACAACGAAAACTGTCAAATTAATTAAACTTCAGATAGGTTATTTTCCTATGAGAAATATTGCTAACGGAATCAATAGTACTCACTGACAAACACTTCTGATTACCAAAATATTGAAACGAAATGCTTTTCCAATTAGAAAATCGGTAAAAATTATTTTTTCAGGTTGACACGTACAGTTTACATACTTAAACGTCTCAAGGTAAACATTTGACAACAGGCGTGGTAGCGCAACGGGAAAGTCGTAGGATTGAAAACTTGATAATGCTGATTTCGCGAGTTCGAGTCACGCTGGAGGCAATTTTTTTATTACTTTTTAAATCCAATTATTTATTAGTATTAGTGTTTAGTTATTCTGTTTCATTGTCCGTAGTTTTTATTCTTTCTGCAGATAAAGTTTGGAATTAATTCGTTCATTTTGGCAGTCTGTAAAATTCATCATTTTAGCTTACAAAAGTAAATACATACTACCAATTAATTTGCTGCGACAATTATGACAGCAATATATTTGTTGTCTTATTGATAAAACTGATAAAAATGTTTATTGAAAAATAAATTCTACTTTCAGCATTTAAAAAATTTTGATGTTTTACCATAAAGAATAGAGTAACCCTTAAAATTCATCAAACAAAATCGTTTAGTATAATTACATCATCATTCCAGATACAAAATTTCTTTAATATGTGTTTTCTTAAAAATAATATAATTCTAGATGCTTTCGTCACCCGAAGGGTGCCCCCAAGCCGCAGGCCTGAACCCCCGGTAGGGCTAGAAATGGGAACGAAAATCGCGCCCATTTCTAGTTATAAATTAAAATTAGTCACCCTTAACCGTTGAGATTAAGATTACATATAATATTTTTGCATTAGTCTTTCTACCTTGGGTGTAAACGTGAACTAGTATTTATAAAAGATAAAATGAAATGGCTTTATACTATACTTTCCCACATCATAAAATTCGTTGGTATCTACAATTCTGGCTAACCAGCACAACCCCTTGAGCTTAAAACGTGTATACAGGGCACGTGTCGCCCTCCTGCCGGGATACTTCTATACTACATTGGAAGAGGAATACACCCTCCAACATTTCGAACATCATTCGTCTCTATTCGGAAAATAATAAAAGTGGGAGCGTGCAGTGCTTGGAACTTTATATAGAGAAACCGAATATTATTGGCCAAATCAAAAGTTTATTTCATATGGAGAGAGTACTCCCACTGTTCTCTAGCAAAAGAGGTATAACTTTCATGAGAATATAATGTAAATACCAGAGGGTTCTGCAAGGGCTGTTACTATACAAGTATTTTACTGTTTTAATGTAGAAGGGATTTCCACCCTCTTCAATTAGTAACTACAATTCTGTACCAGAACTATTTGGTGTACTGTTTTTGATATACTTTATACATTTCTACACCACATAATATATGCTATTTTTAAATTTGAAATAAGTAAAACTATGAAGTACTATATCGAGATATTGGTAACAAGCAATTTTAAATTATAAAAAGCACTTGATTATTTGTTGTGCCATCTTCGGGGTACTTTGCTATTAAGTAAATGTATCAGCTGATAAAAATTGTGAAGCTCATGTGTAGCTGAAATATGTAGCTTTTAATGGACTATATTAAATTATTTTTCAAATAGAATATTGTTAACAATATAATAAAAATAATTGCTATTTACAAGATCATTTACATATAAAACAGCACAAGTACTTAACTTACAATATACAAGACAAAAATTTTCATTTTGTGGATCATTAGTAGAACCGCTAAAATGGTAAAAAATTCTGAGTTCGTCAGATTAGTCAAAAAGTAATACAATTTTATACCAATTTACATGATTATAGGCTATTTGATCTATTTGTACACAGAACAAAACAAAATAGTAAATCCTAAAAGCTGAATATTGACGATTTTCTGAGTTTCTTCTAGATTTTAAAATGCAATATTCCAACAATCAACATTTCTCTAAGGGTTTCCTTAGTGAATCTTTGTAGCAGTAGATGGCGGTGTTTTATTCTCTTTTCAACTATGTCTAATAATATGTTTCAAATGTGTTAGCAACAGGGAGACATCTATAAATATATATATTTTCTAGTGGGCCATGATAATATAACAACATTAAACGATAGGGTTTTTCTTAAGTGCTACATTGAAGTAGTTTTTCTTAAGTGCTATATTGTTTCAAAATTTAGGAAATTATTTTTTAAACAATAAACTAATTTTTAAACACTATTGTATTTATTCATAAAATGTAAAAGAAAGCACAATTTGCTATGTCAATATTCAGTTTGCTAATCACCTAGGTCATTATATAGTAGCAACATGAAAAATATCTATGAAATTGAACTTTTTACGCGTAACCCTCATAAACACAATATTTCCATAATCTTAATAAATAAATAATGTAGGGTAGGGCGAACAAAAAATCGAGAATAGTGTTTAAACTTCCAGTATTTGATAACAGTGTAGTTCAGAATTTCAATATTGCAGAAATATTGAGGATATTCAAAATTGTTGATTTTCTGGTTTTCTGGATAAACTACGAATAAATGCAAATACAACTGATAACTTACTCATGAAAATCGGCACTAAGTTGCTGAAATTGTTTGAAATATAACCATCCCATATACCCACCAACCATCTTTTTCCAGCAGGTATTAACTTTATTCCTATTATTTACACTTATACTGTATTGCCTTATGCAATAGGTACTCAATACTATGCACATATACTCAATATGTTCAATATTCAACTATCAGTTATAATACTATCAAATTGTACTAGAGTCAGTGTCATCTAATTACAGGGTTAGTAGTACTGAGAAACACACCGTAGTGCCCTCTTTGGGTCTGTGCTACTATCTGTCTGACAATTATTGTCAATTTGACAGATAGATAGCGCCCTGATCTTCCGCATGTGCCATTATAGCAGTCACCTCTATCCTCTATTGTCTTAGAGGAAGGCAATCCTACTTATTTATTTGAAGGAGATGTCGAAAACAACTACTCCACGCCCAATGTTCTTCGGCTGGTAGTGCATTACTCCAGCACCTCCATCGAGAGTACTATGGTGTGTTTCTTACCACTACTAACATTCACGATGCCCATTAGGCAATTATGTCGCAACATCGTTCTTCGATTCCACTACCTACAACACTCTGACGAGCGCATAATAATCGCGAAACCAGTCAATGTCTGGTGGCTGGTCCCGACTAAAGATATGGCGACTCCTATGAAGATTCCGTAGTAATGCAATGTCAGTTGGGGCTCATTGCTCGTGGAGTAGTTGTTTTCAGCATCTCCTTCAAATAAATAATTACAGGGTGTATATTAAGTCCATAGCATAAATTAAGGGGGTCTACGTTCTTAATCTCGGATAATCTACGGTACTGGATTTTCAGAAAAACAAATATAGATGCTTTTATTGGTATTACATATTCCCTTCATATTTCTAATAGAAAGCGTATTTTTTTTAGAATAGATCATTTCCGAGTTACAATTTTTTTTATTTACATTTAATTTCAATTAAATTTGTCATATTTTATGTTTTTGAATAATGGGCTTTCTTGTATTGTTAGGTATTTAATAAACGTCAAACCAAACGAAATTAATGATTGTCTTGTAGAAAATGGATCATTTTCATATCAGCAAAGATTCGGGCATCTCTTTACCATCAGAACATGGAGGTGGGTGTATAAGGAGAGATTGAATAATACCTAATAATAATAATCGCCAGACTAGTACAAAAAAATTCCACGATATCTTCAAATGAGCCGCATATACAAATTTGGAAAATTTTGAAACACCATTTACTATATCCCTATCACCTACAGCTGTACAAGTAACTAATTCCTACTCATGATTTTTGCCACCGTATGCAAATCCTGTTAAACCTAAATCCTTAAGCCAGGTAGGTACTCTTGAAAGGAGGGTGAAACCTTTGGTGTGAAGACAACACTGCCATAGTTTTCCACAGGACACCAAAACACTATACTGCACTCGACGCGCGTTTCTCCAACCAAGTTGGCATCATCTGGAGATGATTAAATTAATACGAACTTTAAAAAATAGTTGTCGAATGCAGTATAGTATTTTGGTGTTATGTGGAAAACTTCATCAGTGTTATCTTCACGCCAAAGGTTTCAACCCCCTTCAACACTGAAACTGTTGAAAATAAATCATGATGATTTGTAATTTCTGGAGGTTCTCTGACAAGTGAAGCTTCCATATAGTTGGATTTGTCCTCCCTGTTTTTTAACATTTTTTTGCAAATTGAAATTTTATTGTCAAGACAATCTCCCATGTAGCCTTCTGCTACACTCCCAGATTTCCCTTAAAATTACTTTATAAAATGAAATTAGATGACACTGCAATGACAGATAATTGATGGGCCACCTATTGATAAAAAAATTGATTTTTTTCTCGCGGCCACATGTGCAAATGCCTACTTTTACACCTCTAAAGGCTCACGGAAATAGGATTTTCACCTAGTGTATGATAAAAACGTATTTATTTTGCGCACGAGTTGTTTTTGTCATTGTCAAATCTAAAGAAATATCAGTCATATCAGTCATATCAGTAAAGTCATATCAGTTGCCGTTATTTTCGGAATTTACGACGTTCAATAAAAGGACATAGTTTTATTTTCTCTTACAATAAAATTTTTTCATTGAAGATAGATCATATTGATCTAGGTCTATAGGGATCATTTTGTAAAAGGGGTTGGACAAAATGATCGTTCGGTGGTCATTTAATAAAAAAACATGATTTATAAGTTGGATTTTATATTTATCTAGATATTATAATGTTTAACCATTAGGTAGACTATTAAGTCATGCTAAAATGATTATTTTCTCCGCATCTGCCTTATAAATTTAAATATTTAGACATAGTTTGGTTTATTTTTTTAAATAATTAGACAATTAGGCAATTGCTTATAATGAAACATTAAAAAATAAGTACTGTAAAACTTATGCTGATGTATATAATCGCTTATTACTTCCTCCCTATTATTTTTTGAAATTACCCGAATTCGACTTAAATGTTAGTGCCTTGGGAGAATATGTTAATTACTTTTGCATTAGTAGGTAACTGCGTCCATAAAATTTAAATAGATAGTTTTTGAAAATACCGGGATAGTTTTACACAATTTATCAGAAAAACTAATTACAAGACCAGTTACTAATTTAAATATTTAAATGGAGCTTGACGTAATTTTATTAAATAATTAGAGGAGTACGCTGGTCTTCATAACACATTTTAAAAATATGCACTGTAAAACTCATACTAATGTGTGTCATCATGGTTATTACTTCCCCTATTATTTTTAAAAATTACTACAAAATCGTCCCAAACAGGTGTCCTTAATGATGCCCCATATATTCCCAAAAGAGTTGCATCTGATGACCAGTCAATGGCGTTGTTTAAGTCACCCCTTTTACTAGTCATTTCCTGTTTGGTGTTCTGCACGGTAAACCGGACGGATGGACGAACAGCTAGCCGATGAGATAAAGTCGTCTAAAATGGGAAATATTTGTTTTACTGTCAAATTAAGATATCTCGTGAGAATGCCAGAAGGGTTATCCACAAATCATAGTGCTCACGTAACAGGCTGTACTTTCTCGTATATAAATATCAGAGTCATCCAAATTATTATTTTATACAGGGTGTATAAGGCTATTGGAAGTATATGTAGCTCCGGAACTGACTTAAATGCGCAATTCAAAGTTTGGTTTCGAGCAAAATATGACGCCACTTTCTATCGATTGAACTTCCTATTTTATTATTTTAAATAGTCAACTTTCTTATTTTAAATAGAACGTCCCGTATATTTTTATAAGTAATGGTAAGTTTGCCACAAATACATTGATGTAAGATTTCATAAATGTGTCTCTAAAGTTATGGAGATATAGCCAAAAGAATGTATCATAAGCACAATGTGTTAAACACATACCATCCATGCGTTGTTTCGCTACAGAGTCTACGCTGTTTATCTAACACGTATTGCTCTTAGGCCGACCGCCCACGGGGCGATTGTTTTGAGACAAAGGTTGCAAACTAGTTTACTCTAGAACCAGTTTACAACCAAAATGAAACTCTGGCACGCACACGGATGCGACTCATTGTGAATCAGTTTCAATCAGTTGGTGTAGCAGTGCAGAATATTTTTACCATGTCAAATTTTGAATATTCAGAAACAGATGAGGAAGACATCATTGATTAGGTATTATCAAAACTGCAGACTGAACAGGACACAGAGGGAGTACTGGGTCCATCCATACATAAGGGGAAATTTGAATTCTAGGCTCTTCGTAGCAGCAAAAGAACTGTCTCCGACAGATGGAAAGTCGTTGACTGTTATTATTGTACAGTTCTTCGCGTTTCTCCACCTCTCCGACAAATTTTAAGTTCAGTTCTTGATCACTCATTTTGAAATAAACAAATACACGTGGTAAGCACCGGGCAACTTTAAACTGCAACGCAACTGCGACCGCCGAAAATGGTCGCGTACAACCGATTTGGGACTGATTGCAAACTAGTTTCATTCGAATCGACTCGTGTGCGGCTCAACACTATTATACGCTGCCGCGGTTAGAAAACAGTTGCTAGCTCAACTGATTGGCAACCTTTGTCTCAAAACAGTCGCACCGTGGGCGGTGGGCCTAGTCTAACACTTTTGAATGTATCTCTTTGATTTTTAGAGGTAGATCCATCAGTCCTTATGCTACTTAGAGGCCTTTTCTACACCTCTGGTCATAATTAAGATTATTGGGTAGAGTAATATTAAATACTCATTCAAAAAGTTTAATATGCACTTACTGCTGCAGTATCTTCTTAAAAGTAATACAATGCCTAGAATAGCACAATATACCATACCAGAAAAAATTATAGATTTTTTGACACAATATATCCACACTATTTTCTTTTTTTTTTTTAGGGAGCCTACATAAATATGCTCTCATTCGAACTTCATACTTTAGACCATATCATGAACATTGAAATGAAACCATACATACCTAAGAGCAGACTGGTGTCAACAGAACGGTGCACCTCCTCATGACGCTCTTCTTGTTCGCCTGAAACCTGAAAACATAGATGATTTAATGGAACGAATTCGGCAGGAAATACGCAATATCAGGCCGGACAGAGTGCAGAATGAATTTATTTTGAAATTAGGACATTGTCAAATAATTAATGGGCAAAAGTTTGAACAGCTTATTAGTTAATCTAGATGTTTATTTTGTTTATAAATAAATCACTTTTCACAATTAAAACTTTATTTGCATTTTTCTCGAAACTTCCTTTATACAACTTATCAAAAAGTGTAACATTGACGTAGTTTTTCACATAACAGTAAAACACTATACTGCACTCGACGCGCGTTTCGCCAACCAAGTTGGCATTATCTGGACATAATTAAAACTCAGTTAACTTGAGTCTTAATCATCTCCAGATGATGCCAACTTGGTTGACGAAACGCGTATAGAGTGCTTTATAGTGTTTTGGTGTTATATGGAAAACTACATCAATGTTATCTTCACACCAAAGGTTCCAACCCCTTTCAAGATCAAAAAGTGTGCTCTTTCAGTGAATCGAACAAAAATAGAGGTTGCCATTAAAGAAAAACTCGCCCTCTTGATCCTGCAAACGTACGCCACTATACATAGGAGTGCAGTATTTTCAAAGGCGACAAATTTAAAATACCTCTTGGCCCCTTCGAGCGTTTTCGTAAGAAAAATTAATATTCGAGATTTTTTCAGATGTCGCAGACTTCTTTTCCACACTGAGTAATATTCGACTAATTGTTAGTTTTTGGCTGAATACCAATAAATATATATGTAAACAATTAAACAAGCTATTGAGTAATAAAAAAATACACCACTATGTGGTATGTTATTTCTAGTTAAATAAAATTAGTTATATGAAATCTTTACAAATTTTTATCTTTACAGTGTTGTCCCTCAAGATATAACTTTTAATTTTTCTAATTATATCTGCCAAGAACTTAAATTACCACACGATTTCTAATCTACATCATTATTGTGTTGATCATAAAACATTATTTTTTAATTAGAAAATATCCCAATTTGTTAGCTAACCTATAATTTTATATTATTAAAAAATTTACGACTTACTTCTGTATTAAAACCAAATCGTAAATTTTGTATATCATCCCGTCCCATCAGGCACAATAACAGTATAATTGTAGCTTAACGTTAATTTAAATTTAAATTTGATATTGTAATAAGGTAGAAATGTAATAAAGCTGTATTACTTATGACAAGTGAAAATTTTCTTCTATTTCCTGTTGTCTGTTACTTTGATAAGCGTGGTGAATGTTTGAGTGATGATGTACTCATATAAATATTGTAGCACAATAATTTATTTCGCTCTTAATGCCGACCGTAATGATCAAATCATCATAATGTGGCTGTAAAAGACAATGTTTAAGTTGAATAATGTAATTTCTTTATGAATATATATGAATGTGACTTTAGATTCCATAATAATTTTGTATTTATATTTTATTCAAAATTTTATTTACATATTAATAATTGTTTATTTCTCTATGCCATGAATAATTACTTCCTGCAATTCATATCTGCTTTATTGTGAGGTATATTCTTTATGAATTAATAATAATTCGAACTAAAATTTTTATTACAGTGTCTCCCAGTTCATACCGCCATATAAAAACTATTAAGTAGGGAAGTCTCCGTAGCCAACTAAAATAATTCTATTATGTGCGTATACTGTCCGTATACGCAAATACCGTAACACCTTGTATAGGATAGAGACAGAGACAGACAACTTTTATGAACTTTTTATCTTATTATGTTTAAATTATCGTACTACTGTCGGTGTGCGCAAATATCGTAACACCTTGTATAGGACAGAGGCAGGGAGAGATAACTTTCTAGTTATAGGTTGAGTAATTGTAAGTAAATAAATTCACAGGTCCTATACCGTCCTATCCGTGGAACGTGCAGGAAATTATTGTCGTCTTACTTAAGTAACAGAAAACAGTTTGTAAATTATTTTGGAGGAAAAGTGGACGAACTACTGGTTGAAATTGGGGTACCGCAGGGAAGTATTCTCGGGCCGCTATTATTATTTAAATTTATCCGTATTTTCAACAGTATATGCAGATGATGTAACCATTGCTATAGGTGAAAACGATTTACAAACGTCAAGATCCAAACTAACATCGAACATTAATATACTAAGTGATTATTTCAAAGGCAAAAAAATTAACAATGAATCAAGACAAAACTTTCTTGTTACAATTTCATCCTACATCAACCAATTATTTCTCGAGTCCATATTGAAAATGAATGGCAAAACCATACAGCAGGTAAACTCTATTAAACTTCTTGGGATACATATTGACTTATCATTAAATTGGAAAATACATATAAACATGGTATGCAATAAATCTGCTAGTGGTTGTTTCGCTTTAAAGAGGCTCCGCCATATCACCAATGAGCACACAGTAAAACATTGTATTTTTCTAATATGGAATCAGGTTTTCTATATGGAATTATTTTTTGTGGTAACTCCACATCATCTGAAAGTGTATTTATTCTACAAAAAAGAGCCATACGGTCCATTCTTGGACTACAGTTTTGAGAATCATGTATGCTATTCTTTATAAATCAAAAAATTTCAACATTGCCTTGTTTATACATTTTGGACATTTTAAAATTTGTGATAATAATCCTTCCAAATTCAATCTACTAAATCAACTAGACATGGATCTGACTTTCAATACGAAATACATAGACTTGAACTCTATAAACAAAATCCATATTATGCCGGTTCTATCCTGTATAATAAATTAAATGGTGAAAAAAAACAAATTGTCAATCATAAAAAATGGATGTGAACTGTAAGAAATTATCTCGTTTTAGAAGCTTTTTATTCAATAGATGAGTACTTAATGTCATAAATAGGAGACAAGTTTGTAACTGCAACTGTTAAATGTACCTACTAATATACGTATGTTTATGCGTATATATGACATATATCTAGACTATTTTGTACCTTGTTCCATTTTATTTTTTTTTTTTTGTAATTGCAAAGCTCTTTGTAAACATCAGATTTGTCCTATATTATGTTCATGATCAATTGGATTAATAAAGGTATTGTATTATATTGTATTGTATACAAACTTAGTCAACGTTTTAGTAGAAACATTTTGTCATGGAATAGATATCGTTATCTAGCCTGTCATCCTACGGATAAGGGAGTTTAAGTTTTAGATTCTATCTATAAGGGGTGATAAGTTTCAAACTTCTTCCAAGTAGTCATGAGGAGGTAGGCAAGCATCTCGCACTTTCCGTGTTTCCTTCCACTCAAGTATTTACTACCGCGATAGTTTTATTAAATTCAATATCGATAGTATGAACATAGAATGAAGTCGCTAAGCTACCTCTTGCTCGTCAACACTTGTGTTCTTTATTTTGCTCCAATTAACCTAACACACATGTGGGGGATAAGCTGTAAAAATATACACAGCCGCAGATCATAATCCTTTATCATGTATGAGGGTTTAGAAAAAGTTTGCTGAATTGTAGTTAATTGGTAGCTGCTACAATTTCATACCATTATTTATATTTAAGAAATACGCATTTTGTCAGAATATATGAAGGTAATTAAAAAATTAAAAAACAACCCCGCATCAATTACTTCAGTCCTACGAAGAAGAAATTGATCCCATTATAAGACTAACCACTGAAGGTGGGTACATAAATAATTTTAAATTTCATAGGTAGGTGGTGTAATAGATACGGCGGTTATTCCTATTACATGTACCACCTACTGCCATTATGAAGGGAAACCGTATTTTATAATTAAGTTTTTCACGCATAAAATTTAGGCAGTGGTTCTATTGAGATACTATAATTATCACATAATATAGGGTTGTGACCATCAATTTTTTAGTAGTTCTAAGAACCAATAGTCTCATCATACTCTTCTGTCAGTAATATGAAATTTTACTGACTTTATATTGCATTATGCCACTTTCTAGATTTGAAAGTTTCAATTTCCTTAATGCTCTTTGCTCTTTATATTGCTAGTACGTCTTTTATGTTTTAATTACTCTAATTTATCTTATTATTTTATTTATCTCATGATGTATTAATTTTTAGGTAACATTTCAAAAATGTATCTATTTTTGTTATGAAAGTCAATCGAATGAAATTGAAATATTTAGAATTTGTAAAATTAGACAAATAATAACTTTTCTTTAAATCTGCTTCTATTGGTATATGCTGAAAAGAAGCTTGTGCTTGCGGATAATATAATATTGCAGTAATTTCAGTAACAGCAATAGACAATTATACTCTATTGAAAAAGGCCTAATAACCCGAAATACTAGTATATAGAGTGTTTTCTATATATTTCTTGGAACATCTAAATGAGATCAATGTTTTTTCAAAACAATTATATAATATTTATTAAAGTTTTAACCACATCCAACAATATTTATTGTTTGGTGTCAGTCATACACCCAACACATACAACATCTGCGACAGTTCTCATCCAATATAGTCGTGAGGATAGGGAAGTAACAAGCAATTAACACAAACAGATAGAACATACAGAATTTTAGTTAAAAACTCCAAGTTTACAGTCGGAATCTTAAAATTCCGAGTTACAACTAGGAATTTTGAACTTGAATTCAGAGTTATAACGCGAAATTTCAAAAATATAAATTATTTTAGTCTAGGTTCTTTTCCAGAGCTTCGTAGTGCGTAAAGGTTATAATAAATTGAATAAAATCTGAACACTTTCATGGAGCATCGTGTCTCGTATAGAACCTTGGTTGAGAAGGTGATCAATTTAACTGGAAAAATGAGTTTTTCTGGAAAACGGCCGAGAAAAACAAATTATTTTAAAAAGTATTGCATTTTTACTTACTTTTACAAGCAGGAAGGGTGGAAATAGAAAAAATATCACATTACGGCGCCAGGTGCCTCGACCTTTCAAAAACATTTCATCAAACTAAAAACTACATTTTTTACACAAAACACGTCGTTACGGGGTAAATAGATATTTTATGAAAAAAATATTTTATATTTATTTCTCGGGGTATTTCAAGTAGATAAAATCAAATTGATTAAAATACTCATATAGGCTAACTGTTAACGCGATAAAATGTGACCAAATTCTCGGTTTATGCAGAAATTTGCATTATTTGCTACTTTTGCTTAAATCTATAAACTGTGGTAGTATCACTAGTATCGGATGTTTGTAGGATATATATTTTTTCTTTATTTTTTTATATTATTTATTCGATGCACCCAATAATTTCTGTCAGTTTCATTATACATTTGTAAATATATCCAAAGACACACACCAACAATTTCTTCCCCATCGGAATCCATGGAACCAAACTACCAAACGAATGACAGAAAAGCGCAGTTGTAGAAAACGTTTTGTTTTATGTTAAGTTGATCTGACAACAATGTTGTTGCATCAACATGGTAAATTTGCATCAGTAGAAGAAAACGTTTTTGTTTTAAAGAAAAAAGCTTTTTTCAGAACGTTTCTGCCTTTTAAGTGAATGCCAAACAGTCTTGACATGAAGCAAAGCCTTTAAGTCTAGCTGCATTTTCGCTTTATCAGTGTCCAGGCATCAAGCGACATTTGTTACACTGTGGACTTTGGAGTGGTGTATAGCTATTTATACTTTCTTCGCGTAAAGATAGCTTTGGAAATAGCCATACGGATATGCTGCGAATTATAGCACACTACTTAGGTGTGGGAACGTTTCAGTTTCCTCATTATTTCTTTCAATTTCTGAAATTTTATGAATTTTGTCCGATATATTACAATTTTAACTGTTATATTACTGGATTATTTACCCAGATTCAGTTCTGCATGTCTTCTGTCGACAATCTATCTTTTTCACACAAATAGCATGTCGACTGGCATATCTGTCATGGTCCAGTACAGGCAGATATCTCCTTCGCATTTGCCAATTCTCCTTATTTATGTTATAAATCCCTGTGTCTTATAGTGTAACTCTAACCCAGCTTTCTCTGCTTGTCCTCCATCTCCTTCTTTATAATATTTGTCTTCGCCTGTTCCTGCACTCTGATTCTAAAACAGTATCTCGATATTAAAATCTAAATACGTATCATATCCCTATTTAGATATTAACCTAATCTAATTTAATGCCTACATCTACAGGAAAATTAGAAAAGAACTGAAAGGAAGAAACTAAAAAGAAAGCAATTAGAATTGAACTAATAAAAACTCGCCATGTAATAACTTGCATATTTTTGTTACACCAATATCTTCCTCTAATATAATTCTAAATGGTTGCGTAAAGGAAATTTAGAATATTGAGAAAAGGCAAGTATAGAGTTTTCTAATTTTACCTACAGAGAACGACGCTTTTTATACTATTTAGGTTATTAGTGGATCTGGCTGATCTGCTGTACATCGGACGCAGTCGGCACAAGGTGTTAGAGTAAAATACTAGTGACGCAGAAAGCAGTAGAGGCGGCGTCGTAGTCATGGTTACGTGTTTCGACGCTAAGCCAACTGCTCATTAGTGAATTCCGAGAGGCGTCGTTTGAAATGTGTCATAAAAAGCCGACGGCCGTCACCCGTCGCCGTACAAATGCGTCGCTTATTTTTATACGCATCCGCGGTTCATTTGCAACGAACAGATTTTCATTGTGTAAGAACGTTTTTGTGAGAAAACGGGAGCACCGAGCAACAGCATGCACCGTCGCCCAATTATATGAACTGCCAGGACTATTAGCTGTTTCTACACACTGCATGACTTGCGTTTTCATTATTTTATGTCTATTATTATTTTCCTTATTTATCAGTTCTGTATTTTTACATATTTTTAAAGTTATGAACTCTACGACAACGTATGTAGGTACGAGTATTATACAATACATGATGTTTCAATTTCAGGGCTGCGTTCTGGCAATGGCAAAGTTCGTTCGTTCCTAATGATAAAAATAATTTTGTATCAAAATTTTTTGATAATAGCAAATATCTCAAAAAGTTTACCACGCAAAATCTATGTGTTCAGAAACAATTTTACCCATCGAGGTGAACAGAGGCATATCTAAACAACAGATCCAGTAATGTAATGTACTCTAATCTAGCCCCTACCATGTCTATTAGAAGGAGATTAAATTCAATATTACATAATTATTATAAAAGAATACAAGATCCATTGTGATTCATTTGAATCGAAAAGTTATATAAAACGGTATGTATGCTATTTTTCACATAATCATAATACAACTAGACCAATAATTAGGTCCACACCAAGAGTTGCAAAATCCAACACATATATACAGTGTGTCTCATGGTGACCACCCATTAAAATATCTCAGAGCTTATTTTGATTTAAAATGTGGAAATTTCGACAGTAGGGTTTCGAGTGCTCTATTCATATAAAATAGTGATGTCCTCATGCTACTTCTGGTTATACCAGTACTTACCTTGTAGCATTTGTAAATTACAAATGAAAGTTTTTCTAATTTTGTATGATCTAGTGAATATGTTCGTGTGAAGTTGGTACTATGAAATAATGTCATTTCCGTAAATTGAATGCTACCAATCATTATGCTCAGTCCGCTGACGCAGATTCTGTTTTTCGCCGTTCTTTACACTCTGTGTTAGAGAGTGGGGAGTAACGAGACGACATGGCGACGATCTAGTTTTGAAGACAGGTTGATGAGAGTTATTAGCTGCTTAAAGCGATTTGTTTGCCCTATTTAAACCTCTCAATAACAATCATTAGTCGTTCAGTGCTAGGATTTCTTTTGTGAAGTTTCTGTATTCACCGAGTTGAAGAAAAGCCTACCTATTTTGTATGCACGTGTCGTACCTCATATGAATTTGTGGTAAAGTAAATCTGCGGTCATCCTTCCCTTATATAGGTAAGACATTATTTATTTCATAAATCTCGATTCTTCACGATCTTATTTCACAGGTTTTGATGTAATAATTTTATTACAGGGTTTTAGGATATGGTTTTAGAATATGGTTATAAATCTTAGAGTATTACTAAGATGTTGATATGGAATAATTTGTTTAACTGATATTTGAGAGTTAATTCCATGTTGATAGCCGTTCGTTATACGTTTATGGTATTTTTCTGCTAAGTACATAGTCCACTGGTTATGGCATATGTGCATATGTTATTTTATGGTACATCCACATGGTTTCTCCGTTAGAATTTTGGAAGAATTGATAAAATAACGTCCATCCCTCACCTCACTGTTTTCATCTTATGGTTCCCTTTTTGATTGTTGTTTATTCACCGATATCTGCTTATCTACTTTGATATGAAATAAGAATTACACCGTTAAGCAGAAGAGAGAGTTACACCGTTGTATCCAAAGACAACAAGAAGTACCTACATCTCACCAGTGCAGTCATATTGTGGCTGAGGTTGTATCTTTACAAACTATTTTTGATTTAATTTTAAGTATTCATTTATTTTAAATATCATTCATTTCCTTTCATTTAAATCACTTGATAAATATTAGTCAATCACATAGTTCAATATATGAAATACCCCTACATTCTATATAGAAACAAATATGTAACAACAAACTATTATATGAAACTATTTTGTTAACTTTGTAAACACCCCAGCGCTTGAGTGTACACTTTTCATATAATTTATAATAGGTAAATTAATAAGAGTTTAGTGAATTGACTATATTATTATAATTCTCATCAAGAATCAGTTGTTCCACTTTCAAATTGTAAATTATACAGTGACCAAATTTTATTATTAAAATAGGTTGTAATATTTATGTTTCGTTTCATTCACAGCCACTCTCTCAGTTATAATTGAAACAGGTATAGTACATAATATAGTTTTTTATAAGTTTTAGATAACTTTCGATAGATATTAAAATCTTGTAGTTATTAGTCCTTGTGATCTTTAATTCACTGGCCTGGTTGCACGGCTAGCTAGGTCGCATATCTTTTTATTTAATTTCGAGTCGTGTGGCGCCCTTTTAACATCTTGAAAACAAACATATTAGTTGTTGACTTAAATACTACTTTTAACTAGGAGGCCACTATAAACAAAAAAATTACAAAACCGAACCTACATTGCTCTACCGGCGAAAAGCTGCCGTCTGCTATATGTAGATATAACATCATAAAAACAACGCTACAACCTTCAACTTTTTTAAATGATATGCTGTAAATTTTAAGTTTTTGGCTTCTACATATTATATATTACATATTTTAGGGGGACTTTATCAGGGTTCCTTATGTCTAACTCAAATTCTGTTCAAAATACTTATTTCTATAGTTTTAGAATATCTAGTTATTACATTGCCCAAGTTAATAGTAATAACTGCCCATTTCTTATATCGTACGAGCTCAAAGTGAATTGGAAGTAACATCCCAAATGAGAACGTCATTTCGAAAATCTGGTGATATTATTTTGTAGACAAGAAAGAATTATGGTTTGTTCGCATTTAACTTTTTTCGCTCATAAATGTAGTTGACGAATTATTAAGAGAAATAATAACCTAATAACTAAAACTGTAAACGGATTATGACTGGTTATCAAAAGCGAAAGCTCTCTGGTCACCCTGTAAAATGTTTATTTATGTGCAATTTTAACAGGATTTTCTTGGGCTTGATGAAATGTATTTTTGAAGCAAAAAACGTCACATTCTTATAAAAGCCAAGACCCACTACGTCAGTCTTTAAGAGAAAAATATTTTAAGAAATCATATTAGCGATATTTTTTAGAAAAAAATCTGGATTCACCATCACCACCCCTCAGAGTAGGCTTGTACTAAATTGTACAGAAAACTTTTAAGTACTAACGATTTTGTAGCCAAAATGAATAATATTTATCGTTTTCATAATTCATTCTAAAATTCAAATTATCCATGAAAATACATAAAACGGTTAATTGTCAAAGTAACATTTTAAAGTGTATGAAAGTTATTACAATTTGTCTAGTGTTAATAATCATAAAAACCTATAGGTACCTACTTTAAGAGGCAAAATAGAAATACTACTCTTTCTTGTTGGCGATAATGTGTGTTCAGCAGAAGCTGCACGAAAATTCAATAACCCAGATAGGCGCGATATTGAATATTGACTTTGTTATATTATAGGTATAAACTTATTTCCAAATCTGTAGCGTGACTGAGAAACAGGGTGTTGAAGTTGAAAACAATTTTTTTTAGATATATCTCTGACAGCAATAAACCAATTCTTTTAAAATTTTATTTGGTAGATCCCATTATGGATATTTACTTCCACAAAAAAAATTTCAGCTCAATTAAAATAGCCAGTGGCTTGGAACCTGCGCTTTTGGGTTCCTTTTCTAAAAAAATATATGTTACGCTAAATGTTCCACCCATTTCTCTACAAAAAAGTATATTCACATTTTTTTCACAAAACACAGCGTTACGGAGTAAATCGATATTTTATGAAATCGTGTCATGTCCTTTCCTAACAAAATAGTACCTTAAAATAAAATTATACCTATTATTAGTATAATTTTATTACTAGAAATGGGAGAAAATCGCTATCGCGATTTACGTTCACATTTCTAGCCTTACCGGAGGTCCAGGCCAGATGACAAAAGCATCTAGAATAATATTATTTTTAAGAAAACACATATTAAAGAAATTTTGTATCTGGAATGATGTAATTATACTAAACGATTTTACTTAAATGTTGATGAATTGTAAGGATACCCTATTCTTTATGGTAAAACTTTATAATTTTTCAAGTGCTGAAAGTAAAATTTATTTTTCAATGAATATTTTTATCAATTTAATAAAAAATATATTGCTGTCATAATTGTTGCACCAAATTAATATTGTAGATATTTACTTTTATAAGCAAAAATGATGAATTTTACAGACTGCCAAAATGAACGAATTAATTCCAAACTTTACCTGCAGAAAGAATAAAAACTATGGACAATGAAACAGAATAACAACTAAACACTAATACTAATAAATCATTGGAAATAAAAAGTAAAAAAAAATTGCCTCAACCGTGACTCGAACTCGAGAAATCAGCATTACGAAGTTTGGAATCCTACGACTATCCCGTTACACTATCGCGTCACTTGTCAAAAGTTGACCCTGAGACATATAAGTATGTAAGCTATACGTGTCAACCTGAAAAATTAATTTTTACATATTTTCTAATTAGAAAAGCATTTCCCTTCAGTATTTTGGTAATCAGAAGTGTTTGGCAGTCGGTACTATCGATTCCGTTAGCAATATTTCTCATAGGAAAATAACCTATCTGAAATTTAATTAATTTGTCAGTTTTCGTGGGAGGTTTTTGTCTCGTTAGTGTAATCGCACATCGGTAGATAAAATGAGAAAGAAGTTAAGACGGATGCGACTCGAGATTTTCAAAGAGGAAATAGACGTACGGTCTCGGAAAAAATCTCAAAGGATTAGAGAAGGACGGAACTTTTGCGTGAAGTGGTTCTCCAAGCCGTAAAAATTAGAAAAGTGTCGAGGGGGTCCCTCGAAAAGTCGTAATTTCTGCGGGCGTGATGGGACCATTAGGCGCGAGGACAAACGCTGGTGCTAGATGCATCTCTTTTGCCAAACGGCGATCGACGAAAATTTTGCAGAGGTTTTTTGAAAAGGCGTCTAAATTAGGAAAACGCATAGGAAACGGGACAAAAATTCCCCTAAGCATGGGAGAAAGACTCGGGGCAACCTCCGGTCGCCCGCTGGGATCGCTCCGCGATCCCCCGGTCTTGGAAAAAAATCTCAAAGGATTAAAGAATGGACGGAACTTTCGCGTGAAGCGGTTCTCCAAGCCGTAAAAATTAGAAAAGAGTTGAGGGGGTCCCTCGAAAAGTCGGGATTTCGGCGGGCGTGATGGGACCATTAGGCGCGAGGACAAACGCCGGTGCTAGATGCATCTCTCTCGCCAAACGGCGATCGACGTAAATTTTGCAGAGGTTTTTTGAAAAGGCGTCTAAATTAGGAAAACGCATAGGAAACGGGACAAAAATGCCCCTACGCATGGGAGAAAGACTCGGGGCAACCTCCGGTCGCCCGCTGGGATCGCTCCGCGATCCCCCGGTCTCAGAAAAAATCTCAAAGGATTAAAGAAAGGACGGAACTTTCGCGTGAAGCGGTTCTCCGAGCCGTAAAAATTAGAAATGGGTTGAGGGGGTCCCTCGAAAAGTCGGGATTTCGGCGGGCGTGATGGGACCATTAGGCGCGAGGACAAACGCCGGTGCTAGATGCATCTCTCTCGCCAAACGGCGATCGACGAAAATTTTGCAGAGGTTTTTTGAAAAGGCGTCTAAATTAGGAAAACGCATAGGAAACGGGACAAAAATGCCCCTACGCATGGGAGAAAGACTCGGGGCAACCTCCGGTCGCCCGCTGGGATCGCTCCGCGATCCCCCGGTCTCAGAAAAAATCTCAAAGGATTAAAGAAAGGACGGAACTTTCGCGTGAAGCGGTTCTCCGAGCCGTAAAAATTAGAAATGGGTTGAGGGGGTCCCTCGAAAAGTCGGGATTTCGGCGGGCGTGATGGGACCATTAGGCGCGAGGACAAACGCCGGTGCTAGATGCATCTCTCTCGCCAAACGGAGATCGACGAAAATTTTGCAGAGGTTTTTTGAAAAGGCGTCTAAATTAGGAAAACGCATAGGAAACGGGACAAAAATGCCCCTACGCATGGGAGAAAAACTCGGGGCAGCCTCCGGTCGCCCGCTGGGATCACTCCGCGATCCCCCCTCAGAGAAAATTAGAAACTTTGTCGATTCGGTGACGGAATTTAGAGCGAGACAGAATCGACGCGTTTTAATATATATGGATAAGTGTAATTTTATTTTAAGATATTTTTTTTCAACTTCAACACCCTGTATCTGTGACACAGTACAGATTTGGAAGTTTATATAGCAAAGTTCCATTATTTTTACTAGTTTTGCATGTTCCTGATTTTTTTTTCAGCACAAAACTGGGACACCCTGTTTATTGCCTATCTAAGCGATTACCTTAATACTCTGGCTATCTATATTTTGAACAATTCTATTTTCCTGATTTTTTATTTTATTGTAAGTGACCTATTCCTATTGTTGTAAGTAACCTATTTTGCGTATTGACGCCCAACAATTTATTTGAGTTAACGGGTTATGTGTGTGCTATGTATTCCATTGAATATACCTGTAAGGAATACTTCTTGGTGCTACAAAAAAAATCAGAAAGCTTTTTATTAAACATGCTTTTCAAATTTGCACGGCAGTCAGTCTCAGTGCACCTACGATAATTTGATATTCATTATGGAATTACCGTTTCCATCAGACAGTCAGTATCCGAATGATGGTCAGCTGTCACACCTCTCTTCATGGCAAAGCATCAGAGTATTTATAATCTTACAGGTGTCCTACAATCGCTGGCAGGACAGATGGTTTAAACAGCGCTATGGGCTTGAACTGTAATCAACCGCTATAAACCCAAGTCGTCTGATAGAATTCATAATGATGTATATTTTTCAGGCTTCTTTACGGTATCGCTTTTAATTATTAAGAAAATGCAGTCAATCTTCGGCGGATTTATTAGTAGCTGATCATTTTATATGATTTTAATGCAGACAATCTTTGACTATTATCAGAAATAGTAAGATGTAAGTAATGCAATCCTACCAGACTATCGCTGAGTGCGAAGCAGAAGAAAAGACTAAGATGCATCTAATGCATTAAAACTGGTTCTAAAATATAAATATACCTAGCTACTTTTAATTATTAGGTGCAATGTGTATTTTACTCTGTACTGCACTACTGTAACTCTGTTTGAAACGGAAATTAAACATTTTAGTACGCAATAAGAAGGTGCATTATAAAAACAATTTCCGCTGCAAAATATTGCGAGTAAAGTGTAAACAATTTTCAAGACCTCTTCTTTCCAAACACTCATCTATTTTATCGGTATCACAAAAAATAACAAGAAATAATATCCATGGAAATGGTAGGCCTCGCAAAACATGCACACATATAATCTCTTGTGGTTAAGGCTATGCTGTATCCTGTTGATGGAATCATATTAGGATTATAAGTCAGAGCTCAGACGAATTCCCAGAAAATTTATTTTATCAATCGAAATTATACTCGGTTAACAAGTTACAAAAAGCTGGTAGGTGACATGTTCATACTGAATGCCGAAAGGCATGCCACAGAGAGGCTGCTGCTAAATCTGGTCTTCCTAGAGTAGTTTTTTTAGATGTTGAAGCAAGCAATCTTTCGAAATTTCTTAACTCATAAATCCATAGAATTTTAAACCGGAGCAGGTTAATGTTTAAGAACCATTCACTAGGTGTTGCAGATCCATTTTTACATTATTGTTTAATAATGTTGAGAATTTCAGAGAGTTATTTATACAATTGGTATAGTGTAAGTAACTACAAAAATAATCTCATGACATATTGATAATATAATAATATATTAATTAAGTAACACTCTGAAATATGATTTGTAGGAGCACCATCATATGTGTATGACCATCAGTCCATCAAATTTTCTATTTCTACTTCTAATTTTAGTAACAACAGATATGTAATGAACAAATAAATGAAGAAATATCGAGTCAAAAGTCGATTCAAATTTCGTAAACCTAACTTTATTTAAAATATCGGAACATGTTCTAGATTTTCGACTGTTGTAATCCTTGTCAATTGCTATTGTAATTAAATAAAACAGATGTTATCTACTTTGCATAACTACTGTAATAAATTAATTTCATAGTCTAAGCGCTTGTAAACAAATTCACGTACAGTTCTGGTTATGTCTGCAGTGCTAAAGGTAGGCAGGTATAGTCAATGCAAGAAAAAGATTTCCACCTCTCTTTATATCTCTTATGCACTCTTAAAACTCTTGGATCCTATAGTTGTAACTCACAAATTATATGGGCTGGTAGAAGGCGCTCACTCAGTTGGGTAGAGAATATAGAATAATTCTCTGGTCTGGATCCGGATCATTCTGGCCTTGAAGAGAATGAAGCAGTCAACTCTCTAGCCAAGGAAAGTGCTGCTTCTAAATCTCGAGTACTGCCAAAGCAACTCTATTAACCTAGACTGAGGGAAAATCCTTAAGTATGGAAAGAACTACCAAGATTAGTAATTCGAAGGCGTTTATAATAAACTCTTCTAATTCCAGAAAGTTTTAGAAGTCCTGCTTTGGAGACATTTTAAACAAAAAATGAAATGGGAGTTTCGAAATTGTCAAAATCCTCAATCTGCCTACTTCCCAGAAATATCTTTCTGAGGAGTAGGCAGATTGAAACTTCAGAAAAGACCGATGGTCCGATTCGGGGAGATAGTTAATTGACGTGTATTAAGTGAAATTTAATTAGGTGTGAGCCACATTAGACTACATGGTTGCGGTAATGGGGCAAACCATGTGTTTATTATATAAAGTAAATAAATAAGATGGACTGTAAATGCTTGATGGAGTCATAGTATTAGCAAAAATACTACGAAAATGTATTAGAAACTATTTAGTGACTAGGTATGCAATTTTCTAACTGATCATCATCATTACTTACGAAAAATTAAAATTAGTATTAAAAAATAATAGTTAGGTATATTTTAAGTCATAGATCACTTGATTTAAAATAACTTTTACTTGAAACATTTTTTTCTAGCTCCTACGGTTTAGCCGCTATGCTCCACATACTCTTAAGTGGTACACCCTGTATATAATATTACCTATTTACTTTCTTGAGAATAATTTCATTCAGCTTTACATAATATTACGCAACAAAATTTTTTTATCTTATTATTTACATGAAATCCAATAGCTCTCATATTATTATCTCTTCATTCCCAAAGTAACATAATATAGCTACGTACTATAAGTTGCATTTATGCACGTCCGATAGCTATCTTACTACCATTAGAAACTAAATTGCGACTTGACTTGCGTTGCTACTGACAAAGTTTTCAAAAGTTATAAAAATGTAGTTAGGTACCTCCCCACAGTTAGTGTAGTTACATAACCACTCAGAGTTGTAGTTTTATCACAGTTGTAACTTGCCCATAATATTATAATATAAATACAAGACTCTTCGAAGAGTCGTTGTCAAATTAAGAAGTTTTTAAACATTTATTTGTTAAATTTATGATATAACATACATATCTCATAAAGGTAAGCATATAACAAAACAGTTTATGAGATTAACTCCAATAAGAAATGTAACTATGTGGTAGTTGTTTGTACAGAATAGTTATATCTTTTCAAGTTATCTGTTATAAAATCATACTTGAGAAAGAGCAACTTACTGTCGGGCATTTTATATCTTCAATTAACTATATATTTAAATCATCAACAATTAATCACGTTGTAAAGCTAACTATAAATCTTATTGGACCTCAACTGGGACTGTACACTAATCTAATAATAATTATCTAATTATGTATCTAATAATTTTCACTTCTGGATATAGCGCAATTATTTTATTTTCTCGTTTTATATCGTTACTTTTGACATAAATACTTTTTCAAATTAAAATAGTCATGTATAACAATGATCTTTAAGCAAAATTTGTTAAATTTTCTGCAAATCTAGGGTTACGTAGTATAAATTAAGTAGAAGAAGTAGTATTAAATAGAAAACCAACTGCTGTAACGGATATTCAGATACCTGATAACGTCTGTATCGAGTAACTTTAGTATCCTGTATCGTAAGATTGAGATAAATATAAGTGTCTTCCATTACTCTTGTAATCCTAAATGCTAGAAAATATTAACTTTTAAGTTAATGACAGAATATCTAAACTAAATGTAATTACGTCTGCTTTGTTTCATGTTTCTTAACTCTCGAAACATGTATGGCACACTTCCTTAAATTAAAAAATCGCACCTGTTAGCCGTGAATTATGGAGAGAAGAGTTAGCAGTCACACGATCTGGCCACTATATATCACCCGTGTTGCATGTATTTTCCTGCTCTAGTTTGCGTCTTTCGTTGTTCTGTGTTTGTGTACTGCTGTTCTCATAATCGTGTGGTGATGCGACGGCCCCTTTAAATCATTCACATCCGACTGTAACAAGCTGGCGATTTATGGGTACGCCACTAGGTGAACAAGTAAGTTACTTACTTGTTCGTGATTTTTTATTTAAATAACGAACATAGATGCCAGTCATATCAGCCTGTTGAAAGTGGTTGTAGTGCCAGGGTTTCAAGCACAAAAGCCGGATATCTCTTGAAAAATGCTTGTAATACATAATAATTTAGTAAAGCGTGTTAGCTTATGCTCCAGTACGTTTATTATCTTTTTCAGAAATCAAGTCTTTGTTTTTGCTTAGTGGATAATCAGGAAATTATATGTCTTTTGAGTTACTATATTTATTTTTCAATTTACGTGCGCACTTAATCTGGGCTAGAGATATAGAGAGAATGTTGTTGTATAGAGAACGAATTTGACAGAACTTATCAAATATTTTGGTAAAAAAACTGAATTTTATTTGAAACTATATATTTGTTTAAGTCCTATAGAATATAGAGATTATGCGATCATTATATATAGTACGTATGTACTATATATAATGTAATATATGTATGTAATCTACCATATACTTACAATAACTTAAAACTGCTGTTATAAGTTTTTTTATAAGTTAAAAATTAACTTTTATTTTTTTAAAAGGAAATTGTTTATTTTTACGATATTGATGACTACTATTGATGATAAATACTTTCACTTTAGCAAACTTGATGAATTTCCTAAGCTGGGAAGTATTACTCTTTACCAGTAATATATAACTTGCTGTTGAACAAAACTACAGATTTCAAGTTTCTTTTAGTGGAAATTTCATTTTACTTTTTATTATGACATAGCAATAGAGGTATATTCTTTTATTGTGACTGCCCTAGAACATTTTGGGCAGATTACTTATATCATTTATATGCAATAATTTCAATTAGATATGTAAAAGAATTTAAAATTTAGAATTGAACATATTCAGAAGCTCATGGTTAAAATATATTCTCTTTAAACCCAGAGACGCATGTTGATATCAAATTGAGACGCCTATATAAGGCTTACACACGGAGAGATGACAACCAGCTGCACTGCGTGTAAGCCAGGATAAAGTATATCTTTCAAATCTTATCATGGGGGCAAGGTAAGGTATGTGTATAACTGCCACCTAACTAATTAGATTCTCGAGGTTTCCCTTATTCCTTCTATAAAAACAGAATTAATATAGAGCATATAGCAAGTATCTCAAATAAGTAGCAACGTCTCAGTCAGATATCCAATCGGATCTACAATATAACTACCACATGACAGTATGTTGTCACTCAGCACACCAAGTTGAACGACCGTACTGGTGCTACCAACTAGGATCAATAAAGAAATATGTAGTTAACCCTCAACGAAAGAAGTCATATACAGAAACTGGTAGTTAATGTTTATGTGATACTATCAGTCTTTTGTGACTATGAAAAGGTTAGAAAATCTTTTTAAATAATTTTAAATAATAAGTGGTGAAATTTACGTTTACATATAGTATGGCTCATTGAAGTTTTATAAAGTTGCACATCCTTAGTACGAAAAGCATGATCAAAATAATTTCTGTGTTTTGTGAACGCTGTCAGTATGCCTGATAAAAGAAACTCAATCTCATTTCATCACATTTATCCGAAACTTGAATTTGCCTTTTCATCCTTCTGTAGTCCTTAGGCAGAGTCTAGTGAAAACTTGTATATTAAATTATCATCAAAATTACTTACATTTTATCCCATACTTCACTACCATTTGTATAAAGCATTCCTTTATATAAATGTAACAGTTCAACAAATTAAAAGAACATTATAGTAAATATTCAACAAAAGTAACTTCGACAAATCCTCCATCTCCACCGACCATTAATATATCTCGTCGTGTCCTCTGATGACCCTAACTGCCACCTACAGGACCACTGTGGCCTGCAATTCTACCATTGGAGAGCAGTGCAGTGCCTGGTTGTCATAATGCTATTGGCAGACTACGTAGTGTCTGGCTTGTTAGCCGTCGTCAGTATGAAATAATCATAATGACACACACACACCACCGGCAGCGAAAACACTTGGTGATGAGATCACGGGTGTCTTCATCTAACGACAGAAGCGTAAACTATGAGAAGCCCGACCAGGATGTACCACTTTAGAACAAGTAGGTTTCTGGGGATAGAATATATTCAACAAAAGGACTAAAATTACAGTAGATATTAATTTAAAATTGGTTGTGTCCAACATTATGGGCTGATCTTTTTTTTTTATTTTCAGAAGATGATTAGTTCATCTCTTGAATACTTTTGTTTTAATATTCAATTACTTGCATGCACGTCGATATTATTTTTTCGAAATAGTTTTCTTTTAATTGATTTATATTCATTCAATACTATAAAATAAAAATACATGGAACAAGATGCGACAGTTGTAGTTTGCCGACTATATAAAATTGTAAAATTTTATGAAATAATAATTAAACATTATTCCATAATCTTATATCTATTTAAATAAGATTACTTTAAATCCTGGAAAATACAATAAATCATGCGATTTTTGCTCCTTTTAAGGAAACCAGTATCTTGTATTATCTCATATTTCTTGAATGTTAAAAACAAAAACAAAAAATAAGTAATTTGTAAAACTCTTGTGAAACACTAGCAAGGGCATTGAAAATATTTCCATTAAAAAATTCACGAACTTTATTCACGGCTTGCTTTAGTTTAGTTAGTGGTTTGACTGCACTAGCAACAGCACTGGTTTCAGTAGCGGGTAGCTAACATCCAAATATGTTAATTGGTACCGCGCATTGCAGCTGGCGGTCACTATGAGACATTTTTCCAAAATTGCACATTTAATCTAGCCCAGTTTTCACAAAAGTCACCAGTAAATTGTCAATACTTTGAATTGCCCTTTATGGTAATCCCCTGGTCTATATATTACTTCTCATGTTGCTTCTCTTCAGAACTGTTGAATGAATATATAAAAACATCCCTCCAGTGAATATTAATAAGTATATTTCTTATCCTACAATCTCATCCGTAGTCCTTTGCCGTCTGCACGTACAGTATTAATTAATACAATTTTATCTCTAACATAAAAATATGAAGTTCCTACAGTACATTTTTATTAGGCATTATCTGAAATGTCAAATGGTGTTTGTTCATAAGTTAGATCTTGGTAGTAAATCGGACATGGTCACAAACAAGTTTGACATGAAATAAACTGAAATGTATCGAACGTACATCAGTGGGTCGATCCCTATTCGGGAAAATGCAAATCGGCCTTGCTCTTAAGTTACAAAATATACTGTAGTATAATCTAAAAGAATATTGTTGTAATTATTAATCAAACATCAATTAACGACATTATTTAAGCAATGTACTGGTTTGGTATTATATTTAATTATTTTCTGGATATTCATTTATAAATTTCGTTGGTTGAAATAAACACATTTAAATATGTTCTAATTTACTTAGAAAATATTTTCATTTTGTTGTCCTTTGCAGTTTAGCTGCTGTTTTTATATATTTCTCTTTAAAGAATCCAATGCCAGTCCAGCCACATTGTCCGTGGAGTAGTTGTTAGATGTGCCAATATCATCTGACTAAAACATAGAAAAAAAATGACAAAAACAGAAAAGACAGAAAAGTATCAACAATCAGCAATAGAAGTTGATGGAATATGGAAACAGAAACAAGTTCGCATCATTCCATTGATTACATCGGTGACGGGTGTCACTCCACACTCATTCATAAATCACCTCACTCAACTTAGTAGAAGAAAAAGTAGAAGAAAGTGTATATACCCAGTCACAAAAAGTAGCCATACTTCATACATGCAATATAGTAAGATCGTTTCTAAACCAACAATAATTTCTTGTTAGACTTGGTATTAACCCGTCTACAAGAAAAATTAACCAGTGATAAACTGAGAGGTGGATGAGGCGCAAAAGCAATATTAATAATAATTATAATTACAATAATAATAATAATAATAATAATATATTAATAATGATATCTCTACCCCCTCATTCCAATAACCAGATTAGCCCAAAAGTCTGAGACTTGATGGGACAGGGGACAGAATATGATTTTCAAAAACAACTTGGTAAGCCCTAACCACCATCCAGTGCTGGAATGAAAGAAAACTTGAAGAACCTCATTAGTTAGGAGCCAGTCAGACATCAACCGATTTCCTGTCACATGTTCCTGTTCCTAAAACCAAGCTAACATTCTTCCCATTCGAACCCACGACCTCTAGATTAAGCAATCGAAGCACTAAACTCTGAGCTACCGGTTTAATATACCATAGTAACTCACTCAAATTAAAATTTATTTACATTTGATTAAATATAAATACAATAACTGGGAAGATATGGGAATGATTCTATAACTGTATAGCGGCACTTTTATCTTTATTAAATGGTACCCCTAATTTTAAAATCTGAAATTGGAAAAGCTGGCAGATTAGAGTATTATAATTTATTATTAGACTCGAACCAAGAATCCAAGAGATGCACATCATAAAGGATAAACAATGTTATTTTCCAGAATTATATATATTTTTTTTAATTTGCTGTACCTCAGTATAGCCTTACACTAATGTGATTTACTCTGATTACATAATTACAAAGAAATAAATGTTTTTGGTTCTTTAATGTAAATAATTTTATAACTGATGCCGTGCATCGGTTGGATTCTTGTTTTGACCATATAAGGGTTACTATATTTCAGGACACAATCTAATTACAGAAAACTTTAATATAGAGAAAAATAATTTGGATAAACTTTTAAGAACAACTATATCTAATACCTTAAATAAAAAAATTTTTATTACAAAGTATCATAGGCATTGTGATGATTGCGAATATTTTGGAACTTATGCAAGCATTAATAGATTTCAAGCATAATAGAGCATTATGCAAGCATTAATAGTTTCAAAACGAAAACAATTTGACTTTTAACACATCAAGACTAATCCAATTTGAAGAAAGAAAACACATCCATAAATGCAGAGAAGATAGCTCTATAAGAAAAGTCGGCCGTGCAATACACTTTACATTTACGCGGTGTCATTTAAAAAGTTAATATCACGTGATCGAAGTCATTTAGAAAATTATTGGTAGACTTGTGGGATGTATATTCTCATTTAGGATATAGCTAAGTGATGTGTATACAAATTGTTCTGGAAGATGGATATCATGACCATTATTTTTCTCTAAGAAAAGAGATATAATTGAGTGTTGTTGTCACTGAAGCTGTTTTAAGTGCTTGTGCGCTGGATTTTAGAGAATACAACTTTTAAAGCTAAGCAGTAAGAATAACAGTTAAAAATATTCTAAAAGGATACTCCTGTAATGGATTTTCATTTACAGGATATTTTGAAGTAAACGCATGTTTCTCCTTGAGTTTTAGCAGTTTTTTAAGAAGAAAATGTCATAGTATTTAAATTAAATTTAAACAACCTCCGCGAAAAGAACCATAATTAATTCATCAAGTTTCTACAAATTTAGGATAGCCAGCATTTTGTTATACAACAGTTATATTTCTGAATAAAAATAGACGTAAATAACAAAATTAGGCACCTAAGCTGACTTCGTGAGCAAATTGCCATTGTCCAAAAACTATATTTTTACGACGGTTTCGAACATATCGACTCTTGGTGTCAGTTGGGTGTGTTTTAGTGCAGGGTGAGCCGACTGTGGACCGTCGGATGACAGCTTATCAGCAACCAAGATGGATGAGGATGGCCGGATGGTCACCACCGCTCTGATGATAACGTTCGACGGAGCATCTATATTCGATTCCATACCTGTCAATGCTATGTTCTGAAGTTTTACCGGTAGATCGGTGAAGATAGAACGTGTATATTCCATCGGGCTTTATAAATCAATATGTAATATAGGTGACAGGTTACCAATTTTTTCATTTGTTAACTCAAATGTCTTGGAAGTTCATATTAGTATAAAAGTTTCAATGGATTTGGCTAATTTACAGTATATGTGCAAAATTAACCACATCAACATTGGTGTCTTAATTGTTATATAATATAGAATCAAGGTTGGCGTTTTATTCTTCACAACCTAAATAACGATTTTGTATGGTTATGATACATTTTTGCATATAATTTTGTTATTAACAATATCCCTATCAACTTTCGGGGTTTACAGTATCTTTTCTGATTCTTATAGCGACCATACTGAATTCTTCTTGTGTAGTAGTTTTTAAAATTCCGTATTTTTCCCATTGTTGTGGTATTTTACATGTATTTTCAAAGATTTTTTTTTTAATTATAATAATTATTTCTACTGACGAACAATAATAGTATGGACTATCAACTTGAGGACTGGCCGGCGATAATTTAGAATTATTTAAGTTAGTAGCTTTCTAGAATTTTATTTTCACTTTCATGAGAAAGTGAAAACAAAACTCAGTTATAGTTCAGTATATAATTGTAGTAGAAATAGTTCATAAGAACTGAGATGCGAGGTTATGTCTACGAAAATTAACAATCAGAAAAATTTTAGCAGTATGTCTTCTATAAATTACAAGCCAACTACAAAATCATCACAATTTAAAGTTTACAATAAGAAACATTTAATAAATAATTTAAAATAATTATGCTCTACTTAACTTATTTATTGTTAGAATTACCATTCAGTGGCGGACTTCAGATTTAAGTTCTAAGCAGACACTCTAACCTGTCTGTTTTGGAGACATTTTCAAGAGAAAAATTAAAATGTGAGATGTGGTATAATTTAACCAATTTATTTCAAATAATTGCTTCTTACAACTGAGGCATCATCCTTAATTTGTTTGTTGAACAAATTAGTGGTTTATAATGCTAAACACTATTAAAAGATAAGCCGATTAAAGGTTACAATGGTAGGACATAATCGTTTGATTAAACATTAATTAATAAATTACATTGCAAAATCTCATAGATATTCCGCCAGGATATTGGTCATCTGTCAGGCTCATAGTTTTCAAACTATCAATGCGGTTGTAATAAAATTAATAGCAATAGCACTATCGTTGCCACAAATATAAAATTATAAAGGAAAATACTATTCAGGCTGAACCTAATTTACCCTTCCAAGATATCAGAAACTTTTACATAAAATATAATTTGAGAAAATAGTGCAATAAAATTTGATGTATATCAAGTTTCGGTTGACAGAACAATTGAATTGCGATCATTTATATGTTATTTGCAATAAAATTAAATAAACCATTTTAAAACATCAGCTATAAGACTTTGACGACTCTTGAAAGAGATTGAAACCTTTGGTGTGAAGACAACACTCACGTAGTTTTCCACACATAACACCAAAACACTTGACTGCACTCTACGGAGGTTTCGCCAACCAAATTGGCCTCATCTGATGATTAAACTTTGACAAGCATTTATATTGTGACATAAAACATCTGTAAACCGTTTTGCTTGATTTTTTGACATAGAGAGTTGGATTTAGTCAACGAAGATACTATTATTGGCATTCATTTTTTTAATAGCAACTTTAGTACCAATTCATTAGTATTTTATAATTAATTTGTGTACTATATGGCATAGTTCACAGTAGGTTCAATAGCGCAAAACAACATTTTTAAATAATAAATTCCTTAGTACCTAGGCCATTGAAATACGAGCAAAGTATACAAAATGTTCTAAATAAATATTATGTTCTACTAATAGCACCACCTACTTACGTAATAAAATAAGAAAAAAATAAATATTGTCAGTGCAATGGCTTCAAAATATTTATTTGTGTAATTAGATATAACATATTATCTAATTACATAGAATGTATAAAAAATTGTAAATTTTAAATTCACTAAATTAATTATTTTAAGTAGTCTGTCGATCAGTATAGGTATGTAAGATTGCGAAAACTTTGAACATCCATAATTATAAATATTGGAATTGGCACATTGTCATTTTAATATTTGTTTTCTTAATACTAATAATCGTAAAATCTTAGGGGTAAATCGTACTCCTTAAACAACTTATTGCCTAGTTTTCCAGCTCATTTATTTCATTATACTCCGATGACAAGAATTGTGATATAGGGAGTAGTTTCATCTAACCATTGTAATATAAGCTACAAATTAGATGAGAGATGTCATACAATAAAAGAAAGAAGTTTAACACTCGATTTCTCAGTTTCAGTTTATACGTCGAGTTTCAGTCTGATTAAATTGTTCAAATTATTATAATCTTTACCCACCAATTTTGTACCTTTCTATATAAGTAACAGTTGATGTTGTAACCACTCAATATACGCCAATAGGAAACTTAAGCTTTGAGAAACCACTAATAACAGTTAGTGGTTAGCAAAACTACTGTTGCTAAGCAGTTACAGAATCAGCCTCTTTATGACATTACACTGATGATTACTTTTACTATTTATTTGGAATATTTTTGTACTATTATTATATTTCTATAAAAGCTGGTAAATTTTCGAAAACCATTGAGGCCGAACAAAATAAAAAAGCTACGCAACTAAAAAGCCTTTTAAAAACCAATCGAAACAAATCAAGGTATTTTTCCAGCGTACTAGAAATAAAGAAATGCTAGATAATTTTTACATATCACGATTTTCACTTTCACCAGTATTTCATTGTTACTGGAAAACCGGTTTTTTTTACTTTGTCATATTTAAATTTTTCTAAATAAGCTCATTCTCTGTAAGTTCACAAAATTTAATTATCAATTCAATCGAAATTATCTTTGAAGAAGATTATCTTGTTCAGGTCATTATTTACTCTGAGTATTATCTTGAAGTATATTATTATCAAACCTTTTGTATTAGCCTTCTTTTCAAAAGGACACCAAGAAGGATCACAGAGACTTCATTAAATAATAATATTTAAATACCTTCATTGATAATGTACCTTTGATTTAATATTTTTTTTTAATAAATACAAAATAAATAAAAACCAAGAAATTTAAGCACAACACAACATCTTGATATCACAAGAAAAAGTACACTTTTATTTAAAAATACACTCCACACCTTCACTACTTAATTCCTTCTTTTGTGCGAGCAATAAATTTTTATCTTAAATAGTACACGCAAATTTTTACTGCGCAGATTACAATTTATCGGATCTACATAAAAAAAAATTAGCATCTACTTAATTTATTGGTTCCATTTAGTTAGTTACAATGGAACTAGACGCACATCGCAAAGTATCGATATCTCACGTGAATAATGTAAATTTAATTCTAATTATTGTAATCTAAGCAAGTATTATCTCATCTCAAAAATCTGAATTGTCCGGACTCACATGCAGTCCTTGCTACAGCCGCTAACGGAAGAAGGAACTACCGTTTTCTAATTAATACCTAATTATTCACGATTAAGTTGTGTTTCTAAAGTGTAACGTCTGGATTATTAACATATTTAAATCGATACAACTAAACTACTTAAGAAGCAGATATAAATAGGAATGAATAATGGAAACTGTGAAATCGTCACTTCTAGATATGTAGTTTGATCACAATCATAAATTTTAAATCGACCAACTTAATCAAATTCAGTTTAAATAAAGATAAAAAGGGGACGGTGGCCGAACGCGTCAGTTTTTCAATTCCGTTGCGTGTGCATTGATGTCCTAAAAAAGTAGACTTGTGTTTTAATTGATCTATATTGATGGTTTTCTCGATAGTCCATTCTCCTTATGCGTCATACTTATTTAATCCATCAATCATTTGTGCTATTTTAACTTTTAAATATCTGGCAGGAATTCTCTAAAGAAAAATTATTTTTAAATAGACCTACATCTTGTCGCTACTTTAAAATGGTCACAATCACATGGATTTCTTCTTGTATTTCATAATAAAAGAAATATATGATTATCACACCAGGGCTTTTTCACTAAGTACATTTCGCTCTTATCTTTCCAATTTTTGGACCAGTTTCTATTTTATTAAATTCAAAGATTTAAAAGCGAGACAAATAAGTTAAAAATTTAAAGATACTGGTTTTTGTTTATGCAATCTGCATTTTTCACTTCTCAATGTTCCTGTATGAAAAAACGACAGATCTGTTCCTTAGAGGATTTATTGATTCTTCAAATTTCACTGTAGCATTAAATTTTCAAGAGCAGAATAAGTGACACTTTGAGCGGCAGCTTAAGAATATGAAACATTTTTTAAAAATCCATATTTTCTGCTTCAATCTAATAGAATCTGATTGAAGTTCATTAAGCGTATCATGATCTAACAGAATTCCATCAATACACCCTGTTGCATATGAAAAATCATCGATGTTTCTAAAACATTACAAAATTAAATAGGTTTTCTATCTACCCGCCCAGTACTGAAAACATTTATCTACAATTGTAGCTCGTCGAGACCGTAGAGGGAGAGCAAACGTAATTATGTTTACTCTCTCCATCGCAAAATTAGAGACACCAGATTTGACAACAACGTGAGTTACCTCAATTTCATATTCCTACTTGAGATCCATTAGCCAGCCAATGTTGTTGGTAGACAAATTCATACTTCTCTGAAACTTTATATAAGTTTTCACACTTTGCGTCTAGTAAAATCTACGAAGGCGTAGAAAGAACATATCGTGAAATAATTTTATAAATAATTTTATATATTTAAAACTGTTCAGTTTAAACTATCAGTTATGTATAATTGACAGTTTTAGCTGCCAATTATACGTAAATGCCAGTTTAAACTGACAATTATACATAATTGACAGTTTAAACTGGCAATTGCAAAAATAATGTCAAGATATATCCTTTCTACGCTGTAACTGTCAATTATACATTTTGCCAGTTTAATCCGGCATATATGCCAGTTTAATCTGGAAATTATATATGATTGACGACACTTTAATCTGGCAATTATGTGTAATTGTCAGCTTAAACTGCCAATTATACATGATTGCCTGTTTAAACTGACCAGTTTAAATTTACCAACCAATCCAACTAATTTAAACCGATTTAAACCAATTGACCAATTGACAAATTTAAACTGGCCAGTTTAAATTGTCAGCTTAAACTGCCAATTATACATAATTGCCAGTTTAAACTGACAATTATACATAAGCAATGATGCATATTATCACATACTCAGCAATTATGTATAATTTTCAGATTAAACTGACAATTATGTACAATTGACAGACACCAATTATGTATAATTGACACTTTAAACTGTCAACTATACATAATTGCCAGCTTAAAGTATCAGTATATAAGAAGGTGACTACTTTGAATACCCGTAATTATAAATATTGGCGTTGACACATTGAAATATTAACGTTTGTTTTCGAAATTTTAATTGTAAAATGTTAGGGGTCGGTCGTGCATAATTCACCCCGATCAATGTATATTTCAAATCCACTTCACTCGTTGCTCATATTGATCAAAAAGAAACTACTCATTCTCCATGCGTTGTCCTGAGAATTGAGATAGAAACCAGCGAATATTTTCCAAATGAAACTACAGCTTATTGCCTAGTTTTGCATGATAATTTATTGTATTATAATCCGATAACAAAAATTTTAGACAGGAATAAGAATAGGACGTAATATATAAAAACAGAGCCCTCTAATGTATTATTGATTAGTAAAACATGTGCTAGTGAGATATTGTTTATCTATATCTGAGATAATTGTTTTTCCTAAATGATGATTGTAGCGGTTGGTTTAGGAAGTGGAAATTAATTTTCTACGTTTTCAAGGATCGACTTGTAGTAATTATTTCCCTCTTAATAGTTCCTACACCTGGTACATAGGTACATTTACTTTTAAATTAAAAACATATTTCCCACTAAACTAAAAATCTTTGTGGATTTGCTGAGCCATCACGCTCAGCAAACCTACAAAGATAAAGCGACAATAAAAAAATAAAAATTCGGGATACATCCATGATTTTATATGGTTGCGGCGGAGATAATAATCTTCGTTGTAAATTATTCAGATAGCATTACATTATTTATGCTTGTTTAAAAAAGCATAAACTTTATTACAAAATAAAATGCATCAAATTCAATTTCAAAGGTACACAAAACCTGATGGTCGTAAAATGCGTAATGTTTTTATAGTTCTAAAATATCGGCACCATAAACTGTCACTGATGTCTTCGTTACTTGGAAAAATTATAACCCGGTGCCGACAGTAGAAATGTTAACTAGAGGTACCAAAACAGAATTCACATTTTTTAACCCAAATAAAAAACCGAACCGGAACCATAAAAATTCGAACGACAACAGTAGCGCATTAAAATAAATGTACTAGGCGGTACCATACTAAAGTAGATCCTGATATTGGTTTTATTCAGGTATTCGGGAATAAGTTATAGCACCTGTGACATATCTTTAGAAGATATCGATGCCCTTAGTTTTAGGAGACGAAAACTGCCTTAGTTCACATTGAACAACAGCTCGTTATACGCATAAAATCGTGTGCTTCTTTTGAACTAGCCGTTTACGTTAAAGTGATTGTTGTCGTTAAAATAATAGAAACAACCGTTAACCTATTAGAGTTTAAGAGATTGGGTTTCAAAATGCATTGCACTAAAAAATTTATCCTTTGTTGTTTCTACTAGGAAACTCGCATTTAAATTGGATTGATCTCATAAATTTGTTATTGACGCTAATGTATTAGTAGTATACGACCGTAAACCAAAGGAAAGGCTATAAAATTAAATTTACTGTGAATAGATACGAGCAGGTACCGTGTTATTTAGTGTAACTAAAAGCTTTCTATTAATTCCTGATTTTTTTATTCATTTTTCAAAGATCTTAGATTTTGCTTAAATAAGCGTTCAGGTAGTTAATTCTCTGCTCTAGGTACATAGGTTACAGTTCCTTGTTTGGGGGTTCTATAAAATTTTACGGAGTTTCCTTAACTAGCCTACTATAGTTTTTTATCAATCTTACTCGTTGGCCCGCACGACACTAATAGCAAAGTTTACAAAATATTCTGTAAACTTTGCTAATAGTGACTTTAAAAGATGTCCCGTGCCTCTTGATGCATGCGTTATTGTATAATGAGATGCATGTCTGTCTGTATTATTAAGAACTTCCATTTAGTTATTGACTATCACCAAACTGCGTAGCTCCAGTAGCTCAAGTTTGGATGTAAATCGAATTTACAGTATTTGACCTATATGAACTAACATCATGTATAGGTGCAAGAGATATTTTTTCCTATATAATTTTGAAAGCTGTAACAGAACAATATTATAAATAAATACTATAATCAAATTATTATTTCCTGAATATAGCAGGGTTAAGAAATTAAGACATTTAACAAAAATATTAAATATACTCACTCGTGTCTACCCATTCGCAGATCTCGATTTTACCTTTGATATAAAAATTTCATTTAGTACTCACGTAAATACTATTATGTTTGTCCCTGGAGAAGTCCAAAACTGTCAGTAACTGTCAGAAGCATGCCCACTATAAATCTAAGCGTTCCAACAAGAATCGAACGACTGTCCAGGATTTCTAGTCCTCTGTTCCAGCTTGAGTCAGCGCAGTTTACTGACAGTTTGAAAAGTTCGCTGACCAAAACAAATTTTAGCCTCCTTAGTGGTCGCTTCCTATTATTTTGTATTTTGTAATTAATTTTATAATAAACAATTGTAAGAATTCCACATTTCGTGGTTCCTCAACTTCTCCATTTATTCAGTGAAGAGGAGGCTGCCTATAACAGTGACAATGAGTGCGCCATTATTATTACTATTATTATTAATGTTATTATTATTATTTTAAGTAGATTCTGTCAGTTTACTCTGTGACTACGACACTTACAGAGAGGCGCTGGCGACACTAGTAACCACTCCCGAAATTATGGGGTTAATGGTATTACTGGTATTATTATTAAAATTAATTTTTATTAAGAGAATCCAGTCGCGTTATTCCAGTAACAATAACTCCAACCAGCCAATAATTTCTTTAATCATGGGGATATACAGTGTTATTCAGAACTTACCCATAATAAAATTTGGGGATGTTCAACATACATGTAGAAATGTGGTAGTGCAAAAAAAAATTTTTTAGCGGGGTCTGAAAACTATTTAAAAATTTTTCATTGCACGCCGCTGGATACTGGTCCACTGTAATGGAGTGACCTTGGAACTGAGAATGCAAACTGGCTAGCACGAAAAAAACTTCGGAAGTTCTGAGAGTATACCGACACCCGGCGCAAAAAAGATTTGCAGCGTTTTTACTTTAAAATAAACTTAAAGATAGATAGATGTGACCAAAGCGACGTGTCTTTAAAATGAATAAAATTTTGTCACACTAATTTTGAAGAATTGCGCTACTTGATTACTAGGTACTAGAAACATGAAATTTAAAAAAAAATTTGCACATACCTTGTTACAAAAGCTATTCGAAATTTTGTTCCTAAAGCTCTCCAATTTAGCCGCACTAAAGCGAATGTTCCTCCTGGTTGCTGATCTTGTAAACGCAAATTATTAAGTAAATTGGGATTTTCAGCATTTTGCTGCAACAACCACTCACAAAACCTAACTGGTAAGTGATAATCCACTGGTAACAGTCCATTAACTCAGCATTACTGTACACATGAGCCATTTTGAAAATTTTACAGTTTAACACTCCTAAGATAAATAAAACACCCGCACTGCGAGAGCGACACACATAGACTGACGACTCATGGACAATAGAGATATTATCACCACTCCAACTTTATTCGGTCGGTTTTAACCAGGCGTTCCAGACAAAAACGTGTTTACTTTTTTTTATCACATTCTTAGGAATGTGGTAGAAAAGTATCAGATGTGTTGAAGTACAGTTGCCCAGCTACGTAGTCCTTTATAATGGTATAACTTTAAACATTGTTTACGGGAAATACTAAGCCTTTTATTATAAATTTTTTGGTGATATCGATTTCTTATTTGAGGATGCACATATCCTCAAAGTTTTAGAGATAAGTTCTGAATAACCCTGTATAGTGATTCCAGGGCCGGAGAGTCACGTGCCTTAAATAAATGTAACGAATCAAGGATAACGATCCTTTGCATTTTGCCCGATAAGATTTCTCTCCGAAACCAGTGTGTATTCACTCCACCAAATGCTTCAGTGATCAGTACCACCAGCTCAACAGTATGGCCCGGGTAAAGTCTACGGAGTAAAGGGTTTTTAATCATTATTGAATAATGATAAACTGTTATAAACTTATTAAATTTGCATAAATTACAATACATGGTTATATTCTTTTACTTCGTAAGGATGTACAGTATAAATAAAAATCACAGCTCAACTCTATTTTATAATTTTTATTACAATTTTGAATAACCTAGTTTTTTATATTGCATCTAGAAATATGCACCAATTTTTGGTATTTCAAGTTTTCTCTCTCTACATATACACTGTGTCTCTGTATACGCTTGCTTTTAACTGATTAACAATTGATTTACAACTGATTTTCTAAGCGCTGCCTATATTTATTTATTTATTTATTTATTTATTGTAGTTACACCAACCCACAGTACAAGACCAATTATGGGATGGGAGTTTACAGAGACAGTTTAAATATATACAATATATACATAACACATATACATATTCGTACAATACACATATATTAATTATAAGTTGTGAAAAATTTTCTTGATATCAGTAATTCTACAGTTAAATATATCAAGCTGTTCCTGTGTAGACATATAATTTTCACACATAGCGTGTAACGGCGAGTATTTCAAGGAATTTGTTCTTGAGACCCCAAGATAAAAAGTTTTCAAGTTTCTTGTCTCTACAGAGGGCGCCTGAAACTTTAACATAGCCACAATGCTTGGACAGTCAATAACATTATGGATTACCTTATGCAAAAATATTATAGAATTAAGCTTCCGTCGATCAGAGGGACTAAGAAATGAAAATCTACTTAATAATTGCGCTTGTGGAAACCCAATAGCTGGGTACACATTATCAACTTTATAAGACAAAAACTTCAGAAAGCGACGCTGAATGTTCTCAATGTTATCACAGTATTTCTTGTAACATGGATTCCAAATAAGTGATCCATATTCAAGCTTACTTTTTACAAATGAATTATATAGCAAATTTAATAACTGCACATCATCAAAACCCCTAGAAAATCTAATTACAAAACCCAAACTTTTGTAAGCAGATAACACGATATTATCAATATGTTTGCTAAAGGTTAATTTTGAGTCAAAAGTTACACCCAAATCGAGAACCTCATGGAGTATATTCAACATTGCACCGTTCAAATTGTAATTAAAAAGTATAGGGTTAATCTTTCTGCTGTAAGTCAATACATTGCATTTTGAAATGTTTAATGGCAACTTGTTTCGATCACACCAGTCACTAATATTATCAAGACTTTTTTGTAATACTTCACACCGGGAAAAGTCGTCAGTCACACAAAACAACTTCATATCATCAGCATAAAGCAAGCAGCCAACGTCCACACGAGAAACAATATCATTAATAAACAGGGTAAAAAGTAATGGACCCAAAACGGAACCCTGGGGAACACCAGACGTTACTTCAAAATTAACCGACCTAAACCACGACACTCCACATATAAACACCTATTTTTAAGGAAAGATGATAAAATAGCAATTAAAGGGTGCGAAAAACCAAAAGAACCAAGTTTATTTAGTAGAAGGCCGTGGTCAAGCCTGTCAAACGCTTTCGTAAAGTCCGTGTAAATGACGTCAACTTGCTTGCCCTCATCCAATGACTCAGAAAGAAATTGTGTAATATTAAACAAATTAGAAACTGTCGACCTTCCCTTTACAAAACCATGTTGAAAATTACTGATATCCCTATTTACCTTAAGATAAATTAAGTTATGTAAAGAAATTTCAAAGACTTAAGCGAAATTGGAAATTATTGAAATTGGCCGGTAATTCTCAACGCAGGTCCTCTCGCCCTTTTTGAAAATTGGAGATATACGTGAAGTCTTCCAAATATCAGGGAATATTCCAGTTTTTAAACTTAAATTAAAAATGACAGTTAGGGGGTAGACAAAGGCACAGGCACAGTCTCTTACTATAAATGACGGTATGTCATCAGGACCCTTGGTAAATTTAGGCTTCAACCTACGCAGTGCATTCAGAACTTCGTTCTCAGAAAAAGCATGAATATGAATATAATTTGAGACTGAATCATTAACGACATTACTATAATTCTGAGGACTTGAAGAAATATAAGCATTATTAAAAAAAGATGAAAAAGCATTTACAACGTCTTGGGGGTTATCATATTCCACATCAAGGTAGTTCACAGACTGAGGTACAGAAAAACTGTTCCTACTACGATTAACATGCGACCAAAATTGTTTTGTGTTACATTTGATGTTATCCTGAAGCCTTAATAAATAGTTCTTGTGAGATATGCCAACTTCATGTTTAATTTTACTTCTTAAAGACTTAAATTCATTATAAGTATCGACATTGTTCTTCTTCTTAAATTGTCTCCAGAGAATTGATTTTTTCTTAATGTCAAGTATAATTTTACTAGTAAACCAAGGCGGATATTTAGCGGATTTCGGAATTGACTTAGGTATATATAAATTAAAAATATTGTACAGAGTGTCATAAAAACTATTGCAAGCTAAATTAGAATCCTGAAACTGCAACAGGAAGGACCAATCGTGCGTACTGATGTGATGATATAAACCAGGGTAATCTGCTTTTCTAAAGTTAAAGGTTTCAAGAGAATTTAGCGGCAACGATTTTATTCTAGAATACTTTAAGGAAATGGATATATTTAGTGGAGGATGGTGTACATCTACTGTTAACAAAGGATCATCAGATTTAACCACATCGCAATTTGCATTTGATAACACGAGATCCAATAATCTATTGTTAATATTAACAATCTTATTATATTGTTTTAAACCTGCCAGGTTACAGAAAGAATTCAATAAAATTATTTTATCTGTCAAGTTTTTACCCAAAGTGAAATCAAAGTATTCAGGGATATTAAAATCACCAATGAAGAAAACATCACTACCAAACACATCTTCAATTGATTCCAAAGCCTCAAACAAATTATCATAGACATCAACCCCTAGTCCAGGTGGTATATAAATTGAAAAAATAAAAAAAGAGTAAGTACCACTTCTAACTCTGCCCCCTACTATGTCCACTGACGGTACAGCTTCACGTATAACGCTTAGATCTATTTCAATAAGCTTGATGTTCTTATGAGCAGCAATTAAAACGCCACCACCTCTTACAACATTAATTCCTGTTCTGTCGTCTCTCAAAATAACATAGTCGTTACTAATAAATTCACAACTTCGAACATGAGGTTGAAGCCACGTCTCACTGAGCACAATAATATCAAAGTTATTCAAACAAACAGCATCAAAAAAGTCTTGCATTTTAGTATTTAAGCCGCGTATGTTCTGATAATATACATCTAAGAAAAGTGCAACAGGAGAAGACTGACGGGCTTGAGGATGTGCAGATCCTCTAGACATACTCGAATTTGCAAATAATTGCTAGTTGGCAAATTGCAAACTTGCCTTAAATTCGGCTACTTTCTGTTTATAGACAAAACAACTATTAGAATCCCAAGCAGCGTGCTTAATACAAACATTTGCACCATTGTCCTCATTGTGTTTGATACAGTTAATACATTTTAACACGGAAGCTTTGCATTCTATTACTACATGTTTTTCAGTACACCTAGGACAATGAGTATCATTATTACACTTGTCAGCGAAGTGATGAAAACCGCTACACTTAAAGCACCTTTTAATTTCAATCGAGTCATAGACATCACAGAGATTGTACCCAACAAACAACTTACCCTTACCAGTTGCCATTATTTTATTGTAAGAATCAACGTCTACCTGCAGGACAGCCTGATATATATCTTTCTTCATTCTTAAAGGAGCAATTTGTAATACCTTACAATCAAATTTATCACCAATGACAGATTTATTTTGAAATTTTATAAACTTTACAATTTCTTCATCACTAAATTTGTCAGACATTCCAACAAGCCGAATTCGAGGATTGAAATTTGCCACATCCTTTATTTCATATTTGTCACCAAGTTTCTCTGAGGCTAACTGCTTGAATTTAGAAACACCCGTGTTATCATGACATCCTATGAGAAGTCCACCATTCTTCGTATTTTTCACACCAGAAATATCAATTTCAGATGAGACAGGATTGATATGTTGAAGAATTTCAGCTGCTGCTGATTTTTTGGTTTAATAAGAACAGCAGATTTTGTATCGACCACAGACGAATACAACTTAGTGTTACAGGATTTATTATTATTCAGAATTTCCTCAAATTTTTAATCAGCCCACTTCATAAAATCATTTTTAAGAAATGCAAACATTTGGGTATGATTTCATATGATTTCACCCGTATAATGTAACTATATAGAATATTATTTATTATAGATAATATAGATTCTTCCTAGGGCTAAATAATATTATGCACATGGATTTTCAATTATTATTACAAAACTGGGCATTAAATAATCTATTTTCTGCTGTTAAAATAATGCTATTAACTTATTACGGATAAAAAACGCATGAATGCACTAATTATTCTTTAGATTTCTAAGGTGAGATGAGGAAAAGTAAATTGGCCACAATAGTAACCACACCAGTGTAGCTACAAATTATTATTAAGCCATTTAGTTTACAGTAATGTCTGTAATTACAGAATAAGTATGATTCCGAGAATAACAGTCAGGTAGCATTTTATTCAGTTTTGAGTTCATCTGCTCTACTTGAAAAATAAGAACAAATTAATAAAATCGTCTGTAATAACACAAAACTACTAATACTATATATAAAATAAGCTGAGAAGCGTTGGTAATATAAAATTGATGAAACTTTTGCTACTTTGTGATTTGTGACAAAATTTGTAATTTACGTAACACGATTTAAAAAGTTAATAACAACTTAATTGTTTGATAATTATTACACTATTCCAAAGAGACAATAGTAATATAAACCTACTTAGTATATTTGTTACTGACTTTTATTAATATTTTTTATATCTAAGTTAAAGGAAATCCAAATTTCTGCAGTAGACAGTAGACTAATATGTTCTACCATATTTGAGATGAGCCATATGTTTCTTGATTCTAGTTTGAACTGACCTTCTACTTTGTCCAGCATACTTTTGACTGCAGTCATTACAGTTAGAATCCTAAATCCCCTAACTTTCCATAATTTTTTTGAATTGCCTAAAAGTTGCAGTTTATTTCCCGATGGATAAACAATTAACATACTTATATCTTTAAAAACCTTACAAAAACCACGGGTGAAACGAGGATCGTATGGAATAGATATGAATTTTGGATTTTCTCTTTCATTATGAACAGTCGAGGAATTTCGAAGTGTCCTAACGTTTTCTAATTTCTATTATAAATTATTAATTTCTAACCTTACGTTTCCTAATTACATTATCAATTAAACTTGAAGAATATCCATTACTCGCAGCTATATCCCTAATTAATGCCTTTTCTTTTTCAAACCTCTTCTTATTTAGGAGAATTCATATCTATTCCTTACGATCCTCGTTTCACCCGTGGTTTTGGTAAGGTTTTAAAGATATAGGTATGTCAATGGTTTATTTATCGGACAATAAACTACAACTTTTAGGCAATCCAAAAGATAAAACAGAAAGTAAGGAAAAGTCGGGGGAAATTAACTGTAAAGACTGCAATCAAAAGTATGTTGAAATAACTAGATGATCAGTTCAAACTAGATTCAAGGAATATATGACTCATCCCAACAGATAAGTCTAGTATCGCCAAACATCTGTTTGAGAACAACCATAAAATAGATAGTAGCAATTTAAGACCAATTCGGAATGTAACATATTCCTGAGAGCTATACATTTGAGAGATTGGAAATTGCAAAGTGTAAAAATAGTATGAAAAGTGAGAGAGGGTCAATCCCATAAAGCCCACTTTAATGGTTAGTAAATCACAGTTCACTGATCTGTCGCAATAGTTCACTGAACCGTAGCAATAGTTTAGGTATAAATAGAACACAATGTTAGCGTAGGTTCAGTTTTAATCATATCCAGATGATGGCAACTTGGTTGGCTAAAAGCGCGTCGTGTGCAGTATATTGTTTTGGTGTTATGTGGAAAACTAAATCAGTTTTCCACAGAAAAAAGAAAATTACTAATTTATGTAAAAAAATAGGTACTAGTCCTAATATTGACCCTTTCTGTACAAAGTATGGACTTAACTCAATATTTCTAATAGACTTGGCTCTGAAATAAAATACATTTAGCTTAATATTTCAATGTGCTACCTCACTATAAACAATTACACCTCATTTTTGTCGGCCGCAGCAAAGGTATTTTAAATCTACCGTCATTATATTCCAATTACAACAATTGACTGCGGGAGAAGGTGTTAGTTCTGAATCCCGGACAGATAAGTTGGGCAGAGGAACTCATCCATGAACATTATTAATAAAATATGTTTATTCATGGCTTTAGTGACAGGTGGGTCAGGAGAAAGACTGCGACTTATTTATTTCTTTCTACAGACTGGAAAGGGATAGTTAGTTATGCATCAAGCGCATAAAAATCCTGTATAAAATAGAATCAATCTTAGAAGAATACCGAAGAGTTTATTTGATGTCTAAATCCTTAACCTGTTATTAATTTATTGCTACCTTTTGTGACACGTACTATATAAGCTCTCAATTGTCTTGCAATAAAATAGGTAGTAACTTCATTCAGTAGTTGTAGAAATTAATCTGAATTCAGTAATATCTAAGTACATATTATATTGGGTCCATTTCTTTTCACAATTGCAGTTGACGTATATATGCAGAAGATACACAATTGTACATCTCATGTGATTCCAACTATGTTAATGAAATAAGATTAAAAATGAGTCTTCTAATAAAACCCCGTAAATTAGTGACTGTAATAGTACTATAGAAATAGTCCTTCCTCTATTATTGTTACACATAGATCCACTAACTCAGTTATTGCATTTCTGAGAGAATGGTTCTGCTCAAATACACCATACAACTACTTACAACTGATACAATACATCAAACCTCATTAATAATGTTTCACACTTTTTTGAATCCCGAGTACGCTCTTTATTCTCTCAATAAAATTAATTTTTGAAAAATATATATTGTATATACCTAAATATCGGTTAGCCCCTAGAGGCCGCAAAGGACCATGAGTTTTAACGAAAAACTACCTCGAAGTTTCTTGCTGATATTGAAATCAGAGGATACAAGTTTTCGAGATAAAAAACAAAAATATATGTCTCTCTTGCGTTTTATTGACTTTAAACATTTCCCTCTCGTTTGTTCTCTTAAGCTCAAGAATCCACACAGAGGAAGAATTTACCAGTTTCTAGGAAGAGTACTTTCACTGTTCAATTTATACATTAGACGAAGAAACAGAACAAATTCGAATTAACGTGAAAAAATTCTCCTGTGACTCATCTGAATATTACGATTCATATTACTTAATCAAAAGGCTTTTCAAACAACTCTCATAGTTCCCAAAAAATATAAGTAACTTAATTTAAATTATTTCATTTCATATATTAGTGTTTTGTGTGAAGTGTCAATTTACGCTCACCCTTCTAGATATTTCAATGTATTCTCTATTATATGGTCACAAAATTAAGTATAAGACAAAAATAAAAAAACTTGATTTAGTAACTACCAGTTTATTACAAAAAATGTATATTTTACATCGTAACTTTAATGTCAGCATCTTTTAATTTATTTAAAACCATTTCGTAAATTAGCCAAATTAAAATACCTCTTTGTCAACACGACGTAAGTTATTTCTAATTTCATACTCCTGAACGCAACGGGAGCTCTTTTTTAGTAACATTATATAAATTGTCAACCACTCCAATCCACTGTCAGGTCATCAGTTTCTCACAGTTCATTGAGAGATTCGAACCTGCCAGGCAATCTTTAAATTAATCGTGTCTTAAAAAGATAAATGGTGAAAAGTTTAAATGAATATTTGGATGAAAATTCCTAAATCTCAGTAGTATAATATATTTATTTCTATGCAGGTCAGTAGAAGAGATTCAGATGCCCATTCACAAGAGAAATATTGTTATCTTTAGTATTTGGGATCGTTCTTAAATTTTTATTAAGTAAATTGAAGAACATTATTTATGGCAGTAATTATTGTAATTACCTAGTTAATCTCCAGTTCCTAATTCTCCATATAGATACAGACTAGCTTTGCGTTTTAACTTTTAGAATTTTATTTATGTCAAATTATGGTTTTAATTATTACTCTGCACTACCTCTATGGGTTTACTGATATAACCTTATATAAAATATTTTAGTATGAGTGTTAAGATATAGTATATTTTAGTGTGTTCTCTTCTTGAGGGTTATTCATAAGTAACTCTAATGAAATTGTAAGATTTTTTGTAAGATTGTAGTCATTTTTTATTCAATACTCTTTACATATACGAATCCTTCTGCAGAATATTAAACTACTTTTGATCCAAAAATACCATTTCCAACGGGATGCAATATTTATCTTAAGTTTATTAAATTATTAAATACAGTTTCTTCAAATCCATTAATTTTAAAACGCGTCGATTCTGCCTCGCTCTAAATTCCGTCTCCAAATCGACCAAGTTTTTAAGCTATATCCCCCGATTTTCTCCCATTTATAGTTTTATTTTAATTGATATTTCTTTTTTATAATGTTTGCTTGTGTCCAAACAACTTCAGACAAATCGACTTGGAAAAGAAAGTTTTAGATCAAATAATGTGGCATACTCTTCTCCAGATGGATGTTATTAATGGATGACTTTTGTGATAACTTTAGAATATAAAAAACGTATCGATCTGATAACTTTCCAACAAAATTATCTACTGAGAAGAAACGAGAATCGGCTTGAAAGCTACTAGCTACTAGTTAAGTTTATTTTAAGTTCTATTTTGTTATAATTTTGGTTTAAACATTACTACTTACTTAAATATTATTCGAAATAGTACATATTTTTTTCTAATGAAGCTTAGTTAATTTATCGTGTATTTATTTTCATTGGAAATTATAAGTGTTTTTTTAGGGTAAAACTTCAAGAGCTTACAAACATACTTCACTTCCAATATTTATTTTGTATAAAAATCTGTGTAACTATAGCCTGAACTGTATGAAGCCAGTTATATATACCTTTACTTTCCATAGGGACGTCAATTTTTATATTCCCTATGAAATTTTCAATATTTTATAAACATACAAACTTTTAAACGTTTTAAACAATTTTTAACCAGTCTACTTACTACTCATAAATTTTATATCACCAATTACTTTGCGGGTGAAATACGAGTAGCCAAAATAACAAGCAATATTGTGTTTTTGTGTATTTATGTTGAATATTTTTTTAACAAAACAGCTTTATTTTAAATTTAGATTTGTATTAAAAATATTTGTTTGGCGTTTCTTGGTATTAATTTCCAAATTAGAGTAGTTAAATAAAATATTACGGTACCAACTTCAGCTATAGTTTATATTTTCCACATTTTCAATACTGATTGCGTAACGTATTTCCAAATATGAAATTTCAATGCAAATTTTCCATGCAAACTTTTTAAAAGTAATTCTCTAAGTTAAGACAATTGTTGTGTGAGCTTCTACTTTCTGCATACTATTTTTAGCCGACGTTTATATCAAAATTCGAGAATATCAATATAAAAACTTCATTACTCTAGTTTTATAGGCTGTTCCGTTTATTACTTTGTTCCCACGATCTCTTCGGCTGAGCCTTGGAATGGAATGGTAGTCGGTAGTCGGTGTATTCCAGGGTACACATCCATATCCGTCACCTCCAGATAGCTCCACATTTCGTAACGACGCATTCCACTTTATAATGCGTTTCACACTTGCAGGTATATTGACTGTCTTTTATCTGGCGCTGGACATTTCAATAAATATGGAAGTATGCAAAAGAGATTTCTTGTGTCTATTCCGAAACGATTTCTGATATAGAATATTGTAAATACATTGAATATCTTTCAAGTAGGATCTTATATTAAGAAAACTGCAAAACAAAACTGCTGTAAAAATATTCTTATTCATGTTCCTTAGATTATTTTCAAAATTCAGTGACCTGGAAAGCGGAGCCCCTCCATCTTTTGATATTTGCTACACTGAGGAAAATTTATAATTGAATAACTACTGCGCCAAAAGAATCTGCTAAGTATTAATTTCTTACTAAATCTTATTTCTATCCAAAACTTTGGTAAAAATAACTAAGCAATGGTGACCCATTAATAATAAGAGTAACGAAAACAAGAATTTTTTTAAAATTTTGATAATTACTTATACTTACCTATATCAGGTTAATGACCAAAGCTCTGTAAGTAGCACAGCTCTGTACAGGGTGTAGCATAATGGCGGGAGTTACGTTCAACGATCTTACGTTATCTGCCAGCTAGCAAATAAAACGCTGTCGCTGCAATTAAGCAGTGCATTGCCATATATCTAATACTTGATTTGATAGTTAGTTAATAAATTAGCATTGCATCGAGCAGTTGTAATTTTATTTTCTCATTTTGTAACGAATTAGAAATCTTTTTAAAAAGCCAAGTTTTTGGCCCTAATTCGTAACTGGCGCAGTCGAGTTTGGAACGGGTGGAGTGTATCGAGTGAATATCGGTTTCACGTCCGGATCAGCGGTTTATCACCCGAAAATACCTTCTTCCCAGAAGAAAACCACGAGACCGAAAGGACAAACATCGCCGATTGGTCACAGGAGTAGAGGACAACATCGCCGAAGCTCATTTTAGGATAAGAAAATTTTCAACCTAGGATAAGAACATTTTCAAGAAAAGATAAGCAAATTTATTGTTTCTTCAGTTTGTGCCGTGTGTTGTGAAGTGTAGCTACAACACATAAATTGTGAAGTAGAGTGTATTTTGTGAGCATATAAAGGATTAACATCATGAAAATCTGGTGAGTAAAATTGCTCAATTTTCTTTTTGTTCCTTTATGTCCTACCCTTCAGACATTGACGAAATTATAAATATACTTGACAATCTTACAATAATATCAGACATCGTTAACATACAAGAAAATACCACAATGTCAACATTCAAAGACCACATTGATTCAATACCTATCTTCAATGGAGACCAAAGAACCGTAGGTATTTTTCTGAAAGCAGCCCAGTCAACAATCGACAGACTGAAAAAACCTACAGACGAAATCTTCAACGCTACTTTATTTCAAGTAATAAGAAATAAGTTAGTCGGACCAGCCCAAGCAATTATAGCTACAAACCCCGACATTACATGGGAGCAAATTAAAGAAGAAATTAGAAGACGATTCGGAGATCAACGCTCTGAAAACACTTTGACAACAGAATTATTAACATTAACGCAGTACCGTAATGAAAAACCATTAGAATTTGGAGAAAGGTGCAAGGATCTTAGAGACCTAATATTAGCAAAGATCGCAGCTATAGAAACACCTACTGTATTACTTTACAAGACCACTATGTACAATGATATAGCTCTCCAAGCATTCCTCAAAGGAACAGACCCTGAATTAAGCAGAATACTGAGATGCAAAACGCCCTTAACGTTAGAAGATGCACTCAAAATGACCATCGAAGAAGAAAATTACCTATACGTGAGGAACCATTTTACAACAATGAACAGAAATATACAAAAACCAATACCAAGACCACCCCCACTACAAAATATGAGACAACAGGTACAGGCGACCCCACAAATTTTATTTAATCAACCCCCACGTCAACCAAGCAACTTACCATATCGTTTACCAAATTACTTTCAACCAAACCAACCTACTCCTTCAGTACCTTGGAATTATAGAAGTCCTAACCAACCTATAAACCAAAATAATCAAAATTTCCGACCACAGTTTAATCCTAGAAATACCAATGTATTTAAACCAAACCCAAATATAGTTTTACCAAAGCCCACGCCAATGGACACCTCATCGTACAATTCAAGAAGGATGAACAATTCTTCAAATTCAAGACGAATGCCCCAACCAAGACCTACGTTTACATCGGAAGAGCTTTATTATCAAGAAAATGAAACCTACCCCTATCATCAATACGAAGAAGCAAACCCCGAAAATTATTACGAAAACGACTATTATGACGGTTACTACCAGGACTCATATGAAAACTTAGGTACGCAAGCTTTGGAACCAATTGATCAAGAGATCTACGCTGAACAAGAAAATGAACAAAATTTTCGGAAACCCAGCCTAACACAAGAGGTAACGTAGAATTAAATAATATTGATAATAACAACAACCTCCCAGTCATATATATACCAGAAATAAAAGCAAATTTTCTAGTAGACACAGGTTCAACCAAAACTTTAATTAAACCGACTCTTGCCCAAAATATTTATAAGGAATTTATTGAAGAGACCCCTTTTGTAATAAATACAGCTCATCAACAAAGTTTGCATAAACATACCATAACCATACCTATTTGGGACGTTTTCAAGATTGAAGGTCAACAAAAATTTCATTTATTTGACTTTAATCCTAAATACGATGGCTTGATAGGCATAGATTTTTTACAAAAACTTCAAGCAAGCATTGACATTTCTAAAAATAAATTTATTACTCCGTACGTAACAATTCCCCTAAAGAATTTGCAGGAAATCACTTCTACAAAAAGTAACCTCTTCCAATATAAGATTCCACTAAAGTGCGAACAAATTATAAAAGTTCCGTCTAATATAGATACGGAAAAAGGGTTTTTACACCACATACAATTAGAAAATGGATTAGAAATTCCTTCTTGCCTTATCACAGCAAAAAATAATGATAATAATGATTTCGATAATACATATAAAAAAGGTTCACAAAATGTGATAGCAGATGCTCAATCACGAATAAACACAAACCCCATAACTATACAAGGAACTAGTAAAGACATTGACAACGTATCGATAATGCCACAAGTAGACGACAACGAACTTGAAAACGCTTTACGAGAGATCACAAACGATTCAGTTGTACCAACAGATAACGAAGAAATTAACAGAATAATTCAAACAGCTCATCCCAGTGCAAGCGACGAACGTTCTAAGAATATAGAAATCGTCGAAAGTATAATAAACTCAAAGCCTTGTCAAATAATAGTAAATACAGGGTATGGAAAACGAGGCCGTACTAAAAGAAATAAAATTGAAGGCAAAGAATACATAAAAACGCAAATACCCAAAGACGAGAATTACGATTTTGTTCTGAATTTTCTAAAAGAATATACCACCGGAAAGAAAACATATTATCTATGGTTTGATGAAGAAAAGATGTATCAAGATTTTACGAAAGTATATGTAGATAATTTTTCAGACACTGGACCGACATTCATCAGATGTACAAAAAAGGTTACGAATGTACCGATGGAAGATCGTTTGGAAGTTATAAGAAATTTACATGAAGGCAAGACAAACCACAGAGGAACAACGGAGATGCAACAAGAAAAAACAAAAAGAAGTGAGAAACAAACAAAAGAAATTACCCCTTTTAAAATTAACGACATAATTTATACAAGGGTGTACAATATAAATCAATCAGTACGACGATTTATAGGACCTTGGAAAATATTACGAGTACTAGACCATAATAAATGTGAAATAGAACATGTAAAAACCAATAGAAACCAAATACTACACTTAGCTGACATTTCGTCCTGTTTCAGGGTCATCGCCCTAGCCGTCGCTACAGCAACAGCAATAGTAGACATTCAAGAAATAAAAGAGAATATAGGGCTGTTACCAATAAAATTAGGAAATGCCAAAATTATCGAAAACACATGGACCTTAATCCAAGTATATAATACGTCAGCTATAATAAAAGAATACGAGAAAATTGTCACAAGCTTTAATCAAATTGAAACTGCTGCTAACTCAACTATAAAGAATTACCAAGACAAAACTCAAAACTTCAGATCCATAATTAAACATCTAATTCAAGAAGTAAAGGAAATAATAGAAGAACTGATACCAACGAGAAGCAGGGAAAAACGTGGTCTATTAAATGCTGTGGGTAGTGCAATAAAATTAATTACTGGTAACATGGATGCAGAAGATGCAAAAAATATACATACGCAGATGAAAAAACTTGCAAAAAATCAAAAGAGGATAATAAAGTCAGAAAAACAAACCTTCTCCTTGGCTCTAAACACAATAAGAAAATTTAACAGGACAGTTGATGGACTAATACGCAATCAACATACACTCGGAAAACAAATTGAACAAATTATAAAATATATAAACAACCAAAGTTACATTATGGAAGAAATGCAACAAGTGCACATCACCCTAATTCAAATGATTAACTCCTTAAATGAAATCATTAGAATTCTGTCAAATTTGCAAATAGCTACATCTTTTGCAAAAATGAACTTCATGCACTCAAATATACTAACACCAAGCGAACTCAGAAACGAACTGCTTGAAATTAGACAAGACATCCATCCATATAAATTTCCCTTAGACCCCGAACTACAAAACATATTAAAATTCGAAGATTTGATATCCATAAAAGCCTACTCCACTGAATTTCAAATTGTATTTCTCATTGACATTCCATTAGTCAACTACGTTGTATACAGTTTCATTAAAGTATATTCATTACCGATATCCCAAGCCAATACAAACATATACCAAACGGTAGTCCCTATATCGATACCCTAGTTCTAACATGTCGTATCCCACAATTTTTCAAAAACTGTATTTTTAGCGCTAAATGATCTTTAGGTCAATATCTACCTACAAATAAAATATCGTAAGCCCCAGAAATTTGTAAATAACGAATTTAAGACGAAACGAATATGGCGTATCAGCATCAGCTGATATTTTAAATTCTAAGATATCCTAACCCTCATTTACTCAAGGCATTCTAACGATAACATTGGTAGTGGATGTAACTGATATTTTAATAAAACGATTTTAATTAATCATAGGTACTGTGTAAAAGAGAATTAAACAATGTAAGTACTATACTGACTACTAAATAGATTGGTGTTGTTTGATTAGTAAATATTTAGATATTTAATATGATTTGACTTTCTTATATATTTATTTGGCTTAGGACATATTGGAATCAATATAAATCATGTTGGTTACGATATATCGGAATTTGAAATGTAATTCATTGTAGGTCGAGTAGGGGGGCTAGATTGGTAAAATTGGCTCTAGAAAATACAAAAAATAATAATAATGAACCCGAAAATATCCAAGAGACAGAAATTGACATCGCTAATTTGGAAGTTGTTTTTGAAAAAGACTGTTCACAAAATATCCAGGAAAATTATGAATTATTAGATCTCGGGTGGCCAAAGTGTAATGGTTTAGAAAGTTGTATTAACCCAAACGGAGATCGGGATGACGATATTATAATAAACGCAACTAATAATGATTTGGGATGTTTGGTAACTGAATCAGGTATTTTTTTTTTAATTATAAGTAACCATATTTGAAATAGCCACGTTGTTATAGGAGATGCAAACTTAGAAATTGTGGAGGATAAATCCAGCAGTATTGTTTTAGCTGAAATTGGAAATTTACCAGATTCAAGAAATGAATCAAATTTTTTAATTGCACCAGATAAAACCATAAACATTATCTCAGATGTTAATGTAACCAAAGAATGTAATTTAACAATTGCAGATAAAGAAAATAGGTTTACTCTTTTAGAAGATGAGTCTAATAATACGGTAACAAATTTAAATGAGAAAATTATTCCAGAAGAGGAGTCGTTAGAAGAGGACTTGGAAAATGATCCGGATTTTGTACCAACTGACAATAATTTAGAGGAAGAAAATGATGAAACTGATGAACCAGAGGAAATATTATATAATAAAAAAAGAAGACATTTTCCCAAACCCGACAGTTGGAAGAAAAATATTTCTAAGAAGAAGAGAATGCTTGGAGAGGAGTATGTAGGGTACACACGGAAAAATGGTATTGTAAAACATAGCATTCCAAGAAATAAAAGATCGATGGGTCCTAAGTGCGAGTCTGCGTTTTGTAAAAAAACTGCAAACAGATTCTGTCACTTGTTTTCAGATAATATTCGAGAAGTTATATTCCATAAATTTTGGAACATGACTTGGGAACAAAAACAGTTATATGTCATCCACATGGTTTCTTATGAGCCAAAGAAAAGAAACTACACTCAAGGTGCCTCTAGAAGAAAGGGCACATTTAATTATTATTTAAAAACTGAAGATGGGAAACACCAAGTTTGCAAAAAGCTGTTTCTAGCCACATTAGGACTAAACGAAAAGATGGTGTTAAACTGGGTGAACGAAGGGAAATATGGCTTAAGTAGTAAACAGGAAGATAAAGACAAAGAAAAGCATAAAAAACAAAGAACTTCCGGGGCTGCTTTAGAATTAGAAAGAAGAAGTAAGTATTTACTTGAATTTTTAAAAGATCAACCAAAAATGGAAAGCCATTACTGCCGCCAAAGAACAGCTAAATTATATTTAGAGCAGGATTTTAAAAGTAAACAAGAAGTATACAATATCTACAAAACCAAATGTTTAGAAGACGATGAGGTTCCATTGTCATATTTTTCACTTGATAAGAAGTTTGAAGAACTAAATTTGGCTTTATATAAACCTAGAAAAGACCAATGCGACCTTTGTGTCGCATACAAAATGAAACAATTAGATGATGCAACTTACGAAGCACACATCCTAGCTAAAGATCAAGCCAGAAAAGAAAAAGATTTAGACAAAATTAAAGCCGAACAAAATCTAATTCATTGTTTTACAATGGACGTCCAAGCCGTGAAATTGTGCCCCCAATTACAAGCTAGTTCATTATACTACAAAACGAAATTGCAAGTACACAATTTCACGGTTTATTTAGCTACTAAAGATAGCAAAAATATGTTATGGACCGAAGTTGCAGGAGAACTTTGTGCATCTGTATTTGCCACGTGCATAGCAAAATATTTAAGTACAATTTTGCAAAAGGATCCCAAACCTATAATTATTTATTCTGATAGTTGCGGTTATCAAAATAAAAATGTAATACTGTCCAATGTATTGTCACTTCTAGCTACAAAGTTTACCATAGATATCGAACAAAAATTCTTAGAGAAGGGACATACCAATATGGAATGTGATAGCACACATAGTCTTATAGAAAGACGCTTAAAAGGAAGGGATATATTCCTTCCCACTGATTATATAGAAATAATAAAACAAGCAAGAAAAAATCCCAAGGCTTTGGAAGTAGAGTACTTAAGTTATAATTATTTTGTAAACTATGATGATAGCAAGTGCATGCGTTACAGCTCCATACGTCCTGGTAAGGGTAAAAATGATTTAAAAGTGACAGATATAAGGTGTTTGAAATATATACCCAGTGGAGAAATAATGTACAAAACCAATTACAGCGAGCCATACATATCTCTACCTCAGCGAAAAAGAAACATTGATTTAAATTATATGCCAAAGCCCTTGTATTCTGAAAGGCTTAAAATAAAAAAAAGCAAGTGGCTTCATTTATAAGAACTTAAAAAAGTTTTACCATCGGACTGTCATTTTTACTATGATACATTGCAATATTACGAATAGTTATAAAAAATATTCCTGTGACATTTAAAATAAAGAGTATAGTTGCTATATTTTCTTTTTTATTTAGGCTTCACGGCTTTAAATTTAACTAAATATTGTTCAACTGTTTGGTGTTTTCACCAGTACCTTCTTTATTTCACTTGACAATAAGCTGTATGCCACCTCAAAAAATCAAAATAGACAGGTGCAACCCACAATGATAATAAGAAAATGTCGTATCCAATTATTTCAACTTTACCAATAGGGTGTATCCCACTTATTAATTACTCAGATTTTCTAAAGTTTAAAAAAAAAAGTAAAGCCAACTCTTTACTTAATTTGTAATATAAAATAGAGAAAAAATCATTATTATATATTATTTTACTCAATTTGTGCAGTTTTTACTCTTTCCTCTAAAATGTACATTATGTGGATACGACATGTTAGAACTAGGGTATCGATATACAACTCCCTCCTAATATCCGAGCAATTTTACACAATACCGAAAAACTGCAAAAGCATAGAACCCGAAAGTTTTCTCTGCGAAGAAAATAATTTATTACCCAGAAATCAAGAATCACCCTGTATAGTCAATTTATTAAATGCACATAGAAACTTAACATCCTGCAAGCCTACAAGATTCCAGCTAATGAAAAACATTGTCATGAAGATCAACCAAAACACGTGGATCTTAGTTCTTGTTAATAAAACTAAAATTCAAATTAGTTGCATGCATGATTTTCACAGTCAAAATATTGAAGGAACATTTATTGTTTCCATTTCAAATAGTTGCTCTTTAAGATTTGATGATACTGTATTAAAAGGTCAAGAAATATCAAAAAAGATAAAAATTTTGAGTACTCCTAGTTTTCAATTTAATTCAAATATAAAATCTAAAGCCCTTCAGGCAATTAATTTAGAAAACGTATTTTTGGATAATAATCAAGACGTCAAAAGAAGCCTACTGAAGCTTGAAGAAGACCTTCCAGATGAAGACTCCTCAATCTTCGAAGTACCGAACATTTGGACTATTAATTTGTATCTAATTATTTTCATAATTTTTGTTTTATTCATTTGCAGAATCCTCCATGAATATAAAAAAGTTAGATCAGCAAGGCAACAGCAAACTACTGACAACATTGTGACTTTTCAAGAACAACAACCTCAGGTGAACCTGAATCTACCCTAACGTCCACTCAGGCGATGGAGGAGTTACGTTCAACGATCTTACGTTATCTGCCAGCTAGCAAATAAAACGCTGTCGCTGCAATTAAGCAGTGCATTGCCATATATCTAATACTTGATTTGATAGTTAGTTAATAAATTAGCATTGCATCGAGCAGTTGTAATTTTATTTTCTCATTTTGTAACGAATTAGAAATCTTTTTAAAAAGCCAAGTTTTTGGCCCTAATTCGTAACTCGGGGCAAATATGGAGCATCATATTCCCTGTCCAAATTTAAGTATATTTTGTCATATAGATTTATGTCCGTAAAGCATTAATTTTTAAGTAACGAGGTGCTAAAGATTTTAAAAAATACATAAATTATTTAGTTGAATATCTTGTGAACAAATAAATATATTTAAACGAAATTCTGTATGAATTACTTAAGAGTAAAAGGACATTCAACGTGATTTACTAAAAATACAAACAAATGGCTTTAAAATTTTAGTAAATTAATATAAACTTTATTGTTTTTAATGGATGTATACTTGAATGTTTCATCGAAATATGTAAAGTTATAAACGATATCTAAATCCTCTGCATTTGACTTAAGTTGATATGGACTATACTTATTCGTTTGTTAACTTTATATTCAGCATTTGTTACTTTTTAGCAAATTCTGTCGGTTCAAGTCATGCAAACCAAACTTACCAAAGTATCCAAACTTATAAAGATAAATAAATAAGGCGTTATCATAACCTAAAACATTTTATTCCTGTTGTTAACTCTCCCATGGATGATTATATTTTTTTACAATTTTTTTACGTTTAGGAATTACTGTGAAAAAGTTCGAATATAAAGAAATTGGCAACGATACATTTAACCACAGCAATGTGCTTTATACATTTGTGATTGGTTTTGGTGTACCTAATCCAAAATATCAAGAAATATAGAATCCCCTTGTAAATAACATAAAGTTGTATTATAAAAAAAATATTGAAATTAATGGGTACCAAAAAATTTCAATATCATATATAATAAAAATATATTTTATATTGTATATCAGAATTTATAATATTTATTTATTTAATATTTTATATTTTATATTTTATATTGTATAAATATCTCTATAAGCAAATTTGTATTCTTCCCAAAAGAATTGTGTACTTAGGTGCAACATAACGACAAACTTTAAAAGTAAATTTTTAATCAACGATGGTTGATTTGCATGCTGACAAGTTACAAACATACTTCTACTTCAACAGCATTCCTATATCAAGTGAAGCTCTTTTTCTTCTTATTCATGTGACTTGGTTTTTCTGAACAAGTCCCAAAGCACTACGGCCAAGGCTAGACATATTGTGCATCCCGCTGATTTCCTATTCAACGAGCATCTTTGTTCTTTCCATAAGGTCCAAAAGGCTCAAAAGGTTCAAACAATGTTAGAAGTGTTAATAATTAAGAAGCGGTAGCATCATACGAACGTAGCCCTCACATTCACTCAGAATGAGCAGCCTAAACTTCTCTGCATCATCACAGAACCGGCGTACCGGGCTTTTTGCTAATTTTAAATTATAGAGATATTTCCTGAGATGACAGTGCCCTGTTATGAGCCTTGTCATACTCCTGAACTGAGATTTACTTATGCCTAGCATCTCTCCAGTTCTTTTCTGTGAAGGAGCTTCCATTAGTGCCTTCGCCTAACTCTGTCCTGGTTTTAAGACCCAGTAATTCCTATGTTCTAGTTTCACCCATTTTTCCCGAGCCGTTTTGGCACCGCCATAAGCGACCCCACAGGCTAGCTTCGTTCCTAGGAAAGCCATTTCAAATCCCCTTCTAGACATTTCATCTGCACCCAACACAGTCTCATTAAATTGATGCTCATATTTGCCAGTTCCATTAGCAATTGGAGGCAATCCCAAACAAGCTTCGAACTAACCTGATTTGAGTTCAAATCCTTGACTTGACCATTGGAGAAACTTCTCTTCACATTCTCCGCTAAACACGCCATTATTGCGAAAATTTCTCCTTGAAATAGTGTGAGATAATTCCTTAGACTACAACTAGGTCGTCTACGACATCTAGGTCTCAGCCCAAATACTACTGCTCCTGTTTCTCTATCTGTTTCTGGAAAAGCCTGGAACCACGCGAGACTCCCGAGAATTTAACTTCAACTTCCAGTCACTGATATTCGGTATTTGAACATCGAATGGCTTGCGGAAATTAAATGTTCCAATCATTCTGTCAGAGATTGTCTCTAGGATAAGCTCTGACATCGATGTATGTCTTATCTTGGAGTGCGCCCTTCCTTGGGAACTACCTGTCCAATTATTATTATTTCTGATTTGGTATGCTGCTACCCCTGTCTTCTCTCTTTCCAACATTACTTGAAGTAGTGTTAGATTTAGCAGGACTTTTAGCGCAGCTCCTCCAGGAGAAGATACTTATCCTCCACCGAAAACTGGATAGCCTTCCCGCCTATGGTGAGTTCTACTCGTTCAAATCCGTCCACTACAATTTCTTCTGTTAGTGAAGAGGACCACAACTATCTTGTCCGGAATGACAAACATCGCCCCCATTATACCAATAATTGCATTACCTCCGAAACCGCATTATTATGGTACCCCTTATAGAAGGAAGTACCTCAAGCTCATAAAAAAGTGACATGAGGCTTAAAGTAACTACCTCATGAAGAAATCCAAAGACTTTGAAGTATAGGAAAGAGCTTCTTTCAGTATTATAGATTATACTCGAGATTATATTATGAAAAATAAAAGTGGGAAGGATAAATAATAAAATATTTTTAGCCGTTCTAAAGCCAAAACAAAAGAAAAATAAAAGTGGGAAGGATAAGCAATAAAATATTGTTAGCTGTTCCAAAGGCAGAAGACCACTAGAGTACGGAGAAAATATACGGAATCGGTACGTCTCAATAAAATACCTCATATGCGCTACAGGTTCAGTAGGCACTACAGTATTGAAAAATATTGCATACGTACTTACCAACCAAGCTTACCTCCTTCTGGAACCTTGGGAGGGTCACTTCCTAAAAATTTCGAGAGACTTTCTAAGAAAATATTACAAACAGTGCATTACTAATTATAATACCTTTATTTGAACACAGCCATGCCTACATTACATGGGGTATATAATGAAATCTAATTTATTCGACTTCGCATTTTTAAGACCGCAGCCCAAATTTGATGAGTCGTCGTTCCTTATAGGAAACCACCTAATTATAGGTCCTTATAATGTAGGTAGTTATTACTCGGTTATAAATTCCCCCTCAAAACAATTTACTTAACTCCCGTAATTTTAAAACAAAATATATTTCATTAAAGGGAGTGACGAAGTAATAAAGTTAATTCCTAAAAATAATTCGAATAGCATATCATCAGAGAGTTATAGTGTAATAACATTTATCGTTCTTTATCACAACTAGAAATCTCACAGAATATTATCTTTGATGAGTTTTCTGGTTGATTCTCTGTATTTTTCTTTTTATTGTAATTACTGTAACAACTAATTATTTATCCTGGACAAACATATTCTCTAATATACTGGATATTTCCCTAATTTAATTTCCAGAGTGTAACAGAATTTAAATCCATGATATATAGGTAATTTTGGTCCAAACTAATTTTAAAAAGGAGAGAATAAAAAGTAGCAAGGTTTTTACTAATTCACAAAAAAAAATTTCACCAAAGTAGCACTAATTCCTCTCATTATTTATCAGTGATTATAGAAATTAATAAGAAGCACAAACACTAGTGTAAAATATCGTATACAATTTTCAGTTCCAATGAGCACATTTGCCGGACTAAGTACAAGGCGCCAGCTAGTATGGGAACACCGATATTGGCAATATGAAAGACCCCTTTGGATTATTTTATTATTTAGTATGTAGTCAATGTAATAACGGATTATGTTGTAGTCAGAGCAGTTGCAGTTCCACTAAGCACTGAGCCGGTGGCTCAGGGCTTAGCGTCTCGATCGCTCAACCCAGAGGTCGTGGGTTCTAATTCCCATTCCACCAAACAATTTTTAATTAAATTGTTTACTCGTAGATCAAGGCTTATTCGCAGGGATGGCTTGGCAACCATCCTGGCGATGGCCTAGGATGGGAAGGATGTCAACTTGGTGTCAATGTGAGAGATTAAAATCAGTTGATGTTTGACTTGTCCCCCTAACTAATGAGGTTTTCCATGTTTCCCTCATTCCAGCACTGAATAGTGGTTAGGGCCTACCAACGTAAGTCGTTCCTGAGGCGCAAATGCGGCCCGCGAAATATGCCGCTCCTCTCTCACACAAGTCTCAGACTTTCGGGCTAATCCTTGTGATTAGAATGAGGGGTAGAGATATTATTATTATTATTATTATATTATATACTTGGTTATGTTGAGAGACAAACATGCTGTCCTTGTATTTTTTTTTTGCTATCCTGAATAGAAATGTAATGCTGTTATATTATTACAGAAACTTCATATTCCTTTGAACTTTTCCTAAAAGGATGCCAAAGAATTATTCACCTCATTTATTATTTTACAAAAAGTCTTATAGCCTCAGAAGATAACGTCCGTATTATTTCAATATTTGGCTGTGGTTGGCTGCCGTGCTTCCGCTATTTTGTCCAGTATATTATGACTACCCAATATTATGATTATTAAATTGCATTTGCTATAATACCTGGGTCTCTAATTAAATATTATTTAGGTAATTCTCTTTTAGTGTATTTATATTATTACATAGTGTATTTTTCTACTATATAATATAATAGTAGAAATTAATCTTTTTTCCTTAAAAATATTAAAATATTTCAGACTATTAAAGGAAGGAATGTAAGGAAGCTAAACGAAGAGAGAATCGTACTTGGGCATAGTTTGTTATTTAAGTTTTTCAAAAGGAAAACTTCTAAAAAATTTTGTTTGATCATATTTCGACATAACTTTTATTATTTATTAAGAATTTCTGCTTAATACGAAGGTATGAAAAGGTTACATAAATTTATTGTAATATTGGAAATGTTTACGTTCGTATATAGATACCAAGTTAGGAGTTTTCGTTTATGACCAAAAGACAGACAACCAATGTGACAATGTGATCGACAACATCCCCTAAAACTCGAAATTTTGTTAATCTTGCACTTACAAGTCGGAGATTTATTTAATTTCGACACATAACCCGAAATGTTGTAATTAAAATTCGACTTACAAGTCGAAGATTAACAAAACTTCCAGTTACAAGTCGACATTTCAAAAAATAAATTTTAGTGACCCTTCCACGCGTTCATAGCTTAAAGGGATACTAATAACAACTAAGAAATCTTCCAGATGTAATTCGAATTTTCTTCACACCTTCGTTCGTTTACCCAATGGCACATCTGAAGAGGTTATTTCCTTCAATTGAAAAGGTAAATATATCCCTTCATGTTTTACATTAACATAACTTAAAATATTACTAACCTAGCTTTTATTATTATTACCAACAAGCTTATTATTTACTCTGTTTGTAGTCTTCCTGAACTTGTGTCTTATTATATTAGCTATATTTTTATCTAAAGATGGCTAAAATCTAGTTTGGTAGTACGGTACTGTTTTTGGCTCCACCTATTTATTTACAAGCATTCATAAACAAATATTTAAATATGAGCTGTAGGTACGCCTACTATGATATTGTATACATATTCTGCAATTAAAAGTAGAATCCTTTATGTGGAAAACTATTGCTCCTAGTTTATTCTCCCTATGAATTCCAAGAAGAGTAATTTCTAGGCGGAAGTAATGTATTATTTTTTTTTTTATATTTTTATTACAATTCTGTTCTAACAGGTACTTACCACATAGAAAAAACTTACACAGTAACTTTATCTGACCTCCTACAAAATCACACTGAAAATACATACTGTATTATTAAGTGTGTGAGAACTGACAGAAGTTATGAGATAATAATCTGAACACACAGTAAGTCAACATTTTCTAAAAGAAATGGCGAGTCATCGCCGATGTCAATCATCACCCTGGTAAGTCGCCTTTGAGGAACTCAAATCCAAATACACAGTGATAGACAACAGAAGTAGCGCGCATGGTAGTAAGAATGGTAAAGGATGCACTTATTTGCCAACCTGTAACTACTGTCAGATAAGGATCTCTCATAAGTTAAAAATTCACCTCAATGATTGCAACAAGGCAGTGCTTGTATTTTTTAAACACGCCAAGTCGATAACATCGTCTGTGCTTATAATATGAGAAAATTACACATACGATTCCATAAAATTAGATAAAAGTGCATCTTTCTGTGCATCGACCGTACTCTATCGTTTTCACACCAACTTTTTAAATAAGTATATTATTTTCTTATCCTACATCGTTCATACTAGACGATATATTGGTTGGTGTATAAGTTTGGTGTGATTATCATTATTATGTTATCCTTTAAAGCGTATAAAAGTGGATATAAAATTTTATGTTATTTTATAATTAGCATTGTATATTAATCATATCTCATTAATTGAAGTAAAATAGTACGACCGTTGTGCATATGAAGCACCTTATTACAATCCTAATTCAGTGGAAATTGCTGTTATAACAGCGAATGAATTTTTTAGCAATATTCAGCATACGTGATCAAGCTAAGGGTTTTAAAAGCTAATTTCCTGATACGATTCTTTTCCTTTGTTCTTCTGAAGTTATGATAAGATGCCATGAAAAAATAGCTTTAATACTAAAAACGTCAATTAATTTATCAAACGATTAAATGCTGAATATAAAAAAGAATCCTTTATTGTAGACTGCGTAATTTTTAACTCAATTTTTCACGTTTGAGAATTGAGATTTAGGTCATTTTTGAGAGATTCTTAAGGTCTATTATATGTATAGGACAAATTTTCAGCTGAGAAAATTGTATTCATTTTAAACAATAACTTATATTGTAAAACATTTTTAAGCAAAATATATGATTAATTTATTTTCTTGGACTGTTCCAAAATGTTCCATATTATGTAAAGGCCACTGAACAGCGTTAGAGAATCTAAATATTGTGATTAAAAGATGGTACATGAAACAAGTTATATATTTTAAGGAACGGCAAAATATCCACAGAATTTGCACAGAATTTATTTATTTTCCTCAATCTTTGAAGATGAGGACAAGTGTCACATACATTAAACTCCAAAACATTCATACTGAATTTACCGGTAAAATGTTCGTAAAATAGTAAAATTGTTGCAAGCACGACTGATTTTTTTAAGGTTCCTAACCAGGTTCATGGTCTCAGGCTCAAGGTTCATAATTGGTTCACTCTTTTTGCGTGTATTATGGAAGCGTTACTTTTAGGACACTATTGTGGCGCTTTATTTTGTTCATTTTAATTTGTGGGTGTCAGGAAAATAGTATACCTTTTTATTTGCATTCTGTTCTGTTTTCTACTCTATATCTTTATTTTATAATGACTACGTTTATTTCATCAATTTCAAGCACGATTGAAAGTAAAGCCGATTGAATCCAAATCTCAATCCTGAGAGTTTATCTCGAGTTCGATCCTACTTGAAGCCGTATTCCTGCGCTTGCGTGCTTTATATACGTAGCTAATGACATAACCTCAAGTTTGTTGTATTAAAAATATATTATAACCGTTGAGTTTGCTTTTTCGTTTTCACAGGATCACTAAAGAAGTTTTTCATTCGTCACATGTGATTCTTCAATACGTGAAGCATATAAACTTATGCAGTTAGATCTGATTAAATCCAATTGCAATCCAATCGCATTTATCGCAATCTGAAGCAGCTTGAGTCAAGCCAATCCTATAAAATTTTAAAATTGACTTGAACGTTCTAAGCCGCTTCGAATCTCAATTCCAAGCGTTTAAGTAATCATCTTCAATCCTTTTTTTTCAAGCCACTTGGCTTCAAGCCGGCTTGAAATTGACAAAATAAATGTAGTCTATGTCATCGTAACGTTACAGTTTTTGTAATTACTGTTGATCAGATGCATAGCCGAATAGAAAATTATAAATTAAATTTGTACACATCTATAACTACAGAGCAATTCACACATGCCAGTTTGCTATTTTTATATTAATTCCTAATCCCAATACTGAAACATATCAAATATTTTAGAACTAGTCCACCTGTGAACTTTTGAAAATGAAATATATAAATATTTTTTATTAGGCATGTGGAAGAGTCAGGCAATTAAAACCTCAAATTTAATTTTCAATCCAAGGAATTCTACCAGCTACTTCCACAGCTTGTTGCAAACCAAAAAGGTTTGTATAGCTTCTGCGAATACACTGACGTACAAGCCACTAAAAAGGGGATGGGCAAAGCGGCTCTTCCCTACATTGGTCATCCATCCAAGTACTAACTGCTACAAATGTTTCCTAACTTTCCATAATAAAGGTCCTATACATTTTATCGCAATAATAAAAGCTCACTTACTAAAATTTTAAAGTCGTTCGAGTATAGGTGATTATTTTACACCTTGTTAAACGAGACTAACGAAGTTAGACCCTGTTATATGCATCTAGATGTCTATAGCGCAAACTTAACATTTACACGCGACTGATTAATTTACACCTAATGATCACAGCTCGCCAATAAATGTGTACAATTTACTTCAGGACGCTGTACTGTGCCATGAAATTTTTTTTATTTGATTATTATAAGTTCCGTGACTGCAGACAGTTTCCTTTTAGTAGGATATCTAATTAAAAATTTAATGTAGCAAAAAATGTGTAACATGACTACATTATTATTTTATATACGAGTTGTATAAAAAGGAGACGCTCTTATAACCGCAGTTTATAATTAATAAATTCACATTAACCCCCATGAACAAGAACTATCTGCGGCATGCACAAGAAGAGAGTACCTATATAGGTATATAATTAATTAATTATTAAATCAGCAGTTTTAAACTAAGTAATTCTCATAAAAACGCACAGAACTTTATAAAAATCCTAACATATAATTATAGTTTATTTCTTAAATATTTTATAGCCCTTCGTATATTCATTCTTACATCATACACGTAAATATATAAAGGGTGTTTTGAGAGTAGAGAAAGATAACTTCATTAAATGTTAAAATTGGACAGCAATAAGGTAATAAAGTATATAGGTAATAAAGCAAAATAAGTTTAAATTACACTAATTGTTTGTATAACTACATAGTTCTGAAAGTAGTATTTAAAAAAATAGCATCAAGTACGCAATCACGAAAATGGCTTTAATCGTTAGAGGAGACAAATTTTAAAACCATTTTAAGAATGTCTCAATAATAGAGTGTTTCAACAGGATGTTCCAAGAAAGAGAGATTGACCAAAGTCTTCCTTGCTTAGCTATATTCCGAGATTCCAATAATTTCTATCTCTTTGCGCTTATGGCACAGTCTTTCGGGAATATCTCCCATATTATTAGAGATGGATCTATCTAACACCATGTTAATGTATCCCAATCTACTAGTTACTTTTCGGATACATAATAAATTGCGCTAGTTTTAAAATGTTTCCCCTTCAAATAAAAATTGGCATGCCTTGGCATTTACACAATAAAATAAACGTGCCTTCAAGGTATTATGCGGTGGAAACTTTTTGTTACCTCACTCTGTATATACAGGGCGCCTTATTTCTTGACCCGTTGCATGGGTAACTTTTTTATTAGTAGAGATACAAAAACGCTTAAATGAGCAAATTAGTGCAGTTTCGTATTAGTAATTCTACGGTAAGGCGAAAAATTATATACGGGGGAAGGTTGAAAAGTTATTGACAAAAAACGAAAAATCCAACTTTTCTATTATCCCTCGTAGCTCGTTCATTTGAAGAGTTAGAGAAAAATGCTTCACATGTTTTTTGCAGTATTTTTCATGTAAAATGACATGCACTTGCTACTTTTTATATATCTCTTAAAATGGTTGAGAATCACAGTAAAATATATTTTTTTTTAAATGTAATGGATAGGTGGCTGTGACATTAACCGAAAGTCCCCTTTTTTCTCTTTCAGATGATATAACATAGTCCATATTTTATCCTTACAAAAGTAATAATAATCGTTGTTTTTAAAGAAAGTTTATTGTCACATCAAGAATGCTATGGATTATGGAACAAAAGAATGTTTTGAGAACAGAAATTATTAATTAATTAATTATATTGAAGTAAATGTTCGAAATGACCACCATCCTGTTGGATACATAGTAAGCGTTGCTTACATAGTAAGCAACGTTTCTGGATACTTCTTAAAACATTATTTATTGTATGTCCATGTATGCTTCTAATTGCATCTTCAATCCTGACTTTTAGATCCTCTATATCTAGAGGAGCTGTCACATAAACTTTATCTTTCAATAACCCCCAAAGAAAGAAATCTAAGGGGGTCAAATCAGGTGTTCGCGCTGGCCAGTTGATATCCATTCTATTTCCTATAACATTATCAAACTGTTCATGTAAATATTGTTTTACCTCGCGGGAATTATGCGCAGGTGCTCCATCGTGTTGGAAGTATTTAAGATTTCTAAAAATATGAAGTGGTAATTCATTTAAATATTCCTCTGTTAGAGTATTCCTTAGAAAATGAAGGTAATTATTCGCATTCAAATTATCTTCGTAAAAATATGGGCCAATAATTTTGCCACAAAAAATTCCACACCACACATTTATCCCAAATTGACGTTGATTTCTTCTTTCAGAAACAAGATGTGGATTTTCTCGGCACCACATTATGTTATTATGGCGGTTAAAAATACCATTGTTGGTAAATCTACTTTCATCACTGAATAAAATCTTTTTCCAGAAGTCTAGATCCTCTTCGCATTTTGAAATGTACCATCGACAAAATGTCATCCTTCTTTGATTATCAGCTGGATATAAAGTATTGCATATGGAATAATGATAAGGCTTTAAATTGTTACCTTTTAAAATAGCTCTTACAGTTTCCTTGGAAGTGTTGCAGTGATGTGCAATTTCTGCAGTTGAAGAATCAGGTTTAAAATTTACATAAGCCAAAACATTTATTTCAGTGTCTTCATTGAAGTTTCTTTCATCCTTAGGCTTTGAAAAAGAACCGTATAATCGTATATTATTTTCCAGCTGTCTAAATATTCTATGATGGGGTTGTCTTCGTTCCATGTAAGTTTCAAAATAAAGATTCGCTGCAGCTTGTGCATCTCGATTTTGGTTATAATAACAAAATAGCATATCATTTTTCTCTTCGTTGGTGTACATATTTGCAACACTATTATTTTGTATGCAGTATTAATAATAAACAATAAACTACTTAACAAAAACTAAAAATGTCACTTATGATCTGTCAATAATTAAATGCCAACTAGACGTTTTTAAAAATAACAGGAATCTTATTTTTTGTTTTATTTCCATAGCATTCTTGATGTGACAATAAACTTTCTTTAAAAACAACGATTATTATTACTTTTGTAAGGATAAAATATGGACTATGTTATATCATCTGAAAGAGAAAAAAGGGGACTTTCGGTTAATGTCACAGCCACCTATCCATTACATTTAAAAAAAAATATATTTTACTGTGATTCTCAACCATTTTAAGAGATATATAAAAAGTAGCAAGTGCATGTCATTTTACATGAAGAATACTGCAAAAAACATGTGAAGCATTTTTCTCTAACTCTTCAAATGAACGAGCTACGAGGGATAATAGAAAAGTTGGATTTTTCGTTTTTTGTCAATAACTTTTCAACCTTCCCCCGTATATAATTTTTCGCCTTACCGTAGAATTACTAATACGAAACTGCACTAATTTGCTCATTTAAGCGTTTTTGTATCTCTACTAATAAAAAAGTTACCCATGCAACGGGTCAAGAAATAGGGCGCCCTGTATAGTAATGGCTGATACAACTTTCAAGTTCTTTAGAAAATCGAGCGAAAATTTTACAAAAATCCCCAAACAGCACCACCTATGTTGTCAGCCGAATACTCGTACATAGGAATAACCACAGCCTTAAGCAGACATCTCCAAATTAATAAGCCACTCGTCTAATTTAGAACATCTGGTGTAGTTAACATTTAACGTTGAAGATATGTGTTTCATTTTAATTGTGATAATACGTAACACCTAATATCAAAACTAAAATAAAACGAAAATAATAACTCAATATTGCCTTTTGTGTGACGCATTTTCGTTAACAAAACAACCAAATTTTAAATAGTTTTCTTAAAACTTTGTTTATTATAGCAAGAAATAGCCGGAATAGTTCGAATTTTCAGATGAGTGTTCATGGAGAATTAACTGCATCAGAAATATTCTATTTTGTTAATTATATACAGTCAGCTGACCTCTTTCTACCAGTGCGGTTAAAATAAGGTAAGATCGAGGGTAAGATATACGTTGGGATAACCCGCGTGAAATTTTTGAAAATGTTCTATAGTAAAGGCCTTGAAAATACAGAGCATGGTAGTATATATCAGTGATAAGTTTGGTCAAACTTTATACACCTATTCCACGAATATAAGTAATTGTGGTGTGTTATATCTAAGACAGCTATTTTATAGTATTTGCAGGCTTGCTTTATCTCTCTGTAATAGAGCTGGCCAATAGGCCAGATCACAATCACAAGATAGCTAAGAATTAGTGGGTTACGACTCTTGAGTCTTGATATCAGTATCAAGGCTACCTTTTGCAAATATAGTATTCTTAATTTCCCATACGACTTTTTAATCAAATGTTTAACATGATTTTGAAATCTAAAGGTTCCATCAAAATACACACCTGTTCAATAATGTACCTGTACCTGTAATGTTCAATATCAAGCCTTACATTTGAATATTAAATATTTGGTAACTATAAAGTACCTACTTGTCTCATTTTGGAAAACTAAAAAATTAGTTTTCAATAGTAAACTAAAATTAAGTGGGCTAAATAAATCCGTTTACGAAAACTAAACATGTACCTAATGCAGAATAAATATTATTTTCCTTCGCAGCTATATTTATTAGATAATATTCAATATCTAATATTACGATTGAAATAAATGCCGTTAATACCAATTAGATATTTAATTCACCAAATACAAATAAATAATTTAGTCGGTGGTAAGAAATTTTATTTATCTCAATTGAATCCTTTTCTCAATGTAGGAATATTATATGTACACCTGTTTTGATTTTATACGCATTACTAATTTCAGTAGATATCTAGTTACACCTGCTATGCATATGTATGAAGTAATTCCTGACAAATTGTGAGAGTTCAAGACTTTATGTTGGTAGTTCCAAGAAATATCTACTTGTTTCTGCTACTATTAGAAAAATGTTATTAAAAATACTTATTCTATATATCTGCACCATATTGGTATAACTTTATCTATTGCAGTATTGCGAAATGTTTTTTCACTGGAAATACATGGGATTTATGCTTTAGTGTTCGAAACTCTATAAGTAACTCGTTAGTTTAATTTTTGCCAGTTACTTTACCATTTCATAATTATTCTATGAATGCATTTCCACTATTTTTATATGAATATAAAAAGCAGACGTCCAATATCTCTCGCTTGCTAACTTTTTAACTGATATATAGACATTGTAGTGAAACAGGCAAAATAGAAGGTGAACAATATAAAGTTAGTAATTTTTGTATAATAATTTTAATTTAAAGATGCATTATAGACGACGCCAACTCAATCCTCTTGAGCATTTGAAAGATATTTCAATTATCTTCATATTTGTTTTCGAAAAGTGAAAATCATACTAACAAATTTGAAAAAACAAAATTACGTAAGCAAAAAACAACAGCTGATTTTGGAAAAGCTGCTATTAACCTTGCGCCTAATGAGTGAATATGGCGTTATGGAGTGAATTAATTGATTTGGTGTCTTATCGGATCTCAATCCCTTGGACTTTTTATTGGATTATATTTCAAATGCATGTGCATTTTGGTAGTCCAAAAATATTGTTCCAGAAAACCCCAGCAAAATTCTCCAAAGACTGAGACTCAGTGAGAGCGCAGGTCATTCAAAGACATCAATGTCAACCATATATCCATTAATCCACGCGTTAAGCACAAAGTTGTAATTTTCCACATTATTCTTGTTGATAAATACCAAAATATGTTTAATTAAGTGTTTAAATTGACATGTTTCTAACTTGAGAATGACCTAATCAATTTTTCAAAAACTAATATGTACTGGACTTAAATACTTTTAATGGTGTGCAGGCAGTATGGTCCCTTATACATAATTTTTCAAGTTAAGACAGTTAACACAGGTTAGAAGGTTAGATGCGCACTATGTGGGATGTGTGATTATTATTATTATCACAATAATATAATAATAATAATAATAATAATAACAATAATATCTCTACCAGTCGTTCTACTCACAATCGATTGAGCGATCGAGTCACTAGACTCTGAGACTCGATTTCGCCTTGACTATACTAGTCATAATTTTCTCAACTGTTGTTTTCATAGGTATGATTTATACATTCTTCATTTTGTTTTGTTTGTCAGAAACATACTTGAAAATCTTATTCTACCTTGTCTCTTTTTGCGCAAATCATCTGAAGATTTTGCAGGTCAACAATGCGTTTCAATTTAGAGATTATATTAGATTGAGCAATGAAATTATTCGAACTCTAAATGTTAGCAACAAATTAGCTAACAAAGTATACCAGGTTCCCTCATTCCAACACTGAATGGATGTTAGGGCTAGGGTTATCGTGTCCGCTCCCACACAAGCCTCAGACTTTCTAGGTATGCGTAAATATGCTCCAATTATGCTATACATAACAGTAAATTAGAGGCAACCAATAAAGATTATTTAAATAGGTATGCTAAGTTTAGATCCGATCGGGTACCCTCCTATTGGCTTCCCGTTTTCATTCCTCATTGCCAAGGAGTAAAAAAAATCTAGTTTTACTATATTATATTAGATACCCTATGACAAAAATGGCTAGAACTTTAATAAACAAAATTGCTTCATATACATTGACTTTATTTTTATATAATTATATAATATTTATAGGTATAAGAAATTTACAATAACATACAATTACAACACAATAACTATTCCTTATATCCGTGGAATATCAGATAAACTAGGAATAATGTTTTTATTCGATGGGATATCATAACATCATTATGTCATTTGATTATAGTGACGTACCTAAGTAAGTTCATTATGGTCCAAGCACCATGAGATTACAAAAAATATTATTACAATCATTTTATTTGACTTTGTGACATAATGGTCACTATGCCATGCCATCAGATAAATAACTTAATTCAACTGTCGCATGTCGTTTCAAAAATACAAAAATTTTAATTTTTAGAAAAATATAATAATATTTGGTACCACCAGATAATTTTTTTTATGTAATTTGTGTCATTTATCACTCATTACGGTACACGCCGTGCTATACATATATTCGATAATATTCACGGGTAGTACCGTAATGATTGTCTTTAAGATCCTTATTACATAAATAACTATTAAGGAGTTATATTTGCCTACAATCTCCACATAAACCCCGTGACACAAAAATTATATTTACAGCTTATAAATGTAATAAACATTGCGATTGATATCGGGGATATATATTATAAAAAGGCAAAGGCTAAATCGAAACAACAGCTTCAGAAAACGGGCATGGGATACACTAAAATTTATCTAAAATTTGTGAAAACTAATTATATTATAAAAAGGAAAGGCAAAAGAATCGGATATAATTTTGTTAAATTGGGTCAAATATGTATTACAAATTATTCAATAAAGTTCTTTCTATATAATAAATATCAGACTTCACACTTCACAAATTAATAAAATAATTTTTCAGTTTCAAGTGCGGTGTTTTGGTTATAGAAATAGACAGTTTTGAACAGAAAATAGTTTTTCAATACAATTTTGTATAAGAATATTTTTGGTTAGTAAAAAGAACTTTTCAAAACAAAAACAAAACAAAACAACAACTTTTGTCTATTCCTTTTGGCGCAGTGATTTATTTTAAAATATCTATTAAATTTCAGAAGTGTGCAAAATACCCAAAATCTAGATAATACGAGGAATGAATAATCACCCTCAATTTGTTCAAATTGCATTGGTAGCGCCATCTACTGGCACTGAGTAGGACATTAGTCGAACATGAGAAAGTTGACTGCAAGCTGATGCTCTTAGTTTGTAGCGTTGACTTTATATTCAGTCAACGTTTGTAGTAAGCGGATACAGGGAAGTTTTCTGCAAAGCTAATCTCTAAATGGTCTAAAATAATAGGTAACTGAAACAACAAAATGCGTAGAAAGGATAACTACTTTACCTGTGAGATCTAAATTAAATACAGAGGCCCACAGATGGCTATAATTCACTGCGCATCATTAAAGGTACCTATTGATTTTTAACCTTTATTTTCAGTAATAGAAGTCTGTAATTTAACATAGGTCAGCTACTACAGGGTTCGGCATAAGTCAGGCAACCAATTTGCATTAAGATAAATAAATGCAGCGTCAAAATATATTTATTAAAAAAAAATACAAAAGGTGTTCGAAAAAGGGTTACTGTAAGTGTTCAAATTGATGCCCATCCTGATCGATGCATTTACGGCAACGTTCCTCAACGGAGAGGCAGGTCCGGCGAAGCATGTCAAGCTGTCCGCGAAGAGTTTCAAATTCTTCTTCAATTGCGGTTCGGAGGTCGGGAAGGGTGCGTGGTCCTCTTGCGAAAACGCGGTTCTTGAGAAGGCCCCACAGAAAAAAATCACAGGGTGTTAGGTCACATGATCGTGCGGGCCACTCAACGAATCCTCGTCTGCCTATCCATTCTCCAAAATGAACATTAAGATACTCCCGCACACATAACGCGTAGTGCGGCGGAGCTCCATCCTGCATGAAATGACGGATGTTCGCCAGTGTTGGATCGTTGTCCATTTGTCCACGTCAATCTTCGAGCATTTCCAGATAACTTTGTCCCGTCACGTGACCCTCAAAAAAGTACGGACCCACGAGACCTCCAGCATGGATACCTGCCCACACACACACCCCAGGCAGGTTTAATTCTTTTTCCATGAAGACGTGAGGATTCTGGTCGTTCCAGTACACGCAGTTATGCCTATTGACCGTACCGTTCAGCTTGAAAGTTGCTTCATCCGACCATAAAATGGAATGCTGGAACCGCGGATCATCCTGACTGCATCCGAGGTACCACTCGCAAAATTCCAATCTGCGATCGAAATCATCTTCGTGAAGTGCGTGGAGGAGACGCGGGCGGTAAACTCTATAGTGCATGCGTTTCATCATTCGTCGTAAAGAACGATCGGATATCTGAAGTTCTCCCGATAGCCGCACTGCAGATTGGTTCGGCTGCTCAACTAACGCCAGCGCCACTGTTTCCATATTTTCGTTAGTTGCTACAGATACCGGTCGTCCAGCCCGTTCTTAAGAATTTCTGGTACGTCTTCCACACTGTTGTACGATTTGGTAGCGGCGAGTTCGGAAATTGTTGTTGAAATTCGGTAAACATAGTGTCGTAATCCCCGTTCATACGCAGATACGAGGTAACAAAAAAAATTCTTTCTTGAAGCGTAAATTTGTATCGGTTATTCATTTTGAAAACGTGTCTATTCGACGAGCACACAGACACAACTGTCTGACGCACGAACATGCTCAGGGTCAATCTTTTTCGACAGCGTTGCCAGACTTATGAGCGTTGCCGGACATATGTCGATTTTTCGAGAGCGTTACCTGACTTATGCCGATCCCTGTATATAATATACCACTGTGGTAATGGGTACTTTGTTATAAAGTCTGGGTGGATCAAAATGTGTTATAAAACATAATAAATGTTATAACTTTCAATTTTTCCTATAATTATTTTATTTGTTACTCGATTCTTTTAACGAGTCAAATAACTGCCGAGGTTCTACAGCTCACTTTCGGTTTATAAAAATATGTGGATTTTTTCAATACCAGTTGTAAACTATTGTATGGATACCACTTTCATGGTATTGACGAAAAATGAAAAATTGCTAGGAGCATCCACATGTATACAAAATTTGGTATAAAATTTGATAAAACAAATACCTACCTCGTTTTTAAAACAATTATTTTTTAATCTCATTGATATTGCTTTTCCATATACATGGTGATTCAGGTTAATTCTTGATAACTTCAGGAATATATAGAACTGGTTAAAATAATGTTCATTTATGATATAACCTTATTTCCTAAATCGCATCGTTTCGCAGATAGAGGGCGTTGAAGTAGGATTTTTCCCGCTAATTTGTAATTAAATTATCTACTCGTATATAAATATCAATTCAATATCAATTTCAGATAAATATGACAAATTTAGGTAATTAGGTATACCTATAATGATAGTTAATAATGAGTTTATCATGTTATTATATAATGGGTAACAATTTTTATCATTTGTGTTCATTTAGTTTTTCTGACAATAAACGTACTTGTATTTCGTTTTATGCCAGTAGTTTTTAAGGTCGTAAATTATTAACAAAAGAAACTTATATTACATTTTATAAATAACGAGGTTCTGTTACAAAGATAAAACTTTTACTAATGGAGTTTAAATGATTCCCAAGTCATATAACTGTAACCATATTATGGTTACAATTAAGTACATAACTTAGAACCCTTTCACAATGGTTCGGAGATCAGGCAGACATTTATAAACTTTAACTTTTACCGTTTTCATTAAAATATTGCGTCCAAATTATGTAATTTGAACATAATATTTTAAGCAAATCCCGGCAAATACACCATATTTAAATTGATCTGAAACAGAAACTATCTTTTCCTTGACATTATATGTTTGACTTTATATACAAATATATTTTAATAACATGGTTTTAAAAACTATTATATCAGTTATGTAGTTAAACTATTTTTAATGATACTATTAGCTGGGGAATTACCTACATACATACATGTTGATAGAATTTATTCTATCAACATCTTCAGGTGTAATAATAAATAATTATTTCCAATTTATGGATTTAAATAGTATATTATGTTACCAGGAGTATTAGGCAAACATATTTGTTGAGCCCAGAAGTTTACACAACCAAATTTACAGAGCTTACAAATTTTATAAATGTAGCATTAGACCTATACTTAATGGAATTATTGTTTGTAGATGTCTTGAGAAAGAAAATAAACATTTCCGAAAGCTTGACAAATAACGAATAATTTTCTTTCATAATTGGCCGAATTTATTAAATTAATTAATTAGTAATGAAGATGAGTTTACGTGTGTCAACCTTCCTCAAATTGTTCACCAAACACGCCATTATTGTGACAATTTTTGCTTGGAATATCGTGGAATAAGCCTATAGCTTGTACGTCATCTCAGCCCAAATACTCTGTTGCTGTTCCTCTGTCCTGAGTGTTTTGAAGCCATAATGTGACCCACACGGAGCTCCAAGCTTGCAGAGAATTTACCATTGACTCCCAGTTACTCAGATTCTGTATTTGAACGTCGACTTTCTGGGGGACTTACAAGCTTCAGAGAAAGAAATGATAAAGCAAATTAAAATTTATATTAAATTTATGAAACAATAAATTAACAGGACAAACCTTAACAGGAGTGACGTCAAAACGTCAAACGACGCGACCTTGCCGGATTTATTTTCTGTAAGTGAATGCAGGTACAAAATTAAATACTTTTGACATTCATATGGAATATTACGATTTTTGTCATTCATGAAAATAATTTCATTCATCAATATTTTTTTAGTTTACATTAACTATATTTTAATAAAATTTTACTAAAAATTTGCGCCTTCTACATGAAGTACAATATATCTAAAACAAAACTGTATGGAATTTATAAGACTTACTGCAAACTTATAATAAATACGTGGACCCACCAACTTTAACATTTTTAACACCGTTTATGCTTGATATCTTGCCAAGAACGGCCAACAGTTCCATCCCGAAATATCCAGTCTCATCGAGAAAAGCAAATGCTCGTAGATCTTCATTTTTTAGTTGAACATAATTCCTTAAAAATGTTATTCGCTTCAGTACTATATTAGTTAGTTCCATTAAACTTCGTCTTGGATCATCTTGCTTATATTTGGAACCCATGTATTTACTAATTTTCTAAGGCTATGTCTTACATCCATTAAAAATGTCACGTTCCAAAAGTGTTTGCCGCAAAGTGTCTAGTGTGATGTGTTTTTTTTTAAATGTGGTATGCAGTAAATGTTCGTTTAAAGAAATGAAAATGCTAACATGTCACAGATAACATTGCGAATAGAGTCTTGTGTAACACCATCCACCTCAACCACAGGTTTCGAACGTGTTCGTCTCCTTTTAGTAGGACTGCTTAGTTGTATACATCTATTGTGTTTTGCTGAACATATACTGTGGACACATTTAAATTTAATGCTGCTGTATCTCTCTGGAAAACATAAAAATATAATAACTATAACCACAAATTACAAAAAAAAATATTTCATCTAAATTGTACTGTGACACTCTGGATTATGAGTACTTACATCTCCTATAGCAGCCAAAGGAAGTAGAGGTCCTTGATTAATCCGTTCTTGCTCAAAATAGGTAATCCAGGAAATTATCATTTAATAATAATAACATTTGGCAAGACTTAAATTACTAAAATGACGTGCATCGGCTGTTATAGTAAAGAGCGTTTACTTATACGTCACTGTAGAAACTGTTATTAATATTATAATAGGAAAATCAGAGTAAGGTGCCGAAATCCAGTCTAAAAATGTTGTAGCGATCATCTTAACGCCTATGGTGCGACGTAGAGTCCCTAGTGCGACGTAGACCATCGGATGAAATTGTTACCCAACAAATGAACTGCAGAGAGACAGCCCTCTCTCCTCCGGCCTTTGATTCTACTAGCCAAATAAGGTACAACAGGGACAAACATGGCGGGTAACCTATAAAACAGAAACTTTAGTACAAGAAATAACTTCTCTAGAACAGCAAATATCTTAAGGCTCAACATTAACCACTGGCATTGAATACTACTGAATAAACAACGTATATATGAAAACACTAAATTGATGCACAAATGTATAAATCCATGGGAGCTGGAACTACAACCAGACGTCCCCTGTATATGCTCTCTCGAAGCTCAACCTCTTCTTTTCATAAACTGTGTATCAAATATAAGCGGAAGAATAAGTGTTTTTAATTTATTTACCCTCATTTATAATAAATTCTTTAAAATTATTAGGACTAGAAATTCTACAATTTTATATCAAAATCCTTATTTTAGAATTCCCTACAGATCTGAACCAGCTATATAAGTAAATTTGGATATCATCCAAGAACAATATTTAAAAATTGTTTTTTATTAACGCGTAGTAAAGGATCAAGTCTAGTTAAGATGAGTTTAAATGGTTCATTTTCGAGATAGGTACTTATTTATATGGTCACCTCAAGCAGAGATTATACATATAATATTCAAGGTATCCCATAAGGAACGTGCGGTAGACGAAATTTTAGAATCCAAAAAACGCGTCAAATCTGAAATTTTGTTACTAAGGATTGTCGATGCTGCTGAGTTTAATGAAAATATTGGCAGTGGCGTACCACTTTCGGTTATACCGAAAATGGCCAGCAACATCGTTATTTTAAATGGACCACACCATTTTTTATTCCCTTTTCGGATTCTACATGAAATTTAAACAAAATTTTTATAAGGATACCTTATGTCAAAAATTGATCGTTTTAGAATTACATACATTTTTTCAAAAATTTTACGAAAATCGGGGTGGTACATGTACTTCCAGGACCTCTGGTTTTATCTCTGGAAATAAAGCAGCCAACAGGTTTAAACTTGGTGGGAGTTTTAGCTGTTTTTAGTAGAGTTTCGTAAATTAATACAAAGTTATTCGGGTTATACAAGGTGTAGAAAATTCCGAGATAAATTTTGGCCCCCTTCATTTCCAACATTCTAGTTTATTTTAAATAGAACACTCTGTATTTTATATTGCTGTTTGATTCCTCTCATTTTTAGCTATCGAACTGTATCTTTAGCTATCTTTAGTATCTATTTAGCTATCTTTATTTAGCTATTTAGTATTTAGATATCTTTAGTATCTTTAGCTATCGAACTGTGCCTTTCCTGTACCTATCTGTCCTGCTTTTCGAGATATTTCAGAATTTCTTCCAAAATGTTATAGAAACTTGAATGTGAGTGTCCATGTTTTGTTACAGCATGTAACATAAGTGTCCTTAAATAGAACACTTGGTGTTCTATTTAAAATAAGCAAGAATTTGGACATGAAGCCTGCCAAATTTGTCTCGGAATTTTCAACACCTTGTATAAGCTTTATAACTTAAACCTGCTGTTTGCCTTATTCCCAGAGATATGTGCCTAAAGGCACAACCTCAATTTTCGCACTAACGAAACGTGGAGAAATAATGATATATCCAATTAAAGGCTATATTTTCGTATAACCGTGTCCACCAGTGGCGAAGATAAGAGCTTTGCTATTAAAAACCTCCGACGATCTATACCACTGGGTTTTTTAGTAAAATTAATAGACATATTTAATTCTGTCATATTTCTAATAAAAAAGTTCTCTTGTATTATCTTTTTAAAATGTAGTGTTTCTGAATTATGATTTATTTTTTTTTTTATTTTTATAAATTGATTTTAAAATAAACTTAGTAAAAAATTCCAAAAACACCTTACACTGACAACGTTATGCTGCATTCTGCAAGAATTTATTATAAAGCAATTGTTATTTATATAAATGTTTTATGATTAAACATTAATTTTTGTTCCATTCATCAATTTTCAAACCTCATTATTACGAAAACCGCTGGTTTTAGAGATATGGTATATTATATAAAAAGTGTTCAGAATTTACCGTACAATTAAAAAGTTGCATAATATGCAGAATCTTCCATTAAAAAAATCAATGCTGACTGCATATGTTCTTCTTGAGACACCCTGTGTACAACTTTCTTATATCAAAAAATCCGCAACTAAAAATACTAATCAACGTATCCGAGCGTTTTTCCACAAAATAATTAACTAAATTTTAAACGAATTTGTTCCTTTCGTCATGAACGCACTGTATAAAAATTAAATGAGGTTATTTTTTTGGGAAACTTTCGGTCAGCACAAAATAAATTACTGAAAAAACAGGCCTGAAATGGTAGGCCAAAAAACGGCCAAGGCGTACGCTACCGCTAGTATGCGATATGTACCGAGCGCTAAATATCATTTATTAGATGTCTGTTACTTAATATAATTACCATTAAAACAAATGACACGTATATATATTTTATATTTAAAGAGACAAATAAAGATTTTAAATAATAATAATCTAATTTAGCAACATACAGTTGCGAAACGCTCTACTATAGGCTCGACTGTACTTAAATAAGAGTAAGGAAATATTTTTTAGGACCTTAAAGATCATTGTTTTGTACGCATAACTATCATCTAAACAATTAAAACAATTACCCACTTTCTAATTAACACTGATTTACGTAAATGTGGCAAATACTTGGCTTACACATTTTGAAATATATAATATACTTCCTAGCAATAAACAATGACAATTTTCCGAATCGTTACCTCTGTCGCTTCCTAGATGAGGCGCTCGTCTCACTTATTAACTCCATAAATATTGTTAACTACACACAAAACTTATAAAAGAGATTAAATACTGCTTTTCTAAGTTCAGAATGATATATGTTCCACTATAATTCGTTAGTGTTTTTTCCTCGGTATTATTGATCTCTAGTCTGTCGAATTCAGGTGTGCAGTTTAGAAGACAAATAATTGAAGGAAAAAGCAAAGAGCAATTGCCATGTTGTTCTGGGAAATATGTTTTGCGGCGTTAATTGCGGCAGTAGTATTTATTAATTGCGAAATTCCTTTATCTGCTCCACGAAGAAGTAAAATGGCAAGACAAAGCAATTTCTTGTTTGGAGGTACAAGCTGGAGGAGAAGTGAACAAATTCCTTTGAGTTTAATAAATAGCCGCCAAGGCCGATGTGAGTAGTAATTTTCTTTCCTAAAGACAATGTTTGCTGGTCATTCACTGTTCGTTCAACTTTTATCGATCGTTTGTTATAGAGAAACTAAACAAAATGACTGTATTGTACTAATTTATTTAAAGGTTGATTCAGATCAAACATCATTAAATGTTACATGCAAAATAATACAGAATATAATATTTTGTTAGTAAAAATAACTGGTTTAGCGATGTATCGTCAAAACGATTATATTTTAATTTATTGCATATAATCTAAATAGAATTATTTATCACTGGTCGGCTGAGATTTTGTATGAATTATTATTATTTTTTTTTTATTAAATGTTTGTGACGATTGTTAATTGCCCCGGATTTTTGTGATTAATTTAAGTCCAGAGAACTGTTTTGTGAGTAACTTAAAAAACTTTGCCAGAGCTGATTTTAAAGTATTCAAAGTAGTGTTGCAACGGTTCTGGTTTTTGCGATTAAGATTACGATTAAGCTTAACAAACTAATAATCGTACAATTACGGTTACGGTTAAGTAAAATAAATTGGAAAAAGATAACAAAATACTTTATTCCATAAATAAAATCAAAATACAAAATTCAGAACAATTCGTATAGAAAATTAAAAATAAATATTTTACTTCAAAGTTAACACAAATAGGTGTACATTCTCTAAATAACAAACACATGTTTGTATAACAAAATCAAAATCAAAATAAAAAATATACAATACGGTTTTATAGAACCGGTAGGTATATAAAATTTCAATAGTCAAAATTTATGGCATTTAAATTTTTATTTAAGAAACATAATATGAGACATATTTATAATGTGAAGTACCTATATTTAAGAAATATAATAGGTGCAGCTAGGCGCTCGCCGTACACATATATAGCCCATACACATAACCGTCAATTAAGCCTCATAAGAATTCACGATTACTTTAACCGTTTGGAATAATTTGTGAATTAACCGTAATCGTAATCGTTCCATCACTAATTCAAAGATATTAAAAATGTTCAGGATGACTTAAATTTAATATTCGAATGATCACTCAAGAACAAGATATATTGTAATTTAGATAAGTGTAGTTATATATGACTTACTCAAGTTGAAGAGTTCGTGTTTTTCATTCTTAGAAAATGAGTGATGTATATGGGCGTATAAAAAGTTTGCGTCCTATTAATTTTCACTACATTTTAAAGTTTGAAGTAAAATTGTTAGGTTTCATGAAACGTACCACTTATGATTTCAAGAGAATTGGCAGTATCAAATACTTGTTCCATTCTCTTATATGAAGTCGTCTGAAATATACATTAGTCATGTGGTATCCTTTACAGCAATATTTGAAGTAAGCTATCAAATCAGTTCAAAACATGTTCATCTACTATAAGAAATACAAGTTAATTCAGGATATGATTATTATAAATTTATTCATGAGGCCTGCAAATAATGCGCCTGGATTCCAGAAGCTATACTATATGTTTTTATATAAAATCATAAACAATAAATTAAATAGTCCATGTCTGTAGTCGAATTTGAAGTTGGATGTACCTAACCGCAGATTATGCCCACAGCCCGCTGTCTTCTGTAGGCTATACTGTGAAAAGAATATTATCTGGTTAACAGTCTTTATAGAGTAGGAAACATGTATCATAATAAGTAAGGTTTTGGATGTAATGAAACTGGTCAGTTTAAATTTCAAATAAAATAGTCAAAAGGGTTTTATTTCCTTATATATATATATATATATGAGTATATCGGATCGGTGGCTCAGTGTGTTGATCGCTTAATCCAGATATCGTGAGTTTGAATGCCCATTCCGCTGAACAATTTTTAATTAAATTGTCTACTCGTATATTAAGGCTTATTCGCAGGGATGCGTTGGCAATAATCCTGGCTTAAGTGCCAGGGAATAACACTAACTCATTGTTAATGTAAGAAATTAATACGAGTTGACTGACTATTCCCCTAACTAATGAGGTTTTCCAAATTTCCCTCAGTCCAGCACTGAATAGGGTAAGTCGTTTCTGAAGCACAAATGCGACCTACTGAATAGTAATATACCTCCCTTTCCCACACAAGTATCATTAGAATGAGGGGTAGAGATAGTATTATTAGATAAGAGGATCTCATCTCACATGTGCATGTACAGGGTGGTTGAAATTGGTCGGTTTTCAAAGGTTTCTGTGAGAATCTGTCATAGATCTGCAATGAGCAAATATGATACACGAATCTCTTTTTTCGAGAAAATGACAATGGCGCAAACCGCATGTCTCTATCTGTGACCGTTTGCGAGCTACAGGGCGTTTCTCGATTTTTGAGATATTTCATTCTCTTTCAAGATATCTTAAAACGGTTTGAACAATCTACAGGCACTTTTTAGGCATACATTGGATGGCATAAAAATAAATGTGATAATATCCTATTTTTAGTTTTCGTGATATGACCACAACTTGTGTTTTTTTTATATGGGACACTCAGAACTATATTTCAAAAACGGTAGGAGGAGTGGAAAATGCATGCCAAAATATATATTCTTTACCTATTATTTTTTGTGTAGATTTGCGAAAAATAAGAAATTTTCAAAATACTCATACAAACGATATTGAAGTTTTCCGACTGAGAAGGCTTTGAAAACATTTTTAGGAAATTCTTTGGCTTGGCTTCTAGCATGCCTTCTATGAATACGTTGAAATGGAATCACTTTATGTGAAATATTATTATGTTAATTTTACTACATGCATTTTAATTTCTTAGATTAAAACATTTTATTAAATTGTATTTGTCTTCATTTGAGTAACGAACCATTTTTAATGTGTGTTAACACGCTTCTAATAATGTTAAACGTCAAACTTTTCTTCTCAAAACCTTCTCAGTCAGAAAACTTAAATATCGTTGGTAGGTACGAGTATTTTGAAAATTTCATATTTTCCGCAAATCTACACAAAAAATAATAAGTAAAGGATATATTTTTGAAATGCCTTTTTAGCCCTCTTTTTTAATAATAAATATTAAATAATTAGATTAAACATGATATTATTTAGATTAGGTATTCCAGAGATCAAAAAGAACTTGCAGATGTTGAAACTGAACAACGATAGAAATTGATTTACAGTATTCGATGGTCGCTAACCTAATTAAGTGGAATCAGCCTCATATTTAATTTATGTAGTGGGTGTTTTGTAATTCTGCTATAATTTTTTATTCTCGTTAATATTTTAGTAAATGTCTAAACACTTCTAACAGGGAGGAATTTGAACCGTTAAGTATTTGCGGTAAAGTAAGTTCAGCGTCTGAATATTTGGATCACCGGTGAAGAATTCCAGAAAGGACATCTTAGGGGCTTATAAAAAAGAGCTTTAAATTTTACAACCGATTAAACTTGCCGCCTCCTAGATCATCTAGATCTACCTCTACTAATTCGATCAGGCGCTGTTCAAGATGTGATATAAATAACAAAAATAAAAATATCAATAAATTATTAAAATTAGACTTAAGATTATTATTTTAACTTAATTTGATTTAACTTTCTCCAGCCTGATTGTGGTTCTAATTATACATATTATACTGTGAAGCTTGTGGTACTAATAATAGGAACCCTCGGTGGAGCAAGAGATACGCTGCTTTCGGAACTGAAGATCATACCGGCATGCCGAAATTCGGCAGATCTTCTAGCCGGAAGAATGCAGAAGGCAGTCAATCTGGACTCGTTACTCCCTGACTCAGCAGTTATTCACCCCATGGACGTGGGGAGTAGCTCCAGCGGCTAACCCTGAGAATCGGACTTCCCCGGTCTGGGCCTGGATTTCAACAAAAAAAAAATCTAATAATAATAATAATAATAATAATAACAACAATGATAATAATAATAATAATAATAATAATAATAATAATAATAATAATAATAATAATAATAATAATAATAATAATAATATCTCTACCCCTCATTCTAATCACAAGGATTATCCCGAAAGTCTGTAGCTTGTGTGGGGGAGTAGCTCCAGCGGCTGACCCTGAGAATCGGACTTCCCCGGTCTGGGCCTGGATTTCAACAAAAAAAAAATCTAATAATAATAATAATAATAATAATAACAACAATGATAATAATAATAATAATCACCCTAGACGTGAAAAACGCCTTCAATTCGGCGAGATGGATAGATATCCTTGAGGCGCTGCGGGGTACGTTCGGCATTCCGACTTATCTCCTTCGCATATTCAGGGACTACCTGAGAGACCGTACAATAAAATACGAAACGACCGAAGGAACGAAGACAAGAGAAATCACGGCTGGAGTGGCACAAGGCTCGATACTGGGACCGGACCTCTGGAACGCGCTGTACGACGGCCTGCTCCGAGCGGACATGCCCCGAGACGCTTTCCTCGTCGGGTACGCGGACGACGTTGCAGCGGTTATTGTTTCCCGAAACACCGAAATGGCGCAACTGAAACTCGACCAAGTAATGAGGCGAATCAACAACTGGATGAGCCAACATGGACTGCAACTGGCCCTGGCAAAGACCGAGATCGTGTTGCTCACGAGGAAGAGAATCCCCAAGATCGTACCCATGGTAATCGGTACAGAACGGGTCCAGACAAAGGTATCGGCGAAGTATCTAGGAGTGATCTTGGATACGAAGCTCACCTACTGGCCACACATACAGAGCTCGGCCGACCGAGCCGTGACGAAAACCGCTGCACTGAGCGGACTCATGGCGAACGTGGGCGGCCCGAGGCCAAGCCAGCGTAGACTGTTGATGGCCACCACCCATTCGATCTTGCTCTACGGGGCAGAGATCTGGGCCGACGCTATGAGAGTGAAGAAATACAGAAAGCGTATGAGCACCGTGCAGCGAAGGGGAGCACTACGGATCGCGTGCTCTTATCGTACAGTCTCCGAGGCCGCAATACTGGTGATAGCGGGCGTGCCACCCATCGACCTGCTCGCTATCGAACGGAAGCGAATCTACGACGCCAGCGTGGAAGTGGGCAGAGAACGGGCAGTAGAAGAAGAGAGAGCTCGAACCCTGACGGAATGGCAGGAAAGATGGACGAACGACCCAAGAGGTAGGTGGACGTATCTACTCATCGGGAGGGTAGGACCCTGGATGAATAGGAAATTCGGAGAGGTGGATTTCTACTTGACCCAGTTCCTTAGCGGGCACGGTTACTTCCGACATTATTTGTGGAAAATGGGCAAGGTCAGGACACCGGAGTGCAAATACTGCGGACATGAAAGAGACGACGCAGAGCATACGTTTTTCGTATGCAGTCGATGGATCGACGAAAGAAGACTCCTGGAGACGCTGATCGGTCAAATCACTCCGCGGAGCATCGTCGAGTTGATGCTTGACAACGAGAACTGGTGGAACAGAGTGGCTGCCTACGTGCAGAGGCTGCTACGAACAAAGAGGGATGACAGCTGCTTGACAGACTGAAGAGAAAAGAAAGGACAGAGAGGCAACGCAAGCCAGAACGGTAGAGCTATCAAGAGCAAGAAACAAGACTCAGGCTGAAGTAATGCGAAAGCGGTCCCGGTCTGATGTTCTGCGGGGGAAAGGGAGGTGGTTTTTTAGTGAGGTCGCTGGTTTCCCGGCGGGCACATCTGTGAGTGAGCCCGCTGCGATTCTGGTAATCCCACACTATCCGGCAGTGCGGACCCTGCTGGATGCCTTTTTGAAGGTTTTTCCACCGCCCTCTTAAAAAAAAAAAAAAAAAAATAATAATAATAATAATAATAATAATAATAATAATAATAATAATAATAATAATAATAATAATAATAATAATAATAATAATAATAATAATAATAATAATAATAATAATAATAATAATAATAATATCTCTCCCCCTCATCCTCGGGTTAATCGCATGGATTAACCCGAAAGTCTGAGACTTGTATGTATGGGAAGGCGGCGGCATACTATTATTTCGCGGGCTGCATTTGCGCCTCAAGAACGACTTAGCTTGGTAAGCCCTAACCATTATTCGGTTCTTGAATGAGGAAAACCTGGAAAACCTCATTAGCTAGGGGCTATGAAACTGTACCAGTTGTCCATATTATTTTTTTATGAATTAGTTAACCATAATTAAATTAATATTTTACTAGGTACTTACTATTACTATTTACTTAATACTATTATTAGATAATAATACTATTTTAAAAACCTGAATTCGTTTTGAAATATTTTGGAAAAGTCAAAATTTTAGAGAAATCAGTTTATTTTTAATTTCAGCATTGATTCTTGACAAACATAATATTTTAGGGCCCTCCCTATACATTAAACCAGTTTTCCTCATTTTTGCAAAATGTAAGCATCACCACTGCTTATCTTTGTATAGTGGTGATTTTATCTTGTCTCATTATTTATTCCATTAATAATTTTATCCATTAAATATTCTAATTAGACACGATTTTACAGTTCTGTCACTTTTTACCTACATCCAGTTCAACAACCAGGAATGTATAGGAGCTACGGGTGAGAATGGCACCTGCGTAACCGCCTCGGAGTGTACCCAAAGAGGTGGAACGTCAAACGGCCCCTGTGCCGGAGGTTACGGAGTCTGCTGCATATGTAAGTAATGAAGTTAATTAAGCGTGCTGAATTACAAATACTATATTACGTTATTAAATTTAATTTCAAAGGTTGCTACAGGCAACGTCTACTGCAGAAGCCTTACAAATTAAATTTAAATCAACTGAGAAAAATAGTAGCAATGCAGAAAATAAAAATAAAAATAATAATAATAATAATAATGAGGAGATACACTGCTTTCGGAACTGAAGATCATACCGGTATGTCGAAATTCGGCAGATCTTCTAACCGGAAGAATGCAGAATGCGATTATACTGGGCTTATTACGTCTACTCAGGGCACACGATTTCCGGACTCAGTAGCTATTCACTGCTAGCTACTAGCTACTGATATCCGTTTCAAACGATACTTTATTGACTGCACTTTCTTCAGTTATTGTTGTTGTTGTTGTTGATAAGCGGCGCGGTTACCCGCAGCACTCAGGTCTTTCGACCCATTGTGCCTGCCGCTAGTTGGGAGCTATTGGAAGAGACCCGTGCTGTGCGCATAGGCCAACACCCGTTGTAGGGGAAGCTCCCTAATGTCCTGAGGCAGAATAAATGCTGCGCCCAGGTGTTTGTGTCTCTTGACCATGAGGCAGGCACAGCGACAGAGGATGTGAATGGAGTCCTCGTCATCGTGTCCGCAAAACCTGCACCTTCTAGTGTCACTAAGACCGATAGTGTTAAGGTGCTTGTTAAGATGTCCGTGACCTGTCAACAGCCCTGTGACAATCCTTATGCTGTTACGACTTAGCGCAAGTATTGATCGAGTTGCGTTCGACCAAGGCCCTTCAATTAAGAGCCTGGTTTATCGCAGCCCAGTCACGTTTGACCATTCTTCCTTTGATCTTACCTTGATCCAGTTTCCAATGGACCTTGCTACATAACTAGGCGGAAGCCCCAGCACTGGTTCGGGCCCTGTAAACTATATACTTGAGCCTCTCTTAGCCAGTGCATCGGCCTCCTCATTTCCTGTTATATTATGATGACTCGGTACCCAGGTCAATTTTACCTGGTTGTTCTGTCCCAATTGGGTCAGACCAATAACACACTCTAGGACCGCCCTGGAGGTGATCCTGTAGGAGATCAAGGCACGTAAAGCCGCCTGACTGTCGGTGCATATCTGGATATACTGATTAGAATATCTCCTTTTGAGATTTTCCTGAACACATGCAGAGATAGCAAACACTTCCGCCTGAAAGACCGTGGCATACTTTCCCAAGGAGAAGGATAGTCTCGCCCTTGGGCGCACGCCCCGGACTCCCACCCCTGAGCCCTGGTCTGTCTTGGACCCATCCGTAAACCAGACGAGCCCATTCGAGACCTGAGCATCAGGATTTTCGAGCCAAGCGTCCCTGTCCGGTATCTCTACTATGTAAGGTTTGAGAAACACATAAGTGGGAGATATGCTGTCACTGGGTGCGTCCAGTAGACTGTCTCCTCCCACAAGTTCCCCAAGAATACTTGTGTGTCCACCATCGTGGCTTTTACCTAGCCACCGCCCCCACTGCTTGACCCTATAAGAGGCCCTCCTTGCCTCCCCCTCAACCACTATATGCAGTTTAGGGAGAGACAGGAGAGCCTCCAGAGCCTCTGTGGGAGCCGTGCGTATCGCTCCTGTCGTGCTTACACACGCCAGGCGTTGTAGTTGATTTAGCCGTTGCTTGATGGTAACCCGCCGGACGCTGGCCACCATACAATCGACGCGTATAGAAAGGAGGGTCTAATAACCGAGGTATAGAGCCATAAGGTGGCTCTCGGATTAAGCCCCCACATTTTTCCAAAGAGCCTCTTACATGTCCAGAAGGACGCGGTGGCTCTCTGTATTTGTCTGTCTATGTGGGGTACCCATGACAACTTTTCGTCTAGGATAACTCCCAGAAATTTGACCATCTTTGAACGCTGGATGGTCTTATTGAAAATGGTTGGTGCTTTAAAACCATCCAACTTCCTTTTCTTAGTGAAGAGGACTAGATCGACCTTAGAGGGGTTAACTCTCAGCCCTTGTCCTATACGCCATTCTTCTATGATTCTTAGGGCCCTTTGAGTGAGCTCACTAACTGTATTTGCAGATTTCCCTGTGATTAAGACCGTAAGATCGTCTGCATATGCTTGAGTCATAATCCCTTCCTCATTAAGCCTGCGAAGAAGACCGTCGAGCACAAGGCTCCATAGCAAGAGGGAAAGAACCCCCCCTGCGGGCACCCTCGGCCCACAGTCGCTCTAACTGTGACTTCATTGAGGTAGAAATCGAGCGGTTTGAAAGCATGGAATAAATCCACCTAGCTATGGTAGGTGGGAATCCGTGGTCCTCAGCCGCTGTTAGAATTGAATTGTAGGAGGTATTATCAAATGCCCCAGCTATGTCCATGAAGGTCCCGATAGCGAGCTCCTTCTGGCTAATCGTTTTCTCTATTTTGTAGACCACGGAGTGCAATGCTGTTTCCGTAGATCTACCCGTTTGGTAGGCGTGCTGTGAGCTATGTAATGGTATAGTCACTAGCAGGCCCTCTTTCAGAAATCTCTCTATGAGCCTTTCTTGTAGTTTCAGTAGAAACGATGTTAGGCAGATCGGTCTAAAGGCCTTCGCTTCATCATAAGAAGCTCTACCTGCTTTAGGAATGAAAACCACTCTCGCTGCTCTCCAGGGTTTTGGAATATATCCTAGAGCTAATGTTGCTATATATAGATCACGCAGATGCTGGATGATGTATTCTGACCCTTGTTGAAAAAGAGCCGGAAATATTCCATCCATACCCGCACTCTTATATGGGGCAAAAGTGTTTATGGCCCATCTAATTCGCTCCACCGTGGCAACATTCGAGGGCATCCTCCAATCCATTACTATTACTATTCTTCAGTTATTACTATTACTATAGGATTTAACGAAGTATAAACATTCAATTAAACAATTTCCGTATTACACGGCCCACTTTTTCGGTGGAGGAATTAAAAAGTTTTCTTCAATTACCGCCTTAGAAATAATTTTTTAGTAGCACAATGATACATCGTTAGAAAGCTCTCTTTGAGTTAAATTAGAAAAAAAATCCAACATGGCCGCCATAAGAAAACCAAAAGTTGGCCAGAGTATCTCGAAATCAACTACACTTAGCATAATCGATTATTCGACAAAATATTGTTACTCGCAAAAACAAATTACCAAATTTTAGTTTTTTTAAAATACTCTATAAAAACGGGCGTAGTTAGCACCCAAGCTTATTATTTATTTAACGAGCTCCATGTACCGGTGTGGCCTGCGCCACATCATCGCCAGAGTACTTTTGGTCATCACTAAGAAGTATATGTAACACAATGCAAATCTATGAGGCTTAATTCTTGATAGATTGAGAAACATTATTGTCTACAACAAAGGAATTCTTTATTTTTGAACGAAACGATTTTCATATGTTCTCAGGTATTTTTACAAAAACGAGGTTATTAAAGATTGAAATTTGTAAAAAAATCTATACATCATCATCACATCATAAAAATATGAATCTTTGCCAACCAATTTTTCTATTTAAGAGATAATTAATTAGTATAACAATTAATAGGAATACCCATTCAAACAATTTGCTAACTTCAAAGTTTTGATAAATAGATATATCATACATATAAGCTGTAAATAGCGCACCGTCTATCTCCTGCTCAGAGTATTCAACTTACGACGACAGACGTAATTAGAGACGTTTCAGTCTAGATATCTGTATAGTTTATATAACATAACACTGTTTTGTGACTTCTAAAATTTTGCCAGCTTCGTATGAGATGTATTATTATTTGCAGAGATCCCGAACTAACCATTTCCTCTTGAAATTTTAAAGTTATGTAAATTAAACACTGAAAAAACAAAAGTTTATTTAATAAAAGTTTGTTTTAGTTAATGGTTAGGGTTGTACTATAAATGATTTAAGTGTCTAATGAAATATGTATTTTAAGGAAAATTAACTGTAACTTGATTATTATAGGTTAGAATACGATATTAATTATATTTTCACAACTAAAAGAGAAAAATAATGAAGCGAGGTCGTTTTCAAATGAGTTTTTTAGTAACCATCTGCCATCTGACACTGTATAAATATTTATATATAAGATCTGTCTTTAAAATTAGAATATAATGAAATATCATCACTATCGATCGACTGATAGATGAGGTATTGCCATTTTAGTGACGGATTCAAATAATATAGTTGACATAATTTTCACCATTTTGAATTTAATAGCTTTAGTTCGAAGTCCCATCGAATAATAGTATCTCAAATAACATTCGTTAGATATTGAGAAATTTGTAAAATTAAAGAACAGCTTTATGTAAAACACTTATTTATAGTGAAAATTATAATAGATTAAAAGCTAGCTGGTTTAATAAATGGAATTAAAGACTTTAATTCTACTATATTTTACAATTACTATTCTTCTTCTTTCTCCTGCGGATCGGTTCCTCTATAGCTAGTCCCAAACCACTGCGGCCACGTCTGGGCTTATTGTACATCCCAGCGGTCTTCTATTCAGCGAGCAATTTTGTTCTTTGCATAAAATCCAAAAGTCTACTTGCTGAAATTTCTCTTGTTCGCAAGATTTCAAAAATGGTTTACCCAGGAGCGTTAGCCTCGTACGAGCGTAGCCTTCACATTCACTTAGAGTGTGAAGCGCAGTCTCATCTGCATCATCGTAGCCCCGGCATACCGATGTTTCTGCTAATCTTAAATTATAGAGATGCTTCTTGAGATGGAGTTGCCCTGTTATGAGCCCTATCATGCTCCTGAGCCCAGGTTTACTCATGCCCAGCATCTCTACAGTTCTTCTTTGCAAAGGGCCAAAAGGATCAAATAATAAAGAATTAATAATACATTTAAAAAATTACAAGTGAAAGTACAAGGCATACTTACTTTTTATTTTGTCAAACACTGTTTAAACATTTTACGAATAGAAATATAAATTCAGAAAATTAGTAATATTGTGGTAACAATACCAAAATTTGCTGTGGAAACGATGGTATACATTTTATATTAAGTATTTTCAAACTTCGCTGCAGATATTTTATTTTATTATAGAGACATATTATGCCTACAAATTACTATCCTGCATATTGTATAAAACTAGGAATATAAATCGTTGATTCACAAACAAACAATATAAACAACAGTTGGTTCTCAACAACAACAGTTGGACTTAGTATTAACATTTAAATTTTTAAATAAACCAGTCTAAATAGTTAATTTTCCCTAATAGTTTCGCTTAACCTCTTTCGTTTCTTTTTAATGGCAATATATGTCTAGTGGTCTGTTCTGAGCTATTAGAATAAATAGCCTCATTAGTGTTCTGAACACTGTGAATGTAGGAAAAGTTTGTATACTTACTAAATTTTTAATTTCTTCGATTCAACTTTGAAACTAAGGGATGGATCAATCATATATTTTCTATAATTAATTACAGTACCTACATAAAATTCAAAGCAGCATTCTTAAAAAGAAAATACAACCCTTTCATAATGTTACGATTAAAGGGTCTGTTATATTATAAAAAATGGCATGTCTTTCGAAATAACAGAAAGTATAATATTTACATTTTTTAGATTTAAGAATTTCTCTATAATGACAGGTATATGGAATAAAAATTTCATCGACGTTCATTCATTTCATTTCATTTATTTCATCTGAAATAATATTATTTTATTTACATATACAGGGTGGGCCATTAGTGCGTATGCGCACCATACCACCTATACCGTTAAAGTTATAATAATAATTTTTGGTACGAAGTTATTTGCCAGTGGCGTGCATATTTTAAAATTATTTTGGCACATTACAAGATGTTTAATATTAAAATGCCAAACCGAACATACATTTTTTTAAACGGAACACCCTATATATTTTTAGATTTTTGAATTAAGCGTACTTTTCTGAACAATTTAATATAGCACTTAATATATCTAAATTTACACGTGGCGACGTTGTTGCAAGTTTTCTATGAAAAAGGTATCTACTTCGCATTATTGTAGCTCTCCATTTAAATGAGATATGTCGTCCATTTTCTCATAAGATACATTAAGAATATGTCTTTATTCAAGAAAATATAACGATTTAAAAAACAAAAGTTACATTTGCTATACAGGGTGATACATTTCGCATATCGTACTTTTACTTCAAAATTTTAAATGGAACACCCTGTATATTATCATGTCGTCTTAAAGAGCTCCTTTTCAGCTTTCTAACGATACCATACTTGGTGGGCTTAAATACAATTTATTTGTTAAAAAAAAGGTTTGAAACTTGAAGAACCGTTGAAATTAAGATAAGTTGTAAAAGGATAATTGAATAAAAAGTTTATACTGGCAGTTTATTATTAGTCTTATTGTTAATAACAAATTGTGAGTCACACTTAATAAAAAAATAATTTAAATTTTAATAAATAACGAAAATAACCATGTTGGTTGTAAATTGTAAAGACAAATTATTATTAATAGGGATACCTACTACACAGTAAAAAAAGACAAATGGTAAAATTACTAAGTGGTAATCGTAATTTGCTGCAGTGTTATTTTTAACACGAACTGGGTGGTATAATAACTAAACGTTTAGAACTCATATTACACGAATGATATACCCGTCAAGTTTGTAGAAGTACTCATAAATTGTAGTAAAATTTACAAAACCCTGTGTTAAAAATTAATCAATCCGCCATAAATACGGTATAATTACACGGTGAATAATTAACTATTACACATTACCTTATAAAATCTGCTGTGTTAAATTACTTTTATCTAATGTAATAATACACTGATATGTCTAACACTGCCAGTGTGGACTATATGCACACTGATGAGTGTGGATTCAGTGTCAAAATTACTCGTTTTTTTTACTGTGTATACTCTTATATAGGGTGCTTTGAAAACAAAATTGAAAAGTGACTTGGGAAACTGTCACTGTCGTTATTAATGTTTCTATTGTGTTGGTTTTATTTATGAGTCAGTATTAGAGGAAATATTCAATCTACCCATATTATCGAAAATTAATTTTACTAAAGAAGAAATGCTAGACATGATATTAGTTCTCGGAGTGATACAAAACTTGGTTTTATTGTATCAGTCAGTATTCCGAGTATTGTATCACTCCGAGAATTAATATCATGTCTAGCCTTTCTTCTTTAGTAAAATTCAATTTCGATAATATGGGTAGATTGAATATTTCCTCTAATACTGACTGATACGATAAAACCAACACAATAGAAAAATAATGACAGTGACAGTTCCCCAAGCCACTTTTCAATTTTGTTTTCAAAGAACCCTATATAAGAGTATAGTAGGTATCCCTATTAATAATAATTTATCTTTACAATTTACAACCAACCACGAAGACATGGTTATTTTCGTTATTTATTAAAATTTGAATTATTTTTTTATTAAGTGTGACTCACAATTTGTTATTAACAATAAGACTAATAATAAACTGCCAGTATAAACTTTTTATTCAATTATCTTTTTACAACTTATCTTAAGGGTCCATTCTCTGTAGATTTGACGGACATGAATTCTGGGTCGGGTTGAGAGGTTGGGTAGCCGATGGGTGAAGACTTACATATTTCCACTACCGAATTATTTAGATTTCGGAGGTGCACGTAAAGCCGAAGTAAAAAAGCACATGGAAATAAAGTTAGCCCTCATTGCAAGGGTACCGGATTTGTCTTATAATTGCAACAAAATTTCTTTTTATTGTTATAAATTATATATCACGGAAAAGATCAAAAGATAAACTAGATCCCTATAGTAGCAAATTTTTGTTTAATACATATATTTTAGAGAAAATAATTTTTGAAAATACGCTATTTTAGTACAAGATTGTTTGCCTGGAATTTTAAAAATAAAAAGGAATACCAAAAATTACTACTATAGGGACTTGGATTAAAGTCTTATCTTTCAATACTTTTTTACTAAAAGTCGCTATCTTTTATAGTTTTTTTATAATTAGACACAAGACGAACGCCGATTTAGGGTTTATTTCGACCTAGTGAATGGACTCTTAATTTCAACGGTTCTTCAAGTTTCAAACCTTTTTTTTTAACAAATAAATTGTATTTAAGCCCACCAAGTATGGTATCGTTAGAAAGCTGAAAAGGAGCTCTTTAAGACGACATGATAATATACAGGGTGTTCTATTTACAATTTTGAAGTAAAATTACGATATGCGAAATGTATCACCCTGTATAGTAAATGTAACTTTTGTTTAAATCGTTATATTTTTTTGAATAAAGACATATTTTTAATGTATCTTATGAGAAAATGGAGGTCATATCTCATTTAAATGGAGAGCTACAATAACACGAACTAGCGACCTTTTTCATAGAAAACTTGCTACAACGTCGCCACGTGTAAATTTAGATATATTAAGTGCTATATTAAATTGTTCAGAAAAGTACGCTTAATTCAAAAATCTAAAAATATATAGGGTGTTCCATTTAAAAAAATGTATGTTCGGTTTGGCATTTTAATATTAAACATCTCGTATGTGCCAAAATAATTTTAAAATATGCACGCCACTGGCATCTAACTTCCTACCAAAAATTATTATTATAACTTTAACGGTATAGGTAGTACAGTCCGCATACGCGCTAATGGCCCACCCTGTATATCATTATAGACAAATTCTTAATCTATAAAAAATAGTAGTAATAGAAACAATAGCAATTTACGTAATAAGTCCGGAAAATACTGTTTTTTTTTTTTGGACCGTAGTCAAACACATTCCAGGACGAGCTGAGGTTAGTAAAAAAAAACAGTTTCCGGCCGTGTTCTGTACATTATTACTATACAATAGTTGTTGTATTTGTTTATTATTAACAAATTATAAACAGTTAGAGTTTATGTAAACTTCTTGAATAAATAAATTGTGACAGAAATTTTTATCCTTGATAACTTTTTCACTAGGTAGGTCGAGATATTAATTAAGATAATTTTTGCTATCTCGGTATATACGGCAAAAAAGCAAATATTCAAAAAAATTTAATCTTAGAAGTAATTTTTTAATTTCACACAGAAATGAATTATTTGTTTTTATAAATAATATTTATAAATCAAAGCTTTTTAAATAAAAAAATATTTATAAACTTTATCAATTTATTAATAATAATGGCTTTTATTGCGTATTATACACCACACCTATACCACAAAAAATTACAAACATTATCTAGTTTTCTTCATATTTGTACTCCTCGCAAACATTAATTACTTATTTCCATTTTTATTAAAAAACACTGTTGCGTGCTGTTAATCATATTTGTTACAAATTCCCATTTATGTACAGTTCCAAAAATAATTAATGATTCTCAAATACTAAATTTGATTCAATGAAGACATATAAATTATTATACAGATATTTTATGAAGGAAAAATCGAATGTGTTCTGCAGATAATTACTCACTGCTCATACATATTTATTCCAGTTCTTCCCTTTTGTTTTCCGGTCGTTTAAGTAAAAAAACACCATTAATCATACAACGTATTCTACCAACAGCTCTGACTTCCTGCGGCAGCACAGTTAGGGAGAACGGCACATACTTCGTAAATAATGGATATCCCAATCAGTACGATAGCACGGATTCCTGCCAGGTTACCATCCTCAAATCCAGCCCGGACATTTGCCAATATAGGTGAGTGAATATTAAGTTTCCTTGCATAATAACGGTTAATGATTTCAATATCTACACAGAATAAATTATTATCCATAGGTACAGGATTAGTTTTATTAATGTGAACCCCATCTTAATTAATTCTTGACAGATAGAAAAAACTTGTAAACTGGTCTTATACAATTTTTTATTTAGATTCCAGTCATTCTAACACTTTTGCGGTAGGAAATTGTGTATACAGGGTACACAAAAAAGTAAGTTTTTTTTATATGGAACACCCTGTATATTTTAATACTTTTGGATTCGGTACGTCATTCTGATAACAAATATATATACAATTTGTATAATTGGTTTCATATTCTTTGTTTCATTCTCCAAAAACTGTGGAAACTTTAAGGTAACAGAAATATATTATTATAGATTACAAAATATATTCGTATTAAAATAAATCACATAACATTTTCAACATATCCACCGTTAACCTCAATGCATTTTAAACAACGTTTCATAAAGTTCGCGCGAATATTTTGAAAAAGTGCAATATTCAAATTCAAGATATTTTATATTTGTTATCAGAATGATGTACCGAATCCAAAAATATTAAAATATACAGGGTGTTCCATATAAAAAACATACATTTTTGTGTATCCTGCATACATAACTTGCCACCGCAAAAGTGTTAGAATGACTGGAATCTACATAAAAAATGGTACAAGACCAGTTTACAAGTTTTTTCTATCTGTCAATAATTAAAATATTAAGATGGGGTTCACATTAATAAAACTAACCCTGTATACATGTTGTAGAGATACAATTCATGTACCTAATAATTTGTATATGGTAGAATCGTCCGGTTTACGAACAATTACAGAACTTTCCTAGAAAATTTTAGGATTTTTGGGAATTTTTTTTCCCTAGAATTTTTAATCTGAGAACATTTTTTATGATGTTCTGATATCCCAAATACTACTACTTTACTATGAAATACTACTATGATATGGGATAATTTTTTTAAAATGGTCTCAGCATAGTAGTATCCCAGGATAACATAATTTTTTACATGTCTATGTCTATGTCTGTAACGTCTATGCAGGACTCATCAATTTATCCAAAATAAATTTTCTATTACATCTCAAGTTGTTCTTCAAGAGTATATTATGTATTGAAAAATCTTTATGATTCCAAAAATACAGAAAACTCATATTATACAAATGTAACTAGAAATAAGGGAGGGGTATTCCTATGGCGGTTCGGCGTAAATCCGTTGTTAGTTCTTGTGATACTCTTACACTCTTTTATACCAACCATATTCACAAAGAAAGGGAACTTCTGTGAATATGAATGGCAAGGATGCAGAGTATACGGAACATTTATTGAAGAAAAATAGATACAGTCGAAAAAATAAATTTGTATAGGGTGGTTCAAACTGAACGGTTTTCAAGGGTTACTGAGAATCTGTCATAGATATAGCAAATCTGATAAATGAAGCTTTTTTTCGAGCAAATAACAATGATGCAAACCGCATCTCTCTATCTGCTACCCTTTTCGAGCTACAGGCCTTTCTCTATTTTAGGCTAAACCGACTGGTGCCCCTTTCTTGTTTCTCTTTCAATATATTTTAAAACGGTGTGAACATTCTGCAGACACTTTTTAAACATATATTCGATGGCATAAAAATAAATGTGATAATATTTTTAGTTTTCGTGATATGACAACAACTTGTGTTTTTTATATAGAACTCCCTGTATTATATTTCAAAAACGGAAAGAAGGCTGAAAATGTATTCCAAAAATAAATACGTTAGGTACTTTTTATTTTTTATGTAAATTTGCGGAAAATATGAAATTTTCAAAATATTCGTACCAACGATATTTAAGTTTTCTGACTATGAGAAGGCTTTGAAAACAAACAAGTTTGATGTTTAACATTATTAGAAGAGTGTTGACACAAATCAAAAATCGTTCGTTACTCAAATGAAAACAAATACAGTTTAATAAAATGTTTTAATCTAAGAAATGAAAATCCAGATTTAGTAGGGATCTCTATTTTCAATTGTAGGTATTTATAATTTGAATGTAATAGAATTAACGTAATACGTTTGACATGCATTTATAAAATTTTAAGGTATCCAGAGAACCCACAACTCGGCTTGAGAATTTTCTAAAACTTAAAATTAAACTTATGGATCTTACACTAAAGCAATGCACAAAATTTACAACAGAACTAGCCGAGAAGAGCAGGAAAATGATGTTCTACAGTGTGTTAGACAAAATTCTAATACATCGTCTAGACAAATAGGAATATATATTGATGTTAAACGAAATACGGGCGTCAGAATACTTAAAAAAACATAAATTGCACCCCTATAAGGTCAGAATAAATCATCATTTGTACCCGGCAGATTTCAAGAGACGACAAGAATTTTGTAATTAGTTTATTCAGGAGTGCAATCAGAACCCTAATTTTACAGAAAATATTATCAGATTTCTCTATCTATGACAGATTCGCAGTAACCCTTGAAAACCGATCAATTTGAACCACCCTGTACAATGAAATCTGAATGGAGATTCTTCATACATGAAGAAGGTACAATAACTTCATGGAAATTACATTTGTTTGTGTTTTTATACAAAATGGAAATGGTTCAGAATCATATATAAAACAGGTATTATATGCTTTGAAAGAAGCATCGCAGAACATAATGTCGCATTTGAAATCTCACATTACCGCTTTGCCTTTGAGGTTGCCGAATATACAATCCGGAACGATGGATCCCGCATAATGAAGTAAGTAGAAATCATGAATGGTAGAACTTTTCTTTGATGTCGATTGGTAATGTTTGGAGTACGCTTTGAAAAAACAAATGTTGTATTTGATATTGACAAATATTAGATCATATTACCGAAAAATGTCTTCAACGTCCATCCTATTACATAAATATGTAACTTTACCTATATCGACACACATACTTATATCCCGCTGGAAACAGAGCGATATATCAAGCACGCAGTAGCTACTCAATGTACTAAAGCAATAGATTTTTTATAGGAATCCAGGGTAACTCAAAAAGTGTTAAAGATACGGACTAATTCATTGGGTCTCAATCTCCGATCAAATATGTATAGATAAGTAATTGCCTATTTGTCAGTATATAAAATAGTCATTTCCAAGAATAACAAAAAACCCAACCTCAATTTAAAGAAATTTCCTGTCACAGTGCCCAACGGCATGGGAAGCTATGTTTTAAGGGGTGAAAATAATAATTATAAAACTAATAATACAAATTAAAATATTTTATTTTAGTAAATACAAAGTTTAATATTTACATATTCAAGAACAACAATTTATACACATATGTGTATAATATTTACTACACTCTGTATAATAGTATTTAATATTCACTATTAAAAAAACATTGTAAAATCATTGACGATCCCTCTCGCGATCGCCGATTCTACGTTTATGCATGGCTACTTACCTGTGTAAACCACGCCCATTGGTGACAGTCACAAAATCCCTAACAATTTAGGCGGTAAATTCAAATGGCATTTTTTTATTGGACCAAATGCTTGGGCACTAATGTAAACAAAAAGCTTTTGTTTTAAATATTGTTGGTCACAAAACTGTGTTGCTATAATTTGTCTATATAATATTTGGTCGGATGTCCCAATCTATTTGTTCAAGGCCAGGTTGATCATGCTATCAGATTAATTCTATTGTTATATGTGTTCTAATTACAGGATGATTTTGAAATTTTGCCAGTTTCAACAAGGCACTGTATCTTTTTTTATTTTGAGATATATTGAAAAAGTATAAATTTTTAAAAGTACTAAAGGGGAATGCATTGGAGTAGCAAATTTTTTCTATCTACTTTGGTTCTTGGTCTTCTGAATAAGCTTTTGTTTTTTTAATTTGGACACCCTGTATATTTTTCCTTATTTAAAAGCAGTTTTTCTTCCTTATTATAAAAATATATCATAGTATGGGTGTATTTCATTAAATAGTTACGGATTTAATCTAATATTTTCCACTTTAGATGAATGATTTATTTATTATTAAAAAAATTATAAAACCTAAGGTCTATTATAAACATTAATAACACACTTTTTACAATAATTAGAAATTTGTATACCAGAAGTAGATGTGATGGAGCTGTTTAAGTTCGAATTTCCAATCGTTATATCCGTGTTTGACCCTATGATCTTCTTTGATATATACATGTTTCTTATTCTCTAAAGAATTTTCAACATAGCCTTCTGCCTAAGACTATTTCCAGCCCCCAAGACGCTTTAACCCTGGATTTATAAACTTTTCGTTCGCGCTGGCGTTGGCGTTGCTACGGATTTGCTACGAACGCCGGGCGAAAAAGTTAAAAATAAGTTATCTTCGAACACCGATGAACGCCAACGCCATTTATAAATGACTATATGAATATACCTAACCAACATCGCCAATCCCTTGTCTATGGACTATATTTTAAAAGACTGTTTTAACTTTGGATGCGAACGCCAGCGCCAGTGCCAACGACGAGTTTATAAATCCACTGTTTTAATATCTCCATATCTGCACCACCATCAACCATAATGGTGGCTGAGGACCTTCTAAAACAATGTCCAGTGTATTCTTCGGGATTCTTCAATGCAAGCTTTGTTGCAGTCATTTTTGGAATACATCCAAAAGTATTAAATCCGACAGGCTGGGAAATACAGTTTCCTTGTCTGTAGAATACAAAAAACCGCTTGTGAGTTACATTAGAAGAACGAAGTTCAGCATATTTTCTAAAAATATTTAAACAGTTCTTGAAGGGGGTTGGAACCTTTGGTGTGAAGATATCACTGATGTAGTTTTCCACATAACACCAAAACACTATACCGCACTCGACGTCCGTTTCGCCAAACAAGTTGATTCCAACTTAGTTGGCTAAACGTGCGTCGAGTGCAATATAGTGTTTTGGTTTTATGAGAAAAACTACGTCAGTGATATGTAAACAGTTGATACCTGCCACATTGCCTTCTGTTAAAACAAATTCTCGGTCAATTTTTGTTTTCGTGCATGAAATCACAATTTTTATATAGAAGTCATTGTATTGAATATGATCCAACGTTAGCTTAGTTAATTCTTCGCGATGACAGGCCCCAAAAATGCCGATTATCATCCGAAAGTCTTTCCGGAAAAATAAGCCAAAAGGATTTTCTGAGACACCTACTTTAACTTGTTAGCTTTTCACCAATCTTCACTTTTTGTACTCCATCTCATACCCCGTTCTGGATTTTGTCAGAACTAGACTTGAGATCACCGCATTTGCCGCTGCTTCCATATCAGAGGGTAACCTTCCATCACAATGACTCATTTTGAAATTATTTGACAAAGTTTTGACAGTAACCATGCGAAGGTAACAAGAAAACTTGATGCGTAAACTTAATAGTAGGTAAATAGTTTTTTCCGTTTTTTTTTTGTTCATAGAAAATACGCCAGCTTGTTGTCGCGTCATTTGACACATTTGGCCAAATATATATTTTTTTCGTGTTATTAAATGAAAGTACCTAGATAAAATTTTATATATTCTTGTTGTAAATTCACATTACTACACTGGATCTTTTGTCAAACTCGGCTAACGCCTCGTTTGATAACTTTAACATTTCGTGTTGTAATATGAATCTTTGCAACACTTATATTGTAAATAACTATAATTTTTATGTCCCTGGATACATTTTAGGTAAATTATTCTAATATTTAGGTGCACCAGATTTTATAAATAAAATGTATGTGGATCTTTCTCGTATTATTTTCAAATATTAAGCTTTCCCTAGATTGAAACATTTATAAATTATTGTCAGACATTGCTGATAATTAATTGAAATTTACTACGGTTTATCCAGTATTATTAAATCGCTGTTTTAAAAAGCATAAATCATACCCTTAAACGAATTAAAAACAGTGGTCGCTTAACCACAGTGTATGACAGAATATTAAAATAACTAATTTGTAATCAGAATATTATATCCAGTGGCTTCAATTTTAATCTCATTATAAAACTAACACAACATTTTTTAAATGATCATTAAAAAAAATTTGGAAAAATTATATATTCTGAAAACTAGATAGATGATATATCTCGTAGGTATACATCCAATATTAATACTTAGTGTAGCATCAACATTGTAAGATTTAACCTAAGATGTACCTTCTGAACCTTTGATATAGTTATGGTCAAGACAATTGTTTTGATTTATTTGTGTTGGCAAATTGCTTTTATTTTAAAGATATTAGATAAAATATGAAAAATCCGATACCAAAAACTATTTCTCTTAATAACGTTCAATAAGAAGAAACCCCAAATATTTCTTATCTACAAAAATGGTATCACCGTTTTTTTTAAATAACTTACATTTGGGATATCACTACCATTTTTTTTAAAACTCATCTGAATTTTTTATTTTATATTTAACAATGAAATTCCATTTACTACTCGACAACTGTATCAAAAATATGTTTAGCATTTTCCCAAATTCTCAGAAACTAGAGGCAGTTTGGCAACACGATAGTTTGACCTACTCTAACCTATTTAAAAGGTCCTATATTTTAGGATTTTTATATAGGTTAGAGTAGGTAGATAGGTTATACAATTTTATATTTTAAATAAGATAAAATTGTGGTTTGTTCTCATTTAGTTCTCAATAGTTTTCAAGTTATTAAAAAAAGAAAAAATTTTTGGGCATTTTTCATATTTTCCCTAAAATCTCAGAAACCAAAAGCAATTTGGCAACACTGTAAACTGTAAACGTATTATGAATTGTCATAATAAATAACAGCTTTTCCATAATCTATCTATCTCTTACAATATCGGAGATAGCAAAAGTGGCACAAGCTATTTAGAACACCCTGTATAAAACTTTCTTTGCATTGAACTTTTCCAAAGACAAATTATGACTTTTTGAAATTGAAGTAGATCATCTACAACCTCAATATAGGAATTTCACACTAGACCACATGTCAGTCATTACTGGATGTGGGCTCCGAGATTCCAAACATAGTCCAGGGTATGATTAACTTCTTTCTTGGTGAGCTATCCAAAATTTGAACATTATCAGAGTTACTTAATGTATAACTTCATTGATGGAGTTCAAATTTAATTAAAAAATTCGACAATATATTATCTGAAGGATTTAATAACAACTTAGTGGAATGGAGATTTTTTATACACTGTAGTTTTTAAACAAACAGACGAATCTAGTTAATTTTTTATCATGTAAAAGTGTCTATTAAGTGATCAGATGATATTAAATTTTATTCTGAAGAGAGAGATATTGAACTCTGAAGTATTGTCAGAGAAATTGTAATATCTTAAATCTTGTTCCCGCTCAATTGTATGACTAGTTAATTCCTTCAGCCAACATTACTAAAGAGAAGAACATTATATACAGGTTAAACATCTTACAATATATCTATACAATATTTTTTATTATTTTTATATTCATATTGTCACAGTCAAAACCTTCAACCAGTAAAAAAATTGCTGAACGTTGTGGATCAACAATGGTGGAGCAGCATAATATTTTTAAGTGTTCCTATACTCAACGGATATTCTTGATTTGAATTTACGGATGTACCAATAAATACTTCAAATCAATTCCGATCGGACTGAATTAATACAGGACGCACCAGCTACCTACGTAGTCTGTGACGCATTACAAGCCCTAGATTATAGAGAGTCGCATAAATCATCGGTGACTTCTCCATTATCTATTCTTCAAACTAAATCGATATCCTTATAAATTCCATCACTGCTTATATCCATAATACTCGAGTTGTACTCTAGAGGATTCCTTATATTGGGTGTCCGTACGTGTTCAGCATCTGACCAACTCTGTTTAATTAAGCCTGCATAAAAACTCAGATGTGACCGGAATATAGTCTACACAGAGTGTTTCAGTTAGAATGCGTCACATGGTTATCTCGAATAAAGCTAAGCAATATAGCGATTTGGTTAAATTACTAAAAGTAATTTGTGCTCCAGCAAGAGTTTGCAAAGAAATTGTATGTATACAGTGTGGGTGGGATTGCATTACACACTTAGTAACTTCGTAAATGTCAACATATTACAATTTTTCAAAAAATACTTGTAAGTGATTTTTTGTGCTCTTTTCAACCCTCTGCTTAAAAACGCTCTCATTAAAAAAACAAAAGAGCAGCGACATGTACGGTGATTTTTTTAAATGGAACACCCTGTATTTTATTTCATAATTTGAAATCCTATCAAATTCTGAATATGACACCGTTTTTATTTTTTCTTTAAAGTGATAACATGTAAGTTAGTTTACAGAATATTTATTCTGTAAAGTTTGGTACTAGGCCATGGATTGTACAATTGAAACAAAATATTTATTGAAATAAATGAAAATAATATCATTAACAAAGTTATGACTTATTGCATAACTTTTGTCTTCCCAAACATGCTTTGTTTTCAATAATTGTACAATCCATGGCCTAGTACCTATAATTTCTTGTATTCTTCCTAACTTACATATTATCACTTTTAAAAAAAATACAAAGGGGGTCATATTCAGAATTTGATAGGATTTCAAATTATGAAATAAAATACAGAGTGTTTCATTTAAAAAAATCAGTGTACATGTCGCTGCTCTGTTGTTTTTTTAATGAGAGCTTTTTTAATCGCAAAGTTGAAAAGAGCACAAAAAATAATTTTGATGTATTTTTTGAAAAATGTTAATATCTCGACATTTACGAAGTTACTGAGTGTGTAATGCAAACTCACCCACACTGTATAAAACGGTACCAGAGACAATCTTCAATAACAAATAAAAATTATTTAATGGGAAGGGTCTAGTGTGATGTGGTATCAATCCATCCTTAGTCACAGGTACTTCTTTTTATTCACTTTTGCTGTGGTGAATTTAAACTTATAATGTTCAATTTTTTCAGTTCATATTTTTATTTATATTATGGTACAGCATAAAAAATAATATTGTAATAATGTTTCGAATTTGGCAGCATACCTACTGCACATGTTGTTGACAACATAAAGTAGATAAACTTTTGTATACCTTACCTTACTTAAATAGTATATTGTTAACATAGTGACCAATAATTAGTTGGTACCAACCCCCTACTCATTTTCAATATGAAATTCAAAATTACCTATCGAATGGTATGAGTTTATTTGATATTAAAGTTGGAAAAAATTATTTGTGTAGGTTTTTTAATCCCTTCTGTTCATTTATATGCATTCCTTTCACTTAAATGGTAAGACAACGCTAATAGAAATGAGTTTTAATAGACATAAATATTAGGTAGTCATATAAAATAACCACTTTTCTACGGTATTAAGAACAATAAAAATACATGAATGAATACATCATTAGAAATAAAAAGAAGTTGAGCATGTCAACTCTCAGGGTTTAGAGAAATAAGAGGGTCATCATTAAGAAATATTTTTTCCGGAATATTTCTCCAACCGTCAGAATGCCATGCCAATCAGATCAAATAAACAAGAAAATCATGTATTCTACCTTAACTGAGACATCTTATAGGTGAATTTAAAACGTATTGCTTATGCCTGAATAAGCATTATAAAAAGTCGTAGTCGTGAAACTTGATGCATTAATTGTACTTGAGAAGAATATAAATCCTTTAAAAAGCTTCAAGAGACACGATTTTTACAATAAAAATACTGTCATACTTACCGGCATATCTCTAAGTTTGCAAAGAATTCGTAATTACCTTCTTATACAGATATTTGGTGAATTTCAAATAGGTAACAATTGACCAATTGCTGCTACACTCGTCCTGGAAGAATATTTTAGTTAAGTTGACTATTTCTTAATGGGATTATATGGGTAATCTTCCTTCTTTAGGTATCAGTTAATAAAATTCTAAATAGATTTTTTTAAATAAGATAACATTCCATTATAGGTTCTGTCAGAAGTTGTTTTTAGTTTTACCTAATTCTCACACTCACGAAACAGATACACACATAGTATTAACACTAACGTAGTTTTCCACTAACACCAAAACACTATACTGAACAAGACGCGCGTTTCGCCAACCAAGATGGCATCACCTGGAGATAATCAATAAAGCGGACTATATGGGATTGGCCCTCTGTCACCATTCATATTATTTTTACATTTACATTTATGCTACATGCTAAATTTATGCTAAATCAGTCGCGATGATTCACTGAGCTGTCGCGACGGTTCACTGAACCATAGAAATAGTTTAGGTGTAAATATGACACAATGTTAGCATGGGTTTCGTTTTAATTTGGCGAAATGTGCGTCGAGTGCAGTATAGTGTTTTGATGTTATGTGGAAAACTACGTCATTGTTATCATCACACTAAAGGTTCCAACCTCTTTCAAGACACATAATATTGAACACTGCACTATTTCCCCCATTGCACCAAACAATTTTTAATTAAATTGTTTACTCGTAGATGAAAAGGCTTATTCGCAGGGATGAGTTGGCAACCATCCTGGCGATGGCCTAGGAGGGGAAGAATATCAACTTCCCATGGTGTTAATGTGAAAGAATAAAATCAGTTGATGTTTGACTGTCCCAATAATTAATGAGGTTCTCCAGGTTTCCCTCATTCCAGCACTGAATGGTGGTTAGGGCATACCAACGTAAGTCGTTCCTGATGCGCAAATGTGGGCCGCGAAATAATAATATGCCGCCCCTTCTCCCACGCAAGTCTCAGACTTTCGGGCTAATCCTTGTGATTAGAATGAGAGGTAGAGATATTATTATTATGGTGTGTAATTTAACCAGATAAATAATATTCATTTTACCATTACTTATCTCCTCTTTGAGCAAAGGCAGTCAAGTATAATTGAAATTGAATGAAAAATGAAATACTAATGTCTTCATTTGACAAACATTATCATTTATTATTTTCATTTTCTGCATACACGTATACGCACCCCCTTTTTCCAAGATCAGAATCCGAACGAACCATAATCCGTCATCGTCAACAGTAACCGTTTGGAGATTGAAACAATTTAATAGCAATTTATACAGCCTGTCCCAGTAGTGCGCGGAAGTCCAATATCTAGGTGAAAAAGGGGGATCTATAAATGTTTCTTTTTTCGATGTTACCAGATTGGTCAAGGGCTACAAACTTAAAATATTTTCAAATATACGGGGTGTTTTTTTAAATTTTAAACTTTGATTTTTTAAATGGAAACATATATTTTTTATATTGTTTTTAGATTCTAGATGGAGAATAAACAGTACTTTGTGTAAAATAGTTCTATCTTAATATTCATTGTTCTCGAGATATTTAGTTTCAAAGATTTTTTGGTCGATATTAGTCTCTTACAATTTCTGAAATTGTCATGTGATCCTAACATCTACTGAACTAATTCTTTGAACAAATTATTAGGAAAGGTGGCTCTTTACAATTTTAAATTAAAGAAAGCTAATAATAACACTTCACAAAAACGAAAGTTGCAAGTAGGAGTTGAATAAACAACGAACAGGAGAATCCATTCCACATACAAAATATAGGGTGCATCAATCAAAAAAGTTAGGCCACATTATAGTGGCAAATACTTTTAAAAGTTACATCATTGGCTGCCATAGCTTACCATATATAATAGAGTTACGCACTAAATGGACGCACTGTATATATGCAAGAAATACATGACACTGAAGAACTATATTTAATAACATTTCACCTTTAGAGCAGTACCAGTTTTTTGTTTTTCTAACAAATAAATTACAACACTGTGCAACAACAACAGGTCCCAAATCCTCAACCATATTGCGTCTGAGTATGGGCATAATGAGCTTCGCTTTTGTGTCGCTTGTTTAACGTAATTATTCGAACACATGCCGAACGGTGCCGATCGCTTAACTGCTATAAAACGAGTTTTATATGTTAAAACGCGAAATATAACCATTATGAACGAGCGTAATACTGTTAGTACAGCCGTTATGTACAGATCTGTAGTGACTTCCTTTATACGTTATATGTACAAATAAAATATAATAGTTATTAAACATAATATATTTAAAATTTATTACTTATAATAGCCCTATCTCACCTAGGTATAATGTATATTAAACCTATTTCAGTGAAACTGATTGAATAATGAGTATGGAAATGACTTTGAAAAAAATAAAAGTTGCATTCTTAATATACAAATTTTAATTTGGAATATGGCATGTTATTCTACTGAAACACTTTAATCCGCCCATTTCTTTCAGTATACTTTTTACCTTAATATCTTACCGTATTACGCTTACCATTCTAAGCTAATATGCAGTGTGTAAAGATAAATAAAGCGAATTGATGAAGAAAGTGAAATTTAATAGGCCCCCGTGATATAAAGGAAAAAGGAAAATGTGCTGTTGATTTAGGAAACCATTAGACCCTATCTTTAGTTTAGATTCATGTAATAAAAATAGCCAGAAAGGCCATTAAGCGCTATGCTCGTAATAATTATAGTCAGTAGCTGCTATCATTATTGACATAGGCATGGCATATTACCTTTTTCGATCGGTGTTTATTAGTTTTCTATATTTATGTATGTACTTATTCATTTATTTGATTACTATTATCTTTAAGGCAACTTATGTCTTAAAGATTCAACTTCCGTCTGTCGTAATCGTGACCGTTATTACAAATACGGTCAATAATCAATTGATGATTAGTTTGTTTTTATGGGAATGTATATGAAACAATGCCCAGTTTAGACTTCGACCGTCACCCTTTACTACAAGTTAACCTTAAGGGTCCATTCTCTGTAGATTTGACAGGCATGAATGTGGGGTCGAATTGAGAGGATGGGTAGCCGATGGGTGAAGACTTACATATTTCCACTATCGAATTATTAAGATTTCGGAGGTGCACGTAAAGCCGATGTAAAAAGGCACATGGAAATAAAGTTAGCCCTCATTGCAAGGGTACCGGATTTGTCTTATAATTGCAACAAAATTTCTTTTTAGTGTTATAAATTATATATCACCGGAAAGATCAAAAGATAAACTAGATCCCTATAGTAGCAAATTTTTGTTTAATGCATGTATTTTAGAGAAAATAATTTTTGAAAATACGCTATTTTAGTACAAGATTGTTTGCCTGGAATTTTAAAAATAAAAAGAAATACCAAAAATTACTACTATAGGGACTTAGATTAAAGTCTTATCTTTCATTACTTTTTTACTAAAAGTCGCTATTTTTTATAATTTTTTTGTAATTAGACACGAGGCGAACGCCGATTTAGGGCTTATTTCGACCTAGTGAATGGACTCTTAAGCTACTTTAGTTTTACCCAAATTACTCTATTTGGGTAAAACTAAAGTAGTCATCTTTTGTAGTAGTAGTCATAATTGTATATCTCGAATTATTTTAGATAAATCACGATTTTATGATTCAAGAAAATAAAGTAAAATTATAAAGTTTATAGTGTGATTAATAGATAAAGGTACAACACTTAACTGTGGCTAGTTGGAGTCAAAATATTAACAGTTAGCTAATCATGCCTTAATGAAACTAAATCGTTATTTTTGTATTAAGTGCGCGAAATAAGCGTTAAAAATTCGTTCGAATGTCCCATTAAACACGAATTAGGTACACGAAATATAAACAACATTTTTTGTACAGCTGTATTCAGGCCAAAATGAACAGCATTATTAAATTTAAAAAATATTTGTCAGAATAGTAGTGGTGAGATACACACCGTAGTGCCCTGTTTACGTTCACGATGCTTATCGATTCCACTAACTATGGCACTCTGACGAGCGCATAATAAGCGCAAAATCGCTTAGTCTCTGGTGGTTGGTCTCGATGAAAGATGTGATGACTGCTATGGAGATGCCGGAGTAATGCAAGGCCATCTGGTTTACGGATGGATCCAAGACAGACCAGGACGCAGGGGTGGGAGTCCGAGGCGTGCGTCCAAGGGCGAGAATATCCTTCTCCTTGGGAAAATATGCCACGGTCTTTCAGGCGGAAGTGTTTGCTATATCTGCTTGTGTTCAGGAAAATCTCAAAAGGAGATATTCTAATCAGTATATTCAGATATGCACCGACAGTCAGGCGGCTTTACATGCCTTGATCTCCTACAAGATCACCTCCAGGGCTGTCCTAGAGTGTATTAATGGTATGGCCCAATTGGAACAGAACAATCAAATAAAATTGACCTAGGTACCGGGTTATCACAATATAACTGGAAATTAGAAGGCCGATGCACTGGCTAGAAGAGCCTCAAGTATACAGTCTACAGGATCCGAACCAGTGCTCGGGCTTCCGCCTAGTTATGTAACAAGGTCTATTGAAAACTGGATCAGGAAGAGATCAGAAGAAGAATGGTCGAACGGGACTGGGCCGAGACAAGCCAGGCTCTTAATTGGAGGGCCTTGGTCAAACGCAACTCTATCAATACCTGCGATCAACAATACAATTCTCCTACACCAGGACATTAGAAAGTTTCTACTAGATCTCGTGTTAGCCTATGCGGATAGCACGGGTCTCTTACAATAGCTCTCGACTAGCGGCAGGCACAATGGATCGAAAGGCCTGAGTGCTGCGGGTAACCACACCGCCTTCCCACAACAACAACAGTTGTTTTCGACATCTCCTCCAAATAAATATTTGTCATATCATACCATTCATTCCTCTCGTTACGGAAATGAATAATATTGAAGTTATCGACATCGACAAGTTAAGACATCGAATGTCAGGTTATAAGAATGAATGTTAATAAGTAATATTATTAGTTGTGTGTTGTGTATCATTTTCGTTAAATATTTTCGTTTGGCAACATTGGCTAACGCCATTGGATGTGTAAGTTCCTGAACTCAAAAAATGATGATGAACAAACAATGTTCGCCTTCTACTTCTATGTAGTAACATAATATACTATTTTTGTATCTTTGTAATGTAACCAGTTTTCAGTTTTTTCCATGGAACTTTTGATTTGAACTCTTCTGAAAACAGTTAGGTATATTTAGAGACTTTTTATTTAAGAAAACAAATTGCATTTTTTGGGAAGTCTGCCTTAAAGTTGCATATCAAAAATGTTATACTTAGCATTTTTAAGTACTTTATTAACGTAAAGACAATTTCCTATCCCAAATTTCCACTCACCCACCAATTTTCCAATTTTTGTCACGCACTATTTACCTGAAAATTGTAATAAAATAAAATATTTAATTTAAACTAATATTTCTTGAATCTTCTTACATTTAAATAATTCATTAAGGAATTGTTAGCTAAATATTAATATTTTGACTCCTACTTTTACGCAATTAAGCGTTGTACTATTATTTATGAATCCCCCTCTGTAAAATTTTGACTTGAAATGGACTTGCTTAAGAAACAGAAAGTGAAGTATCATGGTAAAAAGTAGTAAAACAAATGTTTAAAAAATGACACAATATAATGATTCCGGGTATTTATGAATACCAAACAAAGATGTCCCATTTCATTTTCATTAAAATAACTTATTGAGTATCAAATTTAGGTTACAATTTATGAATAAGTCATTAGGCAGATATATTACCATAACCAAATAGATACTAAAATTATTTATACCATGAAATGTTGAAACATAATATTTATGATTTAATTGTAATATTAATCGTATTAATATATCGATTTAATAATATAAATTATATGCTATTTATTTCAGGCTGGATTTTGATCAGTTTAATATTATGGGACCAGAAACTGTTAATCATATTTGTAATAACGATCAGTTCATCGTATCTGGAGGTGGTCCTGTTCCAACTATATGCGGTAATAATATGGGAAATCACTGTAAGTATTAGTTTGTTACATTGACTATATGTTTCTTGTTTATACAGCAACCATTGCCATTCACCAGTGCCATTCTTTTTGTCAGGTTTTTCCTCAACCATGTGTCTATGTATCTAAAACAAAACAGTTTCTAATCTTTATACTATAGTTAGTTTAATTTGAATCATTTTGTTTTCTCGTTTGCCTAAAAGTAAAAAAAGATTTTAATATTATAGAAAATAGAAATACAACAGCATAGGATAAATATCTGACTTTAACCATAATTATTATGTTGTTAAAGTAACATGCCATAAGCAATTAAGTTGTACTAAATACTGGATGAGTATTCACCAGTAAAATCCATTTATTGCATCCTTGGCTCATATTTTTGCATCCTTTTTGTTCCTCAGTTAGTATAATATCATTAATAATTTGACTACGTATTATTATTATTATTATTTAATGCATATATGCATATTTTCTGAAGAATGGTATTATGGATAAGTTTCTTTCAATACTGTACATTTTTTATACATAATACAAAATTTGAGAAGGGATTAGGTACATTTTTTATTAAGAAAATATAAACTTTATAAAGAGGGTCAAATGCAATATATTTAGTAGCACACTCATAGTTACCGAATACATGTCTTTCTAAAACGATCGTTCACGACACGAAATGATTTTCTATAAGCTGTGCATGCAATCTCATGTCAAAAAGTTATTACGGATAACGCGTTTAATATGTTATGTATTAATGATCGGAAGCAGAAGCCTAATATACACTCTCAGTAAAAGTGTAAAACTAATTCGATAAAAAAATATTGTTGAATTTGTATAACAGTCCTGAGACCCGTCGACTTTTGTTTTTGAAAATACATCTTTTTTTATAATTACCGCTTGCTTGCCGTGGATCGTGCGGGCACTCAATAGCTCCTCTCCTACCAATATCAATCTGTTGAAGAAAATTTGGTCTAAGTAATTGCGGACCATCATTGAAAAGTGTGCTGAAGCACCATCTTGTTGATATCATTAATTATTAATTGGTACGTCTGAATCTTCGTGATTTGGGTAGAGAACGACCAGAACGGGAATTAATTCCTCCCTTAAAAAAATATAGATATTTTTCAGCTGTTAGCGACCCTTCAAAGAAAAATGGCCCCAAAATTCGATCGTCAATAATTCCAGCCCAAACATATACTTTTACAGGAAACAGAGTATGGGTCTCAATCATCCACTGTGGATTTTAGAAAGCCCGGTATCTGCCGATTGACTTACCGTTAAGAAAAAAATGTAGCTTCATCGGAGAATACTATCCGGGGAATTCGGGATCAGGATCACATCGATTCATCATAGTCTCACAGAACTGCAGTCTATGATCAGAGTTATCCTTATTGAGTTCTTGTACCAAAACTAATTTATTTTTATGCCATATGTATTTTTTGAAGATATTAGCTACCGATTTTTGGCAAATGTTATGGTTAGCGCCCAATTCTCGTGTCGTTGTATGGGGATTTTCCTGAGAGGTTAATAAAATATCTAATTGGACATCTTCTTCTACCTTTGGATGACCAGTTCGAGGACGGTCCCTAACATGACCAAACCCCAAAAATTTGTTCTCGATTTTAGACACTAGAGACTTTGTAAATGGCTCTTGTTTTGGATATCAGGGTGTCTAGCGACCTGGAAACCGGAAATACCGGGAAAACCTGGAAAAGTTAGAGAATTTGATTGATGAGGGAAAAGTCAGTGAATAGTCATGGAATTTTGACATATTTCTGGATTTTTATCTTTTTATATATAGTACATATTTGTATAAAACCATATATTCTGATGATGTTTGTTTTCGGATCATATGAGTTAAATTTTGACAACCTTTCTTGAAATATTGCAATTTAATTTATTATTTATTCGAATTTTTTCAAGGGACCTCGCTGGTTTGTTGGACCGTCCGATTACGACGATTCCCGGTAGCGTGCAAAAATTTCCGTCGCCGATGCTGCTATAAATTTCTTATTTATTTGAACAAAAATATAATGTCAAATTTGAAACATTCGTTCGTTTTCTGTCGACTTCTATTCCTAAAATTACCAGAATATGTCTTATTTATTTTAGATGTTTTCTTACATAAATTTTGATGATATGAAATCTTGAAAAATACCTATCAGGTTTGTGCATGAAAAATGTTGAGATTATGTTCCTTTCATATAGGTTAGTCAATTAGATAACGAAATATTCATTCAAATTTTTGTTTAGATCCACTTCCTATGTGAGATTTCGCGTCCGTAAGACCAAGTCCTGAATTTCATTTACTAATATAGTAGTAGTTTTTATACAGTGCAATTATTAGAAATTATAAATGATACATTTTTGTTTACCATAAAATAATGTGGGTTTGTTTGTCATACAAACTTTTAATTACTGGAAAAAGTAAATATTGAACCTGAACCTGGAAAAGTCAGGGAATTTTATATGCGCATTATTCTGGACACCTTGGGATTATTAAATAGCTCACATACTTCATCTTGTTTCCTACTTCGCTCGCCGTAGTCAATCATCATCAATATTTCAATTCTTTGTTTTTCGCTTAAATATTGCACCATTTTCACCACTAATCTCATAATAATTAACACAATTTAGAAATAATAAACTGAATCGCACGAAATAATGCAGAACTGTCATAATTTAAGGGAAAACTTCAATTGTTTGCGTTTTCAAGCAAATAATGGCTAACACAATAATCATAATCACTTATAATAGTGTGACATATCACTGGAATCGCAATTTCAGCGATTCTTTAATTACGGTCTCAAAAATATGGGTTGTCATTTTAAAAAACCGAAGGTGACGTTACATGATGAAAAAAGGACAATAAACAAGCACATATTAACAAAAAAAGTTGATGGGTCCCTAAATTTTGTTTACAAATTGGAAATTATATTTTTTATCGAATTAATTCCACACTTTTTGTTTATGGCCTCTATAGATTTAGGATATTGGAATTTATTATAAAATAGGTTAATGTTGATAGTACTTGATAGGTTATTTATGTATTATTTATTATTCTATTAATATACTAGAATAGAATAGAATAGAATAGAATAGACCAGAAAAGAACAGAATAGAACCGAATAGAAAAGACATAACAAAATAAAATAGAATGAAGAAACTTGCGCCTACGGAGAAAACAGTAAAATTCACTGGAAAAAAATAAAAATTGCCAGTGAATGTAAAGCAACACATCAATTTCAAATTAAATAAAAAATTAATTATAAAATAATGAAAGTAAACAATATATAGGTAATAATTTCTTGAACACATAGAGACATCATATAATAATGAAAATTGCTTTGTATTCTGTAACCATGATGTCATTTACATGTGATTCCTAAATTTCAATTTCAATATCCCTTGATAGTAATTTTGGATAATTTGTTAAAAGCTTTGCAAAACATCATTTGAATAATTAATTACGGAACCCCGCAGGCATACACGAATATACAATAGGGAAATCAAGATCTATTGACTCATAAGGCATAGCTTACGAAGCCCCACCACGGCGGGTGGCCTTATCCAGCACTTAGTGTTATGGGAGAAGGCTGTGAGTCTATTACAATAATAATATCTCTATCCCTCGCTCTCATCACAATGACGAACCCGGATGTTAGATACTTTTGTGGGATAGGGAGCAGCATATTATTATTTTGCCGGCTGCATTTGCGCCTCAAAAACGACTTAGGTTGGTAAACCGTACTAAAGAAGGCTGTGGTAAACCCTAACCACCACTCGATGCTGGAATAAGGGAAACCTGGAAAACCTCATGAGCTAGGGTATATTAAACTTTACTTCCAGTTGTCCATATTATGTCTATACCATTTCCATACCATTTAGATCAAGAATAAGGGAAATTTGGAAAACTTTATTAAATTAAAATGAACAGTAGGTTCTTAGCCATTTGTACAGTGATGTTGCAATACTAGGTCTATAGTAATAAAGCTACTACGCTACTGGCAAGAATCGAACCGACAAGTCGTCAAATGCGTGGAACGATTAAAAACCTGACGTAGGCATAAGAAGCTCCTAGGTCCTAGTTAATTAGAGATTTAGGTGTATATTCCTATATTCGTACCTATAGTGACTCAATTGATACTCTTATATTGATATTTTATCTGTTAATAAATACAAAATTTCAGTGTACCTTGATGCTGGTTCGGGGATTAACAATCCAGTTACTTTATCCGTAGTGACCAGTGGGCCATCGTATGAAAGGAACTGGAAAATCCGTATATTACAAATTCCATGTTCTTCAAATTATAAAGGTATGTGATAGATTTTTTTATCTGTATTTTCTTAATCATAGACTGTTTATATACTTTTCAGAGAATGTTAAATGGACAAGTTGTTACTGTATATAATTTACTATCATAAAACATGTCGCATTTTTTCTCAGAGTGGTACAATTCAATTGTTTATAGTTAATGCCGCCTTGGTGATAAATATGAACAAAAACTTTCCTGAAGCATTTTTTAAATTTTATTTTTAAAAGTATCGGAAAACTTTTCTCACCAGATCATTCACCTCAAAGTTAAAATACAAACCGGTACCAGCATATGGATGTCTCATCGCGCATGTCAATAAAATGGTACATGTCCGATATCGACAGAACCATCCGACAGGCATGATATTGATATCTATCGGATCTAACATCTACGTCAGTACTGTATGTTTTATTCAATCCGATACTGATCGATGTCAACACCGGCAGTTATGCATAAAATCACACTAAGTTTGTTTTATAAAATAATTTGTAAAATAGCACATAGATGATTTAACAAATTTATTATTTGAAAAATTGTGACAGAGAAATTATTGGTAATTAATGGTTGTAGCCATCAATGGCATTTAGGGCTCGTTCATCACCAAACAAAGTTGTGAGGACTAAATATTTAATTGTAGGTATAACGAGAGTAATGAACTAAAGAGAGTTTTATTAATATCCACAAAACATCCCGCTTCGATGGATTTCCGAGAGAAGTATCGCAATGAAAATGTTATCTAAAATTCAATAGTATAATCGAAAGTTGTATATTTTCAATAGAACTTTAGCTGGAAGACCAAAAAAGAGAGTTCCTACAATCATCAATTACCTATTGGCCATTAATGCCACCAAGTTGATAATCTGAGTTATGATACATGTTACTGTCAAAAACTTTTAGAACAGAATTATCTAAAAAGAGATCAGTCTTGTCGTCACTTTTTAGATAATCTTAGCGATGAGCATTTTACTTGGTTCCTTAACTAAACAAGTTCGTTCAAACAAATTACAGATTAGATCGTTCATATTATTGGCATTAATACAGGGTACCCTACATGTGTATTTTTACAAATTTGGATAGAACTTCCTTTGGCGAACACATTGATATAGGATTTGATGGATATAGTGAGGAATGAGCGATGGTGAGGTTTGATCTAATAGAATCAAACCAACAAAAGGAATTAGGTATTTCAAAAACTCTTTCCATATTTTACAAGAATACATATTATTTCACTATTCCTTAAAAAGAGCTATTAAATTGACTTGAATAATTATTGTTTCATTGTATAAGGTAATAATTCGAGACTAAAATACGTTTGGGCCTCATTAAATAATGAAGAGCTCGATATCTCCGAAACTATTAGGTAAGTTTTGAAAAATAGTCATTTGTCAAAAATTGTTTAGAATTTAACAAACTATCGGATAAACCTTGTTACAAAGTTCCTGCCAACGAAAAATTTCTTTCAACTTCAGCGTCATCTCCAATTTTCTCTGAAAAAAATCAAGTTGAACTCCATGACGAAGCCATAGATGAGCTCTATCATCTGTTTTTCAAAATTAAAATATATCATTCCGTTGCCGAGATACGAGGCTGAGGTCTTTTATGTAGAACACCCGGTATATCTGTTATTATGATATACACATATGTAATTAGTAATTACATATGTGTATATCATAATATACATATATTATAATAGTAATTACAAATTGCTATAGCTCGTCAAGAATGAGAACAAGCCGTGTACAAAAGCACAGCTTTTCAAAAAGTGCAGTGTACATCCTGAATTCTGGATCTTGATAAATATCAAGTATATTTTTATTCATTATTTCAGCCGAAGACGGGTGCACACAGTATTTCACTGGGGTAGCCGGACAAATTCTCTCCTTTAACTACGACCCAGAAACGGGTGCTCAACTTTCCAACCAGGACTACAGCATTTGCATTCGAGCCGAACGCAACTTCTGCGGCATCCATTACACCCAGTGTCCGGATCCCGAGGCAGGTAAATAAAGTTTGTTTCAGTCAACGGTCCTTTTCCCGGTATGCGTCTATGGTTACCCAGAGGTCTAAAGTTATCAGAACCAACCCCCAAATTCCTGTACCTAAATTATCTAGAAAATGTTGATGAAACACTGAGTCAACCAGTTCTTGAGTAAATCTGGTGTGACACAAATTAATTTTAAAGTTAATAATATTTTTGTATATTAAACCACAAGAGAAAAAAAATAGAAATAAAAGCTATTTTTATATTTTATACTAAAAAGAAAAATGTATTAAAGACATAGACAAGTTGAGGTTATGTCAATGCCGCTGTAATTCAATGTAGGGCAGTGCATACTGGACGCAAAGTAGTGGTTTTCGACATATTATTATTATCTTAAAAATAATAAAATTATTCCTTTGCACACTGATTATTATAGGTAACGAGGAAATATAAAACTTTATTGAACCATAATATTTGATAATTTCATTAATAATTTATCTCTTAGTTAACTTTATGGCTTAATTCCTATATAAAGAAATATGTAAATAAAAGGTATGTTTCACATCTCAAATCCAATAATTTCACTATATTGTAAAAGCCAGTAGGGTTAGTGAACGATTACAGATTTATTTGAACTTGATTGAAGTTGATTACTTTTGAGAAATTTTCATCTGTCACAACACACTGCTCTGAAACGGTTCTGTTTCTGGTTCCAAAGCATAATATTTACAGGTTTGATGATAAGTACTCCATATTTCTGAACAAAACTTGATATTATTTAATCACTTGATGCGAAGTTTCATGATTCATAGTTTCTTTTGAGATTACACCACCCGTAAAATAACAAAAAGCAGAAAACCAGAAGCATAATACATCTTAAATATTCAAAGTGCAGTATCAAGGCAAACTTCCAAAGTTTGCCTCAAAAAAAGCATCGTATAATATGCAATAAAATAAATATTTAAGAAATTAACTAAATCTCTTCAGTGGTTTTTTAGATGAAATTTAGTTAATTTACCAAATATTTATTTTATTGCATACCTATTATACAGTGGTCGTTTGGAGCAAACATTAGAAGTTTGCCTTGACAGTGCACTTTGAATATTTAATTCTGGTTTCCTGCTTTTTGTTATTTTACAAGTGGTATAATCCCAAAAGTAACTATGAATTATGAAAAAGGCACCACAAATAAGTTACAGACATTATACACTTGCATATGAAACAAACATTAACAAGTTGCGTTTTGTAACATTTGTTTTTCAACAATACAGTGCATCAAAAAATTTCGATTCCACTTAATTGCGCGTCTTATTAAATCGCTCAGTCAACACTTGTACGCAATTACGCATACATAGCGTTTCATCAGTGTAATCAATTATATATAAAATAGCGTATTTTCATACATTAAAGAAGTTGAAGTTGCTTGATAAATTTAAACGGTGATGATATAAAAACAAGTCAAGTCAGTCGGTCAATCTTCGAAAATTTTGTTAGCTAATCATTGCTACTCAGAAAAAGTTCATAAACCATAAAAAGTTCAAATGGTAAAATATTGCTGAAAACATTTACATCAAAATATAAAAGTTTATAGTTTAGGATAGCGCACCAGCACAAGCGTAGTTCATGATTATGCTAGAAAATAAATATATGTCTTTCAGTTCATATTTTATATTTTTAAAAAGAATTTTATTGTTTACCACATTATACGGGCTTAAAATCTAAATGAAATACTTTTCATTTAGATTTTAGTACGTTTTTTCTCAGTATTTCATTAAGTTTTACTGTGTCAAAGAATGTTGACGTTCATTTTGTAGCCACCAAGAAGATTTCATCTTCTTTGCACCTCGATTTATGTGCTTTTTAACTTATTTTTCTGCATTTTACTAATAAATTAATCTGCCTGAATATAATACCTACCCCTATTATATGATTCCAGTTAATAATCGCAGCCAGTCATTCACACTCTCGGGCAATTCCAACAATAGGGTGCAATCAATGATAGGAACCTCAGGCAGCTCGAACTTCTGCCAAGCAGATTATCTTATCATTCCCATGGCATCAAACGTTGGCAGGCCTGCAACCGGTCTCTCAGCTACAGTCGACAGGATTTGCGGAGGGATTTTAAGTGCTGATATTACATTTACGCCGACGACAGTGAAAAGTAAGTTTTAGATAAAGTACATTTCTACATGGTTGGTGGTAATTAGTCCAATTATCAAGGATTATATTTATTTGTGTAAGAAACTGATACAAAATGTATCCTTATTATAAAGTCACAGGATTTATCAATGTTGTGCTGGGTGTTTACAAATTTCTTTTTAAAATTGTGGTAAGAACGCTTTAGAACGATCTATCTCGAATTCTAGCTACCATGATTCACATTTTCTTTTTGTTATGTTAAAAGTCTCACTTTATATCCAAAGGTAATTGGGGTTGCAGAATTCTTTGTAGTATCCATTTTATAGCAGAGCTTCTCATTTTTTATATACGATTAGATTTTATATATTTCCGACATTTGTTATCTCTAGAGCAAATGGAACCTACTCACATGATTTACCCTGGCTCAAAATTTTAGGTCTATTAGATGGATTATTAAAGGTCTAGTGAATTAAAGAATGTAATTATTTTTTAAATAAGTACACCGATATTTTTATGGCCAACTTTACTCCATTGTTTTATTAATATTTTTCACACTACCACAAAGGAGTTACCCAGTTAAGAACTAGGTCCAATACTCGGTGTTTATTTCTTGATTATTAATTTCATAATCAATGGTTGTACTGCTGTACCACATCTGAATGTAATTCTCGAAGGACCAGAAACAAACTCACTAGTTCAAGTGATCGGACAGTGACTGGACAAGATCGTTTACAAATTAAGATGAGATTTAAATACTATATTATAAAAATATACAGGTGTATACAATATAAATACAGGGTGTGTCATTAGTGGGTAATTGTTCGATTACTCACAAACGGTACATTATATCAAAAAACTTTTTATATGAAAGTATTTTGGCACTAAAAGTGCATATTGTAAAAATATTTTCAATTACACAGGGTGTTGCAAAAAGTCGGGACAAGGTGCAAGTTGGTTATTTTAAATGCAACACCCTATATATTATTATATTTTTGAAATCTAGGGGTCACTAGGAACATATTTGTATTAAGGTTCCCTATAGCTATCTCTTTTCGTTTTCGAGATATTTAAGAGTTAATGGAAAAAACCTCGTAACACTGCATTGGAAAATAAATAAAATCTCCTCTATGACACAATGTGAAAAGGAAAAAATGTAGTGTCAGTTAGCACAAGGGACACCTTCAATATTGTACTTGAAATTATTTGGCCATTTTATACAGGGTGATTTTTATAGTGATTTATATTTCACAATGTTAAATTGTCTAAATCTCATTTTTTTTAAATGGAACACCCTAAATTTTTTTATGGCATTAGATGTAGAATTTAATTGCCTTTCAAATGGTATTAGGATGTCCTATACGAAAAGTTGACCGGTTTCGAGATATTGACGATTTTTTGAAAATTTAGCTTCTATTAATGATAATTACAAATTATAGTCAAGTAAGTTATGAAAACAATTTATTTTGTTTTCAAACAAACAATGGAGAAATTTATTTGCATTTTTTGGAAAATCATCTTTTAAATTAGGTATCTTGAAGATATTCCTCTGAGCATTTTAGCAGGGATGCGGTTGCAGCTTGACCCTTGACGGTTGCCCTGCACATTACAGTGGTTCAGTAAGGAGATTTTTAAATAGGAAGTAGGTACCTATACTAATAGGTGGATAGGAAGGATCGACCTATCTCATGGTCTCCTCGGTTACCCGGCCCTTACAAAATTAGATTTTATTTATGGGGATACACAAAAGATTTAGTTTACCGCACACCATCAACCACACGAGAAAACATGATGAACGGAATTCGTGATGCTTTTGATACTATCTCGAAATTTTGAGAATATCTCGAAACTGGTCAACTTTTTGTATAGGACATCCTAATACCATTTGAAAGGCAATTAAATTCTACATCTAATGCCATAAAAAAATTTAGGATGTTCCATTTAAAAAAAATGAGATTTAGACAATTTAACATTGTGAAATATAAATCACTATAAAAATCACCCTGTATAAAATGGCCAAATAATTTCAAGTACAATATTGAAGGTGTCCCTTGTGCTAACTGACACTACATTTTTCCTTTTCACATTGTGTCATAGAGGAGATTTTATTTATTTTCCAATGCAGTGTTACGAGGTTTTTTCCATTCTCTTAAATATCTCGAAAACGAAAAGAGATAGCTATAGGGAACCTTAATACAAATATGTTCCTAGTGATCCCTAGATTTCAAAAATATAATATATAGGGTGTTGCATTTAAAATAACCAACTTGCACCTTGTCCCGACTTTTTGGAACACCCTGTGTAATTGAAAATATTTTTACAATATGCACTTTTAGTGCCAAAATACTTTTATATAAAAAGTTTTTTGATATAATGGACCGTTTGTGAGTAATCGAACAATTACCCACTAATGACACACCCTGTATATTACTCTACTTTAACCTGAGCAATCAACTATATTGTATCTTGTAAATACTTATTGGAATTACTCCACTTAAAATGTAAACGCGGGTCAAAATGCAAAACATACCTACTATACATATACCTAATTTAAACCAGATGCAGGGAACTTCCCCACTAACAGGTAAACAAAGCTAAATACTCGGACTATGAGTAATTTACATAAAGCATATTATTTTAAGCAGATCGGTTCCCTTTGAGACTAATAATAGTAAAAATAATAAAGCACTGTTTAGTTTAGTTTAGCATGTTTCAAACGAATGAGCGTGTTTAGCATTCCAAACGAATATTTAAATTTAATGCGTTCTTTTACTCTCAATTCGACTTATCTATGATCTCCGGTATCATAGATCTCTTTATATTCTGACACCAATGAAATTAATAATTCCTCATACATTTTGTTAATAATGAATTAAAAATGTATATTGACAAGACAAATTCCATCTTTCTGTTAATCATCCTTCAGCTCTGACAGTGGAAATAAGTCGCAGCACCTATATAAATCCGCCTGACGACCAATTTACCGGCCCGGCACGTTGCGCCCCGTGCAAACAGCCAGCCAGTAGACGCAGTCCCATTTGAATCTATGGTAGGCAAATTTTTGCGATGCGATCCGACCCAGCCCATTCCGCCTAGTGGACGCATGCTTTAATGGATATACTCACCTGCGATTAAATAAGCTTTATTTTTTTATTAGAGGAGATCGCAGTACCTATAATTATAAGGATCAAGTTTTCGAAAGTTACGAAGCATCAAAATTCGATGTGCAACAATCGAGAATTGTAGAACTCCGCAGATGTCGGAGTTCTACATCGGACTTCTCCAGAGTTCTATAATTCTCGTTTGTTGCACATTGAATTTTGATGCTTCGCAACTTTCGAAAACTTGTCTGTAGATTCACTTCTATAACAGAAAAAATTCAACTTGTGTAGTGGTAATTTCCACTACTGAAGAGTCAAAAGAAGTGAGTGAGTCCTAAGTGAGTACTGAAGAAACCAAATCCGGTTTCCAAAAAACGTTTTGATATAGGCGTAACTCATAGTTTTCGATCTTCTCTTGCATCGCATTAGTAGAACGTAGTCCTGGAGCTAATTTGATTATTAATTATAAGGGATTTCATTGGACATACGCTCTATACAGGATGAGTCAGTTTATACTAGCAGGACTCCGGCATTCGATAGAGCACCTTATTTTAAGTGAAATTTGTCATATAAATATATGTCGGGAATTGCTTCGTTTTTGAGATACAGATACAGATGAGAGTAGTTCAAAGTTAATAAGAAACAAAAATATAATATGTTTTTAAGTTATTTATAAAAAGTTCATGTAACTAAACTTGGAAAATAGTATAATATTTATAAAGTATTGCTGTAAAATTTTTTTACCGAATATTCCACGAGCTTAAATTAAAAACCGGAATTTTTTCCTGGTTCATGATATTTTAAGAAAATCATTCCTCGGCTGCGGTCCGGGATAATTTTCAAAATATTCATGACCTCGAAAAAATTTCCGGAAATAATTTAAGCACTAGAGATAAGTGAAAATATATATATATATATATATATATATATATATATATATATATATATATATATTTAATAAAATATTCTTTCAGAGACTTCTTTAAATTACTCGACAACTGTTACAGCTACGATAAGAATGCAAATAAGGAAAATGTTTCTAAATTGAACCTGGAATCCAAATTTTGGCAAATAAGCAGTAAGTGGCGCACCACAAAAATGTTCTGGACGGTAAAAGGGGGCCTGACCTCCGAAAAAAAATATCACCTTGTACGTTTTCAAATCGTTTACATTTGTTAAAACTTGTGGACCATCATAGGTAATCTATGGCAACATTTTAATAAATTATCTTAAAAACTATAGGAGCTGTGTGGAAAATACTAAAAAAAACTTTGACACCCTGTATCTCAAAAACGAAGCGATACCGACATATGTTTATATGACAAACTTAACTTAAAATAATGTGGTCTATGGAATGTCAGAGTCCGGCTAATATAAACTAACTTACCCTGTATAGGTGTATTTGTCATATGGATTCCATCAAATTAACCTAGCATATACAATAAATGACACAAATAAAAAACTATACCTACACAATATTCGAATAGTTCATCGCCGCCTTATCCATTATAATAATAATTCCCTTATATGTGAATGGAAAATTATAAAATTATATAAGAAACATATTTTCTAATTTAAATCCATCAGCTACGGATTGACTTTTTAATCACGTGTATTTACTTGATATTTACGTGATATATATCAAAAATAGCCTTTAACGCCTAAAATATTATACTCAACCAGGTTACAACAAATTATAGAGACTTGTTTTATCTCAGTTAAATTAAGTAAAGAAGTAGTGTGTGAACTTGAAATAAATCGTATATATCTGAATACCACATATTATTTTAATACATAAACTCATTATTTATCAAAATATCATTTATCTAGAAGAACGGAAAGTAATTTTATAAAAAGACTGCTTAAATTGATATTAGAACACACTCGTTAATAATTTGCTTTTATTGTTATTTTCAAGAAACCTAATTTACTTCAGCGACTGGATAACCTTTTTGTGAAAAAATTAATAAACAATTTCCCTGCTGGAAGAGCTCCAGGGTACATTATGCTGACAAACCGTTCTTTCAAACAATAATATAATGAAGTACGTATATCAAAAGAGTCCGCCTGCATGAAAGAAATTTTAACTAAAGGCAAATATACCAGATTCAACTAATAAAAAAGTAAACGTCAAGCCACGACAAAGAAAGTAAGTAATTCAAAGTAGCAGACCGAAAAATGACATTTCGTCTTTGAGTAAGAACTTTTAGGTATGAAAACTTTGGTAATGGAAAACTTTCATACTTGCACAGTAAGAGGCATCCAGAGATTATGGAAACTGGAATACTGGAAACTTTGTGGTGGAAAATCGCATAGCTAGGGTGTTGAGACTTCAGCGTCTTAATGCACTAATTTATTTATGCATAAAACTACTATACGATGAGCTGAAAAGTTTTAGTTACTACCTATTAGCGCTTTACTCAAATTTTGCTGTGGAAATACACAGTAGGTAAAGTTGTTTATTAATTTATGCCCTGCTAAAAGTTATGGAAGATATAGTCGGGGCCTTGAGGAGGGCACTTATACGGCAGCAATGTTGTGTGACTTTGGCAAGGCCCTTGTCTGTATCTCACTTTAAACCCTCACTTTATGATATCCGAGGTACGCCTTTGTAATTGATTAAGTCATATCTTACAAATAGAAAACAGTGTGTCAAATTCAGCAATAATATATCTGATTTTAGATATGTCTCTCATGGCGTACCCCAGGACCCTGTCTTAGGGCAACTGCTTTTTGTTATTTATATTAACGATCTTTATCTTTATATGACACCTTGTGAATGCATTCTATTTGCAGATGTTGCAACAATATTGTCCTCTGGTAAAAATAGGGAAAATACATTGAAACTTGCTCGGAATATCGTAATCAAGGCCAAATCTTGGTTTACAGCAAATAATTTAAAGTTGAACAAAGACAGGCTGTAATTTTCTAAAGCGATATTTGACACGATGGCAATCATGTGAAACTGCTGGGCATTTCACTTGATAACTTTCTAAAATGGACACATCATGTAAAAATAGAGAAAATACATTGGAACTTACTCGGAATAGCGTAATCAAAGCCGCATCTTGGTTCACGGCAAATAATTTAAAGTTGAACAAAGACCAGGTGTAATTTTCTCAAGCGATATTTGACACGATGGCAATCATATGAAACTGCTGGACATTTCACTGGACAGCTTTCTAAAAATCTGTGTGATCTGTGTAAAAAAGTTTCGAGACAAATTTATCTTATGAGACAGCTTAAAAAAATATTAAATAATGAAACACTTATAAGTGCTTATTACGGTATTGTACATTCTAGTTTAACTTATGGTATCATATTGTGAGTAAACTTGTCACAGGGAACAATGCAAACCTCGTTTAAAAAAATTCAAAATCATTCCATTTCCTTCAATAACATATATTTTGTTGCTTGTTTGAAATACAAAATAATTATTTAGATTTTCAAACTAACTCCGGTTTTCACAGCTATTCAACAAGATCTGCTAATTTGTTTCAACTCAAAGGTTTAGGTTACAGAGGTCAGGTAACAATTCTCTTGACTTGAATCTATATAATAAACTTCCATTAGAAATAAAACAATTGAATAAAATACAATTTAAAAACAAAATAAAAGCTATCATGCACACGCATTGCTTTTACAACGTGCAGCGTGGGTATATGGATACCCCGTCTATGTTGATTTTTTAAATATATGTACTATATTTTTCACTGTAAAATGTATTGGTCCTGTATTTTATTTATCTATTTATGTTTTCCCTTCCATGACTTGCTACTATAATATTGTTTATGAACCTAGTAACGTAGTCAATAAATGAATTCTTCTTCTTCTGCATTTCTTTATAATTTATGAAACGTATTATAGATTTACATTAAAGTTAGCCAGTAAAAAATATGTATTTGTTAGTTACAATTTTGTACCTTATATCTGAAAATGTGAACTTGTTTTTCTAGGCTCAGTGAGACCTTTTCGTTTATGGTTCCACACCAATGGTGTAGAAGCTCCAATTGATGTCGACAACAAAGGATTCTGCCTTAATTATATACAACAGCCATGCACTAGTAATGTATCTTAACATCCAACATAGTTATAAATAGCGATACCTGTATCTCTACAAAATAGTAAACGCTTAGATCACGGTGGTATACGATTGTAAAGGAAATTGTTCTTCTACCGGACTAATAAATATAAAAGTTATTCAGTTCAATATTAGAACAATTTGATTACTAGTGCAATAATAGTGTTTGTCTAGTTAACTTGTAAATATAATGGTTAGTAAATAAATTACATTAAATTAATCAACTGATAAACTATTTGGTTAATAAAAAACAAGCTTAATGCACATAGTTTTTATAATGAAATGAGTCCATCATCTATTTATTTGAAGTCAACAAATATATTAGTACACAAAAGTATTACTAAAATCAAATTTTAATTAGAGTTATGTTTTACTGCTAGACGTGTGCATATCGGAGTTTTTAACCAAAGTTATAACTTGTACCTGTTAGCTTAAGAGTTTCCCAAATATAAATCTGTATCAAACGGTAGTATTTCATTTTTTATCCTTTTCACAAATTTCCCAATCTATAATAAAGGTTTGAAAAATGTTTATTCAAACGTTAAAGAAAATAGGTAGGTCATATATTCTGTGGATATTGACATGGTACTTTACAGAGCAGTCCATTTTTTATGGGAGTCCAGGGTAACTCAAAAAGTGTAAAAGATACGGACACAAAATTGTACAGTCTCGACCTTTTCCAAGGCCAGGTTGATGGTGCTATCAGATCAATTCTATTGTTCCGAATTTTGCCTGATTTTGAATGAAATCTTGTATCCCTGTAGAACCCTGTATCTTTCTTATTTTGAGAGATATAGAAAAAGTGTAAATGAAAAATCTTTAAAAGTGATAAAGTGATATGCAGTGAAGAAGTCAAATTGCTTCTATCTACTTTTAGTTTTGGGTTACGGAATGAACTTGTTTTTTTTTAAATGGGGCACCCTGTATATCTTTATTTATTTAGACATAGCCTTTTACATAATAATTAGAAAATTATGTCTAGCAAATGGCGGCCATTTTCATTGATGCACATTTGTGCTCTTTTTATAGCATTTTGCATAACTTTTTCCAATATGGGGATTTTCTTGGCGATTATTTTCTTTGCTCACCTTGCTGTTTAAAAAACCCCAAAAAAAGAAGTCGGGAGCCGTCAAGTCTGTCGATTTAGCAGGCCATAACACATCGCCCGAACGTGAGATGAGACGACCTGGAAACATTCGCCACAAAATCTGGAATGTTTCTCTGGCTGTATGTGCTGTAGCACCATCTTGCTGAAACCACATGTTCTGCAAACCTTGCTCTTCCATTTCCACCTCCAAGAAGTCCATAGCGCTAGCCATTAACGATGATGGTGTTGCCTGTAGCGTCCTCAAAGAAGTACGGCCTAATCACTCTTTCTGTACTAATTCCGCACCAAACCGTCACTCTTTGAGGATGTAAAGGCCTCTCGTGTATATTTTGTGGATTTTCGTCACTTTCCCAAAAGCGCATGTTTTGTTTGTTGATGACCTCATTAAAGTCAAAATGGGTTTCATCACTCATAATGTGTTTCTCGTCAAAATCGGCAATTTGTTCATTGAGGTTTAGGGTTTAGCATAGCTTGACCATACTTTCATCGTTGTTAACGATCTTTGGGGAGTAGCTGTTGAACTACTTATATTTTGTATGGGAACATTTACAGGTCTTTATGCAAAAGTGGCCGCTGGGACCACTGGAAAATGCCGATTTCCGTGCTGCGTCGACTTGTCGATGTTTCAGGGTCCTCTCCTGAAACATTTCTCTCCACGGTGCTCCACACTTCTGCGCACAGCATAGAGCATCCACATTCTCCACTGAACGACTTATTTGCGGTATGCCACGATAGGTACCTCACATCTGCGCACGTCCCATATTCCTCAAATCGAGCGGCAAAGCGTAGTATTGTCTTCTGGAACATCTAGAGCCGTTCGACGGCGATACTTTCTGCAGAATTTGCGTTGCGTCTGCACCATAGATGAATTATATACAATAAACATTTTCACAATAACCACGCGTTCTTGAAGTGTGTAACGCTTTATGATTATTTTCCAACTACCCTAGTTGACATCTCTCATAAAAATTCTGACAAATAATTTCATTAATAAAAATTACGAATGATTTACACTGGGAATTTCATTTAAGCCCACCTATTGACATATATTTAAATAGTTACGGCTTTAATATTTTCTTAATTTTCATTTATATTTTTTTAATATTGAGCAAAATTGGAGACATTTCATTTAGTATTATTTATTTTTTTCTGCATCCAATCTGATTGTTCAGGACCTGTTGAAAATATCATTTAAGTATAATAAGTATTAAAAATATTTTCCAATTAAATTACTTTTTCATTAAGATGGTACCTACGTTAAAATATTAAGAAATTGTCCAAATATTTTATATTATTAATTTAAAGTGGAAAATATTAGCTTCAAGCCGTAACTATTTAAATATAGCCATACTATTATATAGATATTGTTATAAAAGTGTATTCCTTAGTACAAAAACAAAAGTAGATAAAAAAATTTGACTTCTCCACGACATTCCACTTCAAAAGAATAAAGATACAGAGTCTTGTATGTCTAAAATGCTCTTTATCTTTCCTGATTTATTAAGATTGGATACATATAAATTGACGTGCAACCTCGTCAAATGACGCAATGTTGCCATAATTGATTGATAAATTATCTGCAGACACAACACCACAATAAACAATAAACTACTTCTGTAAACACTAATATATTACTAGTGTGCCATTGTAGGTGCTTTAATGAATTTAGTGACTATGTGAATCTCTATTATTACTACATACTACGCCTCATGTACCTAATTTTTTATTTACTGAAAGACAATCAACATTATTCTTTTATCTATCTGTCTATCTGATTTGACTTCATCTATTTTGAACCACAAATAATGCACTAGGTATTAGTTTCAAATATTGTAATTCTTTAGTTTCTACATTTTCTTCAGGTACCTATTACCTACATATAGGTCAGATAATTTATGTATCTACTAAATTAATCAGTTTAGACAGGTGGTTGTCTCCTCTCACGGTCAAACTGAGTGCAAAACGGACTTTAAATATAAAAATTATCTATATTCAAGTGGTAATCTATCTATTCCTCTACACATTTACTTCTGTATATCAACCTTATCTCATAAGATATGTGACATTTTTTTCAAAATTGTTGTAGGCCTATTTAGATTTTATATTATAGTTTTCCTTTGTGAAGAAATGTTTCACATAAATATTTATCAAGCTGAATACATCATAATTAGGCAAAATTCTTTAATAAAACAGTTGGAAACAATACGGCGATGAATAGCTTGTTAAGGGCGGAGAATAATTCAAAGGGGCGAACACGGCGTTTTAATTATCCCTTGAAATTTGAATTGTTTTTGTAAATTATAAATTTACGGTTCTCATAAGGCATTGTTAAAGCATATGCTTAAGTTAAGTACCTTTTTTATTATTTAAATTTGAAGGTTGTTACTTTGACCGCCATAAAATATGCATAACTTTTTATTATGATTTTTTTTAATATAACTCTTTCGTAAATATCAGTGTGGGCAGTATTTTCTGCTTTATAAAAACCCAAAAAATTATTTAAAGTTCGTCTTTCAGTACTTACTATATTTAAAAAAATTCAAAGTAATTTTAAATGAAGATGAAAATTGTATTTGAGTTATTAAGAATTAAATTTAGCATACTTGCAAAAGACGAAATCTAAAATATGGGCAGTTTCCAAACAGAAATTTGTATCTCCACTTTTTTAAATCATTAAATATATAATCTCCATCCACGATTTCCTTAAAAAAAAAAAGTAGAAGTTACAAATTGTGTTTACATTCAACTAATTTTGACTGTAGATTGTATTTTTAAGCAATGTTCCTTGAAATTTTTGTTTTGGTGTGGTTAATAAGACTGAACCCGAAAGTGGTTTAAAATGACTATTGTTTATCTAAATGAATTTTTTTTATTTGCCTTATAGTTACAAAACTTCATTCCAAACCAAAAAAATTTTTGCATAGATACATTTTCATGTAAGGTGACTTTTAGTACCTACTCTTAGTAAATTTTGTCGTCAAACAGTAGAAGGGGCCCTCTTCAATTATTTTTGGGGTGGAATTTTCAATAAAGCTGAACAGATTTTCCAAATTGATGTATACCAAAATTTTTTAAATAACAAAATTTCTCATATAATATGTACATACCCATATTATTCCCAGAGCACTGAAGAGAATTAAAATTATTATTATTTGACAATTGTTTACCATATTTCTACATTCGTAGGTCGGGTCGGTGGCTCTATGTTTAGTGTATCGATCGCTTAAACCAGAAGTCGTGGGCTCGAATCCCCATTCCACTGGAAAATTTTTAATTAAATTGTCTATCTACCATGTGAATGTCTTGAATATAATATTAATTTTATAATATTAAAGCCTGTTTGCAGGATTAGATTGACAACCATCCTGACATGTGAGCCTAGGATAGAATGAATGTCAGCCAGCTTGGTGTTAATGTGAAAGATTAACATTAGTTGTTGATGTTGGATTATCTTCTTAACTAATGAAATTTTCCAGGTTTCCCTCAGGCCAGAAGTGAATGGTGGTTGAGACTTACTTAGTAAGTCGTTCCTGAAGACCTAATAAAGCCTACTGAATAATAATATACCATATTATATACCAATATAACTTCGGGGCTAATCCTTGTAATTAGAATCAGGGGTAGAGGTGTTATTATATTATTACTAATATTATTTGAACATTTCTTACCAATTAGTGGCCCCACATAACTTTTTCATGCAATTCTATAATTTTATCTGCATACTAAATTCTGCCAAGGAAATGATAATTAGAATAATAATATTGATACAAAAATTGAGTTTTGCAGGAATCATCAGTTATATTAACATATGGTAGGTAGGTAGTTCCTAGGTCTCACTCCCTGACGCCGGGCGTTGTTAAACCATTTACAATGTTTACTTGACCTTATGCTGTCATAAGCGTGATTCGGGACCATTTTCGAATACAATCTGTTATAAAGTTCATCAATAAATGTGAACTGCTTCATGCCTACTCTAGTAATTTGATAAAAAAATCAAGCAACAAATGTTAGTTTTATAATATTTATTAAAATATGTTGAAATTGACATACTTTCCATAATATATGAGAATTGTATTGAAATTCTGGTTTAAAAAAAAAAAATACCGTAAACGAAAATGTGAAATATTCTATTTTTCGCCGAATATGCTATTCGGCAAAAAATTCATGGTTTCTTTTTCAAAAATGAAAAAGAAACCATGTAGTTTATACATGGTTCATATATCACTTATTAGCTGATATGCACTGCCATGTGTTCTGACTTTAATGATTTCTCTAATTTCGGACCTACCAGATATTGATTACGTTAAATAGATACTTCCTGCAAACAGTTTGGGCTAAGTATATAATTAATAGGTATTCTAATTAATATAATAAACATGTATTAAATATTACTAAAATTAAATTAAATTAAATATAAATATTATATAAATTGAATTAATAAGTTTGACATATTTACATTCTCTAACATGTATTTTAAATTCTTTCATACATAAAATCCCTATTAAGCATATAACTCGGAAAAAAATTAATTTGAGTAATAGGAAATACTTACATTAATTAAATACTTACCTTAGTACCAGGTATCACTATCGCTACAGAAAAATTTGATGGTCTTTCTCTAATAGCTCATACATCTCCAATTGATTATTGTACCTACCTATACATTTCTATACATACAAATTGAAACATATATGGCATGTCTATAGAATTTTTTATTAAGTTACTTTAAGTTTTCCGAAAGCTGAAGTTACAGAAAATATTTCGCATAAATTTTTTACATATTTAACTTATTCACAAAAATATATTTACATAATAAAATAAATTCGCCAAACTATTATTGTTAGCATTAAATTTCCAAAATCAATGATGGAACTCAAATGTAAAATTTAGTAGTTACTAAAAAAAACTTTAATGATACTAAAATCATTTATAATTATTATTAATATTATTAGAATATTGGTAGTAATAAAAGTTGTTGGTAGTTGATTATAGAATACAAAAAGCAATATATATATTTTCTTTTAGTCTTTAAGATTATTTTCTATAAATATGTACTCTAGTACATATTCAATTGCACATAGTCTAATAATTCTAATATTTAGATGTTGAGTTTTGATTTAAGTATCTATTAACATATGCTGTGATATTTTTTAAAACTGTTCAGCTTCAAGTAAAGTAAAATTCAATGGATTTAAAATAATATTTATCAAGTTTTTGCACATTTTCTAATATTTCTGCAGACAACTACGCAGAAAGAAATAACTGAACGATGCAGACGGTGTCAAATTACTGTAGCATTGTCTAAAATACTCTTTCCCTGCACTTCCCTTTTCATCAAGACTTCATAGCTCTCCAATAAAAATCGTAGACTCTCGTCTTATCTCTTCCTTAATGTTAATAAAACTGCAGTGCATTGCCAACTTCAATTACATTGAACTGGTGTTGTAGCTCTAAGATACAAAATTTAATTTCTTCACCGAAAAATTAACTTTTTATTTTTAAAAGTTTTATGAAAATATGAATATGCACACCATCTCTTAAAGATTGAAAATATAGTAAAAGTCTTTATAGTAAAGTTACATTTAACATACAATATTTTAGATTGAATGTAATTGTAATGTAATTTTGAATGTAATAAAGATTAAACCAGTATATGAACATATAAAAATATACATATAAATGTTTGTACATTTTATATGAATCGACCAATGTACAAGCAAGCATCGGATATCTTCTCATGGTCATCCATCTAGGTACTAACCACGAGAATGTTTCCTTTATATCGATGATTGAACGCTAAGTCGCTACGAGAGCTTGCTTTCCAATTTTTATTTGATATTAGCTGATATTTTTTATATGACTTTATCAGATATTTAATCAAAGTCTTCCTTACTATTCATTTGTACCAACTGTTAACCAGTATTTTCATTCTAACATGCTACAATTATCAACATCATGAATGATTTTATGATACTTAAAATCTAGGTAAATAATAAAAGACAAATAAGAGTAGGAAACATTTATTTCTGAAAATGTTTACATAACATCGAGTAATGTAGTAGGTATGCAATATGCAAAAATATATGAAACGTGCCTAAAACATCAAGTTAAACTTTCGGTGTTGTTTATATTTTCGGTGTCTTGTGCCCTTTAAATCCCCGAAGAATATTTCGTATATAATTCTTAGGTACATGTTTTACAATTTACTCGACTGAGCTTCTTTGGCTTTGATAAAGTAAGTAAGCATATCAATCGGTAGTGGAAACACGATAGTAGAATTCTTCTCTGCAGAAATTGTATTCAGGGTCTGTTAATGAAACGACAATTGAATTTTATATTGGTTGCTCTCTGCATGGTACATTACAAGCTTTGGTGAATACAATTATAGAATAGAATAGGAGTGAGGAAGAAAAGGAAAACAATGAAGATAAAGCATGGCAGAGCCTCTGTCTCTTAAGCATGAAATGGTTTTATGAAGTTCGCTTAAATTCTATGTGAAGAGTAATTCAACTAAACATATTGTGCAATATACTTATTTGAGAATGTAATTTTCACACTAAAGCAGATCCTCTTTAATGAATTACAGATCATCCAGACACGTCTTACACATTAAACCGTATTAATATTATAAATCTCTAGATATCAATAACAAATATAGAAAACTAGACTGCATGAGTAGTTCAGTGTTTTTCACTTCGACATTGAATATTCTTAACTCTGAAGTTAAACATCAATTTGAATGAAACATGAAGTATCATACGGTCAATATACATACGTTATACGTATAATAGATAGTGTTTAATTATATTAAGTATTGTGTGTACGTACATATACAATTAATATTAGATTATATGGTACTTATATATACACATTAAAATGGTTTGTGAGTAGCTTATTGTAAAACACAGTTTATAAAACACACAACAGTAGATTCGTAAATTTCCTTGTTTACAAGTTACTACAGATATACCTCTATTTCTTATTAAATTTACGGTTTGTATTACCACTACTGTCGGCAACTAGGTTCAGACTTTAAAATTTTTGGCACTATAGGCAATTTCTAAATAAAATAATATTACATCAATGCCAATCACGAGCTATCTTGACATTGGATAATATAATATTTCAATATTTAACAAGCACATATAATTGCCCTAATGTTGACAATAAATAAACTGAAGTGTTTGGTCCCGAAATAAGAAAATCTATATTATGGTGGATGCGCTAGGATAAAACAGAATTGAAATGAAACTGTTATTATTCTACAAATTATGTTTTTCCGGTGCCGGCCTGAACATATTTTAAATTAAAAACGGTAATATACGACTTTTATTTTATGCCAGTCACATAATCGATACACAATATACACAAAAAACCTCAAGTAGTGGGTGATTTACAAATGGCATCACTTTGTGTAGCAATTTTCTATTTGCCCAGTACACTACAGACGCGAGAAATAAGTATTATTTTTCGTCTTATAATTTTAAAGAGTATGTAACCAATATTTGGGAATATCAGATAACATATTTCTGAATTAATAGAATTATATTCTTTGTTAAGCAACTGAAAAAGATGAAATCAGTGTGTCCCGTTACTGTAATTCATCTTTTACCTAATTTGCTGTTAAGCATCTGCCATTTTCAGCGAAACATTATTATTATTTACGTTCGCTCAACTGTTTAATAACTCTTTTTGCACTTTCCATTGCATTTTGTAATATGATACCTGATATTTATGTTTTTACATTAATCTATATACTTCTCAGTGTCACTGTTAGAGCTGTACTCTCAACCAAAGGGTATTTATCAATAATTATTTTATAACACGATTATTATCCAAGGCAAAAGAATTCCTCATATACAGTAAATCTTCAACATTTGGAGCACATTCTAAGCAGCTTACAGAATATTTTGTGATTAATAGTTTATTGTTTAGTATTGTAATAATATTGTTTAATATTGTAATCTTAAAATTATGACATTAATTTTTTCTGGAGTTTCCAATTATTTTATTAACACTAAATCTGGGTTCATATATAGCAGGTGCAATATTAAAATAAACCAAACAAAAGTCTTCCAGTGGAGATTAATTTAGGGTTTACAAAAGGCTTTTATTGACAAATCTAAAGGTACTGGATATATTATAGTCGAGCTCTTCCCTGTGCATATTTTCGTTAAAGTCTAAACGGAAACAATAAAGAACAATTAAATGCTTGCATTTTCATTTCACATAGGTAAATAGTTAATTGCATTTTGTTGTTAGAACTAAAAGCTTTGGTATCATTCAAACAATGAATTAATTATGCATAATGTATCAGAAAAATCTGCAATTTAAGGAAAACTAAAAAAAGTTTAAAGCAACAACAAAATAAAAAGATCTATGAAAACAGTCAGTATTCCAAAAAAATAAATGCAGATAAAGTTAAAAATATTTTAAAGTGCAAACAGTAAAACCCAAAATACACCCATTCAGCAAATGCGATGCATTTAGGTAAAAGCTCGGTGCCAGTGAAGTAATTTTACTATAGGTACTATATTAACTAGAAACTTGTATAAAAAGCGGTAACAGAATATTGACCGTTGTCGTATGTATTATGAGTTATTACCCTTAGATGAAACTCTACGTCGTTGAGAGAGACCAGATAGGTTGAGTCGCGGTTAGGGTTTGCTGTCTGGTATTAAGATTATTTAGCATGCAAACTAATTATATACATATAATTAGTTTTACATATTATCAGTTATTTTTCAATGGAAATGACTAGTGATGTGCAATTCATATTTTGAAAAACACGTCAGTAAATGTTTAATCTATTTCACAGCAAAAGGTAACAGGTTCGTAAATTTATAATAAAGTTACATTCAACTACCAAGAAATTGTTAAATTGAAACACTATCAATAGAGCCAATTCAATAGATCAGTATTTACGAACAATAATCTGGAAATGAGGACTTTTTGATGATTCGATACATACCTTGCCAAAGGCATTATTTTTTATATAACCATGTCAATTAGACATCACTTGCCTTTCACATATTGAGCTCTTGTATGTAACCACAAAGATGTGATCTTACACACACACACACACACACACTGAAGGTGTTTTGTTTAATATGCGTCAATATACCTGTAGATAATGTCCTTATTTAAGGACACACAGATGTATCAAAGTTTTTTTTGATTTTGGGTGATCGTGTTTGCCATTTGTATTTTACCTTTTTATATTAATCTACGTATTTATTGAAAACTTGAGCTATGATATATCAAGCAAAAGCAAAACATTTTTACAAATAATCGGTGACCTGACAAATAGATGTTTTGCAAAATTTTATGTTCATTATTGCTGAAAAGGTTGTCTTTAGGTAGGTACATTTTTTCCAATTTTCAGATGGCTCCGTTCCATCAAAAATTGCATACCCTACATACAATATTATTTGCATATTTCCTTGAATTAATAATTTTCATAAAATAATACAGAGTATTTTAAAATAATGTTGAAAAAACGATTGATTGTGCAAGTTTGAAAGTTCATATAACGTTTTACCTTTGCAAGTCAAATAAAGTGTTCACAGAATTAGGTGCCACCGTTAATTTTTTCGTCGTCTTTAAGAGACTGCATCTCGGAAATACCTTTGCCGACTATAATAAAAAAAAAATCTGAAGGTTCATGTCTTATATACTCAGTGTAGGGGAATGATTTTTGATAAAAAAACATTTTATATTATACAGGATATATAAAAGTGTGATGTAAAATTATTATATCTTAACTCCCAGTAAGTACTTGTTGCTATATTAACTTCGAAACTTTCATCGTAATGACATTTCGTGCCTTTGGTCGATATCTCAGAGCTTATTTGGTGGTTTTATGTTGTTTGTTCTACAAGAAAAGTTATAGGGTATTTTCAGAACATCTGCATTTAAAAAAAAATCCAAAACACTAATCTATTTTTTTTACTTTAAAAACTACATTGTACAAGGGTTGGAACCTTTGGTGTGAAGAAAACAGTGAGGTAGTTTTCCACATAACACCAAAATACTATATTGCACTCAACGCGCGTTTTGTCAACCAAATCTGGAGATGACTAAAATCAGTTTTATTCATCTCCAGATGAATGAAATTTGTAGAAGGTACTCATACAAGACTTATTTAAAAACAAAAAATATTAATAGATTAAATAATAAGTTATAAATATCCAAATATCTTGATCATAAGTAAATATAGTGCAATTACTGACAATTGAATTTGTAGAATTACATTCGTTTTTTCCATTTTTTAGAAACTTTTAAAATTGTTTGATGTCAATATTTTATTTTTACATGATTTTATGTAATTTTCATAATTTCCAAATATGTACCTAATTCTATAAGATCTCTCAATTTTTTATATATCATGTATTTGTATTATGAAGCTTTTTCCATCTCTTTCAATGCCTAATGATATTATTATTATTATTATTATTATTATTATTACTTATTATATCAATACCTATTATTATTATGATAATTAAAATTGATATTTCATTAGATAAATATAAAAGAAATTCGAAGAACAGGTATCAAAGAAAGAAATTATTCGATATGACCAGTAATAAAAAAAACGAAATCCTGAAATTAGGTCATATAAACTCAAATGGTATGTAAACATAGCTGTTAAAGAAATGTCATGTGTAGATTTTAGCTACTCCTGCGTAATCTAAAGACCTCTGTCTCTTCTTTGGTAAAAAATTTCAATTTCTAAACATTTAAATGATTTTGAAATATATACCTTCCTACAGAGTAAAATTGGCAACGTAATGGAGCATATTCAAGAAGTGTAACTAAATTTTAAAAAATGTGAGCTTGTATTGAAAGCTAAGCTAATTTTATCATATATTAGACACATGACGTTGATGATTGACGCACTATAAACATATTTAATACCCTCAATACATTTTAAAAATATATATTCTTTTCATTGTGGTGTACCGTCTTCTAAAGATTTGTATTTGATTTTAGACAGAGATTTGCCACTATCTTGTTCAAAAAAGGCTACTCTACTACATAACCCAAAGAGCCAAAAATTTATGAAACGGAAGATTTGGTCATCTTAACTCATCCACCAAATTATGTCGATTTACTTCTACTAGATCCGAAATATTTTAACAAAAATACCTACTTTTTATCTTGATCTCGCACCCCAAAAATGGTACCTCTGTGGGTAAGCTTTGAACTTTCTAACTTATTTTCAGAAATCCGCGTATAATTTTTTCAACATTATTTTAGACTACTTGGTTTTATTTCGATTCTGCTTCACAGACGCATACTTGCATACTTGAATTACAGCATATTATGCTACCAAATTAAAATTAATATATTATAGTGCCGGTATATTTGTAATAACTTGTAAAATTAGTACTTTAGTTTTTATAAACATTGATTTAGTGCCTCTTGATATTTTTAATGCTGAATAACAGCTATTGTTTAGATGTCTTTATTTATAACACAGAATATTTGATGGCTCTCTCACGTCCACAGCATATTAGTACATTTTAAAGTCTATGCAATAAAGTGTGAATTGAAAATATAATCAAATCTAGTTACTGGATTGTGCTTGGTGTAAAAATACAATTGGTGCTAGAATGTGCATAGAAAATCCTGTTTTTATTTTATTTAAATGTAAATAAAGCTTATTGATATGTTATACCTATACTAAACTACTAAAGTTTATACTTTAGGTTAATAAAATTAATATATGTTATCTTTTTAAAAATATATTTAATAAAAATATATTTCATTTACAAATTTATTCATTTGCATTTTAAATTCGATTTTTTAATATATAAAAACCGGGTAAAAGAAAGCACACCAGGAAATAATTTCGTTTGCCCACAACAGTTATTATCATTATTATGTAAAATAAAATGTAGGTACTATACCTTGCGGTGGATCAAATAATAACAAAATCTAGCGTTAAACCAGAAAGAATTATAAAATAATACATTGAGGTATTTGTACCGTTTATCAACCAAAAAAATCGCCTTTGCATAATATTATAGTAGGCACAATCATATTAACGAACTCGCTTAATACCTGACTTTTTCACCGTATAAGTACTGCAGAAAGTATAGGTTATACTCTGGGTGTATTTATATTTTACATAAAATAAGATATTTAAAAATTTTGATTGTAACTGTTTAGGCTTTTTAATTAGATTTTAACATACACTATATTAATCAATTCATTATTAGCATGATATTTTATGGTTTTCTTTTTTATTTAGGTGTATATTGAGTCATATTAAGCATGACTGACAAATAAGTAACGGGTCTTTGACACTTTCTATTCCATATACAGACCTTCTAATTTACTTTTAATTATAAGAAAATTACATCCTAATCTTATTCCTTTGGTCCCATTGCCTTCATAAAATAAGACAGAATGTCAATCGGTAGAGGAAATACAATGGTAGAATTCTTCTCAGTAGATATTGTGTTGAGTGTCTAGCGGAATGTTAAGCATTGGTTATTAACTCAATAATTTAGTATACAGATCAAACAATACCGTGGATTACTCGTTCACATGGCAGCATTAAATGAATCGTGACCTGACTACAATGATATACAAATTTGCAAACTAATGCATAATGATGAGCATGTATTGCACTATTAATAATTGGAAATATTGTTTTATAAATCCTCAGCAAATTATTTGGTGTATTACCAGCTGCATAAGTAGCTGTAGGTATTCGATTGACATACATGTCACGGGCTTTTGTCCTAAAAATTTTAAAATGAATTAGCATATAAAAATCGCGTCAGCGTCCTTGATTTCGTTTTGGCGACTGTGCACAGATTATTTAACAATTGTAGGAACACTTTGAGTAATTTTGACTCTTGTAATCTGACGTGATATCTGACTCTAACTAAATAATAAATAAACAAGTGTGATAAGTAACTTTCATAAATCTTAGTAAAGGTTCGGTTGCTTTTTTAATCTTCTTTAAAACCGGGCTGGTAATACTGTACATTGACTCCTCTGATTTTGATTGACCGTGATTGACAAACAATATCTTCGACAAAAGAATAACGGAAGCGTTGGTACACTTTTAACCATAAGCTATTTAACATGCATGTTAAATGCAAAATTATGGCACAGCAAGATTACAGTATCAATTATGGTGGTGGTGAGAAACACACCGTAGTGCCCTCTTTGGGTCTTTGCTACTATCTGTCTGACAATTATTGTCAAATTGACAGACAAATAACGACCTGCTTTTCTGCAGGTGCCATTATAGCAGTGACCTCTATTGTCTTTAAGGAAGACAATCCTACTATGTAATGCAATGCCAGTCGGGGCACATTGCCCGTGGATTAGTTCTTTTTTTGGCATCTCCTTCAAATAAGTATCAATTATATTGATACTGTTATCTGCTGTATAATAGTTTGAAAAACATCGCATTTTCTCGTTATGGTGTTTGATACCTTCTGATAAATAAATTTAATACGGTGACTTAAATGAAAGGTTTAAAGTATATGTTTCATAAATAGGACCGTAGAATGAATGGGGGTTATTTAGAAACATTTATTTAAATCTCGATATAAAACCTTGTTACATATTTGTTACAGATCCTGTCTGTGATTTGTCTTTTTACGGCTTTATTAAAAACTCTTCTACCACAAAAGTATCAAGTAATTATCCCCGGTGCCGAAGACTTGTAGAGAAAGAATATAAATTCATATTTCAAAAGTCATGCGCGATATTCAAATATATCAGCCTGGCCTGACCAGTATCAAAATTTTCGTGATTTTTTCCTTGTAATCTCCCTAGAGATTGAATTATTTTATGATTTAATTACATGAGTAACACTTTTATTAGTAGAAATACAAACATGGTTAAATGAGCAAACTAGTGCAGTTTCCTATTAATAGAAATTTTATTGTCACGTCAAGAATGCTATGGAACAAAAGGATGTTTCGAGAAAATAGAACAGAAATGTTTCGTTTGACGAATGTTCAATGTTCGAACGAATGTTCAAACGTTTGAACAATGTTCAAACGTCTCTGCTTCTACGGTCGTTACGTAACTCAAACGTTACGGAATTTCCAAAAGGCGGTTGCTGGTGTAGCAAAAAAACAGAGTGACTGGTGATCACTGTAATCTTATCGTGAGTAATTTTTGATATCCAAAATTTAAATTGGTTTTAAAAAAATACATCTTCAAATATTACCTAAACACCGAATATATCGAATGAAAATATCTCTTAAACTATTCATATTTTGAATAGAATTCTATTTACAAAACAAACATAAAAAAGTGAGTATTACTAATTACGTAAAGTAAATAATTCGTGATTAAATATATTTTTCTACTCTCCATCTTTAAAATGCCATTTTTCGTATATGTTTCCATGACGTTATAAGTGATCTTTTAAATACACCTTGACAAGCCGTGGCTTCGTGCATACAAGCCGTGGCTTCGTGCGCTTTAGTCACGGATTGAAATTATTGAAAAAATCAAGATAGTTGTCTGTGTCACTTTTAATCAATCTGTCAAACTAATTTGACGTGGCGTGACAAGAGAAGTAATTTTGTGGAAAGTAATTGTGGAAAAATTAACCAAAATTTGCTATCGTAGAAAAAGTATAGTATGCAACTCGTTTTATAACGCCATTTTATTCACTCATTTTATTAAACACTCGCTCCGCTACGCTTCGCTCGTGATTAATAAAAATCGTGACTAAAATGGCATTTATAAAACTTGATACATAATATACTATTGTATTTAGTTACTATAGAACGCAATTACCTCGTGGTCCAAATTTTTAAAATACTATACTAATAGGAATTTGAAAAATCGAATTACGTGAAACCCGCATCAGAAACGTTCTGAATAATTGTTCTATATTTTATGATAAAGATAACACTTATTATCTTTAATAGAGAGATTTTGAACCCCTTAAATTTTACGTTATCATTATCATAATCGTTATCCTGAGCATGCGCAGGGCCTAAAATGATACTCTTTTTGGCACTGCGCATGCTCAGTATAACGATTAAGGTAACGACGTGCTATAGTTTAATGGGTTCAAAAACTCCCTAATATCTTCACAGAAGCGCTTAAAGTAATCATTTAGCGTATGAATAAATGACTCCAGTAAAGTTGTTATGTATTCTTCAGATGTCCAAATACTTTATTATTCTGTTCATTGTACCCGGCAAACTGGAGATGCTTTATTGTGCCCTTAATAGCTGACAAGTTGAAATCGCTCTACCCTTAACACTTAAAGCCTGCTACAGAAACTTTGTTCGCCAAATTAACAAAATAAGTTGTCCTTATACTCCAAACGCAAGCAAACTTAAAATACTAACTTCCTAAAGTCCCCTAATTAATATACAAATAATTCACTGCCAAAAAGTGATTCGACTGTATTTAAACTTCTAAGTAGTATACCAAAAAGATCCTGCTTTACTTCTAAAATTACTTCTTTCGTCTTGGACTTACAAGTCTGAAATTATGGTGAAATTATGTGAAGGTACTCCGGTATCGTATAATTAACAGAAATCAAATCTACGATGTACAGGATGTTCACATAATAAATTCAAATTAATATATAATATAAATGATAAAAACTAGCCTATCTTAAATAGAACACCCTGTATTTTATTACATCATTGGATAGTCCAATAAATTATCGTTCAAATAGTAACATTATGCCACATGAAGTGAAAACCCAAATATACTAACCTATTTCGAGGACAAACATTATCTTTCATCATTTTTATAGATTATATTATTCTTTTTTTAATCTTTGTGACTCACAATTAGGTATGTTTTTTGGGTTTTATTGGTACAAAGTAAACCATATTTTATTTTATAATTGTCTGATTTTTCGGCTCTATTAGACTATCTTAGAGGCTCTTTAACAGAACAATAGGTTTGCATTATAATAACAATTTTACATTTCGTAGTCACAAAATTTTAAATAATTAAATTCGTCTCCCCCTCTCCTAACGTTAGAATTAGTTGAGTTAAGGACTCGGACAAAATACAGTGATTAACTGAAATGACAGTGAATCATGTAAAATGTATTATTTTTTGACGATAAATTCATTCACTCTAAAACGAAAGATGGCGCCACACTCGCTGTAAAATATATTTTCTTAATGATAAGGTGGGACGATATCGTTTAAAATGTCTTTCAATTTTCTGCATACTAGTCTTTGAAAAATTATAATCGATCCATCCGTTCTCAAGTTATACCTATGTGTTTCTGTGAGTAAGGATATAAATGAATAAAAAGCAGTCAAATTCAACAATTTAATAGAGACAACAATATTTTAATAGAAATAACTATTTCCAAGTAACTCCAAGGTACTCATTTTGTTCAAAGTGAGTACCTTGGACCTCCTGACAGTAGAAAACCTACCAAATATTTCCTGGCGCACATTATAAAATGTTTTCCTGGGGATATCACACTCGTTGATGATTCTTTACAGCAAATCCAAAAGCTATGGATAGCATAGATATAAGGTATTCCCATAGAAAAAATCCACATTATCCAAGGTCACATCATAGGACCCTTTTTCATTGAAGAAAATTTTGCAGGACCTCTATACCTGGACTTTTAAAAAATGATATTCAGCCTGCTATAGCCGAAATAGTTCAGAAGAATGTTCATGAGTTTCAAAAGCTTAACATAACGTATCAACAGGACGGTGCTTCAGCACATTATTTTAAGGAAGTCAGGAATTTCCTTGATAACTTTTATCCAGGTGGCTTTAATAGATTTAACAGTTCACCAGATTTGAGCCATTGGATTTTTTCTATGGTCATTTCATCCTTAAATCTAAGGTGTTCATTACCCAACCTGACAATCTTTTCAGGTTGTCAGGTCAATTAGATGAAATGTCTAATTGATTATTCATTTGTTAGGAGGTCCAAATTTTTTAACAAAATGTTTAGTTATTCCTATAAAAATATTGTTTTCTTTATTAAATTGTTGAATTTGACTGCCATTTATTCATTTATATACTTACAGAAATGCTTATAACTTGAGAACGGATGGACCGATTTAAATTTATCAAAGACTAGTATGTAGAGAATTGAGAGACCTTTTATACGAAATGCAGCACATCCAACCTTATCATTTAAAACATTTTATTTGAGAGCGCCTGTGGCGCCACCTTTCATTTTGATAAAATAAATTTATCGTCAAAAAATTATACATTTTACATGATTCACCCTGTATTTTGTCCGGAGTCCCTAAATACTCAATTAGTTTAAAAGTTAGCAGTAGGATATATATTATATATTAAGGAGGTGAAATAAAATAAATTTTCTGGTGAAAACTCGTTTAATTTTGAAGATATAAGTATATAAATTATAGCAAAATGGAGATAGCTAAAGCGTAATTAATTTTTGCAACACCTAAAATGGAAATTTCAATGAAAAATATTATTTACATACCTACCATGACCAATATCCCGTGAACATAATGCCCGAATAACTTTTCAGTTTCAAACTGGAATAAAAGTGGCCGTTGAAGTGAACTGTAGATAAATAGAAGGAAAAAAGTATCTGAAAGGTAATCTGTACGGCTATGCAAATTACGTCTGAAAATATATTGCGCTGCTGAAACTGATTGAGGAAGATAAATTCCCTAAAACTGAGAACTTCAGGTTACATGTTGTACTTTACATCGTGTTTTCACATATCACGTGAATATCGTAATTCGTACTATTAAATTTTTTTAGGTATAGACTTTCCATAATATTTGTCTGTCGTAATTCATAAATATAGTAATTCGATCTCTGAAAATATACATGGCTGTCTGTCTGGCTTTGCAGTGAACCATTGAAACTAATAATACTTATTTCAATTATAAATTAACACAAGAGTGACAGACTTCATCGGTCATATGATTTATCTTTTCCTTTATATATTTACTAAATTTAAGTTTAATTGATTGTGAGTAAGAATAAAAGTGTTTTTATATATGGTAAGTTATTCTATTATGTATATGTTAATCACTTGATCAAATGCCAAATGTTACTTCATAAAAACCCTAGGCATATTTAGAAATAATGGCGGTTATACTGTCAAAATTTAGAGATATTATATTCATATTTTATGGAATTTGATTGTAATTTAGCTTAACAGCTAGATAAAGGCAAATGTTAGACAAAATATAATGCCGCGTCTATACCAAACCGACAAAAAACATCCAACAAAACAGAAACACAACAAACCAGCAACTTTCTGAAAACAAAACAGAATGAAAACTAGTGTCCACACTGTCAAGAGACAAACTGTCAGCAAAAGTAAACTATGTTTTAATTTTGTTTCATATGATCTCTAAACCTATATTTAGTTTTCTGTATCAGAAACTTCCAAACAGTGAAAATATGTGGCGCTTTTATGCCATATATTTTCATATTCAAAAACGAAAACGAGATGATTTTCTCATCATGGTGTTATGCTTCTTGCATTCAAAGTGTCACCGGAAAAATAAAAAGTGCTTTTGGGTGAAACCGTCCTTAAGTAAAAGAAATGAATATGGGATTGAAAAATTATTAACCGATTTACGTAAATATGATATTGGATTGAGGAGACAATTTGTTTTATATATAAAAAATCGCATATGCCACAGTGCAATTGCCACTTTGACATCGATAAATGTTACCTGCAATTTTTACAATGACAAATGCACTAGTGGTTTTTTCAGTTATTCATGTTTTAATCAATTACCGCGGTGTCCGTTTAGTGCAGTCCACGAGCCTATCAAAGTCTTCTAGAAATGATTTTCGTTTGCACTTTCAGATTAAAAGCTAAAACCAATTTTAGATGATTCTCCACCCTTAGAACTATCAAAATCCCGAAGGCGTCAAAAAAAGTCCTGTACGGGGTGGCTGTAGGGGGTGAAATGTGAAAATTACCCTAAAAATGATTTTTGGATATTTGGAACTAGAAAAACAGCTGAATAGTTACACATAAGTACCATTTACCTCAGAACACTGGAAATATAAAAAAAAATTATTGATTATTCCATAAAGCACGTTGTTAAATGGGACAGCTTAAGACTTAAAGCGCTCTGGTGAAAAGTGTCTAAATATTTTAGTCACCCTCTACATCTAACCTACTGTAACATTTTTATATGTGATCCAATTAAAAAATACCCTTTAATAACATTGTAGAGCAGAGTTTCCCGAGTCTGTAGGATATTTCACTTTTTCATTTGGATGATTTGCAATTTTTTTACGAATTTTTATTCGAGCGCGCGCATGGGCCTGACTAAGGACGAATATCGCTTGCGTTACCCAGAGTTGCAGCTCATTAAGGTCGAATGACGCTTATTTCTCTTTTGTGCAAAGATTAGGTCTGTTCTTGCAGAAGTTTCTGATGGTTGAAAACGGTTTTTTACTTTTTTTACATGCGGACAGTGCATTTTTTAATGTCTGTCAGTTTAACGTCTATGAACAGTTTTGTTGGGCGATTGTTTTTGACACTTTCTGACCATTCCGGACTGCTTGTATTGCAAGAACAGATCAATTAAAATTAAGTATATAATTGTTGAAATAGTATATGAAAAACTAACAGGTACCACAAATATAATTTTTAAATTTATATATTATAATACATAAATGCATATATGTAACATGAAAATCATAAATAATAAGAATTAGGGGCACTTTAGAACATTTAATCGGATTTCAATTCCGCCGATACGTCCTCTGGCGTATAAAAGTCGACACTTCTGTGGTGTCCGGGAAAAAGGAGATAAGTCCAATTTTGGTCAAATTGGAATATGTTGAAATTTCGGCATTACACAATCAAATCTTTCTTCCGGGCGAAAGGGGATATCGCATTTGAAGTAAAAAAAATGTTACTAAACTTAGGTTCATTTCGAGCCTATATAGTCCCTTAAAAATGTTCCTGTAGAGATAACTCACCTTATCCTTTCGTATAAAAATAAAAATTTTCTGTCGCGTTTTTAATAGTTGACAGTTTTTCTCGTTTAATTGCTAGGCAACAGTTTCTCATTAAACAATCCAAATTTATCCGGTAAAATACAAACCTCTTGTGCAATTATAAGTGAGAAATGCGTTATATAGTTGTCACACTGTCACATAGTCATATTGAAAACACTGTCTGTGTTTCTGATTTAGATTTGTTTTCTATAAAGTACTTACTGCGCTGACAGTGTTGATAGAAATAGAAACAAAACAGAAAACCTTTCGATGTTTACTGGCTCGAGACGGAAACCCGATAAGTTGCTAAAAACACAAACAAAACGTCTGTGTTAACAAAATATTTCCGATTAGTTGCTAAATTGTTGTAAAATATTGAGTTGCTGTTTTTTTATGTTTTGTTGGTTTGGTATGGACCCGGCATTAGATTACGTCAGTTTTGTCTAGAAATTGTAATCGATAGGTCAGAAAGATTGAGAAACAATAAAAGTAAAACTGAAATGTCCATATGTATTTATGAAGAAACACGTTTTACCATGTACAAGGTGGCCCGTTTAATATGGGCCTATATACCTTATCTCAGAAACTGCAAGTCCCATGGAAAAAAATTATATGAAATCGTTTTTTTCAAAGTTATCTTCAATTTTTTAATATATTCAAATTTATAACCTGTTTATAATACAGGGCGATTAAATAAAGTTCCTTTCTTTAAATATCACGCCCTATATATTATTACATTTTCAGAAAGCCCTTCTAAAGACAAGTTCAATGATATATGACATGATGAGTCTGACGCCACCGTTTCGGAGTTATTGAGAATTATCTTCAGGAAATAGCCAATATTAAAATCGTGCTAGAAAACTTAATACTTAATTAAGCTTTTGAGCATCAACTTGCGCCAAGAGAATTCTAATTTTATTTACTTTATGATGTAATTACTCAATATTCAGTTTAAAAAAAAATTACCGTGTTGCCACATTTCGAAAACCATAAATTTTCACGATTTTTTCAAATGGAACACCCTGTATATTGTTACATTTCTAGAAAGCCCTTCTATCGACAAATTCAGAGATATATGATTTGATGGGTTTGCATCCCATCGTTTCTGAATAATTACTCTCAGAATATGGGATTTTAATACTGGCTATTAAAAGATAATACTTTTTTTTAAATAGCACACCCTATATATTATTATATTTTCAGAAAGCCCTTCTGAAGACAAGTTCAATGATATAGATATAGTATGATAGGTCTGATTCTCACGGTTTCAGAGTTATTGAGTATTATCTTCAGGAAATAGTCAATATTAAAATCCCATATTCTGAGGATAATGATTCAGAAACGATGGGATTCAAACCCATCATATCATATATCTCTGAATTAGACGATAGAAGGGCTTTCTAGAAAAGTAACAATATACAGGGTGTTCCATTTGAAAAAATCGTAAGAAATTATGGTTTTCTAAATGTGGCAACAATTTTTTTTAATAAACTGAATATTGAGTAATTACATAATAAATTAAATAAAATTGGAAATCTCTTGGCGCAAGATAATGCTTAAAAACTTAATTATTAACTTTTCTAGCACGATTTTAATATGGGCTATTTCCTGAAGATAATTCTCAATAACTCCGAAACGGTGGGCGTCAGCCCATCATGTCAGATATCATTGAACTTGTCTTTAGTAGGGCTTTCTGAAAATGTAATAATATGTAGGGTGTGCTATTTAAAAAAAAAAGGAACTTTAGTTCATCGCCCTGTATATAAACAGGTTATAAATTTGAAAATATTAAAAAATTGAAGATAACTTTGAAAAAAACAATTTCATATAATTTTTTCCATTGGACTTGTAGTTTCTAAGATAAGGTATAGGCCCATATTAAACGGGCCACCTTCTACATATAACTTATATATTACCAATTATATACAGAGTGTCTTTAAATGAAGGAGCGCAGATGATACCAGACAATATTGAGTCTAAAATACGATGATTGAGCCAAACATTACTTAGTCCAAAATTGCTTCTTTTTCAAGTTACAGGGGTTTACGTTAAAAATAAATATGTTTCTGAAATTAATGATTATAACCCTTTATAATCCTGTCAGAGGATACTACAGCATAGAGCTCTAGTAACTCAAAAAATTTTAATTTAATAAGTTTGTCATTTTCAGTGGCGTGTAACCAATATTGTGTCGCTCCTTTTTTGAAATAAAAATGTATATGTCACTGTCTAAATTAAAAGCACTGCTTTATTGAACTCCGAAATCGATATCCTAAAAAAATACTCTTGACTTTTTCTTGAAGAATACATACTTAATGTCTTTCCATAAATCGAGAGAAGATTTTGTAAACGTAGGAATTACAGGATAAAATCCAAAGTAGGTAAATCTTGATTGAATCTTGCTAAATTGATTGCGACGTTGAATGCACCACTATTTTATAACACCCAGTGTAGTTCCGATTGATATACATATGGATCAAGCCTTCTGCTTAGATCTCTGATTACATATTTGCAATTAAATTTAGTGCGAATTCGTGATACAACCTGGTGAAAGTTATCTCTTAAAAAACACGTAAAACTACACAGGTAAAGCTAATATTTGCTTCAAGAAGCAACAATACGAATTCGTGACCGATCTCGGTTGCGTGACATCGCGTAATAGAAATGGGATTAATATAAATACCAGAACCGTTAGGTTAGTGTAAGAGTGTTTGTTCGCATTAAATTGATTTTAATCTTAATGCCTAAAATTCAATACAAATCTTGTTTTATTCCCTACAAGCATTATATGCTACCTAAAAATTGTGATTTACTTTCAATTAAATTAATTACTTACTTAATGTACAGGGTGAGTCAGTCATCAGTACATTAATTTTAACGAGGTGCTCGGAGGTCTAGTAAAGGCAGGAATACGAAAAATAAATTTGTCCCCAACCTTTTAATAATAAATATTAATATTGTTTAATACTTCAAGTATTTCCTATTTCAATTTAATAATTCCTTATAAATAAATATGCCCTTTTTCTCAATTGTTGAAGGTTTAATTTACAAGAAGTCTAGTAAAACAGAATTTTGTTTAAAAATTAAATTTTACTTGATAAAAAGAACAGTAAATCTGCTTCATGTAGGTATTCCTTAATGTATAATTAAGAAATTAATAAATTACACTTTCCCCAACACCATTCAATAGCTTTATGTATCGATTTGTAAAATTAACTCTCCTGAATATCTTGTAGTTATTTGTGAATACAAGTGAAATACTTTAATATTTCGTTTCTGAGTACCTATTGTTAGAAAATAATATCGTCCCGGAAATAAAAACAATCGTATAGGTAGCTATTTACAATATTTACTTACTTATTGCTAATTGCATGTTCACTATGTTCGTTTATAAATTTTTACTCATACGAATTTTGAATAATTTTATGGTACCTACATATTCTAGTTATTTTGACAGTCACATAAATCAAATAAATTATGCATTTCGTATTGTACAAAATAGTTTCCCCGTATCAACTAATTTCAGAAGAACTTTAATAACCACCTTTTTAACAAGGAATGCTCAAACCTGCTTGCAATGTTTGTTGATCAACTATATCAATTTACACAATTACACATCATGTTCTGCGAATATATTTAAGTTTGGCAACGTTGCGCCTAGGTCTGCTACCGTGTTCGATCGTAGCCGGTCGGCTACGGTTCGATCAGCTGTGTATGAATCGAGGCCATTAGCCGTCAGCGACAGTGTAAATAAGAAGTTTAGATACTGTTTTAAAAATATTTTTCGGCGTAAATATGCCTTTAAAAATTGTTTAAAACGCGTATTCGTATTATATTAATTTTTCCCTATCTTCTCTTAAAATGAATGTACTGATGACTCACACTGTATATAAAGTTATTGAAATGCATGTTGTTACAGAAAATACTCTCAACTTAAAAATCTGTTATACTATTTACTCAAAAGCTCGTACTAAAGAATAAAAATATGTTATTGTTTTATATACTATAGGTAACAGATTCGTAAATGTCAATATCTACTAAATTATATAAAATTCTTCAAACAGCATAATGGCATCCTTTGTTTTTTCTTTATATAAAGGTAAAATGAAAAACGAAAAAAGATTGTAATCAATTCCATATTGAATTTCTATTCAAAGCGCGGAAGTTCAATCAAATTTAATATGGAGCCTTTTTAAAGCTTTTCAATTCAATAACAGAAATAACCAATTAAATATTTCGTTGATCACTATTTGCCGAATTTGTCCTCATATTTCAGTACGCAGATGGAAAACTTATCTCAAATGATTTTTTTGTCCTTGTAGGTAGGTATTGAAATAAATGGAAGTCCTCATTAGCCTTCCGTAATCAATGTAACTACGTTTAAAAATTATATTTTAAAACGTATTTTAAGATATTTTTACGGATTATGAAATTCCAGTTGCATGATAGGAACAAAACTACAAGTAACTTTAAATAATAATAGAAAGTGAACCAAGTAGGTAAATTATGTACAAATAGCAAGATTATAACTAACGCAAAGGAATAACAATATTATTTTTAAGATGTCATCAACAATTAGTTTGCGTGCAATATGCATCACCCAACATTAAATTACAGCGGCATATCTTGACATAACCTCAACTTATTGCCTTTTTACATTTTTCTTTTTAATAGTGTTATCTACATCTTTTAAATAGAAAATATTAAACAAGCATCCACATTACATTAAAAATAATTATTTGTGGTCGTAATATATTGTGTGCCGTCAATGTTAGGGGGTGCATATTGCACGCAAATTAGTTGTTTTAGACATATCTTAAAAGTAATGAGGTTATTCCTTTGCGTATCCTATGGATTATAGATAACGAAGAAAATTAAAAACTTTATTGAATCATAATGTTTGATAATTTTATTAATATAATTTATTTCTTAGTTAACTTTTTGGATTAATCCTATATAAAGATAGATAAAAACAAGTTGCTCTATATTTCATAGTATAAATAGACAACCATAGGTAAGTATGATAGGTGATAAAAAAAAGTAGATATAAACTTATATAGCTGAATTCGTCTTTAGGAGGGATATCTATTTATACTATAAAATGTAAAGAGTCATATTTAAAAAAATTACGATAATTTTATAGCTCCGACAAACATGCCTCAAAAAAAAATAAATATTGCAGAATATTGGCGAGTTTTGAACGGTTTCAGCGTTTTATTTTTTAATGTCAACTATAAAAAAATATGTGAATTTTGTTCCATCAGTTTGGCACACTGTAGATTAAGCTTACATTCGTTTTAGATACATAAAAGTTTTATAAAAATGGGTGCATATACGGTCACGGAAGCCCCTATAACAAGTAAAAAGAATAGAAAAACGTAATTACAGGTGTAAGGATATGGCTGACAGTTGAATTTATGCAATGTATAAACGTAATCATCATGGATTTCATCATTCATAGATCATCAGAAGATTTCATAATTATGAAACCAAATTTCAAACTATTGGAACTGGAATTTCACACAAATAAAACATTAATTATACCGATTTTATCATGTTTTTACCATTAAAGTAAATGCCAATTAGTTAAAATTATATATTACTACTACCACAACATGAATCAAAATGAATACATGCTCAAAGCACACAGAGTGTCTCATGGTGACCACCCATTGGAATATTTCAGAGACTACTTCGATTTGAATTTTGAAAATTTGTGATATCCGATTTTAGGTCATGTCCTACTCAAATAAAATAATGTCGCCCACTTAGCACTTTCGGTTATACCGGAAGTCGCCATCAACTTGCTTATTTTAAATGGAACACCCTATATATTATTTTGGATTCTACGTAAAATTTTAGGTGGACTTTCATCAAGATTCCATCTTCTTAAAATTAACCATTTTTAGAAAATAAAGACAAACAGTAACTAACTTAAAACCATATATATTTTACATGCCAGAAAATCCGATATCCCGAATTTTCAAAATACAAATCGAAGTAGTCTCTGAAATATTCTAATGGGTGGTCATCGTGAGACACCCTATATATGTGGTATATGTCACATTATCATAGCATATAGTGCTCAAATGCATGATACTTTATGGCTATTATACATTTTTCAGTGTCGAAACTTTCCTGAAAGTCAGTCATAAAACTGATTATCTATAGTCAGTTACTCTCTGAATATAGACGTTTATATGACACTCATGCTGCAACAATATTGAGCCGTAAAATGATACAGACCAATTTTGGCAAAATCTACCTCCACTTCACATATTGTACAAAGAAGTATAATCATCCCAAAACAAAATATCAACTGATAATTTGACACCCTACATTTGAGTATACCGTTATTCGGTCATTTAAGTATACCTACCATATGAATTAAAAATCAATTATCACTTACTGTCAGACTACAACTTCCTGTTCATTACTCTTAGTATAAATAAGTATACGCTCAAAATAATGAACCAAGTGATAAAGGGTGGAACAAATTAATTATCATTATAGGGATCTCCCAAGCAATGAAAGGTACTAGGTACAGTAGAGGTTTTTAATTCTGGCTTTATCAGAGAAATTTAATGGTTTTATTGGGCATTATGACATCTGCTTAGAGTATATATTTGGTTCTTTATGTTTATTTTAATTGATTTCTCAAAATGAAAAGTACTTTCTAGAGATATTGCTCTGGTTCTATATAGTGTATATTTAGGATTTAAAATCCTACCGTAATTTATCTCTAAAATTATCAACAGTTAGTAATATTTGAGAATATGCTTGTATACTATCAACACAAAATATTAATACTATACATGTCCACATTTAACAACACTTGTGATTTCCGATAGTGAAAGTCTAAGTATCGTATCGAGCTCAGACCAATAAATAAGTAAGGGGCCATTTCACAATTCAATCGTCTTGCCAACATCAAGTCACAGTCTAAGTTTCGAATATATTATATTAGCCTTGCCAAGTATTTAAACTCCTGAGTAATTCTTCATCAATAAGGAGATTATAGACAGGGTTTTAGTTATTATTCGCATTAAAAATTCCCTGATACCTATATGTGGCAACGAATACATTATTTAACTATATTTATTAAATGATTATGTTATAGTTATATCAATCACTATTCAGATTTTTTCGGCATATTAATATATCTTACTAATCGCTCAACATGTGGCAACGTCTTGTAAATACAATTTCCTATTATTCCTGTTCCTTTGTTTACCTGTGTTTTGAAGTGTTCCTATTTTCATATTGATGTGTGTGGGTGTAATTTAGGTAAATTAATGACAATTTTAAGATTTAGTTTATGAAAATAATGGTGCGACAGTGCTATATTTGTAAAAAAAAATTACACATAATTTTCTTAACCTAACTCTGCACCTGTTATTTAACACCGCCATAAGCGTAAAATAGATTATATTGAAATGTTTTTGTCCAATTCAAAATCAAAATATACAGTGAATAAAATTTATTATATTCATATTACAGTATTTACTAGCTGTCCTTGATATAATTATTCTCAAGTTTTACTGACTGTTGTCTGTAGCCCTTTGGCTTAGGTACGTATTTGTGGTGTGGACTCCAATGAGTAATCAAAATTTTACAAAATGAATAGTTTACCTAGGTACTGGCTATCTGTTTAAATTATAGATGTTTTAAAAAAGCTAATAAGTAGTTGCTATTTTAAAAAATCAAAAACTGTATCCAAAAGGAAATTTCCCGATGATTCCAAATATGGCTTCAAAAGTTTCTTAAGATGTATGTCATTTTTGACACATATGACGCAAAATCTTTGATTTTTTTAAATGGCAACGTAGGAATACTTTACCACCATTCGAAAGACCTCTTCGAGCTGACATCAAAAATAGATCACTATGGGCAGTCTGTACCAACACAATATAAATTATAGTTATATTGATATATTTATCTATATACATACAATATTTTATAAAAATAACCGACATTCAGTAAGTTTGGCGCCCTGTAAATCGCGAATTGTTGGTGCATGGTATCTATGTCATATCTGTCAAAAAATGACATCTGTGAAACTTTTGAAGCCATATTTGAAATCATCGGGAAATTTCAGTTTAAGTTGTGCAATTAGTGAACCGGTTAAAAAATGTCACTGTACAGAGCTATTTAATTTGAAAGCTAATAATGTGACCTATTATTGCTCTTAGGGGTCATATTTTTTGGATGCAGCTGTGGTTGTCAGATTATAAAGGACATTACTCGGGAAAATATTTCACATTTCCGGGATTTAACAATTTATTCCGGGAATTAAGAAGACTAATTATCTCAATAATTTTATTTTGAAAAATATATATAGAGTAGATCATAAAACAGAGACAGATTTCCTGCATCTGAAAATAATGTATATGCAGTTTACCTACATAAAAATAAAAGAATTGGGTTCCGAAGAAATATAGTGCGTAAATATAAATATCTAAACTAAAGTTATATTGTTATAATCGTTAGTTATAGGTAATTGTATAAGTAATTTACTGTTGCCATTTATATTTCGCATTAGATTTAATGGCTGTCAACAATTTTGGCGCTTCCGGTTTATTTAAAAATTATTTTATAAAATCAGCTCAAGTAAGGTCAAAATTGAGATGAATTGGAAGTTCGGCCTTAATGAGATCCATAGATATTCTGTTTCTTTATTTAATGGGAAGATTTGTTAAAAGGCTAAACACGCGCTCGCAATAAATATACTAACAGGTATTGATGAAACTAAATTAGTTTCTTTAAATCATTAATCTTTTCGTTTCTAAAAAGGAACGGCAAATTTTATCATCGTCGAGTTCCCTGTCCTGCGCCCCGCGCCGCCGTCACTTCTTCGCTGTAGTCTCTACACTGTTCTTGCTCTCCTGTTTTTACTGGCCAGATGACGGCAAGTGAACATTGCATAGCGCTGTGCTGTGTCATATGTCATATATGTATATTCGCATGCCGGACAGGTATTGGCATAATTCCGGAATAAAATAGAGTATACCGGGAAATGAAATATATTCCAGGAAAATCCCAGTCATTCCCGACCACCTGGCAACCCTAAGATGCAGGGCATAAAAATCATTAAAAAATCCTCATTGAAATATTTAAAGAATGACAGATTATGAAGTGTGTCAAGTCATAATTCTAAGACTATATTTACTTTAATACTCATTTTGAGGTAATTAGTCTCCCTTTTAAGGATAAAGAATATGACTCGTGACTCGTATCTAAAATTTAAATTTATACCCTAAAAAATGTCTTCAAATAAACAATACCCGCGTGTTTTATGTAAAGTTTACATTAAAATATATATTCTCTTAAGGACACCTACGTACACTCACGTACCACTTCGTCACTCAATAGTACAGTGCAGGTAATTTGCAAAATTTTTTGGTTCCCATTTTTTGCATGGAAATTTCTGTAAAAATTTTTTAAAATATGGTTTTAATTACTTCTAAAATTAGATTTTATGAGAAAATCAGTGTCCCTATTTATGAAGTGTTTATTTTATTTCATTAATACCCGTTAAATAGTACGCCGCTGTCGCAGCAAGAGTGTCTGTTTACACAAAAAGAGATAGAGTGCATAGTTGTTGGCAATAACCTACTGTACAGTATGGGATAGAGAATGTTCAGTCCCCTTAGTTGTTTATTTGTCTGAGGTGTATACCATCTATATGAAGAACACAACGATGTTCTCGCGGATAGTCGCGGATTCGATGGATGACCTAACAGGGAAGACCGTCTCTTAAAGCAGCCATCAGTATAAATTGTATAAGTTTTCTACTCTACTGGACAATAGATCACTGCTGCAATAATAGTACCGCAAATCAAGTCGCTGTGTCACTTGACAATTTTGGATTAATAGGAACAGGCTTATTAGATCAATAAAATCTTACTGCTTACATCTCCCATCATTGCTACTTACTGCAGTTTGAGTTTAGGAGATCCTTGTGGTGAAAAATAAATTTGTTCCGCCTAAACGTGTTACTATACATTCATTTTCGTTGTTAACTAATGACAGAAAAGTCACAAAACGTTATTAGAACAACAAAACTACTAAACTTATTATTTTGCGGTGTAGAAAAGTTATTTAAAACTTCACTTTTTATAATACATTCTATTTACATGATTCTAGAAATAAGTGCTTTTATCTGTCTGTGCCAATATAATCTAGTTCGTGTCGTTACATATTTTGTTATTAAAAAAATGAGGCTCATTCGAACTAAAACCAAAAGTAAATACCTCTGTGTAGATGTATGTCACTAGCTGCATATGAATATGTTATAAAATGCATAGTTTCATGTCTATTGATTTAAGCTTCATCATGGCATTGATGATGAATTATTTTTGTCAGGTCACGGATCATTAATGTCTATAGTTATAATGGAAATTGTGGATTAACACAAAAATGCATTTATTTGTTAACGGAAACGAGTCACCAAAGCAAACTCACAAATTATTGACTGATGGACTGTAGAAAATAAAGGATTGTCATTAGAGTGATCAAGTAAAAAATGTAGGTAAATAAAAAACGGAAAAAACTGGTTAAATATATTTACGAAAGGCGAAAAGGTTGCTCCTGTCTAAAAGTTTGGTAACTCGTTTCTATAACTGCAATGTACGTTAATCATAACATACGGCGGCTAGCTATATTTAATGCAAAGGCAGTTCTAAAATAAATTCGCGGAGAACTTGAACTATTTGACAAATATATCTGGTCATACAAGGAACTCAGGATCATAGATTTGCTGTTATCATTCTTTACGTATTTACAGACTTTTATATATTATTTTATTAATCTCTATTATAATACACGTGGTATGGTAATATTAAATGGGGAATTCATAAATAAAATAGAAAAATAAGGAAACCAAGAAATCATTTAAAATAACATAGTATATTGTTATTTTATAACTAATTAGTAACTCTACTATATTTTATATTACTTAGATATACTTGTATGCATACGAATCTATATTGTGCAGAACAGTTGTCAGTTTTTCATTATTCAACTCACACTGATTCTCCAAATAAATATCAATTTCCAACGTTAGAACCGAGTAGAGATTTGAAATTCAGCTCATACCTCTCGAGATTCTTATTCGGGGACATTTTTATACTGACGAACGGAATTTTATTTCAATGTTTGCATTTTAAAGCACTCAACAACCAGCATTTTTATTTGCCTTCTTTTTTCAAGAAAAACATAAAAGGTTTTTAAACGACTCTTATCCTAAGGGGCACCTGATATTCCAGTACTTCCTAAATGGTCATTTAATCAAATATAGCAGGGTATTGAAAATAGATAGAAAATATCGCGATGAGAAGGGCACCCTATTAATATTAACATGTTAATAGGGTACTCAATCTTTATTTAGGGTAATTAGGATACGCAATCTTTAATTTCTTATTAGATCCTTTGCATTTTAATGAAGCAATTGGATGAATGTTGTGACATGTGCAGTTTATAATCAGTTTAGCTTATTTTCCATATATTTGATCTTCTTCTGTTATTACTTTATGGTAATACGCAAATGTCAGCATGTAGAAGGATATTTTTCTATTTCTTAGTATCAGTAGTATTTTTCTTTAACTTATTGTCCAGATTCTAAAATCTGGACAATAAGCTTTTTATTTTTTTGTTTGGCAAGTAACATTTTGCTCAAAATAAATATTGATAATTTACCATAGAAATTATCAAAAATACAGAATGCTTTTATGGAGAGTGAAAATGGCCATCCTATGAAGAAAACGTAACTCTAGCAATTTAGTTTTCTGAATAGGTAGCTCTGGTCACACTAGCATATCTAGCTTCGCATTAGCCGCTGGGTAGGAAATTCAAAAATTAAGTAATTTTACACGTGACCTAAATTGTTTGCAATCACTTGGAATTTTTGCCACAATATTCACCCATTCGCAATTTTTAGCTAGTAACATGATAAACAAATACTAAATGGCCGGTTAAATTACATTATTATTAATAGCAGAATAATGCTTACCAAAATTTTGAACAAATTGAACTCTTAAAGCCGAAATTTGCACAAAATTGTTTTATTAACCAAAGGCCATTTATCTCACTATGAACTAACATAATAGTTATTCAGGTAACACAATAAAATATAAAATAAGGTAATATTTATCAAAAAACTGCAAGAACAGATACACAAATAATGTGGAGGCCATAAAATAAACAAGAAGAACAATTAACACAGCCTGACAGCTGACAAACGTCAAAGTTTCCTCCTAACTTAACACTTAATTGGAATTAACCACAACCAAATACTTACAGAGTTGTGGTGTGGTATAAAAATTCCAGGAAAATTCCCTAAAGTTACGTTTTCTCGTGTTCTGCATACAGTGGCTATTTTTGGGTGTGTCATATAATGGATATTGGCATTCTTCTAAATAATTTACCAAGTATATTTAAATATTTAGTATATTATTAGCATATATATAATACTACTATATCGCGTATTTCCTAGGTTAGCCCATAAGCGGTGTCTCCGAAAACATTAAAGGACAAAAGATATAGTGCTATACTGTTCCAGAGACCCTTTGTTCGATTTGCGCATGCGCAATCTCCATGGTTACGGAAGCTGACACACTGTTTATAGGCTGACAGACTTCCCAACTTTCAACTTTTTTTAAAAGAAGTCGGTAGACAGAGATGCAGTATTTATGCTGCATGCTTATTGGATGTCGCGAAATTCGTGCGCATGCGTATATTTGACTAAGGTACTCTCGATAAGGATAGAGATTGTATGTCGGCGCCGTGTTGTTTTCGGAATTTTTGGGCCTCTACCCGCGATATAGTAGTATTATATATATGATTATTAGACTCTACAAACATAGTGGGCAAAGATAAAATACTGTAACTGACGTAACATAACATTTCCATAATGTTTGACAGTAATTTAAAAAATCATTTGCTGGGGATATAGTCTCTTAGTAAACTAACATTAATAAAAAAAAAATAGGATGTGAAGTTCTTTAAACGATTTATTTTTAGTTGTACAATTTCATCGGTTATAAATGGTTTGAATCCCACTTTAACTGTTTTCTTTTATTTTACAAGAGAATTTTGAAAAATACAGAAGTTGTAGATACTTAGAACTTAAAATATTTAAAACATTATTGAACTATATACTATATGAGATCTCCTCATGAATCTCGCCAAACTAAACTTTTTTTTTAAAAGAACATTCTGTATATTGTTTAATTTTTGTAAAGGTCGTACATGTATATTTCAGTATCAGTCGAGGTATCAGTAGATGTTGGTTAACATAAATTATTTCACTAGACTCTCAGTAAATTTACATACTTGTTACCAATTTACATACGTATTACAATCTCAGGTGGAATATTCCACCAAAGTTACTACAATGTCCTTAAATTCGATAAATACATGAACATTGTTCCATAATATTTTGGAACATTAAATTATACAGTTTTATTCGCAGCGAAATTCTACAAACTGATGAGCAAAAGACAAAATACTGCAACTGACCTAGACTAGCATTTCCACAAAGTTTGACAGTCTCTTAAACAATTATTTGGTGTGGATATATTCTTTTGATAAAGTACCGTAAACAGAAAAAATATAAAAAAAATTTAGGATCCGATGTTCTTTAAACGATTTATTTACAGTTGTAGGGAGCCATCAGTTATAAATAGTTATAACCCCACTTTAACTATGGAAAATAGGGAAAATTGGAAAAATTAAATATGGGAAAAATGCTTAAAAATACAAAAGTTGTAGATATCAACCTAAAATATTTAAGATATGATTGCACTATATACAACATCTTCTGAAGAATGAAGGCAAATTAAACTTTTTATTATGACATTTGTTCAATAATTGTGGACATGTCTCCTGTGTGAAGAACATCTCTATGGCATGCTGAGTCAAAGGAAACTACGATACAAAGACATTTTCTAAAGACACAGAGCTCTGAAATGATGAAAAATTTAATTTAATTCAATGATATATTTCTGCAGCCAACGATTGTTTAATTAGTTATTCTTCTTCGAAGAATAGGGTAAAGAGGGCTTAAAAGTACACATAATAATTCATATCACCGACAACAGAAATGTTTATTTACCTATGTAAATTTAAGGATAATTATTGTTTACACTATTATTGTTTTCGACCATACGTCGGAAAGTGTTAGTTAGCTCAGTGCACAGAAAAGATGGGGCAGTTACAATTATAAAAATTCACGCAGATACCATAAAGATGGCATATTTTTATAGTAAATATATGATGATCATGGACTTCATAACATTCCTGAATTCGGAGAAAATGCCGCTGAAAATCGCGATGCAAATCCCGACCGGAGTTTTTAAAATACTCACTAATGAGCTCTGTATTACCCTACAAACTTTTTTATAAATTACTGGCCTACCACATTCTGCTGATTTCTTATTTACGAGTAGTTTTCTTACATGGTCCTGTTAAAATGTTTATTAGATACCTATTTGTTTAATTACATGATATATTGCTGCAAATTAATCTTTATGAGTATGTTATGAATGATACGTCTTACGTGATACTTCATTCTTTAATTCAATATTTGATGCTTATACCACTTCCAGAGATGCTATTAGTTTTCTAGATAGGTCGCTAGATTGACACACTCAATGTTTCTCTGCACTAATGATTAACATAATACAAGACAATATTCTATTAATCCACTGATTTATATTAAACAACTCAGTTACATGCACAACACTGAAAAATAAAACCAAAGCCAAGGAATATCAAAGGTATGAAAAAAACATGGCAGAGATGACACGTTTTCATCTTGTTTGAACTGCATATTCTTATATTTTATAATTATATCTGCCACTTTCCGTATGTTTAATGGGTTATGTATTGAATTAAAAATAAACAAGAAATAAAGATTTTAAATTACTAGTAATTCAAGTGTTTTATATATTTATTTGTCAGTTAACTTAATTTCAACTACACACAACAGGATACGAAGTTGGATAAATAAACACAGTTTATATATTAACAATTTTCAATGTTTTCATTTTTGCAAACACTATGCTTATATTAATGATTAACACTGCTTGGAGTTTTAAAAAATGAATGCCTAAATCATCAAAACTTTTACATTTGAACTACCGAACTACTCATTAAAATTAAGTTTATTTTGAGAAGTTCCCCGTACCATCCACAGTATATATTTTCTTATGTATGTAATAATTCAGGAATATTCAGTTAGTATTACAATATTATGTATTAAATGAATACCTAGTTACGAAATTTTAAGAAATAAATATTTATATTATAGAGAATATGGCCGCAAATTGTTGTTTTGATCTGTTGACAAAAACTGGTATTTCGTAATAGACAGAGACTGGAAACAATATTTAACTCTTTCTTCGAGATTAATTAGACCAGAAGTATAGGTACTAATAAAATAATGATAATTACTTGATTTAACAAAGCTAAAGTTCATTCTGCTGAAGACATTCTAACGATTTATATTAAAAATTATTTAATCTATTAAGTTAGTCTTAATATGAATATTAATTTATTAATTTTTGTATATTAGTTTTCACGATGCGGTTTTGAATTTAATTGAAATATATCCTGTCTACTGATATTGCGTAAAGAATGATATTAAAAAAATAGTTCCTTGTAAAACAACAAAATATTTGCAAATGAACAACTTAATAAATATTAAAGCAAGAATACCTAAATAAACATTATAACTAGTTCCTTGCAAAAGTAAATATTTTCAGGGACTAATCGTTATTTACTGTTTTGAAGCACAAAGCGTAAGCGTTTTGCTAAGCAATTAGAGGAATAAATGAATAAATCCTGGAAGTGTTTATAAGATTTAAAATGAAATTATCAATTATTTCGTTACAAGTTGAACATGGAAACTTCTACATTTATATGAACTGAAATCAGAGACCTACTAAGTACTGAGTCATCAACCTGTGGTTCTGAAATTTATAATTTGTTCAATTCCGATTTCAGTTTGATGAGTCAGTTTGCTAGGAAAAGAAAAATTATAGTGAAAGGATAAAAGGTGCATGGAAAAATAATTATTATTTTGCTTGAATATGGTGTATGTTACTTATACGTTCATTTTCTAAAACTTATTTAGAGCTTTACCTTTGTACCAGACTCCAAAATCTCGACGAGAGTTCCTTGCAGCTAACAACCCCTGGCTCTCTTCTTCTCTTTAACACAATCTGTATAAAGATTCTTCTCTCAAACCCACTAGACCTATTAAATCTATAATGCCAGGTTAGAAAACCCAGTAATAATGGCTTTTCATGTTGGCCTGACTTCTCGGAAATTCCTCCACCATCCCAAATTATTTATGCTGCCATATTATAAGTTGCAAATAATTTTTTTATTATAACGATTGAGATAATATGAAAATTTATTTGAAAAATATATCTCTCTCAAATAATAAGAAAACTTCATATTAATAAGAGACAGCAAATGTTTTATTTTCATTCCCTACATAGGAGTTTCTAGTTGAAAAAGATTATTACCATAACGTAACGAAAATTGGTAGTTCACTGGCTTTCTATATTTAGATAAAATTTTCAAGATGCCCAACTATTAAATAGTAGAGATTTTCATGTCAATAATCATTTTAACATTGGAAATGTTTATGTTCGTATATGGGGACCAAGTTAGAAGTTTTCGCCATTTAAAAAAATGGTATAAACCTTTTTTTAGTAGTACACCTGTATATTACCAAAAAAATTACGTAAAATTAAAACTTCTAAAATTATGTATGAACTAACTTCGATATGGGGTTAGCTATGTAAAATATTCAAAATCTGTATGTATATGCCGCGAATGAAATGTAGCCTAGATATTCAAAAAGTTTAGAAAAAAAAGTTTAGCTGTAACCATTTTCAAATTATCGAATTTTTAAAAAGCGTTCGCGTTTATCAGAGTGAAGTATTACGGTGCGCTCAGTCTTATAGGGCGAATACTAGTGCCTCTATAAATGTCTACCCCTAGAAAGAGGCTAGTAGACCGGCGAGCGACGTGAAGAGTGGTGGGGAATGTTCAGTTATGATACCGTACTCGCTTAATGGAGTAGCGCCTCATTTGATAGGATGATCTTCGCGCTTATAATTATGTTTCATATATGGTCTTATTATTTCTAATGTCTCCGATGGTTGCAAGAATTGCGAACTCTGTAATTTTTTTTAAGTAGGTAGTATTTCGAAAATAAAACCTATATAAACTATTAATGAAAAAGTCTTTTTTACAACAAAGGTCTTCTCACATTTTAGAAATTTGTCTTAAAAGTGTCAAACAGATGTCTTTGTTTTCATATTAAATGTAATAGTGCCTTTTCGAAGTTCCACTGTTTTTGAAATAGAAATTTGAAATTAAAAAAGATAAAGAAAATATAAATTCCAATTTTATTCACATTCGCATGATAAAAATCACTTCCTGTTTAACTGGCATTAACTCAAAATTTCTAATTTTAAATGGAAAAAATGTGATATCACAAAACGCTCAACTTTCTCCCGCAAAAATTAAGGGTTACTAGTGTCTATTAGTGATTCATTAATTTAGGAACTTTTTGTCTAATACATTACTCGGATCGTACATTATTTAGGTTATATATTCCATATTATTAACAGATAACCTAACCTTATACAACTTATTGACTAAAAGTTATGGTCATTTAGGGTCTAATTTTTATGATCACATTTGGGAGAGTAGGTAAAAAACTAAAAAGTATTTCTTCAATCACCTCTCCAAAGTTCTAATTTCTGTCTCAAAAACTACAGAAATATTTAAAGGGCTCTCTATTCCTGTGTTACCCTGTATGTATTAATTATATTTCATATAGCAAACCCTCAAATGTTATTTGCAGTTGATTTAAAACTGACCTTTGTTGGTAGCAAAGGGTACTGTGCTTATAAAACCCGCAGACCGGGCTTTCAGAATAATTTAAATTTAATTATCTACATTCATCTGTTGAGCTATTTTGGAGAGTATAGCCTTACCGTCTTCTGCGATTTATACACAGGATATAATCCGCTGTATCACAATTAATTATGAGCATTTACTATCAATTTGAATAATCAATATTTTAAATATTATTTAAATTCTCTTACTGATTCTTGATTTAGAATAACAAAAAAAAAAAGGCATTTTCCCGTCTTCCTCACATTTTGGACAATCTGGATATTCCCCTATCCCTGGTAGGGAGAGATGTCTTCTAAACTTATAATAGTATCCAGTCAGATGCTTCTTTCTCGATAAATCGGTTTTTAATGGGCAATTGGCAATTAATTGTAAAACTTTTTCTTTTTTAAATTGCCATATCTTCTGTAAATTGGATATGAGTACCTGGTACATATGAAAATTAATAAGAAATGTCTGTAACCATCAAATTGTAACATACACCATATTCAGTAGGTAATGCTAGCAGCACTAGGTGAAAAGTATTTCGAGAATCTCAGATGCCGGCATGCCAAAGATAGCAATACAATAGAGATTGAAAGAAAGTAATAAAGTACCTGCAGATAACGGAGCTGTAAAGCTGCTGGGGAATCACCAATCACTTCAGATGCTTCTCGCAGAGCTCTTGAGGCCTTTTGTTCGCCCTCGGCAGCGATTACCTTGGCCCGGGCTTCCCTGGCTGCTTCAGCTTCGGCTGCCATTGCTCTTTGAAGTTGAACGGGTAAGCGAACGTCTTTGCTGTAATACACAGAAGGTTTTACTAACATATACAATTTTATCCATATAGTGAATATTTATGATTAGATAATAATAATAATAATAATAAAAACTGTGGTACTTAAGTCATAAGAAATTATGTTGGTAGGAAAATCAGTCAAAATGAAATTTCTAAACATTCACATACTCAAAAATAATGTGGCTGAAGTGGTCTAACCTGTGACATTTTTGGTCTCCTGTTATTAACTTTGTGGATCCAAGTTTTACAATAAATTTCAAAATTTAATACTTCTGAGAAATATAAAATGTTGATTGTAAGTATGCGACCTTTCGATCTAAAAATCCTGAAATGCAGTCAGTGAGTCAGTGAAAATATTGGGATATTACTATTTTATTTTATTTCTAATAATACATTTTCATTTTCATCCAAAAATGAATGCTGTAACGTACTTTTTAAGTCGTTCCATGAGGTGACTATTATGCACCCCGTACAACTCCCAACCTAATTTTTGGTTTCCGAGTTCTCAACTTTTCAATAACGCGTTGGAATGCGCTGATTGGCTAGTAGACGGTGCCTTCAAGCGAGAACGCCGGTGTGATTTAGGTAGGAAAGATAGACAGTTCCCGTCTTCGAGAGTAGGCAGATGTGAGTTATTTTACCTATTTGATATATATATATATAATTTATTCACTTTCATTATTGTTTGAGAACATTATTAGTACAGAAATACGATCATAGCGATTTGTTGTTATTATTAAGTAATTATATTTCATATATAATCAGGATTTACCTGGATTTTAGGTAAATTATTTAGGCGTGGTTCGTGAGATTTTTTTTGGTAATACGATTCGGAAAAATAGAATATAGTTTCAATATTATTTTATAAATTTGTGAAGCTGTGCTCTAGTCAGGAGATTATAGGAAACATTGTTTTTTTTTAAACCAATAAATTTGAGTTTTCTTGCCTCCATTTTGTTTGAATCGGATTGCGACTATCAACCACGTGCTGTTTGGGAATTAAGTTCCTTTATCTTATCTTTATCTTATCTTCTCTTATCTTATAGTTATAATATATGATTGGGAGCTATAGAAACTAGCTAATATCGTAATTTCTGCACTAGGTTAAGTAATTTGTTACTTTGTAGAGATTGTAATAACTCACATGCACGCCGATTAGAAGACTGGAACCTGTTTCCTAATATTTGTAAATTCATTGATTATTGTTCTTTGGTAACAAATTTGTACAATAAATCAATAAGAATTTTTATAACTTGTCACTCTGTCTTTGAAATATTAATGAAATAATTTTTCTCTTTTACCTAATTAGAGTGGTAATATTTCCTTGTTTAACCGGTTATGAAACCGTTGTTTTTGGAATTTTGGGTCAGATGATAGAGGGTTTTTTTGTTTAATTTATTTTTGTTCCTTCTGAACTATAGTATCTTTAAATATTAACGATTAGAGTTTTTTTATTAAGTATAATTGTCGAGTGGCTGAACTGTAGTCAGTTCATTTGAAAGCAAATTTTGGATAATTGTATTTGCTTCATTCTGGGTAGGGTCACTAAAGGTTGACACCTTCCAGGTTTTGTTTTCATTTGTTAATTACTTTCCCTGTGAGAATCACAGAGGATTTTACCAAACCAGATTTGCTGGTACATTCCCTTCAGGAACTTATTTATAATTTTTAATCTTGGCTACACTAGCCGTCAACGTTCATCTATATATTTGTAAATTTTGGGGCACTCTTAACACAAACAATTCTTTGTTTGTGTTAAGAGTGCCCCAAGAGTTTGTGTTCACGACGAGGCTGCTGTAACCTGACTGCAAGATCTATAACCTGCTAAAGAACCCTGGACGCTTATCATCTGCAGATCCTTAGATAAGAGGATTGGACTTAGCCAGTACGTGACCGTCATCTGGACTAGAGCTCTAGCTTCCCCACTTGGCCACGGCAAGCCCACCTGGATCCAACAGCAACAGGTTAAGGGTGAGAGTACTGACCTTATAGAAAAGAAACGAGATTGTCAGAGTGACCCCGAACCTCATAAAATTTTTGTAAAGTGAGCTCAGCTTAAAATTTCAATTTCATATAATATTCTTCATTTCTAGTAACTATACCTCATTTTTAAATTATTGTTCAATAGTAACTTCATTATTAAATTGTAATCCTATTTGCTTATTTGATTATAGTGTATTCAACTACATTTAATATTGTTTTTTTTTGTCTCTTATATCTAAAAATTATCCTGGTGCCCAAATAAATTGTCAACAGTCAAAGCAGTCCTACGAATACTACGCCCTAGTATCATAAATCTCCCTGAGCTACCGGAGCTAATGTCAGTGAACTTAAGCTAGTGGAATTGCACATCCCTAGCTTATCTGAGTTTATTGTGACAATGCGCAGACGTACATGAATGAAACACTATAATTCTCGAGATGTGCGCAGATAACAGGTCGTCCACGAGATGGCCGTTTTTGGTAATTTTTTTGCACGAACGTCCAGTACCTAACTGGGACATTAAAAGGAGGAGACTTAAGAGAAAGAAAATGGACTTCCCCAATAAGCCCTTAAAACAAACTTTGGGAGATATCTCACACTCTTTTATGAAAAAATAAAAGCAAAAGAAGCAGTTGGAAAAATATATTCACTTTTATAAATCCTTTTTATAATTTATTATCTGAGAAAAATTTTGTTTTCGTTTATATTTACGTTTTACACACATGTACCACAGTATGAAATTTTTTATTTCTATACTGTGTCTGTATACTCAAAGATGTGTATTGTGTAATACCTATTTTTACAATAGTTCAACTTTTAGCAGGTACGCATGTTCATATTAGAGTTAAAACAGGAACTACTTAAACTTCAATTAACTGTTCTTTAAAAACAGCTAATTTGTTATACGCCCTCCTACATTACACTGACTCATTAACCATAAATCGCTGTTGTTGTTGCCAGATTTATTATATTAATTTATCCAAAAATATAGGATACAAAAGAACAATAATGATTTCTGGAGACAAAATGTTAATGTAGTTTATACATGTAATCTTTAAGTTGTTACCTACTATAAATTCTCAATTGCTGTACTAATACGGTAGATCAGCGGGAGTGCTACCTAGCAACAATGGAACAATGTACCCTGTGCGAATTTACCTCTTGCTCGCACCGTGAGTATGGAATGGGATAATATGTCTCCAGTTTGTTATTTGCGGTATAACATAGTATAACAGAATAATATTATTGTTTGAAATAGTTTTGAAACGGTTCAGTGCGGTAATATTACAATAATTTCTAGATTCATCTATAAGTTCTGTATAACTTACTAACTATAACCATAGTCATAGGTAATCACGGAACAGAGAATATTAACGATGGATAGGGGGACTGTAGAGACGATCCAAAATAGTGAGTGAGTATTGAACCACTTATAATTTTAATAAAACAATAGTTAGAACAATTGGAATGCAAGAGTTTAAATTTGGATATGGTATAGGATTTGATAGATAAACTAAAACAATTTAAAAACTCCATGTTAATACTTAATAATGATGACATCACAGCAAACATAATTTGAAAACTGTAAAAATAGAAAACGTGTCTTGCGTAGATGTGATAACACTGACGTAGTTTTCCACATAATACCAAAACACTATACTGCATTCAATGTGCGGTATATAGATACTGTTTTGGTGTTATGTAGAAAACTACGTCAGTGTTATCTTCACACCAAAGGTTCCAACCCCTTTCGAGATAGATGTAATAAAACCAATACTACAATCATATTATAAGTCTTGAAGAAATAATATTTTTTTGCAGATGCTACAATAATTGAAAGTATTTACAGAGCAACCAGAAACAACAGCAGGAAACTATTACAAAGCTTCAGGGCTTCATTGGAAAAAGGCTGGACCTAAAAGAAAACTAAAAGGAGACCGATACGTAATGAAATAAATGTGTTGTAGAAGTTGTAGATGTTATAAATGAATTGTGTGAGGAAAATTAAAAGTAGTTATTGCCCTTAATAATATATATAGTATTAATGTCTATACTTTATTATTTACCACGGAAATTCATAACAGAATATAATGTACAAGCCAAAAAAGGTCCATTTTAAAATAGAACAGGACATACCTGGGACACCCTTCTTAGGACCACTGCGTATGCATGATTGCGTAACAGTTAGCGTCCCTGGTATGTTCTGAGGACAGTTTGGGACTGAAATGAACATATTATCTGGGACGTCTTTGTGTCTGATGTTGAACATTTTGGGGATGGTTTCGGTATGTCCTTGTGCTTTCTGGATGTAACTATACTAGACACAATAACAATATAAAGAATAATTATACATTAAACATGACGCTTTTGAAATCACAATAAAGTTTTGAACTCTACTTCTCAATCGATCCTTTTCGTTTCTGAATATATTGCAGAAACTGATTGAAGAGGTATCAGAACAATATAAATCAACAAGCAATCCATAAAACAAATGATGCTTGATTCCTTGGTTCCTTGTGCTTGACAAGCACAAGGAACTGTCGATTTAACATCAATCTCTAGATGACTTACTTTACACACAAACAAACAATCAGTCATATCATCATGTCAAAACAATCATTATAATCGAAATTATCTGTATAGAAATGAAATAATAATGTTAATGACTAATGAGGTGGCTCCTGCAGAGGTTGGTCCTCCCGCACATACGAGCACAGTCACAAACAGTAATTCGCTTTTTTAAATCCATATACGCTTTGTTCGTATTTGTATCTATTTCAGCAAGAACCAGGGGACATGATCTAACCGATTATGATTACACACACAATACATGACCGGAGAACTACTGTTTTCATTAATTGAAGTATTAAAAAAATAAGAGCAGCATTCCATCGTTCACTGAAAAAATATTTCTCCGCAACAATTAATTCGTCTCGACAAAATGGAAATATATTCTCTCTTTATTATGAATACCAGTCCAACATTTCTGAGAAAATCGACAAAAAATTATTGAACCATTTAGTAGGTGTTTTATTTAAAATATTTTGTAAATTTTTGATAACGAAACGCCAATGAGCATGTCTGTGACATGATATACTGTCTATAAACTAGACTTTTCAAAACGGTGTAACCAATAAAACCTTCCTAATGTTAGCCATTATACCTATTTATTATATTTACTATTTACTGTGACGTAGCCAAGTTGGGTCAATTTTGACCTAACTTAATTTTTCGTTGTCTTAATATTTCATAAGTTTAAACACCGAACCATCGCAGTTATACTCATTGCACAATGAATGGCTTTCTACACTTGTAAGATAGAATAATATGCTACTTTAATACACATATTATCATTATTTGGGAGTATAAAATAAATTACCCTAACTAATTTTTATAACAAATAGTGTAAAGCCCTGACAAGTACTCTATGTTGTCACATAGAGTAATCGTAATAGTGATCTAAAATAATAAAATAAACTCTAGACTGGGATGAATAGTATAGTAAAATAAAATTTATGTCTACACATTTCTTTCATGCGACCTTTAGTTATGTTACTACTCAGTTTGAATCGTGGCATTACAAATGCTTACAGCATTCTATGCAATGCTTAAGGCCTATTAACCCAAATGTAGACACAAAAACTATGGACACCAAAAACATGGATGAGTGCACAAGACTACGGAATAGATACTATCAATGACAAACAATTATGGTGTTTCTGAACTGTGCAGGTTATTGAAAATATTCTTTTTGTAAAGATTCTGTAAATTCATTTTATAATATCCTTGACAACCACCACCACCCCTCAGAGCAAAGAAAGTACAGGGTGTCAAGAGTAACGCTCTCACTCGATTTGTGTATTTAATGTAATATTTACGAAAAAATGTCAAATACAAAAATTGTCACATTTTTATAGATGATTCGACGTGTCGTAGAAAAAACAATAGAACATAGAATTATTTACCGGAGTTCATTTTTTTTTTTTAATTCTGAAAAGGTATAAAATTTTAGCGGTTACTGAAATATAAATGAAAATGTCGAATGTATCGAATACCATCTATTTGACTCATTACAGTATTAGGTAACTGATAATTTACGAGAGACAACTGATTATTGTCATGGCCACTTATACTAGGATTAAAATTTTTGGGTGTATTTCCAAATTGTCTTGATATATCAGATACATTCGACATTTTCCTTTATATATCAATAACCGCTGGAACAAATATATAAGTATATCATATAGATCTAGTCAAAATTTTATCCTTTTTCAAAATTTAAAAAATACACAGGATGTTGCATTAAAAAAAATTTTACTCCGGCAAATAATTGTTTTAATTCGATGTTCTGTTTTTTTTAAGACACATTGAATCATCTATAAAAATGTCACAATTTTTGTATTTAACATTTTTTTGTAAATATGACAGACACAAATTGAGTGAGTGTTACTCTGGACACCCTATACATATAGTAAACCCGAAGCGTTGTTTTCACAACGAATTTTCAGCTATTATATAAGCCTTGTAGAGGTACCTACTTGAAATTACTTAGGAGACCAAAGTGGTTTTGTAATTATAACTTTACTATATAAATCAACTTGGGCAAATTAGTGGCACCGTAAACGTCTGGCGGAGACAAAACGCCTCGGCTGTAGTGTGTAAGTTATTATTACAAGATCCCTTCTTCCTCGTCATCCTCCTATCTGTATTCAAATACTTCAGTAATATCAAGAAATTAAACTTATACAGAAACCCAATTTGCGATTCTACTTTCAGGGAATATAACTGTTCGAAGCATTAAAGAAGCAACATACAGGGTGCCTAATATGTATGAAATAATGCATATAACTTTTTTAAACCACACAGTATGAAAAAATTGCTCAGATAAAAGTTTTTTGCATCGTTTTATAACTTGGAATTTGTTTCGGAGCCAGTACTTTCGCTGCCATAGCAACCAATTTTGTTTGCAACCAAGTATTGTTATCGTGTTATTGTCTTATTTGGAACCAACGCTTTTTTTGCGTATGGACGTGTAGCATGTATAACGGGCTGCATTACAAAATTTTTAAAAAATCTATAGTTTCAGTAAAAAATGCAAGAAGCGTTGCCGAGGAGAGGGCGGTGCTTAGTAAAAAATTTGACACTTTTGCATGTAACGTCAATTTATTAACGTTCATGTTATACAAGACTTTAAAATGTGTCTTACCAGCAAATTCAAAATCGTTTTTGTAATAACTAACTTCCATTTACTGAAAAAAGTACAAATGGTACATCAAAATTAATTAATAACGGAAACTACTAATTTAACGCATCAAATGTTTGAAGTGTTACCCTGTCACAGCGAGATAATGGCCCAGTCTGTCGTGAAAACTATCAAGTACATTCCTAATCCATTCTGGAGAAATCAACGCAAGTTGGTCTCTTATGCGCTGTTCTAATTCGGCAAGATTATGGTGGCGATTTTTATACACCTAGGATTTTAAGTGTCCCCACAAGAAGAAATCGCAAGGTGTAAGGTCAGAAGACTTCGTTGGCCATTCTGTAATTCCTCATCAGCCAATTCAATGCTGTGGGAAGACTTGATTTAAATAGCGACGTATATCATGATGATAATGGGGTAGCGCTCCATCTTGCTGAAACCAGATGTTCCGAATTGGTACTCCACGGCTGGAATTACTTCATTTTGTAGCAGTTTTAAATACCTGTCTCCAGTACCGAACAACACATTTATATTTTGTGGTAGTTGTGTATGCTGCTCTATCATCCAATGAGGATTCCCGGTGGACCAATGGCGACAGTTGTCTTTGTTCACTTTACCATTTAAACAAAACGTAGCCTCATAGGAAAAAAACAATCTTGTTAAGGAAGTTTCGATTACCTATTATTAATATGGTGCATCATAGCTTCGCAAAAGTCATTACACCTATCATAATCATCATCGTTTAGTTCTTGCAACAAGACAACTTTGTATAGACGTACATGTTCTTTTTCTAGTACAGTAAGTACAAAACCTTTAGTTATACCGTAATTTAACAATTGGCGTGTTGAAACATGGGGATTTTCAGTCACTTCCAGCAACACATTTAAACATTTTCTCATTATTTGTTGCGACATTCCAAGTTTTGGAACATCCTTTACAGTACCTGTATGCCTAAATCGCTTTAAAGTTTTACATACTACTGACTGAGTGATTGGTTCTCGGTTGGGATAGAGTTCGTTGAAAAGGTTACAGTCTTCGGTTTATGTTCTTATGCGATCCCCGTATCCGACTATTATTAAAATTTGAATTCTTGATTCCAATTAAGAACAGAAAATAGTGTAGTGCCATTTAAAAAACAAAATTGGTTGTTATGGCAACGAATATACTGGCTCCGAAACAATTTCAAAATTACCAAAAGATGCAAAAGCTTAATCAAAAAAATTTATCTGAACAATTTTTTTATACTGGGTCCTTTAAACACATATAGGTACATTATTCCGTACATATTGGGCACCCTGTATAACTACATCCTGAAAAATTCATTTATACACATAGTTTCATGATAAATTTCTCAACATTCTTCCCCCCTCCTCAATTTTCTTTTTATTAGTATCTTATTCATTTTACTATTTTATTGATATCTCACAAATGTAATTATTTCCGTTTTATAGTTTCTTTAATGTCACTTTAATGTTTTCGACTATGCCAGGTATTATTTCCTAATATATATGTTACTACTCTGCTGTCACTATTAATAGCACCAGTGACAGACAGAGTAGTGAATTCACAGGAGTGACATAATTTTACCATTAGCAGATTAACAACATGGAAATTAACTTGGAAATCGAAATTAAAACATTATCACTAATAAAACTACTTTAATTATCTATATCAAGTTGTTAGGCTATAATAAAAATTGCTACATGTCCAATCTGGGTAATACTAACTTTTTTATTTCATTTGTTTTTGTGGAATTTAAAATACGGTCTACCCATGATACAACTACACAGATATGCTCATAACTTTCGTTTGTTTGCGCATGACGTCATTCGTGAGGGAAAAAAGGTAATGCGATGCGAAAATTCTTATGGGCAGTGATATAATTATTTTCGTGTTTATCAATTGTTTTTTCCTCGTAACTGACGTCACTATGCGGATTGGCATATCTTACCACAATTTTTGTACCAAATCTGTTTTTTTCAATATGTGACAGGGTGACAGCGAACAAATGTCTTTAAAATATGTATTTTTCTGTAGATTTATAATCCTACAACAATTGACCTATTAGATCAATCCCAAATTTAACTACATTTTGTTACAACAAGTTGTCTCAATATTACTATCTTTTGATTTTAAATTGTGAGGTTAACTAAAGGTTATGTGCATCCGACAAGCGTAAAAATGTCTATACGACTTTTCATCTTATACCTTCACTTCTCTATTTAAGTTATTTTACCTCTATTTATGTTTATTTCTACCAAACCCGAACTTCTAAGATTTGAACATGAAATTCCTATGAAATTTTAAGCTTGTTGATGTTAAAATCGCAATAATCGACAGAGTATCATAAATCAAATAATCATTCTCTATATTTATATCATATTTTGTCAGTTGCTGAACATTAAAAATAATTTAAAGATAGGTAACCAAATAAATATAGGGGGTAGATGGTTATAAAAAAATCAAGAAAGACCCAAGACAAGGAAAGTAAACCACAGAGTAGCAGTCTCTCTGGTTTTTGCATATTGTGCAGAATCAATAGCTGTATCACTTTCTTTTAAAAAAATTTAGCTCGTGTAAAACAAGCCCAAATGTTTATATAAATTTCTGAATATAAATTTATAAAATTATTTGAAGGTAGATTTCAATAGATTTTTTTGTAATAAAATTGTTACGTGTCAAACAACCCTAACAGATAAGATTCATAGTTTTTTAATTGAAGATTTGTTTATCTTGTTTCGATGTTATAACTTTTCAAAAAAAAGTTATTAATGATAATCTACGAATAACCTACCACAATACTGCTAATCAGTGTTGTTTTAAGTTTACTGAATCGATAAATTTATCGAGTGGTTAATAATTATGTTTATGTAAAATTACTACGATAGAAGATGGTGCAAGTAAAATACACAAAAAAAAACAGTCCAAAAGTTGATGGTATTACAAGTATATTGATATCTCAGTTATTGGAAGAGATAAAGAAATGATTAAATTAGAGAGGTTTTATAAAATTTCATGCTGTTTCAATTATGTTTTGTAATGAAGCACATTTCATTTCATATATATATGTAAATATATCCGCCGCCTGTAAAATATTTATATTGTGGAAACGACATTTATTAAATATTAACCAGCAAATATAATTTATCACGCCGCGCCGTCTTGACTCGAAGACATCCGACCGCTCTCGAATCCTCACGTCCCACGCTGACTATGCCTAAGCAGCGCGCAAGATTTACAGTCAGTCCGTAGCTGGCACCAGTGAAGAGCAGTTCAGCCGACACCTCCATCTCCACTATAGGAATAGTAAGTAAAATTTGTTAAAGTCCACAAATCTGACTTGAGTGGAAATTGCTTAAGTCGCTGATTTCACTACTGCGCTGGTCTGAGTTCTCACTGCCCCTTCATCGAACTGAGAACAGTTGAGACAAAGAGTTGCCTACCGTTCGTCGCCACGAGCAGTCCTGTCTACCGCTACTAACAACACCAGGAATAAGTAAGTAATTATTACAAGTCCACAAGGGCGTTGATACTTGGGAAAAATTCAGCTGCTGTCTACTACGCCTTAACTATACTAAGTCCGTTTTCCACGCTGCGCATGTCCGAGGTTCCGATAGGGACTTACAGGTAACAGAGACCGATTCAAGCAGTCAGTCTAGCTCCAGCCAGCATTGCAAGCAGTCCAGCCCGACACCGCTTCGACTTGTGCGACAGACTTGGAAATCAACCTAAGTCCGTGAACTGAACTACTGCGCAGGTACCGAGAGTTCCCACCACCAGTGAACTCAGTACCTAGGGAATAACACTACTAGCTAGCACCCAAGTTAGTTAGTAGACACCGACCGCTCCAACCAGTAAGACGTGCCGAGAACCTGTGTGGAAGTAAGTTAATCACCGGATAGGGAATATTGACTTGGCTATTGTATTTGTTTGTGTATTAATCATATTTTCTTTACAGCTTTCTATCTTTATTTCTACTTCGCTGCTCATGTGGTTGTTGAAGCACATGTGAGTAGTGGGGTGCTGTCTGTCTTTCTTTCTTTCCACTTCGCTGCTCATGTGGTTGTTGAAGCACATGTGAGTAGTGGGGTGCTGTCTGTCTTTCTTTCTTTCTACTTCGCTGCTCATGTGGTTGTTGAAGCACATGTGAGTAGTGGGGTGCTGTCTGTCTTTCTTTCTTTCCACTTCGCTGCTCATGTGGTTGTTGAAGCACATGTGAGTAGTGGGGTGCTTTCTGTCTTTCTTTCTACTTCGCTGCTCATGTGGTTGGTGAAGCACATGTGAGTAGTGGGGTGTTTACTGTCTCTGTTTCTATTCTAAAGCACGGCTCCGAACGCTGCTCATGTGGTTGTTGAAGCACATGTGAGTAGTGGGGTGCTTTCTGTCTTTCTTTCTACTTCGCTGCTCATGTGGTTGGTGAAGCACATGTGAGTAGTGGGGCGTTTACTGTCTCTGTTTCTATTCTAAAGCACGGCTCCGAACGCTGCTCATGTGGTTGTTGAAGCACATGTGAGTAGTGGGGTGCTTTCTGTCTTTCTTTCTACTTCGCTGCTCATGTGGTTGGTGAAGCACATGTGAGTAGTGGGGTGCTTTCTGTTTTCTTTACTATCCGTATCTTAATAATAACTTGTTTTATTTTCAGCTCGAGCTTTATTACAACAGATATAACTGACAATAGCCAAGTGTCACCGTATTTGTATTTAGTAGTAGTGTGTTTAACCCATTGCTTAGTATTTGCTTAATGATTGCTTCCTCACCTGGTATCCACGCACGGTCACTGCCCTTAGCTAACCCCGTTGCTTGTAAACCCGCTGTAGGTAGTTCCGCTTAGCTTGTTGCCACCCCGTTTGCATCTTTGACCCGCTTGTGCTTACCCCCCCCTGCTTGTTTACACCGCCCGTATGCTTTTGCCCAATACGGCAAGAATATTTTTTAGCTTTGTCCATTTTAGGTTCTAGGTTAATAAATGTATTAAAAGGTTTATTTGTGTATTATTTTTATGTGTTGTATGAAGTCTAATTTTCCCTATCGACCGACCTGGCGTACCGTATCTTCACTGTAGCTACCTGAGTAGTGGTGTTCCTACACTCTAACCAGGAACTGGCGCCCGAGGCAAAGTAAAAGAGAAACCGAACCTCGGGCACTAACGTGACACTTCCTACCAGTGCAAATCGGGAAGTATCCGTCACAAATCTGGCGCCCGAGCAGGGACTTAAATAGGGAAAATTAGTGAAGATTTGCAGTTAGGGGAGCTTTCCGCCAAAATCCGGAGGTCCCCGACTTTTGACCTAAGTTGACCCAAGCTCTTCGGTCATCCAACCAGCTTGTGGGGTGTCATTTGGCACTAAACCGACTACGAGGAATCGATTCCGATCATCCCCGAACCGCTCCGATCTTTCCCGAACGCGTTATTGGACTTTCAACGCCTGAGAAGAGTTAGAACAACGACCAGCGAGCTTTGGGGGTATTTTAGAACAGCGAGGCTAGAGTTTTGACGTCATCGACCGACCTCCCACCCGAACTTTTCCGAGCTTACCCGAACCAAAAAAGGCCGTGTGGGGTATCGTTTTCAGGGTAATCGGACCCAAGGAATCGATTGCCGGTAGTGGGAGTTCGATCCGAGCAGCCGTTCCGCCTAGAAGTGTCCCACAGCGAAGTACGAAGTGGAAGTCGAGAAATAAGGTGTTCAGGACGTTCTCCGCAGTCGCCCGCACCTGCCAGTAAGACTTTTACCGCTTCACCGGATTTTGCCCGGAGTATTTCCTGACTCCGGTAACAAAATATACCTAGCTTGTGACCCCTCTTTTGGCACTAAACCAGATACGCAGAATCGAATACGGATAGTCTCACAGCGATCTATTTAGCCGTTGCGAAGTGTCCTAGGAAGGCAGTTGCTACTAGGACCAGCAACTGAACACATCGTCGAAGATATCGCTGCCAGAGTAAGTACAAGTGTCTACAACCAGGAGTCAAGACTAGCCAGTGTTAGCAGCATCGGAGATACCGCTCTGATACCAGAAAATACTAGTGACCGCCTGACCGCCTGTACCTGAAGATGCCCAACGAAGAAGACCCACCGACTCTGACTATGGAGCTCAAAGACGAAGCCGCAGTTACCGACCAAGGTGATTTCCGCCTAAGCTGGATCTATAGGCTTAAGAAAGACCAGCTTGACAACGAGTTGGCAAAGTTCCGTCTAGACCTAAGTGGAACAGTAGAGGAGAAGAAACGACGCCTGGTGAAGTTTATCAAGGACGGGTGTACGTCACCACTGCCAGCCCGCCAAACAATCCCTCTATCTTTCCCCGTACCACCGCCACATGTAGACGTACCTGCCACCGCTGTACCAGTGCCCCCAGGAGCTATTACCACCTTCACCGTCAGCACAGTTTGCGAAAGGGTGCGAAAATGGAATCTGCACTTTAATGGCAAAACAGACGCTGTCGAGTTTCTAGAGAAACTCTGCGAATTCCAAGAGCACAGCGGCATTCCTACCTCCGCACTGTTGCCATCCCTGTACGAGATATTCCAGGGGAATGCTTTGGCCTGGTACCGCAATAACCGAGGTTTATGGACCTGCTGGGAAGACTTCGTCACCGACTTCAAACAGTTCTACCTCCCGGCTAACTACGATTCGTTCCTAGAGGAACAAATCTATCATCGCCGCCAGCAACTGGGAGAAGCCGGACGAGACTATGTAGTAGCCTTACAAACTCTGCTACGCCGCCACGGAGGATTCTCAGATGAGAAAGCTTTACACCGCCTCCATGGGAACCTGCGGCCAGAGTACAAACAGTATATTCGCTTGAGCGATATACAAGGGCCCCGTGACTTAGTAAGCAGGATAGAGGAGTATGAGGCTCTACAGAGAGAAACTGTAGCACAGAGGAAAAGCCAACAGGCCGAGTATACTCCGCCTCAGAGAGTCGCCGCCCCACCTCTACCTGAACGAACAGCCGTAGTCAGAAACCCACCACCAGTACCTCGATACACCAGGTCCCCAAACACCTACAATCAAGGAAGTAATGCTAGAGTAGAGACCGCTCCTGCACCACACCCTCGACCTGTGAGAGCTCCTGAAGAGCGTCCTACAACCCCAAGCACCAGTTTTGATCGAAATGCCATCTGCTGGCGTTGTGGACAAGCTGGACACTTTCGCAGTCAATGTCGATTACCGCCTCGACTTTTCTGCTCACGATGTGGAAAGCCTGGAGTCATGACCAGAGACTGTCAGTGTCCGAGGTCGGAAAACTAACAAGGAACTGTACCGTTACGAGGCCTGTACCGTTCCGTCCCATCAATGCCTCGGAAATCGTAACACCACCTGATCAAGACAACCGCCCACACGTACCAGTTTGTATCCAGGACCAGACGTTCTTAGCCCTAATAGACACCGGAGCTGCGCGCTCGTACATAGGAGACCGTGTTAGCCAGTTCTGCAGTCAACATGGTGTCCCAAATCATGTCACCGCTGCGCCCGCTGTCCAGTTAGCCAATGGTAACTTAGTTACTGTAGACAGGGCTTACTATGTGGAGTTCCACATAGGATCAAAACGTTTTGAGGAGTGCTTAGAGCACCTACCCAACCTGGCCTCAGACTTAGTCGTGGGAATGGACATCCTGAGTAAATATGACTTTGTCATAAGTCCAGCCACTGCGACTGTACGTCTAGAAAACCAGATCGTGTCCCCAAGGCCACCGCCTGTTCAAAACCAGCTCGGAGCCATCTCTCTTTGTATCTCTGCCCAAGAAGAGAGACAGCTACAAAGTTTCCTAGATACGGAACTACCCGGCTTTGAGGATATACGAGGAACCACCGGACTTATACAGCACCACATTTACCTGACCACACGACAGCCAATTAAGCAACGGTACCGTCCTCAGAATCCCCGGATGCAAGAAGTCATCAACAAGGAAGTTGATGAGATGCTAGAGAACGGCATAATAGAACCATCCGGTAGTCCATGGAGCTCACCGGTTGTGATAGTCCGGAAAAAGGATGGAAAACCCAGGTTCTGTATTGACTTTAGGAAAGTCAATGAGGTCACACAAAAGGACGCTTATCCGTTACCGTACATCAACGCTATATTAGACAAACTCCGAAAGGCCCGTTATATCTCAAGCCTGGACCTGAAACAAGGATATTGGCAGATACCACTGTCCCCGGAAAGTAAGCCTGTCACAGCATTTACCGTACCAGGCCGAGGTTTGTTCCAGTTCCGAGTCATGCCTTTCGGACTTCACTCAGCACCAGCGACCTTTCAACGACTTCTAGACCGAATTATAGGTCCCGAGTTAGAACCGTATGCTTTCGCCTACCTAGACGATATCATCGTTTTAGGGGAGACTTTTGAACAACACTTGGCGAACCTACAGGAAGTATTCCGACGACTCCGCATTGCAAACCTACAACTGAATCCGGAGAAATGCAAATTCTGCCGGAAGTCGTTAAAATACCTAGGCCATGTGGTTACATCCGAGGGAATAAATACAGATCCAGAAAAAGTGGAGTCTATCTGTAAATTTCCTGCCCCTCGAAATGTTCGAGATGTCCGCCGCTTCCTTGGTATGTGTTCCTGGTACAGACGCTTCGTGCCCACATTCTCACAAGTAGTGGCACCACTAACTCGCCTACTACGCAAGAAACATCGTTTCCAGTGGACACCGGAACAAGAGGAAGCTTTCTCGAAATTAAAAGCCTGTCTAACTGAAGCTCCGATACTGACCTGTCCTGACTTTGAGAAGCCGTTCACGCTCCAGACCGACGCATCCGATCACGGGCTCGGTGCAGCCCTGACCCAGAACATCGAAGGATGCGATCGGGTAATTGCTTATGCAAGCCGTACACTGTCACCAGCGGAAAGGAACTATTCAGTGACGGAACGAGAATGCCTGGCCATAGTCTGGGGGATCGAGAAGATGCGCCCCTACTTGGAAGGTTATCACTTCACCGTCCTGACCGACCACCAGTCACTCAGATGGTTGCACTCGATTAAGAGTCCAACAGGCCGTCTAGCGAGGTGGAGCATATTCCTGCAGCAGTACGACTTCGAAATCAAGTACCGGAAAGGAGCGTTGAACCGAGTAGCTGATGCTCTTTCCAGACAACCAATCGAAGGAACTACGTCCGCCACAGACACGGGAGAATTGTGTATCATAACCGCCCCAGCCGACTGTTCCTGGTACACACGTAAAAAGCAAGAAGTTGAGCAAAATCCGGAGGCATTCCCAGATTTCTGTATACGAAATAACCAGCTATTTCGTCATTTCTGGGACTCCAGCGACTTAACAGAACCAGACATGTCCGACCCATGGAAATTGTGTGTTCCAACCCCTCTTCGCCGCACCGTTCTGCAAGAAAACCATGATGTACCGGCCGCTGGACATATGGGGATTGCTAAGACGATAGCCCGCATTTCGCAACGATACTATTGGCCTGGTATGTTCCGTGATGTGGCTAAGTATGTAAGAGGGTGTCTGCAGTGCCAGCGATACAAACCATCACAGCAGCAGACTCCGGGGAAGATGCAACCGTCAAGAAACAACCAACCATGGGAGACAGTGAGCACAGATCTCGTAGGACCGCTACCCCGATCCAGTAAAGGGAATAACTACTTGGTAGTTTTTCAAGACCGCTTTACCAAGTGGATCCAGTGTCGTCCCCTACGGAGTGCTACCGCCCGCAATGTGAGCAAAGCTCTCTACGAGGAGATAATCACTCGTTTTGGATGTCCCCGTACTGTTATTAGTGACAATGGTTCCCAATACGACAGCAAGATTTTCCGCTCCCTACTGGCAGAATTTGGCATTCAACACCGTTTTACGCCTCCGTACACACCCCAGGCTAATCCTGTTGAACGAGCCAACCGTACGATCAAGACAATGGTCGCCCAGTACTGCGAGCAAGATCATCGAAAATGGGACCAATACCTGAATGACTTCCAGCTAGCCATGAATAGCTCGAAGCACGAGTCCACCGGATTTTCCCCGGCTTTCCTGAACTTTGGACGAGAGCTACAATTACCGAACACCCTCTATCGCTCCGCCCAAGAGGACCCAGGGGAACCAACGGAAGAAAATGAGATACCACCAGTACACACTGACCGCCTGGACAAGCTCAAGGAAGTGTACACATTAGTCCGTGTCAACTTGGCACAAGCTTTCACGTCCCAAAGCCGGTATTACAATCTACGTCGTCGTGAGTGGCGTTGCCACATCGGCGACCGTGTGATGAAACGAGAAAATCCTTTGTCGTCCGCTGTCAAAGGATTTGCTGCTAAACTCGCCCCAAAATACTCAGGCCCGTATACTGTCACCGCTGTGGTCTCGCCAGTGGTCTATAATCTCAAATCTGATACCGGGAAGAAGCTTGCACATATTCATGTGAAAGATCTAAAACCATATGTATCTTCGAGTGCCGAAACCACGCCTGCCGCCACCACCTAGGCACCAACTCGGAGAGCCGTCCCGAAGAACCCAGTGTTACTTCACTGATATCCTGCGAAAGTTCAAAAACCCATTCCAGAAGGATCCAACTGAAGAAACCTCCTAGATCCCGCTGATGGCAAAATTTAGAAGGGAATCTTTGGTTTTTATTGTAGGTAAAGGTCGTGACATCTAGGTCACAATATCGTTTATTTTTAGGTTTTCAAACAGTTTATTGTAACTAGGGATTAATCATTGTACAATTTAGTGTTAAGATGTTTAGTTTTGTTTATTATGATTATTGTAAAAGGTGACATACCCTCAAATAAAGTTTAGGTAACCTGTAGAGGATATGCACCTTGTAGATTTCTTTTCAGTTAGGGAAAGAGGGAAAAAATGTTCATTGCATTCTCATTTTTTTTTACGAAGTAAGAGGGGGGTGTAATGAAGCACATTTCATTTCATATATATATGTAAATATATCCGCCGCCTGTAAAATATTTATATTGTGGAAACGACATTTATTAAATATTAACCAGCAAATATAATTTATCACGCCGCGCCGTCTTGACTCGAAGACATCCGACCGCTCTCGAATCCTCACGTCCCACGCTGACTATGCCTAAGCAGCGCGCAAGATTTACAGTCAGTCCGTAGCTGGCACCAGTGAAGAGCAGTTCAGCCGACACCTCCATCTCCACTATAGGAATAGTAAGTAAAATTTGTTAAAGTCCACAAATCTGACTTGAGTGGAAATTGCTTAAGTCGCTGATTTCACTACTGCGCCGGTCTGAGTTCTCACTGCCCCTTCATCGAACTGAGAACAGTTGAGACAAAGAGTTGCCTACCGTTCGTCGCCACGAGCAGTCCTGTCTACCGCTACTAACAACACCAGGAATAAGTAAGTAATTATTACAAGTCCACAAGGGCGTTGATACTTGGGAAAAATTCAGCTGCTGTCTACTACGCCTTAACTATACTAAGTCCGTTTTCCACGCTGCGCATGTCCGAGGTTCCGATAGGGACTTACAGGTAACAGAGACCGATTCAAGCAGTCAGTCTAGCTCCAGCCAGCATTGCAAGCAGTCCAGCCCGACACCGCTTCGACTTGTGCGACAGACTTGGAAATCAACCTAAGTCCGTGAACTGAACTACTGCGCAGGTACCGAGAGTTCCCACCACCAGTGAACTCAGTACCTAGGGAATAACACTACTAGCTAGCACCCAAGTTAGTTAGTAGACACCGACCGCTCCAACCAGTAAGACGTGCCGAGAACCTGTGTGGAAGTAAGTTAATCACCGGATAGGGAATATTGACTTGGCTATTGTATTTGTTTGTGTATTAATCATATTTTCTTTACAGCTTTCTATCTTTATTTCTACTTCGCTGCTCATGTGGTTGTTGAAGCACATGTGAGTAGTGGGGTGCTGTCTGTCTTTCTTTCTTTCCACTTCGCTGCTCATGTGGTTGTTGAAGCACATGTGAGTAGTGGGGTGCTGTCTGTCTTTCTTTCTTTCTACTTCGCTGCTCATGTGGTTGTTGAAGCACATGTGAGTAGTGGGGTGCTGTCTGTCTTTCTTTCTTTCCACTTCGCTGCTCATGTGGTTGTTGAAGCACATGTGAGTAGTGGGGTGCTTTCTGTCTTTCTTTCTACTTCGCTGCTCATGTGGTTGGTGAAGCACATGTGAGTAGTGGGGTGTTTACTGTCTCTGTTTCTATTCTAAAGCACGGCTCCGAACGCTGCTCATGTGGTTGTTGAAGCACATGTGAGTAGTGGGGTGCTTTCTGTCTTTCTTTCTACTTCGCTGCTCATGTGGTTGGTGAAGCACATGTGAGTAGTGGGGCGTTTACTGTCTCTGTTTCTATTCTAAAGCACGGCTCCGAACGCTGCTCATGTGGTTGTTGAAGCACATGTGAGTAGTGGGGTGCTTTCTGTCTTTCTTTCTACTTCGCTGCTCATGTGGTTGGTGAAGCACATGTGAGTAGTGGGGTGCTTTCTGTTTTCTTTACTATCCGTATCTTAATAATAACTTGTTTTATTTTCAGCTCGAGCTTTATTACAACAGATATAACTGACAATAGCCAAGTGTCACCGTATTTGTATTTAGTAGTAGTGTGTTTAACCCATTGCTTAGTATTTGCTTAATGATTGCTTCCTCACCTGGTATCCACGCACGGTCACTGCCCTTAGCTAACCCCGTTGCTTGTAAACCCGCTGTAGGTAGTTCCGCTTAGCTTGTTGCCACCCCGTTTGCATCTTTGACCCACTTGTGCTTACCCCCCCCTGCTTGTTTACACCGCCCGTATGCTTTTGCCCAATACGGCAAGAATATTTTTTAGCTTTGTCCATTTTAGGTTCTAGGTTAATAAATGTATTAAAAGGTTTATTTGTGTATTATTTTTATGTGTTGTATGAAGTCTAATTTTCCCTATCGACCGACCTGGCGTACCGTATCTTCACTGTAGCTACCTGAGTAGTGGTGTTCCTACACTCTAACCAGGAACTGGCGCCCGAGGCAAAGTAAAAGAGAAACCGAACCTCGGGCACTAACGTGACACTTCCTACCAGTGCAAATCGGGAAGTATCCGTCACAGTTTTGAATTTTATTCTATCTTTTTTAGTTTCCATGATATTTGGAAAAACCAAAAACTACCGATTTCTGTTTTCTTCAATAACAAAAAAGATGTTCATTGGGCAAGTTTTAGACTTGCACATTTCATTGTTTCATTCATTACATTACACTGTTTCATTTATTCTTTAATTAAGGACCACTATTCGAGAAAAACTATAAGTTAAATAAAAGGATAGGTCGTGAATGATTTTATTCTAATGGCAATGAAAGAACGTAGGTACAAAATTATTTATTTAATATGGTGATTTAATAGTGAAAATAATAAACATAAGGGCACTATAAATTTAAATACATAAAATACAAATTAAGTTATTGACTAATAAGCAACGGTGGCTATCAACGATGTGAACATATGTGGTATAATGTGGTATATTTTGATAGTTTACAATTTTTGAATTTTAGTGCATTAATATCGTACATTTATTTTTATAAGTACCTAAGTAGGAAGATAATGTGATGAAATAAGTTCAAATTAAAAATTAAATTTTATGAAGAAACATTATTAAGGTTTTCGACAACGTTTTACGTAATTTAGATATCATAAAATTTTGAATATACATTTTAGATACACCTTGTATACATAGATAATTGTTTGTACTAATGCTAGGACTTTCTATTAGAAGAGTTGTAGAGCCCCGATAAACTTATTAATAAATATTTAAGAAGATAAAACATTTTATAAGGAATTTCAATCACGTGTCAATCAATAACTCACCTACGAGTTTTCGTTCATTTTAGCTGTTTATTCGTTGTATGAAGCTATTGATTTCCTTCAGTTGGCAATTTATTCACAAAGAATAATATTCACATGAAATTCCATACCTAATATCTTTTGTCAACAGAGAAAAACGTTTTTCCTCATTTCTAGGTCATTTGGAAAGTTTTGTTTGCTATGAAAAGATCAGAGAGAAATATCATCCCTATAATATTTACATATTTCCGACTTCGCCGTTATAATAAATGATCATTCTATTTCAGCTAAAAATATAAGCATATCAGATTACAAAGGTACCAGAAATCTGCTCCATTATTTGGCAAAATAGAATTTGAGAGTAGCTCTCAAATTCAGATGTATAGAAGGACATTTGCTCCTCAAATATTTTTCCAAGATCAGTCTTGCACTAATTGGATAAATATCTAAGAGTTTAGCTTGTATAAGAACGGAATATAATAAAATATGCAAATATAAGAGAAACTGTAAGAAGAAGAGAAAAAAATTAGTTTTAGAAAAAATTTATATTTTTTGCTACTAGGCATTCAGAGAATTTCTCCCCTCCTGTCAATGTAGTAATAAAAATTTCCATTATTATATCTCGACAAATTTCTTACTTAAGGAAAATGCCTACTGTGATCGGCTACAAATGCGGCAACATTTTAGGCACGTGACTACAAATTGAGAAATGGGCAACAAATAATTTGATTGTTTCTTCTTCAATATGGAAACATAATGTCTTTCGTTTTTTAAGCAACCAACCGTATCAAAACGTCAAACCAAAAGTGCAAATAATAATAATATCTCTACCCCTCATTCTAATCAATAATATTAGCCCGAAAGTCTGAGATTTGTGTGGAAAAAGGGGCGACTTATTATTAGTCAGTAGGCCGCAATTGCGTCTCAGAAACGACTTACGCTGGTAAAACCTAACAACCATTCACTGCCGGAATGTGCTGGACTGTGGGACATCAGGAAAACCGCATCAGTTAGAGTTAGGAGCGCAGTGAAGCGAAGTTAATCTCTCCCATTAACATCAAACTAACATTCTTCCCATCCTAAGTACGTCGCCAGGATAATTGCCAACCCATACCTGAGAACCTTAGCATACCTACCAGTTGACATTTTAATTAAAAATTAGCCGGCGGAATGGAAATTCCAACCCACGACCTCTGTGTTAAACGGTCGACACATAATGTACTAGGTGAGTTTTTTAACTTGAAACTTTCAAATATTTCAAGAAATAAGCACTATACGAAAAAATACCTATAACCAAAATTTAATCGTTTAGCGGGGGAAATTCAATAGTACTAAAATTAGTCCACCTCCCCCCTCCCAGTAGGTAGGGCGGGAGATAACTTTGAAATCTTAAATAGGAACCTATATTTTTTATTGCTGATTCGGATTCTACAGCTAATCCTACGTATTTTTAGCCGTAGAATCCGAATCTGCAATCTTATTACCCCTATTTATCAATTAAATAACCCTAACAGAAATGAAGGATTGAAAATTACCCATGAATATAAAAACAAATAGCAACACATACAAATTAGCTGCTATGACGTGACCTATTCAGTAGTCACGCAAATGAACCGCAACCACCCGGGATCAACCAATCCATCACAGCAAATATTCAACTACCGATCACGATACGAAAAGCACTGAAGATGGCATCTGTTAAACATGATGAAACGTTTGAGATGATGCATTTACCATAGCTGAACACCTGAGAAGATATACAGAACCTTCATCAAGCCACATGACCGCAAGTATAGGCATCCAACATTTCAATGATTGGCAATACTTAACCAAAAAATCCCTAGATTCATTGCAATCGTCCCGACACGGTTGGAGCTTAAATTATTAAAAATATATTAACAGAATTTCAGCTTAATTGATGTTTTTAATTGCACTACTACTAATTTAAGCATCATAGTAATCTTTTATTGTTTATGATATTATTGTATGTTACTATCCTGTTCGCCTGTTGGACAGTGTAAGAATAAACAAAATAAAATAAAAACATTAAAGACAACCAGTAGGTACTGTAACACGGTACTTCTTCCCGGAGTTTTTAACTTTCTGTTTTTCAGATCAGACGTACCTGTGGAGTGAATAATGTTAAATTACTCTCTGCTAGGCATGTGTTTAGTTATGTTATAGTTTTATGTGCTTTTTAAAGAAAACATAAATATAAATATTCTTGAAACCAGTGAACAGTTCACAGTTTTCACTTAATAAAACTTTAAAATCTTCACTCAACGTTTTTTCAGCTGGAATAAATATTTTATTCTGAACATCGTTTCATATTAAGGTGCAACGGGCGGATATTTGATATTTAACATGACACCTGAAGTGAGCACGTATAACTTTCCCTGAAAAATTTCCGGGAATACATTTATACCGAAGACTTGGAATAAATATACATAAAAACCTTACAAAATTTCAAACTGTTATACGGCCGGCGCATTTTGTCTTAAACAAAACATTATATAAATATGTAATTCAATTCAGCTCCATGTCTATAAAAAGAAAGTTTGGAACAATGTAGCATATGGATGTCTGAAATTTATAACGTGCCACCTTCTGGCAAATGGAAAATATATGGGCAACCCTACTGTCTAATTTCCATATTATGATGTAAATTTCTCAAGGGAGTTTCATAAATTCCGAGTACGAAATGAACTGTATGATGTCTTATTGTACGTATAAAAATGATAAGCAACTGTATAAAAAGTAAACTAGTAAAGAGAACTGGTGTTCGCTTAGAACACGGAAAACCAATACCTATCGCTGTTAATAAAAGAGTTACGCTAAATATTTTTTTCTCGACTTGCAGAAATTAAAAGTAATTTCACTTATACAGGGTATTCCGTATGTCTCGGACAGGTAGTAACTTCATTTTTCTAAATAGCAATCTATATTTTTTGTTAGTTTTCGAATTCTACTTTTTATTTTAGTAGGTCTTTTGTCGCATTTCCTTATGCCAAACTCAAAATTTTCTGAGAAATTCTAATTGTTTTGGAAACATAATTTGTTTCACTGTTAACTGTATGGCTTCATGTATTTGACGAATTAAAGGATAGAGACATAATTTCTGTATGGTGTATAGTCGAGCCTTTAGGTTTTTAGAAAGTACAAAGAAATATTTAAAATTTTATACAGGGCCTTTATAATTCTGTGCCAACCTTCGTTAATTTGGAAGTTACTAGCGCTATTATTATTATTACTCTATGGAAAAAATACAACCTGAGCCTGACTAAAACAAAGCCAGTCAAGGTACTTAGAATTGTTGTTTTCGGCATCTTCTTCAAATAAATCATTAATGTGCTTTAAATAATTGTTTAACTTGATAGAAACGATTCATTTTGGCCTCGTGAATTAGAGTTATGATTAAAATTATTAAATATAAAACCATTTATATTCGATTTGGCAAACTATTTCTATGACGCACGCAATAGGTAATGTTTCCAGTTCTTTAAAATACCGCCTGCAATATGTGCGCCCGTGTATCTCTATATTAAATTTCTAATATCACATTTTTGTAATATAAAATTTCTGAAGATGTGAACAGACGAGCCCCAAAATAATAAGCAACAATAAGGATAAGCTTTGGAAGAATTTCATTCTTGGAAAGAGCTGTGCATAATAATATGACTGTAAAACATTCTGACTCGGAATGAAACTTTACTTATACATAGCGAAGCACAGAGGTATGAGTTTCTTAGTTCGTTATTATGTTTCCCAATTTAAAGTTATTTATTAATAGTCCCAGATATTTTGTTGATGAAACATGTCTACGGATTTTCCTATTGTTTTGAGAAGAGATTTACTGTAATTAAGGGATTCATAAAAATCATCTTTGATTGAAGAGCAATTTTTCATTTACGAATTTAGATCCAACCAACCTGAGCTCATGTTGATTAACGTAAATTAAATTATTTAAGAAGTCATTGCTGCAATTTAAAAGTATATAAGTATATTATCATCTGCCAACATCACCAGGACACTATTGTCCACAATGCTGGATAGATCAATCAAGTGCTCCCAGAACCGAGCTCGGAGAAACTCAACTAGAAATGTCAGACTGTTCTAATTTTATACCATTTACATGAACATACTAGCTATTAAATATGTACGAATTCCCACCTTGTCTCTAAACACATAGTCACTTAGCTTGTACAGTAATAATTTATGACCGAAGAGTAAACATATCACCAGAAATAAGCCAAAGGATCTATATTACAGTTGGATGCTTCCTTAAAGCGGAACAAAATAAAAATTGTCAAGAATATCGTTTACAAATGAAAAAAAAAACGTTACTTTGAATTATTTTTAAAATGTAATAAATATAATAAAGTACTTAAGATTTATTATGTGTAAACACGAAGATATATATTTTGAAACATATTAGAAAGAGTACAATTTATAGAACAATTTTTACAAGACTGCATATTCAATTGACGTCGATAGTATTGAAAATCTCCTCATATGTAGAATCAAAATGTTTCAACTGAACATAATATTTTAAGCCGAGTATGAGTTCTCAAAAACAATTATACAACAATATTAAACCTATTAGTGTTTCAGATTCGTGTATATCCTAAAGAATTTATACGTCAGCTAACATCAATGGATCTAAATATTTCTAATAATACAGCTCGAAGCGTTCGCATCAAGTGGAATAACTTTAAGCCGTTCTAATTACATGTCGCTGAAACACTGTAGCCTGATAAGGTAAGCCGGATAAGGTTTTGCCACTGCTTCAATGAGCAAATTAATCTCGATAACAATTTTCTCTCTCCATAACAATCACATGACAGACGAAACGTGAAATATTTAATCGGTGTAATGAACATTTCTGGAATACCGAAAATCGAAGACATAGCCGATAGATAGATAGCACAAATGAAATTTAGCTTAAATGTTTACTCACCATAGGAGACCAAGGAGTAAGACATGTATATTTCCTGGACACCTTATCTGGAGAACAATTTAATGCATATTAAGGCAATAAATACTTAACTGTGTGGAAGATATTCGACAAACTATGTTGAGGAACCTGTAGTGGCAGCAAGAAGGTACTCGACTTCACAATTCAGGAATTGTAACCAATATCTTAAATGATCTGTTTCATTTTAAATGGATGGGAATTAATGGTATTATTTATAGTAAGGTCTCCAGAATTTTAATGAATACAATTTATAAAACAGGTGTTCAAGATATTAAAGAATTGGCAAAGAATATTTGCAGTGGGTATATGAATATTCATAGTTGGAGGAATATCAACAGAGTTTTGTCCGTAGAGTCAATTTTGGTTGCCAAAAAATGGTAATTTGTTTGAACATCTCCTTTGGTATAATTATCACCTATAATAGCCCAAGAAGGCTGTTTTCAAAAAGTAACGTGCTTGAGAAAGTTGTGAGAAAATTTTGAGTTATTTATCAATGCTCGAGGGGTATTCGGCGAGAAAATTTTTTGCAATTTTTATGGGTGTCGTTCAAAATTATTTATTGAAAATATAATTATTCTTGTAATAATTTACTTGTTACATTCCACATAGTTTTAACTGTAGCCTCCTTAAACTCGGTACCATCCCTTTTTCTCTTATTAGCCACCCAATCCTTAAGCATCAACGCAAGTCCTTCAACTGTACGTTTTCCATCTAATGTATATTTCCGCGTGCTGCAAAAGTTCATAAATATTTTCCAAGTATACTTTTTACTGTTAACAGTATTTGTTGGTGTATTTTCTTCTATAATTTGGTCGATTGAAGCACTAATTTGTTCACCAAATCGTGACGAAAGTGATAGATATTTTAAATTGCTACAATTATAGAAGTGTCAAAAAAATGTTGTTCGCTGTCAACGTATGATGACATAAGTGATAACTACCCATGGGCTGTTATCAGTGTAATGTGACTCTTATTGGTTACTTTTGCACACGTGATTACAAATAGACGAATCTAATTGGATTGTTGTTGCGTCAAAAAATTTTCACTTATAATATCCCTAGTGCTTAAATTATTTCCGGAAATTTTTTCGAGGTCATGAATATTTTGAAAATTAATATTATAATTTTCTTAAAATATTCAGGAACGAGGAAAAATTTCCGGTTTTTAATTTAAGCTCGTGGGATATTCGGTAAGAAAATTTCACACCATTACTTTGTAAATATTATGCCAAAATTGAACATTTTAATTACGAATGACAAACATTCATTCCTCATAGTGAGCCATGAGCAATAACAAACATTTTTTACGACTGTCAAGTACGGTACCTTGGTCAAGTTAAGTTCCACCACTTGTCATCGTGTCATTGTGTTTGTGCAATTTGCTGATTTATTAGATTGTGTTTTTGAAAATGTTCCGCTTTGGAAAGGAAACATCATTTATTTCTGATAATTATTCTGAAGTACTTCGAGCATTGCAAATATTATCCTTAATAAAATGTGAGTTTTCTTAATGAAATAAAATGTCATATTCTAACATTAGTTGCATACATATTTTACAAATAACTTAAAAACATAATATTTTTGTTTCTTATTAACTTTGATCTACTAATACTTATTGGTGGAACATCATTTATTTTTGATAATTATTCTGAAGTATCTACTTCAAAATTTATATGTTTAATAAAATGCGAAATCTCTTAGTGAAATAGCATACCATTTTCCAAGTTTAGTTACATGAACTTTTTATAAATAATAAAAACATATTATATTTTTCTTTGATCTACTAATATTGGTGAAACATAATTTAATTTTGAGAATATTACTTAAATTCGAGGATAGCAAATGTATTGATTCATTCAACTACCGCGGCTTTATTTTGACATTTTAAATGACAGAAAAATTTCCACTTATTAATTTGACACAACGTTAAAAATTTCCGGAAATTTTTTGGGTTGGCATAGTAACTGAACAAAAAACAAGCCTCTGATTGGTTAAAATATGGCGGTGTGAAATTTTCAGTGTAATTTCACAACAATTATTTCATGTGGCTGAACCACTGAATTATATTTAAACAATTACGTATAATTCAGTGGGCTGAACTCTTTGATTTGTTTCATAATATATTTGTTTAGATTTAAAATTGTTACATTTGTAATACATTTCAATTATGTCAAATATTTCTTTACTTATGTAAGTGGCATTAACAAAGATTTTTACTTGGTTCCATTTTTAGAAACCTCATTATCAACTATTTTAATGTTTTATGACAAACGTTTCAACGTTTCATCAGTCAAAATACACCCGACCGATTATTATAAAGTCAATCAAAAGACATTTTTTTCAGTATTTAAACTTACTGTTTTACTAAAATCACAAAGTGACATGCATTGTTAGAATAAAAAGAACATTTCATTAAATAAAAATACCAGATCAGCATTTGTAATCATTTGATCAAACTCAGCATGTCTAACAACGTTTTAGTACGCGAAAAGTGTCAAATCTTTTGACCAAATCTTTTTAATTTTCAGCGTTACTTCCAAACAATCCAGTAAACGAAATCCACAAGAAATAAAAATCGAAACCCAAAATTAGGTTTAAATAACTCTAAAACAAATATAAATACTCTGGATTTCGTCACCTTATTAGGCATAAAATTACGCCAAATAATTCCACTGGTAAGCGTTCAAATTTCCTTTTCAATGGCCTAAAATCAACCAAAAAACCTCTCCTACGTGCTTCTATCAACACACGTAGGAGATAGTATTCTGAAGCATTTTTATAGATGGCATAGTGACACAACTTTACGCCTATAAATATCCTTTATAGATGGGAATCATTCCGTTAAATGCACCTACTTACATCTCAACCCTCTCCACGTTGATGCCCCAGGAATCCGTTGCCTCATCCAGCAGGGCTTTCATGTGCTGGGAAATGCTCTCACGTTCGCTGAGTATCTCGTGAAGTGGTCGTTGGCCCATTATATTCCGTAGGGTCGTCTGAGCCAGGAGTCGTGTGGAATGATGAGCATTTTCCACGTTGGCAATCGACACGGTGGCATTCGAGACGCGGTAGTAAACCACGGCATCCACGGATACGGTCACGCTGTCTTTGGTCAACACCTGTGAAAGAATTAAGTATAAATAACTTATCTGGGCAGTATCTTTACAAGTTTTTGTATATTTTCAAAGACAAAATGAACTTACAAAAGTTGAATGCCTCAATTGGTATCCATTTCAAAAAATATGCATCTAACAAAATACTGATGAACAGTAATGTACCTAGTTCCCAAAATAAACAAAGATGCTTTATATTTGGAAAGGGTGTGAAGTGCAAAACTATGGTATTATTTTTCTCCTATGATATTTTATGTAAACAAGTTATTCCAAAATTAATAAAATGGTTATGTGATATGCTCAGAATATACCGTAGGTCAAATCAGAGGTTTGTGTGACAATTTTGACATTTTTTAAACAGACAAATAACACACTACAAATATTATGATTACTAAATTACTCTGCCAAAACTTCAACTAACGCAAATACAAATAGGAAAACACCAAAACAACGTTAACAAGCAGGATCACATAAAATGGAGCTTTGTGCTTTGGCTTTGGTATTGTTTGGCAGTTTTGGTTTTGACAGGCTGTAGTTTTGACAGCAACACACGTCGCAATATCAATGTTGGCAAATTGTATTTAGAAAGATCCGCTCTAGAATTGTTAACCAATAATATGCATAACCAATAAGTTCGTATTCAATTAGGTAACTTTTAGGACAATAATTCGTAAACTAATAATAATGAACTTCCTTTCATAGAATTGGTGAGAGAATACATTTTACCAGTTGGTTAATTACGCAATAAATTGAATATTCATTATTATTATATTGAAATAATTCTACTCTAATTCTAATAATGCTCAAAAAGCAACTGGTCAAAAAGAAAAACTAAAGCTTTGGAAATTATAACTGTGAAGAAAATATTCAACACTTTTAATAATTTATTGTTATGCAGCCTGTAACTTTCGAATTAGGTACTTAAGTTGCTTAAGTTTCTTTCTTTTTAAGTGGTTTCTGCTACATTAACATTTTTTTTTTAATAATATTATAATTTAAATTTGTATGAGCCACTATATTGCTTTATCGCCCTGAGCCACAGGGCCGGTGGCTCAGGGCTTAGCGTCTCGATCGCTCAACCCAGAGGTCGTGGGTTCTAATTCCCACTCCGCCAACAATTTTTAATTAAATTGTTTGCCCGTAGATCAAGGCTTATTCGCAGGGATGGCTTGGCAACTATCCTGGCGATGGCCTAGGATGGGAAGAATGTCAACTTGGTGTTAATGTGAGAGATTAAAATCAGTTGATGTTTGACTTGTCCCCCTAAGTAATGAGGTTTTCCAGGTTTCCCTCATTCTAGCACTGAATGGTGATTAGGGCCTACCAACGTAAGTCGTTCCTGAGGCGTAAATGCGGGCCGCGAAATAATAATATGCCGCCCCCTCTCCCACACAAGTCTCAGACTTTCGGGATAATCCTTGTGATTAGAATGAGGGGTAGAGATATTATTATTATTATTATTATTATTATTATTATTATATTGGACATGACATTGTCTTAAGCTGTGAACGTACTTTTAAATAAAAACATCGAGTATCAAATTTAGTATATTTATATATATTTGAATTGTTTAATCATTCAATATACAGTGCTTTCGAAAAGTAGGTAGTTGAAAAATTCCTTATTATATAAATAGCAACTTTTAAAAAATTGCTGGGACCTCTCATATATTTAATGTTTTACAGGGTGACTCAATGAAGCTACATCGATGTAAACTTTAATATTTTAAATGGAACACCCTGTATTTTTTACACATTTGGAAAGAACTCTCTTTTACAATCCTACTTATTTATTTGAAGGAGATGTCGAAAACAACTACTCCATGGGCAATGTGCCCCGACTGGCAATGCATTACATTGCATTGCATTATTATCTGTCTGTCAATTTAATAATAATTGTCAGACAAATAGTAGCAAAGACTCAAATAGGGCACTACGGTGTGTTTCTCACCACTACTAACATTAAAGTTTATATCAACCTAGTTCCATTGAGTCGTCCTGTAAAAATTGAATATATTATGTAAAATAAAGACGAAAATAAAAAAAAAGACGGTTCCAGAGACTTTGAAAAAAATTGGATATTTATGAAATACCGAATTTATCCACTTTGACACTGTATATTTGCATTACACTGAGTCATTATACGTTAATACTACAGTTTTTTTATATAGTAAGAGGACCATAAATATACAGAACAAGATTTATTTATACGCTAGTCACGTTAAGGCTCTATTTTCAAGCCGCTGAATAATATTTGTAAGATATCATATCGGGTATGACACTGAACACAAAATTAATACTTGAGACCTGCCTAATACTCTTGCATAAAGACCGGCTCTAGTAGGAAGCATCACGTAGAACGGGAAGATTATGTTTTAGTTTTCATGTTGAAAATGTTAAATAATGCCAATATACAGTGTGTCCAAGATAAGTATAAAAAGTATAGGAATCTCAGAAGCTGTAAGAAATACAGAGTAGGTTTAATGGGAAAAAAGTTGCAAATCACGCAGCTATTTTGATTAGTGCTGGAATTTTAATAAAAAAACAGATTTTTTGAAAAACTATTTTTATTTTTTCTGAAGTTAGGTGAGGAGATTCTGAAAGCACTTTTTGTTTTTTATAGTCTTTTTATAGTCTATCACGTGATGATCACAAATTTAAAGTACAATGTTTCTGTTCCTTGCAACCATCGTCAAATAAACTTTTTTAAAGACGAGCGATTTACTACATAATGATGGATTATATACTTAATATTTTAATGAGTAGGAGGTAATTGGGCCCTAGATTGCGCAACTTTTTTCCCATTTATCCGAATCTGATCTCTTATAGTTTCCGAAATCGCCATATTTCTCACTCTTATCTTGGACACAATGTTTAACTTTTATGAACTCAAAAATAAAAAATAACAAGTGCCCAGAAACATGATCTCATCGTGTGTACCATGAAGTATAAAGAGGTGTTCGAACTTAATACGTTTGCCTAATAAAAAATGCACTGAAACAAACGCTATGGTATTATCCATGTTACCGTGTTATCCATCATTCGTTTTGCCGGCGCTGGTGTTGTCTGGATCACCACCATTCATCTCTTTTCTGACTTATTTCTGTCACACCATTTTCACGTTTGACGTTTGTTTACAGTCGTGAACAATAATCTGAATCACGTTGAGAAATAATGATAGCAAATTGAGGAGCTTATAAATAAAACAGCGAGAAGATTGGCCTACAAATTTAGCCCAATCGTTCTCGCTATTCTCGCGAATAATTCTATTTGTTTTGTGCGGTATTTATAATTATCATTATCATTATATTAATAGACACAGTTCATATTCCTTATCCTCTAGAAATTTTATCTTATATACGCTAACCAAATCACGTCATGAATGAAATTTCTTAACTCCCTCTTCGCGACTTTCCAAGATACTTAAGATATTGTTCTCATTATTTAATATTCTACTTTGAAGTTTTATTAAACTTGTAGGTTGAATAAGAAAAGTTATTTCTCAAGTATGATTCCTCAAATTTCTCTTTTTCATGTTTATGAGTAAAGTTTACGTATAATCAAAAAATACATTTTGTTATATGAGTAAGTACGGCCTTAAGTTCCTTATTTTATTTACCTCTAAGCTTTAACTCTATTTTCATTATTCTCATCCAATACTATTTTACTAAGTTTTATAGCATTCCATACTGTTCAACCCTGCTATATAAAGATTTTAAATATGCTGCTTTCATAAGTGCTGTACTAAGAAACTATTGTAGTGCTATTTGGTAAGATTATTCAATTCATTTATATTTTATACCTAATTTGATATGTGGAAATTTATTTTGTTGAATATGTTGCTATATGTTGAAATTTTAACTGAATGTTCAAATTAAATGTTTAATAATTTGATCAAACTAATTTTACAAGGCGTATATCTAAAACTGCATTTAATAGTAGTGCCATAATAAGCAGTCCATATTAAAACTGAATATTATGTAAGAGGATAGTCTTGCCAAGTCTAAAGGATAGTCTAAAAATGTAATGTAAAATTTTTTCGGTGACATTTACCTTTTCGTCAAAAACTGCCCCTGAATTATTAGAAGGAGGCACAAATACCGTACATTATTTTACAATAAAACCCTCTTAAAACTTCTTGCGAACGTGAGCTCTTTAAGTTTTTTATTTGCTAATTTATTGACATTTTAATTAACATTTTTTCCCATAACATATTATAAAATTTCTAATTGTTGGACTATCTTTATTTGAAAAAAAATAAAGATAATTCATATTACTGTTAAGTAAACTTAATTGCTTTTGAATCGGAAAGTCTTCATTATGTGAAGACTTTAAGATTCAAGTTTGCTCTTTAATTTAATAGAGGTAGAGAGAAAAATGTATGATGGGAATCACACTCTGTTCTCATCGCACTTTGACCTTTAGCTTGACAAATGCTGGTTGTTTCATAAAAAATTAACTTGTGACGGGGTTATCAATCTCTCTTTTTATATACCTTTGCGTTTTCTGAATACTTTTCATCCAAAAAGTTATATAACGCAGGAGACCTACTTTATTACCTACTGCTTTTATGCATGTCACGAATAAGGAACTAACATTTTAACAAAAGTTATTATATAATGAATACAACATGTATTGTCTATTCATTAAAAGTCCATACTTGATTCTATATTTTCATTGATGCAATAACATCAACTATTCTATTGTATCGCTAAAATATAAATTCATGAAAACACACAAGAAATATACAGTTTCCGGTCAATAATATCCAAAATTATCTTTTAATTTTTTTGCAATAATAGAACATCTACTATCTTATACAATTTATTAATTCTACCCCTTTGATAAAATGAACAATTTTGTTATACAAAAATATCCATACTATACTTGTACTAGATGCCCTTATCTCGGGATCATTCTTGAACTATCAGCAATCGCATGTGAATTGCATGAGCAGTGGAAATTTACATAGCGTTATTATAACTATATAACCAACCTGATCTTACAGTTCTACTGATAGTTTATAATAAACATGAATACCTATAAGAATAAAAATAATTAATTGAAAGGAGCCATAAACTATATGAATTGTCTGAGGATCTGCATTATTCATATAATACATTAGGTGATATAATAATATGAAGGTGTTTCAGTTAATAACTTTTCCAGACATTTTCAAAGGTGAAACAGTGCATTTCCGATAATGCATAAATATTGTTGAGACAAAAGCAACCTCATTTCAGACATTACTGGTCATAAATCTCATAACATATCGAGCAGTTCCGTATAAATGTCGCTTTACTAAGAATTTATGCTGTTAATGCAAATACAAGTCCTCGTCTGGAAGATCTGATCTGCGTTGGTATTTCCATAGTTCAATAACTCATTAAAACTTATTGAGAGGACTTCGATCCAATATCCGATTAATTTTGATTAAGTTGCCCAACTGTAAACGTAAAAAGATTTTCTTATATCTATGATAAATTATGCATCAAATAAAGTTTCAAAGTCTCGTCAATATAAGTTCTGAACTGAAAATACTTCAATCGTTCATCCTCATGCAGGATGTCGAAATGTCAAGTCAAATCTTCCAATAAATAATTGTAAATTATACTTATCGTCACAATACTAATAATCAATTGAAATGAGGCTAAGTCTTGATCTGGATAATATTAAAATTAGCATTGCTTTCGTGTCTGATTGACTTTAATGGAAGCGATATGGAGTCATTTATTATTACACACCATAAAACATTATTAAGAAATATTTAGAAATACACTATTTGAGAAAATACTTGTTCATTTAATTCTAATAATTCTAAAGTGGATACTCGAAGCGGATGGTTCTTTATGAAACGTCGTGAAAATAATGGTTTTGAAAAAAACATTGTTAATTGTGAATTGAAAAAAAAAATTAATTCGTCGGGAGTTTTACAATATTCGGGAAAAAGAAGGCACCTATAGTTATATTAATCACGAAACGGGTGTAAAACGATTAGTGTCAACAAGCGTACTATTGGGAGGATTTTGATAAACAATAAAGAAAGGGTTAATAAATTAAAACAATCGGGGGTATACCGAATTAACTGCGCGGATTGTAATGCCGTGTATGTGGGTCAAACCGGTAGAAGTATTGAAACTAGAGTAAAAGAACATAAAAAATCCATATTAAATAACGCCCTTCTTAGAAAAAGTAATAAAAACTCGGGCTTTACCAGATGGTAGGATCAATCGGAGGTAGGTGCTCGTAAACAAATAAATAATGAAAACGCGCTTGGAAATGTTTAGTAATAGACATTTACTCTATTGAAAAAAGCCTAACAAGCCGAAATACTAGTATATAGAGTGTTTTTTATATATTTCTTGGAACATCTAAATGAGATGTTCCAATTTTTTTTCAAAACAATTAACCAATAATTGTCGTAATTTCAATTCTTTAGGTACGAAGGTTATTACATTACGAAGAAAAAGGTTTCTGTTGCCCTCTTATTTTGTTGCAAACTATCCCACTAACTATTCTAAGGAAGCTATCCCATTGAGCTTACTAAGTTACTTCATACTCTTTTAACTTTTAAATAGTTTGATAAACACAAACGTGAGCACGTGCCACCTTATAATTTAAAAATTTCTATTTGACAGTCCTTGTGGCGCCATCTTCCATTTTAGAAAAATGAATTTACCGTCAAAAAATAATACATTTTACATGGTTCATTCTGTATTTTGTCCGGAGTCCCTAACCAAATTAGTTCAAAAGTTAGCAGGGGGAACTGATTAACCATATTTCCCTAATGATTGTGCTGCCACTTTTCATAATTCTCAAATAATTGTTATACTAAAAGATACAGAATTCCGTATTCTATAAGATGATATAACTAATTTATTAAATTATTAACTTCAACTAAACTCTTATTCTCTCACCTATATTGGATGTTTCGAAAAAGTTAAAATATGGATACAACCTTCTCTATAATATTTTATAAAATTAAACGTAGTGCAAATTTGCCTTCTAAATATATCATGTCAATATTATTTCTATCATCCTTATTTAGACAGTGGCAGTGGCAATGGAATATCTTGAGAAAATGTACCTAATGTACCGGGTGTTTCAATTTTAAATTGACAAACATTGGAAAACAATAGAACTTTGAAAAATAATGCCACATTCTCCTATAAAGTTTATCTGTTTGGAGCTCTCTAAGGAAGTTACATGATGTTAAAGTTCTCAACAAAATTAAGAACTTTTTAATATATCTGAAAATAAAATAGCTATCTGAACCTAATTTGGCACACTTGTAATTGGTATCGGTTGCCACAAAATAGTGAAGTACTCACCCGATTGAAAAACCAGTGGCGGAGATACTGCTTTTATTTTCCACAAAAAAGTATTCTCCAAATTTGTTCGTATCTGCTACGGTTTCATGGCAATTTCAATTAAGACACGTAAATCGCCATCAAAAATACATCAAATTCCACTTATCCGATATTTTTATTTGAATGTGATAAATTTAGCTAACTTAACAAATGAACAATAAGTTTCATTATAGTAATTACATTATTGGAATAATAATCATAATTAAGGCATTTTATTTATAAAATGTTAACATTATAGTTATTTGTTTAACTATAGTACAAAAAATAGGGTTGCCAGACGACGCGTATTTTGTGTACGAGTTTAAAATAATATTTTTTTCCAACCGCTTCTAATTAGCACCTCCAGTTTACCGATTCATCGGAGTCACTATCTGTTTCTATTTTTCTATTTAATTAAACTTCAATCAATCTATTATGTGACATGCAATGTCAATGTCAAATAACTTTTCGGTGCTGTACAACTGTACAATAATCTCTTTTTTGTACAGTTGCTATGGCGATCTCAAACAGTTCCGAAATGGCCCTCTTTTTATACAAAATAATATACTGTAAAAAAATAAGTTGTTCAAAATGTCAACCTCTGACACCAATACCAACTTTACATCAACACAAGATACTATTGACAGCCTCTCTGGTTACCTCCAGATTGTCTTTCATTAAACTGCAGTAATTTTCTATTATTAACCTAAGTTATTAACTGTGGCCACAGGAGATGAGTACACCTTTTCCTGTAAGAATCCTCATAGAAAATAATCATCAAGAGGATTCAGGTCGGGTGAACGTGGTTTTTCGATCAGGTGGATACGTCACTATTTTGTGGCAGCCGATACCTGTTATAAGTGTACCAAATTTGGTTTGGATAGCTTTTTCAGTTTCAGAGATATTAAAAAAATATCTTTATTTTTTGCGAACCTTAACACCCTGACTCTTCCTTAGGGAGCTCTAAACTTAGGGGATAAATCTTATAGGAGAAAGTGGCATTATTTTTCAAAGTTTTATTGGTTCCCAAAGTTTGTCAATATAAAAGTGAAACACCCTGTATATGTCCAGGTAACCAAACAAGAGATGACGTAGAAGTCAGGATGCATAAAGAAGTTCTTATAATGCTAATTCTGTATTATATTCTAGACAGGTATACTGCAGCTATGCTATAAAAGTAAAGCTATGCTGCTTTTAATAATAAGCCGTAAACAGAGAAAACTGGTGTGTTCTCTGACATAAGAGTAGCCTATTAAGACCGACGAGTTTGTACACCAATACACCATAAATTAAATCAGTTGTAAATGCCACGACGCTGACACTACCCTCTAACCCTCCAATAATCAGGCATAATCAAAGTTGAGTTAAAAACTTTAGGGTGATTAGTGGCACATCAAGGTATTGATAAAAATAAATATCAAGATGAACTTCCTATAAAAAAATTACTACAAATAGAAGTATTCTTAGCCAGGTGATGTTTGACGGTTCATGCCAAATGGGTTAAAACCGAAAGTTCATTTCGCTTAATTCGCATTACTAATTTCCTTTCGTAAACATTGAATATCAATCTTAAATAAAACTGTAGACTTGGAATAAGTCTAATTGTGATATGTAAGTCTAATAATAAATAAGAATAAGTTATAAAGTTGTTTAAGAGATAAAGCAGCTGTATTCTTTAAAGTTCCCGAAGATCTTATTACTTAAAATCTTAAAGGGACGGGAAGAATTTATTGTTTCAAATCCTTCATAAATAAATAAAAAAGAGATGAAATTGAAGTCAAAATGCATAATAAAGATCATATAATATTGATTCTGTGTTGTGTTATATTCTATATGGGTGTACTTCAGAAAATAACAGAGTAGGTCATTTTGATATTAGGTACTAAATTTGTAAAAAGGATAAAATTATTTATTTATTATTTATATACATTCATTCTAAAGCTTCGTATAGAATGAATACTAGTACAACATTCATTGGTTAACTATACATTCTTTGGAATGTCAATAAATTAATAGTGTATATAATAGTTATTTTAATTTAGTGTCCTAAATAATTCTGAGTTGTAAAAATGTTTACATAGGTACACATCGAAAATAGTCAAAAACATGTTGACCTGGTATTCCCAACTTATTACTGAATAAATTATTTTTATATGTTGTCTTAGATTTTTCCATTGCTAAAATATTTTGTAATAATAGGTAATATGTTAAATTTACATGGGTTGTTGTTGTTACAGCTCAGTAAATACATTACTATCTGTGAATATATAAGAAAGATTCAATAAAGCGATATCTACATCAGGAATAAATAAACAAGTGCCTATATAAACCACTTCCCGTCAGTCCCAAAAGGTTTTCAATCTTCCCTTTTTAAATTAAATGGGGAAAAGATACACACGTCAACAAATCAGCCCGTCAGTTAGGTATATACACGGAGCCAGCATATTGTTTAAATACCTTTTATGATTTAGGTGGGTATAGGTAGAGAAGATTGATCTGCTCCTTAATCTAAATTGAAGTCTGAAGGGACTTACCTCTTGTGGAGGAATATCGTAGGTTCTCGTTCGTAGATCCACCCTTGCGTAAGCATCGATGCAAGGTAGAATAAAGAATATTCCTGTAACAGAAATATATTTCGCAAATATATTTTAAATATATTAAATTGCTTACTTACATTTTTTTTAAGATTATACAGAATTAATTAGGAGCTAAAAATAATGAAGAGCCAGTTTCATAATAAAAGTTAAAGGAGCTTTAGTTAATGTTACTTTTTAATACCTTTGATGGATGGAACTTTAGATAAATATCATGTATTTTTAATTATGAGATCCGGCCTAATTAATTTTATATAAAAAGCTTACACAGAGTTGACCAGTTAGTTAAGTTGAAATAGTAACAAGAGTTGCGTATATATGAAAAGCAGACGAGTGTATTTTATATTTATGTAGAGTAAGATGTGGATAGAAATGAGCATACATGTACATAAAAAATATGCAGTTTGAAACTTATTATTTATATTTAATCTATGCACTATATACAAATGATTATATGTTACTGAACGTGATACCAGAGAGATACACAAGGCAACAATTGGCGACTGATCTTCTGCAGTTTAACCGGAGATTGGAAGATAACAGTAATTTTAACCGATGAAGTAAAGAGATAGTTCCGCCGGTAGTTGAAGATAAAGTAGCAACTAGGTACATCCAAAATGATCCAAAAAGAAATTACTAAAATTAAATGTTGTTATTTTGTCAACAATTTGATACACTGATATTGGCATCATAAACTGAATTCTCACAGATGGCGAGAAAAACACCGACAGGAAATAGATAATCAAAACAAGTATATTGCTATTCTCAAAGATAATAACAGCACCGTTGCCAAATTTAAAATTCAATTTCCAATTTTAGTGATTATAATATAACCCTCCGATAATCAGGCATAGTTAAAGTTCAATGACAAACTTTAGGGTGAGTGTTGGCGCATCAAGGTACAGATAAAAATAAATATCCAGATGAACTTATTATAAAAAATGGGATAGAAAATATACCTAGTCCATGTCAAGAGTTTAAATTTCTGATTTGTCTGTAGGCAGACTTACAGCGCGTACAGGTTTCATTCTGAGGCATGTAAATTGTACACTTAGGAGATCTAATAGATCGTAACATATGTACATACATATGTTACGATCTATTAGATCTCCTAAGTGTACAATTTGTACGTTTGGTGTTAAAAGCAAATAATACTCATGTGGTGATAGTACATACAATTGTGTTTTGGTCTACATCTGAGGGCTGTATATTAATTGTATATTTTTGATATATTTTTGGGTATATAACTGATAAGAGTCACGTACAAAGCTTTTACTGGTGATAAGCCGTCATGGTAGGATACTGCAATTAAAACAGATCCACCTAAAACTTCAGCCTATTGCGTTGTTCTTTTCCACCTTCGATGGCGTCACTTATATCCGTCATTACTTATAGCGTCACTACTTACAGCGTCACTACTTATAGCAACCATATAGTTATGTACTCCTCCAGCCACTATAGGTTTGTTCCAACACCCATCTAAGACCCATCAAACTGAAGGTTCAGTGCATGCGCATTGTGTTTATGGCGTTCCAACTGTAAATGTTACCGTTCACCGAACGGTCCACTTGCTGTTTCAACGGATATTGGGATCACTATTGAGGGATTTCTGTACCGTCAATTAAATTCAAGATCAGAACCGTGTTTACTGACTTTCGTAAATACGTGGACTTAACCACCAAAGCCGACCTATAGTATATCTATATTGTAGGTGTAAGAATTTTATGGATTTGCAATCTTTCTTTTTTTATATAGTTAATGTCGATGATAGGTTCTTTACGTTCTTCTCAAACAAAATATAGGAAACATACATAGTTCTTTGGGCAACCTGATAAGGCAATAATTTCAACAACTTAAAGAAGCTATATTATTTAAAGAATATTAAACAAGACAATCTTTTAAAATATTTAAGTACCAGGGTCGAGGATTATTACGTAGGTAGATGTAGGTTCTTTAAAATTACAATACGCCTCTAAGTTGGCAGAACTCATTATATTCGCTTCTAGGTTAGCAGAACTGGTGCCTTGTTAAAGCGTCCCAGTAGCTTTAAAATTAAAATTAACCATGTCTGTTCCACTAAGTTAATCCCATTCCGTCTCACGAGTAAGTACAAATACCCCAAACTGCTATTGAATGGTTCGTCACCAATTACACACGTCGCCCTTTGAGACTTGGCATTTGCTGTTGTAGATATTTACGCATTAATTATGCATTGTAGCTACCTACCTTTATTTACAATGGTAATGTTTTACGCTCTCGCGCATTGCTAAAGACGAAGGAAATAGGTTTATTTAGTCCAGTTCCAGATCCCTGAAACTTGGTAATTAAATTTGTGTAGGTGTATAAAGTGTATAAAGATGGCTTTATATGCTGATATTGAACAGACACCAATAATAATAAAATCCCAGATACTGTGTAGGTAAATACGGCAAATAATGCAGAATCGAGTTATCAGTATTACCATAGCATTACATTTAACAAAATTTTTCATAATATAATTAATTTAAATGTATTGTTACGTTCTTAGTTTTAAAAACGGTTCTTTAAATGCTGATAAATAATAAAGTCACAATTGTTTTACAGCCTCTATTTATTAGACACTGAATATAACAAGGGTCAATCGATTTTCAGATAGTCGCACTACAAATATTTATTACACGTTTATATTCACAAGTTTTTATTTAAGTATCGCCTACAGACAGAGATACAACTAACTGCCTGAAGATTCCGTGTGCGTATTTATATATTCTCCTCGTTGACCCTTCGGTCCCTTCGAGAAAGGGACCGTTGTATCTCGAAAACACCAGAAACGTTGGCGGCCGACTATATACTATTCTGTACTCAATGACTCAGGAGCCAAAATACCCTAAGAAATAATGTGAATATAAATAAGACTCTTGAATGAACATGAATTTTGGATTAAGAGAGGGAGAGAGAGAGACATGATTTTATGGCTGCAAATAGCATAGTATATCCTTGCCTATGCCCATTTCTATTGCATTTCGTGGAGAGAATTTCTACCTATCTCTTAGTTCTTAGTGTTTAATGCACTGGAGCACTGGACAAGGCAAACTCAGCTCTCAGTGGTTTCATGCTGCTATTCTTCTTCTTTTATTATCTATGGCTCTTATTGTTGTAAAAAAAAACTTGAATTTCTTAATTTTATGTCCTTGTACGTTTTGAGTAAAATGTTGTATACAATTTTGCATCCTCTAAAATGCAACGCCTTTAACGCGCAATGTCTTGACTGATTTTTTTGTTAATCTTTTTAAATTTTGTTTTTATTTTAAAATATAGTGATATTTAGAATTTATATGTTACATTATTTCTTGATTCAAATTGAAAGTATCTAAACCCTGTCCCATGTATCATCATCATAAATCAATCATCATAAAAGTTCAAAGTATGGTGATTTGCTAAATTTTCTTGGAATTAAACAATTAAGGGCCAGTTTTTTCACCTATTAAATTAAAGCCTCCAATTAGGTTAGGGCGGGGAAGTTTCTGCTTCCAATGGATCCGTCTGATGACATAAAAATGTGTTTCTTTTTATTTCTTTGGTGAAAATACTGAGAAAACAATGATTTTGATATTTTGATAGATCCTTCGCTGAAAATAGACACATTCTTACATGAAATATGAATAGGTTGCAATTTAAGTGATGCTATTATTATTAAATACTAATGAGAGATGGAAAAACTAACCCTTATAACATTTTTCAAGTTTGGCAGTTTCTGAAAGAGGAGTTGCCTATTCCCTAACTGAAATAGTTTACTACCCTGATTCTTGTTTTCCAAAAACAAATTCAAAGACGAAATAACGGATCCTGTGCTAACATCTAAGGTTTGTTATGGTCATATTTATACCTCACCAGTGTACATAAATTACAGAATTGCTTGCAGGTAAATATGGTTAATTTTTTTAAATATGGGTAATGTTTTCTTTAGTATTATTATTGGATGGTTTGAAGGATTTTCCTAAAAATTGTCAAATGCGTCATTTCCCAATACTATATTTCGCGCACGAATGCATGTTCTAAAAGTCCTATAAAATAGGGTAATATTGATAATTTCTAATATTTTTTCAGTTGTTTTGTCGTCTTTAACATTCGAAGTAATCGTACAGTCAATACAATCTGAGTGCACTAAATGAAATGCTCTTAACAGCGAAATCAAAGTGTTCGAGCATGCAGATGCACAATTTACACTAATAGCATGTGCTTACACTAATGTAATTCAATCTTGAAATATTCGCTGCTCCGCTGCTACAGTGAATTCTCCGTTTTAGTTTACGAGACCCTTTATTATAATGTCTTAGTATGGCTTAGCTTTTCGCACAACAAATCTGAAATAAATTATTCTAAAATCTCCGTTTAACTTTATTCATTTAGATACAAATACGTGTTCACTAAAACATAGATATATATCTCCTAAACTAACAGACACTATGTCAAGAATGAAAGATATAATGTTTAAAACAAATAATTCTTGGATAAGATCTATATCTTAATAATAGACGAGGTGTTTTGATTATAGCAGAGAAACTATCCTTTTTTTTTTCATGAATGCAATGTCAAAAAATAAATATAGCCATTTATATCATAATATATTGAAATGACGAACAAATAGTCTATATTGTGGAGCTCAGTGGCCCAGCGGTAAAAGACGCGAGGTTTTTAATCGTTCCACGCATCTGATGACGGTTCGAATCTACTCCTATATTAAATCTGTGCGCATAACTCACTGTATAAATGATTGACCATCTACAGTTCACTATAATTAATAAGGTTTTCTAGGTTTCCCTGATTCTCGTACCAATTGGTAGTTAAAGTTATAACATCTACATCTACTATTTATTTACTTCGTACCTGATCAATAGGGTTCAATACGTTGCATACAATGATTATAAATCTAACAAGAATTACACAGTAAAAAAAGACAAATGGTAAAATTACTAAATGGTAATCGTAATTTGCTGCAGTGTTATTTTTAACACGGGTAGTAACTGGGTAGTATAATAACTAAACCTTTAGAACTCATATTACACGAACGGTATACCCGCCAAGTTTGTTGAAGTACTCATAAATTGTAGTAAAATTTACAAAACTCTGTGTTAAAAATGAATCAATCCGTCATAAAAATGCAATAATTAACTATTACACATTACCTTGTAAAATCTACTGTGTTAAATTACTTTTATGTAATGTAATAATACACCGATATGTCTAACACTGCCAAGTGTGGACTATATACACACTGGTGAGTGTGGATTCAGTGTTAAAATTAGTCGGATTTTTTTACTGTGTAGTAGAACCGAAATACGTAGTGATAAGCACAGCACTTAATTTAAAGGAAAGAAGTTAATATCGACTTCATATGTAACCGGAAGTGTGACTATTAAAATATAAAAATATTTTTATTGAATGAAAATTGAAATTTTCAGAAAAAAAAATATATAAACAGAACTCCGAATATTTGTAACGAATTAATCACTCTGTATACATCGATATTAGACAACAAATAAGGCATACCTAATTACTTTAGACTTAGACTAAGTACCTACGTATTATGAAAAATGTCCAAAAATTTTCACAATATACATGGCTTACCCCATATTCATTAATTGTGTATTTAATTCTTGGATATGGATAGACGTTACGCGATACTCGATACCTGATTGTTAATCAACTAGTATTTTATCGCGTAAGACGATTGTTTATGAGTTAATAGGCTAGAGAAAAACTCTAGCCTATAGATAGGTTATAGAAAAACTCTAGTGTATCCAGTTTGAAATAAGATGTACATATTTGAAGAAATGATGTTGGGACACAAATTGAAATAAACTAGTTGTAATTACCCCATAACTACTGGCATATCGTACGTTTTTCCTGCGCCTTCACCAAAATTTAATAATATTTATCCATAATTTTAAAGCTACTATAGTTATATTTTGGCGAATGCGCCAGTTGAAAGTAAATTTATTACCTAGACCTATTTCGCACTTCAACTTAACAATATTTTATTTTTGATTTTAAATCGAAATGATAAATACAAAAGGGGCACTAATTTAAAGTTATTAAAGATATTGAGCTTTATACTGGGTGCTCCGAAAAACGCCGTCTTTTTAGTACTTTTAATTTTTACGAAACGCGCATGAAAAGACCTCCAATTTAGGTCCGCTTTTATTCCTGATTTTTATAGATAACTTATGTTCTGTTATTAACTGTCGATACTTGATGCTTGCTGATGACCTTAAACTTTTTTCTCAAATAAACACAATATGTGACTGTATTAATATCCAAAATCAATTAAGAGAAATAGAAAATTGATATCATATCAACAACCTTAATACTTTAATCCGAATGTCTCAAAATGTCTCGCGTGTAAAAATTTACACGCGAAAACAATCTTGTATTTCATTGTACTACCCATCTGATTCATGTATATTAGAACGATGTGAAAGTGCTAAAAATATAGGGGTTACCTTCGACAAGAAACTTACTTTTTCAAGTCACTATGAAGATATAATATTGTCAGCAATTAGAATGTTGGGGTTTATTATAAGGAACTATAACAGTATTAACAGTATTACAGCACTAAAGAGCTCTTTATTTTTCATATGTTAGATCAAGGCTTGAATACGGCAATACTGTGTGGTCCCCAATTTACAATGTACGAAGGAAGTTTTTGAAGTTTCTCAATTGCAAAATTAATGGTATGTATCCTATTAGAGGCTATAATTAGGAATTAGGAATTACTTACTGAGAATGCAACAATGTATTAAATTTCTTTGTTATTTATTAAACAACAGAATTGATTCTGGATTTGTTGCAAAGAATTCTCTATCATGTGACTACTCGTAAACATATTACCTTTCACTAACCACATGCTAATTCTAATGTTTCATTTTTTGTCCGCTGTATTTAACACGCTGCGTAAGTTTAACGATGGCGCGGACGCATGTGATATTAATTTTGATAGATTAAGTGTAATTTTAGACAGATTAACTACTAGTGAATAACTACTGAGTCCGGGAAACGTGTGCCCAGAGTAAACGTAATGAGCCCAGAATGACCGCCTTCTGCATTCTTCCGGCTAGAAGATCTGCCTAATTTTGGCATGCCGGTATGATCTTCAGTTCCAAAAGCAGTTCCACAAGCTTCACAGTATGTCTGCATTGAGTCTGCGGAGTTCGAAGAGAAGGTCTCAATATTTTGTCCGTTTCTCCTCCTCTTTCAAGACAATGTTGGTCACGGCAGGAGCCGAGAACTCGATGACAAACATTGTCTTGAGCTGGTGGTCTAGGAGGACTACTCTACTTCTACTACTTATTATTATTATTATTATTATTATTATTATTATTATTATTGTGACGAAACTCCTGTGAAACCCAAAAAGAACCACCGTTATTAATGTCAAAAATGTTATATTATTATATAAAATGTTTGTCAGGTGATATAATGTATCTTTTACTTGTTTATTATTGTCAAAATGCGCATAGTCGAAAATTTGGTTTTTCTATCAGACTATTTGTAAAAATCTTATACGTGAATGTTAGTGAATATTTGTGAACTTTCTTTTGAATTTTATTCGATATTTGTTTTATAAAGAAATACATTTATATATTAAAAATTACTACTATCTACTATCTACTATCTTCACAGAGAGAGATTAATTTGAGTAGAGTTTATTTTCAATGAAATATACCCACAAACTTTTTCAGAATGTTCCATAAAGTTAAAATCCCATATACTTAGATACTTCTCATACAAAAAAAAACACAATTTAATCTCAACTCTATAATAAACACCCTAACAAATTTTTTTGAATATACGTGTATTTAGTCATAATAATGATAGATGGACGAATCGGTTAATAAACAACTAATAAATCATTTACGCTTCCTAGAAATAGACGCGAAGTCAAAGAATTGTCAAATTGTGAATTAATCTTTGCATAACAACTAAATTCAAGTAAATCATTAGCAATAAGAAATAAATTAGTGATGGGCGAAATCGAGAACTTTTTCAAAGTTTCCGATTACTATAAGATTCGGAGGTTTCCCATTCCTCTATGTGGAATCGGAGACCCCTGCTGCGGGCCACCGGTCGCCCATCGGTCGATACTCATTGCTCACTTCTTTTGCCTCGTCACTCAAAGCATTCGTGAGCTGAGGGAGAATTAACATATATTTAGTAAAAAATATATTTAAGTATATTATAAAAAAAAAATATAGTAAAATAAACACAGTGCGGTCATTATTTTTGCCTGCCCCGACTGTAGTTTATTCTCACATGTGCTTACTGGACTGGATTGCTGCTGTTGGGTTAGCCCATTTTAGCATCCGAGAACGATTCCAAGTCTTTAAAGTATCTGATTCCAAAAATTGCAATTCCTAAAATATTCCGATTGCGCCCAACTCTATATAAAAATAATCTCTGTCGCTAGGATTATTTGTATATCGGTCTGTGAAGAGATAATATAGACTAAATTATTAACCTATACTGTTTCCCGTAGAAATGAATAAGATACACAAGGTAAATATAAGTACTGTAAAATTGCGAATTCTATTTTCAGCGTAAAAGTACCTACCTACTGAGACTTGGGTAGTTTTATGGGGCATACAGGAAGGCGCTCGCCAATCTCAGATCCGCTCTAGATTTTAGATGCGCTTTAGATTTATGTGTCCGCCATAAGGCTACGCGTCCTGTATACTCTTTCAATCGACACTTTTAATACGCAAATAATCTTCACGTCTTGATAATCTGTAGTATCGAAAAGGACTGAATCGTATTAGAAGAAAAAATAATATTAAAATTATTAGTTACTGACAAAAGTCCTAAAGTATTTTATTGAAATATTTAAAGGATTTCATGATATAAAAGCTCTATTATAATGTTTACAGCTCATTTCTTTTATCAAATATATAACGACTGGATAAGCATTAGAAAGGTCTACATACCGGAAAGAAATTTATTTTATGCTCATATTGTAATAATCTAAGAGGAATAAATAGAAAATATATTTTAAATAAGAACATTCTAATATAATATGTATGTATATAATATATAGATATACGTATATACTTATGATGTTTTACCTAGAGTGAAGGAAATGGTAAAAGAGGCACCCTTTATATACTTTTTTAGGTAGATACGACAAAAATGGAACTAAGACAGCATACATGTTCGCAGACGAATAAAGGGGGCAAAATAAAAATTCAATTATAGCCTCCACTCTTTTTATATATAATTTACAACATCACCAATTTAGAAGAGATATCCCTCAGTTTCTTTGCCACCATGGTCAAAATGAAGGAGACTCGACCCACAGTGCGATTTCAAATGCTCAAAAATTAGCTGTTGATATTATGGTTCCCATACAACTTATTCCAGTATTTCGTCTGACAAGAAGGAATCCATATACTGTTATCCCTTTAAGCTATACTGAATTTTTAGATTTTAAGACCTTTTCGCAAAAACTTCGACTTCTCTCCATACGTACAGATGACAGCAATTCCGACAAAGACATAAACTAGAACGAAATAGTTGAGTTTGCTGTAAAGAAAACTGAGCCGATAAAGATTTATTTTGAGAATAGCCATTTAAAAAATCAGTACAGGTCACAATAATATACCCGAGCTTTATAATGAACCATCTCTAATTTCAAAAGATATATAATATAGAAACCTGTTGGAGCTTTGCAGTGGTGCAACACCAGTTGTGAAAGAAAAAGAACACGCGATAAAAGAAGACTTTTATCGCTCATTACTCATTACATTAGGCAACACATTTTCGTTTTTCTATAAAATATAAAATATAACTTAATAAACGCATTTATTACTCAGTATTGTCTTTTTTTGTAAGATAATGGGATTATCATGAAGCTATCATATTAGTTTATAGTGGGCTTATCCCACAATTTCTTCTTTTTTTAAGACAGAAATGAGCTTATATAAAAAAAGTTTAATGGCGTCCTTTTTGAATTTTTTCAACTTTACTAATTTTTAAATAAATTTGCAGTGTTTTATATTTTGATCAAAAATAGTGACTCCCTTGGGATGAAACACTAAATGTTTAAATTTCACGTCAAAACGCTATAATATCTTTAAAACGCTCCCTGAAAAGTATGGTGTAATTATTTAAGCCCCTACGTCCTGAGGACAACGATATTTACCTTAATTTTCGTGAAAGGAAATTTTGCTTAGTACCGGTGCATTTTCAGCTTGTAAATTTCATGATTCCAATATATAGCAATTCATCAATATATCATTCGGCGACGCTGAAGAACTTCTATCCACATACCTTTGGTATAAGTAAAATTTGCACTAAAATTGTTGCCGAGGACAGTTGACAATCATGCAGGAAGTTAAAGCAATATAATTTTGTTAAATCAAGATAAATATGTCGACGTCTAATATGTCACTAAACGTCGATCAAAGTTGGTTCTCTTGGCTTAAACAGAAGATATAAGTAATTTGAATAAATATTGTCCATGTCTATGGAAGCATTTAAACTAAAATGAAAATAACCTGAGACGTGAGTTTCTAAGAATAAGAGCTAATTCCTTTTAACAGTTCATCATTAATTTAGGTCTGTATAGTTATGGTTATATGAGAATCGTTATAGAAACACATCTTCAAGAAACACCCACTGTTCCATATAGAATATTATGCCATTTAGAACTTCATAAGAAGAGATGATTGCGAACGCTAAGTGGTTCTTAGCGTTCTCTTAATTCTTTTCTGGAGAAAAAATTACTAACCCTCTTTCATTTCTGTCAACGTATCTTATTGTCTCACAAATGAAAAACTAATATCTATGCCAAAACACGTAGGCTGGTTGGTCCCTTATTAAAAAAACTTTGAAGGGGGTTGAAGCTAACCATTTCCTTTACATTGCTGCAATATCGGGAGATTTAATTTCACACATTTATCACTATCAGTGTATAGAAAATGAAGTATAGATGAAGGCGGAATCTTTCCTGTTAAACTGTTATAAATTGTGGTTATAACAGATATAATACCTATCTTTTAACGAACTAATGCACACTGAAGACAAAACCAATTATTTTATATTTACTCTATTATCTCTCCTTCTTCAAATAAGTATTTAGCAGTATTTTATTTGAAAGTATAACAAAAAAAAAAAGGAAACGGTTTTGCAGTGTTAAGCTATGTGTATTAGTTTTATTTGATTTAATAATTTAAAAAAGAATTACCGAATTTATATTTTAAAATATTATTTTTCAAATATTTTCTTCATGTGGGAACATCTACAGTTTTAAGTTACCGAGTTCTTTATTGCATGCTTAGTTCAAAGTGATATTTACGTAATTTTTTAATACCCATGTAAATAAATGATACCCATTCTATAACAGCCGCAAATATTAATTTGAAAACACTGTACAAACAAATACTTAATAAACAGGTTGAAACAACATATGTTTTACAAAAATTGTCACCGTTATGCTGTTGAAAACCTAGTGGCGAAAATGCACGCTCCTTTAACCAATTTCCAAGTTAATCCAAAGATTCCAAAGGTTTTTCAAATTACTAAGTTTTCCCAAGTCTTTCATTCCTGCACACAATAGTGATTAAAGTTTACTAACCGAAGTTATTCCTGTACGCCTTAAAGACCTACAAAATAATAATATACCACTCCTCTCGCACACAAGTTATTCAAATGAGTTCTCCGAATCGAATAAGTGAAAATACTTTCAATAAACTGGTCTTCTAAGAATCATATCAATCCGTACGAATTCGACGGAATGGGAGGACGAATTTAATGGGAGGTTCTAAGACATTTACCACAATTTAATAACAAAATAGATTCGCTGATCTAGCGAATCTATACTAGAGTAACCGCAGATTATATTTTCTGATTAATTAGTACTTGTCAGGACTCATGAACTAAATAAAAATATAGGTTTAGTTATATTATATATTATAATATCTGTCAGACTTAGTCATATCAAAATTTATTCCAAAATAATACAGCATGCGGGAGTGATTTGGTTTTATTACTTGTATTTGGCTTTATGGATAAAAAATAGAAGATATAAAAAAATTTACCTGGTCCTTTGGCTCCTCCGGAAAGCAGTCGACCCAAACGGAATATTACAGCTCGCTCGTATTCTTGAACCACCTGTAAAAATTAATAATATTAATACTATTTCAGAAGTTACTGACAAAAATATCCTGGATTTTTAAGTTTAGAATATAAATACATATGTTTACACAATCCTTTAACGAGAACGAGGAATTCTCAAATATATAATCAGATATAGAATACTTTTTTTTTTAATATTAAATCATCGGTTAAATATTTAAAACGGTATTATCAAAACTAGCTTCAATATATATTTAAAAATAAGAGAATCAGGAATATTTATAATAATTGAATTTTGTCAATAATCTTTTATTTATGCAAGCTGTAATAGTAAATTGAAAATTGTAACATGTTTTATTTAGAACATACAAATGGAGAAACAATAATAGAGTCTACTCTTAAACTAGTCTACCCTAAAATATACGCATCATTAAACATCGGAGCAGAAATATATTCATGCTTCGGTAGACGTTCACATTGAGAAATTCATGTTCATCACTTTTTATCTATTATTAAAACTATTAAAACTATTATAAAGTATATTATAAATTTAACCAAACTCATTTTTCAAATTCTTTAGTAGTCGCAAATCTAGTATACTAGGTATACCGTAATTCAAAGCTAGTATACCTTAACGGGTAGAATCATTACAGTATGCTCAAACTTTGACATACGGTAAGCATTATTTTGAACAGACCTCTATTACCACATCTTAAAATATTTTGAATTGTTAGGTATTTTTTAACACCTTTCTACCATAGATCATGTTAAACCGTTAATAATGATTATAATATATATAATATATAATTATAATAATAATAATGTAACTTATATTATTATTAACTACTCGTGACTTCAGTAATCCTCTGAATCCTCTAAACAAACCAATGACTTAACGAATAACACTGAAAATAATATCTATTATTGAACAAATGTAACAATATAATCTTGTTTATAATCCTGAAGTATAATATTGTTAAACAGAAAACATATTACTAACACTTCAGAAACATATCTATTTGTGTTGTCAAAACTCATTACTTAGGATTTAATATTATTTCGAAATTTCGAGAAAAACAACCTCGTACTGATATCTTTTATCCAGGGGCCTATTACCTATTTTTAATCATTTTAAAATTACCTTCGATAAAATACCCAATAATACTAATAACAAGTAATCACTTACTTGTGGATAATTTCACAAGTAAGTGATTGCGGTCAATCTTAGTATGTTTATATGTGACCTTTAACTGATAATTTTGTGCGAAGTACTTTATCTGCAACTCGAGCCGCCACTGCCTATGATGCCAGTGGGTTTCAGATAAAATCACTACAGAAAAATATAGTGCATTTGCTATCCGCTGAAGCGAAAAAACGATAGGGGAATCATTTGAGACATGTTATCGATAATTCAGATTTCTTCCAAAACATAAATTCTCTTTCACGGATCAACCGCCCTCACATGAGGCAACCTCGATCAAAGATATCTTCGAAGAGTGATATATATTCCACTATATACTTTTTATATAACATTTGTAACGTGAATTTTGGAAGAAAATAAATGCAATAGGTTTAAATGAAAAATCGTTAACAAACTTACAAATATCGACATCTTACATTTGTCAAATATTTAGCTACATAGCTAAAGCTTTTTGAAATTAGTAATGTTAACGCATATTATATTTATTATATATGTTGTATCACAAATTTAACAAATGATTTTTTAGAAACTTTTTATTTTTGTGAAATATTTTTCGAAGGGTCTTGTTGAAATTATATAATATTACGAGGGAGTTAACTACAACAGTTGGTACTACACTGTGAGTGGTTATGGAACTGCACTAACTGTTGGGAGGTATCTTACTACATTTTATAACTTTATGAAAACTTTGTCAGTAGCGACGGTGAAGTCGCGTTTTGGTTTCAAGGAATGATTAAGTATGATAACCACCGGACGTGCATATATACAATTTATAGCACATAGTTATATTAAGTTACTTTGGGAATGGTAAGATAACAATGAGTTAGCTATTGGATTTCATGTCAATAATAAGATAAAACTTTAGTTGCGTAATATTATATAAAGCTGAATGAAATTATTTAGCGCGTACTGCTAATTCGTGAAGCGTGGACATTTGTGTATGGTTACCATGAGAGTACGAGTAGAAGTACGTGTTGTGTGTTTCTTTGCAAGTAAAATAAATTTAGTTAGCCGTTCAACAAATTATAATATAACAAACTAATTGTGTAGTGTATAATATTAATAAATGTATATATTGTAGTTGTGCAGTGTTGTAATAATAGGTATTATAGCTCATTCATCATCGCAAGGAGGTTGGAAACCCTGCGCCAGACGTTCTAAGGTAAAAACACTAATAACGGAGGTAGCTTCTTTAAAAATTGTTATCTGTTAAAAAAAATAAAAAAACATATACAGTGAGGACGTCAGTCGCTCGCTAAATTTGGTAGACGAATAGTAAAATGTGTATTTTTGTCAATAAAATGACATGTCTAAAGGCGAATTTACACGTGTAAAGGAGCTAAAGCAAGTTACTAAATTAAGAAACTAAATTTAGTTACTTATATCGTGTAAACAACTTGATTTAGCACTTGCACAAGTGCTGCATTCGGTAAAATGTTTAGTCAAGTGAATAGAATCAACTTCTATTTACTTGAGCAAGTAGTCTCCCCACTTCCGCTTCGCAGCAAATATAAACGCCAAATAAACAAGTCTATAGACAGGCCAGTTTAGTAAAGTGTATTAGTATACTTGTGCAGATACGGTGAAACGTGGAATTGAAAATATGGAAATTGCAGGCCTTGAGATACTAGCAGAAAATTTGATCTAGCAGAGTATGAAACTATTCTTTGTACATCAGCATACAATTTCTATATTCTAAAGAATCTCCATTTACAAGTTCTCTGAGCAACGTAGAAGAAGCACCATAAGTTTCTTTTCCGTTTAACCAGTTTCGTATCCAACAACGTTTTTCTTTGACAATTTCTTCTGAAATTATCTCTGATAATTCACCACCACACCCGGTAAACATTTCAATTTTCATAAATTAATCATATGACCATTTACTGCAGACGTATTTATTATTACATTAATTTTAAATCTTAGATCTGTCGTGTTACTGACCATCGGAAATATTCAAAATAAATAATGTAAAAATAATCGTCTGCAAAATAATGAAAAAATGCTGATTAAAATTTTATGTAATTTTTTAAACGTATCTTTGATAATACAGACACAATAATCAATTATACGTAAAATTTCGCTTTGAAAAAACCATCCGCAAGATGACGTTACTAATACGTTATCACAAATAAATTGACTCAATTAATGATGTAACATTTTAATTAGAAAAAAGTCTGAAGAAAATAATGTAAAAATAATCATCTACAAAATGATGTAAAAATACCGATCCAAATTTAACATTATTTTTTAAACGTATTTTTGATAATACATAAAAAAATAATCAATTATCCGTAAAATTTCTCTTTGAAAAAAACCATCCGCAATATAATGTTTCTAATACGTTATCAAAAATAGATTCTATCAATTAATGATGTAAGATTTTAATTAGAGAAAAATTTAAAAAAAATAATGTAAAAATATTCGTCTACAAAATGACGTAAAAATATCGATCTAAATTTAACATAATTTTTTAAACGTATTCTTGATACTACATAAAAAATAATCAATTATTCGTAAAATATCTCTTTGAAAAAAAACTATCCATAAGATGACGTTACTAATATGTTACCAAAAATAGATTAAACCGATTAAATATGAAAGAATTTAGTTAGAAAAATGTTCACTACAAATTCAGAGAGAATAGGTAAGTAAGACAAAAATAAAACATAAATTATTTCTCGTCTTGTTGATCGTTTGCATGTGGTCTGCACCTGTTTAGTTTTTTTTTTTAGGATTCATGCCATCATGACCAATAAAATTAATGAACGTAAACCGAGGTTTTGTTGTCGGACAGTCGACTAGAGTACATTGCGCAAGCGTCATTTGACCAAAGGCCGAATCCGAAATGTTCCTTCGCTTTCTATATTGTATTGTACTTGTCCTTCATGTTGCTGCTGGTTTGCGTTCCTTGTTCAATACCTTGCAGTCATAGACTTCGTAGTTGTCGTTGCTCCCGGTAAATCAAAAATCAAAAAGCTGTTTGATTCGTTGGATGCAAGTTGAAGAGCATAAGAGCAATTCATTTACTATTTAGTGAGCGTGGTAAAATGACTAAACGTAAGTACCTAATATTTTTATTAAAATGAATTTTAAAACCTGTTAGAGTACATATAACTCTTGATTATGTTGATTTACCACTCTTCTTCACACAGTCGCTGGTTATTGTATTGTACCTAAACCTATATAAATATGACGGGTGGCTGGCCAGGACCACCTGTAAGTATTATTTCTTTTTTATATTAATATGTAGATTATGGAACCAATATAGGTAAATCTTGCAAAATTAAATAATAATGAAGTATTAAGTAAATATTTGCAAAAGAACCTATTGAGTATGAAGTATGAGGTATCAGCATCTTCCGTCTGTTACTGGTTTCTAGTTGATTTGAACTGTTCTTGAACTGAACCTATCAGTATAGGTACATATTCTGCATGAAAAAATAGGCCACAGAAATTTGTCATTTGATACTACGAATCCTATATTTTCGATCATAGTAATAATTATATTCCATGTGTTAAAAATAAAAACTTCATTTTATCATTCAAAACTTAGTAATGGTGATAATAATAATATCTCTACCCCCTCATTCTAATCATAAGGAAAATTTGAGACTTCTGTGGGAGAGGGGGCGGCATATTATTTCACGGGCATAATATTAAGGATAATATTTAATAATCTTGTGCAGATTTGTAACATATTTTTCTTTTTTTAGCTTGATGACTCAGTGTATCAGATGCCAGAAGAAAATTATAATAATATATTTGATGAAAATGAAAACGTAAATAAAGATTTAACGAATTGACACCTGTTTTGTTATTTTAGGGGTAAAACGATGTTAAAATTCCTGGGGCGTACTGCCTCAAACAATACGTCAGGTGAAAGACGTTTAAATGCCCCATATTTACTATAAATAAAATGCGTAAAAATAACGTATTTTCATTGGATGGTTAAATATTTGTACTAACATACGTTTCGTGTAAATATAAAAATAACATTATTATGCCTTTAAAATTTTACATATTTAAGTTAACATCAAATATCCGTCAATAAAAGTACATTAATATGATTCATCTCGAGATATGTTTAAACGATGCTGAAATTCGGGACATATCGCCTCAGAAAATACGTCGGCGGAAAACGTAAACATAACATTGTTAATAAGAAAAAAATCGTAAGAATTACGTTTTTTTTATGCATGTTTCTGAAAAATGTTTACCGGGCATCCAATGGTGGTAGTGAATTCCAATATAATATCCAATATTTTTGCACTGATGCTTGAAAAAATGTACTTGCAGCCATGTTTAAATTAACATACTAAACGAAAATACTAAAATTAATGTAGACGCACACTTCACAAAAAGTACAACTTTTTAATCTACTTGATTTAGTAACTTCCTTTAGCTACTTTACACGTGTAAATTCGCCTTAACCGTCAAAATGACAGTGAGATATCTTATAAATTCAAGGTATGTCTTATAGCAGCATCAGTTTTGTTTTCCACTGTAATATAATTAGGTACACAGAATATTGAATTATCATTCGAATTTTTATTATAGTTGATTTTAGCTTCTGTATATATATTTTTGTATTGTTTGTATTGTTTGTAGGTATTTTAATGTAATCCATATTTATTGTAAATTGCTGTACATGTTGTTTAACCTACTTGTACATACACCAATTTACTAAACAACATTTATCCCGACAAATCGTTTGGTCAACTTATTTAATTACAATAACCGCAGGGCTGATTTGAGAGCAATATATAAACAAATAAACATTATTAACTGCTTATTAACATTTGTATTGAAATTATTGTATTTAATTCTTGTTCCTATGTACCTAAAACTCTCCGTGTATTAGTCAATAATATTGAATTGCGCATTTTTGAAAGTAGGTACTCAACACAAAGAGGCAACAGGAAATTTTAAAATAATTGAGAGCTAGCAGTAAAATTGATATTCAGTTGTCACATAGGTACTTTATTCGTCAATCGGAATCGCAAATTAGAACAGACCCCCGTGCTTTTTAGTAATTTGTAAACTTATAAAAATCCAGCTACCCCAATTTTATACAATAATTATTTTTACGATTATTTTGCCACATCTTATACATTTACTAACTTTACTTAACCTTACAATAAACACAGTACTAGTATAAATTGTATATATATGTTAAATGTAACCGATAATTAAGTAATAATATCCTTGCAATTTTGGCCAGAAACTATGCCTGTTTCTTGCCGAATCTCTCAAAAAATATTTAAAATTTAATTTTCAAGACTTCTTCGTTTATTAAAATATATAGAAAAAGTTACGCCTGCGTACAGTGTTTAAAAGGGGTAACAACCAGGATCGCACCAATTATATAAACTTGTAATTATGCCATTTTTAACTTTGCAAAGGTCTTTGCCAAACTTTGCTGCATATTTGATATTTCCTTACAGACCACATCACCACGTTTTCATAAAAGGCAAATCCACCATAACTAATCTTTGTGTCACTCAATGTATCTCTCAGGCTGACAGGATCATGTTAGAGTTATTTACAGCTACTTTTCAAAGGCCCTTGATCGGTTGGATCATAAGTTTCTGCTCTCTAAACCTACTTCGGTGGGATTATCCACGGTGGGATAAATTATTGTTATCTAAATTTGATGTGTCGTCTTTGAGCTTCCGGAGACAGGCTGGCTCACTCTTTAACTGTGTCACTTAAAATCTTAAACTGAGTTATTGATTATACCAAAATACTATAGGCTATTTAAAAATAATTAGAACTTTGAATAACTGCAGACATTTTATTTTTATCTTCTTTTAAACCAAGCAACACCTGACGGTTATTGATTACTTAATTTTTCATACTTTTTATCATATGCCAAAAATACTTCAAAGTTCAATATCGAATTGATACATATAAATTGTGTATACGGTTCAGTCAAGATTTCAAGTCCTACACGTCATGAGTGACGCTATGAAACCCTTGCCGTTGCCAACTTAATTTTAAGTTATTTAATAGATTAATAATAATAATAATAATAATAATAATATTTCTACCCCTCATTCTAATCACAAGGATTAGCCCGAAAGTCTGAGACTTGTGTGGGAGAGGGGGCGGCATACTATTATTTCGCGGCCCGCATTTGCGCCTCAGGAACGACTTACGTTGGTAGGCCCTAACCACCATTCAGTGCTGGAATGAGGGAAACCTGGAAAACCTCATTAGTTAGGGGGACAAGTCAAACATCAACTGATTTTAATCTCTCACATTAACACCAAGTTGACATTCTTCCCATCCTAGACCATCGCCAGGATGGTTGCCAAGCCATCCCTGCGAATAAGCCTTGATCTACGAGTAAACAATTTAATGAAAAATTGTTGGTGGAATGGGAATTATAACCCACGACCTCTGGGTTGAGCGATCGAGACGCTAAGCCCTGAGCCACCGACTCGATGACTCGATAATTAAAAGTATACATTATGTACACAATTTACAATTTAATTGACAGTGCTTAAAAGTGGATTCGTCTTTATATATTTTCATTGTTCTTACAATTTATTTACAAATAGTCATGACGTGTAGGACTTGAAATTCTGACTCTACTTTACCTATATTTGACTATAAATATCTTTAATGCAGAGGTAGGTAATATTATTTTTACTTTTATATTTTGGGTATTTTTACGTAAACCTATATTTATCTTTACATATAGCACATATTATTTATATTTTTATGTAATCTGGTTTCGTTGTTCTTAGGTATATATAGGGTGTCCCATTAAGAGTGATACAATTTAAAATTAGCGCCATTGTTAAACTTTCTATGTATCCATGGTTTTATTGAAGCAAATGCAATCAGTAAACTTTGACATGTCATAATGCAATGATATACTAGTCAATAACGCTTAAAAATCGTTAAAATTTATTATGAAAACGTTCGTTCAATCGCGGCAACTCATCGCACATCACGGGCAATTTATGTCATCCATGATCGACTTTCTGCACTTACAAATCGTGGAATTACCGTATCTAGGTCACAGAAAACCCTGGAGCCATTCACGGATTACAAATGGCCTTAACAGTCACGGTTTGGTGCAGTTTTTCAGCACACAACCTAATAGGGCCGTACTTTTTGGAGATGAGGTAGGTGAGGCGTTTATCGTCAATGCCGAACGATATCACGAGATAATTTCACGTCCAATTTTCTGTTTCCTCAATTGGATAATTTGAACCTAGCACATAAGTGGTTCCAACAGGATGGGGCCACATGCCACACAGCTCAAGCAACAATAGCATTACTGCGAGACAGATTTCCCGGCCGCGTAATATCCCAAAGTGGTGATGTGCCTTTGTGATTTAACTCTATTAGATATCTTTCTGTGGGGTTACGCGAAATTAAGGGTTTATGTAAGAATCCACACACGATCGAACAATTAAAAAACATTCGAGACGTTTTCGCTACCATTGAATCCCAATTATGCAAAAATGTTATGAGGCATTAGGTAAAAAGGATCACAAGCTCATGGGAGCCGAGGCGGACATTTAGCCGATATTTTTCACATTTACCTATCCTAATGTTATATCTTACATTTTGATGTACAATAAAGATATTTAGAATATATAATGCCAATCGGAATTTATTTCAATTCAAAATTGTATCATTCTTATTGGAACACCCTTTATAATCAGTGTTGTATGCTCTCCTACTCTTGATATTTTACTGTTTAACAGTAGTAAAATATATAAAAAAGTTTGCTTTTCAGCTACTTGCATTTTCGTCTTTTGCACTACAACCCTTAACTGGGCTTATAAAGCACACTGATTGGTTGGAAAAACACACTTGGAAAGTCAAATAGGCTTATCTTTTGTATGGAAATTTTAAATGTGTTCTGGTGAAGCTCCCTATAAGTTTAACATTTAATAAGAATTATCTAGTATCAAAATCTAGAACTAGTATCAAAATCTGGTAAAGTGAACTTATACGTAAGTTTCCTTTTAACCCATTTTACATTGGAGGTGAAGTTTTCTTTACAAAATTACTAATAAAATAGAATTTTATATCTCTGTTAGTAATGTCGTTATAAAAATCGATTTTTCTAGTTTATATTTAGAAAAGGAACGGTCCGGTTTGGACTCGTGCATGACCGCTGTTAAGTTTTACTGTCATTATATGGTATCAACAGAGAAAAACTTTTTATGCAGTGATATTAAATATGTAGGTAGTACGGTTGAAATCAATATCTCCATAAGGCTGTTTTATTATACGTATTTGCTCTACTATAAAAGCACTTATTTCAGTAATATCCATATTAATAATTATTTTTCCGATATTTGTTTCTATGCATAAATTAAGTTGGCTGTCTAACATTACGTGTAGCTGATTATATGTATAGTTTTGGTAATGATGTTTGTCTCATTAATGCTACCGAAAATAGTTTTTGATTATCTCATTGATTTTTCTCTTATTCAATTAATATCTTCTGGACTAGATGTATCAATCATTAGTTTATACCTAGGCAAATAATTGTACCATAAACACGACAATATAGGTAGTTCGGTCATTATGGCGATGAGCATTTTTTATGTTTAATAGTTTCAAAATTGGTAAATATATATAGAAAGAACGTTTTCATGTATATATTTCTGTCTGTGTTTGACTTTACCTACTTCCATACTGCGAAATCATATACGTGGCATTATAAACGAAAATATGTTTTCTGTTGCCACATGTTTGAATCCTTGTATATGTTTGAATACACGCACATACAGGATTAATCTTGGATGGACTTGCATCGGATAGTCATATCGTACGTCGTGTAATCGTTTTGTACTTGTACATTGAATAGTAAGCATTTGTTTAGTGGTGAGTGTCTATAAATTCTAGAAAAATTAAAAATAAAATCTTTTTATAAAATCTCATTTTTACTCTACTTAATGAAAATTGGTTATGTATTTGAATTTATGCTTATTTTATTTGTGTTTAACACTGTCAAATATGTTAATTTTCAAAAAAAAAAAACATTTCTCTTGGTTTTTTCTCACGAAAATCTCAATATAAAATGATCAAAGGTAAATTTCTACAATGAAAAATAGTAAAAGAGGACTTTCAGCCAGATACATGGACAAATATTCTACGTTTCTCCCGGGTTTTCGGATTTTATCAAGGTTACCGAATAGCTAATATCAATTTTCTATTTTAATAGTCTTGTTTCTCATCTTTTTTTATTATTTAAAAGAATGCAATGTGGGTACGTGTAGTTTGAAGAGTTAAGCACAGAATGAAGAAAGATATCATTCTGTGCTTAACTCTTCAAACTACACGGTCTCTGCTTAATTCTTTAAACTCTAACTTAACTCGACTTAACTCTCTCTAACACTCTAACAAATTCTAACTTAACTCTAACTTAACTCTGCTTATCTCTAATCATTATCTGCTTAATTCTTCAAACTACATGTACCCACATTGAATTCTTTTAAACAATAAAAAAAGATGAAAAACCAGGCCATTAAAATAGGAAATTGATATTAACTATTAGGTAACCTTGACAAAGTCCGAAAACTCTGACAAAACGTAGGTTATCCATGTATCTGGCTGAAAGTCCTCTTTTATTTTTTTTTATTGAAGAAATAAATTTTAACAGCCAACAACTTTTTCAATATCATAATATCAAAAGTAAATTTCTACAGGCTAAGTTCAAAACATTAGAATCCTATACGCCCCGGCAAAAGACTTTTGAAAAGTATTGTAAACGAGAAGCAACCGCCTACACATGGCGAAATGGATAACCATGACTGGTATTCGAATACATACATGTGGCAGTTTGGACCCACTATGTGTGTATTCAATAGAATACTCGCACCAATCAACATGTTAAAATCCAAATAAATATTAATCACAACAGCTCTTCCACATTCAGACATGAATATAAAATAAATCTAAAATGTTCATTATTTGTGTATTAATTTACATTTAAATCATTTAAATTTTCCATATTTCTTGATTGATTTTCGAATTGAATTGTTCGTTGACGCAACACGAACTACGTGTGTCAAATGGCAAGAACTGTCACTGCTTGTAAATTGCATTCAAGCTAATGCAGGTCGATGCCGAATTTACTCCTGCATTCATTGGTGTACCGATATACAAGGTATCCTTAAAACAACATTTACGTATTTTAAAAAATGGTTGATTGACAACTAAATTTTGGATACTTACTTTGTATAAAAATAAAAGAATTTTTGAACTTCTATGAATACTTAGTCGTGTACATGCTCCAGAAAAAAAATCACAGGTTTTGTGTCAAAGGTACACAATCCTGAATATTTCTGTATTAATTCAAGATTTTGTAAAAAATTTAAATAACTCAATAACGGTAAATTTTAGAGATAGGAAAATCTAGTAAGGACTTCACACGGAGAACGTCAGAAATCGCGTAGAATTCATAAATGTGATGAAATAAGGATTAGGAAATAAGGAATAATGCATTCCATATTCTATTTGAAATAAGAAAGTTGTGTCTCACATCTCACGTCCTGTATTACTGGAAGTAGCACAGGGAAGTCAATATTTCGGAATGATAGAATCTTAAAAGAGGGTTCAAACCTTTGGTGTGAAGATAATGCTGACGTAGTTTTCCACATAACGGCGACTGATCAGTGAACCGTAATTTACTAACCAATAAAGCGGGCTGTATAAAGGGGCAACCAATCCCATGCAGCTGGCTTTATTGGTTAGTAAATTACGATTTACTGATCGGTCGCGACGGGTCACTGAGCTGTCACAACGGTTCACTGAACCGTAACAATAGTTTAGCTGTTAGCATAGGTTTAGTTTTAATAATCACCAGATTATGCCAACTTGGTTGGCGAAACGCGCGTCAAATGTAGTAGTGTTTTGGTGTTATGTGTCAGTGTTAAGATGATAGAACCTCACTGTACAGTACGGTAAAGGACCTATAGAAGGTTGATATTTTTCTACGAGTCCAAAAATAGTGAAATTTATCGAAGTTACCTACTTTAGACCACAATTCTTACAGAACATTGAGTGCAAATCACGCGGCTACGATAGACCAATGTGTTTATAACGCCATCTTGACAGGCCGCAATAAATCCCTCAGTCTCCGAAGTGAGCCCGGCTGACCTTAGATAGTAGAAGGTCAGCCTTGTCGACAGACCGCGGTCCTCGATGTGTCGGTAGAAAACACCGTGGACCCGCCTGTCGACGTGCCGCCGAAACAGTTTCTCCTGTTCGGCGATTTTAAGTTGGGCTCCTAGGCGGTGTGGCTGCAACTCAGTTAGCAACTCGGGGTTGCCACCTCGTCCGCCTCTCCGCCTAACCTCAAACTGGAGACCGAGTTCATCTGCGGCTCTTTGTGCCGCCTTCAGTAGAAATGCCCCCGCTCCTGTAATTTCGTGATCTCTCACGAGGCAAAGGAGGGGGTCCGAGCTTCTAAAGATCTTCAGTGCTACACCCAAAACCACTCTGTCATGCATACACTCCAGGCTTAGGAGTCCCCTACCTCCTCGATGGCGTGAGAGGTATATACGGGGAACGGACGATCGAGGATGCAAACTTCTGTGGATGTGCATCATTTTCCGAGTATCCCTGTCGAGTTGGCATTATTATTATAATAATAATAATATTATTATTATTATTATTATTATTATTATTATTATTATTATTATTATTATTATTATTATTTCTATTAAAAGTTTGTTTTTTTGTCCATTAAAAAACTGAAGTTTTTTAGGAATCTCCTTTTAATACAGTTGATCAATAAAATACAAAATGAAAAATTGAATTTCGGAACTTGACATGCAAATTAAATATTGTGAACAGTTCAATTGTGAGGTTAATTAATTCTGTCAAAATATTTTTATTTAATTGAATCTCAAACCGTGTCGGGAGGACTGCACTGAATCTAGGGATTTTTTAGTTGATCGTTACCAATTATGCAATGTTGGTTGCCTGTATTCGGGGGTCACATAGCTTGTGAACATTTATGAAGATCCTTTACATATTCGTGTTTATACAAATTTCTTTCACAAGTTAATTTGCATATATGAATTTGTCGATATACTTAATAAAGACCCTGTTTAATCTATCAATATGAGTTTGTTCAGGATATTCTGTTTTATAATCATTTTGGATCATATAAAGCGGTATTAAGTTAAACTGTCTGTTTCACTTTGACTAATATACCATATCAAAGGCCATTTGGAATTTAGAACCGGTAGTGTCTATATTACAGTCACTGCAATTCAATCTCTGTACAATATGTCATCCAATAATCGTTAGGCTATTAACGTGAACTAAAATTCTAATAGGTAACTGAAATATGTAAAGGGAATATTGATTGGGTGCTCCACTGAATATTAAGTAAACTGAATTGCAATCAGCTTAAACAAATTTATTAAACTGGTGCTAGAAAATGGCTTACACTCAATTAATGGGATGCAAATAGTAACATTACTATGAGAATAATAACAGCATAAGTCTATGCTACTATGCAAGATATATCACGAGGAGCTGAATCGATCGGTATATTGAGAACTAGTAGATGTAATATTCTGGAAATTTACAAGGTACGTTTATTGATAACGCTGACCAAAATAAGATGACGTTATATTGGTTATAACTCACTATAGAAAAATGTTTTTCACTACTTATGTGATGTGCTAAAAACTCTCAAAAGTAACGAAAAACCTAAGAGATGAAAAAAAATGTATCAGTCTGATAAATCCTAAAGTCTCTTAATGGTGATTCAACTGATGATTTGATAGTTAAACTCGGAATTCTTACCAAACATTGTTAATTAAGTTGACATCTTCATAATATAAGGTTAAATGAAACATTCCTCTACACGCAGAAGTTGCGACCAAGAAGCGAAAACGTTCAAACACGCACGACAAATGACTTCCTGCTATCGCGTGTATTAGAAAATTTATTTTGGAAGAACGTTGACCACATTTTTCAGTAGAATAGCGCCTTAGCGCCTTGGCGCCTTAGGTAAGAAGATTATTCCGTGAGAATTTACAAGGTGCTTATGGGCCCTATGTGCTGTATGTCGTGGATTGCACTAGCACCAATTTCAATATCCAAGATACTTCTTATTGTAACGTAATAATTATTGGGCAGTTAAGAGATCACAGACATTTTTTACTGAATTAAATGAGAACTGAGAATGTTTGTTTTACTATTTTAATGTCTTGTTAATATCTTCAGTTTACTTAAGATAATGGTAAAGACATCCACAAAGAGGGTGTTAGATGTCGATCCGCCGATATCCCATTAAAATAGGAACTGTGGAACTGTCAACAATTTTGTCGGTATACATAACAAACTAATATCCTCAGGAATTTCTATCTGGAAAATGTCTCTTAATATAATCTATAAAGAAACATACAACAAATGGACGTTACAATTATAGAAGAAAAATATAGGAGTTTACTTAAAAATTGTGAAAATTATCTAATTCTACCTAGGTTGTCCTTACTCACGGGATTCTGGTACTTCACTGAAGAGATCTAAAGGTGAAGGGTAAATACTTCTTCTAATCAGGAGAGTAGGCGTCTTAAACATGTTTATGTGGAACAGCTTTAGGGAGCTTATTTCATAATAAAATATTATTCTCGCTTATTTAAGACGTATGTTTGTACAGAAGTACTACCACAGTAGATGATCGATATGGACTTATAACACATCTTCATATAACTGCCTGACCATTTTCCTTTAATAATATCTTAATGTGCCGGTGTATTGCGAAGTAACTGAGTTAAGTGAATTTGTTTGCATAAAATTACCAACACTGACGTAGTTTTCCACATAACACCAAAACACTGTACTGCACTCGACCCGCGTATCCCCAACAAAGTTCATCTGGCATCATCTGGAGATGATTAAAACTGAAACGTGGTCGAATGCAGTATAGTGTTATGGTGTTATGTGGAAAACTACGTGAGTGTTAGTTACACATGTAACAAAAGCACACAGGGTAAACGTCAAGTAAAGTAAATATCTTTAGAAAGTCACATCTGGCTCAAATAGATAGATTTTGTAAAACCATCTCTGGTTCTGTAGCAAAGATGTCATTTTGGGTCATAAATAGTTTTGATAATTGTTCGGGCCTAACAAAGTTAGTGAAACATTTTATGGATGTCTAATTCCGTGCACCCCAGGACACGGAACAATGTTGAGGACACAAAGCGCCAATTGGGCGTAACTAATTAAAGCCAGTAAATTGTAATGAATTATGGTGGTACTTGGAAGTTCTTCGAAGTAAGATCTTTTGTATGTTCATATAGACACTAGTGCAAAGGCATAGGTCCTCCTGGTTTTTTTATGGGGTTTTTCCAGGAATAATAACAGTAGAGTAAGTCGTAACCCCATCTCACTTTGAGACGAGGATAATATCTAAGGGTTTTAGGTCACTAGCTAGGAAATAATATTTTGATTGGCCACCGTGACAGAAACAGGTCATGGTTCGCGGTACTAGACAGAGATAAGAAACGTACTTTAACAACCAATGGGATTAGTTTATTCAAATTTTATAGCAAAGAAACTTTACTTGGAAAGTTTCGACTGAAGAAAAGGCAGTCTCCCACGATACTACTTCGGAATAGGTTGTTGTTTGTATTTATTTGGGGCTTCTCCCCATAGTAAGAGGGCACACCACCCCAGGCAGGGTAAAGTACGTTTCTCGGGCTCGAAGTAGACGCCGTTAGTTGTTTTATATAGAGTCATTCAGTTTAGAGTTCATTAGTATTGTATTCAGTCGTTTTCTTAGGTCAAATATCATTTCAGTAGTTTGCATTTCTATTTTGTTTAGGTTTCTAAATTCTATTTATTTGTTATTAAAAACCCTTGCCTAAAAGTGCTGTGTTTTCGTGCAAATCCGCCCAACTACCCTCTCAGTGTTAGCACATAAGAAGTGTCCCAGGAATACGTCCCTACATCGAGATTCAGGATAAGATAACCCACGGTAAGTCAATACTCTTTTTATTCGTCAATCACAGCATATCTCGAACCCCGCGATAGATAAATCGATTCAGTAGTAAAACTTTAGACTCCCTTTCGAGATAACTGAATAATTAAGTAAGTTCCGCGAAGCCTGTAGAGTACAACGACCAGCCTGTTACACACACCAAAGGTTCCAACCCCAGTGGCGTAACTAGAATTTTTCGGCCTTTGTGAAAAAATCTTCTCGGGCCCTTTCCTCCTTAATAGCCCCCGCCCCGGACTGTCTGTCGGGCGAATTATCGAGATAAAATGAAACATAACTGAATTTAATGTTTCAAATTTATTTTGTAACCTCAAACTCAAACAAACAAGTAGGTATAACTAATAACATTTCTCTAAAAAATCAACAAAAACAAAAAACAGAAAACTATAAATATACTGAAAGTTTCTCCTCCAAGCCTTTGAGTTAGCATAACTATTTCACTGCAATCACAGCATGCAATCGAGCGACGCAACGCGAACTCGGAATTAGCCAACACTCGATCGAGTTGCAATAGTTACCTTCTTTATTTCGCACTCGGACTGGGCCCCTCTGGGGTCCCTCAAGCTCTTGGGCCCTTGTGCGTCGCACACTGCCGCCCAGCGTAGTTATGCCACTGTCCAATTCCCTTCAAGGTAAAATTACCAAATTACCTGGGATCTCCCAGTTTAGCCCTTAACAATTCATATATTGTTACGTCCTGAGTTTTAAAATTATGCAGATATATAATAAAGTCGCAATTGTTTTACAGTCACTATTTGTTAAACACTAAATATAACAAGAGTCAATTACAGTACGGTCACACTACACGTATATTTATTACACGTATTTATATTCACAAGTATTTAACTATCGCCGACAGACGGAGATACGACCAACTGCCTGAATATCAATACCCCATGTGCATATTTATATATTCTCCTCGGTGCCTCACGCCTGTTCGAGAAAGGGACCGTTGCATCTCGAACACACCAGAAACGTCGATTGGCGGTCGAGAAGATTTTCGTCGTACATACTGGGCATCGTTCTAGATGCTTCGCGGCAATTCGCTCTGGGTCTCGAAAGGTGTTTCGTCACGATATCTTCAGAAAAAAGAGCAAATGGGTGGATAGATCAACATGAAAGTTAAATTTACATCATTTAAGGAGATTCAATCTAAATTAACCGATGTAAAATTCTAAAAATATGTACTAAAATTGGGATTAGTAATAGTAATGAATAATAAATAAAATTGCAGTAATTTAAAATTGTAATTAATAAGTCATATATACATATTTGTGGTAAATGTTAAATAGTACACAAAAGTTTTTCGCGCTTCACGCAATAGACTAATATGTGTTATTTGAAATAAAGCAGTTAATAAAGTTCAATGTAGCAAAGTAAATCTGTTTATATTTATTCTCGCATGTTAACAGGCAATAACTTCTAAAACTTTCAACAGCTGTTTCCACTAAAAAAAAATTGTGTACTAAATACAACTGCGTACGAACGTTTGCATGTGAGATTTTTACGTTTTTACGTACGCCTTTATATGTTTGTTTAGAACTAAAGTTTTAATTAGACTTTTTCCGAGGTTTTATGAATAGATATCCCTAATAAAATCGAGATCATAGAATAAGGTTGTATTCCGATATTAAACTTGGTTAACCAAAATCCCGGTTAAGCGTTCCATTAAATAAAAATTCCTGAAAATTGTTTAATTTTGGAACTGTGGTCACCTGAAAAAGGTTAACCAAACGTCAAAATATTGACCGTGCTCTGGGAGCGGTGCATTGGTCAACCAAAGAGTTAGCAGGTTAGGTTTTAGCGTTGAGAGAAGAAAAACCAATTCTCTCAACGATTTTAATTATATTTTGTTTAGATGGTGAAGGCAGATGGGGTGGTGTTCTTGCGTTAAGTGTTATAATAAATATTTATAAATTCTACTTTCTGTATTGTATTCTGTAGTCCACTTGACCAAGTCGACTGAAAGCTACACTTATATCTACTTATAAACTACCTATATCTTATTATAATATACCAAATTATCTGCTGTTTCATTTATTTTTTGACTGAAGACTAGAGTAATAGTTAAGCACGGAATATGAAGGTATTTAAGGTTGAATGAATCCCAATAAAAACAATTCATCATCCATGTTGATTAACCAGCCAGTTCCTTAATTACACATTTTTCAGGTTAACCGAAATCCTGGTTGGTCGCGGATAATATCGGAACACAACCTTAATATATGGTATTCATTTTAGTATACTACGTTATTATATGGTATTAATAGCTAAAAATAGATAAGCTATGTTAGGCTAGGCTAGATAACATTAGAGTATTTAAAAAGCTAAAAATTTACCTTATTTAAATTACATAAACAAAGGTATTTTTAATAAACACGGAAGGCCATCATACTAAAAAAATACATATATTTTAAATTACACACCTCAACAACCTATTGAATTTAGTGTGCTTGTGCTACTTTATCTCTATTTTGTAAAGTTGGTGTCATTTGTTAGTGTTTCAGTTACAAAATGTTTATTAGTTTTCAAAATGCTATTTGTTTTTAAATTTAAAATGAGCCCCCAAACTGTTCAGAATCGAAATTAAGTTGGTATAAAATAGTAGTGTTTGTTAGTGATTCAATTAGGGTTTGCATAGCGCGGGTTTGGTATTCAAGATTTCCAAATATTATGTCATCCAGGGTGGTCGAAGATATAAACGATATAAATTGGAGTAGTTAGTTAGTACTTCGTTAACGCTTATGTATCTAATAATAGGTGTTTTTTTCAAATATGAAAATATAGATGTAAGTAAAATAAAAAATTACTGCTACTAATTTCTTTTAAACGAAAATTATATATAAACGTTACTTTTGTTGTTATTGGTCACATGTAGCAAAACTGGCAATAAAGTTGTACTATTCTTCGAGGACTGCATGAGTTGAAAAAACCTAACTACTTAGACACTTAAAAGTTATTTTACATAATACACAATAGTGTAGTACACACAATATAATTTGCTCAATGTGTTTTATCTACCATTTCATTAATCTACTGGGTAGGTATCGGCAAAATAAATAGTTTAAGCAGATGTAAATAAATAATATAAATAATGTATTATTAAACATGTAATAATAAGAATAATAAAAATGGCTCAACACCTCATTTTAGTCACAAAGATTAGCCTAAAAGTTAGATATTTGTGCGAACGAGGAGGTAGCTTGGGTTAATCGCATTAACGCCGGGAGCCATATGGGTTAAGAAACCCTTATCATTTGTAGTACAGGAATTTAAGTTTTCGGTCGTGACTTCTCGTATGTCCGCTAATATTTAAAACAAATATTTGAGACAATTTGCGATTTGTCTAGTACGTACCACTTAATATTTTGAACAATTCAGTAAGTATGATCACTTTGTTTTCTTCTGATGAATACCATTCTGATGTAAAATTAAACTAGACGATCTTAAATTCTAGCAGGATTATATATAGTGGGTACTATACATATATGGTGGCCATAGGCAAAATTCGACACAAATTCTAAAGTGCGTCTAATGTAAAACTTACATATATTTTCTTGAGTATGTTTGTGTGTGTGTAGATGTACGTATTCATTTAAAAATTTTAATTAAAATTACAGATATTTGAATAAATTAAGTATACAGTGATTCAAATTGAGAAGAAGTTCTAAATTCCAAGTTACGTTTACAAGTATCTCTTTTTAATCTTTTTATTTATTAATTAATTTATTACATCTACTACAGGCTATAGAAAACATAAAACATATACAAACTTATTAAAACTATAACTTATATAAAATACATATAAAAAAAAAACATAAAACATAAAACACACCACAGAAATGGACAACCTCCGTACTGAAAGCCTAAGGCTTGTGTAGAGGGAGGGTACACATGAAAAAAACGCAGACACACAACCATTCCCTTATTCCCATATTCCATTCCCATATGATGCACTTATATGCATAATCCCGAGGGGCAAACCGCGCTCAAAATTTGTACACTAAACATCCACTTTCTACAGTACATCCACGGACATCCATAATACATCCACGTACATCTACGGATATCCAAGAATATCCAGGAGTATCCATGGACATCCACGGACATCCATGTACATATATAGACATCCAGGAAACATCCGGAGACATCCTCGGACTTCCACAGACATCCGCGGACATCCACGGACATCCGCAAATGTTCCAGTTTAATTTTCATACTGCTTATTAACTTAAGTTAAACTTTATATGAAAATCGTGAACACCCTTTGGTGTGAAGATATCACCGACCTAGTTTTCCACATAATACCAAAACCGTATACTCCACTCACTGAGTGCAGTATAGTGTTTTGGTGTTATGTGGAAAACTAGGTCAGTGATATCTATATGAAAATATACAAATTAAAGATTCTTGTTTCAGCATAATATAAATACTCGTAAAGGTATTACTATATTTTGTTTTTAAATTTTATTAAAGTATCCAGTACACACAAATAACAAAAAACTTAATAATACCTCATGCTAAGTAACAGGTAATAACTTAAAAAAAATCATACTCTGTATGCTTACAGTATCCAGTTGGTACAGTACCTACCTATCAATAATTATTAATAAAGCAGAAAAACTAGACATTAATATCACACATCAGTAAGTAATAATAGAATAAATAAAGAAATAAATATGAATTTTAATTGGGCTCCTCAGAAGAGGATTAATGAATACTGCTCAATTTTTCGCTGCTTCAAGCTTTGTCTAATACGTCGGCTAACCGTATTAGTTTCCACCGAAGTTCCCTCTGTTAATGAAGCTTCTAAGACCTGATGAATATACAGAGGTAATTGAAAAAATTGGTAGTGTATACTTATAATTGCAAGTATTAACGAACGGATGGCTTTTAGGGGCAATTTTATCTTGACCTATGTGGGCAGCAGTAATATAAGTATTCTCTTTATTTTTCTCATTTAAATACTTTAAAGCTAGAATTCTACCAATAACAAAGAAGAACAAAGCCCAATTTCCAAATTATAATTCATCTTTTGTTACCTATATAAATTTCTACAAATGGACCATCCTTTGCAATATTTGATACTTTACTGGTAAACTTTATGTTGTTGCAAAAATCAATATGTTGCATCTCTATATATACAGTGAGCGCCAAAAGTGTTGCATAAATTAATTATTTCACAAACTTTCAGTTGTTTAAAAAACGCTTGACCCCGTCGATTTTCTTTTGTTTAGCCTATATTATGTTACATACGGGGTGATACGGACGCACATGGACACATAAAGAATTTTTTTTTAAATGGGATATCCTGTATATTTTCCATATTTAGAAAGAGGACATTCTCACGATCACAGCAATATATGGTTTGGTGGGGTTAACACAAATATTAACGGAGATAGTGTCACTGGAATACTAAAAAACATTCCTCTTTATTTAATCGCATTTACGACACCTGTCAAGCTTTGACATTATTGTATTTGAGTCCGTACAGTTGCAACAATTAAAATTCAATTATGGTGCAATTAACAGAGACTCAGATGATAGATGTTTTAATATTTCTTGGGTATGGAGGTTTGAGTAGAACTCAAAATCAGGTGTGCGACTTATTTAATGCAAAATATCCAAATAGGCCAATCAACCAACCTACTGCTAGTAGAATTAAAAAAAATTCAGAGAAACTGGACATGTTAAGGATATTGAAAGGTCGGGTCGCTCAAAGATAAAGGACGAAAAAAAAATCGAATATTTGCTTACAAATCCAAGAATACCCTCATACTACATCTAGAGCAATAGCAAACGAAAATGAAATTAGTCAACGCTCCGTACTACGTGTATTAAAAAAGGAGAAATACCATCCATATAAGGTTCAACTTACTCAAGGGCTCAATGTAGATGACCCTGACAGACGTTTCCAGTTCTGTGGCACACTAATGAGTATGTGTAATGTTAATTTGGATATGAAACGTCAAATTATATTTTCGGATGAAGCCACATTTTGTCTGAATGGCACGGTGAACCGTCAAAATTGTAGATATTGGATTATAGATAATCCGCACTGGATAGTCAAATCACATAAACTCCACAAAAAACTAACGTCTGGGCGGGAATAATTGATAATCGAGTGATAGGTCCTTTTTTCTTCGATGATACCCTTACAGGGAAGAGATATTTAACATTTCTTCAAAATTATCTCCTTCCTGTCGATAATAATAATCCTCGATCTACCGAATAGTTCAATCTGGTTTCAGCAGGACGGTGCACCACCACACTTTGCTCGACGTGTTTGTGATTATTTAGATACATGTTTTCCTGAACGGTGGATTGGTAGAGGTGGATCCATCGAATGGCCTCCAAGATCCCCAGATCTTACTCCAATGGATTACTTTTTGTGGGGATATTTAAAGTCAAATGTTTATATCGACGGACCACAAAATTTAGAAGACCTAAAAAACAGGATCAGACATGAAATGAGACAAATTAGTGTAGCTGTTGTCCAAAACGTTCAACGGGAATTTGTAAATAGGCTTGGCTATTGTCAAGAAGTTAACGGATGGCATTCTGAACATCTTGTTGCGGTCAAATTTCATTTTACAACCAAATAGTACATAATTTCAAATATCACCACTCACCTATGTGTAAAAATATCTATTTCATTTTGTAAAATCATTTTATTACATGCAATTCAGTACTGTACAATATACAACCAGTAATGCATTAACATAACTCAATTACTATACATAACTACAACAAGTTTATCGTTATATAATGTTTCCTTGGGCAGTTTTATTGAGAACACTCTGTAAAGTAGGTATTTATTGGTGGCAACAACGAATTCTTGGTATCTAATACATGGCAGCTACTGGTGTAGTTCAAGCGGTTTCTGCTTACCGTGCCTCTTCGAAACATTCTCTCGTTACGTCTTATTTTGAGTAGTGGTAGAGCTTGTATGGTATTGTTTCCTTAATGTAGGTTTATTGATTCATGCCTGACCGTTTTGAGATTTTTCCCAGTGGGGGAATGCCTACGAAAAAAATATAGATAATTATGAGGATTGTGTAGAATAGCTACCTAAAGTTTGATTAAGGGATGTTTTGTTGTTGTCTAATAATAAAGCCCTTACCTTTAACCACCGTGCTTCCTTGTCCTGGATGACAGTTTGGTATCCTTGGTATATTCTAGAAAGTAATTTAAAACAAATTAGAAAATTCAACATTTTATTCTGTTAATTTTCAAGCTTCCACTACCAACTCTGAACATAACTAATTAATCTATTGAGCTGATAAGACACTTACCTTATTTATTTATAGATTGGAATCAATTGTGATCGATATATATTGATGTAAATAAATAATTCTGTCAGCTGATATTGCCTTCAGATGTCATACGTCAAGTGTTGCCAACTTGAATTTATTCTTCATAAAATCCCTGGGACATTATTATAGTTCCGTGTTCCGTTGTGGTTAATCTAATTACAGATTTAATATTTATTATTGGAAAAACGTTTAGAAACGTAGGAAATCCATTTTTACATAGGTAGATATTTTTCTTCGAGCATTTTTCATAAAATAGGTGATTATTTTGACACGCCCTCTACGATCATTGTGGATTCACCTTCTAGTTCAATTTTTCACCGCTGTAATTTTTGGAGTTTTGTCCACCTAGTTTACACTTTGAAGTCTGGTCTCTTTCCTTTTTCTTCTCTGGTCGTCAGCAGGCAGGCAGTTTATGGTCGTCTTAGAAAATTGAATTTTTAATTCTTAATTCATCCAAATGTGGGATAATTTCTAAGCTTGTGCCAGTGTTGTATTTCCTTGTTGTGATGTAGTATCATCGATGTGAAGTAATATTTTTGAGGAAATCGCTCCACCTTGTGGGATTCAAAACTGTCTTTACCATCACCACGCTGCGTCCTTGTAGAAAGGCATTGTAGTTGAAAACCCTGTTCAAGGTATGTACCGTTTGATTTGATTGTGTATTCTTTGGCAGTGATGTCTATGTATAGTGTCTGTGGAGAAATATTTTTCTTATTAGGGAATTGTAGTTACAACATTTTCTCTGTTCAAGGGTTTTTTTTATGGGTGTATAGTATCCACTATACTGAGTAAGCTACCGTAGGAAGAGGATTGTGACCCATGGTTGTGTGTAGCTGATTCCTGGTCGGTCACATTGTTAATCTTGGTGGTTTCCCTGGTTAAGATCGCCTTTTGTACACGTGGGTGTACAAGTACCTGTTCTACCATAGTGTTGATCTGGTCTTCCCTCTGTTCTACCCTGGAACCGGTTGTCTCTAGGTCCATTTACCTGGTGTATGTCGATGCCTGTAGAACTTATGGTTCACCGTTGCCTATGGTTCACGTTGCCTATGGAACTTCTAGTTTTCCGCTGCCTACATATCTGAGACGCTAGCTCAGGAGTCACGCAAGTGCCATACAAGTCTTGATTACTTACTTGATTATTTTTTTTTATATTTAAAAATTTTCTTGATAACCATTTACATGTGTCAATCACTGTGTACTTAGTTAAGTTAACTTTGGGAATGGGGTATAGATTTTGTAAGTTTGAGTAACCGCCTTCAGCTTTATTTTTGAATTATTCAATGTTGAACGTCAACTTGCAATTGCAGTTTTATGTAATTTTACTAGTGTAGGTTGTAGGGAAATTTTATAAACCTGCAGTGTCAAGCCTCCGAGCTGTACGAATGTTCGACAGCGTAGGATAAAATTTTACATTTAGTTTTCATTATCGTTAACTGGTTATCATTGGGGATATATATATATATAAAATTTGTATATTGTAAGTATTAACTTACTGGGAATTTTTGGGGATATACAATATTGGATATTACATTAGTGTTTAAGGGTTTTTAGGGTTTCCTGTATATTTACAGCTGAACTGGCCAATTTTTGGATATTTACTAGAATTATTTTGGTATTTGCAAGTACAACAGTGTATTAGGCAACCTGTTGTCCAGCATTTTAGTGCCTACTATTTTTTTTTTTCCACAAGTGCTGTAGTTTCAGGACGCACTGCTAGCCATGTGTATTAAGTCCTCTATATATTTTTTTTCACAAGCGCTGTAGTTTCAGGACGCACTGCTAGCCATGTGTATTAAGTCCTCTATATATTGCGCTACAGATATGTTAGGTCCCTGTGTGATGTAACACTTTATCTTAAGGTTTGATACCTACGATTGCGTTCCACTGTAAACCTGATATAGCTATATTATGGTAGGTACCTATGTTTGAACGTACTTGGTTATTGTCCATGTAGTGTTTTGCTTATTTTTAGGGATACCAACATAAACTGAAGCGCAGGTTTTGTTATTAATTTGGTATATGTATTTTTGATATTGCAAGTTCAGGATATACAGGGAAGAATAATAAGTATATATATATTTTTTTTATATATACAGGGGGGTTGTTAAAAACATAACAGTTAACGGGATTTCACAAATATCGATAGATATTTATTTTTGTTTATATACAGGGGGGTTGTTAAGTGTAACTGTTCTTGGGATTTTTCAAATATCGATAGATATTTATTTTTGTTGTATACAGGGGATTGCAAATTAATTGTATTTGCACTTGTGCAATAATTAAAGTCACTTTAATTTGTAATTAATTGTTTTACTCTTATGTTTACTCCTACCTACTCCAAGATAATTGTGAATAGTAACTTTTTTTTTATAACTAAAGACTCAAGTGTTTGTTGGGGACTTGTACCAATCATTGAGTACACCGGTATTTTTGGTCTCGCTGAACTCATGATTGCTTAGTGGGTGAATTGTTTAAGTAAACTGGCTGGCTTTAATCATGTGGCGCCCTTGTCTTTTTTTATTGACCTACCCCATTCTCCTCTGACAGCTAGCAGGCAAGTCAAGCCAGTTCGATTGGGATAAGCCCGAGTCATTTGATAATTTTAGCAAATTAGTTCAACCATATTTTGTAGTTTACAAATTTAAATATTTTTTTTTGAGGTTCACAATTTTAACGCCACAATCTTATTCATTAGTTGATATTAAATGTATATTTTTTTTCAATTTTTGTTGTACAATTAGGTATATAAATGCGATTAAAATAAAGTGGAATGTTTTTTCAATATTCCAGTGGCTCTATCTCCGTTAATATTTGTGTTACCCCACCAAACCATATATTGCTGTGATCGTAAGAAAGTATCCTCTTTCTAAATATATAAAATATACAGGGTTTCCCATTTATAAAAATGTCTTTATGTGTCCATCTGCGCCCGTATCACCCCGTATATAACATAATATACCTAGGTTAAACAGAAAAAAACAAAAGAAAATCGACGGGTCCATATGCGTTTTTTAAAAAATTGAATGTTTGTGAATAAATAATGAATTTATGCAACACTTTTACCGTTCACTGTGTATCATTTCTAATGTGACCCGATTGATTAATACTTAAAATGTATTATATTTCTATTTCGTTATTTACTTTTAAAATTTCTTGTGGGGTTATTTCCTTGGTTATTTCTTCGGCCACATCTTCAGGAAGATTTTCATGTTCTAAATTTTGTTGCAATAAAATGAAATAACAAGAGTCGCTTTCCACAAACATACTAAGATTTTATATGTCAATAATTGCATTGATTAGGGCAGAATCACTCATTCTACCACGCATCTCACTGTTGTACCTATTCTTGAATAATAAGCAACTTAAAGCACAACAAACAAAATTTATCTGCAGCACGTTTCAGTAAAGTTACTAATAGAAACAAAGTCAAAAACAGTGATTTTTATCACTGGTACTGGTTTTTATTACAGGTACTAACCTCAGTATTAACAAGTTTTATTATTAAATGCATTCGAAACATTAAATCAGTCTACTTTTTTGTTTTAATAAGTAATACCCACAAAAGCACAGAATACATTTTTGCACTCTGTTAAAAGCGAGTTTACAAGTGAAAAATACCTGTTTAACTAGTTTATGACCAGTATTACGCAATATTTAACATTACGTAACCGTAACATTTTCAAAGACATCCACGTACATCCACGGACATCTACGGACATCTACGGTTATCCACGCACATCCACGCACATCCAAGCATATCCACGGACATCCACAGACATCTGCGGACATCCTTGGACATCCACGTGCGTGTACACCAAACATCCATCGCGGTTTGCCCCTCGCATAATCCAACAAGAATTATACAAATTAATATATTAGGCGGCCCAACGAAAAATTTTAACCATGAATAACTTCAACTGGTATAAAAGTTTATTCAAATAAATTCGAGACAGGTCAATTTTTATTTCAAGATGGACAATTTATGTTATTGATATTTATACAGGATGTGCCAAAAAAGAGCGGTAAGTCACATTTTTTATTGATACACCCTGTGTATTTTTACAGATTATTTATGTTTCCTTAGATACATGCCTACATGCATACAGATAGATGCCTTGGGGAGGGTATACTCCATGTATAATGAAGTGTAAGTTTTTTAAATGCCTTCAGTGCACGCTTTCTAACTGTTATAATATGTGTGTTATAAATAGAGCTGTAAACAACGGAAGCATATTCCAGTTTCGAATTTCGAACAACCAAACGTGGAGTGGAGTAAATTTATGGTTTTGAAACTTCGAAAGTCGAAAGAATTATGCAGAATAACATCCGCAAAGTTTTAAATGCAGGATGACAGACTAGCTGTATGTGCTCGCATATACAGGGAGGTGCATTTTCGATGGGATTTGGGGGTATCTCGGTTGCTATGAGTGACAGAAAAAAATGGACAGCACGAACGTTGGCTAATTTTTTGAGACAAATTCAACTGTCAAAACAGAAATCCGGTGAGTCGATTTGTTTTCGAGTTATAAGCCGTTTGTCACTTTTTTGTAACTTTGGTGGACTTTATATCTCGCTTATTTGAAGAGATACAGAAAAAATGTAAATACAACTTTTGTCGACGTTTGATAGCATAATTCAACGGTGATATTACTTTTTTTATATACCGAGTGATTACTGATTTACGAACCAAACTTATGATTTTTTAAATGGAAACCTTGGGTCGCGATGGAAAGCTTATTTTGTCAGCTTTTCAAAAATATATAGTTTCATATGGTTATTTTTAAAATTTAAACATTTACGGCATTTTTTGTAGAAGAATGGTAACAAAATTTTATTTACAATACGGGCAAGTAAATTATAATAGCATCTATCTATATACGCTAGCATAACATCTATCATTAAGGCAACCCACAAAATTACACAATTAGTAACAACAATGAAACTAAGAAATTTACAAATATTACAAAATTTATATAATATAACAGTAATAATATAATTTAATATAATTTTAGTAATAATATAATTTTTTTGTAATATAATTTACATAAGAGAACAGCTTGAACATTGAAGTTCACACAAAGTCTACATCTTTTTTTTACACTATCTATACTTCTTAAAATATACAGGGGCTTCTATACTGTTTCTTAATTCCTCCACAGAGTTACGCGGCATGGGATATATTATATTTTTTATAAAGCCCCAAAGAAAAAATCGGCAGGAGACAGATCCGGCGAGCGTGCGGACCACTATATAGGACCATGAGTTCCTATCCACTTGTTTGGAAAAGTTTCGTTTAGATAATTAGAAGCAACTCGAGCATTATGTGACGGCGCACCGTCTTCTTGGAACCATATGTTTCTCAAATCTGCAAGTGGTAGATTATTTAAGAATTCTGTTAATTGGTGGTGTAAAATCTGCACATAGATTTCCGCATTTAATGTTTCCTGATAAGTATGGGGTCCAATTAGTCGGCCTCTAAACATACCGCACCATACATTCAATCCAAACCCCCCTTGACGTCTCACTTCAATAGTCGCATGGCGAATTTCCGGATTGGGATTGATACACCGTCACTGGTGATTCTGGCCTCATCCGTCCAAATAATATTACGCGGAAAATTCTCATCCTCTTCACATTTGGCTAGGTACCATCTACAGAAATTAAGGCGTCTCTGACTGTCGTCTGGATGGATATAATGAAATTTTCGGAATTTAAAACATTTAAAATTATTTTCTCTTAAAATTTTTAGGCTCCGCTTTTTGGAAGCTCCCACTGATTCTACAATAGAATTTGTAGATATTTCTGGATTCGCTGTTACCACTCCTAACACATTTACTGTATCATTTTCAGCGTTTGCCTTATGATATCTTTTTGATCTAGGTTTTTTAAAGGAACCGTAATGTTTCAGATTATATTCGAGCCTGCTGAACATCTTAACATTTGGTTGTCTCCTTTCTGGATATCGCTGTAAATATAACATACCAAATTTTTCACTATTATTGTAGTTTTCCATAATCTTGACTGATTTCATATTAATTAGATAATAATTTAACACAAAATAAACAAGTCTTGTAAGGATACTGACTGGTTAGAATAATTTGACATATATACGGAATAGCTGCAATTTTTGTTTTATTACAGCCTACTAAGATTAAAAACAGCTGTTGATAAGGCTCTCCTATAATATTATTGGGTTATAACTCAGCCATTTTTAAAAATAACCATATGAAACTATATATTTTTGAAAAGCTGACAAAATAAGCTTTCCATCGCGACCCAAGCCAACTATGGTTTCCATTTAAAAAATCATAAGTTTGGTTCGTAAATCAGTAATCACTCGATATATAAAAAAATTAACATCACCGTTTAATTATGCTATCAAACGTCGACAAAAGTTGCATTTACATTTTTTCTGTATCTCTTCAAATAAGCGAGATATAGAGTCCACCCAAAGTTACAAAAAACTGACAAACGGCTTATAACTCGAAAACAAATCGACTCACCGGATTTCTGTTTTGACAGTTGAATTTGTCTCAAAAAATTAGCCAACGTTCGTGCTGTCCATTTTTTTCTGTCGCTCATAGCAACCGATATACCCCCAAATCCCATCGAAAATGCACCTCCCTGTACATCGTTGATGTATATGTAATATAATTACTTTGTTCACTAAATAGGCACCAATAATGCTATGAAAATGAAAATGATTACCTCTGTCTAAATACACATACGCTTTTACTGTATGAGCGAAATTACTACTAATGTGTTTTAAATTGTGGAATAATAAACAGCCATGACTTTTAGTTTTTACCGTAATTCTTCTAAATGGCACTTCTACATATTCACAATAATTTGTATAAAATATAATCCAAACCGAAAATGGTCCTCGTTAGTTTCAAGACGCCATTAACGTACTAGTAATCTAAATGCCTAAACGGTCCTTATAAAAATATATACAAAGTCTTATTTTATCTACTTTTAAATTTAGAGAGGTGCTCGTATCAGTGTTAAGTTTTATTTGAAAATATATAGTATGTAGCTAACAATGATTTTTTTATTATTTTTATATTGAAGGAGTTTCTTTAAGAGCAGATTTCAGCTTTAGGCACATTAACCATATGTGACATTATATCACACATACAGGATGGACTAATTGTGTGATAAACTTCGTTAACTATGGAACTCTGGATTTGAAAAATACAACAGATATTAGATACAGATATACTAGGATATTAACAGGACAACTTTTTTAAATCAGTTTGGGATTTACAGGGTGTTTCGTTTAATATTGGCCATATAGATTTTTTTTAAATTGAAACGTCTGATATATTTTTATATTTTATAAAACAGAGTAAATTTTACTTAAACCCAGCTGGAGATATTTGACATTTTATAATGAGCTTCTTGATTTAATGTGATGTAGTTACTGTAGGAGTTAAGGTTACAATTTTTTGAGATATTTGAGATTTTCTTCAGTTTTCAAGATATTTTTTGTAAAAATTACCATCGAGCAACTCATGGAATATAAATAAAATTTCATAGTAAATGTTCAAATTGCCGTCCATCTTGGTCTATACACAATTGTATACGTTGCTCAAATGACTTGTTTACACTTTGAAGAACATCTACACGAATAATTTGGAATATTTCTCTGATTCTATTTTTCATATCCTCTTTGATAGTAGAAGGTATATGATTGATTTTTGTGTATCCCCACAGAAACCAATCCATCTTTGTTAGAACAGGGGACCTATCAGACCAAGCTATTGGTTCACCTCTACCAATCCATCTCTCCGTGAATTTAAATCTGATTAAATTGATTTTTTAAGCGTTGGTTTCCATCCACGGCTAAATTGATGGTAAGTTTTACACAAAGGCCATGAAAACCAAAAAATATGTGAAAAATATAGGATGTTTCATTTTATATTAAAAAGTTTTCGCTGTTTGAAATTCCTAAAATATAACAGAAAAAGGAACACTATATATGCTATTTTAAAATTTCTTTTATTTCTCAAAAGAAGCACACCCTATGTCGTTTTCTTGTGTCAAAAATCTAAGGCTCATCTATTATGCATAAAGAGTTATAAAGGCTCATACAAGCCCTTGCATCTATAAAATTTTTTATATAATATCAAATATCTGAAAACTTCTGAAAAGTATCTGAAATATCATTTAAAAAAATAATCTCTACTTTGCCACTATTAACCGAAACACCATGCCTGTTTCAAACTAACTTTAAAAAGATATTTGGTTAATATCCTGTAACATCTGTATTTCATATTATTTGTATTTTTCATAACAGAATTATCATACATTGTCTTACTATTGATAGACCACACTATAGATAGATGATAGATGATAGACCACCAGATGTCACACTGTTGATAGATAGATTGTATGTAGCAAGAAAGATATTTTTCATTTTAAATTTTTGCTCTAAAAATTAATTTCAATGTTATTCATTCTTTATATACGTATATCTGCCTATCAATCTTAAGAAGGACATAAATGTATTCAGATATTAGACATTAAGTATATAACCACATTTTGTTGCCTAAGTAGGTATCAAGTAAAACGACTTTTACGTAAAAATGTAAATTTTAGACAATTTTCATCCAGGTGCGCATAGTATTTAGGGAACAAAATAACTCAATTAGGCGTTTACGGTTTAAATTTACTACACTAAAGTCCCTAAAGAGGTGTGGCTTTCAAATTTTGTAAGAAATATGGAATTAGCGGTATAATAATTATATTTATCTGTACAGTATTTATATAAAATATTAAGCTGGATACTAGACATCAAAAGCGATACATTATACCAAATCGATTATTAAGATTTCTAATTCACAACAGTCCAAAAATGTGGTACTATACCTACTATTTTTACTATTAGGAGAAAACAATTAAAGCTTACTATTTATTAGCTACTTTTATTTGAATTTGATCCTTACGCATTCGCACTCGTATATGATAGAAGCGACTAATTCATCTTCTTTACTAAAGAGTCTACAGATTGAGTTATATTTATATGCTCATAATATGTAAATATTTTCTCAAGGCACAGCACAAGAATAAATAAATAACTATTCTTGTGACAGAGATCCACTAAATAATTGCTTTCTTAGAGAGTTGCTTCAGCTGTACAGAGTGCAATGAACTGTTACAAAAGTAAACAAACACAATAGACAACCTATAATAGGTACTAATGTGCCAAACTCATTCAGAGCATATATAAAAAGTATTCATAGGCTAGGATATTTACAGGTTTTCAATATACATCATGACAGTAACGAAGAAGACTTAAGGCAATTTTTACAAGAAAGCGCACCAGGCATCAGTTTGAATGCATACAATGGAATGAAATTCAAATACGGGTATAATTTAAAATAGCATTTCCAATCACGGACGAGGATAAAGTATATAATTCTGATATATGGCTCGAGGGTGCTGCCGTACAGCGTTGCAAATTTAAGAAGCAGTCTTCGGAGTCCCTAGCCAACCTAAACAATTGTAGGTCCCAGTTGTAACTTGAATTTGGTAAAATCAAATTTGCAAAGATGGGAAATAAAATAGACTTAACCTAACTACAACAACTTAAATAAAATAGGCTTAATAAACTTAATAGAATTATAAATCGTCATTATTTCTATATGGCCAGCTGGCAGTCGGACATAAATTGTTAGATGAGATAGGTTTATGTATATGTGGTATGTTCTTAGAATATTTGGATAATTTCCCATTAGAATTGGATAATTGGATAATTCGAGTTGGATAATTGGAAAACACGTGACTATGAACACACTTCAAAATAGATCGTAAAGTCTTCAGCATAGATCAAAACACAAGGGGTCAATCCACAAACTATATCATTAATAAACAAGCTAAACTTTAACGGATCAAGTTTTTGCTGCACTTACTTAAAATGAATTATAAATCATCATGATATAGCCAGCTAGCAGTTGGAGATAAATTATAAGGTTAGAGGTTGTGTGAAGTTATCCACACATTTCTGTCCACGCATTCTGACAATCGTATCGGAAGTGAGGGTATAAACGCTGTTAGTTGTCGTGTAAATGTGTGACTTCCCATCAATATACGCCTTTCACCGGCTGCAGAAACATGTGCTACGGCATGATGCTACTGCAACATAATCTTTTAAATAAGCTGTAAACAAAATATTTATTTATTACTAATGAGGACAATTTGGTATTTGGGTATTGTCTACAGTATGATAACCATAAATAATAAAAAAAATGTAATTAGGTTTCTGTGCGTGGATAGCAGAAAATCAATATGCGCCCTTACGGATGCATTCACCAAACTCGGTACGTATCAGATGCATTCACCAAGCTCGGTGGGCATATTATGCCCATACCTGTAGGCTTCACAATCATAAGCAGTATTTGTTGCCCGTCTGTCTGTCTATGATAAAAACAATTAAATTTGAATTTATCTGCGTGGATGGCTGTAAATCAATATTAATTAGCCACGTAACCCTTTCAGATGCATCCACCAAACTTGGTGGGTATTTGCCCATATAAGTAGGCTTCATAACCACATGTAGTATTTGCTTTGCCTGCTGGTCTGTCTATGATATAAATCATTAAATTTGATTTTTCTGCGTGGATGGCTGCAAATCAATATTTTTTAGCCACGTAGCCCTTTCAGATGAATTCACCAAACTTGGTAGGTATAAGCCCATATAAGTAAGCTTCATAACCACAGGTAGTATTTGCTTTGCCTGCCCATCTAACTATGATATAAATCATTAAATTAGATATTTCTGCGTGGATGGCGGCAAATCAATATTTTTTAGCCACGTAGCCTTTTCAGATGCATTCACCAAACGTGGTGGGTATATGCCCATATAGGTAGTCTTCATAACCACATGTAGTATTTGCTTTGCCTGCCCGTCTGTCTATGCTAAAAACAATTAAATTTGAATTTATCTGCGTGGATGGCTGCAAATCAATATTATTTAGCCACGTAGGCCTTTCAGATGCATTCACCACACTTGGTGGGCATATGCCCATATAAGTAGGCTTCTTAAGCACATGTAGTATTTGCTTTGCCTGTCCGTCTGTCGATGATATAAATCATTAAATTTGATTTTTCTGCGTGGATGGCTGCAAAACAATATTTTTAGCCACGTAGCCCTTTCAGATGCATTCATCAAACTTGGTGGGCATATGCCCATATAAGTAGGCTTCATAACCACATGTAGTATTTGCTTTGCCTGCCGGTCTGCGTATGATATAAATCAATAAATTTTATTTTTCTGCGTGGATGGCTACAAATCAATATTTTTTAGCCACGTAACCCTTTCAGAAGCATTCACCAAACATGGTAGGTATAAGCCCATATAAGTAGGCTTCATAACCACATGTAATATCTGCTTTGCCTGCCCGTCTGTCTATGATATAAATCATTAAATTTGATTTTTCTGCGTGGATAACTGCAAATCAATATTTTTAGCCACGTAGCCCTTTCAGATGCATTCACCAAACTTGGTGGGTATATGCCCATATAAGTAGGCTTCATAACCACATGTAGTATCTGCTTTGCCTGCCCGTCTGTCTATGATATAAATCATTAATTTTAATTTTTCTGCATGGATGGCTGCAAATCAATATTCCTTAGCAACGTGGCCCTTTCAGATGCATCCACCAAACTTGGTGGGTATATGCCCATATACGTAGGCTTTATAACCACATGCAGTATTTGCTTTGCCTGCCCGTCTGTCTATGCTAAAAACAATTAAATTTGAATTTATCTGCGTTGATGGCTGCAAATCAATATTATTTAGCCACGTAGCCTTTTCAGATGCATTCACCAAACTTGATGGGTATATGCCCATATAAGTAGGCTTCATAACCACATGTAGTATTTGCTTTGCCTGCCGGTCTGTCTATGATAAAAACAATTAAATTTGAATTTATCTGCGTGGATGGCTGCAAATCAATATTATTTAGCCACGTAGCCTTTTCAGATGCATTCACCAAACTTGGTGGGTATATGCCCATATAAGTAGGCTTCATAACCACATGTAGTATCTGCTTTGCCTGCCCGTCTGTCTATGATATAAATCATTAAATTTAATTTTTCTGCATGGATGGCTGCAAATCAATATTTCTTAGCCACGTAGCCCTTTCAGATGCATCCACCAAACTTGGTGGGTATATGCCCATATAGGTAGGCTACATAACCACATGCAGTATTTGCTTTGCCTGCCCGTCTGTCTATGCTAAAAACAATTAAATTTGAATTTATCTGCGTGGATGGCTGCAAATCAATATTATTTAGCCACGTAGCCTTTTCAGATGCATTCACCAAACTTGGTGGGTATATGCCCATATAAGTAGGCTTCATAACCACATGTAGTATTTGCTTTGCCTGCCGGTCTGTCTATGCTAAAAACAATTAAATTTGAATTTATCTGCGTGGATGGCTGCAAATCAATATTATTTAGCCACGTAGCCTTTTCAGATGCATTCACCAAACTTGGTGGGTATATGCCCATATAAGTAGGCTTCATAACCACATGTAGTATTTGCTTTGCCTGCCCGTCTGTCTATGCTAAAAACAATTAAATTTGAATTTATCTGCGTGGATGACTGCAAACCAATATTATTTAGCCACGTAGCCTTTTCAGATGCATTCACCAAACTTGGTGGGTATATGCCCATATAAGTAGGCTTCATAACCACATGTAGTATCTGCTTTGCCTGCCCGTCTGTCTATGCTAAAAACAATTAAATTTGAATTTATCTGCGTGGATGACTGCAAACCAATATTATTTAGCCACGTAGCCTTTTCAGATGCATTCACCAAACTTGGTGGGTATATGCCCATATAAGTAGGCTTCATAACCACATGTAGTGTCTGCTTTGCCTGCCCGTCTGTCTATGATATAAATCATTAATTTTAATTTTTCTGCATGGATGGCTGCAAATCAATATTCCTTAGCAACGTGGCCCTTTCAGATGCATTCACCAAACTTGGTGGGTATATGCCCATATAAGTAGGCTTCATAACCACATGTAGTATTTGCTTTGCCTGCCCGTCTGTCTATGCTAAAAACAATTAAATTTGAATTTATCTGCGTGGATGGCTGCAAATCAATATTATTTAGCCACGTAGCCTTTTCAGATGCATTCACCAAACTTGGTGGGTATATGCCCATATAAGTAGGCTTCATAACCACATGTAGTATTTGCTTTGCCTGCCCGTCTGTCTATGCTAAAAACAATTAAATTTGAATTTATCTGCGTGGATGACTGCAAACCAATATTATTTAGCCACGTAGCCTTTTCAGATGCATTCACCAAACTTGGTGGGTATATGCCCATATAAGTAGGCTTCATAACCACATGTAGTGTCTGCTTTGCCTGCCCGCCTGTCTATGATATAAATCATTAATTTTAATTTTTCTGCATGGATGGCTGCAAATCAATATTCCTTAGCAACGTGGCCCTTTCAGATGCATCCACCAAACTTGGTGGGTATATGCCCATATACGTAGGCTTTATAACCACATGCAGTATTTGCTTTGCCTGCCCGTCTGTCTATGCTAAAAACAATTAAATTTGAATTTATCTGCGTTGATGGCTGCAAATCAATATTATTTAGCCACGTAGCCTTTTCAGATGCATTCACCAAACTTGATGGGTAGGTATATGCCCATATAAGTAGGCTTCATAACCACATGTAGTATTTGCTTTGGCTGCCCGTCTGTCTATGATAAAAACAATTAAATTTGAATTTATCTGCGTGGATGGCTGCAAATCAATATTATTTAGCCACGTAGCCTTTTCAGATGCATTCACCAAACTTGCTGGGTATATGCCCATATAGGTAGGCTACATAACCACATGCAGTATTTGCTTTACCTGCCCGTCTGTCTATGCTAAAAACAATTAAATTTGAATTTATCTGCGTATCAATATTATTTAGCCACGTAGAATTTCAGATGCAATCACCAAACTACTACATGCATTCACATACTACATGTGGTTATGAAGCCTACTTATATGGGCATATACCCACCAAGTTTGGTGAATGCATCTGAAAAGGCTACGTGGCTAAATAATATTGATTTGTAGCCATCCACGCAGATAAATTCAAATTTAATTGTTTTTAGCATAGACAGACGGGCAGGCAAAGCAAATACTACATGCGGTTATGAAGCCTACTTATATGGGCATATACCCACCAAGTTTGGTGAATGCATCTGAAAGGGCTACGTGGCTAATAAATATTCATTTGCAGCCATCCACGCAGAAAAATTAAATTTAATGATTTATATCATAGACAGACGGGCAGGCAAAGCAAATACTACCTGTCGTTACGAAGCTTACGTATATGGGCATATACCTACCAAGTTTGGTGAATGCATCTGAAAGGGCTACGTGGCTAAAAAATATTGATTTGCAGCCATCCACGCAGAAAAATCAAATTTAATGATTTATATCATAGACAGACGGGCAGGCAAAGCAAATACTACATATGGTAATGAAGCCTACCTGTATGGGCATATACCCTCCAAGTTTGGTGAATGCATCTGAAAGGGCTACGTGGCTAATGGATATTGATTTGCAGCCATCCATGCAGAAAAATCTAATTTAATGATTTATATCATAGACAGACGGGCAGGCAAAGCAAATACTACATATGGTTATGAAGCCTACCTATATGGGCATATACCCACCAAGTTTGGTGAATGCATCTGAAAGGGCTACGTGGCTAATGGATATTGATTTGCAGCCATCCATGCAGAAAAATCTAATTTAATGATTTATATCATAGACAGACGGGCAGGCAAAGCAAATACTACATATGGTTATGAAGCCTACCTATATGGGCATATACCCACCAAGTTTGGTGAATGCATCTGAAAGGGCTACGTGGCTAATGGATATTGATTTGCAGCCATCCATGCAGAAAAATCTAATTTAATGATTTATATCATAGACAGACGGGCAGGCAAAGCAAATACTACATATGGTTATGAAGCCTACCTATATGGGCATATACCCACCAAGTTTGGTGAATGCATCTGAAAGGGCTACGTGGCTAAAAATATTGATTTGCAGTTATCCACGCAGAAAAATCAAATTTAATGATTTATATCATAGACAGACGGGCAGGCAAAGCAGATATTACATGTGGTTATGAAGCCTACTTATATGGGCATATACCCACCAAGTTTGGTGAATGCATCTGAAAGGGTTACGTGGCTAAATAATATTGATTTGCAGCCATCCACGCAGATAAATTCAAATTTAATTGTTTTTATCATAGACAGACGGGCAGGCAAAGCAAATACTACATGTGGTTATGAAGCCTACTTATATGGGCATATACCCACCAAGTTTGGTGAATGCATCTGAAAAGGCTACGTGGCTAAATAATATTGATTTGCAGCCATCCACGCAGATAAATTCAAATTTAATTGTTTTTAGCATAGACAGACGGGCAGGCAAAGCAAATACTACATGTGGTTATGAAGCCTACTTATATGGGCATATACCCACCAAGTTTGGTGAATGCATCTGAAAAGGCTACGTGGCTAAATAATATTGATTTGCAGCCATCCACGCAGATAAATTCAAATTTAATTGTTTTTAGCATAGACAGACGGGCAGGCAAAGCAAATACTACATATGGTTATGAAGCCTACCTATATGGGCATATACCCACCAAGTTTGGTGAATGCATCTGAAAGGGCTACGTGGCTAAAAATATTGATTTGCAGTTATCCACGCAGAAAAATCAAATTTAATGATTTATATCATAGACAGACGGGCAGGCAAAGCAGATATTACATGTGGTTATGAAGCCTACTTATATGGGCATATACCCACCAAGTTTGGTGAATGCATCTGAAAGGGTTACGTGGCTAAATAATATTGATTTGCAGCCATCCACACAGATAAATTCAAATTTAATTGTTTTTATCATAGACAGACGGGCAGGCAAAGCAAATACTACATGTGGTTATGAAGCCTACTTATATGGGCATATACCCACCAAGTTTGGTGAATGCATCTGAAAAGGCTACGTGGCTAAATAATATTGATTTGCAGCCATCCACGCAGATAAATTCAAATTTAATTGTTTTTAGCATAGACAGACGGGCAGGCAAAGCAAATACTGCATGTGGTTATGAAGCCTACCTATATGGACATATACCCACCAAGTTTGGTGAATCCATCTAAAAGGGCTACGTGGCTAAATAATATTGATTTGCAGCCATCCACGCAGATAAATTCAAATTTAATTGTTTTTAGCATAGACAGACGGGCAGGCAAAGTAAATACTGCATGTGGTTATGAAGCCTACCTATATGGGCATATACCCACCAAGTTTGGTGAATGCATCTGAAAGGGCTACGTGGCTAAAGAATATTGATTTGCAGCCATCTACGCAGAAAAATCTAATTTAATGATTTATATCATAGACAGACGGGCAGGCAAAGCAGATATTACATGTGGTTATGAAGCCTACTTATATGGGCATATACCCACCAAGTTTGGTGAATGCATCTGAAAGGGTTACGTGGCTAAATAATATTGATTTGCAGCCATCCACGCAGATAAATTCAAATTTAATTGTTTTTATCATAGACAGACGGGCAGGCAAAGCAAATACTACATGTGGTTATGAAGCCTACTTATATGGGCATATACCCACCAAGTTTGGTGAATGCATCTGAAAAGGCTACGTGGCTAAATAATATTGATTTGCAGCCATCCACGCAGATAAATTCAAATTTAATTGTTTTTAGCATAGACAGACGGGCAGGTAAAGCAAATACTGCATGTGGTTATGAAGCCTACCTATATGGGCATATACCCACCAAGTTTGGTGAATGCATTTAAAGGGCTACGTGGCTAAGGGATATTGATTTGCAGCCATCCATGCAGAAAAATCTAATTTAATGATTTATATCATAGACAGACGGGCAGGCAAAGCAAATACTACATATGGTTATGAAGCCTACCTATATGGGCATATACCCACTAAGTTTGGTGAATGCATCTGAAAGGGCTACGTGGCTAAATAATATTGATTTGCAGCCATCTACGCAGATAAATTCAAATTTAATTGTTTTTAGCATAGACAGACGGGCAGGCAAAGCAAATACTGCATGTGGTTATGAAGCCTACCTATATGGACATATACCCACCAAGTTTGGTGAATGCATCTGAAAGGGCTACGTGGCTAATAAATATTCATTTGCAGCCATCCACGCAGAAAAATTAAATTTAATGATTTATATCATAGACAGACAAGCAGGCAAAGCAAATACTACATATGGTTATGAAGCGTACCTTTATGGGCAATATACCCACCAAGTTTGGTGAATCCATCTAAAAGGGCTACGTGGCTAAATAATATTGATTTGCAGCCATCCACGCAGAAAAATCTAATTTAATGATTTATATCATAGACAGACGGGCAGGCAAAGCAAATACTACCTGTGGTTATGAAGTTTACGTATATGGGCATATACCTACCAAGTTTGGTGAATGCATCTGAAAGGGCTACGTGGCTAAGGACTACTGATTTGCAGCAATCCACGCAGAAAAATCTAATTTAATGATTTATATCATAGACAGACGGGCAGGCAAAGCTAATACTACATATGGTTATGAAGCATGCCTCTATGGGCATATACCCACCAAGTTTGGTGAATGCATCTGAAAGGGCTACGTGGCTAAAAATATTGTTTTGCAGCCATCACGCAGAAAAATCAAATATAATGATTTATATCATAGACAGACCGGCAGGCAAAGCAAATACTACATGTGGTTATGAAGCCTACTTATATGGGCATGTGCCCACCAAGTTTGGTGAATGCATCTGAAAGGGCGACGTGGCTAAAAAATATTGATTTGCAGCCATCCACGCAGAAAAGTCAAATTTAATGATTTATATCATAGACAGACGGGCAAGCAAAGCAAATACTGCTTATGATTGTGAAGCCTACATGTATGGACATAATATGCCCACCGAGCTTGGTGAATGCATCTGATACGCAGCGAGTTTGGTGAATGCATCCGTAAGGGCGACGTGGCCATAGAATATTGATTTTCTGCTATCCACGCACAGAAACCTAATTACTTTTTTTTTATCATTTATGGTTATCATACTGTAGACAATACCCAAATACCAAATTGTCCTCATTAGTAATAAATAAATATTTTGTTTACAGCTTATTTAAAAGATTATGTTGCAGTAGCATCATGCCGTAGCACATGTTTCTGCAGCCGGTGAAAGGCCTATATTGATGGGAAGTCACACATTTACACGACAACTGACCGCGTTTATACCCTCACTTCCGATACGATTGTCAGAATGCGTGGACAGAAATGTGTGGATAACTTCACACAACCAAGGTTAGATAGGTTTATATACAGTGTGGGTGAGTTTGCATTACACACTCAGTAACTTCGTAAATGGCAAGATAATAAATTTCTTCAAAAAGTACTTCAAAGTGATTTTTTGTGCTCTTTTCAACCCTCTGATTAAAAATGCTCTCATTAAAAAAACAAAAGAGCAGCGACATGTACAGTGATTTTTTTAAATGGAACACCCTGTATTTTATTTCACAATTTGAAATCCTCTCAAATTTTGAATATGACACCGTTTTTATTTTTCTTAAAAGTGATAATATGTATGTTAGTAACAATACAAGAAATTATTAGTACTAGCAAAGTTTACAGAATATTTATTCTGTAAACTTTGGTACTAGGCCATGGATTGTACAATTGAAACTGAATATTTATTGAAATAAATGAAAATAATAGTATTAACAAAGTTATGAGTTATTTGCATAACTTTTGTCTTCACAAGCTTGCTTTGTTTTTAATAATTATGCAATCCATGGCCTACTACCGATAATTTATTGTATTGTTCCTGACTTACATATTATCACTTTTAAGAAAAAACAGTGTCATATCCAGAATTTGATAGTATTTCAAATTATGAAATAAAATACAGGGTGTTCCATTTAAAAAAATCACTGTACATGTCGCTGCTCTTTTGTTTTTTAATGAGAGCGTTTTAATCACAGGGTTGAAAAGAGCACAAAAAATCACTTATATAAGTACTTTTTGAAAAATTTTAATATCTTGACATTTACGAAGTTACTGAGTGTAATGAAAACTCACCCACACTGTATAGTATGTTTTTAGAATATTTGGATACTTTCATATCTTTTTATTTATTTATTTATTAGACCTTTATTAATCAGATCTTTCACAGTAGATACGCTTAATAAGAATTTCGTTGACGATAGAAAAAGGAACATGACTTTTAAAACAACCAAGCTGCAATGAAAAAATATGCAAATGTCTGGTGTAGTAGTCGTGTCTAATCTTGTGTATGTAATCATTATATAGCTGAGCTGTAACACGCGATTCAACATTGACGTTAACTTTACATAAATGTGTAGGTTAAAAATGCACGGCAACAAGCGAAATGAATAAAAATATTTACTAATCTTGTTAGTAAAACTAACAGAGAGAGATACTTTTGATTGAAGGGTAATACAAAAACAGCAGCACTTTTATTTAATTTTGACCAATTTACGCATATATAAAATTTTACATCATGCAATGTATATTAATCTCTTGGCACAAATTCTGTACAATAATTAACAGATTAGATGCAAAGTTGGCAACTATCAGACTGGAACTCTGAGATTGACCTCATTTTTCTATAATTTTTTAATACTTGAATAGCATGGGATTCTTATTTTATGTTTGGATATCAAATCGGTAGTTGAGCTTTGTTACATTTTAAAATTCTCTTAAAATCTCTCGATTTAATATCGTATCGTAGAACCAGAATCTAGAGCCAGAACTTGTTATAAAATAGTTTAGATGAAAATTCCAACCTCTACAGCAATCGTTTGAATATTCATACTCATGAATGTGCCCTATTTGGCCTTATATTACAAGAAACGCAATGAAGTCGAAGATTTTACACATTCCGATTCTATAAGAGTGAGGCAAACTCTATAGGAGTGTATTCTACACTTAAAAATAGTTTTAAAAAACTGAAATTTTGTTATCCGATTTCGATTTGTTTTGAAGTTATAAAAGAAGTCTAGTCCATAACCAAATTATTCATACACACATTGTGTTAATAATTGCATTATTTTAATAAATGTCAATGGTGTTCTAATTACCCCGAACAGCATTTGATATAGAGAAGCCTGATAAAAGTATCCCTAAAATGATGTCTAGAATACAAAAATTTTGAATTATAGTTGGAGGTAACTTCCCCTATAACGGAGCTAAGTGCGGACGAGAACATCGATATTTTATTTGAAGAGAGCAGGCTGGTGCCTAAATTTTCACTTTTTAAATCAAAGTCAGCTAGCACGTTAAGAGCGAAATTTTAGATATTTAGGCGAGAATTTAAGCAGGCTTTATCGCGTGGATGTATTCAAACGTTCCAATAAAAACATATGTACATACGTTTTTGAAAAACATTTTTCAAAAACATATCATATTTACATAGCCGCCTACTTTAAACATATTATATTTAACTATTAAATGTAAAAAAGCACGATTATAAAAATCCGTAATTGACCATTAAATTGACAACTATTTGAGAATAACGCTAAATTAATGTATTAGTAATGAAGATTACATTACATTACATTACATTTTCGGTTACAAAATAAGCATAAGAAATTCAATGTACTCAAAAATTGTGCCTAAATAATTTTAAAAGTATGCTTCCAAAATTGAGAAAATGCTCGGTACGGCAAGTAATTATGTTTAGTATTTTACTTGTAATCTTAAGTATTATAATAGTATTTTTTATTATAATTTTGTACCCCTTGGTGTTTTATATGTTAATTACATTTTGCTACCAATTAACCCGATATTCATCTGTGTGTGTAGTTCTATCTCAAATAAATAAATAAATAAATAAAAACATCTTGAAAGGACTTAGAGCTTTTAATGTGAAGATACTACTGACGTAGTTTTCCACATAATACCATAACACTATACTCCACTCAACGCCCCTTTCGCCAACCAAGTTGGCATAATCTGGAGATGATAAAAACTGTTTTAATCGTCTGCAGATGATGCCAACTTGGTTGGCGAAACGCGCGTCGAGTGCAGAGAACTCAGTATAGTGTTTTAGTGTTATGTGGAAAACTACGTCAGTGTTGAATAAAAACATAATAGATATTATTTTATTGAATATCCATTAGACAGTTAATTAAAAGACCCAATCAATCACAGTTGCATTAAGGTATTACGTAATCCAGAAGATTACTTAACTTTGGGGTGCCTTGAATTCGACAGCAAAAGCAAAAAACTATTTCAGTCTTTAAATCGATGTAACAATTCATCAACTCAAGTTTCTTGTTCAAATTACAAGAAGCGAAAAATTACAAGAGATGATTTGTCAAAATTACTTGTTCAAATTACAAGAGATGATTTGTGAATGTCTATTAAGGTGTTTCAAGAAAATATCACCTTTCGAGATAAAGTTCACAGATTGTCAGTCCCCTGATTTGTTATTTACTCTATTCTTGTATCATAATGATACAATTCAAGTGTATGTTATTTTAGCTGAAAAATAAATGTCATAATCTCTTCATATTTTATATATGAAAGTTAAGTTGTTAGTATTATTATGTTAAGTATTATTATGTTATGAACCATGTGGGGAATATGGGTAACCTATTTTATATTTACAACGAATACAAACAAGTACCTACTCACATTAACCATATTTAAGAATTTTAACATTGGATAATATTCAGGGAAACGAAAATTTGTAAAAACTACGCCTCTTTCAGTTATATATAAAAATTACAGACTTATGTTCTCATTTATTCACTATGGATATTTACGGTCCCAATATTTTTTACATATAATTCATTATTAGAATTAACTAATTTATAATACTAGGCTGCAATAAGTGAACATAAGTACATAAATAAGTGTTAGTGACACGTGAATACGTTGAACTACTGATACTGAACCACATTACATGCGCCAACAATGGTAATTTTAAAACTCTAAAATAATTTGCTCTTCATGATGTAACGCGTTAACCAAGAGGTTAAATTTAATTGAAAATTTTATACCAGTTGTTTTAAGCCAATGAGATGTCTTGTTTTTGGCAGGTTACTATGGCGACAATCCAAATTTTTCGGAAATTTTTTTAGTCACGTAACCTAGTTGAAAAATTAATAAGTGATAATTTCTCTGGCTTGACAGCTGTCACATGCAGATATCAGAATAACAACAGAGGCATAGATTAATTTTTACAAATATTTATTATCAATTCAATAATAAGTACGTACATGTTAATTATTAACAACTTGAATTATCAATTCCAAGTTTTTCTGAAATTCATATTCCACTTCTTTTTTCATCAATGGCGAATAAAGTAAAGAGTTGTGGGTTTTCTTCACTAAATGTCTATGCTTCATGAAATGAAAGTAATACTTCGTTATAATTTTGTTCTTCTCAATACTGGATTTATGGATGAAATATGGAATAATTTCACGAAGAATATTGCTCATACCTCTGAATAGATCTTCTTGTTCGGGATTTAAACCAGAATTGTTCACCAAATATGTTAAATATTTTATATTTTTATGAAAAATTTCAATATGCCCAGATTCCGTACAAAATGAACAATGATTGTACGATTTTCTATTCATTTTGTGATATTTTCTTTGCGACAACAAAATTTCAATACGCTGCAACCCGAAAATACACAACATCAAGAAGCGAAGCAAACAATGAAAACCATGACAACAATTATTGAAAACAGTCGATTAAGTTGTGTCGCTATGTGATTGTGTGTTCTCGGCTGCAACAGTCACAGCCAACTTCGTAGATTTTGTTTCCTACCTAAATACATACCGCGTTAAATTGTCATTGACTTTGCAAGAGTCATAATTAATTTTCCTTTCTCTCTAGTAGCAGATTATTAAAGTAAGAAGAAATATGTGTTCATTTCAGGATTTTGAGAATCGTTTTTTTTTCACTAGGGCAAAGGGAAAATGAAAAATAAATTCAAACCATTTGAAATACAAAACACCTATCGTCCAATATAACACATGTACACCTATATTTCCCTATTCTCTAGTACCTACTGTAATATTGTGTGATTTAAATAGAATATAATCAACTTGATACAAAGATGCAAATCTTATTTTACTAGAGTACAAGAAAATGAAAACACCAAACCTCAAAACAAAACAAACGCTTGCCAAATTGTAAAAAATTGTATTTTTTTAAATTAATTTTTGGTATAAAATTTTCTTACAGCGTGCCTGAATTAAAAACCGGAAATTTTGTCCTCGTGCACGAATATTTTAAGAAAATTATCCCTCGTCTTCGACTCGGGATAATTTTCAAAATATTCGTGCACTCCGAAAAATTTCCGGTAATAATTCAAGCACTAGGGAGATTACAAGTGAAAATTTCACACCGCCATATTTTAACCAATCAGAGGCTTCTTTTTTCTTCAGTTACCATGCCAACCCAAGAAATTTCCGGAAATTTTTAACGTTGTGTCAAATTAATAAGTGGAAATTTTTCTGTCATTTAAAGTGTCAAAATAAAGACGCGGGAGTTGAATCAATACATTTCCTATGCTCGAATTTAAGTAATATTCTCAAAATTAAATTATGTTCCACCAATATTAGTCGATCAAAGAAAAATATAATGTTTTTAAGTTATTTATAAAAAATGCATGTAACTAAACTTGGAAAATGGTATGTTATTTCACTAAGAGATTTCGCATTTTATTAAATATAAATTTTGAAGTAGATACTTCAGAATAATTATCAAAAGTAAATGATGTTCCACCAATATTAGTAGATCAAAGTTAATAAGAAACAAAAATATAATATGTTTTTAAGTTATTTGTAAAATATGTATGTAACTAATGTTAGAAAATGATATTTTATTTCACTAAGAAAACTCACATTTTATTAAGCATAATATTTGCAATGCTCGAAGTACTTCAGAATAATTATCAGAAATAAATGTTTCCTTTCCAAAGCGGGACATTTTCAAAAATACAATCTAATAAATCAGCAAATTGCACAAACACAAAGACACGATGACAACTGGTGGAACTTGACCAAGGTACCGTACTTGACAGTCGTAAAAAATGTTTGTTATTGCTCATGGCTCACTATGAGGAATGAATGTTTGTCATTCGTAATTAAAATGTTCAATTTTGGCATAATATTTATAAAGTAATGGTGTGAAATTTTCTTACCGAATATCCCACGTGCTTAAATTAAAAACCGGAAATTTTTCCTCGTTCATGAATATTTTAAGAAAATTAATAATTTTCTAAATTAAATTAATAATTTAGAAAATATTAATCTGAAAATTAATAATTTTCAAAATATTCATGACCTCGAAAAAATTTCCGGGAATAATTTAAGCACTAGGGATATTATAAGTGAAAATTTTTAAATTCTGGCTAAATCTGAAATTAAAGTTTTTATTTTGGGATGTTTCGAAAATGGAATCGTTCGCAAAGGACAGACTTATTTTCAGGACACTTTCCTACAAATGTTCTTGGAAGTGACTAGGAAATTTTTCCGGAAAAATTTTATTATATACCGAACTTCCCATCAAATTAGCAGAAATATTACATACTTATAAGCATTTATAATGAATGAGCTCATTTTTATACTATGTTATAATGTTTCTTACTGTATAAACATTTCGAATAATACTAAATTATAACTGATAATAAATTGACAACAATTCTACTTCTTGTGATTACAATGAGGGGTAGAGCTTTTATTATTATTATTTTATTTTTTTTTTTTAAATCCAGTCGAACGGTTTCCCTGGCTCCGATTCTCAGGGTCGGCCGCTGGTAGTAATCAGTAGCTACTCCCCACGTCCGTGAAGTGAGTAACTACTAAGTCCGGGAATCGTGTGCAATAAGTAGACGTAATGAGCCCAGAATGATCGCCTTCTGCATTCTTCCGGCTAGAAGATCTGCCGAATTTCGGCATGCCGATATGATCTTCAGTTCAGAAACCAGTGTATCTCTTGCTCCACCGAGGGCTCCTATTATCAGTACCACAAGCTTCACAGTATGTTCTGGATGGAGTCTGCGGAGTTCGAAGAGAAGGTCTCGTTATTTCGTCAGTTTCTCCTCCTCTTTCAAGACAACGTTGTTCTCTGCAGGAGCCGAGAACTCGATGACAAACATTGTCTTCCTTTATTATTATTATTATTATTATTATTATTATTATTATTATTATTATTATTATTATTATTATTATTATTACTTATATAACTTGACAAATTTTTATTTTTATAATAATAATAATATCTCTACCCCTTATTATAATCACAAAGATTATCACGAAAGTCAATGATCAATGACTTTTGTAGGAGAGAGCGCAGCATATTATTATTATGTAGGCCTCATTGCTTACTAACAATGGATATTTTCTAAATTCCGGTTGTAATGCCAGTCTTAACTTTCTGTTCCAAGAAAATTAAAACGTAAAATAAAGCTTTTAAATATACAAATATGTAATATTTTCCCAATACTACTAAACTGTTCAAATATCAGTATATATATCAAAATACAGCAGTTACTCACAAAGGATGAAAACAAATATTCCGTAATGCCTCTTGTCCTGTGATGGGCCACTACCTCACAAAGTAAATCCGAGATTAAATAATTTGAGAGCGCTTCTCTTTTCGATGTTTTAGACAGTATATCAAAAACAGGTTAAATTGGAACAGGCTTTGGCTCGAGGAATTTATTTAACTTCTCCTCCATTAAGTATTGTTGAAGATCGTTACTCTTCAAAATGTATCAAGTTTCTTAGGGTTTCTTTCAAATTCCCTTGATGAGAAGATTTATGTATATATTCAGGTCAGGTTTATTGAAATATTATTATATAACGTACTCTTTTATATTTTGAATTAAAGTTTAATAATATTGAGAGGCTTAGCAATAAATTTTCTTTCTATTTTTAGTTTTTACATAATATTCGGTATTTCCATAACTATTTTCTTAATACTAACTATCAGAAGGGAAACAATGATATTTTAAGTTTTGGAAAGTCTCCAAAGAAATATTTCTTGCAATTATTTCCCTATAAAAGAAATATTCGCAGGAAATATTTATGGGAAACATTCGAGAATCTACTGAGGATTTATTATTATGAATATTTCTCAAAAAATATCCGTCCAGAAATGCCCCATTTCTAAAAAAAACGTACCAATTATTACTTCTCTATTCCTCATATTCTCTGCTGCGCTGCAATATAAAGTAACGGCTCATTACATATAATTATGTGACGACAGAGAATATTCTATGTAAGGATTTACAGCTTGGCTTCATATTCAAACTACTTTACTTAACTTGGCTTGAAATCAAGTCAAATCAAATCCAGTAATGCCTCGTCAAATGGCAAGTCATGTCAAGTCAAGTAGTAAAAAATATAGTCCATCAAATAATATTTCTTCCCCTCCGTTGCGCGTATTATTAAATCATTCAATCAACGCGAGGGCCTCACTAATAAATCAGTCTACAAGTTGGGCCTTCATTCAAGTAAATTAATTAACAAAACTTATATGGCTATAACAAATGCAAAAAGTGTGTCTTCTAAAATATAAAATTTGCTACATAAACATTTCTTTAATTTTCATTGGTCATCCTATATATTTGACTAAAAATACTGTAGAAAATTATATAGAAATATAATATAATAGAAAAGACGATTTTCAAAAATCGTTTAGGCGTCACTTATTAAATATTTACGGTCCATCTCCGAACCCTCTATAATTTTGTTACCTGTATCATTATTTTATAGTAACTAAAAAAGGAATATTGAAGTTACAATTTCAGACCTGACACTGCAGTTTCTGGAGGTTATACGGCACGCGACATAGGTATTCGTCTAGCCAAACAAGATCTGACAGCATGAATAATTTATTCAGATTTTATTGGGCATATGATCGGAGCAAGGCTTTTTGTTTACGTGCCTATTGAGGAGAATTCGTTGACGATTACCAACTTCTTCAACTATGGAAATACATTTTTTTATTATAATTTATTTATTTTATTATTCTTTAGTTAAGGCTATATACAATTATACAAGCATTTTTAAACAATGCAATGGGACGTGTATTAATGCTAATGTTATTATAATGTAAAAATTAATTAGAGATAGATATGGCGGCAAAGGATTATCTTTTAATATGAGGATGGGAAGAATGTCGGCTTGGTGGTAATGTGAGAGAATTTATTGTTTGACTGTCCCCATAATACCTAATAAGGTTTCGCAGGATTCCTTCATTCCAGCCCTAACCAATGGTGGTTAGGGCTTATCAACTGAAGTTGTTCTTTAGGCGCAAATGTAGTCTACTGAATAATAATATGCCTCCTACTCTCCCACACAAATCTCAGGTTTCCGGGCTATTCCATGTGATTAGAATGAGGGGGTAGAAATATTATTATTATTATAAGAACTGCATACTATATTATGTTCTTCTGTGTGAGAAATTATAATATTACGGATTTAATGTAACATATTTTCTTTTAATAGCCTCTTATTTGGCTGGCAGGTCACAGAGGATCCTATATAACAACACTTTTTCGACTCCTCGATATTCAACTTATGGGGTACCGCAAGGGTCTATTTTTGGCCCTCTTCTTTTTAATATTTATACCGCTGATATTTTAAAATCCACAAAAAAGTGTTCTGTGCAAGCATATGCGGATGATACACAAATTTATCATCATTTTCATCATTCTGAATATCGTTTAGCATCTAATGTCATAAATGCAGAATTGGATAAATTAAAGAAGAAATCTGATGAACATAACTTAAAACTGAATTCTTCAAAATCGTTTGTAATGTTTTTTGGGGAAAAAAATAATGTGGCATTTCTCGAAGATAATTTTATTGTGTATATATGTAGAAGGTAACTCGTTACCATGTGCCAAGTCAATAAAAAATTTAGGTTTAATTATTGATAAAGACCTTCGACCTTCGTTTTAGAGAACATGTAAAAAAGTTAATACAAAAATAATTTTCATCTTTAAAGTTAATATAATGCAAATCGTCACTATTTAAATTTTGAGCTTAGGAAAAACCTTTATGAATTGCTTGTTCTCTCTAATTTTAATTATTGTGATTCTTTATATACAGGGTGTCCACCTAGTGCGCGTAAGTCCAATATCTGGGTTAATAAAAGAGATAACTTAATTTTTTTTCTACAGGGTTGTCTAATATCCCGAGCTGCACAAAATGAAAATATATTTACATATTCAGCGTGTTCAGTTTTTCCTGGACAGGTACCAACTTCGTTTTTCTAAATGGAAATATATATTTTTTATTGCTTTTTCGAACTAAACCCTTGATTTTAGTAGGACTTTCATCAGCCTTCCCTATACCTAACTTAAACTGTTTTTGAAATATTGACGGGTGAATATTGACATTTTTGCAACTTTGACACCCTGTAAAATCTAAACGGTTTGAGATAAAGCAAAACGGTTTGCACATTCCTATCTTAACTTTTCATAAGCTATCGTTTGGTACTAATTTCAAATTTATACAGGAATAAAAAATTTTCAAAATTTTCATAAAATTTTAAATTTTTGGATAATTCTGAAATTAGTACCAAACGATAGCTTATGAAAAGTTAAGATAGGAATGTGCAAACCGTTTTGCTTGATCTCAAACCGTTTAGATTTTACAGGGTGTCAAAGTTGCAAAAATGTCAATATTCACCCGTCAATATTTCAAAAACAGTTTAAGTTAGGTATAGGGAAGGCTGATGAAAGTCCTACTAAAATCAAGGGTTTAGTTCGAAAAAGCAATAAAAAATATATATTTCCATTTAGAAAAACGAAGTTGGTACCTGTCCAGGAAAAACTGAACACCCTGAATATGTAAATATATTTTCATTTTGTGCAGCTCGGGATATTAGACAACCCTGTAGAAACAAAAATTAAGTTATCTCTTTTATTAACCCAGATATTGGACTTACGCGCACTAGGTGGACACCCTGTAGTCCGTGTTTAGATATATTTAATAAAAATAGAATTCAAAACAGAAGATACAAAACACTTGTGTTCGATTAATTTTCAATTTGCGTAAATTTGATCATGTAACCGCTAGCAGAATTAGTTTAAACTGGTTAATAATGCAAGATCGTAGGCAGCTTCATCTCGCAATTTATCTGCTTAAAATCTTTAGAGAATCAAAACAGAGCTCTGCTATTAGGAATATTTTCACTTTTAAATTACAGGTTCATCATGTCCATTTTGCGTAATGTCTCTAAGTTAACCATGCCTCAGCATTGCACTGCTCATGTTAGGAGAAGTTTTCATTTTAATGCAGTAATATTATATAACTCTCTCTCAAGCGACCTTCTACAAATGACGTTGCACTCTTTTAAAAAACACTTTAAAAATCGATTTTTTTAATGTTTCAACCTCTTCAAATATTGTTCTACTGATTTTTTATTGCCTTTATTTGTAAATGTTGTAACAGTTATATAGTTAATAATTTAAATAGTTAATGTCTTTCGGTCGGTACCTTCTTCAGGTACTTATTTTTATTAAAGTTTTTCTACGAATTTCTACTTGCTAGATTTTGGTTGAGTAGAGTAGCTAGACTTCGCTAAGTTTCAACCAAGGTTAAATTTATTTACTTTCTAATTAAAGTAAAGTAAATTATAAAGTAATTATAGTAAAGTAATTCTAAGTATTTTATTACTTTAGAGCAAAACTAAAAATAGCTAAATATATTATTTAAAGAGTTTGAAGAAAATGAGAGAGAAAAGATAATACTGAGACTGTATTGAGTTCAATCATTGTGTATACTTTTAATTAATATTAAAATACTTCCACAATTTCTTTCATTTAGGAAAATACTTGTAACAATATTAATTAATTTCACTCAAACAGAATATTTATTCTATAAACAATTTGCCAAAATATACGTCTGTCAATGAGTAAAGCGGTTCTATCCCGTCCCGAAATGCCCCACTTCTGATGCAATATTTTAACTCGTAAAATTGCAGATATACCCACATTTACAAATCTCACCTCAGATTTGCTCCATTACGTCAGCATTTTCTTTAACCCAAAAAATTAATAAAAATATCTTGATATCGCATATTTTGTTAACCTAAGCACTTTTTACTTATTTTTTTACACTGTATACGCTGTCCCGTTTGTCACTACCACTAAAATATGATTCTTATTAATGCAATTTTTTTTTTAAAGTAAGTCTCGTGTAAGTCAGATTGTATTTCATTCTCAATTTGTTCTTCTATGTGAGCAGCGTACATTCGCTCGTAGTCGTTCCTTCCTAAGTAATGTAACTTAATTCAGAGGAAACGCTCAATACAAAAAGTTAATACTTGTTAATCTAACAAACAACTAAGCACACCTGCCATTAGCCGAATGCGTGACGTATCCCCTCCACCAATCACTTTCAACGTTCCTTATATAATAACACTAATTTCCGACAAAATATTTTTCTTTAAAAAATATATTATAACTAGTCAAAATCAACGTAGTACTTAATTGACTTTTTTGGATATAAGGATAAGAAGGGTAAAATTAATTTTAAATCACAACTGACATTTTCTATCAAGATTCAAATACGCTGAGATTAAACTGAACTGAATCGAAATTGAATTGCATCAAAAGCAATATTCCGATTTTTAGGAACAATCAAATCTATAAAACGTTTAAATTTCTGATTGGCTTTTGCATTCAATTTGTAGTTCCTATTAATTTTCAATTTTACTTTTGCTTCGTTGGTCTGCTCCCCTTTTTACATTTAGGTTATGAATTCCAAAGAGTATATCTTTTTGTGTAAATAATATATTTTCAATATTTCTAATATTACTTCTATAACCACCAATACTTTTAGTAAGTTGCTACGACAATAAGTTCATATTACAGTTCCGATAACCTGATTTGTTGGATATAAACTAACACTGACGTAGTTTTCCACATATCACAAAAGCATTATACTGCACTCCACTAATGATTAAAACTGAGAGTTTTAATCATCTCTAAATGATGCCAACTTGGCTGGCGAAACGCGCGTCGAGTTTACACCAAAGGTTCCAACCCCTTTCAATGGTATAAACTACAAAATTTTCATATCAAGCAAAAACAACTCAAAACACAACTTGCAAATCGAATTTTTATTATTTTAAATTCAAATTGACAATTTATACAACATCAGTGAATAAGATATTTCACATAGATACTTTAGTACACGCTTGTATTAAATACAGCTCGCTATATAAATGCATTTTTGTTAAAATCATTTACAATAATCCTAAGAATTGTTCCTAGAGAAAACCGTTTATTCACTTCAAAGGAAAAATATAATATTCTTTCTAGTATATTACTGTTAGTCAAATGTATAACGGAAGTAGGTAAATGTAAAACCTAAAAAGACGTATAAATTATTTTAATTAATTTTACTATATACTTCAGATTAAGCGTAAGAACCACAAAACAATATTATTTTCTTATATCAATTATTTAAAATTTGCAAGAAACACTGAACATTTTGTTTTTCCAGAGCATTGTATATAAAACACCAGAAGAATAAACGCGAGGCTTTTAGATTTAGGAACTAGCTCTAGATCCTAAAGATTTAGCTTTAGGATAAGATAAGATAAGATTTAGCTATTAGAATCAACTCACCTTAAAGCACACCATCAATGAAAACGGCATCGTTAAGACGACGACAATCCATGACAAGACTGTCAATATTTTCCCACATGTTTTGTTTTCTTCAATCACCTGCTCTGCTGTAACAAACCGAAACAATTATTGTATAAGGGTACCACCTTTAATAATGTTATTAAACTAAATGTTAAAGAAAAGTTCCATCACACACGGCTCCCAAAAAGAAAACCTATACTACTGATAATTGGTGATGGATAGATTAATGACGTAGTAGCATTAAATAATCGACAAAAACTAACAGTATCTACCGAAAATGAAAATAGTACTTGCTTTTTAATTTTTATAATTTTTAAATTTAGAATGTGCACCATTGTGGTGCAAACCACCTTAACTACTAATAACTATCTTGCAGATCATTAAATATATATATATATATATATATATATATATATATATATATATATATATATACAGGGTGTCCACCTAGTGCGCGTAAGTCCAATATCTGGGTTAATAGAAGAGATAACTTAATTTTTTTTTCTACAGGGTTGTCTAATATCCCGAGCTGCACAAAATGAAAATATATTTACATATTCAGGGTGTTCAGTTTTTCCTGGACAGGTACCAACTTCGTTTTTCTAAATGGAAATATATATTTTTTCTTGCTTTTTCGAACTAAACCCTTGATTTTAGTAGGACTTTCATCAGCCTTCCCTATACCTAACTTAAACTGTTTTTGAAATATTGACGGGTGAATATTGACATTTTTGCAACTTTGACACCCTGTAAAATCTAAACGGTTTGAGATCAAGCAAAACGGTTTGCACATTCCTATCTTAACTTTTCATAAGCTATCGTTTGGTACTAATTTCAGAATTATCCAAAAATTTAAAATTTTCTGAAAATTTTGAAAATTTTTTATTCCTGTATAAATTTGAAATTAGTATCAAACGATAGCTTATGAAAAGTTAAGATAGGAATGTGCAAACCGTTTTGCTTGATCTCAAACCGTTTAGATTTTACAGGGTGTCAAAGTTGCAAAAATGTCAATATTCACCCGTCAATATTTCAAAAACAGTTTAAGTTAGGTATAGGGAAGGCTGATGAAAGTCCTACTAAAATCAAGGGTTTAGTTCGAAAAAGCAATACAAAATATATATTTCCATTTAGAAAAACGAAGTTGGTACCTGTCCAGGAAAAACTGAACACCCTGAATATGTAAATATATTTTCATTTTGTGCAGCTCGGGATATTAGACAACCCTGTAGAAAAAAAAATTAAGTTATCTCTTTTATTAACCCAGATATTGGACTTACGCGCACTAGGTGGACACCCTGTATATATATATATAAATAGAGGTTGCTGCAGTTACTGAAAATAAGTTATTCTTTATGTATGTCTTTTGATATACTGAATGCTCAATACCCCAAATATATTCATCAGGATGCATTATATCACATGAATGAGGGAATGAAGGGTATTGGAAGTATGTCTTGAAGATGTTCATGAAGTAAGACTAGGGAGCGTCCCTCTGTGTCTCCTTGCGGTATCCTTTTAAAACCATTGTCTGCAAACGTACAGAATTCGTAAGCTGCAAAAATGTCTTAAATTTGTCACAGAAGATGTAATTAATAATGCTCTATCTGTAACGTTCTTGGTTGACAGTAATTGGATGTTCGTCCTCCTCCTCAACGAAATAAGAACCAATGATCACATACCCAAATACAGAATAAATGGTAACTCGGACACCGTTAAGTGGTATCTCTACAATGACATATGGGCGATAGATCCAGACTTCAATAATTATAACATTAACTAACATTATAGTTTTGCTGGGAACGCTTGTTGTTTATAATTTTGTCCATTTTCGTATAAGCGGAAATGCCTACTGCTCTTCTAAAAATATGTGGTATATAAAATCAGCAATAATCTATTTTTATTATTAATATAGCACATATCCCATTGTTTATCTTTTAATACCGAGAGTTATCTATTGGAATATCTTTTATGTTTATATTCTTCAATGTATAGGCACAGTATAATGCTAAAAAGAAGCATTATACTGTGGTATAGGGTTGGACAAACGTCCCGAAGCGGCTCGATTACAAACCATTACGAGAACCCTCATTTGATACTACATTCAGTTCGGCGATAATCGAGCCGTTCCTAGACTTTTGCCCAACCCTGTATAAGCCATATGAACTATAATTCAGTTTTAGAAAAAAAATATATTGAAGACATACTTTTCATTTTTAGGACAAGTTCTTTGGAGCTTTGTGTCATACCTTTTTCACAAACTATTTTGTTTAAACCCTCTTTCACCTTATTCGTTGTTTTTTCTTTTTTGTTTCTTTCTAAATACCAACAAAAATAATAATAAATTTTTCTTTCATGATTAATGTTTAGTAATATTCAAGATACTGCAAAAGCAAATACAAATTTTCGGCAACAAGTTATGGCTAATAAAGTACCTAATAGTTCTGAATAATACCTTGATTCTGATGTAGAAGGTTTGATTCATACGATTTATGAGGGATTAGAATGAGTTACCAAAGTTCTGTAGACTATAATAGTTACAGATTGCCTGAAACAAATTAAAAACCATTGCAATTATTTTTAGATATTCTTCAAATTTTAGTGGATGTTGTCTAATTGTATGTTATTATTCCCACAGAAGGATTAGTGAGACCTAGGACCTAATTAAGAACCTTTTAAGTTGTAACAATTTATTTGGGAGGTAATGTGAAGTAATAATTAATTGTATAGGTGCTTGCAATGAAGCCGTTCAACAGTACGCTGATGAATCTGAGACTGTACAATAATAATTTTTAGAATCATCATAAGTAAACTGCGTGCAAAAGCATTAACTTTATAGAATTGAACTAGATAGTTGGGATAAAATAAAATGTATATTAAGGGTATATTTTACTGATCAAAGATCTAAAAATAGCATAAGATGCCTAGCTTTTTCCCATAAAACTCAAAATTTCTTGGAAATATTATATTTAAGTGTAGGGAAATCCCCATAAAATACAAATTATGAATATACAATATTTTAATTCATTTCATTGCCGGTACTGTAGGCGCCAAATGCTTGACTGCATTGCAAACTTTAGAAACCGTCGTCAAGGGTTCGCAAGCATTTTTTGTGTCAATTATTTGTAATACTGTGACACCACAATTTGAAAATAGTTACGCGTAGCACGTATCTCAGGTTATAGCTCACTTATTAGTATAATGGTATACGTTATACAGTAGAAATAGTGAATAATAAATCATTTCTAAATAGTTAATGTAACATCAATCACCTATACTATATATGTATATATAAAAGAGGACAAGTCAAAGCAATAAATACAATCCATTATATGTCGCAAGGCATTTACGTTAGTTTTTACCAGCGTTCATAGTAAAATAAACCTGTATCCTGGAAACTGATAATAAATGTAATATATTTTATACAAGCCATATCAAAATATTTATTTATTTATTTATTTATTTATTTATTTATTTATTTATTTATTTATTTATTTATTTATTTATTTATTTATTTTCTTAAAATATCCAACGAGCAAAAAACCCAATTACAGGATAAGTTTCCATTGTAATGGCTACAATACTTTAAGTTACATTAAATCTATCACATAATACAGCAAAAACATAGACTAATTTTAAGCACAAAGTTACATTAAAAATATAAAATTAAAAATACAAAATTACACTAAAAACAACCAAACTACTACAATCTAAGAATTACAAAATATGTTTAGTAAACATATAAAAGTTAATGTACTAATGTTTTATCTAGTGCTCAGTCAGGGAGTTAGTGTTTAATCAGTACTCTATAGCAGCCCCTCTTAGGAATTATGACCTTTGGGTATGTTTTATTTTATTGTTTATTTTTTCTTGTATGGCACTTGGCCATTTTATTCATTTTTGTGTTCTGAATAAAACTGTTGATATTGTTCTCAGCTGCATTATTAACTTATTAAAAACCCCCTTGCTGCCAAGCGAAGCGTTATGTTTGCCAGTTACGGTCGTGACATATATGTGCCCGGCGCTTCCGCCATATATGTCACGCCCGTGATTGGAGAACATAACATTTCGATTGGCAGCAAGAGGGAACTCAATAATGCGACTGAGAAGAATATCAACAGTTTTATTCGGAACACAAAAATGAATAAAGTGGCCAAGTGCCATGCATGAAAAAATAAAGAATAAAATAAAACTTACCCAAAGGTCATAATCCCTAAGAGGGGCTGCTACAGAGGACTGACTGAATACTAACTACCTTTTGAGTCAATAATAACTGCTTTCAGAGTCCAATCAAGACTCCCTATCCACCATCCCTAATTGTACCTTTTATACAAATTACATGCTTACATTTCGAAAATCGTATTGGGAGTGGTGGAGCTTCATTGCATGTTAATTGTCAATTTAGGCAGAGATGCATATAACTCTACCATTCATTGAACCACATGCATTTGTAATTGGACCTCTTACGTCCTTTTTAATTACTTGCACAATAGAAATGTGCTTAACTATTTTACTGTTGTAATGAGAAATAAATGCTAAATAAATAATTTTGTACTGAATGTTTAATACTTTTATATACAAGGTGGAGTCAATTTGCCAGAAGAAATAATATTTTTGAATAATTATTTGAATCTTAATTTCTTAAATTTGGATCATGCTGCTGTAACCTCATATTGTTGACAATATCTTATTATTCCAAACTATTCAAATATTTGAGATACTCCCTTGCAAGTTATGTTATATAACATCAGTAGAGGATTTTTTATTTTTCTTATTCTCGGTACCGAATGCAACTTTTTCGAACATTTTCAAATCAAATAGCAAACAAGAGTATCTTATTATTTAATTACCTTGTCAGAGTAACAAGATGTTTTCGTCATTTATAAGATCAAATAAAGGCAAGGGCCCAACTGGAAATGTGAAGATACACCTCATGTAACTTTATGAAACTTATGTGAATATATAAGTTTTTTATATCCTCGTCATATTCTCTATGACGTGACTATACAAAATTGGATCAATTGTTCTCCAAATTCTCCAGCTTATTCATTAGCGCTTTTATGCAAATAGAATTACTTAATTGTAAATTTAAATTAGCACAACGGATCTTAAAGACATACAAATACTGGAAAAAAAATTGTATGTTTGAATTATTTTATTTAAAGTGATTATTAGTTTATTCCTAGGCAACAAATCAATTCTACTTTTAAGTAAAGCTGGTAATTCTCAGTAACATTGCATGTGTATTGGTGTCGAGGAAAACACATAATATAATAAGCGATTTCATTCAATCAGCCTTAAATAATCCATTATGAGGAAGAGGTTTAAACATATACCATATTATGTATATCACATACGCTATACGCGACGTGTAGTGTGTGGCGACATTTTATAGTATGTTTTCCGTTATCGACGTTCGTTAGAATTGTCACAAGATTTGGCGTTAAGCTCCTGTATTAATAGACAAAAGTAAATAAGATATTGCACGAAGTCTGGAGAATCGCCGCGAGTAGATAAGTAGGTACTGTATAAGCTCCGTCCAGAAAATCTTGGAGACTCTATAGACCTATATAAATAGACAATTGCGAAGCAGTTCAGACAATTAATTAAGTAATTGGATTGGTATTGAAGTATTTTAGTATTGGTGAAGTATTGGATTAGTACTGATAGTTAATTAGATTAGCGATTAGATGTGATAAAAGATAATTAATAATTAGTGTGAAGATATTTGTCTGGTGTTAAAAATAAAGGTTTTTAGAGTGTAATATGTCGAAATTAGCTTCTAATAAGCATGTGTTTTCTCACCATGTCACAAACTTTTTATGGGAATTTCCAAATATTAAATATGATGAGTCTCGGTTGATATGCTTGATGTATAAAAAAGTTGGCGTTGTTTGATATATCAAAGCGTTGTGTATAAGGCATTAACATTAAAATCCACAAATATTTAAAAAGTGGCCAAAGTTCTTATGCTGAATTTTTCTTAATTTAATTTTTATGTTGATTAATCCTAATGTACCATTTAATACAATTTAAAAATAACCTTTTTGTCAGTTCTGAAAAAAATATTATCCCATATGAAAATTATCAAGTCGAGGGACGTTACAAAGTTATTATCACTACCACAAAGGTAGTAAGTGGCGAGTTTTAGAGTTGAAAGCAATATTAAATCCCGAATACATAATAAAAAACTGTAGTTAACCGTAGACGAGTACAGACTGCAAAAAACGTTATATTGCAATCCAAATCCAATTCACTTGCTCCATCAGCCCCGCATTTAATAGCAAGTAAAAAATGACAGAAACTGTGGTACTCCCAAAGCTATTGAATTTATCAGCTATTAATGTGGTAATGTGAGTCAAAAATGTGTATGCTAAATGTGTCAACTGAATATTTGTTACAAGGATACTTGATGCATTACATCTTGTAGCCGAAAGTGTTGTCCAAATATAGATACATTAATACCACAAACCAAACCAGTATTTAGCAAATACCGCAACGTATTCAGCAACTTCATAAACAGTATTCCGGCAATCAAGAACCTCCACAGGCGATTCTTTCAGGAACTGGGTTAAGGGCAGTGTTTTATCATTTTCAGGATTTTCCAGAAAATAAAATTCTTAATTTTACATTTCGATGCTAAAGAATCAGCTGTATTTGGGAAAGTAAAATAAAATTTCAAGATAGTCAAGTTGAAGAGATTTACATATGCTACATAATAATTACGTAGCCATATCGGATGCCATAAACAAATGACAAAGTACTTTTTATTGTTAGAGGAATTGTTGCAAATGGTAGAGGACGTGCAAAAATTGCTACAGACTTTTGAATGCTGAGAAAAGTATTTGTTTTGAAGACAAATTTAACATAATATTAACGAAACATGCAGATTTCGCCAGGATAATGACATATTTATTGTGATATTACTCCTACAGATCCTTTAATTAATTTCAAAAACCATTTTTTAAATATGTACCTATAACGGTGGTAGATGTCGGAACAATCGTTTGGATATAAGAATATATTTTCACCACTGCGAACATCGTAACTGAAACTACTGGCGAGATATACGGAATACTGCAAATATTTAGCCGAACTCATTCAGGTTTTTAATTCTTGCGTAATGAGCATTTCCCAATAATATATAAATTAAAAACTTATACGAATTTTCTGATGTACCACCCCAATGCGACGCCTATGATTATTGATGCAAGTTACCAGCAAAGTACCACGTTCCTTTCAGCATATGTTTTTTTGCTATTTTATGCCGCTCTCACTATTGCATTCATTTTATATTTTATTAGTATCATATGTATGTCAATTGACATTATTTATCATGTCGAAATGTATTAAAACAACGCTAATTGATTAAAAAATTATATAATTTTAACTGAAATGACTGATGTTATGTTTTCCCTTCTGTCTACACCTAGATATGAGAATTACTTCACAATCAAAGTTTTATTATTTGTATTTACAAAATGTTAAAAATAGCAAGGTAAATTCATATTTTTTATTTACCCACTGAACAATTCTGAAAAATAAAAATGTAAATACGTTAGTAAAATGAAAATGTAAAAAAAGTTAATTAATTGTTATAGCTCATTACGCTAAGATTTACAAGACATTCTATGCAGAGGAACATTTACTTAACAGGAAACTCGAATGTGATCATATAATGATAAAAGTTAAGTTTAAATCGAAACATATTATCATTGGAAGCTTCCATCGAACACGGAGTTGAGATAAACTGTGTATTACTTTTCAGAGATGATATAAAGTTTCAAAATTTATCACATAACGATGATGAGAGAGGTGACGTGACTTGTATATAAAATCCAATCGGAACTTTTCGATTTCTGTTATCAACTTGGAACCAAGAATGTTGGCTTAATAATAAACGTATATAAAAGTTGCTTTTTAGAGGTTTGTTTTTCCAATTGGCAACATTTTTTCCAGTGACAGCCAAAATTGACAGATGACAGCTGATTTGTGCTGAGTTTGACTTGCCATTTCACCATGAACAGACTTACGTTAGAGCAGCCCTTGCAAATTGTCCAAATTTACTTCGAAAATCGTGGTTTTAATTCGCGAAACTTATCGTGCACTGCGCCCGTTTTACGGTTGACATAATCGGCCATCCGAGCAAATAGCTAATACAAAAAACCATGGATCGTTTCCGTACCAAGCACACTCTAATTGATAATGTGCATCCTCAGAGCCAGAAATTAAAAATTTTCACTTATAATATCCCTAGTGCTTAAATGATTTCCGGAAATTTTTTCGATATTTTGAAAATTAATATTATATAATACATATTATATTTTTCATTGATCTACTAATATTGGTGGAACATAATTTAATTTTGAAAATATTACTTAAATTCGAGCATAGGAAATGTATTCATTCATTCAACTCCCGCGTCTTTATTTTGACATTTTAAATGACAGAAAAATTTCCACTTATTAATTTGACACAAGCTTAAAAATTTCCGGAAATTTTTTGGGTTGGCATGGTAACTGAACAAAAAACAAGCCTTCGATTGGTTAAAATATGATGGTGCGACATTTTCGCTTAAATTTAATCTCTTGGTTAAATCTGATATTAGTGTGAACGATAGTTAAGATAGGAATATGCAAACCGTTTTACTTGATCTCAAACCGTTTAGATTTTACAGGGTATCAAAGTTGCAAATTGTCAATATTCACCTGTCAATGTTTCAAAAACAGTTGAATATAGGTATAGGATATCCTACATGAAATGTGTTTAAAATTTTATGTAGAATCCAGAAATGATATAATATAGGGTGTTCCATTTAAAATGACCAAGTTGGTGTCGAATTCCGGTTATTCCAAAAGTGCCAAAAACGTGAAAATATTTTAAAAAGGTAGGCCCCTTTGACCTTTGTAAATAACCAAATTTTCTAAATCAACCTGTACGTACTTTTCCATATGTCGATCGCGGCCCTTCCCGGTGGGACAACGTGTATAACACCGAATGCACACAGCATAAACGTGTTTGCACATGGATAAAAATTCATTAAATCATTATATTTGAATATCTTTAAACTATTGAACCATAGCCGCTTTCCAGTTCCACTCCTGCAGCGATCCAGAGCGCTCTACAGAACTCCTGAACTGTACTTCAGCGTTCCACGTTCAAAAGTTTGATGTACCTGAACAGTACCAATTTTTCATTCCCCTGACCCTCAAGTATTTATTGCATTACCGTATTTTCATTACATACCTATATTATGGAAAATAAAATATTGATCAAAGTGGATACTTTTTGGCTACAATGAAATGGAAAAGTTCTTATTTATTTGTTTATAAGTTTTCTACCAAAAATCGTAAATGCAATAAAAAATATACTTTGTTTGTTAAGACTTATAAGTTTAGTGAAATATGTTTTTCATGTGAAATTGGTAAACTTCGACCATATAGGTCGAAATAACAATAAACGCATTTGAAGTTTGAGTGACAAGACACTCAATACATAACCTCAAAATTAAAAAAGTAATTTCAGTTTTGAACCGTTCCTTTTCAGTACTGTCGGTGTTTGAAACACATAAAGCTCCAAACACCCACAGGAGCAGAGCTGGAAAGCGGCTCAGTTCAGTCAACTATCGGTGCCATTCGTTGTGTGATCAGTTAATATTCAAAAAGAGTTATATTCATTATGCGTTTTATTCATGAAGGCCCATTAAAAATAAAATATATAAGGATAGGAAATGCAGTGAAATCCCGAATGATTTAAGATGTTTAAAAACATCTTCAGGCTTATTAGAAACATATTTATAATAATAAATTTCGAAAGTGGTCTTCTGAGCGATAAGTATTATTGACCAAGTCATACTTTTATACTACTCCGAGGCCTGTTAGTTTTAGTTTTATTTTCACATCAAATCATGATATTAATATTCTTATATTCTTATATTTTTATATTTGTGTTTCAGTTAAATAAGTTATAGTTAAAATTACTATAAAAATATAAATATTCTATGAATTAATAATTTTGGGTCAAAAGTGGTTATTTTTTTACTACATCTGGGATTCTTAGATAACACCACAGATTAACACTATTTTACAAATAATAGACATACCCATTCAAGTTACACGGACATGAATAAATAAATCTATAGAGAATGGATATATATTTCACACTTCCACAATTTTAAAAAAGTTGTTAGTGGCACAATTTTATTTAAAAAGTGTATTATTTTCAGTTCGCACATTTTCAGGAAAAAGTTTTAAGAGATGCTAATAATGTGATGAAAATGACATAGAAAATATTGCGAATATTGCCTGTGGTTCTCTGTACTCTAAAAAATAATCTAAGTTCTCTGAATTCCAACTCCACACAATCAAAGGCTATGGAATATTTGTAAAATTATGCTGACAAGTACACTTCCGAAATTTGTCATATGATGCTCTTGGCTTAAATGTACTTCTTGGAAAATACCAGATTTAATCATCGGCGACACTGGTCGGCATATTCAGTGCTTTATTTTAACAGCTCGAAAATCAAAATATTTTCAATACACGAATCTTCTGCTTTTATTATAAGAAGAGTTAATATAAGCCTTAAAAGTAATATATCACTAAGCCTCAATAAATTCTTTTTCGACGAATTATTTTTCGAATGAAAACAACATTAATTTTATCGTAATTAAAGCTGGTAACGATGTTCCAATCTATGGTATGCAAGTTTATTCAACCACCAGACATGTATATCAGTAAACAGTGATACTCATAATGATATCGATCCATCAATGCCGTCATTATCGTCATAATGACACCAGTGTAACATTTTTATTAATAAAAACAAATTAAACAATTTGAAATAAGCTATTACAATACTACACCTAGTGTAATTTTTTTGAAGAAGATGCCGAAAACAACAACTCCACAGGCAATGTGCCCCAACTGGCGTTGCATTACTCCGGCATCTCCATGGAAGTCGCCACGTGATCATTCCTCAGATTCTATCACTTAGTCTACTTGGTCAATACAGAAAAGTAGTACTAATTTATATAATTGTTTTGAAAAAACACAGATCTCATTTAGATGTTTCAAGAAATATATAGAAAAACTCTATATACTAGTATTTCGGCTTATTAGGCCTTTCTCAATAGAGTCCATATTGAGAAAGGTCTAATAAGCCGAAATAATAGTATATAGAGTGTTTTCTATATATTTCTTGAAACATCTAAATAAGATCTGTGTTTTTCAAAACAATTATTTTCACGATGTTTCATAAAGAACCACCCGCTTCTAGTATCCACTTATTTATATATATTTATCATAGCTCTTAACACAAGAACACCACCCAATCTAATGAGAATGAACACCCCATTGCATTACTCCGATTTCTCGATAGGAGTCGCCACAACATCGAGACCAACCAGCAGACACAGGTGCTTTACGTGACAGGTTCCGCGTTTATTATACGCTCGTCAAAGTGCCATAGTTAGTAGCATCGATGAACGATGTTGAACATGATTGGCTAATGTGCATCGTAAGTGGTGAGAAACACACCTTGCTGTCCTCTTTGGGTCTTTGCTACTATCTGTCTGACAATTATTGTCAAATTCTTTTCGGTATCTTCTTCAAATAAATAAGTAGGATTGTCTGCACTTCCTCAAAAACAATAGAGGTCACTGCTATAATGGCGCCTGCGGAAAAGCAGGTCGTTATCTGTCTGTCAATTTGGCAATAATTATTGTCAGACAGATAGTAGCAAAGACCCAAAGATACCACTACGGTGTGTTTCTCACCACACTAACGTACACCTAGTATAAATTCGACATATTATTATTTCTACTCGTATGGTAATAAACCCTCGTGTGTTCTCTGTTACTTTATTTAATTTGGGTCCAGTTATCCCAAAGTACCTACATCTGCGATGTAGAACAATGTAAATTTTACTGGAAAATCCAATGTGTAGCAACCAGTTATTTTACCAAGCAATACTGAAATTTTATAACTTCTGCAATAAATGTCAAGAATATATTCAAATAATTTTAGAAAATGAATTAGGTATTATACCTCAATTAGAAATTACTATAATAAAGAATAGAATAGACAACTATTATGGACAAATACATTGGTATTTATCTTTTATTTATATAAGTAACATAAACTAAATTACAATGCGAAGAGTGTTTAGATTTAGGTATTTCTCCATTAGCAAAATTATATGAAAAGACATATTCACATTACCCACATCCCCGAAATGGTTGTGGAATTTTAATTAAAGGTAAAAAGGGTTGGAATTTCTCGCATATGATACATTTCCATTTCATTATATTATAAAGTTTACGTATTCGTTTTGAGTGGAAATATGAAAATTTATAAAAGCTAAAAACCTCTAATATTTTTTCATAACTGTGACTGGCCCAATAGTATTTATGTCAAAAACGGTTAGACTTAGGTATAGAACATTATACATGGAATGTGTTTAGCTTTCCACGTAGAATCTATAAATAAAATAATATATGTATAGCGTGTTCTATTTAAAATAAGTAAGTTGACATCTACTTCCTATATAACCGGAAGTGCCACCGTCTTGAAAATATTTTAGCCGAATTTTCAAATTTCTCCTAATTATAGTTTTCCCATAATCGATTGGTTGATTTATCGGTGGAACACCTGGTAGAATCAGAAAAAAAGGCAAAAAAACTAAAATCTAGAATAATTAAAAATAACTATTAACAAGATGGATTATTTTGTGTCAGAATTTAGAGTTAATTATAGAAACACATTTAGTCGGATCTTTAATATAACAAAAACTGAAAATTCAGTACGTACCTATGTGACAACAGCCCATTTTCGAAATACCTCGAAAAGTTATAGGTATATTTTTCTTGGCACTGTCAAGCTTTTTAATATTGCAAATAACGAGTTTAGAGCTATTTCTATTGTAAGCTAAAATAGTACAAACCACTGGTGCAGGTATGGCTAAACTTTTAATGCTAATTTCAAGTAAAATATAAGTGCCAGTCTCTTTTTTCATTCGAAAGACTAATATCATAAGAACAGAAAATTCAGGACGTAGATTTTCTCAAATAACTACCTTGAAAAATTATTATTTCTCCTAGCTTTTTAAACTAGAAATTGGAGCTGGTTTTTGGTAGAATAGAAAAACGTATGTTGAGGATGTTTTACAATCTTAACAGCCAAGTATCAGTAACTATTATCAAAAAGATACAAGTTCCTCAGAACATCCCTCGATCATATACTACATATATAGCTAGTGCATGGCACCATCACCACATGAGCGTCAGTCACCATTAACACCAAACAACAGACAGCTGTTTCGATCTTTTAGATCTTCTCATAGTTCGCGCTATAAGCTTGAGTTATGTTATAGAATATTACAATCTTCCCTCGTTATAGACACTTGGTTATTGGTATGGTTATTAGTAAGATGAGATACATGTGGAATGCTTATCCACGTATATTAAAACGTGTCGATTCTGTCTCGCTCTAAATTCCGCTGCCGAATCGACAAAGTTTCAAAGCTATCTTCTCCGAGAGGGGATCGCGGAACGATCCCCGCGGGCGACCGAAGGTCGACCCCGGCCTTTCTCCAATACATAGGGGTATTTTCGTCCCGTTTCCTACGCCTTTTCCCAATTTAAACGCCTTTTCAAAAAACCTCTGCAAAATTTTCGTCGATCGCCGTTCAGCGAGAGATGCGGCTAGTACCGGCGTTTGTCCTCGCGCCTAATGGTCCCATCACTCCCGCCGAAATCTCGATTTTTCGCGGAGCCCCCTCGCCCCTTTTCTAATTTTTACGGCTTCGAGAACCGCTTCACGCGAAAGTTCCGTCCTTTCTCTAATTCTTTGAGATTTTTTTTCGAAACCGTACGTCCACTCCTTCTACGACTATTTCGTCTTCGAAAATCTCGAGTCGCGTCCGTCTCAACTTCTTTCTCATTTTATCTGCCGATGTGAGATTGCACTAACGAAACAAGCACCTCCCACGAAAACTGTCAAATTAATTAAACTTCAGATAGGTTATTTTTCATTATTTTCCTATGAAAAATATTGCTAACGGAATCGATAGTACCAAATGCCAAACACTTCTGATTACCAAAAAACTGAAGTGAAATGCTTTTCCAATTAGAAATTCGGTAAAACTTATTTTTTCAGGTTCACACGTACAGTTTACATACTTAAATGTCTCGGAGTAAATTTTTGACAACAGGCGCGGTAGCGCAATGGCAAAGTAGTAGGATTTAAAACGTGATAACGCTGATTTTTACTTTTTACTTGTACTTTTTAATTCTAATTATTTATTAGTATTAGTGTTTAGTCATTCTATTTCATTATCCGTAGCTTTCATTCTTTCTGCACGTAAAGTTTGGAATTAATTCGTTCATTTTGGCAGACTGTAAAATTCATCATTTTAGGCTTACAAAAGTAAATATCTACAATATTTTTGGTCCCATTGATAAAATTGATAATAATGTTTACTGAAAAATAAATTCTACTTTCAGCACTTAAAAAATTATGATGTTTTACCATCAAGAATAGAGTACCCTTACAATTCATCAAAGTATTAAGAAACATCGTTTAGTATAATTACACATAATTCCAGATACAATATGTATTTTCTTAAAAATAATAATATTTTAGATGCGTTTGTCACCCGAAGGGTGACCCCAGGCCACAGGCCTGGATCCTCGGTAGGACTAGAAATGGGAACGAAAATCTCAATGGCGATTTTCTTCAATTTCTAGTTCAGCATTAAAACACTAAACTCTTTGTCTCTTTGCTGTAATTTAGTGTACCTATACTCGTATAAGTAGGTATTGTATGCAAGTGTGTTCATCTTGGTAAAATAAAATAAAGTTGCTTTGTGATTCCTTACATTTATCTCGTGGGACATAAATAAATAAGCCATTTAGAATGAAAAAGTGCGACGCTAGTGCATTACTGTTTTCCAAGCATTTTAGCTGAACTATTTTATAATTAACTATTATAATAAATAATTTCTTCTAAGGAAATAATTTCAAGCTAATTCCAAGATATAATATAAGTATAAGTAAAAGATATAACATTTTTCGCTATTTAAAAAAAAAGGTTTCCGAGACTTTTTCGAAAAAATCTTCTTTGCAGTTAATTTCCAATTCCTGTAATATTATTGTTTCAAAGGAAAATAGATTAATAATCATAACCAACTCTACTCATACTTGACGTTTTTCCCTGTGTAAGTGAAATATAAATTACTATCGTTAAAACAACTTCAAATTAAATACAAACACCGCTTAGCTCTTCAATGAAGCAATAATACAATATTCGGTGTTTTGTAGGTATTTAATTATATCGATATCTACATGTTCACATTCTTTCAACAATTAAGTAGATATTTATCGATTAATTTCTCTAAGAAAAATTTACATTTTTCAAACTGTTAAAAATGAAACATCTATCAACATAAAAACTTGTGGCTGCGCAACAAAACATATTCAAATTAACAATGAAAGATAATAATCAATGATAGTTGTTAAGAAACCAACAGTGGCTCCCTACAAAGTTACAGGAAGAAATAAGGCAACATAGTTTTTGGTACTAAAATTTTCTGTACAAAATTTCAGAGCTAAATGAGGACTGTAGTTAATATTAACCATAAGTCTCTAAATATCTAAATAGTTTTTGTTTTATTCATCATGAGTCCATCTATGTAATACCATCAAACTATTTGTTGCCCCTTTAGCGAAATCGTTAGCGAAATCAAAGAGATGCTAACATAAATTTATAATATTCATGGATTAATAGAATAATATAATTCAATTACCGTTATAAATTATTTAGCTTACTATAAAACGGACTAGTCATAAATTTAAATTTATTGGCAGTTTATTGGTTTATATAATCGATTAAATTACACTAGTGAAGTTTAACCAATGATGACAGGCACAAAGTCCAATTAGGATAGGAAAAAGCAACTAGCAGCTGGCAATAAGCACATATAAATAACAAAGTAAGGACACAGAAACAAACAGGTACATACCTACCCAGCAGCATAAAACAAAATACAAAAACAAAAAAATAACTTAACCCTAACATAAGTTTCTTAAGGGTCCGTTCACTGTAGACTTGACAAACATGAATTCGGGGTTGGGTTGAGAGGTTGGGTAGCCGATGGGTGAAGACATATTTACATATTCCCACTACCGAATTATTTAGATTTCGGAGGTGCACGTAAAGCCGAAGTAAAAAAGCACATGGAAATAAAGTTAGCCCTTATTGCAAGGGTACCGGATTTATCTTATAATTGCAACAAAATTTCTTTTTAATGTTATAAATTATATATCACCGGACAGATCAAAAGATAAACTAGATCCCTATAGTAGCAAATTTTTGTTTAATACATGCATTTTAGAGAAAATAATTTTTGAAAATACGCTATTATAGTACAAGATTGTTTGCCTGGAATTTTAAAAATAAAAAGAATTACAAAAAAATACTACTATAGGGATTTAGATTAAAGTCTTATCTTTCAATACTTTTTTACTAAAAGTCGCTATCTTTTATAATTTTTTTATAATTAGACACGAGACGAACGCCGATTTATTTCGGATTAGTGAATGGACTCTTAATATAAGACTGTTTACTATAAATAAATCGATTTTGTCGTAAATATATTGTGTTATAAAAGAGAAAATTTTGCCACAGTAAAATTAATATTACTAAGGGAATCTGGGCAATCAATGTGGTTGATTAAAATTTTATGTAATAATGAAATAGAAAAATAATAATAATAATAATTTTTTTTTTTTTGACAACAAAACATTGTATAGGAATACTCAGTAACCTAAATCTAATAATAAGATGTAAAATATTCTGTCAACTATAATAACATTTTTGTAGTCAAAAATGTTTTAGCCTCTTCTTAAATACAGTCTGATTTGCAGTGTGTTTTAATTCAGTAGGTAACAGATTAAATATTTTAGGTCCAGCGAATCTTGTTGAATAACCAGTTAATTTTAACCTAGCACGGGGCTGGTGAAGATTATTTTTTTGCCTTCTGTTCACATTATGATAAGTGACTATCCAATATAAAATTATTCTTGTTTCTAAAAATATATACACATATCTTAAAAATATAAATACTAGGTAACGGTAAAATTTTATATGATTTAAAAAGGGCTTGCAAAATTCAGTACTTGATACATCGACAATACATCGTTAAATTCGTTTCTGTGAAACTAAATTATTATGAGTAGAAGTGGAATTACCCCAAAAACATACACCATATCTTAAACATGAATCAATTTGTGCGTACTTCATATAATGCAAGTAATTGTTCCTTACTCAAAAATGTTCTAAGATTTCTAAATAAGTAAATAACTGAAGAGAATTTCGTTATTAATATTTCACAGTGATATTTCCAGTTGAGACATTCATCAAGGTAGACCTCACCACGATATCAGGATAAAGTACGAAAGACGTAAAAAAAGTAAAAACGAAAGAGGTCCAAGGATAGATCATTGAGGGGCATTAGAAGTTGCTACTGATTCGTAAGACTTGAAAAAGTATCTTATTCTCCCAACATAATTTACTATTTTTTCTTCAAAGGTTATAAATTCTAGGGTGCCGTTGCCGACGAAATCTGGTGCAGTATATGAAGCTTTCGAAAAATCTGGTGCAGTATATGAAGCCAGACGAAATCTGGTGCCTTTGTCAAGTTTGAGAAATGGTGTACTGGAAAAAATGTAATCCAATACTCTGAGAACGTTTTATTTGCATATTTTTCGGAAATGCCACAAAAACTGAAGAGTTCTAGTTTGTTGGTTCATTTTTCAATGGTAAAGTCTGTGTTAAGTTTGAAGCATAATGTGAACATCGAAAAATACAACAATTTGCGTGCAATTTTGAAAAAACAACGACAAGGTTATAAGCCAAAGAAATCGAGAGTCTTGTTAAGGGAACAGTTCCATACATTTTTGTCTGATGCTTCAGATGAAAAGTATTTGGCGATGAAAGTAATAAAATTACATTTTGTTTGTTTCATATTATGCTATCGCACTCTTAATTTTTCAGGTGATTTTGATATTTGGTATATTTGGGGCATGTGGTCGCGACGAACTAGCGAAGATAACAATTGATGATATTGAAGACATAAGATCTTTGCTTCTAATTGTTAAAGTTCCTAACACTAAAACTAATAAGAGTACTGCCTTGGGCGATGAATATTTAAGTAAACAGAATGGTTATTTGTTTAACTAACACAAAAAATACACGTTTTCGGGACAAGGGAGTCTCGAAAACGTATTTTTTTTTCCAACCATACGAATAAGACACTATAACATTAAATTATTTTGTATAAAAAAAGGGCCATTTCGGGACTGTTTGAGATCGCCATAGCAACTGTACAAAAAAGAGATTATTGTACAGTTGTACAGTACCGAAAAGTAATTTGACATTGACATTGCATGTCACATAATAATACTGAAGTTTAATTAAATAAAAAACTAGAAACAGATAGTGACTCCGATGAATCGGTAAACTGGAGGTGCTAATTAGAAGCACCTCCAAAAAATCAAACAGGAAACTACGAGGGGCAAATCACTGGGGTATTTTAGTGTACAAGCAGGTGGAATTTCGAGAAAAATTGAGGAATTTAAGGGAATTTCAAGGAATTGCGGGGAATTTCGGGGTATTTTGGGAATTTCGGTGTATTTTATATATATTTTGTTATACTTGAGTCCCGACCTTAGGTTATACCTAATCCTCGACATTTTTTAGTAATATTTTACGTTATATTTTTGCTAGATTTCATTATACTTCTTAAATTACGAAAATATTTGTTGTTGACAGGATTATAGGATATGTCTTAAAAATGTGTTGTGATGGGTACTATATTTTATATTATATTTTTAAGACAATTATTGTATGAATGAATATATTTTTAACTTAGTTTAGTTTTATGGTTTGTTGTTGGTATATGCATAGTATAAATAAATAAATTATGGTATATGTGAGTTTTATTTGTTTATAATGTGACATAAGTAAATGTTACAAAAACTTAATTTGTGTCTGTCTTTCAGTAGTACATAATAATGGGTACCTATTTTGTTGGGAATTTCAAATCGCTATGGGAAATTGCGGGGTATTTTGGAGAATTTCGGGGAATTGCAAATTTCAAATTTTTGGGGAATTTCGGGGATTTTTCAGTGCAGGGGGAATTTCAGTGTACAAGTTTTTTTAGTGATTTAGCCCTCGGAAAACTATCAATAAACATTTTTATTCGTTTTTTAACCCTTTCCCCTACCCCTAGCAACATGCAATCTGATAATATTGATAAACTTGGCCGAACACGCGATAATATTGATAAACGAGGCCTAAAAAGCCGAAATACTAGTATATAGAGTGTTTTCTATATATTTCGTGGAACATCTAAATGAGATCAATGTTTTTTTTCAAAACAATTAAGATCATAAAAAGATCAAAACCGGTCTGCAGTTAGTGACATCCTACGATGTGAGCTCCAAGTATTTCCTCGTAGTTTTCGTTGCAATCCGTATCCTTGTATCTTGATTCTAACTGTGTTAGACAAAATACGGCAAATTTTTGCTTTGTAATTCAGCGCTCGGCAAGGCATATAGCCAGGAGAATAGCTGTTTTGGCTTAATTTGTTTTAGTCCTTATTTAAATAAGGATGGATATAAAGTAGATTCGTACTATTCGTAGATATGTGTTAAAAAATATTATTGGGCGTTTGTAAACAAAAAACTATTAATAAACAATTTTATTCGTTATTTAACCTTTTTCCCCCATCCCTAGCAACATGCAATATTGATGAACTCCTAGTTTGTAATGAGGTGACCTTATATATTTATAATCCTAAAGACAAGGGATTTACTGTTTTACCTTCAATCTGAGAGATGATACGTACTTCTACATAAATGTAGTTTCTGCGAATTCACTAAGATATATATCAAGTAAGAAGGATGGGAAGAATTTCTGCTCTTCCCTATTCGGGATGTCATATTAGACAGCAATTGTAAGTTATTGCAATACCCACTTCCGCCCGAGTCTTATGTGGTATTTCATTCTACACCCGTGAATTTTTTATAGGTACGAAGAATTTTATTACTCATTTCAATTTAATTCAAAGCATCATTGTAGTAAGACCGATAACACCGGTTGACAATTTTCACAGTATATTGAATTTAAATGGGACACGAAAGATATATGTATAGATTTTTACCGGCCGAGCAAATATGAATGAATAAATTACATGGTTCATGCGACTTGGTATCTCTGTGTCGCATGCAAATTCCCCTCTAAAATCAATAGTGCATTGAAATTTACACTGGCAGTGATTCTACAATTCTTATCCAGTATGTACCTTAAGCCTGACCATTAGTATCAAAATTAGTTTGAAGAAAATTCTATTTTCCACTCTTGTTGTGAATGCTGTTCTGGTTTTTTGCAGACCTGGTTTTGTACTTGGTCATGGAAAAAAAACTATAAAAGCTTAGTCTACATAGTATATTCTATATTTTATCAATAGACCTCAGTAAGTGTTTTATTATTAAAGACATCTTATTACAATTTTGACAGGATTATAAAAAAATATGATAATCGGGAAAAGATATAATCGGTAAATACAGATATGTAATTTATTTCAAAATGTATAAATGGCTTCTCATATATTATGTTATAATATGCATTAGGAAGGAGCTGTATGGTTCAATATCTTTATTAAGAGAATTGTAAAGTATTTTATATACAACCATGCAGTACAGTGATAAACTTACCGCACTGATTTGCGTGCGGTAAGTAGTACATTACCACACCCCATTGTCATTAATTCAATACAACACAACAATGATTATTTGATATCAGTTAAAAGTATTGTTGAACCGTTACTGACATTAATATCATTTTAAATGTGAAATAATGATTTAAACTGATCAGATTTAATCATCTCCAGATAATGCCAACTTGGTTGGCGAAACCCCCGTCGAGTGCAGTATAGTGTTTTGGTATTATGTGGAAAACTGTGTCAGTGTTATCTTCGCACCAAAGGTTCCAACGCCTTTCAAGACCAGGTTCGTATGTTATTTTAATTTTTGCAATAAAATCAGACTCTTATTGCTGTTGTTACTGTTGTTGTATTTGCTATTACGAATATGTATTTTGAAAATTTGTACCCTTGAGTATATAAATCTTACATGGAAAGTAATATACAAATTTTTATAAAATTACCTAACAAACTCATCCGTAAAAGTCCATCTTCTAAATACACACTTTTTACGTATTAAGTATGTATTTTAACGATTTATTAAATTAAATAAAGATAAATCAAGATAAAAACTATTTAGATAATGCTTAGCCAACCACCATTTAATAAGACTAAACGATTATGTTACACAGATTGTTAAACTATTTTTTCTGTGGAAATTAGCTACTCTATTTACAATAAGTCTTGCTAAAAAAGCTCCCACGAGATTCAGTACGAAATTGGAACGAACAAAATCAGCATCCGAACTTATCAATCAACAAAGTTTTCCAGTCAGCATTTTGCATCGTAAATTTATCACTCAATTAAAAGTTTGTAACGAATCTCCATCGCCATTTAAATATAGCTGAAAAAGGTTCATCTTCCTTCCCATTATCCTTATCTATATTTATTTTCAATTTAGCAACCTGGGATTTACCAAAAGTATTGGACTTATATTGGTTTTAGCACAGTTAGAGATTCAAATTCAATTCAGCAATTAATGCAAAGTGTATAACAAATATAGGTAATAATCATTAAAATTCAGGCCGTGGTTTTAAAAGGAAACAACAGATAAAAATATTGCAGTTGTGCTCATAACATTTCAAAATATCGGTAAATATTTGTTGGAAAAGCGCCATGCTATTTCAGATCTAGCATCATAAACTTTTACTTGTAATTTGACAATTTGACAATTAATTGCTCAGTTGAAAGTAATCCGAACTAAAATAATTACACTAATTGGTACTAATGTAAAAGTAATTTAAATTTATTTACTTTCAGAATATGGGAAACATGTTGATCACTAATGTTGTCTATTAATATCGAGTAAATCGATTTAATTTGATCCAACATGTAAAGTATAAAACATTTACGCGACTATCACACTTCGTCACGATTATTCATCTGACACAGGCATTAACCAAAAAATGTATATAAAATTTATATTGCGATATAATCTGCAATCGGAGTGTCAAGCCTACCTACTCGATCGAGACGGCGATCTGCAATTTATTTAATCATGTGTATACTTGCTTGGACACTGGTAGATAGTTATGTTGTATTAATAATATTTGACCTGTCTAAAGCATTTGATACCGTTAACTCTAAATGTATAGAAAATAAGTTATAGTTTGGAAATCGAGGTACTTTAATGTCTTGGATTGTTGATTATATGAAGGGTAAGAACCGTGAGGGTGCAACCTCAACCTCCTTAGGTCTTCCCCATGACTCAGTTTTGTAACAAAATTTTAATCATTTTGTTCCTTTGTATATGACGAGCAGTATATTTCCGGAAGATTAAAAATAATATCAAAATACGTAAATGTTTCCCTGAATACCCGCAACCCAGAATGCTCTCTACATTGTAATGTGTTGTCTACCTTTAAAGTGTTTTCTGATTGGTCACTTTTATGAAAAGGTAGGGACGCAAAACAGACAGGAAATTAAGACATTTTTAAAATTCGAGGAGTCTGGTTTTCAACAGAGTACAAGCAAGTTGACCATTTTACGCTTCTTAAAAGCACATGTTCTTAAATTTTACCTTCATTTAAATCTTGAATTATTATCACTATTATTAGTGATCGGTGTTCTGATATAATATAGTGTTATCTGTAATAAGCTCATTAATTGATATTATCGTATATTTTTGTTATTGTCACGAGATAAGTGATAATAAATTTAGTTTACACGTGGTGTAAATTTTCTGCCGAATTTTTTTATTTTTTTGCAGAGTTGTGGAAACGTTAATCTTCCCAGGAATCTACTTTTCTCGTAAACCATCCAATTCCAGGTGGAACGTCTTAGGATATATTTAAGGTGGATACACGAGATTGGAACTGCACTTTGCATACAGGTGAGTACATTTCATTTTCTTAACAAATTGAATATGATTAAAGAAAATTGTACCCTGTATGCAAAGGTCTGTTCTTTGTGAAGAGCCTGGGTTGGTTAGTGCGTTTGTATATAACCATATGGTTATTTTTGATATACGATAAATTTTGTCTGCTAATTACAGAAGCTATTATATACAGGAATTTTATTTTTGATTACTTGCTGGTATTCTAGACCGTCTCACATTGATTTTTTTTTCAATTTAATTATATTTCATGGTTCTTGATATTGTTAATTTTGCATTTAAAATCTCATGTATTAATTAGAAATTTCACCTTTATACTAACCAGTTTTTGTGTAGCACAGTTACGAATTTTGTTACTGCAATTTTGGTAATTTTTATTGTAGTATATAGTACTGGTCATAAGTTATTTTTTTTCTATTCCAATTTTTATATACAGTCCTTCAGACATAGTTGCTCTATGGTTTGATTGTTTTCAAAATTCCAATTCCTGGATCATTTTTTTGTACAACTCTGGGACTGGGCTAATCATACAATCTTTTACATGTGCCTGTTTCCACCTTTGGAGCCTGAAACCTGAAACCTAGCTACGTGGGATTTACTTACATCCATCTCTGCAACCCCAGCAAGTCTAGCTAGACGGGGATCTGTTCAGGAGTTCCGGATTAATCTAGGAGAGGCTAGTGGGTGAGATCAATCCATAATTAGGCCGAAGACTGGTGAACCCAGCCCAGTAAAATTGTTTGTAAAATTTTGATAAACACTTTCACGCTGTAGAGTCTTTTTTTCAATTTAACCTAAATTGAGTGTAAATATAACTTGTAATATATACTTTTATCTTAACGTAATTTGTTTGTTCTTACTTTCACGCATTCACAATTTCATATATTTTTTTCCTCATTTAAATTACCTGGTGCCCATTTTTTTTTATAAATAAGCTTTACAGTAAAATCCAATCCCCGCCTTGAGCCCAGAGCTAACCGGAGCTATGTCCCTGAACCTTTAGGGAAGAAGCTAATAATTCCCGAGGTTCAGTGCAGTTTAGAGGCCATTACTTTTTTTATTATATACCAATAGTTTGCCTAATTTTATAATAAATGGATATTTAACTATATTTGCCGATAACATCACAATTACGTTGGCTGCAAATACCTACTCCTGACCAGCTCCAAGACTTGTTGAAACTTTGTTTCAAGCGGTAAGTTCCGATCGAGCATCCGAAGTGGCAACACGTAGGTAGCGAGCGAAACAAAGTGAGATAGTGTAGTGAGTGCACAGTGAAGTGGAAGCCCCACAGTATTCGACTAGAGATAGGAGAATTCAACAACATGCCTTCTTCAAGGCAAAGTAGCAGTTCTGGCAGCGATGCCGAAAAGGCGAGGAACAAAGCGCTGATCGACGAACTGCTGCGAAAAGATTTTGAGCAGAACCTCCAAAGGATGATGACCATGCGCCCCAAAGTTGACGAGTCGATATACGACGATAGCGACGACGAAGACGATCTAAGCATAGATAGCACCACGGGAGTGGTAAAGACCCCTGCGAGGAAAAGCAGCAAAGAGCCGACGGAGATGGAAAAGCTGAGGGACGAGAACATAAGGCTGAAAGAAGCAGTAATGGGCCTGCAGAAAGAACTGGACGAGAATGTCAAAGAAAACCAAGACCTGTGCAAGGGATTCGACCAGGAACTTGCCAGGCTAAACCAGAAATGGGAAGAAAGACTGGCAGCAGTTGAAGAAAAACTAGCCATGACCCAAAGTATCGAGGCAATGGAGACGAAGGCTCCGGCGCCAACCACCGATGCACCAGCGGCGGCTACCACTTCCTCCTCCGAGGAGGAGGAGTGGAAAGTCGTGGGCCCCAAGGTGAGAAATACTAAAAGACCTCTTTCTTCTGTTTCAGGCTCCGACTCCGACTCCAAAAAGGCCACCCCCACCACCACACAAGCTACCCCCACCGCAACCGCCAAAACCAGGATCCCACCGGTGATCCTCCGTGAAGCCGGGAGCTGGACCAGGGTTTCGAAAGAGATCCTACCCAAACAGATCCGCTACAACAAGGCGAAGCTGACAAGCGACGGGGTGGCAATAACTCCGGAGACGGCCAATGACCACCGGAAGTTGACCGCCTACCTCCGTGACACCAACCAAGGGTATCACACATTCACCCTGGCGGAGGAGAGAAACCAGAGGGTGGTTCTAAGAGGACTGCCCATAGATGTCTGACAGACATAGAGGAGGACCTGAAAGCCCAGGGGTATAATCCTATATCCCTCAGCAGAATGGTCTCCCGGCGAACGAAGAAAGAGATGCCCCTGGTACTGATCCAAGTACCAACGACGGAGACAGGCATCCTGAACATCAGGAGATGTTCAGGATGTTACCTGGTGGTAAGAGCAGAGGCCCAGAGAAGACCCACGGGAGCGACGCAGTGCCACCGCTGCCAGCGTTTCGGCCACGGGCAGTCCAACTGCACGGCGGCCCCGAAGTGCGTGAAGTGCGGCCAAGACCACCCCACAACAACGTGCGAGAAGTCCAGGGAGGAGCCGGCAAAGTGCGCCAACTGCGGAGGGGACCACCCGGCCAGTTATAGGGGATGCCCGAGGTTCCCCAAGCCCAAAAGCCACAAGACATTTGCCGAGGCGGCAAAGGCAAAGACGGCGGCACCCCCGCCACCAACACCAATGCAGGGCCTGGACTTTGCGAAGATGACCAAGATGATGGAGCAGATGCAGAAGATGTTCGCAGTAATGGGAACACTCTTCGGCAACTCCCATCTCGGGTAAGTATGTGCTAATAAAATAATTTATGTTTCAGCTAGGCATCCACGCAGTACAGAAGAGACAATAAACAAACTCCCACGACTCGCGGGTAACGAGAGGCCTGCGACTTGGCAGCTCCGTGGACTCATACACGGTAGCGCGCCAGGCCCGGGCAAACTCTCACCGCAAATACATTACCATACCCTCGTACCGACCTTGAGCCTTCGGGCTCGTCTTGGCGGTACTCCCTATGCTACATAGCAATTCCTACCTAACCAATAACCCGACAAAATCCCAAAACCTGACTACCCCCGGGGGTTAGACGCTGGCGAAAAACAAAGAAGAAAAGAAGAGCGCCCGAAGAACAAGAAGAATAGGGTCTTGCCAGCAGACCCTGCCAGGACAGGAGAAGGCCTCGCGTTAGCCCCGCCCACCGCCATTTGGTGGGATACGCGAAGCGCGAGGTCAAGCTCTACGAGGCGTCCCGGCCTACAGCGATGGTATGGGTAAAGAGCGGTAATCTCGCTCGGCCCTGTATCATCCGAGGTCACGACTACAGCCAAGGATACTGGCGCGTTTCAAGCGGTTAGTGCTTTGCGCCCAGAGAAATAACTAATTGCGAATGAAGCTAAGACGGTTGTGATGAACTTTGGACTGCAGAAGCAGTTGCGATCTAAGTGATTTTATATTTTATATCATGATACAGAGTTCTCACATAGTTCAAAAATGCTTGGTATCAAAACTCCTGTGGAATCAACACATACACATGTTGAGCTTGTATATGCACAGCTTAATAAGACTTATTTTGTACCGCTTCAGCTAAGAGATATGGTGAATGAAGCGGAGCTATTAAACTTGTATTATGCATTTGCATGCACAGTTGCACAGTTTTATTCTGAAAAAATTCTGCAGCATGTAGACCCAGTGAATAATGGAACTTTGCTAGATAAACTTATTTCCAAATCTCAAGTACACATTTGTTATAATTTGATAAGAATAATATACAGTGAGAACATAAAGTCCGCCCCCCCCCCTCCAATTTTTGAACCACTGGGTAGATTGTGATGAAATTTGGAACGATAATATATGACTAAATTCTGCATTTTTTGACACATCAATGACAGCTCTGAATGTCAAAGTGGCAGCTGGGCGCGCAATAGGAACATTTTTTTAAATGGAAATGGGGGTCGAGTGAGGACTTATTTTGAAGCTACTTTTATGCTCAAACATCCCCCAATTTTGAGAACATTTGGTTCAGTAATTTCCAAATAAAAACCAGTAATATCGATTTCTGTTATATCATTTTTTTCCATACATATTACAAATTATTGTAAATTATTCAAAGCAGAACAAAAATTAAAAGTAAACAAATAACAATAAACCATCCCTAAGCTAAAATAACCTAAATTGAAAAATTATGAAATAATTTAATTTAAAAAAATTTTTAGAGGCAGAAACAAATTTAGAAAACACGTGTTACTTCAAAAGATGTTGAAAATGACCTCCATGAACCTCCTGACAAATAAATGTTTCATGGGTAAGTTCTATTATAAAGATTATGTGGTAAAAAGATTATGTTACAAACTGATATTACTGGTTTTTATTTGAAAATTACTGAACCAAATGTTCTCAAATTTGGGGGAAGTTTGGGTGAAAAAAAAATCCTATTGCGCGCCCAGCTGTCACTTTGACATTCAGAGCTGTCATTGATGTGTCAAAAAATGCAGAATTTAGTCATATATTATCTTTCCAAATTTCATCACAATCTACCCATGTGGTTCAAAAGTTAGAGGGGGGGGGGGGGCTTTATGTCCTCACTGTATAATATTTCACTGCAATTCTATGTTCCTATTATTAAATTCCTAAGTTATTATTAAAAGTTGTTAATACAAATTATTTTATTAGATATAGGGAAATAGGAGGATAGCAAATGAAAAAAAAAATGTCAATAGTGTAGGACGCATTAGATACTTTGTTTTAAAAATAACACTCAAGACAGAATTGTTCTCTTCCGGTGTAGCAAACATTTTGCAAATAATATTATGCATATAAGGATAAATGTTTTTATAGCTACATTTTCGAAGTACAGGGTGGCCAGTTAAGCGAGGTAAGCGGCTGTATCTTGGAAACCGTTCACCGTACAGCTTTCGGGAAAAAAATTCGTTAGTAAATACGGCCAAGAGAAATCGCTGGAAATTATTTTCAAGTTCGTAAGATAGCCGCCAGGGGGCGTAACAGTAGCAGTGTGTTGGGAAACGGCGATTACTCTAAAATTTGCCTTGACAAGGTCTACTGATAATACTTGGAAACAAATCTCGCATCTATTATGAACAACTTTCCTTACATACATTTTTCTCTAACTCTTCAAATAAAGTGGTGGGGGTAAGGTGAACATTCATTTAGAAAAAATGCAATATCTCAGGAACACCTTGTCAGATAATATTAAAATTTATACCATTTAAAAGAGTTTTTCTTGTTCTATCAGCTACGTTATAAGCGATGTCTTTGTTATTTTCACTATGGTCGCTAGGTGGCGCTTTTTTAAAAAATGAGAAATTGTGTGATTTTTCTCGAAAAATTTAAATGTATGGTATAGATATTACACTGATACAAAAAAGAGAACTAAAGGCCAAAGCCAATGGTGAAAACCGCAAGTCCCTATCTTTTTTCTAACCGGAGATATTAATGGAAAACTATTAAAACAGGTATTCAAATGAAATAAAAAAAGTCACAGGTTTTCTAAATTCTAGGAATACTTTCTATTAGAGATTAAAAAGTGAAATATTTAAAAACTAAATAATTTTAAAGTAATTTTTTTCTAAAACTGCTTTATTCATGGTATTGCAGTCATAGCCCAACTATACTATGTGCGGTGCTATACTGTTCCGTTTTGCGGGTCCTGCGACACGGGAGCCGTTTAACGAGAATTCCTTTTTTGATTCACATAGCTGAGAAAATGCAGCACAAATGTGACAGTGATGATAACACTTAATATACCATCCCCCCGAAAGGCTCTCGTCACGCGGGATTCGCAAAACCGCACTATGACTATTAACTATTAATTCACCGAATATTATACTATAAAACATAGGTTTAGAAACAAAAAAAGAATGTCTGTAATAATAGAAGAAATGACAAATTATTTTTTTAGTGTTTATTTTATATTTAATTTGAGCATTAAAATGCCTTTTACTAATGACGAAAATGTTGATATGATTGCTGTTTACTTTGAGTGTTTTCAAAATGCAGCAATAGCTGAAAGAGAGTATAGGATGCGGTATCCAAATCGCCGACATTGCAGCAGAAGGTATTTCCCGCAGTTAGTACAGCGCTTACGTACCACTGGAAGTTTTCGCAGACCTATGTTTCAAAGGCGTCGTAATGCTAGAACCGAGGAAAATATTATCAATGTTTTGGCATATATAGAGTTCAATCCCCATGTTAGCACCAGAGCATTGTCTTTTGAATTGGGAATATCACGGACTACGGTTCAAAAAATTTTAAAAGAGCACAGGCAAGTTTATTATCTCTTTGAAGTATGATTAATTTTGAAGTATTTTTCTAAGAGGTCCTAACTTTATACTAATGGGAAATATATATTTTTTATTTTTAGATTTCACCCTTACCATATAGTTTTACACCAAGCTTTGACTGAAGAGGACTTTGACCGGAGGCTGGATTATTGTCATTGACTTTCCGGCATGATCAATCAGAACCCTCAATTCATATCCCAAATACTTTGGACAGATGAGGCTACTTTTCATAGCGACGGTAGAGTAAATTTAAAAAATATGCATTACTGGTCAGCTGAAAATCCTCACTGGATGCGGGAAGTTCAGCATCAAGGTCGCTGGAGTATTAATGTGTGGTGTGGTATACTAGGGAATATTGTTATTGGACCCTACTTCTTTGACCAGACATTAAATGGCAATCTTTTTCTCGAGTTCCTTAGAAATGAATTGCCGGCTTTATTGGAAGATGTACCCCTTCAAATTAGGCAGAATATGTTTCTGCAGCTTGACGGATGTCCAGCACATTTTTCAATTAACGTGCGTGAACACTTAGATCAGACATATCCAGACCGATGGATAGGAAGAGGAAGCCTGTTTCCCTGGCCAGCTAGGTCACCCGATTTAACCTGCCTAGATTTCTATTTGTGGGGACGATTAAAAGATATGGTCTTCCAAACTGTTCCTACGACCAGGGAAGATATGAGGAACAGAATTGAACACGCAATTCGTAGCCTGCCAGCAGCAGAGGTAGAGGCTGCTGTATTGTCTACCCGAGAAAGACTCGACCAATGTGTGGAAAATGATGGCAGGCACTTTGAAAATCTAAGGAGGCACTAGCATACTTATAATTAAATCCTTAATTTCTTAATAGTTGAAATCTAATGTTCTATCACACGAAAGAGTGCGAGAGATTTTAAAACAAAAAACTACATTTTTTGAACTTGTGATAAATTGTTTAAACTTTAAGCACATATTACTTATAATCAATTCGAAAAATGTTTTATAGGTAATTTCACATGTCAAATAAACATTTCTTTTGTGTCCGTGCCTACTTGTCTTTTAGCATTATGCCCGGGGGTCTAGATAAATTAGCTTTAGATGAGTATTTAGAGTTTTCCATTAATATCTCCGGTTAGAAAAAAGATAGGGACTTGCGGTTTTCACCATTGGCTTTGGCCTTTAGTTCTCTTTTTTGTATCAGTGTAATGTCTATACCATTACATTTAAATTTTTCGAGAAAAATCACACAATTTCTCATTTTTTAAAAAAGCGCCACCTAGCGACCATAGTGAAAATAACAAAGACATCGCTTGGAACGTAGCTGATAGAACAAGAAAAACTCTTTTAAATGGTACAAATTTTAATATTATCTGACAAGGTGTTCCTGAGATATTGCATTTTTTCTAAATGAATGTTCACCTTACCCCCACCACTTTATTTGAAGAGTTAGAGAAAAATGTATGTAAGGAAAGTTGTTCATAATAGATGCGAGATTTGTTTCCAAGTATTATCAGTAGACCTTGTCAAGGCAAATTTTAGAGTAATCGCCGTTTCCCAACACACTGCTACTGTTACGCCCCCTGGCGGCTATCTTACGAACTTGAAAATAATTTCCAGCGATTTCTCTTGGCCGTATTTACTAACGAATTTTTTTCCCGAAAGCTGTACGGTGAACGGTTTCCAAGATACAGCCGCTTACCTCGCTTAACTGGCCACCCTGTACATTCAACGTAAAAATAATAAGTCACTATAAAAATATAACGCTGTTGACACAAGCTGATGTGACGCATATAGAACGATAAAAATAAGAGAAAATCATTAGGAGAGACGTCTCCACTTCTAAAGTGTTCAATGATTTGCGAACATCTTACATGTTGAAGGAATCAGTATGGATGACATAAAAGGTTGCTACTCTAAAATTATTCATCATTCATTATTATCCACTGCACTATGTTTATGTATGGTCCTAAAAATATGACATCAAAGAGTAATTAAATATAAATTTATCAATATTTTTCTGCAGTGATATGTTGAATGTTTGAAAAAAATACTTTAGGTATATTATAAAGATATATTTCTCACGACTTTTTTTTAGAAAAATAGGATATGTGGTGGATGAACCGATACGTCAATATTTCTGTAAAATGAAAATTTGTAAGAGAACTCCAAAGTTTCCAAAACTATGAATTTTATATACATATAAATATTTATTTCTACAACTATTAAACTATTTGGGTAACAATACTATGTATTTCAATAATTAAAAAAAAAATTATTTTACAGGGTGTGCCAGTTTTATTCTGAAAAAATTCTGCAGCATATAGACCCAGTGAATAATGGGACTTTGCTAGATAAACTTATTTCCAAATCTCAACCCTTTCCGAGATATAGAGTGTTGAAGCTGAAAAAAAATTATTTTATTTATATCTATGACAGTGGCCTGCACTGGGACCCCTTTTCTAAAAAATATATATTACGCAACTGACTAACGTTTAAAATAATACTATATTTCGATGTGCCCACCATTTTTCTATGTATGCTTTTATTCACATTTTTTTTTTTTTTACAAAACACACCGTACGGAGTAAAGCTACGTGTCCATTTGAGAGCAACTAGCGCCAGTGACTATCGATAGTTACTGTTAAGAGGGTATCCACTTGAGAGCAATTTGAGGAATTTTTACTGTCAGCTAGATAACGAAACACTCGCCGAGTACTTACTCTCAGAGATATCTATCAGGAGGATATCCATTTGAGATTTCTGTTTCATCAATTTCCTTTCTTTGTGTGTAGTGTGAAAGAAAAAATTAGTGAGGTGCAGATAATCAATCATGAATGTACAAAAACTTCGAGCAATTGTTGTTGCACGTACACTGTTAAAGAGAAAGCAACAAAGAAAGAAAAAATGTTGGATCAAGCCATGGATTCAGAGAAGGTGTGAATTTGGAGCATGTTCTACACTAATAAGAGAACTTAAAATTGAAGATGGCCAACAATTTCGAAACTTTGTACGTATGAGTGCAGTGCAAGTGCAATTTATAATAGACATAGTTGGACCAGTAATTGTCAAAATTGATACAAAATTAAGGAGAGCAGCTATTTCTGTTTATGAACGCGTTATGGTTACATTGCGTTTTCTGGCATCATGTTTGTATTAAGTATAGAGTTATTAATGGAATGTGAAAATGGAAATATACAAATTTGCGAATAGCTGCCATTTTAAATAATTATGGCGAGAACTATCACAATACGAAACGTGTTCGTATTTCAGAAGTGACTGTCCGCTAGTAAAAATAATATGTACACACTTGAGAACAAAATGCTGCGAGTAAGCTATTTGATAGTAAAATGAATACTCTCTGATAGTTACTTGCAGACGCGTATCCACTTACGAGAACTACTCTCGAGAGGTAACACTCTCAAATGGACACGTACCTTTAATCGATATTTTTTTAAACCATGTCATGGCCCTTTCCTAATCAAATAATACCTTAAAATAAAATTATATTTATTATACGTATAATTTTATTTTAAGAAAAGTACCTACTAACATTTTTTTCACAGAACATACTGTTACGGAGTTAATCGATATTTTATGAAAACTTGTCATACCCTTTCCTAACAAAATAATACCTTAAAATAAAATTATATTTATTATATACGTATAATTTTATTTTAAGGTAGGTATTTTGCTAGGAAAGGACATGACATGGTTTCATTAAATATCGATTTACTCCGTAACCGTGTGTTTTGTGACAAATGTAAGTATACTTCTTTATTATAAAGGAATGGGTGACAGATCGAAATATCGTATTATTTTTAACGATAGTCAGTGGCGTAACATATATTTTTCAGAAAAGGTCTACCAGGAGTGCAGGTTGTACACCACCGTCTATTCCCATCGAGCTTAATTTTTTTGTGGAATTAAAGATTCACAGTAGCATCTACCAAATAAAATTTCAAAACAATTGCTTTCTTACAGTCAGGGATATAAATAAAACAATTATTACATTATTCCATTATTTTACAGGTTGACATGTTCCCGAATTTTGTCTACATAAAACTGGGACACCCTGTATACAGGGCGCCCTATTTCTTGACCCGTTGCATGGGTAACTTTTTTATTAGTAGAGATACAAAAACGCTTAAATGAGCAAATTAGTGCAGTTTCGTATTAGTAATTCTACGGTAAGGCGAAAAATTATATACGGGGGAAGGTTGAAAAGTTATTGACAAAAAACGAAAAATCCAACTTTTCTATTATCCCCCGTAGCTCGTTCATTTGAAGAGTTAGAGAAAAATGCTTCACATGTTTTTTGCAGTATTTTTCATGTAAAATGACATGCACTTGCTACTTTTTATATATCTCTTAAAATGGTTGAGAATCACAGTAAAATATATTTTTTTTAAATGTAATGGATAGGTGGCTGTGACATTAACCGAAAGTCTCCTTTTTTCTCTTTCAGATGATATAACATAGTCCATATTTTATCCTTACAAAAGTAATAATAATCGTTGTTTTTAAAGAAAGTTTATTGTCACATCAAGAATGCTATGGATTATGGAACAAAAGAATGTTTTGAGAACAGAAATTATTAATTAATTAATTATATTGAAGTAAATGTTCGAAATGACCACCATCCTGTTGGATACATAGTAAGCAACGTTTCTGGATATTTCTTAAAACATTATTTATTGTATGTCCATGTATGCTTCTAATTGCATATTGAATCCTGACTTTTAGATCCTCTATATCTAGAGGAGCTGTCACATAAACTTTATCTTTCAATAACCCCCAAAGAAAGAAATCTAAGGGGGTCAAATCAGGTGTTCGCGCTGGCCAGTCGATATCCATTCTATTTCCTATAACATTATCAAACTGTTCATGTAAATATTGTTTTACCTCGCGGGAATTATGCGCAGGTGCTCCATCGTGTTGGAAGTATTTAAGATTTCTAAAAATATGAAGTGGTAATTCATTTAAATATTCCTCTGTTAGAGTATTCCTTAGAAAATGAAGGTAATTATTCGCATTCAAATTATCTTCGTAAAAATATGGGCCAATAATTTTGCCACAAAAAATTCCACACCACACATTTATCCCAAATTGACGTTGATTTCTTCTTTCAGAAACAAGATGTGGATTTTCTCGGCACCACATTATGTTATTATGGCGGTTAAAAATACCATTGTTGGTAAATCTACTTTCATCACTGAATAAAATCTTTTTCCAGAAGTCTAGATCCTCTTCGCATTTTGAAATGTACCATCGACAAAATGTCATCCTTCTTTGATTATCAGCTGGATATAAAGTATTGCACATGGAATAATGATAAGGCTTTAAATTGTTACCTTTTAAAATAGCTCTTACAGTTTCCTTGGAAGTGTTGCAGTGATGTGCAATTTCCGCAGTTGAAGAATCAGGTTTAAAATTTACATAAGCCAAAACATTTATTTCAGTGTCTTCATAGAAGTTTCTTTCATCCTTAGGCTTTGAAAAAGAACCGTATAATCGTATATTATTTTCCAGCTGTCTAAATATTCTATGATGGGGTTGTCTTCGTTCCATGTAAGTTTCAAAATAAAGATTCGCTGCAGCTTGTGCATCTCGATTTTGGTTATAATAACAAAATAGCATATCATTTTTCTCTTCGTTGGTGTACATATTTGCAACACTATTATTTTGTATGCAGTATTAATAATAAACAATAAACTACTTAACAAAAACTAAAAATGTCACTTATGATCTGTCAATAATTAAATGCCAACTAGACGTTTTTAAAAATATCAGGAATCTTATTTTTTGTTTTATTTCCATAGCATTCTTGATGTGACAATAAACTTTCTTTAAAAACAACGATTATTATTACTTTTGTAAGGATAAAATATGGACTATGTTATATCATCTGAAAGAGAAAAAAGGGGACTTTCGGTTAATGTCACAGCCACCTATCCATTACATTTAAAAAAAATATATTTTACTGTGATTCTCAACCATTTTAAGAGAGATATAAAAAGTAGCAAGTGCATGTCATTTTACATGAAAAATACTGCAAAAAACATGTGAAGCATTTTTCTCTAACTCTTCAAATGAACGAGCTACGAGGGATAATAGAAAAGTTGGATTTTTCGTTTTTTGTCAATAACTTTTCAACCTTCCCCCGTATATAATTTTTCGCCTTACCGTAGAATTACTAATACGAAACTGCACTAATTTGCTCATTTAAGCGTTTTTGTATCTCTACTAATAAAAAAGTTACCCATGCAACAGGTCAAGAAATAGGGCGCCCTGTATATTTGTGATACATACAATTCCACCAGTACATGATATAATCGTTGAGTGACCAAGTTGTATACTTGGTCACTCAACTATATAATTTACACATAGTAATATTACGTAATCTATTGTTTTTGTAACTGTTAATAAACGATTACTATTTTTTTATGTTTTACTTAAGGCCTCCAAAACTAAACTAATCAATAAACCTCCTTTTCGTCGGCCCATATGAGATGGTCAATGAACCTACGCTTACTCATTTAACATTGTGGATCCTCCGGATTATACGCCGTCTGAGTGTTATTATGTTATGTGGAAATGTGGAATAACATTAATGACACGCCGGCTCAGTGCCCAAATCAGCTTGACACCAGCCTAATTTCACGTACTAAACATATTATTATTTACTATGTTATACAAAGCAAACTACTTACTTTAAATTACAAAAATAATTAACTGGACGTAATTGTTTTATTTACATCATAATATATTTTAGTTATATAGTCGAATCATGTTTGTGTTGCAATTATTTTTCAGTTTACGTGAATGTTTCAGTACGTTAATATTTTTATATCTGCAATAATTGCAGATGTATTGAATATAACATAACATATAATTATTATATGTTATACTTTCAGATCATATTAAAATATTCTACAATAATTAAGTTACCTGAATGTAATAAATAGGTGCTTCTTTCAAAACATATTTTCTTCCTGTTATATTCTAAGCTGAACTTCTGAACAATAGCGAAACTATATACAGGGTCCTGCATCTGAGCTCCCGTCTTTTGTAGCTCATGAACTGGTGCCTTTATAAATTGCATTCAAATTTGACTGCAAAATATTTGTAGAGAGGCACATTTTGAAAATATTTTCAAATATACAGGGTACTTCAAAAACGCCTACCATACTAAAGTAAGGTTTTTTTAAATGGAACACACCATATATTTTTACATTTTTAGATTCCGCATGCAAATTTTGTACCAGTTGCTTTGACTCGTATTATGTCATATAAGAGTCATTATAAGAGTCAAAGGAACTGACAATAAATTTGAAATCTTTCTAGTTGTTTTATTATATTCGAAGATCACTTACAAAGTGGTAACTTAAATTTTCCAGCACTTTACTATAAAATTGATTATATCTTGAGGACCCTAAGAGATAGGTATAGGACAATGCTACATCATTCAATTCAGAATTAAATAATACTTTCAGCTGTAGGATAATACACTGAGTGTGCCATTTGAAAAAAATGAGTTTTGCATCTTTCAAAACTGGCGTGTTGTTCACTAAATATTAAACACTCAATCATGAGTCTCAACAGAACTCAACAGAAGTCTGTATGCATTACAGACTTCTGTTAGCTATTTTCAGAAAGACCAATACCTAGACTATCTGACATATAAAAATTAAAATAAACGCTGTTCAATTGTATAATATATGTAACTTTGAAATAGTTGTAACAACTCGACAACAATGTCGAATACCTTCGAAACGGCTAAGTTGTGATATAGGGAATATAACACAAACTGACACTAAATTTGCATGCAGAATCCAAAAACAAATATGGTGTGCATATGGTGTGCGTATGGTGCAAAAATATATGGTGTGTTCCATTTAAAGAAACATTACTTTAGTATGGTACACGTTTTTGAAGCACCTTGTATATTTGAAAGTGTTTACAAAATGTGCCTCTCTACGAATATTTTGCAATCAAATTTGAACGAAATTTATAAAGGCACCAGTGCATGAGCTACAAAAGACGGGGGCTCAGGTGCAGGACCCTGTATATGGTATGTAGAGTAACAATTCTACTAAATAAGAATTTAAAATTATACCTACCTATTTTTTCACGATTTAGGTAGGTAATTGATTAACTAATTTAAAACTAATTTTAAAAAATGTTTAAATGATAAGTAACAAATGGGTATTTTAATTTTGAATTGTGTAGAAGTTATCTCATATTTAATAGGATTAAATAATTTTGCTGCAGCTAAATAAGCACTCAGCGGTCAGCTGCTACTTCTAGCTCATTGAACTGCATCGATATTTCAATACACCGCTTAGGTTCAAGCAGCTCACAGGTGGTCTAAGTATATGATAATAGCAGTATATGAAAATAGCATCCCGAAACAGCGGTTGATTTTACCGATCGCAGTCTCTAGCGAAAAGAGTTCCAACCGCAGCGGCCAGCTCCCACATCCCACAATTCCCACAGCGCTATCTATCTATCTATCTATCTATAGTAAGATACTTGGAAACCATCCGTTTCAATGGGATCAGTAATATTCTAATATCTTGGAGGTCGGTTATTGCGGTTGGTAGCGACGGTTAGCAAAACCGTCGACATCTCGTTTTACTTTGTAAATCTATCAATCACAGGAGTTCCTAATATTAGTAACTATACAATTATTTTCAGTTCACTGCATTTAATTTACAAATTAAAATTTCGTTGGTTATACTATTACTACTACTTATTTATTACCTATAAATATATATAACAGTGTGTCCAAGATAAGGATGAAAAGTATCGAAATCTCAAAAGTTTTAAGAGATACAGATTATTATCTATACCTCCCACCTCCCACTTACAAATCACAACTATCTTGATTAATGCTGGAAATTTTGTAAAAGCTGATTTCTTGAAAAACCGTCTTTTATTTTTTTCTGGGGTTAGTTGAAGAGTTGATTCTGTTCCTTGGAACCATCAAGTTAATTTTTTTAAATATAAGAGTGTTTAAGTAAGAGGGTACAATAAGCCATAACTAGCATTGGAATGGTTTTTCAATTCCCAACATAATGATGCATCATACTTAATATTTTATGCGAAAGGCAGCACCAATCAAGATAGCTGTGATTTGCAAGTGGGAGGTAATTGGGCCTTAGATTGCGTAACGTTTTTCCAATTTAACCATCCGTATGTTGAACACAACTGCATAAGTACTGTAAATAAAAAACTCGGAAATGTTCTATTCTATGGCGAAACTTTTTTATTAGAAACGTGATATGAAAGAATTAACTGCGTGTATCTGTTATTTTTTTTTCTGAAAACCCAATAGCATAGATTATCCGAAGTTGTTGTTAATATATTGTTAATATATTGCATCGAAGATATATCGAATTATTCCGTTTAATCAGGTAGGTAAATCAATGTCTCTAAGTTTCGTAACAGCTTCAAAGATATCTAATTGAAAAATGTTTTAAAAACTTTAGACTCTATCGTTCAAGTTCAAGTATTTTTATTTCATGGAAAGTTACATAGAAAATGCCAATGAGAGAAAAAATACAATTACAAAGATATTAAAAATTTACAATTACAAAACATAATATACCGGGTGACGCAGGAGACATGTAACACCCCGTAGCATGTTTATTTAAAAAGATATTATTTTGAAATTTGGTACCTACACTTATATAATGCGTGATTGTCCTTTTTTAAGTACAAAAAATTTTTGTTTACCACTTCCGGTTTCACCGGAAGTGACATCTACTCTGTTATTTTAAGTGGCACCCTGTATATTTTTTTTACCTATCTGATTCGTCTCTAGATTCTCTTTTCAACCATGTATCGGAACATGGCATTTGTTTTTAAAATGACAGTTATTATCAATTTTAGTTTGTTAAGTCTAGGTGGCCCTGATATGATATATGATATGAAAGCAAACTATGATAGGCACAGCAATTGTATTGGACAAAAATAAAAGATAAATAAGTACTTTTTAACTAGGTGAAGTAAAAAAATGGGGTTCCTATCTTGGTTTTTAAGATATCGTGGGTTGTTTAAAGATATTCTTTTTAAATAAGTTAGATCTTATTAGTCTGTTCATCTACTGGTTATTCTCAAAAAAATATGAGGCACAAAGTTGCATGCCAGAGGTCTTTCGATATCACGGCACACTACGCATCAATATCTGCCAAGGTTCATATCAGGGCCACCTAAACTTAACAAACTAAAATTGATATTAACTGTCATTTTAAAAACAAATGTCATGTTCCGATACATGGTTGAAATACAGATACAGAAGATATCAGAAGAATACAGATACAGAGAATCTAGAGACGAATCAGATAGGTAAAAAAAATATACAGGGTGCCACTTAAAATAACAGAGTAGATGTCACTTCCGGTGAAACCGGAAGTGGTGGACAAAAATTTTTTGTACTTAAAAAAGGACAATCGCGCATTATATAAGTGTACCCAATTTCAAGATAATATCTTTTTAAATAAACATGCTACGGGGTGTTACATGTCTCCTGTGTCACCCATATTCGTAAATTACAACCCAAAATTACACTCCTTATCAGCAGTCATACAAAACTGGCAATTTTTTTAGTTTTCGTTTTCGATTGTGTTGCAATGCAGCCAAGTCTACGTTATAAGTACATTATAACGTTCCTACGTGGAATTCTTAAGGTGAATAAAGACACATTTCTATTAGAAAATGTTTAACTTTTTTATTTATGGAAACATTTGGAAACTAATAGCCCTCAGGGTCTAGATTTCTTAAGCCTTTTAGGCCTAAAATAACCTTTATGAATCACTCCCTTAATTTATCACAAGTACTTAAAATACTCCCTGTATATAGGTACTAAATAGTGCAAACAAATATTTGTTCTGATGAATATGTTTGTGAATTCACGTGAATTTATACCTTATTATCCTCATCTTGCTCGGTTTAATATACCATTAGATCAAGCTGTAGGAACACGGTAAATCTTAAGGATATATAAGGTAAAGATAATAGCTTAGACTAACATGCTAATAGTGTCATCTACAAGTCACAAAAGCTTGAGAAAGCAAGAAAACATGAGAGGGAATTAATTAAATATTCTTGTTGAAAGTTGGACTTCCTTATTGTAATAAAATAAATTAAGAAAATCTTACAAGTAGCCGGAGCGTTTCAGTTTGTGTTTTTGTTTCTCACCAGGCTAATTATTAAAATGAGCATCTAGATTCCTTGAATCAAATTTGTTTCAACATAAACAACATTTTAATGCTGGAAATACTTTTCAAGCCATACATGTCTAAATAAGGCAGAAAATGTAGAAATTAAAGTTAAGAGGAAGGTAATTTACTAAGACCACGTGGCTGAAGGGAACAAATTGTATAAACTAATTTAGACTGAAACTGAAAATCAACTCGACATGAAAACATGTTTACTGAATGTGTGATTAAAATACATCACATTATTTGAAGCAATTTAAAAATAGTCCAATAGCATTTATTATTATTGTTGTACCAAAATAATTCTAAAAGTATACTGCTATAAGTAGAATACATTTCTATAAGTATATACCATAAGTAGATACTATTAGGAGGATTAAACTTCTGTGGTGTGGATAGAATTTATCCCTTAATAGTTACCTATTTATTTAAAAATATAAACGCAGCATACTATGATTGACAATAAATAAATATAAACAATATGATACTAAAACATACAAAAACGGTGTATGTTAATTTAATTTATTACTAAATTGGAGTAAATAATTTGGATTTGCTGTTAGTGATGTTAATTATAAAGTTTATAAAATAAACGCTTATTAACGGGTCAGAAATCAGAAATATAACTTTTGTTCAAGAGCTTACAATTTTTTCAAATTGTTATTTTTCCCCAATATTTAAATTTTTCAAAAAACATGTATAAAGATAAAGTTGGATATTTTGATCATTTTTGAGAGAGTTTGCTAGGTTTAAATTTTTAGGACATTTTAAAAAGTAATCACTAAATCGGCATTCTTTAAAATAAACAGATTCTGTTATAATAATAGATGAGATCAAATCGTTTTTCTGTTTAAAAAATATAGCATGTGCTGGGTATTAATATTTAATTTGCTCACCAAAGTAAAACCATCTCCCTTCGCGTAAGAACTTCAGTAAAGATGAATTACCTACTAAGTCCTAAAGTTACTAATACCTACTAAGTCATAAAGAGATAGTAATACAAAAATAGTTCTTAGGAGGAAATGAAATCTCTTGGAAAATAACTTAGGAACAAAAATCAATAAACTAAGCAGAAAACATAATTTTTTAAATTACAAAAATTGTATAAATTAACTTCTTTAACGTGTATCGTTTAAAGGAATGAAGCCGTTTTAGTACTTCTTTATTGTTTCAGTCAAATTACCTGTCTTTACAGCGTACAAGAATTTCCCAAAATTGTATGAGCAAACAACTTTACATTTAGATCGTTATTTACCCAACCAGACTTATCAAGTTTGTTCGACGGTTCTTAATATCTTATGTGTAAAAAACTTAAATCTAAGATATCTATAAAAATAGAGATATTGTGGAATAAGAATTATAAACTAGACAATTCATCCCTTTTATTTTTTTATTATTTATTATCATATTAATATATTTAATTATCAAATAAGCTGAAATATATTGAGTTTACTCTTCTCCTTCATGAGTAATTAGCAAGGAAAAGTCAACAGCAGTATCGACGCCTCTAGCTCCTGACATTTTATAAGTTATGTGTTTGTCTCTTTTATGGTTAACCGCATGGTATTAAAGTTTTATTGCCAGTTGTTATATTACCATGGCCTTGTATATCTCTCTCGTGCAAGCACCAAATAAGTTAAAAATCAATTTGTACTATTAACACTTTCGTGGATAACCACTGCTGTGACAATTTTACCAAATGAAAATCCAGGACACCGCCGTTATATCAATGCAAAATAGACTGCTATTAGGTCACAACTATTGGAATTCAAAATATATATTTCCGATATTACTTTGTCAATTATGTTCGTATGTTAGATATGGTTTTCTTGGGAACTGTCTTATAAACTGCATTTTACCGACACAATTTTGAAGTGAAAGTAATATGAATACTGCCACTGTTACTAGTGTTGCTTCATCTATTGGAAGGAGATGCCGAAAACAACTACTCCACGGACAATGTACCCCGACTGGTATTGCATTACTTAGGCATCTCCATGGAAATCACCACACCCTGTCTTGACCAGACACTGACCGGTTTCGTGCTTGTTATGCGCTAGTCAGAGTGCCATAGGAACTGGAATCTATGAACAATATTCCGACATCATTTACTGAAATTAAATTTAGACATAAAGTGTGTTAGAATTGATAAAATAAAATTCCATTGTTTTTCCTTGTGAAGCCAATATCATTCAATTATAGATAATAAGAATAGTACAATAGGGGATTGAAAAGTATTGTGCAGATTATATAACTCATGTTAAAATAAGCCAATAAAATCCGTGAATTTTGCATAGTTACCGCGTATTGATATGTGAATATACCCTTGACGACGTTGTATAACCATTTTGGTGTTTAGCCTCCTCTCAAAATATGCATATTTTCCATAGAGAAGACGATTTTTTGACGTTTATCAAAATAATTAACAATCAAGTTTAGTGAAGTGTTGTTTAAATATCAATATACAACGCTTTGGTTGTAGTTCTGGCGGTGAAATAGATCAAGAAATTGAAAATTTGACACCAGAAAAACGCATAAGTATGTTTGGAAACAGTTTACGGAGTTTTGTGAACATCGAAAGTACAAACTTTATGTAGATATTTCAAATGAACAATTAGCAGTTATCCTAAAAGATTGGGCGATTAACATGAAACGTGCAGACGGCACAGAATATAAAGAAGGTACAGTGAAAACATAATTATTGTACCGTTTAATTTTAATAATTAATCAATAAAAAAGTTATATTTGTTTATTTGTTATATAATCGTAACGAATACAAACTTGAGCAAACGAAAATAATCGTTATACTGACCTCTTCACTCGACGTATTTCCTTATAACACCACTCGAGCTGCGCTTTCGTGATGTTTCGCAAAATACATCCCGTGACTCGGAAGTATAATCGATTATTTTCTATGCTCTTGTGATATTATAACTAAATATTTTGAATATATCCAAAACTAAATACATACCTTTAGTGTGTAGGTAATGCAAAATGTGTATGAAACTCCATTAAATATTACATAACATAACCTATAGCTTTAGAAATTTAAATAAAACTCGGCAAATCTGTTTCCACAAGAGCATTGAATACATAACATTAGCTGGCACAGCTAGCCTCTCTGTCAAGTAAGAGATTGATGACCTACATACAAAGAGGTCGTTCCTGAAGGAGAGTAAATAAAGTACATGTCTCTTTGAAAAACATAGGAATTACGGTGTCCCTAAGCATATGTACATTTATTTCACTTTGAAGTTAAATGGAACAACGAAATGTAAACAGCTTATTATAAATTGGATTAGTTCGTAATTTCTTAGAATAATTTAACGTAATAGTAATTTAATATTATATGTACATTAATTTTCTTTTTTTTTTTTTTGTTTACAGGGTTCATCAGAACGAAGAGTCGTCAGCCATGTATATGCGAATATATATAATGCGAAAATAATAAATTCCATGGTACATCCTTCCGGTTATAATGAGAATAATTGTCAAGTTTTGTCACATTAATGTCACCTCTAAATATTCTTAGACGCTTATAGACTCCGATAAATTTAAATAAGACTTCCTTAGCATTCTCTATAACCAAAAACAATCGATTGATTCTAAAGTCCAAGATAGAATAAGAATATAAATATACAAGGTGAATCCATTAATTGCAGTTCTAAATATTTTTAAATGTTTTGACATCGATAACTTCAAATGAGACCTCCTTAGCATTCTCTGTACCCAAAAAAAATCCATTGATTCTAAAACCCAAGATTGAATAAGAATATTAATATACATGTGTTCATTTCTTTTATTGCTCAGTTGCTACATGATAAGATAAACATATATTGAGAAAATCGTAGGCTTTCTATTATATATGGTATAGTAAGTTAAAAAAAATCAAATCTTCATAAAAAAACGTATTTAAGACAAACTATCCGTCGAAACAAACTAAAGGAAACTACCTCGGGGTAATAACATATAGATATAAAATAACTTAAAATTCAACGAATAATACATAGCCGGTAAAAATTACAAAAATTTCAAGTAGTCCAGACTTTAAATTTATTTAATTTGATCTAAAATTTTTTTTTATCTAATATATAATCAAATACCAGTATTATTTTTTAAATGAAATAAATGACAAAGGTATTGAAACGTATAAAGTTCAAAATAGTTAGAGAATAATATCTTAAAATATTATATTTTGAAATATTATTAAGTTACTTACAAATTGGCGCAAACTCGACAAAATTCTTCACTTTAAATTCTAGTTATGAATGTTTGAAGAGACTAAAAATATTGTTAAAGCTAAGTTGACGTTTAAAAAATAATTTTATTTAGTATATCCGTTGAGTGAAATGTATATCTCTCCTTAGATTTAAAAGACATCCCTTTGGAGGTAGCCTTTCATTATCATTACATTTTAAGAATATTTATAAAACATTTTACTTAGATTGACAATTTATTTCAAGTTATAATACGCTTTATAACGACTTTCTATTTATAAGGCTTAAAAACATTTCAAGGAATTGGCCTCCCTGGTATGTCCACTTTCTGAGAATATTATTGCCTCTCTTGAGTAATTCCTAAATTTATGTCAGCTGGTACACACAAGTGAGAGTGATGAGATGTAATAAAACCTGGAGTATACTTTTAAATAGAAAACTTTTAAGGCTTCTATAGTCATAACAACCAGCCTACGAAACTTTTTCATCAAAATTTCAGACAGCAGCATTATTAAAATATTCATTCAGTTTGCAACTTCACAAAGAGAAATTTATTAAAAAATGGGGTATATTGTTACAAATTTCTAATATGATGTTGGAAAATGAACATATTCCCTTAAGTCGCGCTTAACATAGAAAGTAATTTTAATTTCAAAACTTAAAAAGATTTTAATTGTATTAAAAGAGAGATTTGTCTAGTCTTATACGCTAATACACAGGAAAAGGAACTAAACAAACCACCTCAAAATAAATGAGAGATTGATTATTTTAATTCGACACACTATGTAACCATATAACATTTTTCATTTTTGTATGAACAGAAAAAGGAAAAAATGGTTTACCTTTTGGTTTGGTTCTGAAAAATGGAAAAAGTACTGTTTAGTTTATTGACAAACAATTAATATTAATTCACAAAAAAGTTCAAAAGGGCATTAAAAAATAACTATTTGTTCTTACCCCCGATGGGGATGTTCGTCTCCACCATCAACCCCCTCCACGTAACAGGCAATTTCATATATTTTTAAAAGATGTGCAACTTGATACAATTTTCCATTAAAAAAAAAATGAGAGGTAACTGCCACGTGTCACGTGGATGGTGGAGAGGACAGTTTTACATTAAAAAATATGTTCATCAAATCACAAATCGACCCGTCCAAGCGTTTTTTTTGTTTTTAATATAAAAAAATAAATAGGGAGGCATCAAAATTTAAAATTCAGAAAGTAATTATTTTACACAGTAAAATCAATTGTTTTGATCGGTTTTGAAAATACTGAAAGTAAAACTAGTGACTTCTGAAAAATAGTTTCAGGCTTTCCTCTAAAGTTGTTTAAAGCAATAACGTGAAAAGCCAACGTCTGTTGCTTACCGTCAATATTTCTATTAACAACTTTGTTGTCCAGGCGATATTTTTTAGTTGCACATTGCTCTACCAAATTAATTTGATTAACATCAAACTCACAAAGTATTTTTCTACATAATATGTTTTTTGAATTCGATCTGCAAGTTGCCGCGGCGATAGCACAATCCCTAACTGCTGGGTGATAGCTTGTGACTAACAGAATGGTATATCGCGGCGCGAGTTCGAATCTCACCAGAGAAGAAATGGCACCCCTCCCAGAGAATGGTTGTGTGACTGCATTTTTTTCATGTGTACCCTCTCTCTGCACAAGCTTGAGGCTTTTAGAAGAGAGGTTGTCCATTTCTATGGTGTGTGTTTTTTTTTTGAGTGACAAGTGCTTATATCATCTACTTATGGCACATGTAGATCGAGGTAATAAATTATGTGGTATTATGCCCTAAAATATTAGGTATGTAGTATTCTAAAATGCAAAAAAAAATAGTTCCCTTTAGTTATTTATTGCAATATTTTTCAGAGACAACATGCAAAATATTGCGAAACTTGATATAACAATATCTATTTGATTGTTAAACGATACAGGATACGTCCTGATGGATTCTATTTAAATCTCCGTATCCAATAAAAATTCAAATTTGTATTCTTTGTCTTTCTGTAACCTACCATAATTAATTATGATATATTATCATATCACAGTATTACGCATCAAATATAGTAATTCTGCTAGTATGACAGGAGCTAACTGGATTAGGAAGAAGTCTAAGTAAAGACGAGACATTCACCTTATTATTAGAGATAGACCCACCAAGCAATATATCACTGTATTCGTAAGAAAACGCAGTCTGAGATACACAAGTCTCAGACTTTCGGGTTAATCTTTGTGATTAGAATGAGGGGTAGATATATTATTACTATTATTATGCAGGGTGTGTCATTACCAAAATAAAGTGTACAGGGTCATTGGTTATATTTTAGCCACCCATCTAGAGGTTCTCCCTTTAATCTGAGGATAAAAAGTTAAATACAAAAGTTGTAGAAAATCAAGTGTAGTTTATGCCAGAATGTAAAATCTTTATATAGGATGTTTCAAAAACGCGTGACATGCCAAACTTGCATTTTTTTTAAATGGAACACCCTGTATGTTATTAAGTTTTTCGATTTCACGCAAAATTCTACGACTTTTTCATATACCCTATATCTAAAGTTAACCGTTTTTTCATAAATAATGGTTGAAAATATACCTACCATAATTTTGTAATAATTTAATTGATCTGAGCGACGCGTGCTTACCTACTATTCCTAGTTAGCCATAAAAACGAAAAACCGATACCTGTCATATGCATTGTCAAACATTTCGGTTTTCCGATTCCGAATTATTTTATTATCATTTCCTTTATGTTTAGGTACCTATATTTTATATCTTTAACCATCATTTATTAGAAAACGGTTAAATTTAGATATAGGGTATAGTATATGAAAAAGTCGTAGAATTTTGCGTAGAATCGGAAAACTTAATAATATAGTTGGTATTCCATTTAAAAAAATGCAAGTTTGGCATGTCACGCGTTTTTGAAACACCCTATATAAAGATTTTACATTCTGGAATAAACTACACTTGATTTTCTACAACTTTTGTATTTAACTTTTTTCCTCAGATTAAAGGGAGAACCTCTAGGTGGGTGGCTAAAATATAACCAATGACCCTGTACATCAGTGTAGTTTTATTAAGCCACCCTGTACAAAATTAAATGTATGTTAAATGAAAGCAAAAATAAAATAAAATCAACTAGTCAGAGCAATTTGTGAAACAATTGGAGATTTATGAAATAATGAATTTATATGTTAATTTTGACGCTCACTATATAAGAATTGCTTAAAACGGTATTTTCAATAATAGCCGCAATTTCCCTGCAAATTTAGAATTGTGTTGGCAGAGCTAAATTTAGTATAATGGTATACGTCAACAGAGTAACCCCATTAGTGGGAGTAAACTTAATGTTGATTTATACACTGAATATAAATTGCCGTAAAACTGTTAGTTTAAATGAAATAGGACACAGGTACCTACATACGCTGCTGAAGTACAGCCAAGAACATATTTAGTGCCCTAACCCTCGTTATATTATTAAATGCGAACTTTATAATGCATATCTCATTAATCTCTGTTTATAATCAGTGGTAGTTCAAGATCAACGTGAGATCAAGAGAAAGACTATTGGAGAGGCATGTTATACAACACACAAAAATTAATAAAAAGAAAAAACAATAGACATAAATTATGATTTATGGTATATGTAATACGCTTGATAAGTCGTGAATTCATACACTTTACACAAAAAATTATTCGCGGAAAAGAAGCCAAAAAAAAGATTCGTTTATTTTAGGTTTTTAAAGATTAAGAACGTCCTCTATTCCATGTCTCTTCATGTTCATGTTCAAAAGCTTACTTTCTCAATAAACTTCATTCATACAAACATACTGCTATAGCTACATCATCTACACTAACATCATGTAACCTGAGATATAAAATGATTTTCTGTGTATATTCGCTCTTGTATCTATTTTCTTTATTTTCAATAGATATTTAGTTTATATTTTTTTTTATTTATTCCCAATATGTGAAATAACTTCTGAGATACCAAGTATTTTATGCGCTGACATTTTGTATGAATATACAAAACATTTTATGTGAAATTAACTGTAATCTTAACCAATTTCTTGATAGTTAAAAAATTAAGTTAAAATTACTCTTATACAATTTAATTCTTTAAAGTACGATTTTACTAGATGGACAAGTATTATTTACATATTTGTGTATTTTTTTAAATTAACATAATATTTGTATTCATCAAAAGAAATCAATTAGATACCTAATCCGTTAAGTATACCTTGAAATATTTCGGTTTTTTTTATTTAAAGGAAATGTTATTATTTAGACATTTGAAACCAGGGCAGTTCATTGTTTTAAAGTGTTCTTGGCCCTATTTAATGAAGAAATTTCTTTAATTCAAACTAATTTTCTTTCTTTCAAAAAATAGACGAGTTATACGTATCCCAGAGGAGTAGTAGTTCTTTTTATCAAATTTCATTCGCTGTGCCACTTTAAATTCTGTTTCCGTTACTTTGTTTTCCACGATCGTCAAAACAACAAATAGAAAACAGAATAAAGTTGTTTTCTGTTTATAACCTTAAATGCAGTTGGTTCCTATATACAGGGTGTCCACCTAGTGCGCGTAAGTCCAATATCTGGGTTAATAAAAGAGATAACTTAATTTTTTTTTCAACAGGGTTGTCTAATATCCCGAGCTGCACAAAATTAAAATACATTTACATATTCAGGGTGTTCAGTTTTTCCTGGACGGGTACCAACTTCATTTTTTTAAATGGAAACCTATATTTTTTATGGCATTATCGAATTCTATGTAAAAAATTAGTGGGACTTTGTGCATAACACTGCTATTGAAATATTGATAGTTTTCGAGATATTTGACTTTTAATTTTTTTTCTTATGTTTCGTCACTTCTAATAGTTGACATAATTATGGTTGTATGACAGCTAGAAATTATTTTTTTCAGAAACTGTAAAGTGAAGATGGCTCTTTCGAAAAACGTATCAAAAGTTGACCTGCGATATACACGGCACAACAGAAATCGTGCCAAACCTGATGGTTTAAAATTTAAAAAATCTCGACTTTTTCAAATGGAACACCCTGTGTTTTATGATTTCATTAGATGCCTTTCTGTAGACTCTACAATTTTATAATAGCTTTCCCTATACCTAAGTTGCGTAGTTTTTGCAAAAAACCCACTTTTATGAAAAATACCCGATTTGCGCACTCCTTTGACGGAAAAAATATTGTAAGGCTATTTATTTTTATAAAATGTATTAGTTTACACTTCTTAAAATAAAAATAACTGAAAAATTTAGATAATTTCAGTTTAATAAACAAGTCTTTATGGAAAGTTACCATTTATTTGTAAATAAAAGTAAAAAATCATAAAAGCTCCACATGTAATTAAGAATTAGCAAAACTGGCGTATGCTTTAGAAGAAGTTCATGGGAATTATTTGCAAGCAGCACGTATTTATAGAGATTCCCACGTGCTGACTGTTTTGAAAATGTGAAAGAAAGATTTGAAAGAACAGCAAATGGGAATTATGAGAAAACTACCAGGAGACATGGGAGTAACAACGATAATATTTAGTTTAATGTTGTGGTTTCTGCTGTTGAAAATCCAAAAATATTAGTATCAGAAAATCAGTAGAAATCTTGGAGTTTTCAAAAGCTCGACAAATAAGATATTGAAGAAGAAGTTTCATACGTATCATATTAAAAACCAAACGGTGTTACCGTAGTTAGAAAAATTATTAGTGAAATGGATGAATATACATAGAGTATTGAAAAAAGAATACGCAATACTCATACAAGCAAGCTAACCTAAAGTAAATGCTCAAAATGTCCACCGTTGTTTTCAACACAAAGCATTAATCTACGACGAAAATTAATGTGAACATTTCTTAACATTTCGGGCGTTATGGTTAGAAACTCATTTTGGATCTTTTCTTTCAAGTCTTGCATATCCCTTGGTGGTACTTCGTATACTCGCTCCTTGATATAACCCCACAAGAAAACGTCCAGAATATTTAAATCAGGCGAACGTGCAGGCCAAGGAACTGGACCACCACGACCTAACCACTTATTTGGATATACGTGGTTTAGGTGTTCTCTAATCTGAAATATGAATAGATAATACGAAAAGTACTACAACAATAAAATAATCACAGTACCGCCAAAGTGGAATGTGGAGGGGCACCATCATGCTGAAACCATTGTTGAACCAAATAATCAGCGGGCATATTCTGTAGCTGTAGAAGGGGAAGTTCGTTTTGCAAAAAATGCAAATACACATTGGCATTTAAATTGCCTTCAAAAAAGTACGGTCCAACAATATGTTCTCCACAAATTCCAGCCCACACGTTCACTTTGAAACGATGCTGATTATCTAGTACCCTCAATAATCTTGGATTATTGTCAGCGTAGTGATGAAAGTTGCGACGATTGGGTAAGCATGTGTTTGAAAATGTTGATTCGTCAGTAAACAAGACATTCATAAAAAAGTTTGGACTTTCCTGAATTTTATCCAATGCCCAGTGGCAAAATTGCAGGCGGTTTAGGTGATCTTGAGGTAACAGTGCTTGATGGTTTTTAATATGATACGGATGAAAATTATTCTTCTTCAGTATCTTGTTTGTCAAGCTTTTGGAAACTCCAAGATTATTACTGATTTTCCTGACACTAATATTTGGATTTTCAACAGCAGACGCCACAACATTAAACTGAATATCGTCATTGTTACCGTCATGTCTCCTGGTAGTTTTCTCATAATTCGCATTTGCTGTTCTTTCAAATCTTTCTTTCACATTTTCAAAACAGTCAGCACGTGGAAATCTCTGTAAATCTGGATTATTTGCTTTGTAAATACGTGCTGCTAGCAAACAATTTCCATGAGCTTCTCCTAAGGCATAAACCATTTTCACTAATTCTTCTTTTGAATAGTTCATTGTATGCACGCTTAGTACTTACTCTAAACTCGTACGTGAATATTCAGTAAAAGAAGAAATGACATGTAAACTGATTGTCACAAATTTTATTGCATGACAGACGCTCACTGCGTTTTTCCCGAGAAAGGAACGTGCGCAAATCGGGTATTTTTCATAAAAGTGGGTTTTTTGCAAAAACTACGCAACTTAGGTATAGGGAAAGCTATTATAAAATTGTAGAGTCTACAGAAAGGCATCTAATGAAATCATAAAACACAGGGTGTTCCATTTGAAAAAGTCGAGATTTTTTAAATTTTAAACCATCAGGTTTGGCACGATTTCTGTTGCCCCCTGTATATTGCAGGTCAACTTTTGATACGTTTTTCGAAAGAGCCATCTTCACTCTACAGTTTCTGAAAAAAAAATAATTTCTAGCTGTCATACAACCATAATTATGTCAACTATTAGAAGTGACGAAACATAAGAAAAAAAAATTAAAAGTCAAATATCTCGAAAACTATCAATATTTCAATAGCAGTGTTATGCACAAAGTCCCACTAATTTTTTACGTAGAATTCGATAATGCCATAAAAAATATAGGTTTCCATTTAAAAAAATGAAGTTGGTACCTGTCCAGGAAAAACTGAACACCCTGAATATGTAAATATATTTTCATTTTGTGCAGCTCGGGATATTAGACAACCCTGTAGAAAAAAAAATTAAGTTATCTCTTTTATTAACCCAGATATTGGACTTACGCGCACTAGGTGGACACCCTGTATTTATATAATAGAGCTTATAATAATATATTTATAAACGCGATTTCATCAGTTATTGAATAAAACAATTCTCTTTATAACCAAAAATCCAATTATTATCCTTAAATGTATGTGTTTTATTATTAAACTCTACACGCTTTTTTACTTTAAACAGATGCCGAAAACACCTACTCCACGGCCAGTGTGTCCCGACTGGCATTGCATTACTTCAGCGTCTCCATAGGGGTCTCCACATCTTTCATCGAGACCAACCAGCAGACACTGACCGGTTTCGCGCTCATTATGTGCTCATCAGAGTGCCATAGGTAGTGGACTCTGCCTGCGAAAAAGTAGGTCGTTATCTGTCTGTCAATTTGACAGTAATTGTCACACAGATAGTAGTAAAGATCCGAAGAGATCCGCACACTACGGTGTGTTTCTCGCCACTACTAACACTCTACACGCTTTATTTCACCTGTTATTAACAATAATGGCAATAACTGCTACCAGTTTTTTTAAATTATTTCAAACAACTGGTTTAAGGAATCTTATTACTTATTACTCGATAAGTAAGTTCGAACAAGGTATTTTTACTTATTTTTAATAAACGTAACATTTGTGGAAATAAAATTTAAAATCACTTATAAAATATACAAAAATCCACACTTTCTGCATTACTTTAATTATATAGTGGCCATTCGTGGAAACCACTTGTTCTTAACGGTATAGTAATAAAGTATCATATTTATTATTTGTAATCCTACGTATAGGGGTGCTGGTTTAATTAGGTAATCTTGAAAAGGGTTGGCACCTTTGATGTGAAGATAAGCACTGACGTAATTTTCCACATAACACCAAAACACTATACTACACTCGAAAAGTTTTAATCATCTCCAGATGATGCCAACTTGGTTCGCGAAACGCGCGTCGAGTGCAGTACAATGTCTTGGTGTTATGTAGAAAACTACGTCAGTGTTGATTTATTTAGCTACATAGTCCGCACATTTAAAGATGCCGTACCAAAATACAACCAAATTGTTTATTCTTTACAAAAAGTAATTGAAATATGAATTATTCTCTCGATTATTCTTTTGTTAATAAAAAGTTAACACAAGTTAAAAACATACTTTTAAGGAACCACTGTGTCTTTAGGTACTTACACAAATCTTCTATAGAATGTTTCATAATTAATTTTCTATAATCATACTCTTGAAAAAGCTATTTGTTTCAATCTGACCATTAAAAATGTGATACTTCTGGATAAATATATCAAATTAACTATGTAAATTTTACATTTTATCGTATAAAATCTCACAAAATCTCACCCTTGTTTATATATTAAAATTACATTTTAGAGGAATTTAAATTTTCAAAGCATCAACACCAACTCTAAACTTTTGAATTATTAGTATTGTTTTTACGTAACATCAAAAGTTTACAATATTTGTGTGCCGAAAAATGGTCCAAAAACAGAACTTTTACACGCCGGGCTTAAACGACCACCTTAATCCTCAACAGATAAATGTAAACAAAATAATATTTACTACTACCCACTACTTCATTTTAAATAGAAAATAATAAAATCTTTAAGCACTAACACATATCTAGCCAAAGTGATTTGGATAGAATGTTATTTTGTAAGTAAGATAATATAGGTAGGGTTTAATGGACTGTATGTAGTAGGTATGTATTATGTAGTATGTAGTATAAGTGGATGGACATATTTTCAAAACAGTGTAATGTGCTAATCACTATAAGTCTATGCCCAAGCATTATACATAAACTCGAAACAAGAATCCAAACGGTGCACGTCATAAGGGATCCACAACGTTAGTTTTCGGAAATATAAAAATATACAGACTGTCGTACAGAAATGTACAAAATTCGAGTCGACATAGGGATCTCAGTTATTATAAAAGATAGGAAAACGCTCAAATGGGGAAAGTTTTAGAGAATTTTCTGCTGATTTCAAATCTGCATTGAAAGTTATCGTGAGTCAATTGTTTTTAGAGATATTTGAAAAAAACGAAAAACCGAATAATTTGTTTTTGGCCAATAACTCGCTAATGGTTAATCTGACACTTCTAAAAATTTTACATTATTAGTACACTTTTTAAAGACGAACATTTTGGCATAAACAAAAATTACAAGGCACTCTTTGTTTTTCTGTTATGAACCACAACTTTGCTATTTCTTATGGTCGCCATATTAGATTTTTATATCATATTTTAAAGCCAAAAATTCTCTTTTCAACGATGTATCATAAGCCTATAAAAGAATTTTTAAAATTTGTGAAATATTGAAAAAAATTATTTTTTTACAAGTTTACTTTAGAAGTTGGCTGTGCCATGAAATGCTTTCTGTCACAAGTGTCAAATAAAACTGCTTAGAAAGAGTTAACGTGTCAGTGTTTTTATAAAGTGAAAATATGGAAAGAGTTCACAAATTGTCAAATGAAGAAAAGTATATGAAAAGTATAAGTATAATTTGATATGCTTACGCTTTATTTACAAGCTCACCGTAATGCGGAAATTCCAGCTACCAGATATTTGGAATTATATCCAGAAAGACAGCAGCCGCATAAAACATATTACAGGAGAATTGTTACCAATTTATTGAGTTATGGTGCATTTGAGAATAAGAGGAACCACTATGAAAAAGATAACCATGATCGTGACGTAAACGTTCTTAATATAATAACTGAAAGTCCGTCAACATCTGTAAGATCTGTTCAGCATCAAAGTAACATCCCGAAGTCTACCGTTCATAAAATTTGGAAAAACATGGATATCATCCTTACAAGCCTACTATTGTCCAGGGCTAATTTGGTAATATGGTTCGACGAGACCCGTTTTACTAATTGTGGGGTATTTAACAAACATAACAGACATCATTGGAGTATCCAAAATCCCCATGTGATGGAACAGCGACGATTGCAATCTAGATTTGGGTTTAACGTTTGGTGTGGTCTTTTAGGTATTTTTATCTTCATTAATGATATTGTGAATAAATAAGCTAGTCATTAATGTATCATGTTAATGTATAATTATTTTAGGAAATCGTTTGGTTGGTCCGTTTCTTTTCGATTACAACCTTAATGGGGAACGATATCTAAACTTATTAAGAGAAGAAATAATTCCAGCAATTAGAAGGCTTGTACCCAATGCAGCTGAATTTCAAAGATTGTGGTTTCAGCAGGATGGTTGTCCGGCACATAACACTGTAGAAGTTAGAACATATTTAACCCACTGTTTTGTTAACAATATGTTATTGCGAACAATAATGGACCAGTTATGTGGCCGGCAAGATCCTCAGATCTTACGCCACTCGATTTTTATTTGTGGGGACGAATTAAAAATGAAATTTACGAATTTGAACCACCCGTTAATAGAAATGAATTAGAAGCTAGAATTAGAGAAGCGTTTAACTTGTTAAACGGAAACACATTAGGAAGAGTTATGAGAAAGATTTTAAAGAACTGTGAAATGTGTCGTAATGCAAATGGACGTCACTTTGAGCATTTGCCTAATAATGCTTAATTATGGATGCTTCATTTTTTAGTTCTGGTTGTTTTTAATACTTACTACTATTAGACTAAACATATTCATATCAATATCATGGTTATCTTTTTCATAGTTGTTCCTCTTATTCTCAAATGCACCATAATTCAATAAAGTAGTAATAATTCTCCTGTAATTATGTTTTGTAATGTTGCTGCCTCTGGATACAATTCCAAATATCTAGTAGATGCAACTTTCGCAATACTGTGAGTGAGCCCCATATTTTCATTTAACGCAATTCATAAGTCATTTTGTATGACACTTGTGACAGAACGGGAAATATTTACATTTCATGGCACAACCAACTTCTTAAAGTAAACTTGTAAAAAAATGATTTTTTCAATATTTCACAAATTTTAAAAATTCTTTTATAGGCTTATGATACATCGTTGGAAAGAGAATTTTTGGCTTTAAAATATGATATAAAATCCAATATGGCGACCATAAGAAATAGCAAAGTTGTAGTTCATAACAGAAAAACAAAGAGTGCCTTGTAATTTTTGTTTATGCCAAAATGTTCGTCTTTAAAAAGTGTACTAATAATGTAAAATTTTTAGAAGTGTCAGATTAACCATTAGCGAGTTATTGGCCAAAAACAAATTCTTCGGTTTTTCGTTTTTTTCAAATATCTCGAAAAACAATTGACTCACGATAACATTCAATGCAGATTTGAAATCAGCATAAAATTCTCTAAAACTTTCCCCATTTGAGCGTTTTCCTATCTTTTATAATAACTGTGATCCCTATGTAGAGACTCGAATTTTGGACAGTCTGTATACAATTGCCTAATCATAAGGAAATAAATAAATGTATTTTACTCTTTAACGTCATATAACTAATTTTATACATCTTCTACACTACATATTCCGTATATTTACCTCACTATTAAGATGGGCATCCCATGGCTTTATAAATACCCATAAATATTGGTAGTTTTAAAGTGTATCACCATCATAAACTAAATTAACCTCTCCCAGAATGTCTCCCGAAAATGACCAGGGATTTTTATAGGTACAAATTTCCATATTAATTATTGACTGCACAAATAAATATAACAAATACACGCAAGTTATAAATCTGCTATGGTTCGCATTTTTAACTTTGATTTAGGCTTTTTCATTGAAATAAAACATCCCATTGATATCCACGTTAATCAATTCAGGCACCGTTCTCTGTTAATTAAATACTTTTTTATTTGACTGAAATGAAAATAAAAGAAGATTGTTTTATTTTGTGAAACGTTGTTTATTTCCATTACCGGAACAGAATCTATATTAAGTTAATATTCCAGCAAAATTGTAATTATTAGGAGAAAATATAATGAAAAGTACGTTTTTCATTTCAAGAAATACTTCACTGTTTAATTATGCTTTAATAATACACAAAAATCAAAAAGCAGAGAATTTCAAATAAACATTAACCAAATTAAAATCTCGTATAATGAAATGTTTGAGATCAAACAAAAATACACAAATATTTTTATGAATATTTTAATAACGATGTATTTTTACAAGCTTGCTTGTTAATAAAAGAGACATATTAAAATAATATCTAACTGATAAACAAGTATATATCTTTTGCGCCGAAAATATTACAATATAAGCAAGTAGAATAACAAATGGCTTTAATTAACTTCATTTAAAAAGATCATAGACTTGTAATTGAAGAAAATATTTTTTTTAACACACAACATAGCATAATTCGGTTTTTGTGACACGTTTATTTCTTGAATTAAAATAAATTATTACATGTTAGACATAGTTATATAATCAAATTATAAAAACCATTTTAAATCATTAGGAACTCGGTGGCCAAGCAATACACGAAGTTTTAATCGTTCCCGCATGTGCTAACTGTTCGACTCACCGGACTAATATACCTATCTAATGCTACTATACAGGGTTAGGAAAAGGTCCCGGACCGGTTCGATTACAGCCGAAGGGAAAGTCGTATCAAATTCGGGTATTCAGCACTGTAATCAACAAAACTTTTAGAATTTTATGACGTGTATTTTAGCACCGTGACGTCACTATGTGCTGAGGTGTGACGTAAACCTTAATTTTTTTTAACGAAACACCCTAAGTATATATTTTTTCATATTTTGATATAATGTATGTAATTTTGTCATAATAACGTAAAATCAAAAGAAAAACCTTCTGATTCGGATTTTAGAAACTTTCTTAACAACGTTTTTTCCGAGAGGTAGATAGGTTGAAGGAGCCATATCAAATGGACGGCCCGATTACCAGACCTGACGCCACTTGATTGTTACGCCATTTGAAGTCTGTGGTGTATCGCACAAAACCTCTCACGCTCCCTGAACTGGAAGATAGAGATTCGCGGCTATTGCAGCTAATACTAACACCTTCAAAAATTTTCAACTGTAATTTGTGAAGAGATTAGACCATTGTCAGGAGTTTTATTTTGAACATTTAATTAAAAATTTAATTCAATTTTAATTTGAAAATAAAATACTAAGGTAGGTACATTAGATGAAAATTCGATTATTTCGGTTATTTTGATTTTACGTTATGACAAAATTACTTGATAGAATCCATATACCTTATATCCTTGAACTCAGAACTGCGGAAATTATCAAAATATAAAAAAATATATAGTGTGTTTCATAAAAATCTAAGATGTACGCCACACCTCTTCACATGATGACGTCACAGACCTAAAGTACACGTCACAAAGTTTTGTTGATTACAATGCCGAAAACACGAATTTGATGCGAGGTTACGTTCGGTTGTGATCTAGCCATTCAGAGACTTTTGCCCGACCCAGTATATTAAATCAATCCCTTAAATCTAGTACTGTTCTTAATGTGCAACCAGTACTACACGCATACTGTATAAAAGGCTGAGGAACTTCACTTTAATTAATCTTATTTTCCAGCTTTCCTTATTTTCGTACAACGTGTGTTACTTATACAGGGTGTCCACCTAGTGCGCGTAAGTCCAATATTTGGGTTAATAAAAGAGATAACTTAATTTTTTTTTCTACAGGGTTGTCTAATATCCCGAGCTGCACAAAATGAAAATATATTTACATATTCAGGGTGTTCAGTTTTTCCTGGACAGGTACCAACTTCATTTTTCTAAATGGAAATATATATTTTTTATTGCTTTTTCGAACTAAACCCTTGATTTTAGTAGGACTTTCATCAGCCTTCCCTATACCTAACTTAAACTGTTTTTGAAATATTGACGGGTGAATATTGACATTTTTGCAACTTTGACACCCTGTAAAATCTAAACGGTTTGAGATAAAGCAAAACGGTTTGCACATTCCTATTTTAACTTTTCATAAGCTATCGTTTGGTACTAATTTCAGAATTATCCAAAAATTTAAAATTTTCTGAAAATTTTGAAAATTTTTTATTCTTGTATAAATTTGAAATTAGTACCAAACGATAGCTTATGAAAAGTTAAGATAGGAATGTGCAAACCGTTTTGCTTTATCTCAAACCGTTTAGATTTTACAGGGTGTCAAAGTTGCAAAAATGTCAATATTCACCCGTCAATATTTCAAAAACAGTTTAGTTAGGTATAGGGAAGGCTGATGAAAGTCCTACTAAAATCAAGGGTTTAGTTCGAAAAAGCAATAAAAAATATATATTTCCATTTAGAAAAACGAAGTTGGTACCTGTCCAGGAAAAACTGAACACCCTGAATGTGTAAATATATTTTCATTTTGTGCAGCTCGGGATATTAGACAACCCTGTAGAAAAAAAAATTAAGTTATCTCTTTTATTAACCCAGATATTGGACTTACGCGCACTAGGTGGACACCCTGTATTTGTAGTGGCAAAATACAGTGAAATACACCGTAGTACCCTCTTTCGGTCTTTGCTACTACCTGTCTGACAATTATTGTCTAATTGACAGACGGATAACGATCTGCTTTTCTGCAGATGCCATTACAGCGACCTCTATTGTCTTTGAGGAAGACAATCCTACTTATTTATTTGAAGGAAATGCCGAAAACAACTATTCCACGGCCAATATGCCCCGACTGGCGTTGCATTACATCAACATCTCCATGGATGTCGCCACATCCTTCATCAAGACCAAATATCAGACAATGACCGGTTTCGATCTTGTTATGATCTCATCAGATTGTCATAGGTATCGGATAATAATCGCCACATCTCCAAGGATGTGGCGACATCCATGGAGATGTTGATCTAATGCAACGCCAGTCGGGGCATATTGCCCGTGGAGTAGTTGTCCTTCAAATAAAAAAGTGGTTACTTATAGTTACAACGTATAAGTCGTTCCAAAGCCCGCGAAATAATAATAATAATCATGCCCCCTCTCCCACACAAGTTTATATGTTTCTGGCTCATTATTGAGACGAGAATGAGGGTTAGGGATATTATTTATTAATTATGTTACATATCGTTGCAATATTTAGGTTACAGATAATGTCTGTAACTTATTTATGGTGCGCTTTCATGATTCATTGTAGTCTCTTTTGGAATTACACCACCCGTAAAATAACAAAAAACAGGAAACCATGCAGAGGCATACAAATTAAATATTCAAAGTATGCAGTATCAAGAAAAACTTCTAAAGTTTGCCCCAAAAAAACAATGTATAATATGCAATAAAATAAATATTTGATAAATTAACTAAATTTTCATCAGTGGGTTTTTAGTTTTATACAAAATTCTGTAATATTACAAATCATATTTTGAATTATGTTTAAATAAAATAATTATTATAATAATATTTAAAAGAAATTAAACACTTGACTAGCTTTTTTCTAAACGTTTCAAGTTGATCGTCAACTCGTCGTCAGTAAATTGTCTGATAAAAAATGTTTTGGCAGATTGACATTTTGAATTCAAAATTACATCATATGCACCTGATCACTATGATATTATTAATTTTCCACTGGTAATATCTTACTAGAGCAAGCGAAGCCACGTTTGATACATGACTATTGTTTCTGACGATATACAGTTATCACCATTAATAAAATCACTTTCTTTTCATTTTATTTTTAACTGATTTTTCTTCATTTTATAAAATTTTATCTTGTGTCCAATCAACCCGGTGACCTTTATCCCATACATGTTTTACTAATTGCTAAAAGTATTTAATTTCTTTTAAATTTTATTATAATAATTATTTTATTTAGACATAATTCAAAATATGACTTGTAATATTACAGAATTTTGTACAAAACTAAAAAAACCATTGATGAAATTTAGTTAATTTATCAAATATTTATTTTATTGCATATTATACAGTAATTTTTTGGATCAATCTTTAGAAGTTTGCCTTGATACTGCACTTTGAATATTTAATTTGTATGCTTCTGGTTTCCTGTTTTTTATTTTACAGGTGGTGTAATCCCAAAAGGGACTACAATAAATCACTGAAATTAAGAATTGGCGGAGCGTCGTAATAAAATTATTGTGCTGCTATGTTATTTAGTGCAGTGTTTTATTGTTAGAGTTGGAAAAAACACGGTCTTTTAATTTTTTCGGAATAACTCAACAACAAATGAAATTTTCTGGCGTTATTTGCTGCATATTGTTGGCTATAAAAATACGCAGCCTTTGCCTTCATTCTGAAAATTTTACTGTTTCCGAGTTTCCAATGATAAACTTCGAATTTATGTTGCCCTATTAGGTATTATTTCTCATCAAAGCCAGATGAATGTTTGTTATTAGTTCTATTCATCATCAGTCTTTTTTTTTTCATTTTAGCCAGAATTCAAAGTTTTAATGTTTTCATTATCACCAATACAGAACGCTGAAGAAATAACTTGATAAATATATAATTAAAACAATATTATTAAATAAATACTATAAACACTTCTCTAAAGGCCTTGTCGAAAGGCCTTTACTATTTATTTTCGGCTGGTAAATTTTACACGGTCAGTTAAAGCACCAAGTCAAACCTACGATCTTGTGTTAGCAGATTTTACCATTTCTCCAACAGATTCAACCTACTCATTCGCTTACGAAACATTTATGCTCATGCACATAAAAAAATAATTTTAAGGATGTTATATTATTTGAACATCCCTGCAACAAATATTACATTGGAAATGGAATATGAGTCAAGTATATTTACCTCCATTTTCATAAAATCCGTCATGTTGTGATTGTTTCCATGGTTTATCAAAAGATATAATTCTCACACTGAGAAAAAGCAGATTATCATTAAATACAAAATACAATAGTTGATGTCTTTAAAATTATTCTATTTTTTCCTAAACAATTAGTAATCAGAACTAGTAATTAGTAATCTGCTACATTCAGTGGGAGAATTTATTTATTTATTGTATTTTTTTGGGCAATACTATTTTTGAAAAAGTTATTTTGTAATATGTTTGATATTTTTAAATACGAAGAATCATCTACACAATATGGGCGTATACCTATGTATGAGGGACCAATTTGTGGCTTGTGATAAGCAGAGAGATAACCCTTTCTAACGAATTTCTAAATTGTGAGATGCTGGAACCGCCTTTTGTAATTCCGTTGACAATATTTAAATAGTTAAAAAATTCGTCAACAATTTTTTCAGTTTGGTTAGACAATTAAGATCTAATTTTATTGCGCGTTAAATTTTACCCCAACTTTAGTTATAAAATGTCGATTTAAATAAGTATATCGATTCAATGGGTAGAGGAAAGAATGTTACGCTAGTTTTTTCTATATTTCTTACAGTAACCAAGATAAGTACCTACTCTTTACGATACTCCCCATACCATGCACTAAATTTAATTTAATAAATTCTGAATTTAAAATCTTCGTTGATTAAATATCTCATACAACTTTCTAAACATAAATTTTCTGTTTGCTTTTCTCATTTCCAATATAACTGAAAATCAATAATTATATTATTTCTTTCACTACTGACATTTTTTATAGTCGTAGAATCTGTATACATATACATTTTATAATTGTAATAAGTACAACACTTCTAGGCGGAAAGTAAATTTTATCTATATGTATAGGATATTCTAAAAAAAAATACACATTTAAAGAAACGTTTTGAACAACACATTTTAATTACATTTTGCTATTTTAATATTAAAATAGTGAAATAACAACTGCAACAAAGCCGTGATAGAACCAATCTAAAACCTACATCATCCTATATAGGTATAGAAGAAAATTTTAACCAATAAAGACAATATTTTAAACTCATGCTATTTTTGTATCCCCTCAAGATAAACATTTCAAAGTAGAATGTACACGCCCATTTCACGCTTATTTACATTTTAAAATGTAGGCATTTATATTATTTATATTCAGTTTTTAAAGATTATTAATTGTTGTTTATATTTAACTTTCAACCATGAGAATATATATATTAAAGAACATTTAAGAAACAATCGTGCACTATTTATTTATACGGTTAATGAGTTTATAATAAAACTTTCATATCTGTGGTGTTTATAGGTCATTTTATTTAATTTTTCTAATAATATTGTCATGCAACAAAGAATCTAACTGACCTTCTGTCATGTTTAACAGTTACAGCTCTGTTATCAAAAATATTCAGCCGAGTACATGTCATACGCTGAAGTCTGCAGCAACACTGTTTGGAGTCTGATCCGGAGAACCTGCAAGTCCTGCTACTCCCACTAAAATTGCTCTCAGCTTCGCTCTATATCGGATTTAGTCGGCATGCGCCGAAAGAAATAACTGGAACGCATCGCTGTGCATCAGGAAAGTAAAAAGAAAATTACTCTTAACGCTATTGTTTCACAGTTTGATTGAAATATATAATTTCTCCTCATTGATTTTAGAAATTTCGTCGCAATTCATATTCATAAATAACATTATAGGTAGCCCAGATGTTGGTCGCAATATAGTACAAAATATATAGGTATATGTGTTGGTATATTATGCACAAATAATTTCACATAATTCTGGTGAAATTCAAACATAAATCAGACGTCTTGTGTGAATCTTGATGTTATTAATGTTTTCATGCAATATATTTGTAAATCAAACACTACTATTAGGCAATTATACAAAATAAACCCAAAAAATTATTCACATTTAACAATAACAAATTAATTCATAGTTTTCTTTTGGGATAACACCACCTAAAAAATTACAAAAAGCAGGAAATAACAATAACAACCATTACGATTCCTTATATTACAGAGATGTTAGAAAGACTTAAAAAGCTTGGTAAGTAATGACTTTAACATAAGAACGATATTTAAAACGAAAAACGCTTTAAGATCAATACTAACAAACACAAACCAGTTAATAATGATCAAAATTCAAAAAATTGTATTTACCAAATTCCTTGTGAATGAAGTAAATGTTATATTGGTGAAACATCTAGATCTAGACCATTACAAATAAGGGTCCGCGAACACAAAAACTATAAGGATTACCAAGTTGATAGGTACATTAATAAAACATGTATGGGGTAACTGTCACCGGGTTGATTGGACGCAGGCTAAAATTTTACAAAAAGAAGGAAAATCAGTTAAAAGAAAATTAAAAGAATGTGCCTTTATTAAATTTAATGGTGATAAATAACTGTATCTCGTCAGAAACAATATTCATGGATCAAACGTGGCTTCCTCTACTCCAAAAGGATGTTACCAGTGTAAAATTAATAACATCATAATAATCAGTGCATATGATGGCATTTTGAATTAAAAATGTCAATCTGACAAAAAAAAAAAGTTATCATACAAACATTACAAACCTTCTACTGACCACGAGTTGAGGATCAACTTGACGGTTAGGAAGAAACTAGTTAAGTATTTAATTTCTTTTAAATTTTATTATAATTATTATTTTATTTAGGCATAATTCAAAATATAATTTGTAATATTACAGAATTTTCTGTAAAATTAAAAAAACACTGATGAAATGTACTTAATTTATCAAATATTTATTTTATTGCAGAATACAGTGATTTTTTGGGGCAAACTTTAGAAGTTTGACTTGATACTGCACTTTGAATATTTAATTTGTATGCTTCTGGTCTCCTGTATTTTGTTATTTTACAGGTGGTGTAATCCCAAAAGAAAACTAAAAATCATGAAAACGCACCACAAATAAGTTACAGACATTATAACGAATTAAGTCAACCAAAAGTAGACAGGAAGAGTAACATTATTATTATTCTTTAAAAATCTCCTTTGAAAAACAAAAATTTCCAGTAAAATTGTTTACCTGCCTTTAAATACAACTATAATTACATACGTAAAACAAATTATGGAACATTTTACACTGCCATAGTATAATTAGAAGTTACTGTGTTGTTGATATTTTCAAGCGTGACTAGACAAGTATACCTCAGATAGCAGTGTTAATAGATAGCTATTTGTGTATTAAGAGCGCAAAGCAGTGTTGCCAACCTCGCGCGTCAAAAATATCGTACCAGTGGGGGTAAAATTATCGTGCATTATCGTACATTTAGTGTTTTACATTTTTAAACTAAATTTGAGTAATTTGACAATTTTTAGGTTAGTTTAGGTTAGAAAATTTCAAGGATTGTTAACTGTTTACAGGATTGCTCGATCGCTCAATTTTGTCATCCGCCTTTGTGACGTCATGGAAGATATGTGTAATCGAATTGTCAAAATATACCTATTTTGTGTTTGTTATATTTCACATTTGCAAGAGAATTTTCGTATTTGAATGATTATTAATATTATTATTTATTAAAGTTTGTAATAAGAGTATAAAGTGTACCTATTTCTACAAGTTCGAGATCTTTGGATCTTTGATGACGTTACAATTATGGATTACATTGTAGTATTGGGATCGAGCAATCCTGTAAACAGTTAATAATCCTTGAGAAAATTTGAAGAACGTAGATCCGAGATCGAATTTAAACTTTTGTTATATCAACAGCTACTACTACTACTGATCAATCTCATTAAAGTATTGCAAAATATATCATTTTTCATTAAATTTACAAGACGTTTAAAAACCAGAGAATATTAATTAAATATTTTTTATTAAAATCTATTAGGTATCACATCCATTTTATTATTTATATATTTTAATTTATAATTTGATTATAATATTTATAATTGTTAATACGCTTAATTATGAGCGTATTAACAATCTTCAGTCCCACAGCGGAACTGAAGATTTCTCGCCTTCCTTCGTTTTTTATTATAATTATTGTATGTGGATGGATTGTGCACAAAATAGAATCACAAATCGAGCACCATTGAACCATAGAACTCAAAAGACCATTACTTTACACTTTACTTATGGTCAGTGCTCACAGACCTACATGGAATTACAGAATATGGAATATGTAATGTATATATGGATGCAGTACATGAATACGTGACTTTTAGGGCTTGGGAATGAACATGCTTTCATTCTATGTACTTTTCTAAAATGAAATATCGTTGACTATCACTATTTATTATTGAATGATTATCGGCAGACAAAATTATCGTATTTTTGCGTACGATACTCGGTTTAGTATCGTACATCGTACCTAGGGTAAAATTATCGTACCGGTACGATAATTATCGTACGGTTGGCAACACTGGCGCAAAGTGATACATGCCGCTCCGATTGAGAAGTTTGATGCGCGACGCGTAGCAGAGCGCGGCTATCCAACACCACCTATAGACAAGGCCTGCACGCTCATTCGAAAATTGCTGTGACGTCAGCTTAAGTGGTTTGCGCCAGGCGTGCTAAACCTCAGCAGCACTGACTGCCAGGTTTATACGTACTATAACTGACTATAACATAACCTACAAGTCTATTCTTGCTTTGCATTTCGTGAATCGCATTTCGTGTGTATTAGTTTCTCAGTTTCAGTGAATAAATAATTAAAATAGTGTTTTGTTTAGTGAAATAAAATAGGTATGTAAAATGGCGCATACGTGTTGTGTAGTTAATTGCAATGGAAATACAAAGTGTAGTCCGAAAGTGCACATGTTTAGTTTCCCAAATGAGCCAGCTAGGAGACAAAAATGGGTATCGGCAATACCTAGAAAGGATTTCACACCGTCAAAAAGTTCTAAGGTATGCGAACTACATTTTATAAAAGATCATATTATTTGGTCTATATCGTGGGAAGATTCCAAAACGGGGGAAGTAATATCGGCTCCAAACTTATCGGCTTAACTTATCCAAAATTAAATGAAAACGCTATAAGTACCTTGTATTTTTCCGAATTGCCCGAAATATTTGTCAAAACCTATAAATTTCCGTCAAAGTCGTGATGAAAAGTTAAAAACTATTGAGGAGCAACAGGTTCTAGATGCCATTGAAAAGAGTAAGGAAGAGTTTAATATTCGCGAGGAATTAGTAACTTTCAAAGATTATAATGATTTAATGGAAAAAATTAAAAGTATTGAATTAAAGCAAGATTGGTTTAATATATCGACTGATTCACATATTACATTGTTTAAAATAGAAAATTTGCCTGGTCCTGTTATATACGCTGTTATATATAGTTACGCTGTTGTAATAAAATCAAATTTTGAAGTCGAAACATTTCTTTATGGTAAAATATACATATAAGTATAGACAAATTAAAAACACCTTTTAGTATTACTAATATTCATCAAATTCAATACCTAATAGATAAAATTGAACAACACAATTTGCAACCTACAGATTCCTTAAATTGTAAACAAGAAACGATAAATCATATTTGTAATATTTTAAACAGCTTTGAAAACTCATTAGAAGAAATCGACGAAATGCCTGAGGATATAGATCTAAATAATAAGAATGTTGCCAACGTTAGTTTTTCATTTATAACTGAACAATTAAAATTATATTGCACTCCTAAGGAAAGATACCGATATTCGGTAGAAACTTTCATTTTGTGTTCAATAATTTTTACAATCAGTCCACATGCATACAAATATTTAAGAAACCATGGAAAAATTATTTTGCCTCATACAAAAACATTAAAAAGTATTTGTAATAATTTTTTATCAGATCCAACTGTAGAAAAGAGACAATCATTTTTGTAATACGCTAAGAGTATTTTTTCTTATTTCACAGACAGGGAAAAATATGTCATGTTACTTATGGACGAGATTCATATAGAACCTTTCCTAGATTATAAAGGCGGAAATATTGTTGGTACAGCTTTAAACGATTCTAATGTTTTAGCAACAACGGCTTATGCATTTATGATAACAAGTATATATTCTCCTTTTAAAGATTATTCATATTGCTCCAACATCTAAACTTAATCATGAACTTTTATATTCTTTCATTAAAAAAATAATTGTAGGTTTGGAAGAAATTGGTTATAAAGTATTTTGTGTAATAAGTATTGTTTGATAATTATGCTATAAATGGCAAGACTATGAGTAATTTTTCATCTGAGAAAAAATTAAATATTGTTTATCCACATCCTAGTGATAGTACGAGACCTCTTTTTTTATTTTTGATTCTGTTCACTTATTAAAATGCATTAGAAATAATTGGATTAATTTAAAGCCAAACCAAATATTAACTTATCCTGATATTGAAACTAGTATCGAAAAAATTGCAGACTTGCAGGCACTTAAAAAATTGTATGCCCACGAAAATGACAAGTTGCTAAAATTTGGTTATTCTTTAAGCTTGAAAGCTTTATTTCCGTCAAATTTAGAAAGGCAAAACGTAAAACTTGCTTTAAAAATTTTTAATTCATTCGTAGTCGAGGCACTTTCACATTTTGCTAATAAAATAGATCATTCACAAGACACATCTAATTTTGTTAATATTATTTTAACTTGGTGGAAAATTGTTAATGTCAAGACTCCTCTTAAAGGTAAACGGCTAAATGATTTATATCAAAAACATTTGGAAATATTTCAGTAGATGCATTCCACGAAAACGTTGAAGACAGTTCTGTGATAACTACAGAAATAATTTTATATTTTATTGACCAAGTAAAGTTTCCATTCCTTTTTTCTAATTCATTATTATCTTATCATCAGATATAAGTGTATACCTAAATTTAAAAACGAGTGTACAAACTAGTTAATTGGGCGTAGGTATGTTATAACAACAACTAACACTCGCGCTGTATTCATAGTGCGACATTCAATAGTAAACCACTTAAGCTGACGTCACGATTCAGCGCGCAGGCCTTGTCTATAGGTGGTGTTGGGCTATCTCGCGAGAGCGGCAATGTCACTTTGCGCTCGAATTACACACATGATTTTTTCTACAACCGAGCGACAAAGTAACCAAAACACTCGCTCCTTTGACAAGTGCTACTTTGTGTTTTCTTTTGAAAGCGCAAATTTGTACTTTACGCTCGGTTGTAAGAAAAGTACATTTGGTTACCCTCTAAGTAGACCAGGCAAATCTTATTTTTTCAATGAAGTTTAAGGGGACATTTATTTTTCAATGGAAATCGATAGGTTTTATGTTCAGGAACAAATATATAAAAATCCCAAAAAATCCGTTGTCAGCTAAAAACATGGCCGCCCCTTCAAATGTTTGAAAATGAAATATCTTCTTATCCCTTGGAGCAATTTTAACATTTTTTTTATTTTTACAGGATTTAAAGCTTAAAAATTAGAAAAAAATGATATTTTAATTTAGATATAACCAAGAATATAAATTTCCTAACAAAAAACGAAAAAGGAAACGATCTTTTTTAAATTTTATTGACTTCCTACATTTTCCTAACTTTTTAATATCACTAACTAACTTTACAATCTAGTTAACTACAAAAACTGAGTCATTTAAAAGATCCTCGTACATATATATTTTTTTGGCAGCCATTTCTACATTTACAGTCACGATATACACACAGAAGATAGGATGTTGTGCGAAGTGGGCGATCCTTAACATGACGCGTTACGTCACACAAACAGTGCTTTTTGTTACGGGGATACGCATTTTGTGCGTTTTTCGCAAAAACTAGATGTTTGTTATGGTTCGTTTTATAACTTAAAAATATAAAATGTCTCAATTTCGCGAAGCTGAACTGTTAAACACATTATTCTTACTGAAAAATTTGTTCCTCTAAGGTTTTCGCAACGAATTTCGGGAGAACTGTACAATATAGAGTAAAATTGTACATACACTATTTTGTAGGGCACAAAATATACTACAAGAAAACCTATGGGAGGGTATTATATGCATAAATATAAACACAACACAAGTTTTAAAAATGTGGCGGTTTTATTAATACAGTCAAAATTTTATTCTTTTTTTTTTTCTTAACCAGTTTAATTTATTTACTTTTTATATATCAATACCTAATGCTTGCATAAAATCAAACAATCTCCAAGTAAAAAGTATCCTTGTCTAACCAAAACCTTACGTTTAAAGGATTGGAAAGTAAGGACCATATCAAATATGCCAAAATGATGGTCCAAATATGCCAAATTTTAAAATATATTTACATATGCTAGTTTATTATTGTCCATAGCATTCGGACTTTTATATTTATTACCTACCTCATAATCTTAAATTTACCAATATTTAATTTTAAATAATTTAAATTAGACAAGTTCACCAGTTTATTTATTTATTAATATTTTCCTGGACTGTTACACCGTTCTTGCCAGTATTTACAAAACACGCAATTTAAACTATACAATATACATAAAAATACAACGCATAATTCGATGATCGAAAGTATGATGATCCAATTCCAATCCTTTAAACTTAAGGTTTTGGTTAGATAAGGATACTTTTTACTTGGAGATTGTTTGATTTTATGCAAGCATTAGGTATTGTATATATAAAAAGTAAATAAATTAAACTAGTTTAGAATACAATTTTGACTGCATTAATAAAACCCTACATTTTTAAACCTTGTATTGTATTTATTTTTGTGCCTATAATACCTTTATCCGGGGCTAGGAAATTTCCTATCCATTGCTGTATTTGAAGATAGGTCCTGAAAATATAAAAAAAAAATTATTTGCTATTAATGTAATCCCCATTTGAAGACGCATACAGTGGCCGAACCAGTACTGGGGCTTCCGCCTAGTTATGTAGCAAGGTCCATTGGAAACTGGATCAAGGTAAGATTAAAGGAAGAATGGTCAAACGGGACTGGGCTGCGACAAGCCAGGCTCTTAATTGAAGGACCTTGGCCGAACGCAACTCGATCAATACTTGCGCTAAGTCGTAACAGCATAAGGATTGTCACAGGACTGTTGACAGGTCACGGACAGCTTAACAGACACCTTAACACTATCGGTCTTAGTGACACTAGAAGGCGCAGGTTTTGCGGACACGATGACGAGGACTCCATTCACATCTTCTGTCGCTGTGACTACCTCATGGTCAAGAGACACAAACACCTGGGCGCAGCATTTCTCCTGCCTCAGGACATTAGGGAGCTTCCCCTACAACGGGTGTTGGCCTATGCGCATAGCACAGGTCTCTTCCAATAGCTCCCAACTAGCGGCAGGCACAATGGGTCGAAAGACCTGAGTGCTGCGGGTAACCGCGCCGCCTATCAACAACAACAACAACAACAATCCCCATTTGAAACTACCTTAAAATATGTTGCTTTAGTGCAACTTTCGTTGGAGGAAGAACGTGCAAATATCAAAAGATTTTTCGAGCGTCCGCTTAGCTATACCAATGTTGTAAAGCCTATATCGTTCTTCTATAATGTCTCGGGGTCCGTCTAATCCGTACATAAAGGAGACAAATTTATAACCAACGTTTAGTAGTTCATCTAGATCCGCATTCTTATCACTGAAGACTAACAATTTGTCATACATGAATGTATGCTTCTTAAACACCTTAAAAATAACGCGAGCGGCCATGTTTTTTTAAATGGTGACTTTAGCTCACTTCCGATTTTTTGGGATTTTTAGATTTGCATTCTATGATAAGAGAGCTATCGTTTTCAACAAAAAAAAAATAATGTCCGCAAAAACTTCACCCTTAACGTATATTTCTTTAAAATTTGCCTGGTGTAAAGGGTAACCAAGTCATCATGTCTTTCACATGTAATAAATTGATTTATTAATTACTTCCATATCAGTTAATTAAATGTTCAAATGGTGGTCTCCAACATCCATGCAATAGTACAAGTTTTGTTGGAACGGTTCACGCATACATTCTGCAATATTTCTGGGCTGATTTGGTGGCATTCGTTAACGATGAATTGGCGTAAATCTTGTAAGAAAATAAATTTAGGACCGACACTTTTGATCTCGGGCAAGGCTAAATTAACTAACAGAACGATATGAATGTCACTGTAATTGTTTAACATATGAGTCATAGATTTATACTGATAGTAGTAGACATGTATCACATTCATATCGTTAGAATGATTAATAGAATCACAACCAAAAGTACCGGCCCTGTGGAATAAATTGTAGGCTTTTAGTGACCCTACAAAAGAATCTGGCGACCGTGTGGGCCGTTCTATGGGACTCCAACTCCACCGACTCGCAAATGTAGGTGTATGGTCAAAATACTGTCAAACATGCATGGCATAATATGAAGGAGCGCCATCCTGCTACAATATCAATTAATCTTCGATATAATGGTCATTATTCTCCATATTGAATCTATGTATGGACTGAAAATTACATGCTAAGAAAAATGGATCTATACCAAAAGTTCACGCCCACACATCACTTTAATCACTTTAATCTCTTTAATGGATGTTGTGTATGAGATTCTCAAGAAATGTCTTGAGATTAGAATCGGATCTATGAGATTAGAATCGGATCTATAATGACAGTTATGATGATTTATAGTACCACTTGTGGAAAAGGAACACTCAAAATGAAAATCAGATATTAAAAATAAAATCAGGATCATATTGTTCTTATATACAAGGTGAATTTTGTATGGCCGGAATTTGTATATGTTTCGAAATGTTTGAAATGGTGTTTCGGATAAAATCGATTCATCCGTCACCTCGTACTCGTCCTGGGATTCAAAGCAACCTGATTGACTAAGAACCCCCACAAATACCACTTCATTTATTTCGGAATGTCGCTTCTTATATTACAAACAGAACCGGTCTCTTGAAACATAGCTACTAAATCCAACAGGTACTTCCATTGAATATGGTTGGACTGATTAAATAATTCTGCTTTGATATTAGCACACTGCTCCGCAATCGAATAAACTATAATGTTGGCCATCTGTACAAGCAACCATAATGTAATAACGCAATAAAAGCAGACGCTTACACCGAAGAGCCTTTTTGACGTTAAAATATTAAACTTAATATTTAAAATACCACAGTAAATTAGGTCACTCTGAAAGAAGAAAGATATTCCGTTACTGGAAGACTACGTCGCATTACTTATAGTAAACTAAGTAATACTGAATTTGATTATATTAATGCTAATACTTTATCGTAGATGATAAGGAGAGAAAAAAGTAATAAAACTTATCAGTGTCTACTTTTTTATAGTACATATCGGTAAGGCAGGTAAAACCATCCAAAAATGCGACGTACAGCAACGATGCATTTTCTTGCAAATTTACTGGCGCATCCGCCAAAAATTCAACTACATTAATTCGTAAAGTAATTTGAAAAATATACTTGGTTTAACTTATTTAATGTAAACTTTTAAAATCATGTTCATTTTATGGTTAACATAGTTAAGACTTAGGTAAAATATAATATAGAATATTTACCTTACTGTAAAAAAATTAGAGTCAGAGTGGGTATGTAATGCTTTCAAAACACATATTTCTAATGTAAAGTGGGGCCGTTAAAGCTTCTTAATATTATTTCTTTCAGGACTGGAGGTCAATAAATTTAAAAGTAAATATCTTGTTCACCAAAGTATAATAAGTAATACATTAATGACTATCTTGCTATGCGTCTAAAGTACACCCTTTTTTTGACGATAAATTAATTTTCCTAAAATGGAAAATGGCGCCACAGACGCTGTCAAATATTGTATGTCAATGATAAGGTGAGACATTGCATATCATTTAAAGGTTTCTTAATTCTCTGCATACTATAGCTTCTGAAAACTTGAAATCGGTCCTTCCGTTCTCAAGTTATACCCGTTTCTGTGAGTAAGATTATAAATGAATAAAAAGCAGTCAACTTAAACAGTTTAATAAAATAAAACAATATTTCAATAGAAATAATAATAATCGCAATAGAAATAACTAAAGATTTTGTTATTTTGTTGAGGAGGTGTAAGGTGTAACACCTTACACCTCCTGATAGTAGAAAATCTATCAAACATTTCCTGACGCACGTTGTGAAATGTTTGTCTGGAGATAGATATATACACACTCGTTGTAGATTATCTGGTTGGGTAAAATATAAAAATCATATTGGCCATATATATTGGCCATAGAAAAAATCCAATAGGCTCAAAATCCGGACAACAGACAGGCCACTCAAGAGATGCCGTCGTCAAACCTGCTGTTAGGATAAAAGTTATCAAGAAAATTTCTATCTTCCCTATAAAAATGTGGTGGCGCACTATCCTGTTGAAACCTTGTGTTAAACCCTTGAAACTCACGAACATTATTCTGGAATATTTCAGATATCACAATATTATTTTCGGGAAATCAGGAATTTCCTTGATAACTTTTATCCTTACTTGTGGATTGGACGTCGAGGACCTCTTGAGCGTCCTGTTCGTTCGCCGGATTTGAGTTCATTGGATTTTTTCTACGAGGTTACATTAAATTTAATGTGTGTGTGTGAATTTATCCCCAGGCAAACATTTCACAACGTGCGCCAAGAAATGTCGCATAGGTTCTTATACAATCAGGAGGTGCAAATTCTTTAGTTATTTCTACTCGTATTAAATGTTGTTCTCTTTTAATAAACAGTTCAATTTGAACGATTTTTATTCATTTATAACCTTACTCACAGAAACGTTTATAACTTGAGAACGGATAGACCGATTTCAATTTTTATCAATTTTTATTTATTTTTTCGTCCATCCTTATCGTTTAAAAAAAATATTTAACAGCGCTTGTGCCGCCATCTTCCATTTTAGGAAAATGAATTTTCGTCAAAAAATAATACATGTTACATAATTCACCGTGTATTTTGTCCGAAGTCCCTAACCCAATTAGCTCAAAAGTTAGAAGGGAGGGGGAGGCGTAGGTACCTACTTTAGACGAATACTGTTTGTAGGTATACGTGAAAAAATGTAAGCCAATATCGACTCTGATAGGAAATCTAAATAAATTTTATATCCTGACGAACCATGAGGTATTACTTAATTATTAATAATTAAATATTATTTAGGGTTCAAGAATATCCTTAAACTAGTTTTTTCATTTATAAATTATATTTTATTAGCTCTCCTAATCTATTCCTCGGCAAAGAAAATAAGGAAACATTAATCAATACAATGTTACTGTTCATTAAAGGTCAAACCTTCTCAAATTAATTAATATATAATGAGAAGGAAGTTTTCTATGAAACATAACAGTTCTACCTAACAATATTTCTGTGACCAGAAACTTTGCAGCTTTGGTATTTTGACGAAAATGAAATGACTGAAAATTCTGACTGAAATGACGGGACCAAGTCATTCTAAATATATTAAAAACCAAAAACATAAAGGTTACAAGTACATATAGGATGTATAAAATTAATTTTTGAGAAGTCAGTGGGTAACCACTGATCTATTTACTGGTAAAATATTTCGTTCGAAAGCGTATACAGGGTATATGTTATTACTTAGTCAATATGAAAATCTTAGAACATCTGAAAATTATTTTTTCAAATAAGACCACTATGATTTTTTCAGGCTAATGAATTTGTATATAAAAATTCTTTAATTTGATATAGGGTTACGCTATATCAAATTAAACCATTTCTAAATACAAATTCAATGAATAATGATTCTAAATATCCTAAACCGATATATGAATTAAAGCATTTTTAAATATAAATTCATTGATCTGAAAAAATAATACTAGTCTCATTAAAAAAAATATATATTTTCAGATATTCAAAGCTTCCCATATTGACTATATATTAACAGATACCTTTTATATGTTTTCGAACTAAAAAAAAAATGTACAAGACGTTCCGTTTAAAATAAGGAAGTGGTTGCCTCCTTCAGGTAGAAGCGGAAGTAATAAAATATGTGTTATTTTCAATCGATAGAACTTGACGTCATACGGCCGAATCTAAAATTTCAGTTTTGTATTCCGGCTAGTTTCAGAGATCCGTCTTTTGTGATCTCACCGTTACACACCCTGTATAGCGTCAAAATGTGTTAATCGGTAATTCTTCAATTAAAGAAATATTTACTCATTATTTACAGTAAATTTTGTTTATTCCAATGTTTGTGGACTAGGGAATCTAAATTTCTACACGTAAATAATTTACACTTACTTTAAAGAAATTTCTAATAAGTACTCACTATGTTACATTTCGGCGGCCAAAAGCAATTCGGGTACACAAAATATGTTTAACTACTTCACTTATTGAACAAATTAATGTTCTCAATATTATTATAATAATTATTGAATGCAGTAGGGTGATAAATAAAAAAAATAAGCCCACTCAACTACCTTCCATATGAAGTATTCAAGCACTAATACGTTTATAATTACCTAGTAATTAAATTATTTTGACTGGTGTGGTCAGGATCCTGTTTAATCAGTTAGCGGAGACTATCAATTACAATTTGAATTAGGTACAATATCTGAGTGTGGCTTCATCAGAGCTGCGTCTTTCTATAGCCATTGTAATATTATTTTCAAAGATTTCGGATCAATAATCGAACGAAGCCTTTATTATGGAGTATCATGAAGTATGTTTACAAATAAACAGGGTGCTACAAAAATATGTACCATATCAAACTATATAGACATGTATAACGACAATATATAGGTAGATGCTGATTTATACCATGTGTTTCAAATCACCCAACATAAACCCCATAAAAGACAAGTATTAATGTACTTATGTTTTTGAACAATCAGATTAGCAAACTTCACTTTGAAAAGGTATTGTAATTTTATAGATATTCGTAAGCACTCTAAGTGTTGATTATTTAAAAAGTTTGTGTGCATAGCAAATCGAATCCCAGAAGTAAAAATTTGTAAAAATATCCTGCTCCTATTTTCACTCCAACCAGAAATGACGCCAACTTTTAGAACTTACATTGAAAGGCCTGTATATGGTATATATTTACTTAGTTCGATTATTATCTTTACTTAGTGTGGTTTTTGTAACGTTGGGATTAGAAAGATTAAATAATATATAAAGTGGATACTCGAAGCGGATGGTTCTTTATGAAACATCGTGAAAATAATTGTTTTGAAAAAAACATTGATCTCATATAGATGTTCCAAGAAATATAAAGAAAACACTCTATATACTAGTATTTCGGCTTATTAGACTTTTTCAATAGAGTAAAATCTATTACTAAATGTTTCCAAGCGCGTTTTCGTTATTTATTTGTTTACGAGCATCTACCCCCGATTGATCCAACCATCTGGTAAAGCTTGAGTTTTTAGTACCTTTTCTAAGAAGGGCGAAAGCGTAAAATCTATCTGATCATTCGTAGTACAAGGATTTATAATTAAAATTTTTAAATTTCTAATTGCTCTAACAGATCTAAGCGCTTTCCTTTCTTTTCACGATGCAGTACCTTTACATTTTTCTGATCTATAAAATGATTGTTTTCTATACAATGCGTCGAAAATCCTGAATTTTTTGCGTTATTTAATATGGATTTTTTATGTTCTTTTACTCTAGTTTCAATACTTCTACCGGTTTACCGGTTTTGACATACACGGCATTACAATCCGTGTGCTCGTAAACAAATAAATAACAAAAACGCGCGTGGAAACATTTAGTAATAGACATTTACTCTATTGAAAAAGGCCTAATAAGCCGCAATACTAGTATATAGAGTGTTTTCTATATATTTCTTGGAACATCTAAATGAGATCAATGTTTTTTTCAAAACAATTATGATTAAATAATAATTTCTTGATAATATTCAGGTTGCTAAAAAACCATTTTCCTTCATTATGGTAATCTAGATTGAAACTTGCGAAATTCAACATCAACTACAATCTCAGTTTTGTCATTAAAAAATAAATGTTTTCATTAAAATTCAATACAGAAGATATGCGACCAACAAAAATTATTTTTAATTTAATGTAGATACTTCTTTAATATTTCATTATTTAAAAGATGTATAGATAACACAGTTAAAAGGAAAAATCTATTAAAGACAATAAGTTGAGGCTATATGAAGATATGCCGTTGTAATTCAATGTTGCATATAGCACGCAAAGTAGTTAATTTCGACATATCTTAAAAATAATCAGGTTATTCCTTTCCATATCTAGAATTATAAGTAACGACGAAAATTAAAAACTTTATTGAACCAACCAACCAATATATTTGATAATTTCATTAATAATTTATCTCTTAGTTAACTTTTTGGCTTCTTTCCTATATAAAGAAAGATATAAACAGTTAAATAAGCCAATAAATAATATTAAAAATATTCTATAAATAAAATTATATAATTTAAATTGTCAAAAATTCAGTAAAAATATTAAATTATAGGTATAGAAAATGCTAATTCAGATCCATGCAGAATCTATTGTGCATTTGAATATAGGAAAGCTATACGACTTTGTATTTAAAAGAAAATGGGTTGTGAAGATTTGAATTTTGGACACCCTGTAGATAAATGACCAACACTTGAACTACCAGTACGAAGTTTATGGGTTACTCTAATGATATGTTGAATACCACCTCTTGCATTTGAAAATGTCTGCAGTAAACAACTTCAAACTGTCACTGTGTCAAACTGATTTTTATCACTAATATATTAAAAACAGTTAAACTTAGGTATAGGGAAATATGATGCAAATCCTCCTAAAATCATGTGCAGAATTCAAATACCTATGCATTAAAAAAGGTTCAGTCCATTTAAAATAACGAAATTGATCCGGTCAACTTCCAGTGTAACCGGAAGCACCTGAGTATTATAAATATTTTCATTGAAATTTTAGTTTCATAATGTACCTATCCCCATGTTTTCATTTGCCTAAACAAGCAAATTATCACCCCAACTGTCACATATTTTAACGAACCAGTTATGTTAATCACTCTTTATAGAGTCTAATTCATAAGCATTGTACTATATTGTGTAAATCATTATATTCTGTAAATTTTTCTTTATTGATGCTTATCGAATAAATTATTATTATTATTATTATATACTTTTACTTCTCGTCGTTTTATAAAATGTTTTAGAAATTGCCCAAATATTACAAATAAACATTTTTTTTTAGTTTTATTAACATCTTAAGGGTCCATTCTCTGTATATTTGACAGGCATGAATGTTGGGTCGGATTGAGAGGATGGGTGGCCGATGGGTGGAGACATATATTCCAACTATCGAATTATTAAGATTTCGGAGGTGCACGTAAAGCCGAAGTAAAAAGGCACATGGAAATAAAGTTAGCCCTCATTGCAAGGGTACCGGATTTGTTTTATAATTGCAACAAAATTTCTTTTTAATGTTATAAATTATATATCACCGGAAAGATCAAAAGATAAACTAGGTCCCTATAGTAGCAAATTTTTGTTTAATACATGTATTTTAGAGAAAATAATTTTTGAAAATACGCTATTTTAGTACAAGATTGTTTGCCTGGAATTTTAAAAATAAAAAGAAATACCAAAAATTACTACTATAGGGACTTAGATTAAAGTCTTATCTTTCAATACTTTTTTACTAAAAGTCGCTATCTTTTATAGTTTTTTTATAATTAGACACGAGCCGAACGCCGATTTAGGGCTTATTTCGACCTAGCGAATGGACTCTTAATTTGTAAATAAGATATCCCGAGTTCAAGTAATGGTATAATAAATACAACAAATACCCACTTTATAGACAGAAATCACAGTGTTTTTGAAGATGTACGGAATTGTAATCTCGAAAATATTTATTATTATGAACATAGCAACCAAAATAATGTTTATTAAACAATGATTACGCCCCCATCATCAACAAGATAAATATTTTGTTTCAGTGAATTAATTAGCAAGCTGCTTTCACTTCCCCTCATCTGTTTTGCCTTTTAACTGTAAATCCCTTTGTCAGCAAATGCTAAAAACAATATGCTTTAAATAGACTTCTAGGGTTAAATTAGACATCACATAGTAAACAGAATTTACAGAACAAAGCTAGATTATGAACAATTTTTTATGTCTTTCAGTTTCTTACGATCACTTAATTGCACATGAATGCAAGCATTGAACAATTACCCACAATCAATACAAAATGATATAATTTAAATAAATCTTAAAAAGCATGTTTGTTACTTTTGTTAAAAATAGCATATTGGGTGAAGTTTTAAATTTAAAGGGGCTCCTTAAATCGTTTATCGTATTTGACGACGCGACGGTTCGAATTTCGCCGCCAGGAAACTTTTTCTAATCACTCCTATTTTAATTCAGTGATCATAAAACTGTAAGCGTTCTTAATATATAATCAGTAGGTACTGCAACCACACTGTATAAATAGCGTGAGAACCTACTCTTCACTTTAACTAATAATATTTTCCAGATTTCCCTTAGTCTCCTAGTAAATGATAGTTAAAGTTATAGCATCGTATGTCGTTCCTGGGGATACTCGCGACCTGCAAAATAATAATATGCCGTTCCCTCTTTCACATAAGTCTCTGACTTTCAAGATTGTCATTGCAATAAGAATGGGTGGTAGAGTTATTATTATTATTATTATCATTATTATTAGGTATTTGTATATTTATATTATTATTAATTATTAAATAATTATCAACAAAAGTTACCGAAATAATGAAACATAAAAATAGATAGCTGAAGATTTTATTGCTTTAGTAAATCCCGTGAATTGGATAGATGCCTTACTACACCAGAGTGCATGAATAGCGATTTCAGTATAAAATGGATAGCAAGAATTCTGCAACTGTCAGAAATGGAAAAGGAAGAATAGTCTGAAATGAGTTAATTTCCTACCCAGTTTAGTTGGAAAGGTAGTCATGGTTAATAAGTTACAATTTTATATTATATCTGGAATAAATCTCATACATTGACCGCCTGAAAGTTTACAACATACCTATATATGATATATATTTTTATTTCTCCTAATAACTGATTCGGGGGTTATCTTCTGCATTTTCTAGTATAATAACCATATACAAATTCAAAAAAACAGGGAGGTTTGTAAAATTAATTATGAAAGAAATACACGTTTGTTTCCACTTTATTCCTTGTATTTATTTCCTGTACCTAGTTGTTATCAGCTCACCTAGGTACGAATATTTTACCTTATTGTACGAAATAAAATTCTAAATTGCTGAAATATATTAATACAAGCATATGAACAATGGCAGGTGCAAATATAATGTTACAAACTTATTAAAACACCTTATAAAACATTTAATTGACAGCCATGAATTTGTACGTTTAGAAAACAATATTGCTTTACAACTGGATTTAACAATATAAAGAAAAGATTAACAATTCTCATATTCTTTTAAAGATGTATTCTCAAAGATACAGATATATCAATCTTCCTTTGGTTTGTAAGTTCTACGATATTAAGTAAAATTGATTTGCAAATAGAATTATTTAATTTAATACAAGCGTCAAATATGTATAATTTAAGTTCGTCTCATGCTACAACTTTCAAAAGTCGTGAGAAATTGCCTCTTTTCTGCATTTATTACAAAGTTCCGCACTGGTAAATTTGCTTCCACACTAACAAGTTGCATTCAGCAATTCAATTTTAGATAGTTTTTAAACTAATGCTTGGAATAGACGCAAATTGATAAATTCTGATAAAACTATGAAATAATTTCATTTATTGAGCTAAATTTATTAAAAGCTTAGACATGACCGACTTCTGAGTACAGAGTATCTGTTCCTGTTGATACTTATAGGATACAATTATATCCCATTTTTGTTCCTGCTTCCAGTTTGTTATTAAGAAACATATCGTTTACATCTTGAAAAATGGATTTACTAATTAAAATTTTAATTAGTAACTATTAGTAGTTAATTAAAAATTTTATATCCTAGTCGCTGTCCTTTATTAATTAACACATACATTTTTAAAACTATAAGGTGATTTTAAAACCGAAAAATATTTTAGACTCTCGATTTTTATCTTAGTGGCCATCTAGTAACATCTGCAGTAAACACTGACATATCATAATGTCTGTAACATATTTGTGGTGCTTTTCATGATTCATAGTTTGTTTTGGGATTACACCACCTGTAAAATAACAAAAAGCAGGAAACCAGAAGCATACAAATTAAATAAGTATTCAAAGTGCAGTACCAAGCTAAACTTCTAAACTTTGCCCCAACAAACCAACGTATAATCTGCAATAAATGATAGATCTACACTAGTAAAATATGTATGGGATAACGGCCACCAAGCCGGGCTGATGGAACACGGGCTAAAGTTTTACAAAAAAAATAAAAATCAGTTAAAAGAAAATTAAATGAAAGCGCTCTTTATTAAACTTCATGGTGATAATTGTATCTCGTCAGAAACAATATTCATGGATAACTAACATGGCTTCCTCCACTCCAGAAGATTGTTACCAGTGGAAAATTAATAATACCATAATGATCAGTGCATGTGATGACAATTTAAATTCAAAATGTCAATCTGATAAAAAATTCTTATCATACAAACGTTCTACTGACGAATGGTAGAGGATCAACTTGAAACGTTTAGGAAAAAGCTAGTTAAATGTTTAATTCCTTTTAAATTTTACTATAATAATTATTTTATTTAGACATATATTAAAATATGACATATAATATTACAGAATTTTGTGTATAATATTACAGAATATTATTTTATTGCATATTATACAATGGTTTTTTGTGGTAAACTTTAGAAGTTTGTCTTGAAACTGCACTTTGAATAATTAATTTGTATGCTTCTGGTTTTTTGCTTTTTGTTATTTAAAGGTGGTGTAATCCCAAGAGAAACTATGAATACTGACATTACATTCAAAAACTTACAGTAATTGCTAGTAAAAATAAAATCTAGGAACTAAGCATAAACTTTGAAAGTCTAAACTGTCTATGGTCCTACAAGTCGATAATCCTTGCCCGGGTGCTCTGGGTCATCTATCTACGTAGGCGCCTATGGACATATCATCTTCGTCCCTTATGCAAATTTTAGTATCTAAAGATAATGATATGTTTGTCATTAATTTACTTGGTATTCATAACAACTTCGGGACCTTTTACAAGATGCACGAGAATCTTATTTTGTGTCATGTTAATGACACGCATGCATGTGCCATGTTGGAATGCAAATTAATGTGACTCACTGAAATCTAGTGAATAGCTAATTAGAAGAAAACAGAACAGAACAAAACTCTTGATTCTGTGAAAAGTTTGATGGGAACATTATTTAAATAATTCCTCCATTATTTAATTACCTAACTACGTACCTAAACTACCTTTCTAATATAACTAGTAGGTATAAATGTTCCCATGCTGCATTAGGTATACAGGGTCTTTCAAACAACTGGTTGTTTAAACATTTTGAAAGATGAAAAGAAATCAAAATTTGACTGTGAATGTACAATAAATGCATTTATACAATATATTTTAATGAATTAATAAATTATTTTTAAAAGTAAATAGCATGTTTCATTAATAAACTGCTCAAAACGAATAAGGGGTCACATAAAGAATGTGTTAAATTTAATGTATGATATTTTCGTTTCTACGCAACCGAATCAGGTCGTCCTTGCAGGGGAGGGTGAGTTACTTCAACTGCTCTGGAGACAGTAAACTATGGTCCATATTTATTATAGAACTATGAGTATACAGGGTGCTTAAGAATGACGTGTTAATAAGGATAAGTTTAGAACATCCTGTACATGTTTTACATTTAAATATAATATTTAAATCATATGAATCTTGTAGACTGGTCTCTTGCGAATAATTTGTTTTTTGATTCATCAATGTAGTACACTTATTAAAAAAGATACAAGGGATTGCGTAAAGTATTGCATTTTAATAATTTAACCGCTTAATCTAAAAACAGATTTAACTTTATTATAATAAAATAAACAGAAAAATAAAATGATAAAACTTAATAATGAGTATGTCCTCCTCTGGCCCTCTGGACTTCAACACATCGTCGCTGCGTACTGTAAACTAGATTTCTGATAACGTCCTGGGGAATCTGATTCCATTCGTCTTGTACCTCAATCAACTGAGCTGCATTATTTATAGGTAATCGCTGATGTAATCGCCTTCCAAGTATATCCCATAAATGCTCAATTGGATTGAGGTCTGGGCTATTCGCTGGCCATATTAATCTTTCCATACCCTCGTCATCTAAATATTGAGTAACGATTCGCGCCTTATGAGCTGGGGCATTATCCTGCTGAAATTTAAAATCGGCACCTGTATTTGCGAAGAAAGGAAGAACACGAGGTCTAAGAACATTTTCTATGTATCTCTCTACAGTAAGTGAACCATGTTCTATTAAACCAGATCAGTGCGGTCATTTATACTTTTGCCTCCCCACATCATTACAGAACCTCCTCCAAAACGTAATGTTTCTTGAACCGTTCGATCTATGTATCTCTCATCGGTTCTTCGCCAAACCCTGACCCTAGCATCGGAGTGACTCATTTTGTACCTGGATTCATCGGTAAATAACACCTCACACCACTGGTGAAAATTCCAATTTCCATATTGTCTAGCAAAAGTTCTACGTGCTGCTCTGTGGGCAGGTGTAAGTTTCGGAACCTTAGTGGATTTTCTTGATCGAAGACCATAAGTATGAAGTCTATTTCGTACAGATTGACCCGAAACTGTGGTACCCGTAGCATGTACTAAATCATTAACAATTACGCGGGCAGTAGTACTCCTATCACGAAGAGCCCAATATCTCATAACACGATCCTCACGAGCTGTAGTTAATGGGTTGTCGATGTGGATACGCCCTTATTCCCGATAGTTCATTATCCTGATATCTATTCCAAACTCGTGAAATTGCGGACTGACTAACATTTAGTAATCTAGAGACATCACGTTATGAGCGGCCTTCTTCTAATAGCGTTACAACTCTAGAAACTTGAACTTCACTTAAGAAACGTCTAGGTGGTATATTCATTATGACGAATTATTATAAACATTTTATTTGTAAAGGTATATCTACTAACAGTACTTCACGCAAGTGTACTACATTGATGAATCAAAAAACAAATTATTCACAAAAAACCAGTCTACATGATTCATATGATTTAAATATTATATTTAAATGTAAAACATGTACAGGATATTCTAAACTTATCCTTATTAACACGTCATTCTTAAACACCCTGTATACTCATAGTTCTATAATAAATATGGACCATATTTTACTGTCTCCAGAGCAGTTGAAGTAACTCACCCTCCCATGCAAGGACGACCTGATTCGATTGCGTAGAAACGAAAATATCGTACATTCAATTTAACACATTCTTTATGTGACCCCTTATTCGTTTTGAGCAGTGTATAGTATCACAATAATCATAATAGTAAATATCATTATCACCTTCTATTTTAAATGGGGGTAGGAAATTATACATTTTATATAATCTTAGGGAAATGTTCCTGAAGGATAGCTGTTGTTAACCCTAAACCTCAATTAACCGACCGGCTCCAATAGAAGCTTTTATGAAACCTTCTCAGATCTACCAACGTGTAGTGAATAAATTTTGAACTCGGTTTAGATATGCAAAACCACAAGAAAGCTATTAACAGCACCATAATTGTTTGAGTTAATTGATTTGAGTAATTAAGCCAAATTGTTTTATTTGTAATGCAAATTGCGGTTCTTTAATTGGAATTACTTCGTTTTGCTTACGCAATCAGTGATATAGGTTCATCAAATTTGATTATATTTAAGACTTTTGTGTACAGTATTAATAATGTAATATTTTTCTCACAAATTTCATGTAATCAACTGTCAAGGCTCTGAAAATATAAAAATATCTGTATATAGTGTGTGAAAAATGTTTATAAGCAAAGAAATAAGCAACAAATGTGAACATATGACCGAAAACGTTTCGTTTCCGAGATGCAGGGTGTAAAAGTTTTCGGAAAAAAATCCGTTTTTGTTTATATCTTTTAAACGGGTTCACCAAATCACTTCAAATATGAAGGGGATATCGTCGTTTTTTTTTTTCTAAATACTTCCACATACCTAAGTAACTAAAATGTTTGCAAAAATAATATTTTTTAAAGAGCAGGGTAAATTACATAAAAAGGTACTATTACCTCTTAGCAATAGGACAAAGTTTTCGTTAGAAAAGAATACAAAATATGATTTTAAAATCCTTATTGACAATATGCAGATTATAACACAAAATTTGATTTTTTTACATTGTGTATAAATAAATCTGTATATTAGGTATATATAGATTTATAGATATATAGATAGAAAAATAATTGCGGTTAAAATTATAAAAAGTATTAAAAACGCAAAACAACTGAGAACCTACTTAAAACTATTAGATATTATAGTTGTGGAATTCTGTATATAATACGTAGGTATGACATTATACAATAATTAATGGTTGATTTAATCACCAATTGCTTTTAGCACTTTACCATTACTATATTTTTCATGGATTTATACTTGGACCTCTCCTATTAAACCTTTAAAATTACAGAAAGAAGTTCAATATTGAATTCACTATATGACTTTGACTATAAATAGACTAAATCAAGATTTGAAATACGCGCAATTTCTAAATAAGTTCTGTTTTTAATATAAATACGTTCAAGAGTAAAAATACGTTATTTGGCAGCGTATCTGGCCACCATTAATCATATCACTATATATGACATACTAATGCTTATTACTTAGGATTCAGGTTCACATAACATGTAAATTTTGTTTAAGAAAATTTTCTGAAAATTAATTTATGCTGACACTAATAAGGATATTTTAATGTCCTGGAAATGTAAACAGATTCCGCCCGACTCGCTAGTATTTATACATAGAATTACGCGGATGTATTCTAATAGAAAAAAGGCTATAATATCAAGTCACAAAAATCTATTTCAAAGAATAGATTTTTAATGTATTTTTTCAATGAAAAATCACCTATCTATTTCCTATACTAAAAGTACACATTTCAGTATTTCTGTACAGGGCGTTCTAAATAGTTTTTGCCACTATGGTTATTGCCTTTTCTGATGACCATTGATAATGTGTTTACAATGTTGCCAATTTTCTTTTAGTTCCTTAGTATTAAGAAAAATATGAAAAATGTCAAAAATAATGTTTATTATTAACCCAAGACCTATTGATGTGAGTAAAAAGTTTAATGATTCCTAGAAATGTCGTTTAACGATTCGAGATATCAATACCAAGTCAATTTTATTAAACACAGGTCTATATATTTTTTATTTCATATTTTAGAATAAAATCTTAATTTCTACTAGATAAATCATGAGTCACACGAATAGAATATTCTTTGTAATATTTCGACTCAAAAAATACCGACTCATTATTTCCATTTCCCCTAATATTTCGGATACTAAAAGCACTTTTACAACACTGTTAATGTATTGTAAATGTTTTTCAGAATCAACCTCAACTTCAACTATCAGGACAATTTTTTTCTAATTCAACCGATTTCGTATCTCTTACATTTCCGGAGATGGCAACAGTAAGCACACGTTATTTAAGACACTCTGGATATCATTAAAATGTCAGAACAAAAGAAATGTGTAAACAAAAGAAATGTATTTATTTAAATTTCTAATGCCCCACGTTGGGCGCCAATTTGTAATGTATTTGTTTCTTTTCTTTAGCTTATAAAAGAAACGTGTAGAATAGGGTGGGTACAGGGAACCTTGAAATAAAATACTAAGTTGCAAATCATGTATTTTATGAAACACAAAAACTTTTACTATTACGTATAGGTATTACGAGAATTTCGTGAATCCGGCACACTTGGGGGAGATTGAATGGAACAGCAGCGTGGAACTTCAAGACCAAGGCTAAGGGTGGAAGGATTGGTAAATTTGAACAGGAGGGAATGAGTCCACTCAAATCGTTTAATCGGCCACCGACAAAATTACACACTTATATTTTTGATATTATATCAATGTTTTAATTCAGTCTGACATTTTTTATTTTTCTCGCTAATTTATTTATAACGACCAAAAAACCTTCCATTTTCTTCTTGACATCTGTCACCTCTCAATATTCTCCCACAATCCAGTCAGCCACTGCTAAACTTGGTCTAGACTCCTCACTCCCGCCAACATGTACCCGATGATATTCTTTTTCAGTTCACACAGCAAATCAAATAACACTTCTTATTCTACTAGCACTTATTCTAGGTACAAAACAAACAATGCCCCAGCCTAAACAATTACAAAATTACTGGGCGCACTACAACGTCTACCCACTTATTGTATCAGAACAAAAATACTACACTTTTTTTTTGGGTTGATTTTAGTAAATAGATTAACTAAAATAATTCTAAACTACTAACTAAATTTCCTTTTTAATTATTTATATTTGCAAAAAGAAAATCAGCTTCATTCTATGGAACAAAGATAAAATCAATGACAAAGTTCAAATTCCCAGTAATGTATGCTGTATTGTAGGTATTTATTTCAAAGAAACTGATTACAATTATAAAATAATAATTCGATGAGAAAATCAATACGTTTTTATTATTAGGGAAAAGTTGCCTGTGAATTCAGATTTTATTTTTATTAAAATGTTCTATGCATTTAAACAAAAACTTCATATGTATTTTTAGATTACCAACCCCTGAATAAGTATTTTTTTTAGGCGACGGATCGACAGTGGTAACGCTACCAGGTATTAATATATTATAAAAATATAAAACGCTGTTTATTTTTATATTTAACTTTTGTTTTTATTACAAAAGAAGTAAGTAAGGTAGGAATTATATAACTTACACTGTACAAAATATTACAGATTGGATATTAAAACCTGACGTGAATAAAATATAACTACAATTCAATTTTTAATAGTATTAGTAAAAGCTTCAGGAAGAGAAAATAAAACACATTAACGGAACGATACTTTGTGCCATTCCTAGTGACATTATAAAGGTTAAAACAAATATCGAATTTAATGGAATTCTCGTACTTATTCCGCTTAGTATGCAAGAAGTTTGGTGTAATGCTATTTTAATAACTAGTTAGGTTTATATGAGGTGCCGTTTAGGACATATGTAAATTTTTAAAATATATTGGTACTCTTCACATATATATTTAATTTTGAACAAATATATATTAATTTTTAAAATAATATATACAAATAAGCAAAAATATATATATATTTACTATTTAAATATATATATTCATTAAAAGTGCACACATATAAATATAAATTCGATCTTTGGTCGTCGTCCGCTAGATGGCGCTACAATTACGAATAAAATCTGATAATAGTCAGGGAGCAATGGTGCAATTTACTGATATCTGATTGAAATTTGGAAAGTTTGCTGTAGTTTAGTTATTAATGTAAATAAAAGATTGACATTTGGCAAGTATACAGTATTGCCACAAATGTTTTCGTTACGTGAACCGTCACTCCTTCCCCGCGCCCCTCAGGGGGTGACTCGAGGATGTATTGGGTGACTTTCTTTTGGAACACATTTTTAAGGATGTCGTCACTTTCTATGTCCCTCAACACGTACGGGCGGCTATTTTCACGATTTTTAGATAAAAATAAATTTGTGGTTTTTGTGGATTAGTCGTTTTTATTGAAAACTAACCATCACGAGGCAGTCCTCGTATTTCTGTTAACAAGAGAGCAAACATGATGAAACTTGAGCTACGTGGTATACAGCCGGAGTGTTTGTTATGGCCACCACAGCGACCACCCTACCCACCCCCTGGGGGTGGCTCGAGAGTGGAAGGAATGAGTTTCGAATGGAAAGCGATTTTCAAGATCACCATCGGTTTTTACATGCCAAAATACGTAGGACTGCTTGTTTTCGTGATTTTTTGAGAAAAAATAAATTCTTACTCTTGCGGACTTTGTCGATTTTTTGAAAACTAAGCGTTAGGGGGCAGTCCACGTACCTCCGTTATTAATTGCCCAAAAATTATGAAACTCGAAGTACGTGGTATAAGGCCGGAGTCTTTGTTATCACCACCACCACCGCGATTACCCTACCCACCCCCTGCAAGTGGCTCGAGGGTGAAAGGGGTGAGTTTTGAACGGGCAGAATTTATTTTTTCTCAAAAAATCGCTTAAAAATCGCTTTCCGTCGAAACTCGCCGCTTCCACTCCCAAGCCACCCCCAGAGGTGGGTACGGTAATCGAGGTGGTGGCCATAACAAACACTCTGGCTGGATACCACACAGCTCGAGTTTCATCATTTTTGCTCTCTTGTTAACAGATATACAGATATTAACAGAGGACTGCCCCGTGATGGTTAGTTTTCAATAAAAACCACTAGTCCACAAAAACCACAAATTTATTTTTATCTAAAAATCATGAAAATAGCCGCCCGTACGTGTTGAGGTACATAGAAAGTGACGGTGTCTTTAAAAATGTGTTCCAAAAGAAAGCCACCCAATATATCCTCGAGTCAACCCCTGAGGAGCGCGGGGAGGGAGTAACGGTTCAAGTAACGAAACATTTGTGTCAATACTGTATACTTGCCAAATGTAAATCTTTTATTTACATTAATAACTAAACTACAGCAAACTTTCCAAATTTCAATCAGTTATCAGTAAATTGCACCATTGCTCCCTGACTATTGCCAGATTTTATTCGTAATGTGGCGTCATCTAGCGGACGACGACCAAAGATCGAATATACATTTATATGTGCACTTTTAATGAATATATATATTTAAATAGTAAATATATATATATTTTTGCTTATTTGTATATATTATTTTAAAAATTAATATATATTTGTCCAAAATTAAATATATATGTGAAGAGTACCAAATATATTTTAAAAATTTACATATGTCCTAAACGGCGCCTCATAGGTTTAGGTTGACATATATATTATTATTTATGGGTATGCGATGATGAAAGTAATGCTACAAGCAATACACTAGTTCCATAAAGCGGATCCATACATAATTTTCTTTGATCACTACGATTACAGTAGTTTGTAAAGGTCATGTAATCAAAGTAACATTAGGTATAGTGCAGATGTAAAAATAATTCAAAAATGTTCATAAAGCTATAGAACTATATTTGTCTATGATAGTTTCAAAAGCAACTGTTTATTCTATTTGGTGTTTCGTGTTTAATAATTAGCCAATGTGTGTGATTATTACACAAGATGTTACAACTACTATTACTGTTACTAAATATGAGACACAAATTTGTGGGTTCGAACTTTTCTATAAAACTTACTTTCTTCTCAGGAGGTATTAATTAATTGTTACATTAAAATTAAACGACATAACATTTGTATCTGAAAATGAAAGGATTGTCCGAAAGTACTTTTTCTAAAAATAATTTTATACAGCGTATGCATAAAAGTATCAGAATATATAAAAAATGTACCTATCTCTATCTTATTTATTTATATTATATAAACTTGTCTCTACACAGTACTGCACAAATTTTATTTGTAGTTAACTGGTCGGGTTGAAATTATTAATAATTTGTTACTAAGGAAACTTGGGCTAAGGAAAAGTCGGAGATTTACGATATTAGCTGTAAAGACTGCAATCAAAAGTATGTTGAAAAACTGGAAGGTCAATTCATACTAGGCTCAAGGAACATATAGCTCCTCTCAAATATGTTAGAACAGATAACCCCACCCAACATGCGTTTGAGAACAACCATAAGATAGATAGTATAGCAATTTGAGACTGTTTAAGAATGTAACAAATTCCAGGCAGCTTGATTCATTTAAGAGTTTGCAAATTGCAAAGTATAAAAATACTGCCAATAGAGTGTCAATCCCATACAGCCCGCCTTATTGGTTAGTTTTTCTTCAACCAAGTTGGCATCTTATGGAGATGACTAAAATTAAGGTTTATTATAAGGAGCTGTTGCGAACCGTAACAATAGTTTAGGTGTCAATAGGACATAGTGTTAACATAGGTTTAGTTTTAATGGTTGGCGAAACGCGCGTCGAGGGCAGTATAGTCTTTTGGTGTTATGTGGAAAACTACGTCAGTGTTATCACACCAAAGGTTCTAACACCTTTCAAGGATGCATTAGTAAAAGCATTATGCACAAAATGTTGACTGCAGGCTAACATAAAGCGATTAATGTTTTTTTTTATTATTATTTAATTATTTTCAAGATGTTTCGTAAAGAACCATCCGCTTACAGTATCGGTTTTATATAGTATTAATATTTATGTGAATTAGACTATGCCAGGATAGATTCTAATGCCTCTCCTCAGTAGAAACTTTCTAAGAAGCGCACTTATTGCATAAATAATATTCCTATACAAACTTCAATAATGGATTAAACTTCATATAATATAAATAATTAATATTCAATACTGAAATATTCTCGAATTTATTCTTACCCACCGTATTTCCAGAATGAGGCGCCTCTTCTTAACTGTAATACGCATTCTTAAGATATTTCTCAGACTAGATAAATACGAAATAAATAATAACTATAACTAAATTTGAATATATGATGCCTTCAAATAAATCATCTTTTAAAATGTATTAGAGTCAATTAAATTCATGCATTTTATCTTTGTTAAAGTATTCTTTCTCCATTGTTTCATCTCTTCCGGTTTAATTTATCTTTAGTTAAGATTCAGAAGTAAATTCAAATAGGCAATCAGAAACACAATTGAGCATCTGATTGCGTTTATCTCTGTAATGTGGGAGGAGACAGGAATATTTTTTAATATATAATATCTGGAAAACACGCTATTTTTGAAAACAAAAGGAAGGAAGATCTAAACTTAACTGTTTTTGGGAAAATCTAGAGAATATCCGAAATCCCGAAATCAGTAGAATATATTTAGATACAGCAAGGTTCCGCCAAAGTTACCTATGACCAAGAAAATATTTCACTGACGTTTGTGTCAACAGAAGTACTGTAATTATGTCAAGTTGCTGCAAGTTTAGATACGATTCAAGAGCATAATATTTTACCGTAATTTAAGTATTCTCTCGATTTTCTCAAAAACTATTAATTTAGATATGCAAATCAAAGGAAACAAATTAAAGATATTTATTTGTCCTTTTCACTGGCGACAAGAAATACAGGGTGTTCCATTTAAAAAAAAATGAGTTTCAGCTGTTTGAAAATTGATAAATTACTACTCGCTCTGAAAATTAGTACTCGTGAAAAACGCTCTGAATCAAAACTTCAGATTACCGGAACGAAGGTAGTACTATGTTTCTGCAAAATATCTTTCCTGAAGATAACTTATCGCTGATTCTTTTATCGTGCGTCCCTGCTGTATTCGTTTTTTAAAAATAACTTGGCAATGCCGCAAAATTTCAAAAATTCATTTTTCAAGTGAACGAAAGACGAATCAAATGTGACTGAAAAATACAGGGTGTTCTATTTAAAAAAATATAAATTTGGTTCACCCCTCTACACTGAGTCACCCTGTATATTCCAAAGTATTTTTGAAAGATGGCTCTGAGTGGTGTATGCCCTAAAAGGAAAAGATGTATATTCTATAGCAACTGAGTAATAAACCGAGGCATCATAGGAAACTCGCCCTGTACTGTATTGTATTATATAGCATGTTCTATTTAAGAAAAATAAAATTTATGATGAAATTTTGGTCTCAGATGCCAAATTGTGGTACTGATAGCATATTCTAAATCTTCTGAAGACACCCTAAAGGCGTGTCTCTAGAAAATCTTCTGTCTAAAGTAGGGATACCGATACCCGTTAATTTTACTACCCGGGTACCCGTTTTCAGTACCCGGTATTTACCCGCTACCCGTTAATTACCCGCTACCCGTTAATAACCCGGTATACCCGTTAATTACCCGTTACCCGTTATTTACCCGTTACCCGCTATTTATCTATTACGCGATATCAATCCATAGCATTCAACATAACAAATATTTTCCAATTCATATCATATTTTATATCGCCAAACCTGCGCCAACGCAAAACCGCAAAAAAAAACAAGTTGTTATATGAATATGAGGGACATAGAGGGCGACCGAGTGCAGGTGCTTAGAGGGTTATCGGGTATTTAACGGATTATCGGGTTTTTAACGGGTTATCGGGTTTTTAACGGGTTATCGGGTCTTAAAATGGGAACCGGGTAGCGAGTCGTTATCGGGTACCCGGGTACCCGGGTACCCGTCGGCATCCCTAGTCTAAAGATACCCTAAAATCTGTATTAACTATTATCTGTATTAAGTTTTTTGAAAAATCAACGATCAGGGGAGTTAGAAGCTACTTCAAAATACACGTGAAGACCCTGTACCACAGTATAATGCTAACATTATACTGTGCCTGTACATTAATGTATTATATATTTTTAACTGTCTAGCTAACATCTAACAATAGTTTCAAATTATAAGTATGACAAATATTTGTAGGTATCTAAAAATTTTAAATAATTCTTGAACATTTTGATAGCAATGTACCTACAGATTTAGTAAATAAAACTTTTGAAGCGAATGTCTTAAGTAAATACAACATATTAGTAACAATGTTGTAAAGTTGCACTTTACTTTTATTGACCACAGGGAAATAAAACTTGTGCAAACGGCTGAATTTAAGAATGCGTCATAAACAGACGAAGTCCAGTACATATCTAGTAAAAAAATGTTATAACTATACAGCATATTATGGAATGAAATATTTTTTATTATATTACAGGTGCTGATTTTAAACACTGATACTATTGCAAAATATAAAGGGAAAGGCAAAAATAAGTACAGGAAAATTTTGTATTATTAAATTTTAATAAATATTGATATGAACAATCGTTTCTGCTTCAAAAAGAAGCGTAAAAAATAGGAATAAGTTATGTTCGTTTTATAGGATTTGGCGGAAAGTAAAAAAAAAATTACTATTATATGCCAAAAGTCAACTTTTCATCAAACATCAAACTTGTCAATAAATAAGTTGTTGGAATAAAGTTTTATAGCTTAGTGAAACCATTTCAGAAAAAATTAATTACGGAATTTTTCCAATGTTGACATGACATTGTTTTATGCAAAATATGACGAGCTGATTTGATCTGTAATGGAGAACCGGTAGAGGTAACACTATAAAAATTTGCTGACTGATGGCGTAGACTTTTCTAAAATATTTTTGAATTCTTGTCCCTTCCGGTTAATGTTTTCTGTCTGATATCCAGATAAATCAAAACCTTCCTGTGATACCACAAGAGACCATAAGACAATAAGATTAATAATTTAACTAGATAATGTCAGATTTGCTTATACGTTGGTATGTACAGAGTCTTTCAACGAAAACCTGACCCGCCCTCTTTATAATTATAAAACCAAACCCATCCCCCTAACCCCCTAACCCTTAGCAACCCCTGGTCTGCAGTTAGTGACATCCTACGATGTGAGGTCCAAGTATTTCCTAGTAGTTCTCGTTGGAATGCGAATCCTTGTATTTTGATTCTAACTGTGTTAAACAAAACCCTGCAAATTTTTGCCTTGTAATTCATCGTTCGACAAGGCATAAAGCCAGGAGAATTATAGCTATTTTGGCTTAATTTGTCTTAGTCCTTATTTACATAAGGCGTTTACACATGGTGGATATAAAGTAGATTCGTACTATTCGTAATTATGTGTCATGTACAGGGTATTCTCGTATATTTTGACCCCTACCTACAGGGGTTATTAAGAAAGTTAGAAAAAAATTTTTAATACAAAAGTTGTTTGGTTTTTCTTTTAGCCAGTTTGAAAAAAAAATTGCATGTCCTAAAAATTGGGGAATTGGGGAAACCAATTGAACATAATATTTTTAAATTGGACACCCTGTATAATTTTACACGCTTGGGGAAACATTTTTTTCCTGATTTCAAAAATATATATTTGTTGACATTTGCACTGACAGTTTTCGAAATATTTGACAGCGAGTACCATAAAAAAATATAAAAAATACAAAGAACTAAAAATATTTAACAGTAGAAACCAACAGTAATAAAAAATATTTATCGATTTTCGATGTAACCTCCTTAGTTTTTTAAACATTTTCTAATATTTTAATTTTTTAATATTTTTTCTTATGATTTATTGTAAACATTAAATATTAAATATTTCGAATACTGTCAGTGCAAATGTCAACAAAATATATATTTTTGAAATCAGAGAAAAATGTTTTCCCAAGCGTGTAAAATTACACAGGGTGTCCCATTTAAAAATATTATGTTCAATTGGTTTCCTCAAATTTACGACATTCAATTTTTTTTTCGACCTAGCCAAAAGATAATACGTGAAAAACCAAACAACTTTTGTATTTAAACTTTTTTCTAACTTTCTTAATAACCCCTGTAGGTAGGGGTCAAAATATTGGCGAATACCCTGTACATCCCATCTCTTAAGTAGTAGAACTTATTTCTACATCTCATAAATCTAATCTGATTAAATCAGATTTACAGATTTTATTTTGTACGTACTATTTATAATTAACACTGGCTAATATTAGAAAGTTTTTGAAAGCATTTTATTTACAAAATAAAAGTTAAAAATACTACTAAAAATAACATGTTGGGTAAATTAGTTAAAAATATGAATATCTCTCACGGCATATTTTTTCGCTTCTATAAAAATATTTCACAGAAATATAAAATTTCAGAGGGCTTGCATACGGCGGTGTTAATTATTATATACACAAATATGTGCCCCTACATGTGCATTCGCCTTTTATATAGATGAATATAATTTTTCGTAATTGGTATCGCAAACAATATAAAATGTAGGTTAAATTTTTCTACTAAACTTGATTAATTCAATTTTCCTGCTGGGCAATAATTTTTATTAAGTTTTTAATTCCAGAAAATACGAAAAATTGGTTTGAATATATATTTAGATTCATAGTTTCTTTTGGGATTACACCACCTGTAAAATAACAAAAAGCAGGAAACTAGAAGCATACAAATTAAGTATTCAAAGTGCAGTCTCAAGGCAAACTACTAATAAAGTATACCCCAAAAAACCACTGTATAATATGAAATAAAACAAATATTTGATTCATATGATATGAAATATTGTTCGGAAACTATATGGACACACGATTATTTTTTTAATATAATCGAAAAGCACTATTTAGAAATAGTGCATTGAAAATAACATTACCTTAACATAGTGGCAATATAAGAAAATTATTGTTTTTATAATCATATGTGGTAGATTTTAGAAACCGCGCAAAATCTGACACATTTGATGGTGGTGGTTATTTATGCATTATATTACGTTATATTATATTACGGCAACTTGCACACCCTCTAGCCTCTACACCCTAAACTTGCGGAATAAGTGGCTCAGGTAAAACTTGCAGAAACGTATTCCTGCAAGTGGTATCAGAACAAACTCTGAAAACACAAATGAGGTTTATGGTGATAATAGATTTAGATTAATATTGATGTTTAAGAATCCCCATATTTTCCTTAGACCTTCCTCTCCCATTTGTCCTTTTTCTTTTTCTTTTTTATTTAGTTTATATGATTTACTCTTGCATATAGTACTGGTCTTAACTAACATAACATAATTAATTATATTTTGTTTCTGTAAGAATTACTATATCAGCGTATGCCATTATTAGATCTATTGATTCTTGTTATTTTCGTCTAGTATTAACATTAGATAAAGGAGTCCATTTGCCTTAAATCTCTCTTCAGATTAATTCGATTTTTTTTTCTGCCACTTCAGCTGGCTGAAATAATAGAATTTAATTATTTTAAAGGTTGGAGACAAAGAAACCAAGTTCCAGGACAAAAAGGAGACATCTTTCACATTTTGTTCATTGTTTGAGTAAAATCCAGATACTTGATAAAGTGATTAACCTAGAGTTGCGACTAAGAATCCCAGCTCGACAGAAACAGATGAATCAAAACTCATACCACTTAAATTGTACTATTGATAGATTTTTATATTTATTTTAATTGAAATTCAAATTCACGATTAACGTTAAAGCACAAGGTACAAAATAAATATTTTTAAACCTTAATGTGCTTCATATTCATCATATTGCTTAACTTTTTATTTGATGTTTAATAACATATTCCTAGGCAAACTATTTGCTGTTGATAATTTTATTTTTTTTTATTCAAAGAAAATGTTCAATTCCAAATTTTTATCAGTTTTATATAGTTTGAAATATATTCCAATTCTGTACAGAGACATTTTTTAACTGGCTCATTAATTGCACAACTTTTCTATTTGCTATTTTGAAAAATCAAAAACTGTTTCCAAACTGAAATTTTCTGATGATTCCAAATATGGCTTCAAAATTTCCCCAGATGTCATTTTTTACATATATGACACTATCTTGGATATTTTTAAATGGCAACGTAGGAATACTTTACCACCAATCGAAAGACTCCTTCGAGCTGGCTTAAAAAATATATCATTATGTGCAGTTTGCACCAACGGTTCGCGATTTACAGGGCGACAAACTTACTGAATGTCAATTATTTTTTTAAATATTGTATATATAAATATATAAATATAATTATAATTTGTATTGCAACTGCCCATAATGATATATTTTTGAAGTCAGCCTACGTTGCCATTTAAAAAATCCAAGATGGCGTCATATCTGTCAAAAATGACATGTGAGGAAACTTTTGAAGCCATATTTGGAATCATCGGGAAATTTCAGTTTGGAAACAGTTTTTGATTTTTTAAAATAGAAATAGAAAAGTTGTGCAATTAGTCAACCGAGTGAGCCGGTTAAAAAAATGTCACTGTATATATGTACAGGGTGTCCACCTAGTGCGCGTAAGTCCAATATCTGGGTTAATAAAAGAGATAACTTAATTTTTTTTTCTACAGGGTTGTCTAATATCCCGAGCTGCACAAAATGAAAATATATTTACATATTCAGGGTGTTCAGTTTTTCCTGGACAGGTACCAACTTCATTTTTTTAAATGGAAATCTATATTTTTTATGGCATTATCGAATTCTACGTAAAAAATTAGTGGGACTTTGTGCTTAACACTGCTATTGAAATATTGATAGTTTTCGAGATATTTGACTTTTAATTTTTTTTTCTTATGTTTCGTCACTTCTAATAGCTGATATAATTATGGTTGTATGACAGCTAGAAATTATTTTTTTTTTCAGAAACTGTAGAGTGAAGATGGCTCTTTCGAAAAACGTATCAAAAGTTGACCTGCGATATACAGAGGGCAACAGAAATCGTGCCAAACCTGATGGTTTAAAATTAAAAAAATCTCGACTTTTTCAAATGGAACACCCTGTGTTTTATGATTTCATTAGATGCCTTTCCGTAGACTCTACAATTTTATAATAGCTTTCCCTATACCTAAGTTGCGTAGTTTTTGCAAAAAACCCACTTTTATGAAAAATACCCGATTTGCGCACGTTCCTTTCTCGGGAAAAACGCAGTGAGCGTCTGTCACGCAATAAAATTTGTGACAATCAGTTTACATGTCATTTCTTCTTTTACTGAATATTCACGTACGAGTTTAGAGTAAGTACTAAGCGTGCATACAATGAACTATTCAAAAGAAGAATTAGTGAAAATGGTTTATGCCTTAGGAGAAGCTCATGGAAATTGTTTGCTAGCAGCACGTATTTACAAAGCAAATAATCCAGATTTACAGAGATTTCCACGTGCTGACTGTTTTGAAAATGTGAAAGAAAGATTTGAAAGAACAGCAAATGCGAATTATGAGAAAACTACCAGGAGACATGACGGTAACAATGACGATATTCAGTTTAATGTTGTGGCGTCTGCTGTTGAAAATCCAAATATTAGTGTCAGGAAAATCAGTAATAATCTTGGAGTTTCCAAAAGCTTGACAAACAAGATGCTGAAGAAGAATAATTTTCATCCGTATCATATTGAAAACCATCAAGCACTGTTACCTCAAGATCACCTAAACCGCCTGCAATTTTGCCACTGGGCATTGGATAAAATTCAGGAAAGTCCAAACTTTTTTATGAATGTCTTGTTTACTGACGAATCAACATTTTCAAACACATGCTTACCCAATCGTCGCAACTTTCATCACTACGCTGACAATAATCCAAGATTATTGAGGGTACTAGATAATCAGCATCGTTTCAAAGTGAACGTGTGGGCTGGAATTTGTGGAGAACATATTGTTGGACCGTACTTTTTTGAAGGCAATTTAAATGCCAATGTGTATTTGCATTTTTTGCAAAACGAACTTCCCCTTCTACAGCTACAGAATATGCCCGCTGATTATTTGGTTCAACAATGGTTTCAGCATGATGGTGCCCCTCCACATTCCACTTTGGCGGTACTGTGATTATTTTATTGTTGTAGTACTTTTCCTGTTATCTATTCATATTTCAGATTAGAGAACACCTAAACCACGTATATCCAAATAAGTGGTTAGGTCGTGGTGGTCCAGTTCCTTGGCCTGCACGTTCGCCTGATTTAAATATTCTGGACGTTTTCTTGTGGGGTTATATCAAGGAGCGAGTATACGAAGTACCACCAACGGATATGCAAGACTTGAAAGAAAAGATCCAAAATGAGTTTCTAACCATAACGCCCGAAATGTTAAGAAATGTTCACATTCATTTTCGTCGTAGATTAATGCTTTGTGTTGAAAACAACGGTGGACATTTTGAGCATTTACTTTAGGTTAGCTTGCTTGTATGAGTATTGCGTATTCTTTTTTCAATACTCTATGTATATTCATCCATTTCACTAATAATTTTTCTAACTACGGTAACACCGTTTGGTTTTCAATATGATACGTATGAAACTTCTTCTTCAATATCTTATTTGTCGAGCTTTTGAAAACTCCAAGATTTCTACTGATTTTCTGATACTAATATTTTTGGATTTTCAACAGCAGAAACCACAACATTAAACTAAATATTATCGTTGTTACTCCCATGTCTCCTGGTAGTTTTCTCATAATTCCCATTTGCTGTTCTTTCAAATCTTTCTTTCACATTTTCAAAACAGTCAGCACGTGGGAATCTCTATAAATACGTGCTGCTAGCAAATAATTCCCATGAACTTCTTCTAAAGTATACGCCAGTTTTGCTAATTCTTAATTACATGTAGAGCTTTTATGATTTTTTACTTTTATTTACAAATAAATGGTAACTTTCCATAAAGACTTGTTTATTAAACTGAAATTATCTAAATTTTTCAGTTATTTTTATTTTAAGAAGTGTAAACTAATACATTTTATAAAAATAAATAGCCTTACAATATTTTTTCCGTCAAAGGAGTGCGCAAATCGGGTATTTTTCATAAAAGTGGTTTTTTTGCAAAAACTACGCAACTTAGGTATAGGGAAAGCTATTATAAAATTGTAGAGTCTACAGAAAGGCATCTAATGAAATCATAAAACACAGGGTGTTCCATTTGAAAAAGTCGAGATTTTTTAAATTTTAAACCATCAGGTTTGGCACGATTTCTGTTGCCCCCTGTATATCGCAGGTCAACTTTTGATACGTTTTTCGAAAGAGCCATCTTCACTCTACAGTTTCTGAAAAAAAAATAATTTCTAGCTGTCATACAACCATAATTATGTCAACTATTAGAAGTGACGAAACATAAGAAAAAAAAATTAAAAGTCAAATATCTCGAAAACTATCAATATTTCAATAGCAGTGTTAAGCACAAAGTCCCACTAATTTTTTACGTAGAATTCGATAATGCCATAAAAAATATAGGTTTCCATTTAAAAAAATGAAGTTGGTACCTGTCCAGGAAAAACTGAACAGCCTGAATATGTAAATATATTTTCATTTTGTGCAGCTCGGGATATTAGACAACCCTGTAGAAAAAAAAATTAAGTTATCTCTTTTATTAACCCAGATATTGGACTTACGCGCACTAGGTGGACACCCTGTATACATAGAAAATGAAAATCAAGCTACAATCGTTTGTTGAATAAACTCACCAATAATGAATTTTATCATTTCATGTGGGTGAGGATGTTATGAAACAAGAACATATTTTATTATTAATCAGCAAGAATGTTGTTAACAATTAAAATGTGTTTATTAAAGGATGGATAAAATGCCGCGAACAACTCGAAAAACGTACTCACTATGCGGTGTTCAGTCCCTCGGACTTTTTTTGCGGGGTTATTTGCACATATTAACGGCGCAGTACCAAAATAAAAGCAAAATGTTTATTCTCCACAAAAAGTAATTTAAATATGATTTATTCTATTTTAAATGAAAAACTTGTACAGTTGCAGAAAATCGCAAAAATTGACTGCATCTTCTATTTGTTTCAAAATGACCATTAAAAATGTCATTCTACTGGATAAATATATAAAGTTAAATAAAAAGTTCATATTTCTTCTTATATATATGTCACTCTTGGTTACCTATATAGTATATGTCCATTTAGTCCGTAATTCTTTTATATCTGGTAAGCTATTACATAATATAGAGACAATCTTCAAATACAAAAGTTGCTTGGGTGCCAATGATGCAGTTTTTTTTAAATGGGACACCCTATATGTTTTGTATGCGGAATTGATTTCCCTGTTCGCTTTTTATTCAACTCTGTCTTTTTTCTTTTCAGTTGCGGCGTTACCAAGTTCTAAATTCATTTTCTTAATTTCTTTACTTTTGTAGAGTGGTAGTAAATGCGTAGAGGTTTAAATTTTTGATAAAACATACAGGGTGTTACATTTAAAAAAATCAAGTACTTAAATCAGTTAAACTTGTACTTAAAGGGTGTAAAGGTGTACAGGTGTACAGGGTGTAAACACTGTACATAAGTGTACGTCAGGAACATTTAAAAGATCTTTGTAGAACCCTTCTACCACTGTGTAAAAAAATATTTGTCACATTAAAAGCAATGATTAAACTGTTATGCATTTATTACAGCCCAGCAAATGTAAAGAAATTAAGAAAATAAATTATAATTTGACAACGCCGCAATCGAGTAGAAAAAAGGTAGGATTGAATAAAGAACGAACAGGGGAATCCATTCCGCATACAAAATATAGGATATCCTATTTAAAAAAGTTAAGTTGAAGTTAATCCGCTTTTATCGAGCAATACTGTATAGTCGCAAATATTTTAAAAAACGGCATCATTGGTAACCAGGTAACTTTTGTAATTGAGGTTTTTCTCTATATGTAATAGCTTACCAGATCATCCGCACTAAATGGACACACTATACATTAAAATTACATTTTAGGAGAATTTAACTATTCAAAGCAACTACCTAAATGTTAGCTCCAATAACCTTATTTGGTAGTAGTTCGTAGTTAATAGTAGTTCAAATGTAAACGACTGCTCGCGCATCTATTTGCACACGCATCTAGTAAGAGAGTTACGTTACAAATTGTAAAGAGCAAGGAGCCGCTATGTCGGCTAACAAAAATTACAATTTTCAAGTGAAATAAAGAGATTAAATACAGTCCACTAATCTATTAAACTAACCCAACATAAGTTTGTCCTTCAAGCCGGATTATGTTGGGTTAGTTTAATAGATTAGTGGACTGTATTTAATCTCTTTATTTCACTTAAAAATTGTAATTTTTGTTAGCCGACACAGCGGCTCCTTACCGTTGGTCGGCAGTCTAACTTTAGACTTTTGAATTGTTAGTATTGCTTTTACGTTAAATGAAACAATATTTGTGTATCGAAAAAGTGGTCTGAAATGGGAAATTTTAGGGGCAGGGATCGATCACCTTAAATACAACTTTCTCATGTTGCACATAAAGGCCGAGAGATGGAATCGATGAGCGAGCAGGTTTCCAGTAATCCACACTAAACGTCCTATTCAATTTTTACATAAAATGGTTATTTTAAACAAGTGTGTTTTATTTAATTGCATATTATAATTGTATATTACAATTGTAAATATACAATTTATTCATTTGTGATGGTTTGCAATACGTTTTTTATTTTTCAAAAAATTTTTTCGTTTTGTGTCGAAAAATTCACCCTTATTGGCAAAAATTGGATATAAATTAGATAAAAAGAATGAGAATATACAGCGGTCTTTACGTTGCCTCACTGATATCTATGTTTTTAATATCTTGTTGCAACTAAAATTGTAAAGCAAACTAAGATCTACTAATAGCAAATTTTAAAGCAAACTGACAGGCCAGCAAGCGACTTCTTGACCTACTACTATTAATAGTTGTATGAAAAAACTTACCTCCTGAATTAGTCCCTGAAAAACAAAAAAAAATAATTCTATTAATACATAAAATTAACTGCTTTATTTACTCTAATATAATCTATTCTAAAATAGAAGAAACTCTGCACGTTAACAAGTGAATTATTTCAATTATTATTTGCAACATCGTATTGAATTGGATATGAAAATGAAAAAAAAAACCTACATTACAATAATTATTATACTGGTCATCAAATAAAAATATGTTCGATTTGGAAACAAACACACAAGATGTTGTACTTGATATTTAGACAAAGATAAATAACAATATTGGAAAAACACTCCTAATTAGTTATTTAGTGGGGCAATGCAGCTGAGAGTCACACCGACAGACCTCTGTGGCCACACCTGTGACCTCTGTGCACCCGTGTCACGTCTCCCATCATAGATATTGAAACTTTAGCCCACCGATGCACCCTCTTTTTATCTATTTGATACCATGTTACTATCGACCCCTCCTCGTCTCCAAATTGAAGATATTTTTATTTGGAAATCCGTATAAAGACACTAAAAGAATTCAGCCTTTTCATAGATCAAATTTGTTTTATATAAATATACTGTAAGTATTTAATCAAAATATTAAATAAAGGAAATATTCCACAGTGGCAGTTGGTTGGAAGTATTCGAAGTAAATAGTGGTAAATTGCCGGAATCTCCATGTTATGACCGCGTGCGTTTCTTGTGACAGCAATAATTGCACATACCATACGTACCATACCATCAAGAACCCTAAACAAAGAAGGACTGATCAATTCATTCATAAAAATTTTAAGGTCATTTTCAACAGATTTCTCGTAACACGTCACTGGATCCCCTATTGCCAAATTTGTCCCTAATCCAATTTCAAAAATTTTCGGTGAAAATGTCCAGCCCAATATTATTTCAGAGACTGTGCATTAATGAAATCAAAAGTGACTTTAAAGTACTTATATATGTGTTTTACGATATATATCTTACAATTTGAAGTGCGTAGTGCAAAAATCGTTTGTCGATTTGGCAACTGTGATAACTTGTATTGTGTTGATCGGTGCACAGATTACTATGACATGACTGATGACAGTGATGACATTCCAAAGACAACCGAGACATTCTACATGACAATGTGACATATATAGGTTATGTTAAAAGGTTAAAGCTGTCAAATTAAAACAAAGAAGATATTTAAATTTCAGTATTTTAAGGCCCTTCTCTCACGGGTCGGCTCGACATCGGTTCGGTATGTTTTCGCTATGCAGAGCCAATGTCGATTCCATGTATTCAAATTGCCGACCGCACACGGCGCGGTCTCAATTCTATATGCTTGCGGGATACCGCGTATCAGCATATTTTCTATCGGCAAACGTCCAGTGATTGACAGTGAAGTGATTGACAGTTAAGTGATTGAAGTGTCCAAAATAATCATGTCGACAGAACTAAATTTTGTATTGGAGGTCGAAAAGTATGAGTGCTTTTATAATTACTGCAGATAATGTAGTCTGCAGTTTATGTTTCTTTCAAGATAAGGATGAATCCAATATTTTTTCTTTCTTCGTCTTATAATTTTTAAATCGACGACATCTTTTTGGAGCCGTTGGGTATCTATGATATATATTTACAGTCCCGTGTGAGAACAAATTGCGGCATAGCATGATATGGACAATTGCCGCGCCGTTACTGTACCGATGTCACGTCGACCCGGGAGAGAGCGCGCTAAATCTCCCGCTAAAGGGAATCCACTGACGTCACATAAGAGATAAACAAATGTGATTGGTTGTTACTGATTGATCAGTCCTTCTTTGTTTAGGGTTCTTGCCATACCATGACAAACCGTCGTAGCAAGATGTCAACTTGATTATTATGAATAATAAAGATGGATGACGCAACACTGATTTCATTAAAGCAAAACCGTGCCTGTTTAAAAGGTACTTACATCGTTTACAATAACTTATAAATTACCGAATGACACATCTGCTAGAAAAACGTGTTTACACTACCAGGTCAAACTGCATAATATGTTTATAATAATATACACATCGCATCTAAAGTCGCCCCCCTGCTAACTTTTCAACTAATTGAGTTAGAAACTCCGGACAAAATACAGGGTGAATCATGTAAAATGTAATACTTTTTGATGATAAACTCACTTTAACAAGATGAACTTATTTTATATCATTTAAAATGCCTTTCATTTCTCTGCATACTAGTTTGAAAAATTGAAATCGGTCAATTGAAGTAGTTAGATTCAACAGTTTAATAAAAGAAGGTGAAGAAGGGAAGGCATTTTAGGTAATAAATAAATATTTTGTTCAAAATGAGCAACTTGGACCTCCTGACAGTAGAAGAACCGATCAGACATTTCGTAGTGCACGTTATAAAATGTTTACCTGGGGATAGCACCTGGGGGAGAAAATGTTCACCTGGGTGATTTACTTGGTGATGCACACTCATTGGTGATTCCCTACCGCAAATCCAAAAGATTGTCTGGTTGAGTAATGAATACCTTAAATTTAACGATACCCCATAAAACTGGACTCAAATAAGGTAACTCCATAAAAAAAATCCAGTAGACTCAAATCCGGAGAACGAACACGGTCGGTCAAGAGCTCCCGACGTCCAATCCGCCTATTAGGATAAAAGTTATCAAAGAAATTCCTAAGTTCCCTAAAATAATGTGGTGAAGCACGGTCCTGTTGATAAGTTATTATAAGCTCTTGAAACTCATAGGCATTCTTCTGGACTATTTCGGCTATCGCAAGCTAGATATTATTATCTAAATGTTAAGGTATACATGTCCTGTAAAATGTTGTTCAATGAAAACGAGTCCTATGAAGTGATATCCTTAAATAATGTCCATGAGTTTCAAGGGCTTAAATAACGTATCCACACCACACCATTAATAGGGGGTACGCCACCATATTATTTTAAGGACGTCAGGAATTTCGTGGGTAACTTTTATCCTAACAGGTGGATTGGACGTCAAGGGCCTCTTGATTGGCCTACTCATTCACCGGATTTGAGTCCATTGCGTTTTTTCTGTGGGAATACTTTAAATCTAAGGTGTTCATACCCAACCAGACACTGTTTTGGATTTGAAGTAAAGAATCACCAACCAGTGTGCGTCTATTTCCAGGAAAACATTTTATAACGTGCACCAGGAAAGTTCTGATAGCTTCTTCTAGTGTCAGGAGGTCCAAGGAGCTCATTTTGAACAAAATTTTTATTCATTAATATTGTTTTTTTTTTTTATTAAACTGTTGAATTTGACTGCTTTTTATTCAATTATTTCCTTACCCACAAAATCGCTTATAACTTGAGAACGGATGGGCCGATTTCAATGTTTCAGAGAATTGAGAGAATGCAGAGAATTGAAAGACCGTTTAAGTGACATGCAACACATCTCACCTTATCATTAAAAAAAACTATTTGATAGCGACTATAGCGCCATCTTTCATTTTAAAAAAATGAATTTATCGTCAAAAATAAGGTGAATTGTTTCACATATTTCATGTGTCACCTTGTGTTTGGTCCGGGGTCCCTAACCCAATAAGTTCAAAAGTTAGCAGGAGGGAGCGGACTTTAGACGCATACTGTATAATTATTATAACATAATATTGAAGGATGTAGATACAACAATAGTGATTGTCAAAATTTTGACTGGTACATTTGAAAGAAACACCAAACCTTATTAAAATGTAATTGTTTCTAGAAGACTCTCAGTTAGCGAAAACTCGGAACCTTATGAGACATTCTTCAAATCCTGGTGTTCTGCACAACTTTGGTAAGTTTCTCAATTTCCATATCTATATCTTGTTCTAATGTTATCATATCATAAGAAAATTATAAACTGTGTTACCGTTTCTATTACACATGTTGTTATGCCATAATATATGCCTAGAATTTAAATCTCCAATCATAAGACTGTGCCTTGTTTTTAACTACTGCTTTGATGATGCTATTGCAATTTTACGACATTTAGTCCGACGAAATAGTTTTTTAAATCCATTCTCCATGACATGAAACGCCTTTTATACTTTAACATCTGCGTAGTAAAACAATTTAACGATTTCAACCGGCGCGGCGGCGGCATCCAGGCTAATTAAATTAATCACTGCCGCACGGATTATTTAGTAGATTGAAAGTACCTATTTACTACTGTATTATAAAATATAGTAAAGAAATAAAGCAAATTACTTTTACTTGAAAATTTATTTATTTGGAGGTAGGTATCTAGACGTAAACAGATTGTTTATTTGAATATATAGGGAGCTGAAAAACAATTGGGCGGATACAATACTCATGTTTTCATGTGAAAAATGTTTTATAAGAATATGGTGGGGAATGTTTTATTTCGGAGATGGTATCAAAATTGCAACCTGAAAACCGCATTTGCTTTAGAGCTTTGCTTGATTAATTATTTTCAAAAATCAGGTGGTCAATCAAACCTTTAATATTAAAATATTGTGGCTCTGCCAGAAATTGATTATCCATCGATTCCTCTTATTACTATTATTATTATTATTATTGGGTTGTGCACATCATGATGGATCTCCAAAATAATGGAGGAACAAAATTCATATTTTTTTTGTAGTTGAGATTGAAAAGAAAATCCTGAAACAAGTCACTTAGTATATAAAAATTGCTTACTTTTAACATTACCGACATTTTTTTCAAAGAAAATATGAATTTTGTTCCATCACTTTGAGACACATTACTTATATTCATTTAGAAAAAATGTTCAGGAGGACAATAATAAATCACTTTTTGTTCGTGTTGGACTTTGTTTCATTGATAAATAAAAGATGGTTTATGTTGACTAAGTGTTGACCATTTGCTTCAATACAAAGATTGCACCATCGGTTAATTGACTCGTGGATCCTATGGAATATTCCGTAAACAGCTAATTACTAAGAGATCTTCCTCCTCATTACGAATAGACGTTTCGTAGACTAAAGATTTCGGATGACCCCAATAGAAAAAATCCAGAGGGTTGAGATCAGGAAAACACGCGGGCCAAGCCACGGGACCTCCTCTTCTAATCCATCGGCGGACAAATTGCTAGTCAAGATACTGGTTCATGCTGGTGCAAACCAAAATGTGGAGGTGCCCCGTCATGTTGAAACCACATGTTATTTCTAAGGGACATTTTCTAATAATAGAGGCTAAACATTTTACAAAAAATGGAGATCAATATCTGCGTTCAAATGAGCAGGCAGCAAGTGAACTATTAGATTCTCTGCATCAATACCAGCGCACATGCTTACAGAAAATTGTTGCTGTAGCTCTTCTAGAGACCACAACGTGAGGATTTTCATCATGCCAGATGTGTCTGTTTCTACCATTAAAATAACCATCTCGCGTGCAACATGCCTCATTAGAAAACAATACTATTCTCCCGAAGTGAGATTCTATTAAATTGTGACCCAAAAACCATAGGCAAAAAGCTAAACGATGTGGATAATTTTCAGGATTTAAAGCTTGTACGCGTTGTAAATGGTAGGGGTAGAGGAGTTCTGCATGCATGAGAACTCCTTCAAATTCAACCGTACGAACCGTTCTTGAACGACCACCACCACCAGGACGCTTTAGATTTCCACTTTATCTATGGCGACGATGGATGGAAGCAAAGGTTGTATGATGAGGTGGCCGGCATTCCGGATATCTTTATAATGCAAGAAAAGCTTCAGCTTTTCTTCCAGTACAATTTTGTGCACCATAAGCAAAGTGCATATCAACATGTATTTTAAATACAAATGTTGAATTAAAAATCAACAAAGTTAATGTTCTGATGCCAACTAAATAAGTCACAAATAATACTACGGTCTTAAAATTGACATCTTTGGAATGTTTATTGTGATAAAGACATTTTTTCTCCCAACAGGAAGCATAGTTAAAACAAAAAATTTTTCATATCCCCTACCACCCCTTAAAGTTGTCGGTATGTTTTTGGAACACCCTGTGTATATATATTTGATTGTTTTCGTATTAATAATATTCCCTCAAATTGTGCCTGCCCCTAAAAAATAGACTCTCACTTGCATTGTGGAATAATTAATTAATCATAATCATATTTCAGGCTGAATTGCTGTTGTCATTCCTCCTGTTTGCCGCCATTGTTCAGTGGCATGTCTGTTATCCCCTACAATAACATCGATTTATGAAACGTTATAATAGGCTTAAAGGGTCACTTTCTTCTAAACAAAGGCCTTTGTAATTATTAGGATACATTGTAAGTAGGTAATCGTTGACAAAAACCTTGTTGTAGTTTATGAAATTTAATTCACTTAAAAACACAGTAAAAATTACAACGCATAAGTAAAATAACAATCCTCGTAAAACTCTACTGTTATAAATAATATTTGGATGATTATTGTTTATAAATAGTTGTGCCTGAAAAGTAGGTAGTTTCACAATCTGCTACTAGTAAGGTTACTACTGCACGGTAATATTTAATGATTTTTTTCCGTGCAGTTTTTGGAGAAATCATATTAGTGATTCTTTTACGGAAAATCTGGCAATGGCCTTTTCTAGTCCTCATAGCCCTCTAAAATCTACATACCTCGAGTTGCATGAAATTATCAAATAGAATATAAGCTTTCTATAAAGCCTTCATTTTTAAAATTGGAAATTTCTTATTTTAGTTTAAATATGTAGCCTTTTCAATTAAATACCGCACAGTTCAGCGCTGAAAGATATTACCATTGGCATGCAACTGAAGGTATAATATAAGCTTTAATGAAAGTACTGTAAGTGGTTGATTTGGAGTCACTGTATATACACTTATCATTTTGTTTATATTTTGATAACTGAAATGATCAAATTCCCTCAAATTCTTTCATCTGTGCATAGCAAACAGTGCAAATTCGCCTCAAGTTTTTTGTGGCCGTCATCAAATTTTAAAAAGTAGAAACATTGTAGTATTTTATTCTGAATTCAGGTATTTTTGGTAATTTGAGGACAGATCCAGCCACTACTTAATTGCATATTTTTATTTACAATTTTATAAATTGCAAGTACATTAAAAAATTATTCCGAGAAGATATTCCTTTGTATTTCTATACAACCCAAGGCTTCTCCTCAAAGTTCTTGAGACGAACGTCTGATGAGAAAAATCTATTCGTGCTTTTCTATTGTTATAAGCCTTCATTGCCTTAGATTTTTTCTTGTTTTGTCATATTTCCCCCTACTACTGGTTGATTGATCAGTATCCATTTCTGATTGGAGCATATACCGCTTGTTGATAGCAATCTTACATTGCGAGTGGGTGTGAAAGGAAAAGTACAGTTCATCTTGATAATAACTTGTCGAAGCGAAGCAGATTGGTAATAGCAAGTTTTGATCGCAGAAATAGGTTATAAGTAAGTATAATTAATATTTGAACTATATGGTATAAGTAATTATGTAGTGTTTTATTCAGTAAATTGTGGGTACTTTACTTCTTTAACTTTGGCACTTAATAGTTTACAACCTAATTTTCTTATTTTCTTGTTAGATTTGTTTTGTAAATAAGGAAAGTGCCGGTCAGTTTTATTTTTAGACAAAATAAAGAGCTGCAATATCAGTTAAACTGCAATACATTGCCAATGTGGTGGTATGTTATATTTATAAGTACATCCTACCTCGCCGCTATGAATAACATTAATAATTAAATTAATTATGATGTTATCCATAGACACAAATAATATTATTTAAGTTAAAGTAGCTATGTAATTGAAAATATATATGCATGACCAAATGCAATTGTCGAGATTCCTCGATCTGATTTAAGAAAAATCTCTTCCTCGACGTGATTTGAGAAACATTTTTTCCTGGATGTGAGAGAAAAACCTTATTTGAAAGACGTTCCGAAGTCCAGAGATCCCTTATCCGTCAAAGACGTAACTCCGACGTACTTTCAAAAATATTCCAGACGAGATAAGAACAAACCACATAAATTTTGGATAAGAAGACAAGATTCATACAAAGAGAACAATAGCATTTCAAGATATTTTGTGAGTATATAGAGTTTTTAATTGACAACTTCAAACGAAAATATACTAACTGTCAATTCGATATTGTCATATGATGTAGGAGCAATAGATAACAAATTTCCTCATCTAAAATTGAATTACCTCCTTTTGGATTAATAATCCAGAACTTTGGTTCCATAAAATTGAAGCTCAATTCCCAATATCAAAAAGTAAATCTGAATGTACTAAATATGATACATTATTGCTTTGTTACCTTTAGAAATGATATCGAATATTTATGATATAATAAAAAAACCCAAATTCAAATTTATATAATAACCTTAAAAGTATATTAATCCAAAGACTCACAGTTAGTGAGGAAAAGTGTTTAGATGTATTATTATTAGGATCTGAGATAGCTGATAGAAAACCTCCGCAACCATCAATGGCAATTGGTGGTTCTGCAGTAGTAAACAATGAACTTTTAATTAAATTATGAATAAGACGATTACCAAAAACCATTGCAGTTATTATTACTATTTCAGGAAAATAATGATTTTCAATAAACAAATAAAATTTGTTTGAAAAATAATAGAGTTAGTTGCCGTACAGAGTAGTCTGAACCCCTTGTATATTGCCCAATATTTTTAAGTAATGCAGGAGCAAATAAAAATAACTTTAGCAAATAACTACGAATAGTAAGGGACATCACTAAGTATCCTCCATCTGTAAACGCCTTATTTAAATAGAGAATAGCTGTTTTAGCTTGATTTGTTTTAGTCCTTATTTAAATAAGGCGTTTACAGATGGAGGATACTTAGTGATGTCCCTTACTATTCGTAGTTATTTGCTATATGCATGCCATCTGATAGTAGTAGAATTAGTTTCTACAACCCTTTATTGTATTGGATTTTTACCACATTACGATTTGTTTGAATTGTGTTGCGAAAACTACACAGAGGTGGCGCCAATAGGCCTTGCGTAGGTCTTGCGTACGCAAGGTTTACCTATTGTGCCAAATACTCAGGTCTTCGCATTCGTCGGTATGCTCACTTATATTGCACTGATGAGATCATAAAAAGGTCGAAACCGGTCTGCAATTAGTGGCATCCTACGATGTGTGGTCTTAGTATTTCCTCGTAGTTTTCGTTGCAATCCGAATCCTTGTATTTTGATTCTAACTGTGTTAGACAAAATACGGCAAATTTTGCTTTGTAATTCAGCGCTCGGCGCGGCATATTGCCAGGAGAATAGCTGTTTTAGCTTGATTTGTTTTAGTCCTTATTTAAATAAGGCGTTTACAGATGGAGGATACTTAGTGATGTCCCTTACTATTCGTAGTTATTTGCTATATGCATGCCATCTGATAGTAGTAGAACTAGTTTCTACAACCCTTTATTGTATTGGAAAAATAACTTTAGTTGCAAAATGTTTTTATATCTTCACAGGTAATGACTGTATGGAACAAAAACGCACTAATGCCACACCCTGTATATCGGACATAACATCAAAGACCTCATTCTAATCTGACACTAAAATTAAGCTACACTTAAACTGTCTAATCAGAGGTAGTGCAAACAGGCATTAATGTTTTCAAATTATAAGGAGTAGAATTATTTACATCTGAGTATGCATGCTGATTCCTTAAATAACCCAAATATTTTCATTAGCAATTTTTTTTACCTTTGGCCTTAAAATGTCATAATCATAATTAAAAAATATATTTCCATTTTTACTAAAACTGACATATGATATATGGAAAATATTTGGATATATCAAAGAATGATACTTGTTTTTATCTTCAAATATACCTACAAGCGAAATAAGTATATATAAAAAAAAAACATAAAACGCACCACAGAAATGGACAGCCTCCCTACTGAAAGCATAAGGCTTGTGTAGAGGGTGGGTACACATGAAAAAAACGCAGACACGCAACCATTCCCTGGGAGAGGTGCCATTTCTCCCCTGGCGAGATTCGAACTCGCGCTGTCTATGAAACACTATCCACCCTTAAAGTTTTATTCATGAACTTTCATTTTTTTTTTTTGAGGAATCACCTGTTTTAGTAGAACATACGGCTATGCCTTGCCTACATGCCATTAAAATCGTTTTTTATTTAAACGCCATTTTGGACTTATATCTCTCTTTCTGCATTCCAAACTAGATGTCTAGTGATGACTACAAAGAAAAACACCGGATTGTGTTTCTTCTAACTAGAACAATGTTCCATATAAACTCTCACAGAAATTACATGATTAATTTAATATTTATGGAACTTGTGAGGTGTATTACTGTTGTTGTTATTTAATATTTTTTAACAACTGAAGCAATTTCCAATAAATCAACTTACTGATGATCAATTAAAAGTAACAAAACAGAATAATTAATTAGACTTACCTCCAAAAACATGTTTCGTGAAATCCTCCGTGCTGGTGTTGTGTCCATTAGTAATTGCTGTAGACATATCTGGAGCTATTTTTACTTCAGACCCCGCCACCTGAAAAGGAAACAAATCAATTATTTAACGGATTCTTCAGCTATGAGTTCAAGTTCAGGCAAACAACCATAAAAATCGTTTATCAAGAACTTATAAGCCAGTATTTGAGTAAAAGTTTAAAATCTAATCGGCAGTTCACCGCTTTGATAATATCCTTACAATTCATCAAAATATTAAGAAAAATCGTTTAGTATAACTACATCATCATTCCAGATACAAAACTTCTTTAATACCTATGTGTTTTCTTAAAAACAATATTATTCTAGATGCTTTTGTCATCCGAAGGGTGACCCCAGGCCGCAGGCCTTGAGCCCCGGTAGAGCTACGAAAGCTAAATGGAAACGAGAACTAAATGGAGCTACGAAAGCTAAATGGGAACGAAAATCGCTCTCGCGATTTTCGTTCCCATTTCTAGTATATTCTTGTATGTAGACTTTGGTATAAGATTTTAGGTTCCCAGCTTCTCCAATTACGTGTTTATTGGCTTATAGCTATTAATCCATTAAAGCTACGCCTATATTGCACAAATAAGTGGATAAGGTACAGACTGAGATACTAATTAGTATGATGGGACGACATACACCAGTTTTAGTACCATAAAAAATAAGGCAAGTGAATATATACCTGTAATTCTAAACATTTCTGATCTGTCATCTAAATTTGTGTTAAAATACAACTCCAATACGTGATGTTAATTTTTTTCTACACTGAAGGAAATGGATCAAATAAAATGTTTTGCTAAGACGATCTGCTTTATAATAGCACTTTTTCTTATTACCATTATATTATAAGGCACTAACCATAAGGAAAATCGTTTTGCTAATATGCTTTTACTACCTTAAATAGTCATTTTGCTGTTCCCATATAGTGCGTTTTCTAATTATTTTTCCTAGCATTTATTTTCCTAAAGGTAATTAAATAAACTTTTATAGTAAGTGTGTGCACCAATTTGAGACTTACTTAGTTGGGGTTACTTTACCTTAGTTTATGACAAGTCGGTCCTGACTTACCGTAACTATGTTATTATTTAAAAGTCATGTAATGCGCAGTCGCAATAGAGATCACTATACAGATTTCTCGCTAATCGGTTACTAGCCGCACGCCATTATACGTGTGTTCACTGTGTTGACTGGGTGTGTACCGCGTGGAGTAAACGTTATTTGGTTAGTTTATGGTAAATTTAATTTGGTCAAAGAACGTATTAGAGGCTTGAGTAATTAGTCTTTCTAATTCTTGTATAGATTACGAAAGATAAATAAATAATTTTAAAATGGTGTATTTATTACCTAAAACACTTTAACTTCACCAAAGTAGATAGGCATAGATAAAACAAAGGTGCTTCAGTTATTTGACAGTGTATTACATGACATTACATCAGTTATTATGGTACTTTACAAGAAAATTGGTATAGGAATATGGACACTACCTATGTAAAAAATGTCTGTGCTTTGAAAACTATTGGAGGTTAAGTTTTGTAGATACTTTGCTGGAAAACTATTAATTTTATGTAGGTATAAATTATGTATGTGGGTGTGTTAAGCTTAACACCATACAATTCGTATTTATATATATAGGAGTTAACATGTTTTATCTTGATATATCCTGTATGCATCTGGCAACATTATTTTTCTTTTCCTATATACTAAACTAATACTAAAATACATATTCTAATAACAACAGTGTCATTTTCCTAGAACCACTGTATATCATTCTATGCTAATAAAGTGAAGTTATTAAGACAAATACAAGTACTTACTGTAATGAACCAGTAATTATAATTGTTACTAAAACATACTGTATAATGGCTCAAAAATAATTTACTAGTAGTAAGAAAAAGTTTTTTTTGTGGCAACAAAATATTAACACTGCATTAGAAAAGTATCTGCTATTCCCAAAAAAACACTTATTAAGCATAAAATGGGCCTTCATTACTGACAGCAAAAAATATCGATTTACAGTAATAAGAAAAAGTTAACAAAAAGTTTTTTTAATGGTAAGTAGATAAATTCAACAAAACCGTTTATGCTGTAGTAACTATGCTGTCTATTTGGAGCCTATTTAATGCAGATATTTTGTTGGGGATATGCGATTTCTATTTACAGTTACTTGAAATTTCTTTCAGTGTATCTCTATTGCTTTCCGAGATTCCGAATTCTCATGAAAATAGGACAAACTGTACAGTTTCATCTAATTTATGAAAGCCCGTTCTCATAAAAAGAGGTTATTTTCTGAAAGTTGCTCCCTTGTAATCTCTTATGAGGTATAATATCGTAGGGGTGGAATTTATTTTTCTTTCGTAATTTCCTTAGAGACGATTATTGAAGTACACGATTCTATCCCAATTTCGCCACGACTATCATGATGCTCTTCAGATTGCGCACAAAAAAACTTTTAGACATAGGTACCAAATACGATTTGCACTTTTATTATTTTGATTGTTGATAAATTAATCCCACCGTTCCATTTATTCGAATCAAAATTTATTTTATCTTAATTAATATTGTGAGTGGCTGGCTAAGTGGTTTACAGGTGTATTTAATTCGAAATTATGTTGTAGAATCCATAAGTAGGCTTGCCAGATGGCAATAATGTAGTTTCCATGTACAGGATGAGTCACCTAAGACGCCTCGGTCTATTATTCAGTTGGTATAGAATAGAATATACACTTTTTCCCTTTTATAGCATTATATACACCATTCAGAGCCATCTTCCCAGCCAGTGCTAGACCAGTGGAATAGCCAGTGCTAGACTTCGCCCAGCTGTTGCGTGTTTTATATTTTTGTAAACACCTTATAATAAAGACCTTTTATTATTATTATTGTTAATATTATTATCTTTTAAAATTATTTTGAAACATACAGGATGATCCCCTGTTGGGTGAACCAAACTTATATTTCATTAAATGGAGCACCATGTATTTTTCAATCGTATTCGATTCACCTTTCTTTTACCTGCAAAATGAATTTTAATTCAAGTGCAGCGTTGCCAAGTTACCTTCAAAAAACGGATTTTGCAGGGGCGCACTAAAAAATCAGCGAAAAGGTGTCTTCAGCGATAAAGAAAAGATATTTTGCAGACAACTAGTACCTACTATCTTTGTTGTTCATCGCTACAGTTCTAAAATCTGCATTTTTTGTACAGTGTTTTTTATAGGAGTAGTAATTTATCAATTTTCAAACAGCTGAAACTCAATTTTTCTAAATGGAGCACCCTGTATTTTTCAACCGTATTCGATTCGCGTTTCTTTTACCTGCAAAATAATATTTTGTTTTTTAAATTCGGGTGCGGCATTGCCAAGTTATCTTCAAAAAACGCATTTTACAGGAGCGCACTAAAAAATCGGCGAGAAATTATTTTGAATGTATAAGAGGAGGTATTTTGCAGACACATAGTCCTATCTTCGTTCGTTATCGCTATGATTCTGAAATCTGAATTTTTTGTAAAGAGTGTTTTTCACATGAGTGGTAATTTCAGCTGAAATTCCCTCGATTTTTTGAAAAACTGTCAAGTTTAGACATGTCCTGCAAAGCAAACAAGTTGAAGATATTTATCTGTCGTTTTCAATTGAGACAATAAATACAGGGTGTTGCTTTTAAATAAGTTTAATTTCAGTTAATTTTAATTAAAATTAATTTTAATTCTCGTCGATTTTTTTAGTGCGCCCCTACAAAATGCATTTTTGAAAATAACTTCTTCATCCGAATTTCAAAAATAAAATATCATTTTGCAAGTAAAAGAAAAGCGATTCGAATACGATTGAAAAATATAGAGTGTCCAATTAAAAACTATAAGTTTGGTTAACCCCTCTGCACTGGATCCTGTATGGTCCAAAATAATTTTAAAAGATGGCGCTGATAGGTGTACATAATGCGTTAAAAGGAAAAAGATGTATATTCTATAGCAACTTAGTAATAAACCGAGGCATCTTAGATGACTCGCCCTGTAGATAATTTCACAACACTTGTAACGTACATTTTAATGTCGTTTCATGAGGTTGACTATTATGCACCCCGTAAAACACCCAACCTAATTGTTGGTGGCTTAAGTTCTCCGTTTTTCAATTCTGCGTTGGAGAACGCTCATTGGCTAGAAAAAACGGTAGCCCCTCCAAAAATCCAACAGACTATCAGGTGTAATTAGGATAGACAAGGCAGACAGTTTCCGTCTTCGTGGATAGGCACATGTGAGTTATTTACCTATTTGATATATATAATTTATTCATTTTCATTATTGGTTACGAATATAATTATTAGTACAGAAATAAGATAATAGCGATTTGTTGACATTATTAAGTAATTATATTTCCAATATAATCAGGATTTACCTGGATTTTAGTTAAATTATTTAGGCGTGGTCAGTGAGATTTTTTTGTCACCCTATATGGTGAAAAGTAGTACGATTCGAAACAATAGAAAATAGTTTCAATATGATTTTATAAATTTGTGAAGCTGTGCTCTAGTCAGGAGATTATAGAAAACATTGTTTTTTTAAAACCAATAAATTTGAGTTTTCTTGCCTCCATTTTGTTTGAATCGGATTGCGACTATCCACCACGTGTTGTGCCCTTTGGGAATTAAGTTAATTATCTTATCGTTATCTTATCTTCTCTTATCTTATAGTTATAATATATGATTGGAGCTATAGAAAATTGCTAATATCGTAATTTCTGCACTAGGTTAAGTAATTTGTTACTTTATATAGATTTGAATAACTCACATTCACGCCGATTAGAAGACTGGAACCTGTTTCCTAACATAGTAAATTCATTGATTATTGTTCTTTGACAACAAATTTGTACAATAAATCAATACGAATTTCTATAACTTGTCACTCAGTTTTTGAAATATTAATGAAATAATTTTTCTCTTTTACCTAATTAGAGTGGTAATCTTCCCTTGTTTAACCGGTTATGAAACCGTTGTTTTTGGAATTTTGGGTCAGATAATAGAGGGTTTTTTTATTTAATTTATTTTTGTTCCTTCTGAACTATTGTATCTTTAAATAGTAATGATTAGAGTTTTTTATTAAGAAATTGTCGAGTGCTGAACTGTAATCAGTTCATTTGAATGCAATTTTTTGGGTAATTTTATTTGCTTCATTCTGGGTAGGGTCACTAAAGGTTGACACCTTCCAGGTTTTGTTTTCATTTGTTAATTACTTTCCCTGTGAGAATCACAGAGGATTTTTCCATACCAGATTTGCTGGTACATTCCCTTCAGGAATTTATTTATAATTTTTAATCTTGGCTACACTAGCCGTCAACGTTCATCTATATATTTGTAAATTTTGGGGCACTCTTAACACAAACAATTCTTTGTATGTACTCTTCTGAGACGAGGCTGCTGTAACCTGACTGCGAGATCTATAACCTGCTGAAAACTCTGGACGCTTACCACCTGCAGATCCCTAGATAAGAGGATTGGACTTAGCAGTACGTGACCATCATCTGGACTAGAGCTCTAGCTTCCCCACTTTGCCACGGAAAGTCCACCTGGATCCAATCATCAGCACAGGTTAAGGGTGAGAGTACTGACCTCATAAAGAAGGAACGAGATTTTCAGAGTGACCCCGAACCTCTTAAAATTGTGTAAAGTTAGCCAATTTTAAAATTTCATTTTTCAAATTTTTTTCATATTGTAGTCAATATTAAATCATTTTTGAATTATTGTTAAATAGTCACTTTATTATTCATTTGTAAATTCCATTCAATTTGTTTATTTGATTATAGTGTATTCAACTAACTTTTATATAGTTTTCTTTTATCTTATATCTAAAAATTATCCTGGTGCCCAAATAACTTGTCAACAGTCAAAGCAGTCCTAAGAATACTACGCCCTAGTCTCATAAATCTCCCTGAGCTACCGGAGCTAATGTCCATAAACTTAAGCTAGTGGAATTGTACATCCCTAGCTTAGCTGAGTTTATTGTGACACACTATGTAGTTTTCATTATTTATTACCTTTACAATTTTTTAAATAAAAAATTATTGATAATACATCTAGTCATCATAAACTACTACTGTTACATTTCAAGTTAAATCATTCAGTAGTTTTTCTCTACACTGTACCACAAAAATGTATAATTTGTTGCATTATCTCAAATATATAATTTGTTGAATTATCTTAACTCGCTTCGTTCATCCAGCTATATCTCACTGTTACGTAAAATTCTAAAAGCCTTAATTTTCCTCTATTTCGTTTTTCCGCATTATCCAGCTTTAGGGAATTGTGTTCCCGTCTGATGCTAATTGCCCTGGAGGAGAAGTACAAAAAAATTTTTTGAATAAAGCAGATTGAGTTCATTATAAAACCAACCATGTCATAAAAGTTTAGCCTTGAGGCTATTTAATTTACCCTGTAAGTTTATATTTAATAAATGTATCAAGTTTTGCTCTTCTACATACGATAACTTTTATGGAAATTTATTCAGAAGGAAAAAGTCGAATTTAATTTTTATGATGAATAATAAAACATATTCGGAAATTCAGATACGACTAAAATTTGGACGAAGTACTTATAGCAAAGGAATAATAACCACTACCTTGAAATTGTTATTTTAGAAACTCCCTATGTAAATCCTTATTTAAATTCACTAGTTGTCTCTAGAATGAGTCTTTTTTCAATTTTTTCACAATTTCAAGTTTTCAATTTTTCGTAATTTAGTTTCACAATTACATTCTACAAAATAATAATATGCCATTAAATGCATTTAAGAATCTTAGTTTCACAATACGAATATGTAGAGCATTTGCAACAATTCTGCGGGTAATTTATATACGACATTTGCAAAATTCCGTTAAGAATACACCTTACACCCATTTATCAAAGAAGTTTTATCCATCAAAGAACTGGAGAAAGTTTAGTGACGGTATTGTCGTTGATAGTGTTCATCGGCAACAAACTTTTCCTCAGTATGAATTGCTGCAGATTTTTAACTCGTATAAACTCGGAAATAGAAAAATGTGCGCATCTTTTACGTTGTCATATAAAATGATGAATAATAAGTTAGACTGCATAACTTCACAGAGTAAAAATTATATACCTATAGGGTGATTCAGCTAATCCGTTCATTAAAAGTTTAAGGACTTCCCGTTAGAAAATTTTTTTTGGAAGTTTGGATACGGGGGTTTTCGAAAAAGTTCTATTCATCTGAAGTATTTCCGTTTTTCTGGCACTTCCGGAATACCCGAAATGGATATCAACTTTCTTATTTTAAATGGAATACGTACCCTATATTTTTTAAACATTTTAATGTTGCACAACTTATACAAAATTAATAGATTAAGAGAAATTGATAGTATTTTTGATATTTTAATTTTTTTTTTTTTTAATTTGATTTTATAGTATCTTATTGAAAAACTTGTCATCGAGGCGAGCCATCGAGCTTTCAGATTATGTATACTTTCATATTTAATTATTTGCATTGTGCCCAAAAAAATAATTTGATTCTGACTAATTTCAACTGCCCAAAAGTCATTTTTCTTAATAGAACATCTTGTATTTTATTGCTCTATGTGATGGAGAATAAAGTGATCTTTCAATCAGTATTAGAATTCCCTATACCCATCTGTTACAATTTTCTTGCTATCGACGTATATACTTTCGATACAATAATTTTCTATTTCCTTGAATTCCTTGTGATTAGCGGGCCATGAAAATGAAACGAAAATCACGTTTACGAGATTGATAAATGAGGCACATTGTTTTAATTTTCCGTTTTTAATTTCCCGTTAATCACAAGCAATTCAAAGAAATAGAAAATATTGTATCGAAAAGTAAATAGGTCGATAGAAAGAAAATGGTGACAGGTATAGCTACAGTAAAGGGAATCCTAATACAGATTCAAAGATCACTTTATTCTCCATCATATAGAGCAATAAAATACAAGGTGTTACTTTTGGCTAGTTAAAATTAGGCAGAATTTTTTTTTTTTTTGAAAACCCTGTAAATATTAAAATATGAAAGTACAAGTAATGTGAAAGCTCGATGGCCCGCCTAACTATAGCCCAAAACTTATTACCATAACATTCGTTGCCAATCGATGACAAGCATTTCAATAAGGTAGTACAAAATCAAATTAAAAAAAAAATTAAATATCTAGAAAACTATTAGTTTCTCGTATAGGCTGTGTCACATTAAAAAACGTAGATTTTAGCGTAGAAATGAAAAATGTAAAAAAATATAGGGTATTCCATTTAAAATGAGAAAGTTGATAGCCATTTCCGGTATAACCGGAAGTTCCAGAAAAACTGTAATAATTCAGATGAACAGAACATTTTCGAAAACCCCTATATCCAAATTTTCAAAAAAAGATTCCACTGGCAACTTTTAATAAACGGGTTAGCTGAATCACCCTGAATATAAAAATTTGTTTTGCCGCTGCGATAGAACACTACACTGCCGTTAATAAATATTTGCTGTCCTCTATTTCACACAAGGACGAGTTAAACGAATATTATTAGAAAAATGCAGTATATTTATTGATAGGATATTGATATTGATAGTATATTTATTAGGACATGCTGTCCAATTTTAAACTTTTTGAGTAAGCATGCTTTTTATCGTACAGTTCTTTTTTTATATTCCTATTTTGAGTTAATCAATTCAGAGACCTCCTTCCGTAACTTTTCCAGATCTGGACGTTCGTTATCACAAACTTCATTCGTCAAAAAGGCATACCGAAGGAATACCTTGGTGGTAGAATTAACCGTAGTGTTAACTACGACAACTCACTGCTTCATTTCAGTGTCTTTCGTCGTCAGTTGAAGCCATTGGTGCAATTAGTATGGAATGGTTCATCCTCTCCACTTGACCGTTAGCCCTTGGAGTTGAACTTGCACAAAGAACTCGTTTCACGTTTAATTTCGTGCAGTAGTCCGTAAACTGTTTGCTTGTAAAAGGGGTTCCTCGATCGCATATTAAGGTAGGTTCAGTACGGAGCTTGGATGATAGATCATAGATGATAGATGAATGATGATAGAATAATAGTGAAAAATATAAGCGCTGATAGGCGATTACAACGGAGATGTGAATAAACGCTTTTAACAGCGAGTACAAGGTATTCGCGTATATTTTGACTGCTACCTACAGGGGTTATTAAGAAAGTTAGAAAAAAAGTTTAAATACAAAAGTTGTTTGGTTTTTCACGTATTATCTTTTGGCTATGTCGAAAAAAAAATTGCATGTCGTAAATTTTAGGAAACGAATTTAACATAATATTTTTAAATAGGACACCCTGTATAATTTTAGACGCTTGGAAATTTTTTTTTCTCTGATTTCAAAAATATATATTTTGTTGACATTTGCACTGACAGTTTTCGAAATATTTAATATTTAATGTTTACAGTAAATTATAAAAAAAATATTAAGAAATGAAAATATTAGAAAATGTTTAAATAATTAAGGAAGTTACATCGAAAATCGTTAAATATTTTTAGTTCTTTGTATTTTTTGTATTTTTTTATAGTACTCGCTGTCGAATATTTCGAAAATTGTCAGTGCAAATGTCAACAAAATATATATTTTTGAAATCAGAAAAAAAATGTTTCCCCAAGCGTGTAAAATTATACAGGGTGTCCCATTTAAAAATATTATGTTCAATAGGTTTTCTCAAGTTTACAACACGTACCTTAACTCTTCTACGATCTAAGAAATTTACGACTGGAGCTGTTTTCGTATTCGGTACTGCCTTCAAAAACACAAATTTTGTGATTCCGTCCAAGACTACTATCAGGTAAACATTTTTCTTTATGCTCGTTACAAATGGTCCAAGGTGGTATAAATGCAATATATCCATGGAAATTTGCAATTTTTCTATGGGATTAAGCCTTCCTGGTGTATTTCCTCTGTGATTTTAATTATAAAGGCAGCCTAAACACGAGTTGATATAGTTCCTAACATATTTTCTCATTGAAAGAAACCAGTATCGTGGTTTTATCGACTCTAAAGAATTATCCACAGCGAAATTTCCTGCTCCGTCATGGAAATAGGTACATCAGAATATTCCTGTGACCTTTTTCGGAATTACCCATCTTTTATTATCGTCAACGTTTCGAAAGAATTGACCTTCCTTCAAGCAGAAATCCTTATGCATTTGACGTTTTTCTATTATGCTCTTACACCATTCATTTTGAAGTTGTGTTGAAAGGATCCAGTCATCTTCTTTGATGTTTACGACGATCGTCTCTACAGATTTTCATATTTTCTTGAGTTGGTATACGACTCAGTGCGTCGACATAGCTCCTTCTTGTGCCTGCACGATATTCTCCGTCAGAATCATATTCCTGGATCATCAGAGTATTGCGCAGCGAATTGCAATCCGTAACCACTTTAAATTTTATACGTAACAAATATAGGTATAAGAAATTTGCTTAAAGCACAAACCACAGCCAGTGTCTCAATTTGGCTAGCATCGCAAACTTCCGTAATGGCATCTATGCTATATATTGCTAAAACTAGCCTCTCTACAATTCTTTTTTTCAATGTTTTGAACGCTGGTTCTTTGGAATCAGTCCAAATAAAGCTTGCATTATTTCTCGTAAGAGGAGTTAGCGGTTCAGCAACTTCAGCAAAACCTCTAATAAATTTTCGGAAATAGCTTCTGAATCCTTTGGGCCTTGGAAACTCTGAGACAGCTTTAATTTTATCGTAACCAAGTCGGATTCCTTCTCCAGTAATTTGATGACACAAATATCCAATTTCAGGTTGAAGGAATCTACATTTGTTCAGGCGTAACGTCAATTCAGCATATTTGAAATGTTTTAGCATTTGTCGAAGTCTTTCTAGGCTTTGTTCAACAGATTTTGATGGAATCAGTACACCGTCAAGGTACGCCATCGCGGTATCGTAACGTAAAGGCCCCAGTATCTTATTCATCGTTCTTTGAAAAAATCCGGAGCATTTACTAGTCCAAATGGCGTCCTCAGGTACTCATAATGTCCATCAAGCGTTATAAAAGCTGTTTTTGGAATGGAGTCTTCATCAATTGAGATCTGATGATACTCTGACGCAAGATCCAATGTAGTATAGAATTCATTACTTTCGATGTCGTCTAGAAGGTCGTTCATAATCTAATTTTCAACCCTAAAATATTTCCTTACGATTCTCTAATCGCAACGGCAGCACATCCTAAATATACATAACCACGTAACGGCCCATAGTTAATTATACAATCAATAAAATAGCATGTACCTGAGGGTGCATTAATAGTAGTAATAAAATGAATTTTGACTCACTTTTATTCTGTTGTTTTCCAGACGTAACATAACAGCGATCTATAGAATTGTTCAGTAACAGAATGCGAGCTCAATCTGCTTCATGTATTACTAGTTCTTGATCCCTCTTGTATAGTAACATTGAACCAAAATTTCATGCGGCATCAACCGCGTTCATTAGAACGCCCATTATGAGGTGGCATACATATTTGTCTTGAATTAATGGACAATCGTTCCGAAGGTGTTCTTTTTTATTTCTACCCTCGTATATGATCTAGATACCTCGCGACGTCTTTTTGTTCTACCCATCTTATATCAACCGCGAACAAATGAATATTGCGTGAAAAATAAACACAAACTATCTACTTGTTATCCTCTAACTTCGTGAAAGTTTCTCAAAATCACCTTCGTAAAAGTCTGATCTTTGAAACAGTTTCTTAACTCTATTAGAAGCAACTTCCTAACAGTCTATCAAAACTAAACTTACAAAATCATGTCAATCAATAAGAAAATAATGCAACATTAGCGAAACACTAAAAATTATAAATCTAATATATAACTGTACTGTGACATATGGTTATATCAACATCTTTTGTGAATAAGTAAAGTAATACATCGTATAAAAGAAACTATATAAATAACTATAATCTATTATTTGCAAATAGAGTATCAAAATATGCAAGATGATTAAAATACAATACATTAAATATACAATAAAATTAAGAAGAACTATAACTAAAGTATTTAAACAGGTATCAATTTTATAAATAATATAAAGTTGAAAAATGTTTCAATTATTTTTGTTAATCTGATATATGAGTACTAACTATAGTCTATTTTATCGCCACTAGCTACGAAATGGTCAAATATTGAATTCAAACCATAGGATATTGACAGAATACCATGTCCACAAAACGAACAACAAACCAGCTAAAGACAATCATTACCGGTACTACCGGTAGGTAGACAACTTTCCCGACATTCGACAACTACAGGTGAGTAGACAACCACCCCAGCAACCGGTTGCCTGCCGGAACGAATACCGGGAGGGTGGAGACATACACAGTTAACTCAAGAGCGTCTGCGCATGCGCGAGGGAATAAAAATGACCGAAATTTAGCCCCCTTTAAAAATACATGTGTTTTTGGCTCCGTACGCCCATAGCATATCTACTAGCAGCAATGTCCAGATAATGCCGAAAATAAAAAATTACAACAAAAGCAAAGCACCACCACAGACAAAAAAGTAGTTTTGTATGTGGTAGGTACTCCCAAGTCACTCAACGAAAGTACTTTGTGCAACAGCCTTATTTTCTTGATAGCTCTTTATAAAGCTTTTCTTACACAAAATATTATATTTATTTGCCTATACAAAAACCATGTAAGTATACCTATTCATCATGATAGTATTAGATATTTTAGATTTATAATTTTTATTTCTAGATAGAGCCATCATTATTTTCTAATTGTTTGACTTTATTTTGTAAACAACTCGTATCTGGAACAAAATGATTTTAGAGTTGATGATTTAATGAGTTGAAAAATACTGATTCTTACAAAAACAGTTTACTTCAAATAATGTTTCTTTTATTACCTACAGTATTTTAGTTATTTGAAATATTTTTCAAAACCCCTCTATGTCTTAAAGGCATAGATTTCAGGTCTAGAAGTAGATCTAGAACATGGAAAACATTCAGATGGTGGTATCTAGACTTTAGATCAGGAAAATAAGTAGGTCAGAGGTCATTGTGCCAAAGTAATGTAAAAGTTGGATACACTAGAAACTAATATGAAGTGTGCAGAATCCTTTATGTAGCAGATACGTTTCAGGTTTAAACGCGCCTTTCAAGGGGCATAGGTATTTTATTTGAATGCAAATCGAAGAAATACAAGAGTTCAGATGAACTAAGTATGTATACAAACGAATTAGGCCCATGAAAACAGTAAATAACAATATTAATGGTTTATACGAGAGCACTTCAATTAAGTTGAAGTTACCCTCGACTGCGTGTTAGCCACAAAGGGGCCATACTTCACCCGCATTAGAGGTGGTGGCTACATGTACGTACACGTATTTCAAACATGAAGCAGAGAATGTAATTACTGCCTTATTACAAATTTATTAAAGATATAAAATACAAAATGTATCTCGAGATAATATTATATATTAAAACGTTAAATTACAGTGAGAAACTGTATGCGCACAAAATTGACTCATTCAAGGTTTCCATAAAATGATATAACCGAATAATATGAATAAGTTAAATTGTTAAGGTTAGATGACAATGAAGATAATTGTGATTTTAGATTTATTATTCAGTTACATAATTTAATTCTGATTGTAATACAGATTTTAAAATAAATATTCATGGCACATATTATCTATCTATAATGTCCAACTAAATAAAGTATTAAAGTTATTAAGATCAAACATGCATCACTTTTTTTATTTTAGATGGTCAAGGTCAAGCTAAATATATAGTTTCTTTAGACGCAGTTTGTTGAGAATTATATTATAGCATTCTATGGCTTATTTTATCACAAATACTTTTTCTACAATTTTAATTTTTAATTTTTTTTCATCACATTTCAAATTTGAATTAATACACTTTTTTGTAGTAAAAAAATACTAAAATGAGATTCCATCTGTCATACTCAAAAGTGAATGATTCCTGATTTTAGGTTCGCTGGAGAAATTAAAATCTCAAGTGGTGGATTTGGGATCAATAATTTACAGAAACAATATATCGTATATTTTCTAAATGTATTTATATTACCCTGTGTTTCTTTATGTTTATCATAAGACCTTTATCAATGAAACATAAAGTTTTGAGGATCGTGAAAACTTGACATAAGTTGAAGAATCGGATATGCATTACAAATGTTTAATGCATATTAAGTTTTGTTTTTTACTCCGTCGTGTAACGCTTATTAGTGAATATGGAACTTTGGGATTTATTCCGCCGGCCGTTACTGCGAACATTTGAATAATCAACAGAATTAAATATAAATAAACAAACTTTTTTTGTTATATTGGTATAGCTATACACAAACGCATTTTATTTCGTCGAAAGTTACATCCAGATATGTAATATAATATATTAGATATATACAGACAATGTTGTGCATTATCTGGATTATTTTATTTAGATGAATAATCTAGATAAAATATGATCATCTTTTATCTTATCTAAATGACATTTCAATAAATTATCTTTCATCTACCTTTTTTTTTTTGTTTTCGTGGAGGAGGGGAAATCTTCATAGACTCCTGTAACCCGTGTTGTCAGGGGGTGTTGGATTCCCTCTTAGGGAGGACCTACCAACTAAAACCCCTCCTCCTTAGCCCAACCGCACCGATACGGAACCACATAGCATTACTTCATATCGGCCTGGTGTTTCTAATTTCAATTCCTCCCTCTCATTTTCTTCATCTTTCTTTATATTTCTTTCGTCTATTTCTTTGTCCTTTAGTACATTTTTTACGCATCTATGGATTGTCCGCCAGTTCTCCTCATTTGCTATCATCAAGTCTATTATGTTATCTGCCGTTACGGCTACTCCGATACTCCGACATCGTGGTTCATCTCCTCTCTATAGCTTTCCTCCTCCTAGGCTCCTAGCTTTCCCATCTTGTGCATACAAATAGAGTATGCTCCGGAGTATCCACTTCGCTGCAGTACCAGCATTGTCTGTATTACTAAGGTCAAACCTTTTTAGATATCCATTATAGCACCCGTGTCCTCCTAAGAATTGAGTTAGATAGTATTCTGTTTCTCCATGTCCCCGTTTACACCATGCTCCTACACTTCTAATCAATCTCTTAGTCCATCTCGCCTTGCCTGTATCTATTTCCCATCACCGTTGCCACTCGTTTGTGGATTCTTCCTGGATTTGGGTGTTGCTTTCTCTGCCTACCTCGTATAGCCTACTGCGTTCCTGTACTATGATTTCAATTGGCTTGGTTTCCGTTATAACTTAAGATTGCTTCCGTCGAGATAGTGCAATATGCGCTGCGAATCCGTATTGCCAATCTCCTCTGCAGTTTTATGAGCATAGAAATGAGTAAAAAACAACATAGAAATATTTCTATGTTTTTTACTCGTCCGGATGGCTTTCTCCCATATTGGTGCGGCATATAATATAATTGAATGAGCCACCGACCCCAGTATGTTACGCTTACTTGCCGTTGGGCCTCCGATGTTAGCCATTAATCTCCTTAGGGCCATAATTGATTTTACCGCCTTTGCGCTAATCTCGTTTATATGGACCGTCATATTTGTATTTTTGCCAAAATGAACGCCCAAGTACTTCAATTTACTTTTTGACTTTACTGGAGTATCGTTTACTTCCAGGGTAATCTCTTTCAGTTTCCTCTTGCCATATAATATTAGCACCTCCGTTTTTTCCTGCGCAAGCTGCAGCTTTTTGGCTCTAATTTTTTGTTCTATCCTGTGTAGGACTATGTTTGCATTTGTTGTTAGCAACTCTTCAGTTTGGGCCTCAACGTGTCATCGGCGAATCCAATGACCCTAACTCCTCTTGGCTGCTCCGTATTGAGTACATCGTTGTAATATATGTTCCATAATGTGGGGCCCAGGACTGACCCTTGAGGAACGCCGTTTGTTGGCCTCATCCTGTGTTTCCCAACTAGGATCCATCTATCCTCCAAGTAGCTACCTAGTATCTTCACGAGGTATCTGCTCACCCCCATTTCTGTGAGTGAGCCCTCCATGGCGCTGTGTTAAATGCATTTTTTATGTGTAAATGAAAGTATGAAGCCCTAGTACGATGTGTACTAGGGCTCCATACTTCCCATGCCTATTTCCTTCCACTTCCAAGACTCGTTTCATAGCGTCTATAGTTGATCTCTTTTCTCTAAAGCCATATTGACTGTTTGATAGCTTTCCCTCCACTTCGTTTACGAGTCTTGTCACGATCAGTCGTTCAAGTATTTTCCCCATTACGTCCAGCAAGCATATGGGCCTAAATTTTTTTCCTGATCACCTTCTCTCTTTGGTTTTTCTATGAGCACCAATTTGGCTATCTTCCACGTGCTTGGACATTTTCATTCTTTCAGATGGTAGTTCATCATGTCTGTAACTTCTTTCGGGAACTCTTGCACGACTGCCTTGACAACTTCCGGAGATAGTTGATCTGGTCCTGGAGATTTCTTGGTTTTAGTTCGGCTTGCTGCCTTTCTAATTTCTTCTTCGGTGAACTTCGGAATGTCTTGGTCATTTAGCTCCAACCTCTCCCATGCTTGCTCCTCGTGCTCTGGAAATAATTCTCTTGCAATCCTTAGTTGTTTGTCGTGATCTTTCATCTACCTAAACCACGAATTTAGATAATACATGATTTTACTGCCATAACTGATGAACCTTCTGCAGATATATCGCAAATATCGAAATATCAAATATCATATTTCAATCACAATACAAAAAAAATCGAATGGCGAACACAGAGAACCACAGACAACTCCACTCTTTTGTCTTCTCTCTTACAACAAGATTTATTCTTAAGTAACATTTTTCTAATAAAAGGCTTTTATTTTTTAAAATATTTAATTGATGCTGCCTGTTGCCCGTATTCATATTAATTATAGAATACATCTGTGGTCTATGGTTTTACAGCAAAATGCATTATCTAGAAAAAGTAAAATTTAATAGGCAAGCAAATTAGAGTTTTAACTTTTAATAAAATGTTTTGTTTTGTGGAGCCCCATTGTAATAAAATACATTTTAGTATAATTTAAGGAATTTTTATTAAAAAGAATTGTGAGTACAATTAAAATATAGGTCACTTTATCGACATTGTAATTACTAATTAATAGCAGTTAGAGGCCACATCATTTTAATGTAATATAGAAACAATATGCGAAGTTAAAATTGACAATAACAAATTTTAACTGAGGAACTCAGATAGCATTTTTGTTGCAATAAAATTATGGAAATATTATTTTAAATAATACAGACTACTACTTGGAACAAGTTAATTTAATTTTTCTATCTCGAATTTATCTAGATAATTTAATATATAATTATCTTTTATCTGTATCTAGATACTATTTTCAGGTTTAATCTGTTAGATATCTTATCTAGATGAAATTATTATTATCTTTGCACAACACTGTATACAGATACCTAATATTGGCATATACATGTTGCTTAAGTAAATGAGGATGAAATAAAATACGAGTAAGTTTATTTAATTATATTTAACTCTGTAAATTATTTCACACTTCCGCAGTAATACCGATTTATGAATCCCAAAGTCCCATCTTTAGTTATGACATTCGGCATCTATAAACTTATGACCCACTTTCCTAGTAATTTCGTCTGTCTGTCTGTCCCTCGCCTGACAGTAATAACAATAATTTTAACTACACTTCGATAGGACAAGTATTTCAATGCGGCTTATTGTATTTGGTATGATCTATAATAATGTAATTTCAGATTGAAACGCAGAAATACGCCTAGACCAGGCCCTCGATCGGCCCTCTTGAGTCGGAAAATATTCGTTTGCGAAAATGACGTTAATATAACTTAGTTTGACAGTTCACTTGCTGTAGAGAACTGTCAAACTACGTCATATTTTGGCATACGAATCTTTCCCGACGACTCAAAAATCGAGGGCCTGACCTTTTGTTCTTGGGATTCCTAATCTAATTTTTTTGTCTTTAAAAATTCTACTTATTTAATTTTTTATTTAACTGAAGAGTGTGAAAATGTGAAAATAGGGAATGGTCCATGAGTTTATATTGATTTTTTAAACATAAAACATAAAACATACCACAGAAATGGACAACCTCCCTTCTGAAAGCCTCAGGCTTGTGTAGAGGGAGGGTACACATGAAAAAAACGCAGACACACAACCATTCCCTGGGAGAGGTGCCATTTCTCCTCTAGCGAGATTCGAACTCGCGCCGCGATATACCCATTCTGTTATCGCCGCGGCGATATATTACGGCGATTTGTATTACTAAATACGGAATAATTAATCAAAATAAACTGAAATCATCTAAATTTGCAAAAAAAGTAAAAGATGAAAAACTAGGCACCTCCGTGAAATTGGTAAACCATTTGTGAAAATTTATATCAATTTTGATTGCGACTATTTGTCAGGACATATTAAGCAACTTTTTCGTTTGCGACACAATGTCTTTTGAAAATCGCCCCTCGTTCACAAATGTGTCGCCATTCTCCAACAACAACAGACAGTAAAACTAATTCACTTCAGCATCCGCAGAAATTAGAATTTCCGATTATTTTCGGCATTGTTTGTGAGCGTCAACATTATTTTCTTTTGGTATGTGGTTTCATTTGTCAAATTCAGTATCACATCAACCTATAGAAATTATTAAACGCACAAAGTTTTAATCTGGTTTTAATTAGTAAATGATCAGATAAAATTATTTTCTGTATACCTCGTCCAAATAATTAACCACTCACCGATAAGATATCTCCCCTATTTTCGTGTTAGGTGTAGAATTCATTTATATGCAGAATTTAATAAAACAATGTTTATTTGTTTCGTTTTCCTGAATTATAAAATGTATACAAGTTATTCGTATATAGCTAGTAAATATATGGGTGGCTCAATAGTTTGACAAAGTTTTTAACAAGTGACGATTTCGGAAAAATGATTTTAAAAATTACAAATTTGATAAGGCCCCGGTTTATAGAGCTGATATGAGATCCTAAAATATTTTTGTTTTGTTTATTACAGCATAGGAGTTGTGGAACTTTGTCACGCTATTGGGGCACCCTGTATCTTATCTAAACATTTCTATTTATACTTAACAAAAAAAAGTAGATGATTTCTTAATTATAAAAACTGTATTTTAAAATAAAGTAATAGTATTATACATTTTCGAAATGTGGAGAAAAATCCTTTAAAATACTAATTTACCTTGAATCAATCGTCTTTGCATCACTAATTTATCAAATTTATAATAATTTGATACATTTGGTAATTGACACCCTTGTTCAATATTTTAATCTCCAATGCAACTTAACTTATAATTTTTTTTAATAATATTTGTACTTTATCACCTATATAAATTTTCAATTCCTGAAAAATTTTACTTAGACCGAACGTTAGGACTTTAGACAGCTCAAACATTAAGAAGACCATGAAAGGTGAGAGTTTATTTGAACCAGCATTCTACAGGATGATCTTTTATAACTGGCAATCTAAAAGTCTTCTCGGACGACATTGAATTAGAACAGGCATTTCATTTATAGCTTCAAAGGTCTACTGTAATAAAACTGATCTATAATTTAATATAATACTATTTATTTTTTAATTTCGTTCCATACTAATGTCAATTCAAACGATCATGATAATATTTCGGCAACGCAACACAAGGTATATCGGTTGACGTTCCTAATTATATACCATTTGGATTTTATTTTAGTTTAGTTGAATGTCAAACAGTATATGATTGTGAAGCCACTGTCGATTAAATCATTACCCGCGAACATTATTGTCTATTTCATTGGCTTTTTCAGTTCTTCTCCACACACTCTAGTTCTTCTCCACATTGGCAACACTCAGTCAATTGTTTGTATCAAAGAATACTGACTTTCATGAGAATAGTGATATTTTAAATTACATTTTTGTAGGTTTTAATGCTAGTACGTCGTGGCGCCATTTAAAAAACCTTCGAAAAAGAACGAGCTAAACAATTATACCCCCCCTGTACATAAATTGGCTCGATAAGGCAGGCTAGTCTGACTGGTCTGTTATCTAGCAGATTATAGTGAAGCCATAAATAAGACACATTTTTGACTCTATTAATTACGTCACACTTGAAATGAAACTGAAATTCTTTGAGTTTGGTGGAAATTCTATTAGTTTTTTCAAAATTATTTTTCGGATAGATATCGGAGAGTTAGGTACAGTGAATAACGTGTTCTCACAACCTATTTGTCTGAGTAGGAGCGTTCCCCAGGGCAGTATATTGGGACCATCAATTTTCTCGCTATATACTTCGGATTTTTGTATATATTTAAAATTTTGTGTTCACATCAATATACTGATGATTTACAAATTTATTATTCTTTTTTCTCACAAAAACCTAATTGCTGCACGTGAAATGATTAACTCGGATTTAGATATTGATAGACATGGTGGGTTTCTCATGCACACGGTCTAGTGCTTGATGAGAATAAGACACTGGTGCTTCTTTTTGGCGGATCTAGGGAAGATATTACAGCTAATTTTCAATTTTCACTAATATTAAAAGACATAGATTTACAAATTTATTATTCTTTTTTCTCACAAAGACCTAATTGCTGCCCGTGAAATGATTAACTCGGATTTAGATATTGATAGACTGGGTTTCTCATGCACACGGTCTAGTGCTTGATGAGAATAAGACTCGGGTGCTTCTTTTTGGCGGATCTAGGGAAGATATTACAGCTAATTTTCAATTTTCACTAATATTAAAAGACATAGTTCTGAAGCCAGTCACCAATGCTTAGAATCTTGGACTGTATTTTGACAATGACTTAAGATTCTCTACTCATGTTTCAAAGGTGATTTTTAAAGCTTACGGAAAATTAAAAAATTTAGATATACATAAAGATACTTTCGATACTGGTATTAAATTAAGATTAACAGATTCCTTGATTTTGTCAGAGTTAACATGCATACTGTGATATTGTTTATTGGCCAGCTCTGTTGAAGAGACACAAAAATAGGATACAAAAATTGCAGAATGCTTGTCTTAGGTCCTCTTACAACGTGCGAAAATTTGACCACATATCCCCCAGTTTCAGGGATTCCAAATGGTTGAACCTTGAAGAAAGATTTCATTCACATATGTCTTGCATAGTTTACAATAAAACTGAGTCTGGAATTCCTCAATATCTTTCTGGAAAACTGATTGGAAATATACATGACAGAGAAACTCGGTTTCGCCAACTTCTATCCCTCCCTCAACACACATCAGCTTTATTTGAAACATCATTTACCTACAATGCGGTAAAAATTTATAATGCCTTGCCGTGTAAAGTTAAATCAGCTTCTAACTCAGTTACATTTCGGAGAGAGATAAAGAGATGTATTTTAAGTACGCGAGATCAAATCTTGCAGTGCGTCACTTCCTAATATATTGTATGTTCTTAATAGTTTTATTATGTTCGTATATATTTTTAAATAGTTGATTAGCTCGGTGGTTGTATATGAGCATCTCTGATGGATACCGCCAGCCCCATTATTGTTTGTTTTGGCAATAGTTGATTCATGATAATAAAGACATATTATTATTATTATTATTATTATTATTATTATTATTATTATTATTATTATTATTATTATTATTATTATTATTATTATTATTATTATTATTATTATTATTATTATTATTATTGTTATTATTATTATATTTTTTATTTACCGTTACTGTTGTTTTTGAAATTCGAAATGTTTATCGGAAATCAATTTTAGAAAAAACTATTGAGAATGTAGTGTGTCAAATAATTAACTATTTGTAAAACTTAAGCCCGATTTCACAATACCTGGTTACCACTACTTAATCGATAGTTATATGTTATTTATTATAGGTACTAACTATAAGTTTAGAATGTGCGTAGTTGTAGATAAAATGTAAAAGTAATTCTCATTCTAAACGTATAGTCAGTAAACTGTTGGATAAAATACATTGTGAGACCGGCCCTTAATATGTTAAAACTTATAAAATATGAATAGCTATTCATGTACTTGTAGTTGGCTTAATTTAAGATAAACTCGTTTAATGGCTAGTAGATGTGTTGATTCTGGTTATTTAAGTAGATAAATATAAACATTACATCACATTTTGCAGGAACCAAAAATTCGCACTTATAAAATGCATCAATTAATGATTAACAATTATGCACTTTTCTACAAAAATATTCTTATGTTTGCACGAATATTAATTAGACATTATCAAAAGTAAATTCTGCGTGTTCGGTACAAGTAAATAAAAAATTAAGTATATAATAATTGATAGCAATTTGAACATAACGCGTGAGAGAAGCAGATTTGTTTACAAACAGCATTTAAAATTAAATAGAACAAGGACTTACTTTGTTATTAGGTCGCAGTCCCAGGGTAGCAATGGTGTAAACGTAAATGTAGAAATGGTCTTACTACGACATGGATTTGTAACTAGGATTCGCTGCAATATTTTCCGACGCTAATAATATTTGTTGGTCTTACCAGAGAAGGATTGTCAACATTCACACTCGACGCCACGCTTGTATTAGCCACGTAATTTCTGGCTTTATAAAACGGCGCAAGCCCGCGAATAGAAATTAGAAATAGTTGCGTCCTTAGCAACGGAAAGGCTATTTAGGACGCTAAGAAAATGACAACGTTTTGCGCTGCCGCTCATAAAAAATTTATATTTACAAAACGATTTCTTCTAAAGTGGTAGGCAATAAAATCAATACTGAGCTTATTAGGGGACAGTATTAATCCAACGTATTACGTCTTTTTCGAGCTCATGTCACTTATAAACAAGAATAAAAGTATCTGTTTATAGATAGGTTTCTTACTTGTTAAGGATCTAATCTAATATCATTAAAGTGGAAGTGGTACCGATAATATTTGTTGGAGATAAAATACGCATTATAAATAAAATCGTTTTTATCAATAAAAATGTGGACGTGAGTAATCAATTTCATTTGTTGTTTCATTGGTATGCAGACCTGGTAACTACAACGTGCTTAATGTAGCCGTCCCAGGCACCTACAAACTCTTATTTCCCACTTTTGATTTAAAGGAAAAGCGATACTAATAATTCAAGAGCATGAATGTTTTGAATATTTAAATTACCTTAAATTGTCATTTTAGTTTATAAAGAAGAGAGAGATTTTATGATATTTTCGACGATAAAATATGAACTTTATATTTTTATCCACACTAGAATAATATTTTTAATGGCCGGTTTAAAATAAACAGATCTTTCCAGACTGCGATTATAGAAAATTAGTCATGAATATTCTTTCTTTTGTTTAAAATATTTGCGTACCTAAAGACGCAGTGGTTTTTTTAAAGAAGCAGTTATTTTATCGATTTCCTGCAACTGTACAAATTTTCCTGTAGACAATATGTTTATCACGCGTGTTAACTTTTTGTTAATAACAGAATAATTCATATGTAAGACGTAAGTAAATTTATCATGCAAAATAAATTCCTTAAAGAGAAAAAATATAACTTTGAACCATAAGCAAGTCCACTTAGCAGGCACACGTATTCGCTAGCGCTTAACTGTAAATATAACTTGATACTTTGTTCGCTTTAATGGCATCTTATAGTCTAGGATTGCTCGTCGTCTTTTATAAACATTGTCTCAAACCACCACTATCACACCCTACGAAAATCAGTTTTACCTTTTACCTTCTCTTCAATTGTACATAATAATATTTATAGTCGACTGTCATCATAATGCTGTCATTATGAAAGTCAAAATCGTTAATAATCTGACACTTTCTAGCACCCGTGCTGTAATGTGAAAGAATCGTGCCATAAAATCCACTTTATGGCACAATGCTATAGTAACCATATGCGAACATTCTACGATTGCACAAATTTAAGTTTTTAAAACTTAAATTGTCTGTTAAAACCACAGTTCGACTATAAAATAGCGTATGAAATTCGTTTATAATGCTCGATTATGGCATTCGTGAAGTGTTGGCGCATTCGCTTCGCTCATGCGCCAAAATTCACTCATGCCATAATCTGCTGCATTATAAACTAATTTCATAATATACTATTATTAATCTAGCTCATAATGACATTGATTGATATATTTATTTATAGTCGACTGCCATCATAATGCTATCATTATGAACGTCAAAATCGTCAATAATCTGCCACTTTCTAGCACCCATGCCGTAATGTGACATAACCGTGCCATAATTTTCTCTTACGGCACGATAATAAATAGTAGGTTTTTATTAAACTTGAAATACTATTTATTTATATTAATGGTAATACTACAGTTTGAATTTCCAGATATAGAAAGTCCTGAACTAGTTTCAAGAACAGTTGAGCATGTAATCGTAGATGATGAAATACAAATTTGATTCACGTTTTCTAGGTCGCTTGAAGATCCCAGTGTCTTGGCAATTTTGTTTTTATTTTCTAGTGAATCTGCTACATATCCTTCGGCAACAGCATCACTCTTCCAATCGCCATGCCTCTTAAGAGTTCTAATGTCAGCACCACTATTTGCTAAAATTGTAGCGGATGTTCGCCGGAATGAATGACCCGTATACTGATCAGCATTGGGAATGTTTAGATGCTTTGCAATATTGCGGGGAATCTGACCGAATGTATTAATGCCAACAGGGTTACAGGTACATTTACCCGCATTATAAAATAAAAAGAACTTCTGAATTTTGACGTGCTTAGGTCTTAAATGCATATACTTCTTAATGATGTCAGTATAGTTCACTGCACTGTCGTCAGTATTTAAAATTGTAAATGTTCTGGGTCGATGTGTTTTAGTATCTCTCACATAAACCACAAAAACGGTGCCTTCTTCTTTAACATCAGCAACACATAAATTATAAAATTCCATACGTCGACAAGCACCAAATAAACCAAAAATGGCAACTACCTAAAATTTTAATTTTGTTAACTTCTAATAAAGAAAAGGAAATGAAAGCATAACAAACCTTCATAAGCAGATATTTGCCATCTGGTGCATGAAGTAGAAAATCCATTAACTGTTCCTTTGAAAATACTGGGGATTTATCTGGTAAATAACCAACTGAGCGATTCTTCAAAAATGCAGTAAGTTTAGAAAATCTGCTAATGTCGATGTCATTTTTGATTCGTAACATACATTTCAATTTTGAATACATACACCATAACGACGATGACTTGTACTTCTTTGACTAATAAAATAAGGTATAATTAATATATTTATTAATTTAAGTAGAGTTTATAGACATCATTGTATTAATTTAGGTACCTACCTGGTCAAAGAAATATGCAAGTAAAGCCTTCTCAGTATCCATTTCTCCAATTTCCATATTACTAACTCGCATCCATTTACAAAACCTCTCCCATTCTTTTTTATAAAGATCTTCTGATTTTTTTGGAATAAGGCTTGATTCAGCTTCTTCGGCTTTTTTTAGAATATCTTCACGTGAACACATATTTTTAAAAAAATATTTGCTTGTATACACAACACCATAGCAACCACAACATGCCAACATTCAACGATTGCTCGAATAATAATTTCATAGTTTGAACAAATTTAATATTTTCAAAACTTAAATAATTGTACGTTAAAACCGCAGTTCGACTATAAAATAGCGTATGAAATTCGTTTATAATGCTCGATTATGGCATTCGTGAAGTGTTAGCGCATTCGCTTCGCTCATGCGCCAAAATTCACTCATGCCATAATCTGCTGCATTATAAACTAATTTCATAATATACTATTATTCATGTATTAGTCAAGGGAGTACGTCGCGACTTGACTCTTCGTACTCCGCTAGTTCTTTAGAGTGGGTACCTACTATGCGAGTTGACCCTTTGTACCTTACTGGAGGCATGCCAATATACAGGGAGTACGTCGCGAGTTGACCCCTTGGACTCTGCGTTAATATGCGAGTTGACCCTTATTAACTTAGTGATGGCATGTTATTACACTGTTTACCATGGTGAATACTCTAAGCTAGCTTAATACTAATTGTGCTGCTGGTGAGGTATCTCGCTAGTTAAACTCGATACCGAGGATCCAGAGTAGTATTAGTAGTATAATCAGACTCCAATTTAATTGTTTACTTTGTTCTTCCTGATAAACGTCATTTCAATAAATATTTGACTTCAATATAAACACGGTCAATATTGGTTGCTCAGATATTTTTTTCTGTTTCTTTTCATGTTTGTCACCTCCACCAACCCCTGGCCCCTCTTCGCGTTCAATTTATTAGTTATACACATTTTTCTTATCTAATGTGAGTTTAGCATATAATAAATATTGTTATTTATAAAATCACTTAGCAAAATTCGGCCTCATACATATTATTAGGGATTTTAATTTAAGGATTTTAATTTAATAGGTTTAGTAAGGTCGGTAATGGCCACCTACATTCCAAGTTGTGAATTAAGTTTTGATATTATATAAAAAAAAAAGTAACTATTATTAGAGTGAGTTTATTAAACATGCAAAATTCATTTAGATTTGTTTATATTAGGGCCGTACTCCCAGTCGTCGATTAAGCATAACATGTATGGACCGGGGAACGACGCGAGAGTCAGAGCAGGCAGAATGATATTGACCTCAAATGTAGCAACAGCGACCAAGTATATATTTTGTTTAGTAAAAAGTATGTTCTTATATTTGTGGTTCTAACATATCAGAAGTGGGATGGAACACGTGTAAACATAAATAAACAAAATGGCCATTAAAGTATTTATGAGGTTTTGTTCGAAGACAAGGTGATGAAAGGAGTCTCGTTGCCTGACTGTCTGACTATTGAATTATTTTTTTTGTGTCCTTTGTTGGCACTCCAACAAAGCAAATGCTTGTTACACATGCGATGCACGAAGTCCGACATAAATCTGAAGATTGTTTTAAATACAAGACAAAATCTAGTAACACATATAGCTTTTGTAATAAAACGGAGCATACTAAAGAAACATGTTTTAAATTGAGAGTACTTCCAAAGTTATTTATATTATCTTTGGAGCAATAACAGCTGCAGTAGGTGAAAACTATGATGACTGGGAAAATAAAATTCCAGAAGTTCAGTGGATTGAGGAGAAAGAAGAAATGTTGCTATGTCTACAATAATACTGCCTAAGTTTTCTGTTCTAGGTCATGCTGACCCGAGGACGTACCAAGTCAGGAAGGCCGAATGTTAGAATTAGTTTATTAAAGATCCAAAATTCGTTTATTTCTGATTACGTAAGGGCCTGACCCTCGGTCACCGAAAGTATAACATGTATGGACCTGGAACGACGCTAGAGTCGGAGCAGGCAGAACGATATTGACCTCGAACGTAGCAGCAGTGACCAAATATATCCTGTTTTTTGGAAAAAAGTATTTTCTATTTGTCGTCCAAACACTATTTTTAAGAGAGGGTGTATAATAAGTAATAGATATTAAAATTCTTAAGGTGCGAATACTTTATTATTATTTTTCGTGAAGAATAAACAATTTGCCTTTGTTTTCGTAAGGCGCCCTTAATCAAAGTGGCTAAGCATTATACAAAAATTCCTACACGTGCTACACTTCTACAAACTAGAAACGAAACTACAATTTGCTACAAGCTGTTGAATGGATGTTGTGCAGGTCAGAACCAATTTGAACTTTCCATCTTTCTTCCACAAATTACAATGTAAAATTATTGTTATCAGTGCAACTGCGTAAGTGTAGGTATTCGTATATGTAAAGCGTGGTCCACGTAAAAGTGACTCCCTTATTGTCGTCTCTAATTCTCAATATATCTATATGTACAGGGTGTCTACTTTTAAGTGTATACAAATCGATAAAAAGTTTATTTTGTGAGTTATTTTCAAAAACCTTTTTCTGTTCGTAATGTTTTCAAAAAACGCTCCTTTTGACGTTATTATTTTTGTCAAAATGCAAATCCAGGAACGGCTACGTTTTTTATACCTCCGATTTTCACAAAAACCATTTAGCGCTAATCAGAACCCGTAAAATTCCGCATTTACCGAATTTGAACAAAAAATATAGGAAGTGTTCTATACCATGTTAAAGTTGAGCAAAATAAGCATTTGAAAAGCACCTGGCGAGTCAAGCGTGCCATGGAATTATTTCAAAACAGTTGAAGAATTAACAGGAGCGCCCAAAGTGTTGATGGGACGAAATTGCAAGAAGAAATAAACAGGATGTTTTTCTCTACAGTGTCTGAAACTTTTGACTTTTTTCAATTTTTATGATTCTCAAGTTTGCCTTGAATTTTTGAAACAATGTTACTAAATGTAAAATAAATTTATTTTACCTTTAGTAAGTGTAACATGTAAATGTAAAATAAATTTATTTTACATTTAGTAGGTAACACTGATACCTGGAAGTATCGGTAAAGAAATATCCTTCAAATCTTTTATCTCGTCTTTTACTCATGTGTGCGCAGTCTTCAATGAAACCCCATTGACACAATTTTTGTTTCTGCTAGGTTTGTACACATCAAAAAAGTCCGGCCCATGATCACCGACCACGACATTCGCGACTTCGATTATTAATAATTCAAGGATAATCGCAATTAGACATTCTTTGTAATAAAACCATCACTACCATACACTTCTTTAAAACTTCGTTTCGTCAAAATTTCTGTGATGCACAGATGAAAGCCAACTATGTTATATTTTTGGAAAGCTCTCTTCATGGCCTCTCTGATGATTAAAAAATAACTATGCATTTCCATTTAAAAAAAATGCCGACTTTAATGGCACCAGAAATTAGAACCCCCTGTACATAAATTAATGTGTGTAAATTTTAGACAATAACAAACTATTTCGTACCCATATGTTCATTTTTTTTCTAAAATAAAAATAAGACATTGAAAAGTGGGTGAGCTATGTTGGTGATTCAGCTATACATGATTTTTTTAATCTTTTTTGGATTATTTCGAGAATCTTTAGCTGTGCGTAAAATCTCTATATCAGTCCTCGAAGTCTAAAAATAACAAACTTGGCATGGATATCTCATCAGAGATAGAAATCAAAATTAAAACCTAAGTATTTAATGTGAAAACTGACTCAGTTCACCTTCAATATCATCTAATTTTAAATTTGTGCAATTAGGTAGGCATTTTTTATGTGACGTAAACGCACAATTTTAAATTTAACTACATTTACTATTAATAATTCATTAAGTATTTTTTTTAGATTAGTTTTGGCTATGTCCAAGATACCGGGATATCAAAAATTATCTTGGTCAAGGGTGGTTGTGGAATGTAAAACGTGTGTCTTACTTTAAATTTGAAATAATTATCACTGTCACTGTCACACTGACATCATCAATAACCTACAAATTTCATACCTATTTATTTCAGTTGTAAAACAATAATGAACTACAAATTATGAAATAACGGTTTTAGTAACAAGAAAAACTAAATTACAGTAATTGTTGGAAATGTCCCCCGTTTTGTTCGATGCACAAGTTGACGCGCCTCCTCATGCTGTGAAAAGCATTTCAAAGGTTTTGCAGGCTCCTCTTCCATACATTGACGAACGTCATTGACAACTTCTTCTGTACGAACTCTTGGTCTACCAGCACCTTTTTTATGAGTCACACAACCAGTTTCGCGAAACACTTCAACACAATTTGAAAGGCACGCATAAAAATTGTTCGATAATATTGCCACGTTTGGGAAGTGCTCTCGAAAATTGTCCAAACACAAACGTTGACTGTATTGCCAATTTCCATTAACTAGCGCACCCGTTCGAAAATAGGCTTCAATCATGAAAATTTTGTGCTGTGTGGTAAGAGGCATGATTCAAAAACTGGATTAGAAAATTTCAGCACAATGACTTGACAGATTCTAACACAACAAAACATATTCAAAAATTTAAAGTAAGACACACGTTTTACATTCCACAACCACCCTTGACCAAGATATTGGTCAATATCTTGGTCAAGGGTGGGTGGATAATTTTGATATCCAGGTATAATTGCAAAGTTAACAAAAACATCCAAGCTTGCTTGCTTCTTATCTAGAGTTTGAAAAATAATTGTTGATGTTATTTTAGCAATAGCATCCTGTGCAGGTGATAAGCAAAGGGAAACGCATTCATTCATTTTTTTTCTGTGGCATATCCTATAGTAAAAATGCACTAAATAGATTACTGGATGAGAGACAGGTGATTCAGAAACGAGAAGAGCGGAATTCCGACAGTTTTTGACCCGCTGCATGTATTAAGGGTTGCATATCTAGACGGCCAGATTATAGGTAATGGAAAATGGTATAGTGTTATTCATTTGTTTTTCCGGCGTTAGTATCATCTGGATCACCCTCATAAATCTCTTTTTTTACTTATTTGTCTTATACCATTTTCACGTTTGACGCTTGTTTGCAGTAGTAGAACACAATCTGAGTGACTTTAACAACTAATAACACCAACTTGATAAACCTATATAGAAAACAGCGCGAACGGTTCGGCTACATTATTCATACCAATTTCATGTTTGTTTTCTCCAGTGTTTGTGGCCATTTTTAAGATACAGAGTTTGGATTCCTTATACTCTATACTTCATGATGTTCAGCAACGAGTTGCTGAAAAGTTAATTCCAAAATTACTTTAAATAACCTTGTCTTTTATGTTTTCGTAACTTATATTCCTGCTCAAGTTAATAACTTAGGAGAAATATAGTCAAGTTAATAATTAATAATAAAAAGATTATTTGGACTTTGAACTGTTTCTTGTATTGAACTTAATAATATTAATGTTGAGAACGTAGCAACTTTAGGTGACTTTATCTAACTCATTTTATTTACTGAGATGTTAGTAATTTTGAAACTAAATTAATTTTATAACATAAACTAAATATTTTAAAGAGGCTCAAGTATATCTAGTTTACCGGGCCCAAACCAGTTCTCAGGCTTCCACGTAGTTATGTAACAAGGTCTATTGGAAACTGGGTCAAGGAAAGATCATAGGAAGAATGGTGGAACGGGACTGGGCTGCGACAAGCCAGGCTCTTAATTGAAGAGCCTTGGTCGAACGCAACTCGATCAATACTTGCGCTAAGTCATAACTGCATAAGGATTGTCACAGGACTGCTGACAGGTCATGGACATCTCAACAAGCACCTTAACACTGTCGACCTTAGTGAAACTAAAAGGTGCAGGTTTTGCGGACACGATGACGAGGACTCCATTCACATCCTCGGTCGCTGTGCCTGCCTCATGTTCAAGAAACACAAACATCTGGGTGCAGCATTTCTCCTGCCCCAGGACATTAGAGAGCTTCCCCTGGAACGGATGTTCCCAGGCACAATGGGTCGAAAGACCTGAGTGCTGCGGGTAACCGTGCTCTCTTCCAACAACAACAACAACAACTAAATATTTTAGTTTAAGTAGTAATATTTAGAGTTAATAAATACAAAATAGGAGACTATTTACAAAAAAGTGAAATTCTTAGCAGTTAAACTTAATATAATGAATCAGCCCCATCCCATCTATAATATGGAAATGGCTAAGGTAGGAAAGGTAGATGTTGACTTTACATAATCAACCAAATGTTTTCAATAGAAAATAAGATAAAAAGACGCATGACACAGCTTAGTTGAAGCATGACACAACGATAGTTGCATGAGAAAACGCGCATAGTCAGGCCGATGGTCCTCTTCAAGGTAAAACAGAGAAATATTAAAAATAATATGCCAACAGGAACCGCAATTGAAATTACTGCAAGAATAAACGTGATGACAGAAGTATTTGTGAGATTATTAAATCATTTTGTTAAATTTAATTCATCTGGGGATACGTTTCTTATTTTAGCGATGAAATTTTAGAATATATCCAAAAACGATAGCAAAATGAAACTTGTCCAGCCAGGTTTTCAAACTATAGGGATTTACCCCATCAACATTGACTAGAAACTGCTTTTGCACCTAGCATATTATCCGAAAAACCAATTCCCTGTGCGCCACGGCGCGGCGTAACATTTGGCGGAGGCGCCGGACACACAGTGCGCCGTGGGCGCACAGGGGGGTAACTTGGAAATAAAACACTCGCTTTTATTACAAAAAACTATTTAATTACAAAACGTGGTTATTGGCTTGCAAGCATAATTAGTTAAATTCTATAACTTACTGGTGCCATAAACAAAGTAGTAAAGGTAAAATAATAATAATAAGTCCTACCTACATTATTCCAGACTTTGGAGGAACTTGGGGAGATGGTTACTGTCAGAAAACCAGCACAGAACTCTCGGTCTATAACCCTGTTTGATTAGGAACCAATTCTTTGGCAATTTTCCCTGATTATTCAGTTTTACCAGTTCATTGGCATGAAACTTTTAACTTTGGTCGACAATTATTGCGACACAGCAAATCAGCAATTTGAGAATTGATTTTATTTTTTATATTTAACATACAGGGTGAAATATGATTATGAATAAAATAACTAATTTTGAAATATTGAAATATTGATATGCTACTACTTTTATTTCCTTTTTTACTAACGTGACACTATTACCGCTAAATTTTTTTAAAATTATGTCAAACAATATCTGAATTATAAGCTGCCAAACCTTATTTGGCACAGGTACCTCATTATTTTAAAATATTTAACTGAAGCCGATATGTTTAGTCCCATCTATAGAAAGAATAATGTATAGAAATAAAATGCTAACGAATAAATATCAAATCCTTAGTTTTATAGTAAAAAACTACTCACGAGTTATCTGAATCATTTCCTATTTTATCAACCTTTGCTGATTTGTAAATTGTCCAAAGTTTGTCTAATTTTAAAAACCTGTCAGTAGTCCACGTAGTTATTTTGTAAAATTTTTCAAAAGTTTTCAAATTTCAATCAAATATTGTATATTATGAACTAACATCATGAACATATATTTGTATCATTCTTTTCTATCAAAATTGTTTCAACTTTGTCGACAATAAGAATTTAATTGATGTAGCTATACCTACTAATCAAAATGATTACTACTGAAATTGGAACTTTAAGATTTCAGTAACAATTGACTAATTTTCATTAATATTGCATTTTATGACTTTAAGTCCAATACATTATTGGCCTCTTCAGATGTATCACCAGGGTCCAACTTTTCTTTTTATTATATTCTTGAATGATTTGTCGTGAACTGAATATAAATATATGTAAGGTCGGCTCTTTTACCCTAAAATACAATATTTGCTTTTTAATTCCTGTAATACTTCTGATAATACCGGATGTTAACGTTACAAATTAAAATTTTCCACAAATGAATAGAATTTAACTAGACAAAAAATATTTACCCTAATTAATTTTGAAAATCCCTTTCCCGCATACCATAAGCATTTAATAAGATCAAAATTAAGAGTTATGTATGTTAAAAATACCTTCTGTAGTAAATTTTGTAGTAAATAGTCTGCCCATATGATATTACCCAAAAATTCTGAATCTTTCTATGTTCGTAGTAAAATCATCATCAGACAAAATTTTTCCTGTACACAACGTATGCGGGATCAAATGTAGTTCAGCAAATATTTAATATTTTGTGTAAATAAATTATCAGTAAATATTTCATTCAAAATCCTCTCAGCTTGATGAAAATTAAGCCCAGCTTCAGCATGAAAATGATAGCTTCAGTTTTTTCTTCCAACGAGGTATCTATCCTTATGCTGAATCTGCCTGTAATTTACATCAAGCTGAGACAATTAAAGAAAGATGTCGTGGCAATCTTATTTCCAAAAAATATTAAATATTGACGAAACTTAAAAACGATAAACCCATTGAATCCACTGATCCAACTGAAAGCCTTTTCAAATGCATACCACGCTTGCCATTTAAAGTTTTAAAGTTAATAACGCCCTCAACACCATCTTTATATATTCCTGTTTCAATTTTCCACTAAAAAGTAGTGCCAGTACCTAACACACGTATTATGAAAAAAATTGTCTAAAATTTTGCAATAATCTCACTTTTCATATTTAACATATTCTCCTAAAATAAAAAAAAAATAAGTTAGGTAGATGACCTTTACAATCGATGGCCCTGTATATATTTATATATACATATGAAATTAAATACAAACTTACGAAAAGTACTCGATCCTAACAGAAAAAGTCATATTACCGTCACTTACTCGTACCTCTGACGACTTGCGTGTATTGAACAAATTAAAATAAGAGCTCACTGGATCGCGTGCGACACGCAACTTATCACTTTAAAAATTGCTTAGGAGCCTATTTAGGTTTGTGTTAAAACGTTTGCCTTTGGTTAAAAACACGTATCATCCGTGGAAGCGCACAAAAATGTTATCTCAAAAATGCAATAGATGCCCCGAAATATACGGAGAGTGACGGGTGCCTCTCAAATATCTATTCTGATATTTGGCTTGTTTCAAGAGAGCGTTTCAGATCGTGCTCCTTAAATTTCGTAATATTTCAGCAAAACCGGCCATGCTTTTTATACTTTATTTTGTACGTCATATAATTAATATATTAATTAAATCAACTATCTCGCCTACTCTAACCTTTGTAGAACTATGTTATGTTCATACCTATTTTCAGTTATTTTAAGAGACAATTAAAATTTTAGTATTGCTGACACAATTTAGGTACATTTGTAAGTCCCATAGAAACAAGTCGAACTTACACAAATCAGGTCGGCTTATTAAACTAATATAAAATATAATCATGATTATCTACCCTTGAAATTCAAATTTTACAGTTTGCAAATATTAAAAATTCAGTGTGGCTTTATTTTCCCAAATAAACTTACTTCCAAATTTACCATAGATTATTTAAAAACCTAAATGTACCTAGTTGGTATAAGAAAAATTGTATTCTATCTGTTTAAATTAATTTGCGCAAAAAATCTTCAAATATCTGAATATGAACATGTGAATTTTACACGCACGAAAAACTGTTTAGTGCTGCAAAAATAGTTGCAGGTAAAAAATAAAATTCTGAATAACCTAAACATCAATACCTCTAAGTAGTGAAAATTAATAACGCATTGTCTAGTAAACAGTCAAGGAGAAGGGCGGAACAATTAGAGGGCAATTTTAAGTTTGACCTACAGATAGTGGACATATGTGTCATCCTGGTTGACCTAGTATCGGTCTTAAGTCCATATCTCTTATTTTAAGCATACAATTTCATTTTACAGATGATAAGCACATAAGCAGTGTATGATCAAGAGCAGTGGGTGGGCTACTGGGTTGCACTGCACTACAAGTACTCATAACCCTTTTGAAGTAGTAGACAAGGATTCCTGAGGACACGTTTAAAATATAAAATGTAGCAGACAATCTTATAATATAACTTGATACTAAAAACATGAACATTTGAAAAGCTACAGGTACAAGGGTATCTGAAGTACGTTTGCATAGAAGATAGGTCGAATAAAAATTTCAAGTAGCGAAATGGAAACTGGAAAAATTAGAATACTAAGGAAAGATTAAAAATTCGAGAATTTAAAACAAACTGATTTAAAGGAAAAGGTATTAAAATAAATCGAGACAAAAAGAAAAATGTATTGGAAATGGTACCTTACCTTAACTAAGGAAACTACAAGCAGTTTTTCAGTAATATTCCAATTTGTGTTTTTACAGTGTTTTGTACTTGATTTTATAATTCTAGAGACAGGTCGATTTTTATTTGAAGGGAGACGGGAGACGAACCCGAGACGGCCGCTGGACACAAGCGGCCAAGACTCCAACGGCTGGACGACATAAGCTCCACCCGGAATAAGCGTAGGAAGCTACGAAGCGACTAAGAAACGACCTTCAGACCTCCCCTCGAACCCGCGACCGCCGTCGCGGGCCACTTCAAGTACCTTTCCCTTACCTTGTATAAAGCTAAAAGGCCAGTTGGCTCCTTTAGAGGCCATCCCCGGCTACACAGACACTTGCCGCCTTCGCCCGAGACAGACTACCCCCGGTGGGTTAGACATGCACGAATCGCCCACACCTATCACTTTTTGTGATCAGGGTTGGTGAAGGATGGGGTCCACCTCTACGAGGCAGTCCAGGTTTACAGCAATGGGGAGGGTAAAGAGCAATAATCCCGTTCGGGACCAAACCATCCCAGGTCATGACCACGGTCAATGAATATTGGCGGACATTTTCGTATTATTGACATGTATGCAGGGTGTCCCAAAAAATATATATTTACGACTTATATTTTTTAAACGGAATATCCTGTGTATTTATATAGATTTTAATAGAACGTCCACTTACGAATAGATTGATATCAGGTTTGATGAATCTAGCTCTAATAGTGAAAGAGATATACCTTAATCAGTGTTTCATAAAAGCAATGCGTTGAAGAAAGACTTTGTAACCTAGCAACGAATCGATATTCTCTTTCTAACTCATTATGCTTATGGAACACTCTCTAAGGTATATCTCCGTCACTATTAGAACTAGAACAATCAAACCGAAAGGTTTATTCTAGTCTTCAAGTATTAGAGATCCCTAGATAGAATCAATGTAAATTTACTTTCAAAATGTTAGGTTGTTATAAATTGTAGGACTGATCGATTACTGATATTCAAGCCTTGAGCCATACCATGAACATGAAAGTTTTTAAAGCATATATCCTTTAAACGTGATGGATATTATACGGAACGGCGTATAGAACATAGTAAAGTTCTCAAAAGTTTGGATGCAGAGTCTTGATGTGGGAAGTAAATGTTTTTCTCGAGGTTTTTCTTTATCATTTTTACGTAGCATTACACATTAGCTGTCTCTCGAAAACTTCTTAAACTTGAATAGTTGCTTATCGTAAAGTCCTGTGCACTTATGTTTAATAATCTGGCAAATTGTTATTTCGTTATATATATTAAAGGCATAAACTGTTGAACAATAAGGATATTAGATTATAATAATTGTTATTGTTATTTTTATTGAAAATCTGTCAGTTCATTTCTTTGATAAACTGAAAGTTTCATAAGACGTTTCCAAATACTATATATAGCTAAAAAAATTAAATAGCTATAAACAATTTACATTTACAGTAACTTTTGTATGGGGTAGTGATAACGTTCTTTTTTTTTGACGACCTATTTTATTAAAGGAAAATATTAAAGGGCTGTACAATAAAAGACTTTTCAATACATATTAATAACTTTTATTTAATAATATGGCTAGAACTAGAGTTGTTTTTTGGAGTACCTACCTAGACATTGGTGGGTCAGGATATCTCAGGAATTGGTTGTTTCTACTAAATGGGCGAATCATAGGGGTCGTACTGCTACGCTATTAGGGGTAGTAATTAATGATGGTTTGACATGGTCGCCTCATATTGAAAGATTAAGTAGGGAATTGTCGTCAAAGATTTTTTTGTTGAGAAAGCTAAAACCATTTTTGGATACTGCTACGTTGAAACTGGCTTACTTCTCACTTTTTCATTCACATATAGATTATACTATAGTTGTACGCGGAAATATTATTAATATTATTATCATTATCATTATTACTGTTACTATTACTATTACTATTACTATTACTATTATTATTATTATTATTATTATTTAGTGAAACATCTTTCACCTTTATAGTGTACTTATTTACATATGTGTTATAGGGCATATACAGGGACAGGGCATCCCTTAACTAATCTGAAATGCTTAATAATGAAACCCTTCCTAAAATTATTTCACTAGAAATTAGGTTAAAATTTTCATTCTATGTTGCAGTCATCTACAAACTTTGGTAGTTATTACTGCTTTTTGGCATTATCATTTGACGTGCGTACGGGTAGTTACTATATTTTTATGAAAAATTTAATTTACCTACGCCACTACTTGAAAAATTACTGGAAAAAACTTCTCTAGGTATTTCAGATTGCTTGGAAAACCCACTGTATAATTATTGTCTAGAAAACTCTTCACAGATATTGGTATATCCCCAGTTAAAGGAAACACGGAAAACTCCTGCATGTGGTCATTTCAAGAACTTTTGGGCATGTGTAATATGCAGTATCAATTTCGCAATAATACCAATTATCAGACACTAGATATATAAAAATCAAGTCTCAACGTTTAAAAAAATTGTTATTTCATTCGAACATTGAAGATACAATAATTATAATACCTAGAAAAATGTTCAGTTCCATACGAATTTATATCTAATAAAGCGGAATATATAGTTCAGGACTTGCCTATCTATATATTAATAATTTGACGTATTCTGTGGAAACAGCTGTAAAACATCTGTATTGTCTCCCACAGTGTATTCCGAATGACAAATCGTTAAGGAAACACGTATGGAATGCAATTTATCCCTCTACGTGTTCTTTTGTCCTTCTCCTTTTATACTCATTTATTGATCGTCACAATAATAAATAATAAATAATAATAATAATAATATTCAAATACATTACGTATTCTTGTTATTTATTGGCTCGTATTAGTAAATAAGAGCTATAATGTGGAACCGAATTCATTTGTCATCTTTGAGATGATACGTGTATTATCTGTGGGATTTTAAATAACGTACAGTAAATAGTTAAGAGTCCATTCACTAGTCCGAAATAAACCCAAAATCGGCGTTCGTCACGTGTCTAATTATAAAAAAACTATAAAAGATAGCGACTTTTAGTAAAAAAGTATTGAAAGACAAGACTCTCATCTAAATCCCTATAGTAGTAATTTTTGGTAATTCTTTTTATTTTTAAAAATCCAGGCAAACAATCTTGTACTAAAATAGCGTATTTTCAAAAATTATTTTCTCTAAAATACATGTATTAAACAAAAATTTGCTACTATAAGGATCTAGTTATCTTTTGATCTTTCAGCTGATATATAATATATAACATTAAAAAGAAATTTTGTTGCAATAAGGGCAAACTTTATTTCCATGTGCCTTTTTACTTCGGCTTTACGTGCACCTCCGAAATCTAAATAATTCGGTAGTGGGAATATGTAAGTCTCCACCCATCGGCTACCCAACCTCTCAATGTGACCCCGCATTCATGCCTGTCAAATCTACAGTGAATGGACCCTTAAGTAGATAGGTACTTGTAATAAAACATATTAAAATTGTTGTATTTGACGGAACGCCATTTTTTTGTGGAAAAAGTCGACAAAAACCCATATTTTAAACATTATTCTTTTAATTTTTTTAGCTATCATCAGTTAATTACTAATCCAAAAATCCAGTCTGTTTTCCATATAGACATCTTCATAATAACAAAATTCGATAGCTCAAATAAAGGCCGGATTTAAAGTTGTTTTTGAAATTTTTTCTTACTTATATCTTACTATCATTGAAAAGCCAAAAAATGCCTTATTTGCTCAGCTTCAAATTCAATATGGCGCCCATAAGAAAAAAGAAAGTTGATTATGGTTTCTCGCAACCGATACGTCGCAATGAAAATCTAAATAAGCAGTGAAATTCCATGCAATAACTTGGTGTGAAAAAATGTGTTCAGATTTTAAAAATTCCTCTAAATAACCATTTAACCATTTTCCTATCTTTTAGCGTTTCCAAGATACCAATACATGTATCACCAAAATGGTCCACACTGTATAGGTATACATATTCACAGGACGGGTGGTTTAATTTGAATTTAACTACAGAATTAATACACAATAACTTAATAATGTTCTACTATGACCAACTATTTCAATTTCTTGTTACTTTTGCATACTTCAGTGATTTAGGAGTTACAAGAGTCGATTCTACACAATTAGTTGCCTGGTGTAAAAAACTCCACAAAAGTTAAAAACCACCCCTAGCTTCCTCAAATTCTATGCAATTTCATTTTAGCTTATAATTTTAGTAAACCTACTAACCTTTATAAAATTACATTTTATAGACCAATCTTTATAACATCAATCAACATTAGATGTGCAGGTTGTATTATTTTTATAGTTATCTTTTGAATTACTTAAATGTACCAATAACATATACTACTTATATTAAAATCCTGCATATATCCTATATATCTGTTCTCCTATATATACCGAAGTCCATCTACACATTCTGTTTTAATTTTCACGATTTTTTCATTTTTTATCATGTGTGAATTATATTTATTAAAATGAAAATTCTACGTAACCTACCACCATCCAGTTATTTTTTTACTAAATGATAATTTTTTAACGGTTCTTTTGATCGTCTCTGGTTTGGCCGCGGCTTTGTATATCCTACGTCTAGGACTACTCTTAGGATTTGTAATGTGAGATGCACAATGTACGTCATTGACCTAAATATCTATAGATCTAGTTCTTATCACACACCCAAAATGAACTGGCGCCCTTGCAAAGCACTTGCAAACTCGTGTGTATGAAAATTAAGTTTGTATCTACAAGGAATTTCCTCATAGGTTTTTTATTAATTTAATGTTAGCTAACTTATCTTCGAACACCTTGAATATTTCTACTTACTACTTACTTACTAGGGCATGCAAATAAATCAATTAATTATATATTCGTACGAGACTATAACGCCATCTAGCGATGTGCCTTTTTACCTCTGTATATTTTACTTTCCCATTGTAGGTAATCCTGAAATATATTCTAAACATAATGCACATTGCTAGATGGCATAATTTACCCTATCTCAAGTCGAATGTAATAGCAAAGACAATAATAGTCTACATTCTTTGATAATAGCGAATTCGTTTGTTGTTGAAGTTGATAATAAAGAACGGAGATATTCCCAGTACACACAGGGCGGTCAGTAGAATTACCTGTTAAAGCCAAAGTTAAAGTTAATTACAGTTGATTTTTGTAATAAATACCTACTATCCTACTATCCTTGTTTCTACTACCTACCTACCTAGATACTAGAGTAACCAATAATAGTGTAATTAATAAAAATAAGTACCTACGTACCTATGTAATCTAGTATATGTACCTAGTATCGCTACTAAGTACAATAATTAGTAGTAGATACCTACATTACGTTTTTTTTTATTACGCTTTTAAGCTAGGAATTATACTGATACAATTGAAGTTATATAGATTTTACATACAAAATTAAGTATAGTTGGGTCGTCGAATCTTTGCACACACGGTGTGCACACCGTGTTTGCAAAGATTCGACGACCCAACTATACTTAATTTTGTATGTAAAATCTATATAACTTCAATCATGCATATTGATATGAATTAATATTAAAAACCTAATGTCACTAATATCACTGCATAACACATGAACCGTATCATCTGCTCTTTTCTAACAGCGAATGTTAAGTACCTACTTACAAATAACCTTGTAGGTACTTTGTCCACAGCTTAATAAACATATTAAGCTGTGCTTTGTAGTTGATAACGCCACACATTAGTCACGTGTGTGGAAATATTCAGCGGCCCAACTATAGGAACATACTTTTCGATTTAACTTACTTATTTTCATTATTAGATTATACAGGCGGGTCACTCAGACTAAAATTAATTTTTAAAAAATCATAACAAAATGATTTAAACTATTCAAAAAATGGTATTTGAAAATTAAGATAAATACTACATACATGCTGATTTTATTTTTTAAACACTGCGTTATACAAATGTCAACCACCTTGCTCACAGCAATCCTCCAATCTTATATTTAAATTTTGGGACACTCGTAGACATATTTCAACAAGAATATTGGTAATGGGCTCCCGAATATTTTTTTCCCGAAGAATATTATTCTTTAACTGGTTCGTATTGGCTAGGGGATTAATGTAAACCATACTCTTTAGGTATCCCCACAAAAAAATCCGGGGGCGTTAGGTCCGGTGATCTTAAAAGGAAGGAAATATCACCAAATTTTGAAATAAGCATGCCTGAAAAGAATCACGTAGACTGGTCATTGGTGCTGCTGCTGTGTGTACCGTCGCACCATCCTGTTGAAAGCAGGTCTAATTTTGGTCGTATCCAGGAAGGTTCTGAAGAACCGGAATAAAAAAGTAACGAATCCTTTCAGTTTACACGGAAATGATTCATTATCGGTTATTCGTTAACAGAACGGCCACGGGCATCTTAATAAAAGTAGATCCTGATTATTCCAAAAGACAATGTGGCATGTTTCCAAATTTGGTGATATCCCCTTCCTCCCAAGATACCAGACCTAACGCCCTCGGATTTTTTTTTTGTGGGATACTTAAAGAGTATGGTTTACATCAACCCCGCGGCCAATACGAACCAGTAAAACAATAACATTCCGGAAGCCATTACCAATATTCTTGTTGAAATGTGTCGAAAAGTTTACTAAAATTTAAGGAGTAGATTGAAGAAGTGCTGTGACCAAGATGGCCGACATTTGTATAACGTTGCGTTTAAAAAATATTTGATTATTGAAAATTTAAATAAAAGCAAAATATTCTTGGTATTTAATTATAGCATAATCTTTGATAGCTGGCAACTAGATTCTGAAAGCAGGATGCCTGCTCCCCATTTTCTACGCCTAGTTTTTTAAAGAGAAAATTTGTTTTTGTAAGATTTACAGTTTTTTTAGTAGGTAGTATGTTTTATTACATCGATATTAAAGAATATTAAATGTAAGATCATGTGGCATTTGAATAGACTACCATTACAATTTGCGCACTCCCTCCCTGCCCCACCCCAATAAGAAAGCTATGGCCCCTCACCTTGAAAGATTCGGCACGCCACTGCATACAATATGTCTAAATGTTTTCTTCGTTCTTTATGTATGGCTGGTTCGAACATCTCAGTGGAATAATTTAGTTAGGTCATGGAGTTTAGTAGTACAGTCAAAGGTTAGATATATAATTTCGACCTCCACGAACTCTTCCAAGGAACTAAAAGTAGCTAATCACAATTACTTTGATGTACTCGGACATCTTTATTTTGAAGACGTCTTGACGTGACGTGAAGGATCTTAAGGGGATGTTCATATTGATTAATAAAGAAGTAATTTTATGGCTATCTACATTTCTACCAATAAACCAGTCATTTCCAAACATCATAGTGTTAGAATCGACAAGATTGTATAGCTTTCAACACACTTTTATTTATTACCACAGTAACAACAACACTATCACAAAAGGGCAATAACAAAATATTGAAGACACCAGCGGCAATAATGGCACGAGCGTACGAGGTATTTGTCAAGACTGACTAATCTCCCTACGACCGTTAGCGGCCAGCGCTTCTAGTAAGAAAATGATTATACAACTACAAAAAAATAATACAAATAAATCTATATCTTCAAATATTTCTAACAATAGGATATACTCGCAAAACTTCTATTGCCATAAAATTTGAGTTGATATCACTTTAAAAACTGGTATTCATATAATCATTTTTATATCTGTTATCTGTCTATTACTGTCTATCCATTACCCACTAGTTTTCCAGTGCTACAGATAAATTTTACAACAAGATATTCAAATGCTACAGTTGTGATTAGAATATAGGTAAATAAAACCACATGCAATATTAATATTTATATCTATATTTGTATAATATCTCAAACTTGACAAACTTGGCACATAATTATTTGAGGATTCAAAATTATTTTGCTAATAACAATTTGGTAAATACTTGCTCAAATCTTTAAACAACTGTTAGATGCTATTAAATATATTGATATGTTTACAAAAAATATAGCTCTATAATGTCAAATTAACAAAAAACAATTTACAAAAATAAAACTACTCGTATTAGTACAAATAAATCTTAATCTGAAACGCAAAACGAGATAAGTATACACATTTATTTCATTTAACGTATTAACTATTAAAAAAATGTTATTATGGTACATTAATATGAACATGCAATAAATAAAAATAAATATATATATTTTCAATCTATTTAGGTACTAATTTTACATGGACCCATGATCTCAACTACATAATATATAAATTATTAACAATACGTGAACATTAAGTACGAGGCACTTTGTCTAAATCTAAAATTAGATCACGTTACATCCGCTATATACAAAAAAATTTATGTTATTACAAGTAATACACATACAGTTCCCACCTTATCAATGCAATTATTCATGAGGATGTAAGATTCAATGGCATGTTATTTTTCAAATGTATCTATTTAAATAAAGGAATATTCTAATAAATATTAAGAGATATAAACACATATTTAAAAAATTTGTGTATTAGGTCAGTAGTTACAAAAAAATAGCAGATAATAATGAGAACTATAGCCGAATAGAACATGTATCTAGCCAAATCGCTAGGATCCTATTCCTTTAATCCTCAGCAGTCTTAACTAGGATTCGTATGAAGTATCTCCCAGTAACTAAGATTTACATTAATTAAAACAAGTAAAAAATTACTAACCTACCAGTTCAAATAGATGTTCATATAACAAAATATATATACCATAGAAAACCTAGTCACAATAAGCCAAACTTATAATTAACATTAACTTAGTGTCCGAATAATGAGTAAACTACCCGTTTACAGTCTTCTACAGAACATACATCTACAGTCTTAAAAAAAATTGGAGCCACAAATCAATTATTTCCTAGACACATTTGAACAAGTGTAAAATAAACACGTTATTAGTTACTTATCGGCACAATATTTTCCCAGCATATAGGTGTATAAATGAAATTAATGTTAATTATACCTCTGTATAAACAAGTGTAGAACGAAGTAAAAAAAAAATTAAATAAAAACTTTTTCAGAGAAGAAATACGTAGTAGAAAAACATCAAAGGAAGGTAAAGCACGATACACATTTCCGCTTCATTTCTTGTTGTTAGGGTGCAGCTAAGAGGAAGAAAATAACCCCACAGTGTCATCATTGTGTGTCATTCATCCATTTTTGCATCACTGGCTACACCGGCATCTTATTGGTCATATCGGTTCAGAGGTAATTAGCTATTTATTTGACTGGTTTATAAAATAACAATAGTCAACAGTATACAAACAGTTGATTAAGAAACTAATTTCATTAATTCATTTTGCATAAGTGAAAAGGCAATATTTTCATTATTTGATTAATTTTAGCATGAAAACTAAATAGTGCTTTGGTCAACACATATTGTAGTAAATAAACTACTGTCTTCTTATCCACCACAAGAATTGTTTATTGGTGACTTTCAAAATAAAACCTATTTTTCAACATAAAACAACCCAGCAGTAGATTATTTATAAATTATGTATGATTGTGTGCTTCAACATTTCCAATACCAAATGTCCCAGGGTGTAGCAGATATGAGTACAAAACAATACAAGAAAAAATAGTACATCCTCATTCCGTAATAAGTAAAGATTCCAAGCCAGGCATTACCTATCGGGTAATTTAGACATCAATGAAGACTATCATCACAGCCATACATGTATCAGGATAACAACAAGCAATGCCATTTTATAGCACTAAATAATAGAGATATCTTAATGTAGATAATTTAATTTATGAGAGGCAAAAAAAGACAATAAGATAAGTATAACAAATACACACATAAAATACGAATAAAGGCAATTTACATAATTTTTAAACAAAATAATTCGATCACTTAAAGTAATTTTACTAAAGCAAGATTTTAACTAGAAAGTTAAAATCTCCATGAACCATCTATTCTACTCTGTCCATCAATTCTCTCTCCATCTATTGAACCTTTTGCCAAACTAATGATCCATTAATTCAACAAAAAAAAATACTGCCCCCTTGTTTATATAAAATGACCCATCAACAATAGAGGCCTTTAGACCTTGTGAAAATCATAGAGAAAATATTGTACGTTGAAACATTCAAACCGTTTTTAGGAACAGTCCGTGTTCCAAAAAATATGACACAATCAATATCCCAGTTATTAAATATCACTAAAAAAACACGAAAACGTATATAATAAATGCCATGTCATGTGAGCTCGGTTCGTTGTGTTTGCAGGAAATATTACGAAACCGCAACATCAGATTGAAACACTTAAATCTAACCAGATCCTTGCTAGTTTTACATCTCTGCAAATCCTAATCATTCTAGAAGTTATCTATTCTATAAAGAAGTTTGTCCTACACGCAGATACTAACACAGTCTTTCTAATAACAGTACAGTGTTTCAGCTCGTGCAACTATTTTTTATGTAAAAATGGTTTAACAAGCCTTACCAAGACTACTACATGTCGAAACTTATTATTTTGATAGGAAAAAATATAATAGAGAAACATGAATCACAGACGCCCAAATAAAGTTACAAAATCAGGTCGAAAAGTTTTATTTACAACCAGTGGCGGTTTTACTGTAGGTGGATTTGTGCAGTGCATTCACTTAAAAATTAGGTTAACTATATCGATAATAATCTAATAATCGAAACTAATATCAATACTTAATTTAATACGTTAAAAGTTAACATATTAAACTATTAATAATAATAAATAATATTAATAATAATAATAAATAATATTAATAATATTGGGTTGAATCTGCAACCCAAAATACATAGCGAGTTCAATGTTCGAATAGCACCCAACAGTGGTCCAGTTAATCATGGAGAATAAGGAGAAACAGGAGATACCTGTCCGTACATTATGAGATTTGCGTGCAATGCACTTGCGCCCAGCTCAGCTTTTTGACAAAGTTAAACTGAAAAGTGAATTAACAGTTATTAACAGTTAAGCAACAGCAAGTTGCTTAGCAATTTTGCAATTATTTATAGATCGATACCTCACGGACTGTTTTAGTGAAACTGTTTTATTATTAAAATTAATTTGTACTATACCGATGACAACTGTTGAAAAGGAACGCTGTTTTTCAACGCTTAAAAAAATTAAAATCTTTTTGAGATATACAATGGCGCAGGGCAGACTAAATTCACTTTGCATGATAAGTATAGAGAAAACACTAATTGCAGCGATTCCACATTTTAATAATCGTGTAATTAACGATTTTGCGAATTTCAAAAATAGACGAATGGATTTTCTATACAAACAACCTCAAGCCTGGATATATAATAATAATAATACTAGGGATTAGGGGGATTAATAATATCTTAGGGATTCTAGTGTAAGTTTACTTTTTATCTTAGAAGTTGAAGATCTGAGAGCGTAAACCTATATTTTTTTAATATTTAAATATTAAATACCTATTTAAATATTATTTCAAATAATTTTTATCGAGATTTCTGTCATCACATCAAAAAAGGGGATATTTGTCTAACGATTCTTTAAGCAAATATTTTCGCTCTGCGAATTTCCAATTTATAATTTTAAGGTGTTCGGCCTTGAAAAATGCTAAATTTTAGTCAGCGGTGCATTTTTTTATTTGTACACACTCCCATAGCCAAATGTCACCAGTCCCCACTGTTTACAACACAACAATATTTCTAGCAACTCGAACAGTTCATTTATTTCATTTAATTTTAGTTTGTGGTGAATAATTATTTTGTAGAAAGGAAAATGATTCATTTAATTCACATAAAAAAAGATCATATATTGCGTGAAGTCAATAATTTGCTCGCGAATTACACACCTCTAAACGAATAGTTTGATTTATGTTGTTCATCCAAACAATGTTTCATTTCAACAAAATATAACCACTCATTTACATTCATTCATTTGTGAATAATGAAACAACATTGGATTATAACCACGAGACGGTCCTGTTCATACTTCTATTGAGTGTTATATTAGTAAATTATATTGTAGGAGAAAATATAAACCTATATCACAGAATATCGAATGTCGAATGGTTTCTGAGTCCAACACCAAATCATGGGATAACACAAAGTAAGTATATACATCTTATAATATGTAAATCATAAGGGACTCATGACTCATTATTATTTAATTATTGTACTAACCTTCCTACGAAATTGAATATAAATAAGTCTATTGTTTAAATTGAATGCACATATTTCTTATCATTGGCCGACTTATCGACTGTAAACAAGATATCACTGCTGACCATACCATATCTTGCTGAATCCACATCAGGTCTTTCCACAACCAAACTAGATCTTGTCAACATTGGCAAGGGGATAAAACCCCAACTTGTAAACAAATTAAGATAGTCTGAAATCTACAGGACACACAGTCATAATAGTTCCTCGTTAAATTATAAATTATAATAAACAAAAGTGTAGGTATTAAATAAATGTTTTGCAAATACTTTGTTTTTCAAAAGTTTCAAAAGATTGAAACTGATTATACTTATTTATAGTATAATAAAGAACCAGGCCCACCAAAAAAATTCGGAATTGATTAGATAGGAAATATGTAATCAGTGTTATGTACTCATTATACACGTACTTGCATTACCTATACATTTTTAGTATTTGAACTGCATTACTGCTTTAAATTATTCACTCACTATTGCCCTACGCATCTTTCGAAACTGTATATAAAAAAAGGTTATCTATACATCAAAAGTTCCAAACATCACACCAATCTAGAGCATAAAATGGAGAGTTAAATTAACTAAAACAGTTTTACGTACATGAAACGTGTACTGCTAAAGGATGTTGAAAGCAACAATTTTTAGATATCTTCGAAAGATAAAAACATACTAAAGTTCACTGCGTGATGTTTCTAGTTATTAATTTCCTTTTTCTAGCAGAGATCTCCGAGATCGTAAAAAAATCGTTTAATAAATAAATACGAAAATGTAACGAGTAATGTACCACGAATAATCGTGGGAGCTTATCGCTAAAAAGAAAATCAATGCATAACAAACTATAACATCCAGAACTAAATTATGCATAACAATTGTGTGTTTATTATGTATAAGTGTTAAGTTGGATAACTCAATGCCTTTACCTAAAAAAAAAAGTAATTCAAAACATCGGGTAGAAACCAATCCTAAGATGCTTAATTTTTAATAATACCAAATATTTACTGTGACAACGCTTTTAAAAGAACACATCTCATAAAAGGGCGAAATATTTATATTATCTTAACTATACAGGGTGTCCCAGTTTTATGCTGAAAAAATCCGGAATATGTAGAACCAGTAAAAATACTGGGACTTTGCTATTTAAATCTATTTCAAAATCTAGACCGTTTCCGAGATACAGGGTGTTGAAGTTGAAAAAAAAACATTTTTTTTATTTATATCTCTGACAGTAATGAAGTGATTGTTTTAAAATTTAATTTGGTAGATGCTACTATGAATCTTTACTTCGACAAAAAATTTCAGCTTAGTGGCGCGCAACCTGCGCTCTTGGACCCCTTTCTAAAAAATGTATGTTACGCCCCTGACTAACGTTAAAATAACCCACCCATTTCTCTACAAAAAAGTATAGGTACTTACATTTTTTTCACAAAACACACCATTTCGGAGTAAATCGATATTTTATGAAACCAAGTCACGCCCTTTTCTAATTGGCTAAAAAAAAACACTGCACATTGAAAAACCGACCCAAACGGTCGGTTTTTCAATGTGCAATTGAAATTGTCTGTTAAGTAACTAGCAGTTAAGGCTAACTGACAATCAAAGTCCCTGTTTATTCTAGAACCGTTTTTCCAATCCAAATTTATCTGGTAGCTAAGTAATTGTCTGTTAGCAAAATATTGTGTAGGGTTGGTAAGAGTGACTTTTAAATACGTTATTTTTATTAGCTAATTTTCTTCTGAGTTTTACCCTCTACAATTGTAAATTATTCAATTGTTATTAATTATCAACAATCTGAAACTTAGCTTATTTTTATTAATTATAGCATTGCATGCATGTACGCTGATTAAATTTGATTGTTTTGTTATTACCAGCGTTTTGTGATCACAGTATCATATAATAAGTATAACTTTCATTTTCAAATTGAAATCATACCACAAAATTTGTAATCTGTCACTAATGACAGTAAATAATTAGGTTATTATTCTCTTAACTGGAAGGTAGTATTTGTTAAATTGACAGGCACTTTGACTGGGAGTTAACAGTTCACAGTAGTTTGAAAAACCCTTTAACTGTCAGCTAGTTCTAAACTGATAGTTATCAATGCTGAACCGTGCATTGGAAAACAGGCCCTCAGAGATATAAATAAAAAAGACATTTTTTTCAACTTCAACGCCCTGTTTCTCAGAAATGGTTCAGGTTTGGAAATAAGTTTATATATAGTAAAGTCTCATTATTATTACTGGTTCTATATATGTTCCTGATTTCTTTCATCATAAAACTGGCGCACCGTGTATATCATAAATAATATAACCAACTTTTTCAAAAACGCGGTTTTGTCTGAAAAGAAAAAGGTTACATACTTAGTTGTCTACAAGAACATTCGAATGTACAGGGTGAATAACTAAAAAAACCTAACCGCTTATACATACTACATGTCAAGTTAGCTCCAATTCAAATCAGTAGGTGTGCTGGAAACTCAAAGAGACTATACTTAGAATATAGTTATTGTATTGATTGTACTATTTTCTACGAAGGCGTAGAATTGTATTGTATTTTTATGACAATTGTCACTACTTAGAATCGACGACGTTTGTCACTGGGAATCGACTATTCTGATAATATAAAAATACCCGTAACGCCTTTACGCCTTCGTAATTTTCATAGGGTATCAAAGACATACACCTTTTTAATCGTATAACAATTGTTTTCACAAATTCAAGACCATGAGAGCTTTTCAAGCTATTTTATATTACATTTTCTTAAACGTTTCTTTTAAAACAATTAATTGAAAGTAGACGAAATCATAAGATTTTTTGGAGTATCAAGAGCAGGATTTTTTTTAAAGTAGTATGTAATGGATATTTGATAATACTTTTTATGGTTAAAACAGTTGTTTGAAAATAGGCAAAAACAGAAGATGTGTATAAATTATTTTTTGTTTTAGCACTTCTCTTATTTAGGAAGTAAATTTTCGTAAAAGAATATGCCGTTTTAATAAATTGTATATCAAAAATAACAAAAAAAAAACAATAACTTATATGATAGGTACTTTTAAAAAGCTCTCATGATCTTGGCACTAAAAATGTTGACTGAAAATATAGGGACATGCAACATTGTCTATAAAAACTATATTGGAACAAATAGTTATTCAGATTAATTCAAAGATAAATCACTAGAATATTATTTTTAAGATAGATACAAGATTCATGAAGTTTGAAAATAACTCTTACTTTCACTTTTCGTTCACATACCCCTTAAACCCCCCCCCCTTAAACGATTACATAAAAGTGCTTCGAGGACATTTTTTCTTTATACAATATTCAGAAACACACATCCAAAAATAAAACATTCTTAATAAAGAAATACTTAAAAATCAAAGGCTACCTAGTTAGATACCTATTTGAACTTCGTGAATACGGACCCAGGCGTAGAATGAGTAGTAACGAATTTCCATAACGCTCTAATTTCGTTTTCATCTAAATTGGCTCTACCATATAAGAATGGCTTTGTAATATTGTATGAATAATCATTAACAATATAACGCTGGTCCTCCCGAGATATCACTAAGTCTTCAATATCAGTGTGAATAATGTGAGTTTTTTCCGCTAAAGTTCCAGTTATATGAATGTCATCTATCCAAAAATAATCAGCCTTTTGAGCTTCTTTATATAAAGCAAATATTATATCTGGGGAATAAAGAAGATTCCAACCTGGACAATATGTTGGGTAATTTCTATTTGGATACTCAGAAAAAGAAACTCTCCATTTCGAACGATAAGTCCTTAAAACTTTCTTGTGTCTTCTTGGCGTACAAAATAATATTTTATTGGCACCATAAGGTGACAGATCAACTGTGAGAAAGGTTTTCATCATTGGCATATTAACAAATACATCATCGTCAGTCTTAAGAATATATTTGGCTTGAGGGCAATGATAGATAACGTACTTAAAAACCATCACATGCTTGTAAGTTATGTTTCTGTAGGTATCTAGAAAACGGCCTTGAACAAAATCGCTATGCAATCTGTTCTCTTCTTCTAAAGTCTTCTGTAAATCACTTGAATTAACGGTCCCTAACATAAACAATATTTTCATATGCTCCTTGTTGTGCCCCCATGTCTCCCTAATAGTTTTCCTTTTGGCAAAATTTTGAGGTGAAGAATGTACTAACACTAATAACAAAGGGCTAGATTCATTGCAGACTAAATTAAGAACAGAAAAACTAAAACTCAAATTAATAAGTTGATTGTAATCCGTTGCAGGTAGTTCGTGCATTGGGTATGTGAATCCATTGGAATTCTGGGTATACAAAAAGTAGACGCCGTTCGTCGAGAACATGCCTGTAGGAGATGGGGAGCTCAGGATTATTCGCCATAATACCACACATGTTAGGACTCCGATCGAAATGAAAAGAGCATTCGGCCAAAGTCTTTTCTCAAGCATATTCAAAACATCTTCCAAAGAACATCCTGAAAATAAAAGATAATTCTAATAAATACATCAAGACACTTGAAGAATTAAAATTACTTGTGATTAATTTTCATAGATATGTATTTCTAGAGCACTATGGTAATTTTTAAAATTATATAGAAATATAGCAAATATAAGATGGTAAAGACAATTTATCTATAAAAAACCATAGAGTTACTAATTTAACGTCAAATGATGACAACTTTATAAACAACCCGACAAAACAAATAACTCTTCACACGCGGTGGTCATGTACTAAATACTGTTACAGACTCAAATACCTGAAGGACTAATTATGAATTCAAATTCATATTGTCTTTAAAGTGAAGTTCCATTCTACGAATCGCAGAAAAAATAAGTAAAGTACTTTAATAACTGCAAATCTGTTCTGCTCTGTAACTGTCAATTGTATTCTGACTTACTTTGTCCAGATACAAGAGAACTATTAACTTTGTCTATAGTAAGGATGGGAACGCTAAACACAATGACAATAGTTGATCAATTTATCAACAAATATCTGATGGGCGAACTAGAAATTTAGAATGTAAATATGCTAAATGTTCACGGTAAAATACATCTAACCTTAGCGTTAGCTTGATGCAACGAGCTGAATATATACAGCCTTATTCAGAACTTATCTCTAAAACTTTGAGGATATGTGCATCCTTAAATAAGAAATCGATATCACCAAAAAAATTTATAATAAAAGGCTTAGGATTTCCCGTAAACAATGTTTAAAGTTATACCATTATTATAAAGGACTAAGTAGCTGGGCAACTGTACTTCAACACATCTGATACTTTTCTACCACATACCTAAGAATGTGATAAAAAAAAGTAAACACGTTTTTGTCTGGAACGCCTGGTTAAAACCGACCGAATAAAAACGCTGCAAATCTTTTTTGCGCCGGTGTCGGTATACTCTCAGAACTTCCGAAGTTTTTTTTGTGCTAGCCAGTTTGCATTGTCAGACCCGAGGTCACTCCATTACAGTGGACCAGTATCCAGCGGCGTGCAATGAAAAATTTTTAAATAGTTTTAAGACCCCGCCAAAAAAATTTTTTTTTGTACTACCACATTTGTACATGTATGTTGAACATCCCTAAATTTTATTATGGATAAGTTCTGAATAACCCTGTATAAGAACAATGTGATGATAAAATCTGGAACAAAAGTCATAACTACGTTCTTAAATATTGTTAAGAAAATTGCTCGCACAGTCAATTTTCTTTTTTCTTGTGCAAATTTTGACTTAGTTCACTAATATACCGGGTGGCCCAAAAAGTTAGAGAAAAGTTATATTTTTAAAATAGAACATTGTATATATTTTTTGTTAGAGCGTTATCTCAAGAATGCATTGATAGAATTAGCTTTATCTCTAATAATAGTGGGGTTATGATGAAAAGAGTGTGCCATAAGCGCAGTGTATTAGAAAGAGAGCACAGATTGGTTCCTATAGGCTACAGGAGTTACAAAGTCTTTGTCCAACACACTACGCTGAATGGCACACTCTTTTGATCATAACTCCCTTATTAGTAGGTATAAATAGACCCATCGAATCATGTATTCGTGTGATAACTCCCTAGCAAATAATTAAAAAAATATACAGGGTGATCTATTTAAAAACTATATAACTTTAGTCTGTAACTTTTTTGTCGTAACTTTGAATGTGGTAATTAAATAGGAAGCTGATTTTTATTAAAATAAACAAGCTGGTAGGCACTTCCAGTGTAACCGGAAGTACAGCCATGTTAACAATATATTCCTTCTATAAAATATTTATATTGAAAGTTTCAGAAGTTAATATCAAAGTCTACATATTAGAATATATTATAATGTAGACTTTGCTAATATTGATTAGAATATAGGACGGTTCGATCACCTTATATATTTTATTATTAATAATTTTAATGCACAACAGACATTCAACAACAAAATTGTTAATTTGTAACCCCAGCACGTAAACAGGAAAAGTTATGAATTGTTGACATTTATTAATCGTTGTAGTTTGTTTTCAAGTTTACGTTACACCACGTGTAAAATAATAAAAAACAGGAAACCAGAAGTGATCAAAATAAAGATAAAAAGTGTAGTATCAGGAAAACGTCTAAGTTTGACCCAAAAAACCACTATACACGGTGTCTCACCGGGAAGGACCCCGCCCGAAGGTAATCAATGTTTCTATTATCTACAGTTAGAGTAACAACTTCCATGGGAAATAAAAAATTTCGTTCGAATTTGCATTTACAGATGGACAGGATGTGTACCGGCGCATTCGCCATTTGTATGAGATTTCCGAAATGCACACTTTTGGTACTTCGGTTTGTATAATACACATATTATCTTAATATTTAGGTACTAGCGACATTACCATGGGCATCGCCTCCAAAATCTCTAGACGGGTCGGCGAAATAATTTTTTGTTAGAATTTCCCTTTAAACAACAAAATACAATTTTTCTTTCTATTCACCTCAAGGTGAATAGGAAAAAACATCTTCAGTTTCATACCATACCACACCATGCATTAAAAATACCACATCACAAATAAAAAAATATATTCTATCAAAAGATCTATAGGTATGATCAAAACACAAAAAATATTTTTAACAAAAAGGCATTTTCTTAAAATAAAATAACAAAATAACGGTAATATAAAATACATTAAATAAATACAGGGTGTCCCACGGTGACGAGACATTAGACATATTTCAGAGACTACTTCGATTTTGATTTTGAAAATTTGGGCAATAGTGTTTTCGGGCATGTCCTTCTCGTCTAAAATAATGGCGTCCACCTAACGCTTCCGGTTATACCGGAAGCTGATGTCATCTTCGTTATTTTAAATGGAACACTCTGGTATACTGGGTGTCCCATTGAAAAGTATCACATTTCGTGGCATTATATCTCGAAAACTAAAAGAGATATCGGGATGCGGTTTAGACAGAACGACTTACGATTTTTGTAAGTTTTTTTTGGCACTGTTGCCAAATCTCCAAATATATTGGTAAATTTTTTATGGAATACGCTCCTCTTTGGAGTGAAATTACTTGCTTATATTAAATGGAACACCCTGTATATTTTGGCATAATCAGAAGGCCTAATCACTCTGCGTTTCAAAAAGGTATGCATTGTTTACATTATCTTGAGAATTGGAGCCACAAAATTAAATTTGTTAGAAGTACTCTTATTTGGGTTATTACGAATGAAAAAATACCTCATTTTTTGTAAAATTATTTTTAAGATATTGTACACTTATTTTAAATAAAATACCCTGTATATTTTACCATTTTAAAACCTCTGATCAAACTTGATGTGGAACTTGACTGCATTTGCTTTTTAAATGAAAAAATATAAGGAGAAAAGAATAATTCTTTAATAATCGGTAAGAACGATTTTTGTTAACAATAACAACAAAGCACAATGACAGTAATAAAAATAACAAATAAAATAATTAAACTAACGATATAAATAAAAATTACTTGAATAAGTTAGAAAACCATATGTTGGAAGTGCCCACCATTTACTTCAATACATTTGTGCATCTTTAGTAGTAAATGATCAAAAGCGTATGATTCTTCTAATGTGAACATTTTTATATCTATACTTTAAATATTTAACACAACTGACAATCAGTTTTTTATTGTACCTTCGTTTTTCATGGCTACTGTGGAAACGAAGACCAGCTTCACAAACTGTTCAAGTAAGAGGTGTTCCCATTAAACTGAATTTTGTAGCTCCAATTCTCAAGATAATGTAAACAATGATACTTTTTTAAAAAGTAGAGTGATGAGGCTTTCTGATTATGACAAAATATACAAGGTGTTCTATTTAATGTAAGCAAGTAATTTTACTCCAAAGAGGAGCGTATTCCATAAAAAATTTACCAATATATTTGGAGATTTGGCAACAGTGCCATAAAAAACTTACAAAAATCCTAAGTCGTTCTGTCTAAACCGCATCACGATATCTCTTTTAGTTTTCGAGATATAAGGCGACGAAATGTGATACTTTTCGATGGGACACCCCATATTATTGCAATTTTGAACTCTACGTGATATTCAAAACATATTTCATGTAGGATCTCCTATACCTACATATCTTCAACTGTTTTTGTTTTTGTTCTTCAAATATTGACAGGTGAAAATTGACATTTTGCAACTTTGACACTGTAAAATCTAAACGGTTTGAGATCAAGCAAAGCGGTTGGCACATTCCTATCTTAACTTTTCATAAGCAATCGTTTGACATTAATTTCAGATTTAACCAAGAGATTAAATTTAATCGAAAATTTTTAATGTCTAGAAAATCTTAAACGTGTTAAACGATAGCTTATGAAAAGTTAAGATAGGAATGTGCAAACCGTTTAGATTTTACAGGGTGTCAAAGTTGCAAAATGTCAATATTCACCTGTCAATATTTCAAAAACAGTTGAGGATAGGTAGAGGACATCATACATGAAATGTGTTTACAATTTAACGTAGAATCCAGGAATGATACAATATATAGAGTATTCCATTTAAAATTACGAAGTTAGGGTCAACTTCCAGTATTTCCGGAAGTACTTTCACCTGGAAAATATTTTCCATAAATAGATCTTATCGCACCGGAAGCGCCAGAAACATGAAAATATTTTAAAAAAGTAAGCCCCACTCAAGATCCCTAAACAAGTAGGTTACCTCAGTTTCGAGAAAAAATTCTATTGGTTAGTTTGAGGTTACGTCATCTGGCGTCCAGAAAGCAGCGAAATTTTGATATGATTACTGGTAAATATTGCATTTCATGATGCATAAGAGTATAATTTTACTATAACAGTTTAAAATACATGTATTGTATACATGTATTGTATACATGTATACATAACAAAACGTTTTACAGGTAAACATTAAACCGTAAAATCAATAAAAAAATACATAACACAACTACAAATTTGTATGCGGACCTCCTAGATATGGTCGGTATATGTGTATATTAACGATGTAGATATGATATGAATGATCTATCAAATTCAGAAATCAATACTATTAAGTATAAATTAGTTACTAGTGCAAAATACTTATATCATACAATTTCAGAACTTTAGGAAATGACATGAAAATGTATATATAGTTATTTTGTCTTATACGGATTCTAAATGGTTTGAAAATAATAGAAACGAAAAACTGCAATAATCTATTAAGAATAATACATTTTCTTATTCACTTTTAATTAAGTTTTAGGTATAATTGCAGATATTTTATTTTTATTATGTAACTCAAATTATATTTGATTCATTGCATCCACAACCGGATTTTTCGGAAACCTGTGATATAACACATCTTTGTTCAGAGCTTTGGTAATTTCCAGTCTATTATGGCATGTAGCAACAGCACATCGGCACCCTGACATCTTGCTGAAAGATAAAATTATTTTATATTTTCATCCTACATAAAACAATACAGCCTCGGTCACTTTAAATAATGAGATAGCCCAAGCATTTGGGGCGGAATACTTTTTAAGTGAAGGACAACGTAATTTGACAGAAATTATTGCTGGTTTACTTACATAAGTGCTTATTTATTAATCTATTGTAATTCTACACTTGGTTCACAAAACAGGATCAGGATTGACAGATTATTCAGTTCTTGTCAAATTTAAACACATTAGAACATTATGAGAGAGACAATGATGTACATAAAAAGAGTGAGAAGCAAGGTCGCCAAATGACGTCGCTCATCCCGGTGTACACCGCAACACCCTCTCCTACAAACATAGAACTGAGGTAACCTACTTGTTTAGGGATCTTAAGCCCCACTGACTTTTGTAAATAACCAAATTTTTAAAATCACCCTGTACATACTTTTCCATATATCGATCGCGACCCTTCCCGGTGGGACACCGTGTGTAATATGCAATAAAAATAAATAAGTATATGACAAATTAACTAAATTTTAGTCGGTGGTTCTTTATAGTTTCATATAAAATTTTATATTACAAATGAAATTTCGAACTATTTCTAAACAAAAAAAAATTATAATAAAAAGTAAAAAAAATTAAACACTTAACTAACTTTGTTCAATACGTTTCAAGTCGATCCTCGACCGTCGTCAGTAGACAAGAAGTTTTTATGATAAAAAATTGTCAGATTGACATTTTTAGTTGAAAACTTATCACATGCACTTACCTATCACTATGTTATTATTAATTTTCCACTGACAACATCTTTCTGGAGAAGAGGAAGCCACATATATTCCATAGATTCGTGATATATCTGAGACTTAAAAAACTTGATAATAATTTTAACATAAGAACGGCATTTGAAACGAAAACCACTTTAAGATCAATACTTACAGAAACAAAACCAATTAATAATGATCAACATTCATAAAATTGTATTTACCAAATTCCTTGTGAATGTCGTAAATATTATATTAGTAAAACATCTAAATCATTACAAATAAGAGTTCGTTAACACGAAAATTATGTTAGAAATTACCAAGTTAATAGGTCTACATTAGTAAAACATGTATGGGACAACAATCACAAGGTTGATTTTGTACACAGGCTCAAATTATACAAATAGAAGAGAAAAATTAAAAAAAGTGCTTTTATTAAACTTAATGGTGACAACTGTACCTATATAGGTATATCTCATCAGAAACAATATTCTATCAAACGTGGCTTCCTCTTCTCTAGAAGAATATTGCCAGTGGAAACTTAATAATAACATCAGTGCATGTGATGACTTTTGAACTAAAAATGTCAATCTGACAATTTTCTATCATATAAACTTCTCTTCTACTGCCAACGAGTCAAAGATCGACTTGAAACGTATTTAACAGAGCTAGTTAATTGTTTAATTTCCTTTAATTTTATTATATTTTTTTTAATTTAGAAGTAGTTCGAAATATCATTTGTAATATTATAATATTTTATATCAAACTAAAAAACCACTGATGAAATTTAGTTAATTTGTCAATATATTTATTATTATTGCATATTATACTGGTTTCTTATTTTTTCTAATTTTACAGGTGGTGTAATCCCAAAACCAACTACAATTAATCATTGACATTATGATATTAATGATTGCGTTAAATGCAAAATTTAACGCAAGTCTGTATCACTAATTCACCAACTGCCATTTAAAAAATAGCTTTCAGGCAAAAATACTTCTTTATGCTACAACGTAAATATTATTTCAAATTTAAAAAACTCTTACCCACTATAATAACCACTGATACTTAATATAATTTATTTGTATGTATATATAACAATTCACTATTATTTATATATTTTGTGTAATAAAGACCTAATCCATAACAACCGAGATGTTAACAATAATTGATAAACGCCCGTTTTATTAACCGAGTGGCTATTATTTTTACTTATTTATTTATTTATAACAGTCAAATGGTATTGTGCAGTAATTTGTATAAAAACACACATGAGTGATATTTTCTTCTGCAGTCCAGGTCAGTTACACCAAACATATTAAGTAATTCCTCTCGAGGAAAACCTCTGGGAGGATAAACCCCAAGTCTTTAAAATATAAAAATTTTAAGAATCTTCTTTGAATACCTTCAATTTCACCCTTATGTACATCATAACTTGGGTTCCATATAATGGAAGCATATTCTAATTTAGATCTTACAAATGCATTGAATAATAAAATAAAGTGTTTGCATTAACAAAGCCTTTAGAGTTCCTTAAAATGAAACCCAGCTGCCTATAACAAATTGCCGCTATTTCAGATATGTGATCAACGAAAGAAAGTTTGGAGTCAAAAGTTATACCTAGATCTTTCAGTTTGCCAAATCTTTGTAATACCTGGCCATTAAGTATACAGGGTGTAAATTTAGTGGAGAATTGTTCCATAACTCGGCAGGCACGAACCTTTAAGGAATTTTACGTGACACCATTATACTATACCATTTGGAGCTCCTTTTAAAAATATTTTTGTACCTACAGGGTGTTTCATGTTAAGGTGGCAGACCCCACTTATATTTTTTTAAATGGAACGACCTGTATATTTTTACATATTCAAAATCTACGCAAAATTCTTAACTCGTAGATACCAATATGTATGTACTTTAATGCAGTCGTTTTTAAGATATTTAATATTTTGTAAAAAAAAAAATCAGAAGCAGACTTCAGTTTCAGGTGCAATTACGGTTAAGTTTTTTGGAATTTCAAAAAGATTTTTCGTGCACAAATAGTCAACATAACTGTGTATACTTCTATGATTAAAGCATTTGATTAAATTATACAGGGTGTTAATAAAATAGAAATGAATCTCGTAAACTTAGAACGAACGTAACTCGATTTTTTTAAAAGGCACGACCCATATTTGATTCCATATCTGAAAAGCCATTAAAAAGACCTTTCTCTACATGTATCACAATGTGTGCTTAAACTTAACAGTTTTCGAATAATTTGATATTTTTATTATTTCACGTATTTAACAAGGTTTTATTCACTGATGAGGCTACGTTTCATAAAAATAGTTGTGTAAAGGTAGACTTTCGTAACAAGCGACAGCGACAGGAGACCGAGACAGGCGACAGAGACAGACGACAGCGACCGAGACAAGAGACCAAAGAGCTCGTTCGCAACTTACGACAGGCCAGTGCATTAACACCTTTTCTTGGAAACTAATGGGTGTATAGTGTTTAGATTATAATGTCCGCAAATAAGGAAATTATTTTAAAACAAATACTATTAGAGAAAGAAGCAGATGAAGATCTGATTTTATATTACTTTTATAAAAAATGTGAAAGAGCGACAATAAATACTGTATTTACAAAACGAAAAGATGAGGGATCTTTTAACCTACACACCCCACAAAAATTATCGCAACACTAAAAATTTGCTATTATTTTGATATTCGTTTTCTCTGGAACTAATTGTCCGATTTAATTGATTTTTTTTTGTATTGTAGGTTGATTCGTTAGCAATGTGACTCGTTTAGTTATATTCTCGAAAAAAATAATTTTGAATACATACAGGGTGAAACAATTGTAACATGATTTGTCACAGAAGTTTAGAACACCCTGTGGAGTTAATCAGTTATGGCAACATAGTAAAACTTAATAGGAGTTAAAGCGACTTCTTTTCTTAACATAATCGTGTTGGTTTCACATCGATATCTCAATAATTAAAGGAGATATTTCAAAATAAAGGGTTCAGTGTCATTTCAGTAAAAAAAATCAAATAAACCTTAACAAACATTTACAGATTTTACGAAAACTTAGCAGGATCTGAAAACAAAATTTGAAATGTCATTCCTACAATCATTATTTCTACAGAAATACGATTGTTACAGTTTTGTTAAAACTCTTTTAATTTGCGTGCTAAATTTAAAAAAAATGAATGCTGAACTTCGTTTAAACAGACATTTGTCAAATGAAGAGTCAGTAAGAGCAATTGCACTCGTTGAAGACGGACGAAGTCAAAGATATGTGGCAAATGTAATAGGTGTTCAACCAAGTACCATTTCCAGATTAATCAGGCGTTATAGAGAAACAGGACAACATTCCAGAAGGCAAGGACAAGGGCGTAAAAAGGTAACTACAGCTGCAGATGATAGATTTCTAAGACTTTCGGCATTAAGAACTCGACATTGTACTGCTCGTATGCTTCAACGAGAAATTTTGGGAGCCAGGCATGCAAACATTTCTTTACAAACTGTTAGAAACCGTCTTAGAGAAGTTAATTTACGTCCTATGGTTCCAGCCAAGGGACCATGTCTGACCAGGGAACATCGAGTTGCCCGTCTCCAATTTGCTAGGGAACACAGTAACTGGGGCCTAGAAGAATGGTCTAGTATACTGTTTACTGACGAATCAAGATTTTGTTTATATTCGTCAGATAGACGTATGCCAGTATACAGAAGGCCAGGTGAACGGCATATGCAGTGCAATTTTAGACAGATCGAAAATTTTGGAGGTGGATCGGTAATGGTGTGGGGAGGAATTTCTGTTAATGGGCGTACGGCACTGGTGCCTGTCAACAATGGCAGCATGACTGCCCAACGTTACATAACGAATATTTTAGTTCCTCATGTGATTCCATATGGACGCTTGTTGGGTAATAATTTTACCTTAATGCAAGATAACGCACGTCCTCACGTTGCACGTATAGTAAGAGAATATCTTGAAAACAGTCATGTTGCTACAATGGACTGGCCTGCTCGCAGTCCAGACCTAAATCCAATTGAGCATGTATGGAACTACATGTCATGGAAAATCAAGGAGGGTCAAATCCCCTGCCGAACATTAAATGAGCTCCAGAACAAGCTTCAAGAGATTTGGAATGATATAGGGGAAGATTACATACACAGTCTGTTTGAAAGTCTACCACAGCGTATTCAAGCGGTAATTGAGGCTAGGGGAGGAAATACCCGATACTGAAAATTGTTATTTTAATTTTATGACGTGTTTTATTGCTGTAAGGGTATACTGTTTTATTAAATTTGTTTAGTGATGCACTTGTAATCGATTTTTTTTACTAAAATGACACTGAACCCTTTATTTTGAAATATCTCCTTTAATTATTGAGATATCGATGTGAAACCAAGACGATTATGTTAAGAAAATAAGTCGCTTTAACTCCTATTAAGTTTTACTATGTTGCCATAACTGATTAACTCCACAGGGTGTTCTAAACTTCTGTGACAAATCATGTTACACTTGTTTCACCCTGTATGTATTCAAAATTATTTTTTTCGAGAATGTAACTAAACCAGTCACATTGCTAACGAATCAACCTACAATACAAAAAAAAATCAATTAAATCGGACAATTAGTTCCAGAGAAAACGAATATCAAAATAATAGCAAATTTTTAGTGTTGCGATAATTTTTGTGGGGTGTGTATTAATATCGCAACATTTAATGTCTGATGAAGATATGTTTAGAAAATATTATAGGTTAAATAAACAACAATTTTATTTTGTTTTAAATTTAATTGAGAAGGAAATGGAACCAAAAAGAACTGGAGCAATGATTTCAACTGAGGAAAAAGTATTTATTACTCTACTAGTCTAATAGACAACTAGGTCAATTAGAATTTCATTTTCTTCAGATGAAAAAGCAATTGACTTAGACTGTGATAAAATAATTTTAGCTTTTTTCGATGTAGAAGCCATTGTTTGCAGAGCCAAAATACACTTGTATCCGCGTGGCGTCAGCGACACTACTGCTCTAGAAGCAGACGTGAGACAGGCTGCAAGAGACAAGGCGCGACAACCACGGAGTGTCGCTGTCGCATGCGTCGAACGGAATCGCATTGAATTCCATTGTATCGGTAGTGTCGCTGTCGTCTGTCTCTGTCTCTGTCGCCTGTCTCGGTCTCCTGTCGCTGTCGCTTGTTACGAAAGTCTACCTTAATAGGCACAATTTTCATTAATATGCTACGGATTACGCTTACATTGTTTCAACAGATTGTCTAATAAATGTTTTGGGGTGAATTATTGGATTATTATAAGAAATATTTTTTAAAACAGGATATAAAGAATAATAAATAATAAGTAGTGAATGTTAACAAATAGTCTAGAAAAAATTTACTTTTTAAACTAAATTAAAGCAAATGTTCAAAATGTCTTCCGTTCCGTTCGAGGCATACATTGATCCTCCGATGAAAATTCCGGCCTACATTTCGCAGCATTCCCTCAGTTACTGTATAAAAAGCATTTTGAATTCGCATCATTATGTCCTCCTGCGTTGTAGGTTGAATTTTGTAGACTTCATTTTTTACGTAACCCCATAAGAAGAAATCCAACCTTGTAAGATCCGGACATCTGGCAGGCCAAACTGTAGGACCACCTCTTCCTATCCATTTGTCTGGATATTCAACGGTTAAAACTTTCTTCACTTGTCTACTATAGTGGGGTGGTGCCCCTTCATGCTAGAACCACATATTCCTTCTTAGTGCTAGGGGTATTACAGTCAGATATTCCTGGAATTGGTTTCGCAAAAATTGTAAATAAATATTGCCAGTCAGATTTTCATTAAAAAAATGTTGGCCAATTATGTATGTTCCAATAATTCCTCCCCAAACATTTAAAGACCATCTGTGCTGGTAATCGATGGTTGAAACAATGTAAGGGTTTTCCGTGGCATAGTAATGAAAATTGTGCCTATTTATTTATTTATTTATTTAAAGTTACAAGCCCTGACAGAAAATAAATTCCAATTATGGGGCAGGAAATACATACAATAGAATATAAATATCACTTAAATTTAAGTAAAAAAACATCATAAACATAAAAATAACTTAAATACTACAAATCTTAGACATAACAATAACAGAGCAATAATATCTCCGGATAATAATAATATATTTCCAGATAAAGCTAAATTATAAAAAAATACACTATACATTAACTAGGGAATATAAAATACACCTTTTAATGTCACCCATATTACAATTGAAAATGTCAAAAGAAGACTGATACTCATTACCGTAGAAACACATGTTAAAAAGAGGTGAATACTTCAATAGATTCGTACGAGGTGTGGAAAGGTAAAAGAGCGAATAAGAACGAGTTTGAGAAGATGTCACATTAAATCCTATGACACTAAGAATACTTGGACAGTCGATTCTATTAGTTATAAGCTTGTAAAGAAACAACACTAAAAAATACACGCGGCGCAATTCCAAATCATTTAATTGAAATCTGGATAACAATTCTAATTGTGGAGTACCGATAGCCGGGTAAACACCATCCTCTCTATAAGCAAGTTACTTAACAAACAAACATTCTTTGAACTCTTTCCAAGGCAGATATATGAACTTCATAATGAGGATTCCAAATAACAGAGGCATATTCCAATTTAGACCTCACAAAAGTATAAAACAATAGCTTTAAAGTTGACGTATTTTTGAAATACTTTGAGTTTCTCATAATAAAGCCGATCATTTTGTTAGAGCTGGCTACAATACTATTAATATGCGGAACAAAAGTAAGCATGGAGTCAAATACAACACCTAAATCTCTAAATTCAGAACATTTAACAACTATTTCAGCATCAATTTTATATGTAAATGAAACTGGATTAGATTTTCTTGTAAATGTCATAGCATTACATTTTGATATATTCAGCGATAGTTTATTATTTGTACACCACACGCTAATTTTAGATAGATCACTCTGTAGCTTAACACAATCGGATTCAGAGTTGATAGCCGAATATAATTTAAGATCATCAGCATACAGGAGTACATTACTTTCAAGCTCTAGACAGATATCATTGATGAATAAAATAAACAAAAGTGGACCAAGAACCGATCCTTGTGGCACTCCTGATGTAGCAGATACTTCCCAAGAGGTAAAACCGTGATATGATATGTACATTGATCTGTTTAACAGATAAGATTGAATGAATTGAAGCCATCGAGTAGTCAATCCGAAATTAGACAGTTTTCCTAGTAATAAACCATGATCAATTCTGTCGAATGCTTTAGACATATCAGTATAAACAACATCTACTTGTCCACGTTGATCTAGAGAACTTGCTAGAAAATTGGTAATAGTCATGAGATTGGTAACCGTAGATCTACAAGCCAAAAAACCATGTTGACTGAAAGAAATATGCGATTTGACATGAAACATTAAAATATCATATAATATATTTTCAAAAACCTTACTAAAATTACAAAGAATGGCTATAGGTCTATAGTTTTCAATTTCGGATTTTTGTCCTTTTTTAAAAATAGGGCAAATCTTTGACTTATGCCATATATGGGGAAAACAGACTGACTTAAGAGCTAAGTTGAAGATAATAGTCAAAGGCGACGCAAAAATAGGCGCACAATCTCTCAGTAAAAATGAAGGAATTCCATCCGGATCAGTAGTCTGTTTATTTTTGAATCTTCTTAAAGAATTAAGAACATCTTCTTCTCTGATCATTGGCAATCCTAACTGGGGGACATAACAAGTATCGGTATGAGTGTCGTTCGTATAAGATGAGGAAGATATAAAAGCAGACTGAAAATAGGTGACAAAACCATCCACTATACTCTGGGGATTATTAAGAGGAACATTGTTCAAAGTCATTGACTCAGGAATAGAAGAACTATTACGCAAATTGTTAAAGAAAGACCAAAAAGAAGATGCATTAGATTTTATTTGGGATTCCACGTTCTCAGTATATCTGTTAAAAGCCAATTTAATATCTTTTTTGATTTTAGTACGCAGTAACCTAAATTTTTCACAATACTCTGTATGTCCGCTACGTTTAAGCAAACGCCATAAACGAGATTTTTGTTTAATATCCCTAATTATAGACTTATTAAACCAAGGTGGATATGACGATGATCTAGGTGTTGACTTGGGTACGCTTTTAATAAAAACAGATTCTAATACTTCATAAAACTGATTACAAGCGTCGTTCACATCATTAAAATTAGATAAAAATGACCATTCAACTTGGCATAGGTCTTCATATAGTTCATTGAAATTAGCTTTCCTAAAATTAAATGACGAGTGATTATTTTTATATATACGCTTATTACGGTCAGACTTTACAGCGAAACCTAAATCTAAAGGAGGATGATGATGATCTTCAATTACTAAGGCATTATCGGATCTAGAAACACTAATATCAAACGTACTTAATACTAGGTCTAAGAGTCTATTGTTCGAATTGTATGTATAATTATATTGATTTAATTCAAAAAACGCACAAAAATTTATTAATGTGGATACATACCGGTCCGTAAATTTATTATCAGAGATATATGTAGCATAATTGGGTATATTAAAATCGCCCAATATAACTAGTCGATCTTCATTAAAAATATGAAAATTAGAAGCAAGGGCATCAAAAAATTGTTCATATCTCATAACGGTAACATCTGGTGGAACATACAATACTAAAACGTTAACAGAAAAAGAAGAAAACCTAATCCTTATTCCAATTAAATCAACATCTGGAGAGTAAGTGCTGATATCAGTCAAATCAATTAATGATGTCTCAAAAGTCTTGTCTACTGCTACCAGCACCCCACCTCCCTTACTTTTGCCTATCAATTCAAAATTGCGATCAGCTCTATAAACAGCATAGCCAGGAGGAAAAAGTTCAGAATCATGTACTGATGAGCTCAGCCACGTCTCGGTTAACGCAATGATCGGGAATTGACATGTTAAAATTGAATTTAATAAGTCATTGGTTTTAGAATTTAAACCTCGTACATTCTGATAGTAGACATAAATCTTATTAAATGAGACACATATATTAGTGTTAGTAGTTTCAAACTCGTTAAATAAACATAAATTGCTATTTATTGTTAAATATGGTCTCCTTATAATGATTCAATTTTCTCCCATAAACTGTACATTTATCAGTGTCCCACACAAAATGACCGCTGTCGGCTACCTTGGCATTTACACAATTAATACAACATGGGACAGAGTCTGAAGGACAATCTTTAATTTTATGATGTAAAGAACATTTCGGACAAACATAATTTTTGCTAACACAGGATTTTTCAAAATGATTTAAACCACTGCACTTAAAACAAATTTTTAAGTCAATAGCATCATAAACTTTACACACATCGTAATTAATAAATAAATATCCCTGACTTAGTGCCTTACAGTAAGACTCAGCATCAACATCTATAATAGCCTGATACAAACGATTATTCTTTTTAAGAGACCATATTTTAGCTACTCTGCATTCATTTGAAGCAGAAAATATATCATTTTGATGTCTGATGAATTTTAATATTTGATCCTCATTATACTCCTCCATCATACCCTCAATCTTCAATCTGCAATTGCCTTTCTTTGCATCCCGAATGTCATAAGTTTTAGAAAGTTTTTGCTTGGCCATTTGCTTAAGCTTGCTTGCACCATCCGTGGAATTACAACCTATAATCAGTCCTCCATTGCTAATGTTTCTTACTTTGGACACATTTATATTTAGGTCTATGGGGTTTAAATTATGCATTAAGTCACTTTTAGTTTGAGAGTGCTGTTGTTCCGAATTTTTTGGTTTAATAACCACCATCGATTTGTTATTAACAATTTGGGAGTAAGAGGGTACAGAAGGTTTAGTAGAAGATGTTACCGGAATGTTAGATAACTTCTCGCTCGCAATCTTTAAAATATCATTTCTGGTGTTATCAAATAACTGACCTATTTTGACCATGAATTCATTCAATTTCGATTCCTTTAATGTTTTAATAATATTTTCATACTCAGATTTTGTTTTATCACAAACATCGCAATACCAGTGAAATCCTGGAGTTTTCATAAATTTTGTAGCATCTGGTGGAAACCCGCAACAGGCAACATGATAAGGCTTGGAGCAAAAACCAGAACAAGAAACGGCTGATGTTTTGCGGCGATCGATCGCCAAGTCACACTTGCCGCATATATTTGACATTACTTTGATTAAAACATAAAATTAGCTGCCACCCGAGTTTAGAATCAGTGTACTAATAATCTCGTTGAAAACTACTCACAGTAAAATGTATGTCTTCAGAAGGTCCCAAATTAAAATCCACTTAGAAACACACAAAATACGAATAAGACTAGCAGGAGATAATACGCTCATTAACACAACCATTTTTATGAAACATAGCCTCATCAGTGAATAAAACCTTGTTAAATACGTGAAATAATAAAAATATCAAATTATTCGAAAACTGTTAAGTTTAAGGACATATTGTGATACATGTAGAGAAAGGTCTTTTTAATGGCTTTTCAGATATGGAATCAAATATATCGGTCGTGCCATTTAAAAAATCGAGTTACGTTCGTTCTAAGTTTACGAGATTCATTTCTATTTTATTAACACCCTGTATAATTTAATCAAATGCTTTAATCATAGAAGTATACACAGTTATGTTGACTATTTGTGCACGAAAAATCTTTTTGAAATTCCAAAAAACTTAACCGTAATTGCACCTGAAACTGAAGTCTGCTTCTGATTTTTTTTTACAAAATATTAAGTATCTTAAAAACGACTGCATTAAAGTACATACATATTGGTATCTACGAGTTAAGAATTTTGCATAGATTTTAAATATGTAAAAATATACAGGTCGTTCCATTTAAAAAAATATAAGTTGGGTCTGCCACCTTAACATGAAACACCCTGTAGGATCAAAAATATTTTTAAAAGGAGCTCCAAATGGTATAGTATAATGGTGTCACGTAAAATTCCTCCAAGGTTCGTGCTTGCCGAGTTATGGAACAATTCTCCACTAAATTTACACCCTGTATAGCGAGGTATATAGTCTGTTATTATAGGGTAAGTCATAGCATTCCATTTGCTAATATTGAGAGGAAGTTCATTAACTTCACACCATGAGAACAAAGAAACTAAATCATTCTGTAGATAACAATGTCATCTCTGTGGTGAATATGACTGAATATTTTTAAGTCATCTGCATATAGTAGCGACTCACACCTCAGCTTAGAAGTGATATCATTAATATAAATATTAAACAGAAGCGGACCCAAGTCAGAGCCCTGAGGTACACCAGATGTCGCTACTATACTATTAGATGTAAACCCACGATAAGATACAAATTGGCATCTATCACACAGATACGACTTTAAAAACTGTATAGCAGAAGGTACAAAACTAATGTTAGAAAGTTTTAGCATTTATCTTCAATTCTACAGTGCACTTTTTTAAGGATCTGCTAAGGGTGCACTGAATAATTCAGTTGATTATTGACTTTATTTTCACCTTACAATTGTTGTATCTCACTAAATTTACACTTCACATAAAAATTACAGATTAAGTTTGTAGATCTGTGATTTTTCAAAAATATGTTTAATCAAATGATACCTAAGTACATTTAACGTAAAACATACAACAGCAAGAAAGAGGGAGACTACTTACCCCAGATTCGTCACTGATAAGACTATTAGTAAAAAATAGTTGCGTTAATATATTTAATAGGTATTCACTTTTTTCGAAACATAAAGAAACCTTGTACTTCGCATGCACTGTATTCGAAAAACGGTACCTGTGTAAGAGTAACACTCGACATAAACGTACTCTAGCTTAATCCATAGTGTTACTTTATTATTTTATGTCATTTCAGGTGACCAATAAGTGTTTTCATACTAATTTCATGTGGTATAGCCGTTACTTCTATTTAATTAACATTATTCCATTATTAAAGCTATTTGTATTCAAAGTATTCATAGGGGACTAAAGTATTATTGACGTATACTGCTCGATGTAGTTATACCAAGCAATTAGTAAGTAGTCGTTCAGGAGTTTGCGAATTAAAAATAAATTAGGTATATTAAAAACAATATAACTATTCGATAATCAATACTGGTATAAAGCCTTGAAAACTATTGGGACACGTGTCCGTTCGAAAGTTAAATATTTAAATCTACTTCGAAATAATTGTATTTCAATAAGTAGGTTCTTGGTGGTTTTGTATAATAATAATATGTATAATCATAATAATCTTCTAACTCTTTTTCACCTAAGTGAAATTACGTGGCCTACAACATGTAGGACCTCGGAATATGCCGCCCTTAATATGTGCATAACGTTATCCTGCTTTTTTGCTAAGAGCATGGCGTAAAATATTTTCTGTCTTTAGCTTAAGCTGTTTGCAATTATATTGCAATCAGCTTCTATTTACCTTAAAAGCTATGCGAAAAATTAGATTTTTATTATTTATTTATTTAGACATTTAGATTTTTCCTGGTTCTACAAGTTTTCATAATTACATTTTCATTACGCAATATTAACCTGCCTGGTTGGTCGACTGTCCTATATAGTATTATTGACATGTCGTAATAGCGATTCATCAGCTGATTCAAGTGCTGAGGCTGGAAAAAGTACTTCGTAAACATAGAATATGTACCTCAACGGAGAGGGGAAGTCTGGGGTCTGACGTCTGGGTAAAGTCTGAGGAATTCGAAGAACAGATCTTGCTACTTTGTCTGTTTTTCTTCTTCATTTATGTCAATTCAATATTGCTCTCCGCAGATGCTAACAACGCTATGACGAATAATGTTTTTAAGTTGGTAATGGAGAAGGAAAAACTACAGATACTACTGTCAGATTTAATACGTTGAATTTTCCCAAGGATGCTGATGCGTAATACATCTGACAATCAGCAGATTCTGCTTACAACCTCCAACACCATTAGGTCTTATAACTAATATATTTTTTCATAAATCCGCTGAACTGGTTGAAGCAACCGCATATACAAAATGCAAGTAAAGATGTTTACTTATAGGCAGGTTTTCGGTCTGGAAGATCCGCCAACTAGACAAATCTCCGGTCTTTGGAATCCGCACTGTCCACCCCTCAATAAGCCTATAATAATGGGAAGACGGGAAATTTCCACTCGGAATTAACACAAAAATGTATCAGGGATTTTTCCGAACATTTCTTAGTTGGGAATTGACTCATCACTACCCTCAGTATACCAAGAGAAAAAATTTTATACTCTTTTCATTATCATATCTACTATTACACAAACACTATTACACTGAACAAATTAGTTTAGAATTGATCACTTACAACGCTTCCTTTGTGATTTAGATGCAAGTAATTTTTCAATCAACATTAGGTATATTTAAGAGCTTTTTAACTATACGAGTGTCCAGTACCTATACAAAAAAAAACGCTTTTAACGTTAATAAATAACATTGTAACAACATTTGCGTTAACAACTCACTATATCACTGCCCTTTAAGCCATTTACTAAGCCCCTATAAAAAAGGTTTGGCTAAAATTGCCTTTACATGCTTGGATGCTATTATTGAAACAAGTGTATCCAATGTATTAAAAAGAAACATTATCGAAGTTCTTTAAATTTGATTTTGAAACTAGCCCTTACCTGTACCTATATATTACTATGTTTTTTAATATATTTATGTGTAAAACACAATATAACAAAAAAATGCCATTCCCTTTGAGCTGAAATTTTTTATAGAAGTAAAGATTCGTAGTAGCATCTACCAAGTAAAATGAAACAATTGGTCTATTACTGTCAGACATATAAATAAAAAAAGAAATGATTTTTAACTTCAACACCCTGTATCCTCAGAAACTGCACAGATTTGGAAATAAGTTTATATAGCAAGTCCCATTATTTTTACTGGTTCTACATTTTCCCGAATTTTTTCAGCATAAAACTTGGACACCCTTTATATACAGGGTGACATTAACATCGTATATCACAAACACGTGGGCGTGTTCTAAAAAACAAGAAGAAAGTTCTTTACACTTTTGTCCTAGCCTAGCTTGATTCGTTTTTAAGTTATAGGGGTTTAAAGTTTTTCGAGAAAGAAAGATTTTATTTTATAACGTTTTAATGAATAAAAATATCGCTGTACAGGGTGAGTCAACCATAGAGTAAATATTATCTCATTTGTTTCGAGAATTACGAAAAACGTTAAATACAAAAGTTTTATAGAATATTAAGGTGCAGTTTAAAATTATTTTTGAATATACAGGGTGGTTCAAAAAAGAGTGGCGAATATAACATAAGTTTTTTTAAATAGAACACCCCATTTTTTAATTTATTTTTAGATTTTACATGAAATTCTATAACTTTTTTGTTAATAATGTTATATACCTAAACCCAGTAGTTTTTCTAATACTACAATTTTTTTAGAAAAATATTAGTTTTTACTCTTATAAAAAATTTACAGTGCCGCCATTGTTTCTGAAGGTGGAATACTCAAATTTGGTACAAACGTTCTATGAGGATGAGAAAAGGTATATGTAAATAAATTTGAGTTAGATACTACAGGGCCTTCAAAATAAATGTATACATCTCGACTATTTTAACTTAAAAAATTTAATTTTTTTTAAATGGCACACCCTATTATTTTTTCTTATAGATATTACAAAACCCTTCAACTTTTATTAAGTATGTACTTACCTAGTTTTAATAATTTGCGAGTTATTTTGATTTCATTCATTTTTACACTTGTTTTATTACACTAACAGGACTAACGCTGTAAAATAAGTTTGGTCTGACAAAACAAAAATGTAGGTATTGATAAATTTCGACATATCAATTGGTAGCGTTAAAAAATATGAGAAACGGCAAGTGGTAAATCGGAATGCTACCAATGAGGAAAAAGATATGGAGATTTTGCTTCATCTTCAAGATAATCCACAGGTTAGTAGCCGTCAATTAGCTAACTTACGTGACACATCCCGATCTACCGCTAATCGTACCAATCGAGAAAATACAAATATCATCCCTTCCATAAGGGACTACACCAAGAACTTCTAGATCGTGATTTTGAACGAGTAAACTTTTGTACCATCATAAATGAAGCTATAGAGGCCGATCCGACTTTTTTTGTCCAAAATAATGTTTTTCGATGAAGCTACTTTTCGCGGTAATGGAGCCGTTAACCGACATAATATGCACTATTATTCGACAGTTAATCCATTCTGGGTCCGGGAAGTTCAAAACCAAAACCATTGGTCTCTCAATGTATGGTGTGGAATCAAAAATCTTAAGAGTTCCTGATCCTTATTTTTTCCGCGAACCACTTAACGGGCCTAGATATTTAAACAAAATGAATTACCACAGTTTCTTGAAGAATTTGATAACATTGAAAGGGAACAAATGTGGATTCAACAAGACGGACGGAGCCCATTACCATCGGGAAGTTCGGGAATTTTTAAACAATCATTACCCACAAAAATTGATCGGTAGGAATGGATTCATTGGGTGGCCCCCTCGATCTTGTGACTTAACACCTTTAGATTTCTTTTTGTGGAGCTACATTAAAGATTGTGTTTATGTGAATTCCCCTACAACACCAGAAGATATGGAAAATAGGACACGAGATACCTGCAGGACAATAACACCCTTTATGCTAAGGAACGTGCAAGAAAATATAGTAAAAAGACTAAACATGTGTATGCAAGTAGACGGGCATATTTTTGAACATTTATTACGCCATAATAATTAAAAATAAGTTAGTGTTTAGTAGTTATGTTTCCACAATAGCGTAAGTGTAAAAATGATTAAAATCAAAATAACTCGCAAATTATTAAAACTAGGTGTATGACATACTCAATAAAAGTTGAAGGATTTTGTAAAATCTTTCAGAAAAAATAATAAAATACAGGGTGTGCCATTTAAAAAAATTGAATTTTTTTAAGTTAAAATAGTCGAAATGTATAAATTTATTTTGATGGCCCTGTAGCATCTAACTCAAATTTATTGACATATACCTTTTTTGTCATCCTTATAGAACGTTTGCACCACATTTGAGTATTCCATCTTCAGAAACAATGGCGGTACTGTCAATTTTTTATAAGAGTAAAAACTAATATTATTCTAAAAAAATTAAAGTAGGTATTTAGAAAAACTACTGGGTTTAGGTATATGACATTATTAACAAAAAAGTTAATCGCGGTAGCGGGATATCGCTCTGTTAGTCAAACCAGAGCGGTTCCTTGGGCAATCTTTTGGGTGGTATTATTGTATTAACTAAATATTGTTAGGAGACAGAGGGTTGAAGATTTACTATTGCTGGCGATAATAGAAGATAATGTATGAGGTAGAAAAATGAATTACATTTAGCTTATGTAAATAAAAAATAAATAATATTAATAGAAAGAAAACGAGAAAATGGCTAATTGTAAAATTGCAAAAGCGTCATGTGTTTTGCATAATTATTTAAGAAACAAAAAATTTGATACCCAATCTACCTACTGAATTTCTAGAACCACCTGACACTGAAATCGCAGCATTTACTCCTATGCGAAATTACCCCAGAAGAGCAGTACAAATGGCATTCCAAATAAGAGATGACTTTGTTAACTTTTATTTAGTATTTGTCTTCATTTAATGCTTCTTCTATCTCTTGCCAGATTTTATCCTTTTTTCTAATATTCTTATATTCAGGGTGGCTTAAATCAAATAAAATAAGATGTATTTTGACGAATTCAGTTAATTTTTCGATTGATATTTTCATGTACGGTACACGGTACACGGCGGTCAACTGTGTCTACAGCGATACACAATTGTATCGCTATAAAGGGCTTCGCAAACCAGAGCGGTAAACGGTAGCGGTAGAGATACCGGTAAAAACGCGGTAGCGGGATATCGCTCTGTTAGTCAAACCAGAGCGGTTCCTTGGGCAGTCTTTTGGGTGGTATTATTGTATTAACTAAATATTGTTAGGAGACAGTGGGTTGAATTCTTCTGATGAAGAAGATTTACTATTGCTGGCGATAATAGAAGATAATGTATGTGGTAGAGAAATGAATTACATTTAGCTTATGTAAATAAAAAATAAATAATGATGCCCAATCTACCTACTGAATTTCTAGACCCCCTGACACTGAAATCTCACCATTTACTCCTATGCGAAATTACCCCAGAAGAGCAGGACAAATGGCATTCCAAATAAGAGATGACTTGGTTAACTTTTATTTAGTACTTATTGTCTTCCTTTAAAGCTTCTTCTATCTCTTGCCAGAGTTTATCCTTTTTTCTAATATTCTTATATTCAGGGTGGCTTAAATCAAATAAAATAGGATGTATTTTGACGAATTAAATTAATTTTTTGATTGGCATTTTTATGTACGGTACGCGGTACACGGCGGTCAACTGTGTCTACAGCGATACACAATTGTATCGCTGTAATACCGCAGCGTCTTCGCGGTATATCGCTGCCGGTTTGAACACGTACATTTACCGCCGTGTAAACACCGACCGCTGTACCTCTACCGCTGCCGCGTACCGCTCTGGTTTGCGAAGACCTTAATACCGCAGCGTCTGCGCGGTATATCGCTGCCGGTTTGAAAACGTACATTTATTTACCGCCATGTAAACACCGACCGCTGTACCTCTACCGCTGCCGAGTACCGCTCTGGTTTGTGAAGACCTTTATTAATAATCCACGCAGATATTTTAATAACGGACTGGCAGTAAATAATTTTAGGAATTAATTAGTACTTTCTGAGACAATAAACGAATCGACCACTGCAATAATTGCCGCAAACATCATTCAGTTTTTCCATAAGAATAGTAGATAGCAACATCAAAAGAATATAATGGGATATAGCATACCTATAAGTAAGTACCTATTATATTCTGTGGTTATCGTGCTAAATATGAATTGCTGGGGCTGCGGCCTGCATTAAAATTATAACCTCAAAAACCGAACTAGAACTTGGTTTTCCTCTGTTTTTTTAAATAAAATGAATTATTTCTTACAGAATCTTTGAAACATACGATGTTCCCAGGTATGTTCCTATTTACGAAATGATTAGAAATAATTTCATGTGGCTTAAGTAGTAAGTATTTAAAAAATATACATATACCTAGGTACAAGCATCTAAAATCTGCGTTACTTTCAAGTATGGAGATTGCAAATTAAGCAGCTATACTTAAATACATTTTATACGAATATAAATACACAAAATACTTGCCGCGTAAAACATTTGAAGTGATGTTGATTTTTTATTTACATTTTAAAGTTTCAGCTCATTTTAGTTGGATCAATAACACATCTGGAAATGGGTCTCGAAAATTATCATTTAAGTTAGCTACATACACTCACTCTAAGAAGGATGCTGCAGTGGAAAATATCGATTGCCGTACATAAAACAACGTGCACACGCCGACATTATTAATATATAAAACTCAAAATACCTAAGTCAGGCAAATGTCATAAATCAAACATGGTAATGGTAAATAAGTATGGAATGGAAGAATATGTCCACAAATTTGTCTTAAACAGCTCACTTTCGTATACCATAAATTAAGGTTAAAGGCATTTACATTAATCTATGCATTTACTGCTCTTCTTCTCTTTTCCACCTAGGAAACAGTCACCAAACACAAACTACAATACTAAAACACAAACCAAAAAATATATCAACATCAACAAACTCTGACTCACTCTGAAATCTGAAACCACAGAATAGTCTGAAACTGTCTACTGACAGAATTATGGACAGAGACAGAAGTGATAGTGAGACAGGTAATATATTGCGAAAAAAGCGAAGAGTGTTCCATCTATGAACAGAATTGTGAAGTTTAAATAGCCAGCTTGGAATTCAAATTTTAGATGACACCCAGCATCTAGTTAATAGTTTCGCCTACTTTTTCACAAACAAATTTACCATTATCAATGAAAAATATATACTTAATTATAATATCAGATTGTCTGAACTGAATTACAATCCAACGGTAGAAGGTATTGCTCATCACTTCAGTGTAATAATTAGGCTTCAGAAAGTACCTACACCTACACCCTTTACTTATTTCCTAATCATAAGAATCTTTGTTAAGTGGAAAAATGCTTTAAAACTTAGAAAAAACTAAAAAAATCTAAAATCTTAAATTTTACGGATAATCATTCTACTAATATAAGTGAGTAAATTACTAATATTTTGTGGATAATGATATCTTTAATTGGCCTTTTTCTAACACCACATTTGTGAAAATGTCCGTTAATTCGATGTGAAAGCGCGGAATTTGAAAGTACTTTCTTGCTCTTATGAAAAATGCACGGCTAACTGGCTCCCGCCAAAACATCAATTATCGTAGCGCCATCTATGAATGATTTTTTTTCGCGAACTAACATTTAGGTAATCCATGTCCACAGAACATACCTCATATTATGGGCAAGTTCGAGTCGACGCTCAGATTGGTTAGAGCTCATTTATTGCGTTTTATTCGCAACTCGGAGCGTTCTCGTTTGCGTTCGAGTCGACACACAGCGCGTAATCTGAGCCTGCTCTTATTTCTCCGAGTTTAAGGATGGAGATCTAAGAGCATGAGGGTTTGTATCTCGTGTAATTAATCTATGGGTTTGTAAGAAAAGACAGAGGTAGTGATCATATCATCTTGAAAAAACATTTCCCTGCAAACTGCAATACATAAAGCCGATTTAAATCCATTATGTATTACTGGTGACTGGTAAGTGGCGGCCACAAAAATAAATATCCAGATCCAAATACTTTAAAATTACAATATTTGACTATATACGGTTAGCGATGGTGTGTGCCAGGATCAGGATACTATAAATTCAAATTCAAAGAAACAAGTTATTTTTTGGATAAATTAACTCATTTCACCCGTATATCAAAAGAAATTACAAATTTGACACGAATTTATAAGATTGAGGTTATGATCACGGATCATTTTTGACAGGCGGCATCCACACAGCGTTCGAGATAGATAGCTATCCCCAGAACACTTTGTTCATGACGTCATAATACTCCGCTCGCTCTGTCGAGTGTTGACTCGAACTCACCCTATATGAGATGTCTAAAACTTGATTAGTCTATGGTATTTGGTATGTCCATATATATAATACTACTATATCGCGTATTTCCTATGTTAGCCCATAAGCGGTTTCTCCGAAAACATTAAAGGACAAAAGATATAGTGCTATACTGTTCCAGAGACCCTTTGTTCGATTTGCGCATACGCAATCTCCATGGTTACGGAAGCTGACACACTGTTTATAGGCTGACAGACTTCCCAACTTTCAACTTTTTCTAAAAGAAGTCGGTAGACAGAGATGCAGCACTTATGCTGCATGCTTATTGGATGTCGCGAAATTCGTGCGCATGCGCATATTTGACTAAGGTACTTTCGATAAGGATAGAGACTGTATGTCGGCGCCGTGTTGTTTTCGGAATTTTTGGGCCTCTACCCGCGATATAGTAGTATTATATATATGGGTATGTCAGTATTCTTCATTTTCTATGGTATTCTTATAGTTATTCTGTCATCATAGATAAAATATATATATATATATATATATATATATATATATATATATCTGTCAATCTTATATAATATTATTATTATTATATTCTGTGATTGTCATGTGTCATATTGTCGTGGATAATTATGTTCATCGTCCATATTTCATATTAGACGATTTCTATACATTAGAGAAATAATATAAACATATATTTTGTGTTATAAACTATGCCACTAAATCAACTAGAAAATCAAAATCCTAATATCTACCATACAAGCTCAGACAGATCTACTACATTAGCCGAAGAGGACGATTCAGTTGTAGATGAGTTTGATAACAGAGAAGTATTTGGTAATTTTTATATTATCATTACCAATTAAGAATGAGCCGATAGGTATTTTAAGCTCATTTTGAAATTTCATTAACGAACTATAAATGTCAAAAGTTATAGAATGCATAAATATACATATTTGAAATATTCTAATAGATACAAATCCGATTTATTGATTTGATATTAATATTATTCATATACGAATATGTGGGATGATACGAAGTGGGAATAAACAACTGGAAATATTCTTGGTGATTATATGGTATGACGAAAGTGTGTTTTATAGAAAGCTTTTTTCGGTTTCATTTTGCTATATACCTACACTATATTTATGAATTAATTTTTACGAGGGAATTGTATAAAGTCTAAGAATCATTTTTAGTTGTTTTCTTAATCTCATTGATCATTTGGTTTGTCAGTTTCACCATTCCAGATATAACAAAATCAAAGACCATTGTTTCAGTAACATTTATGTTTCTGTAGTATGACAAAAAATGCTTCGTTGCATTTTTACAACCGTTCTTTAAAATCAATATTGTTTTTTTATCTTTAGATTTATTAGAGGTACAAAGTTTTTCTTATATTTCAGATTTGATTCGTGACATTAACGACCCTGAACATCCTCTTACATTAGAACAATTGCATGTTGTTCAAGAAGATTTGGTTCATGTAAACAATGGAGAAAATAAAGTTTTTGTCAACTTTACTCCAACAATTCCACACTGTAGCATGGCAACATTAATTGGCCTGTCTATTAGAGTGAAACTATTACGTTGTTTGCCTGCCAGATTTAAAGTGACAGTAGAAGTTACCCCTGGAACTCATAACGCTGAGCAACAAGTTAATAAACAACTTGCAGATAAAGAAAGAGTTGCAGCTGCTTTGGAAAACTCCCATTTAATTAAAGTCATTAATCAGTGTATTGCGCCCAGATCAAGAGCTTAAATACAATAATGAGTTATACTAACACCAATTTACATTATTCAATGTCCAATTGCAGTATTTCATCTGCATATAGTAAATGTGTTCGGTATATGCGCAGAATATTTAAATATGACCAAATGGACTTTCAGTTTGCCTTTTGGCAAATGTTATATTTATTTATATCACCACAAAAATTAATCAAAATGTTCCAAGCCAGAAAATATATGAAGTCGCAATATGCTAGAGATGATCCTGCTTTTTTAGTCCTTTTTTCTGGAGCACTGTGTTTAACGTCTATAGGTATTTCATTTATCCTCAACCTATCATTTATGCAGTTTATAATGTTTTTATTTTTTGTAATATTTGTTGATACAATAGGAGTAGGGCTGGTACTGGCAACTATTTTATGGTACTTAACAAATACCTTTATGAAACCAAAAAATAATTTACAAGACATTGAATGGGGCTTTTCACTTGATATGCATTTCAATGCCTTTTTCCCACCATTGATATTATTACATTTCATTCAGTTATTTTTTTATAACTGGTTAATTAGTCAAGATTTATTTTCATCAATATTGCTGGGAAATACGTTCTGGCTTGGTGCAACATTTTATTATGTATATATAAGTTTTCTAGGCTATAATTCTTTGCAAATTTTAAATAATACAAAAGTTTTCTTGGCACCAATACCCTGGTTTGTTCTGCTTTATTTTGTTAGTTTATTCTGTGGATGGAACATATCTCATTGTGTTATGAATTTTTATAAATATCGTGTTTTATAAAAAAAATACAAAATTAAACAATAGTTGTCTTATTTCCCAAAAAAAAAAAAATGTATTTTGTAAAATAAGATGTAACAGTACATTACGAGTAGTTTTGAGCCATGTATTATTCGATTGCTAGTGACAACTTATCTCTTGTGCAAACAAGCCATAGTTATACCGGGTGGCTTAAGGTGGATGGCCTTTTAGACGTATCTCAAGAATGAATATATGCATTTTTCTGAAATTTTAGCTGTGGACATAACCTCGAAAGTTCTATAAAAGCAAAATATTTTCAAGGGTGTGGCATTTCTGATTATACCAGAAGTCGACATCAACTTGCTTATTTTAAATCGAACACCTTATATGTTATTTCATTTCTGAATTCTACGTAAAATTCTCAACACATTTCATGTAGGATGTCCTATACCTGTCTAACTGTTTTTGAAACATTGTCAGGTGAGTATTGACATTTTGCAAATTTGACACCCTGTAAAATCCGAGGTAAAATCTAAATCTAAACGGTTTGAGATCAAACAAAACGGTTTGCACATTCCTATCTAACTTCTCATAAGCTATAATTTGACACTAATTTCAATAATAGTTTGAACTATTATTTCATATTGTTAAGAAAATTACTGGAACACGATATAACATTTTACCTTCAAGCAAGAAAGCTTAAAGACGCTGTTAATTAATAATTTTCATTAATTCTGCATTAAATATATAATTAAATGAAAAATATCAAAACTCAGAATATTCTTAATGCTTTCAATTTTCATTAATAATAATCGTAATGTTGATATAAACACAATGGTAAGTCTACTTCCACCACACCATGTAATTTTTATTTAGGAACATGTCCATTATGGAGCTTGAACGAAGTCCAGTAATACCATGGACATTCTTGAAACTTTGGAATTTTAAGAAAAACTAAAAGGTAAAGAAAGACCCAAATTGTGTCCCTCCAAAATCTTTCCCTGTAATGGAAAACATTTTAGCCCGTGTGTGGGATATATATACACTGTGTCTAGTTTAACATGAACTTTATGGGTATCTCGGAAGCCATTAGAAATACAGAGTTGGTTAAATTGGGAAAAAGTTAAATATGCTTGCACAAAATGTAGACTTTTTTTAAATACCAATTTTGAAATCCTTACCAACTGAACCAACCAACAATTTTTTTTAACCAACTCTGTATGTCTAATGGTTTCCAAGATACCCGTACAATTCATCTTAAACCGGACACAGTTATATAGCTCCTCGTAGTGTTCGCACTCATTAAACTTTTTACAGGGTGACTCAATGAAGCGACATCCATATAAACTGTAATATTTGAAATGGGACAACCTGAATTTTTTTCCATATTTGGAAAGAACTCTTTTATGAATACATCCAAATAAGGTTTTATAGGTCTAATCTCTAATAATAAGGGAGATATGCCCAAAAGTATGGCCATAAGAGCACGGCGTTGTAGAAAAATTATGCCTAGCAACGAATCAATACTGTCTTTCTACCACATTACTCTTATAGTACAATGTTTGCACACATAAGTGACATATCTCCCTTATTATTAGAGTTCCCATACCATACCCATACCCATAAAATCTTATACGACCATATTCATAAAAAAAATTCTTTCTTTCGTTTGCAAATATGAAAATTGCATTAAGTTAGTTTTGTAAGATAAAGCATTCTGATATAATGTAGGAACACCAGAAGAGGCAGTTTTATTAATTAAATTATAGTTTTCCATAAACCTATTTTAATGATTAACTTGGAAAATTGAAAAATATATTGGGAAAAAATGTCTGTGAATATGATATGTGTGATAAAATATGATATTTTATAATATGAATGAATTTGATATTTACATATATTTTTATAACTAAGAAATCTATATAAGTATAACAAAATAACAAGAAAAGTGGTAAGAGTTCATATAAAACTGAAAATAAACTTCCACTTTGTTCATTAACTACCTCCAACTTTAAACCATCTTCACTTATATAGTTTGAGATAAAGCTTTCTTTTAGAAAGTTCATATATTATTCCGATTTTTCCACCATATGATACTCGTACTATAGTTGAATTTTGATCTCCTTTGATTGGCCTAACAACTGGCATATCCTTAGGTGAAATATCTTTTATTTTACATCTCTTTTTTGAAAGCCTTTTCCAGGTACCCATATAAGCAACATAATTTGGTGGTGCTTTGATCCTGGTAATTTCAGTGCCTTCTTATCATCAGTTCAATTCCAAGATTTTCCATTCGCTTTCAATTTTACAAATTGTTGCATGTTTTGCAATTACATATTCACTTCAAACTAATTTTAATCTTCCTTAGTTCTTTTTTAATAAAGGTGAAAATCCGCTCTGGCAGAAAAATAGTGCAACAACCATGGGAAATATAATTTCGACAGTTTCAATATTTGTTGGTGCATTATTCAGAAGTCACCTACCAATCTCACATGTACACGTCATAATAACATTTTTATTTTGACCACCACATCCATCTGCAAATTGGCATTTTGTGATGGTTTTTAAATTAATTTATTTAATATACCACAAACACTGCTATAAATTAGCATATTAATTATAATTAATTTTCATATTTTCACCAATATCTTTAGAGAATAAATCAATTTGGCCACACTGTCAACATTAACATATTATGAATGCTCATTGGAAAGGACACCCTTCTCTAATTTAACAGTTTTTTTATCTTACAATTTCAGATATAGCAGTAGTGGCACATGCTACTGCCTGGGTCACCTCAACCATTTTGGCTCTTAAGTAATGAATGGATTGTTGTAAGAACACTTTTTGGAAAAAATATAGTATTTATTTTTTTGAAAACAATCGAGGAAAACTGATTTATTTTTCCTATTTCACATCGAAAGCTTAAATTCAGCTTGAGCAATAAGGGAATTCTTAAAGGAATTATTCTTAAATGAAATAATGAGCTATGTTATAAATTATTTTATTTTTCAGAACTTAATCTATAAAACAATTAATCTCTCTTCTTCGCACTCATGGGAGCTGATTTTGTAGGATCTGTTTGTTTGGTAGGATCATATTTATAAGTTTTAACAATGGGACCTCTACCCGCTCGCTGGAACTGCATTTCATCTAATCTGGTCCGCTCTTCTAATTCTCTAGTTAATTTAATGTTTGTCCAAGCTAAAAAAAGTTTTGAACATTTTTTTTTTCACATAAACACAAATAAAACTTATTTTGCTACTATATAATAACAAAGACCAATATTTCTGAAATATGTGAATCACATGTAAATCTATTGTAAAAAACTTCTGAACTGTATATTTAAAGTTGTGTTTACAAATTCAAATTATGGGTGGTCTATATTTCAGGAATTTTATTATGTAAACATCAGAATTAGTTACATGCTATTAAATGGGTAAATATTTTCAGCTATTATATAAATTTCTTAAATCATATTTATTTTTATAGTTGGGCAATATCTAAAATTTTCATTTGTGAAAATTTTGCACAAAATATTTAAGGAAAATTTCTGGAAATATTAGATGCAACTTTTTTATTAATATATCGATATACTTTTATGCACCACATTAAGCAGATGTCCAACTCTACTAAGACAGATAAACAATGATAAATATGCTGCATACATAGAAAACATGAATTTTTCATATTGCATCTTAAGGGGTGCAACATAAGTACACATGACAATGAAAGTCTATTTCATTTCAAACAAATAGTTAATAAACATACATACGTGTTTGAATAATTTCTGAAATTATGTCTTAAAAGTAATACTCACAGGACGCCATATTGTACATTAGTATTTTTTTGAATTTAGAGTTTTGTTTAGAGTTGAATTTAGAGAGAACTAGTACAAAAAATACACAACACAATGTTTTCGGGACGAGGGAAATGGTTGCCGGACAACGCGTAGCGGAGACCGGCAATTTTACGAGTCCCAAAAACGTATTTTTTGTACGAGTTTAACATAATTTTTTTTTCCAACCGCTTCTAATTAACATCTCCAGCTTACCGATTCATCAGAGTCACTATCTGTTTCTATTTTTCCATTTAATTAAACTTCAATATATTATGTGACATGCAATGTCAATGTCAAATTACTTTTCTGTACTGTACAACTGACGCAACTGTACAATAATCTCTTTTTTGAACAGTTGCTATGGCGATTTCAAACAGTTCCGAAATGGCCCTCTTTTTGTACAAAATAATTTAATGTTATAGTGTCTTATTTGTATGGTTGGAAAAAAAACACATTTAACGACTGACTTTCTAGCCATCTGTATATAATAATAAAAAAGCGGTTTCTATATTTTTTTATATAAAAAATCCATAAGTTTTTTCATTGATTTTTATGTTCTCGGAATTTCCAAGGACATTACAGTCATTTAAATAATTCACAATAAAATATTTCGTGATTTTGTGTAGTGTTTGGAAAAACCAAGTTATTTCGATAACCGACTAATGAGTATTCAAGTGTTTCAAAGCACCGGATGATCATTCCAATGATATCACGTGAATAATATTAATTTATGGGTATATTTATAAAGCTGCCCTTAATACATGCTTCACCAAGAAATCACAGTCGCCTTTATAAAAAAATATACTTCACCTCAAATTGTGCTGAGGACGATCTTAAGTATGTTAACAAAATAAAATGAATTAATGGGTAGCAATAATGTAGTCTTATTATGTATTTGAAATTTATGAAAATCTAACTTAGAACATCACAGATATCTGATCTTGTTTTTTTAGTGACTAACTGAATAGTAAATTTACACTAATGAATATTATGTACTTACAATCTTTTAATCCTTCCCTAAAGCCCTTTGGTTTAATTGGCAAATTTTGAGGATTAAATTTATGCATAGGTTCAATTTTAAAATAGTCTCTTACTGTTGGTATTCTCAAAATACCAACTTGAATCAGAGATATAAAGTTGCTAGACACCCAGTACAATAAAATAGCACCAGGAAAATTTACAGTAAATGGCAAAATTACCAAGGGTAAACCACGCAGGACATACTTCATCAGCTGTAGATTTTGTGATGATAATTTCGCGGAATCAGTACCCAACTAAAACAAATAAATTAGAGGATTATAAATACAGTAAAGTGTTATTTTCAATCATAATTAATTATACCAGTTATTAACCTATAATTATTACATCTACAAAGATCTTAGAGACTGTAAGTTAATGGGAAAGTCAATCTGGTGCACAAAGTAATATTAAATGTGGCTCTCTACAATTCATATTTAAAGTACCAAGTCAAGACAGGCAAACAACCTTTGTTTAGTGATTTCCACATAAAAGTTGTATCTGAAATTATTGGAGAATATGCAAAGAATTTCCCACAAATTCAAAGACCACCAACGATTGATGACCCTATACAACTTACAAAGACATTATCCAGCCCCTATTCCACAAACTTGAAGCCCAACAAACACAAATCCAGAGAATATATCACTTATCGAGCAACACCAAGCTACAATAGTACAAAAGAAAAGATGTGAAGTATATGTGCGTGTGCCACATTATGTTTACCCATGTTTTGCTCATTTCCATAGGTACTAAAAATAAGTATTAAGTATTTTTTATTATATAACATTCCATTTACTATCTTATTCATTTTTCTTTATAATAAAAATGCTGAAAATACTCGTTTTTTTAGTTCACTTTCTCACGATTTCCCCACTGAGAAACATTTCGCAGGAGAACATTTCTAGAAAAATGTGCAAGAGGACGACAGGTTAAGCAACATTCTGCTCATAATGTTGGCGGCTGCCAATGAAGAGTAGTAAATCTAGGTTACTTACTCTTACAATGTAGGTGACTTGCATTATTCTACAAAAATATTTATGATAACTTTATAATATTCACCTTTGCAGTTTCAATAAGTTTAATTTTAAGGAACTAACCACTTAATCAAAACAATATTGAAATATTTAATTATAAAACTTAATATGTTTTGAACTAATATTTAACAGCTATAACATTTATATATGGGAGTTATATTCTTACCTCAATTGTCGCATATAAGGTGGCACTTGTAATAATAGGCATAAGGAAATACTGATCAGGAAGTGTAAGATCAGAGAACCACCATAATCCTCCTGTTCTTAAACTATCCACAGGAACATTGCACATTTGTCTAAGTGCCATAAAAAATGATATAAATATTGGGGCCTACAACAATAATAAAATCAGTAAATATGTACATACTGCTTGGCAGAAATAGCAACAACACGCTGAATTGTGACAACCAAATCATTAATGCTTACTCTTAAAACAATACAATACATTTTATTTCTGAGTACCTATTGTTAGAAAATAATATCGTCATATATCTACAATATTTAAGTACTTAGTGCTAATTGCATGTTCAATACGTTCATTTATACATTTTTTTTAGATACTCATACGAATTTTGAATAATTTGATGGTACTTATTCTAGTTATTTCGACAGTCAAATCATTGACACTTGCAATTCTGCCACCTTCCCGCAAATAGTGGTTAGAAATTTTAAACATTACCTTAGTCAATTTCGGATTGTTTTCTGGGTGTGTCTTTATGGCTAATTAGGTATATGAATTTCAAAAATGCGGAATTGAAATGGTGGTAAGATACAGAAGTGTTTTCATAATACAAATAATGCAGCAGCGGAATATCGGAGGCATCTCCCTAATATATAACATTACCCGAATAACTTTCAAAAATTTAAACCCAACTGATTTCTCCACGCGCCTTAAATTTTAACATTTAGTTTCAAAATCAAAATAAATAAATTATAAAACGTACAAACTGAACAATAATAAAAATATAATGAATTGTAATAACCGAACATTCGTAAAACATAGGTATTTGTATGTATACATTTGTTGTTACCCACAAATAAATAATACTAATAAATAATACTTTTTAATATCAAAATTAAAACATCCATTCACATATGTAGTCATAAATTTTATAAAAACTAAAGGACATTTAAAATAAAAAATGTAAACATATAGGTAACAGTTTACTCCTTGTTCTTAGAGTGCACATTAAAAAAATGCTGTAAAAACTAGTTTGGAAATTAGGTCAATGACCTGACAATAGGACCGGTCAAGTTCGTGCGATGGGACATTCTGACTTTTCATTATAAGTTTCAAATTTATTGGAAAATTGATATAATACAGTACAATACAATACAATACAGTACAATACAATACAATACAGTACAATACAATACAATACAGTACAATACAATACAATCCAAAACAATTAACAATTACATATTTCACGTTAGTACTATTTCCTAATCGAAATGCATGCCTAGGCATAAATGCCTGATTTGCTGCTTTCGACACCGAGAATACTTTACAATGTATTTACAAAACACATTAACTTATAAGATGGTCACAGCTTAGAACGAGATAGAGTGAGGATTTCTTTAAATGCTAGTTCGATAATTTTCTTCCTCCTGTGAATTAATTTTAAATTTAGTTAGGAATGTGATTTTTGCTCGATCTATAGGCATCCTACAAATTATATTGTTATTGAAGATGATAACTTAGTTACCAACATAAGACAAATGATGAGTTAAGGTAATAGAGATCTACAGTTTATAGTGAAACGCAAACCTCTTCTTGGGGATAATTTAATTGACAATAACTTTGTCAAGAGGCATTCGAAATCACTCCGGCTAGTTAACTAAATTGAATAACTACCATATCCGAATGGTTGTAGTGTGCACAATTTCCAGTGTCAATGTGTGAGATTTGGCTTATTTTGGCAAGCATAGTTCAAGGCCGCAAGGCCGCCAATCTCCGCAATTTTCACCAAAACGTATATATTGCCGCTAATATAAATAATGGTAAAAATTTTAAAATAAAACCTCAACATACTATAGAGTAGTCTAAAAGTAAGTGACATAAGAAGTATAAATTAAAATGTACCAATAACAACACCCTCTGAAGTTTTGTATTGAATTTAAGTCATATCCTGCCATGTTATATTTAGAAATTAAATAAAACTCTTTTCCCTTTAAACCACTAACAATCTTTACAAAGTGAAGATTTTTTTAAAAGAAACAAATGAAAAGAATTGTAATTCTACTTTTCATTCTATATTTTCTTTGTTCATTAAGGTTGTGTTCCGATATTATCCGCGACCAACCAGGATTTAGGTTAACCGAAATATTGGTAAACCTGAAAAATGTGTAATTAAGGAACTGGCTGGTTAATCAACATGGATGATGAATTGTTTTTATTGGGATTCATTCAACCTTAAATACCTTCATATTCCGTGCTTAACTATTACTCTAGTCTTCAGTCAAAAAATAAATGAAACAGCAGATAATTTGGTATATTATAGTAAGATATAAGTAGTTTATAAGTAGATATAAGTGTAGCTTTCAGTCGACTTGGTAAAGTGGACTACAGAATACAATACAGAAAAGTAGAATTTATAAATATTTATTATAACTCTTAACGCAAGAACACCACCCCATCTGCCTTCACCATATAAACAAAATATAATTAAAATCGTTGAGAGAATTGATTTTTCTTCTCTCAACGCTAAAACCTAACCTGCTAACTCTTCGGTTGACCAATGTACCGCTCCCAGAGCACGGTCAATATTTTGACGTTTGGTTAACCTTTTTCAGGTGACCACAGTTCCAAAATTAAACAATTTTCAGGAATTTTTATTTAATGGAACGCTTAACCGGGATTTTGGTTAACCAAGTTTAATATCGGAACACAACCTAACTATGGAGATGGCAGAGGTGTCAAGCGATAATAATCTGACCAGTTATTTTACTCTTTAATTTTTCTCATATTGTTTACTACTAGAGATATTACTGATCAATGTACTAGTGGAAGATCTCTAAATCTGTGAAAATTCACAGGTTGGTGTAATTGATCGATGTACTTATTGCCTATCAATCATGTAATAGAATAAACTTATACAAATAGCAGATAACTGTAGTATGACTAATCGTTTTTAAGTAAGCGTTACCTGAGCTAATGGCACAATCATGTTCTTTAAAGGATTCAGTTGTTTTTCCTTCATAAACACCATCATTTCCTGGGAATATCTGGCTGCATCAATTTGATTACCAGTTTGTCTTGCTTCTGTCATTTTTAATTGTATTGCCTGCATTTGTGGTAGATAATTATTCATTCGTGCCGCATTACGTTGGGCTATTATAACCAAAGGAAACATACATAATCTTATAATTAATGTCCCTAAAAATTAAAAAAATATAGATTAATATATATATAACCTTTATCAAAGATTGTTGCAAGAAGGAAAACTAACATTATATACAACCATAAAAAAAAGTGATTATATTGATCCTGATGAGAACAAATGACGAGGTTAATTTTAGTTATTTTATAATATATTTATCTCCGAACTAAAGTTGTTCCGACAAAAGTTTACATGATTATTTTATAATTTATTGAAGTGGCAACATTTTTGTCATAATGCATTTTCATGTATTACATATTTTTTATAACTTTTATTTCTTCAATATTTTTGTTACTCATATTATAAGCAAATTGGTCCTCTTATTTTAATTTGTCAGTTTGACCTACAAAGTCAAAAACTTAAAACTTTAGGGTTCTTAGTACAAAGTATGTTAAAAATTATAGTGTAGGTATGATTTACACAATAGGTATCTCTACGCCTCAATCTCTTTGCAATGAGCACCATTGCAGAAGGAGACTTGTTGAGGACTTGAGAGGCATATTATTATTTTGCGAGCAGGAATTACACTCAGCGCTTATGTTATAAATCTACCATTTAGTACAATAAGATACTTGAAACACCTTATTACCTGAAGTGAACAATAGGTTGTCAGTCATTTATGCACTGTGCTTGCACTTGCTTGTGGGGACTGATTAAAACCTACATGTATAACACTCTGCCATCGAATTCCTTAAAAATGGGCTACATGTATTGCATATTACAAACTACATGGCATATATTATGTATTTTGTGCTGTGCAAAATTGCATAAATTCATACATTTTTGTATGAATATTTAGTTTCAATGGCATACAACGTAATAATAATATTTTAATGGTAAAGACTAATTTTACACAAATTTAATATTTAACATTTTATATTGCAATTTGTGGTAAGAATTCCTACAGATCTACGGACTTATAACTATACATTTTAATTAGAAATTTTGATGATGCCCATTATATCAATTTTTGTTTTATCTATAATTTACTTGCCTATAGCAATTGCAGCCCACCATGGGACGCCCAAAGTAACATGAACATATTCAAAACAAATTTGGGCTAAACCAACAGGGCTGTAACCTCCTAACCCCAGGGATGCAAATGTTGGTTCTCCAAGAGCATTTATTTGATTTGCAATTTCTTCATATACATCAGGCACAGGAGGTGGCTCTGGTATTGAGTCAACATTTGGTGTAATACTTCCTTTGTCTACTGCAGATATGCCTGCTGTTGCCAAGACTAAAGTTCTTTGCTTTACAATTCCTTTTTGTAGATTAACACATAGCTTTTCTGCTTCTGTCCTTATGAACCGTGATCTAAGGTACTATAAAAATAGTATGTAAACCTATATAAAGCATTGGAACTCGAGCAATATTATCAACCCACATATAAAATATATTTTTAGGAAAATTTACAACGGTAAAGCAAAATAGCAAAGGCCTAAAATAAATCTTTTGAATAAGATATTGAATACATAAAAATTGAGTTATATCGGTTACTTGTAATAAAAAAGTTAATTTAAGCAAATGATTAAGGAAATGTTCACTAATGGAAAGATTAAAACATTTTAATTTTAAATCAAACCTTATTTTTATATGCAGACTTCTTTTCTTCTAAAATATGTTGAACTGAAGTCAAAGTCTTTCCACCACTTTCCTGTAATTTCAGTCCTGCATTTGAAATATTTGTCTACGAAAAATAACAATGAGATATATGCTCAAATACATAAAATAATTTTACCCAAATCCTATCAAATAGCTTAGATTCATTACATTGAACTTTGTTCTTTAATTTCTCAATATCTTTTGGAATTCTTAGGTTTTTTGTATTAACTTCCTAAAATTTAAATGAATCATAACATAACCTACAACTAAGAAATATCCATTTATTTATACCTTAATCTTTTTCAATACACTTCTATTTCCCTTATATTTAGCGAATGAATAGTACCGCAACATGATAGTCGTATCTAACCTGCTGTTATTTTCTATATATATATATATATTTTTAATATTTACATGAAAAAGGAATTTTCTAAAAATCCTCTGGGTTATTACATATTACAAGTTACAGGTTTCAGTATATATATATTTTATCTATGGTTACAGGAATCTCTTTAATAATCTGTGGTTACAGGTTTACACAGAGACAATAAAGGTTTACACCAAGTTTACACTGGGTTTGTGGGTTTACAGGTTATCAAATCTTTTAACCACAGACTAGACACATAATTTATCTATTGCAATTATACACAGTGTTGCCAGATGGAAAAAATGAAAAATGGTATTTTACTGAAAAAAATGGTATCCAAAAAGTCCAGTAAGTAGAGATTTGGTAAACTCAGGGTTGTTACGTCTCACTACTCCAATCATATACCTGCACACAGTTCATATCGTTCAATATGGTAGATAGTAAAGTATTAGAGTTGAGTGACGAACTTCGTCACTCAACAGTATTAGCCTGTGCTGTCAGTAGTGTCAGTAGGACGTCTTCTTTGACAAGTATTCTTCGAACCACGTTGGACTGTTTATGAGTAGGTAGCACCATCTCTTGGTTCTAAATCCGAAGTAGTGTTCAAATCCAGTAATACGCGATTCATTTTAAGATCGTAGCGGCAAAATGGCAGAAATCTATACTAACTCTGGGCTACTGACACTGACGTTTGAAATTGTATTCATCAAATATTTGTTGTCGACAACTTTAAACCAGGTAAAAAGCTTGCAAAACTATTTTGAAAGGGGTAAGTAGTGATATAAAATTAAAATAGATTTCAATATTTTTCGAGCGTTCAAATCTGAAAATGAAACTTAACCTCAAAATATGTCAAATTCTTTATTGGGCATACAGCATACATACCTTTATGGAACTAGTCATACTTAGAGAAAGGTAAAGAGCACAGTCTCTACTCTGCGTTCTTTAGCTTCTTTATCCATACTTGTCTCCTGTAACTCTCTAATGCTCATCTTATAGTTTCCGCGATAGCTCCAGATTTTCCCGCTTTTGGAAAAGTATGAAACTGATCTCGGGGTTTTTCTTTGTACAAGAGCAACAATGACGCTCACAACAATAATGATTCATATCTAATCAAAGCAATTAACTAATATAACAACGGATATTTCAAAATTCACAATAGACATACATACGCAAAAGTGAACCAATACCCCAAAAGTTAGTTGTGCATGCCGCCAGTAGGTAGCGTATTGCTTAGCAAGAATCGCGTATAGGGATCGAGGAATCCTGTAAACCGTTAACAATCCTTGGTTGTATCATGCTTCTAACCCACATACCTTTTATGCATGATACAACTTCATGCCTTTTAGGTATGTGTTCTATAACCATAGTTTAAAAGCATGATACAACTACACAGATATGCCAATTCGCATAGTGACGTCAGTTACGAGGAAAAACAATTGATAAACACGAAAATAATTTATATCACTGCCCTTAAGAATTTTCGCATCGCATTGCCATTTTTCCCTCACGAATGGCGTCATGCACAAACAAACTAAAGTTATGAGCATATCTGTGTAGTTGTATCATGTTTAAAAGAATCTAACAGAGACACAGAGACAATAAAAAAAAGACTCTTCAATAATATAGGCAGAATGGTAATTTCTCATCTTCCAACTTGGAGGGCGCTGGAAGCATGGATACCGTGCAGTCCTAATAAAGATACCGAATTTTGAGTGTATTCTGTGGTATTGTGGTGCCGTGAGTGCCCAAGCACAGCCTTGGTAAGCTGTGGCCCAAGGATTTTTAACTTATATTTTTAACTTATATAAGTTAAAAATCCTTGGTGCGTGCCATGATAGTGCGTGTAGTTTTATTTTTTATGATCCTGTTGTCCTGTTTATAATCAATAATCACTATTCGATACGACCTACTTTTCTGCAAGTGCTGCATTCACTCAATTATTTCTTTACATTTTTAAAAAGTAAATAATATAGAATATAAGTATAACCTAATAAGTGTGTTAATAAGTATTGTATATTTCAGTTGATTTTTAAACGTTCCATTTAAATCGAGGGAATATACCCTTGATTTTAATTCGTTTTTTAATTGTGTAATATGGTTTTGCAACTATTATTTTTTTATTTAAGGAATGTTTCATGTGATCTATATGCAGGATAATAGGTCTCATTTACTGCATTCTTTTCAATGGCTTGGGCAGCTTGGAGAAACTCGGAGCTGTTCCGTAGCATGTTCTTTTAACCGAGTGCGCGACGCCCTTCTCTGTTTTCCCCTTTACCCTCGAGCACTACCATTTTTGCTGAGATTTCGTGCTCCAAAATATTAGTGAGGTTAGATTAGATAGGTAGAAACGTAGAAACATCAACAAACTATGAATTATACTGAAAATGGAAAATAATCACAGGAGGTATCTGAGGTATCAGAATTTCAGACATATAGAGTAAAAACGTATTTACTATTTTACTATTTTCATTTTTTATTTAGGTTAAGTAATCAAACTAGCAAATATCCCCTAAATTCATGTTCCAGAGACAATAAAAAGACCAGTCAAAACCCTGTTATACGGTTGGCAATAAGAAGCTCTGTGGCGCCCTCCAAGTCAGAACCCCGAAATATTAAAAACCGCGGGAGTTTTGAGATTTATTTACTTTTATTTAATGATTCGTATTGCGTCGCATTAGAATAACAAAGTTCTCTATCTGAACATTCAACCATATTGAGAAATCAAAGGCTAAAGTTTGAATAACTTATAATCTATTATAAAATTAATGATATTCAATTGAGATAAATATTACCCCAATATTGCATAATATTTATCCCAATTGAATATCATTCATTTTATAATAGATTATAAGTTATTCAAACTTTAGCCTTTGATTTCAAAATATGGTTGAATGTTCAGATAGAACTTTGTTATTCTAATGCGACGTCAGGTTGGTCGGTTGGTTGATTCGATAACCATTGGATCGATTTCAGAAAATATGTATTCAATGAGACCTAATATCCTGCATATAGATTACATGAAACATTCCTTAAATAAAAAAATAATAGTTGCAAAACCATATTACACAATTAAAAAACGAATTAAAATCAAGGGTATATTCCCTCGATTTAAATGGAACGTTTAAAAATCAACTGAAATATACACTACTTATTAGCACACTTATTAGGTTATACTTATATTCTATATTATTTACTTTTTAAAAATGTAAAGAAATAATTGAGTAAATGCAGCACTTGCAGAAAAGTAGGTCGTATCGAATAGTGATTATAAACAGGACCATAAAAAATAAAACTAAGCTACACGCTACACGTATCATGGCACGGCACCACAATACCACAGAATACACTCAAAATCCGGTATCTTTATATAGGACTGCACGGTATCCTAGAGTCCTATATAAAGAGAGTAAAGACATGAGGGTGACCGTTTTTGATTGGTCCAACGGATATAAGGTCGAAAATCGCTTGCGTCCGCCATTAATCCTCCAAACAAAGATTTTGACGGATCTGTCAGTGACGCTTTGTGTGTGAATTCTGTGTTTTTTTACTTTTTTTCGTGTGATTTTATTTCAGAGAGATTATTTAAGTGTTTTATTCGAAATACGAAGACATTTGATTAATTACCTACTTGTGAGGTAGGAATTTTCTTGTATTCTATAGAATTTCAAATCATGTATCATATGTTATATCACATCACATTTAACATTTAATTTTTGTTAAATTATAGATTAAACTGTCAGCATGGTGGGTTGTTCGGTAAAAGGTTGTTTAAATAGAAGTGAACATGGTTTCTTAATGAAATACTTCCCAAAAAATGAAAAACTATGTAAAGAGTGGACGATGAATATGAAACAAGGTTGTTGGATGCCAACAGATCGTACTGTTATTTGTGAGGTACTTAGGTGGTGTTAAATTATTTTAAGTTGTCATATATTCTCATATTACTTTTAAGGTTCATTTTGCTCCCGAGATGTGGGAAAAAACCCGAGAAGATGGTAAAAGGAAACTGAAACTAAATGCTGTACCTACTTTGTTTCCTAACCTATGCCGTCAACATCAGGAATATTGTATGGTAGTCCACAAAAATCCAGCGCATCCTCAAATCGGTTAACCCCCCCGTTTACTACTACGAGCAGTTCTGAAACTGTTCCATCGGTCCAGTCACCAGATCAACGACATGTTGAAATAAGTGCAAATGATAACATCAGCGAAATAAAATTTCAAGTTGAGAAACAGCAACAACTTTCAGAAAATGATTATGAGGCCATAATCTTTTTAAATTAGTTCCTACTTATTTTTTATAACTATTTTTTAATAAAATTTTGTTTCATTAATACTTGTCAGTTATTCCTGTGTGCCTGTCCTTACATCAGTCAGTCATGAGTTTTATCTTGTTACGGGTTTATTTTCACCCGTCTTATTTAGTTATATTCACTGAAAATTTAAATTATATACTGTTATTTGTATATTCAAAATATTATTTAGCCAAGCATAAACATTATTAAAAAGTAAGATAAATAGGGAACACATAGAAATAATCCATTTATTATAATAAAATTAATATCAAACAGAATAACATATCTCAACCATTCTACGCCTCGACCATAGGTGAACACCATTTTTCCTAAAAACAAAATATTCATTAGAACTAGATAGTACAAGCCTATCTAACTTAAACTTACCTATTCACATAGTAGATTCCTCCACAAAACCTTTGGTTAATTCTGTTTCAATTCTCATTAGTTTAGACTCCGAGCGAACCGAAAGGAAGATACATCGTTTGCAGTGAGCTGAAAAGTGCAGAATGGATATTTATATGCAATAACTAATTACAACACACAACTACTATTACATTAAAAATATTCTAAAATTCATTACAGTTTTCCTCATTTTCAGTTAACCTCATATTAAAATCTAAATAGAACCTTTTTTTCTATACAAACTTGTTACCATATTAAAAAAGGGTATTAGTCATCCCTGACTAAAGTCTAACTAATCTAATCTTTTTAATCTAAAGTCTAAGTCTAATTTATATTTTAATAAATTCCCTACAAATTTTCTGTTAGAACTTCTAGAATACACCTTCCATAATTAGAAAAACACAGGTTTAAAATGTTTTTTTTTATACTTCCTGGCTGAGAGGAACCATTTTGTAATTTTGAGACTGAAGGTCTGAACTTGAAGTGATAACTGATTTAATTAATGACATAAACCGCGTTTATTAACCTGAATAAGGCAGTAGTGCTACATATCACAGCGTTTGCTGGATCATATAAGGGTTTATTAAGCAATAAGGTTTTGTCACCGTCTATCCTCTCAAATAAGTACCATTGTCTGGTCAACCACCACTCTCAAGTAAGCCAATCCCGATTATCTCTGCCACTTACGTTCAACTGCACGGATATGTATCTCTCTATTTAGGCTAGCTTACATAGGACCATATTTCACTGCCACTAGTTGACCTAGGGCTTCATCGTTACTTAGGGTCCTATTTAATTGCACCCAGCTAATCATACACCTAGCCTAGAACTTAAGAAGTTAATTACACACTGCTTACCAACTCGCTGCAGAAATAATCAGTGCATTGGATTCCTTGCTGAATTACATGCTACCCAGAGTATCGAGACATTATTTATTCATGCTATGTTTGCTATTATTTGCGTTGCTTCACTATCAAAGTGCATGGCTTTTTACTGATTTTGCTGCTTGTTCTATTATTAACTCCTAGTAGAAATTTGCTTATATTCTATTTGTAACTATTAGCTCCATTAATATTAAATATTGGCCATCTGTCTCATTTAGCTCTTAGTTTGTATTGCTGCTAAAACATAAAGTGTATTAAACGTTTTTATTTTTTACCTATTAGTTAGGTTATGTATTGGAACTTGGTATTGCTTATTAAATTAAACTTGTTATATAAAGTACCTACCTGATTCTGTAAACCAAGGTATACCTCGGTAACATTAGACACTAATGTGCATCAAATTTTTGTCATCAACCTATGTTATATATATAATTACTTCGTTAATATCTAAGCTCTACCTGATCCAACCTGATCCTGATATAACATAACATAACCGTTCTTGACAGATTATAAATTATAACATAACTGCACCAGCTGTATCACTGTCTCTTCGCCTTGTACCAAAAGGTTACGGTGCGTTCACCGCAAATTATTTAAGTTTTTATTTAAAAAATATTTTCCTTTCCACATTTGGTCGTTATCACAGAGAACAAACGTCGTTATTGAATTTTAAATTTGCCGCCATGATTTGGAGGAAAAATGGCGGCTCATGTCTTTACTCTCTTTATATAGGACTCTACGGTATCCATGCTTCCAGCGCCCTCCAAGTTGGAACATGAGAAATTTCCATTCTGCCTATATCATTGAAGAGTCTTTTTATTGTCTCTGTCATGTTCTTTTCGAGGGCTCTCTAGGGTCCGCCACGAGTTTGACGCCCTGGGACGTGGCGATCTTGAAAAGAAAACGCTTATTGAATACATATTTTCTGAAATCGATCCAATGGTTATCGAATCAACCAATCGTCGCATTAGAATAACAAAGTTCTATCTGAACACTCAACCATATTGAGAAATCAAAGGCTAAAGTTTGAATAACTTATAATCTATTTTAAAATTAATGATATTCAATTGGGATAAATATTATGCAATATTGGGGTAATATTTATCTCAATTGAATATCATTAATTTTATAAGTAATAGATTATAAGTTATTCAAACTTTAGCCTTTAATTTCTCAATAAGGTTGAATGTTCAGATAGAACTTTGTTATTCTAATGCGACGCAATACGAATCATTAAATAAAAGTAAATAAATCTCAAAACTCCCGCGGTTTTTAATATTTCGGGGTTCTAGCTTGGAGGGCGCCACAGAGCTTCTTATTGCCCACGGTCTTTAAACTAATACGGTTGTCTGGTAACTTTTAGCCAATCACAGCTCAGCCGGCAAAACGTCACAGGTATGCTGCATCCACGCGTATTGGCAACTCAGTACATCGAACAAAGGCATATAGATGGAAAATAATATAAGGTAGACAGAGCACGATATATAATATTTCAAAAATCACATGTTTATATTAAATAAAATTAAAATTATTTAAACCTATTATGGGTAGACTATTAAATAAATAAATATTGGTAACATAGAAATTAATATATAAAATTTGTTTCAGTACCTACCTGAATCCAGTTTTAGTTTAGCTAGCTATAATGTATAGGGGTACTTAAGGGGGTATTCTAGTTACAGTTACTAGGTAGGCATTGAGGTTTTTGTTTATCCTGTGAATATGGTAATTAATTGACTATATTTTCCTGATATTATAGGTACCTACAACACTAATTAACTTGTCTTTTAGGGTAAATTTACTCGATGTAGTTTATTAACATAAAATTGCAAGAATTAATTGAAAATAAGAAAAAACCAAATACCTACCTAGTTAGTAAAATAATAGTCAGTACTATAAGTCATTATTTATTTCCAAAATTAAAAAATAAGTTCGTACATACCCTTTAAAAATGTTTTAACATAAAGCACGTAGGCAGATAGGAGAAAATGAGATGTTTTTTGTGTACCTAAAGGTGTATATTAATATGATTATACAAAATATTGTGCATCCTCTGCTTGCACGGTCTGTTTACATATCAAACTAGGTAACTGTACCTCTGTCACTCCTATAATGACTTTAAAAAACCTTGGACCTTGGAAAAGTAAAAAATCTAATCACTTCTCCCTTTTTTTTGCCTTTTCACTATTACCTTTGCAAGTCGCTACACTGCAAATAGTTCCAGTCATATTGCTAAAAAGTAGTAAATATTTTGTTATTGAGCACAGTAAAACATTTGTCTGTTCACCTTTTATTTGAAGCTAATTACACCGAAAATAAAATGATGGAAACACTTAACGATAGTTCAATAAAAATCCGAAATACTTAACCACATAAAACTTGCAGCCGTCTTGTGACGTCACTGTGACGTAGAGGTCGCCATATTGCATAGCTTACCAGACAACCGTATTAGTTTAAAGACCGTGCTTATTGCCAACCGTTATAACAGGGTTTTGACTGGTCTTTTTTTTTATTGTCTCTCTCTGGAATCTAACCTTAAAATTTCAAAATTTGTGCATTCAAAAAGAAAAACAATTTAGAAACCAGTGTTTGAGTGTATATTTTTGAACTGAATTGAAAATGAAATCACAAAATCCTTGCCCCACAGCCCTTTGGTAACATCCATGAGACAGAAATCGAAGGGTTACTAAATTTTATATTTTACATATATTACTCATTAAGAAATTTTAACTTCATTTTTTTTTACTCGCCTTTACTTTGTGGCGCTAATCCATCAGATCTGTAAACCCGAAGCGGGGGTCAATCTATTTATTAAATATCGTGCACGGTCCTCGTCTACACGAAAAAGGCGCTGAAATTCTAAGGCCCTCACAAAAGGATTATTGTCTCTTAAATGTCTCCGGTACACGTTTAATTCCCTTATATTATATATCTTCGCCTTTCGTATTCAACAAAAAATAGGAAATGAGGCACAAAAGCCATATTTTACTCTAAGTAGGATGCAGAAATACAGAAAACAATTATGTCTGATACAATGTACGGCATGGTCTTAAACTAGTTTAGAGTGCATTCGGAGGTGGCTTAAAGTAGGACCTAATATAATTCCAAAATATCGGATGTGACTAGAAAATCGGCGTGAAGTTAACTATAAGACATAGTTGTGTCCAAAAGCCCATACTTAAGACGTCTTAAAGATTAGTGTAATAACCCCGCTGGATAATATTCATGTAGGAGGTACTTTTCTAATTCATTTAAAAAGAAGTTTTAAAAGAAATTCTCGTACCTAAGTGGTAATCAAATAGGTAGGTATAATTTTAAGGATGTCAGATGTCAGGTGAATTTCTTATTAGAATATTTTGCCACAATGAAAAAATATAAAAATTAAATATAGGTGATATTTATATACCTACTAGTGCACCCAGAGGAAGTCAGGATATCGAATAGGTATCGGTTTTTGTTAAGGTTCTTTTGCCTAACCATAATCTGGTCAGTATTAAGTAGTTCAACAATAGAGCCTAACCAATAAATAATTTCATGCACTAACTACAATATGACATATGAGAGATAATTGGTAGTATTATATATATGATTGTGACAACTATTTCAATTTTTTAACAAAATTGTGATTGCCAAAGGAACCAATAAATAAACACCAACTATTTTTATTTTTGACTAATAAAATATGCCTTCAAAAATTAGTATAAATTGTGAGTAATGAAGTAATTAGTTAATATTTTATTTTAAAATGGCTCTACCGTTACGTATAATAAGAAATGTATTACGACCAAGATTTTCCCCAATAATCCGACATACGTCTGGTACCGATACTATTTGTGTAAAGAAAGTTGAAGATCCATGTAAGCCCCTACGTCACAAAGGTTTAATTTTGGGTTTATATACAAATCCCGATGACCATTTCGATCCTGGAAAACTAACACCGACTGGTGAGAGATACAATTATATGGTATGCAACAGATTATATGAACTTCTACAGTATGCTGGGCCTCCACCTAAGAAAGGGGAAGTAAGAGTGTTTTACAATATCGATGAGGAATTTGGTATGGTAGCTGTTGTAGGTCTAGGTCGTGAATGTCAAGGCTATGATGTTTTTGAACAAATGGATGAAGGTAAAGAGGCAATTAGGGTAGCTTGTGGCACAGGCTGTAAAGCGCTACAGAAAATGCAAATAAGAAAAGTGTACACTGAAAGTTTTGGTCATGCAGAATCAGCCGCTGAGGGTGCAGCTCTTTCTGTATGGTTGTATCAGGAAAAGAAAAATAAGAAACATCAAGTACATATTCCTCAACTTGAGCTTTATGATGATTGTGATTGGACAGGCTGGCAGATTGGTTTACAAAAAGCTGCATCACAAAACTTAGCTCGCCAGCTAATGGACACTCCAGCGAATCTGATGACTCCAACTTCATTTGCTCAAAATGCTGTTGAAGTTCTTTGTAAATCGGGAATAAATGTTGAAGTTAAGGTTCGTGGCTGGGCAGAAACTCAAAAGATGTTTGCCTTTTTAGCTGTAGCTCAAGGTTCTTGTGAGCCTCCTATATTCCTAGAGCTTAGTTATTATGGAGCATCTCGAGATGAAAGACCTGTGGTTTTAGTTGGTAAAGGGATAACATATAATAGTGGTGGAATTTGTCTGAAAGCTTGTAATAAGCAAAGATACATGAGAGGTGATATGGGTGGTGCAGCTTGTGTTGTGGCAGCTTGCCGCGCTGTTGCTGGCTTACAGTTGCCAATCAATATAAGAGCTTTAATTCCTCTATGTGAAAACATGCCTGGTTGTGCAGCAATGCGGCCAGGAGACATTGTAAAAGCTATGAATGGAAAAAGCATCAAAATAGAATCTACGGACACAGCTGGACGGCTTTGTTTAGCTGATGCTTTGGTTTACGCACAAAACTTCTGGCCTCGATTTATTGTAGATGTGGGAACCATGACACAAGATATGAAACACTCCCTTGGTGCATCTGCAAGTGGTGTATTCAGTAATTCTGAAGCCCTTTGGGAATACATGCTTGCGGCTTCAATGCATACGGGAGACAGGGTTTGGAGATTCCCACTATGGGATCACTTCACAAAACTTATCAGCAACCATCATGCTGTTGATGTGAAAACATTTGGATCAGGTGGTCGACCTAGATGTGGTGGAGCCTGTAAAGTTGCTGCATTCCTAAATGAATTTGTGCCTTGTGGAGACTGGCTGCATTTAGATACTTTCGGAGTTATGCTATCTAATGGAACAGATTTAACTTATCTTCGTGAGGGTATGTCTGGTCGTCCAACTCGTACTCTTATAGAATTTTTGTCCCAATTAGTTTGTCATCGTGAATAAATACATTACAAGTACTTAACGAAATGTTGTCAATGTGTTCAATTGTAATATTTATGCAATAAATAATTAATTTGAACGCAATGTAGTTTTTTATTAATTAATTAGTTATCACCAATAACATGCATATAATTACATGTTCCAAGATTTAACAATATATTAATTTCTGCATATTTCTTATATTAGATATGTTTTATTAGAGTAGGTATTGTACAATACCTAATAATAGCTTATAAAAATTATTTTTTTCAGAAGATATAAGGTAGATTTTATATAAATATTAGAAATGGTTTGAACACACAAATATACTTTGATATATTAGGGGCCTGCACTTTCACACCCAGTTAACGTACTAACCCTGGATTATAATTAACCGGGGTTTAGATTATGAGAATATATTTATTTAGGACTAAAATGCTGACAATCTAAATATGTACTATATTTGACAGCCAATTAACACTTTAATCGGGAATGAAAGTATTGCCCCTAGAAATGTAAATTGAATTTTTATAAGCTTAAATACAAGGGTTATTTTGCTACTTAAGTAGTAATCTAAATGGTAACATGTTTCTAAAATTTCAAATTCAATTCCTAATTTGATGATATATTTGTTAATCAATTAATTATGTGCCAAATGAAGGTGAAAAGTGTTATGGGATTTTTAATCAAGTAGATATTATGTATTTGAATTTTACTCCAATGCTGTAATATTTCCAAATGGAGGTAAGTATGAAGTTTTTTTGCCAAGACTGCCTTTCCTGTTTATTTAAAAACTAATAAATTTAAGACAGTTTTGTATATTTATGTCCACACAATTTTTCTGAAAAAATCAACAGATTTCTTGTAGGTACCATCACTATAAATATATTACCACATACAATACGAAAAAATCGTAACCATAATTTGATACACTGTATGGTATATATGAAAGCACATCAAAATTTGTAAAATTCATTCTAAAAATTAAAAATACCCGTAAGACTTTCTACTCACTAACACATAATACATTAATTATTTTTAATCAGTTATCACACAAATGCATTCCATATAAATTTCAAAATTGATATATTGAAAATTATCTTTTAGAAAGTGAAAAAAAAATATGTTTTCTTTTAAACAATACTACTTCTATAGAAAAAAAAACATGGAAAATTTTATACATAATTTTAATTACATAAAAGAAAAAAGTACAATAAGTATACCCATTCCAAATTTAACATATAATTATTGATTTTGAATGACAATAACATTAAACCTAAAGGAAACAATCAAAATTATGTGTCCACTAATTTTTCTAAGCTTGTGAACTTCATATCCATCTGATATTCACATAAAATTTGCAGTTATATGTACCCAATGTTTACCACATCAAGTGCCTACTGAAAATGTATAATTCATTACCTGCACAACACACCATTATTTTTACTTTAAATTAGGGATTGTTTCTTTTGTCCATCCAAAAATATCTTTAAAGTGAAGAAATCTTAGTACTACTAACAGTTAGTCTATGGTACTACTACCTATGTCTAAATATTTAAAAAATAAACTAATTTTTTTAATGATTGAAAATAAACAAATTATTTTGTTTTAGGTAATTTTAGGTTCTAGACAAATTCAATAAAATTGTTCCAAACCAATTCGAATAGGTACAAGTTAAAAATTGTATGCACAAATGTTTAAATTGTTACTTGTTTTAATAATAAGAAATATCAAAAGTAACAATTTTTTAGTATCGAACAATAGATGGTCATAAACCTATATCATTTATGGCAGATATTTGACTTGTACATATATTTTAATCATAAGTTATTTTCAACGTAAATAACATGACAAATATTATAGCAGTAAAAAAATAAAAAATGATAGTTATGTTTTACTTTTAATCTAAATTTTAATTATAACTCAATTTAACAAAATAATTGCACTGAAGAATGTGCTCCAGAAATTTATTATACTCATAAAATCTGTCACTGCTTAAAATATTTGTACTAGTCAAAGATGCACCCTGTAGTGAAATAAACCATTTGATCTACAGCATGTGATAATTAAACACATTTTCATGAGATTTCAAATGCTGGGTTTTTGACAATCAAATTTCTAGAGAAATAATAGAGAAATAAGAGGTATATCAAAAATTGTAGGGACTTTTCATAATAAAAACTGCAAAATTTCTAATTAAATATCAGCATATGGAATACATTTGATTGTACCTATATGGGATGTTGCAGAACTATAAATCTTCAATTTATAAGCCCAAGAGTAAGTGTGGTAAAAACAAACTTAAAAAAATGTTTTCTTGTAACTGAAAATATTTGTTTAATAACATCAGAGACTTATATATCTACTCTATACGTCTCTGATAACATTTAAACACTACGGGTTAAGAAACCACTAAGGGTTGAATAATAATATATTACTTTGAGTGTGCTGCAAGTGTACTTTCTCCGATATTTGTGGGACCAGAGTAGACATTACCTACTTAAAATAAGAATCCTTTAGACAAATTTCCAGCACAGTGAAGGTGGCACTACGCAAAATCAGTAAGTTAGATAGTATGGAAGCAAAACTTATTTATATTTAGTAGTAAGTCTTCTAATATTTTCCACAACCTATATGTATATTAAATAGAAAACTTAAAGATATTACCGTTAAATAATTGCTATTTCAGAAATTAATGGTGGTCAAAATCAGAGCAAGAGGTAAGAATATACCGTGAGCTAAATTCAAGAACATCGCCCCTGTGAAATTTTACAAGTAGGGATGGAAAGGAGGATTAGAACAATAGTAGTAGTCAAATAATTTTTGAATAAGGAAAGATGTGAATATTTTATGTGGTCTATATCAGTCTCTATAGGTATATCTTAATTAATCAATATAAACATTCAGAACTAGAATGGCAACAGAAACAGCATTACAGCATGTGGTCAACAAAGCTGCATATGGACGTATTAATCCATATGCTCTAAAAAAAATGTGTTATGTGCTATTTTGGATATTGAGTTATCATTTAATAAATAAATCTATTAAAATTTATGAAAAGATTTAAAGAGGAAAGATTTGAATGATCAAAACCAGTTGGAGGTTGATAGACTGGAAGCTTAAGCAAAGATTATTAATAAGTACCTACTTAGGTTCTCACTAAGGTAAATACTTAGTGACTGATGAGAGTGTCTGTAGCCAGCTATTGTTCCACTACTGTGGAACTTTATTGTAGACATTCTACTAAGGAAGAGTAATGGTGGTCAAGGTGGCTAATCTACTAGCAAAGTTGTTAAATTCCAATCTCACTGTCAGCAGAAATTCGGTGTCTGTATAGCTGTTAAAGCGTTAAAGCGCATATTTGTTTTGTTAAACTGTTAAAAGCGCAGAACCTGGGCTCAATTGAGCATCGTTTCTGCTGCTTCTGTTACTCGAAATATGGATGCAAGAGAATAAGATAGCAGATGTGTCAGGTATAGCGGTAAAGTATTTTGGAGTAATATAAGATTCAAAATTTACTATAAACCATATCATCTAAAAAAGGGAGACAACATTTGCGATAGGTAGCTAAATGTACTCACTAAGAGACAGGTTAATGCCAAGCATTATATACTGGACATATATTCTGGAAATTGGACTCATGATTTAAAATGCATTTCTGATATGCTTAAGCAACCTACTGTTCTAGGACTATGCAAGGTACAATCAATCCCAGGTCCAGGAATAATAATAGGATCCATGAAATATATTCCAAAGTAAATACACTTTGTAATTGTGATGAAGGGGTGGATTGAATATTTCAAGATACAAAATATGCCAAAAAGTTATGCAAGTTTGACGCACAACCAATTTGTGAGTTATCAGATATTAGAACGGGCCACATGCTGTAAACTGCTATAGGTATCTGTAAATTCTTGTAAAATGTATAAAATTATAAGATCTACTACATTATATAAAAAAATACTGGGAAGTATAAGTATCCGGTATAACGTCATTTCCAGTTAACAGAAAGTGACCTAAAATTTTTAAATCTAAACTGTTTTCAGTCACTATGATACTTTCTAAATTAATATTTTCTAAAAATGTATGAACCTGTATAGTGTAAATTTGATATTAACAGAAATAACTTTCTGTTTTCCTTTAAAAAATCCATCGCCTGTGTATACTGTTTTGACCCCACTTACCTACTGACTTCTGAATATTATGATGTAGTTCTGAAACATTCACAACAGTAGATGGCATGCAAGTTAACTTTTATAAATTTCCTAATTATTTTTTAAACAGCTTTTTACATTTCCATAGTTTCATTTATATTCAGAGAGCTGTAATTTGAACTTTATTTTCCGTTATTGTAGTGCTACTACTGCTGACCTGTTGATGAGGACCAGCATGTAGCTATAGCTATGTTTGCGAAGGCGCTAACGTTGCACTTGTGGATTCCTTAATAATATGCGAGGCTTTGGTTTTTTCATCTAAGGAATCATACATTGGGTATTCACAGCATAAAATGAACTTCAGAAATTGAGGAACTTCAACATAAATTGATGGCGGAATAGGAATCAGTGGTGAAGTGGAAGCCTTGTAGTATCGATAATCTGATATGCTACAAAAATAAAGATAAGATAAACATCGTCATTTTTAATTAATATAATTCAGTTATTTTAAATGTTAATCTACATTACAAATGATTTGAGAAGGTCTCAACTGATTATAAAGACATATACAGTGTGTCCCACTTAAGGTCTAACCACCCCCGTAACATTTTTATTTATGAACCGATTTCTATGAACTTTTTTTTGTTGGGTAGGTCCCAAAAAAGTACATAGCGGGCATGCTTCATTTGTTTGGTAAGTCGGCGTCATGGCCAACTATACGTCCTATTTTTTTATGCAAAAAATCGAGATGTACTATTAGCGATTTTTTCACAAAAATTTTAATGCGAGATTCTTAATCAGGAGCACCTAAAACCTAACTGTACCAAATTTCATGGCGCTACTGTACAGGGTGTTCGTGTGTTCCATTTAAGGTCTAGCCACCCCCGTACAATCGTTATTTATGAACCGATTTCAATGAACTTTTTTTTGTTGGGTAAGTCGTAAAAAAGTACATAGTGAACATGCTCCTTTTGATTGGTAAGTCGGCGTCATGGCCAACTACGACATATTTTTTAGTGTAAAAAAAAACGAGATGTACTATTAGCGCTTTTTTTTTACAAAAATTTTAATGCCAGATTCTTAATCAGGAGCCCCTAAAACCCAATTGTATCAAATTTCATGGCGCTACTGTACAGGGTGTTCGTGTGTCCCACTTAAGGTCTAACCACCCCCATAAAATCGTTATTTATGAACCGATTTCAATGAACTTTTTTTTGTTGGGTAAGTCGTAAAAAAGTACATAGTAGGCATGCTCCATTTGATTGGTAAGTTGGCGTCATAGCCAACTACGTCCTATTTTTTTATGCAAAAAAACGAGATGTATGCACTATTAGCGAATTTTTCACAAAAATTTTAATGCCAGATTCTAATCAGAAGCACCTAAAACACAACTGTACCAAATTTCATGGCGCTACAATACAGGGTGTTCGTGCGTGTCCCACTTAAGGTCTAGCCACCTCCTTAAAACAAGTTATTTTCCTAAAAGATTAGAATATTTTAAAATTGAAAAAATAAAATATATCATTTAAAAAAACTTATTCTCTGGAATACCCTGTATTGTAGCGCCATGAAATTTGATACAATTGGGTTTTAGGGGCTCCTGATTAAGAATCTGGCATTAAAATTTTTGTGAAAAATTCGCTAATAGTACATCTCGTTTTTTTACACTAAAAAATATGTCGTAGTTGGCCATGACGCCGACTTACCAATCAAAAGAAGCATGTCCACTATGTACTTTTTTACGACTTACCCAACAAAAAAAAGTTCATGGAAATCGCTTCATGAATAAAAATGTTACGGGGGTGGTTAGACCTTAAGTGGGACACACTGTATATTGGGTAAAAAAAATATACTTAAAACCTTATACTTATATATAAACCAAATTTTCTAATATTACAGATAAAAGATCGTTTAACTTAAAAAACTTGATCAGAATTACAATTTAAGAAATTTGGGGTAGGTACTTTCTATTTTGAGAAATATTATTAAATGTCGTTAAAATATTTTAATTGCTGTCAAAATATTATATCATATCTTATGTATCACCACAAGGTATCACATAGATAAAAATGTCTATTAACAGCGATTTTTATACAAAATTATCAACTTAATTGTTCTGTGTGACTTGTGTTTAGTCCGGCTGCTAGTGGTGACATACCTACTTTTTCTAATATATCTTGATGTATCAAATGCTATCTATATACAGGGTGTCCCAGTTTTATGCTGAAAAAATTCGGGAACATGTAGAACCAGGAAAAATAATGGGACTGCTATATAAACTTATTTCCAAATATGTAGGTACCGTTTCTGAGATGCAGTAGATAAGTAGTTGAAGTTGAAAAAAAATCCCTTTTTTTTATACCTCTGACAGTTGACAGTAATAAAGCAATCGTTTTGAAATTTTATTGGGCAGATGCTACTATGAATATTTACTTGAATATCCTCCTTGAAATAAAAATCAACCTATCTCTGGAATATATTTAATAAACTTGTATACCAAGTTATTCAAGGTGACAACTTTTCAATGGACCAACCCTGTATATAATAATAATTTTTTCATCCATCAAATAAATAAAGTTTTGTTGTACCTAGTACCTATGTATTACAATGGACATGAGTAAGAACATACAAAGATTGTTACATTTTATATTGTTTCACGATCGCGACAGTATGTGTCACAAAACAACTTAAGAGTAGAGAGAAGGCGTTTGCCCCGTTTGGCCGCTGTTCCAAGTCCCGCCCAGTAGACGGCGACCAGAATAGGCCAGGAGTCGTTCTGTAGAGAACTCTAGTACACTGCTGGAACACATAACACTAAAAAGGGAGCACTGGAAAGGGGAAAAGGGAGTGCACACATGCTTTCCAGGGGCGTGCACATACGGCGTCTTCACTGGTCAGCAGGCGTAGCTCATTAATTAAGATCTGAAGTGTGGATATGTTATATCTCTGTCTAATTGCATTATTCTCTTCTTTTTTATTAGTAGATATGCTATAGGCGTTCAGCACCAAAAACTCCATGTAAAAGCCCATATAAGAGCAAATCTTTCAAAAAATGTTCCCTGTCTCCAAAAGGAAAGTGGAGGGAGTGACAGGAAACATTTTTTGCAAGATTTGCTCTTATGGGCTTTTACATGGAGTTTTTGGCGCTGAACGCCTATAGCATATCTACTCAGTAGTATGCTACTAAGACAGGCTACGCCCCCCAACCAATCAGATTTCAGCATTCATATCTTGCTTCCACCCCCCCCTCACAACCCCACACCACACGACCAGCCCTCAGATCGCGGGTCTGACCGCCCCCCCCCCACGAGATCAGAAGGCTGATTAACTATGATAAGGATGTTATAATGTCTGGGGGCGAGGTCTGAAAGTTGTAATATAATTGGCTGTTATATGAATACTGTAATGGCCGCGATCTGAGGCCTGGTCGTGAGGGGGGGGGTGATAGGCAAGATATGAATGCTGAAATCTGATTGGTTGGGGGGGGGCGTAGCCTGTCTCCAAAAGGAAAGTGGTGGGGGTGACAGGGAACATTTTTTGCAAGATTTGCTCTTATGGGCTTTTACATGGAGTTTTTGGCGCTGAACGCCTATACGCGATTCTTGCTAAGCAATACGCTACCTACTGGCGGCACGCACAACTAAAGCATGTAGTATTGGTTCAGTTTTGCGTATGTATGTCTATTGTGAATGTTGAAAATCCGTTGTTATATTAGTTAATGGCTTTGATTAGATATGAATCATTATTGTTGTGAGCGTCATTGTTCCTCTTGTACAAAGAAAAACTCCGAGATCAGTTTCATACTTTTCCAAAAGCGGAAAAATCTGGAGCTATCGCGGAAACTATACAGAGCATTACAGAGTTACAGGAGACAAGTATGGATAAAGAAGCTAAAGAACGCAGAGTAGAGAGTGTGCTCTTTACCTTTCTCTAAGGATGACTATTTCCATAAAGGTATGTATGCCGTATGCCCAATAAAGAATTTGACATATTTCGAGGTTAAGTTTCATTTTCAGATTGAACGCTCGAAAAATATTGAAATCTATTTTAATTTTATATCACTACTTACCCCTTTCAAAATAGTTTTACAAACTGTTTACCTGGTTTAAAGTTCTCGACAACAAATCTTTGATGAATAAAATTTCAAACGTCAGTGCCAGTGAAAATAGTTTAGTATAGGTTACTGCCATTTTGGCGCTACGATCTTGAAATGAATCGCGTATAGCATATCTACTTTTATTGTTCCAGAGCACCGAATTCATGTACTTCCGTATCCTGTATATGAGTACAAAATTATGTTCTCACATCTAAAATTTATAAGTACAATGTAAAAATTAATAACCGAAAAAATAATTAAATCCAGTAGTGAATAAACACTTGTTTCGGATAATATAACTGCGGAAGTTATAGAGAGTTTATCTTAAAGTTACCAATATTATATAAAAAAAGACAATAACAATAACCATATTTCATCTCTAGAATTATATTCTCAAGAGCCTTTTCTCTATGATTTCTAGTGGATCAAACTTACGGATGTTCAAAGCAGATCTCCAAACTAAAATACCATAATGAATGTGACTTTTGAAAACTAGGGTACCTAGTCTCCAAGTAATCAATGGGTATTTTTTTTTTAGAAAAGTGAAATTACCTATATAAAATTTTCTGTAACTTTTTGACTACATAAGTAATATAGCAGTACGATTTTAAGTGCTTGTCAATATATATTAATTTCAGGTATTTTGTTTCATTTTTGGGCATCACATGTTGCTGATCACAGATAATCACATATTTAACTGTTCGAGTTCGAAAGAGGCAAATGGAACATACGAACATACAGATATATATAGAGCCAAGGCGGCTGGGGTAATCAACCAGAACAGCTAACAGCTTTGAAAAGATACAATTCCATTTTTCACACTACAGCCGGTTTGACTAATTGTCTTGTATAACATACTCTGAGAAAATAGGTCATCAGCTTGATACTCACGAATTGATTTACTTGATTTGTCCATTACACTTGTGCGTGCTACTAAAACTTGTTTGGGTGGCACGTTGCGACTAAGGTACCTAATCAACATGTGCCATTTTTGTTCCTGGTCTATAAGCAATATTAAAATGAAAATCCTGTAATTTTATCCACCACCGAGCAACACGAGGGTATAATTCCTTTTTCAGTGCCGTTCCGCGTACTGAATTGCAATCCGTGTATATAGTAAATTTGATGCCATACAAATATACACGAAAATACTGGGTAGCCTCAATTGTAATTAATATCTCTAAATCATAGGAATGATATGGCGTGATTCACAGTCAGTCGTACGTCTGCTAAAATATGTCACATGTTGTAGATTGTCCGAATTATTTTGTATCAACATTGCACCAAGATCCACGACCTAACTAGCGCCTGTATGCAACTCAGCCTCCAATTCAGGGTTAAAAATAGGGTACTCCGTCCATTTTTGTACTACTTTTCGAGGACTTGGCTTTACAGTACCGCGCTCGATTACTACACCTAAGAATTGACATTTTGAAGAACTTACACTTGGATAAGTTGAGCATGAAGCCGGTTTTTGAGTTTATTACCAACAGCAAACATAGGCCTTCAAGGCCTTCATCATCGTTCGCGCGGAACAAAGAACACCGTCTATCAGGGTCGGCTGGTGCATAGGTGCTGCAGAGCTGCAGAACTGCCAAAAATTTCTTATATTTATTTAATTATCTATACATTTAATATGTTATTTTATAATAATAATATATTATTTTACTATATCACAAGGCTATCACTCACTATCTTTGAATTAACGGCGTGATATGTTTATTATTGTGTAGAGCGAACGCCTCCGACCAGCAATTTTACAACTCACAATATCGGCGAAGCCAATACAATAGACCAGACGAATTTTCCAATCAGTATCGCGGTATCCTTTATATTGTTTAACTGGTCGATGAGGCAGTTTTGTGAACTGCTTTGGATACCCGCGCTCTTTCTTTCACTCTCTCACCTCCCCTCTAAAGCCCAGGCATTGCAAATTTTACATTGCTTAATGAGGTACATTGGTCGCAGTACTCCATCCATACAGTTAATTTGCATCTAATACGAGTGTGTTTTTGTGCAGCGTATATGTAAAATTGTTTGGTACAAACTTATTATTTATATTGTCAATATAGATTTAGTTCACAATTTGACTCATATGAAGAGATATTTTTAATGCACTTACGAGTAAAAAATTTAATTAAAAAATAAAGTTGAACAAACATACAAACACCAGTTGCACAGAGAATTTATTTAAGAAAAAATTGGATTTGTGGGTTTAATACAAAAAATATATTTTGTTTTATATTCTTTGGTCCTTTTTGGCGGCGATAAAGCATGGCCGGGATAAGAGGTGACGTAGTAAGTAGGTACACCTGATTGAAAAAATAAAAAAAAGTGACAACTCTAAAAGCCATCTTCATAACACAATGGGGTTAGCTTTATTGGGATCAACTAATATTATAGCTTAGTTAAATTCAGTTTATTGAATGAATTATTTACAAAACTTTAATGACAATGTAATAAATAATATAGATGTTTTATCCAAGAAATTACATAACTATATATTAGTATTGCAACCAATAATTGTTTTTTTTTCTTTTTTGGAATTTATCTATTTGAAAGAAAATATTATTATTATGCAGTCCTTTCCCCACTTTCTTTGTCAGTGCTAGATAACTTTCATCTAGGTACATATAACTCAGAAACTTTAGGTGCTTTTAAAAAACGGAGCACAACACTGCATTCTATGCCAAAAATCTATAGAGTAGGTACCCTCAAATAACAGTTGAGTACCTATATCGGATATACTCAACTGTTATTTGAGTATGAGTATGAGAATGCTTCCGAAACAACTAAAACTCAGAAATTTTTATTACCTACGCCATCTTACTTTCCTCAAAATCACAAAGGTTAGCAAAAACGGCATCTTTCTATAACTGGTATTAATAGAGACCAGATACCCCATATCAAGACATCAAAAATGGGACGTAACTAAGTACCTATATAGATGTTACTTACTCCCTATATTTTTCATCGGAAGACTTTTCTAATAGTGGTATTCCAGACAGGAACAGTATTATTATAGTAGTGAACAAAGGAGAAATTATTGCAACCCACTCTATCCCTTCCAGAACATTTAATGATATTATAAATATTCCCCACCAGAGAACTATTTCCCCAAAATAGTTTGGGTGCCTCGATAATCTCCATAAACCTAAAACAAGTTAAGTATCTTAATGGTTGTTAGGCCAGGGAGGGGTGAATAATAGATGACAATTTTAAATTTGACTACTTAAGTATTATTTATTTTTTATCCTACACTAGGTGAAAATCCTATTTTCGTGAGCCTTTAGAGGCGCAAAAGTATTCATTTGGACGGTTAGGCGAAAAAAAAACAACTTTTTTATCAATAGGGGGCCGCATCAATTATCTGTCATCGCAGTGTTATTTATACACTGCGATTATAATAGTACTTTCATATTATAATAGTACTTTGTGTATCTAGCAATCCTAGCAATACCTAGGCAGCAAAGTGAACATTTTCCTCATGATTTATTTTCAACAACAGTTTCAGAACAAATTCAGTTATAGAGTTTATCTAAACAAGATATTTCCTTTGCTAATTGCACTATTCATAAGTAATCCTGTATTTATTATCAATTTTTCAGAGAACTAATATTTTTTTTAATTAATTGTTATATAAAAAAGTTTTCAAGTTTTTGATTTTTTCTTATGTAGGATAAAACATGTTGTGTGCACCATGGCGGGAAAGTGGTTTTCTGGTCTTCCAGAAGTGGTCAAGCTCGGCTTCGACTAGCCTGTCCATGTTTTCTGTCAGTCCGGAAAACGTTCACTTTACCGCTTACTTACACAAAGTACTATTTTGTACTGAAATTTTGAAAGTGAGTAGTTAATAAATTAACTTGCAAATAATATTCATAGAGACCTTTTTTGACAAGTCATGTAATAAGCTTATTATTCAGAAATGAAGAGATTTGTGTAAATGTATCAAATACAAAGCTACGACTTTTTATGTAAAACAAAAATGTTTACTAGTTTTTACAATAATATTTGTTACAAAAATGTATGAAAATACATATACCTATTCTGCGAAATCTGTGAAGATATTTTAATAAATTACCTTAATTTCGTATTTGATACATGCTTCCCATCTAGACAACTTTTCCCGATAATATTTTTGTGTATTTTGGGAAATGTAGGCATTTTACTTATAGGCATTTTGAGTTGAATACATGCAAAAATTTTTACCAAAAATATAATTTTCTAAGAAATTTACTAAATGTAAAATATTTGCGAGATAGTGCATACCTACAGGATGAAGAAAAATATCTCCTGACATATAACTTTGTTTATTGCCGGGACTATATTCAAATATTATAAAGAGACAAGACTGACTAAACAATATTTGTACCTACACTTCATATATTATATAGTACCGACACTATGGAGTTTGAAAAGTATTAGTTTTGCATATAGGTATATTTATTTGAGAAAATATATAAAGGGGTTAGCTGGGGGGTATTTAGTTGGAGCATGCTATAATTACATTTTCTAAACTTAGCATAAAGCATAAACCTTATAAAATATTTATCGTTTCTACTAAAATAAAATATGTATTTGCATTACCAAAATGTTTGAAATAAATTTTGGTAATGCAAATACATATATAGTGAAATAAACCCGCTGTGATTATTTCACTATAAGCTAATATATAATGCATACCATCATTACACCATTTCCCTTGATTTACTGGATCCTGCCTGAACGAGAATTTCTGTAAGTCGGCATATGTCTCGGCCAACAGACCAACAATAAAGAAGGCCGTTCCGGTTGAATCCAATGTGGTCATGGTTTTTGGAGCCTTCGGTATAGCATGTCTTGGAGAATTTATTATTATAACAGGCAAACTTACTACATAAACCCAAACTGCCTAAAATGAAACAAGTAGTAACCAAGAAATAATTTTGTAAAATATATCAAATTACCGATTGAAACTATATAGATTTATTAGTTGTGGTGAGAAACACACCATAGTGCCCTCTTTGGGTCTTTGCTACTATATGTCTGACAATTATTGTCAAAATGACAGGCAGATACCCAGATACCGACCTGCTTTTCCGAAGGCGCCATTATAGCAGTGACATCTATTGTCTTTGATGAAGGCAATCCTACTTATTTATTTGACGGAGATGCCGAAAACAACTACAAGAAGTAATGCAATGCCAGTCGGGGCACATTGCTCGTGGAGAAATTGTTTTCGGCATTACCTTCAAATAAATAAGTAGGATTGTCTTCCTCAAAGACAATAGAGGTCACTGCTATAACGGCGCCTGCGAAAAAGTAGGTCGTAATCTGTCTGTCAATTGGACAATACCAAAGTGTCAGACAGATAGTAGCAAATACCCAAAGAGGGCACTACGGTGTGTTTCTCACCACTACTAACATTCACGATGCCCATTAGGCAATCAAATCGCAACATCGTTCATCGAGTTCACTACCTATGCCACTCTGATGAGCGCATAATAAGCGCAAAACCGGTCAGTGTCTGGTAGTTATGGTCTTAGTGAAGGATGTGGCCATTCATATGGAGATGCCGAAGTAATGCATTGCCAGTTGGGGTACATCGTCCGTGGAGTAGTTGTTTTCGGCATCTCCTTCAAATATATAGATTCAGTTTGATTGAATATAGATGAAACTTCAACAATATTTGTCAGTAGACTGATGGATGCACTAGGTATTGAATTATTAATCTAATTTTTCAAACAAGTTTACTTCCTTATACAGGATGGGTCATTAGATTGTAAGTATATGAAATGTAGTTCATAAGTACAGTTAAAGTTAGTATATCAATTTTTCATAGATTAGAGGTTAGTGGTGTGCACATCAAATAGAAATATACCTATTTAGAGAATGGTAGACTATATAGCTATATTTATTTAAAGGAACACCTAAGGTTCCCAACTTTCAGTCTTTAATTTTCAGGACGAAGGGGGTAAAAATACAGAACATTCGTTAAAAATTCAGTACAATGTTTTATTATTAAAGAATAATTTACCTCGAATTTAACCTACTTTTAAGAATTTACAGTTGAATTTTTATGTATATTATTCTCCACTACATAACTAACTAAAAATATAAAGTAACCTATATGGTTACTTTATGCTAAAAATAAATCTGTGCCGGTAGACATATAATACATATATCAAAATCAGTCAACTAAAAACACATGAAAAAGAGACATGAAATTTTTAAAGATAGCAGTCCGCTAGCATCAGCTAGGATCTCTCTCAATATTTTTGTGAGTAAAAGTTTTTGTCACTTTCGGTTTAATTGGAACCTAAAAAAGTAAAATAGAACACTCAATAGTTTATACTTATACATTATTGTAAAACTTTGAATTTTAAACCAACCAAAATTGACAAACCGACATTCGCCTACTAATTTCTACAGCAATGCCCACCAATAATAAACTTTTTATATACACAACCGAGTACACAACCATATTACTTTTTCTTATGTGTATTCTAAAGACTATTGTCCTATGTATGCTATTTTCCAGGAATATATCCATGTTTTAGATAAATTCAAACCTTAATTATCTCTTCTTAAATAACAAAATAGTCACTGCTGTGACTTTTCGTTGTGACCACCAAATCGTTAGTTTCAGTAGGTATGTTGTTGAAAGTGTAAACGTGTTTTCGAATTGGTTTATTCTATCGCAAAATTGAGTAGAAATTGTTGCAATTTGGTATCGAAATCACGATTACGATGATTGTAAAGCTACAGCACGCATTTAATGCTAATCATCCAGAAAAAAAATGTAAGCCATCAGTACGTTAAACAACCGATGGATAAGTTTGTTGCTACAGGTTCGCTTCTAAACAAGAAACGAGAAGTAAATCGCCCAAGTTCGAAATAAGGCTAAGGTTACAGTGCAAGCGATTTCGTGCGAATCATAATTCGCGCGAATTCGCGCGAACTAACAAACCTACATATATATATATATATATATATATATATATATATATATATATATATATATATATATATATATATATATATATTCGCTTATACTATAACCACCTACATTTGTTTGTGTAGGTTTGTTAGTTCGCGCGAATTATGTATTGTAATATATTGTATTATGTATTGTTAGTAGAGAAGTATAGACGGTTCAGCCCCTCCTCTGACCTTGGGGGAGGAGGTGACCTTGAACCGTGTGACCTTGAACGCGGCCGATTCGGCGGTGGGTGACCTTGACCTTGACTCGTGTGACCTTGAACGCTGGCGTTTCTGGTGACCTTGAGATGATCTTGGCCTTGACCATGACCTTGGCCTTGACCTCGAAAAAGGTCGGTGGGTAACCATGACCTTGAACGAGGGTGACCTTGAATGATGTCGTTCTCGACTCTCTTTGCGTGACCTTGAACAAGCTTTGTGGATATCGCCCTTGACCATGCGGCCGATGTGTAAATCTGTATGAGTTGGGGGGGAGGGTCTGATGTGACGCAGTGGCTGTATGATTATAAAATAGATGAGGGCAGCCAAACAAAATTATAGTTAGTTTAAATCTCCTACAGCTAAGTGAGCATAGTGTTGTGATTTCAACCGTTTTGAGTGAGGGTTATTTATATTATATTTATTGAAAGTTTTCACTATATAGTTTGTTCATTTAGAAATGGCAGTCTCAAATGCTGATTTATCAAAACTTAATGAGCTTATCGGTAAAGATGTTCCGTTTATAGAACAAAAACCAATTAAATCGCTAACCGTAGATAAGCCATATATAATAAAAGAAATACTTGCAGTTGATACGCGATTTGGAAAGTCGCTAATTGCTGTTTTATTTGATGAAAGTGCTGTGCTTACATTTAAATCCTTTTTACCGAAACGAGTCGGGGAACTATTACAGTCGAATATTGTTGATGCAATAAACTCATCAAACGATAAATATACGCTAACATATTTAGGACAGAGTCGTCCAATCTTTGGCGGTGCAAAATCTAGATCCTTAATAACATTGAACCACATTGAGTGATTCTCAAGCAACCGTTAAAATGTATAGTATTCATATTTTTGTAGCATTAACTAATTAATAAGTAGTATATAGTGAAATAATCATAAATTCATAATACTTAATTCATTGGGGTTACTCATTTGCTCATTTTCCTATGGTAGATAAAACATAACTATTTTTAAAATTAAATTGCATCTATCTCATCCGTGTAAGTAGCTAATTAAAATATACTTATAATTTTTCTTTATTTGAATATTTAATTTCCAGATAAGCAGCAAATATGTGGATGCAATATTCAGCTCAAGGGTGGCCAAAAGCAGAGAACATCGATTCAGCTATTGAAAGGTTATCTTCCCAATTATACGACTTAAGTATGGATGCCCTGCACGCCTCCAACTACGATCTAGATTATTGTTGGGATGCCAGTGAAAGTCGTCGTCTTATAGAGAATTCTACTAGGTACGGCATGGGTGTAAATATATGTAAAAGATATTGCTGTGGCCATTCAAGTTTAGATGTATTTTGTGAAGAGATGGTCTGTGTAAATTTGAAACATTTTCTATATGAAATTGAGGAGTTTTTACCTAAAGAAGTTATTGAGAAATATCAGCTAAAACAATCTGGTGATGGGGAAAAGGGTGAAGATATAGATGAAGATGACTAGCTACATTAATAAGTGAATATACATGTGATGCCATTTTCAATGTAAATTTATGTTTCAAGAAATATATTTTTATGTATTGTATATGTTGGTTTTATTTAGCTTGTTGATGATTTCAAAGAAAGAATAAATAAAAGACATAACGATAAGGTTGCATGTATTTTATTAACGACCTGATTATATAATACATTTAAAACATAGTTTATATTTTTAAAAGTTTCATTAAAAGCAATATTATTTAACATTTAAAAAATTTCGTTGTGAAAATAATGCAGTAAGCAATCTCTAAACATACAACATATTAAACTATATCAGCTTTGTCAATCCAAGAGTTGTGATCCTCCGAAAATCCCAGCCATTTCACAAATACTCTGTTGCCCCTTTTCTTTAAGATCTTCTCCACAAGATATACGTCGGAGTATTTAGTTTTTTGTAATTCCAGCTCATAAAAACACCCCTTAATTGGTCGAGAAAACATATCTTCAAGCAGGTAAGTTGTGGGATTTGTTATGTTTATTTTCACAACTTTAAAAAGTTCTGTTGAGAAGTTGGGTGTAAATCCTTTGTCAAATACTCCCTTATATTTACTTATTCGAACTATATCTCCAATTCGAAATTTGGGCTTTAATGCAATTTTTATATGATTGTACATATTTAAACGTGATGTTGGCGTAACATCAGCAGGCTTCATACCAATTGTTCGATGTACTCGGTTGTTGTAAACTTTTGTAATGTTAGGTAAAATATCCAGCCATTTGTATTTACCTCGAACTGAAAATTCTTTATATAATAAATTTTTTAAGGTGCGTATTACACGCTCCACTATTGCAGCTTTCTTTACACTATATGTTGAATAATGATTAATGTTGTGTTGCCTAACTAATGCGGAGAAATATCTATTGTAGAACTCCGTACCATTGTCACTTTGTAAATTAACGGGGAAGTAATTAGATTCTTGGAAAATGCTCTTCATAGCTTGCATCACTTCTTTACCAGTTTTGCTTTTTACAGGCCTCGTCCACACAAACTTGGAGTAACAGTCAATGGCCACTAGAATATAACGATGACCTCTATTATCATCAGCATAGGGTTGCATTTCAGCCAAATCAATCTGCCATAAATCACCATAACCTTTAATCACGGTTCTTCTTCTACGAAAATTTCTACGTGCTGATCGATGCAACTCATTAACAACCTGTAATTTCACATTACTAGCCATCATATCTTTACTTATTTTGAAATTTATCTGCAGCTATTATTTACATCCAAAAGTATTATGCATGTGTGCTCCATGTGTGTGTGCTTCTACATTAGTGTGGCTCACTTTGCTAATGCTGTGACATTTAAAGCATTATAATTATGATTTAGCCGTAGTTAATAAACATTTTTCATTAACATAATCTTTCAGCTCAGTAAGGGATTGTCTAATATTTTTTATAGCCTTACTAAGTTTAACCAACTCATTCGTTTTCTCAAAAATAACTCCATTAACACCATCATTATATTTTTTTATATAATCATAGAGGAAATCACGAGTTATAGCATCTGCACCACCCGCAGGTTCTGCAATATTCTTTAAATGCTTATTCTGAATATCGATATCACCACCCTTAGTACGTTTGAAGCCTAGAGATGAGAGTTTTTTATCGACATATTGTCTCAATTTGATAATTTCACTATTATTTTGTTTTATGGCAGCACTATGTGTTTCTATCTCACTCGTCTTCTCGTTCAAAACTTTGTTAGCTTCATCACTATATTTCTTTATATAATTATATAAAAAATTGCATGATACGGCATCCCCATCATCAGTGGCATTTGCAACATTCGTTAAACGTCTATTCTGAATATCGAAATGCCCTGCGCTGGTGAGCTGAAAGCCAACACCTGGCGGTCCGCGTAGAATAATGGACTTGTTCGGACCTGTCCTTCTACGACCAAACTTATCAATGGTGTTCTTTACACTAGCCATTTCTGATTACATATGATTCGATTTAGGTGTGTCAAAGTATATTATAGCTATTATTGACGGCATATTATTTTCTAATACACTATTTTCTCTTCCCTCAGTTCTTGAATCAGATTTAGTATCTCATTATCAACATTGTTGTTACCAGCCATTTTTGAACTCCACAGCAGACGGAGGCGGGCTACCAATTCCTGGGGCTTGTTCCAGTAGACGTAATCCACAGGTCTGTTGTTGTATAATTTCTGGGTAGGTATATTTGACACTCCTAAACCTTTTTTGGCGGACCTCGTTAATACTGCAGTAGATACTAGTGGTTTTATAATGAGACGGAATTTTTTTCCTTTGCTATTGTTCAGGCCATTATTCATATTATAATTTTTATATGGTGCCCTTGTAATTTTTAATATATTCCCATAGATTCGACCATCACTGTCTGTGGTATTAACTTCTTCATCATTATCCAGTATGGGAGGATATTTCAGAAATATTCTATCGTACAACTCGGAACTACCCGGATATTCTCCAAGTTTCTTATTACCACGCCACAGGACAATATCCCCATTGGAAAAACGTATTTCGGCATTACCAATGTGTAGTTTACCTGTAGCAGCATCTACACGAACGCCATATGTTGTATCATATTTAGCACTACCAGACTTTAGATTTTCTATGTGCTTTTTAACCATATGATGTATTTCTTTCGGACTATCAATAAAAGAAGTTTCCGAACCAGGTGTGGTAAATATTGATGTTGGCGGTGTTTCCATGAAAGATGGCGGTTGCGATCTATCAGGTGTCACCTTTAAGGTGCTCGTAGTGGCATCATCACTATCCTCTGAATATACCCTTCGGCTAGGCATCTTCTTTTGCATCGGTTGGGTGTGTGATTTTACCTCTGATGCTGAGGATATTACTTTTAATGGTTTTGTTATTGGCTCATATATCTTCTCAAGCGCTAGCCGATTCTCTGCATTCATATTCTTAATGGAGTTGAATTTCTTACGTACGGCGTCTGTTGCGAGGACCAGCTGACGTTTTAAGCTTATATCATTGTTAATTTCCGCAGTATTAACATTATTTTTCATCATTGTCGACAATATAAATTACTATATGTACACGTATATTTCTGATATAACCCCTACGATGTCTGTTGGTCGATTGAGTTGTTTTTAAATATATCAGGGATATATAAAACTGTCAAAGCCTTTTCGGTATCTTCCCTCATGTACTTCCCGATCTTTATCAATCACTAAAAATCCATATTTATCTTTCCAGCACTCTGCACACATATCTTGAAATTGCTTAAATGTTATGTCGGGTGAAACATGATCAGAAAATATATGATGCAGATTCATATCATGCTGTTCATGCTTATCATCCTGTTTAAACAAAACAATAAAATTACTATTATCCCTAATGAGCTGCTTAGGTACGCGAGAATATGTCTGAGCGAGATAGAAACAATCCACACTACGATGCAGGCCCATACTAAAATATGATCTTATAACATCCTGCTTCTCACATATTACATCATCAAATATAAAAACAGAATCCGGCTTTGCCTCGGAGGGCTCAACTATTTGTGCATTATTACTGAATGTATAAAATCCCAATCCATCAATCGGTGCTAAAACATTATATAAGTACTCATACTTTGGTTGATTTAGCGATTTTGAATAAAGGTATACATTTGCAAAACACATTCCGAGGGGGTGGGTAAGCAGAGATAGCATTACATTTGTCTTGCCACAGTTTGAAGGTCCAATTATGATACCGCGAACAGTTGATGGTAATAGTGGTCCATGTCGCTTCTTAGCCCCATCCAATCCGCACCCAACCTTTGCATCTAAATTATCTATGGGAAAACTTTGTTTCTGTTTTACTATACGCATCGTACCACAGCTGAAGACTATATAAGCTGCAATATGTTTTACAATCACTATTTAAATGTTATCCACCGAGCGACGCACAAGTAAAAGGCGTTTAGTAAAGATAGGTGGAGGGGTAGTTAATTCCCTAATAAATAAACTTCCATTTGAATTACATCTACCATCATTTCAATATTGTGGTCCAGGCACTAAACTACATAAAAGATTAGCACGAGGTGATCCTGGCATAAACAAATTAGATATTGCATGCAAGCATCACGATATTGCATATGATCAAAACCCGACTAATCTAGCAGCTCGGCACAAGGCAGATTATCAACTTGAACAGACTGCATGGGAGAGAGTTAGATCTAAAGACGCAAGCATTGGAGAAAAGGCGGCTGCTTGGCTAGTTACAACAATAATGAAGGGAAAGCAGCGTTTTGGTATGGGTTGCACATCTAAGAAATCCCATGCTCGAAAGAGAAAAAACATAAAAAACAAGAAAAATAATAAAAAGAACAATAGAAAAATAGCTTTTGGCTCCGGAATAGTTCATAAGGTGCGCAAAACGCTGCGGAAAGCGGGTGGTCGACAAATTGCCGTAAAAGACACAAAGAAAGCAGCAAAAATTGCATTGCAGGCAGCACGGCAACACTTGAGGGCAGCCGGCGGAAAACGTAATATTCGCACCCCTCGCATAATACCAATACCCAAAGTTGGTGGAATTCTTCCTTTAATACCTATTTTTGCCGGATTGTCTGCGTTGGGCAGTATAGCTGGATCTGCTGCAGGCATAGCCAAAGCCGTAAATGATGCAAAGGTGGGCAGAGAGGAATTAGCAGAGGCAAATCGCCATAATAGAAAAATGGAGGGAATTGCTGTAGGAAAAACAGGCAAAGGGCTATATTTGAAATCATATCGCAAAGGATTGGGTCTTTATCTTAAACCACAGAATTCAAAAAACTATTAAACACCCTACCACGGAGAGCTCTTACGGACATCGATCTTACATATTATGCTAATAAGATGGCAATACCTTATTTTCGGGGTGTTTTTATGCGTGATGGTCTACCTAGCTCTGGGCCACGCCGCAATGAATCTGCCATAATAAATTTGGACAGTATAGAGGGTCCTGGAACCCATTGGGTGGCATATAAAAAACGGGGTGCTTTAGTCACATACTTTGACAGTTTTGGAGATTTGCCGCCTCCTACAGAATTGATCGGATACATGCGCAAGAGTTTAAAATCTGCTGATAAAATCTATTATAATTATAAGAGACAACAAAATTTCGATACAGTGTGGTGCGGTCACTTGTGTCTAAAGTATCTCTCCCTAAAGTGAAATAAAACTCTGTGGTGACGGGTGCAATGGATCGAGACAGCATTAAACGAATGGGTCACTCGCTACTCGCATACTCTAGAGTACGTAGTTTGCTCAAGATGACCAAACAACAACTTTCAGACATGCCTAAAGAGGTAATGATCGGCTGTGCAGCACATGAAATTGCATTAGTGTGGGATAAGTTACCCAAACATCTCCAGACTGATATTGATATATTAAAATATCAATACTGCCAAGAACATTACTCCACATCCGATTGTGATGATTGTGATGTCAATGATGGCCCCCCACCACGAAAAATGTTTTGTTGCATCTGTAAAGTGAGCGATATAAATGTGGTATCAAGTAATAATGAGGTCCCACCGTCGCGCAAGAGAAGATTCTCCCATATTTGCTGCACACAATAAGTTCGCGTAGCAGTCAACAAGTGTGTTAGTCATGTCTGTCACATTCACTCTATCAGGTCGCTCAAGTGTGCTTAGTACAGAGTTTTACCCACCCATCCAGCTAGATACATGTGGTCGATATGGATTAGGATTAACTGGATTCTACTTATACAATTCAATATTCAACGTCGATGAAACAAATAATTGTTTTCGATATAAAATTAACTCCACCTATGGTTTCCACACCGTTTATATACCTGTGGGTGCCTACGAAATTGATGAAATCTATCTCGCATTGCTAAATGTTATGGGTATAGGTGAAAAGGACTCAACAAAAGTGTTCTCCTTAAAGGCAAACAACAATACATTAAAATGTGAGATTTGGTCAAAGTATGAAATAGACTTTACACAGAAAAACTCAATAGGTGCCCTATTGGGGTTTGAGGCGATACATTTACAACCAAACACGGTCCACGAATCTACCCTGCCCGTTGATATTATGAAAGTAAGGATGATACGTATAGATTGCAATATTATCTATGGAGCTTATTTGAATACCGAAGAATCGCACACCATATTCGAGTTTGATATAGATGTTGAACCAGGATATAAACTTTCCAGGGAGCCTGGTAATATAATATATTTGCCTGTTGGACCAGAAAAACGGCAGTTTATCGATAACATCACTCTACGGATATTGGACGACAGCGGTCATTTAATTAACTTTCGTGGCGAAAAAATTATTGTGAAGCTAGAATTGAAGAAATTGACGTAATATCGACATCAGACTAAAATGGGTTTCTGTTATAATCACACTAGACTGCCCACATTATGCATTAGTCGTAATAAAAACAAGACCCGTTGCGATAATCGAGTCATTCCACGTAAGGGTGTTAAACAGTTAAGACGACATAGACTGTCAACTAAGGATCGTACATTTCTCCGATCTATTGGATTAAAGCTCCGAAATTGATAGCAATAAAATGGTGTCCACTGCAACCAGCGAGAAACTTCAACTTTTTGGCGAACCTCTTCTGGATAATTCGTTGATTAGTCTACACGAGCATACATACAAGCCATATGGTTCCCCGCAGTTTAAAAATTCAGACGAGGTCCACATCTGCATAAATTTTCAAGATTTGATTCTGGATATTGCCGACAGCTACATATTCATAGAGGGAAAATTTACACCTAGTGATGCCACTAAAAAATGCTACTTATCCAATAATGCATTGGCATTTCTATTCGAAGAAATGCGTCTTGAAATGGGAGGAGAAAAGATTGCAGAAATTCGTAAGCCTGGTGTTACTACTACAATGAAGTCCATGGTGTCATTTTCTGAATCACATGCAAAAACTCTGCTAACGTCAGGTTGGGGGCTAACAGAACAAAAACAGGATATTTTAGACCATGGTAGCAACATATTCAGTGGGAGGTTATCTCTAAAATATCTATTTGGATTTGCAGAGGATAATTTCAAAGGACTAATGAACGCTAAACAGGAGCTTATTTTAATAATAGCCCGCTCATTTAAAGATTCATACATTGGTGACGTTGATGCCACACTGGAAATTAACAAAATCGAGTGGAAAATAAGGCACATCGTACCTGACGATCGACAAAAGCTAAAACTTTACGACAGGATTAGGAAAAGCCATAATACAAAAATTAAGATAGCCTATCGTATGTGTGATTTATATGAATTGCCTAGCCTACGTAATACAGCCTCTGACATATGGGCAATTAAAACAACATCCAGTATGGAGAGGCCTCGCTACATAATTATTGGCTTTCAAAATAATACACACTCAGATAATCGAACAAAAGATGCCACCAAATTTGTACATGCTGATATTAATAATATTCGACTATTTCTAAATAGTGAAGTTTATCCATACGAGCGCTGGAATTTGGATTTCGACAAGAAGCTAGATACACCAGCATATTTTGCATATGAAAATTTTCAGCGTAGCTATTATGGTAAAGACATGGCTGAACCAATGATGGATCTTGGACAGTTTAGAAAAAACCCCCTGTTTGTTTTGGATTGCTCCCGCCAACCAGAAGCCCTAAAATGTTCGACGGTTGATGTAAAGATCGAATTCGAAACTCGAAAAACAAAATTTCCCGAACAAATGAGGGTCTATGCCCTAATTATCCACGACGCAATGTTAAGTTACAACGCTCTAGGTGGTCCAGTTCAGACAGGCTTTATTAGCTCCATGTAAAACGTTTATTATATTACCATAAATGATTGAAATTAGTGTTGTATCATTTTTATAGTAATTATTATGTTTTATTTTACTTAATGAAATATTGTAGATTTATAAATGTATTTAATTAGTATTTTATAATTATTTGCTAATGTATCTGCAACTATGTAATGGCTATATGATATATATTATGTATTGTAATCAAAAAAATATGTAATAAAGAGATGAAACCCAAGAATTAATATATACTACATATACCCGTCAACTTGAAACAAAATTTGCATATATTTTACTTAAAAGCATTTCTGTTCAGAATTGTGCTAATGGATATAGATACATTTGAATTTGACACAGTTAAAAACACCTCTTTTGGGGTGCTCTGATGATATAAAATTCAATATGGTAGGCAATGTTTTAAATAAAAACTTTTTTAAAGGATAAATATAATATAAAAAACACCAGATTCATACACAAAAATATTACAAAATCCCATTATATGTGATTATTATCTGGAAGGTTATGCACATACTTTTAAGCAACTAACCACCAGTCTACATTCGGATAAATATACATTTGGATAAAAAATATACATTATATTTTTAGAAAAAATAGTTTCATATAAAAATAAGTTTGTAATAAAGCATATACAAGCAACCATCAATCTACATTCGGATAAATATATATTTGGATAAAAAATATACAGTATATACTTAAATAAAAAATAGTTTTCATATAAAAATAAATTTGAAATAATGTACATATTATTTATGCATGTGGACACATTGCTTTTATTAAACTTCACTCTCCACTCTCCACTCTTGCATTGTGATGCACGCATCTCCTATAAAATTGACGCTGATACTATCGATGTTGGTACCTTGTTTTTATTAAATACCATTCTCCATTTTTGTACCTCGACGTTCACACACCAGCATCTCCTGTCATGTTGCAGTCTGTTGATAAAGAAATAGCCCACGTTTTCGCACAACTCCCGGTCGGATCTGCAGCCTGGACATAAGTTATTCCAACAAGTCGAAAAGAATAAATTACATTTTAAACATCTCTGTCTTAATGGGGTATCCACCATGCATGAACGGCACACAGATCGAGAAATCCCAAAATTGTTGTGATTTTCCATAGGTTTGCGACACTTTTGGCATTTCAACACACCACCACTGGTTTCATGGCCAGCCTCCGGAATTTCCCTAGCTGCGATTGGTACCGGATTCTCCAGCTGACACCGTCGACATAACCCTGTACAGGGATTGAAATATTCTCTAGGCCACGAGGCGTAACAATTATGACATACTACGGTTGTCCCGAAATGAAATGGATATGTGCTGATTTTTGGCTTGTTGTCCCATTCTTTTGGAAAAGGCATGTCTTAATACAATAAATGCAGGATGACAACTGAAGCCCCTCTTTTACTCCGATAATTTAAAGACATATTTACCTGACCTAGACCTTGGCAATGAGAACCTTGACCTTGTCTTTTTTGGCTATGGTACAATGCCCCACCATTCGTGGCACCCTTGAGAACAAATCTGACCTTGACTGTGAGAACATAAGTTTTTTGGTTATAGTGCAATGCCTGACCTTGACCACTGATGTCCTTGACAACAAATAATACAGCTTTGCAGTTTAAGCTCTGATATTGACCCTGACTAGTACAATACCTAACCTTGTCAGATCTGGCCATGACCGTGTATAATGTTTGGCCTTGTCTCCACTAGAGCTTTGCTCTACTAGTACAGACAGTCTCGATAAAAGAGGTGGCCGCATAGAATAGTTAGTTTACTTCCCTCCATATAAAGTGTAACAATGGCAGGTCAACGTGGTGCAGATTTTCAGTTTTTGCGTCGGCTAGCTAATCGTGACGCTGCTGCTGAACCACTAGACTCTGATGATGAGTCGGATAAAGGCTTCGGCGAAGAAGTTGCAGATGAACCAGAAGAAGTAGCGTATACTGAAAAGTACCTGTCAACCGAAGATCTTGACAAATCTGAACAGCTCTGGTGCAATACCACATCGTTTGCGGTAGTCTACAGAGTCTCGGAGGATGGTACCCAGAATGAGAAGATTCAACTATGTGAAAGATGTTTCGTTTCTTATAAACTTGCTGTGAGGTTTGCAGTTGGTGTTGCAAGTCATAAACACATAGACATCCACACGACAACGACACTACAACAGGCCTTAGCAAACGAGTGCTGTGCGAGTTGTAAGAGTGGGCTGGTGATCTTAAAACCCATCCAGGTTTGCTGTGTTTGCAACACATCTGAGAAAAAAAATAGGAAGGTTGATTAAAACAATATAGATAGTTTAGTTTTAGTAGTTTAGTACAGACAATCTAATAAAATAGTGCAGTTTACTTTTAAGATATGTATTGTACATATAGTGAAACATTGACTTGACTTTGGGAATAATATTGCTTTGTTTGTGCAATAGACCCTATCAATAAAATACCAGTGGTTGTGGTAGCATTGTGTATATATACTCACAACTCCTCAGAGCATCTCCACTGTATCACGCCATGGCAGATGTACAAGACAGCTGTATAAGTTCTAGTAGTGATTGTGGGTCTGAGATGCAGCCGATAGTATCTCCAGGTGCTCCTGTTGCAGAAGACGTCACATCTTCCACCGACTTTAGGCGTGAAACACCACCCTGGTCATTAGATGGCCACATGGTAGAGGTATTATATAATGGGATTGGTCCTGCAGATCGAAGCGAGTGGCGAATGCTTTACTGGGACAGTGAAAGCTCCTCGAACGAAGAAGATCACCCAGACCAGAGCGATCGATGGCAGCGTTCACCCATGTTTACGTCCGATGATGATTTGAGTGCAACCTGGAGGACTCCATCGCCACATAACATGGGGAGGTCAGGATCTAATTCACCATCTGGTTGGTCGATTGAGACTGTGCCAAACGAAGAGCCAGACCAGCTTGTGGAACAAGAGGATCCAACGGCAGAGCTGGAATATGAGTGAATGTTTTTAAATGTAATTGTATATATTAACCATTATTTTTGTACACTTATTTCTGCGTGTCAGTTTTTATATTATATCGTATTGAAACCATTTAAAATTATCTTTTATTTAAAACACCTCATATTTAATCTCATATTCTCAAAGCATCCAACAAAAAAAAAATAAAAAATTTTTTAACTTGACTACATTTGTGGCATAAAGCAGTACCTATTGCACCAACGAATATATCAAGTATGATTTAAAATGAATATTACATTTTATAATTTTTGGATGCATTTTAAGCTTCAAATTATTAAAAATAACCTACCTTGTACAACTAAAAATTAAAGTGGGTGCAATTTAAATCCAGTCAGTTTCCTACAGCAGGTTTCCAGCGAGCCTGGGGGGTGAATTTCCCATGTTACATAAAAAATCTTAATCAAAAAAGGGTATCATGCAAGTTGAATAATGAATTGCAAAACAACGAGGCCATATTGTAATTAAAAAGATTCGTCTATGAAACTACAAGATATATGTACTTACTTGGCCATATAATAGGTAATTAATCCTGTTTAATAACAAAAATTATCAATTAAACTATTCGGAGAGACATATCCTTATCAATTTAAGTAGCCATTTTGGGTAGTGACGTGACCATGATCTATTAGATTATTAAGTGTATTCAATTGCCTGATACCATAGATACATAGTGCAATATACTTACATATTGGAATAGATTGTGTTTTAATTGTAAATATTAAGTGTAATGTAACAACATCGGTATGTCCCTGACTTGACTTGATTTGACTTGACCTTGGGAAACATGTATGGTGGAACGGGTATTTGGAGCTGGTATGCAATTGGAACAATTGCAATAGATTAATGTAATAAGAATTACATTAGATTAGTTGTAAACATGTGTAATTTTTATTGCTACAACATAACAAATTTAGTTTTTACATATATTTTCATATTTTATTGTAAAGAAACACCTTTTGTGTTTTGTATATATTGCCATATTTAGCCTGTAACACTTGACTGTTATGTTTTAGGTATATATCTTTTTATGCCATAAAACAGAGATAGAGATATATCTATAGAAATTTATATCAGAATACTCACCTCACAACAAAACTTATAGGTACCTGTACAAAATAGCTGGTCCAATAAATCACACTCATTATTAACTTATACCTGTACAAAATAGCTGGTCCAATAAATCACACTCATTATTTTATGTTTTAAGAAATATCTTTTTCATTGCTATATTAGCCAGCTGACAACTGAAACAGAAGATAAATAAAAGACATATTGGTAGGATTACATGTGTTTTATTGATGATGTGCAGTAGGTATATCTAAAACAAAGTGTATATTTTTTACAAGCTTAATTAAACAAACTGGTATTTGGTATTTACCATTTACAAAATGTCATTATGAAAAATTTGCAATCTCTAAACCTACAGCATATTAAACCATCAGCTTTAAGTAAATTAATACATAGCCTAAGTAAATGTAAATACAAATAAATGTTAAAACTAATAACTTTTTGGATTTGTTCCCTTATTTCTAAAATTAATACTTAACTAACAAAATGCATGTAAATAAATCTTGAAGCTACAAATTACAATTGAAAAATTACTAAATCTACGATAAATTAAAATATATATACCTATATACAAATTAAGAAATATCTATATACCTATAAAAATAAAAGTAGCAAAAAATCAAATTAAAAAATATCAGGATACATATATATAAAAATAAAATAGCAAAAAAATCTTTTCACCCCCACAAGTGCTCTTATACTTGTTTGATTTGTTTCTCAATTTGTTGAACAATTTTCCGCGACTTGTCAAGAGCGATGCCGCGTAATTCAATTTCGGCCAATACCGCACGCTGTTCGGCGATCGTCAATCGCGCATTAGCTATCGCCGCTTCGGCTCCCCGAATTACCTCATGCGCACAGCGTATGCTAGTATTGGCTTGGTCACGTAAAGCGGCATCGTTTTTACAAGCCGCGGAATTTTCAGCATGTTCGCTCTTATAGAATCCATACACGTTAATAAAATTTTTAATTAAATGTACATGATCCTTATGAGCGTAAATCTCCGATTCTGAATCAGAATCCACTGTCACGATAGCGGATTCCTGATTCAGAATCGGACTACTCCGGTCTATTGGCGATGTATTTGCCGAAGTTACGATTGATGACACCGCCACCTTTGAAGCCAGCCATTTTGCACACCCGCCATCTATTCTTGGGGTTGCAAGATTTTGCACTTCAAGACAGGTGGGAGTGGGCAAAACAGTTGGCTTCGTTAGCAGCCCCCTTAAAATGCCCCCATTGCCCATAATTTGCACTTTTTTAGATGTTTTTATGGGACGACGGGCCCTATTTTTAAATTTCCCCGATTTTATAACACGATGTTTTATGGGGCGGCGTGCCTTATATTTTGGCCTCACTGATCGCGATTTCACACTGAGTAACGGAGTAGTAGAAATCACTTGCTGTTGGTTTGTAATGTCGGTGAGACACTGCGGTTGACACTCTATTTTATTAGATATACCGACGTCGACCGCGGGTATATCTGATATTTGGGTGCCATGCACCAAGTCAGCGGCGTCGGGGCGAACTTTATCGAAGTCCTGACTCATCACATGTAACACAGGGATGTCCTCTGTAGCAGCTGCAGTTGTACATGGAGAATTGCAATATCCATGGTATGCGAGCTGTATGCCCATTATGTCATCGATATCGGCCACATCTGCATCGGTCACACATGCACTCGGAACACTATAATCCACATTCCGGGGTGGTGAGACGTTTTCATAATACCCAACAAATTGCGACACCTCGGGGAGCTGTTTGTCGGTGATATCAATGGAGTCTTCAGACATGTCCGACGACGCCTTATAATTGGTGAGAAAATCAATTAAAGCTTGCCTAGGATGGTTATGACAATCGTCGTTGTTCTCACCGTCTCTTACCATCTTTACGCTGTATAAACAATAACTGAGAAACAACACAAAACTGAAAAATGCCACACAAAAAAACGGCGGAGCACGAGAGCACTTTAAACTAACCCCGGAGGTTGTGGAGACGAACAGAATTGGCGTCGCTTGGCTTGAGCTAACTTAGCTACCCTGTTTTTTCACCCTCTGCTCTTATTGGTCGTAACTTGGCGTTGGTACCCCTTTCATCCCCTTAACAGCAGCCCTATATCATTCTGACCTCGTCTCACATGTTGAAGGTCGCTAGCGTACCTAACTTATTGCTGATCTTGAAGTGAAGGTCGCTGAATTTTTATAGAAATACAATTGCATGTGTAATATATGAAGTGATGACATATTTGACTTTGTCCTTGCATCCTATAGCCTGCCGGCCTCGTTTCACATGTTGAAGGTCGCCGGCTTGTTGATCTTGAATTGAAGGCTGATTATAGAAGTACGATTATATGGGGAATGTTGAGATGATAACATATTAAATCATGTTATATTTATTTGAATCCTTCATTTACAAAATTAATACATTAGTATATGCAGATAAGTACTATACTCTAGTAGGTACTTTATATTACAATCATACAATGTCTGGGCCACCTTAAACTTCAACTAATATATATGGTTTTAGAGCATCGTCTTATAAAAATTATTACATTAGTATGGGACATATATCTGTACTCTCTAGTACTTTAGATTACAATCATACAATGTGTGTGATCAACCCTAAACTTCAACTAATATATATATGATTTTAGAGCGTCGTCTTATATAAAATAAAATCTTTTCAGTTATTAGTAATAAGTACGCCATTTATTTCATTGCATAATTTACATTGAATTTCCCCAAAATGATGAGATTTGCTAATTAAAAGTTTACTACCTTTGCGTTATAAAACGCTATGGTTTTAGTTTATATTTTATTGTATTATAGTAAGGTAGTATGGCAGTGGATATTATTTTAAAAATTAACAATATTATGTAATTGAAGACATAGGAGTTGCGTCATCTTCCACTGAAACGGCTAGCTGTCGCCCTCTCTCTGTCTCTCTGCATCTATGCACGGGATACCAACAAAACAGATTGGCAACTTGTTGTTCAGAGATTCAACCTAGGGGGCGCCTTAATAATTCTCATTACAGCGCTATATTTCATAGAATATTTCACACATGTAATTTTAAACATATTATTTATTTGAATCCATGATTTACAACATTATTACATACAATATGTAGGCGAAGACGTAGGAGTTGTGTCATCTTCCACTGGAACGGCTAGCTGTCGCCCTCTCTCTGTCTCTCAGCATCTGTGCACGGGATACCAGGGAAACAGATTGGCGACTTGATGTTCAGAGATTCAACCTAGGGGGCGCCTTAATAATTCTCATTACAATGCTTCTTATGTCCTTTTTACTGTTGTGACAATATTTCATAGAAGATTTTACACATATGATTTATTTGAATCCATCATTTACAACATTATTACATTAGTATGGGATACAGTATATATACAGATACAGTACTTTACTCTAGCGCATTACATTACAAGTTCTTACATAAAATAAAATATTTTCAATTATTACTATGTACAAAAATGAATTTCCCAGAACTACGAGATTTGCTAATTCAAAGTTTACAGCCTTTGCGTTACATTTCATAGAAGATTTTGTGACTCAAGTTCGGCTATTGCTAAAATTAATGCATCCAAATTTTCATTTCGCTCATGTCGCTCAGCCACAACATCCCCCACCGCCTGTACGCTATCTATCGCCGACATAAGCCATTCCACATTTTGCTCAGGTTCGGTTTGAAAAAATACAATATCAGAGTGTCCCCAAGGTAGAGTCTTTGTTGTATTGGGGATGACAAAACGTTTATCGTCGTAGCATGACAATGCAACCTTATTTTTCATCTCCGTATACATAGTATGTAGGTAACTTCGAAAAGTATTCATTTTTCGAACTATTGAACCCCCCTGTTCTACGATCTGCTTGTAGTCATCTTTTGACAGCTCTTTTGTAATAACGGATTTCTTTACACCTTTCGCCTTTTTCAGTTCATTTACCACAGATTGTATATAGTAAGCCTTGGCCCCTGTACCATAGAAACTAATTATCGGGTCGGCTGGAAATTCATCCTTCATGTTACCTAAAATTGATACACCCTTGGGAACATTAAAGCTATTTCCCTCTTTGTAATTCGATGTGTCGAAGTGTTCGGGGTTTTCAATTATAAAGTCATAAAAATTATCACAAAACACCTTTAAGACCAAAGAATCTGTGTCACTGTACAGCAGAGAGGCCCTCTGACCAAATTTACGTTTTATTACGTCATAGAAAAAATTGTACAACACCGTTTTGGATAATTCCAAAACAGTAAACCCTACGTATATGGGCTTGTTGTAAACAGCCTTCAGTTTTCCCATTTCAATCGCTACAAAATCTTCAGAGAAAACTGAACATTTTTTAAAATTAGGTCTAGCTATTAATGCATTCGCACCCACAGCTCTTCTAATACTTTCCCAGTGTGTTGCCAATTTGATCACTTTCCTATTATCGACATTTTCCATTGTCTTGCCGAAAACAGCATTATTCATTAATTTAAATAGGTCTTTTTCAAACTTACTCGCGGCATTATTTCGCATCTTGGTATTCAGATCGATATATGTTTTTAACCAAGGCGATTGATTAAATTTAAGAGCCCTATGTATTTTTGTCACAATTAGGCCATTCTCTATAGCCTGTTTAAGATTTCTATAATGAACAACATAGCGCTTCTTGTCATTTAAATTAGGTATCAATTTTGGAAATTTTGATTTTCCCCCTGGTGGAACAATACTTTCTACTAAAAAGGGTAGATCTGAGTGTAGGTCATGCGTTTCCGGGGGGTAAGATATATCCGCTTCTAGTACGAACCCCTGGGCACTTTCATTTGGAATACTAGTGATGTCTAAATCGGCTATTTCTCTTTCAGACAGCCATGAAAATCCCCCCGTTGGCAATGGTTGTGACATACTATGTCCATATAAGTTTGTGGCATCAAGATAAGAAATAAACGATGATTGTTCTTCTGGATTATAATTAGGAACGAATTTATTATTAGCGATATGTTTCCTTTCCGAACATTGACTAATACCACCTCTTATCCCCTTTTTAAAAAAATGGACCATATCTATGTCTGTCAACAACTCTAATTTGACTTTAGTTAATTTTAACATGGCATCCCAAGATAGCCCCGGCGCCGTATAATACTGCACAGGATCCAAGCCATATTTATCTAAACTAAATTTGCGAAAGTTCTCAAATACGTCACACAAAATAAGGACGTCCGATTTTAAATAGAGATCGGAATATTCGCCCAAACTTTGACACTTAAATAAGTTCCACACATTCTTAGCCCTTTCATAGTCTTCCTCTGATAGTTCTTCCTCATTAAGCTTATCATAGAATTGCTCTTTGGATGGTATATTTTTGGTATTTAGCTTCTCTAAACTATCCACGAAACTGTATGGAAAGACACCCTTACGTCGCATTAAACTGAATTTTTCGCTGTCAGGAAAAAAATTTCTCATCGTAGTCATTTGATTATCTGCTAAATCATTGCATAAATTTTGTAGGGATGCTGACATGAATTTAAAGCTATCGATGAATCTTAGTTGAACAAATTTTTTTTTGGATTCGCCATTCTTATTGACATAATCATGCATATATAGATGTTTTGTGAATGATATGTATTTTTCGCTGTTTTGGGGTATTACATCTATTCTATCTTTATGGCGACATAGCTCTTTCAAGAAGAGGTGGCTGTCGTAGGAAGTCATGTTGTGTAAAATAATTGGTATAAAACCCGGTACTTTGTAATTTAAATTACATATTGAATGTGCGGCACCGAATCTTATTTTCCCCGTTAAGTGGCAATGATCTCTCACTTTCACATCGCCTTCTACGAATGGTTTTTCGCATATGCCGCATGTCGTTGCACTCTGAAAGTCTTTTCTTTCTTGTGCAGTAAGGGTTGCCATTGGAACTATGTCTTTCATATATTTATTGTATATTTCTCTTATGTCAGCCTCTATACGTGAGACGAACACTTTAGCCGCGTCGTGCCCTCTATATAACTCAAATTTTGAAATAGAATTATCGAAAGAACATTTTATAAAATATGCGAAAGAGTGGGGCTCATGTTTAAACGTTTTATTCGTGTAAGAATACCGAGGGTTTGGTTCGCAAGTATTAACCGGTTTCAAAATAGATTCAAAATCTGCATACACCACGAATGGCACCTGCATCTGTTTTTCGAAGTTCTCAAATTTTAATATATTTTCGGGCGCTTCTTTGCCATATTTATCGATCCTAAATTGTGTTGAGGGTGTTGTTGTATAGACATGATTACAATCATTTCTCTGGTGCAACATAAGCTGACGTTCATTACTAAAATATCGGAGGCAGCCATCACAAAAGTATTTTCTATGCTCATGGGATGATATTTGGCTTGAGACTAGCCTAGACAAATCTGTTATCCAACAATAGTGTGTGTTGGCGCAATCGATATTACAATGGTGATCAAAATCGCACTCCCCGGAAATTAAGAGCAAATTTACGTGTACCCGCAATTTTTTCCCAGAATAACGCAAAGGCCCTACAACTTCATATTTTAGCTTATTTTTTACAAATTTCTTTTCTAACCCATATACATTCACCGAAATATTGTTCATTTCTTCGAATTTTGATATGTCTCGTAATTTTACTGGAAAATTCATACCTGTCAAATTCAAGACTCTTGAATAATGTGGATATGATGACATCGCAGATGGGTGGCGGTTGATTGCGGGATACAATGCTGAGGTAATGGCCCATGCAAAACAATGGTTATCCTGATTCTCAACATTTATTATGGCCCTCTTGTCTGCAATGAACTTGGGCAATTTAATGTATGATGAGCCACCTAGAGGACTGTATTTGCAGATGTTAACCTCCACAAATTCTATACGTTCGAGAGCCCATCCTAAAAAGAATGAATTTAATAGTAAATATTTTCGATCGTAATAAAGTTTACAAACCTGAGTCGCGTTCCTGAAATTCCGTAGTTTGCGTAAGCATCATGTCCACAAATGCATCAAAGGCATCACTCAAATTAGTCGCCTGATCCACGATTTGATTGGAAGTATTAAATGATTTAATATCGGATACTTCTTTTGTTTGCAATATGTACCTAGCAAACGTCTCCATATTTACCTTCATCGTTTTATGAATTTGAAGTGCTTCTTCGAGTAGATGCAAAATTTTATTCTTAATTTCATTAAAGAAATTAATATAATCTATGTGGCTGATTTCACTATGTACTCGATAGCTAGCAATCCTTCGTTTAAAAGCATTTCGGACCATTTCAACACCATCAGTGAGAGGAACACACGAATTTGATCTATGTTGTAATGATCTTCTGTGACCTATCATTTGAGTCGCTGTTAGAGTAACATTGCAGCAGTCACATGTTTGCATATTCGTAGATGTTGAAGGTCTATTATGACAGTTACAAACTGGGGCATTTGCAGACGTTGATGGCCTATTATTACATGCACAATTTTGAACATTTGTTTGAACATTTGTAGATGTTTGCTGATTTAAATCCAATTTGGGCTGCTTTGTTGGAGGTCCACCTCGCTCTAGGTTCTTGCATGATTGCCTCTGATGGCGTCGCAAATTATCACCACGTGTAAAAGTTGCACCACAAGCACTGCACTTATACATATTTAACTCTTTATTGTATGAGGCCTAACTAACATTGGTTTTCTGTGGCTACTCTGACCTCTTTTATAATCGTGCGGCTGCTACGTCAAGTCACCCTCCCCCCCAACTCATACAGATTTACGCATCGGTCGCATGGCCAAGGGCGATATCCACGCGTCACATCAGACCCTCCCCCCAACTCATACAGATTTACACATCGGCCGCATGGTCAAGGGCGATATCCACAAAGCTTGTTCAAGGTCACGCAAAGAGAGTCGAGAACGACATCATTCAAGGTCACCCTCGTTCAAGGTCATGGTTACCCACAGACCTTTTTCGAGGTCAAGGCCAAGGTCATGGTCAAGGCCAAGGTCATCTCAAGGTCACCAGAATCGCCAGCGCTCAAGGTCACACGAGTCAAGGTCAAGGTCACCCACCGCCGAATCGGCCGCGTTCAAGGTCACACGGTTCAAGGTCACCTCCTCCCCCAAGGTCAGAGGAGGGGCTGAACCGTCTATACTTCTCTACTATTGTTGTTATGTAATTCTACTATATATATATAGTAGAAACGAATATAAGAAGCGTATAAGAAACCATCCCATTTTCGATTCGCGTGAGAATCGCTTGCACTGTAACCTTAGCCTAAAGCAGTTGAAGTTTGAAGTGGAAGTTTTGGGTCACTTGCTGATGGACCATAATCAGTCGATCAAAGCGGTGTCTCAAGACTCTTTGTGGTCTGTGGTCTCAAGCTTCTGGCGTATCCAGTTCAAGTGTTTCGATCGAATAGAATTTTCAAAAAATACAAGTTTCATCCATTTAAGATGATGCTGGTTCAATAGTAGGTACATGAAGATGTTTTTGATCGTCGTACGCAATTTTGCGAATATTTTAGTGAGCGACTACTGAACCCAAATCTTCTCTACAATAGGTACGTGTTTTCAGAGACGAATGTACATTTATGTTGAATGGCGAAGTGAATAGACACAATTGTCGCTATTGTGTCTAAGAATTTCATACTCAGACTCCTCAAAAATTGAATGTTTAGGCCGGAATTTTGGGCAACCATCTTGTTGGACCGTTATTTATTCAAGACAATCTCGATGGGACCACCTATTTACAATTATTGGAAGACACGATTGACACCATGATAACAGAAATTTAAGAGTGACGACAATTTAATAGAAAATGAAATCACTTTCCAACAAGATGGCGCACCCCCCCACCCCACTATGCTGTTGCTGTGCGGTGCGCTACCTCTGTATAGGGTCTAAAAATTAAAAATTTTGAGGCTAAATTAACTTTAGGAAAATATGACACCACTGTAAAGGGTGTAAACTATATAGTATGCATTTTTTGGAAAACTAGATTTCCCTTCAAAATTTTATAGCATATACAAAAGCTCTTAAACTAGCTCTTAAAGTTAAACATTGTAGTTGCTATGTAAATTTAAAAATATAATTTCAATTTGCCGTTCTGTAATTGAATACAGGTACTTTACCTATAGGTATGTCTGAAATAATATTAAAATGTGCACCCTACCGACTTTTAGCCTTCTAGGAGTTTAATATCCTCCTCATAAAATGAGTATTCTCACTTTATCATTTATAAATGATAAGTGAGAATACTTTTTCAATTACTATACTAATATACAATTCCGTATATTTACTTATTGATCTGATCGACAGTATATATATACAAACCTATTTACTAAGTAGGTAGGTACTTAAAATTTTTAATTTTCTACATAATAAAACAAAGCATTTTATAAGTATTTTACGTGCCCCTTTTAAAACAACTACAAAACACTTAATATTATAAGCAAAATTATATTATAATTTGAACCGGGTTTAATTCATGAAATCTATAGGAAACAAAAGTAAAAATATTTTCTAGCGGATAGACCTACCTATAGCAATAAACTTATATTTTCGAATAAATAAACTATGTCAAAAGATGCTCAGAATAGATTAAAAAACAGTTTTTTTACACTATGGACCGGTTGATTTGACCTTAAATTTTATTTTTTAATACAAATTAAGTCTAGAGGGATTTGTCATGTATTTGAGAATACGATAGGTTACTTACCTGGAAAGTCCAAAAAATTGCGAATCTAATGTTGTTACTTTTCTTATCTTCGAATTGTTTATCTCTACCTATTTTGATAATTCTATATAAGAGGTATCCTGACAGACGCATTCCCCATAAGCAAACAAATACCGTTACCATCAACTGCCTGCTGTCATAGCTTTTCTTAAAATAATATTATTTTTTAAATGTAAACACTTGAACACAAGGAGGTAACAAAAATATACCTTTCCACCTTGTCCTAGGAAAAATGTTAGCATAGCTAATATTATAAAATTTATTCCTCCTGCGAAATCAGTAACTTTATCCATTTGGAAGGTCGCAGCTACCAAGAAGAAGATTACTTGCATTGTTACTGTAACTATAGCGCTTATTGCAAAATGATCCTGATCTAAAATTTCTACAGCCATGTTTTCATTTGTCTTTTCACTCTGTCCTGAAAAAGTAATGTACCTACATTAAACATTAGATTGCAAAGGTGTAGAAGGGCTACACTGCTTAAGTCACGCTTTAAATTGGAAATTATAGCTAATTATAATTAATTTTACAGATTTTAATTATTATAATATAAAATTTTTGATGTTATGTAATTTATAGTGCAAAATATTATATAAATTGTTGTGTTTGAATTAAAAGTCTTTTAACATAAAAAATAATGCAATAGTTAACATTCCATTTTTTGATTTTTACTAATAATTGTAGAAAATAGCACACCTTATTATTTTTAGATACCAAAAATCAAATGCAAATATAGTAGGTATACGGAAAAAGTTACATAAGTGGTTAAAAACCCTTATATCTGTAAACATTTTTGTATTAATGTCAAATATTTCCGAAAGAGTTGGGTTTAGTTATAGGTTGTAGGTATTAGGTATATATTTTCGACTCTCTTATTTTAGGATCTCATTAAAAAACATTTTTATAGTGCCACTCATAGACATGTGCTACTTATAAACACAACTTCCTATTTACGTCATAATTTTAAAGTGATTTTCCGCGAAAACCCTTAACTGTTTTTAACATTTTTTGTAGTTTTTAATCGAGGAAATATTTACAGGGTGGTCATTTAAAAACGAAGCAGACGGATTATCTTGTAAACTTAGGGTTACCAACTCATGCCATTCAAAAAAGAGTACAAATTCTCTGCCAGACTCATAAAATGCCGGATTACTCACAATTAGTGCCGAAACTTTTGGTACCTGCGGCGCCGCAGGCGAAAATTTTGTAAAATTTTCAAGGTCACGCGTTTTCCTGGCACTTCGGTATTTTAATGTAACATCCGTTTATACAAAAATATCGACTTTCGGCAAGATATTTATTGATTTTAGTAGATGAATATATGAGCATTACAGTTTACCGAATATAAACTGTAAACTACCCAAAACATGGGCAGATATATAGGCACATAGGCACTACCTATGAGTGAGGTAGTGAGGTGACCGAAAGTATAAGTATAAAGTAGATAATACAGGAAACAATAAATATTTTGTCTGGATAATAGTGATATTAGTTCATTCAAAGATGATACTACCTTTGCCCAGAAAAGAGTACATTTGGGTACTTCAGCCGAAAAGTAAGAGTACTTATTATTTCTATACTCAAAAGAGTACATGTTCTCTTTAAAGAGTACGGTTGGTAACCCTATGTAAACTGAGAGTTCAGAACTGTCAAAAAGTGAGAAGATTTCGACACTGTCAAAAAACCAAAATAGGTTAATTTTGTTTTGAAAAGGGAACATTTTTGGGCTTAGTTTTAATATGGCGGTTTCAACCCTTAAGCGGTGGTGAAGACAACCCATAAAATCTTAAATGTTAAAGGGGGCTCAAGTGGTACATATTTTTAAAGCTACATTAAATCTCTTTAAAATGGCCTTATTTTTTAAATTTGGGTCTAACGTTTCTGAGAAATTGAGTTTTAAATGTAATAAATTTATTTATTAATTATACTTACAAGTCAGTTAATGAAATGTTCAAAATTATGGTCTTCATACAATAGTACAAGATACAAGTTTTGTTAGAAACGTTAACGTTACATTTCTTGAGTGATTTGGTGGCATTCGTTAGCGATGATTTGACGTATCTTGTAAGGAAATAGATTTTAAATTGTAGACTGTAAGTGACCCCTCGAAAGGAAATCTAGGTGTGACAAATCTAGCGACCGTGTAGGTAATTCTATACCTTCTTCCGAACCACCTCTCCCAATCCAGCAATTCGTAACTCTATGGTTAAAATACTGTCGAATACTGTACATCCATCTTGCTGGAATATCAATTCGTCTTCGAGATATGCTTATTATTCTTGATAATGTCAGTCAATATTGGATCAATGCTGATCGAATATCCATCCAATCAATGCCAACAAATCGCAGCTCGGCTCCCCGGTCAAATTACCTGGTAAGAAAAATGGACCAACAATAACAAATTCCAGCCTACACATTTAATTTTTCAGAATGTTGCAAATGACTCATATGAAATATCCTGCAGTTAGATTCAGACTAATAACCACAGTTATAAATGGACAGTACCACATTTATGGAAAAAGAACTTTCATCCAAAAAGCATATATTCAGCAGAAAATAAAACCAGGATTGTTAATAGCTCGTTCACTCATCATTTCACAAAATTCTAGCTGGCGCGACGATAAAAGTCATATTCTCTTATCATCATCATATAGTTCTTATACAAGGTGAATTTTGTATGGGTGAATTTTATGATGTTTCAAAATATTTTCAATGATGCTTCACTTAAAAACAGATTCAGCTGCCAGTTGACTCGTACCTACTCATTCTGAGATTCAAAGCAACATGTTCCAGAACCGCCATAGCTGCTGCTTCATTTCTTTCGGAGTGGCGCTTATTAAAAACATACTACTTACTAGTCTTGAAACTTTGCTACTAACTCCTAGATGTATTTTCGTTAAACATATTTAACTAAATGATATACTGTTCCTAATTATATAGTTCTACGGTTTTATTAGCACACTGATTATTTCCATAGAAATGTGAAATAAATGCCAGCCTCTCCGCCATCGAGTAAACCATAATGTTGATCAACTGTCCAAATAACAATAAGTTCATAACGCAATAAAAGGAGTCTTTTTGACGTAAAAACAGTTTATTTTAAATACTAGTAGAAATAGGAAGTAGGACACTCAAAATAATTCCGTCACTGGAAGACTGTCATATTACCTACAGTAAAATAAGTAACACTGAATTTGATTATAAAACGGGGCTTATATTTTTATCACAGATGGTGTAGGGAACAAATTGATTAAATTATATGAAACAATAAAAAAATATAAGTGCCTACTTTTTCTTACTGGACCAGATAAAACAGTCCAACAATGGTATACGCTATTATTGAGAAAATAAAATAACTATTTCTTGAATTTCTTTGAAACGTTTGACCCACATTTGAAAAATAAGATGCCGTCTTCACCTCTAGTTCGTCTTAAGATGAAAATGTGGTAACATATTCGAAAAGAAATAACTCTAATTCACAAAAAGGCAGGTACTTCATGCCTTATCTACATGAATGAAATCGACTGACATGAATAAAATAAATGACGTTATTGAGAAAATTGACAAACTGTGTTTTCATTATTTATATCTCAGAATAAACAAGAGTGGCGTTCGGTAATTACGTCAGATTGATCTTTTTAGTCCGTATCGTTCATTAATTACATCTAGAGGTAGGGGAGGTAAATCTTGATCGTTCAGAAATTAAATCAGATCGGTGAGAGCAAAATCTGTTTGCTAGAAGCATTTTGGGCTTAATTGGGCTTATTTGGGCTTTGGGATTAATCTTTCTCGAGGAGAAAGATTAATCTGAATTTGTGAGGTTTGGTGGTCATGGTTGTCAGTTGTCATTGACTTTTTGAAGTTGTAGTTGGTTGTAGTTAAGTTGAGTTGTCATTTTTTGGAAATGGAGAAGTAGATTTACAATTATTATTTGATTTACAAAATACAATTACATTAAATTTACAATTTACAAAAATTTGGCACTGTTTCATAAGCGAAGTTTTCATTTTTTTCCAAACAATTTGTACATTCTTCATTTTCATTTTCAAAAATTATTTCATATCCTTGGACTGCATTTAAAATGGTTGATTTTACAATATTCGTTATTTAAATAATTCGAAATAGAATATAAACAAACCGTCAACAAAGTCAAAACAGAAAAGGTGAGGTTATATTTATTTATTTATTTATTTATTTATTTGCGGTTAAGGCAACCCAACAGAATTTACAAAGAAATCCCAATTACAGGGTAACACATGAGATAAGAACTGTGCAAACACTGCACAAAAATTTGCAATTAGAAAATAGAATGAAAATAAATTTAAAACAACTTAATATAAGGTGAACAAAGATACACATATATACCTACATACATATACACACCCCAACATATATTTAACTGAAAACAGATGTTGCTTCGCGCCTGACCTGAACATATGATCCACAAAACAAATCTATGTGATTAAAATATTCATTATAAAGTTTTTGAGCTAAACAAAGTGGAGAATTATTAGCATAATTTGTGTTATTTAAATTTAAATAAAACAGATTTGTTGAACGAGTTGCACATTGTTTAACGTTAAAATTAAGTTTACTTGTAATGAAATTACAGTCTATATTATTATTAAATATTTTGTATAGAAATAGAATATAACATATTGTTCTACGAGATGACAGTTTTAATAAATTATAATGCTTAATTCCTGCTTCATAGGAACCAAAGTGGAGATACCTATTAAATCTGTAATTTAGCATATTAACAAATTTCATTTGAACTTTTTCGATTCGCTCAACATACTTAATGTAGCAGGGATTCCAAATTATGCTAGCAAATTCAAGATGGCTGCGAACCAGAGAGTTAAACAATATTATTATAGACTTTGGATTTGTAAAAGACTTCGTAATTCTCATTATAAAGCCTAAGTTTCGATAGGCTTTCCTGACAATACATTCTATATGGGAATCAAAAGTTAACTTCGAGTCTAGTACAACTCCCAGGTCCTTAATAGAACTAACCCTACTCAACTCTGAGTTATCTATCGAGTATGAAGTCAAAATGTTTTCAGACAATCTAGAAAAAGTAATACAGTGGCACTTATTAACATTTAAAAACAGCTTGTTCTCTATACAGTAATCGTGTAAACGAGATAAATCTTCCTGGAAATTGATACAATCAACCATATTATTTATTACTTTGTACATCTTCAAATCATCAGCGTAGAGACAGAAGTCAGAATGCCAAAAACATTTCTCTATGTCATATAAAAAAAGGGAAAACAATAGTGGGCCCAAGTGAGAACCTTGAGGCACACCAGAAGTAACAGTGACATAAGAAGATGTACAATTATTGACTTTAACACATTGAGATCTGTTAGGTACGTATGATGTAATCCATCTTAACAAGTTGCCGTGAATACCGATATTTTTCAGCTTAACTAAGAGTGTATTATGATGGACCTTATCGAAAGCTTTAGCAAAATGGGTATATACGGCATCAACTTGCTTTCTGTTAGACATATTATCAATGGTTGATTGAACGAATGGAATTAAATTGGTGACTACAGTACGACCTCGGAAAAAACCATGCTGCTGTTCACTAATAATATTCTTAGTTTTAAAAAATAATTCATTTGATATAATGCCTTCTAGCAGTTTACCAGATACCGAGAGTATTGATATAGGGCGATAGTTGCACACATCATTTCTATCCCCACTCTTATATATAGGAATAACTTGAGCTTGTTTCCAGATGTTGGGAAAAACACCCTCAGAAATTGACTTGTTAAACAGTATAAGTAACGGTTGTGATATACTTTCTTTACATGATTTCATAAATACTGGGGGTATTCCATCGGGCCCTGCCCCTTTCCGTGTGTCCAACTTATCTATTTGAATTTTTATTTGGTCAATACTTATATAATTCAAAGTAATTTCGTTGAGTGACTCTATATGATTTATTATGCCTTATGTAATCGATTTCGTTCATTTATTTTCTACTTGTCCGTCTCATCTGGAATCACGTGACTGTAATCTCGTCGCATCCGTGAGCATATTACCGAACGCAACTAATGTATGATTTAAGATGGCTCCTAAAAAAAATAAAGTGAAGTTTTATATAGGTACTTATGTACATTTTTTTATGAACGAATAATTAAGAATTCCCTTCTGTATACTACATACTCCTATATACTACTTTATTCTACACCTCTGGAGGAAAATATCACATATTTAATTGTAGTAATTATTGTTAAAACACAAATTTTGATTGAATTTAATCAATCGTTAGAAAGTTATAAACGAAAATATGGTTTTCGAATTGAACATTAACCATGTATCTTCACAGCCCTTCTGAGCGCATGTTCATACAAACTTTTCATAATATTTTGGCAGGTTGAATTCGCTACTGAGAGGATGTCGTTTAACTTTGAATTACCCTGTACATGAAAGTACCTATATATGACATTTTTATGATTTTAAATTTACGAAAGGTGAGTTGCTTGAGCCCTTCTAGAAAATAAATATTTTAAGTGTTTAACCTGAGGCATTGAGAGTAATTTTTAGAAAATGTTTGTAAATTTTCATGTCCAACTTCAATCTTGCGACATTAACATGAGATAAAATATATCTTTTTATAAAATTTGTACAATCTATATATAGGTATTTCCCTGATTTAGGTCGCATCAACTCCTCAAATATCTGACGAGCGCGTTACCATGATAATCTTTAAAATGAAAATAAATAAATAGAAAAATTCCAACACTTGCTAATTACGTACACAAGAGAAATAGAACAAAAATTACGATATAAGGAAATTTGTACTTGTATCTTTTATCAATTTTATTTGTGCCAAAATAAGAGAAATAAAAGAGGTTATCAATCTGTATCATCCTTTTGATGCAAACCAATCGTTTTCGGGTTAAGGTTGGCTTATATATTTTTTGGGGAAATTTCAAATCGCATAATATTTTGGAGAAGTTTTGAGAACTTCCACATTCGTTGAGGGAATATTATCTTTCAGTCCAAACTCCATTCACGAAATATTTTCAAATAAGTTATGAGTGGAGCTTTTTTGCCCGACCCATTTCTAACTCACAGGAAGAAATTACCACATTATAATTATTTTATTTTTGAGGCAGTTTATCATCAAAAACTAGTTTATTACTATGTACATTATACATCCTGTATTTTGTCTGACTATAACCCAGTTATTTCAAAAATTTAGGAGGGTTGAAGACTTTATAGATACACACGACATGCATGCAAGTCTGTTTATTTATAATTACCTATTTAGAATATAATCATCATTTATATTTACGAGTTATATTTAGGTAGTTCAACTTCAACGTTCAAGCCATGCGGAGCAACGTGGTGCGCGATTAGTCCTCGCAAGGACAATCATGCAGGTACGACCCGCGATGCCTACCCAGTGTCCACTTCTAATGGCTTGTATGTCTGTGAATTCACAGAAGCTATGTAGATGTAGGCCAAATTTTCATTTTATAACTTTAAATTATTTTGTCTTAATACGCAGGGTGCTTTCCGTTAGGATACACATCAAGCTTGTTGTTTTAAATCAAAGACTAATTATTATATTTTTGCATTATTAGGTACTGTGATTTTTGTAAATAAAAGATTTCCCTGAAAATAATAACAATAAACACTAAGTATATTTAAAAACTTAAAAGATGCAATTTTTATTGAATCTGTGCATCATGTTTGTGTAAGAATACCAATATATACCAAAGTATATTTAAAAAATTTAAAAGATGCAATTTTTATTGAATCTGTGCATCATGTTTGTATAAGAATACCAATATACCAAAATAACTGTTGTGAATAAGCAACAAAATCTTGCTCTTAACAGCAAAATACATTAGTCTTAAGATGAACAGACAAGTTTATCTTTATTCCACAAGCCTCACGTATAATTGTGTATTGCTTCAACCAGCACACAAGTTTCTGAAACTCGTAAATACATTTCAGATCAAACATTTCTTTCAAAAGAACACCCTGTATAGTTTCTACACATTTGGAAACATCTCATATGAATATGCAGTAGGTTTGAGTTTTATATGAATGAAGGTATCTAGTGCTGATTTGAAAATGATGAATGTACTTAGGTGTAATGTATTAAAGTGACATAATTTTATGCCCTTCATGAAATAATCCGTATTGAAAGAACTATCAAACCACACATTTGTTATTTTTAAGTTACTTTCTCGTATAGGTGGTTCCCACGAATCAAGAATAGGGCCGCGGGTGTTTAAGTATTCTCAGCAGAATATATAGACTCTAATCTCGCACATTGATAGTGAGATATTAACATGGATGTGTTTGACTGTCTCCTTAACTGAAGTTTTCCAGGTAGGTACCTATCCCTTATTCCTGCACTAAATATGGAGTTTAGGATTTACTAAGTTCACTTATTCCTTAGCGCTAAGGTGGCCAACAAAATAATAATCTGCCACCCCCATTCTCGTACAATTCTCAGCTTCCGGCTAATTTGATTAGAATGAGGGGTTTCAGAGATATTGTTATTATCCTTATCATTTTATGGTTGTTATTATTATTATTACTTATTTAACAATACTACCGTAATTGTTTTGCTCATATCTGCCTTACTACTGGAGGCAGATTGGTTAAACCTTTTCGTGAACGAACGTTCCTTCCAAGTACAAAAATAGGTACATAGAAAAAATAGAATAATTTTTAAAGTTGGTTCTGTAACTTTTTTGGGTCACCCTATATGTGGGTACCTACTTTCGGTAGCTCAAAGTGTTCATTACGGAGTTTTCTTACATAACTCTATATCAAAGCCTTACATATTCGCCTTGTAAACCAAATAATATATTTTAAACTCTTAATTCCTACTTAATTCCAAAATAAAAGTATCCAATACTTGTACATTGTCAATTACCCAGTTTCAGAGAGCAGATTGGATAACTAAGTCCAAGGTCGCAGCTTCCCGAAGATCGATATTCACCCCAAACATTGGAGGAATCAGGCACTAGTTTGAGTCTGTCGAATAACTCCTACATGTGCCTGTTATTTAAATTAAAGGCTGAAAATAAATCTATGCTACAGAGTACAGATACTTACATACCCATCATTCTATATTTGTATTCAATAGTTTGTATAAATATAAAACACGTTTGCGGGATCGTTTAGCTTTTATTTTTATGCCGATCTCCTATGCAGCGAAACCTCTTGAATCGATCACAACAAAGATATTTAGTTGTACTACTGACACAGATTTGTTAAATAGTTAAAATTACACAAGAATTAACCCAGGTTTATGAAATAATGCCATTTTATGATGATGATTAAGAGACAAGCAAATATTTAGTTATGAGTTTTATTAAACTTACAAAACATTTTACACCGTTGCGTCTCGACGCTCGACGGCGATGTACACTCCCCCGAGATGCGTAGCTTACTAAACCAAACGTAAAAACGTAGTGTGGTGTGGTAGTGTACTGCTATAGTTATAGTGTAGTCACAGCTAGGCTCATAGATAAGCTAGGCTGTGGTGTAGTGGTAGTACCTAGTACCTACCATAGAACATACTCAAGGAGTACCTACGTACTAAATTAATATTTAAACACTAAACACTGATATTTTGACCGACTAAATTTTCTCGTCTGCTGTTGGTGCTTAAGTATTTCTGATTGGGTGAGTAATGCTAAGAGGTAAGGGAATAAAAGCCCATCGCGTTAAATAGTTGTTATCATCACTAAAATTTTAAACACGTATATTTTAATCAAAATGTAATATTTCATATAGGTAGGTACCTAAAAAGCAATGAATATTATTAAAGCGATAACCAAACATCACAATAAAACTGAACATATTTTTCAATACCTAACGGAATATGAATAATGTATACTTAAAATAATATCTATCTGTTATCTATTACAATGCTACATATTAAAAAATATGGAAAAAGTTTAAAAGAGCAAAAATGAATTAATTAAAGTTTATCAGGGGTTATTTAGTTTGTGACACAAATAGAATATAAATCATAGTTTCCTTACAGTTGCATGACAGTTTCCTTAAAAAAGAGATTACCTATATCGAAAAATGAATGCATGAATTTTGAATTAATTGATTTTTGAACTTAATTTAGCTTTTTTCTCCATTACTGAGTAGAGTTAAATGACTCTCACAAAATCCTCTCTAGAGATTTAGCCAGTGATGTGCCGTATAATTATCCATTTATAATTAGCCGGAAAATTTTTTGACGCAACAACAATCCAATTAGATTCGTCTACTTGTAATCACGTGTGCAAAAGCAACCAATAATAGTCACATTACACTGATAACAGCCCATGGGTAGTTATCACTAGTCATCGTACGTTGACAGCGAACAAAATTTTTTTGACACTTCTATAACTGTAACAATTTAAAATGTCTTATCACTTTCATCACGATTTGGTGAACAAATTAGTGCTTCAATCGACAAAATTATAAAAGAAAATATACCAAAAAATACTGTTAACAGTAAAAAGCATACTTGGAAAGTATTTATGAACTTTTGCAGCACGCGGAAATACACATTAATGGAAATCGTACAGTTGAAGGACTGGCGTTGATACTTAAGGATTGGGAGGCTAATATGGGAAAAAGGCATGGTACCGAGTTTAAAGAGGCTACAGTTAAAACTATGTGGAATGTAACAAGTAAATTATTACAAGAATAATTGTATTTTTAATAAATAATTTTCAATGACATTTTCATAAAAATTGCAAAAAATTTTCTCACAACTTTCTCAAACACGTTACTTTTTGACAACAGCACGTTACTTTTTGTTGTCAAATAACGTGCTTTCGAAATCTGTGATAAAATTATCTCGTAGTTATCAATGCTCTTGGGCCATTATAGGTGAAAATTATCGATAATTATCCTTATGCTAAAAATCCTTTCAAAATTAGCAGGCTAATTATTATAGTGCCAGTAGTAAAAATGACCTCATGAGGTATATTGGAACTTTGATTTATTTTTTAATTTAATTTAGTTTGTTTTATTTTTTTATTTTTTAATTTGTACGATTATTTTTATTTTTGATGTACTTAATTCGTAGACTTAAATAAATGATGAGGATTGCGGTATTATAAAATAAAATACATAATGATCCCTATGTCTCTAGATTTAATTTCTCCTTATCTATGACTTATACTTATAGTATGATGACCTAATAATACCTATTATGCTTACCTACCTAGTAGGTAAGAATAAATAGATATTTTATTGGTAATTGCGAAAAAGTTATTCTGATGTGTGAAAAATTAAAAAAACTGTATATTCTGCTAACGGCTAATTATAATATTTTTAGCCGGCCACATGCTAATTATATAATTAGCATTGGCTAAATATATAATTAGCATTGGCTAAATATATAATTAGCGGCTAAAAACCCATCACTGGATCCAGCACGGAAATTAGAGTAGATAAAACAATCTATAATACTGCCTTTGCGAACTCTGGTAGGAAAACCTTGGATATCTTGTTATAAAACCACTTCCCATATACTTCAATTCTGGATAACCAACTACTACCGCCACCAGAATAAACCCGATTTAAACGGCCTAACAGGAATGACTACTTAGATACCAAGAAGGTTATCATTGCGTGTCCCACTGAATCCTTTCAACCATTCAAATCACCTGATGAGGATAACGTATGTGTTTCCACTCTGCTCCAAAATGGACTGGAAATTATCATACAGTTCCTCATCACCTCCTTAAATTGTACTGCATTGTCTGTCATGGAGTTATATCCAGTGGGTCAGCAGTTAGGGTGGTACCTATATACAGTCTGTCTCAAATTCGAATCTCTATTGGGATCTCATAGTTATTATAAGAGATAGATAAAATAAATGGAAATCATTTTAGAGAATTTTATGCTGATTTCAACAAAATATGCCTTGAAAGTTATAGTGAGCTATTTGTATTTCAGTACATTAAAAAAAAAAATTATTAAGGATTTTGTTTTTTGCTTACAACTTGCTAACAGTTCTAGTACTTATAAAACTTTTGCATTTTTAGAATACTTTAAAAAAAAAACTTTTTAAAATCAACAAAAATTCCAAATTGTCATTTAATTTTGTGTTGGCAACTACAACTTATGGACACCCTCTTGCATTCTTAGCTCCTTTTATATAAATCTCGAAATTTGTATTTCTGGGATATGTTATATGCCTATAAAAATTGAAATATTTGTGTAATACTGAAAAAAAAAATTTTGTCTTGTTTCATCAACAGTCATATAGGTACAGTCTGTCCATAGTAAACCCCCCCTGCTAACTTTTGAACGAATCGAGTTAGAGTTTTAACAAAATACAGGGTGAATCATGTAAAATGAAGTTAATTCTGACGACAAATTCAATTCTTCAAATTCAACGATGGCGCCACGGGCGCTGTCAACTCAACTTTTTTAAATGGCAAAGTGTGCCGTGTTGCACCTCATTTAAAAGGTAATTCAGTTCTATACATTCTCGTTTTTGAAAACTTAAGAATCATGCGGGTGGAAATTTTTCCGAAGATAGAAAGAATAGCAGACAATAACATTCAAAGTATTGTATTTCAACAAGATGGGGTCCCGCCTCATTTCTATGGACCTGTTGCCGATTTTTTAAATAACCATTTCCCAGGCAGATTGATAAGCAGAATGGGCCCAATAGAATGGTCTGCTCGTTCCCCGGACTTAACTCCTCTTGATTTTTTATCGACGCACCACTCCTTATCCTACGTCTATTTCATCTTTGAAAATCTCGAGTTGCGTCCATCTCAACTGCTTTCTCATTTTATCTGCCGATGTGATATTGAACTAACAAAGCAGCTTCCACGAAAACTGTTAAAGTAATTAAACTTCAGATACATTATTTTCCTATGCGAAATATTGCTAACAGCAGAATCAATAGTACTAACTGCCAAACACTTCTGATTACCAAAATATTGAAGCGAAATGCTTTTCCAATTTAGAATATTTGTAAAAATTAATTTTTCAGGTTAACATGTACAGTTTACATACTTTAACTGTCTCAGCGTCAAACAATAACGAGTACGCGGTGACGTAATGGCATAATATAATAAGGAGAAGGTATGACATTCGTGAGTACGAAAATGCGTCCGCTGTGCGCATTACGTCATCGAGAGCGCAGAATGATCGCTAAATACAAATGTTATATACGATTTCAATGGAAACATTATCAAAACTTTCATATAATTGGCACACAACAGTGTCCCGAATAGGAAAATATTGGGAAATTTAACCAGTGTCCTTAAATGTGTTCTTTAATAATCATAAGCACAGATTAGATATACTCCATATGGTAGGTATCTATCATATACAAAATGCCCTGGTAATCCCTGGTGGTTTAAAATTGGCTCTTTTAATTTTTTACCTACTTCAATAATAATAACTGTTATCGGTGATTATTGCAATTTTTATTATAAGTAATTAGTTATTCTGATTCGTGTGTAAAATGATTAGTACTTAAATATAAGATAAAGGCTTTATAAGCATGTGATGTGGGCAACAAGTTAACTTTAATACATATATTTCGCCGTTCGCCTTACACCTACGACTAAAAGTGAAAATTGTTCCTTAAGCTCGGTTAAGATTCTAAATTGTCTGTATTATTAAATGTATTCATTTTTTTTTAATTATTCGAAAATTTTAAATGTTTCTCATTTTTTTTTTTTTTATTTAATGACCACATTACAGAACCATATCTATTACAGGTTATATAATTTATTACAGGCTTTAAATTTCTCCCATAATCATCATAGGTGAAGTGTTTGGAACATATTCTGGCAGTATGTACATTAAACTCCTCTGCTCGACAGCAAGCTACCACCCATAGTTTCTTTATTACTACATCCCGTGGAAACGTGAAAAACCTTGTAACATAATAGATAATGCAATGTTTACATTGTCTAAATATCGTAGCAATATAATTACCTAATATTATTTAAATTATTGGGTTGCGATTGTCACTATTACACAAGCACACACAGCACAACGCATTTTTATTGCACTTTTAGTTTACGTGTTAATATAAAATTAACTTTAACTATACTCACATATGATTATAATTAGTATACACTAGAATTATACAAATACTCTGCCAAAAAAATGAATTTAGAGGACAAAATGTAGTAAAAACCACGAAACTTTCACACCTTTACATATGTCAGGGGTAGTTCACTCCCCCACATTTGACAAGTCCGCATTTTAGTTTGGGAACGCGTCGTTAGAGGGAGACCGCGGTCAAAAGACAAAATGAAATTCGTCCAAGCCGGCAGAGCGGAAGAGCAAGCGCAAACGCAAAGCAAGACTAACGAATACTCGAATCTCGATCTCGAATGTTAGTTGTTGTTTTGACTTGTAAGAGAGATCTTACGTTACGACTTCGTGTTAATTTTGCCTGTGTTGTGTGTGCATATTATTACTTAAATTTTAATAAATTGTTTATTATTATCTTTATCTTGCACCGTTATTATAATGGTTGTCCGCTGTTGTGTACTGGGTGTAATATAACAGCCAAAGAACACATTAAAATGCATATTGTGCCCAAAAATTTCCAGGTAAGATTTCTCTGTTTTATATTTTTATTGTATCTACCTACTTGGCCGTATTAATAATTAAATATTGTTTTTTATATTCATATCTATATATTGTTTAAATTTTGCAGATATTAATTTTTATACAAAATTGTTCTACATAAAAATATGAGTAGGTATTCTCACAATTTCTGTTTGTTATTGTTTTAGATGAAAAAATTATCGTGTCCTCAAATTAATAGGCCAGATTTGATTGAAATTGAAGTACCAAGGAGGCGGAATAAGGGGCCAGCTATCAATTTATAAAGATGATAATGATGAACTGAAAATATTAGCTCAAAATAGATATTATAAGGTGAAAGGAAAAAATCGAAGTGTTAAAGTATGTAAAAAAGTACCTATGTAAAAAAATTAGCGTAGTAATTCTCCAGTTTATTATTATTTAAACTTCTACAATATTAAATTAAATTTATTTCATGTACCTTCGTTTCATTTTAAACTGTTATTATTATTTAACTTAAACAATATCTTAAACTAAGAAAATGAATGAAATTATTTATTTGTGGAATTGTTTGATTACTCTTATTTATTTGGGTATTGTGCCATCCATCACTGAAAAATACAAAAAAATGTAATCAACCTCTGCGTCGACAGATCAGTCAAAGGTTGGTTTTATTTTTTCTTTTTTTTGAAAATGTTTTTTTTGAATATGTTCATGAAAGTATAGATAAATAAAATAAATTACAAACTGTCATACTATTCTGTATGTTAGTCAAACTTAAAGTTTTGATAACGAAAACGGATACATTTTTGAAACGTAAATGGATGTTTTCCAAACGTAAACGTTGTTAAGTGATGTGTTTAATGTTATATATTGTTAATCTACTTTTTAGTGTGAGATTTCTTGATTAGGCAAACATATTTAAAAAAAAAAACCTTTGACTAATCCGTCGACGCAGAGATTGATTATTAATTTTTTGTATTTTTCGGTGGTGTCATAATACCTAATTAAATAAGAGTAATATCTTAAACTGTAATTATTTTGAAAAAGTATTGAAAAGCAGTGAATTATAAAATACATCAGTAGTGCAATTCGTTCCTTGGATTATAATAAACTTCGTCTGTGCAGTTGTTTCCCATTTAGTGGAGGAACGCGTCACAAGGGGGCGCTGTAGTGGAGTCGCCGATCTAAATCTCTTTAATAATCTGTGACATATGTAAACACTGTAAAATGTCAAATTTGCGCTCTCGGTGACGACACGGATGTGGGAGGGATATGCGCAATGGCATACCTTCCTTTATTGTATCATAACGTAATGGTATAGTCGCAGGATGTCAAACATAGTAATGTTAAATTTCGCAAGTTTGAATCAAGCTGAAGGCAACTTTTTTTTTATTTTACTTTTTTAATTCCAATTATTTATTAGTATATTATTAGTGTTTAGTTATTCTGTTTCATTGTCTATAGTTTTTATTCTTTTTGCAGGTAAAGTTTGGAATTAATTCGTTCATTTTGGCAGTCTGTAAAATTAACCATTTTAGCTTATAGAAGTAAATATCTTCTACAATATTAATTTGTTGCAACAATGATGACACCATATATTTGTTAACGCCGCCGTTACACCTTTTCGAAGGGCGGGCGTGGCTCCGAATCGTAGCGGAGGGCTCCATTGATAAAATTGATAGGTAAACATGTTTACTTAAAAATTAATTCTACTTTCAGCATTTAAAAAATGATGATGTTTTACCATTAAGAATAGAGTACTTACCCTTACAATATTCATCAAAATATTATTAAGAAAAATCGTTTAGTATAATTACATCATCATTCCAGATACAAAATTTCAGCTTTCTGTCTCTAAATTTATTATTTTATATACAAGAGATTATCTCAAATTTCTTTAATATGTATTTTCTTAAAAATATATATTGTTCTAGATGCTTTTGTCACCCAAAGGGTGACCCCAGGCCGCAGGCCTGGACCCCCGGTAGGGCTAGAAATGGGAACGAAAATCACGACAGCGATTTTCTCCCATTTCTAGTTATATAGTATATTAACGAGCATCATAAGGCGTACTTTTATCGCACGCGTCCAAGATTTCTTGGCGGCTCTCAAGCAGCTAGTTTTCTAGAGGACAAGTGCGATAAACGCCTTATATTAAACGCGTTGTTTATACTATTTTTTCTATTTTGCAGGTTTTATACCTATAGCGCAATGAAAAATCATTAGAAAATTTAATTCCCATATAGTTATGTTTATACATATTCAGGAACAGGTGGTGTCATTGGCATTTATCAACTTTTCTTTGCTTGAAAATTTAGTTAGGTTATGATTTATATAACATTTGTATGCTATTACTATAGCAACTGTAGCGGTTGCTATATCCAAGGATTGTTAACTGTTTACAGGATTGCTCGATCCCTATCTACAATGTAATCCATAATTGTGACGTCATCAAAGATCCAAAGATCTCGAACATTGTAGAAATAGGTACACTTTATACTGTTGTTACAAACTTTAATAAATAATAATATTAATAATCATTCAAATACGAAAATTCTTTTGCAAATATGAAATATAACAAACACAAAATAGGTATATTTCGACAATTCGATTACATAGATCTTCGATGACGTCAGAAAGGCGGATGACAAAATTGAGCGATCGAGCAATCCTGTAAACAGTTAACAATCCTTGGCTATATCGCGTACGCAAAACGTACCTACTATATTAAGTATGTACTTGGATCTTCGCATCTTTAGGTATGATCATTTCTATTTCACTGAGACAATCATAAAAAGATCGAAACCGGTCTGCAGTTAGTAACATCCTGAGACCAAGTATTTACTCGTAGTTTTCGTTGCCATTTGAATCCTTGTATTTTGATTCTAACTGTGTTAGACAAAATGCGGCAAATTTTTACTTTGTAATTCAGCGTTCGGCGAGGCATATAGCTATTTTGGCTTAATTTGTTTTAGTCGTTGTGTTTGTATACATCCCATCTGTCAAATAGTAGAATTTGTTTCAACAATCTACATCTTGTTATTGTATTGGATTCTCATTACTTTATTTTTTATTGTAAACTGATGAATTTTCGAAATAGAACAACTAACAATTAGAGATGTGTCGTTCGCGAACGACCCGTTCGATTCAACCGGGTCTCAGTCGCGAACGAAATGTACCGGCTCGCGTAATTTTAATGAACCGGTTCCCGGCTCTCGGCACTGTAGAGATGTGTCGTTCGCGAACGACCCGTTCGATTAAACATCTGGGGTTTCAATCGCGAACGAAAAGAACACTAGTAGATATTTTGTGAAAAGAACCGGCTGGCGTAATTTTAATGAACGGGTTCCCGGCTTTCGGCAGTAGCTTGTTCTAGTCTTATTATAGTCTAGTTATATTATTTTCATTGAGAGCTTTTTGTTAAATACTTACCTTTCGAAAATCAAATGCTCATTGTTTTCAATTTACCTACAAACAGTGATCATAAAAAAATAAATAGTATCATTATCGACGCACACGCGATGCTGTCGACATTCGTTCCTCGTTTCATTCGTTCTTCGTTCATTCCGTTTGCGAATCACGACTTCAACCAGTTCAATTGAGCCGGTTCACTGAACCGGATATTTCTACTACCGAGACCCGGTGTTCCGGTTCCTTGAAAAGAGCCGGAGAGACGACACTAATTATCACGGAATCCTCGGAAGCATTCGGCCTCTTTCGGAGATTCAGTGAGCTTTGTCGAGTGGCGGGGGTGGCGCGAAAATTTTAATTTGCGAACAACGCATAAACAAGTACCTGTGTAAGCATAGATAAAATATATATATACTGAAATAGATTGGTAATTCTGACTCCCCCACCACTTTTTCCTGAAATAGTACCTGGATCCTATCACTTGCGGCGCTGATGTCAATTTTTGTTGAGCAGAGAGTTTTAAGTGTGTTAGGCAATTTTTCGCGGTTGCACTACCAAAGCTGGTTTATCGGTCAATTTTGTAGGAATAATAGCAATATTGTTATGGTATATATAAAATTTGAAATATATTTAATTGTTCTCCTTATGTTTTACAGATTCATCATAATTTGAAGAAAATAAGTGAATATTTGGTCGGATAAGTTAACAATTTCGATTTTTATATATCACGCATATAAAATTCAAACTTTATTTAAATGTTCTACTTATTTTGTTCAAATGAATTTCCATTACAAATAGCTGGACACTTGATTGCTATTTGTAATGGAAATTCATTTGAACAAAATAAGTAGAACAGTTGAATAAAGTTTGAATTTTATATGCGTGATATATAAAAATCGAAATTGTTAACTTATCCGACCAAATATTTACTTATTTTCTTCAAATTATGATGAATCTGTAAAACATAGGAGAACAATTAAATATATTTCAAATTTTATATATACCATAACAATATCGCTGTAAGATATAAAAATTTAAGGAAATTAAATAAGAGTATAGTAAGAAAATATTAAATTTATTTAAATCATTATAGTTATGATTCATGTTAAATCATGATCTATGGTTGGATAAGAAGTGTTTTAAGCTATGTTAAAAATTATAATATAGCAATTTTCAGTTAATGATTCAATTAACGACACACACAACCAGATGCAATTGATATTTTCGTGGCTTGTTTTTTTACCATTACTAATTAATTTGTATCTAACTTTCTACCATGAAACTATTTCAGATACTATCTTTTGAGGGTAGAATTTATAACTATTGATATTCATCTTTCCGATATTCACCCACATGAAAAATCTATTATAACCCAGTTGTATGTCTTGTTAATTCGTTAAGACAATGATAACACTTAAAATTTAATGGCACGTATATAAATTTAAGTATGACAAAAATATAATTCCAAGAGGCTATCTCTAACAAAATGAATATTTTATTTATTAACAGATGTTATAAATAACTTTATATGTTTGAGCAACTACCTGCTCATTATTTTGCCAAGTGGATTTAACATTTCCCTTGAGTATATTATTACGGAGACATTTAACTAGATGAGGGGCATCATACATACAGTACATATAGTAGGATGATTTCCTCTCCACCCACGCAGAATCCATACATAACATTTTCTTAATTTCTTGCACTGAATTCCTCATTGGTCTTTGTCTTTCTTTAAATAATTTATAACCGCAGTATTCGTTGAAAGTTGGTCACATATCTACAAAAATAAATGTTACCTTATTAAGAATGTAACTATTGTAGCCATTTATTTCAAAATTTAAAGTTTCGCGCGTGTAGCGACTTCCTTTTGATAGCGCCCTCATGCGGATAAAAAGAGAAGTGGTAGAGAGGAAGAAGAAGGTGTGTACAATTAAATTAATTATGGTTGCGTGTTGTTGTGTGGCTATTAAATAAATAAAGCTTTAAGTTTAAATTGGTATTATTTGTTTTAAAAAGTGCCCGACTACAGTATCAGGTGTGGGGTAGTGCTCAGACTACCCGAATAAAGGTATTTATGTATTTATGGAGTTAAGACACGATGAGTGAGAACGAAAACGGACAACCTAACATCAGCGAGGATAGCGCGCCAACAGCACCAGCACATGGAGCAGTTACAATTGAAGACCTAATTCAGGCCACTGTGAGAGCTATTATTCTACACGATCGTGAGAGTGAAGGTAATAGATCAGCTACTCCAGCTTCGCCTACAGTAAAAAATTCAGAGCTTGCTGCTCTTTTGCCCGAATTTTCTGGTAATCAAGATATTGAATTGTGGTTAGAAAGGGTGGATTCAGTGCAATCTGTTTATAATGTGTCTAACAGAATTATGCAATTAGTGGCTGTTGGAAAATTTACAGATGCAGCAAAAAGGTGGTATCTTTCTAAAATCGAGTACGTGTCTATGGATTGGGAGACTTTGAAAGGGGAAATGAAAAGGTTATTCTTAAGTAGACCGGATAAAATTGCACTTCGAAAGAAGTTTGAAAATAGACGTTGGAAACGGACCGAAAAGTTCTCCAATTATTTCCATGAAAAGGTCATGTTCGGAAACAATGCCGGTGTAAATGAGAGTGAGATGGTAGATTACATAATTGATGGATTCGATGATGTTGTTATGCAGAACCAAGCGAGAATGCAAAATTTTGAATCGTTAGAAAAACTCTTATCGACTATGAAAAATGTTGCGGATCGAAGTGTAGCAGGTCCTAGTAAAGTGCCCCGAGTTGTGGCAGCTGCAGGTTCGAGTAACACTGACGGAGTGTTAAGATGTTTCAACTGTCATAAAATAGGACATTTGGCAAACAGGTGTGAGAAGCCAAAGCGACAACCTGGTAGTTGTTTTGAGTGTGGTTCCCTCCAGCACCAGGTGAAATCCTGTCCAAAGAAGAAGACGACTAGACCAGCAAGCACCACTACCCCTGACAGTACAACCAGTTCTAGCATGGTCGACTTGAAGAACCCTTATTTGTGTAATGTTGAATATATAATATGTGATCCCGGTGACCCTATACGTGAGTACAGTTTAATGGCAATTGTCGATTCAGGTAGCCCAATAAGCCTTTTGAAACAGAAACATGTACCAGAATCGTCGTGTGTTCCATACACAGATGATCATAATTTTACAGATCTTGGTGGGCATTCATTGAAAATTACTGGTATTTTCGAAACTGATGTTAAAGTTTCTGATATAACGTTAAAATTAAAATTTTTTGTGGTACCTGATTCAGCAATGGCTCATTCTTGTTTATTAGGTAGAGATTTCATTTCTTCTCCATTTGTAAATGTTTTTATGGGAGAACGTTTGTCAATTACAAGAAATAATTGTCACGATAATGATTGTTTTGATTTTATGACACAAATTATGAATATTGATATTGAAGCACCTAATAATGATTGTGACCAGCTTAATATTAATCCAGATTTAGTTTTAGAGACCTCAGAAAAATTAAAGGATTTGTATCAAACAGAGTATGTTGAAAAGTTTGGGTTAGATGTTATTAACCATGATTTTAAAATGACAATTAATTTGCAACATCAGCAACCGATTAGTTTTCGTCCAAGACGATTATCCTTTTCTGAAAAACAAAAATTAAGAGTAATTTTAGATGACCTTATGGCTGAAGGTATTATTAGACCTAGTAATTCATGTTATGCGTCACCTATTGTTTTAGTACCTAAGAAAAACAAAGATGAAATAAGACTTTGCATAGATTTTAGGGAATTAAATAAAATTACTATAAAAGACAATTTTCCGACACCTTTAATTGAGGATCATTTAGATACTTTAAAAGATAGAAAGATTTTCACAATTTTAGATTTAAAAAGTGGGTTTCATCACGTTAAAATGGCAGATGATTCTGTCAAGTACACTTCATTTGTCACCCCTTTAGGGCAATTTGAATATTTATATATGCCATTTGGTTTGACAAATTCACCGAGAGTTTTCCAGAGGTTTACAAACTTTATATTTGAGCCGTTAATTAGGGAAAATAAAATTTTACTTTATCTTGATGACATTTTGGTGGCGACTGAAAATGAAACTCAACATTTTGAAATTTTATTGACAGTTTTCAAGTTGCTAAGACAATATAAATTAAAATTGCGTCTTGATAAGTGTTTATTTATGCAAAATAAAATTAGTTATTTGGGGTATATCGTTAGTGAAAACGGTATTCAACCTGGTGAAAACAATGTTAAAGCAATTTTACAGTATCCCGTACCAAGGTCAATAAAAGAGGTACATAGGTTCATTGGTCTGGCCAGTTATTTTCGAAAATTTATACAGAATTTTTCCATTGTTGCCAAACCATTATACAATTTAATTCGAAAAAATGCAAAAATTTAAATTTGAAAATGAAGAGTTAACAGCTTTTGAACAACTCAAGCAATGCTTGTCTGAATACCCAGTTTTAGCAGTTTATTCACCTCTATTAGAAACTCAGTTACACTGTGATGCCAGTGCAGCGGGATATGGAGCAATTTTGGTTCAGAGACAAAAAGATGGGAAATTTAAGCCAGTTTTCTTTTTTAGTCAAAGAACAACTCCAGCTGAAAGCCGCTACCATAGTTTTGAATTGGAAACTTTATGTGCGGTTTACAGTATAAAACGGCTACATATTTATTTGGCGGGAATAAAATTTAAAATAATAACGGACTGTGACAGCTTTAGGCTAACTCTTAGTAAACAGCAGGTAAACCCTAGAATTTCAAGGTGGGCAATGTTTCTTCAGGAATATGATTACGAAATTGAACATAGGGCAGGGAAACGTATGGCACATGTAGATGCTCTCAGTCGGGCTACCAGTGTATTAATTTTAGAGGAAAATACTTTTGAAGAAAACCTTTCAATTGCTCAAAATAGAGACCCTGAAATTGTACGGATTAAAAATAAACTTTTAGTACAGGAGGATAAAGATTATGAATTACATAACGGTTTAGTATATCGTAAGTTTAGGGACAAAAAGAAAAAAGTTCTGTTTTATGTACCAAAGACGATGGAAAATAAAGTTATTTTTAGTTGTCATGATTGTTTGGGTCATGTAGCTGTCGATAAAACTTGCGAATATTTGCTACGGGTATATTGGTTTCCAAATTTTAGGGAAAAGGTCAAAGAACATATCCAAAACTGTTTGAAGTGTATAACATATTCATCCACTATGGGTAAAACAGAAGGTACTTTACATAATATTCCAAAAGGAATAAGCCCGTTTGAAACAATACATATTGACCACTATGGTCCATTAGAGAAAACTTCAACCGGTAAACATTATATTTTTGAAATAATTGATGCCTTTACAAAATTTGTGAAGTTTTATGACGTTAAAACTACTAAAACTATCGAAGTTATACATAAATTAGAAGAATATTTCAATAATTATAGTCGACCTATTAGAATTATTTCAGATAGAGGTTCCGCTTTTACATCAGGTGAATTCGATGAATTTGTAAAGAAAAATGATATTACTCATGTCAAAATTGCTACTCACTGTCCTAAATCTAATGGTCAAATTGAGAGAATTAATAGAGACTTGACACCTATGTTGGCGAAATTATCAGATTTTAAAAATCAGTGGAATCGTTATTTATCAAAAGTAGAATTTTCAATTAATAATTCTTACTGTCGTGCAATAGGAACTTCTCCAGCAAAACTTTTATTTGGGGTTAATCAAAGAGATCCAAGTGATGCATTAAGAAATCAAATTGAGCTGAACAATGACAAGGAAAATAGGGATTTAAATACATTGAGAGATGAAGCTAAATTACAAAATGAAAAAGTTCAGCAATATAACAAACAATACTTTGATAAACGGCATCGTACACCTCATAAGTACCAAACAGGTGATTATGTAATGATTAAAAACTTAGACGTAACTCCGGGCGTAAATAAGAAACTGTTACCCAAATTTCGCGGGCCTTATGAAGTGAAAAAAGTGCTTGACAATGATAGATATCTAATTAGCGATGTTGAGAATTTTCAAGTGACACAGCGTCCATTTGAAGGCGTATGTAGTCCAGAAAATATGAAGCTATGGCTTCATTAACATTTTATTCTGTTTGATATATTTCTTTTAATCAATATTATGTATTTATTGATAATACTGTTTATGTTTCACTTACGTTTTGTATACCTTTAGATTGCACCTGTTAATTGTTGTATGTATTCTCATAAATATTCCTTTAGTCTAATTATGTGACATTATGACACTTATGTTTATGTATCTTTATGCTATTATTACCTAACATTATGTAAACCTTTTGATTATGTGATTCGATTATGAATTGTTATGAATTATGTATGACGCTTATGATCCTTATGTTATGATTTATACACCTTATGATTACCTATTTTATGTAAGTATAAATCTTATGCCATTTTATGTACATTATGAATTTATGTAATATTGTATCTTTATGACCTTATGTAGATTATGTAGACTAGGTAGACTTATGATGAAGAGTGTAGCAATGTTTCAGGTGTTAGCATTATTTTATTTAGTTTTGTTCTTGTTCACATTTACTCAGTTTTTATGATACTTACGTATTCACCTTTAGACTGATATATTTGTACTAAGGGATTAGTTTAAGCTTTGTTATTAGTTGGGTTTAAACAAAGGGAAGTTGTATATCGTTTTTCGTTATTTACCAGATCGCGGTCGATCTGATTGTCAGGTAGGCCGAACTGTAGCCATTTATTTCAAAATTTAAAGTTTCGCGCGTGTAGCGACTTCCTTTTGATAGCGCCCTCATGCGGATAAAAAGAGAAGTGGTAGAGAGGAAGAAGAAGGTGTGTACAATTAAATTAATTATGGTTGCGTGTTGTTGTGTGGCTATTAAATAAATAAAGCTTTAAGTTTAAATTGGTATTATTTGTTTTAAAAAGTGCCCGACTACACTATATTAATCAAACTCACTGCGTGGCCACTACTTTCAATCCAATTTCCTGTAGAGCTTCATTTACTTCTTTTACTACCCGCATGAGTTCTGGTGTGCTCATACCACCCTCCGAAAAGTAATAGCATACTGGCTGCTTCCATTTTTGGCTAATTCCCCCTGTCATAAAGACCATGATCTGCAAACTTTGAACGCCTTTCACAACCAGTGTCCTCAACCTAAATATGGCACGGCGTGCTTTTTCAAATTGGTCTTATTACGGTCTGCTTGAAATTTCTGATCCTCCGAGAACTGAATATCAGATATTCAATAACTTTTTATTTTTTCTAGGCACAGAGCAGAGATCGGTTCTGCAAATTGCCTGTGTCAACATTTTGAACGTCTATACTATATAATAAAAAGTATGAACCTGTGGATAGATATAGCAGAACAAGCAAGCAGCAGCTTTTTTTATAATTAATTGAATATGTACATAAGTAGGTATACTTAATGGTGAATATAACTGAAATTTAGTTCAATTATTAGATGATTTATTAACTTAACAATAACTAACAAAAAGCAACAGTTTATGCAAAACTAACAAGTTATGATTTTTATTTTCAAAACATAATTCATTTCATTCTCATTCAATGATGCCTCCCATAGAAAAGGATACCAAGTGCTAACAGCGCTGCAGGTGATAGGATCCGCGAACTACAAAAAGGGGGGATAAGAAAAAAGGGCATTTTTCATTAAGTGAATACCCCCTGTGTGTAAGGCAAGCATCATAACCATACATTTTGCAGTTAGGTGCCGCTTTTTTCAGTATTTTATGTATGGTTGCCACCTTTTTCTAGACTTATGTCTTTGATCACCGTGTGCTTACCAATTTCTGAAGCTCTTCGCTTTTGTAATTCGTTTTGTTCTATTGTGCGAAAAATATTGTTCTTACAGTTTATAACAATTAGTGGAAAATATTAGTATCTATTATTTCGCAATTTTGAATCGAACACGCACATGGAAACTCAAACTTCCCAGAAGAAAACTTGCCCATTCTGCAATTTGGAGTTTTCGCGTGTTTCAGCAAAGAATAAACATGTAAAACATTTTCATAACCAACAGCAAGATTCCGATGCTAAGAAATCACATATTATTTGCCCATTGTGTACTGAAAATAAGTTAGTTTGTGGAACGTATAATAAACTAGAAACACATCTGGAGGTGAACCATAAAATAAAATTACAAATGCAAACACATAATTTTGGTAGCAGAGAAAGTTATAAACAATGGTGTGAAGAACAGAAAATTGAGACAACTTACGCAGTGGCCAGGACTAAAAAATATAATGATAATGTGGAAAAATCCTACATTTGCAATCGTAGTAATTCAATAGGTAATAGGTATCTGTTATACATTTAAATTAATAATAGGTAAATATAGAGTTTAACGTAATTTAGTGCAACTAAATGATTTTACTCCCCAGCTACCTACTGCCCTCAAAAGAAAACTCCAAATTTCAGAATGCAGAATAGGCAAGTTTCTAGGAGTTTGTTTCCATTTTGATTTTAAAATTGCGAAATAACAGATACTAAACACTAAAGTGTTTCGCTAATTATCTATATAAGCACAATATTTTTCACACAATAGGACAAAACGATTTACAAAAGCGAAGAGCTTCGAAAATTGAGTAGTAATACGGCGATCAAAGACATATGTCTAGAAAAAGGCGGTAACAAACCGTAACAAACAACTGTAAAATCTATGGTTATGGTGCTTGTTTATGAGTTGTTCCCAAATTCAAATTTTCGCGCTACCCCCGCTTCTCCAAAAAGCTCCCGGATCGCCGAAAGGGGCCGAATGCTTCCGAGGATTCCGTGATAATTAGTGTCGCCTAGGCCGGAGCATGATACAACTACACAGATATGCCAATCCGCATAGTGACGTCAGTTACGAGGAAAAAACAATTGATAAACACGAAAATAATTATATCACTGCCCATAAGAATTTTCGCATCGCATTACCTTTTTTCCCTCACGAATGACGTCATGCGCAAACAAACGAAAGTTATGAGCATATCTGTGTAGTTGTATCATGGGCCGGAGTGCCCACATCTACTAACAACATAGAAGAAAGTAATTTTTGTAAACGGACATTTTATGATAGCAATTGGGACAAAGTGCGTTCAAAATCCCGTAAATCATTTTGGATCTCACTTTTCTTCCATTCTATAGTTTTTAATTCTGTGGGCAAGCCCTTATTTTGCATAGATAAAGAAAAATATCTTTATCAAGAGTTGCGTTCGGTAATATGCTCACGAATGCGACGGGATTAAGTCACATGATTCCAGATGAGACGGACAAATAGAAAATAAATGAACGAAATCGATTGCATAAACCGTAACATAACCTCACCTTTTCTGTTTTAACTTTGTTGACGGTTTGTTTATATTCTATTTCGAATTATTTCAATAATGAATATCGTAAAATTAACCATTTTAAATGCAGTCCAAGGATATAAAATAATTTTTGTAGATGAAGAATGTAGTTACAAATTGGTTGGAAAAAAATGAAAACTTTCTTCCAGGCAGTTTAAAGAACATTTTAGAATGATTGTGGAAACATTTGAAGACTTCTTAGGAAAATTACACACAAAATTACCCACTACCAAGGATTGTTAACTGTTTACAGGATTGCTCGATCCCTATACTACAATGTAATCCATAATTGTGACGTCGTCAAAGATCCAAAGATCTCGAACTTGTAGAAATAGGTACACTTTATACTGTTATTACAAACTTTAATAAATAATAATATTAATAATCATTCAAATACGAAAATTCTTTTGCAAATGTGAAATATAACAAACACAAAATAGGTATATTTCGACAATTCGATTACATAGATCTTCGATGACGTCAGAAAGGCGGATGACAAAATTGAGCGATCGAGCAATCCTGTAAACAGTTAACAATCCTTGACCCACTACAACTTCAAAAAGTCAATGACAATTGACAACCATGACCACCATAACCTCACAAATTCAGATTAATTTCTCTCCTTGACCGAAATGCTTCGAGCAAACGGATCTTGCTCTGATCGATCTGATTTAATTTCTGAACGATCCAGATTTACCTCCCCTACCTCTAGATGTAATTAATGAACGATACGGACTAAAAAGATCAATCTGAGAATTACCGAACGCCACTTATGATTATTTGTCAATTGTCAAATGTTAAGTGTCATAAGTGTCAATGTCACATTAAAATGTATAACCTTCAAATGACAAGAACTTTTTAAATATATGCGAAATTTATTTTTCTTTTTAGTTCTTAAGGCATGTGACACATAATATTTATTTTATTTGAATATGAATACTACTTGTACCATAACTTCAAGAATGTGCTTTAACATTTTAACTAAACCTGTAATACCTTCAAAGATAAGGTAAGTCATTTTTTGTTTTTTACTGATAGAAACTTTACCTATTATTATGTTGTTTAGCACAGAATATATATGTCTGTTTAGTGAATTCCTAGTTTAACTACTTTAGTGATGTTTCTTTTTATATTTATTGGATTTTTATATTTGTATTTTACATATTATATTGATTTAATTATATAACTATTTAGTCAAAAAAAAAATACCATCGAATTTCAATAATAATGTTTAATTTTATTTTTATAGAATATATCCTGTGCGGGAGGCTCATAGAAAATCAATTTATAAAACTGAAGAAGCAAAAAAAATTAGATTTTATGTTTTGACAAGATATGTTGAATATCTTAAGAACTATGATAAAATATTGGAGAAAAGTTTTCCTGCCGCTATGCGAGTATATAGGGTATTTCTTGATGGAGTTAGAGATTTTATGAAAGATACCAAAGAATATTTTATGATTATACGAATTTTAAGTACACCAGGCAATAATTTCAACAAACTTTTACGAAGAGAAATAGAACTCTATGCCCAAATGCCAAAAGATATGAGAAAAGTAGCTCCAGTATTGCTATTTTCCACCTTACCCTTTGCGTATTATGTTATTTTGCCCTTAGCGTATATGTTCCCTAGATATTTACTTACCTCACATTTTTGGACACTACAAGAGAAGTCAGATTTTAATTTAATTTATTTAAGAGATAGACTGGTACATAATAGACCTGTGTTTCGTCACTTACAAAGCCAGTTAGATTTTTTAAGGTGTCATCCCTTACATAACCCTTGGGCTAATATTTTAGGAAAACTAGGTAGTGGTCAACAAGCAGATATTGAAGAGATACTAGAATGCAAAGAATTATTTATGTCTGAACCATACCATTTACTTTATTTAAGCCGAAATCATGTTGTGAGTATCTTTTGAATTGTATATACCTACTATTTATATTTTCATATTTCACAGATAGAATTTCATGTTGTATTACATTTATTAACCCATTTCATCATTATATTTTGCATTATATCTAATCAGGTAACATATTTTTATTTAATTGGATTGTAGGTTGGTTTCTTAATACATAAAAATTTATACAGTAAAGAAGGTTAAAATTTTCTTATTTATTTGTCCTAGGAGTCAAATTAAATGTCCCGTCTTCTTCTTAAATACTTATTATCACTCAGTGATTTACTTAAAAATATCCTATTTTAACGACAAATACAATGTTTCCCTAACTTTTAAATGACAAATCTTTCCAAAAAATTTTTAAGCTTTAGCCAAAGCTTATTTTTTATTAAGTTGACTAGATTCGTTGGTGTATATAGGATGAACGGACCACTCTGTATATTTCATTAACATTGTTTGTTTCATCCATATGTGAGTTATGCACTACTTTTTATTTTTTTTATCCTAGCTCATTTGAAGAGGTATGATTTTTTTTATATTTGCCATTTTGCGCAATAAAACTAAAAATCTTTGAGAAACAAATATAAGTTATGCTGTCCTTGTAATAAGTTATTAATATCAAATGTGACAGTTATCACAACACGTTACTTACAGATAATAGGTACTAGAACTAATTGTTCACCAATTATCAACCATATTTACTGACGATTATTTTACAAGGACAACAGTTGCAAGCTACATAGGGCCAACATCTCGTGAATCAATTTTTCTGGAGAGAAACCTTTCAAACATTATATGATTGGCACAACTGCAAAAGAGGATTTCAAGTGTGATAGTTCCTCAAAATGCAGTAGAACATAAAACGCCCTGCAGGAGAAATGGGTTAGCAGTAAGATTACTTATTTGGAAAATTATTCCTATCATATTTATACTAATAGTCAAACCCTTTCCTGCCATTTTACCAGTTATTTTTGTATTTGACATACATCAGTAAAATCTTAAAACCAAAATCTATTTTATTACTTATAATAAGCATAACTAAAAATCTATTTACATAAATCTTGAAAAATACATTTTTATGGTATTGTGAAACGTGAATTAGCTATTTGAGATATTATTAAAAAAAAAAAAAAAATTGTTAACGAAGGAACATTGGGTGTATTTTTTGTGCCTGATCTTATAAGAATAGTGCCACCAGGATGGATAGACACATGGATGGGCAGGTATTGATACCATAGACATGTTGATACACATTAAATTATGTAAGATGTTCTCAAAAGAAAGGCGAAAATATGGAAAAATTGTTAATATGTCGGCAACACCTTACATTAATATAAAGAAGCAAGGCCTTGAAACTGTCGACAGAAATTTCCAGAACAATTTTATATAATTCCTGGAACATTTTTACAATTATATATTTTTCCAAAGAATTAACATCATTACTTCATTTAGAAAGGGAGTGTTGTTTTGGGAAGTTAGACATTTTCTTATTTTTCTGTATATCAATAAAAGAATTAAGTAGATCTTAGACAAATGAAGTAGGATAAAAAAAAATTAAAAAGATAGGACATAAGTAATATACGGTTAAGTGACATTAATGTCGTTAATGTTAATGACGTTAAGTCATTATTATGAAAACCGCTGATTTTAGAGATCTGGTATGTTATATAAAAAGTGTTCAGAATTTACCGTAAAATTAAAAAGTGGCATAATATACAGGGTGTTCCATTAAAAAAATCAATGATGACTGCATGTTTTTCTTGAGACACCCTGTATAATACAATTTTCTGGTCAAAAAATCCGCAACTAAAAATACTAATCGACGTGTCCGAGCGTTTTTCCACAAAATAAGTACCTAAATTTTAAACAAATTTGTTCCTTTCATCAGGGACGCACTGTACATTAGTGTAGGTTCTCTTTTTACATTTTGGCCACTAATTATTTTATTAATAATAGATCAATTTCACGTTAAGTGAAGTTTTCACACTAGGCTACTATGAGTTAGCAGCGAAATCAGCTACATTATAACCGATTGATAAGCAATGGTAGTTAATGGTTAATAGTTTTAAAGTTTTGCTGAATATTCTTTTAAAATTTATCCTGTTTTTCTTGTTTGCTATTGCGTCACTTCTTCTACTTTACTCAATTCATATTTATTTTTTAGTTACATTTACTGAAAATACACGATCTTCACAGAGGATGGTTTCGCAGAACACGGTTAGCCGATAGAGCATTCATCCTTATACAAATGGATAAAGCAATAATGCGAGAGGGTGGAGTTCATAACTTACCTGTTGATGCATTAAGAAAAGCTTGCTTTATCAGAGGTTAGTTAATTATGTTCCTTATGATTAATTTAAACATAATAAATAATGCATAAAACATTTTATGCACACATTGTATATATCATTCACATAACTTGTTCATTAGGAGATTTCAATGTTCTACTTTATTTAAAATTCTGAAAATTTGAGGTTAGTGTCAAGTCCATGTGTTCCATCATTCTGATTTATTGAGTTCCTGAACTACTTCCTACAATACCACCAGAAGTGACCCACAACTTCCTTATCTCAAAGGGAATGCTGTATTTTTTTTTTGCATTGTCGAATTTTATGTTTAACTTCTAATAAGTCAACTAGAATTCCCTATACCTAAACTTAACCGTTTTTGAGTTATTTCAGTTTTTTTTACAAAATTTTGAATTAGTACAGACATATTCACTATTGTGTATTCGACATTTTGAAAGAGAAACCTGTGATTTTTTACTGGAGTAGTATATGTATACATGTTTGAGATAAAGCAAAACCATTTGCACATTCCTATCTTAACTTTTCATAAGCTATCGTTTGACACTAATTTCAGATTTAGCCAAGAGATTAAATTTAATCGAAAATTTTTAATTTCTGGCATATGGTGTTGCTTATGGGTTTAATATGTGGCTTTAGGCAGCGATTTTCCATTTTGTGACCACCTTTTAGCAAGATAATTTTTTGGTATTGGTATATTTATTAGAACTGGGTAATATGTTTATATGGAACCTTAGAAATAGTGAAATAGAAAATTAATACATGTTTGAGATCAAGCAAAACCATTTGCACATTCCTATCTTAACTTTTCATAAGCTATCGTTTGACACTAATCTCAGATTTAGCGAAGAGATTAAATTTAATCGAAAATTTTTAATTTCTGGAATATGGTATTGCTTATGGGTTTAATATGTGGCTTTAGGCAGCCATTTTCCATTTTGTGACCACCTTTGACAAAGATAATTTTTTGGTATTGGTATATTTATTAGAACTGGGTAATATGTTTATATGGAACCTTAGAAATAGTGAAATAGAAAATTGTTTTACTGCTGGTCACCCTTCAAAGGTTCAGACGTATTTTGATTTTTTGTATGAACTAAAATTTGTATATAAATAATTTATTGGACTAATTTTTGCAGGGTTAAATCCAACGAATTTAAAAAATGAAGAAATGGTGACGTGGTTAACTAATTGGATAAAACTGTCAAGCAAAATTGATAAAGACAGTTATTCTTTACTTCTGCATTGTCCAGTGTTGTTAGGTTATAATGCACCATCAAATTGGGCTTTAATTTATCCACCAAAATAGTCTGTTATTTGTTTTTTTTTATTATATGTTTATTTATTGTTGCCACTTGTTTTTACTTAAGGAAATGTAGGAAATTAAAATAAAGTTATATTTTTATAAAGTGTTTTATTATATAAACAATCACAGTAGAATATAATATTAAAAAATAGTTTTTGCATCTAGATTGCCAAGAAATATTCACTAAATGTCCTCAAATGCTATAAATGATGGTAATTTTCCTAATTTTGGTCGGAACTTTAAACTACATCCTTGATCATTTGCACAATTTATCTCATTATTCTGGTTACTGTTAGAAATGTTTCCTTCACCATCCAATCTGTTTTGAATTTGTCCAATATAATAACGAGATTTGAGGTTTATCTCGGAATTGTCAACGCACTTTAAATTTTCAGATTTTGAATTCTGTATTTTATAAATTTCTGAATTATCCTCTACTTTAACTGTAGCTGTATAGTCATTGGAAGATTTCTTGGCAAATTTGTTTTTATTAAATACTGAGTACTTTCTTACCATATTCCCATGAGGATATGGACATCTTTGTTTTAGGCAATTGCCATTTTTCTCATAATCAGGGCAAAGAAACTGATGACGTTTGTCACACTGAAAGATAAATAACAATGTTATATAATTTAAACTGTATTTAAAAAATATAGTTATATATAAGTTTAGGCTGCATTTCATAATAAAAGATAAAAGACATTTTGCTAAAGTTACCTTTAAATAAGTACTACTATTGAGACAATTGTATGTAATTGTATTAAAAGCAACATTAGTAAACTTCCTTTAAATTTGATTATGAAATCGGTCCTTACATAAACCAGACCCTTCACTGCGACCATATGGTGGTCTATTGTGACTCGCGCCTATTTATATTTCACCCAACAGGTACAGCCTTTTAATGAAGCTGATCACCTTATTGGGTGAGAACTTATTCAGATCCTCAGGAAGAAGATTCTTTGCCAAATATTGAGTATCTGCTCCTGTCCTCAGTGGGGCAGGTACATAAAATATGATCTGCCGTTTCATCATCATCTAAACAAAAGTGGCACTCAGCATATTATGCTTGGTTGAATTTGTAGATATTTTAAACTGCAGTGCCCAGTATATAGGCCAATTAGAGTTCGTAGGTGAAACCTGCTTAACTCTAAAAAGTTTTTTAGTTCTCGTTTTTGAAGGGTTTATTATAAACGCCTTCGAATGAACTAATCGTAGTGGTTCTTGCCAGTACTGGAGGATATGCCCCTCAGCCCAGATCAAGAGAGTTGCTTTTGCACTACACGACGATATGCCATGGGATCCAGGCCAGATTTACTCAACAAACAAATGAACAAATAAATACATAAATATTACCTCAGCAGCTTTTTTGCAGAATCCTTCTAGAAAATCTTTACAAACATTAGCTTTAGGACTGATGCGAACATGTAGATATGGACAATCTTCCCTTGAACAAGATCCTTCCAGATAAAACTTACAGGTAGGCATTTTTTCGGGAGACACATTATGAGATAAAAGGCACTTTTTATCTACACAAGCTCCTTGTAAAAACCTAATAATAGAAAATAAATATACAGCAGATTTGTACATCAAATTTTTAATAACATATCAATTAGCAAAGATGAATATATTAAACATAGATTTATGGTATGCTTAATTTAGGTACTAGTTAATATTGTTCTTCAATGAAAACTGGGTATTTTTGCAATCATTTTTAAATCTGCTTTTTCAAAAAACATTTGTTTTTTGCTAACCAATAATTGTATTTTTCTCTTGTGTGAGTATTTCATTGCACTGGCTTCACTCCGCTAACTTAAGTGTAAAAGTTAAAAATAAGATATAAAAATAAAATCAAGGTAATGGGTTTTTGTACTTTTACCCTTCCATTATACAGAGTCCGGCAGAAAAAACCTCCCACATTTTGCTCCGCCAATGTGTGCGAATTAACGAAGGAAAAGGGATCGTATTGTGTGCTGTTAGTAGAGGGCGCTGTGCCGTTTTCGTCATTGAATTGGACAGGTGGGCATCGTACGTTTATCCTGGAGACATTTATCAAAAATAACGATTTGGTGATAATGACCCAAAGAAATTTTAATACATCGCGCTCGGCAGATGAAATCCTGTTCCTGATCGTAAAACGATATTGTTGTGGGAGATGTAGAGTGGCCGCACGTTCACCCGATCTTGTCCCATGTGATTTATTTCTCTGGGCCTATCTAAGGTCTAAGGTTTTTGAACAACGTCCACAAAATACTGATTTGAATGAAGCAATACGCCAAGAAATTGCAGCAATATCACGTCAAATGACAGCTTGAGTAATGCAAGCCTTCAGGAATTGGCTACAAATGTGCATCGAAAAAATGGTCGGCACTTGGACACAATCATTTTTAACACCTAATGAAAAAAACTGCATATACACTTTTGTTTAAAAAAAATAAAATTCTAAGTAGACTTCACAATGTTCTTTTAATTTGACCTTAATGACAAATGCACGATGCTCACCCGTCCAATTCATGACGGGAACTAAAAAGCACGGCGCCCTCTACTATCAGCACACACTACGATCCCTCTCCCTTTGTTAATTCGCACACATTGGCGGAGCAAAATGTGGAAGGTTTTTCTACCGGACTCTAAAATATATGATATTAAACTGAAAGAAAATAAATCATCACGTTCCTATGGATCACTAGCAAATTTTTTTTTTTTTAATCTATTAACAGCTGCTCCAGAGATTTCTGTTACAAATGATTAAAAAATAAAATAAATGTTAGATGCTTTTGCAGTTAACAGATACCCGAAATTAGCCCACCACATTTAACTAATCTGGCATCAAAGCGAAAAATGGTCGTCAAGTATGCAGTACTAATAAACAAGGGACTTTTTTCAATTTTTTCGCCACCAGTCAACTTTATCAAATTGCTCCAATATTAAAATTTATAAATATCAGATATTATCGTCATTAATACATTTCTGGATATCATAGTAACATCTGGCAAGTCCTCCTTAACTTAACTTAACACTCCTTAACAAATAATTTAAAAAGATGACTGTTCATCACTGTAATTTTGTGGCAATTTTTTAAAGTTTTAGATTAGAGGCATTCTAATACACTAGTGGATTAAAATTCATAATATCTCTTGTTGACAAATAAACAAACGCATGTCATAGAAACGACCCTAAGACTTTCAAGTTTTGAGCTTAAAATTAATATTCTGGGTCAAAATAAACTTCTCAAATCTGACGTTTTTCAAAACCAGAATTTTTCAACTGCTCTCACATGGCTTTCATTCTCCTATAACTGACCGGTTTTGGCCGTGGTCGTGAATAAAATGTTGAATTTGAATTACATTAGGAAATTAACAGCCCTTAATCCTCTAAAAAAAATTTTACTCTCGACTGTCCATTTCTCATGGATTAAAGGTTTGTTAATCGCCTTATATAATTAATAACTATTATCCCCTTAACATTAATAACTATTATCCCTTGGTATAGTACAGACATCTCAATTTTTTTTCCTTTTGTGAAAAGGAACACTCAACAAATTACAATTACGAGTAGAATAATCATGAAAATAAGAGTGTTTCTATTAAAGTGATGAATGTTCTCTCTAACAATTTACAATAGATGAATTCTATATTGATAGAAAATTAAAAATGTTTAATTGTTAAAGTTTGAAACATCAACCATAATGGACAGAATATTCACTGAACATTCTATTTTCTAAATTCAGTTATAGGTGTAAAATAAATTTATACTTAAATAGAAATAGCTATAAGATTACAAGGAGAACATAATACAACACTTACTTTGTACATAAAGCAATTTGATCAGGATCATGTTTCCTAGAACATTTGCCATTTTCTCTTCCTTTGCATTTTCCAAACTTCCTATAATATGGGCATGGTAAATTACATACTTGCATTTTTGTTGGACCGCTTTTTCCTATGTTTGATCTAATAAACCTAAAAGAGTATAAACACAAATAACATTTCATAACAAAACAATGATTTTTTTTACCTTGAAATTTTAGACCGAATTAATGTTTGACTTGCTCCATAATTTTCTTTCTTCATAAATTTATATTTTGACTTGCATATCATATGTCCTACAGTTTTCTTCACACCATTCGTTTTATATGAGCATGAAGTTTTCCTCAAGAAATTTGGTGATCTTTTATAAAGTACTCCTTCAATATTCACTACACATTTTTTCTTTTTATTTTGTTTCAAAAGGCTATTTCTTGCTATGTCACTAATACTTAAGAATCTGTTTAAATAAACATACTTTTTATTTTTAGAAGTCATATTCAGTGTTTTAGTACTGCCTCTATTATCAACTTTAAACTTATTCATCACACAATCAAAATTTTTACGAGGAAGATGATCAAAGGTCATATCTGAATTAATTAATTTATATTTTGATTTCAGTCTGTTTTGACTACTAGAAGGTTTTTCTAATAACGAAGACTTAACTATTTTAAATTGCGATCTGACCGATGATCTACGCTTTCTAATTTTACTTTCGGGTGAATTTTTGACAGTTGCCCGAATCAATTTTGTCTTTGTAGATACTATTGGACAATTGACTTTTGTCTCATAATCACATTTTGTGACAATCCTATTACAATTTGTTCCCATAATTGTGTTATTTCTTGCTGAAATTGGTATATTTTTCAGTACATTTGGATTTATATGTATTATATTACCATTTGTACATTGATTTACATCAGTCCCTAATTTCAAGTTTTGTGCATTCGGGTTAACATGTATTCTTGGTAATGCAGTTGTCGTAGCAATATTACTAAAATTTCTATTAAAATTTGGGTTAACGAAAACACTTTTATTAAAATTTGGGTTTACTAATACTTTCACAGGTTCTGGCATTACCGAACTTTTATAAGTAAAATTCTGTTTGATGTATACAAATTTGTTTGTTGCATTATTGAAGGGGGCGACACCCAAAGTTGTTGAATTAGTGAAGGGGGTGACACCCAAAGTTGTTAAATTGTGTGGAAATAACAGCTGTTGGGAAAATTCATCACAGGCTGAAAATAAGACAAATAAATAAAGTTTATAATCAATATCAACGTGTCATATTACTGTAATCATAATAGTTATCAACGTGTACTTACACATGCTGTTGTACATTTTAAAATTGATTTTATAAACTATTCTCTCTTCCACAAATGTCTCGATAAAAAACTAATCACATTATTCACATTCACTTTTGACTTTGACCTGACCTTTGACCACAGCACAGAATATCGCTTTTGACCACAGAATATCTATAAGAAGAAGGTTATTCTCCTACCTTGTACCAACATCAAAACAGCAATGACTTTTAAGAAGCGCCATCTAGTTGCAGGGACCATGGAAGAATTGGAACTAACATCAATATTTTGTTCCATGGTGCCTAACTCTGGAGTTAATACAGACGAGTTCGAGTCGATGCTCAGATTGGTCCAAGTTCATTTATTGCGTTTTATTCGCAACTCTGAGCGTTCTCGTTTGCGTTCGAGTCGACACAGAGTGCGCAATCTGAGCGTGCTCTTATTTCTCCCAAGGATTGTTAACTGTTTACAGGATTGCTCGATCCCTATACTACAATGTAATCCATAATTGTGACGTTATCAAAGATCCAATAAAGCAATCTGTCAAAGTCAAACTGCAAGCGCGAAAGCGGAATTTGAATTTAAAATTCTCAAATCAATAGTTAATTATTCTTATATAATACCGTTGTTGTTTGTGTTTGTGGGTAATAGAAAAAAGGAGTTAGTTTATCCTCTTTGGTACCTAATAGTTTCTGTATATACCTATAATAAGTAATTGCATAATATTTTCCTTGGTTTCGTTATGTTCTTTAATTCTGCGTCTACCAACAAATTGAAATTATATGCACATTTCATACAAACTATTCGAGTATATTATTAAAATAGGTAAGCATATGCATACTTTTTTAATTATGAACATATTCGGAAGCAGAGATTCTGTAGAGAAATATGAACAGAAAAAGTGTGATGTTGGGTTATGCTGTAATGTTCAAGATATATTTTGCGGTTTTAAGTGTATATTTACGTAAATTTGTTAGTGCTTATCTTTACCATCTTCTTAATAGTTAAAAGATACTTAAGGATGATTAGTTTTATATCTAATTAATAATGTTAACTGCTTTTTTACAATAAACAACGTGTATACCTACTGATCGCAGCTATACTATTGTATAATGCACAGGACAGGGCTGGGCAGAGTGCTCTAAATAGGTTGGGAGTGCCACAATAGATCTTCTAAGTCACGGTGGACCAGGCCAGGGGGTCGACTCCTATATAAATCTAATCTAATCTAGCCAAAATGAAATTGCAATTCCTATATCATTTGCCAATAAGGCTAAAATAATTAAAATAAATTTTAAGCTTACTGTAGCAAAAAAAACGTAGGCATCAGTAATAAAGTTAATATCAAGAATTGGGTTAAGATTTCCAGCAAAGATAATTTGTTAATAAATAGGTATATTGGATACACTCACACAATCCTTACCTGTTAAATTTGGGAAATATGTTTATTAGTTATTAAATCTTACAATTTATACTGTTATTACAAACTTTAATAAATAATAATCATTCAAATACGAAAATTCTCTTGCAAATGTGAAATATATAGGTATATTTGAAATATATAAAATATATTTTGACTTTGACAGTTCGATTACATGGATCTTCGATGACGTCACAAAGGCGGATGACAAAATTGAGCGATCGAGCAATCCTGTAAACAGTTAACAATCCTTGATTTCTCCGACCTTAATGTGGAGATCTCAGAGCGTGAGGGATTTGTAACCTCACTTTTGCTCTGTATTTGAAGAAAAGACAGAGGTAGTGATCATATCATCTTGAAAAAACATTTCCACTCCAAACTGCAATACATAAAGCCGATTTAAATCTATTATGTATTACTGGTGACTGGTAAGTGGCGCCCACAAAAATAAATATCCAGGAATCCAGGGCACTAATCAAATACTTTAAAATTACAGTATTTGACTATATACGGTTAGCGATGGTGTGTGCCAGGATCAGGATACGATAAATTCAAATTCAAAAAACAAGTTATTTATGGTTTAAATTAACTCATTTCACCCGTATATCAAAAGAAACTACAAATTTGACACGAATTTATAAGATTGTGGTTATGATCACATATCACTTTTGACAGGCGGCATCCACACAGCGTTCGAGATAGATTGCTATCCCCAGAACACTTTGCTCATGACGTCATAATACTCCGCTCGCTCTGTCGAGTGTTAACTCGAACTCGCCCTAAATAAACGAAAAAATGCCAGTTGACAATTGATGCATCAGTAATCAGTAGTATAGTAAACTTTTATTTTACTCGAAAAAATGGCGTCCACAGGAGCTCTCCAAACAGGGGTCAAATTCTCATTTCTCGATTCGATAGTAGTAGACGAATTAGAAAAAGAAGGTATTATAAAATGTATCGGAGTGTAACAAGGATACACGGTCGATTCGATATCGAATCGAGGAATCAGAAGCAGTTGTACAGCACCGAAAAGTAATTTGACATTGACATTGCATGTCACATAATATACTGAAGTTTAATTAAATAGAAAAATAGAAACAGACAGTGACTACGATAAATCGGTAAACTGGAGGTGCTAATTAGAAGCGGTTGGGAAAAAAATTATGTTAAACTCGTACAAAAAATACGTTTTTGAGACTCGTAAAAATGCCAGACGACGTGTAGCGGAGGACGAAATCTTATAAGGGAACATAGATTAGGTTAGGTAAGGGAACCAACCCTTTACCTCGTCCCGAAAACGTGTATTTTTTGTACTAGTTAAATAAATAACTATATGTGTACTAGTTAAACAAATAACTATTATTTGCTGTAGAAACGTTGGGGATAATTATAAACAACCAAATCCAGTGGATTATGAGTTTGGTGAGGTAGCGGGTAGCTCACGAACGTGGACAATGTGCGAAACATGTGCAAGCGTAACTGCGTAACACTAGTGAATTAACTATAATGAGATAGTCTTGTCACAAATTGTCACCATATTATATCCAAATATGCAATATTGGTTGAAAATGTTGCACACTTGTTTGCTAATCGTAAGTGCAATGATTATATGCCTTTATATATATTCTCCTAATCGTCATGCAAGGCATTACGATTACATAAGTAAAGAAAATATATTCAAAGAAATGAAGCTCCGTGAACGAAAAAGTGATTCAAACCTTAGTAGCTGTATTTACGAAGACATAATTTTACAAAATATAAATATTGATATTAGCACTGTTGCAGAGAATAAACTTTTCCAGAAACCCCTTTTAGGTAACTTTTCGTTTTAAAAGACCTTCATAGCGTATGCTTTTTAATAAGTAAAATTTCTCGAAACTTAATTAATTATAACGTACTTAGTAGGTACATAATTTAGGTATTAGAAAATTCGGTTTTTATAGTAAATAAAATATATCTGATTAGGAGGTTTATATTATAAGGTTTTCCAGGTTTCCCTTATTCTCGTACTAAATGGTAGTTAAAGTTATAACATCGTAAGTCGTTCCTGGGCGCACTCGCGGCCCGCAAAATAATAATATGCCGCTCCCTCTCCCACACAAGTCTATGACTTCCGGGCTCATCACAGATGAGAATGAGGGATAGAGATATTATTATTATTATTATTATTATTATTATTATAGAAAAACTAGGTACTTAAATGATACCTACTAAATTTAAATTAAAATTATTTTATTTCAGTAAAAAGTACATAGTAAAAAAGCTCAAATTACAAAAAGTTAAGTTTTAAGTTAGAAAATTACCTTATTTTAAAGAATTTTATTTAGTATATTCTTTGTAAGTATTAATTTTATCTATTTATAATATTTATTTTATCATATTTTATTCGTAAAATTTTCGAAAGTTTCATATTTATTTTTGTATATTTTATAAATTTTCAAAATATTTCATAAATTTCGTGTAACATTGTATAAAGGTACGTAGTTGTCTTTAATTTTATAAATAGTCTCAACATTTCCAGTAAATTCTCCAAAATATTTAGAAATTTAGAAAAGAGAAAATAAGGAACTCAACTTTAGGGGGCGTGCAATAACTATTATTATAACTATATCTTAACTGCATTGCACGATATACACACAGAAGATAGGATGTTGCGCCGAAACGGGCGGTCCTTAATATGACTCGTGACGTCACTCTTGTGCATACAATGTTTATCTGTGCATATATGTTGTGTTGTGTTTATCTTTGTACATATAATACCCTCCCATAGTCTTTCTTGTAGTGTTTTTTGTGCTCTACAAAATAATGTATGTGCAATTTTACTCTATCCTGTACCGTTCTTTCGAAATTCGTGGCGAAAACCTTAGAGGAACAAATTTGGCAGTAAGAATAATATGTTTAGCAGCTCAGCTTCGCGAAATTGAGATATTTTATATTTTTAAGTTGTAAAACTAGCCATAACGAACATCTTTTGTTTGGGTTTTTCTTTGTAACTGTAAAAATAATCACGTTACAGACGAAAAATACACAAAATGCGCATCGCCGTAATGAAAAGCACCCTGAGAGTGACGGCATGCGCGCGGCAGCCGAAAATTGAACACCAGGAGCATTCGACCCTGACTGCATTGTAAATTGTAACTAAATATTTCTGGTATTGCGCATCAGTATTAGATAGTTTGGAGCATAGATTAATAACGTTGGAGCAGTGGACAGATCGTATAGTGTCACTGAATCAGCTCTGCTTGTAAGCTTATTATAAACCAGTGATGGGTTTTTAGCCGCTAATTATATATTTAGCCAATGCTAATTATATAACTAGCATTTAGCCGGCTAAAAATATTATAATTAGCCGTTAACAAAATATACATTGTTTTTTAATTTTTGACAGATCGGGATAACTTTTTCGCAATTACCAATAAAATATCTATTCATATACCTACTTTTACTAGGTAGGTAAGCATAATAGGTATTATATTAGGTCATCATATTATAAGTTATAGATATAGAGACATTAATGGGTCAATTCTGCGCGCGTCTGTAAGCACATTCGTAAGATTCTGTAAATTTACAGGACATTTGCTATTCTGCGCACATTTGTATTCTACAGAAACTCGTAAGTTCTTTACAGATTTGTAAATATTTACGAGTGGGTTCAATTTTGCCGTAGTGGATTTACAAGGAGCTTTGTGAGGTTAGAAAAGTAAATAACAATCAATTCCCAACTCATTTATTGTAATTTTATCGAAGATGACTGACCATATGTATTAGAAGTAATGTAGGTAATTAAAATTAGATATACTATGTGACATTGTAAAATGTAACCCTGTCATTTTAGAAAATTTGTGAGGAGAATTCAAACGAAACATGAATAATCTACGTAATCTATGACATAAATAAGACACATGAACTGCACCCTGTACCCTTTTGACGTGCTCAATAAACTTCAATGATTAAAAGTTTTCAAAAATTTTTAGGTCCTCTATTACCTACTCTCAGTTTCGTTGTAGTGTACCTAGAATTCACAGTACCTATCGCTAAATCTTAATAATACATATCACTTTCTATAGCCTGTTATTCTGTTTTGTGGCCTGTTATATACATATATAGTTGATATATGGTTTGAGAAGTTGGGTGCTTTTCAAGCGTTTTTGTTTTATTCGTATAAAACGTATTCATTTTTTGTAATAAATAATTGAATAATAATGTAAGGAATGCAGTAAAATATTTAGTATATCAGGAATTGTTATATGTATTTCAATATTATTACCATTAGGTACTATTCTAAAAATAAAAGTAAACGCCGAGTAAATGCATATACCGGGTTTCCCATTTCATTTGACTAATGGCAATTAACATGGACTATTACATTTCATTGAATTTTATATTCCCAGGGCACACTATGAGAAATATTGCTAACGGAATCGATAGTACTGACTGTCAAATACTTCTGATTACCAAAATACTAAAGCGAAATGCTTTTTTAATTAAAATATCAATAAAAATTCGTTTTAAGTTAATAGATGTAGTTTACATAAGGTTTTAAGAAACGTCATGTTATGTCAACGATTGGACTAGTTGGTTGAGCGTCTGTCTTTCAAACTAAGCCGCACAATTTTGCAGGTTCAAATCCCGCCAGAGACAACTTTTTTTTTAATTTACTTTTTCATTAATTAAAAATTATTAGTGTTTACTTATTCGAATAAATATGGTTCATTGTCAGTACCTAGTTATTATTTTTGAAAGTCACAATATTTACTTATTAGCAAAAAAATAAAACATGTTTTAATTGTTTCCTTTATCTTTAGCTAAAGCTACTATCTTACAAAATAAGTAATCAATAAGCAACATACGTTTTATTTATTACATGCACTGTGCTTTTACTAATAGTGTACTTATCTCTGCTAATAGTTACTACATATTATACCTCAATCTGGATATTGAGTTAAACAGTTACAGAGGAACTGTCGTGAATTAGTAATAGGTTTTTTTTTTTTAATGAAAAACTATAATTCTAGAACTATGAGTTTTTTCAACATATTTTAAAAAACTCATAATTTTAGAATTATAGTTTTTCAAAAATACCTATTACTAATTCACGACAGTTCCTCTGTAACTGTTTAACTCAATATCCAGATTGAGGTATAATATGTAGTAACTATTAGCAGAGATAAGTACCTACACTATTAGTAAAAGCACAGTGCATGTAATAAATAAAACATATGTTGCTTATTGATTACTTATTTTGTAAGATACCTAGTAGCTTTAGCTAAAGATAAAGGAAACGATTCAATTAAAACATGTTTTATTTTTTATTTTGATAAGCAAATATTGTGACTTTCAAAAATAATAACTAGGTACTAACAATGAATCATACTTATTCGAATAAGTAAACACTAATAATTTGTAATTAATGAAAAAGTAAAATAAAAAAAAGTTGTTTCTGGCGGGATTTGAACCTGCAAAATTATGCGGCTCAGTTTGAAAGACGGACGCTCAACCAACTAGTCCAATCGTTGACGTAACATAGCGTTTCTTAAAACCTTATGTAAACTACATCTATTAACTTAAAACGAATTTTTATTGATATTTTAATTAAAAAAGCATTTAGCTTTAGTATTTTGGTAATCATAAGTGTTTGACAGTCAGTACTATCGATTCCGTTAGCAATATTTCTCATAGTGTGCCCTGGGAATATAAAATTCAATGAAATGTAATAGCCCATGTTAATTGCCATTAGTCAAATGAAATGGGAAACCCGGTATGACACCTCATAATCTGATTACTAACCAGCCAGCCACTATTTTTTCTGAAGTTTGTTGGCACTAACTATATATCTTGTAAATTAAAAATGATTAAATGATGTTAAAGGTATAAATATTAAGAGTAATAATCTTCTCAGGTATAAATAATTTACAAGTTGGGTTAGGTTAAAACGTAAATATGATCAATCTGAAGTAGCAGTAGTTCATTTGTACATCTGTAAAGTATTCTTTTACAGGAAAGAACGCAGAATCGTTAAATTCTAGTTTCTGTAAAATGGTTGGCTACAGGATTATCATAAACTACAGATCTGTACATTTACAGAAAATTTGTGTATAGCGCAGAATCGACCCATAAATCTTGAGGTAGCGATTATTTTATATTTTATTTTATAATGCCGCAATCCTCATCATTTAATTAAGTACATCAAAAATTAATAATCATGCAAATTAAAAAATAAAAAATAAAGCAAACTAAATTAAATTAAAAAAATAAATAAAAGTTCCAATATATCTCCCTATGAGGCCATTTTTACCACTGGCACTATAATAATTAGCCTGCTAATTTTGAAAGGATTTTTAGCAGACGGATAATTATCGATAATTATCCGGTTAATTATAAACGGAGAATTATCCGGCACATCACTGTTATAAACATATTTAGAAGATATAGATATTTGAATCTATTTATTTTGTAGACAAGGGAGGCCCTATGAATCACAACATCGACCAAAATGTATTTATTTACTTACTCCAAGTACTTGCTACTTATATGGTCGTATTTTCTTAATTTACCTATATATAAATCTTAAATAGGAATTGAGGTCTCTAAAAGCTTTTTTATCTCTATTAAATATACAAGGCTAATAAATATCACCGTATAGACTTCATAACTAGACAGAGATCCGCGATCGAGCAGTTAAAGATGCAAAGTTTTAATCGTTCACTGCACCCAAGGATTTTTATATAAGTTAAAAATCCTTGCACTGCACCTAGTGATGTCAAGTACACAATTAACTTTCTCGTACTCGAAGTACTCGTTACTTTTCCAAAGAGTAGGTACTTACTTACTTACTTCCTTTGTATTCGTTACTAAGTAAAGTAACGGATACATTTATATGTATATTGCGTATATAATATAATGTATAGCGGATCTTGCGGACTATAGGTATACGATATCTCCCATTTCACGCAGTACCGAATAGATATAGCAGCTGAGTAGACTTAAATTAAAAGTACTTATGTAGTGTAGAAATGTACTTATACCTACTTTTATTAGGAGTTATTTTGGTTTTTGTTAATATTTTTATATAGGTACTCTATATTATTATTATTTGATTGACTGATAACAGAAAATTGAGTTAAGTTTACTTATTTACTTGTTAATCCTATTGGCGATTCAGATTACCGATGAGGGCGCTGCAAATTGTAAACAAATATGGAGGAAGACGAGTAAAAATTTCTCGTTTCATATCACATCTAAATTTAGCATTCAACTGCCATAAATATAAGGCGTTTTTTAATCAACTTACAACAGCTTAAAATTTTAGATGTTAGCTATTTTAAGCTATTCGATTGGAAATTGTTACATTCTGTTGTTAGATGATTTAAGCAAAAAAAACATAAAACAGCTAACACTGTTCTGTAGAATGGTAAGGTGTTATGGTAAGTATTCCTATCTTTCTCTATAACCTAAAATTTATAATAAATGCCAAAGAAATAACTGTTAACGAGAGTCAGGATATAATCAATCACTTAAATACAGGTAGATTAGATAACAAGAACAGTTTTTATTAACTTGTGCATTTTACACATACATATAATTAATTTTTCAGTGTGACAATAGAAGTATGTGGACAAAATCAAAAAAAACATAACCTCAATCACTTTTTATTGGGATTACAGCTAACATCAAATAACATCCTTACCACTACTAACAAAACATGATAAAATTTTAAGCTGTTGTATGCTGATTAAAAAACGCCTATAGTGACTTCATGTGCTAGTTAGGGTAAAATAAAGGACAAAAAGGGTGGTAAAAGCAGTCAAACGTCCCATCAGTGCTTCATTGCTAATTATATAAATTTTTTGGGTTCAAACAGGTACCCTAGTTTTTGTTTACTTACATTTTGGGCTAAAATAAGTGTGATAAACTGTATGGTGATACCATACTAGTGCTTGTTTCTTGTTAATAATGTTTAAATTAAAATATATTCTATTTTTATAAGACTAATAATAGAAAAGTATAGGCAAACTGCAACCAAGTAGTTATGTTGTGTAAATAAACTTGTTCCCTGTTAATAAATTGTTATACCTATGCCTTTTGGAGCAATGAGTGAGAAACAGTTTCTTATACTAGGACCAAACTTCTACCTGCTTCTATCTAAACACTTCTATTGACACGTTTTGGGGAATGACACCCATAAACACGGCGATTTCTTTTGAATGCCATTGAAAAATGAAAAAATAAAGATGTACAAATACTAACCATGTCGTTTTTAACTTTGTAATACCAAAAACTCACAAGCACCACTAAATTATTACGTTAAACAAACCCAAATACGTGTTATTTATCATTATATCAACAATAAGCCTCCAAAAATTACTTTTAAGTAGGTTCAAATATTTTCATGCAGAGGGCGCATTCATTTTTGGAATCGCCAAATATTATTAGAGTTAGTAATACCAACACAATACGAAAAAACTGATCTAATATCAGAAATTTGAAAACATTGAAAGTGAAGATGTAAAGTGGCCCGGAGACGGTCAATAATATTGTCAATAAAATTACAATTCCAATTGATGATTTCAATTGCAATTGCGATTGATGGAGACCCAATGAACACGTCAATACTTCATCAGTTGCTCAGTGAATGGGCGCATCCAGGGAACCGCAGCGCTTTAGCGCTTTATTCAAATAGCTGCAGCGCTTTATAAAGCGGTAAATTATATATTTTTCCCGCTGGATCGCTGAATAGTTCCATCAAGCGATAAAATTAATTTAGGTTAGGATTACGTCTATGGGTTTACGCACAAAATATCTATGGATAATATTAATTATTATTAATATTAATTACAAAATATGAATTACTGAAAATTATGTCACTTTAAGCTTGCGTTTAAAATGTTGATTCAGCGAACGTGAAGCGGTAAAGCGCTGAAGCGCTGGAGTGCTATGTTTCCCTGAATGCGCCCAATTTCTCGCGTGGCGAGATTCTCGCGAGAATGCACCCAATTTCTCGCGTGGTAATGTATGAGTCGTTTATTTATTGTTTCTGAACTACTAAGTATAATGGTCAATTTCTGTCAATTACTCGATTACACGATCAATTGGGATGCGTCCATATATATAATACTACTATATGGAGCCTATGTAATCTTTACCATGTTTCTCAAGTGAAGCCAAATTAGAGTAGTCCAGAATCATATCTATTGTCTCTTTCACGGAGAAAATACCAAATACTCATGCGCAGCAAACCGCGGGAATTTTGCTCCATATACTGTAGAATACAATAAATTAACTTTATTTTATATTGTATTTTATCTACATATAACGGTTTTTCAATCTTTCAATCTTGTTATTGGGATGTTCCCGTATTTATCAAGTTTACCAAAAGAGTGGATGCAGTTTGTATTTTAAAAGAAAATTTTAAAAATTTTCATACTTCAGGTAGGTACCTATGCGACATCATATGAAATATTTCCTTCGCACAAAAGACAAAACCTCGACTGAGTTTTTCGTTTCGGCATTTTGCGATATCCGTACAATCGGTACAGTATAATTCCTATACCTAATTCACTACATATTTAAATTTACAAAATGTTCTTATATACCTAAACTTGCAGTTGCGGCTGTAAAAATACCGTCGAAATAATTTGATGAGCAAATGTCTCTAATCACTAATAAGTCATAGGTATATGAACAAAACTAAAACTACAAGTTACACATAAATAAAACACTTCTAAAACTGCCGGCTCTACGAAAAACACAAATTTATTTTCTGTGAAACACAAACATACCTGAAATACAAAAGATAAACTGTGACATAACCACACCACAAAACACATATATGACAAAACACATACAGGGTGTCCCAGTGTGAGCGAACAAAAATTTACCAGTGTGTAGGCCAGACCAAAATAAGAATAAAATTCTTATAAAAAAAATTCTTCGCTGCACGCCTAACGAGTTCCAGGGTGTTATTTTGTAAAAAAAAAACAATTTTTCGAGATAACTTAAAAACTTGTTTCGTAGATTTAGGTAATATTTGGATGACGTGTACATCTATTAAAGGTCATTAAAACTATATGGTGTTTGTTTAACTCTAAACTTTAAAATCATTGCATAAATTTTTCTGCATAAAGGAATACAGTCGGTACTTTACACTCAATTTACTCGAAAATGGTTGATTTTAGAGCTGTGTAACAAGAGCACCTTTTTTGTTCAGAATTAATAGCCGATTAAGGAAAACTTAGTTAATTCACGAAAAAGTAGGATATACAAGAGTTATGAAGACAAAACCATAAGGAAGAGTAGACCTAGGCCACCACAAGTGTCAAAGTTAAACAAACACCATATAGTTTTAATGGCCTTTAATAGATTTACACGTTACCCAAAAATTACCTAAATCTACGAAACGGTTTTTAAGTTGTTAAAGTTATTTAAGTTAAGTTATTACGGAAAATTGTTGTTTTTTTTTTACAAAATAACACCCTGTAACTCGTTAGGCGTGCATCAGAGAAATTTTTTTATAAGAATTTTATTCTTATTGGTCTGGCCTACCCACTGGTAAATTTTTGTACGCTCATACTGGGACACCCTGTATATGACAAAACAAAAGCCCGGTCTTTCTTTACTTTCGCGGCACATTGAAATTCTTGGATTGGATTGGACAACACTTGGGCATGTGCACAGGAACATTTGTCCGTGAAAGAGAACGAAATATATATAACTCCATCTCATAAACCGGCTTCAAGAAAAGCTCGAATAGCTCAATATAGTAGTATTATATATATGGATGCGTCAATGGTCCCCGTCAATGTATTTGAATCAAATTACCTATCAATCTCCGTCCATCGATTGACAATGGCATCAATCGCTTCCTACCACTGAACTATATATATAGTTCAGTGCTTCCTACACGATCAATGCATCAATGAGTACCTACCATTGACAATATTATTGATCGTCTCCGGGCCACTTTAAGGATCGGGGCTTCACGTTGCTATCGACTTATTAGTCCCATTAATACGTAATTAATATAATTGATTTTAGTCTCAATCAATAGAGAATTATCGATTTATCTACAGTAACTAAGCACATTCTGAGTTAAATATGTATATTTAGTGAGAAAAATGAATTTAAAAATCACAAATTTTAGTGACAATGTGGGTAGATATTTTTCTAGTAAAGATACACGGCTGCTTCTCGCTTAGATGTGTGATGAGCGCGGATCGCGGAATGAATGAATTAGGCGCAAGGCACTGTAGACACTCGTGCTATAAAGTAATGAGCAGGTAGGTACTTCACAGGTATAGGTCTTAAGTTAAATAGCATAACTATATAGTCACATCCGAGTATTAAAATTATATTTTACATTTTTCGAAAAATACAAACTTAGCTTATGAAAACATATAAGTAGGTACAAGTACAATAGTAAAAACTTAACTTACTAATAGTAAAACTTATGAACTATATATGAAATTAGTTGCACGGTGAGCTAGCCGCTGTATATAGGTATTTTATTTATGGGGCAGTTCTTATAGGATACAAATTTTAGATATCACTACCTTCAAATGTTACATCGTGACATCGTGTTACATCGTTTAGAAATCAAATTAGAGAGTGACAATGTAGGCACATTTACTGCACTTGTATGGGTCAAACGCTTCAGCAAAATGTACCAATATATATATTTTTGGCTTCATATTTTTATTACAGATAAAAATATTACAAACGCACTAAAGCTATATAAAATAAAAGTGTTAAACGGGAGATAAATAAATTAACTAAACAACACGAATTTATGTAGGAGTAGAGAAGATATACTTATAAGTCTACATATAAAGATTTTTTTAGGAGGAGAATTTCAGCCTAAAGAATGTTTGCCATTAATTAAGACTGCTTTAGTCGTACCATACAGGAACAGGACTCGACAGCTTACAATTTTTTTGGATTATATACATCATTTTCTTCAAAAACAGAACATACATTATCGCATATTCATAGTAAATCAAAATGATACTTTGCCATTCAATAGAGCAAAAATGTTGAATTATGGAGCCAATTTAGCTACAAGCATGAATTATGATTGTTTAATATTGCATGATATTGACTTATTGCCTCTAAATACCGGAAATATATATGGCTGTGCAAAATTTCCTAGACATATGTCTTGCAATCTGGACACGTTTAGGTAAGATTTCTCACTCAGTATCTCTCTTTTTGCATGTAAAAGTGTAATTTAACAATTAAATTTTGAATATCGTCAAACGTTGAGGATTCCAAAAAACACGCAGTAAATTTCTAGAGGTTAGAATTTTCCTGTATATCCAATAATTTTTAATCCGATTTGTTGTTGTAGCTTGATTCTATGCAATAGATATTATGGTAGGGAGGCACTATACTTAAGCATCCTTTCCGCATACAAAAAACGGATTCACTGGGCGTGGCTAAGTGTAGTAAGAATATGGCTGCCTCGCCACAGGCACGAAAATTTTGATTGATGATCTGATATTCCTAGCTCCTGGTTTAATTTAATTCTTCAGTCTGATATATACTACTGATATATATACTGATATATACTACAAAGCTCCCCCGATAGCTTTGCCCACTCTTCATGAATGTTAGTGGTCCTAATCACTCAACTTTCCCTGATCATGCATATGTAAGCAATCCACCTAGAGATATTTTCATGATAAATCTTATTATAGTATTATCGAATGTTTGAACTGCTGAAGGAGGGCCAGGACAACATCGGGGGTTTGCCCTATTAAGCGGCCAACGTACCAGCGGATCTCTTCCGCCAAAGAGGGGCACAAAAAAAAGGCTCGAGAGGGGGAGGGGACTCCCGTCTCCAGCTCAACAGGTCTTTATATATAGCCAGACCATTAATATGGCCTTGAGAGTTACCATAGCCGAGGGGGAGTTTCCGGCTACGAGGCTCTCAACCGAATTTCGTAATAATCTGAAGATTGCGCTGGCGCGTGGTTCTCTCTCCCGAGGACTCTCTACCGCGATGGATTTAGGGTGACGGAGTAACCCTTACCCGGGAACAAAAAATTGGCACAACAAAATCGTATCCCCACATTGCTACGTTTTACGCTGACCAACTTGCAACACTGCATTGCGGCGACTTCCATTATAACTTGCGGTAGGGCATTACAGATATTGTAATGATACAGGAACAGGTAGGAGCTTCATTTTGTTCGCCGCGTACGTACCTTACGAATCACACAATCCACCATTTAGACAGTTCATGGATCTCGTCATATGGTACAGGAACCAAGGTCTACCGCTAATTATTGGATGTGATGCCAATGTTCACCACACGTGCTGGTGGAACAAGAACACCAATATTAGAGGCATGGCAATTTTCGAGTACATCAAGTCCAACGAGTTGGACACGCTCAATAAAAGCTCGAAACCTACCCTTGTTACAAGGACAAGGTAAAGGTTATACACACATCACTGGCAGTTCATCCTGGGCACTGGATCAGTAACTGGCATGTTTCGTCGGAGGTGTCCATGTCCGACCATCGCCACATTTGTTTGAGTTTGGAGATAGATATAATCCCTATGAAACAAGAGTATATAAACCCAAAACTCACAAATTAGGGTATCTATAAAGAAAGTCTATCGGAGACTGTGAGACCTTTATCAGGTATAGGAAAGCAATGATATTCTTAGCCGGGCCATGGTCCGAGCATATGAAGAGAGTTGCCGGTTAAAAGTAAATAGGAGCAAACATAGTCCCATGGTGAAACTCTCTAGCTCTAGGAAACAAGGAAAGAGGCACGCAGGCTCTATAACAGGGCCATGAATATAGGACATCGAACTTGCATTGGGACCAATACAGAAAGGACTCAACGTTGCGTCAAGAGCTGCACTCGACGTTGTAAGAGACAGGCATATAATCATGTGGCGTATAGACTGCCACATATAAAGGGTTCATAAAATCATGAAATACAATCACGAATCTAGAATTTATGTTTTCATACTTCCTGATGATACTTATACTTGCACCACCAAAGAGACTTTGGAGCATCTCGTGGACTTCCACTTTCCTTGATCCGTCACCAGTCTTAGCTCTATCCAACACTAGATTACTCCCCACATATGTAAAGGTTGCTGCTATGGATTGAAGGATGGCTTCGAGTTTTGCCACTGTAGAGGGAATTAAATGGGATATAAATACTTTCGCCCCATTAAAGAATGCGGGTATGGATGGAATATTTCCGGCATTAGCTCTAGGATATATTTCAAAACCCTGAAGTGGTTTTCATTCCCAAAGCAGGTAGAGCTTCGTATGACGAAGCGAAGGCCCTTAGACCGATCAGCTTAACGTCTTTCTTACTAAAACTACAAGAAAGGCTCATAGAGAGATTTCTGAAAGAAGGTCCGCTAGTGACTACCATTACATAATTCACAACACGCCTACCGGATAGGTAGATCCACGGAAACTGCATTACACTCTGTGATATACATTTTTAGGTGAGCACTACGGTGCTCACCTACATTTATTTTGCGGCGGAAGCTAATACATATATCATAAATCATACTCAAATGCTATTTTAAAATAAATAATAATGGTGTAAAATTTATTACAAAGAACAGTAAGTTCATTACAACTGGTTAATATTTTGATCAAAATTTAAATTTATTTTATAAAATTTTTTGTTGACTTTATGAATATGCCGCAAATTTATATATACCTAGTTTATAAAGTAGCAATATTTCTGAAAAAAACATATACAATTAATGTATCAATAACTGTGTATATGAAATCCACTTACACTTTATGATTTTCTTGTTTATTTCAGACAATACTAGGAACTTAAAAAAACAGATTAACCCTTGTCACACTAAATTTAACTAAATTGTAATTTACTATACCAAATTCAAATTGAGAAACTACAGTTAACAAATGTTTAAAAGTTAGTTCATCAGCCTGAAAACAGAATCCCTATCGACGATCAGATATTACTGCATTCAAAAAATCACATTGCTTTATATATTATGGTTTGCGCTATATGCTTAATTATTCACAGTAATTTCATGAACAATTTCAGAATAATTCTGTAAACACGTTTTACGGTCATCGTAGGTGACCAATATCTTCTATATTAGGTATATCTTACAGATATAATCTTCCATAACCTATAAGATCTACTAAATTATATTTTACAGATATAATCTTCCATACTTGAAAATATTTGGAGGAGCAATTTCAATTTTATCTCAACAGTTTCAAAAAGTTAACGGAATGTCCAATACATTTTATGGCTGGGGAGGTGAGGACGATGATTTCTACAGGTAGGTACATTATTTCATTAAATGTCCTGTACATTAATTATTGTGCTTTTGACTACGCATTTTAGACGTGTGACAATAAATGGATTTGAACCTTATAGATTTTCTCCAGAAATAAGCAGATATACAATGTTGCTGCATACGAAGCAGAAACCTAAGTAAGTCTTAAAGAGATTCTTGCAGTTTGCTGCTTTGCAGAGTCGCCCATCCTTTTAAATAATAGAGCGATTGACAATTCCTTTAATAAAGTCGCGCGGTGTCAACGACAACTTTATTTGAATACAACTTGACCCATGGTATAACTACTACTGATATGCTCATAACTTGACCAAATTTCGTTTGTTCTGCGCATGACGTCATTCGTGAGGGAAAAATGGCGTAAATTCAAATACGTTACAGTCAGTGATATAATTATTTTCTTGTTTGTCAATTGTATTCCCGTATTATTATAATTGTGAGGCCCAAGGGTTATCAAGTTGTTATTTTTATATTATAGGGCGGTATTTATTTACAGTAGTGCTTCTTATTATCTCTTCAATTTGTAAAATTTAGGTTAGAATTATATTCAGTAGGTAGGTACATAGAATGCTGTTTGAATTAAAATAAGAAAGATTGATATTTAATCAACTATTATTTTAGTTTTCCTGTATGAATCGTGTATTATAATTCCATAATCAACGTTTATTTTATTTTGTTATCTTTGTTTACAAGTATTTTATTTAATTTTTCTTCATAACTGACGTCACGCTCAATCGATAGACCACGCCTCTATGCGCATAGGCATATCAGTGTAGTTGTATCATGAGCTTGACCTTATCCTGTTCACAAAATTGTAGTTATTGGTATGGACTAAACATAGTGTCTTATTCTGATGTTACACTTTCCTTCTAGCCTAAAAGGTTTCTAAATCCAAAAGAATGTATTGTTGTTATTGTTATTAGAATTTAGAATAGAGGAAATGAAATAAGATTGTAGGTAATACTTCTGTTTAAATGCTGTTTATGCGTAAACTTTTTAAACTGACACCTCATATAGAATTTCTGGCATACATACCTTATTTTATTTCATACTGTCCAGTAAATCTACATGCCCTGCTCTATTTTGCGGCAGGTAATAGTTACCTATTTACGTTATAAGTCCGGTAAATATATTTTTACAGTACGATAAGAAGTTTACCGGACGTATGACGTACCTACGTTTTATTTCATACTTTTTAAAAACTACAAGAAACGCGAGTAGATAAAGAATAATTTTATGTGCGGCGAGTGTTTGAATTGTGGAATTTGAATTGAATGTTCATTCAACTGAACTGTGAGATAGTTTCTCTTAAAACGCGAGCAATTTTTCATATTATTCTGATACCATAGAGAAAATAAAATAAAAAGAGTGTTTAATTCCTGAAGTCCGTTTGACACTATTGCAAATTATCACAAAAATTATTTACAAAAATCTGTTGATAATTCTGTGTAAATAAATGTGAAATTTTAGTTAATTCATGTATGCCACTTCCTCAAAAATAAAATAATATTTCTGTGCATGCGCCTGCGCATCGAGTTCTGTTTGTCACATATGGCGATTTGTATTTGATTTTTAATCTAGGATTTCAATATTGTAGGCTTTTAACATTATATAGATTTGGTCATTTCTTTCAAACAATATATAAAAATAACAAATATCACAGGTTATTGCTTTGATGTCCCTGTTCACAGGTTTTGTTTGGTTATGTTTGGGTAAATTTGGAGCCCGCCGATCGAGTAGCGAGCAGGCAGCTCCCAGCCTGAAAAATTTGTACACAGCGCAGTTTCTCGCGTCGATTCTGTTAAAAATTTCTCAACAAAATTCTTTTGCAAATTCGTAATTTATTTTCATGTATGCAACTATGAAATGTAGATAAAATAAAATTCTTTTGAAAATTTTGTAGAGAATTATTGATAGTGTCAAACGGCTCCTAGAAAACATTTGTAAACTGTAGCGTCACAGCTACTCTAGCGCCACTCTTGGCTACAGGAAAAACTAAGCATTTTGGCGGGTTATTTAAATTTGATATTTGATATTATAGTATTTATTTAAAAGGGAAGTTCACACGACAACTATTTGATTCTTACTTTGCACGTTCCCTGATTATTATTGCTTTAATGGTTATATTAATGTAATAAAAATTAAAAAAAGAGATAAAGCAGGAGCAAAAGGCTGTACGAAAACATTAAATTTCACAATAAAGACTATATTTTATAGGTAGGTATCTAATTCGCGATCACTACTAACATTCACGATGCCCATTAGGCAATCACGTCGCAGCATCATTCATCGAGTTCACTACCTAGCCACTCTGATGAGCGCATAATAAGTGCGAAAACGGTTAGTGTCCTGTTAGTGGGTCTAGATGAATGATGTGGCGATTCCTATGGAGATGGCGAAGCAATGCAATGCCAGTCGGGGCACATTGCCGGGGTGTAGTTGTTTTCGGCATCTTCTTCAAACAGAAAATGAATGCTAGCTACTCATACCATAATTGACTAAATCACACGTCGCCTGCCTATATTTCTAGTCTGTCGATTCCACAGATCATATATTCGGAAGTTGCACTTTTTACGGCACTACAAAACATAAAACTCATAAAAGCAACCAACACTTTAAAATTTATATACACAACGACAAAATAATTAAAAATAACGAAGATAATTTGGATAGCATCAAAACCATCATGAAAACTGAAAAGACTAGCACATAGGTTTGGCAACTGTTAGGCTGTCACTAACCTCAAATCAAAACAAACAATAATTGACTACCACATGCTGCAAATGCCGATAATTGCCGAGAAGCAGTGAAACAGGGCAATAGACCAGGATTAGCATAAGGTGCCGGGCATAAAATATATATAGGTGCCAGGATTCAGGCGACCTGATCTAGCATCTAGCCGATTATGCCCATCAAAAACAAGCTTTTTTACTGGCATGTGTATGCCCGGCTTTGAAATTTCTGACGAACTAATTTGAAGGTGTGCAATAATTTTTATAGTTGAATAGGTATTTCATGTAATTTTCTTTAGCATTTACCACTAAGTACCAAGCGGTTAACTACTATTGGCACTGTACGTTAATAAAAAAGCCGTACTTACTGTCTATAGCTACTTAAAAAATATGTATATATCTAATTATTATATTTTTGATTTCAGTAAAAATAGGTTTAGACTTATGAAAATCGCAGCGAAAAATTCTAAAACAGACGGACTTAATTCCTTATCCCACCAATACGAAATAAAACTTGAAGATCTGTATACTCAGATTTTGGTTTCATAAAGCTATACTCGTATAATGTTAATAATAATGTTATAATAATGTTATAATGTAAATAATAAAGAGTTCTGTTATTATTAAACTGGTCCAATTTGGTTTTAGTTTTGGTTCAATTATTGTCTAATGAATGTCTGGCTCTAGTACGTTATAGGAACACACTCAATACAAGACAAAATTTCATTCTTTAAACCATCATTAATCTCTAATTATTATTTTACATTGACTCCGGTGAGAAAAAATGTTAAACCCCATGCATATTCCTACATCACTACAAAATAAAAAAATTTACTTCATTTCAAGACACTAGAGATGGGTCGAATCCGTATGATTCGTAAAAATTATACGAATCAATTTAGTGATTCGTATGGTACGGATCATCGGTTTTAAAAAGATTCGTACCACTGCGTATGTACAAAACATCACAGCGCGCGCACACTGGGCACACACCGTACAGTGAAGTGAGTTATTCGACACATTGGTACTAGTATAAAGTGGTATAAATTATACTAGTCAGCCCAGCGGCTATCGTACGGCGTACGGCTGTACCCGCTGTACGGTACGATACGATATTGAAATGTAGTGTGCGGTTAGGTATACAGAAATTTTGTTTGATACGAATCATTGGTACGATTCTTTTGGTACGAATCTTTTTGTAATCCGATTCAAATGATACGAATCATTGAAAAGAGTCGAATCGCCCATCACTACAAGACACGTACACGTAGCAGTAACAAATCTAAGGAACACAACTGCCTCAAACTTATTCTGTAAATTGTCGTCCTCTGTTTGACCTTGCAAATAATTTTAACGAGAATTGTGTTGTGGTAGCACTGCAAAATTAAGAAATTTTAAAGAAAAGGTTTCGAAAAGTGCGGTAAAGTAATTTTCTTTTAATATAATCAAATTCAAATTGATTACAGTCCAATATTATTGAATTATATGATATTATTGAATTGTATTCATAATAAAAATATAAAAAAAGGACGTGCAATGAAAACTTCTAGAGAGCAATATCAAATTTATTTAGATAACTGAGAAATAATATATACCTACCATTTTGCGAAAGTTTCTATTTTCTACTATTCATAAAATAATATAACAAGATTTCCAAAATACAAATTTCCTCTTTTTTCCCCATGTCTCTTCCTTAAAAGTGAATAAGATTTTAAAGAGTTTTAAACTGTAATTAGAATTTACTTAACTTACCGTTTTTATAACTCATCTAAAATGAGATTAACTATTTCATTAGTAGCATCATTATTTTGATACATTATGTCCACAGGGCGTTTTATCAATTTTTGATTTATATGTCACAGGAACAAAGTTTTGTTTATAGTATTATGAAGTTATAAATTTCTCATACAACGATAATTTTTCTCTCAACACTAGCTTCCACACTGTGTCACGGGTCCTATCTGAAACCGTTACTTTTGTCCTATTTTATTTCCCGAGATTACTATGGGTTCAACAAATAAATTAATGGTGACCTAATACTTGGGTCGCAGAAAGAACCGTTACAAGGTGTGCTTACGACTAACTCAGCTACAGTCGGAGAGTAGGGTGGTTCGCGAATCACTCAAAAGAATCGACACCTAAACATTAAAACGGAATATTTACTTATTTATTTATACGGGCGCCACTAACAAATATGCTCTACACTCTTGTTAGCAGAGTCCCTAAATTGTCAACAAGGGTACCCAAATATTCTACAATTATCTGCTTTTCAAAGTAACCAAGATAAACTGTATCTGTACCATCAAAACCCACTTGAGATTTAGTAATTAATATTATATTTAGTAATTAATATTCCAGATATATGTGCATAATCAAATAATACAATCATAAAACGATAATAATCTAACTCGTTAACTTTTGATTATTCCTTATATGAACCTGTGAAATGTAACTTTATCATCCGCGTATCTGAGGTAGAGGTAAATTAACAAGCAAAATTTGTATCCTGAGAGCAAATAGTTTATTGATACAATAACACACTAATAAGCTATATGCAATTCGGGGTAGAGTGGATATAAATAAAACAAAATATACAACCCCAAGAGATAAGAACATTCGCTGGTTACTGTCTGTTATGGCAGCTTATCAACAATGAACCTAGGTTAGTTCAGCATATTATAACATATATGACTAGGTAATAAATTTATACAGTAAATACTGGTGTATAGCTATGTAAAATTGCACACATGAGTATGGTTATTATAGGGCAAAATTGGACCATTCGTGATATCACGGAGGGCTTACATACAATAATAATACCAATCGGTAGGTTACCTGTAAAACAATAAAATATACCTGGCTATAATTGTTGCTAAGACAGGAGAAATATGGCAAATTGGCCAATAATTATAAAACCACTGAATATTCTCCCTACTTGACTATTAAAATCCCTTATGATTACATTACCCCACTAATGGATATAACCCCAAATTTTCCCATTGATTTTTAATATACTAAAATCATCTGATACTTAATTTAAAATCCCACCATGTATATTATTAATTATCCCTAAACCCAATATTTATCTAAATCCCTAAATCCAATATTTATTTAAATCCCAACATTGATCCGCAAATAGATATTTCTATACATAAGAAAATGGTTGAAGTTCCCGATTTATTAAGCGTTCGGTAAAATGAGTGGTATGACTACAAGAAAAACCTGTGATTCCAACGAAGGTAGTTCCTTAGTATTCCAATATCGTGTCCAGAGTGTCGCCAAGTTGTCTTAAAAATCTGTCCGCAGCCCATAAAGGGGTACATGAACTCAATGGTTCAGCACAATTAAGGTGTTTGGCTTCAAGGTCACACCCTGTCCAGTGAAATGAGGAGGTGCATCAAACTATCCAACCATAAGTGGAAAAAAAGAGTTACTATTCTTGTAACTGGGAATCATGTAGAGAACGATTACTTGTAGAACGGTGAAAAGGAACCATTCCATCCAAGCGGTGACATCAAAAAACAAGTCGACAAGTACCAAAAAAAAGTACGAAGGGTTACGAAAGTAAAAGAAAAGAACAGAAAATAAAAGAAGCCCTGAAAAGAAATATCTACAATTACTATCTATGTCCCAAAGATATTAATTAAGAAAACAACCGAATACATTAGGTACTTACTTGGTTGAAATGCGGCTTCAACAGTAGGGTTTGGCGGCGTGTTTAGTGAAATATATATCCATTTAACCAACAGTAAGAGTTGCGTTACAAACAATTCAACATCCAAGCATACTTCAAAGTAACCTCAACTCAGTGGAAATCCTCAAAACCCATCTAATACGGAAAGCACACAGTACTTTATTCTTAAGGGAAAAACCACCTTCAAATTTCACTAACACATAAGTGTACCTCGACGACCAAACCAAAAGTGTCCGTTTTTCGACAGAGAATCTGCGAAAGCTAGCTAAAGAAAACATCGGCCAATCAGAAACGACCTGCCAACAAAACTATTCGCCCGCCAAATACTTATTATTCAAACCAATTACATTGAAAATTCACACTAATGTTTAAGGATGAAACTTTGCGCATTATACAAAATATCTTAATAAACAATTAATTTCGTAATATTACCAACTACGATAATCTACATTATAAAATCCCCCTTTTAATTATTAAAATAAACAAGTACTGAAATTTTCGCAAATAGGCAAACCCATATACGCGCGTGAAATACAGATAGTCTAAGCTCAACTGCAAATAACTATATTACTTTACCGCGTAATGACAAAAATGAATTGGGTCGAAAAATATAACGTTACAAATCCCCCCTTCACCTCAATAGATTTTCGTAGAAAATCGTTAAGGTTATAAGTCCTCTCTGGTAACAGCAGACTTAAGGTCTTTAACATTCCATACACCTCTGGAATTACCATGGTGATCCTTCAACTCATAAGTCCAAGGAGACAATCTTTTAGAAATTATAAAGGGACCAGTATATTTCGGTGCTAATTTGGCGTTGTAATATTTAGTTGCGTCCGACAACACATAATTTTTCTTATAGACTTCCTGACCCACTACATAAGTTATGTCACGTCGTCTCAAGTTATACTGAGATGTCATTTTCACCGAAGCTTTAGCCAAACGTTTCGCAATATCCACATGAAGTGATTGAAAGCCTTTACGTCGTCTTTCGATTTCCGTAACGTCCCGATTGACTCTAACTTCCGGATCTAAAGGATCAATAAATTTACCATCATTACCGTCTAGTATCATCTCTCGACCAAAATTGACAAAATATGGGGAATTATCAGTAACTTCGTGTTTAGCAGAACGTATAGCGCAACCTACTTTTGCTAACAACGTATCCCACGAACGGTGATTATCTTCTACAAAGCAAGAAAGCATAGTCTTCAAGACTCGATTAACCCTCTCAGTCGGATTTGCCTGAGCGTGGTAATTTGCCGTATACCTAATTTTTACATTATACGTTTTCATTAAATTTCGGTACTCACGTGATCTGAACTGTACACCATTATCAGAGATTATTGACGAGGGAATTCCAAAGATCATAAAAACATTATCTTCAATTATATTTACAATAGGCGCAGCGGTTGCCTTTCGAAGCGGAAAAAATAAAGGAAATTTTGAAAAATAATCAACTACCACCAAAATATATGAATAACCCCTACTAGATCGAGGCAAAGGACCCACTAGATCCACAGATATTAATTCCCAAGGTTTATTCACAAAAGGTCTACCTACCATAAATCCTGCAGGAGATTTTTGTTCCGGCTTATGACATGTACATATCTTACACTGACGAATATATTTGGCTACGTCACAGCGCATTTTAGGCCAATAATATAAGTTACTTAATTTATTGAAAGTTTTGAATACCCCCAAATGACCAGAAGTTGGAATGTCATGAGCCAACGAAATTACATTCTTGCGTTCAGATTTCGGTACAACTTTACGCCACGAATCTATTCCTTGTTCGGATAAATCCTTATACTTACAACCTACATGTTTATACAACTGACCATCGGTAACTCTCCAACTAGGATATTTTTCAGGTTTTGACTGAACCCGTTTACACTGGTTAACGTACCATTTATCAGTACCATCTTCAGAAAGATTCAAAGAATGAATCATCGGAACTGACCGTGAAAGACAGTCAGGTACCACATGATCTTTACCTTTACGATGGATTATTTCGAATTCGTATTGTTGCATAGCCACTGCCCATCGACTTAAACGTCCTCGCGGATCTTTTAAGTTAGAAAGCCACAATAAACTGTAGTGATCCGTGATAAGGGTAAATTTTACCCCTTCTATATAAGGGCGAAACTTAGAAATTGACCAAAGGGCGCTTAAACATTCTAATTCGCTGGTTGTGAACCGTTGTTCATTTTTACTTAAGGAGCGACTTATATATGCGACGACTCGTTCACCATCTGGACAAGGTTGTGAAAGAACTGCACCTAAACCGTATCCCGAAGCATCACACTGAATAACAAAAGGGTAATCATAATTCGGACAACTCAATATAGGGGCTGAGACTAAAGCTTCCTTTATTTGACGTAGTGCCTCATCACATTCGCTCGACCATTTAAATTTTACATTTTTCCTCGTTAAATTGGTCAAAGGAGAAATTAAGCTAGAAAAATTCGGTATGAAGCGTCGATACCAACTAGTCATTCCAACAATTCGACGAACTTCTGTTACTTTAGTAGGCGGTGGTATATTTAAAATAGCCGCGACTTTATCATTATCTACGTGCAACCCGTTTCGATCAATCACATACCCGAGATATTTCAGTTCGGATTTACAGAAGATACATTTCTCTTTACTAACCGTCAGACCTGCTAGCCTGATTCTAGAAAATACCTCCTTTAATATCGATATATGTTTATCAAAATCCTGGGTGACAATAACTATATCGTCTAGATACACAAAAACGTTTGGTTCCAAGTCATGGGAAATAATTTTATCGATACACCGTTGCCAAGTTGCAGGAGAATTTGAAAGACCGAAAGGAAGGCGTTTGAATTGGAAAAGTCCTCTATTAGGAACTGTGAAAGCGGTATACTGTTTAGAGTCTTCATGTAGAAGAATTTGATGAAAAGCGGATTTAATATCCAAAGTTGACAAATATCTGGCATCTCGTAATTTGTCCAGCGTAGAGGAAATCATTGGCAAAGGATAAGCATCTTTGACAGTCACTTTATTTAATTTACGGTAGTCGACACAAAATCTATAAGTATTGTCTTTCTTTTTAACTAAAATAATTGGTGAAGCCCACGGACTATCGGAAGGTTCGATGATATCATCCTCTAATAGCTTAGCTAACTCCCTATCTATAGAGGCTTGCACGACAGGAGAAACTGGGTAATATCTTTGTTTTATAGGTTCGGCATCTGTAATAATTCGATGACAGACTACGTTCGTACACCCAATTTTCTCAGGCATATCCGAAAATATATCTTTAATAAAATTCCCTAAAATCATACTTTGTTCCACCGTCAACCCTTCACGAGGTAAAAGAGAAGTAGCTTTAGAATCTATTTCATCGAGAGCAAATTTCCATATATTTTGACTAAGATTTGGTACAATTTCCATTAGCTTCCAAAAATCTGCACCCAACACCAAGGTGTGCGGTAAACTAGGAATGATTAGAATATCTAAGACTTTAACTTTATTTCTCAGTTGTATGGGTACTGAAACAAGACCTAAGACGTTGCAGCAATCACCATTAGCAACAGTAACGTAATCGACAGAAGAAGAGTGCACAGACAAATTTAAATGTTTTAATTTTTCCCAACCTAGCTTGCCTAAAATCGTGCGTGACGCGCCAGAATCTAATAGTCCTAACATATCTACTCCAAAAATTGAAACTGTGAGATAAGGTCTCTCATCACCTTTCGCATGAGATAAAATATAATCTAGAATTGGTTTTGTGTTATCCTGAAAGTTGGTCGAAGTTAAACTCGATTTGGAAACAGCTACACGACCTCCTAGCGTCTCCCCGATTCGTTTCCCGATTGGTTACAATTCGGACAAGTGCGGACTGTAAAGTTCGGTTTGTTACATTTGAAACACCTTCGACGTGGTTGTTGATCACAATTTCTCGCAATGTGCCCTGTCTGATTACAATTATAACATTTTACCAAAGGTCTATCATTAATTAAATTTACTTCCTGCGAAGATGTACCAGGCGCATATAAATAAGCTAAGTCCCTTTCCAGAGTATGTTTTGATTTTTGAGGAGGAGGAATGTACTCCTCGACAGAATTCCTATTCGCTTCTAATTCGCGTCCAAGTTCTAGCAGCATATCTATAGATTTTATTTCTCTAATTTTGAGCGCTAATCCGATTTTGTAAAATGGTGCAATATTTTCGAGTAAAATTTTGAGACGAGACTGTTCCGGAATTCTAATAGTAAGCCGTTCAAAAAGATTAGTCATGTAAGCGATATAAATACCCATTGATTCGTTAGGATGTTGAGTACGTTTCTTAATTTCCCTAAACAAATGATCATTATAATTCCTAGGCTGAAATTGTTCTCTGAGCAAACAAGTTAAAGACGACCAGTTGCGTGCTTTTTTCCTAATACCACGATACCAAATAAGAGCATCTCCTGTGAATAAATCATTAGCAGAATCACATAAATCCTGTTCTGTAACATGTCTTGAAATACGCATTTCTTCCACCCTTTCAAGGAAAGCACTTAACGATAAGTCAGAATCGTTACCCGAAAATTTTAAATTCCACTGTGATACCGGTACAGGTTTAAATCTGAAAGCATGGTTAACACGCGTACTTTCAAAATTTGGCCTTACATGAGATTCATCCCCTGACGAAGCATCACTATCCTCATCGTGTAAAGTAATTAAGTCAATATCTAAAGCTCCCTGCGTTTGATTAGCTACAGTGCGTTCGTGTTCTTTAACTTTATTCTCTAGATCCGATTTTAAGTTCACAATATCCACCAGTAGTTTGGACTTCGCGGTTCTAGACTCGGCATCGAATGTAACACAATGATTTAATCTACCCAAGGCAAAAGCATACTTAGAAAAAATTTTCTTATATTCACTTTGGCAAGAACCATCAAAATTTCCTATCAGTTCACTAATTTCGATTACTTTATTTGTTAACGCAATTTTGTCTTGTTCGAATTCAAAAGGGTAATCAGGATAATCTATTGTTGTACCTTCGCGTTCTAATTTCAACAAATTTCGTAAGGTTTTCCTCATATTTTGTACAGTGTCAATACTGGTAACACCCCGTATAGTTAATTCATAAGTTAATTCTTCAGCGGCAAGCCGATTAACTTCATACATTGGAGGCGCCATACTTAAAAAATTCAATTAGGTACTAATTTAATCCTAAAACTCGTAAGATTCCAATAATCCAAAAAAAAAAAAATATAAAATATTTTGCCCCACTATGAGTCTGATTCTAGGTTAATTCTTACTAGTACATAAAGTTTTAATCCTTAAACATTATTTAATCTTACATACAAATACCTACTTATACCTACTAACATACAATGCAGACACAATAAATTTTATTTGTCCACCCTGTAACTACAATACCATAACGTTCCCCAGATACCTTCGATGTACTTGTGTTAACCTATTGGGAGATAAAAGATAAAAACCGGAATAATATACTACCTATCGCAAATACCTTTACTATAATACGACAAAAAAAGAAAATCGATAAAACTGTACCTCAGATTTCAAATTCATCAAAAGTTAACTCTCTTCAATTTCAAAATTCTACAACCAAGTTCCATAAAAAGAATTCAAGAATTCGTGTTAAAAACAGTTTATCAGGGTTATGACAAAAAAGATTAAAGAACTTTTAATAATTTCCAACCTATCTTTGTTATTGTAGAGTCTGTACTTTATTTTTACGGTTTTATTTTCGTCGGGCCCAACACGTTGGGTGCCAATCTGTCACGGGTCCTATCTGAAACCGTTACTTTTGTCCTATTTTATTTCCCGAGATTACTATGGGTTCAACAAATAAATTAATGGTGACCTAATACTTGGGTCGCAGAAAGAACCGTTACAAGGTGTGCTTACGACTAACTCAGCTACAGTCGGAGAGTAGGGTGGTTCGCGAATCACTCAAAAGAATCGACACCTAAACATTAAAACGGAATATTTACTTATTTATTTATACGGGCGCCACTAACAAATATGCTCTACACTCTTGTTAGCAGAGTCCCTAAATTGTCAACAAGGGTACCCAAATATTCTACAATTATCTGCTTTTCAAAGTAACCAAGATAAACTGTATCTGTACCATCAAAACCCACTTGAGATTTAGTAATTAATATTATATTTAGTAATTAATATTCCAGATATATGTGCATAATCAAATAATACAATCATAAAACGATAATAATCTAACTCGTTAACTTTTGATTATTCCTTATATGAACCTGTGAAATGTAACTTTATCATCCGCGTATCTGAGGTAGAGGTAAATTAACAAGCAAAATTTGTATCCTGAGAGCAAATAGTTTATTGATACAATAACACACTAATAAGCTATATGCAATTCGGGGTAGAGTGGATATAAATAAAACAAAATATACAACCCCAAGAGATAAGAACATTCGCTGGTTACTGTCTGTTATGGCAGCTTATCAACAATGAACCTAGGTTAGTTCAGCATATTATAACATATATGACTAGGTAATAAATTTATACAGTAAATACTGGTGTATAGCTATGTAAAATTGCACACATGAGTATGGTTATTATAGGGCAAAATTGGACCATTCGTGATATCACGGAGGGCTTACATACAATAATAATACCAATCGGTAGGTTACCTGTAAAACAATAAAATATACCTGGCTATAATTGTTGCTAAGACAGGAGAAATATGGCAAATTGGCCAATAATTATAAAACCACTGAATATTCTCCCTACTTGACTATTAAAATCCCTTATGATTACATTACCCCACTAATGGATATAACCCCAAATTTTCCCATTGATTTTTAATATACTAAAATCATCTGATACTTAATTTAAAATCCCACCATGTATATTATTAATTATCCCTAAACCCAATATTTATCTAAATCCCTAAATCCAATATTTATTTAAATCCCAACATTGATCCGCAAATAGATATTTCTATACATAAGAAAATGGTTGAAGTTCCCGATTTATTAAGCGTTCGGTAAAATGAGTGGTATGACTACAAGAAAAACCTGTGATTCCAACGAAGGTAGTTCCTTAGTATTCCAATATCGTGTCCAGAGTGTCGCCAAGTTGTCTTAAAAATCTGTCCGCAGCCCATAAAGGGGTACATGAACTCAATGGTTCAGCACAATTAAGGTGTTTGGCTTCAAGGTCACACCCTGTCCAGTGAAATGAGGAGGTGCATCAAACTATCCAACCATAAGTGGAAAAAAAGAGTTACTATTCTTGTAACTGGGAATCATGTAGAGAACGATTACTTGTAGAACGGTGAAAAGGAACCATTCCATCCAAGCGGTGACATCAAAAAACAAGTCGACAAGTACCAAAAAAAAGTACGAAGGGTTACGAAAGTAAAAGAAAAGAACAGAAAATAAAAGAAGCCCTGAAAAGAAATATCTACAATTACTATCTATGTCCCAAAGATATTAATTAAGAAAACAACCGAATACATTAGGTACTTACTTGGTTGAAATGCGGCTTCAACAGTAGGGTTTGGCGGCGTGTTTAGTGAAATATATATCCATTTAACCAACAGTAAGAGTTGCGTTACAAACAATTCAACATCCAAGCATACTTCAAAGTAACCTCAACTCAGTGGAAATCCTCAAAACCCATCTAATACGGAAAGCACACAGTACTTTATTCTTAAGGGAAAAACCACCTTCAAATTTCACTAACACATAAGTGTACCTCGACGACCAAACCAAAAGTGTCCGTTTTTCGACAGAGAATCTGCGAAAGCTAGCTAAAGAAAACATCGGCCAATCAGAAACGACCTGCCAACAAAACTATTCGCCCGCCAAATACTTATTATTCAAACCAATTACATTGAAAATTCACACTAATGTTTAAGGATGAAACTTTGCGCATTATACAAAATATCTTAATAAACAATTAATTTCGTAATATTACCAACTACGATAATCTACATTATAAAATCCCCCTTTTAATTATTAAAATAAACAAGTACTGAAATTTTCGCAAATAGGCAAACCCATATACGCGCGTGAAATACAGATAGTCTAAGCTCAACTGCAAATAACTATATTACTTTACCGCGTAATGACAAAAATGAATTGGGTCGAAAAATATAACGTTACAACTGTCTGTCATTAACGATAATTCAACGGCCATATTTCTTGTTTGTAAACGACTATCGTTACCTACAGGATAACAAAAGTTGTTATTTGACCGTTCATCAACGACAATAATTGTTAATCAACGACATAGTTAAGTCTATATGGCTTACAGAATCGACCCCTAAGCAAGGAATTTATATACAAAATCCTTACCCCTATAAGTCTATGCACAAAACACAATATTCAGATAAAGTATAACTTAGATCACAAAAGGTCCGTGCAAAAGGTTTAATTTTGAGTACATAATACTTTACCAACGACCGTTATTAAGTATAACCCTTGTTTATATTATTTTATATAAACAGGGTTATAACGTTTAATTTTGTATACAATCTAACGTTTTTAGTACTTACGATAATTTCATTTCATTTACATTTACATTTACATTTACATTTACATTTACACTTACATTTACATTACATTTACAATAAAACGTAAGTACTCCTTATGTTATGGCAATAATATCTATAATATTATATATCTCGACAACAAATATTTGATGGATAAAATTTCAAACGTCAATGTCAGTGAGCATAAGTTAGTATAGATTTCTGCCATTCTGGCGCTACGATCTTAAAATGAATCGCGTATAGTATACCGAGTTTCTTCATACATTCTTTAATTTTTACTTCAGGAAAAGAAAACAAACGACAATGCAGTTTGTGTAAGTTGTTTACAATTTATATGTAAGTAGCTGACTTTATATTATGTAACTTGCTTGTTTTATATGTAACTTAAATACCATTTGCTCGGTGTCGAGCGTTCAATCTGAAAATGAAACTTAACCTCAAAATATGTCAAATTCTTTATTGGACATACGGCATACATACCTTTATGGAAATAATCATTCTTAGAGAAAAGTAAAGAGCACACACTCTACTTTGCGTTCTTTAGCTTCTTATTTATCCATACTTGCCTCCTGTAACTCTTTAATGCACAATTTATAGTTTCCACGATAGCTCCAGATTTTCCCGCTTTTGGAAAAGTATGAAACTGATCTCGGGGTTTTTCTTTGTCCAAGAGGAACAATGACGCTCACAACAATAATGATTCATATCTAATCAAAGCATTTAACTAATATAACAACGGATATTTCAAAATTCACAATAGGCATACATACGCAAAATTGAACCAATACCCCATGAGTTAGTTGTGCGTGCCGCCAGTAGGTAGCGTATTGCTTTGCAAGAATCGCGACTAAAAATTAAGGGGTTCAAAATCTCCCTAAAGGCTCCACCAAACTAGAGCGGTCCGGCGGGAGCGGGATCGGGAGCGACTGCAACGTGGGACCAAAGTATGTGGCAGGATATCTAAGCGCCTACATGAAAGCGACGCCCCGCCCAGATATCCCGCCACATACTTTGGTCCCGCGTTGCAGTCGTTCCCGATCCCGCTCCCGCCGTACCGCTCTGGTTTGAGGGATCCTTAATGCTTCAGGGCATAACGGAACTCAACATTCAACACGAGTTACCCATGTGGAATTCCAACTCTCTGGTCACAGACCATAGAACTTCTTGTTGATGACTGTTACACGTCAATATACTTACTGTTTATGGTTTTTCATATAATAGCATAAGATTTTATATAAATATATATTCTTTTAACTATTTTATAAGAATGAAATTATTCTCCTATCTTTTATTTCTTTAACTATAAGTGGTGTCGATACTTGGAAATTTGTCGTCAAAACTACTGTTTCCGGTATATGTCAACTTCTTGATTCTTCCATTCTTCCTGTTCTTTTATTTCTTTTCTTTGGTGTGCAGCATGGTGAGTTGTGTAGAGATATTGTATTAAAAAAGCGAGGTTTTAATTATTTATGAAGTTAGTTAACTTAGAATTAGTTGGTTATATTAAAAAATTGGTGTCACCTGTAATATCTTTTTACTGACAAAAAAAATTACAAGTTTAAATAGTAAGTAATCATTTGATGAACATAGGTATTTTAATTATCAATTGTTTTAGCCTTTCCAAAGGTTTGTTGAAACCGGCCGAGTGGCCCTTATCTCTGATGGTGCCAATAAGGGTAAACTTGTTAGCATAGTTGATGTTATCGACCAAACTAGGGTGAGTACTATATAGGCGATATTGAAAATTTTTAAAATATGTGCTTATATATGATGATCCATATTTTTGATAGGAATTGCCGGCTGATACATAAATGAAGCCATTTATGCTAATCTGATATTACGTATCTTTTGATTTTAAAAGTAGCGCAGTGATAAATAAACTCCCACAATGTATATATTATTGTTTTAGGTATTAATTGATGGACCTACAAGTAATGTACCCAGAGGTCAAATTAGATTAAATCAATTACATTTGACTAAGTTTCGAATCAAATTCCCATTCACAGCATCTACACGTGTTCTTCGTAAATCGTGGAAGGATGCAAATATTGATGAAAAATGGTCGGAATCTGTTTGGGCAAAGAAAATAGCTGCTAAAGAAAAGGTAATTGTGCTGAACTTTTTATATTCGAGATTATGAATCTGATTGTTGGACTTCACTAAAATGTATTTTGCATTAAATATTGATTTAAATAACTTCCAAAATTCAATAATTCTATACTAAATGTTCTGTATCTCCCATTACATTTTAGCAAATTTATGTAGTGAATTATGTAAACACCCTATATTTTTTACATGTTCTTTAACATCCTATTTCAGCTTACCTATATATTGTAAGAGTTAAATGTATAATTTTTTGAGATATTTCTATTTTCTTCAATTTTGAAAGAATTGTTCATGAAAATTGATACTAAATTAGTCACAATTAGAGATGTACTTAGGTTCATTATAGTTTCTTTTGAGATTACATCGCCTGTAAAATAAAAACAGGAAACCAGATGTATTCAAAATAAAGATTGAAAGTGTAGTACCAAGAAACTTCTAAAGTTTACACCAAGAAACGATTGTATCATGCAATAAATTGGAAAAATCTAAACTAAACATTCGCCTTATACTACACTCTCAATCTTTAATTTAAATACTTTTGGTTTCTGTTTTTATTATTTTGCAGGTGGTGTAATCACAAAAGAAACTACAGTGTATCATAAAGCTGCACCACAAATAAGTTACAGACATTACCAAACTCTTATATTTTCAATATAGGTGCCCAACAGTTTTATAGTATAATAAATATCAGTTTTAGACTATAGCTGTTTTTATCTTGTATGTGTATGTATCCAAATCTGGTAAATGTTTTTTCACACACGTCTCTAATACTTGTCGAGAATTTACGGACCTTGCGTAAACTATTGTTTTTGTGCGACTTCATAAATAAAATTCAACTGGTGTTGGGTTCATTGATCGTGGGGCCATAACCATGTCCTTCGAATTCCGCTGAAACCGGAAGTGGTTGAACCACTTTCATATTGCCCTTTAAATATATTTTTTAGTCTAAACTTCTTTTTCCAGCATGGTTTACTATGTATAAAGTCAATACTGTTTGCATAATATGATATTATTTCCAATTTTTCTCTTTTTTCGTTTTTTATGCCCATATGACTATTCAAATTATACGTATTATTACTTATTAATATCAGTCAAATATGTACATATAAACGGAAAATTTATAAAAATATACAGTATATACAGACTACACAATTTCATGTTTTAAATATTAGACTACTAACTAAAACACATTTTATGTTCACTATTTCAGTAAATAACTCGGTCAGAAAATGAAATAACGACAACTAATAACAAATACATTTTCTAAATTATGGGTTCCATGTGTCTCCTATTTTCGGCTATTCAGGTGGTAGGTATATATATAACTTCAACTTTTCTTAAAGCTCTTTGAACTTGATTAGTATTATTAATTTCTCATTTTTCTTAAACCAGACTATGTGTAATTGCTTAATTATCAAATTCAAATAATTAATTTTAACATATCTAATCTGATAAAACAACTCTTTTTATTCCAGAGCACAATCTACATACTATGAAAATAATATTTGCTTACTATGTCTAAATTTGCACTGTTTATTGACATGTTAGGTACTTGAATAATCATATTATGCAAAAAGTATTGACTTTATGTATAGTAAATCTTAATACCTTTTGAAAGTGAAACATAGTTCTGCATTGATTAGTATCAAAATATATAAAGCGGTATCATTTGAAATTTATGTGAAAATTAATTCAATAGTCTGATATTGGTTCCGGTTATCCTGTATTAAAAATTTTAAATTTGATGTATTCAGGTCAAACTGCACTGTTTTGTGTTCACTATCACCAAATTTCATAAATATTACCCGGTCAACCCGGTCAATTTTTTGCAAAAATCGGAAATATCTCGAAAACTGAATTTTTTACAGTTAATACCTTATATTAAACTGATACAGAATTTTATGTAAAATCCAAAAATGTCAATATATAGGGTATTCTATTTGAAAAACTAAAGTTGATATCTGTTTTGGAAAAACTGAACATCTTATGTATATGAGATTAGTTAATAAAAAAAACAGTAACCTTTCGTATTTACCATCTTTCATAAGTTCCGAGATAAGGGTGTAGTGAATAGTATATTTGGGATACCTTGTAGATCTTGTATATTTTTTTAATAAATGATATACTACTTTTTTGCAGCGTGCTGAACTCACAGATTTTGATCGTTTCAAATTACGCAGAGCTCGTTCCCGTAGAAACCACATTCGTACTGCAACTTTCCTTGCTTTGAGGAAAACAGCTTCTAGAAATGGAAGTTTGTATGGTAAGAAGAAAATGGCTAAGGGGGGTGACAAAGCTAAGCCCACAAAGAAAGCCAGAGCACAAAAAGAAGCTCCTAAGAAAAAGTAATGTATTTCTATGTTTGAAAAATAAAAAAATTGAAAATTAAATGTGGATTTCAATTACTTTTATGCAAGATTTACAATTGTTAAAAAAGTAACAAAAAAAAAAAATAAATGATAAGGAAACAAATGAAATTGTTATATAGTTAATATAAGGTAAATGTTCCACTGATCGTCACAGACCCAGTTATCGTCAGTGCGATTAAATATTCTTAAAAATTAAGCACTCAAATGCTAAATTCCATTTTATTATAATTTTAATAATACGTAGTGACGTCTAATGGAAAAACTAGTATCAATGATTTGCAATCGAGTGAAATTTGTTACGTGGGCGCTTTGTTGTGTGTGCTGGTGTTTTAAACCAATCTCTGATTAGTACAGTTGTTGATATAAATGTTAAGGTAAGTTGTTTTTGTAAAATATTTCTAGCATGCACGTAGTGTGTTTTATTGACCAGAAATTACTTTTTGATGATTTAGATACATGTAAAATAAGTAACTGGCAAATATTTATGGGTTAGAAGTCCATCAGAATTTAATTTTTGTGGTGACGAATACTGGTACATGAAAACAGATGTCTGTCCCAGTATTCGTCAGGTATGACGAACACTGGGTCATTAATCATTCAATAAAATTCTATATTTGTCCTTGTTCTACACTTGCTTTCGTAAATATAGAGGAACAAATTAATTACACTTTTGTTAAAAAATCTGTGTACCAGTGATCGTCATATCAATTTAGGCTGGGGATAATATTCACATGCTATAAAATGTAGTGACGAATACTAGGCCAAGGAGTGACGATAACTGGTATCTTTGTTATAGATTAGTCGTTTTAATTATAATGACGAAGATATGAAAAAAGCGATCAAGGCAGTTAAAAAAGGCTCCTATAGCCAGATACACCTAAGGTGACGAGAAAGCTAAAAGAAAAAAATACCTTGAGTAGCAACGTCCCAAGAATACTTTAGAAAGAAAGAAAACAAGAAATTATAAAAAGAACAAGAAATTCAAGAAAGGAAAAGGAAACGACTAGCAAGCAAGGAATATAAAAAAATGCTAAGAGATTTAAAAAAAAAGTAAGGGAGAACCTAAATTAAATTTAAAAAAACTGGAGAATGGAAATTGTGCATTTGAGAAAACACAGAAAGAAACTTGGTTTTGTACCTATTATATGTGAGGAAGAGCATGAAGAAGATATGATCAAATGTCAATAGTGTTTGCAATGGATGCATGAGAGGTGTGCATCTACTTCAAAAAAGGCTTAAAAATTTGTTTGTCAAAATTGTAAGATACTTTTAAGTAAGTTACTAAATAAATAAATGGGAATAATTCATTTTTGCGTCTTCTTGCATGGAACTACGAATATGACGAATACTGGGACATTAATTGACGGTGACTGGGACAGCTCCTGTTTTTGCATGACGAATAATGGTACATTAAAATGTGAAGCCCGAATTTGAAAAAAAATATATTTATAGTAAAAATAAAGTGTATTTGTCTAAAAAACATAAAAGATAACTTAACTTATTTTTCATTAGAAAGATTTTTGTACGAAAAAATTAATATATGAATTTTATATTGAGTTTCATCTTGCGAACATCGTCTTAGTGTGACGAACACTGGGACATTTACCTTAAGTCTTCGTCCTTCAGATTTAAATTACTGTTCTAAATTTCATGTTTACAATTATTATTTTAATGATTTTGATCCGAATCCCCTGTAGGGGATTTTTCAAACCTTGTATTACAAGAAAAAATTATTTACTACAGGAAAATGGTTTTGGGAGCATATTTCAACATTAGCGTGTGTCTGTGTTATTTACGTTTAGTTTGAATTTTGTTGAAGTCGAGCCAAGTTCAACCACTTTATTTTTTATTTAGTCAATTTACAAGTCTGCGAAATTGACTACTAAAGGAAAAACAAAAAATTAAAACCCATTAAAGTATTTGACAGGACAGACAATAGCTTGTTTAAGCATCAGTTATGAATAGTCTCGGATTGTATGATCAGTTGCTTTTTAATTGCATTAAAATGCAACTGTGCATGTATCATACAATTGCATCTATTTCTGATGCTTGAACAAAGCTATTATTGAACACTCGACATTAATAACCTACTAATTTGCATATAACATTTGCATAAACGTAAGTTTCACGTTCAGGTCAATACAGACGAACTAATTTAAATAAAAAAATCACCATTTCATCAAATCAATGTCGTAAAGTGAATAAACTATTCATGATTTTTGGTTTCACCAATTCTGAGGAATTGGTGTCATTGTAGATGATGTGGAATAAAAAACTGAATTTTCGGAGTGCTTAAAAGTTTTTTATATTGTATATTCATAAGAACTTATTCCCAGGAAACAAATATGGCATTAAATTTTGTTATTGAAATACATAGCACAGAATAAACAGCCATTTATCGTCATCACATCCACATAATGTGGTTCAATTGAACATTTATAGCGAATTCGGCTGGCTTGCATTTAGTGCGAACTGAGAATATCTCCATCCTTTGTTGAAGTTGATAATAAAAGATGGAGATATTCCCAGTTTGCACTAGAACGGTCAGTTGAATTCGCTGTTAAATTTTCAACAAATTTAAATTAACGATTATTTAAACATTTTGGAGATAATTTATTTAATAAGACTTGCAAGCAATAATATAATTATAGTTTCAATATTTTTTGGAAATAAATATAGGATAAAGTGTAAGGAATAGTGACATGATGTGGCACACTTTATATAAATATCAAGTATATTTTGTATTTTAGTCTGAAAACAACTTTTCTCATTTCTGCCCTGCTCATTGAAAGTCTACTTTACTGTATCTGCTAAAAAGTTAAAATCCCTAGCAGAGTTTAATACACTGTAATTTAAGTAATGCCGATAGATGATGATTTCTATTGACAAAAACATCCTCAATGTTTTATTGAGCTAATATAAATAAAGCAAAAAAGTTTTGTGTGTAAAATTATGTTCATAATGACTTATCTTAAAATAATCCAGATTTAGTCCAACCATATTAAGAGTGTACCTGGAAATAATCCTCTAAACTAGAAACTGGATCTACATAGCACTAGTGCTCAGTAACAAATTAAAAATCAACGTTCGTGAGTGCTGTGCTACGGCATCATCTTGAAAAATTGTGACTCAGTTTTTTTTTAGTCTTACCCATTAACTGATGGGAATATCGAAAAATACGATAGTTAGAGAGCATTGCAAAATACTTATTTTTGTAAAGACCAATGTTTCTAGTATCTACAATGATTACCAAGTTATAGGGTACGCAATACTGTTAAATATATATTTTGATTTATTAATTATTGGAATTATTGTATTATTATTTTTTTTTGTTTAACTTTAAATGTGACATACTTCACTTCTAAATAGCTACAATTTTAGGGCTAATAGCTACAAAAATTTGCATAAATAGCTACAAAATATAAAATACATTGCACGAATGATAAGGGAATCAAATAGTAAGCTAAAAATAAAATTGCTTTATTAAAATGTTTCGATTTACAAAATAAGCAGCAAAACTGCTACTCTTGGTAATATAAAATATGCCAAATTGTAATTATTTTATAACAGATTGAAACTATTTTTATTAAAGATTACTTGAAAAAATATTAAATAAAAGTTACAGCATGTAGGTATTAGAGTACATCTTGCATAGTAACAATAATTAACAAAATTAAAAATAAAATAACATTTCTTTGACAGAAATAGTTAAAAATAAATTATGGAATTAAATTCAGCAATTATACTTTGCGAGAGATTGTGTAATAAAATCATGCAGATTTATTATCAATGCTTATCTCTGCATATTTTAAAATCCAGGGATGCTTTAAAACTTCATTTAATTCTAGTCGCTTATCAGGATTTACAACCAACAGTCTTTTCATCAAGTCTTTTGCTTCATCTGACACGTAATCAGGGACAGTAAATTGAGCTTTACTTATTCTTTTATAAGTTTCATCATAGTTACTGGATTCAAATGGTGGTTTTCCAGTAAGAAATTCATAACATAACACACCAAGACTCCATAAATCCACTTTTTCATTATGGGTTTTTCCACATACCATCTCGGGGGGCAAGTAGTCAAGTGTTCCACATAGGGTTGTCCTTTTTGAGGATGGTGCATGCACTGACCATCCGAAGTCAGCAATTTTAATTTCACCTTTCAAACCAAGCAGTAAATTTTCCGGTTTGATATCTCGATGAATAACTTTTTTAGTGTGGCAATAACGGAGAGCATCTGCTATTTGTGCTATGTACTTTGCACATATATCTTCTGGAAATCTTTTATTGGAACTCAAAGTCAGTTTAGAATACAGTGCACCTTGAAAATAAAAACATAGTTAGCTAACTTGAGTTCTCCAAATTATATGAAGGTACTTTCTAGAATCTAGAACATTTAACACTTTGATTGAAACATTGCCATTGCCCATATCATTTTTAATTAAAATTTCAATCATATTGTCACTGTTCAATAGCTTCGCAACATTTGATAATCACACATCAACAAATATATGCATAAAAATTATAAAAAATATGGTTTTCTGTTTCCAAAGATTTTGAATGCATATTTTATGTACCTATTCATAAAATTGCATACCCTTTTATTGTGCATTTTAATAATTACCCATATCTTTATGAATATAATAAATATTGCGTCACAAAAGATTAAAATTGTTACATTCTATTATGCAAATAGAACACCAGTTTATTACTATTTAAAATTAGGTAATATAAGGTGGTATTTAAATGATGAATTACAAATGATAAACTGAAACATAGGTATATAAAAAGCTATTAGTAGTAGGTAATATTATATTATATTATTATATAAGTACGTTAAAAAAGAGTTTTAATAATAAGAATAAAAAATAAATACAAATAAATCCTAGAATAAATAAATCTTTAATAGTGAAATGATACAAGATGGCAATGCCAAGCTGCATGCTTGAAATATATAAGATAGTACCTTTTTCCTTTTTTATATACCAAGAGCGCATCTTTAAAATTCTCAGATGCTAGTCGAGGGTAACATTAACCCTAGAGATTAACAGCTATTTTGGTCTCATGGTAAATACGCGAAAATGTTTGCACTCCACACTCGAGTATCTCAAAATTATTATTTTTTAAAAAATAACCATGTAGTAATTATCAACGCAATAATTTTATAATTAGGACTTGAAATTTTTGAATATTTTGACATTTAGATAGGAAAATAGGTCGATTATCTGCTTGATTAAAGCAGTTTATAAGGATGCCTATCAAATTAATATTAGTTCTGGAGGGAATGAAATCAATAGCACTTTTAATGGAAAACATGTCGAAAAACTGTTTCTTCCCATTTTATATTTTATTCGCTTACGAAATTTGTTGCTACTACTGTACACTACTCGAATTTTTAAGCTAGGTATTACCTATTAATGATAAGATAAAATCATGACCAAACCTTTTCAAATATCTACATAGGTGCAAAATAGAAAAATAAGCCTTACAAATGTGTTTTATATATACAGGGTGGCCCAAAAAGATACCGACAAACTTTAAAAGTTGGTAGGGGACATAAAAACAAACCTTTTTTGTTTAATAATCATATGTCCGCAAATGAGCCGTTTGGGCTGTAGAGCAATAAAATGTATCCAAATAACCAAATTAATTCTTGATTTAGTTGGACACGACTGTATTTCATTCAACATTTTTTGTTTCAACTACGCTTCTTGTTGGGAGAAAAACATTCTTTACCACAATAAACATTCGGAAGATGCCAATTTTAAGACCGTAGCATTATTTTTGACTTATTTAGTTGGCAACAGAACATTAACTTTGTTGATTTTTAGTTCAAAATTTGTATTGAAAATGGACGATAATTTCTCATTTCAAGAACTTACAAATATGCACCTTGCTTATAGCACAGCAACGCCACCAACCTCATCATACAACCTTTGCTTCCATCCATTGTCGCCTTAGAGAAAGTGGGAACCTAAAGCATCCTGGTGGTGATGGTCGTGGTGATGGGTGCACACCAAATGGGATCCTCCAAGTCGACGGTACACCGTGTCATGCATGAACAACTCATCTACCCCTACTATTTACAACGCGTACAAGCTTTAAATCTTGAAGATTAGTCACATCGATTAGTTTTTTGCCAATGTTTTTTGGATCACAACTTAATAGAACCTCACTTCGGGAGAATAGTATTGTTTTCTGATGAGGCATGTTTCACTCGCAATGGTTACTTTAATGGCAGAAACAACCACATTTGAAATGATGAAAACCCTCATGCCGTAGTCTCTAGAAGACACGAGCAACAATTTTCTGTAAAAATGTGGGCTGGTATTGTCGGAGAGAATCTAATAGTTCACTTGCTGCCTGCTCGTTTGAACGCAGATCTTTATCTCCATTTTCTGCAAAATGTTTTGCTTTTATTATTAGAAAATGTTCCTTTAGACATTAGAAATAACATGTGGTTTCAACATGACAGGGCACCTCCACATTTTGGTTTGAACGTGCGCCAGTAACTGGACCAGCAATGGGGTATTACAGCGTAGTTGAATTAGGCAATTTTATTGTTATTATTTAGTTCATGTGATTATCTGTTTAACAGCTCCCTAATAGGGAGCTGTTAAATTGTATTTTTTTCAATTACATTCATAATATGGCCAGAAAAAGAAAAAATATAGTATGCAGTTTTTCAAATACTACAAATCGCGCCTTTTGATTGACGTCACGGACTTGTTATCTGCGCATGTCCGGAAGTCCAGAACGGAAATCGGCAAATCAGCTGTAGTCACTATTATTATTATTACAAGATGGCACAATACACATTTTAAATACAATTTTTGCTCTTTTTGCTCAATGAAATTTACATTTATTGTTTACATCAAAACACTCGCGAACGAAAACGTTATTTTTCAGGTTAAGTAGGATGAGCGGATGAGCCACAGAACATTAGGATGAGCGGTAGCTGGTGACAAAGAGAGAAGTATAATTTTGTCTTTGTCATCCTTTCAAGTCCGTGACGTCATTTGAGCGCAATGTTTAAACTTCTTTCTTAAAAGCTTCAAACTTCAATATTTTTTTTTTTCATGTAAATTTCAATATATTAATTTTAAAAAAATATTTACAAGGCATATTTCAACATTCTCTATTCAATACTATTTTTTTTTTAATTCACTGTAAAGGCCCATTTCCCCGCCGATGGAAGAGGAGGTTCCGTGGCCTGGCTCACGCGTTCTCCCTATCTCGATCCCTGGATTTTTTCTTTTGGGGTCATCTGAAATCTTTAGTCTATTATTATATCCTCATTACTATGAATAGGCGTCAGAACGCCTATTCATAGTAATGAGCAAGATCTCTTAGCAAGTGTAATGGCCAGTTGTACAGGGTTAGTCACTATAATCTCGACAACTTCTTGTGATTTTATTATTCAAATTACAAAAAACTACATTACAACTACAAAGTTTTTAATACAAAAGTTTTAGCTTTTTTTATGAATTTTTATAATACTGTATTAGAAAAAACAATTGAATAACGGAAATCAGTAAATTAAAGAGCCCTTAATTTAAATTAAATTTCTGTCAAAGTCATTTGTTTGTTTTGCGTGCCTCGTCCATAGTCACTGCGATCCGTCAGACATAAATTTCCCTCCTGTTTTCAAAAATAGTTTTAAATTGACGTATTTTATGTGGAAAAGTCCTGAATCAAACAGTAACATTAAATATTTTTGAAAAGAGAAAAATTTAACGAAGCTAAGTATGCACTGATATATAGGGTGTTCCATAAAAAAATGTTTTTTCTTTAATTTAGTGATTTCCGTTATTCAATTGTTTTTTCTAATGCAGTATTATAAAAATTCATAAAAAAAGCTAAAAGTTTTTTGTAATTTCAATAATAAAATCCCAATAAGTTGTCAAGATTATAGTGACTAACCTTGTACACATGTAGAAGCTATTCCGGGAATATTCCATAGAGTCTGCGAGTCCCAGAACCGACGGTGCAATCTTTGAATTGAAGCAAATGGTCAATATTTTGAACACTTATTGTAAACCATCATATATTTATCAATGAAACAAAGTCTAACACGAACAAAAAGTGATTTATTAATGTCCTCCTGAACATTTTTTGTAAATGAATAGATCACTGAAATAAACAAAACTTACCAAAACCATTTTTCCCCTTTTCTGCCAAAATGTTTATGTTTATTAAACAAAAAAGGTTTGTTTTCATGTCCCTGTCGATATGTTTTTGGGATACCCTGTATACTTTTTTAAGTCATATTTTCCATTTTGTATTTCTGTAGACATTTAAAAACGTTAGGATATGATTTTGACCTTGTTATTAAAATGTAGTAGCTCAAATTTTTGAGTAGTGCTCAGTGACAACCATTTCTTAAGGGAAGAAAAAGGAAAACAGTTTTTTTGAAAATTTTTAAGCCATGTTTTCCATTTTGCAACTATGTAGCTATTTGTCTTAGTTAGATCATGATTTTACACATTCGAGTAGATACAAAGGTAACAAATTTCATAAGCAAAGGAAATTAGAAGAAACAGTTTTTCAGTCTCTTCAAGCCATGTTTCCCATTTTGCATTTATGTAGACATTTGAAACTGTTAGGTCATGATTTTTATCTTGTTAATTATAGGTAGTAGTTCCCATTTTCAAGTAGTGTCTTTATTAAAGTGGCAACAAATTTCATAAGCGAATAAAATGGAAAAATAAGTGATGAGCCTTTTTAAGCCATGTTTTCCATTTTACACCTCTAAAGCTACATGAAAATGTTAGGTACATATTGTACTTTACGTTTCCATTAATAGGTAGGAGTAGTGCACTTTCAAGTAGTACCTACACAGTAGCAACAAATTTCATAAGTCAAGAAAATAGGAAGAAACAGTTTTTTCGTAATTTTAAATCATGTTTCTCATTTTTGCAAAATATTAGGTTATTATTTTGCCTTGTCATTAATGAATTAATAGCCTCAAATATTCGAAAAGTGACAACAAATTTTTATAAGTGAACAAAATGGAAAAAAGTTTTTCAGTATTTTTAAGTATATTAAGTTATGTTTTCCATTTTGCACCTCTCTAGATATTTAAGTGTAGATGTAGATGTTAGGTCATTATTTTACCTTGTTTTGTTATTACCAGGTAATAGCTCAAATTCTCAAGTAGTGCACAGTGGAAGTAAATTTCATGAGCGAATAAAATGGGAAACGTTCTTTTCGGCATTTTTAAGCCATATTTTTCTTTTTGCATCTCTGTAGATTTTGGAAAATGTTTGGTCATGATTTTACATTGTTATTAACAGGTAGTAGCTCAAATTTATTTTCGATTGGTGCACAGGTGCAATAAATTTCATAAACATAGAAGAGAAAACAACTTTCTTCAGCTTTCTCTGGTAGTTGTGTCTGGCATTTTGGGCAACTATGGATATTTGGAAAAATGTTAAGCTTATGACTGTACTATTTTATTAACATTCATTTTCGAGATGGGCACAGCAGCTGTAAATTAAAATTTAAATTTTGCCTTTTTGGGAATATATATTTTAACCTGTAGATATTTAAAAATAATTTGCTAATACACTTAGCTATTAAATTAAAATAATTGTAGTTAAAGTACTAGAGAAGTATACTGCGGTAACAAATTCCATAACAGAAGGGGCAGTACAAATATTTTTCGGGGTAAACGATGTTTGGCATTTTGCAAATCTGTAGATTTGAAAATATTAGTTTTTTACATTCTAGTTTCATGTTAAATAATTCTAACTCTATAACTTGAATTAATCAAATGGAAAACTAGTGATAACAATTTCTTAAGGACAGGAGGGGCAACCATCTTTTTTGTGCTTTTTTGAGCTATACTTGGACACTTTAACACTGTTATTCAATAAACAGTTGTTCAAATTTTTGAGTGGTGCACAGTGGTAATCAATTCGATGAGTACGGAAGGCGGGGAAAAATATTTTATTGCCCTTTTAAACTATATTTGGGTAGTTTGGCATCTGTACACATTGGAAAATATTAAATCATATCATGCTCTTATTAATTGATAGAATCCAAATTGTCGAGTACTGTATAGTGGTAATAATTCCAGTAATAATGGGGAGCCGAAAAAATAATTATTTATCTTTTTACACAATATTACGGTAATTTGCATACACGTAGATATTTTGAAGTATTAGATTTAGATTATAAATGAAACTGAAAACATTTCTGATTAATGCACATCGCCAACCTATTTCATAAGGGTAGGAACTGTTCAGTTATTTATTGTTAATAACAAATATATCTTGCACAATGATATCAGCTGTAAAGGAAATGGAAAAATTTTATTTTTGTAAAAACTAATACGCCCTTCGAAAGTATTTGAAAAGCAACAAAATATGACACAAGACGAATTACTGTACTAGCGTTTTTAGGTGGCTTGCAACAAAATGGGGTGCTAGCGTAAACTTACACCACCAGCAATCACTATTTTTCTCAAGAAACATAGTGATTGTTACAGAATTAATTTTTGTGTCACAAAACAGCAATAAATTGTGGTAGTAAAAAGTATTAGCACTAATTTTAAAATGTGCCTCCCTCAACCTCATTGAGGTTCTCCCAATCAGATTTTTTGCCCGGATTATGATAAAGCTATAGCAGAAAAAGGAGGTACTAAATGGACACACTGTGGTCCCACATAAGAATGAACTGCATGGGGATCTCAGAAATTATAAGAGATACAAATTCGCTTAAATAGGGAAAAAGTTGTGTAATTAGATGGAGATTAAAATAGCGTAAACAGATCTTAAAAATTGTTTTTCATTTTTGAGTTATTTTGAAAAAAGTGATTTTTTTTATTTTAGTTTTAATTTTTTTGTGGTTTTATTTTTGTAGATATAGGAAGATTAAGAGCACTTCTTCATTGAAACTTTTAGTGGGCTATAATAATGCAGTATTATTAATTTTTATCTCCAACATTTCATCTTTGCGGACCATCATGAACTAGTTTTTTTAAATATGGCCCTGAATTTTTTGATGCAGATTTTGGATGTTATTTCTATCCCAAATTCACCCATGTATGCAATTAGTTAAGTTTTGGTGTACTTTCAACAACCATCATATTTATTTCGTTTCGCCCTGTTTCCGGAAACCTAAATTAACGTGTAATAGCTATTTGCAGGACTCCTTGTGCTGACTACATTTTTTGTCAATAGAAAACTTTAAACCCATAATTTATTAACGAGTATTTAACAATTAATATATTTATTTTAAATAGCCCCCAATGATCAAGTACGACCAAATAAATACATAATACATATTATAAGAAAGCTTACCTAAAACAAAATCATTAAAATAAATGGCGGAAATAAGAAAAGCAAAGCTCCTGTCAATTGCAATCTATTGTCATTCATTATTCACAAAGTACATGCAGCGGATGAAATAATATATCAATTCTTCAATATCAAACTTTTGGCAAAGTAGTCTTTGAAAACAATGAAAATAACACCTTGTTATAATTATTGCGATTATTGTTTTATCACAAAGTTCTGGTGCTTGTCAGTATGTCATTATTCAAATTATTAAAGACGGAAGTTGCCTTTTCAAGTGAAGATAAGTTTCAACATGTTGGTATGTTATATTTTGTACCACAAAAATTGTGTTGCGGCTGAACGTATGTCTTAGATATGTATCCTGGGAAGAGAGAGCCTGGGAAGTCTATATTCAGAAGACTGGAATCAAATCTTAAACAACATGAATCATTTAAGAAACCTGTTCACAAACGAGAAAAACTATATAATGAAGAGCACGTAAATAATGTTACTATCTGTAACTGAAAATCCTGGAACATCACCTAGAATCATCGAACGAATTACTGGAATAGCAAAAACAACAGCGCACCGTATTTTACGCAAGGAAAAATTTCTCCCTTATAAATTTAGACTTTTAAAACCTGGGGATGAGTAACAAAGAAGACAATTTTGTGAATGATATACCAGACGATGTCAAGCTGAAAAACATTTCCCTTTCAACATAATTTGGTCCGATGAAAGCATGGTAACCTATAATGATATTTTTAATGGAAAAAATAATCACTATTGGTCCTTTGAAAATTCACATGCCTATAAGAAATCCAAGCATCAACACTGTTTTGCTTTCAATAACTGGGCTGGAATATTTAGTACAAGAATAATAGGGCCTTTCTTTTACAATACCTCTTTTAACTTCTGAACGTTATTTAAATTTACTTCAGAATTATTTAGAGAATTCTTTGGATAATCTACCACTGGCAGATCTGATGTTAATTTCAGCAGTATGGCGCTCCAGCATATAATTCCAGAGATGTTCGTGGTTATTTGTCTAACCCTAACCGATTCCTAGGAAATGGATAGGAACTCATTACGCAGTACCGTGGCCAGCCCGATCTCCAGATATTACCCCTTTGGATTTCTTTCTTTAGGGGTACATCAAAAACTGCATTTACGTACATTCGAAAATGAACAACAATTACGAAGATGTGTTACTGAAATAGTGTTTAATAGTGTCAGTCCACAAATGTTTCCAGTGTACTTGAATCCACAGTGACAAGATGTTACAGTTGCTTAGAATCAAATGGTTCTTACTTTGAGCATTTATTACAATGATTTTGTTTTAGGTAAGCTTTCTTATACCTATGTATTATATATTTATTTGATCTTACTTGATTATTGCGAGCTATTTAAAATAAATATGTTAATTATTAATTACTCGTTAATAAATGTCTCGTAAAACTCGTTTAAAGTTTTGTATTGACAAAAAAATGTAGTTAGCACAAGGAGTGCGGCTAATAACTTACATATTAATTTAGGCTTCTGGAAACATGGCCGTAATGAAATAAATATGATGGTTGTTGAAAGTACACCAAAAACTTAACTAACCATAATGTGCGACACAAGGGTGAATTTGGAATGGAAAAATTATACAGAATCCGCATAAAAAAGTTCAGGGCCGTATTTAAAAAAAGTGATGATGGTTTGGCGAAGACGAAACGTTGGAGATAAAAATTAATAATACCGCATTATAGCCCACTAAAGTTGCAATGAAGAAGTGCTCTTAATTTTCCTATATCTATAAAAATAAGACTACAGAAAAATAAAAACGAAAATCGAAAAAATCACTGTTTTCAAAATAACTCGAAAACGAAAAATAATTTTTAAGATCTGTTTACAGTATTTTAATCTCCCTCTAATTACGCAACTTTTTCCCTGTTTAAGCGAATTTGTATCTCTTATAGTTTCCGAGATCCCCATGCAGCTCATTCTTATGTGGGACACATACCTATATAGGTACAATACACATGCATTTAGTAACAATAGCTCGCTGCTTACAATTGTGTGGTGGCTACTGTAGCTGAGAATTGCCTAATCTATGCAGAGGTTAGTCCAACCTTGGGTGGCCCTAAAGTTGCACTAACCTCTACATTGACTCACAAATATTTAAGAAAATAAAATCATTCATTCATCTTTTCAAGTAAATTTTGTTCTACCACTAGTGCTGAACAAGCTTACTAGTGAACTTACCATAACTTAATAGCAATAAAGTTCTATAAAACAACCAAATATAGATGTTTCGGAGTGATGAAACACACATATAAATTCTGTTTTTTAATTATTTTCTTAATCTGAGACAAAGTGAAAGGGCTAAAAGTAGAGCTGGAGAAGAAAAATTTGTTAGGTAAAATTTTTAAAAAAATCATTTTTAATTTGACCATAGCAATTATTTAGTATAAAAACTTGTAGAATAATGTGTTTGCAATGACCAATGACTTTTAAAGTACTTTGTGTCTTAAATTATTCAATCGTTAAATCCTTTGCAACACTGTGCGACTATTGCAGGAGCTGAGAAAAAATCAATTTGTTGGTAAATTTTTCTGTTGTGTTTTATTAGTAAACACATTTAGGACATATATAAGACAAAGAATATAAAGATCAATAAAATTATGAGAATTGTATGGAAATTCAAAAATGCTTACCATTTGGGGCATACTCTAAAATAAGGTACACCCTTGATTCATCATGGAAATATCCATACATTCGTAAAATATTAGGATGTCTTAGATGACTTTGAATTTCTATTTCTCTACGAACTTGGTGTTCATTTTTAAATTCTCTAATAGCACTTTTAAACAAAACTTTCAGTGCCACCAAAAACTTGGATTTCTTTTCCCGAGCCAAATATACATTACCAAATTTGCCTTTCCCTAAAGGTTTACCAATATCAAAATCCGTCAATGTCCACGTCTGTTTTTTAGTTTCTTCCTTATTTACTTCTCGAGCAATCAATTTTGTTGTACAACGAGTAATTGTTTTCTTTTCGGAAATTTCGTTTTTACTATTATTTGAAGATGATACAACGTTGTCCTCATCTTGTTTGACAGCCATTTGATTTAAATCGATTAATGCTGTCTTTAGTAACGGTTTATTTTCTTTACAAACGGGATTTCTTACTTCATTTTGTACAACCGATTTTGGTTTCTCATTTTCTTTATTTATCGAAGTCAAAATATTTACACTAGAATATTTTTGATCCATTCCTTTCAATCACAATTATTTTTTAAAACACAGAATATCTTTTTAAAGAGTATTCACGCACTTTACATACTTTAAAACATGTTTTTGTTGTAAATTGTAAGTGAAACGTAAGCAAAAGATACACTTGATGCTTGATACAGTATGAGTAAATTCCAAAAAATATGTCTCAATTCAAAATTCAAATGAGGAAAATGAACGATAGCTGACAAAACCACAGAATAGAAATAAATGATAAAATATTAACGGTTTTTCAAACCATAGAAAAAAAACCTGCAGAATGAAAATGTCATAATCCAAAAATACAAGTTTTTTTTATCAAGCGGAATGTAGTTCGTACATAAATACGCAGAATGCGCTTTTTCGTAAATTCAAATTCAGCTCAGTTTTGTGATGGATGACGTGACGTAACTGTTGGATGTGATGAATTAATGCTGGACATGGATTCCATCAGAACAATTGAGAGTTAGGATTAATTTACGAACAGAAATTAGGTCATGATACAACCACAAGTATAAAGATATATACAGTAATTTCACTCTAGTGATGAAAAAATAGTAACTAGCGCTTACAAAGTAACCGTTACTTGCCGAGTATACTGCTTTTCGGGCGATACCGAAATACCGACATCGAAACGACGTTCCATTGTAACTTGAAACTAGCGCTAACATTAATTACCATTGGATTGGAAGCAAATCCTAGTCACTAGTCACCAAGGATTGTTAACTGTTTACGTTAACAATCCTTGACTAGTCACTACATCGCCCGGATAATGGAGTAGATTGTTTTCAATTTAACATGGCCCTATGTTAGCAGACAGTAGAAAAGAATCTACGGCGGGAAATTGGTGGTGTCACAGCCATTCCCATTCGTTATTTAATATAGAACATATATATTTTATGTTACTTTATTTTTTTATAGAATATATATTTTTTGTTTATAAATAATATATAATAATGCTTCTCATTTTTTATTATTATTATTATTAACCTTTAATGCAAACCTTCACCTTCACATGTAACATCTCTACCAACGCGCATACTACCCAGGAGCAGACATGCGCTTTAAAAACTTTTTTTACAAAAAATTTAAAGGGTGAAACTACTGTATATATCTTTATACTTGTGATACAACTACACTGATACGCTCATAACTTGACCAAATTTCGTTTGTTCTGCGCATGACGTTATTCGCGGTGCAAAAATGGCGAAAGTTCAAATACCTCACAGGAGTGATATAATTATTTTCGTGTTGGTCAATTGTATTCCCGTATTATTATAATTATGAGGCCCGAGGTTGCAAGTTGCTATTTTTATATTATATAGGGTGATATTTATGTACCTACAGTAGTGTTCCTTAATTATCTCTTCAAATTGTAAAATATAAAATGCCATCTTGTGCTGTAGCTGGTTGTGGAAATTATAATCGAACTCCTAAAGGAACTAATATTAGATATTTTCATTTTTCGAAAACCGAAGAACTTGCGAAACAGTGGATTGTGGCTGGTCGGCGAGTTGATAAAATAAATTTAAAACATGGTAAGTAATATAAATAATGGTCGGTTTAGTCAGCTTATTGTTTGTCCCACTATTGTATTACAGACTTTATACTTTTACACTTTTAATGTCAGTCAATGAAAAATTTTGATGTACCTACACATTGGTTTTTATTATGTTACTAATTTGTCAATCATAACAAAGAATTAGAAAATACAAACAGACTTAGAAAAATTTAGGTTAGAATTATATTCGGTAGGTATATATAGGTAGGTACACAGAATGCGGTTTGAATTAAAATAAGAAAGATTTATATTAATAAACTATTATTTTAGTTTTCCTGTATGAATCGTGTATTAAAATTTCGTAATAAACGTTTATTTTATTTTGTTAACTTTGTTTACAAGTAGTTTATTTAATTTTGCATCGTAACTGACGTCACGCTCAATCGATAGACCCGTAGACATTAAGGGGATCCTAGTACTATAAGTCTATGGATAGACCACGCCCCCATTCGCATTGGCATATCAGTGTAGTTGTAGTTGTATCACAAGTATAAAGATATATAAAAAATGATACTTCTGGTTGTATCATGGGTTTAATGATAGATGGAGACATGCTCATAAATGTCCATTTCTATTATGTTGGTTTTAACGGTTTTCACTCCTCAACAGTCAAGTTTTGTCTCCCCAGCCAAAATATTATCCACTGGAAATTGTTTACCCTCCAATGTGACTAACAAATCTACTATAGGTACTTTGTGCTTACTTTTATGCTTTGTCATTCAGTTTCAAGCGAGCATCCGAAGGGGCAACATGTAGGGTACGAGAGCGAAACAAATAGTGCGAGTTATCGATTTATCAAAGGCGAGCATACGAAGTGGAGGCCCCACAACAAACTCGAGGCCCCACAACAAACTTCGACGCCGATGGAGTCGTCGACTTCCGAGGTATCGGATTCGGATGACTTCAGAGCAGCGACGCCGAAGCCGGTCACCACAGTGCCGGCGCATCTCTTCTTCGAGTTGAAGGAGAGGAGAGAGACCCTAAGATAAATCGTCGAAGAGCTGCGAAGGGAAATCAAGGATCTGAGAGAGATAGTAACGGCCAAGCCTAAGGAGCCGACGGCAGAGCAACCAGCGGTGTCCGCAAGGAAGGGGGCGGTACCAAAAGGCAAAACAACGGCCAAAAAGAACGCCGCACCCTCTGCGGAAACCGCGCCCAGACAAGGTAAGCGTAAAATAACCTCGCTCTCTCTTTCAGATGAGCAGCCGTCTTACGAGGAGCCGTCCAAACAGGCCCGCAAAGAGGGAGAGGACAATGCTGCCGCCCCAGCGGCAGAGCCCGCTACAAAGAGGACCCCGCCAATGGTACTCCACGACGAAAGTCAATGGACCGTTGTCAGCAAGACGCTGAATAGGAAAGGCATTGCTCTTACCAAGGCAAAGCTGATCGGCGGGGGAGTCAACATAACCCCAGTGACGGTGGACGACCACAGGAAGTTGACGAAAGTCCTGACCGAGGAAAAGAGGGAATACCACACCTATTCCCTCCAAGAAGACAAACTACTAAGGGTAGTAGTTAGAGGCATCCCCATAGGAGTGATGGACCAGGACATCAAGGACGACCTGACGAGTCAAGGACTTGCCCCCAAAGCTGTCTACCGGATGACGAGCCGGAGGACAAAGCAGCTCATGCCCCTGGTACTAGTCCAACTGTCGCTAGACTAGACAGCCGTCCTAGAAGTCTAAAGATGCTGCGATTTGGTCGTGAGGGTGGAAAAGCAGCGACAGCAACAAGGAGCGTCCCAGTGCCACCGGTGCCAGAAGTTCGGTCACGGGCAGAGCCGATGCACCGCCCAGGCCAAATGTGTCAAATGCGGAGAGAACCATCCCACAACAGACTACCGGAAATCAAGGGACACGCCGGCAAAATGCGCCAATTGCGAGGGCGCCCACCCGGCGAGCTACCGAGGATGCCCGAGGTTCCCGAAGCCAACGCCGGCCAAGAAGACGGCAGTCCCAAGCAGGAAACCGGTCGCAGCAGCAGCGACTAAGGGGAGCTACGCGGAAGTAGCGAGGCCCATGCCGGAAACCGCGGCCAGATCCGCGGGCGCGAGGAAAACCGCGACCCCGCCAGCCATCAACTTGGACGAGGCGGCGAAAATGATGGCCCAGATGCAGGAGTGGTGGACGGCGATGAGCACCTTCCTGGCCAATGCACCATAACTGCAAAAAAGGTAATGTTTACAGGTAGATCGAAGCCCAAATCGCTCAGACTTGCGTCGTGGAACGTCAACTGGTTCAGCGCAAGAAAACACGAAATCCAAGAACTCCTGTCATGTCTGGAAATAGACGTGATTGCACTACAGGAGACACGGCTGAGCGAAAACATCAGGACCAGAGTTCCAGGCTACGAAATGTACCGCAGGGACAGAGATGGTAGACTGGGAGGGGGAGTCGCGCTACTAGTCAGAAGAGGGTTAGACCACCACGAGATCACAACGCCGCAGATGGACAACATGGAAGCCGCCGCTATCTTGATCCGGACTGAAAGGAATTGTGAAATAGCGGTGGTGACCTGTTACCAGCCACCAAATCTACCCGCTCCTGGCGCAGGAGCTAGAGGTCAGAGGACGGGTCCTACTGGGCTACTTGGAGGCGAATGGCGATGTAGCAGTATGGGGACTAGAGGAACCTACACACCACGGACACTCGGGAGTACCAGACGTGCTGGATATCGCTTTACTCAAGGCAATACCGATGGTGGCTGAAATAGAGACAATGCATGAGGGATCCACAGATCACAGCCCCATCCTCCTACGCCTAGGTGGACATCAGCCCACCGAGACCACCCTCACTAAGAGGCGCACAGACTGGGAGCAGTTCCGAGCAGAGATGCAGAGGATCTGCGTACCCTTTCGAGTCATCGACACGGAGGAGGACATCGAAGCCACCGTCGCGAGCCTTGAGAATAATATCCCCGCAGCTCTGGCGGCCAGCACTACGGAGAAACAGGAAAGATATGCACTTAATCCTACGGGTGAATTTCCTTTACAGGTTATGGAGCTGATAGGGGACAGACGCAAAGCCAAGAAACACGCTCAGCGAACGAGACTCCCGCAGGACAAGCTGGGATTAAACCAGCTTAACCGAAGAGTCAAAGCCGCATTGCACAAGCATCACCAGGCTAGGTGGCAGAGATATCTCGAGTCGCTGAACACCGAGGATAGAAGTCTATGGAACACCCAGAGAACGCTCAGAACAAATCGCCGAAAGATACCTCCGATCCGAGTTGAAAACGGGCTCGTGTACACGAGGCAGGAAAAGGCAGAGACATTCGCCGACAGCCTGGAACTCCAGTCTGCGGAGAACAATTTGCCGGACGAGGACGAGGAATTCACAGACGAGGTGAGTAGACGAGCTCGACGGATAGGGCGAATGCCCGACGATACGCAGTTCCGCCCGACCGACCCAGAGGAGGTGAAAACCCATCCTAAGGAGACTGAAAATCCGAAAAGCACCGGGATGCGACGAGATAGGGAACCTGGTTCTTCAGAAGCTACCTCGCAAGGGAGTAGCAGAACTAGTGAATATCACGAATGCAATTCTGAGGTTCCGCTTTTTCCCTAATAGATGGAAAACTGCGCACGTGGTATTGATACCCAAACCAGATAAGAATATAACTTTCTCTTCTAGCTACCGACCGATCAGCATACTACCAGCGGCGAGCAAAGTGGTGGAAAGGGTAATAAAGGAGCGGCTGCTGGAGATCACCGAGGAATTGCACGCTATCTCGGATGAGCAGTTCGCTTACAGAGAAGGGCATTTTGCGGAACTTCAAATCCTGAGGGTGATGGAAGATATCACCGAGGGGTTCAATAACAGACTCGTCACAGGCGCTGTCCTCCTAGACGTGGCCAAGGCCTTCGACAGGGTATGGCACAACGGCCTCCTGGTCAAGATGATCGACGCAGGCTACCCTGTAGCGATGGTAAAACTGGTCGGCTCGTACCTACGCGGGAGCCAACTGGGGACGAGGGTAGATAGAGAACTCTCAACCATCCGCCCCATGGAAGGAGGAGTACCCCAGCAGGGCACTGTTCTGTCACCCCAGCTGTTCAACATTTTCACGTCGGACCTGCCTAGGATGCACCGTACCTCGGTAGCTGTGTACGCAGACGATACGGCCATCATTGCACGGTCTTTTCAGGCCAGGATAGTTACGAGGTACCTCCAAGAGGCAGTGCTACTTCTTGAGAACTGGTGCAACAGATGAAAGGTGGCTATTATAACCCGGACAAATCTAACGCTATTCTTCTTTCCCGCAGGTATGGTTAAAAGCCGCAAGGACATGTCATCTTGCACGGGGAAAACATCGGATGGAGAGACACAGTCCGATATCTAGGGGTAACCCTGGATAGAGCAGGGCTCACGTGGAAAACCCATATCGAGAACGTCGTGCAAAAGGCACGACAGGTCAGGGGGATGCTGTATCCCATGCTCTGCTTCACCAGCGGGCTCGGCCTGAGGAACAAGAAAACCCTCAACAAGACCGTCATGTAACCCCAGATGACATACGCGGCGACCGCGTGGGTCTACACGGCGAAGACACACATTCGAAGTGGAGACTGCAGCGAAGACTGCAGGCCGTGGAAAACATCGCCTTGAGGGTCGCTACGGGCGCCCATTACTACTTGCGCAACACCGACCTATACCGGGACTTACGTCACAGTCCTGGAGGTCCTCAGAAGACGAGGTGAGAAAACCTTTGCACGAGCCGAGACGCATAGCAACCCACTGATCCAGAGAGCCGTAGATTATCCACCCGACGTGGCAGCTAAGTACAAGCGGCCAAGGCTCCAACTCTTGGACCCAGGATAAGGTATAAGGTAACATTTCAGATTCCACCTGGAGCAAGAGTAGGAGACTACGAAGAGACATACGACCCATAGACCTCCCTCGAAGTCGCGGCCGCCGACTGTGGTCGCGGGTACACTTCGATACTTCCCTCCACTTCCCTCCCCGACACCCACTAATATGGGCCATTTGGTGCATCCTTAGGCTACAATGCCAATCCTGACCCCACCTAACCACAAATCCCAGGGCGGAGCGGCAATTGCCGCCCCCGCCCAAGACAGACCACCCCCGGGGGTTAACATGCCGGCGAAGAAAGAACATCAAGACAGAAGAGCGCCAGAAGATCCTACCCGGCCGGCAGGGTAGAGCCAGGACAGGAGGAGATCCCACAAATGGCCCACACCTATCACTCTTGTGATCGGGGTTGGTGAGGGATGGGGTGCACCTCTACGAGGCCGTCCAGGCCTACAGAGATGAGGAGGGCAAAGAGTGATAGTCCCACTCGACCCCGAATCATACAAGTCACGTTCACAGCCAAGAACATTGGCGCGTTATGCTTTTATCAAAATTGCATCTCTTGAACCAAACAAAAAACAACACAACATACTAACAAGAGAGGTACTAACCTCAAAATTAATGACATAACAATTCCCTCTCTCTTTTCCATCACAAAAGTTGAAATCCATCATACATAACTATACGCACTTTTGTAAATCCATCCAGAGTTTCTTGCTCTTGCACATTGAATCGATCATTATCCGAATCAAATTAAATATTGCGCACATTTTTTAAATCCATCATTTCTCAAAAAGCTGGAATCATTTCTATTGAGCAATCCAAACCACGTGTCCAAATCAATATGGCGTGGAGGGCAAACATTCATTTGACGTTTGAGTCATAGACAAGTCTATGGTTTGAGTTATATTATATAACTTTGTGGGTACTTGGTTAAAAGTTTGTTTTTAACTAATATTAATAAATAAAATAGTAATAAACTAGTAATATATATTTAATAGTAATAAAATGCCTACTGGAAACCCTCTGGTTTCTTAATATCGAAGGTGTTAGGTCATTCTTTTTAATTGCAGCCAAGTATCCATGTTTGCCGCCGTTTTCTCGATAAATCATTTAAAATCGGAAAATAGTTAGAACTCACTACGTCGGGTATACAACAAAACTTAACTTGGTCTCGATTTTTACGACATCCACAAACCACAACAACTATGCACGTTACCGGCATTAATAAATATTATCGTCGCGACACAATTCTAATAAAAGACGAGTTAACACTGTTCAACACTTCCTTACATAAAATACATGAAAAATTCCTTACAAAAAACTCGTATTAAACACTTTTAACTGAAAGCTGCTGGGCTGATTTCAATGTATTCTCAATGTAAACATAACTTGTTTGCCCTCAGCGCCATATTGCTTAAAAATTTGACAGGTCGTTGGATTGCCTAATTAGAGATGTGTCAATCGTGATTGATTCGTTCACTTCGAAGTATCGAATTTATATAATAATAATAATAATAATAATAATAATAATAATAATAATAATAATAATAATAATAATAATAATAATAATAATGTGGCTTTATTAATCTCACAAAAAAATTAAATTACAAAGATATTTGTAATTTATAAAGGGAGGTGGCGACATTCAACAAAGCTACTCTTCCACGTAACCACCTCATCCATCCATAAAGAGAAAGGAGAACAGAAACGTGCAAAAATTTGGTAAAATTCCTTGGGAGCTACTCTACTCTTTGTGGTCTGTGGGTGTTACTACGTAGTTATAGTGCAAGAATGAGTTTACCATTCTTGGTTACAGTGTACCACTATCAGAGTAATAAATAAAGGGGGAGAACGCATTCCCTATTTCAAAGCACAATGTAAACATGTAACCTCAACCTACTGGATGTTGATAAACAAACAATACATAATGAACACACGATGGTCCCTGATACAGTGGCGTATCAAGCTGTATCACGGAAATGCTTACAATATACATAATTATACTTTGATAAATTAGTGTCACATTCAGATTTTAGCCACACTGGTCTTATCTCAGGATCTTGGGGATATTTTATAAACAAAGCTAGTACTAGTATTCAGATAAACATAACAATTTAACAAATACGACACGTTACACCCTTGCTGTAAGAACACCAATGGAAACAATGTCAAACTTACTTGTGAAAAGAAATAGCACTTATTTGGCCTTTTTCTTGACATTTCTGGCATATTATACACCACTTCAGCAGTTTTATTAAAAGTTATGTTTAAAAACACAGTTTAAGAATACATAAAACACTCGGCTTGACCAATTTTGATTTCAAAATAATGGCGTCACTTGCTATATTAGGTTAATACTAGGCAATGTTGCCACTTTCGGCGCTTAATATCGCTATAAATTTCAATAATGTATTGATAGATATGGAGAGCCTATAATTATAACACAAGTCACAAAAAAATAGTGTCGTAGCCTTAAACATATTACAATGTAACTAATTTGTAAATTGATTAAGGTCAAGAATGTGGTAGATCTTTGCAAGTTAATTAATGAAAATGACGGCTGTACCTAGCTATAAAGATAAAAATGTAACTTCGGCATCAATGTCAAGGACGTTTCAGGGACCAGATGTTTGTAAATACATTTACATCAAGGCTTCACTTGAGAATGTAAATAACGGTCTCCCCTTTATTTATTACTCTGATGTACCACCTACAAGATATTCTGTGAGTACCATAGAATCTATGGTACCACAGCATAATAAATAATTAGAAAGTAACCACAAACACAAACCTTAAAATCGAGTACTAAAAATAAAAATAGTGATCCAATTTTTTATACACAGTAGGATGGATTTTATAATAAAATAAGGTGTTACTAAACAATGATTTCAGTGATGATTTATCAAAGATTGTGCGCTACAAAAAGACTATTTAATTTTGATGTAAACCATAAAATTTTGCAAACGTTAAATACCAACATATGCACCTTAAATTCCGTAAAAAAGGAGCCAATTTTGAAAAACAAATATCATTTTTATATATCAAAAAGAAACTTTTTTTATCGGTTCTTCAGAAGGGATACTCCGGACAAATTAAGAATCAAAGATGATGTTCCTGATGATTATATTCTGATATACCGCAGCAGAATGGATCGATATATCTTATGTGGCCAAATAACTTCAACTGTATGTGCATTAGTGGGATTTATTAGTGGAGTTATTAAATATGATATTACAGATTTCAAATTAGATTCTTCGCAGCTGAACACAACAGCTCTTGCTGACAATAGTGAAATATTGGTATATATGGCTAGTTTTATCACGATAATAGCTATATTACAAGTAATGGCTTCTAAATTACCTGTTAGGATATATAATTTACCTCAACAAAAGAAATATATACTTGTATTTCTAGGAAATTTCCCGTTTACACAGAGGAAACTGATTTGTAAAACTAAAGATATTGTTCATTTGCCAGAAACTGGAATATTGCCTTGGAGGGAGGCAAGATTCTTGATAGATAATAAGCACAAAGTTATTTTAATGGAACACTATTTCCGAAGACCTGCAGATTTGTATATTTGGTTAGGAGTTCAGAGAGACCCTAATGAGGAAGATGAAGAATAGCAAATGGTACCTAACTGAATAAAATATTTTATTTGCTAGAGTATGTACACTACTCAATAAATAATATTTTAGTATAATTTCACATCTGAAAGTAATGTTTTTTTTTCCATTCACTTTACTGAGTTCATAACTTAGTGTGGAGTATTGGCCTTTAAATCTAGAGACAGCAGATTCGATCTTACGTGGACCTGACAGTTTCTAATTAAATAATGGTCAAGTTGTACATAAAGCTTGCACAGATAATAATAGGGCGATTTTGAAGGCGGTGCCAAAAAGAGTATCCTTTTTGGCACTATGCCTGCTCAGTATAACGATTATGATAAATATAATGTAAAAATTAAGGGGTTCAAAATCTCCCTAGTAGATAGATAACCGGTTAGGTATTTAGCATTGGGCTGTACATAGTTAACATTAAGAATAGATATACATATACCCATATACCATAAATAAAGTCCTTTCAACACTACAAAAAACACAATTCACATACAGTATAATATACACCTATATTAACCTATCATCCAATATACGTATACAAAGATCAATATGTCTAATCTCGAATATTTTTATTATACTATTATTTAGAATTATTAATATATTGTTTCCTAAACATTCTTTTAAAAGTTATGATATTCAGTTGTTTCAAATTACTGCAAACTCATATTTAACGACTCCTTTATGAAAAAATATGCAAGTTTCTAACATATTATGATTAACCCTAGTACAAATAGAATTTCAATATAATACACAGCACCTTGTTATGTTATTTTTAAATTAATTAATTTTGACGTTGTGATAGTATAATTAAAATGTAATATGATTGTATTATATGATTTCCTAGTATAACCATAAAAACCCTCTCACTCGCCTCAATTCACCGATTTTGTTATATACTTTCTTACAATAATTACAATTAATATGACTCTTAAAACTTAATAATTATCTCACTCAGACTCAGACTCACTCATAATATAACACTTAGACTCGGATACTTATATTCATTAACTACTTCAAGTTCAGCTGCCTGCATCTCAAAATATAGTCTTTTATCAGTAAAGTAATTAATATTTTGTACAGAGTGATTCACTTTCGAGTGTGTAACATGGGTATCTCGCTTATTATAAAAGATAGACTGTAGGTTTAAATTTGGCAAAGTTGCGGAATTTTGTGCTCAATAAGTTGACGCAAAGAAAACCCCCTTATCCGCTTTTGTTTTTGTGTAAGAGGCAAAAAAACATTTTTTCCTGTTTTTGTTTTCTGGCCATAACTTCTATACTTTTAAAAATATTAGCTTATCGTTTTCACATTATTAGGACACTTTCTTGAGACAAATACGATGCCGTAAACCGTTTTTAAAAAAAATGTCACTTCTATTGTAAATCATCATCAACTTTTTTTTTTCTTATGGGCGCCATATTAATTTTTCTCATATTTGAATAAACCGATTTTTTCTGAATACAACAATATAATATATGTTAATATTTGCCTAAAAAATAAGGTCATTATGAAGGAAAATAGGTATTTTTTTGAAAATGTCTAGTTAGCCATGGCCATGACAGTCAATTCTTGACAAACCACAAAAAATGTCACTTATAATTGTTATAAAATGCATCTGTGGAGTACTTTTTACATTAACTAACGATATATTCAACTGAAGCCGAAGAGAAACAAGATATAGATATTTATTACAGATGTAACAAAAATTTAAACAGAACAGTTGAAGAATATTTAAACACATATCCTGAAAGACGACAGCCATGCAAGACATATATTACTAAACTGCACTGTAATTTAAGAAATTCTGGGGTCTATTCTGTAACATGTCTGTTAGTTTTAACGGAACTGTTAAAATTCTTCTCCAATCAGGAACCATCTTTTCCAAAAATCCTCTTTTCCGATTCGCTATAAATTTTAACAGAGCCATTAATTTTAACAGATGTGATACAGAATAGACCCCTATGGCTGTTTTTCTAAACCAAGAAATAGGTATGGATCTCGCATGAATGAAGAAAATTATAAAAACTGTCATAATTCCTTAAATTACAGTGCAGTTTAGTAATATATGTCTTGCATGGTTGTCGTCTTTCAGGATGTGTTTAAATATTCTTCAACTGTTCTGTTTAAATTTTTGTTACATCTGTAATAAATATCTATAATATCTTGTTTCTATTCAGTTGTATACATCGTTGGTCAATGTAAAAAGTACTCCACAGATGCAGTTTATAACAATTATAAAGTGACATTTGTGGTTTGTCAAGAATTGACTGTCATGGCCATGGCTAACTAGACATTTTAAAAAAAATACCTATTTTCCTTCATAATTCCCTTATTTTTTAGGCAAATGTTAACATATATTATATTGTTGTATTCAGAAAAAATCGGTTTATTCAAATATGAGAAAAATTAATATGGCGCCCATAAGAAAAAATAAAGTGGAAGATGATTTACAATAGAAGTGACATTTTTTTTTGAAAACGGTTTACGGCATCGTATTTGTCTCAAGAAAGTGTCCTAATAATGTGAAAACGATATGCCAATATTTTCAAAAGTATAGAAGTTATGGCCAGAAAACGAAAATCGGAAAAAATGTTTTTTTGCCTCTTACTCAAAAACAAAAGTGGATAAGGGGGTTTTCTTTGCGCCAACTTATTGAGCACAAAATTCCGCAATTTTGCCAAATTTAAACCTACAGTCTATCTTTTATAATAAGCGAGATACCCATGTTACACACTCGAAAGTGAATCACTCTGTACACTAGTAAAAACCATAGCTTTAGTTTTATTTGGGTTTAGTTTTAATTTATTCTACTCCAACTACTGACTTAGCTGTTCTAATTCTATAGGTATTTATTAGCGATTTTCTCACGATAGCATCATCTGCAAAACAAAATGGTATTCGCATTGTTTAAAAATGTTGGACATATACCGAGGTACAGAATCAACAGTAATGGTTCCAGTATGCTACACTGAGGTACCTGTCTGTACATCAGTTGTTTTTCATCACACTATACATTTTCACTTTACTTGCTTTCAAGTTTCTAAATAACTACTAAACCATTTCAATATGCTATACCAATTATACCATAACTGTAATTTTTCAAACAATTTCGTATCAAGTGTTTCAAACTTCCTCTTTAAATAAATTATAAAAATACAGTTATTCTCCCCAGATCATTTGCTTCCTTCCATTTATTTATCAAGTGGAAACATATTATTTGTTTATCATTTTGTAGGCGAAATTTTTAACGTATTTTATTTATTGGTAATAAGTAGACAAAGTGTTACTGTAACATTTATAAGTAGATTAGCATTAGGTAATTAATTTAACAGCATAACAGTAAATCGAATTTAAACTGTGTCGTCAAAGGCACGTCACTTTTTATTTTTATGTTGCACACTAGTTACATGATGTATTGTAGCACCATTATAGAATAAATCCAGGAATTCGCCGATAAACTTATTCACTTTGTCACTGTATGGGCGTTTTCTACCCTTGCACACGTCTGACATACAGACATTAATAATGATACCGACATTAATAAGTATAAAATTAATATTGGCAATAAAATACAACAAATAAAATTAACAAGAGTAAAATGGACCAACAACTAACATGAAAAGTAGACTAGCGGCCGCGGCTTGGTTACTTCCATCTTTGGCCCACCGCAAACACCAGCACTAAAACGCAGCGCAACTTGCCAACCCTACTAATTAGTTTTGCATTCAGTGTTCTTCGAGGCTATTAGAATTCGATATCAGATGTTTTACGAATGTAGGTAACGGAGGTAAATTAACATTTAAAAAATTTTGTTTTTACGTGTATTTTTTGCTAATTATAAATATACAACAATAAAAATATAAATGCAATACAGAATTAAATTCTAAACACAATATACAAAATATTTCATTTATACAAAAATAATATGTATGATATGTTTCGAATCTACTTCAAACAGTTTAGATATAGAATATATCACTAATATTTACAAACTATCGAATTTTAACACTGACTTAACTTTTTAACTATGATACTTATTACTAGGTATTATGCCTACTTTAAAACAAAAATATGTCCAAAAGTTTTTACTTGTTACATAAATTTAAGATTGTATCCTATTTTATTTAAAAAACTCACACTTCTGAGTAATCATAACTCACTTAATTTTGAATTACTTTGGAAATTTACATACATTTAAGATTGTATCCTATTTTTTCAACAAAATTCCCACTTTTGAGTAATCGTCTCTCACTTAATTTTTAATTACTTTGGAAAAATTTCTACTAAACATAATACAGAGACTGAAAGTAAGTTAACTACTATTTTCTGAAATAATTTAACTCCCATTTTACAGACTATTTTTAAGTTTTATTCTTCTTTTTATTGTAAATGTAGTAAATTGTATAAAACCAGGCCCTAAAAATCATGCATCTAAAACAAACATTAAACAAGGTGTTCACTATAAGGGAAAATATGTTGATGGCTGCTAACATATGTTTGTGATTATTAAATTAATAGGTATCAGTATACTTTCAAGTCAAAGATAAAAGAAAACAAGAAGTAGAATTATTAAAATGAAACTCATAATTTCCTTAACGCCACTATCATTGAAAGATATATTAGGTTTGTTCCTACACAGCAGTTTCTGATAGTTTGCAGCACTGGTTTAATGCGGAAGTGTGATTCATGCATTAGTTGGAAACTAATTTGAATTATTGTTGTTGAAACACAATCTTTAGTTCAAATAATATCCGCTAGAAGCGTTGTTTTATTTTGTTGATTTCGATTTTCAATAAGTTAACCTTAAAAAATGCCAGGTAACAGATAATAAAAAGTAATAAGTTGATGAACATTTACTCTAATAAACGCCTGTGTTCTTTATATTTCATGGATTTATAAGAATGTTTAATTCTCCGTACCAGCAGAGTGGGAACTACAGCAAATGCCGCTCATGCAAGTCAGAAGTCGGGTACCCGCTGGTGCGGAGACACAGAATAACACCCCTTGTATGGAGACAAATGAGCCATAGTGGACTCCACACTTTTATTGATATATTTATATAAGAAATACCAGAATAAAGTTGGAACCCTGTAAATTCTAAATCTGAAAAAAAATGTGGCAATTAATTTCGGAAGACATTGAGATTACTTTCGTTTTCACTAACTTGTAATATCACACATAATAAAAATAAAATTATAACACTTCAAACAATATTTAAATAATCGACTTTCTCTAAAAATTTAGGTTAGTTTAGTTAAGATTTGCCAGTATCATTTTCTATGATTTTATCCACTATCCACTATACATGCGTCTGTAGACTCGTAGTTTCTAAATAATCTTCAAATCGATTTGACAGTCACCAAACCGTCTGAAACTTAGTCACTTTTTTCCTGGAACGGTAAAATATTACCACTTTGAGAATTATTGTGTTGAAATGGGTAAATATGTTCTGTACAGACTCCTGACAGTTTGCTGCTGCTTTGGCGCTGCGCAGGAACAAACCTATTATAGGCCTGTTCTTGCAGGAATCCCCAACTAATCAGAAGGATTGTGATTGGATCTGACTAGTTTGTGATTCCTGCAGGAACATGGCTTATAGTTAAATGTATTTTCTACATATTTTTTATATCTCAATATAAAAATTATACATATTTTTCTTTTGCAGTCGGCATAATGAAATTAAATTTGTAAAAAGAAATCATAATATATCATTATATAATAACAAAACTAATTAATAAATATCAAAATATGAATTATATTCAAATTATTTGGAAGGCCTGTAGTGATTTTTTATATAAATTGTTAGATAATACACACATTAGATCTTGGTTCTATGTTTCTACCATTTAGGAAGCTCTAAACAAAATTATACATTCTTTCAAGCTTAATTTAGTTAAGTCATTTCTTGAAGGAATGCACAAGATATGGTTGCCTACAGTAACATGTATGGTCAAGGGAGGGTTTAACAAGGGCCCGAGATTCATGACGACTATTGTACAAATACCACATTATTTTACATGAGTAGAGATACAGGGGCGCGTTCAGATCAAACGCCGGGCAAGTAAAAAACGTCCGGTAAAAGGTAACTTGGTTGTTGTGTCCGACGTTAAATGATTCTGAACGTGTGGTTGTTATTTGTGATTTGGGAAATCGAAAACAACATAACCTATAATTATGCATAACAATAACAAAATAAACTAAATATGGCTGTCTCATCAGAGTCTGACTCTGATATTGTCTCTGATAAACAGTAAATCCCTATACATTCGTTGCTGTGAATCTTTTAACTGTTCTGTGCTGTGAACTGTCCAAGAAATAAATATTTTACAAAGAACTAGAAAAGAGAAGCCGACGACAAATTTTCAACCCATTTTAGTACTTTGTGTGACCTGAAAAATGTAAAATGAATAATGCAGGGATTATTTTTTATTATAAAAATGTAATGGTTATGGATGATTCAAGGGATTTGGATGATGGGGAAGAGTTTGAAGGTGATGATGAGCTGGAGCATTTATAAGTTATAATGAATTCCATTTTCATCAAGAATGAGACCATTATCCTCATTCACCGCAAGATTGTTTGAGTGGGTAGTTATTGAGTACATACTTAATTTACCTATTTTCTACTTTTCGAGGCTCCTTATTCAGAAATCATAAATAAATGAAAATTTCACAATCCACGTCACAAGCATCTATTTTTAAACATAGAATCAACAGTATTAATACGCATGCGTGACAACTTTTATCGAAGTATTATCTTGGGTAAAAAGTTGTATACCCGACGTCTTTATCCCAATAAATCTGAACGCTGAGTTGTTTTTTACCCCAACGAATCTGAACGGGTTTCAAAGTGCCCGGTAACGCCCGGCATTTGAACTGAACGCGACCCAGGACATGGTGTAGTACCAATTTATAGTGGCATGAGTTGCTACCATTGTTCATTTATATTGTTGTCCGGTATATAGTCTTTGAAACAACCATTAAATATAATGTCTATTAAAAAAATGTAGTTAACAAAAAATAAGAATTCATTAATTTTCTGAATTTAATGCACATAGGGGTGTTCTGAGCTCATATTTTATTAAAAAAATTTATATCTTACAAGAAAGTCACTAATGTTGACTAGTATGTGGGCAGTTCAGAACAAAGAACAGAACTTTCAATTAATTAAAATCAGTCTTTTGTTGGCACGAAATAAAAGTTAGGATACATTTTATGTAGTTAAATATTAAAATTAAGCTCTTTCTTGAGTATGTACGTGTTTGGAAAGGTAAAGCTTAGAGAAGTGACTCTATTGCAGATATTTGTTAAAAATGGGAGTATCCCATCACATTAATTAAATGCAATGAAGAGTGGATGTATATAATAGTAAATTAAGTAAGTATTAAGAGTAGTAAGTCTTTCCAATTTTCAACTAGACGATCATTTTGAAGATTGAGATAAAATCAATATGTTGAATACAATCCAAAATAGGTAAAACATTTAAGGGCCGTTATGTTTTATTATATGTTTCACACAATCGGGTAAAATAATCAATACTTAGTTGATTATGACAATTTATAAAAAACAAATTAAAACTTATAGTAAAACTTATTCAATTACAAAAAGTCAGTACGGGCTGCGATACAAAAAGCACTGATTTTGTGTTTATTAATTTCATTTGAATTTTTCTTTGTCCGAATATTCTCAAACTCGAAGGATTCACGTTTACGATACCGTACATGCACCCGGAAGTGCATTATTTTGACAAATAAAGGTGTTGATGTGCAGGTTTTATAATACAGGGATGCTTGCAACCAAGGCCTGTTGTCTAATGACATGTTTAAAATTCTTTGCATAAACAAAAGGTACCCAAACAACTGAAATTGCATGAATTCCTATGAAATCTAATATGGAAAACACTTGTAAAAATAGTTATTTAGTTTAAATAGTAAATTTATTTTTAATTTACTTGATGCATTTCAATAAGGGATACCGATACCCGTTAATTTTACTACCCGGGTACCCGTTTTCAATACCCGGTGTTTACCCGCTACCCGTTAGTAACTCGGTATACCCGTTAATTACCCGTTACCCGTTATTTACCTATTACAAGTTATGAACCCATAGTATTCAACATAGCAAATAGTATTATTTTAAGGTAATAATTAGAAGAATTAACGAATTAACCAATATTAATAACAATAACTGAATCGGGTTAATAAAAAAATATAAAAAGTAACCTTTATTAAAGTTTGGCTTCTCGAGGAAAGTGCATATAATACATTAGTTGAATAGTTATGGCATGTTACCTCCTCCTTCCTCCCCCATTCAGATAATATTTTATATCGCCAAAGTTGTTAACAACGCCGCCAACGCAAAACCGCAAAAAAAACAAGTTGTCATATGAGTCACACAGAGGCCGATTGAGTGCAGGTGCTTAGGGGGTTATCGGGTACTAAAATGGGAACCGGGTACCGAGTTGTTATCAGGTACCCGCCGGCATCCCTAATTTCAATTAATTGGGAAGTAATTTATTCATGGATCAGCAATTTGTACGCATAACTTACTATTGTCATAATTAAGATAGTACACATTTCAATCTGCCCGATTGTGTAAAAACCAGTATTACAATAAATAATAATAATCAATAAATATTGTTATTCACAACAGAAAAATACTGCAGCTACTTCTTTAAAACTAATGATTATGAATGTATTTAAATAATTATTGTCATGAAAAAGTTTAGTTTTTTTAGTTATTTTTCCATGCAAATCCAGATAGGTCATTAAAGGTATCAATGCATGATGATGATTGATAATAAATAATTGTACACAATGTAACATATTAACTTCCTGATATAGTTTTAATGTTAATATATATAAGTAGTGATGCAAGTTCCAAATCTTCACTGTATGCATTTTTTAACCAAACACTTCTATAACCTGTTCGAAGGCATGTGACCTGGAAATAAAAATATTTTAATGCAATCCTCCTGCTGATTAGTTATATTAAATGACGTTCTCTCCAGAACTAATAAAAAAACTAGATAACATTACATTTTGAAAGCAAATTCAGGTATTTTCTTAAAGTGTCCAGTACACATTTGTTAAAAAAACCTAGGATTGATATAATTTACAGTATTAGATTTACTGAAATTAAATTAAAATCCAAATCGTAAGTTGCCTCTTTCAGATTTTTACTGTTAATTACAATTCAAAAGTATCATCAACTTTTGAGTTAATAGCATATTTTGAGTATTAATTTGTCACTTTAATTGAACAGAAGTTTTATTTAATCACATGAGGTTTAAGTTATTGAAAAGGGCCTCTATATATTACATTCAATTTCTTATGCGTAATTATAATCATTTTTGTATAATTTTGTCTTTTACCAGGACCAAGAAATATCACAGTTGTCGTTCTGACAGATTTTGTTAACTCAAATTTAAAGAATAACCCTGGATTTATAAACTTTTCGTTCGCGCTGGCGTTGGCGTTGGCAGAGCGACCTTGGCGTTGTCGTCGTAGCAAACCAAACACGTGATTTATAAACTGTCGGTGGCGTCGGCGTTGGCGCTAGATGTTTCATTTTATTTCATGAAATAAGGTTAGGGTTCTCAACAATCATAATCATACTCATAACCTAAATTCATTTTTATGCGTATTTCAATATGGATTTTGAAGATAATAATGATAGAAAAATTCTGGGAATGTTGGGGATAACACTGTGTTTATATGAGTTGTATACTATACTCACGAGTTGTAATATGTGTAATTATGTAAGTAGTATTTTAAGAATTATTTTCCTGTATAAATTTGTTCGATTAGTTGTATAATCGTGTATTATTTAAAATAAAAGTAAAAAAGTTTACATCACTATTTATTTTGAAGATTGTTTTTACTTCTTTTATCAATCAATAATTAAACTTACATTGGCTATCCATGTTCATTTCGCAAGGAGAATATAAAATTATCCAGCAAACAACTAAACTAACCAAATGTCAAAGTCAAAATCAAAATGGTCTGTCCTGTCACTTTCTTGTTTCCTTGTCTCCCAAGGGTTCCGAGCACGTGATCCTCAATATGCAATCATATTGGTTGCAACGTCACTGCTACGGATTTGCTACGAACGCTGGGCGAACGACCGCAGCAAAAGTTGAAGTTGAGTTATCTCGAACGCCGGTGAACGCCAACCACAACGCCAACGCCGTTTATAAACGTCTATATATTTAAACACTGTTTTAACTTTGGAGGCGAACGCCGGCGCCAGCGCCAGCGCCAACGACGAATTTATAAATCGAGGGTAAAAGATGGAAGGAAATATAGCAAACTTGAATATAACAAAACATGATTTTCACATAGTTTGGTATTGCAAGTGCGATCATTTTTAAATATGGTTTATTTTGGTAATATGATACAAATATTTTAGAAAGTGTTTCCATTCAATCCAATTAAAAATAATCTATATAAGTAGAACATGTGATCATTATTACAGGTTCCAGTATTCTTTATAACTATGATTTAATTGAGACCTGAAGTTAAAACAGTAATAATTTACTACAGGATATGATAAAGCAAGTTCTATATTAATGTTACTCATGCTACCCTTTCTGTCATTATTAAAACTAAGTCTTGAGTCATATAAGTTAATTATTATTTTTCTGGAGTAAAAGAAAAATTAAATACTTGATATAAACAAGACAATGTAAATGGGACTTACTGGGTAAGTAGCTTGGCCTATAAAATTTGGATCACCAAACACATCCTCATCCTGAACAAGGAACCGCAATAAAGCAAAGTGGGGATTGGCTACTTCAAATTCATATGTTTCATCGTTCCACTTCGGATTAAACCCATTGTCAAGTATTCGTTTTGTAACAAATTTAACTCCAGAGTCAAATGGTGCACCAATAACTTCCACTTCTACAAAAGGACTAGCTATTCCTCTTTTAGATCTACATAAATGTCTGCCTGCTATTATTTTAATAGAAATGGTTAAGGGCTCTACGCCAACCAGGGTGCTTTTCTCAAAGGGATCAAAACCATCTCTAAACATAAAATCCGGCTTTAGCAAATAACCACATACCCCATTATCTCTAAATTTAGCTTGATTCAACTGCATCGGTTTATCGCCTGTTTGAAAATTTAAAGCTACCATTTGTGATCCACAGTTCCATACATTTATAGGATTGTAATTTGATGAATCAAATCTCTGCCCTTTTGGATATACTCTTGAGAACTGAACTTGATGATATTTTAAAAAAAATTCTCTTTCCTGTTGGCATATTATCTTTTCTGCTTTGTGTTCAGGAAAAGAGGACATTTGATAAAATATAAAACCTTGCTGTTTGGCTTTTTCTAAATTAAAATTAACAGATCTACAGTAAATTATAAGATTTGACATTTCCTTAGCTATTTTTTTTGTTTTCTCCAATTCACGATGTTCATTCTCCAATCGACTTGCCCTCTGTATTACTTGCTGGATGCTTGAATACCATTCTAGGGCCTGAGTTAAAAAGCAATATTAAAAAACAAATCAATCTAATTAAACAAGTTTAAATAATATTTATTTTGTAATATATATAATGCAAGTTAAATTCAATTTTAATTCCAATAGGTGGGAACTGTTATATGCTTATTATACCCAATAAGGGGATATTATTATTATTAGTACAGGGAACTCATCTGGCAACGGCCGTCATTGTTTCTAAAAATTTGATTATTTACCAATCACAGCCTACTTCTGAAATATATTTCATGTCTCCGGCACTTAGTTATACCGGAAGTCAACGCGTAGACCTACTTATTTTAAATGGGATATCTCGTATATTTTAACATTTTTGAATTCTACGTGAAATATTAGGTCAATTTAGTTTAAAGTTATGTATACCTATACTGCGATTGAGAATTAAGCAAAGTGCAATGACCGGAAAAAGAGTAGATCTGTGTTGTCACATTTATTTCTAAAGTATTCTTATTTAAAACAGGAAACGTATTAATAACCTTATTTACCCATTTTTTTACTTGTCTTTAACGTCCCTTATCCCTATTGTACTTTATTAGAGCAAACACAATGTTTAATTTGTCTTTTACTTAATAATATCACCGAACATAAACAAAGACTTTGTTTATGTTCGTTGATAATATCAAGGAATTTCCCAGTATTTGGCAACTGCGAACGCTGTAAAGTTGATGACAAGCTGTTCATCCTTATTTAACATACATATTCTTGCATTTTCGCTTTCTTTTTTTCTGAGCTTCAACGACGTTGATTGGTCGAATGAGGAACCAATGGGAATCAAAAAGCGACTGCGCTCGAGTTCTGGGGAAGCAGTGGCGTGATATTGGGTTATTTCGCGCGCGTTTCTTAACGGTAAAAATTTGTGGTAAAATTATCAGTGTATTTATTGTTTGTGTCAGTGTTTATACTTATTTGTGTTAGTTAAAAAAAGTGGAAATGCATATACTAGAAGTATTCTATAGAATAGTATACGAGTATATATTAACTGAAATGTGCCCAATGGTAAAACAGAATACGCACGCCCATGCTTCACCGCATTTTACCAGATCGGCGAGGTGATTCCACTTTGCTTAATTCTGAATTTGAGTATAAATCCAGTTGCTTTAGATACAAGTTTTATTGTACAGTACCATATTGAAAATCTTGAATATTGGAAGACCTTTAATTACAATTTTTGCAAGAATAATAGTGTAGACCTAGCTACATCCAAAATGGATTACATAATGTCTGATACATTCGGGACCCTCAAAATTTATAAGCCAATTTAATGAGTTTGCCGGGATGTGAAAGAATAATCACAAACTGATCTGGATTTTGTTGGTATAACTTACAGTTATATGCATAAAAACTTCACAAAGCTTAAATTATCATCATCTTAGACTTTAAGCAGAGGTAAAAAATAATACTTCTCCATTGAATAATTATAGTGGGAAAGTCTTTTTTTTATCTTTAGGTTCTTGTTTTATTATATTTATTTCTGATTTTAGCATAAATTATGACTCATTGTCTGAGTGGATTAATAGGTGACCTGCCATTACTAATATTTGGATTTATTTGATGCATATTATTCATATTTACTGAAGATTAAACTTTCATTATAATCGTACTCCATTGACCATTCACCCTATATAAAACTTACCAAATCCTCCGATTCCACAGCACACTCAAATGCAGTACAAGCAGTAGAAGTAACAATCCTTATAATCCACTCCATTCCAGGACATTCAGGATTATGTCCTATGTCAACAACAGCTCCTTTCATGTCTAAACTTCCTTGAAACATAGATTCACCAGACTGTAAGAAGTTTTAGTTTTAAATAAGATCCGTAGTAAGATATATTTACAGCTTACGTTTTTTGAAATAACTTACATTTTCATCTATTTCTTGTGATTCAGATCGTTCAATTTCCTTTACATATAGCTTTGGAAAGTAATGTTGTTTTAAGCCACCATAATCACCTTTCCACCAGTCATCATCTGGCTTTGTTACATTTGTAATAATTGCATGTTTGCAAAAAGAAAGTTCATCAGGACGTTGTGCTCTATAATCATATAGAGCTTTAACAGTAATCTTTGAGTTAATAGCACTAGGATCCATATAAGACGGGGTAGCATATGTAGATGAGTCATACTGCTCCTGAAATAAATAAATAGTTACATAACAACTAGTACTAATGAGATAAGTTGTAGTGAACATTGCTTATTGAAGGAAATTTAAGGTGTACTTTTCAACAAAGAGGTCACAATCATTTTAACTGAAAAGAGCGTATTCATCCTGTGCAAGACAACAAGGGTGGATTTATGGCGAGGTAATGAGGGTAATTACCCCTCCATTACACACAAATTTATTTATTGGCAAAATAATATGATAAATATAATTACACACGCACAATAATAGACATGTTCCTTTTTGAGTAATATACAGGGTGTCCCAGTTTGAGTGTACAAAAATTTACCAGGGGGTAGACCAGACCAAAATAAGAATAAAACTCTTATAAAAAAAATTCTCTGATGCACGCCTAACAAGTTACAGGGTGTTATTTTGAAAAAAAAAAAAGAAATTTTCCGCAATAACTTAAAAATCGCTTAAAAATCGTTAGGTAATTTTTGGGTGACGTGTACATCTATTAAAGGTCATTGAAACTACATGGTGTTTGTTTAACTCTGACATCTGTGGTGGCCTAGGCCTACTCTTCCTTATGACTTCCTTTGCATGTATTTTTCTGTATAAAGGAATGTAGTTTGTCCTTTACACTCAATTTACTCAAAAATGGTTGATTTTAGAGCAGTGTAACAAGAGCACCTTTTTTGTTCAGAATTGGTAGCCGATTAAGGAAAACTTAGTTAATCTACAAAAAAGCAGGAGATGCAAGAGTTATGAAGACAAAATCATAAGGAGGAGTAGGCCTAAGCCAACGTAGGTGTCAGAGTTAAACAAACACCATGTACTTTTAATGACCTTTAATAGATGTACACGTCACCCAAAAATTACCTAAATTTACGAAACGGTTTTTAAGTTATTGCGGAAAATTGTTTTTTTTCTCTCCAAAAAAAATAACACCCTGTAACTCGTTAGGCGTGCATCAGAGAAATTTTTTTTATAAGAGTTTTATTCATATTTTGGTCTGGTCCACCGTAAGCTCACACTGGAACACCCTGTGTCCCAGTGTGTCCATAAATAATTTAAGAATGTACAATTTAAGAATTTTATACAATTCTTTTTTTTTAACGGGCTTAGGTCATACATATTTCTGTCTTACATTATTTTGAATCTTCAGTTTAAATCTGAATCTGCATCTAAACATTAAAATAAACGTAAAAAACTTAAACATTTGAAAGATTATTTAAAATAATATATTTATAAAATATCTTGGCTGTTTACCAATATTTAAAAACAAGAAAAATGAATATATAATGCAAGAGATGAAAACCATAACTCCATAGAGATAAATTTCCCCACAAAGATCCAAGGGAAGATAAAGATAATACACATACAAATTTAAATGGAGTACAATATCTCTTATGTGTGAAGCTACTTAGTGACTAGACAATTAGGAAACAAAAAAAACCTGAAATATTAAAGTGTATTAAAATAACTAGTTAACCTGATCAAAAGACAGTTAGAAGAAAATGTAGAGTCAACAATTAAATTATACTGTAAGTCTAGCAGGTCAAACTATCAAAACTACTTTCTACAGGTACCACATAGAAGCATTGCACCCTTCAAAGACACACTGCTTGTGGATGAGGCAGAGTGAGATGGAAGGGGAAGGGTATGGCATTCCAACAGTCTAGGGTTAAAAAACTATGAAGGGAGTCACAGACAGTGATTTTTAAATTTATTCTGAACTGCAAGGTGCCCAAACAGGTTGTTTTCTATAGATAGTAGTGTTTAGAGAAGGGTACATTAGGTACTTTTGTTAAGAAGTGTTGTAATAATGAAGACAAAGTTATCTTATATAGTAAGTTTGATTTATTAATTAACAAAATAATGATTAATGGTCATATGGTTTTATTTATTTATTAAAATTATTATAATTGGTGTGCTATTTTATAAGTAATTGGGTAGGTAAGACCATGTAATAAACAATTAATAGTGATATAGACTTATGAATAACACTGGCACAAACTTATACAAATGTGAATTTATATTGCAACAGGAACAGCAGATCAGTAATAGGTATATGCTTTTCTACAATGCTCTAATTCCTTAGTGCATCAAATTTAACTGCATCAAATTTTTTTTATTGATATATAAATTTTATCAGAAATACCTGTTACTTCTAAGTAAAATATATTAAGAATTTAAAATATGTGTTTATTTGTTGTAAATAAGTAATTTTCTATAAACATTATGAACAAATAATTAATAGGGAGAACATTTAACAATATTTTTAAAAGTAGGAAAATATATATATGACCAATGGGGGTTCATGTCTTTTTTGAGTGAGCAGGCAAATTTTTTTTAGATATTTATGGATACAGTAAAGTTTAACAAAAAATTTAGTATATCATACTATAATATATACAGGGTGCCCGTTTTTCGACCTCAAGTATGCCTATCTCGGTTACTATAAAAGATACAAGATCGGTTAAATTAGATAAAAATGCGCATTTTTATGCTGATCAATAATCTGGAAGAAAAGTTGACCCGTCATGTTTTGTTTTTTAATTATGGCAAAAAAATTAAAAATCCTGATTTTCGTTTTTATTTTTTTGAGAGAAAACCGACAAGGCTAGACATTTTTAACTGAAACATTGTGAAGGCACTTTTTTTACAGGGAATCTAAATATGTCATCGTATTTTTCATGGCATTTTACATTTTTTAATAGAATTTTTTTTCCGATTACATATTATATTTCTAACATAATCAATAGTACTGATTGCCAAATACTTCTAATTACCAAAATACTGAAGTGAAATGTTTCTTTAATTAAAATATCAATAAAAGTTAATTTTAGGTTAAAGTTAACAGTTTATATAGCTGTCATGGTGCACAAAAATTCGAGTGGCTTGGTGGCCTAGTGGTACGAGGCCGCAGGCTGTTTAAAAAAAAAACTGAACTTCAAATTTTCGCGAGTTCAAATCACAACAGAAATGACTTTTTAAAATTGTACTTTTTAATTAATTACCATTATAAGTGTTCGTTTATTCGAATAAATATGCACATAATTAAAAAAACTCATAATTTTAGATTTTTTTTATTCAATAGAAAATACCTATTACTCTCTGGTGACAGTTCCTCTGTAACTGTGTAACTCAATATCCAGATTGACGTATAATATGTAGTAATTATCACTATTAGCAGAGATTAATAAAAGCACAGTGCATGTATTAAATAAAAAAATATGTTACTTGTTGATTACTATTTTACAAGATGGTAGCTTTAGCTAAACTAATAAAGGAAACAAACCAATTAAAAACATGTTTTATATATTTTTTAATAAGTAAATACTGTGAGTTGACGCTAATACCGTTAGTCCACCACCTCACTTAAAAGTTATTGGTGCTAACACAATTATCTAAACTATATCTACTAACTTAAAACAGTTTTTTATTGATATTTTAATTAAAAAAGCATTTTGCTTTACTATTTCGGTAATCAGAAGTATTTGACAGTCAGTACTATCGATTCCGTTAGCAATATTTCTCATAATGTGCCTTGGGAATATAAAATTCAATGAAATGTAATAGCCCATGTTAATTTCCATTAGTCAGATGATATGGGAAAGCCGGTATATGTAGAGGGATGAATGACCCTCAAGAATATATATCTTTGTGTGTATACAGGGTGGTCCAACTTATAATAGCTGTATATGTATATAGTATATCTAGTGAGTCCATAAAGTCCCGCATAAATTCATTATTTTGAAAATGGTAAAGTTTTAGAAAAATCACTCGGACCCGTTGATTTTGATTTCTTTTTACACTTGTTTTACATATTTTACATTTTTTACAGGGGAACTTAATGAATCTAGGTCAATATGAACTTTAATATTTTAAATGGAACACTTCAGTTTTTACATATTTGGAAAGAACTCTTTTTTACGAATATGGTCATATAAGGTTTTATGGGTCTATCTCTAATAATAAGGGAGTCAAAAAAGTGTGTCATAAAAGCTATGTGTGGGAAAAAGACTGTGCCTAGCAACGAATCGATTTCTCTCACTTTTTTGGGCAATCTCCCTTATTATTAGAGATATACCCATAAAACCTTATAAAAGGTTTTTTCCAAATACGTAAAACAGTACTGGGCGTTCCATTTAAAATATGTAAAACAAGTATAAAAAAAAAATTGCCAATACGAAATTGGTATTAGAGAACAAACCACATTTTCTACAAACAATTTATTTCTTATAGGACTTGCAGCCAACCATTTACACTTTTGATAGTTACTGATATTTATGCCTCTATTTTGCTTTGCTCCTAACACAATAAGTGATTTTAAATTTGAGGTGATTTAATATAAACTTTTTTTATCGTAATTTTATCTTAAAAAAGAATCTCATCTTTGCAAGACTCTAAATCTTCACTTCACTTCCTTTTAGTGAATTCATTTTAATCTATATTTTTGAAAAATAAAATGGAAAGTTATAACATAGAATATTGACACATTACATGTCATTCTTCTATATAAGTATGAAAGTATGTATTACGTTATATTGAGTGTCAAATGCACAGAAAGCCCAATGAATTACTGAACTAACCCGCCAATTTGATTAGTTTTGGATGATGACTCTTATTCTCTCGAACCCTTATAAAATATGCTACACTACAAAACAGACTGGATTATTCGATTTCCACTGAGATAGGCTTGCATTGTTTTCATTGGCTGGAGGTTAAGCCTCGTGATGTATACAATATATTTATAACATTTTATATTGAGGTCTTTTCTGATTCTACCAACTGCAAAAAACAGTTAAAAGTAAGCCTTTCCTATAAAAGCAAGTAAGATACTCCTGTTTTTCAAGTTTTTATTATTTAGTAGGCGGCATAATACCAAAATAATTCATGGCGAATTATACAGCTTTGCCACAAATAACTTACAGACATTATTTGGGTCTAAGTAAATGGTTCAGGTAAAATATGTTATATACATTGTACATGTTGCAAAACATATAATGTGGACTTTTATAATACCTAAAAATTAAAAACAATAAAACAGATGATCAACAAAATTGAAATTTTTCAGGCCACTAACATCAAAACCAGAAATAAAACATAAAACTCATGGAAAGGGACATGTTTGATATGATATACTTTATAAAGCATATTTTATGTTTTATCGACTTCTGATAAAAAATTGATGTCCTCTTAATATAACATAAATTTCATAATATAAAAATGGTAATTTATTATTTTTTTATATATCATTATTAGTGGTGAATAATCTTGAAGCTCGATTAATTCAAGAAATAAGCAAAATTTCACTTTCAATGTATAATGTGATACCTATACCTAAAAAAGTAGCAAATCAAATATAGATATAGTGATTTTAAGATATCTATCATTTAAAAAAAATATTTTATATGTATTTATATATATCAAATATCATTTATGCACCAAATATTAGCTAGTAAGTTTAAAAATTTAAAAGTTTACTTTTGAAATATTTACATGGCAACTAGAGTAATAATTTAATTAATAAGGAAAATTGGATGTCAAATTAAGGCAACAGAAAATTTTCAGAATTTAAAGCACTGTTCAGCTAGCGCAACTACAAGGCTCAACAGTAATTTTACAAAGTTGCGACGCCAAGACAGCAACATGCGGATTCGTCATTTCATTCAAAGAATACAAAAAAAAACATATCAATTGAAATACTGAGGGGGGAGTTTAATTACACATTGGAACAATTTTAACTGTTAGTCCCTCCTCCACAACCACTTCCACTATGAAATTTCAAATAGCAACCGCCATCAAGTGATACACCGTTGGATAGGGTGTATAATTCCGTATCCAACCATACCAAATACGTTAAACAGGTTGATTGGTTCATGAGAAAAAAAAACCAATTCTGCTTAGCTGCTTTTTTACGAGTCATTATTAATGCTACTTCTCATATTTGTTGAATTGCGATTGTATTGCAAATTTGTGAATAATTTTTCTCCTGACTCACGAACCAATTAATCGATTTAACGATTTTGGGTATGGTTGAATAGAGAATTGTTTACCTTTTCCAATGATTTATCACTTGAAGGGGGTTGCCATTTGAAATTTCAATATCGCCCTCGATAACTCACTTGACATGTGTTTTTTTATTTTTTAAATTTCTTAAAATTCAAAAGATATTTTAGGGTGGTTCGTATTGAAAGCACAGTATATAAGAGATTGAGAGACAGGTCATTGATATGGGCATAGGTACTTTCATCTTTACACTATGAAAAATGAAACATACTCTATGCAAGATTAACTATTTAATTAAAATTAATATATTTTCTAAAAGCCAAATAATTCATTCTAGTGATGTTCTGCAAAATTTTTCACCCCATTTGCCACCTTTTATTATTAAAACAATTTTTTTTAAATAGAATATCGTGTATAGTGCAATTAAATAATTCTACAATAAAAAAAAAATTAAACCAACCAATGTGACAATTTAACTCTTTACTTTAAAACAGTTATAAAAACTATTTTCTTCATGGTTACATATTAATAATAATTAGATTTTTCTTTCACACTGTAAAAATTATTAATATCTGAAAACTACCATGTTGAGTAATTTCAGAATTACTTCAATTGTCCACTGTATTTTTGTAATTTCAATAAACAATGATGACATTAGCAAATTTTTTTTTAGGTAGCCACAATATTTTATTTACAAATAGTTACATCAAGAGGACAACCAATTCAAAATGTAACTTCCAAACTACGAGATAATATTGAATATAAGAAAACTCCTTCATCAAATAATAAAACAATTGGAGAATTAATAATGCAACAAACAGAAAGTGTTAAAAAAATTGTTGCAGATCAGAACCGATATCAAGCAAGTACAATTGATTATCCTATTGTTACAAAGTTAGAACCGGATTATTCTGCGGAAGCTAAAAAACAAATAGAAAAATTATCAATTGAAGAACTGAAAATAAAATGTCAACATTTTTCAAAATTATTCCAAGTAAATAAAACAAGTTTGCCAAATAAATCTTCAAACTACGATGGAGTAAATTCAAATCTAAATATTGTGACTCGGCCAAGTAATCATAAACCTTACGACTCTCAAAGACAACCAGTGTACATTCAACTAAAATCTACCTCTAAACCTAAATATTCTACTACTCCAAAACCAAATGGATTTTACATCACTCAAAGTACTATAACACAAAAAACTGCGATACATACACCACCGACACCAATAAAATATATTCGCTTGGAGCCTGTAATACTTCAGAAAACTATACTTAGTGACGGAAGAACTGTTTACTACTGGCATCGAAGTTTGCCAACAGCAGTAGAGATTGCCAGTGACACAGCCCAAAACAATCATATTTCTACTTCACCAGTTGAAGGATATTCATCTTATAATAATAACTATGACCAGTCTCTTATATATGACACTTACAGAAACATTCCATCTAGTTACGGTAATTCACCATACAGATATGCATCACTGCCACAAAACCCCTATACACCAAATGCTTATATAACACCGTTCCAAAATGCTTATGTTTCCAAAGAAGATGGTTTGGTGGAAGAACAAAAGTCCACCGAAATAATAACAGAGTCATCTACTACAAGCACCACAGAACCAACTAGCTACGGATTTGGTTTTGGTAGTTTTTTGCCTTTCTACAGCTACAGGCAAGAGGTTACTCCTACAAACGCAGAGTCTACAACTACTACAACAACTACACGTGAACCAACCACACAGAAACTAAAAACAGATGACTTGCTCTATGCTCAACAGTTGAAATTTATTATACCAGTACCTTATGAAAATTTGAAAGGTGGAATCAGCACATCCGTAAGAAGTCCTTGGGACTTTGATCAATATGCTTATTATCCCAAAGAACTACAACCAAATACAATGAATGTAGAAGTACCATATAATCCTACATTTCACATGATCAGAGCAGTTGCAGTACCCAATGGAGGGAGCAAGGCAAGTGAAGAAATTCATTCTGCATAAATTATTCAGTAGTAATTTGTGTGTTCATGAAAGTAATCAACTTACTAAAGATTGCGTATTAAACAATGTTTATAACTGTACAGGGCTATCCATGAGCTCACTCAATTTCTGGGCCTTTGAGATAAATGAACCGTTTAAAATCTGCTTGGTCTGTTTCTGTAAATTTGGAATCAGACGAGAAAATCGTGATCTAACTTTAAATATATAGAATGTGGCCAAATAACTAATTTTGCAAATTTTTTTCACTTTTTATATCATTATCATATACTGATAGTACTACCCATAGAAGTTATAGGGGACATCAGATTTCTAGCATCTAACTTTTAGTGAAACAATAAATAACAGTGAGTTGTAGTCCTTTTTCTGATACCCTCTATATTACTGCTGATTTTAACTCTTCTTTTCATTCTCTTCACCACTATTTTGTGCCATTATCTCTGTTAATGTTCCGAGATATAGGGTTAAATTTATGTTGTACATATAACAGAATTTGTCAATATAAACAGAACCGGCCTTATATTCCAAAACATTTTGCCCAAAATTTATGAGGATGGAGGTTTGGTCTCAATGTAGAAACTGTTTGCCGCCGCATATTTATATTTATTATTGGTTGCATTCGATTTTATATCCCCCTTTCACATGTGGTTAGTAAAAATTTTCACCACCATGGGAAAAATACATAGGTTGTAAAATCAGAATTAGTTTTATTAATTACACACACTACATCTTCTATATAGCTGAGGTAAGATTGTAATTTTCTCGTTGGATTCAAAATCTACAGAAACAAATACAGTAAAGCTTGGTTATAACGTACCATAGGGGAAGTTAAAAATCTGTATGCACATTACTCTTAAAATATACATATGTATTATTTTGTGTGTATATATAATAACTTCGGTTGATTGATCCATACTCAAAACATAGCTCAAAAATTCACCTTACTACAGCACGAACGTTACTACATGCCTCCATCAAGAAAACCAAATCAGGAATTGCAAAAATAAAATGATTGGAAATAGACGGCATTTATTATAAAGAATTTTGAAATTAAATATCGGGCTGCTAGTTCCGACTAAAAACAGCGGCAAAGTTTACGGATTCAAAAACGGCTGCCATTTATCGCTTGCGGCCGCACTGTGCAATACATACAAATTGCTAGACAAAATGACCAGATAAAAAAAGATTATTGGTAAGAAGTACTTTATATTTGCTCTTTTTAGACGCGGCAATTTAGTACCTTTTATCAGAAGTATGTAATAACAAACTACATTATAAATATTATTTTTCTATTGAATGTTCATACTAACGATCGGGACTTTTTATAAGCGTGTACGTTATAAGTGAGTTTTACTGTACATAGGACTGTTTTTAAACGAATAATTTGTTTTAATATCAGCACCCCTCATGGATAATACCGCTTACCCTGTACTTGTTTCAATAAAACTTTATTATATATAAATAATACTTTATGTATTAGATAGGTACAAATTAGTCTTAAAATGCTAAAACTGTTGAAATTCTATATATATAGTTATATAATATATATACTATGTTAACTGTAGAAGCCATTGAAAATTGGTAGTTTTAAAAACATATATAAATAATAAGAGTCAGCCTCATTTATTATTGTATTTTGGAAAAAGGAGGCTGTATTATGAAGTCAGTTAGGGGCATATATTTCACATTCACATATATTTCAATAAAACATATACATAGGGTGGCTTAAGTTGTTATGGCTTTTTAATAGAAAAGAATACCAAGGACTTGTATTACAAAAAAACTTATTGCAGTTTTAAACAAGTGCACAATGAGAAATATGGTCAGGATGAGGAGAATTTTAACCAAAATAGTAATACAAAAAAAAGGTTCTTAATCAAGTTTAATATCCCCTAAATGACATCACTACACTAAATAGGGCTGAATGAAATAATTTGGCTTAGAGATAAAGTAAGATTAAATCTAATATCTCATAATGTTTATGTTCATTTTGTTCAAAGTAATTCATTGCATAGGACATAGTGATAAGAAGATTAATAAAATAAGTTCAAGTAAACAACTATTTTTGCTGGGATGCCACCAGTCAAACTTTTATATCATACAAGTGAACTTTCTGTACTACAGTAGACTCCCGATTATCCGAAACCCGATTATGCGAACTCCGCATTATCCGAAACGACACATGAACCGGATTATCCGAAATGATTCTCGCTATGCCTCCGCATTATCCGAAATTTATGAAATATGTATGTAAATATATATCACCAATTACCTCTTTCTTGAATTTATGAATATGAATATGTATTACCATTATAGAATGCAGATTATTGGGTGTTTTATTATGTATTATTTATCCCGTAGGTACATATATGTATGTATTACATATGATGTATTGCTAGCATTTATTCTATACATCTATAAAAGAATATGTAGTTACTTTTTCCTGTGTATGTACAGTGTGATTCACTTTCGAGTGTGTAACATGGGTATCTCGCTTATTATAAAAGATAGACTGTAGGTTTAAATTCGGCAAAGTTGCGGAATTTTGTGCTCAATAAGTTGGCGCAAACAAAACCCCCATATCTGCTTTTGTTTTTGAGTAAGAGGCAAAAACAAATTTTTTCCGGTTTTCGTTTTCTGGCTATAACTTCTATATTTTTGAAAATATTGGCTTATCGTTTTCACATTATTAGGACACTTTCTTGAGACAAATACGATGCCGTACACCGTTTTTGAAAAAAATGTCACTTCTATTGTAAATCATCGTCAACTTTACTTTTTCTTATGGGCGCCATATTAATTTTTCTCATATTTGAATAAACCGATTTTTTCTGAATACAACAATATAATATATGTTAATATTTGCCTAAAAAGTAAGGGCATTATGAAGGAAAATAGGTATTTTTTTTGAAAATGTCTAGTTAGCCATGGCCATGACAGTCAGTTCTTGACAAACCACAAATGTCACTTATAATTTTTATAAATTGCATCTGTGGAGTACCTTTTACATTGACTAATGATGTATTCAACCGAAGAGAAACAAGATATTATAGATATTTATTACAGATGTAACAAAAATTTAAACAGAACAATTGAAGAATATTTAAACACATATCCTGAAAGATGACAACTATGCAAGACATATATTACTAAACTGCACTGTAATTTAAGAAATTATGGAAGTTTTTCTAAACCAAGAAATAGGTATGGATCTGCCATAATTTCTTAAATTACAGTGCAGTTTAGTAATATATGTCTTGCATAGTTGTCATCTTTCAGGATATGTGTTTAAATATTCTTCAATTATTCTGTTTAAATTTTTGTTACATTTGTAATAAATATCTATAATATCTTGTTTCTCTTCGGTTGAATACATCATTAGTCAATGTAAAAGGTACTCCACAGATGCAATTTATAAAAATTATAAGTGACATTTGTGGTTTGTCAAGAACTGACTGTCATGGCCATGGCTAACTAGACATTTTCAAAAAAAATACCTATTTTCCTTCATAATGCCCTTATTTTTTAGGCAAATATTAACATATATTATATTGTTGTATTCAGAAAAAATCGGTTTATTCAAATATGAGAAAAATTAATATGGCGCCCATAAGAAAAAGTAAAGTTGACGATGATTTACAATAGAAGTGACATTTTTTTCAAAAACGGTTTACGGCATCGTATTTGTCTCAAGAAAGTGTCCTAATAATGTGAAAACGATAAGCCAATATTTTCAAAAATATAGAAGTTATGGCCAGAAAACGAAAACCGGAAAAAATTTGTTTTTGCCTCTTACTCAAAAACAAAAGCAGATATGGGGGTTTTGTTTGCGCCAACTTATTGAGCACAAAATTCCGCAACTTTGCCGAATTTAAACTTACAGTCTATCTTTTATAATAAGCGAGATACCCATGTTACACACTCGAAAGTGAATCACCCTGTACATATTTAAATACATATTTATATATTTGTTTTGTTGTTTAATATGTATGTATTTAAATTGAAATTTAACAAACATAATATGTACTTACATCATGTTAATGACTTTCCTCCGCATTATCCGAAATTTCGATTATCCGAAATCGGTCCGGTCCACATTATTTTGGATAATCGAGAGTCTACTGTACTTTATACTAAATATTTTTGATAATTTTTAGTAGAGAAAAATAAGTTAACAGTCAGCACTTTCATATTTTACATGCAACCTGAAATATGTAGGATAGGTAAAACTTTTTCTTGTCACATTTTCAGTAGTATTTTTAGAAGATTTATCGAATTATCATTCCTATTTCATACCATGTTGTGCTATTTACCTCCAAGATTATCTATCATACTCTGTAAATATATTTGTCCGTCATTTAGCCCAAAATTCTAATACGTAATACACTACATTTCCCATTTTTTAACTATGATGGGCCGTGGTAACAAAATTTTCCAGGCTGGTCGTAGACACTACTCCATCCGCCTCTGCATACATATATACATACATGTAGAATTCATAGTTGTTCTCCAGGCGCCAGCTTGTGAATTTCCAGATGATGAGAAGGGGCGAGGTATTGGAGGGTGACTATGAATTCCACCGTAAAAGTTTTGATATTATTATGGCTGTCCTCATTTTTCTCATGTAATTTGGGTAAGAGCAAGTTAAAATGTATGTCAGAAAAAACCTTATATGCAAATTATGTAATTACCAATATTATTAGTCTTTTGCTCAATATTTTATATTCAGTTTGTTTGTAAAAAGTAAACTCAAAATATTTAGTTCATTGATAAAATAGCTAAAAACAAATATATATAAATATATAACTAATAGTAATAAAAAGCAGAGGTGGATTGAATGTATATTTATTTCTTTGGTAAAGGTAGATAAGGAATTGAAAACTGAAGATATTAATTTAAAAAAAATGTTTGTAATTTGTAAACAATAAAAATTATTGCTCTATTTGAAGAAAACTGCATTGCTCTACTTTTATATGTATGTATTTTAGGAAGATATATATTTACTAATCATATTATTTTGTATCTTTTGTAAAATGATTTAAGACCTTCTATTGTAATTAAGTAAAACTGAATTTTTTATCGGGGATATATCCTACATGGGGTCGGTTTTGTGCAATTACGTTTATAAAATAAAAATATTGTGAAATAAATTATTTTTTATAATAAAATAAAAAACTTACTGTGTTCATCCTCCTGGCCATTTCTTCACTAATCGCATGACTAAGTTTAACTCTGCCATATAGTGGATGACTTTCATAAAAGCTTATTAGATCTACTAAACTCTCAAACTCTACATTACCAATAGTGTACAACCGTCCTTCGAGTTTGATTCTACAATGCTTTATTTTTCTGTCAGCTCTAAAATAAAACTAAGGATATTAATAAATGCAATAGAAGTGTTAATAAAATGGAAAGAATAATCTTGCATCATTACAGTTTAAATATTTCATTTGTGTTGAAACTAAAAAACTAGTAATAAAATTTTGCAAAAAAATTTAGCAAATCTAAATTGTTTTAACTATTTTTTTATGTAGCACTGTGCAGCAGTTAGAAAAATAAAAGTGCAGAAATCAGAAAAAGAATCATAAACCACTTTTAATTTCAAATGTGTAACTTAAAAAGTATGTCTGATGATCATTGTTTCCATTTGTAAATAAGACAACTTGTTTTCACAATACATACCTAAAACTTATTGTATAACAATTTGAGTCATTCTCACTAGGACGAACTAAGAATGCACCTTCCGTTTTAATTTGTTTCAATATTTCTTCGGCTAGATTTTTCCCTGTGTTCTTGTGATACCATTCTTTAGATTCATGTAAATTCGGTTGTGGTACAGGTTCTCGTAACACAATGGAAAATACAGCTGTTATTAGAGGTGAGGTTCTATAGTGTGTAATTAGACTGTACAAACTATCAAAATACTTGCCGTCGATCAAATAATACTTGGTTTGTTGTCTGTCTTGTTTAGAATATATTCGGCAATGGTTAACTTGACCATTACGCCAGAAAGACAAGCAGTAATCTCCAACGAAAGTTACACTCGCTCTAACTAAGAAAGTACCATCACCTACAACAAATAATTCACTCTCAACAAGGTCAAATAAAGGGTGGAAATAAAAATTCACAATAATTTTAAAAATAATTCCTTTTCTAAATGGCAAGTAAAGGCATAAACATAATATATTTAATCTAGTTATGTGAGCTGATTAGTAAGTATAATTCATAATCTTAATAGAATAGGTATCACCATATAAATTATACATGGTGTCCCGAAATAACGGCGAAAATATAACACATGTCCTGAGATAGAGTTAAAACAAAAATTAAATTGTTGAATTGTCTTTAATTACATCTATTGAAGGTAGAGAGGGTTTAAAGCCACGGTAAAAATGATGTTTATAGTTTACAACTGTTTTCCATAAAATAAATAAAATGTTTAAAGGAAAGTAAAAAAAATGTTTAAAGAAAAGTAAAAAAAAATCCACTTATCATAAACTGGATGTGGTACTTTAAATGCATTCCTCTGTAATTTTTTTAATATAAATGATAAGTTTTAATCAACTTTACTTTATTACCTTACTTTACTTTCTCTATTAAACAAAAAAATATACTTAGAAGAGATGTTCGACTTCCCATTATAAGTATCAAAAGTTGGGACAATCTTTCTTATTTTAAAGAGACCTCTCTACATATTCAGTACAATAGTAGTTCAGATCAATAACAGTTCAATTATTGAACTATATTCTTTTTAATGTTGGGCTACATTATTTATTTTGTTATTTTTTACTTTTTATTATTTTGTTTTCATTCTCAGTTTTTAATATTCTTTAAGATACTTGTGTAGATTTTAGACAATTATTTTTATTTTATCTAAATAGAAGAGAAAAATTAAAATAAATTAATAAGTATGTCAAAGAATACTACAACCTTATTCTGCCTCTACTCAAACACTACTAGTATGTTAAATGAGATACAGTTCTTTATTATAAAGGCGTTTATATGGACTATAGAAAAAAGTAATATCATTACCTAGATGCGAATATGCCCGTAATAATTGCTCAGCCTCCTTTCGGCCTTCTGGAAGTCGGCCGTGAAACCACTTTTCACTAAAATGTAGTTCTTCATTAGGAACATTCGATTTGGGCCTTTGAAATGATCCACTATCCTCCTCATCCTCTGATCTCTCAGATCCCTGGTCTGGTCTATAGCTATTAGTATAAAATAATTTGTTTTGTGTAAGCACAAAAAAATGGGGATCCCATTCTTTATCAACAGGATCTTCAAGGAACATAATACCATTTTTTACAGAACTTCTTATGTCTATATCAGAGGTTTCATTTTTTACCAACTGTGCACTTTCTTCTTGGCCTTCCGGTAGTTTTTTATGTTTTAATATGATTTTGTGTCGTAAATTATAAGGAGACGGAAGTTTTGTTTCACCGTCTACTGGAGGAACCAACAACATTTCACCAAATACTTCCTAAAATATTTTTAATTAAATTAAAATATTTACCTGAATGCAAGGTTAGAACTGTATAAAATTCAGTGTAAAATACAGGTATTTTCCGTGGGAAATTTACATGTGAAATATTGGAACATTTTTCTACATAATATGCAATAGAGATGGGCAACTCGATTCTTTTTGGTGAATCGATTCACACGATTCAATTTGTAAAAATGAATCGATTCCTACGATTCGTTCATTTGAACGATGAATTTTGAATATACATCTCACAAGCTTCAACTCTGATAGAATCGTCTTCATCGTACTTTCGTACCGTGCATGTACGTGCGATACGTACGTGCGATAATAATTTATTTAATTATCAGAGGTGTTTTTTATATTTATAATATTTTGTTACTTATTTAAGTTTTTTATTTTAGTATATATTCATTTCCAATGTTGATTTTAATCAATCAATATATTTTATAAGTATTAAACATCTCATTTTGTTGTTTCCTTCTGCAAAAATATCTACCTACGACATATACCTAACCCTAACACTTCTATACTTATTCAAAGATAATATTCCATCATGATAAATATATATAGGTACTAGGTACTATTATTACAATTATATATAACTTCAAATCAAAGTACATATGATGAAAATTTGTTGGGAATTAATTTTACGGAATCGTGAATAATAATATAATAATAATAATAGCCTGTATTCTCTTGTAGAATTGTGCCTAAAAATCGAATAAACAAAAGCTCTTATAATGTTGTGCCATTCAACGATTCATTTCACCAACGATAATTCGCGAATCACAAATATAAATCAAGATTCAACAATTCAAATATTGGCGATTCTTGAACGAGTTGCATCCTACTAAATAGTGAATCGATTCACGCGATTCTTTTTGAATAGTCGTTCAAATGAACGACTCGTTCAATCATTGCCCACCTCTAATATGCAAGTAGAAAATATTTTGATTGTATTATACATGCTTATTATTTTACAAACTCATAACCAATATAAAAAGGTTTTATTCAATTTTCCAATAAAGATAATAAGTAAAACACTTACATTTAATATAAAAACAAAGCAGTATATGTATACTGCTTTGTCAAATGTACAGTAATAAGAATATATGTATATTCTTATTTCTACCTAAACTAAACAGATTATACTAATATTCATCAGAATAGTTTTTATCCTCCAATTTCAAAAGAAGTTTCTTTGATCTATCAAAATCAAGTTTGTTCGTCAAATTAGAATGTACATAGGTATGGCAGTTAGAAAATGCCCTTTGTAATTGTGCAAAGCAGGTTGTTTAATAATTTCAAAGCTAACACCGCTAAATTGGAATGTAATCTTTTTGCCATACCATAAAATGTTAATGAGTTCTTGACATCTATTTCCATTAAAGACTGCAATATTCCTCTACGATTTTTGAAATACTTCATGTCTACAAGCCTTCTGCTCTGGTACTCTTCATGTACCTAGAGTATCCAAAAAATTTCGACCTTTTTTTACCTCTAACCCGACAAGTTATAGAGTTCTGCTGGAGTTTATATATTTTTACATTTTTTACGTACTATCAGAGACTTATACATCTACAAAGACCGTTCACCTAATGTATTTTTTTGAAGTATAGACTTTTTCCTGATTTTATGCAACCATATATACGAGATGACAATTAGCCAATCAAAATCGAGTAATTTCAACCCGGCAAGTTGCGCCCCCACAGTACCAGTAGATTACATGTGTAGGATTCTACTATCGCTTCGCATTGCCATACAGGAATTTAATTTTTCAAGCGTACACGTTTAAGAGAATAGTGCAGTGTTGTCAGACGTAACCTAACGAACGCTATGGATTTAACATAAACATCATTTTAATAATTTTACACGGAAGTATAAATTCTCCTACGTTAATAATTTTATTATTGTATTTATTTAATATTCTGGTAGAATAAAAAGTGCTTTGGCGTTAAACGGCATCCGAGGATCGAACTCGGGACCTTCGGCATAACAGGTAATGCTCTTACAACTGAGCTACCTCCCTACGCTGTTTTAAACTTACTATTTCGGGTAAAATATTTACTACATTATAAAAAAGAAATTTGTATGTATCTTATGCATGCCGTGTACATAAATGAATTCAATAATGTAATAAATAAAAGTAGACCTTATTAGGTACTTACTACACTATTTATATCTCGCTGCTATTATTAAAACCATCATAGTAGGTAGTAGGTACCTACTCGTAATATTAGAAAAATCCAAAAAAATTTATAAAATTGGACAGTTACAATATCTCCATATGTACAGTTAACAAATAATATTGGGATTAAATAAATGTGTATTGCAAAACTGGTACCTAAGAAAAAAGTATCTATATAACCTAAAACCTCAAAACTAATGCTTCATTTTTCTACGGCATCCTATACAAAAGGTTATATTAAAAAATGTGAGGGACGACTAAAAGTTCCGGTTTACCAAACCTGTACCAAATATAAATGAATGATTGTCTTTGCCTTGCCTTTTTTTTAGACTTTTGCGAGTCTTTTTTGCGTGTGCGGAAGGTTAGTACAGTTAGTTACATGCGGTGACCCCATGTCTTATAACTTATAAAGACCCTATCTGAGGACAGTTATAGGTACCTACATGTTTATTGAAAAAATTTACTTTGATGAGCCGCCCATTAAAATGAAATTATTAAAATTTCTTGGATATAAAGATAAGCTTTTCTTATTATGTACGAATAACTATAATAAGATCAAATACATAAATATTCTCGAATTTTACTAATTATTTGTTCTAATATAGTGGCCCTCATAGAATAAATATTCAACTGCGGCTATAAATAAATAGCAATAAATAGTCACGGCTCAAATAAAAACTATAAAAATGTATAGTTTTTTTAATAATCATATAAAAAATGCACGTTAGTATAGTGTATATAGGTAGTGACTGAAGATTAAAAAAAGTGTTATATTAGTTATATAAGAATAAAATAAATTACCCCACTCGGGTACCGTTCGGCACTCAAACGTTTACTTACACAGGAGCTCACGCTCGACCTGTAAAGTGTTGGGTGCGATTGATATAGAATGAGAAAAACAAGTGATTATATATTTATGTTTTATTTTATTTTATTTTTTGTAAAAATGCCTGTGGTAGATTATAGTGAGGGTTGCTGTCCCTCGCAATATTGGTAACCGAATACTTTTTAAGAAAATGTGTTACAACATTCCTGTGAAATTTGTAGCAATTTTAGCAAATAGAGAAGCCACGTTCTGTAATCTTATCCTAGAGTAGCACAAAATCAGGGGTATTAATTGTACCATTTAGAAACATCGTGGATAATTGGTCGTAGTATGAGAAGACATTTGTGTTAGTAAATTTGAGGAATTAGTTTGCCACGAAAATATTGGAAAAACAGTAAAAAATCATTTCTTAAATATAACTTTTAGTAATACCTCAAGGTAAAAACTTTCCTTTGGGCTATTTTATTAATTTTTATATCAGAACCTCTATTTATTTTACATTAAAATTTGTTAAGCAAAATATAAAAACCGGGACAGCATCCAGCAAAGTTAATACAAACCATTCAAAATTACAACATTTGTAATTTTTCTTAATAATAGTATAGATGAATGGTATTCAGATTATTTCAGAGGCCACTTGGATTTAATTTTTAAAATTTGGTATTCTGAGGTTTTTTGGGTATGCTCTCTTTAAATGAAATAATAGCGTCCCTGCAGCTCTTCCGGTTATACCGGAAGTTGACGTCAATTTTGTAATTTTAAGTGGAACACCCTGTATATTATTCAATCCATCAATCCATGCATCCATCAATAACCTTGATCGTATGATTAGAAAGCTTATGCAGCTTATGGATTTAACTCTCTCACTTGTGAATATTGTCGTTCTATATCGTTCTTGATATAAACAACACAGGGTTTTAAGTTAGGATTTTCGATTTTTCGAAAACAGGTAAACTTGATGAAAGTGAGCGTAATACCGACCGAAAGTGTAGAATCCAAAAATGCCATAATATACAGGGTGTCCCATGTAAAAATTCAAGTTTTTATGGCTTGCAGTTGAGCTAATATGGTATTAAATTTTTACCACCCTGTAAGCAACCACCAACCCTGAAGATGTGATTAGAAAGCTTATGAATTTAACTAACTCCTCTGTGATTATGACCGCTCTATCTTTCTTAATATAAAAAACACGGGGTTTTAAACTATAAAATATATACATATAAAAAAAATAAAATATATCGAAAATGGTTAACTTTAGGAATAGGGAAACTTGATAAAAGTAACACTAAAATCCAAAAATGCGATAATAAACTGCGATGTTCCATTGTAAATAACAAAGTTGACTGACGCCAACTTTCGGTGTAACCGGAAGAGCTACAGGGACGTCATTATATTATTACCAATTTCAAAATTTAATTCCAAGTGGTCTCGGTCTCTGAAATAATCTAATAGGATACTTAGAAACTTTTAGCCGCTCGGTATAGACACCAGTTTCCAAAAGTGTTTCATCTTTTACTTTGGCACAATTTAAACATAAATAATTAGTATGATGTATTTTTGAACATAGTCCTTCCTACCCATTGAATAATTTCAATTTATATAATTTAATGCTGCACTTTTGGAAAACCCCAGTCAGTAATCAAATATTCTCGGCGCGAAACCAAACTATCTTTGTAATGTCCCTCGTAACGAGGAGATTTTACTGTCGAACGTAGATGGCCGATCGCGGCGGCACGATTATGATCTCGAAAAATAAAAGTTCCCACGGAGAGGAGAAAGCAACTGATATAGTTATATTCTGTAAACTTTGGAATATCAACCGATATAAAAATTAGCTATTAACAGCGACGAATACCTACCTACAGATGTAGATCTAAGTAGGTATATAAAGTACCTACCTCGCTGCACCAAGGGAACTTATTCGAAAAACAAGAATTTTGTAAAATTGGACTCCATAACAACGTTCTAAAATTCTATTTCAGCGACTAAAATTATCCTCTATAAAATAGTGACATTTTAGTTAGTTAGTTACAAAGCATATATACCTACACTTTGGTTATTACCTAAAAAAAAGCTATAAAAAATAAACGAGATTGTTAAGATACAGAAGCCTAAATAAAACACCAACAGTTCAAACATTCTACGATCTTTAACGGTGTAATTTTTTACACATTCTTTAAAACTATTATACCTATGCAACTAACCCAGTGTAATCAGTGTTTTAGTATAAACACATCAACCCTTCATTGTGTTTACACAAATTACTAATTTATATATTTCGAGATATTTTCATATACTTTATGCAATATTAATGTAATGTAATGTAATTTAAATACCTACTTTTTTAGTAGGCACAGTAGTATGTATACCTATAACCTTATATCTTCATTATACGAACACCACAAACAGCAACAAAAGTCCCAAACTTGCAGATTGTGGAGATATTGAGTACATAATTTTTAGACAATGTGTATGCATCACGTCCATATGGCACGAATTCTTAAGAAAAAAATCGTTATCGACTACGGATCGAACCTGGGACGCTCGGGTGACACGCCATGAAATAATCAAATGTGTTACTAATGACACGCGTAAAAATTAGACTTTTGTAGACTACATTTGCAAAACTTTCATTTATTGAATGTTTTAAATTGGTATTATTGTAATTTGATTTTTATAATGTAAGTATATCAAATGCGAAGTATTTGGTAGACAACTGTTAAGAAAACATATTCACAAATAATATTTCACACCAGTTATGAATATAATAAATCTGGCAACAGCGACAGCACCTATACATGTGCAGTCAACCTTATTTAGCGACATCTGGTATTAAACGGTGGAAACAATTGTGGAGAATGTCCAATTTAGTTCCAATGGACACTCCTGCAAGCGCTGCTGGTAAAATTCCAGCAGAGCCATCTACGAATGGCCAGTAACTTTTCGGCTTCATGTCGCCCATAGAGGTGAAACGTCTTTGTAGATTCTATACGTCTCTGGTACTATCTGATTATTCTATTTAATCTACATCCTATTTTACACGTAAAATATGTAGAATACTATTGTTATTTTACTTTACATATTTTTATACATAATTTACTTATTTTATGCGCTTTTTACGTATAATGTAGAAAATATTTTTCTACATTAAGTCAAAATCTTGCCTGAATGACTTAATTACATTTCCTGAAAATAAAACTGCCTTAGGATGCATTTTAAAGTTCTGTTATGTAACTTAATTTTAAACAGCCTTGTAACATTTTCAGAATGTGAACACGTCAAAATTACCAAATTATATTATTTAGTCAGTATTATAGATGATAATAGGTTAAAGAATACTAAGTTTACTATTTGGCATTCAGCTGCGAAACAAAAATTTAAAATAACTCATTTGGAAGGGTTTATTTCCAATTAGAAGGTGGTAAATTAACGGGTAAAATATGATTAACTCTGGTAGGTTTTTGTATTTCATATCTGGTGAAGCATTGTCTTTATTTTTAACATAAATATGTACAAGCCACTTCATTAATTGTAATATAAACATGAAGCAGGGTATTATCTGAGATATTCTGATTTAGGTTTTAAAATCGTTACATTATAATTACCTGCATTGCTAGCGCCATTTTCCTTTGCTGAGGAAGAGAGCAGTACTGTTCTATAGACAAAATGACTGGATATTCCGAAGTCACAAATGCATTTTCTTTGATAGTTTTTATAACATCCATAAATTTTATTTTTGTGGTTAGAGTGTGGCCATGGTAAATAAAAGGCATTCCGTCTGGACCATCCCAGCAATCAAGTTCTATACATCTACAACCCATTCTTAAGCACCTGGCATAGGCTTCCACGGATGATTCACTCGAAAACTGGTCACCAGTTAGGTAGCTAAAATAAATTTGAAAATAATTTAAAAGTAATATGTATAGAAAAATTATGGAAAGCTTTCCATTCTATTTCGAGAAACACTGAATTGTATGGTGTTTTGTATGGTAATTGTATGGTAAGAATTTAATAACAATCCACCAATAATACCAACTCACGTGTTATGTGACGAGGAAATCCAATAATGTGATAAAGGTTTGGTCATATCCATATAAACTTGATCTTTACTTGGATCCCAGACATCATTTTGTTTAGAAAACAAGAAATCAATTAATTCCGGAATTGTAAAGTAAGGCTCTTGAATTTCTCTATGCGGATCCTTTAAGAAGTCACATATAAATTGAGACACTGCTCTGTCATTTTTTCCCAAGTTATCATTTTGTTCATTTGTTAAAAAACTCTGTACTTCCTGTAAACTCACAGTCTTCAAATTAGACGAATACTGTAAGATTTTGTCAAATAGTTCTGCAGGGTTCTGGAAAATATCAATATATTACAATGTGGGTACAGAGAGTATGTGTAAATTTATTTTCTAGAAAGAGAGAAAACTACAGTGTAATACAGTATACAATACACTTGTCAGTTTATAATTTTTTCCCTTATTTCCATAAAAACATTATTATCTTTCCTCTTTTGTAATAGGAGATTCATTTTTAAATAAATTTATCCAAATATCCTTAATTAAAATTTATACATGCATGTTACAATGCTGTAAATAGACAATTTCCTTTGGTAATACTATCGTACATCTAAAATGGACAAAAACATGCAGAAATGAAAACTGAGTAAACCAGAATAAATTTCCATATTAAATCAATCTGGGAATTACAAAAAAAAGAACAGTTCCATCTCATGTGTTGGAAACAACCAATTGCAAAAAAATGGAATTTTGGGCAGAACATTTTGATTAGTATATTTGGAAATAAAATAGTTTACTTACATTTTCATCTGATATAATTTTTTGATAAAGAACTGTAAAGTCATCAAAACTAATTTCACCTCTTTTCCGGGTATCAACTTCATTAAATATCTCTCTCAATTTGTTGGTAGGAATTTTATAATTAATTATTGAAAGAAAACATTTTATATCTTTCAGGTTTATCCTAAAATAAAAAAATATTAATTTTCCAACTAAAAATGAAAATATATATTTTACATTTCTCTTAGATTCCCCATGGCATAAAATTCTCTTCTTAGCCATGCTTGAACTAGAAGTGGGTAAGGTGCGTTTAAGGTATCTTTAACTAAATACCTCAGACCCCTTATCCACAGGTCACATTCAACTTCTGAAAGAGCTAAAATACCAGAATGAATAAATAATAATTAAAACAGTAAATAATTAAAAGATAATTAATAATGCTTTATATTTGATAATAATATACCGGGATATCAAAAATTATCTTGGTCAAGGGTGGTTGTGAAATGTAAAACGTGTGTCTTACAATAGTTGCGTTCGGTAATATGCTCACGGATGCGACGAGATTACAGTCACGTGATTCCAGATGAGACAGACAAATAGAAAATAAATGAACGAAATCGATTGCATAAGGCATGATATAACCTCACCTTTTCTGTTTTCACTTTGATGGCGGTTTGTTTATATTCTAGTTCGAATTATTTAAATAATGAATATTGTAAAATCCACCATTTTAAATGTAGTCCAAGGATATGAAATAATTTTTGAAGATGAAGATAAAGAATGTACAAATTGTTTGGAAAAAAAATGAAAACTTCGCTTATGAAACAGTGTCAAATTTTTGTAAATTGTAAATTTAATGTAATTGTATTTTGTAGATCAAATAATAATTGTAAATCTACTTCTCCATTTCCAAAAAATGACAACTCAACTTAACTACAACTTCAAAAAGTCAATGACAACTGACAACCATGACCACCACAACCTCACAAATTCAGATTAATCTTTCTCCTCGACCAAAATGCTTCGAGCAAACAGATCTTGCTCTGATCGATCTGATTTAATTTCTGAACGATCAAGATTTACCTCCCCTACCTCTAGATGTAATTAATGAACGATACGGACTAAAAAGATCAATCTGAGGTAATTACCGAACGCCACTTATAAATTTGAAATAATTATGTCACTGTCACACTGACATCATCAATAACGTACAAATTTCATACCTATTTATTTCAGTTGTAAAACAATAATGAACTACAAATTATGAAATAACGGTTTTAGTAACAAGAAAAACTAAATTACAGTAATTGTTGGAAATGTCCCCCGTTTTGTTCGATGCACAAGTTGACGCGCCTCCTCATGCTGTGAAAAGCGTTTTGCAGCATTTCTGGTGTTATGGTTGCACATTGCTGAACAATTCTTTGTTGCAGTTCTTGCAAATTATTTACCGGAGTTGCGAAAATCTTGTTTTTTAAGTAAGGAAATATAAAATAGTCCATAATTGTCAAACAAGGTGATCTCGGAGGAAACTCAACTTCTGTATGCAAACTTATCAGCCGGTCATCAAAAAACTCGCGGAGGAAAGCAATATTTTCTCGGGTAGTATGTGCTGTTGCACCGTCATGCTGGAAATAACCGTACCGAAGTTCATCATCGTTTAACTGTTGCACAAATTCAGCCAAAAAGTTGTGTCTGTATCTTTCTGCGTTGACGGTGAAATCGAAAAAATTGGCCCAATTATTCTTCTGCGAGAAACTGCCATCCAAACACCAATTTTTTGAGCATGTAGTGGCGATTCAGTAAAAACATGAGGGTTATCATTGCTCCACATTCACATATTTTGAGAATTGATGTATCCCGAAAGATGGAACCACGCTTCGTCAGAAAAAAAAGTTAAGTCCAGAAGATCGTCATTCATTAAATTATTGACAAACCAATGGCAGTAAGCAAAGCATCTGGGGTGGTCTGCGGGCAGAAGAGCTTGATGTGCTTGCATCTTATATGGATGCATGTTCAAGTCTTTCTTTAAAATCTTATGACATGTTCCATAAGAAAGTCCAATTTCCTGAGAAAGACGTTTCAAAGGTTTTGCAAGCTCCTCTTCCATACGTTGACGAACGTCATTGACAACTTCTTCTGTATGAACTCTTGTTCTACTAGCACCTTTTTTATGAGTCACACAACCAGTTTCGCGAAACACTTCCAACACAATTTGTAAGGCACGCATAAAAATTGTCCGGTAATATTGCCGCGTTTGGGAAGTGCTCTCGAAAATTGTCCAAACACAAACGTTGACTGTATAGCCAATTTCCACTAACTAGCGCACCCGTTCGAAAATAGGCTTCAATCATGAAAATTTTGTGCTGTGTGGTAAGAGGCATGATTCAAAAATTGGATTAGAAAATTTCAGCACAATGACTTGACAGATTCTGACACAACAAAACATATTCAAAAATTTAAAGTAAGACACACGTTTTACATTCTACAACCACCCTTGACCAAGATAATTTTTGATATCCCGGTACTAAATAGTAGGTATTACCTGCAATACTTAAAACTCTTAGCTTAAACTCAGATCCATAGAATACAACAAAGCATTTTGAATTTTCAATTCTCTTTCCTTCTTCAGGCCACTTCTCAAAGTCTTTTGAAAATTTTCCTAGTCTAACTTCTTTAATTTCACTCCAGTTTACAGCACCATCATGGGAAGCTCTTGGAGCAGTAGCAGCTCGTGTCCATATAATTTGTCTTGTTTCCCGTTTAATTGCTAAAGTTTTACGCTCAGCCTTTTTCCTCCATGAAAATTTTGTAACCAAGGTTCCTCTTTCCAGCTGACTTATGACTTGTTCCATTTCTGGTATGTAACCAAAACAAGAAGAAGAAAATACCCCATTAAATAAGTTGAACATGGTCTGGTCGTTCATCTGAAAATAAATTATTAAGCTAAATATTATGTGCGATAAAGTACCTTGTTGAAAGATTGGTTTAAATAAATTGATTAAGAAATATTATCTTCAAATAAGGATTTATTTAAGTATTTATATTGGCATATGGCTAAACACATCTACGAACAGGCTTATTTATAATTCATCAACCAAAACCTAAAATAAGTGTAAATATACTATTTATTACTATTATTTTATAATCGCATAACTTTCTTTCTTATTTCTTTTTTTACAGTATTTGAAACTGAATAGAACCAACGATGGCACAAACCTACTGCTCCCTATCAAAAACGTTATTTTATCTGATATCGGTATTCTTTCATCCTATTTTGCATACAGCGTTTTGATTTCCAGCCCATCTCCCCATGAGAACCTTATATATGTAACAATTAAATTAAAAATGGTTAAGTACATGTCAGATTCAACATCTTATCTCTTGATTTAAAGACTCTAGACCCTAACTACAGACTTGCAATAGTTTAAGGATAATCGGTTAAACCATTTCGCCTGCTGCTATTCCCAGTCTGTCGATTCGATCCAATTTGGGTACAGGAGTCTGCAATTTATTTCTTGGTTACCATGGAGATTCGCTTACTGTCGCGACCACATTGTGCAGCTAAGAACTACAAATATGTCATATTCGATCTATCAGAAGTTGACTGTGACACTGGTGACAGCAATTGCACTTTTTAGTTACACTTCTTGATTAATTATTATTAATTTGTGACACCATTCTGAAACTTCTCATAGCAATAGTTATTCATGCCAAATAATGAACCATTTTTCCCAGAAATTGGTAGCCTAGACTAGAACAGTAAGTAGCAGGGACCAGGCGACATGATCTAGCTGATTATGGTCTAAGTAAATAAATTAGTCTGATTAGATCTACTGAAAATGTGGAAAGGAAATATTTTTAGGATGGGCAAAGAATTATGCTACTGTTGTCAATTGGCCCTGTAAAGGAAAATAATAATTCATGAATTATTTATTGTTCAGCACTCAATTGAAATAATTAGTTGAATATAATAGCCTACTATTATAGTTATGGATGTGAACAAGAACAATAATATTTCTCTTCATTTCTTGTCAGTTTAAAAGTATTGTGACTATAAAAATGTTATACAATATATGATTCAGGTATTTTCAATTAAGTACATATGTTTAATCTATTAAGCAGCAGGTGATAACGTATTAGATGAAAATAAATTAGACTAACAACAAATTGAAAACTTCTTTCTAATATTGTTGAATGAATCTTTCTTACTTTTGAAGATAAACCCATTAATCTCTATACTGATGTATTAATGAGAATGCTCTATCCAAATATTTAAAAAAATATACAGGGTGGTTTTTTAAAATGGAAAAGTGAACATCACTGTTTAATTTACATTGAGATAAATTCAACAAACAACCTATAATAAAAAAACCTATAGTTCAGTAGTTACACTTTTCTCAGAAATTAAAGTGATCAAAGGTAGCTGGTTATTTTTTTACAAAGCTTTTAAGCCCATTGCTAGTTCAGTTGATCAATATTGTTTCTTATTCTATTCTAGAAAAGTATTCTGATAGTAACCTATATTACTCCATATGAATTTAGGCTACAATTTACATATTTACAATTACAATTATTATTGGTAATTTACATATACCTACAATGGTTTAAATTCATATTTTTAGTGATGTTAAATAACATTTATTTATAACAAACATAAAAGTAATAAATTTATGAAATAGCTTATAAAATTTAATAGGTAAATAATACGGTAATTAATTTCTCAACTAAATATGTAAGTATTCGTATATAATAAAAAACAGAAGAGTAGGTATCTAAATACCCTATAATTTGTCTATATAAACTCAAATTTTTTAGATAGATAATTGTCATGTGAACGTGATTTGAAGTATTGGATATAATTGCACACAATGCAATCCTATTTTTTAAATAGGACATACAACATACAAATTCTGAAATTTTAGGTTTTCAATTATGACAAAGATAGTGTTTTTTACTTGACAAACATCAAACCATATGAAACTTATTTCAATGCGATTGAATCGGAGATAGTAAAAGAGTATATACTGTTATACTTATCCCAGTGCTTAGTTCCAATACCCCAATTTTTTGTACAATTTCAGAAGGTAACTGCGTTTTTGATAGTATTGTAGTATTTGGAGTATTGGAAGGAGGGCCAAGAGATAAGAAGTAAAAGAAAGCAGGAAGATAGTTTCTGGATTTCGTTCTACAGTTGTAAAGATTTATGTTTAGAGTAAACATATTTTACAATATTTGAATTTAAGTAGGTAATTCTTAAACATATACCATTTGTCAATTTTTTAAGTGAGCAGACCTTAGGTACTGTCAGATATTTTTTCTGCTACGTACACTAGTTAAAAACAGTTGTAGGTGGTAGGTTATACAAATAATTGTCGGTAACAAAATCTTGGATACTTACTAAAGTAAATGTGAACTGGAAACTGGTTTTATTTCATGTACTCATTTTGATTAACACATTTTCGTTTAATACCTACAGTGTTATTGCGTTGTATAATAAAAATAAATTATTTTTAAAAATCTCTTCCTTCTGCAACATATTTTATAATCTAAATTAATTTAGTAATAAAGTAATAATTATTAATTATAGTATAGTTGTTCTGTTATCATAATCTTCCATATTTGACCGCTGACACTGACACTGACACTGAACACTGAACAAAAATCTGTGTATCTGTAACACTGACAACTGACAACCATAAGCCCATAGACTTACTTAGTTGGAAATTAATAAGTCTATGCATAGGTCATAGAATAATCACAGATTATATATAGTGGAGTACTAAACAATCCGTTGCCGCATTAAAAGTCACAAAATACCCGCTCCGCCTCGCTTCCATTCATGTGAAAACGTGAAAACGCATGAGACCTTAGATGGAATTTGTTCTGTCGCAGTGATGGGTTTTTAGCCGCTAATTATATATTTAGCCAATGCTAATTATATAACTAGCATTTAGCCGGCTAAAAATATTATAATTAGCCGTTAGCAGAATATACAGTTTTTTAATTTTTCACACATCAGAATAACTTTTTCGCAATTACCAATAAAATATCTATTTATTCTTACCTACTAGGTAGGTATGCATAATAAGTATTATTAGGTCATCATATTATAAGTCGTAGATAAGGAGAAATTAAATCTAGAGATAGGGATTATTTGGTATTTTATTTTATAATACCGCAATCCTCATCATTTAATTACGTCACGGAATTAAGTACATCAAAAGTAAAAATAATCGTACAAATTAAAAAATAAAAAAATAAAACAAACTAAATTAAATTAAAAAATAAATAAAAGTTCCAATATACCTCCCTATGAGGCAATTTTTACCACTGGCACTATAATAATTAACCTGCTAATTTTGAAAAGATTTTTAGCCGACGGATAATTATCGATAATTATCCGGTTAATTATAAATGGATAATTATCCGGCACATCACTGAGTGTCAGGTAAAAAATGACAGAAAAATTTATATGTTAGCAATTGTACAAGCAATAGCCGTTTTTTTTGCACCCAATGATCGAATCCAAACAAGTATTTCCTAGCATGATGCTATGCCGAAAATGCTATTTCTTTCGAATTGTGATTCATCCCCTCCCTATCATATTATTGGAATCATGATTGAATTTTGTAATCGTAAAATTTTTATGATAATTTGGATTGTAACATTTTATTATTAAACCTAACCTAGAAAATTAACAGAAAATTAGAAATATGTCTTATCAAGAACCAAAACAATTTCCAACGCCAGCCTTAAAACTGGTACCCTTGAATCATATATATAATACTACTATATCGCGTATTTCCTATGTTAGCCCATAAGCGGTTTCTCCGAAAACATCAAAGGACAAAAGATATAGTGCTATACTGTTCCAGAGACCCTTTGTTCGATTTGCGCATGTCGATATCCATGGTTGCGGAAACTGACACATTGCTTATAGGTTGACAGACTTTCCAACTTTCAACTTTTTTTTAAAAGAAGTTGGTAGACAGATATGCAGTATTTATGCTGCATGCTTATTGGAAGTCGCGAAACAAAGAAAGAAGGAAAAATATTTATTTCTGCCCCGACAGTCAGGCAGCCGTAAAGGCTTTAGCATCTACAGACAAGATCCGCCCTTGTCCAAGAGTGCGGAGATACCCTGGAGGAGCTGGCCAGAGGAAAAGAGGTCAAATTGGTATGGGTACCAGGTCATAGTGGAATCCCGGGGAACGAAAGAGCCGATGAACTGGCTCGACTCGGATCTCAGGGACCAGAACCGATTTTAGGCATTACACACGGAGGCAGGTCAACATAGCTCTTAACGATTGGGCTCATGAGACACTAAGTAAACAGTGGAGAAGGAGTGGGGGCTGTAGACAGGCTTGCAACTTTATAGTGGAGCCAAGGAAGACCAAGACGGCCTGGCTGTTAAGTCGTAGCCGGAAGGCTCTAAACCAGTTGGTGGGAGTTTTAACGGGTCATTGCAGGCTTAGAAGACATCTATTATTGATGGGTGTTGAGGGAGACCCTATCTGCCCAAAGTGTGGGGAGGGCGATGAAACGCCTTCCCACTTCTTGGCAGAGTGCGCGGCTTTCGGCAGACTGAGACACGATGTCTGGGGGGCCGGGGAGTTGCAAGGGGAAGAGGTTAGTTCCCTTGAATGGACCGACATTCTGACCTACATTAGAAGGTCGGGTGCGTTCAATGAGGGAAGAGGTGATGAAGCTAGGTAGGGACGACAGGGGTAGGTAAAAGGGCCCGCTTGCGGCCTACTTGCCAGGTCTTGACCGCCCCACTGCTACTAGTAATATTATATATATATATATGCCTTGAATCTGGTTGATAATGATGGGAACGAATATCAGATATTTGTTACCGAAAGTCAGCAGGAACGAGCGGAAAAAGGTAAAATGGATAAGCTATTTGAAGTTATTAGCAAAATCTATGTGCTTACAAGTTGTACTTATTTTTTGTACCTATTGTTTAAAAAACACAGAACTATAAAATCTAACCGCCAAATAAAAACAAGAAATGTGGTTATGTTATCAGCAGTTATCGATGTCAAATCTACCGCGATCGATGGCGTTTTTTTGACTTTTAAAGATGATTTATAGGATTCAATCAATTTGATCATGATTACTCAATCTTGATTAATAGTTGGGTGCAAAAGAAAACGGCTAATATGTAGAGGAAAGACTTTGTAGTGTTTGTAACCTAGTAACAAATTGATATTATCTTCCTAATTCATTATTATGCTTATGGAATACTCTTTTATGTATATCGCCCTCATTATTAGAGCTATATCCATAAAACCCTATATTAATGTATTCGTGAGAGGCTGTTCTATCCAAATTTTTAAAAATACACAGGATGTTCTATTTAAGAAATACGAATTGCAATAAACTTCTCTTTTTAGTCGTACCCTATATAAATATTGTTACTCCTTCCGGGGTTCTAGAGATAAGTGAGGCTTTTATTTAACAATAGTAAAATCTTTATTCAACACTTCAGACACAATACAGCACTTCTTGTACAATATCTAAATAAATACACACCAAAAAGACTTCGAAAATTGCACTTCCTTCACTTAAGTATTGCTTCTTCTCTTGAACGCTGTTCGATTAAGACTGCCTGACTGGCCGGCACGCCGCAGCCTTTATACAGGTAAACTATATAGGCTTCTAGATCCTCGTAGAAATTTCCATCGAATACGTACGAATAATCCTCATACCAGTTATAGTTAAGTTATACGTGGGATATTCGATGAGTACCGCTGGTGGCATCCAGGAAATGTGGGCAAAAGAGCCTTCTTTCCCTTATTTGAAGTTGAGTTTAGAGGGATGAGACCTCGCCATGGGGCATTGTCCTAGGCACCCTCAAGGGCTGTGTTGCCAGATTGTGCACAATTTCCCTAAGCCTGAGGAAAACGTAGATTTGGCAACGCCGCACTCGGGCACCTGTGTAGGTGATTTTGTGACAATATCAATAATATAAATATGTGCCCCCCTTCAAATAAAAATCGACCTGTCCGAGAATTGTCCATCATTCTTTGACTGATAATCGAGTATAATTTTTTCGTTGATAATTACCTGAAACCTGACATACTTGAATCTGAAATTTATTGAATGAGATAATATAAGTATTGCAAATTACTTTTTATTAATAAATATAGGTAGGTACTTGTTGAAGAAAAGACAAGACAAGACTTTTTAAAGACACCCCTGGTCGGTTAGAAACTATAGAAGCAACTTTAGAGTCATAATAATAAGCTCATAATAAGATTATAAATTATAATTGTACCGAATTTTGTCTTTCTCGCAGATTTATGACTCTGAAGACTACCTTAGTTACTAGTTGAATATCCCCAGCTATACATTGCAGTATATTCTCACAAAATAAATTTGAATTTGGAATGGAATCGAATGGAATTGCTTTTGAAAACTAAATAAAGTCTGGTTTATTATTTACATTCAATATTAGGACTCTCTTATTACGTTAACAAAAATAGTAACATTGACGTAGTTTTCCACATGACACCAAAACAATATCCTGCACGCGACGCGCTTTTCGCCAACCAAGTTAGCATCATCTGGAGATGATTAAAACTAAACCTATTAACCTAACCTATTTCTACGGCTCAGTGAACCATCGCGACTGATAAAACAACCGCCGCGACGGATCAGTGAACCATGATTTGCTAACCGATAAATCAGGCTATATATTAGTAAATCACGGTTCACTTATCCGTCGCGACGCTTCACTGATCAGTCGCGATGGTTCACTAAGCAGCGAACCACAACACACAATACAAATTAATTAAATTTTGGAAAGGTTTTTGAAAAGAAACTGCAAACAAAATAAAACAAATATAAAAGTTGCAATAGAAATACATAGGACGCTATAGAATTGCGGAATTTTGTGACGCCACGAGAAATGCTTCCCTCTTCCTAAACTTGTACGAAATGCGGCAACCGTATTGTTTAGTAACCGTGGTTAGAGTGTATCTAAGACTGACAGTTTGGTTGGACAGTGTTGACTGGAGTGCGTTCGGATGAAGTTCCAAGACAATCGTTTTACCAAGACAATCGTTCACCAGGATTAATGACGTCACATATGTTACCGATGGAAACGTACAATTGTGGTAAGTATAATATGGGGAGAAACTTTAAAATCAAAATGCAGTGAAGGTTTTGTGTGGTTGATCAAAATCGTTTTTATGTTTACGAGACTGTTGTTTCAACATGTACTATTTATATAAAATAACTAATAACTTAATGAAGGAAGAAAAGTAGTTCAAGTGAAGATGATGAACAAAGATACAATATCATTTAAATAAATTACGGAACCGTTTATTAGTAGAGCATGAAGTGACTTCAAGAAGAGTTATAATTGTAGACTGCAGTGCCACCGAATTTATTTGTTACTACCACAGTACCTTCTCTTATGAAACCAGAAAGTGTAAAAGGAAAAAGACAAATAAATACTGAAGAATAAGAAAGAATTGATACGTCAAAAAATTGTGTGGGAAGAAATCAAATTCTTTGACAAATTGATTCAGTTTAGAACAAGGAATTTGTTTAGAAATATAATTATGACGCCAATAGTAGAGTTAATAACTTCATATTAATCTGGCCACCGGTTGCGGGTTGGTTCGTGTGCCAATTTTTAATTAAATTGTTTACTCGTAACTCGTAGACTAGTTCACAGGGATGGGTTGGCAATTATCTTGGCGATGACCTACTATGGAAAATATGCCAATTTGGTGTTAATGTGGGAGATTAAAATCGGTTATATTTGACTGTCCCTTTAACTAATACAGTTTCCAGATTTCTTTCATTCCAGCACTGAATGGTCGTGGTTAGGGTCTAACAACGTAAGTCGTCCCTGAGACGCAAAAGCGGATCGCGAAATAATATGCCGCCCCCTCTCTCACACAAGTCTTAAACTTTCCGGATAATAGCGAGATTTTAAATCTTAAATTTGAGCTTATAGTTATCGTAATCGTTATACTCAGCATGCGCACTGCCAAAAAGAGTATCATTTTTGGTAGGTACTACGCCTGACCCTCAATTCTTGAGTTGAAAATTACGTCAATGTATGACGTAGTTTGTCTGCTCTCTTCATAGATAAAGACAGAATTTATCTATGGTTCTCCTTCAATAAAGAACTGTCAAATTATGTCATATTGACGTTATTTTCGCATACGAATCATTTCATTTCCAACGACTCAAGAATCGATTGCCTGCTCAGTATAGCGATTATGTTAACGATAAAGTAAAATTTAAGGCGTTAAAAATTTCCCAGTTATTATAACTACGACTAGTTAATAATTAGGAATATTAACTACGGGTGAAGCCCAAGGCCTCTGCGAAGGTTCGATGGTGCACTCACTCTGCATGTCGGTTAGCATTTCCTTGACTCCTTCTCGCATAGCCAGTGGTACTCTTCGGGGTGGCTGCTTAATTGGTAGTGCTGACCACTGTTCACCCAGTGTCAATTTGATGTTTAACTCTGCTCGTTCTCCTAAAGTCAAATATATGGTTTCAGTGCAAACACATACTGATTCTGTTGCAGTAGTTCTTCAAGTTAATGAACCTCTTCTTTAGCTAACCTGGACTTAGACCTATCTAATATCCTACAAGCTTTCCAGTAGATTGCTGGCCTCATCCGGCATCTTTAGAACATTTTTTGACTTTCTTAATGCTCTGACCAATATGACGGGTTCATAAACTCCTAGCTTTGTGCTCTTAGTAATCATTCGGGGAAAGCCCTTCAAATTGGTCAGTTCTATCATGTTTGTTATATTTTGGGGTCGAATGAAAGTTCGACAAGAATTAAGTCCAGTAAGTACAGGTTTGGTAACCTCAGGGTTGTTACGTCTCACTACTCCAATCATATACCTACCTGCACACAGTTCATATCGTCCAACATGGTAGATAGCAAAGTTTTAGCCTGTGCTGTCAGTAGGACATCTTTGACAAGTATTCTTCGAACCACGTTGGACTGGTTGTGAGTAGGCATCACCATCTCTTGGTTCTAAATCCGAAGTAGTGTTCAAAACCAGTAATAGGTTCAGTCCTCAAGCCCAAGATGACATAATAATATCTTTACCCCTCAGCCAGGAAGTTCGAGATTTGTGTGAGAGAGAGAGGGTGGCATATTATTATCTAATATGTCATAATCATTATTCAGTGCTGGAATGAGGGAAACTTGGAAAACTTCATTAGTTAGGGAAATAGCCAAACGCGTACCAAAACTGCAGAAAGCGCCGTTGAATGTTCTCAATGTTATATTTTAAAGAATAAAGATATAATATACTTATAGAATATATAGATCTAATACACTCGATATTATTGTGTATCTATATATGCGTAAAGGACCGTTTTTTTTAAATCTCGAGTACCTACAATTTTACCGGACCAGATAATGAATAAAACCTATGTAATACTATTAATGACGTAATATCAGCAACAACCTATGTATTTTTTTTTCACATGAATACTTAAATCATAATGTATTAAAAACATCTCGTAAAATTACCTTTGCGATCTTGCATGAACGTATGCAGTAGGTATTTTTCAGTACGGTCGATACATATTGCAGAATATCAAGGAGATATATAGGTTTGATTCTATCAAATACATCTAAAGTAAAAGCAGCATAGGTATAATTAGCACAATTCACATTGTAAAAGATTAAACCAGCAATTAATTGTTTTACCTTCTCTTTAGAGTTGGGGGACGTGCTTAACGCTTTTGTTTGATTATCCCTTCTATTTTATTTTTGAAGACACTAGACATTTCATTATTGGTTTTTATTCAATTAAGGACAATTCACATACGGATTACATATTGTTCAAGTGTTTCCCTTGGGGCAAAAATTAATCACCAATGAATATTTGTGGAGTGGACTGGGCGAAAACAGTCAAGGCTTTAATTAAAAGTAGGAAACATGGAAGAACGGAAAGTGTAAAATTACATTTTCTCTAATAATATAGGTATGTGATTTTATTAGTCTGAATAATGCATGAAGCATTTATTTAATAATAATACCTAATAATAGAAAATACATTGTATAACATAAGAAATGTATGTATAAGAAATGTATGATATATTTCAACTTTGGAAACAAATTTAGGTATAAGTATAGAAAATATTAATATAAATATGTATGTCAAGGAGTTAATTAGTTTATAACTTTTATTATAAAATGCACAACTATATGTATATAATACATTAAGGTTCTGTTATGCATCACAACATAAGGGTGATGGCATGGTATTATTGTATTTCACAATTTCACAGACATACATAGGATGTGATGCAAATCGATTGATATACCTAACTGGTAACTGGTATCTATACCTGGTGGCTAAAAGTAAATGGCCTATTAGACTAATTCAGAGACCATTTCGATTTAAAATTGGATATTTGGCACCCTGGGGTTTTTAGGAATGCTCTCCTCAAATAATATAATGGGCGTCCCTGTAGCTCTTCTGGTTATGCTGGAAGTTGAAGTCAACTTTGTTATTTTAAAGATGATAGGTATCTCGGATTCTACATTCAATTTTATGGTTACTTTCATAAAATTTCCCTATTAACCGTTAACCGTCAGCGCTCAGATATATTACATACCATTGTAGTAAAAAACTAGGTACCAGATTTGGAAAGTACTAAAGAAATGCTTGTAATTCGAGAATTCTATACTGGACTCGATTTTCATTTTTCAAAAACGTATGTAGAGAATTAAAATATATTTCAAAGACCTATGACACCTCTTTCTGTAAGAACATTATGTTTAAAGCGTTTGCAGGGCCATCTTCAATTTAAAAAACAAATATATATATAAATAATAGTTACGTGTTTTTTGTCGGAACTGCCTAGTGCAATTAGATAAAAGTTAGAAAGACGAGAACTTAAAAGAAGCGCACTGTATACCTAACAAGATTACTACATCTACAAATAGACAGCCTAAAGCCAAGTTAAATTGAAAAAGAATAGTAACACTTCTTGTTATTAAAGTTTGTGAATATCAATATGAATGTAAATACGAAATATAACTTTGCATCATCACCCACTTGTGTTATTTTTTGGACTCGGTAAGTCCGGGTCTTTGCTGAGGGTTAAGGAATAAAAGTAGTAATGCATAACGCATCATTCAGAAAAATATATTTTCTGATATATTTTCGTAAAACAATCATGTACATTAAACATTTCAAATCCAATGAAATGGAAGTTAAGGTGGAGATTTCCCTTTGGATTTGGTAAGACACGTACAGATTTAAAGAAAATATGGTTTTCTATTTTTATAGTTAGTCGGCCAACAATAAATCGAATTGAAAACATGCATGTTAGGTACCCAAGTACAGGGGCGGCTCGTGATGTAATAAAACAGGTGTTCTGCAAAAACATTTATTTTTTTTATTAAATTATCATTATGTTCTTTTTAATAATTTATTGAATAAGCTGAATCTAACTAAGCCATAATAGAGTACCTAATATTATATTACTATAATATTATATTCAGTTGTAATATACACATCTGAAGAAGCCACTATGTGGCGAAACAATTATTGTTGTGTTAACAAATTAAAGTGCAAATTTTATAAAAACAACTAGGTACTGTTTTAATGTGATATAGTAATATAATAGCCATTATAATATTAGTAGTTCCCAATAAAGCTAATTCCATTGTTTATGAAAATGGCTTTTAGTGTTATCACGTTTTTTTATTTTTTCAATCAGGTCTATGTACACCTCTACCTCAGGCTATGCTTTATCGACGCCAAAAAGTATTCAAGGGATGCAAAACAATGGATTTTTTATATTAAACCCACAAATGCAAGTTTTTCTTAAATAGATTTCTCTGTTCAACTGGCGGTTTTTTTCCAGACTCACACCTGTCGTTTCAATAATAATGCCGGGCAAATTTCCATTTTTATTTTTTAATTAAATTTTTTACTCGAAAGTGTATTTAAAAAATCTCTTCATTGGAATCAAATTGTGAACTAAATCCATTGTCAATATAAATAATAAGTTTACACCAAACAATTGTAGGTAGACACACAAAAACACACTCGTATTATACGCAAATTAGCTGCAAGTACTGCGACCGATGCAGCTCACTGAGCAGTGTAAAATTTGCAATGCCTTGGCTGTTAGAGGGGACGTGAGGGAAAGAGTGCAGGTGTCAAAAGCAGTGCACAGAACTGCCTCATGCGGACCAGTTAACCAATGTAAAGGATAACGCGACAGCGACTAGAGAATTCATCTGGTCTATTGTATTGGCTTCTCCAATATCGTAAGTTGTAACGTTGCTGGTCGGAGACGTTCGTTTTTCACAATATCAAAATAATAAACACGTCTGCTGGTGAAATCAGCTACCCCTATTTCCGTGTTTTTCAATAATTTTCTTATAGTTGAAAAATTTATCATTTAAAATATTTTGTCTCGAGAACCTTTTAGTCTCTTTAATTCTTTTCATAAACCTAATTGTTGTTCAGCAAAAAGATAAAATGTGTTACCATGAACACGGTTACAGCAGAATCTGCCTTATTTCATAAAATGTAAAACGCTTAGTATAGGCTGTTGACAATTAAATTGAGACTCGTTTTGAACATTTTATGATTTTTTATTTTGATTTATAAGCTAAATTTAGCATTTAAGTCCCCATCTTTGGAGGTTCGTAGCTACTTGAAAAAGCATTTGGGGACATTCCCCCAAATAAACCATTTTAATTTTGAGTAGACACACTGAGACACACTCTGTATATTTACCGGGACATAATTTTTTAGTTTACATGAGTTTTCATTAATTTAGGATTTCTGTAAAATTTGTCTTTTTAAAAGTAATTGTGCTGTGTGATGTGCAATCGTGATCTAATTTATATTTATAAGTTTGTTGGTAAAGACAATGTTTATGATTTATCACTTTTCCTATATCAGGTACCGCCGTTAGTGTGATAACAGTTAGGTATATAAATTTTCTCTTCCAGACTAAACTAAATGACTATTGTTAATGAACTTATAGTAAACTGATGATATGGTTCGTTGAATTTTTTAGACCAAGCAGTATTTCGAATTTTACGCTTGATAAATTATATACAGCTGTGGGCGCATCGAGAATTGGTTCGATAAAGTTGTAAATGTTTCAGGCCTATCCTAACGTGTTGACATATCTACTCTATTAGAGGTCTATCATTCTATAGGGACTTGATACGTACTTTTAGTATAATAAGTATAGGGTGAAATTGAAAGTATACAGTAAATTACGGTTCAATGAAAATTCCCATGTGTGAAAATTTGCCATATCGAAATTCTTGTTTCTATCAGTTATTGGTTCGAATCTAAATCCAAGGTACAGACAGCTGTTCGAATTAAAATAATTTAGATATACAGAGTAACATAAACAAGGCGACATAAAAAACTTTAAAAGAACATTTTAATGTGTAGGACGTGTTTGGGAAGTATATCCAAGGTTTTAAAGTATTTAGGATAAGAGACCATAAAAAAGTTACGAATTAAACGTATCTATATTGTTAGTAGTGCATGGTGAGAAACACAGTAGTGCTCTCTTTTGGTCTTTGCTAATATCCGTCTTACAATTATTGTCTAATTGATAGATAGATAACGACCTGCTTTTCTGCAGATACCATTATAACTTTGACCTACAGGGTGTCCCACGGTGACAGTCCATTAGGAGTATATGGAGAACCAATTAAGCTATTAATTTGAAATTTGAGGTGAAGTGAAAGTGGGCCATGATCTACTTGATGAAAATATTTTGCAGTTTCTACCACTTTCGGTTATACAGGAAGTAGATAATAACTTCGTTATTTTAAATGGGGCACCCTATATATTATTGCATTTTTGGATTCTACGTGAAATTCTAAACACATTTCATGTAGGATGTTCTATACCTATCTTCAACTGTTTTTGAAATATTGACAGGTGAATATTGATATTTTTCAACTTTGACACCCTGTAAAATCTAAACGGTTTGAGATCAAGCAAAATGGTTTGCCTATCTTAACTTTTCAAAAGCTATCGTTTGACACTAATCTCAGATTTTCTAGAAATTGCATACTATATTAAGTATGAATTCTCTCCTAAAATTTTAGCATTAATAGGTAAATAGTTTACAATAAGTATAAGGAAACTGTTTAATATTACACAATACAAAAAAAAAAAAAAAACAACAGATAAATGGTTAAATAACATAATTAAGCTTCTATTACTTTTAACAGTTAAATATTATTTATTCAAATAAATATTAGAAAATATCGAATTTAAGTATAGGCTATTATTTATAAAGAATGTAGACAACTAGGCATTTAATTGAAAAATAACATACTGCTTTTGAAAAAATTGAGAAAATATACTTTAAAATATACTAAATTGAAGCTTCAATCAAAATGTGGACATTTTTTTTTAATTAGTCGGCATCGCTGCATCAAGATTTTTAAAAACTTGCAAATCGAATAAGTATAATCTTTCAAGCTAGAATTAGCAAACATCCAAAAATACACAGGCAATCCACCTAAAACAAATTAGCTTCAAGGTGTCCCGCTGTAGTAGACCACCCTATATATTTCAAAATATTTTCGAAATGGTCGTTTTTTCACGCTACATATCATTTCCTTAAAAGCGTTTTTTGACAAAATCCTGTTATAAGGACGCTATTATCTTTGACCCACTATTAGTATAATTGAGAAAATCTAATTTTTAAATAATTTCAGACACAATTAATGTCATACGACTTGTTCCACTTGATTAACTGACCTATTATTGCACAACTATCTAACTAAATATCAAAAACAGGCAATCCTAATGGCCACAAAATCTATTTAGTTTTGAATTGAAGAAAAAATAACCAATAAATTAGATAGATATATACTATTGCACTTAATAAAGGTATTAGGATTATCATTGCGGATCATGGAACATGATAATAGAGAATGGATTATATAATTATGAAATTACTACCTGCATGAGACTGAAATCCTATTATTAAAGTCATATTACCATGATACGTTGGGTGTTCGCAATGTAGGTATAAAAATATTAGGTTGATGAATTAATTTGGTGAATAAAATAGAAAATACCATTTTCAAATTGTTCATGACAGGAAAAATGTAATTAAAAGCGGTTTTATTTTTCGTATCAATTTTCACGGAGATAAAGGGTTGTGAAACTCTGAGTTTAGTATTAATTTATTAATTTATCAGTTTTACATTTCCATCCTTAGAAAAATTAATAAAGTTGGCATTCCTGCATCCTAGTAGATACGTTTGATTAAATGCAGTATCATGTTTTGAAAAAAATATTATTTATAATAGGTACCTATACATTTATATTAGTAAGATTTTTCTAAAAACTGTTGGATGAATATCTGTGGTGTAAAAATGAAACTGATTTGCGTTTTACAAAGCTATGAATTGTTAGTAGAACTCCAAACTATTTAGGGCGTAAGATTTATAACTACTTACCGAGTAATTTGAAATAGTGTAGGTAATAATTTTAATAAGTTTAAACATTTTTTTAAAAGAGTGACTAAATGTTTTTATCCCTTGTTAGAGCATTCTTGTTAAATGTGCAATATATTACCTTGTAATATCAACTACGAAATATAGATTTGAGATTTTAACCAGTTTCTTCATTATTATTAGTTTTATTACATACTATAGCTACCTATTTAGGAGACAATGGACCAACATTCAGTGTACAAATGGAATTAACCCCTGAAACATTAGAGTGAGAAGAATATGTCGCAGCTTATTCATTATGAATACTATGTGTAGTATTCATGACTACCAGCCATGGTAGTCATGAAAAACCTTTAAAAGGTTTTAAAAGTTGATAATGCAACTATGCAACAAGTTTTGTATAAAATACTAAACAGTATTATTACTATTAAGTACTTAGGTACAAAGTTACAATAATTATTTAAAATAATTTCAATATATATATACAAGGTGATTGATTGAAATCGTTCATTAAAAGAAATGAGATTTCCGTCTATAATTTTTTCTTAAAACTTTCAGAATAAACACAGCGAGTCTACCTTACTTAATGAAAATATTCTGCCGGTGTACACTTCGAGTTATACCGGTCGTCAATACTAACTTATTTTAAATGAAATGGTGTATCTAAATTTTTTTGCAAATTTGGATTATACTAATTATTTTAGGGGGACTTTAATTAAAGATACTTAATTTCAAAAATGTTTGAGATAATAAATTTTTTTTATGATTCATAGTTTCTTTTGGAATTACATCACATGTAAAATAACAAAAAGTAAAAAACCAGAAGCATACAAATTAAATATTCAAAGTGTAGTATCAAGGTAAACTTCTAAAGTTTGCCCCATGGCCACTGCATGTATAATGTGTAATAAAATAATATTTGATAGATTAACTAAATTTCATCAGTGGTTTTGCAGCTGTATACAAAATTCTAAAATATTATATGTCATCTTTTAAAATATGTCTAAATAAAACAGTTATTATAATAAAATTTAAAAGAAATTAAACACTTAATTTTTTTATATTTCACTGTAAAATCTTGAATTATCTGCTGTGGTGATTCTGAAAATGGAATAGGTGATGTTGACATTATGAATAAACGAACCCTTAAGCTTTGTACTGATTCTTTAAATATGCTAATTTATGTATAGGGTGCCCAAAATATTATTTGTTGGCTTATTTTCAAATATTTTGTTATCATGGAAGGTTTTCGGTACACTTATCTACCTAAAATTAGTTATCAATAGTCATGATTTAATGTCATAATTAGTGGCCGATGTTAATTATGACATTAATATATCATGCTCTATATGCCTATCTTTAGTTTTTTTATTGTTCTGGGTGCTTTTTGCCGCACTTACTTAAAAATAATAATAAATCGTCATGATTTTATGAAATGCCTGGCGCATTCGCCATAATATACAAATCCACTTCAACTTTAAAAGAACACCAGAACAACAGAAGCTGTTCCAGAGACCTACCTCCTTACTGTCTATTAAGTACTATAATAATGTATTAGGTACTTGTAAAAGCTTATTTTTTAATTTTACATAGAAAATATTCCGCTTTACTGGAAACAATTATTAGTAAGATTCATACTATTCGTAGTTATGAATTATGAGTAGTTTATGGATCTTATATAGTACAGGGTGTACCACTTAAGCGTATGCGGAGCATAGCGGCTAAACCGTAAGAGCTAGAAAAAATGTTTCAGATAAAAGTTATTTTCATTCAAATGTTCTACGACTTAAAATTATTTTCGATTATACAGGGTGTTTAGTGTAGGCTGAGTGCAACACAACTTCGTTATTTGAAATGGAACGTCCTGTATATTATTGCATATTTGGATAGAACGTTGTCTGACGAATACAGTGATATAAGGTTTCATGGATCTATCTCTAATAATAAGGAAGGTATGGCCAAAAGGGTGTACCATAAGAGTAATGTGTTAGACGAAGACCTTGTACCCTAGCAAAGAATTGACAATCTCTTTCTAACACACTACTCTTATGGTACACTCTTTTGGCCATATCTTCCTTATTATTAGAGATAGATCCATCAAACCTTATATCACTGTATTTGTCAGACATCGTTCTATACAAATATGCAATAATACACAAAGTGTTCCATTTAAAATAACGAAGTTGTGTTGCGCCCAGCCTACACTAAACACCCTGCATAATCGAAAGTAATTTTAACTTATAGAACACTTGATTGAAAATAACTTATTTGAAACATTTTTTCTAGCTCCTATGGTTTAGCCGCTATGCTCCACATACGCTTAAGTGTTACACCCTGTATAAGTATTTAAAATTAAAATTCATTATTTCATTATCTTATGATTTTATCTATTTTTTAAATTTGCATTAACATATTTTCTTACCAGAAAACAAGCTGGTACTTTAAAATACTTAGGTACTTAGATACTTACGAAAAAAGTAATTTTTATTATCAAATTTATTACAGAACTGAATTATTTTCAGGTTATTTTTTCTTTGATAGAATTGAAATATATACATGTATAGTTCAGTTAATAACGTCAGTGGAATGGGAATTCTGAAATTCACTTCAAATTCAACACTAAATAATTCTTAAGTTTTAGAAAGGTACATTTAATACATTTAATAATAAAGTCGTGAGTTTGACTTAATTTATAATGTATTATATGTTATTTTTTTATGGTAGAAACTGAAATATAGGTATGGCATTTTTGATATATTAATAAAACTGTGTATTTTTAAATTTAGATATACTCTTCTGATACACAACCCATTCTTGATGATGGGTTTGATAACATTGTATATATATATACATATCAGGGTGAGTTTTATGTATGGAACGCCTCAATTATCTCGGAAACGGCTTGCCAGATTTTTATGAATTTTGGTTTATAAGGGTTTTGTAATATGGCCGATATTATTGTGGCATTTACATTGTTGTCAGATCTTTCGTTTTTCCGGAAATATACTGAAATTTGTTATTTCAAATGGATCACCCTATATATTTTTTTGTTTTTGAAATCTCTAAGAAATTTAGAATATTTTTCATGTAATGTTCCCTATACCTAATTGCCATAATTTCGGAGTTACAGCTACATTTGCAATATCTCCGCCGAAGTTAAAATATTACATCAGGGCGGCTATGTCTGCGACAAAAACAATTTTGACGTTTTAATAAACTATTATTGTTGGTGTTTATTGAAAGTTACAATGGACCGTTTATCTGAGAAAGAACGAATTGAGATTTTAATGATATTAGGATGTGGTGATGTGCGTAGAAGTCAACAGGAAACGTGTAATATCTTTAATAATTTATATCCTAATAGAAATCCCATAGGATCTTTTGAAAACATAAAGTAAAGGCGGTTACAGCTGATGCTCAAAATGTTGTCCGTTTACTTCCATACAAGAAGCCATGCGATGTTTAAAACTTTGCAGTACATTTTGTAACATTCCTGACTGCTCAATTCTTCTTATCTCTGTGGTAATCCTATCTTTTAATTCCTGAATATTGGCAGGTTTGGTTTTATAAACAATATTTTTTAAGTGACCCCACAGGAAATAGTCTAAAGGATTCATGTCGGGTGATCGCGGGGGCCATTCGATAAAACCACGCCTTCCAATCCATCTTCTGGAAAACACATCGTTTAGGTATTGCCTCACGTCACGCGCATAGTGAGGTGGAGCTCCATCTTGTTGCACCCAAATATTGTTATTTGGGACATTGTTATTGTCTGAAAGTTTCAAATAATAAAATTTCTAAATTAACAGGCAATTGAAAATACTTACTTAGATTTGGAAATAACCGAGCCAACTCAGGTATAATATTATTCTGTAATAAATTTAAATACGCTGGACCATTTAAGTTTCCTTCAATGAAAAAAGAACCAATTATTTTGTCGCCTATTATTCCAGCCCATACATTAATCTTTTGTGGAAATTGGGTGTGGGATTCTCTCATCCAACGAGGATTGTTACGTGACCAGTATCTGCAATTATGCCAATTTACGTTTCCATCAATACAAAAAGTGGCCTCATCGGAAAACATAACATTATTTAAAAAATTTGGATTATTTTGATCGTAACATTTTTCCATCATTGTGTCGGCAAACTCTTCACGTCTATCGAAATCATCATCTGACAACTCTTGAACCAATCTTACTTTGTAAGGATGGAATTTATTGGGATGTAAAATTTTCATTATGGATGTTTGAGAAATATCAACTTCCCTGGATATTTGTCTAGTACTCAAGTGTGGATCTTCTTCTAACATAACACAAACATCTAAAGATTTGTCTTCAGTTGTTGCAGTTTTTATACGCCCTGATTTCGGTAAATCTTTTATGGCTCCAGTTTGGTTAAACTTTTTTAACAACTTACTCACAGTAGATCTTGTTATGGGATTTCTATTAGGATATAAATTATTAAAGATATTACACGTTTCCTGTTGACTTCTACGCACATCACCATATCCTAATATCATTAAAATCTCAATTCGTTCTTTCTCAGATAAACGGTCCATTGTAACTTTCAATAAACACCAACAATAATAGTTTATTAAAACGTCAAAATTGTTTTTGTCGCAGACATAGCCGCCCTGATGTAATATTTTAACTTCGGCGGAGATATTGCAAATGTAGCTGTAACTCCGAAATTATGGCAATTAGGTATAGGGAACATTACATGAAAAATATTCTATTATTTTCTTAGAGATTTCAAAAACAAAAAGATATATAGGGTGATCCATTTGAAATAACAAATTTCAGTATATTTCCGGAAAAAACGAAAGATCTGACAACAATGTAAATGCCACAATAATATCGGCCATATTACAAAACCCTTATAAACCAAAATTCATAAAAATCGGGCAAGCCGTTTCCGAGATAATTGAGGCGTTCCATACATAAAACTCACTCTGTATACACAACGTTGAGTAGTGAGTTATAGACTCACTACTGTGTGTGGATGATTCTGGGAGCGTTGAGTTCCGGAAAAATAAGCCAAAAGTATTTTAGCTTTATACCAATTTTCAAACTTTTGGGACTCCAACTCATACCGCGCGTTGGATTTTGTAGAACAAGACTTGAAATTGCTCCGTTTGCCGCTGCTTCTATGTTAGAGGGTAAACTTAAGAAGATAAAATTTTGTACAATATTCTTGTTGTAAATTGATATTACTACACTCGAGCCAGAAATTAAAAATGTTCGATTAAATTTAATCTCTTGGTTAAATCTGAAATTAGTGTCAAACGATAGCTTATGAAAAGTTAGGAGTGTGCAAGCCGTTTTGGTTGATCTCAAACCATTTAGATTTTACAGGGTGTCAAAGTTGCAAAATGTCAATATTCACCTGTCAATATTTCAAAAACAGTTGAAGATAGGTATATGATATGGTACATGAAACAGACTTAGAATGCGATGCAGAATTCAAAAATGAAATAAAAAATAGGTGTAAAATGAAGCTGATGGTCGTAACTTATTTTTGGGCTACCCTGTATACATTAATTTAGTACAAAAAAAAACCGCATTAAAAAATAAAAATCAACAGGTGCGAGCGTTTTTCCAAAAAACACACCGTAGAATTTTAAATGAATTTAGACATTACCTCTGGGACTCACTCTATAGTGGTTGGTCTTAATGTCTTTGTCTTAATTTTTCAAAATTAAAAGTGAATAATTTCTTTTTCTTGTTAATGCAGACTAAGTAGCAGTGTCGAACTATGGGTTTTTAACTAGCTGAGGTCATGAAGTTGGCGTTTCATGTTGGTTAGTAGGGTAGCATTACCAACTATTATTAGTACTATGCGTGCATTTCAGTGCATCATTGTCAATTGAAATTCCTTTGATCATGTATAATATATCATTTGAGTTCCGCCTCACTTATATCCATCAACATTATTATTGATTCCAAACTCAGACATTTGAGTGCTCTTTAGTAAGGATTAGCTGATTAAGTTGATTAGTGGCTACTTAAAATATTAGTTAGGCTACTGCATATCGTGCAAGTTTCCTTAACGTACAGGATAAAAATATCGTTCCTTATTTTGTATTTGCCGTGAATGTTAGAAATACTAAATCACATAAGATAATCGCACAATGAGTAAGTTAACTCTAAATTACTAGTTTATAAATTAAGTTTTCACTTAAACAAAAAACAGGTTAGAGATGGTTTTCCAAAACATACCGACAAATTTAAAATTCATAAAAGGATACCCAATAAACAAGCAATTTTTGCTAAAAAACTTACGATCCCAGAGGAGTTGTTACTTGTTATTAAATACTTGATTTACTTTTTTAACTTATACAGGGTGTCACATTTGTGCGTATTTCTTCGATAGCTGTAAAACAGTTGGAATAGGGAAAAATTTTGCAGAAAAACATAGGAATGTGGCATAGGTTGTGAAGACGTATAACCTAAAATTATTTTCAACTATACAGGGTGATCAGGAAAAGCGCTCTTCTACTTAACATTATTTCCTTTAATAACCAACCTTTTGATGTTACCATTATATTTCTGAATTCCTAATTAAATTTTGAATCCTGTGATGCCCGTCAGTTCTACTTATTTTCTACCATTTGCAATAAACTGTTATTTTACAATAAAAAAAATTACATTTACAGATATGCTTTTATAGCATATTTTTAATATTATTTATTGGCTTATTTAACTTATTTATATCTTTCTATTTATATATTATATTTATATATCTATATAATGGAATTCAAATATTATAGTTCAATAAAGTTTTTAATTTTCCTCGTTATCTATAATCCTAGATACGCTAAAGAATAACCTTATACCTTTTAAGATAAGTCTAAAACAACTACTTTGCCTGCAATTGAATTATAACGGCATATCTTCATATAACCTCAACTTATTGTCTTTAATACATTTTTCTTTTTAATAGTGTTATTTACATCTTTTAAATATTGAAACATTAACCAAACATCTACATTACATTAAAAGTGCCCTGCTGACGACTAAACACGGCGGATCTAGACGAGGGAGGTCGATAAATTCCCCCAAGCCAGGATGTAAGCGATCCGTGTCCGTGGCCGAATGGCAACGGGGTGATAGGTGTCTCTAACGGGGCCTCTAGAATACCGGGCAACCTTATGGAGTGTGCTTGCCTTGCCACAGCAATGGGGGGTTCTGCTGTGGTTGACTTGAATCCCTTGCTACTCGTGGGACGTATATGGAGAGTAACAGAGTAATCAACAAAAACAAACCTAATGAGGGAGGTCAAATCCTCGATCCTCCCCAGGCAACTGGGGAACCCATGGAGATTGGAATTAATCCGACTCCCATTGAAAGCCTGATCCCATCGGATCAGAAGAGGAGGCTGCTACAGTCTCCGACACCTGAGACTGGTGGAGAAGGCAATTTGGGGGATGAGACATCTGAATTTGTAGACAAACTCTCCCTTAAAAGGAGTCGACTAGGAAGAGCTGCAAGGAAGCGCCTAAGTCGTTTGCTTAAGAGGGGAGTGCCTTACCAGACCGCCTTAAGTAAAGTGCTGAACCAGCCGAAGTTTGATCCCCAGCAGGAGGAAGGTAACCAATCCTCCTCTCTGTCAGCGGGATCGAGTAAACGCATGAGTTCAGATGGTAGTTCACCGGATCTGGCAGCGAAGAGAGCCCGGGAAGGTGAATATACCAATCCATCATTCAGGGATGTAACAGAGGGGATTAGGGTGGGAATTATCCACCCTGAGTATCCCGAAACGGCCTTGACCAATAACCAATTAGGAACTCTGCAGAGGGCGATAATGTCAGCTGTAGATGAACTACCAGATGATGGACCTCAGGTGAAATTTCAGAGCTGCACACATCGACCTGGATGGCTTCTCACCACCTGTGTGGATCAGACGAGCATCTCGTGGTTGGAGAGCGCTTTCAGCCGTGGGAAGGAGCTCGCCTTCAAACCGTGCAGGTTGAGGATTTACCTAAACCACATATATATGTGGCCTATATACCGGATGAAGCCGACAAACGGCTTACATCAGACATAGTTCTCAGCAGGCTGAGAAAAATGAACCATGGCTTGAATACCCGGGAGTGGAAAGTACTACACCGGGAAGAGTCTGGCCCAGGGCAGGTCTGGACATTCTCTATTGACGAGATGTCTAAGGCAGCTCTGGAAGAGCTGAATAATCAGCCCTACAGGGTGTTAGCTATGAGCTTGATAATTTGATCAAATTTAAAACGGCACTTTTTAAAGGATAAATTGGACGTTTTTTAAATTGGACCACCATAATTTAAAATAAAATTTTGTTGAAAATTTGAATGGACTTTTTCTCTGCAAGTCGATAAATGGATACTTCAACATTTTAATTGAATACCAAAATAAAGTTGAGGTGTAGGTACAGGGTGGGCCGTATAAGAGTGCGTATCCCCTTATCTCAGAAACTATGTGAGATAGAAAAAAAAGTTTTATATAAATGTTGTTTGCGTTAAAGATGTCGGTATTTTTTTAATATAGTTATATTTGTAGCTCTTCAATATACAGGGTGATGAACTAAACTTATCTTTTTTTAAATGGAACAACCTGTATATTATTACATTTTTGAAAAGCTCTTCAAAAGACTTGTTCAACGATATATAATATGATGGGTCTTTAGCCCACCGTTTCGGAGCTATTGACTGTTGTCTTCAGGAAAAGGATAATATTTATAGCGAGCTAGAAAAGTTACTGATTGAGGTGATAAGCTGTAATTTGGGCCAAGAAATTCTAATTTGGTCTATTTTATGAAACTTCTGTCTAATACTAAAATAAAAAAAATTGCAACAGTGATGCCAAGTTTCGTGAAATTTAATTTTTCATGATTTTTTTAAATGGAACACCCTGTATTTTATTACATTTCCTAAAAGTCCTTGTAAAGACGAGTTTATTGATATATAATATTAGGGGTCTACGACGCACCGTTTTGGATTAATCTGATTAAAGGTGTTATGTTTTCTATTACGATGGTTATTATGATATACCTATAGCTATGACTACAGTTCATTTCTATTTTTGCATATTAATTAATATCATATTAGTAATATGATATTAATCCATCTACATTTTTCAAATTATATATCTAGAATTTTAATAATACCATCCGAAACATGCATAACTTATGTGTCAATTCCTGAAGAGAAACGCAGATTAATCCAAAACGGTGTGTCGTAGACCCCTGATATTATATATATCAATAAACTCGTCTTTGCAAGGACTTTCAGGAAATGTAATAAAATACAGGGTGTTCCATTTAAAAAAATCATGAAAAATTAAATTTCACGAAACTTGGCATCACTGTTGCAATTTTTTTTATTTTAGTATGAGACAGAAGTTTCATAAAATAGACCAAATTAGAATTTCTTGGCCCAAATTACAGCTTATCACCTCAATCAGTAACTTTTCTAGCTCGCTATAAATATTAACCTTTTCCTGAAGATAACAGTCAATAGCTCCGATACGGTGGGCTACAGACCCATCATATTATATATCGTTGAACAAGTATTTTGAAGAGCTTTTCAAAAATGTAATAATTTACAGGGTGTTCCATTTAAAAAAAGATAAGTTTAGTTCATCACTCTGTATATTGAAGAGCTACAAATATAACTATATTAAAAAAATACCGACATCTTTAACGCAAACAACATTTATATAGAACTTTTTTTTCTATCTCACATAGTTTCTGAGATAAGGGGATACGCACTCTTATACGGCCCACCCTGTGCACTTTTAGTAGAGGAGACAAATAGACCGGCGCGGCAGTTACAGTTAAATATGAGTATTTGTTAACTTCAATAAAGTGTTGCAAAAAGTGTTACATTATTTTTGGTACCTACCTTAAAACAAATTATAATGATAAAAGATATGGGAAAATATATGTAAAATATGGGAAAATGAATGCTATATTATATAGCAAAATATCTGATAGATAAATTTAAAAGTTAATTTGTTCAAGAGTTCTTAAAATCAAATATGTGAATTAATTTAAAATGAAATATTAAACATAATTTAAAAAAAAAAATTAGTATATGTATTTTGATTACTAAGAAAATAAAATAAATAAAAGAACAGCATGTCAAAATATTTCCTGCAAATATTGGCGATTCAAATTGCCGATGAGGGGGCTGCAAATTGTAAAGAAATATGGAGGAAGACAAGTAAAAATGTTGCATTTCCTATCACATCATCTAGCAATTTAGCATTCAACTGCCATAATAAATATAGTGACTTCATGTGCTGGTTAGGGTACAATAAAGGATAAAAAGTGCGGTAAAAGCAGTCAAATGTCCCATAAGTGCTTCATTGCTAATTATATGAATTTTTTGGGTTGAAACAGGTATCCTAGTTTTTGTTTACTTATATTTTGGGCTAAAATAAGTGTGATAAACTGTATGGTGATACCATATTAGTGCTTGTTTTTTGTTAAATAATGTTTAAATTAAAATATATTCTGTTTTTATAAGACTAATAATCGAAAAGTATAGACAAACTGCAACAAACTGGTTATGTTGTGTAAGTAAACGTGTTCCCTGTTATTAAATTGTTACATGCCTTTTGGAGAAATGAGTGAGAAACAGTTTCTTATACTAGGGTCAAACTTTTACCTATCTTCTATCTTAAACACACTTCTATTGACACATTTTGTGGAATGACACCCATAAACACGGCGGTTTGTGTTGTGCTGATTTCTTTTGAATGCCATTGTAAAATGTAAAAATAAAGATGTACAAATACTAACCGCGTCTTTTTTAATCAAATACGTGTTATTTATCATTATATCAGCAATAAGCCTCCAAAAATTACTTTTTAAGTAGGTTCAAATATTTTCATGCAGAGGGTGCATTTATTTTTGGAGTCGCCAATACTAATATTCTTAAAAACAGTTGTCAAATAATACGCTTCCAGTAAAGTAATAAATATATTCACTAACTCGACAAACTACGAATTCTGCAGATGATAAATATCGAATTGACAATGTGAGAAAATATTACTTATACGGTTTAGCAATTCACTACTATATTATTGATAGTACACGATATGCCTACGTATCTGTATGAAGAATGTTCGATTAAAAGAGAATGGAAACAGATCTATAAATTCTCAGTTTATCCCTGATAGTAGGTACAAAGCCTTTTCCTGACAATGTGACGTAATGGATTTATGGCCAATTTTGAAGCGAGAACAAGAAAAGCAATGAAAATTAAAATCAATAGAAAGTAAAATTATGAACAATGAATTGGTATGTACCTAATTACTTACAGTACCATATAATTTACAGTATCGAAAAAATAGCAAGTCAATGCTTTGTAGGTTAGGTTTTATATTTTTTCAGTGTTTAATGACATCATCAAAGCAAGTAATGGTAGCAACTGGAAGACCCACTAACCCAGGCCAGCTAACAATTCTTTGATGTTCCTTAATTAATGATTTCAGATCAGCGTTAATTTTTGGAGGTATATTTTCTATTCTATCACACAATACAATGTTGGAAAAATACGAATAATTTGGTAGAATTACACTTATGATGGATTACTAAAAAATGATTAATCGTGATCGCCTTTATAGTACCATTGCCAACGCAATAATAAATTTTAATAATCGGTATAAGTAACTTAGATAAGTAAGAAGTATCTAATGTACAAGTTTTATCTTTGTAGATTAATGATTTGTTTCCTAATTATTGAATTAGTAAATTATCACCAAATTATTATAGAATTTTGTATAAAACTGAAAAACTACTGATGAAATTTAGTTAATCTATCAAATATTATTTTATCACACATTATACAGTGGTATTTTGGGGTAAATTTTAGAAGTTTGCCTTGATACTGCACTTTGAATATTTGATTTGTATGCTTTTTGTTATTTTACAGGTTGTGTAATCCCAAAAGCAACTATGAATCATTTAGTAATCAACTTACATTTATAGTAAAAACCATGTGTGTAGCTGATTACGGTAAGAAAACTTAAAATATATAAAAATAGATTATAAAATTGACAACTAAATAAAAAAAGGATAAAACAAATATATAAAAAATTTCCTAGACAGAATCAATCAAGGCAATTTTATAAAAATTATCTAAATACTGCGGAAATATAACATAAGGAAACAAATGTGACAGTAAATAGTATTCTAGAATGAGACATGAACTTAATGTTTTATACATAAAAGGTATTTCAGTGAATGTAATAATTTTGTAACACCAAAGTCAATCCCCGGAATGATAAATAAAACATCTTGATATAACTGTTCAGTATGCTGTCTCCGTTCTCAATAAATGCTCCAATATTCTCCTTACTTCCTTCGTTGAAGCTTTCCTAATTTAATTGTTTAACTTGCTGAAATAACGTCTTACACTCTCCTCTGGTTCTTCGCGGGTGTTAATCATAAAGACCTCACTCTGGTCTTTTCATTTCAGCAGGTAATATATTGAGTTGAATAGCTGTTCCATTCAATTCTTTCGTTTATTTTTTAATTATTATTTAAGAAAATACATTTTGTTGGGTATTGTATGCTTTTTACTTTAGATTTTATTTGTGTCTGTTGCACAATTTTATTAAATGGTATAAACTATTAGCAGAATTAAGGAAATATATACATATTTGGTATACCTTAAGCATACAATTCGACAGGAAATCCATGAAGATAAATAACTATAAAGTAGTGCTATATCATTCAACGCAGTTTAATTGTGAATACAGTTATTCAAAAAGTATCCTGGGTATTTTAGTAAAAAAATGAGTTTCACGATATTCAAAATTGTCTCACATAAATATGACATATAAAATTTATATTTAAATAAAATATAATGTTTATAGCAAATTTATAGCAAACTTTTTCACATTTGTAATACTGAAGATTTTTTTCTTATTGACATTTTTAGATAAACGAGCACCATGGTTTTTCAAATTTTCAGATTTTCAATCTGTTCTCATAGGTGATACAGAAAATCAAATCAAATAAATAGAAAATCTTTTGATATGCAACAATAAATATAGTACCTATTTTAAGTATATAAAATAATATAGATATTGGAAATTGGAAATAAAATTGGTAATTTTTTAATTAATTTATTAATTTTCAATATTATTAATTTAATTAAACAAGTAATTTGTACTTTGTCCCGTTTAATATACAGGGTGCCATATTTTAATGGTAACTGCTTACGGTAATTGCGTACGTCGCAAATTGAGAAAAATGTTTATGTAAACATGGCCGCAAACTCTTTGTTTTCGAGATACAGGATGATAAAAATTAACATAGCAAAGACACAAACTGTTTTTGTTTAATTTCCTTCATAGGTATCGCGATTATTTATATTATTATCAGTATAATTTGATAACTATGATTTTTTGGGATAAATACATTCTGGCGTTTTGCCAATTATCTCAAAAAATAGTGCGTCCTAAGAAGATTTAATAAGAGTATATGTTTTGCAAAGCTTTGAATGCTTATGAGAATTATGAGCCAAAGCTTGAGGGAAAAAATGAACTAAACATAAATTTTGAATAAACAAAAATCACCAAGTTCACCCCCGTATTGTACGCCTCTGCTTATAAAATCAATGGCATGCACACTTGTTTGTAGAAAACCAAATATGAAAACTGCATGCCAAATTTAAATTAAATCGCACAAGCCAGTTTTTTAAATTAAAATAAAATTAAATCATATTTTTTAATTAATTAGAATAATTGATAATTAAAATTTATACGAACTTTTATGTCATTTTAGGACGTAGAATCTACCATTAAAATACGGCCAAGCATTTTAGTTACACCCTGTATATACGTTATATTTTTCACATTTATGAACTTCAAATTACATATTTACCAACTTATAATCAGATTACCTTTTTTTTAAGTAAAATAAAATAATAAATATATTAATTTTCTATATGAAAAATGTATTTATTTATTTCTTTGGATACATCAACCAACAGTTAAAGGTCAATTACAAGTTGAGAAAAATAGTTCAATGATTTAGTCATATTTAGATAAAACTATATGAAATTTAATAATGATAAAAAAGAATAATATTGAATACAGTTTTAAATAATCTAATTGTAGATAAACCGGAATTACAAAATAAAATGTTACCAAGTTGATTCACAGGGTAGAAAGAAAAAATTTACTGTCTGATATAGCTTCGCAGTTCTTTGCACGTCAATACTCAAGTACGACATAACGACAGAATCTATTATAAGATATTTTAAATAAAATAATAAAGATTGCAGCTTTAGACGATCCATTAAGCTGAGTACCGAAAATGCCTGAGAAGATCATTTTAAGGGATTCCTATGGGAGGGTAACTACCATTAAATCTGAAGCAAAGGAATTTTAAAAACATTCTGTGACGTTTTCAATGCTCTGGTTATTTAACTTATACATTATGTCCATTTAGTGCGTAATTCTTTTATATCTGGTAAGCTATTACGTAAAGAGAAAAACATCAAATAAAAAAGTAGCTTGGTTGCCAAATGTCAATTTTTTAAAAATATTTACAACTGTACAGTGTGCTTCACAAAAGCGGTACAACTTATTAAACATAACTTTTTTTAAATGGTACATCCTATATTTTGTATCAGTAATTGATTATCCTGTTCGCTGTTTGTCAAACCTAATTTTTTTTTCTAATCTGTTGGGGCGTTGCCAAGTTACAATTTATTTTCTTAATAATATCTTTACTTTTTTGTAGTCGTAATAAATGTGCAGCAGTATCATTATACCTTTAATTTCACAAATATTTTTTGCAAACTGTGATAGAAGGGACTCACAAACATCTTTCAAATGTTTGTGAGGTACAATTATGTACAGGGTGCTTAAATTTTGCTTCAAAATTTTCAAAATTTTAGACCTAATATACTCGATTTTTTTAAATGTAACACCCTGTGTGTTTTATCAGAAATTTAAACCTTTATCAAAACTCTTTGCTATCGTAAAATATTTTTTTATCCTACACTAGGTGAAAATTCTATTTTCGTGAGCCATTAGATGCGCGAAAGTAGGCATTTTTAAGGCTAGCCGCGACAAAAATTTCACTTTTTTATTAATAGGTGGCGCTTCCATTATCTGTCAACGTAGCGTTATTTAATTTCATATTATAAAGTAATTTTAAGTAAACACATCTATATTGTTACCATTAATTATTAAACAATGGACGAGACATGTATCCCGGGGACATCTTAAGCTTCAGAAAGTAATGAAACCATGGAAGAAATTATATGGAAGCTTCACTTGTCAGAGAACCTCCAGATCAGAGAGACAAATCATCATGAATATCATGGTTTATTTTCAAGAACAGTTTCAGAAAAAAACTCGTTATTGGGTTTATTTAAACAAGGTATTGCCTTTGTTAATTGCACTATTCATAATCCTGTATTTAAATAGCTATAACTTTACTAGATATAGAAATAAATATCAAAAGACCTATATATATATAATTTTTAGAAAATACGGAAAAGCTTTTCAATAGTGCCAAACCGAAAAATCGAAAAAAGATGTTATTATATCAGCTCTGTTTCAAAGTTGAAAAGAAACCAGTAAGTATATCTTGCAATCCCTATGAAATTGGTCCACTCTGTACGTCACAACGACGCGACGTGGGGATACGGTTTGTATACAATACAAAAAATGTAACTGCCGAAAGGCTGAAATGTTCTTAGCAGAAATTTCCTTCAGCTATTTTTGAACAACAATATTATCCCAGAAAGTAGATTATTTATATCTTTAATTTTTATAAAAACTAATAAATTTGATACAATAGCTATGATGCTGTAGGGGATGAAGCTGTAGATCAATAGTATGCCTTCGACAAATATCGTATAAAAACTAAGTAAAAAATATTCTATTTCTATATTAAGACCTAACAAGTTTTTTAGATATTATAAGAAAAAGAACCATGCATATTAACAATTTGGGAAAGTTATACAAATTTGCCGCCGCAAACTGGGAAGGTGAAGGTGCAACCGTCTCAATTTCAGTACTGGTTGGAAGCCGGGTGACTTTAGCAATATTTTCTAGCGATAGTAACATCCTTATAAAATAAAGCACATGTGTCATCTAGATCTTTTTAGGATTAGTAAAAAATAACAAAATCTACATACCAGATGCTTCTCAATAGATTTTATATACTCCGGGTAGTGGCGGATTTATCTGTAAATGTAAATTTTATTAATTGTACGGATCATTTGTTTTGTCACCTTCATATCTTGGAGATTATGTAGAGATAAGGTAGGTGACATCTTCAGGTGATTGTAATAATTTTTTCGGTCGTCAGGTGGCTGCGATTTTTCCAGCAATATTTTTAACGAATTTGATATTTTAATGAATTTCTCATGCTTTGTGCCAGTTCTTTTCATCGACAGATGATATCGTAAGTAACATTACCGCGTGTTTAGAGCAATTTTTCCGGCCGCCATGGCGGCGATTTCTCTAGTAATATTTTTAATTCAACTTCAAGCTGTAACCTTGTTATGCTTTGTGCTACCTTCATCTCTTGGACATCTTTCACAGAGACGAAGAGGAATATCTCCATATGTTCAGTACAATTTTTTCGACCGTTTCTCTCTGAAAACCAGAAAGTTTGATTTTGGTCCTTTATTGTAGTCCTTTCGACCACCAAACTATGGAGCCTCCCGCTATCATAGGTCGTATGACCGTTACATACAACCAATATATTTCTTTGGGACCAATGCTTCAAGATTTCCCTCAGATTCGTCGACATGTCCATAAGGACAGTTTTGCCTTGTGGATCATTCTCTCCAGGATGGGAGTACATTTATGTAGATACTTCGCTACCTTTGCAAATGGGTTTATTTCACCAAGTGGGGAGGGAGGTCTTAGATTGTCCAGCTTCCTTTTCTTGGTGAATGGTACAATTACCGTTTTGTGGGGGTTCACAGACATCTGTTCCCTGTCACACCAGCTCAGTACTGTCTAGTACCTCTTGGAGGGTCTGGAAATTTCCTCTTCAGAGATTCCTTTGACTATAATGGCTAGATCGTCCGCATATATGCTTCAACTTCATCCTCAAGCGGTGTCCAAAGTATATAAAGTATAAGGAGCTCGGTGGCCGAGCGGTTAAGACTTCTGGTTTTTAATCGTTCTCCGCGGTTGACGACGGTTCGAATCTCACCGTGGTCAACTTTTTCTAATTGCTCCAATATTAAATCTGTGTGTATATGGCTGGTAGCGTTCTTAATATGCAACTAGTACTGCAATATCACTGTATAAATGGCTAACAACCTACTGTATACTTTAATTAATAAGGTTTTCCAGGTTTCCCTTATTCTCGCACTAAATGGTAGTTAAAGTTATAATATCGTAAGTCGTTCCTAGGCGCACTCACGGGCTGCAAAATAATAATATGCCGCTCTATTCTATGAGGAGTAAAGGCACGTCCTTTGCAAAATGTATAAGATAAATTCGTAAACAGGAAGGTATACCCGGAGCTGTGCCTATATCCATAAAATAACATTGAAGCAGTAAAATATTAAGATATGTATAAAAGGCCAGTACAAAAAAAATGCGTTTCAAAGCGGTAGTTGTTATTTCATGTCAACTAAACTATAGTATGAGGGACGAAAATGTCAGTACTATCGCGGAACGGATTAAAAATTAATTTCGTCCCTCCAGGATTACAGTAATAAAAAATACCGCTCTTTAGAAATTATTTTACCAACCAATATAAATATCTATCAAAATAAAAAAAATCACAATAATTACCTACTATAGGTATATAAGTTACAATAATCAGTTTATAATTTTTTTTAATAATAATTAAGATTTTAGATATTTGAGTGTATACGAAGTTCAAAAAATATCGTAGAGACAGTGAGACTAAATAACCTTTAAATTCCTCATATAATTTACTGGATTAAGAGCCCTTTTGTTGTTGTTATATATTTAATTTTACATTTACCTACAATTACGTTGATTAGAAAAATGTATATCAGTTAAATGATGTAGTATTACCTATAACACAAGCCAAGATTGATCATAAGAGATGAAAAGGTTTAAACTAAAAATGAACCATACAAAATATCATTTATATCTACTTGACTAAAGATAATCACAATAAAGATAGAACTTTGAATTTACATCTTGAAATTCATGATAAAGTCTAAAAAATCATTCATGTGCAAGAGATTCAGCAGCTGACGGATAATACTCCCTGAGGGATTCTGAGTCAATTTTTTCATAGTATGAGAAGCTATTTGCAATTTTGACCCTTGTATTTGGATTTTCAATAAATGAACTTAGCCGCAATGTAAGTATGCAATATCTTCTGATACATAGTTGAAAGTAGGTCAATAATATTTAACTAACACAAAAAACTATTTATACATTATGTAAAATTAGATACGTATTTGACAACATCGAAGACCTCTGCGCCATCCAGGCTTCTTTCCAAGTTATAGACCCCACAGCCTAGATGTAATTCTGCGGGAAAGACACAGAATGCGGTACCAGGACCAAAGTTGGATGATATTGTTATTAGAAGACCCTTTACAGCTGCTTTCTTCCAGTAAAAAGATCGTTCCGTCAGAGATATAATAATTATTTTACAAGATTATCAAGAGTATTGAGTTTCTCTTGTAGTATGTGCACCTTATGATTTACTTTGACACATTCACAGTAGGTGTCAGTGTCATTTTCACTAATCGATATCAACATTTAAGGTCAGTTATCACTACACCATGTCAAATCTGTGTGCGTGTGCTAATTATAGTATGGCAGACATGTTTTGATGCATTATTTATGGTATTAAAACGAATAAAATAACTGGCGCATTCGCCATAATACAGAGAGATCGACAATGATTGACCGGATATTTTGAGGTATTATTAAAATAACTGGCGCATTCGCCATAATACAGGATCCACAATGATTGACCGGAAATCGGATGTTAAACTGAGTTGTTTTAGCAGTGGCGTAACTAGAATTTTTGGGCCCTTGTAGCACTTTATTTCCTTTATTTCCTACAGGTGCAAAAATCTTCTCGGGCCCGTTCCCCCTTAATTAATTATTGCTTTAAAAATATCGAAACATTCGTGTCTGTCGGGCGAATTATGGAATAAAATGTTTCAAATTTATTTTGTAACCTCTAAATCAAACAAACAAGTAGGTGTAAGTAATAACATTTCTCTAAAAAGCAACAAAAACAAAAAAAAAAAACAAAAAAACTATAAATACACTAAAAGTTTCTCCTCCTAGCCTTTGAGTTGGCAAAACGATTTCACTATGCAATCACAGCACGCAATCGATGCAACGCGAACTCGGGACACGTCAACACCCGACCGAGTTGGAATAGTTAACTTCTTTATTTCGCACTCGGACTGGGCCCTTCCGGGGCCCCTCAAGCTCTTGGGTCCTTATGCGTCGTACACTGCCGCGCCAGCGTAGGTACGCCACTGTGTTTTAGTTGTATTAGTGATAGACAGTTGACAGCTGTCAATCACTAATAATTAAGTAGTTTGTAGTAGTATTATTATTACTGTTCTAAATAAGAAAAATGCTTAGAAAATGTCTATCAAGATTTTTTTTGGGCACCTTGTATTTTAGAACACTAGAAAACGGTACAGGTAGGTTTTAGGTTATTCTAAATATGAATCCGTCATCGCGTTCCGTTTTCCTAAAAAATTCCTACTAGTAGTTTCTGAAATTTGAGCCGATAAAAGTGGTCGTAGCTGGCCACGATTAAAGCCCAAAAATAGAGTTACCCACTCATTGAATGCACATTTTGAATTCGTTAATCATTACTTTTTTTTGAAAAAATAAAATGGGCATTCAATCATATGTCTTTAAAACTGCATATACTTCTCTCTAGCTCTGCTAGTTTCCCAGATCCCTGTACTAATTTAGAATTCAAATTGTTAATTTTTTCGAAACCTCAACAAAAAAGTGATGCAGTTTCTGGTGCCCCGGAATATTAAATGTGGGTATAATAGTTTGCACGTACAATTTGATGTGCTTGATCTTAATTGGGATTGTAGTAATTTGTATAACGAGATCCCATGTAATATTCAACTAAAATAACACTAAAATCAATACTGATCAATGAACAGTATCAGTATATTAATAAGCATATCTACCTTAGGGCCTTGGGCGGTGCAGGACTAGAATCTGGTAGAGGTACGGAATACAAATGCAAGCTGAACTGTGTATAAAGGACGGCAATCTCTTAGTTGTTTTGCACTGGTCATGTTAAAGTACTTTAAATTTAATATTTAAATTATGTTGTACATACGTGCGAAATGGAATATTCCCAACAGGTTCACAGGTCTCTTTAGAGTTACACTTTTGTCATAAAGTAAATGTAATTTACTTGGCGCAATCCTCTTGTTAAACTAAATGTAATAATTCAATTTACCTGTCATTTCAAAATGTGAATTCAGTTAATCTACTTATTTTATTTTATATATAACGTTAATCTTGTTGTAGATGCTTCTCCTAAGTTGCTCAAGTTTTAATTAGATATACATAGTTAGTAATAAGTAAGTATGTATGTATATGTATGTATGTATGTATGTATGTATGTATGTATGTATGTATGTATGTATGTATGTATGTATGTATGTATGTATGTATGTATGTATGTATGTATGTATGTATGTATGTATGTATGTATGTATGTATGTATGTATGTATGTATGTATGTATGTATGTATGTATGTATGTACCTAAGTGGATGTACCTAAGTATGTAACTACGTAAGTAAGTAAGGAAAGAAAGAGGAAGGAAGGAACGAAGGAACGAAAAAGGATGCAAGCAAGCAAGAAAGGTGCAAGGAAGCAAGGAAAATCAGTGTACCTATATGTGTGTGAATAAATGTGTGAATGAGTAGTAAGCAGTTAATACGCAATTTAAGGGTGTTTATACTAAAGGTTTACATTAGTCACAAGTAATTCTAGAATAATAGAAAAATAAAATTATAGATAATATTAAAAAGATTAAAAATGATGATTAAATTCACCTTAAATTCGTCATTCATGTACCCATAATGCTAAATAATACAAAGACGCATAATAGACAAGTAAGTATTCTTTCTCATAACTACATCTATTTATTAAGTCACAATTCTGGATAATATTGTACAATAGGGATCAAGCAGTTCTTTATACAGTAGAATATACTTGTGCGTGTTTAAAACACTTAAAACTAAAACCGAGTTTAGTCATCTCCAGATGATGCCAACTTGTGTTGCCACTGAAAATTAGATTGTCGGTGTATTTCTTCTATATGAGGTTATAGGTAACAACAGAAACAAAAAAAATTACATATAAAATAGATGATCATAACAATTAAACAAATTTGGTATACAAATATACCCCTTCGTTGTTCATTTGGCTAAATACCTAAAGAAACTAGTAAATAGGTACTTTAGTGATATATGTATAGAAGCACAGTTCTACTTGAACTTCGTACATATATTGAAAATTTGTAGAAAACAGGTAAACTTTCAACTTCTTGATAATAGTGGGTACATGTTTACTTCCTTTACTTAATACCATTTACTTTAACGGTAAATGTTTATCTGTAAATGTGGAAGTTCGTTGTTATTTTAATGGGCAATATAAGTAAGATTAACACTAATATCTTTTTTTTTAAGAACAGTTAAATTAGGTTAATACTGAATTACTGTATATCATTAATGGTTCTGTGTCCATTAAGTAAGGATTGTGAAGGAATCTACTTATTGATCTAAAAAAAAATCGTAAGGGGCTGAAATATATTATATTAATTATACATCTACTAATATTTCAGTTCCGGTGTAGGTATAATAAGGATGTTTAACTATTTCTAAAATACTAGATGTCCACTTATGCTATCTATTACAGAAAATACAGCTACGGCATTGTCGAACATATGTTTCTGCATGTGTGTGGGCAAATTTCGATGTTTTTATAGGCCATATATGGTACATGGGTTATTTTTGTCTCTTCCTACTAATATCATGTGGGTGAAATGTGAATGTGAAATTAAATCTGAAGTGTGCTATTTGTTATTTTTTTTTAAATTTACTTTTGCATGTCAATCTTAAAATTTTTTCGTTATCTTCTAGTAGGCGTGTATCATTTAGATACTGTAAAATTATTTTTTAATAAATTATGACATTTGTATTTTTATTTTAATAATCCTGCATGCTAAAGATAGTTTGACAAAGTTTAGAGATTTGACACCCACAAATTATATATCAGTAGAAAGAGAGAAAAATGACCTTTACTAACTCATACCTAACTCTGATTTGCATTTGAAAAACACAATTTTAGGTCATAACTCAAAATTAAGCAGCAAAAAATAAAGCACTGGATTCTACTTAAAAAAGTATTTGAACAACATGTTTATTATTGTTCTCTATGTGAATAGCTTGCTGAACACAATTGGCGAAAACCGAAAAATTGTTGGTTTTGCTGACGACATCTCGGTTATATATAAGGACACTACCTGGATCAACTTAAAAAGGCGTGCTGAAACAGACTTTAATTATATAAGTAAGTGGTTAAAATTTAATAAATTAACTTTGAGCTCTGATAAAACAGTATACTTACCATTTTCTTCTTATACCAACAAGCTACCAAATATGGGTCCGCTGAATATCGATGAGCAAACTATTATTCCGGAAGCCGAGTCCGTCAAGTACCTCGGTGTCATATTTGACAGGCATCTTAGATGGGACCTACAAATCAAAAACATTACTAAAAAAATTAGACCATTTATATCGCGATTTGCCTTTTTAAAATCTTTTTTAAATAGGTCTCATTTAAGGATGGTATATTTGGCGCTAGTTCAGTCTCATTTGAATTACGGGATCTTGAGTTGGGGGGAGTTGCTGATTGTTATTTAAAGGATTTGGAAGTTGTGCAGAAGTGGATATTGAAAATGATATACAACAAACATATGACCTGTTCCAGTAATCGAATTTATGAAGTTAGCAAACAATGTTATTGTTTAAACATTTTAATAAACATTAAAAACAAAAAGATCAAGTTAAAGAAATTTCTCATACTTACTCAACACGCACAAAAGAGAAAGGTGTAGAACTATCAACCTGTCGGAAAACTGTAGGACAGAAATGCTTTATGTTTGTGGCCCCCAGACTATACAACGCAGTTCCGGATACACTAAAAAAAGAACATAATATAAAGGCGTATAAAACGAAAATAAAAGAATGGATACTTACCACAAATAGACAAATAAAAACGAAATTTGATAAACTCCAAAACCTAACATTGACATGTTTCTGCGTAAAAAGCAAATAATATGTGTAGTGAAATTGCAATTTTTATTTTACTTGTAGATTTAATATAAAAAAGTGGGTTTGGAGATGTGTGTAATGCTCGGTGTAATGTATGTAATGTATAATAATATGTAATGTATATAATGTATAAGTGTAATGAATGTAGGTATTTAATATTGTACTGTATGGTGTATACATATCGCAAAAAAGCAGTAAAACATTTTACAGCTTCTGCGATTATTAGTTTATTTTGCTTAGTTAATTTTATATTTAACTGTTGCATGTATTTGGTCTTGCAAATAAACTTATTATTATTATTATTATTATTATCATTCCACAAACAACCAAGATAAGGACATTTTACCAGAAAGTTTTGAAAATCGAAATTTTGTACTCAAAAATAAAAGACGATAGACCATTTTGGTGTTCACTATCAAGTTGTTCACGAAAAAAGAGATCAGGGAGGGTAGTTCATTTTCTTATATCTCTTATAGTTAACGAGATAGCTTATAAAAACATCGAAATGTGCCCTGTACCCTGTACATATATCAAGGTTTACCTTTCGTACATTCGTAATTTGCCTATGCTTACGATGATTCCGTTTTACTTTTCTATCCTATCGCGGATGGTAAATTATCATTTGATCGACTCAAAACTCGTTTTCAAAGTAACAGTTTATTTAAAATAGTGAAATCAAACAATTTTTACTCACTCACATGTCAATTATACCCACTCAAGGGTCATTTACTTCAAAACTAATAATATACCTAACATGAACAATAACTATAATAAATATGTAGGTAATTCATGCTTGAGATACGTGTCATCCGAAGCTTCTTTCAAAAAACGAAGGATATCCTCTCGTTCAAATACCTTCTACTTCTTTGGCTTGTATCCATTAGTTGCTCTTTTAAGTAATTGTACTAGTTCAAAATATCTGTTAAAATTTATTATTATTAACAACTCAATAAAACATGAAATAAAACCTAAAATTTATTTTGAAATGTCACAATTTTCCTTCACAAGAAGTGTTGTCTTCAAAATGGTGTAGTAAGATCATAAAGATGATTTGTTTTTCTTTGATTTTTCAGGAAAGTAGGGCAACAGTACCTTTTCATACACTCCAATAATATTTTTTGTGGTCTTCCATCTTTGAAACGCCATATATTCCTTTTCATACTTTAGGCGCAATTTCTGCGGGAATAAACTGTTCATCGCATCTGCAGCTTCAATTTCTACATCTTCTATCAAAATATCTTCATCACTATTTTCGTTTTATTTATTAAAATCGCATATTTTTTAGGATAATTTCAACCAAAAGTCACTAATATTGATAAAACTCAAAACAAGTCGTGTTACTATAAACAAAATACATAACAACCATAAACAGTACCGCGATCAAACCAATTTAACTCCCAATAATTATTCAGATTGATTAACTTAAATATATTGCTCTGTATATTGCAGTTCAACTTTTGATACATATTTCGAAAGAGCCATCCTCACTCCATAGTATCCTAAAAAATTCAAATTCAAAATTGCTATTTAGAATAACAAAGTTAGTGCCTGTACCTGAAAACTGAACACCCTGTACATCCGAATTTATTTTTATTTTGTAAAGCTAGAGCAATTAGGCACCGATGTAGAAGAAATATTAAGTTATCACCTTTGCTAACCTAGATATTGGACTTCGGCGCACTAGGTGGACATCCTATATAATCCTTGCTACTGCATATGATCGCTGGCTGTAAAATAAATGAAGACGCGCAAGCCTAAAATCACTAGTGTATTCTCAGTGTAAAGATTTTGATTATGTATGGAATAATCACAGACAGGCCAAATTAGTTTGTTAATGCTAGTGAAATTGTATTTTAAAATACTCATGGTGTTACTACATATATGTAAATATTATATGTATGAATCTAGACCTGCCTTGCTGATATTGCTATTTAATATTCATACGAAGCTATATACACAGGGTGTCCATTTGAAAATAAAACAGACGGATTACTTTTATATCGTTTACATAAACATTCTCTTGAGGCATTAGTTATTATATTTTTATTTTAAATGAAAACATACCAGTTTATGGAGGTGCACGTATTGTTCCTTTATTACATCTCACATGGTGGATTGTAATATATTTAGGTAGTTCTTGAGGTTTTTTGTCCCTGTTATTTAACGTCGGACTATTTCCGCGACTAAGACCGATCACCGATGCCAGGAGACGCAACAACCTCCAACCTGGAGTTTAAAAAGTTTTATTTACCGTCTTGGTCAGTTTCAATGATACGTCTTATCGTGTACCGTGTTTACTTATATTTATCATCTACTTTAATGACACCTTGTCTAAAAAGAATAAATTTTGATATGTAAATACCTGCGTCATAAATTCTTAAAAATAGTTGTTTTCGCATTAATTTATTTGGTGAGTCAGATGCCATGAATACAGGGTTATTCAGAACTTATTTCTAAAACTTTGAGGATATGTGCATCCTTAAATAAGAAATCGATATCACCAAAAAAAATAATAAAAGTCTTAGGATTTCCCGTAAACAATGTTTAAAGTTATACCATTATAAAGGACTACGTAGATGGGCAGCTGTACTTCAACGACATCTGATATACCACATTCCTAAGAGTGGTAAAAAAAAGTAAACACGTTTTTTGTACCTAGAACGCCTGGGCGAATAGACTTGGAGTGGGGATAATATCTCTATTGTCTATTCAGTCATCAGTCTATGTGTGTACTCTCTGTGTGCCGGTGTTTTATTTATCGTAGGAGTGTTAAACTGTAAAATTTTCAAAATGGCTCATGTGTACAGAAATGCTGAGTTAATGGACTTTCACCAGTGGATTATTAATTACGAGTTAGGTTTTGTGAGTGGTTGTTGCAGCAAAATGCTGAAAATCCCCAATTTACTTAATAATTTGCGTTTACAAGATCAGCAACCAGGAAGAACATTCGGTTTACTGCGGCAAAATTGGATAAGGCGTGCCCAAAATGTGTACAAGTCGAGGAATATTATTTCCAACAGCTTTTGTAACAAGGTATGTGCCAATTTTTTATAAATTTTATGTTTCTAATACTTAGTAATCAAGTAGCGCAATTCTTCAAAATTAGTGTAAACAAAATTTTATTCATTTTAAAGACACGTCACTTTGGTCACATCTACCTATCTTTAAGTTTATTTTAAAGTAAAAACGTTGCAAATCTTTTTTGCGCCGGGTGTCGGTATACTCTCAGAACTTCCGAAGTTTTTTTCGTGCTAGCCAGTTTGCATTGTCAGTCCCAAGGTCACTCCGTTACAGTGGACCAGTATCCAGCGGCGTGTAATGAAAAATTTTTAAATAGTTTTCAGAAGCCGCCAAAAAATTTTTTTTTTGCACTACCACATTTCTACATGTATGTTGAACATCCCCAAATTTTATTATGGATAAGTTCTGAATAACACTGTATAATCCACGCTCAATTCTTATATATTGATTTAATAGTTTAATTTTATTGGTAATTTATGGCAACAGAACATTGTAACATTGTAAATAAATTACCTACTTTTACAGGCCATTAGATCTTTCTTTTAACCTCTGCCCAGTTATTTTTTGCATATGGTACGGGCCCAAGTCTGTTTATAGGAAGTATGATAAATATTAGTTGGGAATTCCCTCAAAAAGATGAATGTAGATATTAATCGGATGGCTTACCAAATTATTGCTATCTGTCGTCCTTAGTCTCCTTAGTCTCCACTAGTAGCTTAGTATACTAGGTGGGCGGAGTTGTCTCAATATTTGTGTTTTTTCTTTTCTGTATAACGTGCAATAACTGAATTAACTGCATTAACTTTAGTTAATTATTTATTTACTGTGCTCATTCATATTACAATAGTGACTAGAACACTCATAACTGAGGTAACTTCAAAGGTACCAAATGTAAAAATCAAATCAAATAATCACTTACCCTTATCGCTATAAAAATACTAGCGCGCTCTTTGACTAACCGGGCAGAACTGTTTATTCCTATACTAATTAATTTATCTTTAAGTACTTTAGGTTAATCACATAAAAGCAAACAGTACAGCAAGCCGACAAATATTTGTTTCTATTTCATTGCCGCATGCAGAACAAAATTCTCCCAAAATCCATTTTCCAAACCGTCGTCGCGTCGTGTTGCATCGTTGGGTAAAACATCTGCCAGCATTTGATTTTGGACACGATAGTTTATGGGTTATAGCACAGCCTTCTTTAAAGAAGGCTGTGGTTATAGTTTTAAATGGGATTTTCCATCCAAATCGTCAACTATTTGCGGTCAGCTACGAGTATATATCGTGTGTTTTATATTTCAATATGTTTAAATTTATGCCCTACTTTAAGTTTGTTTAATACGTTGATATGAGAAAACTTTTTTCTTTGTACTAGCCAGTGTTTAACTCAAATGGTCATATTTTTTCTTTCTTCCTTTATGGGATTGTTTATAGCAGTCAATAGCTTCGTTTGTGTTGAGTTTTGTATTCTAATTTGCGTCTATTAGGTACTGTTTTGTTGGGTTGAGTTTTAGTGAGTTATTAATTTTATTAATAAAGCAAGACCATATACTATTTTACATTTGTTTATGTTTTTATGTAAATAGTTAATATTTAATTTTCAGACAGTTTGGAGGAAATCTACAAGAAAATATGCCCGCCTCTAGAATTCGACGAAAATGAGTTCTAGAGAGCTAAGGATTAAAAAGAAATTTAGGTTAACAGTATTACCAATTTACGATTCATATTTTTTGTTAAATTAAATATAAATAATTTAATATTATATAACTTTACACTACCTAATTGTAAGTATGTATTTTACTGGATAATAAGTGTATTTAAATTTATAAATAATATGCAGATTTGACAGAAGGTTTGGTTCAAAATAAATAGAAGTTATAAATAAATTCGATGTTTATTTATCTGATGACTGATTTCCAAGAAAACAAGTGAAATTGTGATAGTATATGTGTTATTTAATTTATAAGTATCAAAGTATAATTAAGCCAGTTTTCAGTACGTCTTGCCGATCCTTAAAATAGTTAAGTTGTGCTATACAGAAACATTGTCAGAATGACCAGAAAATATCCCTAAATAATCCTTTAGGAAGTTTTTGACAGAAATATCCTAGCACGGGCCTGATTTTCGAATCGTGAGAAAAGGTTCGTATGAGAAAAGGACGTCAATATGACGTAGTTTGACAGTTTTCTTGCTATATAAAGAAATATACGCCTACGTCATTTTTATGTAATTTTTCCATACAAATGTTTTCTCATGATTCGAGAATCGGGCCCCAGTTATACTAAAATGCTAAAACCCTAGGTCAAAAAACAATAGATAGGTATCTATCTCAATGCTGATTAGTTGAAAGTAATGAAACTGCGCCCTCAGACGGTTTGAACGGAAATACATACCGGGATAACTAGTTGCATCAGACATTTTTAAATGAAATGGAAACGGTGTGTAATTAATTGCCTACGAAAGTTTTGCACCGTCCGTGCCCCTGTACAAAAATACGTTTCTCTTTATAAAATATAAGTATATTATAAAAAAGTTATTTCAAATAAAATAAAAGTTAATAGATCCTATACCTAATTCATCAAGTATTTATCTAAAATTTTACAAAAACATTTACACTATAATCTAAAACTTACAATGTAAAACATTGTCTTACTTTACAATGTCTGTAAAAAACCTAATTTATTATAATTATGTTTTCGAGGGATATAAGCACAACCTCTCCTTACATCGTTCTCCATCCTAAAGCAATATAGCTGTCTAATAACTGAAAATTAAATATGTAGGTACCAAAATTGATTAGATTCCCGCTCTTCAGAATATTATTGAATATAATATTTGACATAAATGGCCTACCAGAGACGAAAGCTGAGCATGGAGCTACCAGAGTAGTTTCTCCATTCCTACTTGTGTGCTGTTTACAAAGGACCAAATTATTATTCACGTGTACAATAAATAAAAACTCACCTGCAATGATAATTTATAAATTGGGGATACCTACTTGTAAACATTTTTAAGTAAAATGAATTGTATAGAGTATAACTAACTACCTCTAAAAAAAGTTAAGTTAAAAAAAAACGCAACATGATTGTACGCTACAATTATTATTCCCTTTGGTATGGTATAATTCCCTATAGTCAAAAATAGAAGAACAAGAACAGAATATTTACAGTACTGTTGTACTGTAAATAAATTAATACAAATTTAGGAATAACTGCGCAAAATATAATAACCGGATATCAAAAATACAAAATGCCTATAAAAGAAGCCCTTAGAAAATTTGGTTCTTTCAACGAAAAATGACTTGACAAAATGGCGACGGAATGTAGATACTTAGGGGCAAGGATTGTTAACTGTTTACAGGATTGCTCGATCCCTATACTACAATGTAATCCATAATTGTGACGTCATCAAAGATCCAAAGATCTCGAACTTGTAGAAATAGGTACACTTTATACTGTTATTACAAACTTTAATAAATAATAATATTAATAATCATTCAAATACGAACATTCTCTTGCAAATGTGAAATATAACAAACACAAAATAGGCATATTTTGACAATTCGATTACATATATCTTCGATGACGTCACAAAGGCGGATGACAAAATTGAGCGATCGAGCAATCCTGTAAACAGTTAACAATCCTTGACTTAAGGGTACTAGATGTGCACAATTTTATTTATCTCATTAAATGCAGCACCATCTATCGGTATGGAAGAAAGTAACATGCTTCTGGGGTGTGTTTCGTTTAAGAAAATTTATCTATTTGGTTTCATGTAGGACTGACACTATTTTACACATTTATATTTAAGCAGCAATACTCTTTACCATTAATTGGGAATTATTTAAGAAAGAAATTGAAAATTGAAATTGAAAATCTATTTTGTTGTCCATTTTACGTAATTTTACACAATTTGCTAGGCTTTTACATAAATTTACATTAAAATTTGTAAAACAGTATAAAATGTGTGCTGAATGAACCTCTTATATTGCCGGTTTCACTATGTATTTTTACCATCAGTTTACTAAGTAAAAGTTTATATTATGAATTTCTTTAAAATTATAACTATAACTATGCATATTCTAAACTTACAGTTAGTTAACTATCGGTTAAATAACGGTAACTATAGCTATTGTGAAACCGGGGTTTAGGATCTAAAATCTGGAAAACATTATTCGACAAAGAAACCTTTGGGGCATATGTGTTTTATTATGTCTGGACAATAACGATTCTATCGTTCTGTTACTAAGAACAACACATTTTTTAAGAAACAAAATAGAACACGGCTATGCCAGTGAGAATACCGCCTTAATTCTTACCACTGTCGTTGCTGCTGTCATGTTAAAATGGAATCTCAACCCCAACTGAATATTATCTGTCGTATATGCATAAAGCAACAAGTCGGTGTCCGCAATTTTGCAGGAAGGCGATGCAAATCGATAAAAAAGAACGTGTAGTCAGCCTTGTTAGATGCTTATTAATATTCGCAAACACGCTTTACTAATATTATTGTTATTTTATTTATTTTCATACAGAAAAACAATAACAGTAATTGAAATTTTATATATAGGACTGGGCGACTATACTTAACTAATAAAATGGTGCTCTTTGTGGATTTATTTTAATTGTTTCGGAAATTTGTATTCAATAATTGGATTTTTGTAAGTTCACATTCTTCGGGTATATTATTCCCGTCAGTTCAATCTTTCAGGTGGTAGGTAGGTTCATCCCTAAGTAATTTTAAGTAATAAAGAATTAACAGTAAGACTATAGCGAATTATTATAATGCTCGCTAAATTCCCTTTAAGTATTTTATCAAGTAATAATAATTTATAGTTATAGTTATAATAATTTAATATTAAGTAATGAATAGCAGCAGTGAGAACCCAATTAAACTGTTTTCATTGATGTTTTCGTTTTTCAAAATATTAAGTGTAATCAGCAATACTCATTTGAGTAACTTTTTTGAGGTGTTGCTGTTTGATTTGTCGAAATTTCGTTTTGGGATTACACCACCTGTAAATAACACGCGAAAACGAAGGATATATGGATTTTTCTTTTTACGGTGTTGCCAGATTTATTAAGATGTACCAATTAAAATTATTTTCAGTGATACGGGGTGTTTCAATTTTTCTAGTCAAATAGGTACCAATTTTAGTTTCTTTAAATGTAATTATATGTTTGTATGCGCATTTTAGATTTTATCAATAAAATAAAGGGTACTTTATGTATAGTATAGTTCTATCCAAATGTTATATCTTTCGAGATATTTAGCCTTAAAAAATTGTTTTGTCAATAAAAGTTATTTACTAAGTTTGAAATTTTCAGATTATGTTAGCAATATTGGACTCGATTAAAATTGAAAAATTAAAAAAAATATGCAACATCCGTTATTTATATAAGATGTAAAATTAAATTTTTTACAATTCATGAATACCTGAAGTCTATAATGTTTTGTGGAATTTCGGTTTTATGAAAAATGCGCTGTTTGCCATAATTTTTTTTAAATAAATATAATCGGCGTCTATCAAACTACAATGTGTCACATTTTAATTATCAGTTGAAGTTAGGTAGTGAAATTTAGGGTACAATTAATTATTTTAAGGAAGAATTAGTAAATATGGTGTATATCATAGGGAAAGCTCAGGGCAATTCTTTATTAGCTGCTCACATTTACGATGCAAATAATCCAAACTTACAAAAATTTACTCGTACTGACCGTTTTCAAAGACCCAAGGAAAGATTTGAAAGAACGGCAAATGCTAATTGCCAGAAAATAGTATTTTGTAGAATTAATTCTCAAATTATTTATATTTTCTGGTATATAGATAGATAGGTATCTTTATTATGTTCCTTGTAACAAAAAAATTACAAAATACCCAGAGAGTGTAGAACGAGTCACAAAAACAAAAAATACGTAATCTTACAAGTAACAGTATAAAACAAAAGAAAAATTTAAGTCTTAAAACCAAAGCAGTCATAAAATAAAAAAAACACATTAAAAAATATTACAAGTAACAGAATAAAATCCAAGTAACCTTAATTAAAAAAGTAGGTAGTGGGATATTGTCAATAACTACAAAGTCATAAGTAGCTTTGAAGTTATATCTACGAATGTTTACAATAATGAAATTTTACTAAAATTATAATAATAATAATACTAAAATATTATAGTAAATACTGAAAATGTCCGATATTACTCTCGACGCCTAATGCAACTCTGGAGAAAATTTCTTAACACATTTCTGAGTATTTGAGACGATGAAGATGATGTAGAAATGCATATCAAAGATATTCATTTCTGCATATCTTTACCTTGTGCTTGTCCTTAATATAACCTCATAAGAAGAAGTGAAGGCAATGTAAATCGGAAAAGAGTGGAGTCCATGCAAACAAACTTCATGCAACAGGCCTCCATGTAGTCTGTTTGGAGGAACCATCTTCAGACTTAGGTGGTTCTGCAAAAATTGTACGTACATATTTCCATTCAAATTTTCTTCAAAGTAAGGTCCTGTTATGTATTCTTCGCATTCCCCAGCCCAAACGTTTACCTTGAAATGATGTTGATAATCCGAATTAATCTGGGATTATGGTCACCATAATGGTGAAAATTATATAAATTTGCTCGTCCTGTATTTGAGAACAACTACTCATCGCTAAAGCCCCCCATACACTGCAATTTTACTCAACAATTTTACACGACAATGTTAAATGCTGGTGTAAAATTGTTTCTGCTGATTGGTCACACACTGTCCGTTCCACTAGTTATTAAAGAACAACAAAAAAATACATTCTAAACAACAAAAAACGTTCTAAATGGGCAAAGGAGACTAAAAAGAGACCAATTACTCTCATGTCAACTTATTACAAGATCTGAGACTTTTATTTTCTGATGTGTGATCTGAGTATTCTCACCAAACAGCTGTTTTGTTGACGAGTCGTTTAAAATTGCGACGGTTAAAACTGCGACGCCCACAAACATGCCGACTTGCACGAACTTGTTGGAACGTCGGGTAAAATTTACAGAGCTGACAGAAGTCAAAATTGCACGGTAACGCTGTTGGTTTTTACTCATACACCATAATTTTAACCGAACAATTTTACCCCAACGGGTAATATTTTACCTGAAGGGGTAAAATTGTTGACGAAAATTGCAGTGTACGGGGGGCTTTAATAACAATAATTTGGAAAAAAATTGGGATCCTCCTGAAGTGTTTCTTGAGCACGGTGACAAAATTACAATCGATTTTGGAATTCTTATTCCGAGAGTGTTTCTTTAACTATTTACTAATCACGCTTATAGTAATCTGAATCTCTTTATTAATTTTTCTTGCAGTAGGGTCTTCAATTACTGATGCCATAATGTTAAGTTCACTGTTCTCGCTACCAGTATCATGTGCTCTGATAGTTATTTCATAATTAACATTTTCCGTTCTTTCAAGTCTCTTCTCTAGCTTTTGAAAACACTCAGTACGAAGTTTGGATTATTCGTTTCGGAAATATGAACTGGTAGTAAAGTATTGCCATCAGCTTCCCCCAGGGCATACACCATATTTACTAATTCTTTCTTAGAATAATTGATTTTACAGTAGATTTCAATGCCTAACTTTAAGTGAGGATTAAAATATGACTACCTAATATGACAGATTGTCGTTTGATAGACGCCGACTATATTTATTTAATAAAACATATGGCAAATAGCGCGTTTCTCATAAAACCAAGATCAACAAAAAACTATGAACTTTAGGTACAGGAAAAGCTTCATGAAACTTGTAGAGAATTTAATGCTAATCCCAAAGGAAATTACGGTGAACAAAATATCTTATATATTTTTATATATTTAGATAAAATAAATGTTTTCTCACGATTACAAGGGTATAGGGATTCATATTTTTCTATATATCTTTAATGGTATGACAAATATAACTTCCAGTGGCCTCTTCAGCGTAACAAAAAATTGATATTCTTTTTTTAACATACCTTAGGTGTATTCTTTTTGGAATATCTCCTTTATTTAATATTAGAAATAGAGCCAATATTCTCAGTATAAATATATTCGTGATAGAACACTTTATACAGATGTAAAAGTGAAAAAATATCCAGGGTGTGATCAATTTAAAAAAATAACGAGTTTGGCAGAATTAAAACGAGATGTGCTATTGTTTTTCGAAAACATTAAAAAATTTAGAAAAATATCTACCTACAACTTCTGCCGTAGTATAACATAACTCGATAGTTATATTATAATGGATGACCCAGTTAGTGGAAAAAGGGAAACCACAGTTTGGGATATAAATTGCTATGTGGTGGGATAGTCAATCTGCTATAAACAATGTAATTAATTCGAGATCGATGATATACATTATCCAGGAATATAAAATTTTATGAAAATCTGATTTTAATTAGCCGATATAAAGAAAATTCATGAATGTAAACATTGTACAGAGAGGTCATTTTCGATGGGATTTGGGGGTATCTCGGTTGCTATGAGCGACAGAAAAAAATGGACAACACGAACGTTGGCTAATTTTTTGAGACAAATTCAACTGTCAAAACAGAAATCCGGTAAGTCGATTTGTTTCCGAGTTATAAGCCGTTCGTCACTTTTTTGTAACTTTGGGTGGACTCTATATCTCGCTTATTTGAAGAGATACAGAAAAAATGTACAGGTAACTTTTGTCGACATTTGATAGCATAATTCAACGGTGATATTACTTTTTTTATATACCGAGTGATTACTGATTTACGAACCAAACTTATGATTTTTTAAATGGAAACCATAGTTAGCTTGGGTCGCGATGGAAAGCTTATTTTGTCAGCTTTTCAAAAATATACAGTTTCATATAGTTATTTTTAAAAATGGCTGAGTTATAACCCAATAATATATATAGGAGAGCCTTATCAACAACTGTTTTTAATCCTAGTAGGCTGTAATAAAACAAAAATTGCAGCTATTCCGTATATATGTCAAATTATTCTAACTAGTCAGTATCCTTACAAGATTTGTTTATTTTGTGGATTATGGAAAACTACAATAATAGTGAAAAATTTGATATGATTATTGTATTTGGTGAAGCGCATAAAAATTCAAGAATGGCTGCTGAGTTATATTTACAGCGATATCCAGAAAGGAGACAACCAAATGTTAAGATGTTCAGCAGGCTCGAATATAATCTGAAACATTACGGTTCCTTTAAAAAACCTAGACCAAAAAGATATCATAAGGCAAACGCTGAAAATGATACAATAAATGTGTTAGGAGTGGTAACAGCGAATCCAGAAATATCTACAAATTCTATTGTAGAATCAGTGGGAGTTTCCTAAAAATTTTAAAAGAAAATAATTGTAAATGTTTTAAATTCCGAAAAATTCATCATATCCATCCAGACGACAGTCAGAGACGCCTTAATTTCCGTAGATGGTACCTAGGCAAATGTGAAGAGGATGAGAATTTTCCGCGTAATATTATGTGGACGGATGAGGCCAGAATCACCAGTGACGGTATATTCAATTGACACAATAGCCATATGTGGGCAGACGAAAATCCCCATGCGATTAGAGGCCGATTAATTGGACCCCATATTTATCAGGAAACATTAAATGCGGAAATCTATGTGCACATTTTATACCACCAAATTAACAGAATTCTTAAATAATCTACCATTTGCAGATTTGAGAAACATATGGTTCCAACAAGACGGTGCGCCATCACATAATGCTCGAGTTGCTTCTAATTATCTAAACGAAACTTTTCCAAACAAGTGGATAGGAACTCATGGTCCTATATTGTGGCCAGCACGCTCGCCGGATCTGTCTCCTGCCGATTTTTTTCTTTGGGGCTTTATAAAAAATATAATCTATCACATGCCGCGTAACTCTGTGGAGGAATTAAGAAACAGTATAGAAGTCGCATTTCAGAGATTAAATCAAAAGCCCCTGTATATTTTAAGAAGTATAGATAGTGTAAAAAAAAAGATGTAGACTCTGTGTGAACTTCAATGTTCAAACTGTTCTCTTATGTAAATTATATTACAAAAAAATTATACTGAACTTACTAAAATTATATTAAATTATATTATTACTGTTATATTATATAAATTTTGTAATATTTGTAAATTTGTTAGTTCCATTGTTGTTACTTATTGTGTAATTTTGTGGGTTGCCTTAATGATAGATGTTATGCTATCGTATATAGATAGATGCTATTATAATTTACTTGCCCGTATTGTAAATAAAATTTTGTTACCATTCTTCTACAAAAAATGCCGTAAATTTAAAAAATAACCATATGAAACTATATATTTTTGAAAAGCTGACAAAATAAGCTTTCCATCGCGACCCAAGCCAACTATGGTTTCCATTTAAAAAATCATAAGTTTGGTACGTAAATCAGTAATCACTCGGTATATAAAAGAAGTAATATCACCGTTGAATTATGCTATCAAACGTCGACAAAAGTTGCCTTAAATTTTTTCTGTATCTCTTCAAATAAGCGAGATATAGAGTCCACCCAAAGTTACAAAAAAGTGACAAACGGCTTATAACTCGAAAACAAATCGACTTACCGGATTTCTACTGTGCGTTTCACGAAGTTGTATCCCGGATTGGAATGTTAGTATATATCTCCAACGTATGGAGCGTCGTCATGTTATTAGTTAAATTCAATGCATTGGCACATTTCGGTTACGGACCGCTACAAATTGAGGTGGTGTGATTTAAACGAGCGTGCAAGTGTGGCACAGGATTTGCCAGCGAATCCTGACAATCCGAACATTCCAATCCGGGATACAACTTCGTGAAACGCACAGTATTTTGACAGTTGAATTTGTCTCAAAAAAGTAGCCAACGTTCGTGCTGTCCATTTTTTTCTGTCGCTCATAGCAACCGAGATACCCCCAAATCCCATCGAAAATGCACCTCCCTGTACATCATCTCTGTCTAGATTATAATCTTGTAATGTAACTGAATAATTAGACTGACACTTTTTATTATATTATATTAATGACGGGTACTTAAAAAACTATAAATATAATTTATTTGATTAATTCAGTGGACGAGGATCCTCATCCACTTACTTATATTAAATTTCCACGTTATTTAAACTTATATGTGCGAAGTGACCTTCCTCCCTCTAAGTGTTGATGGATAATAAAAATTAAGGAAATGAAATTATATTACTTAACCCTACCGAATGTGGGAAGTTATAGTCACTCCTCCTGATTATTTCCCATGATTTGAGGCGCATGCACAATAGACCTTCTCTTCACGCAACAAACTGAAAACTTTTGTTGCAGTCTCCAACAGTTGCAGATCTGTCAAGCTCAAAAGAGAGGTAAGTTTAACGTGCATGTACTTGTAGCGTTTCCAACTTTCGTCGAACAACTTCATCCGCCGCAACGTATGGCAGATATAGCGTGAGTTTTTACATTTTATTTAATAATAAACTGTTCTAAATAACTAATCTCTTCACGCAAAATAAATTTATCTTGAACTAAAGTTTTAAGAAATATTTTTCAAGTTTTCATATTACCTTAAAAAATAATTTTAAGCTATTTTCTATTTTAAAATATTAGTTTACTTACAGAAATTCAAATGTACAGTTGCTGTATCGTTAGTTTGAAGATGTGCGTTTTTTGTATTCTATATTTTGTAGACGGAAATCTATTTACTTTGTTTAGTGTCTAATAACTAGTATTTAATATTGAGAAATTGGTACCTACAATATTCAATATTCAGAATTCAGTTTATTTAAATAATACGCATCGTTATTTAGCAATACGAATTTAAAGAAATAAAAACATCAATTAATTGTAAAGATGCGCTTAAATTTACTATTTAATTAAAGGTGTTTTATGTAAAAAAAAGTTATTAGTAGGTATATTTATGTTAAAAAAAAATTGGGTTTCCGTTTGATACTATGTGCTATAAATTAAATAAATGTGTTATATTTTCCGAACGTTATCCCAAACCGAGAATTTTCTTTATTAAGTACTTTCCAATACTAGACCAATTAAAAAAGAGAAATTAATTTATTGTTTATTTATAAATAGAGTTATAAATATAGAGTTATAGATGCATGCATGCGTTATCATTTGTTGTGAAGCATTTTTGAAAATCAAGTTTATATAAATTTAATTTCATAACACACATTTATGAGAATATCTATTTGACGCTGATTTTAAAATATATATTTCGCTATTCCAATTCAACTATTTCAATATACCAAAACGATTAATTTTTGTGTTTATGAAAACCTTAAGATAAGCCAAATACAGATTTTTAATTTGAAACTGACATTTTTAGCTACAACATTTCAGTTATGTATTTTTTAAATATATAAAATATATTATTTAGTGAACTATTATTTTGATCAATTTACCATTATTTAAATAGAATTTATTGATTTAATATTTCTTCTTAAACACAATAATTAATACTTAGTTTATAGATAATACCTTCAGAATAGCTTTAGTTTTTAGTTTTACTTTTTAATGCTGCAATGAATTTAAATATTATCATTAAGATTAATATTGTATATCTTCAAAACACCAATTTAACAATTTGTGAAAAATACAAAAACATAGATTTTCGGAATTCTTGAACTTAACTCATCAAGTATCATATATTTGATACACAAAATTGACTGCAATAAATTAAGACAGTTTAACAAATGGGTAAAACCAATTCGTTTTTCACCATTGGGATCAATTATAGGGCAAGGTTGTATCTGGCCTCAGTTATTTGATGTTTAAAAATTTGTAAATTCCCGAATACTTCGATGATTTTTGGATTTTAGATTTTTGTCTTTTATGGCTTTATTTTAACGTAGCTAAAAAAAATCTTATCTGCTTTATCACATGGTGTACTCAAATTTTATTTCTGGCGTTTCGTTTCTTTCGGACCATCATGATGTATTTTTTTTTAAATATGGACCTATAGGTATATTTTTTACTCGATCGGTATTATTAGGTCGTGTTTTACAAAAAAATATTGTTTGTTTTAAATTTTAACGTTTAATTATTGTAAATATCAACTTCCCTCCCAGGATTCTTATTTGTATTTTATAATTATACGGCGGGTTTTTAACAACAATTATTAGTTTCCTAATGTATTAATTATCAATCAATAATAAGACTATTTTTAAATTATTTAAATGTTAATTCTTATAGTATCCAAAACCACAATAAGCAATATAGTAATTTGCTCTATATATAGAAATAAAATAGCTGTACACAATAATTGTTATTGCTGTTAACACAATTAAGTGATGCTAATAATTTGGTAATGTTATTTCCAATGGACTAATAATAGTGTAATGTGATATAAATATATTATGAATACATTATTTGTTTATTTTTTAGATATTAAATTAATTTTTTAAACACTAAAAATGTCGTTATTATTATTAATCTTTACACATTTACTGTGTAAATATGTGTGTAATAACAATACTGTGAATGCACCTATAACTATTGAATTACAACGGTATATCTTGATATGCTGATAAATATTAACATGTTTTTTTAATAAATTCTTTTCATTTTAATACTATTATCTATAATAATTATTAACAGTAAATCAACAGTGGGGGGCGCATATGGCAGGCATAATAGTTGAAAAACAGTGGCTTACATGACATTTTCTGATTTTTTTAAAAATCGCATCAAAAATTAGCTAGCTGCAATATATACAGGGCGGTAAAAAAAGTCATAGTTTTTTCAAATGGGACACCCTGTATATAATTACATAGGTTTGTAGTACTCAGCGAGCTGATTTTAAAAATATATAATTCTTTTGGTTTTAAATGTGTGGCTGGTTCATTATTTTTACCTCTCAAAATTATGTACCTAATAGTAAATGTGTATTTCTTATTCCACTTTAAACCTCGCTTTAAATAAGATAAAGGTTGTTTCAAGATGTTTACATGTTTAATTTTTGTTTATTTGTTATTTTTGTATTTCTCTTATACGTTGTCTTAATAAAATTGATAGTTCTTGAGAAAACTTTTAATAATTACTTCATATTTACGGTCAAAGAACATAATTTTGAAAGGTAATAATAATGAACAAGCCACAAAACAAAGCCGTATCGAAAAAATAAAATCTTCCATAAAATCAAATATTTTCCATGTTCATCCTTGATTATTTCAGCCAATTTGTATTTAAAACCGAAATAATTGTATATCTTTGAAATCAGCTCGCTGAGTACTACAGACCTATATAATAATATACAAGGTGTCCCATTTAAAAAAACTATGCCCTTTTTCACTCACGTATACAGGGTTATTCACGCAAAGCGGGTATTAGACGTTTTTAGGGTTCTGTTAACGATAAAAATCTGATTTTTTTATGGGGGAGGTTTTCCATTATTTCCAATTCAATGAAAATATTTTCAGGTTTGCATCACTTCCGGTTATACCGGAAGTAGACCACAACTTCGCTATTTTAAATGGAACACCCTGTATATTATTGCAATTTTGAACTCTACATGATATTCTAAACACATTTCATGTAGGATGTCCTATACCTATCTTCAACTGTTTTTGAAATATTGACAGGTGAATATTGACATTTTGCAACTTTGACACCCTGTAAAATCTAAACGGTTAGAGATCAAGCAAAACGGTTTGCACATTCCTATTAGGGATACCGATACCCGTTAATTTTACTACCCGGGTACCCGTTTCCAATACCCGGTATTTACCCGATACCCGTTAATTACCCGCTACCCGTTAATAACCCGGTATACCCGTTAATTACCCGTTACCCGTTATTTACCCGTTACCCGCTATTTATCTATTATGCTATATCAACCCATAGCCATTCAACATAGCAAATATTTTCCGATTCATATCATATTTTATATCGCCAAACCTGCGCCAACGCCAAACCGCAAAAAAAACAAGTTGTCATATGAATATGAGTGACATAGAGGGCGACCGAGTGCAGGGGCTTAGAGGGTATTCGGGTATTTAACGGATTATCGGGTTTTTAACGGGTTATCGGGTCCTAAAATGGGAACCGGGTAGCGAGTCGTTATCGGGTACCCGTCGGCATCCCTAATTCCTATCTTAACTTTTCAAAAGCTATCGTTTGATACTAATTTCAGATTTAACCAAGAGATTAAATTTAATCGAAAATTTTTTATTTCTGGATAATATTTTCATTGAATCGGAAATAATCGAAAACCTCCCCCATAAAAAAATCAGATTTGCATCGTTAACCGAACCCCAAGAATGTCTAATACCCGGTTTGCGTGAATAACCCTGTATATTGCAGCTAAAGGTTATTCACGGTAAGTTTAAAGTGACGTCATTTTCAGTAATTAATTGTTGTCAATATTCGATAAACAAATGACTAATAAACTAGCATAGCATTTGCCATTTACAAAGAGTTTTATATTTGGCAATCCTTCTTTGCGTTGTCAAGTTGTTATTTAGTTATATTGCCTATTTATCGTTTGATGGTTTTTTGGTGTATGGTTCTGCTTAAATTTTGCTCGTGTATTTTCTCTTTACGTTTTCTAGTGATTCACTTTATTTATATTAAAAACGGTTCTTCTCAGAACTAAACCCGTTGTGATTCTGTGACATTTTTCTAACTTCCGCCCGCTAAGAAGTTACATCTGACAACGGCACATTTTTTGACAAGGTAACGCCACTTTAAATTTAACGCGAATAACCTATAGCCAATTATTCATGCGATTTCTTAAAAATTCAGAAAGTTTCGTGTAAGCCACCATTTTTCAATAACTTCACGAATAACGGCATAGGGGGGGGGGGGGGGGGGGAGGAAGCAATTTGTTTGCACCCGGGGTACAACTTCGCTATGATTTGTAGATTCTGAGATGCCCTGTATTTTCATTGAAAATGGGACATTATGTATATACCTAGGTACTTTAATTTTTAATTGTAATATCCATAGTAGACTTCTAAGAAGAAATATGTTTTTATTAAAGTAGATTCCGATACTTATTACTGAAATTTTTTCTAAAATACATATATGTTTTTAGCTTATCAAATAAACTGGCAGAAAAAAATTATTTGCTTAACATGATTTTAAAATAATCCTTGTTCATAATACAGGTTCTATAATAAATTATAATTTTAAAGTGTATTTTGCTGAAATAAGGATACGTTAAAGTGGTGTGTATATTACAACAATGAATTAAAATAAACTCAGAACATAAGAGTTTTATATTCTTCCTATTTTTTATGTATTGTGAAAAGAAATGAGTTAAACGGATCAGTTGGCAGTTATTTTATTTTGAAGAATAAAGAAACTAAAGAAAACAGCACTTCACAAGTTTTCCGAAATAATTTGTGGCAAATATCTTGATAATGCAAGTAGACGTCGCAATTACTTAAAAGTGACTTATTTTCAGTGAGATTTGAATATTGCTTAGGGCAAACTAACACTAGAAAATGTAGTTTGATTGATTATTTGGGCGCAGGGTTTACTATTTTTTTTTTATTTTTGTGCGGTGTTGAAAGACAGAAGAATATCTAATGGAAAAATTTGGTTTTCTGAAGATCTTCGGAAATATTCGAAAGTTCTCAAATACCTAAACATCAAATAATCGACCGAAATATTATACAACTTTAAACCAGAATTACATTATTACAAATGAAGTTTGAAAGTTTGACGGTCATATTTATCATTTTGTGAAAGAATTTCGGTTTTAACTGTTTGTTTGTATTTGACTTGAGAGCATATTGTCAAATAAAAATACGGAAGAGCTATATTTCCATCTGGAATTACTATTCCACCGTAGACTACTCCACCTCTTGAAATATTAGTACCTTCCTAATTTGCTGGGACATATTGGGAACGCCATTTATTTCTATATGGATTATAATTGATCGGTATTGATCATGGAGTAGTTATAAATAAATTAAATAACTTAATGTCATCGTATCTAACTGATAGATTTCAATATGTTTCATACAACAGGTATTCTAAATCCTTCCGTTCTGCCTCTGGAGTTCTCCAAGGATCAAATCTTGGATCGTTGATGTTTTTAATGTTTATAAACAACATTCCTGATGTTATTAATTGTATTTTTTTGATTTGATGATTTGAAAATTTACTCTGCTGTGAACACTAGTCAGGAGTGTATGTTTACTCAAGATCAACTTTGTAATATAGAAACACTGTGTCAGTTAAATAATTTACGTTTAAATATACAATAATGCAAATCTATGAGCTCACCGCTTAAGAAATAATCAAACGTTTATAGTTACGAAATAAGTGCCACAAATTAACTCGTTATGAAAGTGTAAAAGATCTAATTTTCGTTTACTCGAATATTAATCAATGTGTTCCGTCTTCATTGAAGATACTTGGGTTTGTAATTAGGAATTGTCGAAGGTTTCATGATGTTCAAGCACTAAAAATCTGTATTATTCATTTGTTATGCCTCTTTAATCTGTTATCCATATTACAACATTCAAAGTATTTTTATGGAAATTGTTCAAGGATAATTTCTGAAATTTCTACACTTCAGAGTTTACCGTGAATATCTAGAGGATATGAACATCAGATATTACTCAATTTATTTGGAATGCAGTCAATGCAACTAAGACGTGTTCTGTTTATTTTAAGTTTTTTTTTTAAATTATTGCACTATGAAATTGATTGTGCTAGTCTCCTTAATGAATTTAGATTTCGTATTCTAACAAATTCATCTAGACAAGTCGAGATGTTTAGTTTACCAGTAGCTAGAACTATTGTTCATGTTCATTTCAATTTCAACATTCAATATTGAAATTGAAATTTTGAGCATTTAATATGTAGATGTAATATGTAGATGTATGATTTCATGATTGAATTCAAAATACAATTTAATACCAGAATTTAAAAACTATTTATAATTTTCAGTCTTAATTTATAAAACATTTTATCGTAGAATATGACATCTGCAAATCAAAAACAAAAAACTAACAGAAAGGTTTCTATAATCTTCAAAGTGTAGCACTATAGTATGTGGGGCCTTCTAAAGTTTGTCTAAAAAAACCCACTGTATGAAATGTAATAAATGTAGATCTTTAATAATTATAATTAACTAAATTCCGTCAGTAGTGTTCTAGTTGCAATATAATGCATGTTTAAATAATAAATCAAGAAATAATAATCCAAATTAATTAGATTTCTTTTTCCAAACGGCTCAAACCGATACCTTGGTTCGCCTCTTATGGATTATTTTTTGACCTTGGAGTATGATTTACATTTTACTATAAAATTCATCACTTTCATAGAGCGCTACTTTCATCACAATATTCAACTGCATCTACTTCTTTTTGAAGAAGAGGAAACCACGTTTGATATAAGTATGTTGTTTCTGAGATACACAATCATGACTATACTATGGAATGCAAGCACTTTCTTTTATTTCTTTTATTAACTTTGGCCTGTGACCAATTCATCTGATGACTGTTACCTCATTCATGTTGTGCTAGCCAAGACTTATCGACCTGATAACTGCTAAAATAATGTTTGTACTTATGGATTCTTATTTGTAATGATCTAGCTGTCTGACCTATGTAGTATTTTAGGAATTTTATAAATACAATATTTTCTATTTTGATCATTATTGATTACTTTTGTTTTGGTCAATACTGATTTTAAAGTCATTTTAACGTTAAATGTTGTCCTTCTGTTAAATGATTTTTTAAAAATCTTTTTTATGCACCAACGGAAATAAAATACTATTTTACAGCCTCAAAACAGGGAGTAAAACGGACGTTTATTCCCTTAGAGCATAAAGTCGTCATGGAGACTGAAACAGCAGTACAAATATAACGCAATGTTAACATTTTTGTTCAATATATCAAACTATACTCGAAAGAACAAACGATGAATCAGACATAAGCCATAATGTAACTTAATTATTTCAAATTAAAGTCAATATTGATTGAAGAATTAGGAAAACGTTTTCCGTATAATCCACTACCTACTTAAGTTAAAGTTTAGTTTAAACACTATTTTACAAAATCTTCCTAGGTTTTTTCATAAATTGTAGTGGATTTTGCAGGCATTAAATTTGAAACTGTCTCCACTGCTTGTTCATCCATATATCTCTTGGATTAGATAATACTTCTTCTTCAAGTACAGCAACCATGTCTTGATTATAATATTAATTTTTATTATTACGAGCAACTTTGTGTTAAACAATCTGCTAAATGTCAAAGCACAGTAAACAAATGTAGCGTCAAGCTGACAATTAAATACAATCCTACCTATATGGTACTTACTGGAATAAATTTATTATGCTGCTTCAGTTTTAATTTCTACGTTATTTTTTATAATTTAGGGTTATGTCCGTTCATGAACAAAACGTTGTATGCACTGCGGGACTAAAGTTTGTTTTAGTTCCTCATATGTTTGCCGCAAACATACCTCATGCCGGGACTAAAACAACTTTAGTCCCTTGGTGCATAAATAACTATTAAGTGTTTAAAATTTCATATTTTCAATTTTTAAAAAGTATGTTATTTCCTCGACAAAATCTTCTAGGTAAGGTAGGTATTATATTGTTAATAACTTATACAAATTATGAGATAAATAGAATTGAAATTTAAATACCTAGTTGTATTAGTCCTTTTCATACATCCAAGTAATACATCGAGGAATGGTAATCTTATTTATTATTATTTTCAATTTCTCGTATTAAATGTATATCTAGTATTTATGAAATGTATGAATTATTTACAGTTATCAAGACTGTGGGCCATATAGGGATAACAGTTTTCAGGTCAATTGCTCAAAGACAATAGTTATTCAAAAATAAGATAAAGCAAATAATAAAAAAATACAAAAAAGTACATGCATTCAACTTTATGGTAATCACTATGTATAGTCGCTAACAATATCGTTAGGTTAAATCTCCTTCGTTTCATTTAAAGAGAAGTAAAAAATAGAAAATTAAAAATATAGTGCTCTGTGAAATTGATGAATTTTAAATAAAAATGTCATGTGCATATTCTCAGGCGAATATATGAAGAACCATAGACCTGTGCCGTAAATAAATCCTAGACAATATCTTGCATCTTCATAATTAAAGCTGTTATTATGATCTAAAATATAAAACTTTTAAAATACTTCAAATGTATATAATCGTATATTGTAGAAGGTTATCGTTAATAATATACTATGTGGTTTTATATTGATGTATACTTAAAATAAACGGAGAATGTGGATCTAAAGAAAGAGCGTTTTGGCGAGCAGGATGTCTCTCTAGGGTCGGTATACAATACTACACAATTGTAATCCATTGAGAAATTCAGGGATCATAAATTCGTCACAGTGCTTTCCCTTTCACATTCTAAATGCGATTTTTCGATTTTGCACGTTCGAACAAGTATGCATATTGTAGAGCATCAGTTGCTTCTTGTTATATTTAGTACTATATAAAGAGGAAAGTTTAAAAGACTGAGGGTTTGTAAAATAGTCAACAAACATCTATTATACAGTAAGTAAGTAAGTAAATACCAATATATTTAACATATTTAATATTATCGAATTGAATTTGATATAGGCATTTAGGAGTAGTGTATTGAGAAGTTAATTTAATGATATATCGATACATACAAGCTATGAAATTGTAAGCGATAACTTTCAGATTTTAAGTCCTGCAACGCACGTTAGTGGTCTCATGAAGTAATATTTTTTTAAGCGCCCAGTTAAGGTTTACGGGCTCATTTTGGATTCTAGATCGAATAGGCCAGACTTTAAATTACCGGACTACTCCTGAAAGTAAAATGTTGATAATATACTTATTTCATTAATAATTATTTATTACAATTGAACAATAATCTGCTGGTATAGCTGTATAAGATGAAGGAACAATACAGACTTAAAATTAAACAAATTCGATGAACCCTCTAAATATATTTACCGGCGTGTTATTCATAATATTGTATTTTTTTGACATCAATTTTATTCTTCATTTTAGTAACTAATAATCTAGTATAATATTCTTTTATCGCCAATAGTAATGTCTTTTTTAGTTTATTGTATCAATACTAGCATCTATCAAGAAGGTCACCGAGCTACGGTAAAACCAATTTCCAATATTTGACATTCTTTTTTCTTTTCTGGGATTCTTTTTTGGGCCAGTTCACTATGAAATTCTAGTCGGAAAATTCATAGTTTGTTTTGTGAGAAATTTGAGGGCTGTAAAGCGTATTTTCGATAAAAACTAAAAATAATGATATTCATTTTCATCATTAACATTAATATTAACATTAACATTAACATTAAAATTAACATTAACATTAACATTAACATTAACATTAACATTAACATTAACATTAACATTAACATTAACATTAACATTAACATTAACATTAACATTAACATTAACATTAACATTAAAATTAGCATTAGCATTGACACTGACACTGACATTGACATGGACATTGACACTGACATTGACATGGACATTGACACTGACATGGACATTGACATTGACATTGATATTAACATTAACATTAACAAACAGTCTGCCAATAAGAGCTTTTGTGTTAAGAATTTTCAGAGTTAACAACATTTCCTTAACTTAAATACTATTTAGAACTGTTCTGTCAACTTTTCACGTCTGCACTTGGGAGACCTACCTCAATAGCAAACAATACTCATCACTCTTATCAGGTATTCTGTCCTATTTTATTTAGAGATTCATCTTGAACATTGAGTGATTATTTCACAAACTGGATGGCATAATTACACCTTACTTTTTCTTCAGTGTATATTAAAACTAGGTACCTACTGAGTTACTTTATACATTTTATTACCGGTAAAATAGTCTTTAAATTACCGAAAAACTTTGTTTAATTGTCAGGCAGTATTGAGCTGAAGAACATCAAAAATTGAAAAATAATATTTTATGTTCATTCATTTATTATGATTCGGAATACCGCAAATATGAATAAAATGCGCAACGAATTAAAAGTGGTTCCTCGGCTTGGATTTTATTGTGGAATTGTGAATTTGTACGAGTATAATAGGAACGAAAGTTTAATTTTCACAAGTTACTAATGATAGGTATTAATCATTCGTCGAATTTTAAGATGTATTAATAATAACTAAACCGTAGTTATCATAACAATAAAATAAAACTACATCATTTAAATCGTGTTGGATGAAAAACGTATCGTTGCGCCTTGGAGTTATTGTTACTGGTGGCTTAAATAAACAAAAACAAAGAAGAAAACTATGTTGGTGGATAACATACAGTTTTTAGATCCAACATTTAAATAGGACGCTTTGAAACAATGTGGTAAAAGTGCATCCTCAAGAATTTCAATTTGTCTTTTTTGTTATTGTTGTGATTATGAGAATTAGTTGAACTCAGTAGTAATTTCTGACTTCTACCTACACGTCTCACAAATAATAATAATACAATTTACACCTGTGCATTGCCAAAATCGAATGGCATTCATGCATTTCAGAGCAATGTGGTAAAAATATGGTCCACAGTGGTCGCACATGAAACTGATCCAGAACTAAAACTATTCCTGAACTAATTGTTCAGTTTGACTTCGCTGCAACATGTATAGTGTACGAATTCGTATTCGGTGTGTCTTCGTTCTTTATACGCATACACACACCCCCACCCACACACACACGCACCCACCTTTAAATTTATTTGTAATAAAATAGCTATTTAATAGTTGTGCTTTATTAGTTTTAATAAATGTCTTCCCACGTCCTTGGGGTGAGTAACTACTGAGTCCGGAAATCCTGTGCCTTCAGTAGACGTAATGAGCCCAGAATGACCGCCTTCTGAATTCTTCCGGCTAGAAGATCTGCCGAATTTCGGCATGGCGGTATGATCTTCAGTTTGAATGCAGTATATCTTTTGCTCCACCGAGGGCTCCTATTATCAGTACCATAAGCTTCATATCAGTACCACACAGTATGTTCTGGATGGAGTCTGCGGAGTTCGAAGAGAAGGTCTCGATATTTCGTCCGTTTTTCCTCCTCTTTCAAGACAATGTTGGTCTCGGCAGGAGCCGAGAGCTCGATGACAAACATTGTCTTGAGCTGGTGGTCGAGGAGGACTACATCAGGCTTATTGCTCGAATCTGCCTGAGCGTTGGAAATGAGTAGTTTCAATAAATTCGGCACCTCTCATTCCCCACTATAGATTCAATATCCTCCGGAGCGTATGGCAGCACTGGTGTTTCGTCTATCTCGTTATCATCATCATTATTATTATTATTATTATTATTATTATTATTATTATTATTATTCGTATTTTGGCGCATTATGCACTTCTTAGTGCTTAGCTGGTTTATATATAGAGAGATATCAGTTATCATTGCCTTTTTCTGTTCTGTAATGGATTAACGAATTATTTTAGATAAAGGAAACGACTATACACTAAAGAATATTAAGTACAATTTCGTTCTATGTCATTCAATATATTGCAATACATTGTAACATACGTTATAAATTTAAACATTAAAGATTTTCCGAGCTAAACCATTGTAAAAATATTTGTTATTTTACAGCTCTAAATATCATGTTGAAAACTGTATCTTGAAATTTTAAATGTGCCAAGAACTTCAAACTGCTCTCCTGTAAAGTATGTATTTGTATCCTTCAATGTTTTTGCGTGCTTGTATCACAAATTCTAGAACATCGAATTTCCCCCTACATTTTTGTCCCCATTGTATCATTTTTGATGACACTAATTTAGATTAATAAGACACTGAGTGTTCCTCGTCTCAACATTAACAGATAACTGAAATGGTTTTTATTTGTTTTACTACGATTATTGGTATTTTTACACATTATGAGCTATAAAGTGTCAGTGTAAATTGTACCGGGAAGGACCGCGATCGATACATGGAAAAGTACATACAGGATGATTTTGAAAATTTAGTTATTTACAAACTTCAGTGGGGCCTAATATTTTCACGTTTCTGGCACTTCCGGTATAACCGGAAGTCGACACCAACTTGCTTATTTTAAATGGAACATTCTCTATGTTTTTGCAGTTTTGGATTCTACGTTCAATTTTTAGTCAACTTTATATAATGTTATCTATACCTAAATCCAGTTATTTTCGAGATATCTCCACTTTGAAGAAAAAAGTGACAGTTACTGTTGTCACTTGTACTGTACATTACAGTACAAATTAGTATTTGCAAATCGTAGTTTACCTTATTATTAAAAAGGCACGTTGCAGTATCACAGGGATGTTTTGACTCTGGATATCTGAGGGAAAACGTGTCACATGCTCCTTTAACGAACATAATTCAATTTATAGTGCATTTGAAGTCACTATATTATATTACTATTAAATTGAAGAAATCCTCACTATTCAGTCGTGGCGCAACATTTCTTAAGTTTAGATTACCAGACAGGTTGACTAACCTATTATTTTATACCTGTCAGTTATTAAAAGAAACTTGGTAATACCGGTTTTGCTTGTACTAATAACTCAAAAAAAGGTTCACTTTAGGATAGCCAACTTTATACATATTTAATTATACAGTGCTTTCGAAAAGTAACGAAAAAATTCATTATTTTAGAAATTGAGAAGTTTTCGAAAAAATCCCCTGACACGTCGATTTTGTTTTTTAATAAAGGCACTTTTTGACATACGACCCATATTTGTGACGTCATCGTTGTTCGAGATATGACGTCATCAACAATTTTTTTAAATAGCAACCCCGATTTTGACCATGCCATTTGAAAGAGCGTATCATTCTACATACGCATCGTCAAAAATCATGGTGTTACATAACAAAAATTTCAAGAAAATAATGTTTGAAGATCTTAAAATTTAATTTTCACAATACTGACAATGGTAATGATTATGTAAAAAATCGACTAAATTAAAGGTTCAAATTGTGCACCGTTGGCTGCCTGACAGTAGCCAAGACGATTAATAAATTCTTTTTGGACATTATCTATAACTTCAGGAGGTATGCGATGTATCTCGAGACGAATTCTTGCTTTTAAATCTTCTAAATTAACCGGTCTAGTAACGTATACTTTGTTTTTTAAGTATCCCCACAAGAAATAATCTAGGGGTGTCAAATCAGGCGATCTGGCTGGCCACTCAATCGGCCCCCTTCTCCCTATCTAACGATTCGGGAACAGCTCATCTAAATAAACACGGACAGGTGCTGCATAATGGGGAGGTGCACCATCTTGTTGAAAGAACATGTCATTTCTTGGAAGATCACGTCCCTCTATATCTGGATATAAAGATATTAGTGCAGGAATGAGGTCGTCTCGAAGAAAATCCAAATATTTTGCATCAGTTAGGTTGACGTCAAAGAAATAGGGACCCAGAATTCTTCAGTCGACTATGCCGCACCACACATTTACTTTCTGGGGACTTTGAGTGTGATACTTCATCATCCATCGGGGATTCTCGGTAGCCCAATAACGGCAGTTTTGCCTATTGACATGGCCGTTCAAAACAAACGTAGCCTCGTCAGAAAAAATTACGTTTTTTACGAAATTATTATTATTATTGCATAGCTCTTGCATTTGCTCGCAGAATTGATTTCGCCGATCAAAGTCGTCTTCAGATAGCTCATGAACAAGGCATACCTTATAACGATGATACTTTGCTTTTTTCATAATTTTGTGAACTGTGGACGCTGCCATATTGAAATCAGAAGCCAATTGGTTAAGTGTTGAGTGATGATTTTCTTGTATTGCCAACAAAACATTAACCTCATCATCTATTGATTTTGACGGTCGACCAGATGTAGGAAGATCACGAACATGTCCAAAGTTACGGTATTTAGACTCAATATTGGTTACCATGCTTTGGCTAATAGGCAGCTACACACGGACGTAAATGATTTAATACATGCACGTGCGTTCACTAACGCGCATGCAATAACGACAGTATAGATGCTCTATAACGTCACGTTGTTGACTGCACACTCCTTTATGCACGTCATGCAAAATTTCTGTCTCGGCTAGAAATTATGCACGCACATTCACTAACGCGCATACATGTCTCAACGTGTAGAGACAAATATAGCAACATCGCACGTTAGTTTATCAGCTGCGTCGGTAGTGTGTAAAATTATAACATAAAATATACTTTTAAATAAAGAAAATGTCGGATTTTAGAACTCTCTCCCGAGAATTTACGCGTGAGTTCATTGTACTATATAGACAACAGCCATGTCTTTGGAAAACCAAGTGCAAAGAAGTTCTTTTTCTTTATTTTTTCATTAATTGCAAAAACGCACGCCACTGTCAATAAACCTAGTTCAACGTCGTCTACCGACATTTTCAAAAATACTGCAGGAACACAGACAAAGTTCTGGAATAAGTTCGTGCGTCTGTAGACAAATTGAATACGCGTTATTGTATGCACGTTAGTGAACGCACGTGCATGTATTAAATCATTTACGTCCGTGTGTAGCCGCCTAATGGGATGTCGATCAGAATGAGTTTCATTGAACAATTCATATTGCTTTTGCCAAACAAAATATAAGAACTAAAGAAATAACTCAAAAAACAGAAAAAACTATTTAATAAAGTACGATTTCAAGTTTTTATCTGAGCAATAAAAAACATTCTCGGTCGCTAAGGCTACTGTCAGGCAACCATGATTTTTGACGATGCGTACGTAGAATGATACGCTCTTTCAAATGGAGTGGTCAAAATTGGGGGTTGCTATTTAAAAAAATTGTCGATGACATCATATCTCGAACAACGATGAAGTCACAAATATGGGTCGTATGTCAAAAAGTGCCTTTTTTAAAAACAAAATCGACGTGTCAGAGGATTTTTTCGAAAACTTCTCAATTTCTAAAATAATGAATTTATTCGTTACTTTTCGAAAGCACTGTACATATACATTCCATTATATACATTCATTCAGGTCTCATTTAAGGATGGTATATTTGGCGCTAGTTCAGTCTCATTTGAATTACGGGATCTTGAGTTGGGGGGGAGTTGCTGATTGTTATTTAAAGGATTTGGAAGTTGTGCAGAAGTGGATATTGAAAATAATATACAACAAACATATGACCTGTTCCAGTAATCGAATTTATGAAGTTAGCAAAGTTAACGATATACGGCAATGTTATTGTTTAAACATTTTAATAAACATTAAAAACAAAAAGATAAAGTTAAATGAAATTTCTCATACTTACTCAACACGCACAAAAGAGAAAGGTGTAGAACTATCAACCTGTCGGAAAACTGTAGGACAGAAATGCTTTATGTTTGTGGCCCCCAGACTATACAACGCAGTTCCGGATACACTAAAAAAAGAACATAATATAAGGGCGTATAAAACAAAAATAAAAGAATGGATACTTACCACAAATAGAAATTTTTTTCGAAATTTGATAAACTCCAAAACCTAACATTGACATGTTTCTGTGTAAAAAGCAAATAATATGTGTAGTGAAATTGCAATCTTTCTTTTACTTGTAGATTTAATATGAAAAAGTGGGTTTGGAGATGTGTGTAATGCTCGGTGCAATGTATGTAATGTATAATAATATGTAATGTATATAATGTATAAGTGTAATGAATGTATTTAATATTGTACTGTATGGTGTATACATATCGCAAAAAAGCAGTAAAACATTTTACAGCTTCTGCGATTATTAGTTTATTTTGCTTAGTTAATTTTATACTTAACTGTTGCATGTACTTGGTCTTGCAAATAAACTTATTATTATTATTATTATTATTATTATTATTATGTACATACATTATACATTACATTATTTTTTTGAGAGGAATTGATTGGATGTAAAAAAGGGGTTGCCTTAAAAAACTAATTTTTGTACAGCTGCCAAAAAACGTGACATTTTTATGTTGCTGTAGATGCGAAAAACGTTTCATTTTTTTCTCCTAGAAAAAAATCATAAAAATACTTAACAAAACAAAAAAAATTACTGTAAAACGTTACAATTTTTTACTAACAAAGCAGGAACATTAACGAAAATGATACACAACACACAACTAATACTAATAATATTACTTATTAACACAGTAATTAACTGTAAAGTTAGAGCAATTGCTCCCTATTATTCTCCTGTAGGCGATGTTACATATTGTTGATCAATGAAAATGCAAGAATTATTAGATACTATGTGCGACATGTTTTCCTTAGAAGATGATTGAGATTCTAAGATTTTATTGGAAATTTGAATTTTATTGTTTGAGGTATCCTCTATGTACCGCCACTGTACTAGATCTCCAGCCTCCGTGGCGCTTTATAGAGATCCGGTCGCCCCGTGCATTCGTCGAAAGTGTGGCAGAGCTTCGGAAACAGTGTAACTCTTAAACATTTCTTTGCTGCGTTTTGCAATTAAGCTTGGAATTTCTCCAATTTTATTCACTCTAACATGTGGATTTACACATTTTCCTATTACATATTTTATAAACATTCGATTACTTGAAGTATGGACCGGTCGCAACGATTTGTACCTTCGGTATATACCTATCGATATATTCGGAATTAGAAACTGTAACTGTATTTGTATCAGGTATTTTTACAACCAATATAGATCCAACATCTTCAATGTTATTAATATTCATCTTTACTAATTTTTCGAGGCAGTAAGAGCCACTTATATCAAAAATCAAAATAACCTAGAAGAAATAATATCGGAATAATAAAATTGTTGAATAATTTTCTATAGTAATATTGCAAATACCTCCATTAACAAATATATTTCATCATCAGCGTTTTTAATAATTCTCTCAACATCCTCTCTTGTTAAAAGTTTTGACTTCCTCCTCCTATAACCAACAGATTTGCTTTTGAGATATGATACCAATTTGGGAAATCTCAATATTTTCCTTTACGTTTAAGGTAGTTTTAAGCATGGAGTAGGTGCTCCATAGGGTAGGTGGCTTTAAAACTTTCGACTGTTCTTCCAAATACTATAGCAGAGCATTTCCGATACGTTTTTCACCTTCTTCATAGTACACTGTTCACGGAACTGACTGGGGGTCTATTACTGACATCATTCGCGTAGGTATGTATTCGAATAATAGGGTATTTTCCGTATGTGACGAATCAAGTTATAAACCTATACATGCTTAGTACTACATCCACAAAGAAGTTGTAATGTGTTAAAAATGCAAATGAAATTTTTCAGAATAAAATCGAAGTTAGAAAACTGAAAAAAAGGATCTATTTTAAATGGGAATCAAAACACAAGTGACGTCATTAAGCATATAAATGGCCGCCGTTTAGTGTTTGTTTATTACATATTTTGAACTGGAACTTTTTATATATATTTAAAACATACAATATAAGTAGTACTTCATAAACTAACTTTAAAAAACTTGCTACCATACACGCTGATATTTATTATAATAGAAATATAATGACTGATGTTGATAGCTTCCTATCAAACTGTTTGTTTATATGTCTGATGACGTCACAAATATGTCTGCCGTAGTAGACGCGTTTGCGCGGCAAATGCCGAATTTTTTTTAACTGGACATACGTATAATAGGGAAGGAAAACTCAATTTTTTGGTATTAAAAAAAATATGTGAGAACACCCTATTGTGAATGGTATCTACACATACATTTGCTAGGCGTTCATGTCTATTCTTGACAGCCATTCGCATAGATATTCGCAGTTATGCGAATGTACTATTCGACAATGCTGCATATATTCCATGGAGAACTATATTCAAATATATCAAACGTTCGCAGACAAAAGTGTCACTTTTGTCGTATTGAAGTTTTAATTTCGGAAATTTCGAGAAAAGTTTCAATTCTTGAGAAATGGAAGAGGACAAGAAAAAGAGGTTTATTATCGCAGAAAATCGGAAAAAAAATATGGTGGAATATTTAAAAAAGCATCCACAACTAATAAATGGAAAATTTTCTACTACTTTTACATATAAAAAGGCGGAGTCGTTATGGAAGGAAATTACGGAGGCATTAAATAGGTACAAGGTACAAGGTACCAGGAGGTACACAAAAGGAATGAGAGGAAAGGATTGATAACTGTCTGGACCGTAACACCTTAATTAAATTAAAACCTAAAATTTTATTATTTTAACTTCGTAAAAATGTAGCAGAAATTTACACCCACCCTTGTCGTTAATACTATTATCCCTATTGCTCACTTGTGGTCTCATGTATGGTTCTACAAATTCCATTACATAATGATACAAATCTTTTGATAACAGTCGAAACATTTGTATAAACTGTCTGTCATTTAATTCATCAAATGTGTTTAACCGATTTATACGACGGTTTTCTCATTTCTCAGCATTTTCTAAATTTTCAATTAATTCTATTAATACTAACTCATCCATAATGTTATTAGGTAACTGTTTACCAATTCAATTTTTGACATTATACAGACAAAACCGTTTAGTTTACCGGCAGTGTCTAACACCTAAAGCACGGGTCAGACTAGGCTGGTGCCAGCTGTTGGTGATCAGCGGCTGGTAGTAGCACTAGCAAGCAGCGGCTGGCTACACGGTCACACGGCCAGCTGCGACCATTTTCGGCTGTTATTCACTAGTTTATATTCATTAGAAATAATACCAGCAAGCATGTCGCATGTCGCCCGTGTGTCGAAAAATAATTAAACGTAAAAAATTAGTTAAGAAGTTGTTAAATGAGTGTGTGGGGGAGGTTTGTTTGGAAATGTTTAATCAGCTTTCATATAACCGCAATCAGAGAACGATGGTGGGATAGGCCGTGGATATAAAGAAGGGAAGAGTTGAGCATCTTCAATATTTTTAGAAGAGCTGAAAGAAGAAGATCCCGAGACCTACTCACCGTTGGAGGGCTGCTGATAATATAAAATAGGATTTTGTTTGGTCAGACTGCGCTGCCTGCTGGCGTCAGCGATCACGTGATCTATTAATCGCCGCTGTCTGCTACCAAAAGTTGAACATGTCCAATTTCACCAGCAGCTGACAAATACTCGCCGGCTGGCGGCGCCAGTGGCGAATTTTGTGGCCACACCAAGCTGATAGGTGGCTGACAGTAGCAGCTTCCTTAATTCGCAGCTGGCGCCAGCCTAGTCTGACCCGTTCTTAAAGCACGGGTCAGACTAGGCTGGTGCCAGCTGCTGGTGATCAGCGGCTGGTAGTAGCACTAGCAAGCAGCGGCTGGCTACACGGTCACACGGCCAGCTGCAACCATTTTCGGCTGTTATTCACTAGTTTATATTCATTAGAAATAATACCAGCAAGCATGTCGCATGTCGCCCGTGTGTCGAAAAATAATTAAACGTAAAAAATTAGTTAAGAAGTTGTTAAATGAGTGTGTGGGGGAGGTTTGTGTGGAAATGTTTAATCAGCTTTCATATAACCGCAATCAGAGAACGATGGTGGGTTAGGCCGTGGATATAAAGAAGGGAAGAGTTGAGCATCTTCAATATTTTTAGAAGAGCTGAAAGAAGAAGATCCCGAGACCTACTCACCGTTGGAGGGCTGCTGATAATATAAAATAGGATTTTGTTTGGTCAGACTGCGCTGCCTGCTGGCGTCAGCGATCACGTGATCTATTAATCGCCGCTGCCTGCTACCAAAAGTTGAACATGTCCAACTTCACCAGCAGCTGACAAATACTCGCCGGCTGGCGGCGCCAGTGGCGAATTTTGTGGCCACACCAAGCTGATCGGTGGCTGACAGTAGCAGCTTCCTTAATTCGCAGCTGGCGCCAGCCTAGTCTGACCCGTTCTTAAGAGAACAGTACTTACCGCTCGCTGTTATAAGAATGATTTGTAGGTATGTATTCGCACCGCCTGCGAGTAGTCAAGAATTGATTTCTATGACGAGTGGTGCATTTGCGAACGACTTTTAGTAATGCAATGGGTCAAGAATAGACCCCCCGGACCCTTTCTCATATTGAAGCTGTGATTTTCTACTACGGCATTTGCTGCATTCGTTATTTCTTCAGGTGTCGCTACCACTATCAGAAATCTTCGCGATGAAAGAATTTAAACGACATCTGCAATACCTCTGGCACAAAACACAACAATATAAACCTAACATTCGATAACTTTTAATATTATTCATTTCCATAGTAACGAAAGGAATGGGCGATCTGGTATGACAAGTGTTATTTAAATTTAATAATGCTCTTATTTTGTCCTTAATACAGTAGTACAAAAAATGTTCTTTGTATTTCTTGCACGAAATTCGTGTTTAATGGGACATTCCAGCGAATGTTTGACGCTCTCATGCGCACTTAATACAAAAATAGCAATTTTTGTAAATTTAGTTATGAAATGGATTTTTTAAATACCTTGAATGAATCTGTTTTCATATCAATTTTAGGTAACCTTGACAAACCTCAATTTTAGGTAACCTTATTTTAAGTCTGTAATTCAATTATTTTCTTAGCAACTTGATTTTGAGAAATATAAATATTTTGTAAAACTATGTGTCTCAAAATTTTTGAAAAAAGTTAAACACCTGAAAAACGGTACAATTTATATATAGGAAATTCTGAATAAAACGATCCTTCAATTTGTCAAGCAATTCAAAAATGTAATAAAAAACATGAAATGTTTGTGGTCCTCTTGAAATAAAGAATAATAATAATAATAATATCTCTACCCCTCATTCTTTCTAATCACAAGGATTAGCCCGAAAGTCTGAGACTTGTGTGGGAGAGGGGGCGGCACATAGTTTCTCGGGCCGCATTTGCGCTTCAGGAACGACTTACGTTGGTAGGCCCTAACCACCATTCAGTGCTGGAATGAGGGAAACCTGGAAAACCTCATTAGTTAGGGGGGGCAGTCAAATATCAACTGATTTTAATCTCTCACATTAACACCAAGTTGACATTTTTCCCATCCTAGGCCATCACCAGGATAGTTGCCAAGCCATCCCTGCGAATAAGCCTTGATCTACGAGTAAACAAATTTAATTAAAAATTGTTTGGTGGATCGGGAATTAGAACCCACGACCTCTGGGTTGAGCGATCGAGACGCTAAGTCCAGAGCCACCGGCCCGATGGTAGAAGTTAGTATTTACTTTGTATAGGTAACCGAAAATTACAGGAAGTTAATATTATTTTTGCAAAAGTCACCACCATCAATTAATTAACTTTCCGGACTTGAAAGCGGTAGTACAGTTAAAATAAATATATTTGTACTGTGGCTGTAGCTTGTTTAGTAAATATTCCTTTCTTTTATTGATATAAAAATTTGTAACCTCAGTTTAATGACACTACATATAATATAAATTTAATATAACATAAGATAATTAACCTACTCTATATATTTTCTGCTACCAAATTAGTATGCATCTATAATTTAAAAAGTTATCCACTCAACAGTTGTATGTGTTTTCTAAAACTACTTTTGGTTTGATTTCCTTATACCTAGTTCTCGTAGCATAAAAGTTGAATAGAGGAATATTTGAAAACCAAATTGAAATAAGTAATCTGTATGTAATTTTTTACCTTTTATTTTTGGAAAATTAAATAATAATATAAGTAAATAAAAATTGTAGCAGGTGTCCAGTGAATTGATCCAATGTCAGGAGATATTAGGTAATATGTTAAATTAGCAATGTTGATCATAATTATCTAGTCAAACGTGTGTCTTTTAAGACATTTATTACTATCGGCTTTGACTATAAACTCAATGCTATTGAGACAAAAGTTTATTACAAAAATGATTCTATTTGTTAATACAATGTACAGTTGTTACAAAAAAAAGCATTGTAGAAACTTGCGTTCATCCCCCATACAACAAAATATATTATCACAAATTTTCCTGAATAAATTATTTCTGAATGGATATTACGATTCTTCCTCAAGATGTCTCTTATTTCTCTGTATACATATAATTTCTTAAAAAATTGATATAATTTATTGTTTGCTATTACGGTTAAGCACTGTGGGCATTTTTCATATAAGTTAAATTACGCAAGGGTTTTATAGAACTAATCTATTCCTGTTATAATAATGATTATAACAATTTACTTCTTCTTCTTCTTATTATAACAATTTAGGAATTGTACAATCAATATTTATCTTGAGTGCGTTGTAGTTTACATTAGGTATTCAAATACAATGCAAGTTTTGAAGAAAATAACAAATTATTAGGCACAACTACGTTTTATTAAACAACGATATCTTTACTTTTAATACAATGGCGTTTTGTATGACTCAAGAAAAGTAGACACGCAAATCCTGTATGTATTCTAAAGCCAATTGGCTATGTGCATCACAAATGGTCATCGCATTGGGTTTTCTAAGCCGTTAGTATTTATATTTAATCTTTCTTTGCTTGACGTGGCAATACGGCCAATCTCTTCAGTCAATTTTTGGAAGGCTGTGAAGCATGCATTTCGTTCTCGTTTATTAAGTTGGATTATCGGAGCGCTGGAAATATTATATAATTGACTGCAATGCGTCAGACGTAGATCATATTGAAAGTGCGATACTTAATGCATACTGCCAAATAAAATTTTACTTAAGAATACTTAGTTTGTATTGTGCCTTCAGTATAGGTTTTAAAAGTTTTAGTAATACCATTATATCAGATTCAACTTTTTAACATTGTACAATTTTAATATACAGGGTCCTGCACCACAGCTCCCTTCTTTTGTAGCTCATGAACCGGTGCCTTTATAAATTTCGTTCAAATTTGACTGCAAACTATTCGTAGAGAGGCACATTTTGAAAATATTTTCAAATATACAGGGTGCTCTAAAAACATGTACCTACCATACTAAAGTTATGTTTTTTTAAATGGAACACACTATATATTTTTGCATTTTTGGATTCTACCTGAAATTCTAAACACATTTCATTTAGGATGTCCTATACCTATCTTCAACTGTTTTTGAAATATTGACAGGTGAATATTGACATTTTTGCAACTTTGACATCCTGTAAAATCTAAGCGGTTTGAGATCAAGCAAAACGGTTTGCACATTCCTATCTTAACTTTTCATAAGCTATCGTTTGGTACTAATTTCAGAATTATCCAAAAATTTAAAATTTTCTGAAAATTTTTAAAATTTTTTATTCCTGTATAAATTTGAAATTAGTACCAAACGATAGCTTATGAAAAGTTAAGATAGGAATGTGGAAACCGTTTTGCTTGATCTCAAACCGCTTAGATTTTACAGGGTGTCAAAGTTGCAAAAATGTCAATATTCACCTGTCAATATTTCAAAAAAATGTTGAAGATAGGTATAGGACATCCTACATGAAATGTGTTTAGAATTTTCTGTAGAATCCAAAAATGAAAAAATATACAGGGTGTTCCATTAAAAAAAACATAGCTTTAGTATGGTACATGTTTTTAGAGCACCCTGTATATTTGAAAATATTTTCAAAATGTGCCTCTCTACGAATAGTTTGCAGTCAAATTTGAACGAAATTTATAAAGGCACCGGTTCATGAGCTACAAAAGAAGGGAGCTGTGGTGCAGGACCCTGTATGTTATTGGCCATTCAAAAAATAAATGCTCCCTCAGCATGAAAATATTTGTGCCTATTTTAAAAGATAGTTTTTGGAGGCTAATTGCTGGTATAATGATAAAAATAACTCGTATTTGGGTTTGTTTAATTTTATAATTTAGTGGTACTTGTGACTTTTTCGTATTGCAAAAGTTAAAAATTATGTGGCTTTATTTTCTTTATTTTTATTTGTTTTTATTTGTATTTTTATTTTTATTATTTATTTTAAAATGACATCCAACTAACAAATCATCGCAACACAAACTGCCGTGTTTATGGTCGACATTGCAGAAAATGTGTTAATAGATGTGTTTAAGATAAATATTTGGCCTTCGTATAAGAAACGGTTCCTCACTCATTTCCCCAAAAGGCATGTAACAAGTTAACAACAGGGAATACGTTTATTTACAACATAACCACTCTATTGCAGTATGTATATTATGGTTTCCTATTATTAGTTTTGTAAAAACAGGATATATTTGAATGTAAACATAAATTATCTAACGAAACACAAACATTACTATGGTATTACCATATACATTTTCTACCGTTTATCACACTTATTTTAACTCAAAATGTAAGTAAAAAATACCTCATATATATATATATATATATATATATATATATATATATATATATATATATATATATATATACAGAGTGAGTTTTATGTATGGAACGCCTCAATTATCTCGGAAACGGCTTGCCCGATTTTTATGAATTTTGGTTTATAAGGGTTTTGTAATATGGCCGATATTATTGTAGCATTTACATTGTTGTCAGATCTTTCGTTTTTCCGGAAATATACTGAAATTTGTTATTTCAAATGGATCACCCTATATATTTTTTTGTTTTTGAAATCTCTAAGAAATTTAGAATATTTTTCATGTAATGTTCCCTATACCTAATTGCCATAATTTCGGAGTTACAGCTACATTTGCAATATCTCCGCCGAAGTTAAAATATTAACATCAGGGCGGCTATGTCTGCGACAAAAACAATTTTGACGTTTTAATAAACTATTATTGTTGGTGTTTATTGAAAGTTATTGAACGAATTGAGATTTTAATGATATTAGGATATGGTGATGTGCGTAGAAGTCAACAGGAAACGTGTAATTCTTTAATAATTTATATCCTAATAGAAATCCCATAACAAGATCTACTGTGAGTAAGTTGTTAAAAAAGTTTAACCAAACTGGAGCCATAAAAGATTTACCGAAATCAGGACGTATAAAAACTGCAACAACTGAAGACAAATCTTTAGATGTTTGTGTTATGTTAGAAGAAGATCCACACTTGAGTACTAGACAAATATCCAGGGAAGTTGATATTTCTCAAACATCCATAATGAAAATTTTACATGCCAATAAATTCCATCCTTACAAAGTAAGATTGGTTCAAGAGTTGTCAGATGATGATTTCGATAGACGTGAAGAGTTTGCCGACATAATGATGGAAAAATGTTACGATCAAAATAATCCAAATTTTTTAAATAATGTTACGTTTTCCGATGAGGTCACTTTTTGTATTGATGGAAACGTAAATCGGCATAATTGCAGATACTGGTCACGTAACAATCCTCGTTGGATGAGAGAATCCCACACCCAATTTCCACAAAAGATTAATGTATGGGCTGGAATAATAGGCGACAAAATAATTGGTCCTTTTTTCATTGAAGGAAACTTAAATGGTCCGGCGTATTTAAATTTATTACAGAATAATATTATACCTGAGTTGGCTCGGTTATTTCCAAATCTAAGTAAGTATTCTCAATTGCCTGTTAATTTAGAAATTTTATTATTTGAAACTTTCAGACAATAACAATGTCCCAAATAACAATATTTGGGTGCAACAAGATGGAGCTCCACCTCACTATGCGCGTGACGTGAGGCAATACCTAAACGATGTGTTTCCCAGAAGATGGATTGGAAGGCGTGGTTATATCGAATGGCCCCCGCGATCACCCGACATGAATCCTTTAGACTATTTCCTGTGGGGTCACTTAAAAAATATTGTTTATAAAACCAAACCTGCCAATATTCAGGAATTAAAAGATAGGATTACCACAGAGATAAGAAGAATTGAGCAGTCAGGAATGTTACAAAATGTACTGCAAAGTTTTAAACATCGCATGGCTTCTTGTATGGAAGTAAACGGACAACATTTTGAGCATCAGCTGTAACCGCCTTTACTTTATGTTTTCAAAAGATCCTATGGGATTTCTATTAGGATATAAATTATTAAAGATATTACACGTTTCCTGTTGACTTCTACGCACATCACCATATCCTAATATCATTAAAATCTCAATTCGTTCTTTCTCAGATAAACGGTCCATTGTAACTTTCAATAAACACCAACAATAATAGTTTATTAAAACGTCAAAATTGTTTTTGTCGCAGACATAGCCGCCCTGATGTAATATTTTAACTTCGGCGGAGATATTGCAAATGTAGCTGTAACTCCGAAATTATGGCAATTAGGTATAGGGAACATTACATGAAAAATATTCTAAATTTCTTAGAGATTCCAAAAACAAAAAAATATATAGGGTGATCCATTTGAAATAACAAATTTCAGTATATTTCCGGAAAAACGAAAGATCTGACAACAATGTAAATGCCACAATAATATCGGCCATATTACAAAACCCTTATAAACCAAAATTCATAAAAATCGGGCAAGCCGTTTCCGAGATAATTGAGGCGTTCCATACATAAAACTCGCTCTGTATATATGTATATATCGAAGGTTTCAACCCATTCAAACGAAATCCAATGACATTCATATTATTATCTCTCCATTCCCAAAGTAACTTAATATGGCTACGTGCTACAAATTGTATTCATGCACGTCCGGTAATTATCTTACTTAACCCGTCCTAGAAACCAAAATCCGACTTCACAGTCGCTGCTGACAAAGCTTTCGTAAAGTTATAAAAGCCAGCAAGATACCTCCCAACAGTTAGTGTAGCTTCATAACCATCACAGTGTAGTATCAACCGTTGAAGTTAACTTGCTCGTAATATCACATAATTTCAACAAGACTCTTCGTAGAGTCTTTTAACAAAAATAAAAGTTTTTGAAAAATCATTTGTTAAATTTATGGTATAACATGTATGTTTGTATTGTTAGTCTTAATTTAATGCTCTTGTGAAATCTTTCTAGGGGAAATTTATTTACATATTTTGACAACCAAGATTCTATAAAATTATCTTGATAGATCCTTAATAAAGCAATGTAGGGACCGGCAATTTTATAGAAAAGAATACGGGTTTAGATCACTGTTTATATTTATTTAAATTAGGTACTGCTGATTTTATTGATTTCAACTAATAACTCAGGTAAAAAGAGTTACTTACCCCTTACATTTGAAAATTAGAAACAGTGGAACATTTTTTTGTTGATGTAAAACATTATTTAAACTGAAGTATAATTATTAGGAAGATTTGTAACCATCCATGTACATACGCAGGAAATTTCTTTCATGTGGTGTTTTTTTGAACTATTAATAAAAATAAACAAATATTGAATATGTGTTGAGCCCACAGATTTTTTTTTTATTTTTTAAGGTCAAGCAGAGGGAATATTAGATTTTGATATAAAAAACTATTTTACAGAAATGTGTAATATCATTAAATACATTTTTTGCTATCATCTACTCGTATATTAAGGATTGTTCGCAGCGATAGGTTGGCAATCATCTTGGCGCGCGGCTTAGGATGGGAAGAATGTCGGTTTGGTGTTAATGTGAGATTAACATCGGTTGATGTTTTAATGTCCCCCTAACTAATGAGGATTTCCCGGTTTCCTTCCTTCTAGCACTGAATGGTGATTAGAGCCTAAGATCCTTTTTTGGAAGCTATTGCGGCCTACTGAATAATAATATGTAGCCCTCTCTCCCAATCAAGCCGAAAACTTGCAGGCTAATGAATAGAATAGTATTATTTGTTTTACATATACAGTGTGGTGATAAAGTAATGCACAAAATTCATAGCTTTTATACGGAGTGATTTTTCAAAAAACGCCGTGACAGGTCGATTTTGTTTTTTAAAGAGACACGTGCTGACATGAAACAATTTGTTTTTCTGCTTTTGTTTTAGATTTGTGACGTCATCGTGCACTTTTTAAATTGCAACGCCCTGTATTTTAAACAGAAATGGAATCTCCCCTTTTTTTCCAGTACAATGATACTCCATATTAGGGGTTTGCTACGTACCATTTACAAGATACAGGGTGTTTTTTGAGAAGAATACACGTTAAGCATTACACATTTTGTTTTTATTTAAAATAATTTCAAAATTCAAAAATTAAACTAATTCGAATATTGGAATTTATGCGCAATTTCTCATTAAACAAATTAGTCAGTTCTGTAATGTTATAAAGTCTAGACACTTCTACAGACACATGATCTTGTATATGTCAATTAGAATATAGAGCATAAGGACATTTTCAGGACAATGGATTGCCAATTACTTCCCTGTTTTCATTTTTCGAATATTGATAATTCGGTAGCAATGTAAAACGAGAATTTTATTGCCTATACGGATAGAATTGACCAAATACAAAATAACATTACGCTTCAGATATAAAAAAGAGATATTGCAGGGAGGATTTGAACAGCGAATCTTTTCATATTGAACTAATAGAAATAGAGATAGAATGAACATAATGAACATATTTTCGTAATTTAAGTAAATTATGCCCATCCTAAAACATGTTTTTAACTTATATAAGAAGTTAAACTACATTTTAATATTTTTCAGTAGATACTCTTAATTTAAAAAATTGATTATTGATTAAGTCATAGAATTCGTTACTTTATGATAATTAATCATGATAATTACCATTACCATTAATTATTTCGTCATTTCATTTCATTAACCATAGTTTGAATCTGGTCATCGTGAATTATTATTATTATTAATTTATGAAAAATTAGTTAAATGCCAGTGATGTGCATCTGTTACTTCATACATCATTTAAAGATCTAAAACTAAGGTACTCATTCACACTAAGTACCACAATCATTCTACTACGGAAAAATAATGTTGCTCATTTACATAAAATTTAATTCTATATAGATAAGTTATCCTAAAGTTACAAAAAATTTAATTTCTCAAAGTCCAATGAAGTATAGAATTATAAATAATTTTTGCAATATATAAGAAATTAAAATACTAGTGGTATATATAATACTACTACTATAGTGGTATCTAATTAATGTCGAATTTCTTCAGCACTGCAGGAAGATCTGTTTTCCCGCAATTTACTATGTTTCTTTCTGCAGTATCCTGTGTATTCTATTGATATAAGAAACATACAGCCTCTCAGATCCTCAAAATACTTTCGCCCCTACTCTTGGTCTTATCCACATATGTGAAAAAACTACCAGAATAGTTTTTATTTAATAACTATCAATTATTAACAAGCTTTTATTACAATGAATCTTAAGAACTAACAGTTGTCAACAAAAATTATTTCAGAACTTAAGAATCTTTCAGTAGGAAGAGTAAAGGGGGTTATTAAGGTTGATCGAATTCGAAACGAAAAGATAGGGCACGAATTAAGATTCTTTATACAAAATAGAACAAAGTGGTTTGGTCATTTACAAAGAGAGTAGGCAGGCAGGTTAAAGTGCCGTGGTAAGCTTATAATGTCGATAACAAGGGCGCCATTATATTGTAGTAGTAACGGAGCCACAAAACTTGAATAAATAAAAAATTACATAATTATTTAAGAAGTAGGTGCGACTATATTTCTTTTTAAAGCTTAATTATTGAAAATAACTTATTTTCTTTTATACATATAAAGCATACATAAAACAAAAAAAAAAAAGAAGTTATTCAGAATAAAGATTATACAGTGAGCGGTAAAAGTGTTGCATAAATTCATTATTTCACAAACGTTCAGTTTTCTAAAAAAACTTTTGGACCCGTCGATTTTCTTTTGTTTAGCCTATATTATGTTATACACGGGGTGATACGGACGCCCATGGACACATAAAGATATTTTATTTAATGGGACACCCTGTAAATTTTTACATATTTAGAAAGAGCACTTTCTCACGGTCACAGCAATATATGGTTTGGTGGGGTTAACACAAATATTAACGGAGATAGAGCCACTGGAATATTGAAAAACATTCCTCTTTAATCGTATTTACGGCACCTGTCAAACTTTGTTTTCCTGGGCGGTGGATTGGTAGAGGTGGATCCATCGAATGACCTTCAAGATCCCCAGATCTTACTCCAATGGATTACTTTTTGTTAGGATATTTAAAGTCAGACGTATATATCGACATACCATAAAATTTGGAAGACCTAAAAAACAATTTTTCAATTTTTGTAATACAATTAGGTATGTAAATGCAATTAAAAATATTGTCTACAAGTTTTATATTTTTATAACTTTTAATATATATCACCTACCTATACTCCATTTATGCAGCAAGGTTAGTTCAGGTTTGATTAAGTTAAATTGAAAAGTAAGTAGACCGAAAACCAGGTAAGTGGGCACACAATTTCTAGGTTGGGTGTTGCTCATCTTCTGGCGTCGATGATTGGCCTCAGTCGTAGAAAAAGACGTTAAATAACCGAAAAAAAAAAATATATAAAGCTATGTATTATGAAACTAAGGAAAAACACAAATAATATTATTTACATATAAAAAATATTAACATATTTAAAATTTAGGTTTAGCACTGGATAATATGTAAGTACATAATATAATAAAATTATACATAAATTATAGTTAAATTTAAACTTTATCTGTGTCTGTTAAAATAAGAGAGATAAAGTATTCTAAAATTACCCTCGCATTAACAAAAAATTAGGTTTACTGATAACTCAAAAACCAGTCGATATACAGCTTTTCTGCTTCGACTGTTAAATTTGCCTTAAACAATTGCCATTTGGGACTGACGTTATCAGAATTTCCATAAAGTTGGGATGAATCGAAATTCTCCGCAATCCAACTTCCACCCCTGAAGGACACACTTCCTTTCTACAGAAGAACCACAAAACAGTATTGTCCATGGCATACCAAGTATGGGAAAACTTGCAAAACCAGCAAAGAATAGTTAATAGTTGACAATCAACAAATATTTTGTGTAACCTTACCTTAGGATTTATATATAAAATTACCTGTTTAAAATATAGTGCCGAACATTTTATTATAGAAAATTATTTTTCTTCTTTAAGCACAGCACGAAACCTACTTATATGAGGGTGAAATGTATATAGTAAAAAAGTGAATATTCATTGGTTATTTACATACTGACTGTTCATTTCATTGTGATTTCGATATAAAAATGTGTTACTGAACCATCCAGTATAACCCTAATAAGAAACTCTAAATAAGAAGAACAAGGAAGGCAAGCTGAATCTAAATCTTGAATAAAATATAGGATGTGCCATTTAAGAAAATGCAAGTTTGGTTTGGCCTGATGTTTGAAACTGTACAGGTCAATTCTGCTTGAGATTTATTTACCCGTATGTTTATTTGCTTAAATTGTTATACATATACATTGTACATTTTTCTTCGGTTTCACTTAGGAAATAAATATTATTATATTATTATTTACTACGTCAGGTTATTCCATGGTTTGAAAACGAAAAGCGTATTTTGAATTATTTATATAACAAGATCTGCTCTTCGGAGATAGGGCATTATTTTTCCTCTTTCATAAAAAAACATAAAAATTATATTACGTCCTGCTTTGAAGGTACAGTCAGACATAACCGATATCTGAAAAGATACTTCCATATAATTTAAATTGTAGGTAGTAAAAGTATTGTAGGCAGGTCTATCATATCTAGATATGAAAATTTATGGAAATTTCTTACTTAGTTTTGGAATCGTAGGTTGCAATTTACATTAAAGTGAATAGAAAAGCCAACAATGTAACAGGCTTACAAGTTATATTCGATAGCCATGCACCTATATTACAATGAAAATTGAATTACGTACCCAGGATGAACCAACCGACAGAGCTATGAATAAAGAATTTTTATTTAACTTACCGCAAGGACAACAACTCATGATAGCGACATGGGATTCATATTATCGATATGAACGCCAAGCAATTTGGTCCGCGGTTAGTACTTGGATGGGTGACTACTGACCCTGCAAAGAAAACCCGCGATGCCTGCCCGCCGCATCTTTTATAGTGGCCTGTACATCGATGAATTCAATGAAGCTGCACACTTGGCAAGATTTGTGTATAAATCTACCAACTCTGTAGAGTAAGTTGTGAGTATATTGTGTACCTAGGCGGGAAAGTGAATGTTTTCCGGGCTGACAAAAGATATGATCCGGGGAGGCGAGGTCGAGAATGGCCACTTCTGGAAGCCCGGAAAACCACTTTCCCGCCATGGTGCACACAACATTTTTTATCCTACACAAGGAAAAAATCATAAACGTCAAACTTTTTTATATAACAATAAATAATTTACAAAACAAAAATAGTTCTTTGAAATACTGATATTAAAATACAGGATTATGAATAGTGCAATCAGCAAAGGCAATACCTTATTCACATAAACTCAATAACCGGGTTTGTTCTGAAACTGTTGTTGAAATTAAATCATGATATTCTGGAGGATCTCTGACAAGTGAAGCTTCCATACAGTTTCTTCCATGCTTTCATCACTTTCAGAAGCTTGAAATGTCCTCGGAATACTTGTCTCGTCCATTGTTCAATAATTAATGGTAACATTAATGATGTGTTTACTTAAAATTACTTTATAGTGAAATTAAATAACGCAACGATGACATATAATGGAGGCGCCACCTATTGATAGAAAAGTTAAAAAAATTTCGCGCCTAGACGTGAAAAACCTAATCTATGCGTGAAAATGCCTACTTTCGCGCCGCTAAAGGCTCACGAAAATAGGATTTTCTGACAGTGTAGGATAAAAAAACTTATACTGTACTTTATACTTATACCATAGAGACACACTTATACCGAAAATGTATACTGTATTATTATATAATTGAAGTTACAATGAAAATAACAGTTAACACATACATTTTGACACAAATCAACATTTTATTGGTTACACAAAATATTTGTTGGTTGTCAACTATTCTTTACTGGTTTTGCAAGTTTCACGATACTGGGTATGCCATGGACAATACAGTTTTGTGGTTCCTCTGTAGAAAGGGGATGTGTCCTTCAGAGGTGGAATATAGACATGCAGGATTGTATTAATTTATTGTTAGATTTTTGCTATTTGATAAAACATGTTTTTTAATAATCAACGAATGAACTGTGGTTTGCGCCAAAAAGTTTACTTTTTTATCACCATTAAATTGAGCAACATGTGCAACATGACATGGGTTGTCATTTAAAAATTTCTGAGTGCTACTACTCTGGGACCCTTGGAAGGGAGGGGAAGTCTACTAGTATTCCAAAATAAAGCTTACTAGACTCTATATGACATTTCTCAAATTTTGAAATTTTTTCTCTTAAAATGTTATAAGACCGTCCTGGGATTTTTGCCGGACCCTGTACAAGTACTACTTACTCAATATTTTTTTTTTCACTTTGACGCATTCCTGAGCAAATCTATGAAAATTTTTATTCTAACTGCTCCTTTAATTTAAGAGGCTGGATGGATTTAATTTTTAAGGGTGGATAGAACTAAAATATTTTATATGAAACACCCACCGTTAATGATATAATTACGACCTAAAATCGGACACAGAATCTGCCGTTTCAATTTACCAACCATTTTACTTCCGGAATACCCTGTATATGTTTGCATCAAGCTTTAGGTCTTCAACACATAGGAAGTTCTATCATGGGAATTGATTTATAGAAATAATTTTTTCTACACTTCTGTTGGATCGTTGAGAGAATATCACTCAACGGTTAGATGTACCCTGGCTTTATATTCATCTCTTCCTATCAGAATTAGTTCCCGAATTCTCTGTCTATTGACAGAGAATTCGGGAACCAGTTTATTAATTGGAAAGACCCATACAAAGCGGTCAATAGTTGCCGCTTATAATAATATTTGTTTAATGTTTGGTGTGGGTTTAAAATGATCTATTAATCCTACAAACATCTTTAAGTATTTCGATAGATAGATGAATAAGCGTAGGAACTTAGCTATCGGTTTTATGGTGATATTTTAGTTAAATAGCGATAAACAGTAATAGATATATTAATAAAATTTATGGAAATAAGTTCACCACCCCAAGTAAGGCATTAAGAAAGTTGTAGGCGGTCACTGCCCTTTTTCTAAGTTTAATGAAAATTTTATATTCGTCGAAAGTTTATAGAATTTTGATAGTTACTATGGCTTATGTGTTTAGTTGTTTTTTTTTTATATTATTTTTTGAACACTAAAAATTCTAAGATACTTAATACCTACAATAAAAGAAAAGTATCCTTCAGTTGTTCAAACATATCTACTTTGAATTTATCTAATCCTTATATTCGAATGTCAACGAACTTAAATAAAAAGTTAAATGATTAGTTAAATACTGATAAAATCTGCAAACATCTAATCTAAAATGAATGTTTTAGAATTTCAATAATTAGCTTTAAAGGCTACATCATTATCAATAAATATTGAATAGATTTAGATATAACCTTCTTCTCAGGGTAGACGCATAGATTGTACAATTTCTTATTTTCAGTAAGTATAAAATTCTTCCTTTATAATAATCTGTTCAAAGGAATATACTTGTTTTCTCTTTTGTAGAGGAAGGTCTAAAGGTTGGTATCGCATTTAAATGTAAATTATAAATTGGATCAGTAAAGAAGCTATTTGTGGATCACGCAGCTTTATATTTGGGTTAAGGGTTTTTCAATACTTCGAATATTTTGGAAGATGCTTTCTAATAGATTTAGCTGTTATTTTATGACATGGTGTTATTCATGTTCACATTTATATAGGGTGGTTCCGAAAATCAAGAAAACAATTCACAAAAAACTTTATTTCCTTCCAATTCTCACAGATCTATGCTCATTAGCATAGATATTTCAAAATTTATAAAATGGAAAACTTTGCTGCGAAGACAATTAAATCATGGTTCATGGAATTTATTAATGAATTTGGTACCTGTCGAGCACATCAGACAGATATTCTGACAGATGGTCTAAAAAACTATAATTTTGGGCCCAATTTTAAGGGAACTAACAGCCCTCAAAGATAAGAATTCATCAAAACCGAAATATATAAGTCAAGTTATTTCTGAACGAAATTATATACTAAATTAGTTTCCTAGTATTTCGAAATCCCGTTGTATATGTGCTAACACCAAAGTAATGAATTTTTCAGAAGAAAACTGCTTCAGAATTGTTCAGAAGAAAGACTTTAAAATTATCAGCAATCGAAATATTTATATATTTTACGTATTACGCCGATACTTTCTAATAATAACAATATTGGTTTTTGTTTTGTGCGGGAATTAGGGCAAGGTGTCATTTAAATAATTGGCTTTCTCAGAATTCAGATAATTTGTAAATAAAATAATCTCCCACTTGAAAGAACAAATTTTGTATTCATTTTACAATTCAGTACCTCATCAACATAATTTTAGATGCAAATGTTTGTAGTTCAGCAGTAGGAAAAAAATTCTAAGGTAATAAAAGCACAGATTGACAACTCAGTGTTTATTAAAGCTCCGTCGCTATAATTTTATAGGAAGGTAATTAAAAGTTTATATCTCCATCTGTGTACCTACTTAACACTTTATTTCTTATATGTTTGCAAAAGACTGACTTTATAGGAAGTCTCTGATTGGTTTTTTTAATTTTATATGTCTAATAAAGTTTTACTTTAACATCAAAACCCCGTCGTATAGAATAACTAATAATTGATATTCTGATTATGGCTATTGCCTGTAAATTGGCATAACAACTAATTAATAAAAGCATTTTCCGTTGATTGAACAAAACAGAATTGTTCGGATGCATTTTAGATTCAAAAAATTTATGAGTCTAGTGCAGATCTTACTAGACAACTAAGAAATAACAGTTTGAATATATTTCTGTTAAGGGCGACTGCTTCTTTAAAAATGGAAATAGTATAAAAATGGCAATTTGGAAATATTGAACTACATTTCGATTATGACCTTTGGTAATCCATAAATGCCAACAGCTCATAAATTAATTATACAATGCATTTTCCTAATACATAAATCATAAAGGTATAAATGCTAATAAAACATAATTAGGTAGGTGTATTCCACTGAAAATATTTCACCAAAACAAAAATATACTGCTAAAACTGGATTAATTTAATGGTGGCTTATTTATAACGTAGATCAGTATATAATATGTATATTCATCGTTATAGTGGTTAAAATATCTACAACCTAATTTCCAGATTTAATTATTAATAATGATAGACGCATATAATAGCTATTTTATGTATATAAAATAAATGTTAACCATCCATTTTGACTTATATGTAGGTAATTATTGGTTAAAATTTGGCTTAGATGTACTCAAATATTTATTAACCTGCATGCTACTTGACAATGTTATATACGGGTTTCCACCTAGTGCGCGTAAGTCCAATATCTGGGTTAATAAAAGAGATAACTTAATTTTTTTTTCTACAGGGTTGTCTAATATCCCGAGCTGCACAAAATGAAAATATATTTACATATTCAGGGTGTTCAGTTTTTCCTGGACAGGTACCAACTTCATTTTTTTAAATGGAAACCTATATTTTTTATGGCATTATCGAATTCTACGTAGAAAATTAGTGGGACTTTGTGCATAACTTGTTTTAAATTGTTACACATTTGTATGTTTAGTTGTATTTTTTGATAATTTCATGCTCTTTGCTATTTGTTACCTATTTTTTTATATGATCTTTTGATTTATTTGTAAATGTTTTATTTATTAATATTTTTTATATATAGTGTTTTTATATTTGTGTTTGCTAATTTATTGTATATGTATATTGTTGTATTCTTACTTTTTTGCATATTTTCCTGCCCTGTAATTGGATTTTGATCTGTCTGGGCAGCTGTACTCTAAATAAAATAAAATAAAAAAAATAAATAAATAACACTGCTATTGAAATATTGATAGTTTTCGAGATATTTGACTTTTAATTTTTTTTTCTTATGTCTCGTCGCTTCTAATAGTTGACATAATTATGGTTGTATGACAGCTAGAAATTATTTTTTTTCAGAAACTGTAGAGTGAAGATGGCTCTTTCGAAAAACGTATCAAAAGTTGACCTGCGATATACAGGGGGCAACAGAAATCGTGCCAAACCTGATGGTTTAAAATTTAAAAAATCTCGACTTTTTCAAATGGAACACCCTGTGTTTTATGATTTCATTAGATGCCTTTCTGTAGACTCTACAATTTTATAATAGCTTTCCCTATACCTAAGTTGCGTAGTTTTTGCAAAAAACCCACTTTTATGAAAAATACCCGATTTGCGCACGTTCCTTTCTCGGGAAAAACGCAGTGAGCGTCTGTCACGCAATAAAATTTGTGACAATCAGTTTACATGTCATTTCTTCTTTTACTGAATATTCACGTACGAGTTTAAAGTAAGTACTAAGCGTGCATACAATGAACTATTCAAAAGAAGAATTAGTGAAAATGGTTTATGCCTTAGGAGAAGCTCATGGAAATTGTTTGCTAGCAGCACGTATTTACAAAGCAAATAATCCAGATTTACAGAGATTTCCACGTGCTGACTGTTTTGAAAATGTGAAAGAAAGATTTGAAAGAACAGCAAATGCGAATTATGAGAAAACTACCAGGAGACATGACGGTAACAATGACGATATTCAGTTTAATGTTGTGGCGTCTGCTGTTGAAAATCCAAATATTAGTGTCAGGAAAATCAGTAATAATCTTGGAGTTTCCAAAAGCTTGACAAACAAGATACTGAAGAAGAATAATTTTCATCCGTATCATATTAAAAACCATCAAGCACTGTTACCTCAAGATCACCTAAACCGCCTGCAATTTTGCCACTGGGCATTGGATAAAATTCAGGAAAGTCCAAACTTTTTTATGAATGTCTTGTTTACTGACGAATCAACATTTTCAAACACATGCTTACCCAATCGTCGCAACTTTCATCACTACGCTGACAATAATCCAAGATTATTGAGGGTACTAGATAATCAGCATCGTTTCAAAGTGAACGTGTGGGCTGGAATTTGTGGAGAACATATTGTTGGACCGTACTTTTTTGAAGGCAATTTAAATGCCAATGTGTATTTGCATTTTTTGCAAAACGAACTTCCCCTTCTACAGCTACAGAATATGCCCGCTGATTATTTGGTTCAACAATGGTTTCAGCATGATGGTGCCCCTCCACATTCCACTTTGGCGGTACTGTGATTATTTTATTGTTGTAGTACTTTTCCTATTATCTATTCATATTTCAGATTAGAGAACACCTAAACCACGTATATCCAAATAAGTGGTTAGGTCGTGGTGGTCCAGTTCCTTGGCCTGCACGTTCGCCTGATTTAAATATTCTTGACGTTTTCTTGTGGGGTTATATCAAGGAGCGAGTATACGAAGTACCACCAACGGATATGCAAGACTTGAAAGAAAAGATCCAAAATGAGTTTCTAACCATAACGCCCGAAATGTTAAGAAATGTTCACATTCATTTTCGTCGTAGATTAATGCTTTGTGTTGAAAACAACGGTGGACATTTTGAGCATTTACTTTAGGTTAGCTTGCTTGTATGAGTATTGCGTATTCTTTTTTCAATACTCTATGTATATTCATCCATTTCACTAATAATTTTTCTAACTACGGTAACACCGTTTGGTTTTCAATATGATACGTATGAAACTTCTTCTTCAATATCTTATTTGTCGAGCTTTTGAAAACTCTAAGATTTCTACTGATTTTCTGATACTAATATTTTTGGATTTTCAACAGCAGAAACCACAACATTAAACTAAATATTATCGTTGTTACTCCCATGTCTCCTGGTAGTTTTCTCATAATTCCCATTTGCTGTTCTTTCAAATCTTTCTTTCACATTTTCAAAACAGTCAGCACGTGGGAATCTCTATAAATACGTGCTGCTAGCAAATAATTCCCATGAACTTCTTCTAAAGCATACGCCAGTTTTGCTAATTCTTAATTACATGTAGAGCTTTTATGATTTTTTACTTTTATTTACAAATAAATGGTAACTTTCCATAAAGACTTGTTTATTAAACTGAAATTATCTAAATTTTTCAGTTATTTTTATTTTAAGAAGTGTAAACTAATACATTTTATAAAAATAAATAGCCTTACAATATTTTCCCGTCAAAGGAGTGCGCAAATCGGGTATTTTTCATAAAAGTGGGTTTTTTGCAAAAACTACGCAACTTAGGTATAGGGAAAGCTATTATAAAATTGTAGAGTCTACAGAAAGGCATCTAATGAAATCATAAAACACAGGGTGTTCCATTTGAAAAAGTCGAGATTTTTTAAATTTTAAACCATCAGGTTTGGCACGATTTCTGTTGCCCCCTGTATATCGCAGGTCAACTTTTGATACGTTTTTCGAAAGAGCCATCTTCACTCTACAGTTTCTGAAAAAAAATAATTTCTAGCTGTCATACAACCATAATTATGTCAACTATTAGAAGTGACGAAACATAAGAAAAAAAAATTAAAAGTTAAATATCTCGAAAACTATCAATATTTCAATAGCAGTGTTATGCACAAAGTCCCACTAATTTTTTACGTAGAATTCGATAATGCCATAAAAAATATAGGTTTCCATTTAAAAAAATGAAGTTGGTACCTGTCCAGGAAAAACTGAACACCCTGAATATGTAAATATATTTTCATTTTGTGCAGCTCGGGATATTAGACAACCCTGTAGAAAAAAAAATTAAGTTATCTCTTTTATTAACCCAGATATTGGACTTACGCGCACTAGGTGGACACCCTGTATGTAATTAGTTTCGCTGGACTTCCATCTTTTCGGGCTATACTAGTACGGTTCTCGAACTAGTTTTGTATTACGTAGACCTGTTTGCGTTACGTAATCGTAAATTTTTTATTTATAACTACAATACTTGCGTATTTATCGGTAGCTCAGAGTTTAGTGTTTCGATCACTCAACCCATAAATCGTCAGTTCGAATCCCTTCTCTGAAGGATAAATTTTAATCCTCGGATGAGATGGGATTATTATTGTTATTATTTCATTTTTGTTAAAATCTAGACGACCGGTTCCTTGCCTCCAATTCTCAGAGTCAGCCGCTGGTGGTTATCAGTAGCTATTCCCCACGTTAGTGGGGTAAATGACTACTGAGTCCGGGAATCGTGTGCCCTGAGTAGACGTAATGAATCCAGGATGACCACCTACTTCATTCTTCTGGCTAGAAGATCTGCCGAATTTCGACATGCCAGTATGATTTTCCGTTCTGAAAGCAGTGTATCTCTTGCTTCACCGAGGGCTTCTCTATCAGTATCACAAACTTCACAGTATGTTCTGGATAGAATCTGCATGCGGAGTTCGAAGAGAAGATCTTGATATTTCGTCCGTTTTCCCTCCTCTTTCAAGATAATGTTGGTCTCGGCAGGAGCCAAGACCTCGATGACAAACACCGTCTTGCGCTGGTGGTCGGAGAGCGCTCTTTACGGTGACAGCCTCTTGCCCGTGTAGCGTTGCTCGTAACTGAAAATTTACTTCCAAAAGTAATTTTCTTATTTACAAAAAATGTGTTTACCTAAACATAAAAAGTAAAATACCAGATCGTATTTATCTGTATTTTTTAACAACAAACGCACTATTTGAAAAATGACTATTAGTCATCAGTCATATATGCCTTATTTCAGATCAAAACTATATTCAGAGTGCAGAGTGACTGTACTTTTACAGTAGTATCATTGTTTTTATTTTTGTTATTATAATTTTCTTTTTTTTCATGTGTTATTTAACCTCGGTCTATTTCCGTATCTAAAGCTAATTACTGATGCCAGAAGACTTGCAACCCTAAACCTGGAAATTTTGCCGGACCCCCACTTTATTGTGAGGCTTTCTTTTACTTGCCAATCTATCAATGTTACCTCCGGTTTTCATATGCTATCCGAGGGATAGGTACCTGTATCTCATACACAAACTTCGCTTAAGTTTATATAACTTCTGTGAATTCAATAACGTATAGGCCACTAAAAGGTGCGGGCAGATTTCTTGGATCTTTCCTGCACGGTTACCCATCCAAGTACTAACCGGGATAATGTTGCTTAACTTTTAAATGGATGATATGAATGCAAAGTCGTTACCACGACTTGCCCTTATGATTTGATTGTGTATTGAAAAAATACAAAAAACATAATCTACCTATATTTTGACTTGCCCGCCCTAAGTATGTACTAGTTGGGCTATGGGATTGATATTTAAATAACTATAAATTTAAGACGTTTCAAGAAACGGTAAATAATGTGAGTTTTTATGATAACATATATTTTAAATTTAAGAAATTATATTTATAATTATAAATTTAAGAATTATAAGATTCTTGATATGGTGTTATGGGAACGAGAACGATTTAATAATAAAAGCCCGCTACGTTAATTCTAAAGGTAACCTGCCCTTTTTTCTTAAGTAAATATACAGTTTATCTAAATTTTTGATAATAACAAAAATTCAATAAAATGGAGTTGTAACGACGATGGAATAGCTGCGGATTTTTGTTTGGTTTACTGGTATAATTTTCGATTTATTACGTACATATAAACATTATATAGGACTAGGTTAAAGTTTAAAATGTAAGTACAATATATTTTCAATGTATTCTTCTAACTTTTTTTGAGATATTTAGTTAGTGGATGGAACAGACCTTTGTTTAAATTTAATTTTTATTTAAATAAAAACAAGTTTGAAAAATATTTTGTTTCGCTTTTATAGCAAGGCCTGATACAGCTGCAGAAAAAATCATGAAATACCCTAAATATTTTACCATAAAAATTAACATAATTGCGTGAAGTATAATTTAATAAGTATATTTCTGTGAATTTAGAAAAAACACAGGAGTAGGTACCAAAAGTAACGTTAAATGGATATCTTATACGTAACGGAATAACTAATAGATGGTAATAGCCAAATGTATGGATAAATGTATGTAAGATACTTATGAAAACATAGGGTTATTGCCATTAGTTCAGAGATAAGATTTCAGTTCTTTTGCAAGAACTATGTAGATATCCAAAGGGTTGGAACTTTTGGTGTGAAGATAACACTGACGTAATTTTCTACATAACATCAAAACACTATACTGCACTCGATGCGCGTTTAACCAATCAAGTTGGCATCATCGTGTGATGATTAAAACGGATCTTCATCAAAGCTATAATCATCCCCAGATGATGCCAACTTGGTTGGCGAAACGCGCGTCGAGTGCAGTATAGTGCTTTGGTGTTATGTGGAAAGCTACGTTAGTGCTATGTAGATTAGAAAATTAGAAAATAAGATAATAATTGATTAATAAAATTTACGTTTATGTAAACAGTTCCGTTAGATAATATATCTCTACCCATTATTCTAATCACAAGGCTTAGTCCGAGAGTCTGAGACTTGTGTGGGAGAGTAGGCTGCATATTATCACAGTAGGTCTCAATTGCGCCTCAGGAATTACTTAGATGGTAAGCTCTTATCACCTAAGTGGCACCCTTGACTAAAACTCAATGGTGGTACCACCTTAGTGCTGGAATGAGAGAAACGTGGAAAATTTCAATAGTTAGAGTCATAGTCAAACATCAACCGATCCAGCTGGCATTTTTCTCATTCTACGCACGTCGCCAGGATGGTTGCCAACCCATCCCTGCGTACAGGCTTAATATAGGTATGAGTAGACAATTTAATTCAAAATTGTACTGTGGAATGGAGATTCGAAATCACGACCTGTGTGTTATGCTATCGACACACTAAACTCTGAGTCGTCGACATGATAGATCAGATATTAGAAGATTTTACAATGTAACTAACAACGTTATTAGTTTGTTATTATAAATGCGGTTATTATAAATGCAAATCGTATATTCTTATACTGTGGTACAAGATAATCTAAAAGTTATGTACGCTTACCTGTCTGTAATATGTTTAATATCCTAGTCAAACGCAGTAGATTTAAGAAATAGGGTACATTAAAACACTAAACACACTGCGGAAGGGTAAATAATTTTAGGAAAAACGATGTAAGTGGAACAGTAAATTTCATATAAAGTTTTTACTACCATGTTCTTTTAAAAAGATATAATCCATCCCTAGAGTCCCGAGGTACCCCTCAATCCCTGCATACGCATGAAAGAAATCATGTAAGATAACGCAATCACTATCCACCTAGAACTTATCTGTCGGAAAGTTTTAAAGAACACTTGAGCCTCTGCGATAAATCAAGTTAAAAACAGTTTTATTTTAAGTATGTAAAGAATACATAATTACTTTAATTAGAATCGGAAGCGATGTCTAAAATACATGTCATGAAAGAATATAAAAAATATTTTGATATTTATTTGCTATTCCATTAAGGTGTATCTGAGCCAACTTTGAGTGAACTGCTGCAGTCGCCAAATATTATAGACTTTGTGTGTTAATTTAATAATGCGTCAAAGGAAAGTCTTTCCTGAAGATATATTCCTTAAAATCAAACTATGTTATACTACATCTAAGGTAGACGTGTGGTCTTTGTAAGTCATTTTTATGATAAAAATATTCTTTTAATTTAATGTGCGGCCCAAGTGGCCCAAGAGCCGCCGTAAATAAAATTCTGGTTGTGAGGGCCGCATCATATAATACTTCGTATGCAACTTTATCAGTGATTTATCTGCTGCTTTCCTTGTAGCTTCAAATTTAATTCGTTAAGTTCATATGCCAGGTTTGTTAATATGCAAGGTTTGATTTGCATCTACAACTTCATTTTCCAGTTCCGTAGTGTCGGATTTCACTTCATTTTTAAGGAAAATGGGAATCTCCTGGCGCTTAACAAACGAATATCGGTGTGAAGTTAACAAGTCCCCATAATATGTAGCATCTTCTTCGGCCAAAAAATATTCATTGAGGCCGCTCTGCGGGCCGCAAAATATGTCGTGAGAGGCCGCATGCGGCTCGGGGGCCCATGTTGGACAGCCCTGATTTAGGCATTCATTGCCTCATCTCAACTGATACAACACAGGTTGCCTTAGAACTACGTTACATGTTGCATATGCGTTGCACTCCTGCATTTTTAAATGAATCCTTACCCATTAGTGCAATTCAAATATTTCGATCTTTAATAATTTACCTTTGAAGCGACCGTTACTCATATAGCCATATACTTAGTTTGTATTGTTGTCGATATTACAGCTCTTAGAAAACAATTTTGTGTAAAATTATTGTAAGCCACTGAGTATTATGTAAGTTTATACAACTATAAATTGACTGATACTTTTGAAAAGACGTACTAGAAGTTTTAATCTGTATGACTATTAATAATGGAAAAAATATCGTAACATAGCCATTGTTCCATTGTCCTAAAAGGCGTCCAGTTTAGGAAAGTAATTTAATAAATAAACTCTTAATGCTTGGGTATTTGAATTTTGATTTAATGAGATATGCTTCATTTCTGACTGACTATCAGCCGTTACTCCGCTCTTCCTTAGTACGTTATCCTGGGATTTACCTTATCATCGTTCCCTTTTTCCTACATAATTGTGTAACATATTAACAACTCGAATAATATTGGTTAAACATTTTTATTTGTTATAATGAATAACAATTATAAATCTTGATATTTTTCTGACATGCGTGGTTTTCAATGTCTACTAAATATAATTAAATATCTCTCTTTCGTTGTTAATTCATATTTTCGATATGGTCGCAGGAGGTATTTTTGAAGTGGAAAGCTTGAGCAGTTACAAACTAATGTGAAAAATTGATTTTCAAATGGCAGAGGTTGAGAATCTGGCAAATCCAATTCTTGTCTGTAAAGCAACTGACCCATTTCTGATGCTTTAAAAACCCCTCCATCACTGTTACGGTTAGCGTAACCTGCTTCAATTAGAGTAAAATTTCCATTACCATCAGCACAAGCTATAAGATCAAGTGAATTAAACGACTTATAATTGATGGTCTCTGAATCACGTCCTAGTGATTTTTGAAATATTTTGATGTGCTTCCGGTCTATAGATACACTAAAAAGTTTAGAACGATTTCAAAGTTCTTGAAAGTGAAGTGATATTGGTTTCTATTGATTTTTATGTGCGATTATCATAAATTAAATTTTTTCTAAACATGTTCAAATTGTAATTATACAGGTATTTAATTTGTAAAATAACCCCCACTTTTGTGCCAGTTTTTCCCGATACAAAATAAAAACGCTGCGACATAATATAATACATAAAATATACAAGTTTGACCAAATGATTCAAATTCGAGTATTTCTTTGAAATATTTTAGCTGTGTATTATTTATATTATATATTGGCTTTTGCCAAAATATATATCATCTGGATATACCTATTTAGGAATTTGGCCAAAAATACTAAAACTAAGAGATTACAAAAAGATAGGGTAGGATAAAATTAGTGCGGAATTTTGTGCCAAATAATATGTTACTTTGAAAATTTATTATCTACAATAATTCGAATTATCTAGACAACATTTTGTTTATTTTAATTTTTTGTCAATTTCTCTTTATTTCTGCGTCGAATCTGTATCATAGTCGTAGTTATAGTACTTATGGTGATTACCTACTGTTGATGTAATAGGAGCCAATAAAGGTACCCGTTGTATAAATGAAATTATTTTTTCTTTTAAAATATTAAGAAATTAGTCAATCTCGTAGAAAATCTACTTAGGTACCTATTAATTGTAGTCAGTCTTTTTTAGGATTACCCCACCTGTAGAATAATAAAAAACAGGAAAGCAGAAGTATTGAAAATATATACAGTGCGCGACTAAAGTTCGCCCCCCCCTGCGAACTTTTGAACTAATTGAGTTCTGGACAAAATACAGGTTGAATCATGTAAAATGTATTATTTTTTTAAGATAAATTTATTTTACCAGAATGAAATGTGGCGCCACAGGCGCTGTCAAATAATGTTTTTAAATGATAAGATTGGACGTGCTGCATATTATTTAAAACGTCTCTCAATACTCTGCAACTATTCATTGACAAAATTGAAATCAGTCCATCCCATCTCAAGTTATAAGTATTTCTGTGAGTAAGGTAATAAATGAATAAAAAGCAGTCAAATTAAACAGTTTACTAAAGAAAACAATATTTGAATACTTTAATAGGAATAACTAAATATTTTGTTCAAAATCAGCAACTTGGACCTCCTGACAGTAGAAGAACCAGCCACACATTCCCTGGCGCACGTTGTAAAATGTTTGTCTGAGGATAGAAGCATACTCATTGGTGATTCTCTGCCGCAAATCTAAAAGCTTATCTGGTTCGGTAATGAACACCTTACATTTAAGGATACCCCATAAAAATGGACTCAAATCCGGTGAACGAGCAGGCTACTTAAGAGGTTCCCAATCCCCTGTTAGGATAAAAGTTAACAAGGAATTTACTGACTTTACTAAGCACCGTCTTGTTGATACGTTATGTTAAGCTCTTGAAACTCATGGACATTCTTCTGGACTATTTCGACTATCACAGGCAGAATATCATTATGATATAAAAGTCAAGGTATACGAGTTTCGTAAAAATTTTTTCAATGAAAAAGGGCCCTAAGATGTGATCTCCTTGAATGTCCATGAATGTAATGAATGTCCATGAATTTCACAGGCTCATATTAATGTATCTACAGGACGGTGGCCACCACGTTATTTTAAGGATACCCGGCATTTCCTTGATAACTTTTATCCTAACAGGTGGATTAAACGTCAAGGACCTCTTGATTGGCCTACTCATTCACCGGATTTGAGGCCATTGGAACCAACGAGTGTGTGTCCATTCCCAGGAAAACATTTTGTAACATGCGCCAGGAAAGTTCTGATAGATTCTTCTACTGTCAGAAGGTCCAAGGTGCTCATTTTCAACAACATTTTTAGTTAATCCTAATAAAATATTGTCTTCTTTATTAAACCGAGAATTTCACTGTTTTTTTATTTAGTTATATCCTTACTCACAGAAACGCTTATAACTTGACCACGGATGGATCGATTTCAATTATTCAAAGATTATTATGCAAATAATTGAGACCTTTTGAGTGATATGCGACACGTCCCATCTTATTATTAAAAAAATATTTGAAAGCGACATGAAAAATTACGTTATCGTCAAAAAATAATACATTTTATATGATTTACCCTGTATTTTGTCCGGAGTTAGACGCGCATTGTATATTTTTCTGTTTTTATTATTTTACAGGTGGTGTAATCCTAAAAAAGGTAGGTACAATGAATTATGAAAATGCGTCACAAATAAGTTACAGACATTATCTTCTAAGGTATCTTAATTTTATAAAATTCATCAAGATTTTGAAAATCCGTGCATCTTATTCATTCGTATATTTAATAAATTTTTACATTATGACATTGTTTATAGAGCTACGATGGATTAAACACATTTTAGGAAGTTTCTTTCTAGTTTTTTTATTGGAAGTAATATGACTCCGGAGTATCCTTAAATTCATCCATGAATAAAATATGTATAATGCAAGCGTGACCTACTTGCACAAATACCGTTTTCATTCATTTTAATCAGAATTAAGTACAAGTGGATAATGACACTAAAGTCTACAATTAAAAGTGTAATTTTTCATAAAATATGATTTTAAATAGTGCTACGTATCAACATAATTTTGAACTTAATTGAGAATATAATATAATATCATTTCTTAAAATTTGCCCGACTAGGATATCCGGCTATAAGTAAATACAAAAAGTAAATTAATTACACTGTCGAGAAAATATAATAGTAGTACTTATTTGCTTTAAAATAAATATATCAACTTTTCGCTACTTGAAAAGGTCTGTGAACTTGACACCACCGCCATCGTTGTTAATTGCGAAACTTACTATTTACTTCTCTTGACTTGAATCTGTATAATATGTAATAAATTTTCACCAGTAGTAAAAAATAAGCAAAATGCAATTTCAAAACAAATAAAAAAGCTATAATGCACACCAATTGCTTTTAAAACGTGCAGGAATATATGGGCATCTTACCTTTGTCGAATTTTTAAATATAAATTATATACAGGGTGGGAAAAATTTTAATGTGCAGCATTGGTATCTCGGAAACGGTAAAAGATACAACGTGGCTCAAATTAGGAAAAAGTTGCTCAATTTTATGCTGATTCTAAATATGTGAACAAGTTTAATATATTCCGGGCCGTTCGGGAGTTATGCCGGAAAAATCAAAATTTGCCAATTTCTTTTAAGTCAAATAACTTCTCTTGAAATAAATGTAGACTTTTGAAATTTGGTACGTTTACATAGTTTGATGAGAGATTTCGATTGCCATACTAAAACATGTTCTAGGCCTACTAGTTTTTCCGCAACAATATTCAACTTTTGAATTTTTAATGGACGCCATATTGGATTTTTACTTCACTAAATACAGAAAGAAATTACAAGCACGGTGATATATCACACTTGATACTTTCTTCAATAAATATGGATAATACACGCGAATAACGATAAATATTATTTATTTACAAATAATAAATAATCATTCATTTATAGTTAATTGTTACAAAGTGTGTTTTTAGCTTTTTAGAGGAACTAATTATTATAATAAGAAAAACAACTTATTTATACTGCTCGAATTGGCTGCCGTTACTCTGAATACAAAGTTGAGTCCTTACAGACATGTCATCTACTGCACGTCTTACTGTTCCACCATCTATTGAATTTATGTATTCATTAATTCTTTCCAACATTTCATCCTCTGTCGATGGCATTGGATTATTGTAGATATAATTTTTAACAGCTCCCCAGAAATAATAATCTAAGGGGTTTAGACACGGTGATTGCGGTGGCCATAGAATGGGACCATTTGTACCCATCCACGAATTCGGAAAACGTTTATCTAGGTACTGGGTTACAATCCTATAATTGTGTGAAGGGATCCATCTTGTTGAATCAACTGTAAATTTTGTATATTTTGCAAAAGAAGGTCATCCACCATTTCCTCCAAATCATTTTGTAAGAAGTGTAAATAATTTCGAGAAGTTAATTTATCAATAATACGATAAGGCCCTAATACCTTTTTATCTAAAATTCCACACCAAATATTTACTACATCCTGGAGACAATGAGCGGAGGTTGCAATTTTGTCACTGGATGCAAAGGTTAATGAATAATGACAATGATTTTTGTAGAAAGATATTATGGAGTGATGAGTCAACGTTTAGTAATTAATTGTGGGATATTCAATAGAAAAAATGAGCACCATGACGCACAACAAAATCCTCACCTCCTTAGAGAAACGAGACCTCAAATTAGATTTTCAGTAAATATTTGGTGTGGAATTTTAGATAACAAGGTATTAGGACCTTATCGTATTATTGATAAATTAACTTCTCGAAATTATTTACACTTCTTACAAAATAATTTGGAGGAAATTCTGGATGACCTTCCTTTGCAAAATATACAAAATTTACAGTTGTTTCAACAAGATGGATGCCCTTCACACAATGCTAGGATTGTAACCCAGTACCTAGATCAACGTTTTCCGAATTCGTGGATGGATACAAATGGTCCCATTCTATGGCCACAGCGATCACCGTGTCTAAACCCCTTAGATTATTATTTCTGGGGAGCTGTTAAAAATTATATCTACAATAATCCAATGCCATCGACAGAGGATGAAATGTTGGAAAGAATTAATGAATACATAAATTCAATAGATGGTGGAACAGTAAGACGTGCAGTGGATGACATGTCTGTAAGGACTCAACTTTGTATTCAGAGTAACGGGAGCCAATTCGAGCAGTATAAATAAGTTGTTTTTCTTATTATAATAATTAGTTCCTCTAAAAAGTTAAAAACACACTTTGTAACAATTAACTATAAATGAATGATTGTTTATTATTTATAAATAAATAATATTTATCGTTATTCGCGTGTATTATCCATATTTATTGAAGAAAGTATCAAGTGTGATATATCACCGTGCTTATAATTTCTTTCTGTATTTAGTGAAGTAAAAATCCAATATGGCGACCATAAGAAATTCAAAAGTTGAATATTGTTGCGGAAAAACTAGTAGGCGTAGAACATGTTTTAGTATGGCAATCGAAAGCTCTCATCAAACTATGTAAACGTACCAAATTTCAAAATTCTACATTTATTTCAAGAGAAGTTATTTGACTTAAAAGAAATTGGCAAATTTTGATTTTTCCGGCATAACTCCCGAACGGCCCGGAATATAATAAACTTGTTCACATATTTTGAATCAGCATAAAATTGAGCAACTTTTTCCTAATTTGAGCCACGTTGTATCTTTTACCGTTTCCGAGATACCAATGCTGCACATTAAAATTTTTCCCACCCTGTATATGTGTTTGTATGTATTGTATTGATACTGTGTCTTATTTATTTATTTTTTCCCTTCCATCACTTGCTACCAGATACTAAATATTGTACATGTACTTTAATCACCTCCAGACAATTTCAACTTGGTTGGCGACACGCGCGTCGAATGTAGTATAGTGTTTTGCTGTTATGTGGAAAACTACGTCAGTGTTGTCTTCACACCAATGGTTCCAAACCCTTTCAAGATTACATGTACTTATTAACATAGTCAATAAATGACTTCTTCTTCTTTTATTATATCAAACCATTTAGCTACCATTCAGCATCTTCCCATGATGTAGATACAATAAACAAAGGTGGTAATTATTATTATAAATTAATAACAATTTTAAACGTTAAACACCAACTTCACACCTAAGCTGCAACCATCTATAGATGGTTCATAGTGTTTTATAGAAAAATGTAAAAAAAGGGATGTGCTTATTTTGACAGTCACCATAACCAATCCAATTTTGAAGGAGTTCGAACCTTTGGTGTGAAGATAACACTGACGTAGTTTTCCACATAACTCTACACTGGACTCGACGCGTGTTTCGCCAACTAAGTTGGCATCCAGATGATGGCAATTTGGTTGACGAATCGAGTGCAGAATAGTGTTTTGATGTTATGTGGAAAACTACGTTAGTGTTATAACTGATCTAATTATTTTGATGTCTGTTTTACATCTGCTATATGACATTATGACAGCGTATGTAAAGAACCAGAGGTGTCAATTCTTTTGACACAAAGTTAATATTTTTGGTACCAAATTCACACTTGGGTATGCTGAACACATCTGTGCTTATTGAGAAATATATAATACTATTTAGCATTATCCGAATATGTAAAGTACAGAAATGCTAATTATCTTAAAAAAGTGCTAAAAAGTTGTTAATAAAATAAGCTTATATTATAGGACAACCTACAATGAATTTATTTATTAGATGCCAATGATGTCAATATCTTCAGAGATGGAAGATCATTTGCATTAAACAGAAATTTGCACAAAAACTACAATGATGTATTAAAATATTTATTACAAATAGGTACTTTATAATTAACTTACTTTTTTAACAGATATTTTAGCTCCCTTGTAATTCATAAATACTTATGTGGAGGAAGACGATCCTATTTATTTATTTGAAGGATATGTCGAAAACAACTACTCCACAGACTGTGTGCACCGATTGGCGTCGTATTACTTCTGTATCTCCAAGAAAGTCGTCACATCTTTCATCGAGACCAACCACCAAACACTGCCCGATTTCGCAATTATTCTGGGTTCATCAGAGTGCCATAAGTAGTGGATTCGATGAACTACAGGGCATCTGGTATGTTGGTAGTGGTGAGAAAGACGGATAGAAGCACAGACCAGAAGAGGGCATTAGTGTGTTTCTCATCACTACTAACATTCACGATGCCCATTAGGCAATCACGTCGCAACATCGTTCATCGATGGTCCAGTCTGTGATTGAACTTTCGTGGAGACAACGAAGTAATACAACGCCTCGGTTGGGAAGTCCGTGGAAATGGTTGTTTTCGGCATCTCTTTCAAATTAACTAACACTTATACAAACTAAAAGTACAGATTGTGGATACAGTCAGCAGACTTTCTGGTATTTTTTGAAATAATCGCTGTAACGGAAAACCTGCTGTTTAAGTAGGCTAATATTTCATTGCAAAATATACGTGTACCTACAGCAAACCAATAAAAGAATTTATGCCATAGTCCATAAAGTGAAACAATAAAATGACCATAGAAATGTACCTACACCTATGTTTTGAAGTTTTTGCTTCTCTCCAGTGTATCTATATTTATCCTAAACAAATTCTGTAAATTTATTTTGTAAAAATCGAAATTAGTTGAATACTATAATAGCGTAACCCTCTTTGCCACTTGGTTTGTCAATTTCCTACTTATTTTCTGCACGCAGTTATAAGAACATAGGTAAATCATTCCTCACTAGGTAAGTACCGTACATATTTATCTTATATCAGTATCTAGTAGAATATACTCCTTACGCAGATAACTTATCCAGAAAGTTCCTCGCTTGTGCAATTAACTGAACTTTTGGATGTTAGTGGATAATTCTATAATCTTAAGTAGTTTGTTTGAGGGGTTGTCTTATTCGGTTGTCTTATTTTATATTACCTTCTAAAGATTATCATCGCTTACTTATACTCACTCACAAAGTATATCTACTCGTCACTCATGAAATTGTAATCGTGGCACCATTTTCCGTCTTATAGATTTAGCCCCGCGAATTCCATTTTACTAAAAATAATGACAGTTCTGTATTGTGCTCAGTTTGTGGCATTTTTCCATTTATTCAATCGACACAACTTCAAAGATTTTATATAGATTTTGTGCATAAAGTTGACCTCGCCAATTTCGATATATGTATTAAAAAATAAAGATCATGTTGTAATGTGCTCGTTGGTCGCTGTGTCATGTCGTTTTCGAATTAAAATAAATGTGGAATCAAACATTTTCTTCATACCAATTTTATTATTATTATTATTATTATTATTATTATTATTATTATTACAAATTCAGTAAGGGCAGAGGACAGATGTCCTATAATGCCCCAAATAAAATACAATTTGATAACAAGAACATATTATAGTAAATAAAGACCTAGTCTGGCGGGGGGGTAGAAAAGAGGTAATTGTCAATTTTATTTTTGAACAAGTTCACCGATTGCGCATTAATCACATCATTTGGCAGGTTGTTCCAAACTACAAAGTTTCTATTACTCAGGAAATGCTGCCTGGTCCGTGTCTTGAAATTTTCTTTCTTGAGTTTCAAGGGGTGTCCTCGAAGCCGATGATCAGAATTTAGCGGAAAAATCGAACCCAAGTCACCAAAATTATATTTTATGATGCGAAAAGTTAGAATTAAGTCACCACGAACACGTGGTGACAAGATTTATTGAACGATGATTTCATTGCCATAGTTGTTAACTGAGCACATTGGAGCGTTGAGTGGCACAACGGGCTGGTCTAGCAGTTCTATTATCGACAGGGTTCGATTCCCAGCTGTAATAGTTAGTAAATGTCTCAGGGGGAGGTTAGGTATTAATCTAAGTTTCTATGTTGTTTAACCTCCAATAGTACAATTTAATATATAGAGCAAGATTGTCTATTTCTGGGATGCATGTGATTTGACATTTTTAAATAGTTGTGTCATGCTCTTCTTTATTATTTGTGTTGTATTGTATCATTTCCCGAATAAAGTAACTTTACACATTTTTTTTTTCATAGAAAGCCATAAATAAATAAAGTATAAAGCCGTAGCTAATCATGATATTTAGAAATTGCTTGTTTTGCTTTACTGTCTTCTATTGTAGATATACAGAGCATGTCACGAGTTGAATCGATCTATGTATAGACAACTAGTAGAGGTAGAATTTAGAAAATTTTCGAGGTGAAGCTAATTGAAAGCGCTCACTTTTTTAAAAAATATTCTTCCAAAACTTTTCTATATCAACTCATTTTTTTAAAAGCAACACTATTTTTTATTGCATTTTTTAATTCCTTGATAAATTTAAGGATCATTTTATTCAGGATTCTCTATATCTAAATGGTACCTTTTTAAAATATTATTTTTTTATTAATTTTGGGAGTAGGTACTTTGGGAATAGTAGATAGAAGATCAGAACATAATAGAGATATAGTAGGAATCTTAAAATCTCATGTAAATTTCATTGAAATTCATATAATTTCAATTATCTGAAGATTGTATGACGTTTGAAATAAAACAATAAAACCGATAGATTACTACCTTACAATGAAGTTACTTTACTTTTCAGAAACTAAATAGCATTATTATAATAGTAAATCCTCGAGTAAATCATTCATAATTCATTTTGTTCCAAAGATAGATCAGTCAATGATGAAAAGGCAAGGAACACTAAATAAAATTATCAGATGGTATACTAAATAGTTTTATTGTGGGAAGAAATTAAATTAAATACTTTTCGAAACTATATTACTCGTATTCTATTAGTATTGTGTTCGTATTTGATGGAAATTCTATTTCAGACAATTGTTTTATATTCTTAATCCTATAAAATGTACAGGATGGTTTAGACAACTATGATTTATTATTGTAACATAATTATTATATTATCTAAACCGTTTTTAAAAATGTTTCGAAAACATTTTTGTTCCAAATTTTGTTTCTTATGCCTACACAGAATCTCAATTAAACCAAGTTTTTTATTTGACAACAGCTTAAATCTATTTAATGAATATGTTTGCGACAACTTTTGACATTGATTATTATTTTCACAAATGGCGTTGCTTTTATTTTTTTTCTATTTTGACCCAAACTTTTGAAATGGTTACTTTCCATATACTCATTTTTTTCACGTTTAAAGTCGAGGTCTAAAGGTATTCATGTAGGAACTGACTGGACTCATGGTGGAGGTCATAATGGGTCTTTTCCACATCTTTTTTTTGTTATTCGCTTATTATGAAATATATACCTACTTAGTTATGCCTAACAAAGTATTTTTTTAAATTTTTTTCATCGCCAGATACATTTTAAAAAAATTGTTAAAATTACCATATATTTCAAATAACGCGCCATTGACGTCATACTCCTATTCGTTATTATTGTCTGTCGGGTTTTGTCAAGTGAAGTGTGCTTAACCTAACTTTTGTTTTGGGTTTTGATTAATTTCATTTGATTTAAAATGAGTAAAATTGAAGAGGGATATCTTAAGGAGAATTCAAACAACCTACCAAGAGCTGACAGTGAAATGGTGAACGATTTCTATGTCACAAATATGAACTTTCTATGTGCTGAAGTACACAATGTTAAGACAAAAAGGTTAGTTTTTTTACTAAAACATAAATACTAACCATAACCTAACTTATCAAATCATCAATTGAAAATGATATTTAGTTCATTCTAGCATATATTGTGCAGTGTTGTCACCTTTAGCGAAAAATACCTAAAAATGATTTTGCTCAAGCGATAAATCGTAAAATAAGCATGTTGATTTGCTTTAGTAATAAGCATTTAGTAATGTTGATTTGCTTTATGGAGAATATTTAACCTAAAAATACATATTTTCATTTCAAAATTACCATTTTACCTAAAAATACATAATATTTTCATTTCAAAATTACCAGAAAATTACCAGGTAAAATCAATCGTTGCCAAGAAAAACGTTAAATTATATGTGGGAACGTGGAGCCGTTCAGTTTGAAATGATTCATGAAGACCGGTCACTGTACTTGGATAACTTCGCTTAATTACAATTCTTTAATAAATTGGGTCGATTCTACCTTTACTTATGTACCAGTATAACGTTTGATATTAATAAAATAGTAAAATTCAATTTACTGGAAAAGACCCATTCGATGGCAGGTTAATATCTTACCAATTGAAACTTTACAAGCTTCTGCGGGCATTGCCTTTTTTAAATTTCATGCGAATGCGAATTAAGACAGATAAAATCAGGAAAAATTTAGACATTTAGCTATTTAGTGTAGGCACACCGGAAAGTTCTGTCGGCGTACCATGGAATAAATTTTTGGAAAGCGTGGAAAAGACACTTAAAATATTTTTATAATAGCCACTTTAAATTATTAATTATATATAAATGACACATGAAACTGACAATTACAGATAATTATCAGTTTTTAAATTAGCTATCATGCATAATAGCCACTTTCAATGTGACGTTATATATAATTTTCACTTCTAATACTAATAGAGGTCAAATTATATCCGGAAAGTTTTCAGAGCTCACGAATATTTTGACACGATCTTTTATCGTTTACGAGGTTCCTATGCACTACATGGAATTTGAAACTCCTTGTATATGGCCTACATACTTCTAAGTAATTATTCAAATTGAAAAGATTTCGTATTTCATCGCGCGTTTATATGCTTTAAGAAATTTTAAAATAAGCAGTCTCCTAATGAAATTTATTGGAAAAATGTCACCGTATGTATTATACTTTGGATCAAATATTGTCATCATTATGCCGTTGAGGGAACCATATAATGAAAATAAGATTATTTGGCATTAAAATAGCCATCAATTTTATTTTATTTAATATATTGATAAAAATGACACATCTATAAATGGATTGGTATACTTATCACCTTTATTTTCACATTATTAACTCTGGATACGGTGCACCTAAAAATGAAACCAAAGTAGATCTAAACGTTTTGAAACGTGCAATCAATAATATGGTGGTATGTTTCATAAGTTTGTATAAGGCAAATGTATATTATACATTTGTCTTATTTACCATTCTTTTTATAGAAGTGTCGCTAAAGCAAATATTATCGCTCCAGATTTAAGGTCTGTAACCAGTGGACCTTAAAATAACTTTTAACATACAGTTATATTGTGGATTCCTCATAGTAACATTTCGCTTGCCGTTGTTTCAATTGTTAAGAAATAACACTTCAAGAAATATACCTGATGGTACAAAAGGCTACTCTACTCTCGACTCTACTTTCTATATAATTATTATACTGATTGGGCTGTTACTTGATAAAAATTCATTATCACATTAAAATAGTAGTTGTTTTTATAAAATTTTCACTTGTAATCTTCCTAGTGATTGAATTATTTCCGGAAATTTTTCTGAGGGCACGAATATTTTGAAAATTACCCCGAGTCGAAGACGAGGGATAATTTTCTTAAAATATTCATGACCGAGGAAAAATTTACTTTATTATTTCAATCACAAGGGGGATTCGGTAAGAACATTTCGGACCTATTAAAAATGTAGAAATATTAACTATTTTTATCACAAATGAAAAAAATTAAACTTTAAATAAAAATAAATAAATAACAACATTAACACATTACTTTGTGCACCAAATATGCTTTTTGCGTCGACAAATAGTATTAAATTCGAAAGCTATTCTGATGTTCTCGCGTCATTATTGTGACATTTAACATGACGTCCTAATTGTAGGATGTCATCCTACGATATGTGGTCCTAGTATTTCCTCGTAGTTTTCGTTGCAATCCGAATCCTTGTATTTTGATTCTATCTGTGTTAGACAAAATACGGCAAATTTTGCTTTGTAATTCAGCGCTGGGCGTGGCATATAGCCAAGAGAATAGCTGTTTTCGCTTTTGATTTGTTTTAGTCCTTATTTAAATAAGGCGTTTACAGATGGAGGACCTAATGATGTCCTTACTATTCTTAGTTATTTGCTATGTACCGGGTGGCCAAATAAGAATGGACGCCGGCTGTATCTCAGAAACTACTTATCGTATAACTTTGGGAAAAAAATTCTAATAAGTAAATCGGACAAATCGCTGGAAATTATTTTCAAGTTCGTAGGATGACCGCTAGGGATCGCAATTGCCATGACCAATCAGAAAATGGGATTTTTCTCAAAAATATGCCAAGTTAAGAGGTATTTTAAATAGTGGCATTGTAATCTTTGTAAAATTTGCAATCCTTTTCTTGTAATGCACTTTGTTCTATCCTTAAAAATAAAGTGGTGGGGGAAGGTTAAACTTTATTTTATTCAAATAAGGATAACTCCGGTTTGGGTTAACAGAATTAAACGAACTAGGGCTCGTTTAAAAGAGCTTTTCTTACTGAATAATCTGCAGTATATACTGTTCCTGATCTTATTTTACCGTGGTAGCTAGAGGGCGCTGTTTGACATCGTAACAGTTATTGCGCGTATTCATAAAAATTTTAAATGGCAGGCTATGTCTCTTTTTACATAGTTTAATAGAGCACAAAATTTCCAAAAAATCTGCTCAAACCGCAACTATCTATCTTCTTTCTAACGGGAGATATTAAAAGAACAAGTAAAATTAGGCTGCCGCCTAGGCCTATAATAGTCTAATTAAAAATTATACTAGTAGGCTATGAAACAAAAAAGAGGTAAATAGGTACGTCAAAATATTAAAACGTTTTAGTTACATGTTACATGTTAATGTTAATGTCATTTAGTTAATGTCGTTTCATGTCTTATTAAGTTTGTATTGTCCGGGTTTTTCTTGTTGTTGTTTGTGTTGTTTTCTTGTTTATTCTGAATTGTAGTTTATTGTTCGTTTTTTTCTTACAAAATGATTTATACAAACGAAGAGTTATTTGACATGGTAAGAGTTTATTTTGAATCAATGAGAAATGCAACAGTTGCTGCGAGAGTATATGCGCAACAACAATATCTTGCTAGACGGCACCCCAATAAAAAAGTATTTCTACGAGTAATTCACCTTCTGCGAACAACTCGAAATGTTCATCTAACTGTATACCTTAGACAACGCAGAGGTCGCACCGAAGGGAAATTGCGAAAGACCTTGGAGTAACTCAAACTACGGTTTAAAACATACTCAAGGAACATAGTTTTTGTTTCATAGCCTACTAATATAATTTTTAATTAGACTATTATAGGCCTATATAGGCGGCAGCCTAATTTTACTGGTTCTCTTAATATCTCCCGTTAGAGAGAAGATAGAAAGTTGCGGTTTGAGCTGATTTTTTGAAAATTTTGTGCTCTATTTAACTATGTAAAAAGAGACATAGCCTGCCATTTAAAATTTTTATGAAAACGCGCAATAACTGTTACGATGTCAAACAGCGCCCTCTAGCTACCACGGTAAAATAAGTTCAGGAACAGTATATACTGCAGATTATTCAGTAAGAAAAGCTCTTTCAAACGAGCCCTAGTTCGTTTAATTCTGTTAACCCAAACCGGAGTTATCCTTATTTGAGTAAAATAAAGTTTAACCTTCCCCCACCACTTTATTTTTAAAGATAGAGCAAAGGGCATTACAAGAAAAAGATTGAAAATTTTACAAAGATTACAAAGCCACTATTTAAAATACCTCTTAACTTGGCATATTTTTGAGAAAAATCCTATTTTCTCATTGGTCATGGCAATTGCGACCCCTAGCGGTCATCCTACGAACTTGAAAATAATTTCCAGCGATTTCTCTTGTCCGATTTACTTATTTGAATTTTTTTCCTAAAGTTATACGATAAGTAGTTTCTGAGATACAGCCGGCGTCCATTCTTATTTGGCCACCCGGTACATGCCATCTGTCAAGAAATAGAACTAGTTTCTACACCCCGCTATTGTATTACATTATTTATCCTTCAAATAAATGGTTATCAATAACTTCATACATCTAGTAACTTCTGAACACTTATTGAGTGAAATGTACTATAATGTGTTTCGATTGTAGCTGTTTGTATGGAATGCAATATGCTTTAAGAAACGGTTTCGCATGATCATTTCCTGCGTGGTAAAACGCGTGTAAATCGGGCGGCTTCCTTCTATTGAAGTTTAGGGTTTAATTTTATGTGTGATTTAAATAAAAATATAAAGAGTGCGATGCAAATAATGCACACGTTTAATATCTACGAGCAGTGTAGTAAGCTCGAAATTTCATTATGATTTATTCGGAACATTTAAATTTTAACTTTGATATGTTATGATTATAAATTGTTGAATTTCACTAATAAGTATATCAATTGCTTCATTGATGATTCTTCAAATTCTTTAGTATACATACAAAAAAACAGCAGATATATCATGACAATACAAATTTTGAGTCTCTATATAGAAAATGTCAACGAAATTTAGATCTGTTTGGAACAGACCCTATATATGTATGATTATCGTTACTATTCTAAATGATTTATAACATTGGCAACTGAAATGTACAAAGAAATATGATGTTTATGGATAAACAGGAATTGAAAAGACAAAGAGCAAGTTATACAGAGCGTCCAGTTGCCTTTGTCTTTGAGGGATATTTTGCTTAATAATAAAGATACAGGGATGCGGTTTTCGCGATATTGTGATACGATTTTTTGAGAAACGACATAATATGCCATAAAGAGAATTTCTAAAGCCCTTAGATTCTGAGCTACAGGGTGAAATTGAAAATCCTACATTTTTTCGTATCTCTCGTGTCTCACTTATTTGATAACGTATTGGAAAAAACCGGTTTTGGACACTTTACAGCTTCCATTACAGCAGTCCATTTTTTATGGGAATCTAGGGTAACTCAAAAAGTGTAAAAGTTAAGGATAAATTAATTGTACTGCCTCGACCTAATTTTTTAAGGCGACCTACTTTTCTTGAATCACAGGGTGATTTTGAAATATTGCCTATTTCAACAAGACCTCGTATCTTTCTCATTTTCGGAGATATAGAGAAAGTGTAAATGAAGAATTTATAAAAGTACTCAAGTGGAATGGTGTAATAAAATTTTTTCTATCTACTTTGTTTTTGGCTACGGAATAAACATTTTTTTTTAAATGGGACAACCTGTATATTTTTCCTTATTTAAACGTAATTTTCTTCCTGATTATAACAATACATAATAGTAAATTAAAAATTTAAATAGTTTAAATAGGCTTTAATATAATATTTTCCATTTTAAATTAACAATATAAATTTTTTTTTTCGTTTCAATGAAAAATCACTTTCATACTTATTTAATACTCACTCTTATATGATAATTTCAACAATCCCTGAAAACCAGATTAAATGAATACAAAAAATAAATAATAATAAATGAAATATTTAAAAAGCTATAAAAACAATAGATGTTCTTCAAATTGACTTCCATTTTGTTTAATATTAAAACAACATAGATAAAAATTAAGAAAACATTAAGCAACGAACTCAAAATTTTATATTGTTAAATTAAAATGGAAAATATTAGATTAAATCGGTAATTATTTAAATATACCCATACTCTAATCAGGAAGGAAAGCCACTTAAAATAAGGAAATATATACAGGGTGTACCATTTAAAAAACAAAGGGTTGTTCCGTAGCTTAAAAATAAAAATAAATAGAAAATAACTGAGTACACCACTTCATTCCATATTAGTACATTTAAAAATTTGTTATTTACACTTTTTCTATATCTCTTAAAATAAGAAATATACAGAGTCTTATTGAAATTGGCAAAATTTCAAAGTCACCCTGTAATTCGCAAACATGAGACAATATAATTGATCTGATAGCGCCATCAACCTGGCCTAGAAATCTCTCGAGACTGCAATTAATTTGACCGTAACTTTTATAGTTATGTTTGAGTTATCCTGGATACCCATTAAGAATGAACTGCTCTGTACAGTGATATAGTTAAGAAAAATTCAAAAGGAAAATTGAAATACAGACAGTTAATGCAATGCTCTTGTTTGCAATCGTTTTTATTCTCTTAAATATGCAGATATACATTAGTTTCTATTAACTAATAAACTATTTGTTTCCTGTTCATCATACATTTTATTAATTATCATTAAATCATCTAGCATTAACATTTCAACTTAAAATAATGTTAAGTATGATCTTGCAACAATAAAACTCTATATGATTGATAAGTTCTTACCCTTTATACCAAATACGGAACATTTCCGTAAACAACAGCAGGTTTTGAAAGGCGCTATATTGCCTAGAAAATTTTCTAAAGAGTTCCACTTCAGAAACTTTATTTTTCATGCTATTTTTAACCAAAGTTTACAAAATACCTTTAAAGGAAAATCTATCAGCACTCTAAAAACAGCTTTAGTGATAGAATATAATACAAAATATAGCAATATGCAATTGTAGTAGATATTTATTGAAGATCAACCACAGGACTGCGTGATTCAGATTTAAGCGGAACCTAATTAATGATGACAAATCTGAAGCAAGGTATTGCTTAACCATGTCACAAATTAATTATACTTATTTAATGTTTGAATACCTATATTAATAAATTTATTTGTCATCACAAATATGCTTTATTAATAATTGAAATAAAGTTAAATATTTGTTTTAGAGTGCTGATTTATTTAAATCTCTCAATATAATGTATTCAAATGTAATGGAAATTCAGTTTAAGGATATGTTAAGTACATTTATCAGAGTATTTTTTAAAATTTATATATCAGTAACATTGTTCATTTAATATTGTTCTTTCTTTTTATACCTAGTAATATAGAATAGTGTTTAAGTAAATTAATTGGATGCATTGTTGTAATTAAATATTAATATTTGATCTTTTTTGATCTGATCTGATCTTGATTATTAATTTATTTCTCATAAAAGCAGTTATTATTTTCTCCTAAATTATTCAATATCCTTCAGAAATCGCACGAGTATCAATTAAGTGCACGGGGGATACTATTCTGAAGTACGTAGCTACCAACTAAATCCTTGCTTTATGACCTAATAAAACGCGAAAATTATTCTGGTGTAAAAATATCCACGGAAGGTACTTTTGATTTTCCCCACATCAATTATAATTAGGTATATAAAGTTGAAAATGTAATAAGATAAGTCATAAAATCCAAGTTGTCGACTGGATTGGCAGACATTTATTTCATTGAAAGGCCTTAAATGACATGGGTTAGGCCGAATGAAACATGTTTAGATCGTAACCGATTTCTAAGTTTTTTCTAGTACACTTTCGAATAGTTAATCTTAAGGTTTTGAGCCCAGTATTAAATGGAATTTGGGTGAAGATAGATAATATTACCAGTAACTTTTCTGTACTGTCATTTTGTTATGAACTGTGACCAAATGCTAAATACATTTTAAATTAAAATCATTTCAAATCAAAATTCAAAATAATAGTTATTTGTTTAACTATATTAGGGTATTAAAAATATCCGTTTTGGGGACGAGGGAAAGGGTTTCCGGACGACGCGTACCAGAGTCCGGCAATTTTACGAGTCTGGAATACGTATTTTAAATTTTTTTTTCCAACCGCTTCTAATTAGCACCTCCAGTTACCGATTCATCGGAGTCACTATCTGTTTCTATTTTTCTATTTAATTAAACTTCAATATATTATGTGACATGCAATGTTAATGTCAAATCTGTAAATGAAAAACTGTACAATAATCTCTTTTTTGTACAGTTGCTATGGCGATCTCAAACAGTCCCGAAATGGCCCTCTTTTTATGCAAAATAATTTAATGTTATAGTGTCTTATTCGTATGGTTGGGAAAAAAGTCATTTTGTTGGAAGAATTGACGATCGAAAAAATACATACATTATGAAATATCATTGACTGAAAGAGTGAAAGTGAATAAAATCGTATTCTCTATAAGGGAAAATATGTCGGGGGTAGACAGAATACGTGAAAACAATGAGGATATATAAATAATATTTTTCTAGCAAATGAGGCAGCATTTGCTAGAAAAATATTAGAAATAAGATACTAGTTTCTGAGAATATCCCTCAGGACAGGACAAGGTGACCTGTTTAATAATATGGCCCACCTTTTCTGAGACACTACAAGTTCCATGGAAAAAAATATGTGAAATTGTATTTGTCAAAGGTATATACAATTTTTTAATATTTTAAAATTTGTGATTTGTTCATACATAGGGCATTGAACTAAAGTTACCTTTCTTCAAATATAATACCCTATCAATACATTTTCAGAAAGCTCTTCTAAAGACAAGTTCGATGATATAATATGATATGTGGCTGGTTGGTCTATGGCTGACCGTTTCGGAATTATGGACAATTACCTTCAGGAAATAACCAATATTAAAATGCTAGTAAAGTTAATAGTTAAGTTTTTCAGCTCAAACTAATTTTGCGACAAGAAAATTTGAATTTTATCTACTTTATTATGTAATTGCTTATTATTATAAGTATGTATAAAATAAGTATAATCAATTTAAATTGTGTTAAATAATTGTAAGTTTTCTCGATTTTTTTCAAATGAAACACCTTATATATTATCCCATTTCCAGAAAGGCCCTCTAAAGATAAATTTAGTAATATACGATATGATGAATCTATTACCCACCGCGTCTGAACAATTATTGTCCCTAGAATATGGCCAGTAATCTAATTGGGCTAACAAAGTTCCCAATTAACTTTTTTATTCTTCAATAAAAAACAACAAAAAGAGGACTTTCGGCCAGATACATACATAACTATTAAATTAGATTAGTGACAGAATAAATATCCAAAAAAGTGTTTTCTTACCTAATATCAATTTCTTATTTTAACTTTATTATATGGGTTGGTCGTTTCTAAATCATAAATAATTTATTGTTAGATTTGGTACCTAATAATACGTCTACAAGAAAAATAAACCAACGATAAACTGAGAAGTGTATGATGCGCAGAACACAATAATAATAATATTAATAATAATAATAATAATAATAATAATAATAATAATAATAATAATAATAATAATAATAATGATAATATAGTGTCTTTATTTTCTATAAATCATTAGGACAATATAAATTATATAATCAAATATATGAAAAAATAGGTTAGTCTGCATGAACAACAGGTTATCTACGGAATTATTTCCTTTCTTCTACCAACCCTCTTCATATGACAATAGTTGGAATAGATGAGAAATACTCACCGTTGACACTTGCTGTCCCGAATACACACCAGATTTAAATAAAAATGATGTAGATCGGAAGATGTCCACCCTTTATCTCTCAAATGGTCTCTTTATGTCTGAGACAGAAGGATTTTTTAGTGCTATACAGGATCAAGTAATACCAACTAGAAATTACAAAAAATACGTGCTGAAAGAGGCAATACCCACAGACAGATGTAGATTATGTGCCAACACTACGGAATCCATACAACATCTAACAGCTGGATGCAGTTACTTGGCGCCAAAGGACTACTTAGATAGGCACAACAAGTTGCTGGCATCATACATCAAGAAATCTGTAACGTAAAGGGTTTACTAGATGTAAAAAAACCGTATTACAAGTACTTACCTCAAAATGTACTATGTGCATATACAAAAGTGCTATGGGATCAGGCAGTTATCACAGACAACGAAGTGCATCACAATCGCCCGGATATTATCATCTTTAACAAGCGAGAAAAAACTGCTCAGATTCTAGATATGACGAATTGAAAATGATATACCGCTTAACGGAAGTAGATATCTATCCCACAGTAATTTCATGTAATGGGCTGGTTGATAAATACTTACCACATACGTTGGAGAGAATTGGATTAAAATACATTCAAAATTTATTCGCTTTGTCAAGAAATCGCTTTGTCAGAAATCGGTAATCCTTTCGACATGCCGTACTATACGTCGAATAATGGCCACTGGCGCTCGTGTTGTTCCGTAAAGAACCCACGAGATGTTAGTCAAAACCAGCATTACTGGTTATGACTAAAAAAAATAATAATAATAATAACAATAACTGACAGATATTTTAAGATATTTCAAGATCGAAAGCATTAATACGAAATTCAATATATAGCTTTTCAAGGAGGAATCTGAACGCAAACTAATAATGTTTAATTATATAATTGATTTAATTGCCTTATTACAGAAATTGGGTCCTTTTATTAAAACCACTTAGTCTTAACCAATGTTTCAAGTTAGTCTAGCTAATTTAACATAGATATAGAATCTTCGAGAATTGTGGTTGTGAGTGCATTGATTTTTGTAAACGTTGAGGGTATTTATATTACTAAATTTGTTAATTAAGTTAATTTTTATTGCAAATAGACGTAGGTACTCATGTAGATTACATTTTAAGTCAAAGCACGCAACCACCCACTATCACTCGTACAGCAATTTATACATTTGTGATTATTTTAGACTTTAGCTCTAGGTATATCTCATTAAATTATTAAAGTATTTGCTCGGGTAATTAGAGCTATTTTCCTGAATAAAATTCTATAGTATTCTCTATTCGATAATGCTTATTATTCATTGTAGTACAATGGCTTTAACTAAATTGTCCACGTCTCCTGATATTTTTATACCTACTTGTGAAATACTATAACTCATGGTAACATGGTTTAATACTCTCTGAATATTTGAGATCTTGCGGAAATTTAATTTCAAGTTTTCTGAGAGTAGGTTCTTGTTTATATCAGCATGGCAGTACGTGTTTATATCACCAGTGTTCAAAGTAATAGTTAGTCTATGGTAATACCTTACTAGACGAGAAGATAAGAAAGATATATGATTGTATACTTTTATACTTAATTCTTCGGCTTATCTACCATTACCGGTGTAAGGCCTTTAGTGGAGTTTAGTTTTCTTTGACTGGTCTCTTCCATATCTTCGTATATTATATCTGTAATATAGAGTTTGTTCCAAGACGATGAAACAAATTTGTATTTTTTAACTAAGAGATAAATTATTAATAAAATTATCAAATATTATGGTTCAATAAAGGTTTTAATTTTCTTCGTTATCTTATAATCTACGCAGAGGAATTACCTTATTATTTTTAAGATATGTCGAAAACAACTACCTACTTTGCGTACAATATGGACCCACTAACATTGAATTACAACGGCATAATAATATCTTCATATAACCTCAACTTATTGTCCGTAATATATTTTTCTTTTTAATTTTTCTCACCCGAAGGGTGACCTCAGGTCGCAGGCCTGGACCCCAGGTAGAGCTAAAAATGGGAAAGAAAATCGCGACAGCAATTTTCTCCTATTAGTATTTTATCTAGTAGTATTTTAGTATTTTAAACAACGAGTATCATAAAGCGTAATTTTATCGCACGTGTCCAAGTTTAGAAAACTTGGACACGTGCGTAAAGGACAAGTGCGTTAAACACCTTATGAAACGCGTTGTTTTTACTATTTTGTCTATTTTGCACATTGTACACCTTTGAAAGCAAAGAAAACTCAGCAGAAAATTAAATTTCCATAGGGACTTTTTATACATATTCTGGGACAACTGGTGTCATTGACGTTCATCAACTTTTCTTTGCTTGAAAATTTAGTTAGGTTAGATATGACTTATATACCATTTGCATAGTATTACCATAGCAACTATAGCACACCACACAAAACAAAGGATGTAAATTTGTTGCTACCAACATTTAAAAACAAAAGGTTGAGCGTCGAAAAGGGTTTCTTTTCAATACGCAATTGCGTTTCATAATGATTTGTTTATAAATGCAAAATAGAGAGACATATCTTTATTTATTTAAAAAATATGTGTGTTTTCGACACCCATTAGCATATCCGTGCTTCATATCTTCAAAGTGTTTCATATATTATTTATTACTGAAACTAACGAAATTAAATTTGGAATGGTTATATAAATCGATACGCTAAATTTACTGGAAGTGTCAAACATTTTACAGACCTACTAGATCTCGTATGCAACTTTCGATTTTCTTAAGAGTGCCATATTAGATTTCACACCAATGGACAAAATAATAAAATTATGATCGTACGTTACGACTACGTGATATACTACACTTGTTTATCATCCGTCGCCATTAAGTGGCGTAAAACCTTAGTTACAAAATTGAGTGTAACTGTTCAGGCGAGCTCTAGTTATTTATTTAAAATAGTAAAAAATTATATAGTACCTATATGTGAGATACTTCGTTGAAATCCAATATGGCGCCAACCAATATGGTAATCTGAATGTATGGTTCAGTCAAGATTTCAAGTCCTACACGTCATGAGTGAAGCTATGAAACCCTTGCCGTTGCCAACTTAATTTCAAATTATTAATGGATTAAAAGTAGACATTATGTAGATCAATTTAAATAAGTGTTTAAAAGTAGATTCGCCTTTATATGTATATTTTCATTTTTCTTACAATTTATTTACAAATAATCATGAAGGGTAGAAGTTGAAATCCTGACTACTATATTATTATTATGGAATATTGTTTTATACATGTCTCTCGTTTTAATAAAGACCAGTGTATCTGGTTACTTGCCAAAGCTAAAGTTAAAAATAACTTTAATAATGTACTAAATATACACACAATTATATACATTTCTTTCATTTTCTTAAACAAAAAATAGTTCTCCATTATTTTCCATCTTCTTAGAAGCGGCGTTTTGTATAGAAGATTAATTGATGATAGGTTATTTGTTAATAAAGTTTCCATCTAACTGCTATAGGGTACGCGATATCCTTATTAATTTGGCAATTACTTTCATCATCTTAAAACAGTAACTTCAATAGGATATTATGGGATTATTTTATGCACGGTTGCCTTGCATCGAGGACCGACAAAGCTTAATGAAAGGTGGGTCACTATTCCTCCGGGATGCTTATAATTAATAGTTGCATCAAGCTAATCTAGAATTCGACGTAATAAACTATAAAGGAAAGGATATTTTCAAATAACTTTATATTCATTAGAGTGTCTAGTAGCTAGATAAAATCGTAAATATTAAGCATTAATAAAAAGATGTAACATGGTAGAAGAAAAAAATAAGAATATGAATTATGTTATGGGGATAGAAGAAAATCATTATGCAAAAAGGGATATACAAATGGATCTTTAAATCTCAAACGAATGGAAAGTACGTGATCCTTGTTAACGTTGTTTTAATATTTTCTTTGTTGTTTTTGTGTTACTTGAAGTTTTGGTTAAATAATTTAGTAATCATACTATTTGTAGTGATAAAAATTTAGCAAATGTCTGTAAACAAATGTCAAAATTGACAACGGAAAATGGGTGATTTGATCTACGGCTGAACACTGATGCCAGCTTGTAAAATTAGTTGTAAGTAGTTATCGCTGATTGGTAGCCGATGATGACGTCACTATGCCATTTTTAAAAGGTTTCCATTTTTTTGCGGAAAATGTGTTCAGTTTCGCAATAACAGTGAAATAGGTGTCAAATAACTTTTTATGTTCTATATGGTGTTTTTTTTTTAAATTAGTGGTAAACCCCATTGCGATATCCGAATAGGCATTTCAGAAAATGTGACAAAAAATGGCTTCCGTGGGTCAAATATAATTTTTTGTGTTTTTTTTTCGAAGAGTACATCATATTCACAGGTTTTAAAACGACTTTTTATTCTCAAATAACATTAAGTATGTTGAATCATTTGCTGGAGCTCAGAAATAGTGATTTACTAACCAATAAAGCGGGCTATATGGGATTGGCCCTCTGTCACCATTCATACTATTTTTACATTTAGCAATTTCCATACTCTCAAAAGCATCCAGCTGTCTGGAATTTGTTACATTCCTATTAGTCTTAAATTGCTACTATCTATTTCATGGTTGTTCTCAAACGCATGTTGGGCGACATTAGACTTATCTGTTCTACCATATTTGAGATGAGCTATATGTTCCTTGAATCTAGTTTGATTTGACCTTCTAGTTTGTCATACATACTTTTGATTGTAGTCTTTACAGCTAATTTTGTAAACAAGCTAGAATTTGACATATACAGAAAAGATACCAGTATTTTAAGATATATCCGTAATGACTCTCACCATTGTGCTCAACACAAAATGCCGAGTTTCAATTTATTAATTCATCGCCTATTAAGTTTCCCTCTACATAAGGGAGAGGAGGGAGGGAGAAATCTAATAAAATATACAGTTTAAAAGCACTTTCATGTATTTACAAGATATATTCTACATCTAGTACCTAATTAAAATATATTATATTTGTAAATAAACTTGGTAGCACTACTCACTACTACTTACTACTCACTACTTACTGTGTGTTTCCTCATACACACACACACATTTATACATTTTGTTTGACCCAAGGCGACCATTTTTGACAGGTTATTGGAGTGCTTAATTGCCTTTATACTCATCCTATGCACATAACCTACCACCGAAAATTAAATATAACAAATAAAAATAAATTTCCACACTATGTTATCTCCTTTTATCTAGCTACCAATTCCAAGCTACTCCAATTTAACGGAAGGGATGATTTACATCGTTTTAATGTTTATCAGCTATATAGTAATTTTATGGAAACTATTTCCATTACTAGAAGTAATCTAATATTGCAAGTAAAAAAAGTTTGGGATTAAAGCAAATTATGAATACGGGAATTTACATTATTTATTTAAATACTACTTCACGTGTTTTAGTAAATTATATTATAGAAATAGGTACAAATAATTTGGAAATAATAAATCAATTATTCTATTATAAACGTGCGTTTCATGATTTTATTTTATTCGCTTGACTATTAATTGTTTGGAAAGGTAATCAACCAAAAGTTTAAATAAACAGAAATATTATTTGTATTTAACATTTAACAAATATTATTTGTTTATCTTCAAAATAATATATTAATATCTTTATCTCTCATTCGTATTAATCAAAGATTAGTCCTAAAATGTGAGACTTGTGTGGGATAAGGGCGGCATATTATTAACAGCCTTAGAATTCGATGCAAAATTCAAAAATGAATTAAAAAAATAGTTGTTTCAATTTGAAAAAATAAAGTTGATGGTAGTAACTTATTTTTGGGCTGCCCTGTATACAAGAATTTAGCATAAAACAACGCATTAAAAAATAAAAATCGACGGGTCTAAGCATTTTTCCAAAAAACAAACCGAATTTTAAACGAATTTAGACGTTAATTCTGGGACTCACTGTATAGGCACCAATCGTGAAAGTAGTAGGAGCACAAAAGATACCATATTAAAATGATAGTCGTAGTAATAATAGTGATTCGACATGTTGTCTTTTAGTCTTATTTAAAGCATTGCTTCGTATCTCGTATAGTTATACCTATAAATACGTGTTACGGAAATAACTCCTATCTTCACTATTGACATTAGCTAATATTGTAAAAGCAAGAAGCAACAGAATTTATACTCGTGCTGTATCAATGTAGAATTTATGAACTACACTAGGTTGTTTTTATTTAACATGTCTCGATATTTGTATTATGGAAAACTGTTATAATGGAGCTAGACCATTTTAATTGAATGTAATGGTTTTATATAATTTATTAGTAAATGATGTATAAATAATAGAATATGCTGAAACTATACTAATGTTCACTTGATACTTAATGTTTAAAGTCATTTTACTAGAGAAGAATTTTTTGCAGTAATATACGCACCGAATTACAGTGGCGGCTAGTCATAATGGGCACAAGGGCACGTGCCCTATGCGTAAGCACATAAGTCTTGTGAATGTTGTGATATTTTATAAACTTTTATAATTATTATAATTTGGTGGATTTTTTATCATGAGTATTGAATCATTTGGTGCATACATATCCGTCTAGCGTCTAGACCGCTTCACGCTTCACCGTCTGTGTAATCCGTGTGTCCACTGGGCTGGGCACGGTCGCTGTGTGCCTGTTCTTTTTTCTTTTCTATTTGTATGCGCAAGAAAAGGATACACAGCTTCTATTTTTCCAGCGCGTCTTTTCTAATGCGTTCTGTTACGTCATTGAATAGGCGCTGCCCCGTCGACCAGACGGTACAGAGTACAGAGTTTCAATTAGTTACAGGGATTACAGGGGAGGCAGTTAGACTCTAACAGTATTATCTAGATGATAATACTGTTAGAAATAATTTAAACTCGTTTACAGCTGCTATACAATGTCTAAGAAATAATACAGAAGAGTTAATAAATAATGCTGACATTTTAACAGAACATTCCGAGGAACATTCTGTGGATAATTTAAGAAAAAAGAGAAAAGTTACTGTAGGAGACTTAAAGGTAATGCAGTACAAAGAAATATGTGACATCATATTAATGAACGTACGTGAGAGATTTCAATTTACTGATTTTTTAACTATAGCCAATTTGTTTGAAAAGGAAAAATTTAACAACTATAGAATAGTTTTTCCTCTGGAACATATTAAAACAGTGTGTGCCTGATTTCCAAAGATCAACATTACAAAATTAAAAAATGAACTGTATATAATGTATTCTAGAGATGATTTCATACAACATAGAGGTGTGGTTGCTTTATTACAAATGTTAAATAAAAATAATTTACTTACGACGTTTTCGGAATCGGTTGAACTATTAACTATATTGTGCACAATTCCTATGACTACAGTCGAAAGTGAACGTGTGAAGTGAAATATGGAAAATAATTTTTCCATATTTCTGCCAATCGCATCAAAAAAGGGGATATTTGCCTAACGAAACCTATTTCTTCAAGCAAATATTTTTGCTCTACGAATTTCTAATTTTTAATTTTAAGGTGTTTGACCTTGAAAAATGCAAAATTTTCGCCTGCGGTGCATTTTTTCCCCTGTGCCCCCCATTCCCAAATTTCACCAACCGCCACTGCCGAATTATGTTTCTCTGAATTTTATTCGTATCTCGAAAGATAACAGATATCTTATACTAGGTGGACTTCCAAATTATTATTTTTTTTAAATATCTTATAGGAATTTTCTGAATGTGAATAAATAATTAAAATGCATATTTACCTTCGGTGAGCTTTCCAATAGTACTTAAAGGTTAAGATATTTTTAGTTAAAATAAATGTATTTCCTCGTATGTTATTGCTTTACATGCGATTACCTACAGTATATGTAGTGCAATTACCTACGATTCTTCTAAAATAGAAATATTCTCAAAACCGCTCGAAATTGAAACAGAGTGCCTGTATGGAGAAAAATTATTGGAAAAATAAATTATTGCCCGATATGAAATATTCTCGAGAGACGTAAAAGCCTGCATTTCGTACATATATACTATTTGAGAGCCACAAAAACTTTAAAACAGATCTACATCTCCGGCTGTAAAAGCAAACTCCCATCAAGCCGATATCATTATAGGATAAACAAAAAGGATTGAGATAAAATCGAATGTCGGATCAATTGCTAATAGTAATACTCATTCAATACAATACATCACCAGGACCATTGCTCCTACCTACACCCACAAAAATAATTGCTTGTATCAAACATATATGTTTTATAATAACTACCTATATCGTAAGTTCATATATGAGCAAACATATTATATTATTATTTTAAGGGTCCATTCACTCTAGACTTGACAGACATGAATTCGGGGTCGGGTTGAGAGGGTGGGTAGCCGATGGGTGAAGACTTACATATTTCCACTACCGAATTATTTAGATTTCGGAGTTGCACGTAAAGCTGAAGTAAAAAGGCACATGGAAATAAAGTTAGCCCTCATTGCCAGGGTACCGGATTTGTCTTATAATTGCAACAAAATTTCTTTTTAATGTTATAAATTATATATCACCGGAAAGATCAAAAGATAAACTAGATCCCTATAGTAGCAAATTTTTGTTTAATACATGTATTTTATAGAAAATAATTTTTGAAAATACGCTATTTTAGTACAAGATTGTTTGCCTGGAATGTTAAAAATAAAAAGAATTACAAAAAATTACTACTGTAGGGACTTAGATGAAAGTCTTATCTTTCAATACTTTTTTACTAAAAGTCGCTATCTTTTATAGTTTTTTTATAATTAGACACGAGACGAACGCCGATTTTGGGCTTATTTCGGACTAGTGAATGCACTCTTAAGCTTTATTTATATTTGGTTTTCAAATATTTGCATTTTCAAAAGAAATGTATTGTATAATCGAGTTTAATATCATATTTTTTCTAAATGGGGTGTAGAAAGATATTATATTTAAATATAATGTTATTACATAATTAGAAACAACATACAATACTTTTAAATTAAAGTACCATAATTTTAAAGTAAATTTTGGCAATAGGTACTCTAAATTAGATGAATTTATATTCACTTGAAAGTTCTGTAGAATTGGATTAACTTATCGGTTTATTTAAATATATTATTTATTTTATTGTATTTTATTTTTTAGAGTACAATGTCCTTCGGGACGGATCCTAGTTTTAGAACAACGTTTGAAAATATTATTAAAAATACATAATATAAAAACATAAAATAGACAACAAGAGTAAAAATATTATAAATTAAACAACAATAAGTAACAACTGATAAAAATCCAGACGCATACATATTACATGATAAAACATTAAAACAACAAATAAGAAATATAAAGATATATCACCATACAATATACAGTAAATATAATGTTTACCTATTATTATCATCATAAACATATCGAAAGTTTAAAATAATGATACGGATACGGTATTTTTAAAATAGCTATAATTTATCCTTATTTTAATTTTAGTATGGCAATTTTATGCATTACAATTAATAACTTCTAGTATAGTTAAATTTAACATTAATTAATAAGGCAAAATATGTGACTATTTCAACTTAAAATTATGGTATATTCAAAGTAAATTTAAATTTTTATTATTTTAGAGTAGGGAGGCCTTAGTACGGGGGTACGTAAAACAAAAATAAAAAGTAAAGATATTGTTATTAATAATAGGATTATATAACTATATATCATTTTTAATGTAAGTGAACCAACTATACAGGGTGTGTAACGACGAGTTGGCAGAATGGGTATCTCTGAAACTAATCGAGATACGTTATTGAAAATTTATTTCCAGCTATAAGATAGTCAGGTCCTATCGATTGAAAATAACTACCATATTTTATTACTTCCATTTCTGTCGCATATAGAACATCAACTTTCTTATTTTAAATGTAAAACCGTGTATATTTTTGGGTTTTTTAATTTTCATTCTAACTTTGAGTCAAGATGACCCCCCAGACCCCAGACTTAAAATTTATTCTTTTAGATCTACTTTAATTGTCAAAATTAAAATTGTTTATTTTACCAAATATGACATAAATGAATATAAAAAATAATGTATGGTAATAATCAAAATCTTAATCCACAAACTAAGTCTTAAAGTTGAAGTACCTAACTGGAAACAATTACAACACAAAAAACTAGGTGAACGTAGTTAATTTGCTAAAATGGTTATGAGATTGGACTGAATTGGATTTTATTGGACGTAAATTTACTAATCAAAATATTAGGTATAGTGACTTGTAATTTATTTGTATTTTTTAAACTAAGTTCATAAAAATAAACATCTATTTAATAACAAAGATTTTGAAATTGATGTAGGTGCTAACTTATTTTAAGGTAAATAAATTAATAAAAAGAGTTCATTCAATTCTATTTATTAGGTAAAAAATATTTTAGGTATAGGCTAATCGTATTTCAATTCAAATTAAAGAATTTTTTAATTCAAATTCATGGGTTAGATAAAATCATAGTGTCAATCATCATTTGAAAATAAATAAAACGCACCACAAATAAGTTACAGATATTATATTGGATATGTAATAACAGATACCCCGTATTTTTTAATTAAAATCTGTACATGTAAAATAATTAATGTTTTCTTTCAATTATAAACAAAACACTTATAATGAATCTTTTGCTATTTAAAATAAGAATGGGAAAGTTAACTTAAAGTTATATTTTGAATATAATGTTGGTTTCTGTATAAATCATCAAAAATAATCTTTTCAAACATCTTATATTCAAAATAACTATTGAATTTAATATATTTTAAATACACTCATATAAAATTTCTTATATAGATCGTAAATTAATACTTTGGAAACATATTACGTGAAAGAAATATATTAGTTGTTAGAAGTGAATGGTCGTTCCACTTCTAATAACTAATATATAATAATATTAATAATAATAATAAATGTTTTTATTGCCAACTTAGGTTGCATACAATACATATAAGTTTACACATAATATAAATATACATATACTGCTAACAATAAAAAAATTTAAAAAAAAACATAGATAAGTGTAATGTGACAAGATGACAAAAGGCAGAGTTCAATTATTCTGTCAAAGACAGAACATTGCTCTTCCACTCAACCAGATAATTTTTTTAAATACTATAAAAAATACTATGAAATACTATAATACTAGAAAATTAAATAAAATTAATTACACACCAATCACAATAATATAGCTCAGTCTATTAGGTGCTGGGTGGTAGCTTGTGACTAACAGAGAGGTATTGCGGCGCGAGTTCGAATCTCGCCAGAGAAGAAATGGCACCTCTCACAGGGAAAGTTGTGTGGCTGCGTTTTTTTCATGTGTGCCCTCCTTGTGTAGAGACCTTAGTCTTTCAGAAGGGACATTGTCCATTCCTGTGACGTGTTGAAATTTTATTTTAGATAAATTAAATTAGGTAAATTGTAATTTGGGCATAGCGTATATTTCAAATATTTACATTCATATAGTCTGAATAATTATGTAATTCTTAACTTCAGCGAAAAGTAGCGGACTAAAATGTATAAAATTATTTCAAATTTCTATTTTATTTCACCTTCTTCCTTAGAACTAGGTTGGATTTCTAAGTACTTAGTTGGTTTGAATTCTAACAGGAAATATTTTTGTGACGGATAGCAGTGCCTATACAGGGCGCCCTATTTCTTGACCCGTTGCATGGGTAACTTTTTTATTAGTAGAGATACAAAAACGCTTAAATGAGCAAATTAGTGCAGTTTCGTATTAGTAATTCTACGGTAAGGCGAAAAATTATATACGGGGGAAGGTTGAAAAGTTATTGACCAAAAACGAAAAATCCAACTTTTCTATTATCCCTCGTAGCTCGTTCATTTGAAGAGTTAGAGAAAAATGCTTCACATGTTTTTTGCAGTATTTTTCATGTAAAATGACATGCACTTGCTTCTTTTTATATATCTCTTAAAATGGTTGAGAATCACAGTAAAATATATTTTTTTTAAATGTAATGGATAGGTGGCTGTAACATTAACCGAAAGTCCCCTTTTTTCTCTTTCTGTTGATATAACATAGTCCATATTTTATCCTTACAAAAGTAATAATAATCGTTGTTTTTAAAGAAAGTTTATTGTCACATCAAGAATGCTATGGATTATGGAACAAAAGAATGTTTTGAGAACAGAAATTATTAATTAATTAATTATATTGAAGTAAATGTTCGAAATGACCACCATCCTGTTGGATACATAGTAAGCAACGTTTCTGGATACTTCTTAAAACATTATTTATTGTATGTCCATGTATGCTTCTAATTGCATCTTGAATCCTGACTTTTAGATCCTCTATATCTAGAGGAGCTGTCACATAAACTTTATCTTTCAATAACCCCCAAAGAAAGAAATCTAAGGGGGTCAAATCAGGTGTTCGCGCTGGCCAGTCGATATCCATTCTATTTCCTATAACATTATCAAACTGTTCATGTAAATATTGTTTTACCTCGCGGGAATTATGCGCAGGTGCTCCATCGTGTTGGAAGTATTTAAGATTTCTAAAAATATGAAGTGGTAATTCATTTAAATATTACTCTGTTAGAGTATTCCTTAGAAAATTAAGGTAATTATTCGCATTCAAATTATCTTCGTAAAAATATGGGCCAATAATTTTGCCACAAAAAATTCCACACCACACATTTATCCCAAATTGACGTTGATTTCTTCTTTCAGAAACAAGATGTGGATTTTCTCGGCACCACATTATGTTATTATGGCGGTTAAAAATACCATTGTTGGTAAATTTACTTTCATCACTGAATAAAATCTTTTTCCAGAAGTCTAGATCCTCTTCGCATTTTGAAATGTACCATCGACAAAATGTCATCCTTCTTTGATTATCAGCTGGATATAAAGTATTGCATATGGAATAATGATAAGGCTTTAAATTGTTACCTTTTAAAATAGCTCTTACAGTTTCCTTGGAAGTGTTGCAGTGATGTGCAATTTCTGCAGTTGAAGAATCAGGTTTAAAATTTACATAAGCCAAAACATTTATTTCAGTGTCTTCATTGAAGTTTCTTTCATCCTTAGGCTTTGAAAAAGAACCGTATAATCGTATATTATTTTCCAGCTGTCTAAATATTCTATGATGGGGTTGTCTTCGTTCCATGTAAGTTTCAAAATAAAGATTCGCTGCAGCTTGTGCATCTCGATTTTGGTTATAATAACAAAATAGCATATCATTTTTCTCTTCGTTGGTGTACATATTTGCAACACTATTATTTTGTATGCAGTATTAATAATAAACAACAAACTACTTAACAAAAACTAAAAATGTCACTTATGATCTGTCAATAATTAAATGCTAACTAGACGTTTTTAAAAATATCAAAAATCTTATTTTTTGTTTTATTTCCATAGCATTCTTGATGTGACAATAAACTTTCTTTAAAAACAACGATTATTATTACTTTTGTAAGGATAAAATATGGACTATGTTATATCATCTGAAAGAGAAAAAAGGGGACTTTCGGTTAATGTCACAGCCACCTATCCATTACATTTAAAAAAAATATATTTTACTGTGATTCTCAACCATTTTAAGAGATATATAAAAAGTAGCAAGTGCATGTCATTTTACATGAAAAATACTGCAAAAAACATGTGAAGCATTTTTCTCTAACTCTTCAAATGAACGAGCTACGAGGGATAATAGAAAAGTTGGATTTTTCGTTTTTTGTCAATAACTTTTCAACCTTCCCCCGTATATAATTTTTCGCCTTACCGTAGAATTACTAATACGAAACTAATTTGCTCATTTAAGCGTTTTTGTATCTCTACTAATAAAAAAGTTACCCATGCAACGGGTCAAGAAATAGGCCGCCCTGTATATTAGAACATTACTCTAGATGTAAAACTTCCAAAATGCTGAACCGCATTACGATATATATTTTTAAATTATTTAGTTATTTTATAGTGATAATTACATAAAAACTACAAGAAAATTAGTTAAAAAATTAAAGTTTGGGCAAAAACATGCAAATATGATGTTTGTTAGGTACCTACCACATCTAAATAACTTTAATAAACTCACAAAATATGCGACTATGCAGTTCAAGAGATTTTAAAAGATGAACCAATATGTTTCAATATACATTGGCAGGTAGCAATGGCAATGATAGATTTATGACGTATACTAGTCACTTTATTGAAACATGATAAACAACAGGTCGTACAAGCTCTGACATCAAACAAACGTCCGAATAGGAATAGAGGAATTGATAAAGGGAAATAGATATTTACTCTGCGGCAGTGTAAACTACCTACGCTGTATTGGTCTTGTCAAAAATTATTTAAACAATTGATCAGGGTCGGCTCGTGATGAAATAAAGCAAGTGTTCTGCAAATGTTGATTTTACCTATTTTCTAAAAAGTTAATTCGTTTCTACAATCCGTTGTATGAGGTTCGTAATGTCCTCGCAACGCCAATTCAAAAGTTCCGCAAAATTTTATGCAATTTTTATTCTTGGATCAAAAATCTATTTTTAATTACATCGTCATTATGTTTTTGTAAATAATTTATTCAGTAAGCTAAATCTATCTAAGCTATACTATTAGTATTCCCAATAAAGCTAATTCCATTGTGTTATGAACATGGCTTTTAGATTTATCACGTTTCTTTATTTTTTCAATGAGGTGTACAGGGTGGGCCGTATAAGAGTGCGTATCCCCTTATCTCAGAAACTATGTGAGATAGAAAAAAAAGTTTTATATAAATGTTGTTTGCGTTAAAGATGTCGGTATTTTTTTAATATAGTTATATTTGTAGCTCTTCAATATACAGGGTGATGAACTAAACTTATCTTTTTTAAATGGAACACCCTGTATATTATTACATTTTTGAAAAGCTCTTCAAAACACTTGTTCAATGATATATAATATGATGGGTCTGTAGCCCACCGTTTCGGAGCTATTGACTGTTAGCTTCAGGAAAAGGTTAATCTTTATAGCGAGCTAGAAAAGTTACTGATTGAGGTGATAAGCTGTAATTTGGGCCAAGAAATTCTAATTTGTTCTATTTTATGAAACTTCTGTCTAATACTAAAATAAAAAAAATTGCAACAGTGATGCCAAGTTTCGCGAAATTTAATTTTTCATGATTTTTTTAAATGGAACACCCTGTATTTTATTACATTTCCTGAAAGTCCTTGCAAAGACGAGTTTATTGATATATAATATCAGGGGTCTACGACACACTTATAACTTATATTTTTTTATAACTTATATTGCCATCTCTTTTAAATTTGATACAAATATTTAGAATCGTATGAATATCTGGCAGTTATCTTAAATGATATTTTCTTACATAATCTCTCAATGTTAAAGCTGGACTTTTGTGATTAAATATATAACATTCTATTAAGCCTACTTTTTCTTGCAGAGAATACATTACATACAACCATGCATAACTTATGTGTCATTCCTGAAGAGAAACGCAGATTAATCCAAAACGGTGTGTCGTAGACCCCTGATATTATATATCAATAAACTCGTCTTTGCAAGGACTTTCAGGAAATGTAATAAAATACAGGGTGTTCCATTTAAAAAAATCATGAAAAATTAAATTTCACGAAACTTGGCATCACTGTTGCAATTTTTTTTATTTTAGTATTAGACAGAAGTTTCATAAAATAGACTAAATTAGAATTTCTTGGCCCAAATTACAGCTTATTACCTCAATCAGTAACTTTTCTAGCTCGCTATAAAGATTAACCTTTTCCTGAAGATAACAGTCAATAGCTCCGAAACGGTGGGCTACAGACCCATCATATTATATATCATTGAACAAGTCTCTTGAAGAGCTTTTCAAAAATGTAATAATATACAGGGTGTTCCATTTAAAAAAAGATAAGTTTAGTTCATCACCCTGTATATTGAAGAGCTACAAATATAACTATATTAAAAAAATACCGACATCTTTAACGCAAACAACATTTATATAAAACTTTTTTTTCTACCTCACATAGTTTCTGAGATAAGGGGATACGCACTCTTATACGACCCACCCTGTACTTATTATGTCACCTCTATCTCCGGCCATGATTTTTCGCCTCCTAAAAGTACACAAGGACTGCAAAAAAATGGATTTTTTGTATTAAACCCACAAATCCAATTTTCTCTTAAATAAATTCTCTGTATGGCGTTTGTATGTTTTTCCCGAACTCATATGCCGTCTCAATAATAATAAACGGCAAATTTCTATCTGTCTTTAATTAAATTTTTACTCGTAAGTATATTTAAAAAAATCTCTTCACATGAACCGAATTGTGAACTAAATCGGTGAATAGACAGAAGGGGACCGCTTGAATAACCACCAAGCTCCACTGACTGAACTCCACTAATTTTTTTGTGGGGTTATCTAAAGACCAAAGTGTATGTAAACAGACCAGACACTATCGATAGATTGAGGATCGTATCAAAGAACAAGTTCGAAACATAACACCAGATATTATTCAAAATGTAATTGATGAATTTGAATACCGAATTGAGCATTTTCCAATGGATAATGGGGGCCACTTTCAACATTTGCTGTAATAAAATAAAAAGTAGCACTAGTACAAAAACTACTATATCTAAATAGTACAAAACTATATCGAAAGCGTTTTGCAAGAGTTCAGTAAGGTCACTTATTTACTTATCCCCATGTAGATAGGGACACTCAATAGCAGAAAGAAGGGTATGATATAATAGAGATGGCAACAGGTATTTCTGGTATGATCTTTAATATTGCAATAAACTAAAATTTAACGAAGAATAGATATTCATAGTAGATGGGTCGAAAACCAGACCCTCCACCATGACCATGTAGGTTTATAGTAGATAATACCGACTATCTAAAATTTGAAAACAATTTTAATTCGAGGGGGGGTTCCGAACGCATAATTTGCTGTTATTTGTTTTTATTAGCGAGTATATTATTAGCTATTAGCATACTAGTGTAGGTTTTGTCTTGTTGTCTTCTACCTCCCCTACGGCCCTGGATTTGCTTCCTTCAATATTTTTCTGTTTTTCTTGATCATGAGATTATGTATAGGGGCAATTTCTAACGAAATCATTAATTGTTGATAAGACCTTGTTTAAAGAATGTATTTTTATGCTAATTAAGCAGAGAAAGTGAAAAATTGGAAGAAAATGTGTACTTGAATGGTTTTTTAACGATTACTTTATTTCGTCAATTTCAAGTGCGATTGAAAATAAAGCCGCTTCAAACCGAATCCCATTCCTGAGTGTTTATCTCGTAGGAATAAAGCAGCGTAGGGATTGAATCTCCTGTTCAGTCCTACTTGAAGCCGTATTAACCTTCTGTAATTTATAGCTGTATTTCTGCGCTTGCGTTCTTTATATACCTAGCTAACTACCTAACCTCAAAATTAAGTATTATTTATTCAATAAATAATACTAAATAATAATACTATTAATACAATAAATTTTATTGTATTAATAGTAAATTATAACCGTTGAGTTTACTTTTTAGTTTCCACAGGATCACTAAAGAAGTATTTCGTTCGTCACATGATTAAAACAAATTTAATTGGTTTTCGAGATATAGCTATTATTTTTTTTACATACAATTTCAACGACTAGTATCTGGGAAACAAAGCATCGACAATTTTTCATAAGAACCTTTTAATTTTCGTTATAGAATCTAGTAATTTATCCATCCTAAAAAGAATGTTATTTATAGTAAACAGTGAGATATAAACGGTTTTAGCAAATGTCTAGCTATATTTCTATTAATTTTATGCATGTCAGTATATGCTTATATCTTAACGCAATTATCTTGAAAATTTGTAGAAATTTGAAAAGTTTTGTTTATTTTAAACGATCAGATAGCTTGCCTTCTGAACTCTAAATCCTTATCATTTAAGCCTACATCTGAACGCATTGAACAAAGCCACTTTATATTTAATTAAGAGTGGAGCACAAATTAAACCGTCACTTTGATAACTATTATTATATTTACACACTCCAACCTCTAATTAAATTGAAACTCAATTCTACTATCAATCGTAGAAGGGCTGTATAGGAATTAACACACCTTTTTCTGTTTATTAGCAAGTTTGTATTTATAAGGTTTTTTACTTAAACGAATGAAATTATAATTATTTTATTATAAATTCTAGAAAGACACAAGGCGCTGGACAGCAATATCGAACAGATTTACCCGGTACGTGCGATGTCTGTATGATAAAAAATTTGATAAAAGTATAGTACTTATATATACAAGTAAATTTACATTATAAATATATAGATAGCTAAATATAAAAAATAAATATTTTAATATTTGCAGGTTAGTTTCTAAATTGACACAATACAATACAAACAGTATATTATAATAAAATACAGACTTAGATTAAAGTATTATAAAATATTATATAAGGTGAATGCATGCATAATAATGTGAATATATGCATACTTACACAAATTAAGGACAAGTAAAGTAATTTCCATAGAGTAAAAGGATAATTGAAGTCAATTTCTTACATGCAAAAAGACATGCATTAAAGAGATATGCGGCATATTATTCTAATGAGTTGGTGATTCTCAGGGCGATAGTTCTGTTAATCTAACTTTGAGATGGTTAGCAGGAACTTCTGGCAAATGAAGTCGCGAGTTCTTAAATACTTTACAGAATTAAGCAAAATGCATGCAACAAAGTCCATTTTACTTATCCTTTAAATTTAATATTTGCAAAATTCGTAGTATTACATCTTAGAATTTATTTCAACTCCAAGATATACTGGACTTATTTTCTAGGTAACAATAAAAATGATTACTTCACTTGTGGATAGTTCCCATTGGATAGTCTCATTTTAATTTTTATTTTCGCTGTTTTTCTCATATTTAAGTTATACAATCTGTTGGCTTATGTATTGTAACCTAATATTTTGATATTACAAGCTTACAAATAGTAAGTTGAATATAATTTAACTAAAAATTAAACTGAATTTCTGCTAATTAAATTTGAGATCAATATCAAAAGAACCACTTGTATCAAAATCATCAGTTAGATTATAAAAAAAGTTAAAATAAAACTGGCGCCATAAATAATTGTTTTATTTTCGTACTAGCTAAAAATAGTTATTTGTATATTTATGCACTATAGTTCACCTTTCTATTATAAATGTAAAATTTAGTTGGCGATTTACTTCCTGAGCCATAAAAATTATCTTCAGCGCAGAAGTGAATTATGTTCTTCTTGAACTAAGGAAATTGTGTAATTGAAAGATGTATCAGTTGTTCTGTGTAAACAATTAATTTACTAATATAAGCTAGTGACAGTACAACATTGAGTACCTATACTGACATGCTTCAGTCGATTTGAGCTAACATCGAAATTAGATTCTGATAGAGAAGTTGAAGGTGTTGGATCGCATTGGATCATCCTTGTCGCGATTTATTGCTTCCTAGTTGAAGACGACTCCATATAATTCTTGGCAATAATTCCATCCGCCGTGTAGTTTAAAAGTTAGGACATCTAAACGTGTGTGTGCTAAGACGAATGCAGAGTATTTGATAATTTAAAAAATATATATTTTTTATGTAAGTATAGAAAATAACCCTTTAAGGGGTTTTTGCTGTTATTACATTCTGATCAAACGGAGATCAATGAGTAATTTGGTTCTATCCTAATTTAACTAAAGCTGAAAATCTTAGAGCTAAGGTCTTACTCACTAGTGTACCTTAGAGTCTGGTAACTTAATTACACTAAAACTAACGTGTACACTAACCGCACAATACTCTGCTTCTATACTGATATAATCAATTCACTAACTCAAAGGGCTTAACCCTCTTGAGTCTTCTTACTATGTTAGTGTTGTCGAGGAGCTGGATGGCCTCCATGTTCACATGTTGATGGAGTCGTTGTTCGTGAGTCCTTGCAAATTTTGTAATTGTCTGCTGTACAGTGTCCATCTGAAGATATCGATGAAAGTCGCTGTTTCTGATGTACCAAGGCCCTCTGACGATGTTCCGCAGTACTTTGTTCTGAAATCTTTGAATGATTAATATATTACTCTTAGTGGCACAGCCCCAGAGCTGTATTCCATAGGGCCACACTGGCTTGAGGATTTGTTTATACAACAGTATTTTGTTGTAAGTTGATAAGCAGGAGTGTTTACCAAGTAGCCAGTACATTTTCTTATATCTGATGTCTAGCTCTTCTCTTTTCTTTTTAACATGGACTTTCCCGCGAAGTCTTGCATCTAATCTGATGCCTAGATATTTTGCTGAGTTTGCATATAGAATCTGGGCATTGTTCATGTTAATAGGTGTCTGTTGTTCTCTTTTATTTGTGAAATTAATCTGCACTGATTTCGTTTCATTCAGCTTGATACGCCATCTTCTGGTCCAGTTATTGATTTGGTTATCTGATGTTTGCAGTTTATTTGTAGCTTTTTCACAGCCCTTGCCTGTCGCAAGAATGGCAGTATCATCTGCAAACGTGACAATTTAAAATAAATGGCAAGGAAATTTAAAATTTTACTAAATAATGTAAATATTATTTAGTTGAGTGGTACATCTGCCCAAACGGTAAAATACGAAAATTAATTTATAAGAAATATGTGAAGGGCACAACAATCGATATCTTCTGTGAATATTTATTGGGTTTAAATCTTTACATAATATGTTTGTGGAGATCATTGCTCGACTCTTTTACGTTTTAAAAAATAGTATTGAATCGGGTACCGTAATTGTTAATATAATTAATAGGAGAAGAATAATTTGTTATCCTTATATATGTACCCTATCTGGTACATCGATTTTTTTATTTTAAGTCATCAATTCGGCAAATCTATTAATGTTAAATTAAACTAAAAACAATAACTTACACACATAACATAGTTTTGGTCTGCTTCTTGGTTTTGCAAATGTCTAATCAAAATTGTGCGACTTTAACATCGAATATGTTCTCCAAATATTTGACGACTTGTAATTCTTTGCTGTTCTGAGAAACATGCAACATATATTTTCACAGTCATTTTTCACTGTCATTTCACTGAGTTATCACTGCTTACCGCTTATTTTAAATCCAGCTGTGTGAATATTATTTGCATTTCATCGTTATCGGACATTTTTTATATAACTTATGTGTGTAATTACATAAAAATAATGTCGTATAAAATTATAATTAGAAAATTGTATCTTATGTTCTACTGCAACAAAATTCTGTCACAAGCTAAATTGCACAAGTTAAATTGATATTTATGGTAAACAAGTGCCATTTGAATGCCATTTGCTGATTGGAGACAAGAAAAAATTACATAAAAAGAGGGAAAATCAAGAAGAAAATTAAAAGAAAGTGCTTATTATTAAAGTTACTTGTGATGATTATATCATATTGAAAACTAAATTTGTTAATCAAATGTGGCTTATTCTTCTCCAGAAGGATATTACCAACAGAAAATGAATAATAAAATAGTGATCAGTGCATTTTATAACGGAGGACCTACTGACAAAAATTGAAGATGGACTTAAAAAATGTACAGAATAACGCGATTTTATTTTAAAACTTACAATATAATTTTATTTAAACATAAAACTTATATAAATATGTTAAACTCAAGAGTTCGAGGGTACAAGAGTATAATAGTTCAAGAGTACAAGAGTACAAGGGTAAAAGAGTATAAGGGTACAAGAGTACAAAGGTACAAGAGTATAAGAGTACCAGGACAAAATATCAAGGGTACAAGAGTATAAAAGTACAAGGGTACGAGAGCACAAGGATACAAGGGTACAAGTTTTCAAGAGAACAAGACTACAAGAGGTCAAGAGTACACGAGTTCAAAAGTGCAAGGGTACAAGAGCATAAGGGAACAAGAGTACAAGGGTTCAAAGGTTCAAGGGTGCAAGGGTTCTGACCGTACTAATGACGGTCCCTGCTCCAGGGCGACAATTTGTGACATTCCCTGCTCGAGGGTGCCAATTTGTTACGGTCCCTTCTCGAGGGTGCCAATTTGTGACGCTCTAAATTCAGTTTCGGTTTTATTTTCGGGTTTCTGCCATCGGGCGCCACGCATCCATGGGTTTCACGTGGTGAATGGTCCACGCGGACTCTACTCGCTTATGAGTAAAAGCTGGGTAACTACAGTGAAGAAGGTGTACAAGTACACATGCCAGAGGGTCAAATGTTTCTCAAATCTAGGTAATAAAAGTCGGTTTCGGAAGTTACTACAAGATTTATTAAAATAAAATTAAATAGGCAAGCAGCAACGTAATAGGCAGACAGCAAAATAATCAATTAGCAAAAGTAGCAAATCAGCAAAATAAACAAACGGTAATAAGCAACAATATTACATATACATATATGCAAACTATTAAACCCAGGTTATTAGCAGTAGTGCATTTTATTCAAGCATTAAAGCTACAGTAAAGTTTCAATCACAGTTTAAGAGAAGAAGTGGTGCAAATATTAAACAAGTTATTTTACAATAAATCAGACGGCTTTGTAGGGATTCGGAACAAAGGAACGGGTTGTAGAAGTTTCCTGAGGGTCGAACACACGCTGCAGGTTATTCATCAACTCTTATATACCGGGTTTGGGACGGGTATAGCTGTAGAAGTCTTTCCTGAGGGTCGAACACGCGCTACAGGTTTATTCATCAGCTTATATAAAAGGTTCGGGATAGTTATAGTTATAGAAATCTTTCCTGAGGGTCGAACACGCGCTACAGGTTTATTCATTAGCTTATATAACCGGTTCGGGATAGGTATAGCTATAGAAATCTTTCCTGAGGGTCGAACACGCACTACAGGTTATTCATTAGCTTTTACCTAATGGTTCGGGGTACATATAGCTGTAGAAATCTTTCCTGAGGGTCGAACACGCGCTACAGGTTTATTCATCAGCTTATATATAGGGTTCGGGATAGATATGGCTATAGAAATCTTTCCTGAGGGTCGAGCACACGCTACAGGCTATTCATTAGCTTTTATCTAAAGGAATCGGACAGGTATAACTTATAGAAATCTTCCTGGAGGCATACGCACGTCACAGGTTATTCAATAAGTGTTTACCAAAGGAATCGGACAGGCATAGCTTGTAGAAATCTTCCTGGAGGCATACGCACGTCACAGGTTATTCATCAAGACTATACCAAAGGGTTGGGACAGGAAGCCTACCCATTGGAACTTACTCAAGTTGCAGGTTCGGAGATCGGCAAAATACTGTCTTCTGAACGAAAATCAGCACGTCTTTTATAGTGCTCGGCCGCTGGCTTGAACCAATCAGGTCAGCGGATTTCGTTCCATGACCAAATATGGTCTTAAATTTTATTAAATTTGCGGAATGGTTACATGAAATTAATTTACAATATCGGCAAATGACTAATATGAATCTAATGTGTAATTAGAACATATTTTAATCAGATTTAGCAAAGCAGTTTGACTTTTATGCCTTACTGCATCAACCTGCATTTAAATATCGGTTTATAACAAAATAACATATTTAAATACTTTTCCTTAACAAAACTATATACAGGGTATAACGGAAATAATATATTGAATAATTAAACAATATTAAATTCAAGCATAACTTAATTTAATCTAATTTAATTTAAGCTAATTCGGTAAAAATATGCAACTACGGTATATTAATAAATCAAACATTTCTCAGATATATTCCCCTTAATAACTTAAACAAGTTCGGTAAATATGTATTACCGGAAAGTGCATTAAACCTAATAACATGATTATACGGAGAGCTATGTATTCGAAACTTTGTCATAAAATACTTTAATAGATATTTTACATTATGACTTTATCAAATTCCAAGTAGCGGTTGCATAAGTATTTTTAAATAGCAAATGAATCAAATATTATCCAGTTCCAATGCATTAAATAAATATTTTAGGGTACCTACAACTTGAAAATATTCATGTATTTCGCTAGGAACACAAACCGCGGAACCGCGTAAAAACAACGTTTAGAATTTCTTGGATCTCGGCCGGTTTCCATCGAATAAATGTATATTGTTTATAGTCTTATCTATTAACAAATGTACTATAATAATAAAACTATACTGGAAAACATTAATGCATTACTTGGATATGAATTGTTCATAAAAATATTTACATACGGTATTTTAATACGGTGTGTTAAAATAAAACGGTTCATATTTGCTTCTTGTTTAAATTACTAGTGAACAAAAAGTAACTTCGTTACAGTACTAGGGTATAAGGATACAAGAGTTTAAGAGATCATGAGTTCAAGAGTACAATAGTACAAGAGTACAAAGGTATAACAGTACAATTCGTTCCCTGTTTTTTATTATTTTGTACGTGATATAATCCCAAATCTACAAGGTGGGGATTTTAAAGTCCATTACTTGGACTAATAATAATTTCATGGTCCCTTTAGATATAAAATTATCTTTGAGGGATTTAATTATTTGAAAACACTGCATTATTCGAATGGAATGTCCTTTACATTTTTACAAATTTGAGAAGATCGTAAATTGGGTATCTTCTAACTAAATTAATTAAGTAGGTATTTTAAACTTTTTCATTGTTAATTCCGTACATTTTGGTAATATCAAGTAACGAAAACATATTTTAGTTATATAACTGGAACACTGAATAATTTCTACATATTATATAATATTAAATTCTCTTTATATTAATATAGTTGGGATTATAACTTTTGTATATATTTGAGATGTTCTTTATTAAGTTATTTGCATTTTAATCATTTGAATTGTTTCTAGAGAGTCATTGCAAAGTATTACCAAATTCTATTATATAAATAAAACTCAACATGTTTACATACTCAGATAAAACGTGACTTGTTTTCACCCATGAAGTAACTGGATAATGGGCAGTGCTTCTGCTATTGATGCTTGTGACAACGGGAATATTTGATATAAGTATAATATTAATTTTATGTATAATTCATGTTAAACGGTTATAGAGGTGACGTGCATATTTTTGATCCTTTGAGTATTAGAAAAATCATTGTCGCATTTCTGAAACATTAAATTGTTTTTAATGCTTCAAATAAAACAGCTTGAAGTTTATTGAATGCAGTATTCGGAACAGTTGCCAATTCTGTTCTGAACAAACAGTTTTTCTTTAAAATCGATCCATATACACATCATAAAGATTGCACTTTTTATAACTGATGCTATTTGTCATGGGAAGATAAATGTTGTACTGTACTATTTTTAATTCTATATGGATACTCGTACATTGAAAAGAATTATACATAATTAGGTATAGTAAACAGTGTTTCATGAAAACGATAAAAACACAAATAACTCACAAACGCGATGTTCTGTTGTTTTAACGGTATTAAAATATACTTCCGTACTTAAACGCAAATATTTTGTAGAAACAAAAATAGGAAAGTAAGGAAGAAATATTGAATAAGAATTGCTAAAAGTTGTTGTTGATGATTGGTGTCGAGTAAATAATCTATCTCTAAATGTCCAAAAATGCACCTAATGTCCTTTGTTTTGCATTAAAGTTGCCGCCTTAATTATACCTCCTACTATATAATAATTATACCGCCTTTGATATTAAATTGTAAACTTCACGCAACTTCATTAGATCATCCCTAAACGCTTCGTGACATTGAGTTATTTTTCATAGTAAACTTTCATTTATTAACCATATTATATAAATTCCCTAGTTTGTTAAGCATATTAAGACTTAAATGGATTTATAACAGTAGCCGAATATATTCAATGTAAATTCCTTAAGCTACTAAGTTTTAGGTGTGATAGAGAATAGCCCTATCTGATACCCGCATCAGTAAGTTACTCAAAAAATATTCGGTTATTATTCTTCTGCGTAGACGTGAGTGTCAGTCCCAGGTATTTCTAGTCAAAATTATCGAAAATAAAATCGGCTCCCCTTTAATTCTTGAAAAATTGAACTTTCTTTGTCCGAGAGTCAACTCTCGAGAGTATTTAACTTTTAACTTACTCCGACCACGCGCCAACGTAGTGAAATATTCTCTTGTGTATGTTGGTATATAATATGCACAAACTGCAGTAAGTTGGAAAATAGTATTGATATAAATATTTTCATTGCAGCCTTTTAGTACCTCAAATCTATTTACATAAACTATATAATTATTTTGTTTGATTTATATTTAATACTTATATTTTTGCTCTTTTTTGAGTTATACCTGATGAACAGAGTAAAATAAAAATAAATTAATAAAATAATAGCTTAATTATACAGTGGTTACATTTCTAACATAAGAATATTTTAGGACATTGTGGACATTTTAATAAAAGCGAACGACAACTATTTGATTGGTGAAATAACTATAAAATGAAAAAACAATAATTAGATAGATAGATAGAAACTTTACTGACATTTATATACATAAGTGGTACATTTACAGTCATAAAATTATAAAAAATAATAAAATATCATAAAATAGGGTGAGTAGTGGTAATATAAGATAAAAATTCATCAACAGAATAAAAACAATGAGTTACCAAAAATGCCGTAGCAAATCTTCGGAACATTTTCGAATGCATATCCTTAATCTGTTTATGTCTAAAAAAATTATCAAACTTATTAAACATATTTATTGTAAGCTTGTTACGCTTTGTTAAAGTAATCCTGGAGTAAGATTCAACCAAATTTGTAATTGTAATGTAGTTGTAAATAATTAATTGTAGTTATAGGCAGTTACGAAAATTGGAGCTCTGCATGACGGGCCTCTGTGTTCGTATCTCTTTAGATATGAACGAGATAATTATTCAGAAGTTATTGAAACAAAAAAAATAATTTACTTCTTATATTATAATTGAATCGTTTATTGTTGAAAGGAGGCAAGCGACATTTTGTAAGTTCTGAGAAAAACGCAAAAAACTTATCTTGTATTATTTTTTATTAGTTCCCTTGTTTGAACTTAAACAAATGTGTATAAATAGGTACATTAGAGTGAAACAAACTCGAAAATATTTTTGTTTTAATCAATTTTTTTTTGTTTTTTGAAATTTCACTTAGCCCCTTTCAACAACTTAAGAAATGAAACAAATATTTTTTAAGTCTTTATTAGTGAAATAGTTTCAAAACAAATTAAAATAATACAGTTAATGTTTATTTTTTGGTTGGCCAGTTAACAATCTCATCGTAAAAGGACCTATAGTTTTCCGGAATATATTTTATCATGAGTCTGATATGGTTTATTTTGGTTTCCTTAATCGGAATCTTCCTTTGATATGCCTTATTTGATGGTAATCTGACGATACCTGCCTTAGGCATTTTTAAATGAAAAAAAAAGGGCTATTAATAAAGGGGGATGCAGTAACATATCCGAGTTTAGAGGCATCATGCTTAAAGTGATGAAATTGTGATACTGAAAGATTCTGTTTTTCATTTCGTGGCTTGTTTATTTTGTTTGTCTCTAGAGAAATTCTTCTTATAAATTCTGGTCCACCAGTTCTTAAAATCTAAGATATCATTGTTCTCAACTTCCATCACTGTGAATTTTCTACTTGCACACTGTCTTGCACATTTTCTACTTTGAAAAAATTCTGTCCTAACGCCTCATATGTTTTTTCAGTGCCAAAATCCCTATCACATGGCAAAAACGAGTGCTCTCTAATGGGATAAATCTGTTCAAGTTTTTTGAATCTTGTCTCAACTAACGCCGTATTAAACCACGTGACCTTGTTTCTACGTAAGTTGTTGAAAAGGGCCAAGCGACGTCGATTACCTCCTTTCTACACTAATCGCAGGCACGCGCGTAGTATTTATGCCCATACAATGTATCGGCGTTTGCATCCTTTTAACACCAAATGATGCGGATATGGCGAAAAACGAAAATTCTTGCATTAACTCGAAACACTAGAAAATGGCGCTTGACTCCTTTCAACAATATATGATTCAATTTTACATTTGGCGATACGGCTGACAGTTTTGCTATTCCTAGCAAAACAGTCTTTAATATATATCACTGGCGCATGCACCATAATTTTGAAAACATTGATTTAAAGTTTAAAACATTACCAACACATTATTTAACTTTATTTACAAGCAAATAAACACATTTAATACTCTTGTTTTTGCAGGAATCACAATTGTTTTCAACCATGTAATCACAATTCCTCTCACTAATTGGTGATTATTGCAGGAACAGACCTTTATAAAATTAATTTTATTTTATTACTTTCGGCATTTATTATATACTTATATCCCTTTCGGTAATAAATTATACAATTGAGAGGAGGGTATTGGAAGTTGGCTGTCAGATATTGCCCAATATTTGATACATAAAATTGTTTGGATAGATTTTAATATAGAAAATAATATTTTATATAATTTTTGTATTTTTTGACATGTTGCGAATGACAATGTGTTATGGCAAAACTTTACGTATAATATAACGTCATGGGGCTATTATGATGCATTATTATTTGATGTCAGTGCGGTACACATTAATATCGTTAGGAAAATATGTAGGTATTGAACAAAAGTGTTATCCAACAACTATTTTATATATGTTTAGCAAGACTTATAGAACAGAAAAACTTTTTTATTACATTCTTCCACTCATTAATGATATACCAAACATGACCAAACTCTATGAAAAATAAATATTTAAATGAGTACCTCAACTCTTTTTTATAGTAAGTTAGTTTCAATTCCTCTTAAAATTTTTATATGCAACAAAATGTACTCTATGAATTAACTATATCTGTACTGAAAAAAATCTTTCTTATTAAACAGGTTTGCTTGCCAAACCGATTCTTATGCCTATTATTTCATAAACAATAATCGAAATTGTTTAAAATTCAAATGAGTATGTTGCCTTCTTGCTGCTATATTCATGATTTGTTTGCCAAAACTAGGTTTTATCAATCATTATCAGTGCTAATAGTATTTATTACAAATTACAATTTAATCTGATATGATGTCCAACAAAAAATAATTTATTAATTAGCATGTGACAGTGTGAATGTAATAGTAATTACTATAATATAGAAGTTTGTACCCAGTAAATTACCACTCGTGATGTGTTTATTATTTTCGATAAATTTCAGTCAGACCTGAAATCGGAAGTGCAACGGATAATTTTTGTATGTTGTGTATGAGAAAAACATTGTGAAGGTGTCGTTTCAACAATATTATGTTGATTCATTGTTTGAAAATGACTTTGTGAGTCGAAATTGCAATCACAATGTTTGTAAAAGAATGTAATAATAATAATATCTATACCCCTCATTTTAAGCACAAGGATTAGCCCAAAGACAGCCATTAGCCTGAGCTTTGTGTGGGAGAGGGGGCGGTATAGATATTATTATGTCGGGACCCGCATTTGCGCAGCAGCAACGACTTATGTTGCTAAACCTAACCACCATTCAGTGCTGTAATGAGGGAAACCTGTAAAACCTTCCAGTCATCAGCTGGGGCGACAGTCAAACATCAACTGATTTTGCGGAGATAGTGTTAGTAGTGGTGACAAACACACAGTAGTGTCCTCTTTTCGTCTTTGCTACTATCCGTCTGACAATTATTGTCAAATTTACAGATAAATAGCGACCTGCTTTTCCGCAAGTGTCATTATAACAGTGATCTTTATCGTCTTTGAGGAAAACAATTCTACTTATTTATTTGATGGAGATGCCGAAAACAACTACTTCACGGCCAATGTTCCCCGACTGGGGGACTTTACTGGCATTGTGTTACTTTATGTTACTATATTAGATGGTACCATTCTTTAATTGAACTATAAATAATGGCTCTGTGATATTCTATAATTTTTCAGCATTTTTGAGGATTCAGCATTTGAGGTAGGGATATACAAGTGTCATTATTTTGAGTGTCAGATGATGCAGAGTACATAACTATTCTTTAAACAATCCATATATAATATTCTATACAGACAAAAATAGATGTGATCATGTTTTGGTGTTTATTTTTAACAATCATTTATTTAAATTTAATAATTTCAAAAGTGAGTAACTATTATCGAAACCTACTGAAACATAAGTTGAACATTTCTTGTAAATATATGATGTGACAGATACTGAAATAACTAAATTTACAGTTGCTATTGTGGGTACAGCTATTACAAGCAATAGTAGCGTGGTAGCTGGTGTAGCGTGATTTAGAACATCAATCATCAATCATCATCAAGATCAATACATTTATAATTTACAATTGACAAAGTTCACCTACTATATTTAATAATAATAATAATAATAATGATAATAATAATAATAATAATAATAATATAAGTTTATTTACTATAAAAAACATAATTTTAATGAAAATAACTATTAAGTTAAATATACACAATCTCATTTATACAATAAGTGAATAAGTAAGTAAATAAACTAGTAAGTTGCTGAAACGGTATTTGAAATACCGTTTGTATGCAACTAATACAAATTTACATAAATTCTCACAACATTAGAATACAATAATATCCATACATCTCTCTTAAATTCTAAAATCTATAGACAAGACAATAAACAAACTGATTTACATAAATTATAGATATATATACATACAAACTACTTTACATAAATTCTCACAACTTTAGAATACAATAATATCCATACATCACTCTTAAATTCTAAAATCTATAGAAAAAAGAAAACATAAACAAACTGATTATTACAACAGTAGTACAGTTCAGTACTACTGAACAATTATATTGTTTATACCAATACATTCTGGCCAACAATATCATGAAATACCATTGCCCCGGTTTCAGTAATCCATTTGTTTATTTTACATTTAAAGTTTTTATATGTTTTTGTTTTTTTATAAAATCTGGAATAATGTTATAGCCTTGGAGCAAGGTAGTCTACATGACGTTGGCCAATCGTGCTATATACCAATTTACTTAGCTATATACCTATATTTTGATCTATTAGATGATATTGAGATAGTTATGTTATAACAACGATCTTTTTGTACGAATAAAAAATTTGTACTTACTAAATGTGTCCCTGTATTAATTTCTACAACCGGTACACTGAGTATAGAAGTTATAATTCTTCTATTAGTATATATAAAAAAAATATCGAGAGAAAATCACTTTATTGCTTATGTTTTTTAAGCTGCAGAATATAAAATAAAATTGTATCGCATATATCATCTCCATCGTTTTGTTTCTACTTCAACATTAATTTTTATTGAAAGGTAACATAATCTGTGTAGGTATATATGTATTACTGACATTAATTAATTCTCTCTTATATTGAGATCTTCATTCATGTCAATTAATTTGATAAGCAAACATAGCCGACTCAAATATTTTTCAGTATGTAGCTTTCATTATTTGCAGTAAGATAAATATTTACTTTAGAAAGTGTATTGGTTTAAGCTTTCCACGAGATGATTTACGATTGAATACCTGTTGAAACATAATCGTACAAACGCCATTTAAAAATTAAATCGAAACCAGCAAATACTGTTAAACTCAAACAAAGTGGTTGTACATATCTATACCTCTCTTAGCAAAGGATAATTAAGGACGGTAAATATCTTTTGTGTTTATGATATTATTATTTTATTTCGTCGAAATAGCAAATTTATTTATTTCTTTATATATGTCGCTATATACATAGCGACAATATTAAGTTAACCTGTTGTATACACATACTTTAGAAATATATTTTTAATATCTGTTATGTTAGGTACAGTAAAATATATCAAGTTGATTTTGAAATATATTGCAATATCTACATATGTTATGTAGGTAAATAATACAGGGAATTTGTTCGCAGAGTACTAAAGTAAGAGGTTAGATTACTGCGGCCACCAATTCTAGGAATATGGAAATTTAACTTTTTCAAAAAGTGGAGCACAATTCGTTTTATATAATTTTATATATTTTACATAATTTTATACAAAAATATGAGAATGTATGAACATCATTAACATTTCTTGCGAAAATCCAAGTTCTGGATATATGCCACATTTACAGAAATTGAAACATTTTAAAAAATTACGTTGGACACTTTTCAGGGTACTGATATAGGAAGTATAATTCGGGGACTCTACAAAGAGAGGAGTATTCCTACTTGAATCTTACAAAAGCAAAGTGGAGAGTTAATATAACATTTTTATCATTGAATTATATGTTTCATTTTAATTTTTACAACTGACCTAAAATCTACATATAAAATATGGAATGGTGAGTTCTCATTGATCGAAATGCTCAACAATCTAAAGAAGGGAACAGTGGTCCACGTTAACGACCTTCCATAGATACTTTTTTACAACTTTTTTAATAATAATACAATTCTATATAATAATAATATATAATAATATCTCTACCCCTCATTTTAATCACAAGGATTAGTCCGAAAGTCTGAGACTTGTGTGGGAGAGGGGGCGGCATATTATTATTTCGCGGGCCGCATTTGCAGACAACAAAATGGTTCAACAATTTTTTTTTTGTTTCTGTTATTTACCATAGGCCTATTTCCGCGACTAATCACCCACGCCAGAAGACCAGCAACTCCCAACCTGGAAATTTTTCCGAACCTCTACCTCTGTAGTGGGGTAGGGATACTCTGCTTATCATCTCATAGATAAGAGACCTCCGGCTTTAAATCCTACTCGGATATTAGCCTTGTACACAAACATCGCCCAAGTTTGTATAGCTGTGCCTGCCCGCAACTTTTAGTTGACGGAGGGTCTCCGTGCGCAGTTACCTATCCAAGTACTAACCACGAAAATGTAGTAGAAATATTGATGTTTCGGAGTTTTTGCTTCTTATTAATATCGTATAGTTAAGACGAAGCATCATTCCTGCAGTAAATGGTGATTACGATTTATTATATATATATATATATATATATATATATATATATATATATATATATATATATTCATCTCATCCTATCACTATTTTGAAATAGCCAAATACGAAATTAATGTTTATAATCCATTGTTATTTACAGTAACTAAAAAATTCACATATTTCGCAATCCTTGCAACCATCGGCGATATTGGAAATAATAACACACATATATGAAACATAATGCGCGCCGGTCGTCCTATCAATAGAAACACTACTCTATTAAACAAGTACGGTATTGTAATTGAACACTTTCCCCGACTTTCCACTACTCTTCACGCCGCTCGCTGGGTTACAGCTTTGGGTTAATTTTGCTTGCCGATACCAAAGAATATTATTGTCTTTGCCTATACTCTGCAATAACGCTCAATAATGAATAACTCTGAATCAATGGAATCAATATAATTCATAAGCGGCAAATTTCAGTAGAGCATGAGATATGCTTCGTTTCATGAAATGAATGAGTTTTAGGTAGCTAGAAATATAATGAATTCTTAACTTAAATTTTCCTTCTATAAACACTGTGTGGGTGTGTATATAGGTATATAAAAAGATATAAAATAAATATAAGAAATAGGAATAAAATAGTAATAATAATATCTCTACCCTTCCCGCCTAAACGTGCTTAACGTACTTAAATTTTGTTAAAAATCACAAGATGCAAGAAAGAAATACGCAATATCTTTTTCGGGACAAGGAAAAGGGTTGCCGGACGTAGCGTAGCGGAGTCCGGCAATTTTACGAGTCTCGAAAACGTATTTTTTGTACGAGGTTAACATAATATTTTTTTCCAACCGCTTCTAATTAGCACCTCCAGTTTACCGATTCATCGGAGTCACTATCTGTTTCTATTTTTCTATTTAATTAAACTTCGATATATTATGTGACATGCAATGTCAAAGTCAAATTACTTTTCGGTACTGTACAACTGTACAATAATCTCTTTTCTGTACAGTTTGCACTGAACCTCGGGAATTATTAGCTTCTTCCCTAAAGGTTCAGGGACATAGCTCCGGTTAGCTCTGGGCTCAAGGCGTGGAATGGATTTTACTGTTAAGCTTAATTTATAAAAATTTGGGCACCAGGTAATTTAGACGAGAAAAAAAATTATGAAGTTGTTAATGCGTGAATGTAAGGACAAACAAATTAAGTTAAGATAAAAGTATATATTAAAAATTGTATTTACAAATAAATTTACGTTAAATTCAAAATAACTCTACCGCCTGAAGGCGTTTAACAAAATTTTACAGAAAACAAAATTTTACTGGGCTGGGTTCACCAGTCTTCGGCCTACTTATGAAGTTATCTCACCCACTAGCCTCTCCTAGATTAATCCGGAATTCCTGACCAAGTCCACGTCTAGCTAGACTTGCTGTGGTTGGATGGATTGGTTGGTTGTAATTAAATCCCACGTAGCTAGGTTTCAGGTAGTGGCTCCAAAGGTGGAAATAGGTACATGTAACAGATTGTATGATTAGCCCAGTCCCAGAGTTGTACAAAAAAATGATCCAGGAATTGGAATTTTGTAAACAATCAAACAGTAGAGTAACTATGTCTGAAGGACAGTATATAAAAATTCTAATAGAAAAAAGTAACTTATGACCGTTACTATATACTACAATAAAAATTACCAAAATTGCAGTAACAAAATTCGTAACTGTGCTACACAAAAAACCTAGTGAGCATAAAATGTGAAAATTTATAATTCATACATGAGACTTTAAATGCAAAATTAACAATATCAAGTACAATGAAATAGAAAAAAAAATGAATTCGAGACGGTCTAGAATACCAGCAAGTAATCAAAAATAAAATTCCTGGATATAATAGATAAAATAAATAATAGATAATAAAAACTATAGTATATAAACAAAATAACCCTGGTTATGGTTATGTATACAAACGCACTAATCAACCCGGGCTCTTCAGAGAGAACCGACTTTTGCATACAGGGTACAATTTTCTTTAATCAGATTCAATTTATTAAGAAAATTCAATGTACTCACCTGTATACAAAATTCAGTTCCAACCTCGTGAATCCACCTCAAAGAGGTCCTAAGACGTTCCGCATGGAATCTGATGGTTTACGAGATAATAGAGTCGTGTGGAAGATTAGGCTAGCGTCTTAACAAATCTGCAAAAATAAAAATTCGGCAGAAAATTTACACCACGTGTAAAATAAATTTATTATCACATATCTCGTGACAACAACAAAAATATACTATAATATCGATTAATGCGATTATTACAGATAATAATCTATTATATCGGAACACCGATCACTAACAATCGTGATAATAATTCAAGATTCAAATTAAATAAAAAATTTAGAACATGTGCTTTCAATAAGCGTAAAAATTGTCAACTTGCTCGTACCTATCTGAAGACCGACTGACGATTTTTCGTTAAAAATCTAACTTCCTGTGTTTGCGGCGTTCCTACCTTTTCATAAAAGTGACCAATCAGAAACACTTTAGAGGTAGACAACACATTACAATGTAGAGTATTATGGGTTGCTGGTATTCAGGGATAAAATATCTGGATTTTTTGATATTATTTTTAGTCGTCCGGAAATATACTGCTTGTCATATACAAGGGAACAAAATGATTAAAATTTTGTTACAAGTTGCTATGGCGATCTCAAACAGTCCCGAAATGGCCCTCTTTTTATACAAAATAATTTAATGTTATAGTGTCTCATTCATATGGTTGAAAAAAAAAACGTTTATTTTTTGTACTAGTTAAACAAATAACTATTAATTGACTAAGCAGAGGCAAATTAAATAATGCTTTGCCTTGGTTTGGGTGAAACTGAAGCATCCCGAAGAATAAATAATATTTACACGAACGGAAAAAGTGCCAAAGTGCCGTTTAACCCAAGAGAAGAATAAAAAACACATTATAGGAAAAACTAAACCAAAACTAAAGTAAAGTGAGGTAAAGAATAAAAAAATATGTACAAACTTAGAAGAAAATGAAATTTTTATTGAATACTTATTATTCTTATTTTTATTATGTATTTGATATTATTTTTACGGTAATATAATATATTACCATAAATATAATATCAAATAAATAATAAAAATAAGAAGAATAAGAATAAGAAGTTCATATTATGAACTTATTCAAATTTAAACACTAGTTATTGTTTCCAAATGGTGAATAATATAGCTATTCTTTAGATACAAGTAGATACGATACACTCATTGGTATAATACATATTTTACTTGGGTAAAGTTGTTTTTGACTGATTTTCATGAAAACCGTGTTTACATTAAGAGGATGTATTGTTTTTAACTATATTGTCAATCGAGTACGTGACGAGGAATTATTCTATTTATATAATGTAATTCATTATTTATGGTTACAAATAAATAATATTATATGCAAATTGTGTGTTTAAAATTGGCAATTAAAATACCTACATGTAAATCAGCTGTAGGGATATTAAATAAAAATACTGTTTTGATTAATATGAGTTTTTGAAGAATGAAACTAATTCCAAGTTTAAATATAATTAATTGCATATATTGGAATTATGAAGAGTTGATTGCATTTATTTTTTATTTTGACAAGATTTAAATATTCAATTATATTTCTTAAATAAGTAGGTACATTATTATTAGAAACCATGCACAACACTATGAATTTGAGCAGCTGATACTGGGAATTTTTTGAAATACTTCAGTTATTTATAATATACTAAATTTAATCATACAGAAATTAATTCTGGATAAAATAATTTATAATAAGATCAAAATTCTTAGATAATAGAAGAAACAACACATCATTTGAAAAATTAGTGATTTTGGATGACCATCAGTTAGTCAATTTTTAATTGTAGACACATAGGTACAGTGGTTTTAAGAAATTTTGCATAGGATAAAAATATGTTACACTAAAGTAGGTTGGTCTATCCTCTTACGCACTACCGGTTCTACCCCTACGTTCAAATTTAAATCCAGTTTAATCACAAGGTCACCCCAATTATGTTTGAGAAAATAGGTTGTAAAATTTCATGTTCTTAGGGGAATTTCAGTGTAATCAGGGTTTTTTAACTTATTTATAAATAACCAGATAACCGTTATTGAACAAAAAAAAAATCATTATCTTCAACGTTTCAAGAATATTTCCATTTTTATTATATTTAGAACAGAAAACAGTATCTTGTGATTTTTTTTTAATACTTTATAAAGTTTAAGGTATTTATAAAATATAAATTTCATTAATATATTGTCTTTCTTTCCAGCATGGCGTTTCATCATGTTGTTCTTTTTTTTACAATAATTTTCCTTTGGCATATACTGGCTAGCGCTCAAATTTCCTTAGAAAATCGAAAACAGTACATGTCCCCCGAAAAATCAAGAAATCTGTTTCTACACCAGCCCATGAGATCTACCAGAAAAATTTCGCAAAGGGCGTTTCAAGACTTAGACCTTTTCACAGCGAGAGGATATGGAAAACGGTCCGACTGTCGTGGAGGATTATGTGGAAAAAGGATGCCAGAATTCTCAGGAGCTAGACTGTACGGCAAAAGGGACACAGATATGAATAAGTTAAAATGGTAGGTAGAATTTATTACTCATTACTTATTTAAAAGATGTTGAAATGTAGATGTTGAATATACTAAACTGACCTTTATATTGCTATTATAATATCATTGTTATACACTCCAGTGTCCAGTTTAAGATGAATTTTATGGGGATTTCGGAAACCATTAAAGATACGGAATTGGTTAAATTGGGAAAAAGTTAGACAATTTTAGGCCCAAGAAGAATCCAAGGTTACAAATTATGGCCATTTTCAGCCAATTCTCATTCTTTGTTTTCACCTTGATGGCCCACGATTCTAATAAAGGGAACGAAACCAAATCAGTATAGAACACTCAAACATTAAAATGGAAATTGAGTATTTGGAGGCATATATCGCTTCCCAAAGGGACCATTTGAACATTTTATAACATTTTTCGATGATATCCTAAATAGTGATGACATATGTAAACATGAAGTTATTATCATGGGTGACATAAACAGTGACTATTTATCCGACAACAGTGAAACAAGAAGGTTGAAAAATGTTGCACATGCTACAGAGTTTAAGCAGATAATTGAGGAAGCAAGTAGAGTTACTAATACTTCTGCTACACTACTAGACTATACATATAGTGACAAACAACTTTATTATAAGTGAAATCCTTAGAAATTTTCTAAAATTATCAGATCATGATACATTATATTTATAAAAGAAATTTAAAAGTTAACAATATTGAAAAAAAATCTTCTTACCCGCGTTCAAAAATATCTGCCGCCACCTGGTTTTAACTGTCCATTTTTAAATGTGTTCGTCCATTCGACCATGTGTGTGCTGACGCAGTTAAGAAGGACGGTTTTTTCAGTGTCGATACAAGTCTGGTGTCTCGTTGATGGCAGTAATAATATAATAATACTTAATAATAATGTGGTGAAATACTTAGTCTCATGGAAGTGTCCTGCTTTTGAAGAAAGTAAGTACCTAGCTCCAGATATGTTTCTTCGTCCATCCGGAGATAATTAAACCAATCTCCTGGTTCTAACCGTAATTCACTTCACAGATTTAGATGTGAAAACTGCTTTCGTTGAAGTAATCCTTTTTTCTACCATTTTGAACGTTTTCTTTTTGATTTTGAACGTTTTCTTTTTGAATGTTTTATATTTATCGCCAATGCGGCCGCCACTGCTAACATAGTCGTATTTGTATTTACCCGCACAGTTTTACCCGTGCGGGAAAATCCGACGAAGGAGAACGATGTCTGTGGGGGCCTTTAGAAATGATTAAACTGGGGGAAACAGTTGTAATGGATGATTCTGACTCCATATTTTTTTATTTTGTCCGAAGTAATTTTATAAGGCTGCTATCAACCGATTTACAGCTATTTCAAGCAATATTTTATTTTATTTTATTTTATTTTATTTTATTTTATTTTATTTTATTTTATTTTATTTTATTTTATTTTATTTTATTTTATTTTATTTTATTTTATTGTACAAACCCAGAACGTACATTCCAATTACAGGATAAGAAACAAACTCACACATAATTTAAATACAATACGTAATGTACAGGGTCATTGGTTATATTTTAGCCACCCACCTAGAGCCCACCCTCCATTCTGCCTTTAATCTGAGGAGAAAAAGTTAAATGCAAAAGTTGTAGAAAATCAAGTGTAGTTTATTCCAGAATGTAGAATATTTATACAGGGTGTTTCAAAAACGCGTGACATGCCAAACTTGCATTTTCTTAAATGGAATACCCTGTATATTATTAAGTTTTCCGATTCCACGCAAAATTCTACGACTTTTTCATATACCATACCCTATGTCTAAAGTTAACCGATTTTTGATAAATGATGGTTAAAGATATAAAATATAAAGATAAATAAACTAATTCGGAATCGGAAAACCAAAATGTTTGACAATCCATATGACAGGTATCGGTTTTTTGTTTTCATGGCTAACTAGGAATAATAAGCACATGTCGTTCAGGTCAGTTAAATGATTACAAAATTATTGTAGGTATATCTTTAACCATTATTTATGAAAAAACCGTTAACTTTCGACATAGGGTATGGTATACGAAAAAGTCGTAGAATTTTGCGTGGAATCGGAAAACTTAATAATATACAGGGTATTCCATTTAAGAAAATGCAAGTTTGGCATGTCACGCGTTTTTGAAACACCCTGTAAAAAGATTTTACATTCTAGAATAAATTACCCTTGATTTCGTACAACTTTTGTATTTAAGTTTTTTTCCTCAGATTGAGGGATCTAGGTGGGTGGCTAAAATACACATAATAATAATAATACATCATTCAAAAATTTAATTGTTTTTAGACTTAAACAATAATTACCATATTTAGCTATGGTTAATATCATTCCACTTAGATTTAATTTCAGTAATAGTACATGAAAAAATATCTAGGTTATCCTGGATAAAAAATTATTGTACAGGGTGACCCATTCATCTGAGATTCCTTTATTTCTCCATTATTATCAACTTTAGAAAAAAATATCTAATACAAAAGTTTTCAGAAATAATATGGGCTACAATTTAAAATTAGTTACAGATATACAGGGTGTTTGCAGCCTTCCAAATCTATAAAAATTTTCTTATTTTAAATGGAACATCCTGTATATTATTAGCTCATTCGATTCCTCATCGCAAGTGCTTTCAGTCCATATAACATTTGTTATAGCTAAACTTTATAGTTTCAAAGATATTTAATATTTTGTGTAAAAAATGACAAATGCAGACTTTGGTGAAAATAACAGTATCTTCCTTAGTTTTTACATTTCGATAATAAATATTGGTATTCGTTTAGTATAAGCCATGGCGAATATTTTGCTGTATATAAATGTTTTATAAATTATACAGGGTGTTAATAATCAAGTAGCAAAATTGGAAAACTGTAAGGGCCAATATCTCGTTTATTTTAAATGGAACACCTTGTATATTTTTAATGGACTAGATTCAGAATTGAAAACTCTATCGATCCATATTAGTATGTTATATACCCAAAGATAATAGTTTTCGAGTTATTTTGAAATTTAAAATATTTTACTCTTTGGTTACAAGTAAACATAAATTATGAGCCTAGACATTAGTCAAACACAAGTTAGTAAGTGTTCAAAGGATAACAAATTTCATCCCTACAAGATTAAGTTACATCAAGCTCTACGTCCAAATTACTTTGAAAAACGACTACAATTTTGCGAACAGATGTTGGAAATAATAAACAATGAAGAAATATTTCTAAATTTTGTAATGTTCAGCGACGAAGCAACGTTTCATAAAAATGGAAATGTGAATCGTTGCAATTTTCATTTTTATTCAACAAAACAACCAAATTTTTTGAGAGTATAAATTGTTGGGGAGCAATTTTAGGAGAGCACATAATAGGTCCATATTTTTTTGAAAATCCACTTACAAGAGAGACATATTTAGATTTTTTACAAAATTACCTTTTGAAATGTCTATCTATTGGATGATATTCCCTTAAATATCTTACCAAGACTATGGCTTCAACAGGATGGTCCCCCCGCGCACTATAGCGTTAATGTAAGGAATTTTTTGAACGGACATTTTCCAAATAGATGGATTGGTCGAGGGGGTCCAGTAAATTGGCCTGCGCGTTCTCTAGACCTTACATATCTGGATTTTTTCTATGGGGATACGTCAAAGATAGAGTATACAGCATGTCTCTGACAGCGGACGATATGAAAGAAAGAATTAGACATTGCTTCCGAAACATTACACCAGATATCCTAAGAAATGTGCAAGTTTCATTTCGAACAAGACTTGAACTGTGATTCAGCAACAGGGTGGACTGTTTGAAATGAAATAAAATAAAATTTAACAAGACTGTTATTGTCTAAGCGTATACGTTAATCTTTAGAAGGGTTGAGCAAAATCTCATATATATTAAAAAAATCAAAAATTTATTTTTATTACATTGTACTGATAACTTTTAAAAATATCATGTTACGTTAGTTATTTATTTGAATAAAAAAAATATTACAAGAGTTTGATTTAAATAATGATTTTAATTATGATTTAAATTCACTTGCTAAATTTTGTTTTCCAAGGCATCTAGGCTCATAATTTATGTTTACTTGTAACCAAAGAGTAAAATATTTTAAATTTCAAAATAACTCGAAAACTATTATCATTAAGTATATAACATACTAATATGGATCGATAGAGTTTTCAATTCTGAATCTGATCCATTAAAAATATACAGGGTGTTCCATTTAAAATAAACGAGATATTGGCCCTTACAGTTTTCCAATTTTGCTACGAAATTATTAACACCCTGTATAATTTATAAAATATTTATATACAGCAAAATATTCGCCATGGCTTATACTAAACGAATACCAATATTTATTATCGAAATGTAAAAACTAAGGAAGATACTGTTATTTTCACCAAAGTCTGCATTTGTCATTTTTTACACAAAATATTAAATATCTTCGAAACTATAAAGTTTAGCTATAACAACTGTTATATGGACTGAAAGCACTTGCGATGAGGAATCCAATGAGCTAATAATATACAGGGTGTTCCATTTAAAATAAGAAATTTTTTATAGGTTTGGAAGGATGTGAACACCCTGTATATCTGTAACTAATTTTAAATTGTAGCCCTTATTATTTCTGAAAACTTTTGTATTAGATATTTTTTTCTAAACTTGGTAATAGTGGAGAAATAAAGGAATCCCAGACGAATGGGTCACCCTGTACATGACATGCAACTGTGAGTATTTTAAAAGATTTGTCCTGGGTGTATTTAAGTGGAATAATGACGTAGATCGAGTTGGTCTAACAGGTACATCAAAATCAACTTTTTCTAATAGAGTGGGACAATCTATTTTATTCTTTTTAATATCGACGAAGTCACGCCAAAAATGCGGGAAACTTTGAACAGCTAATAATTAAAAAAGTTATTACGAAAATGTGAAAATTTTGGTTGGATCAAGGCTTTATAAAGTGATTATATAACTTTTTTGAGCTGCCCTCTAGGTACAGTAGAAAATCGACATATTCGAGCGGTTTTCTTAAAAATATTTAATAACGCACTTATGAATTTTGTCCCAAACTTTATCACCACATTGTACCGTATATGAAATACGTATGAAATATAAAAGTAAGAGATGAAAACGTGAAATGGAGGAACATCTGGCACATTATTTTTTTTTAATTGTTTATAATTGCAGAGAGTGGTTCCCTTTATGTTTTCAGTCGATTAAGCTCCAAAAAATAAATGCTGATCTGACCTCCTTATGCTAATAAAAATATTAATATTTTTACAAAACTTCCTACACATTACAATGAGAAACGTTTTGCTTTTATTATCATACCTCCAATTAAAACAAAATATGTGGATTTATCTCGGGCTTGTTAAAATATTACCAGAGAGTAAAATATTTCCGAAATGATTAGTTAGATAGGTAGGATGTATAATATGTAGGTACGTAGGTAGAGTCCAAGGATTTTAACTTTAAAAATCCTTGGGTAGAGTCTATGTAAAACTGTCCCTCGCCCTCGCACCTCCATTTGTCTTAATTCTCAATATTTTATTGTTTCAAATGCCAGGACATGTGGCTTTTCCTGTAAAATTTAATTTTGATATCAAAATTTTAATTACTTAAGAAATATACAGGGTGTACCAAAAACTAAATTTTGTTTAATGGAATACCCATACACTGTGGGCCAATTTAACTTGCACCCTTCTTTGATCGTTCATACATTTTTTATGTATGAACCAATTTTGATATGTTTAGGAGCTATGTATTCTAAAGTGGTTGATGCATTAATAACTTTCAAAAAAATTCAGTGACGGATTTATGAAATTTCACGTAAAGCTCGGACTATTAACTTATTGCAAACGCTCGGTATAATATCAAAAGACATTATGTCAAAACCACTATAAAAGATTTTTCGTTGTAACAGACATGAAAAAATAACAAATTATTGCAACATTTGACAAATTCTCATGTAACTTTTTTCAAATTAATTTGCGTCCTTTTAATCATTATTATTTGTGTCCTTTTAATATTGAATATTCTTCTCCATTGCTTAGTGACATTGTCAATGGAAACTTGATTTCCAGCTTCCAATAATTTGGTTTTCAATTGTGCAACCATAGCTCTCATCAGAAACCTCCAAATGGAACAGCCAGCATGTTATTTTTCAAGTTACCCATGATAAAACAATTGAATGTTTGTTGTTATAGGGTTGTTATAAGTTGTCAGATTACAGAGTTTTCAACTCAGAAGTCTATCAACATGACATTCTGAGCAACATGCTTCCGGCAATTGAGCAGTTATCAGATAATTACACCTTTCAACAAGATGGTGCTCCGTCCCACACCTCTGTGAGTACAATAAGGTACCTACAAGAATGTTGCCCAGACTTTATACAACGCGATTTTTGACCACCAAATGGCCCGGACTTAAATCCGATTGACTATCCCATTTGGGGGACGTTGGAAGCTATAAGATATATAGAGACAATAATATTACTAGTAGCGAACAGTTGAAAAATAGGATTATTGAATGTTTAGTCAACTGTCTATTAATAATGCCTTTAACATTGTTACAAATAATGGTGGTCATAGTCACAATTTTTTATATGTATATTTACGTGCAATTTCATAAATCCGTCCCTGAATATTTTTTAAAATTACTAACGCATCAACCACTTTAGAATACATAGATCCTAAACATATCCAAAAATTATCAAAATCGGTTCATACACAAAAAAGTTATGACCGATCAAAGAAGGGTGCAAGTTAAATTGGCCCACCGTGTATATTTAAACTATATAACTTAAATCTACTTAGTAGATTTTAGTACATTAGTAATTTATAAATATTATTTATACAGTATTTATAATGACTATATAAATCTACTATATTTTTCTTAATCCAATGATCTATAACTCTTTGGGGCGATCTTCAATAATTTTCGAGAGGTAACAATAATTGCACAACCTCATGATAGAAAATGTTATCACCTAAACAACGATGAAATTGTCTTTGAAAGAGTTCCTCGTAATCTTAAAAAGTGCATTTTGTAGTGCAAAAAAGGGCGCTATAGTAGTAAATTCGCTTACATTTTATTTTGGCTTGTTATATGTCTCAATTTTGTTAATTTTAATTTAATTTGTTGTTAATATTAATGTAAATTTTATTTTTTACTTTGCTTAGTCTAATATAAAGTTCTCTAATAAATTTTTGTTATTGTAATATACACTGCCATCTTGACTAATTCTGATAACAAATTAGTTTATGAAACTATTAGAAATAAATGCAATTACGAAACTGCAATAACTGAAAGTGCTAATATCTTAAAAGCTTTTGAAGATAACCCCAAAGAGTAAGAAACACTTTTCTGCAAAACATATAGGGCGTTTCATTTAAAAATGTTAGTTTTTGATATACCCCGTATCTTTTTCAAGTAAATAAAATTTTGAAATCTGTAAATTTTACATTAAAAATCACATGGTTAAGATTTTGGAACAAAAAAATATATTGAGGATTCGTTTTACGTGGATCATAGTGTATATATTTTCGACATGGAATTGTGTGTTGTTTTAGAAAATTGCCAAATATTTAATCGGTATTTCATAAGTTGTTTGGTATACACTCTATAACAGATTTTTTATAGTAATGACCAGCCCTTTAAAAATTATTTCAGCTATAGGCAAAAAGCTCTGGCTAATTGGTCTATCCAAACCATAATCTCTCACACACATACACATACACAAGCTGTACGCAATTGAATCATTTATGTGAAACATAACTGGAACATTAGAACAAGTTTAACTTGATTTATAGAGAATTGTTGGTGAGATTAACCATACCATTTTAACAAAAGGCAAATTAAAATATACCTACATATACTTTACGCCTGCACGTGAATTGTCAATTTAACTGCATATAATCATATAATCTATTTTTGTACATGGTTGTAACAACTAATTAAAAATAACGTCTAATCTGCGTAGAGTAGTCATTTGTAGATGGTTTTATAATTATAGCCATCACAGATAATATGTAGTTAGGCTCTGAAATTATTGGTTATCTTGAATTATCAGATTGCACGTCCTTTCGTGAGGTGTTGTCGAAATACATTTGTCATTCCTCATTAAATTGAATATATGTTATTGATTATCCTTAATTCATTTTATATCTGTCTACACGGTGGAAAAAATTAAACCTATACATTTTAATTTTAAAATTGAAAACTGTGGGATCCGGAAAAATAATAAACATCTAATGTGCGATGACTTCACAGGTCCTTTTCAGTTTTAGAACACCTGTTGCCTGAGACGAGAAAGATTAGTAAGACGTGCTGAGCGAAAGATGATCGCTCCGGTCAACGACGAAAGATCTATATTAATATCTCGCTGACGCCTCTTTATTTTTATCTTATACTTTGCTACCAGTTATTATAGAAAGACAGTTGATTATTGTATTAAAAAGAAAATAGAGCAATTCTAATATAAAAAGATTAGAATTGTAAAGAAAGGCAGATTCAAGTTATACACGCTTTAGTGAACATCAAGGGGTTGAGTTTTATTGTGCTCCAAAACGTTCCCAACCATTTCTGGCGCAGTTGCAAACGGCTTCAGGGCGGAAGACATTGTGCAAGTCAAGTGCCCGATTAGCAAATGTTTACATCGCATCCAAACCAAAATCAAGTCCATGAATCAAAAATTAAGTACTCATTCAATCCTGTTTTACTATGCCGTTGTATTTCCTGAATCTCAGTTGGCCGATTGGTAATTAGTTTTGAATCTACCCGATTGGTCATTTGGTTAGAAACAAAACGATCCGATTGATCATTAATTTTAAAAATCGAACCGATTGGTCATTAGGTTAGAAACAAACGATCCGATTGATCATTGATTTTAAGAAAACCAAAAGCTAGTGGTTAAACTTTTAAGAAACAGTTAAGTTTTTAAAAAATAATTTTGCAATTGAAACAATTTTACAATTGAAACAAACAATTTAATTTTAAGAAAAAGAATTATAAGACTGAACAACTTAGTGTTATTTTTATTTGTTCAAATCTTAAATTTTGACGTTATACCATATTAATTCAAAATATTCTTTCGTAGCTGTTTGTTAATCTGAATAGTTAAAGTAAACTTTTAGACGAACTAGAGAACGCTATAACATTTGCCTCATGGAATTTAACCCATATTTTGAAACTACCAAAACAGAGCTTAGAATAAGTACATTTTAGATAAAGCAAACGAAAGTGTAGTATGATAGATTATTCTAAAGTTAGATCACTTTCAAAATTATTATTCATATTTAGGAACAACAGTTCACTTTTCGGATAAATTAATCGGATGAATTAATCGAATGAATTTCGAATGAATTAATAAATTTGCCAATATTAACAGCAGATATTTATTCCCATTATCACCTACCTCCTTTTCCTATTCAAAACCTATCATTTTAACTACCTTGGAATGAGTACCGAAAAATACGTCACAATGACTCAACCATGCCTTAAGATCCTACAGAGCACCTACATCTGTAATGTACCTAGTCACAACCCCGAGATGACAGCTACTTAGTCCAATTGCTGTCCAAAGCTAACCACAGGAATTGCCATGTCCACTACCTGTTAATTACCGAAACCAATTATCACCATGTTAGAAGAGAACTAATTTACTAATTATCCAGTTGACACCGTCCAAATAACAAATTATTAAAACCATCAACCAACCAGTAGTACTTAATTTACCCACTGGATGTATTACCGTCATTAATAACTAACGATATTCAGCAACAAAAACTGGACTTCCACTAACGATTTTCCAGTAATCCAAAATTGAAATACCCCAATTATGGAATCTTACAATCAATAAGATCACACCACTCCAATTGAAGGATGTTGACCAGACTAATGACAAATCCTTATTGGACCTAGTCAAAACTACCAAGATGGCGCAGTTCACTCCAGAAAGAGCAATCCTACTACAGTCTACGAACGCATGGCTAACAACAACTATATGTTGATCATCCTTAGCCTCATAGTTATTATTCTGGTTTATGCCCAGTTCCGGAAAAGATGTCCATGTCTACTCCGTTGGCTACCAGTCCGAAAGAGAAAGCTACAAAAAGTCCACTTCGACAAAGAAGCAGCCCAGTACCAGGGAAGTCCCTCGTTAGGAGACGAGGAAACTTCTTCGGTTGGGTATCTCGCTGATGCCTCTTTACTTTTATCTTATTATTTGATTTGTTTATTATAACCAGTTATTATAGAAAGATAGTTGCTTATTGTATTAAAAAGAAATGCTGAGCTTAAATAAAATTATAGTGTAAATTGAATTAGAATCGTAAAGAAAGGCAGATTCAAGTAATATACGCTTTAGTGAATATCAACGAGTTGAGTTTTATTGTGTTCCAAAACGTTCCCAATTGTTTGCAAATACTATGACCTGACCTCGCACAATAAATTCCATAAAATTTATGCTATAGTTTGCTGGTATGAGCTTCCTACAATGAATATTTAATTATTATATTATTAATGTTTCCTAAGACGATTTTCGTTAACATTTCCGTAAGATGAAAAATATGTGTATTTCATTTTGTAATACAAAAGTGCTTATTGGATACGTATACCCACATGTTATTTAATATGCTTCCAGAACACTCCTATATGTACTCAATAAAAGGATGGAAATTTTCTCTTAGGCGTTTTGCGCTGTTATGTAAACTAATCGAATGCATTTCTAGACTTATTACTTACGTCTATATGCCCTTATATTTTTAAAATATTAATAAACATGTAAATGGAAAAATTTAAAATGTAACATATATTTTATGTAAAAATGGAAAATGTAACAAAATAGATTTGCAGCGTTTTTACTTTAAAATAAACTTAAAGATAGATAGATGTGACCAAAGTGACGTATCTTTAAAATGAATAAAATTTTGTTACACTAATTTTGAAGAATTGCGCTACTTGATTACTAGGTATTACAAACATGAAATTTATAAAAAATTTGCACATACCTTGTTACAAAAGCTGTTCGAAATAATATTCCTGGACGTGTACACAATTTTGGGCACGCCTTATCCAATTTTGCCGCACTAAACCGAATGTTCCTCCTGGTTGCTGATCTTGTAAATGCAAATTATTAAGAAAATTGGGGATTTTCAGCATTTTGCTGCAACAACCACTCACAAAACCTAACTGTCGATGTGTCGGTGTGTCGATTGGGAAATCGTTCCGCATACAAGCGCGAAGCTGCCAATGAATGTTGTCCAACTTCGCCATAAATAAGAATCATGTCCATTAACTCAGCATTACTGTACACATGAGCCATTTTGAAAATTTTACAGTTTAACACTCGATAAACAAAACACCCGCACTACGCACAGAGACAGAGACAGCGACACAGAAAGACTGATGACTGCATAGACAATAAGAGATATTATCCCCACTCCAACTGTATTCGCTAGGCGTTCGCCAGGTACACAAACTGTTGTTTACTGTTTTTTGGAGGAATGTGATATATCAGGTCATTGAAGTACAGTTGCCCAGCAACCTTTCTAATGGTATAACTTTAAACATTGTTTACGGGAAATCCTAATTACTTTTATTACAATTTTTTTGGTGATATCGATTTCTTATTTAAGGATGCACATATCCTCAAAGTTTTAGAGATGAGTTCTGAATAACCCTGTATACTTAACATTCAACTTCTTTGATATAATTCCATGGCATACTTGATTCGTTTAGTGCCTCTCAAATTTGGGATTTGACTCAACCTTTGACTATATTACTAAGACTAGCCAAAGTAATGCGGGACTAGGTTGGCCGGTTTGGGAGACCATTTCTCGGCTGATGGGAGACCAACTCAAATAGTTGCGGTAAGCTTGGACCTCGCGCTAACAGATGGCATAATCACAGCATGCTGTGGCATAATGTTGCACAGAAATTCTGGTTCATAAAATATAGGTTCCGCCTTTAAAATATGATTGGTTTGAAGCACAACATGTACTTTATAGCTCTATTTTATTACTTATTTACCATAAAACCCCTTAAACATTTTCCTAATTATAATTTGCGTTATCGTTGTGTTACCGTTGTCAGTGTGTGATACCTGTTGGCATATTATTCATTTTATATTATTCTTTAACTCGAGTGCTACTGTTAGTTATTTACTTACCATGTCTAGGCAATCGGGAAATAAATGTGTATATTTAAATTGCAATAAAACCAAGAGAAGCTCTCCAAGACTCCGACTTTTCCGTTTTCCATATAAAGATGAAAATCGATTAAGACAATGGGTTTTTGTACTAGGTATACAATATCTACATAATATCATATTTAAGTACCTAACTATTTAATTATTTAATCAGATCGATATAAAATACATCAAGCCTTTAGAATATTGTCCCATTACGCATTTTGGAAAAAGTAATGTAATTGTAGTATATTTCACTTGTGCATATTTTACACAAATTTGTATTATATAAATTTACAAAAATTATTTCTTTATTACCTATACAAAACTACCTATATTTTTAAAAATTATGTAATTGCTGAAAACAGATGGTTATAATTTTTAAACAAATTTTAACATAAATTAATCAATAGAGAAATTTCCAGTTAAACATCTCCTTTTTAATCGAAACAAAAATTCAAATAACAGTATTATTTAATGTACCTAATAGATAATAATTTGTCATACTATTTAAAACTGTAAAAATCTGTTACTGTTACTTAGTAGGTAATGCAATATTTATTAACAGATAATAGTATGTAGGTACTTCTCTGAGTAGGTACCTATAATTATATTTTTGAATTGAAAATATTAAATTAACAATGCATTCAGTACAATAATAAAATTGCTACATTTTTTCTTTACACGCAAATCATTATATTTTGTTCATTAGTATAACTTATTTTACTTATTAATGAACAAATTTTATTTTAGCTGAAATAGTTGCACATAGTCTATATCTGTAATTTGTTTTAAGAATGTGGCGACGGCAACCTGAAGTAGGGTCAGTTTATTAGAAAAACAATAATTCCAATAGGTTCCAGGAAAAACAATAGGTTCCAACCCCTTTCAAGAAAAACAATGAAAGCATCATCAGTTTTGATGATAATTTAATGGTACCAAAAAATATCTACCAATAATTATGTAATATGTAATATGTATCTCGAACACAGAATTGGTGGTAGTAATCTGATATCCTCAACATGATTCTTATAAAAAAATTTTATAAAGGCACTAGGTACCTATCTATATAAAAATATTTCAGATATTTAGACCAAATATAAACCAAATAGACTTTATTGCACTAACTACCCTGTGCATTTACGATAGGATGGTCAGTGAAACTTGGGAATTGTATGTGGCTGAAGACAGACACAGAATCAGATTCGAAAAACGGCAAATTAAAGCGGACCAGTTCGTTATTGGAAGTAATGCGAAATTATTTAAAAAACCGGTTATTTCCCATATGAGGACTTATTAAATAATTAGTACTTTACTAGTCACGTTTACTTAGATTACAAAAAATGTTTTTCAACCTCCAAAAGCAATTTAAATAGCTTATACTTATATAACTATATAAAGATTAGAAAACTAATTACCAGTTATGTAGGTATACCCATAGATTAAGGGTATACCTACTTACTTCCTTTAGCAATTATCTCATTGACTCTCACTTATTCAACATCGCAGGTTAAAGACGTACAGGCCTAGTGTTCTAAATAATAACAGTTAGGTAAAAACACCGAATTGTTAGGAAGCGAGTGAAAATCATTTTTCAATGAGAAGTCAAAAATCGTGGATTTTACAAATAAAGGTGTTACACATTTTCATTTACAGGTTATCATTATAGACGTTCTACCATCAAGCTGGTAGACCGAAATTAGAAAATTCAGAGTTTAAGGGGATGAAATTCATTTTTCAATCCGAATTCATAAAAAAGTCGCGGATTTTACAAATAAGGGTATTACACATTTTCGTTAACAGGTTGTCATTATAGACGTTTTACCATCAAGCTGGTACACGGAAATTAGAAAATTCAGAGTTTAAGGGGATGAAAATAATTTTTCAATGAGAAATCATGAAAAAATCGCGGATTCCACAAATAAGGGTATTACACATTTTCGTTAACCGTCTACCAGCATGATTGTAGAACGTCTATAATGTTAACCTGTTAACGAAAATGTGTAACAGCCTTATTTGTGGAGTTTGCGATTTTTCATGATTTATCTCATTGAAAAATTATTTTCATCCCATTAAACTCTAAATTTTCTAATTTCCGTCTAGCAACATTATTGTAGAATGTTTATAATGATAACCTGTAAACGAAAATGTGTAACACCCTTTTTTGTAGAATCCGCGATTTTTTTATTATTTCAGATTAAATAATGAATTTCATCCCCTTAAACTCTGAATTTTCTAATTTCCGTCTACCAGTACGATTGTAGAACGTCTATAATGATAACCTGTAAACTAAAATGTGTAACACCTTTATTTGTAAAATCCACGATTTTTTTTTTGACTTCTCATTGAAAAATGATTTTCACTCTCTTAATTAAAATTATATCCGTTAAAATCTCAGTGTTTTTACCTAACTGTTATTATTTAGAACACCAGGCCTGTATGTCTGTAACCTGTGGTGTTGAAGAAGTGAGAGTCAATGAGAAAATTACATAGAAATAAGTAGGTATACCTACCTAACTGGTAATTAGTTTTCTGATCTTTATATATTTATATATAGGATATTTAAATTGCTTTTGGAGGTTGAAAAACATTTTTAGGAATCTAAGTAAACGTAACTAGTAAAATACTAATTGTTTAATAAGTTCTCATATGGGAAATAACTGGTGTTTTAAATAATTTCGCATTATTTCCAACAACGAACTGGTCCGCTGTAATTTGCCGTTTTTCGAACCTGATTCTGTGTCTGTCTTCAGCCACATGGGAATCGTACATATTTATTATATTATACCTAAAATATATTGTTTGTTTAATACATTATTTTCACACCGTTTTGAATTGTTATAACTACCCTTTATTTGATAAAAGTGCCTAAATAATTACATACCTATACCTATTATTTTTGCTCAATTAAATGAAAGCTACTAAAAGGAGGTACTTACTATATAAAATGAGAAATAGGTAATTTACAAATTATTATTGTAAAATATAAGGCACTTATTTTACAACATGTATCGAAAAAATATTTCTGCAACCCATAGAAATAAATTAAACAAAACATACCAAGAATTACTTATATATTATATTATTTAATTAATTATTATTTAAAAATAATTAATCATCCAAAATTCTTCTATGGAAATATTCCACAAAATAATAAAAAGAAAATAAAACTGAAATTCTTGGAGATGTAGGTATAATAATGTGGGGTATAATAATGATTTTGATTTATCAAAAAATTACATAGTTTATCCGTGGTTTGTCAGTAGGTAATCATGATACATGATATTATAATAATTAATTATATTTACTTTTTTAATATGTATTTGGGATAAAAAATAATGTCTTTAAAACTACTTACAAATAATTATATTAATCCTACTATCAATTAAATTACGATAACCAAAATGCATACGAGAAATATCAAGACGTAATATGCTCACAAATTACCTACTTAAAAAAATACTTATTCTGTTACCTTTTTCTAATAAAATTTTTGAGGCCTCATGAGATTATTCTATTCTATAAGAAACTGCAAATATAAATTTATATGTTTGATTGACATCGAGAGATGGCTGGACGCTGAGCCTTGGTGGGATATCGACTCCGCCTTTCAGATCTCCTTATTAGTTTTTTGCCGGGCACAAGTTTTTTGTTTACTGGCGGAGGCTTGCGATTAATTTCTTTCGTTCAAATAAATTCGTAAATTGTACACAGGGAGACATCTGACCGATTTTGTGTCAACTATAAGTACATTTCTTAAGGACTGTCTCTCTTGGTTTATAAACTCAATGACTCAACTTTAAGATCGTGTAAAGACACCCCCTATATTTTTGTTCTAATTTCGTATAGTATGGGGAATTTGAAGGGTCTTGATTGACACTATCATGTCAGATTTTACATAAAAAATCGCTAAATTGTTATATTCAATTTCGGGGGTATAAAAATATAGGGTCTAAAGAAGCCAATTTAATTTAATGCCATTTAAAACAAAACAAAAAAAAATCGGTCGATAATCTTGAAGGTTAAAAGTTTCATGAATTTGTACACAAATAAAAGTAGACACCATTCACTGTTAAATTTTCCCACGTAATTCACATTACTAATTTATATCCTTTTTACATTTGTGGTTAGTATTCTTTTGGTAAATTCTCCAGAGGCTGTTAATATTAACTCAAGTACAATTTCGTCTGCAGAAATACACAATTGATGCTCACAATTTGTATTCATTAGCATTCGGAACAAAGATAATAAATGCTAACTGAAGTAGCGTAACGAATCTAACTATCGTAACGAGTCAGAGAAAGTTTGGATAACATCTGCCAGAAAGCACATAAATTTATTGTTTCTTGAGATTATGTTGTGTATATTTATTACATAAATTTAAATATGCACAGAACATATTTTTGTGCGGCAATATGAAATTGATAAACAAAAGCCAGGGGATATTTACCCTACCTCATTCCATTACCAAGTATATGTATAACTCAGCAGAATTGCTTCTGTAATGTGTAAGTATGTATACAGGGTGTACAACGAAGAGTTGATATATTTTTGGTTCCAGCTATATGAAGTACGTTCTATGGATTGAAAATAATGGAAAATAATCTGAGTACTTTCCGGTTTATACCGGAGAGGAAAATGAGGTTTTCTTTATTTTAAATGAAGGAAACTGTACATTCCTGATTTCGGCCTATTTAGAAATAGTATTCTCCATACAGCAGCAGTCTGAGTTTATCTGTAATAATAAAGGATATATTTCCCGAGAGAATGTGCCTCAAGAGTATTAGAATAGCTCATAGCTATAGCTCATAGTTATAGCTCATAGTCTTCATAGGGTAACAACCGGTGCATATTCTCTTTCTAACACATTATGCTTATGACACATATTTTTGTTACATAAAATTAAGGCATTCCAATGACCTGTCAAAAATTACCGCCATGGGTCAAATAGAACGTATAAACGTGTTTGAGGAAGAATAGTAGTGCCTCCAAGTTTATTTACAAACATAGTTATTAGAGGTAGGATATATTTTATATATACATGAAGGTGCTTCTTCCTTGTATGTTTTGTTAAATTCCTCTTCTTTTTTTATTATAACAGATGAAAATTGACCAGAAAACTCTGCATTTAATATTTCTGAATTCCTGCAAAAGATTCGACGTCCTTGATGTTATTTGAAGATACAATGTCGTTTTAGAACTTCTGAATCTAAGGTACTCTTAGTAAAAATTTCAAAAACTTACTTTGTTTGACCAACGGAAGACGTTTTTTGTCACATATTCTGGAATGTCTAATTGGGGATGTAAAGGAATCTCCTTTTAAACTGAGCTCCCTTTTTATTCTTACATATATTTCGATAAAGTGTTCTCTCATATACCGTCAGGGTGGCGAGCGCGTATTGTAGCATTTCTCTGTCACACTGCCTATTATGGTCTGGGTTCGATCGTCAGTCCAGCATTGGCAATGTCGGTGGGTTATGGGGTGTTTGTCTTTGTTTTTCAATGTATAACCCCCTATCCTGACAGTATTTGGTTTGGATTTGCGGCTTGTCTAATTTTTGTGGTTTTAAAAAATTTATATTATAATGTTGATGTCTGATTTAGGGTTTGATAGATCTCAAACCCTATTTATATGTGAGAACACTATCGAAATCTATAAAAATAAATTAGGTGTTCCATTTAAAATATGAAAGTTGATGTAAACTTCCGATGGAAATGGAAATAATAAAATCTGTTCATTAGTTCCAATCGATAAAACGTGTCATTATATGAAATTAAAATTTCCATTACCTATCTAAATTAGTTTCCGAGTTAAGTCTAGTCAACTGGTTGTTACATACCAACTATAATAGAGTATTTTGTTAGTATTGCAGAATATCTTGGTTTCTGTAGTATATTTTGAACAAAACATTCAGGTATTAAAACAGAAATCTGATATCGCGTTTTGTTTTGGAGTCATAAGCCGATATTATTTTTTGTACTTTTTAGGGGACATCTACGCGTAAGGGGAAGGTTGCCTAAATTGGACTATTTTCAGCAAAGCTAGGTATTTCAAGTTATAGGACGAGTATTGCAATATTTGTTTATAAAAAATTTAAACTGCAGACAGTTTCCTATATATTTTTATATTTTTTTAACCAGAAAAAAGTTACACAAACAAAAAAAAAACAATATTTCCAAGGTCTTGCAAAAGGTCCATTTATGGAAACCGGTTTCCAAAATTGAACCGGAGGTTTCCTTAATTGAACCTACAGTAAAAATCTGTACACTAGTGGTCATATAGTAAGCATTTTGGACAAAAATATATTTTTCTCAGTGGGCTAACATTGGCGCAAGTAGCGTGGACCCATGTCCGGCATTCCATGCATTGTATCATGTCTTCTTGCTTTTCTTTTTTGCACAGTACACAATACCAACTTTCGCAAGATTTTGACTTTTGCATTTTCTTCTGAGATTTTAGTACCTTCTTTTCTGTTTTGGGTTTTTCTTTCCGCATCTTCTCCTTCTTATTTTTGTTCGAACCCGTTGCTTTCTTTTTTTTGTTTTCTTTGCTTAAAGCTAAATTGTCTTTATAAGACGTGCTTGTCAACTCTTCTGCTTTTTGAGCATTTTTGCTAAGTCTTTGGTTTTCAGTAGATGACGGCACAGGGATCGGTGACAACTCTTCTATGGAAACATTTAATTTGCACTTCTTTGTTGTATTTGATACCTAGAAGATGTGTTATTAGCTACTATTAAATAAATTAATACCTGTAGGTACCTGCGAACCTGATGTTGATGGTTGGGGATCGTCCTCGCCAAACAAATTTCTTTTTGCTTGTTCAACAGCAGCCTTGGAAATGACTTCTTCATCGATTCCATCATTCTGAGGAGACACAGTTTATGACTCGGCTACTACATGCCTAATTGGTTGAACAATATTTAAATTTTCTGATGCAGCAAAATGATGGTCACTAAAAACGTGTCTATTGACTGGCCAGATGCCCGCCGCCTTAAACCCATTTTCCGCTGTTTGAATAGATGCAGCTCGACTATAAGCCTCAGAGAGCAAAGCTGAAACTTGAAATAAGGAAACCTTCATTCCAGGATTTGTTCTCAAGTATTTTTCAATTGCTTGTGTGTAGTAGGTTTCCATAGGTTTGAAAAACGCCACATCAAGCGGCTGGAGACGGTGTGTCGTGTGTCCTGGAAGTTGCAATAATATGACCCCATGCTCTCGAGCAAGAAGTAAGGCTTTCAGGTTTTTACTATGGGTCGAGTGACCATCCAATAAGAGGAGAACTTTTTTTTCTTTAGAAGGCTTCACAGTATTTATAAGATGGTTTAACCATTTTGTAAATAGTTCTGAGTTGATATAGCCCGTTTTGGAGATTTCAATCAAACTACCTGCAGGTGCACCAACTTGTAACTCGGGAGCCATCCTTACTCTTTTAAAAATAATCATGGGAGGTACAAAATTACCCGAAGCACTTGTGCAGCACACCATGGTAGTGTTCACTCCTCGCTCACCGCTTGTTACGGAGCCTATTTGTTTCTTCCCCTTCTGACTAACAATTTTTTGAGGTCTCTTCTGCACGGTGGAAAAACCACTCTCATCTACATTGTAAATGCGAGTGGCGTCCAAAGTATTGTCGGTACATATTTTTTCTAGTAGATCAAAAAAATGGTAAACGTTTGCTTTGTTAAACCCTTTAGCTCTAGCAATAGATGTAGACTCAGGCTGGCGCAGAGTTAAGTTTGGGTGGCGTTTCATGAAGCCGTAATACCATTTCTTGCCCGCAATGCGCTTACGTTTATCAAAGTTATGCTTCATGTGATTTTTTTCTGCAATATCAAAGGCGAGCTTTCTTATATCAAATATAGTTAAACCAAACATGAGTTCTTCTAATTTTAAAATATGTTGGACGATATCATTCTCAACCTCCTCTGAGAATGTAGTCTCTCTTCCAAATTTTTTGGTACTTTGATTTGCAATTTTATTATTATTTTTTACATGCCTCAACAAGGTAGCTTTTGGTATTTTAAATATTCTAGAGCACTCATTCAAACCATACCTTTCTTCCTTATACGCATTGACAGCACGTTCCATGTCTTCGACTTCCCACTTGCCGTATTTGCCTCTTTGCCTACAATCAAAAATGCAATTAGTGACGATCGCAGCGCATAGTATCCCCTAATTATATATTTGCCAGCTATTAAAAAAATTTAGGGTAGGTATCCTAAATTGGACCGGTTCAATTTAGATACCAAGTAGGGGTTCAATTTAGGCAACTTGGTATTAGGCGGGTTCATTACTTTATTATAAAAATTCTAACCTCAATTAAAACAAATTAATAAGTGAAAACAAAAGAAAAAACTATAATTTTTCCATAAAGGTCACTATCTACTACTAATTACTTACCGTTTTGCCATAGTTGCTCTCGGTACGTAGCTGGAATATTACATCAAACACTGCAAAATCGTAACGACCGGTAATATTTAAAGGATGGAATGCTTATAACTGTATATTTTAAGTCAGCGCCATCTGTAGATCAAGAGCCGTGTTGATAAATTTTTATTTCGCGATTTGTCCAGTAGATGTCAAGTTGCGGAAGCGGTCCAATTTAGGAGGCGGTCCAATATTGGCAACTTTCCCCTATATCTTGCGGATTTAAAAAGATGAGAGTGCTATTAGGTCAATTTTTATTACGTAAAATCTAATGGACATAAGTAGGTAATAATATCTTGAGGCGACTTTTTATAAAAAAATATTTGTATCAAATACTTCTTACTTTCTGGTTACTACCTGAAATAATAATATCACCAAGTATATCAAAGCTACTAGCATAATATTTTGAAAGTTTCGCCACACATATATCCGTAGTAGCAGTCAATGAGGATTTCCTGGAAACAGTTTCCAATGTTTTCTTTACTAAAAACGAGAAATGTATAAACATATAATGAATTTGTAGTTTGTTGTCTAGTTTGAATGTTAAAATTAGCAATTTTAATTAATAAAACACTGGCATACTTCAGGATTAATTTTAAAATAGTTACCTATAGAATAATAAAGCTAATAAAATACCAGTCAACTATTTTTTTCAATATCAACTTTTCCAGTTATTTCTGCGAACAAATGGCTACAACCGGTTTTATATATTATATCTATATCAAACTATATATTTTTGTTAAATTACAAAAAATAAACAATATTATTAAAAATACAAAATATCTGATGCAGATAATGTAAAATAAATTGTATAGATACCCGTTGTCATCAGTCATCAGAAACATGATGATGATGATGATGATGATGATGATGATGATGATCATAGTAATAATAATAATAATAATAATAATAATAATAATAATAATAATAATAATAATAATAATAATAATAATAATTTCGCGGACCGGATTTGCGCCTCAGGAACGACTTACGTTAGATGTTAATAGGCTCTAACCATCATTCAGTGGTGGAATGAGAGAAACCTGAAAAATCTGATTAGTTAGGGAATCAGTCAAACATCAACTGCATTTTAATCACTCACATTTACACCAAGCTGACGTTCTTCCATTCTTGGCCATCGCCAGGATAGCTGCCAATCCAACCCTGGGAATAAACCTTAATCTACGAGTAGACAATTTAATTAAAAGTTGTCTGGTTGGTGGAACCCACCATTTTTGGTGGAACCATTTGAACCCATGACTTTTGGGTTGAGCAATCGAGTTGAGCAAAGTAGTTCAGGTTCCAGGTATCCCGTGGTTGCGTTGTATATTGACCAATTTTCTTCATATTACAAATACTGACATTTAGGCTTGGTCTTGGTGTATACAAACCGAAGAGATATAGGGAGTTCTGCCACAGATCAAGAGAAGCACACTTTTTATATAATAAAAAGGTGCGTGCGGGAGACTTTATAACGCTCTGAGGGTGTCCAGCATAATGCTTATATAAGATTCCCTGACTTTTCCAGGTTCTCCAGACAAATATTAATTTTTTCCAGTAATTAAATGGTTTGTATGACAAAGAAACGTACATTATTTATCATTCATCTTTATTTAATTTCTAATAATTGCATTGCATAAAACTACTACAATAGTAAATGAAATTCAGGACTTGGTTTAATGGAAATGAAATCTCACATGGGAAATGGGTTCTAAACAAAAATTGTAATAAATAATTCGTTATCTAATTGATTAACCTCTATGAAAGTTTAGATCTCTCTTAATTATCTCTCCACATTTTTATATTTTCATGCACAAACATGCTATTTTTCAGGACTTCATACCTGTAAAATTTATGTAAGGAAATAATAAGGAAAATATTCTCGAAAACGAATGATTCAAATCTCAGATTACACTTTTGTTCAAATAAATAAGAAATTCATAAACTTTGCAGCATCCGCGACGTAAATTTTTGCGCCCTCCCGCGAATCGTCGAAATCAGAGCCATCCGACAAACCAGCAATGTCTCATGAAAAAAAAATCGAAAAAAATAATAAATTAAATTGTACCTAATATTTCAAGAAAATTTTTCAAAATTTAAACTCATATGAATTGAAAACAAACATCATCAGAATATACGGTTATATAAAAATATGTAGGTAGATATAATATAAAAAGATAAAATCCAGACATATGTCAAAATTCACTGACTATTCCCTGACTTTTCCAGGTTTTCCCGGTTTTACAGGTCGCTGGACACCCTGGATCTAATAAAATTTCACTCGCTCAAATCAGACAATAATAATAGTACAAGTGGGGAAGATATATACACTTACTTTTAACTACTATCTGACCGAATATTCGTGGTGAACATTGATTGTTAAATATTATTATGTAATACTTAAAATGCAAAGGTCAAAAGAAATATGTAGAAACAGCTATGCGAATTCTATATATTTTTATCTTTCTATAAAAACATTTTAATATTTTCAAAAGTTATAGCATAATATCAAGTTTGGGTGTTATGGGAGAAGTGAGAATAGGAAATGTACTTTATGCACCCCTTACACGGTGGAATAAAATTAACTAAGAGCTTATTAATTACCTGTACCGCAATCTTGATGGTAACTAGGGATTTCGGTTATACTGTAACTTCCTGCAAATTGTTTAATTAATTATAGCAAGCCATGAAATGTCTCAGTTGACTGGTGTTCCTGATTGCCTTTTAAACCAAAGAGCATAAAGGTGTTTAACAGGTAATTTCAGTTATACAATATAAAATGAAGTAATAAATGGCACTTCCGTTCACACTTTATTATATAGTACAATTATATTGTCATGTGACGCTCTCAAATCGGTTTCGGATTTTCTTCCTCGGGTTTCTGCCTTCGGGCGCCACCGTCCACTGGTTTTGTGTGGTGGAAGGTCCACACGGACTCTACTCACTTATGAGTAAAGGCGGGGTAGCTTCAATGGAGAAGGTGCATAACTGCACGTGCCAGAGGGTCAATGTTTCCTAACTTAAGTAATAAAAGTCGCACACTTTCAAGGCCCAAACTATTTATTTATACTTTAAATAAATCGGTCGGTAAATAACACAGCAACAAAATAAACCAGTATAAAATATCAATAGCCATATATTTGTTAAGCAGGGGAGGCAGCGGAGGTAAATAGTCAAAGCAACTAAATATTAATATACAAATAGTCAAAGCAATTAAATATTAATATACAGGCGGAAATACAAATAGATACTAATAATTATTGTGAGCAGGTTATAATGCAGCGGTAGATATACAGGCAATCAAATTATTATTAAGCAACTAACAGTGAACCAGTCAACTAACCACAAACTTAAACAATAATCAATTAGATTCGGTAGCTATTATTACTAAAAAGGTAATACCAAAACGGTTGATGAATAAATTATCAGTCTAATTAATCAAAGTAATTATATTCGGTATCAAATATTGCTAATAAAACGGTTGGTGAATAAATTATCAATCTAATTAATCAAAATAATTATAGTCGGTATCAAATATTACTAATAAAACTGTTAATGAACAAATTATCAATCTAATTAATCAAAATAATTATAGTCGGTATCAAATATTACTAATAAAACTGTTAATGAACAAATTATCAATCTAATTAATCAAAGTAATTATATTCGGCAGCTAATATTACCAAGCTGTTAATACTAACGGTTAATAGCAACAATAGGCAATAAGCAATGCGGTAAAACAATGTAACTTACTCCTGCTGTAGGTATCACCCACTTTCACAAAATTCACTTAAATTTATTTATCCCGGTGGCCAGGAAAATCGGAACACAAAAGAGAACTAAACTAGTGATACCATGGCTTTTATGTCCTGATCGAGCCTGGCTTAGCCAATCACAGTGGCGGATTTAAGTCATGTGCTTAATATATTTTCTCGAAAACAGTAAAAATTAATATAATAATTCATTAATTAATTTACAATATGAACATAAAACCATATACAGGGTAGTTTCTAATACCCAACTATCAAATAACAATTCAATAACTTAAATCTAGTTGCATCCTATTGTTATTCTCATAAATGCAATTCTATATATAACATAAATACCACCAATACTGGTTAAGACGGATCAAAAATAAAATAACAACCTTTTATAAACATATTTCCTTTAGTGGAAATAAATATTTAACGCTACAAACGCCTAACAGGCGGTGAATCAAATAAATGCACTTTGTGCAGTTTCGGGAAGAGTTAGCTAGCTCAAACTTTACCATACCATTCATTATTAAATTTGCTATTTCAAAAGTACAGCCAAAAGTACATATCGATTGCATAAGTATTTTTAATTACCATTTAAATAAAATATTTTAAATCTCCAATACATTAAACATAATTTTTAAGGTACCTAGAACTTGGCGTTTTACACATTTAGCGGCGGTGACAAAAAGTCGGTGAAACTATAAAAACAGCGGTCTGGAATTTCGGTAGATAGGCTTATTTAATAAATGAATATATGTATTGTTTATTGCTAACTGCAACAATGAAATATTTAAACTTTACCGGAGAACTTAAATCTATTTTTTTATATACAGGGTGAACCTCAAAATAAATACATGACACTGCAATAGTTAAATTCGACTGAAATTATTCTAAGCTAAATAGACGGCTTATAACAATAAAATAATTTATCATTATGGTTCTCTTGGCTGGTAACGGTCACATAATAAAAATAAACAAATTAACCTAAAGCCGGCTAATATTATCAGCGGTAAATAGTAACTTCGTTACACCCTCCCCTTACTTCGGTAAAAAAAAATAAAAGAATTTTATTTTTTTTTTTCTTAGCTACCATTTGCTAGCTACCCTAACGTTAACTTAATTTTAATTTTAACGAAATCTACCCACAATAACAAAATAACAAAATTAGCACGGTACTATCGGCGGCGGAGTAATAGAACAAAAAAAAAAAATATATTGTAGTGGGTACTAGTCTTGCTGTGCTTACCAGCAGAATAAAAACTGAACAATAACATAACCCGCAAAAGAAAAAAAACGTCTTACCCCTTCAATAACCAAAAAAAAAATTAAATTTCTACGGATTGGGGCCGTACCCCCTTCCTTACATCCTACACTCCACACGAGTGCCGGCGGCTTCTTCTACTCGCTGGTGTGCACTGGGTGGCTTGATCCCGTCGCAGGGGTCTTACGGTGTCCAGAGTCCGGATGGGGTTCCAATAGAGGTCACACTGCACCCCTCTGGATTGATACCGGTGGTTGGTGGGTATTCCCCTTTGGTGTGGACTGTCCCTCGCGCACCGACAGTTACGACTCATTACGCCATACTTCCCACATTTCGAACAAAACAATCTGGGGACCCCGGAGCAGTTATTGCGTGAGTGTCCCGGGTATCCGCATCTCCAACACAGCTCGAATTGATCCACGGGCAAGAATATCTCCACCTCCGGCTTCCTGTACGGCGACCAGTCTGAAGGTTTCGTCACCGCCGTTGGATTGGACCTGGCCGCCGCCCCTCGATGTGGTCCTCCTCGTGGGAGCTCCTTTGGTGGAACTGGAGCGGGCTGAGCGGGTGGAGCGGAGCGGAGGGATTGCACCTTGGCGTGCGACGCCTGGGAGTCCGGAACGGTGTCGTTCCTTGCGGCGGAGTAGGTAGGAGTTTCTTCCCCCAGGAACTCTCCTATGGCATCCAGCAGTTCTTGGTCCACTATATCTAACACCGGACTGTCCATTGCTAAAACAGAAAAACAAAAAAAAACGGTATTTAAGACGAGTACCTTTACCTCCCCTAGGCAATTCGCCTGATAACCTCCCCTCTTTATGGGTGCAACCTGAGTGGTCACAAAACACACAACAGATAGAGCATAATATACTCTCGGCTAGCTTCTCCCTGCTGGTACTTAATTACTGGTTACCTATCGACACTGGTTTGAGATCTTTGATGTGAATTCTTTTTAACTTTCGCCCTGTGTCAGATTTTAATTCGTATACAACAGGCGAAATAATTTTGACTACGGTAAACGGTCCGGAATATTTCGGTGCTAATTTAGCCGCAAATCCCTGAGCGGCAGATGATAACGGGTGGTCTCGTTTCATCACTCGGTCTCCTACATGACATCTCCAGTTACGTCGGCGTAAATTATAGTAATGACTTTGGGTGGTGAATGCACGGGACAGATTCACTCTTACCAAGTCAAAAATTTCACGCAACTTAGCGAGGCGGTCGGTGTGATCGGTGTTAGGTGTCGGTGTCTCGTCCGGTACAGCATCACCTGCTGTTTCATTGTCATCTCGGTAAATGGCTGCAGGTACCTCCAACTCTCTTCCAAAGTTCAGGAAGGCTGGAGAAAATCCGGTGGACTCCTGTCGAGCAGTGTTGATAGCAAACTGAAAATCCGGTAGGTGGTCATCCCACAGACGGTGGTCCTGGTTACAATATTGTGCTATCATAGTTTTAATTGTGCGGTTAGCTCTCTCCACGGGATTAGCTTGGGGAGTATAAGGCGGTGTAAAACGGTGTTGTATCCCAAAGTTCTGTAAGAGTGTCCGGAACAAACGGCTGTCATATTGCGTACCATTGTCACTTATGATTTCCCTGGGACAACCAAAGCGACATATGATCTCTTCATACAGAGCTTGGGTAACATTTCGGGCTGTTGCACTACGGAGAGGACGGAATTGTACCCACTTTGTGAATCGATCCTGAAAAACTACCAGGAAGCGATTCCCTTTACGGGATCTCGGGAGCGGTCCTACTAGGTCGGTACTAACGATATGCCAAGGGTGACGGTTAACAGAGGGTTGCATTTTACCAGCAGTTTGCTGTTGTGCCGGTTTATACTGTTGGCATTGCAGGCATTTCCTTACATAATTTGCAATATCCCGAAACATGCCTGGCCAATAATATCGGTGTGATATACGAGTTATTGTCTTAGAGATACCCATATGTCCTGCAGTAGGAGCATCATGCTTCTCCGTCAAGACGGCAGGTCGCATCGGTGCTGGAACACACAGCTTCCATGGATCACTCATGTCGGGTTCGGTAAGATCATTTGAGTCCCAGAAGTGACGGTAGAGGCGGTCATTTCGGATACAGTAATCCGGAAATGCTTCGGGCTTTGCTTCGACTTCTCTCTTCTTGCGCTGATACCAAGAACATGCTGGTGCTTCGTCCAAAGCACATAGTTCTTGCGTATCGTCCTCAGCGGAAGGGCCTGGTAACGGCTGTCGAGATAAAGCATCAGCTACACGGTTCAATGCTCCTCTACGGTACTTTATTTCGAAGTCATATTGTTGCAAAAATATGCTCCATCGGGCTAAACGGCCAGCGGGACTTTTTATAGAGTGTAACCAACGGAGAGATTGATGATCGGTAATAACGGTAAAACGGTATCCCTCCAGGTACGGTCTCATTTTTTCTATTCCCCATACAATGGCTAAACATTCTTTTTCGACGGCTGCGAAGTTTTTTTCTGATGGCGAAAGCGTGCGGCTAGCATAAGCTATTACATGTTCGGCTCCATCAATGTCCTGCGTCAATGCCACACCCAAACCTACATCGGAGGCATCAGTCTGCAAGACGAACGGTTTTTCAAAGTCCGGGCAGGTTAATACCGGAGCTTCGGTGAGACATTTCTTTAGGGCAGAAAATGCCTTTTCTTGTTCCTCGGTCCAACGCCAGCGGTAATTTTTCTTAAGCAGCCTGGTTAACGGTGCGACAACCTCAGAAAAAGAAGGCACAAAACGACGGTACCAAGATGCAGTGCCTAAGAAACGGCGTACCTCTCTAACATTTCTAGGTGTTGGGAAATGTTGAATGGCTGTCACTTTGTCGGGGTCGGTAGAGATACCCTCGGCGGTGACCAAATGTCCTAAGTACTTTAGGGATTTTCTACAGAACCGACACTTATCAGCATTTAATTGTAGATTAGCCATTCGTAGCCGGCGGAAAACTTCTTTGAGGTATTTTAAATGTTCCTCAAATGTTTCGCCAAGGACAATAATGTCATCCAGGTAGGCAAAAGCGTACGGTTCCAATTCTGGACCTATAATACGGTCCAGCAGACGTTGAAAAGTAGCCGGTGCTGAGTGCAAACCAAACGGCATCACATTAAACTGAAACAGACCTCGGCCAGGAACTGTGAAAGCAGTTATAGGTTTGCTTTCAGGTGACAGCGGTATCTGCCAATATCCTTGCTTCAGGTCTATACTTGATATGTACCGGGCACGTCGTAGCTTGTCAAGAATGGCATTAATATACGGTAACGGGTATGCATCTTTCTCGGTTACATCATTAACCTTTCGGAAGTCTATGCAGAATCTCGGTTTGCCATCTTTCTTACGGACTATGACCACAGGTGAACTCCATGGACTGGAAGAGGGCTCTATTACCCCATCGTTTAACATCTGGTCCACCTCCTGGTCAATAACGGCTTGCATTCTAGGGTTCTGGGGTCGGTATCTTTGTTTAATCGGTTCTGGATATGAGAGGCGGATGTGGTGCTGTATTAGCCCAGTAGCTCCTCTTATATCTTTGAAACTAGGTAATTCCTGATCCAGGAATTGCTTTAAACCAGTTTCCTCGGTGTCGGTTAATTGTAACGATAGTCCTCCAATAGGGCTACATGACGGTATCGGGTGTTGTCTAAAGACTACTTCATCATTTAGATATACTATGTTGGTTAGCAAGTCCAAGGTAAACTGCTTTTTACCAAGGATGTCCATACCCAAAACAATATCAGACGTCAGATCTGGCAGGTAGGAAACGATTTCCGAAAAGTGTGTGTCACTGATCGAAAATTCTAGACAGTAGCCACCCTGTATGAGTACTGTCAGTCCATTTGCCAGTTTCGCAGCAGGTGTCAAAACTTCTTGAAACGGGATTTCTAGCTCTCTACAATACTCCGCGATTTTTTCACCAACATAGGAACGAACGGCGCCGGTATCGACAAGTGCAGAGAACATCCTGTCTTTTATTTTGACGGTAACGTGTGGTCGGTTGTCTAGTTCAGTAACTGTCGAATTATGCGAGGCTGGAATATTCCGGAACCGCGCTGGCCTCGTAGCAGGACAGCTCCGGTTTAGTTTTCCGGATTGGGGCAATTACAGTCTCGGCTCATAATTCCATTTCGTCCACAGCGTGAACAAAATAGTCTCGGAGGTGCTCGGCATTCGGTTCGGAAATGTCCGGATTGTCCACACCTCCAGCAGACGGGTCTATTGGAAGGGGTACTCGGTTGCCTTGTCTGTCGCGCAGGAGGGGGTGCATGTGCTTCTCTGGGCGTGTTTACAGATTCGGGACGGACGGTGTTACTACTCTGAGCGGCTTCTGCATAGGTACGATTAGGTACACTACTTCGGGGGGCTTCTTCAGGTGTCGTAATCGGTACGGTACGGCGGGGACGGTTGTTCAAAGGAACCCTTTGAACAGGCGGCGGGGAGCGATGTTCGGTAACAGGTAACACCGGACTCTGGTTAGTTGAAGGACTACCACCACGTGGGTGAAGTTCTCTTTGAAGAGTTTCAAACTCCTCGATACGGATCACCAGGTCTCGGGTACTTTGTACATCGCTCCGCCGTATGTATTGTCGATAATCGGGTAATAGGTTTCCATAGAGACGGCGCAAGGTTCTTTCTTGCGAGAATTCACCATGCCTTCGAATTAACGTTTGCATGGCGACTACGTAGTCTCGGCCATGTTCACCAGGTGCCTGGCGACGGCTATGTATTTGCTCCTCTAAGTATGTTTGATATTCGGCTGGTAAATAGAAATGTTTGAAATCGGTTAGGAAATCCTGCCAACTAGTCCAAGATGCTCGGTTGTTGCGGTACCAGGCTAGGGCATTTCCTTGGAAAATTTCATACAAGGCCGGTAATAATTCAATGGTAGTTATACCGCTATTTTCCTGGAAATCACATAATTTTTCCAGGAACTCTACGGCGTCGGTCTTACCATTAAACTTAAGTCCCCATTTTCTAACTCTAGTACATACATCGTTGCCAAGGCGATACGATGTAGTCCTATAAGTAGATTCGTGATTTGGTTGAAACGGTACCGGGCGAGGTTCGGAGGGCAACGGTGTTAAAATCGGTGACGGCGGCGGTGAGTGTGCCCTTGGAATTGGTTCACAGAGGACAGCGGTTAGTCTTTGTTTTAAGACAGACGTCTCCCCCTGAATATCTAGGTTGAACTTGGTTAGCTTAGTTACAAGTTCTTCCCTACTTAAAGTTTTAACCCAATCTCGTATAAGCGGATGTGAAACCTCATCACCGGAGTCATTAAAATCCTGAACGGAACCTGGGGGCGGTGCATTGTCGGCTACGGTAGCGGTAGACGGCCCTGCATCTGTTACACAAGTCTGTTGGTGTTTCGGTGGTCCTTCTTTAAAGAAAGTGACCAAACGTTTTCGTAATATTGGCATTGTGCCTTTACTACTTAACTGGAATTTTTCTAACTCATTTACAAGTTCGGATTTCTTTAAAGTGTAAATCCAGCTTACTTTGGCGGTCTGGGGATTCTCGTCGGAATCCTCACTCTCATGAAGCATGTCTGGGGGCGGCACTTCTTTAGTTTTTGAATCGGAGGACATTCTAGTGGTATGGGCGATTCAGTGGTATATAAATCGGTACTACAGTCGGTGGTACTGTCGGTATTAATCGGTATTTTTTTTTTTAATTTTTTCGGTATTTAGAAGAATCTAACTCAAACCAACAGAAATCGTATAGAAAATTTAATAAAAAAAATTAATCCCGGATTTAACGGCTCAATCCCAGACAAACTTCAAATTAAAATTTAATTTATTTTCAAACTAAACATTAACACTCCAAGTAGCTTGTGCTAACAGATTCGGTGCTTTACCTAGACTTTTATGCTACCAGAATAATTTCGGATTTGCTTTGCCTACATATTGCACTTAAAAACGGAATAAAAAAAAATAAGAAGCTAAATTATTTTACCACAGGAATAAGTTTGCTTTACCAGGTTGCGGACACTTAGCTCAAAGCTACATACAAAAAAAAAAATCAACTAACGGCAGTGGTAAGTGCCACTTGACTTCCCTGTCACCAGTCTATGACAAGTTCACCTTCACTAAAAGTTGCTTTTTAAAGGCCCAAGGTGTAGTTGGAATCGGTCAGGTTGGTACCTTCACCCCTTGTACCTATACGGAAGCGGTCGGTCGGTAAACAAACTTTCAGCAAAGGCACCCTTCAATAGATAGTTTAGGGAAACTAAGTTTAATCTAAAACCAGCAATTTTCAATCACTAAAAATATTTCTGAATATTACTAAAAAGATACTGAATACTGTCAAAGCAAACTATTCTTGTATACTTCCAGCAAAATACCGGCTCTAATATCAGGAAAAAAAATGTGCTACTATAAAAAAACTACACATAAAAAAATCTCCAAAAACTGTGCTTAGCTGCTCAGGAATTTCTATAAAAAACTCAAGCTCTTCTGTAGTACAATGTTAGATTATCAGCCACTGCTAATAATAATTATCTATTTTTAAAATCCGGATTTTAATGAAATTTGCTCAACATACAGCAGGGTTCTTTGATAGGGTAAAAAGGCAGTCGGTCGGAATCGGTATCGGAATCCCTATCAAATGATACCACACAAGTACAAGTTTAAGCAAATGTCAAAAAAATATTTAAATAAAACAGTAAAAAAAATCAATACGGAACTAGAAGGCTAAAATAATCAGACACAGTACTACCACTTACACCTTTAAATATTAGACCTCCACAGGTCTCCTGGACCTAAGCTGAAAAAAAAACAATTACTACCCTAGGTTAAGAAAACTGTCCCTGCTCTAGGGCGCCATTTGTGACGCTCTCAAATCGGTTTCGGATTTTCTTCCTCGGGTTTCTGCCTTCGGGCGCCACCGTCCACTGGTTTTGTGTGGTGGAAGGTCCACACGGACTCTACTCACTTATGAGTAAAGGCGGGGTAGCTTCAATGGAGAAGGTGCATAACTGCACGTGCCAGAGGGTCAATGTTTCCTAACTTAAGTAATAAAAGTCGCACACTTTCAAGGCCCAAACTATTTATTTATACTTTAAATAAATCGGTCGGTAAATAACACAGCAACAAAATAAACCAGTATAAAATATCAATAGCCATATATTTGTTAAGCAGGGGAGGCAGCGGAGGTAAATAGTCAAAGCAACTAAATATTAATATACAAATAGTCAAAGCAATTAAATATTAATATACAGGCGGAAATACAAATAGATACTAATAATTATTGTGAGCAGGTTATAATGCAGCGGTAGATATACAGGCAATCAAATTATTATTAAGCAACTAACAGTGAACCAGTCAACTAACCACAAACTTAAACAATAATCAATTAGATTCGGTAGCTATTATTACTAAAAAGGTAATACCAAAACGGTTGATGAATAAATTATCAGTCTAATTAATCAAAGTAATTATATTCGGTATCAAATATTGCTAATAAAACGGTTGGTGAATAAATTATCAATCTAATTAATCAAAATAATTATAGTCGGTATCAAATATTACTAATAAAACTGTTAATGAACAAATTATCAATCTAATTAATCAAAATAATTATAGTCGGTATCAAATATTACTAATAAAACTGTTAATGAACAAATTATCAATCTAATTAATCAAAGTAATTATATTCGGCAGCTAATATTACCAAGCTGTTAATACTAACGGTTAATAGCAACAATAGGCAATAAGCAATGCGGTAAAACAATGTAACTTACTCCTGCTGTAGGTATCACCCACTTTCACAAAATTCACTTAAATTTATTTATCCCGGTGGCCAGGAAAATCGGAACACAAAAGAGAACTAAACTAGTGATACCATGGCTTTTATGTCCTGATCGAGCCTGGCTTAGCCAATCACAGTGGCGGATTTAAGTCATGTGCTTAATATATTTTCTCGAAAACAGTAAAAATTAATATAATAATTCATTAATTAATTTACAATATGAACATAAAACCATATACAGGGTAGTTTCTAATACCCAACTATCAAATAACAATTCAATAACTTAAATCTAGTTGCATCCTATTGTTATTCTCATAAATGCAATTCTATATATAACATAAATACCACCAATACTGGTTAAGACGGATCAAAAATAAAATAACAACCTTTTATAAACATATTTCCTTTAGTGGAAATAAATATTTAACGCTACAAACGCCTAACAGGCGGTGAATCAAATAAATGCACTTTGTGCAGTTTCGGGAAGAGTTAGCTAGCTCAAACTTTACCATACCATTCATTATTAAATTTGCTATTTCAAAAGTACAGCCAAAAGTACATATCGATTGCATAAGTATTTTTAATTACCATTTAAATAAAATATTTTAAATCTCCAATACATTAAACATAATTTTTAAGGTACCTAGAACTTGGCGTTTTACACATTTAGCGGCGGTGACAAAAAGTCGGTGAAACTATAAAAACAGCGGTCTGGAATTTCGGTAGATAGGCTTATTTAATAAATGAATATATGTATTGTTTATTGCTAACTGCAACAATGAAATATTTAAACTTTACCGGAGAACTTAAATCTATTTTTTTATATACAGGGTGAACCTCAAAATAAATACATGACACTGCAATAGTTAAATTCGACTGAAATTATTCTAAGCTAAATAGACGGCTTATAACAATAAAATAATTTATCATTATGGTTCTCTTGGCTGGTAACGGTCACATAATAAAAATAAACAAATTAACCTAAAGCCGGCTAATATTATCAGCGGTAAATAGTAACTTCGTTACAGTCATTTAATTGAATATTAAATCAACTCAAATAAATACTTCGTTCTCGTAATGATATTCCAACTTCAAAATCAGAACTTTATCAGAACTTTAATTATGAAATCAGAATTTCATAATTTTACAGATTTAGCTGCTCAATATGTCTAAAAAAATGTGAAATTAAGGTAGTATCATTTGTTTCCAAAAGTTGAACGGAATCGAGATAATTTATCACCTCAATGGAAAATATTCCACCCTATACATACACCGTTCAATATGTAGATATTGAAATAGAGGCATAAAGACCATATTAGTGTTAATCTAATAAGACTCTCTACCTGTGTAAATCTTAAGATTATTCAGAAGATTCCTTCCTTTCTGAAACCTAAAAACCAGAAACCAGGACCACGAGTGTTATAAACAACATATTATATCAAATGTCTGTGGCTTAGTAACTTTAGTGAGATTTTATTTTGCAGCATGTGCATCTCTAAAGTACATACTCGGGAATATGTTTTAGGTATATGAAATTATTCAAGTAACAGTTCTATATATGTACTGTCACCGAATTGTTCAGTAGGGTTGAAATGCTATTCAAAGTTCTGTTGTTGCAAGTTTAAACTGTGGAACTGAAATTACTCATTCGTAGTCTCTCACAGTTATGTGTTAATAACTTATGTATTAACTAGTGACCATGGGTTTTACATTAATCACGACTTATATAAAGCATTGATCATTATTATTGTCAAACTATATGTGCAGCGTTAAGAACTAAATGAAACAGGGAGAGAGGATTTTCCTGAATAAAACACATATTTTGAGGTTGATTTCTATTACAAGTAAACGTTAAAATGCCTACAGACTGTTACAAATTCGCTTCTCACCATTGAGATCTCGGAAACTGTAAGAGATACCAAGAAGCTTAAACGGGGACAAAGTTGCGTAATAAAAATCAAGACTAACTTGATTATGTTTTGAAATATTTGAAAAATACTAAAATTTTGGAAATTCGTTTTTATTTTTTGCATCCCTATTTGAGCAGATTTTAAACAATGAAGAGCACTTTTTCGAAGCAACTTTCTGCCCTCTTTTAGCCAGAACATTTAGATTTTCAATGTGATGTTTCGTTTTTCCAGAACTATCATCAACTTCATTTTTTTAAATACGGATCTGGAATTTTGAGACCATAATTTGCAAGTGTCCTTTACCCCTTACAACATATTACTCCAGAATAAGTCATATTGGGACGTTTCGAACAAGAAATTCATCTTCAATGTTTCCTTTTTAAATTGTACAATTTTTTATCTGCATACTTACTTTTTGCTTATTTATCGTGCACAAAAATTTCACTGGATGTTACAAAATCTAATTAGGCTCTTAAATTTATAATTTTTTTCTACACCAACAGTTTCTTGAAAAATGAATATGAAATGGTGGGGTAGTTGAAGGACCGGCAAGAGTACTCGATTTGGCTACACTAGATTGCTTTGATGGTTTGTTTGTGGGGAAACCTATAAAATAGGTTATACACAAATGTACCCAACAATGTAGAGAAGCTGGGGGCAAATATTCTGTAAATGCCTTTAATTCCATTACAAGAAGGAACGTTCAAAGGACCCTATTATTTACATAATATTTGCAGAAGAATAAATTTTTATATCTAGCTCAAAATGGAAATTTTTGTAAATTTTTAATGATTGTTAATCACTGTCATTTTACAATTTTTTTTGTAATAAAATGAACCCATTAATGTTTTATTTGAAAGGAATATTTTTCATTTCTTAACGCAATTATAAAATGTAAGGGCCTAATTGAATTTGCTAATATCCATTGACATTATGATAAATGAGCAAAAAGTCGGTATGTAGATAAAAAATTGTACCTAAAATTTGGAACGGAAACATTGAAGATACATTTTTTTATTCTAAACATCCGAATATGATTTATTCTAGTGTAGTATGTTCTTAGGGATAAAGGATCAAATTAGGATTTCAAAATTTCAGGTCCGTATTTAAAAAAATTAAGTAGATGATGGTTCTGGAAAAACGAGAAGTCACATAAAGTACTAAATATTCTGGTCAATAGAGGACAGAAAGTTGCTTCGAGGACGTGCTCTTTATTTTTCAATATCTGCTCTAATAAGACTTCAAAAAAATAAAAACAAATTTCCAAAATTTCAGTTTTTTTCAAATATTTCAAAACCTACTCAAGTTAGCCCAGATTTTTTTGAGGTATGATGTTGGTCCTCTGATTATGCAACTTTGACCCCATCCGAGATCCCAATTGTGAGAAGCGAATTTGTAACAGTCTTTAATATAGCTAATATATGTAGGAATGACTAGCTGAATGACCAAAAGTTGAGTGACCAAGTTTGGTCACTCAACGATTGGACACAAAAACCCTCGGGGGAGTAGTTGATTTAGACGGTATACTACATCCTATTTACCCATAATTGACAAAGTCAACTTTTCCATAAAATCCTTCATACTACTTTGGTTCCATACAATTAATTCATTTTTGGGTTTACCAATAAAAAATAACTGAAATATCTTTCAAACCACGTGTAATATGAAATAATTTATTTAAAAAAAATTGTTTTACATAACTTCCTCAAAAGTCAACAGGGAAGACTGTTTACATTCTCACTGTAAAAAAATGTAATAAATTTGATAATATTAAAAAAATCCATAAAAATTATTAAATTTCGGTTGCCATAAAGTTTAACTAAATATTTTATATGTACAGGTATAAACATATATGTAAAAATTGTATATACAGGAACAAAGTATGATAACTCTGTTGTTATGGAAAATACAAAAAATATGAAATGCAGATGTTATAGGATACTAATTTAATATAGGTATTTTTATTCTAAAGTTATTTTAGGATAGGGTGTTTCGTTTAATAGTGGCAAAGTAGAGATAATTTTTTTTTATAGAATGCAATATTTCTGCGTTTTATAAAGCAGCTTAAAATTCTGATTCAAACGGTATATCATACCATATTCTTAAACTCAGTCGTGTATATGACATTTTATAAAAATTTCGACAGATGGAAAGACTTGTATTAGCCTTTATAGCTTTTTACGTGTAAGAGTTGATCATTTGGTTTTTGGCACGAGAAAATTTCAGAATTATAAGAGATCAAAAATAGCATAATAGGTAGGTAAGTGTTTTTAATTTAAAATGTAAACCCTTTATGTTCCTACATAAAGTTGCATGCAAAATCAAGTTTTCTTTATTTAATAACTGTGATATAGGCATTGTAGGGGTTGATATTACAATTTTTAAGCACTGGCCTCTAAATTGTGAAAATGTACAGAGCATTTCATGTAAAAAATAATCTCTATTTTTCCACTATTAAATAAAACACCCTATACATTCCAAATTAATTAAAAAAATGTTCTGTTAATATCCTGTAGATAACACTTGTATTTAATATTTTTTGTATATCCTATAACAGTAGGTAACGTTGTCGTACTTTTTCACACTATTGGTCCGCCCTGTACATAATTAGTAATTTATGTATACAGGGTTAATAAAATTTTACGCCTTTCATTTGGATCTCAGAAATGGTAAAAGATACGGAGCTGATTGTATGAGCACATTTCATCTTTCGAAATGAGAACCCCAACGTAGGTAACCATATAGCAGTTATGCCGCTAGAACTAATTTTGTTTTACAATTTACAGAAATAAAAAAATATTCAATTATAGTACATTATTCTATAAATTTGTTAGTTAATGTGCTAAATATGTGTCATTACAGCCATTACATTTTCCTCGGAAAACTGTAAAGAATATGTAAATGACTTTTGTATTTTTATATATTTATAACCAATTATTGCCTAATATTTTTTAATATAACCTCAGATCTGATATTATTGTTTTTTTTTTTAGTTTCTTCATCGATTGCATGGAGTTGGAATCAAGAATGAGTAATGTGAATTACCCTAGCAGGAAGTTTAGAAGAGAGGAAGAAGTAGTTCTACCAGATTAATTTTATGAATGAACTGTTAACTTTTCCGTGATTGTGATTGTAAATGTTGTACCCAAATAATTTAATTTTATTAAAAATAATATGTCACTGAGTCTGGGGAAATAATAAAAAAGAATAAAATTATAATTTGGTTAATCTTTTTTGTTGTTATTTATTTTAGTGAAAACATTTTAGTTTTTGAAAAAATAGTCGGTCCTGTTGATTTATACTTTTGCATACACTTTTTTGCCTGTATTCCAACTCAATACCTACCGCTTCGCGGTTTTACCGGAAATACAAAAAACTTGGATTAGTCATTATTACGTGCCCAGATAGCACCAACCTCAGACAAATAAATAAATAAGGGGACTGAGCATTTCACATTCTATCATCTTGCCAACATGAAGGCACAGTCTAAGTGCCGATTGTTTACATTGGTTTTGCCAAGTTTATTTTAAGTATTGAAACTCCATACTAATTTGTCACAAATAGAGGTGTTTTAGCTATTATTCAAAATAACCAAGTGCCTGATATGTGTATCAATGAATACCTTATATAACTATATTTGTTAAGAACTTATTTTATAGTTATATCAGTCACTATTAAAAATGTTTTTGGTCGAAATAATAATGTATCTTACTGATAGCTCAACATGTGGCAACGTCTTATAAAAACCTTCCATGTTTCCCTGTTACTTTGTTTACGTGTGTTTCGAGCGTTCCATTAGTGTTTCTATTTTCGTTATTACGGTGTGTGAGCGTAATTTAAGTGGATTAGTGACAATTTTAACATTTAATTTATTGAAATAATGGTGCGGCAGTGCTATATATGCAAAAAAAAGAAACATAAGTTTCCTAACCTCAGTCTGCACAGATAAGTCAACGCCATAGGCGTAGTAACTATCTATTAAGTATTTTACAAGTGGTGTAATGATAAAAGAAAATAAGTTTTATTGTGCAGCTGCACCACAAATAAGTTAGACAATAACACATATTTACTTTCAAATTTTAATTTTTTTCTCAAGTTTTACTGGCTGTTGCACGTAAGTAACTTAAACTTTGGTACTGCAGTAGGTAGGTAGGTATGCAGTGATTCTTCAAAATTTTGGTGAATAGTACTTAGGTACTGGTTGTAGGTATTTAAAAAAGCTACTAAAGTATAGCTTTATAGTTGGTTACAACTTGTCCTTATATATCAATATAATAGTATTATAGGTAGTAGCTATACAGTTTTTATTTCCATTATTAATCTTTATAAATAATTAGATATGTATGTACATATATTGTGCCTTAATACTTGAAATAAGTGTTTAAAAATTGCAGTTTAATGTCAATAAATATATAATAAAAATTAAAAACGAAGTTACCTAATAATGTGATCTATTGCTTTAGGGTCACATTGTAAGTCATTAAAAGTAATTCATTGAAATATTTTAACATTGACAATAAAATGGCCAGTTATGAAGTGTTTCAAGTAACAGGTTTCTAGTTATACCGAGAGTTATACCTACCTATATACCTACCTAACTTTACCTTGGGGTAATTAGTCTGACAAAAAAAATTACTCTTGACAATCTAATATGAAAATGTATCTATTCTCTTAAGAACAATATTTTTTATAAAAACAGTGTACCTAGGCAATTTGCAAAATTTTTGTTTCCCATTTTTTGCATGGAAGTTTATATAAACTTTTTTAACTGTTACCTTATGCAAGTAACTCCTCTAATTAGATATTATGTTGAAATCAGTGTTCCTATTTATTAAATTTTTATTTTCTCTTTCATACAGTTGTGTATAGTTTCTGTAAAAAGAGTGACTGCCAAAAACAAATATTTTGCGAATGTTGATTTGTGCACCAAGAGGCATCATTTTGTTGTACCATGGTAAATATGGTAAATATTTTGCCATATACCACGTACTTGTACTATATTGTATATAATTTAAGAATTATTTTTATAATATGTACGTTTGTTATTACCTATTTTTATTATATAAAGTTGGATTATCACTTATGTATATACATATTATTTCCCAAAATAACATTCCTCCAATCTAACACCTATAAAAATTCAGAAAAATATATATATTAAAATACCTACTGTTGGCATTGCCATAATATGGCAAATACATATACATGTATTTGCTTTGAATTCAATTAACTAAATTATACTGTAATTTATTTATTTTATTTGTGCCTGTTAAACAGTACGCCACTGTCGCATCAGGACGGTTTGTTTACACAGAGAGAGATAGAGAGCATACAGCTTACTTCTGTCTCATCTAGTTTATGGAGTTGTTGGCTGCAGCCTATTGTACAGTATAGGATAGGCAAAGCTCAGTCCCCTTATTTATTTATTTGTCTGAGGCACCAACCTATTCCTAGAATATACCTAAATTATTCTGAAAGAAGATTGGAATATTATATAGATAAATTTTGGGAATATTTGTAGAATATCGAAAAGTACACACTTTTCTATATCTAGAGAATATTCCTAAACTTATTCCAAGAATAATCCACAAGATAATACAAGAATAATTATACAATATTCAAATAATAATCGCAGATTAGTCCCAGAATAAGGGAACAAATATTCCGAGATCACCAAAAATGACACAAAGAATAATCTATAAATAAATATATTATATAGATAATTATAGATTATAAATATATTATATAGATTATTTTTAGATTCATTTTTGGTTAGGACGTATTTAATTTAATCCTGGAATATTTTTTTTGGCGGAAGATATTCAAAAAGAAAAACTTCGCCGAAACCTCCATTTAACCAGACAATTTTTTGTCTGGGTGGGTCGTGGCTCGTGGCTTGAGGTGTATTGCCAGTTGCCAGTTGCCACCTCAACCTGACCTGCCTATTAAGCTTCGTCAGTACGAGATAAGCACAATGACACACAGGCAGCAAAGACACTTAGAGAAGTACGTCAGCATTCTGCTGGTAGGACATAAGTGTCTCCATCCAGCGGCATAATCACAAACTATAAAAGCCCGGCTAGGATGCACTACTTGAAAACAAGTGTGTTTCTGAAGGCGGAACATATTCAAAAAGAAAAACTTCGCCGAAACCTCCATTTAACCAGACAACAATTTTTTGTCTGGGTCGTGCTTGAGGTGGTGAGTAGCATGATGACACCGGGGGCAGCACCGCTGTCCAGTGGTAGAGTCGCAAACGACAGTGCTTTTCGTAGGTGACAATACACCTCAATACACCTTGCTACGTTTCATAATATTTTACAAAAAATATTACAAAAATCAAACGCATAATATATTCTCCAAGAAATATTAAACGCATGTTTCTTCTGTACATATTGCTGGTTAGCTGTAATAGACATTACTGGAATATTATTTTCAGAATGTTTTATAACACAATCGCAAGTCTTGGTGCAATTTCACAAAAAAATATTTTGCGAGAATATTTAATGCATATTTTTTGTGCATATTACTAGTGCCAGCTTTAATATATATTACTCGAATATTTTTCTCATAATATTTTATAACGAATATTACGAGAATATTCTATAAAAGAACGCAATATATTAACTCTATAGTAAATATTACTGGAATATTAGATTCATAATATTCTATAACTAATATTACAAGAATATTCTTTAAAGAACGCAATATATTTACTCTATAATAAATATTACTGGAATATTAGATTCATAATATTCTATAATTAATATTACAAGAATATTCTTTAAATAATACAATATATTAACTATAATAAATATTACTGGAATATTATATTCATAATATTCTACAACTAATATTACAAGAATATTCTATTAAATAATGCAATATAATAAACTATAATAAATATTACTAGAATATTCTATTCATAATATTCTAAAATGAATATTTTAAGAATATTATATAAAGTGTATATTTATTATAAGCATATTACTGGAATATTGACAATGAATAATCATTTTAGAAGATTTACAGATTATTCCATAAATAATTTGTGCTATCTGGGTGGACGGGTTAAAGCTGGGTTATTTAAAATGTTGGAAAAAAAGTAAAGTAGGTAGGTATGTAGAATAACAAGAGACACTTTTTAAAATTAATTTCAATTAGGTATTGCACATGGTGGCTCACACAAGCGCGGTAGGTAATACAAAGTTGTGTCTTTTAAATGGTACATTCTGTATATTTTTTTTATTCGCCTTGCAATTTTAGAGCAATTTTTATTAACATCCCTATACCTAACTCAAGCCGTTTTCAGGATAATGTCCAATGTAGGTATGTTCAAAATGGATCAAAATTTAGACTATAACGTCACGTAGGTACTTAAAAATATTTTTAACTTTAAGTATTATGAAGTTATTCGAATTTTAGAGTTCTGAAGTATCCGCTGCTATAATTTTTTTCCGAAACTCTTCACTTTTACAGGGCAATGTAATTTTGAGAAATATTATTTTTCTCGAAAATTTTAAATGGTAAGGTACCTAAATACATCCTGTATGTATATTATGTTCTACAGTTTTTCAGTAATAACTGGCTAAAATCAAGCAATGTGTTTTTTACAATTCGGTGGCAGTGGTTTTATTACCTTGATAACATAAATTTCGTTCAATTTAAAATAAAATAAGAAAAAAAATATAAGAAACATTAATTGTATATTTTACTTGCCAAAGACACTGTACTAAATCTTCACAAGAATAGGTACCTATTCCATTTTAAAACGTAAGTAGACAATAATCATCAGAAATATTATTGTGATCGTTTGAATTAAATTAAATAAATATTGGATAAATATGGAATGTAAAAATAAACAATATTAAAATGAAATAGGTACCTACACAACTACTAATAATCACTTCACTTTAGACACTTCTCGGAAATATTTCAATAATAACAAAAGATGTTTTTTGGAAAATACGTTATTATTAAAATACTTTTTTTAATTCAAAGCCCCCACGACCAACAGATCACCCATTAATTCAAAAAATACATTGGGTTTAGTGAGCTGCCTCACTGCTATAAATAATAAGAGAGACAGAGAGATATCCACATGGAACCTATAAAAACATTTTGCCGAACATACTGCATTTCTCGTAACGTCACTGCTTTGAGAGGGCTTAACATATTGAGTGGGTGCAAATAGAACTAAGAGAGAAAGTACCGAATCTACCTAACCAACCTAACATCGCCAATCCCTTGTCTATGGAAGTACCTAGCTGCGGCGGCAACTTCTGCTTACGAAATAATAATAATAATAATAATAATAATAATAATAATAATAATAATAATAATAATAATAATAATAATATCTCTACCCCTCATTCTAATCACAAGGATTAGCCCGAAAGTCGGAGACTTGTGTGGGAGAGGGGGCGGCATATTATTATTTCGCGGGCCGCATTTGCGCCTCAGGAACGACTTGCGTTGGTAGGCCCTAACCGCCATTCAGTGCTGGAATGAGGGAAACCTGGAAAACCTCATTAGTTAGGGGGACAAGTCAAACATCAACTGATTTTAATCTCTCACATTAACACCAAGTTGATATTCTTCCCATCCTAGGCCATCGCCAGGATGGTTGCCAAGCCATCCCTGCGAATAAGCCTTGATCTACGAGTAAACAATTTAATGAAAAATTGTTGGTGGAATGGGAATTAGAACCCACGACCTCTGGGTTGAGCGATAGAGACGCTAAACCCTGAGCCACCGGCTCGACATAATGGAGGAATATATACGACCGTTTTTCCAATTGCTTATAATTAATGGCCACAATTCTAGAGGGACACATTGCCAGCATATGGAGCCGTTTGCCGGGTGAAGTCGAAGTGGCAACGGATCGCATTGTGCATGCACAGTCTATGTATTTATGTCTAGTCTAAGGCTAGCCATTAAGTCTATGAAAGTTCTTATTAATCTGTGGTCTATGGATAAGTTTTACTTGTTTTACTCTATGGTTGTATGTGATATATCATAACCTATGTTGTAGCTATTATATGTTCATTTTCTATTTTCAAAAATAACATGAGCAGCAAAACTGATGTTGGGTTGAAAAATTTCTTCATATTTAACTCATTAGTTGGCCCAAAAGAAGGGGAGGTTAGTACTTACATTTTTTCAGTGTAGGTTAAAATTAGTGTATCCTGCTTAGATTAGGAAAGTATCCTGGGTTAAAATGCAATTTCTATTTTAAGGAATTGAAAAAGATATTATATTATTATCCTATAACAGACAATACAGATGTTCAAATAAAAAATGTTGGTCTTGTCGAAGGGATTATCCAATTTACAGAGTAAGTTACCTAGGTTATTATATAGGTTATTTTATAAATCGTCCTACATTTACAGAACATTTAAACCAAGCAATTCGGTTGGGTCATTGCATACAAATAAAACAAGACAGCTATATTTACAACCAGAAAAAGATTATTGGATAGTTATGGTAAGAAATGATATGGTCCTTTAATATGTCATTTAATGTCCAAAAAATGAGCCGACACACTTATTTTGTGTATGATTAAGTTTTGGTTTTAGACTTTATATTTACCAAGTGTGGTTAAGACTAAAGATAACATACAAAATGTGGAATATTTAGAAAATGAGGTACAGGACAATGTTTACGAGGCTGTGTTGAAGCAAGCTTATTATATGTACAGACTATTCTGGGGCACTTTTGAAAGTTCAAAGGATATTGGTACACTTAAGATGACGTTAGAGGTTTTTTATAAAGCAGTATGTGTTGTAACTAAGTAGAAGTGTTGATTGAGAAATAAAATAAGATACACAACTGGGGCATTTGAAAGTTGTTACCTACTTAATTTTTGTTCCACCAAAGTAGGGCTAAATGGTTGAACATAAAATTTGAAAATCTTGGATTCTTTTAGTTGTACATCTTATTATATTATTCAGTTGACAGTAGAAGTTAAGCGTTCTATTCATTTGATTTCTTTTTAGTTCCTGAAATCAATAAAACTGGCAAATTGCGATATTCTCAACATATTTACTGGAATTCAGTATTTACCCTTAGACAAACAAACATTTCTTAAAGTACAATGTTTTATAAATTTCTTAGAATCTACATATCCTGTAATTGAACACACAGCATTTCTTTATAATGATCATCTCATATGGTATGTATGTCATGTGTAAGGTATATTAATTTGAATTTAAAAGCAAGTCCAGGTGACTCTGGTGTACTACGTTTTTCTATTTTCAATATTTTTATACCTAAGTATGTAGGTACTCATTTTAGTAGTTTATTAACATGTTTTTACATTACTTGTTAGTGCTCTTAAAGTAAGATATTTTCCATTTAAATTATTTAAATATGATCTTATGAAGTTTATATTTTTCTTGTTACCTAAATTTTTGGAAGGAAATACCTCGTTTACACATTTTCTTTTGTTGGTGTATACATAGATTTCAATTTTACTGCAAATATTAATTTGAATGAATAGTACCTACTATTTGTGATTTGGACACGAATTATTAACTTACTACAAATTGATGCACATTGTAAATTGCACATAATAACAATGCAATACAATACCTAACTAAATTTATATAACTAGTATATTTTTATTGTTTGTATCTATAATAATATTAATCCATCAAACCATTAACCAAATAAGTTTATGCTTACTTACAGGACAAAATAAATATAATCATTAATTATACTTTAATTAGCGTGTTCCTTTCATGTGCTCCTTGCGCTTGGGCTCAATGCTCAAGGCGTCATGAGTTGTTTGTGAAAGGAATGGTTATAAATGCACATCAGGGGCAAGGAGGAAGCCGCACATGTGCTAGAAGCCCAATGAATGGAACAGTCGACCAGCTGCCACGAGCTGCTAATAGCAGCTCGTGGATATATTAATATAGGATTTGATGGACCTATCTATAGTAATAAGAAAGTTATGACTAAAAGAGTGTGTCATAAGCGTAGTGTGTTGGAAAGAGAACATAAATGGGTTGCTAGGGTACAGATGTTACAAAGTCTTTTTCCAACACACTACCTATGCTTACGCATACTCTTTTGGTCATAACTTTCCTATTATAGATAGATCCATCAAATCCTGTATTAATGTATTCGTGAGATAACACCCTAACCAAAAATTTTAAAATATATAGGGTTTTCCATTAAAAACATAAACAGTAAATGACATCATAACACAAGCAGCGATGATATCATTTCTAAAAAAACAAAGTCAAAAGATGTGCAATTAATCGACCTGTCCGAGGAGTTTCCCAAAATATTTGCGAATTTCGAAATAATAATTATTGTGTTCCAGACTTTTTATCCGGACTGTATAAAAACTCAATTCCCTATTGATAACTTTATATTTTTAAAAATTTAGTATTGGCTACTCTGTCGGCGCATGCGGATTTGACGTTTAAAATAAGAAATAAAATCAAAATATAAAATTTGGTTAAAAATTAATTTAATGTATTTCTTAATTTTAAATAATTTGTTCCATGAACATTTCCATATGAATGTATTGTGTTTATATATTTAAGTTATTTTAATTTATTTCGGCGGCATGAATATAGCATTAGTAATAAAAAAGTTTGCTATTTTCAAAATTGACAACCCAATCTAAATATTTTTTTATTTTTCTATTTTGTTTTTAATAAAATGGACTTCTTTTCTTTTTCTTTCTGTCGGTCGATTTCCTCTTCAGCGAGGATCTTTGTTCTTTGCATAAAGTCCAAAAATTAAAAATGAAATTAAAGTTTCAAGAATGGTTTACACTCGGAATGTACCGCGTAGTCTTGTCTGTATTATCACAGACCCGGTATTTCATGGCAGCTTTGACATTTGGCCCGGACTTTCTGCCAATCTTAAATTATAGGAATGTTTCTTTCCCTGTTATGACTTTGTCATACTCCTAAGCCGAGGTTTACTCAGGTCCAGCATCTCTACAGTTCTTTTCTGGAAAGGACCTTCTATCATTGCCTTCACACGTCTGTGTCCTGGTTTTAAGTCCCAGTAATTCTTATGTTTTAGTTTCATTCATTTTCCCAGAGCCGCTCTGGCAGCCCTATAAGCACAACACAAGCTAGCTTCGGTCCTATGAAAGCTATTTCAGATCCATTTTTAGCAAGTTCATCTGCAATGCCTTTATGACCTGGCACCTTTACATCTTACTGTATTGGTATTTGGCAGTTCCATTTGCCATTGAAGACAAGTCTCGAACTAACCTTGTTTGAGTTATTGCAAAAATTTCTACTTGGAACACCGTGAGATAAGTCCGCAGCCTATAACTTCTATGCCATCTGGCTCTTAGCCCAAAAACTCTAGCTTCTGTTCCTCCGTATGTTTTGGAGCCATCTGTGAACCACACGAGGCTCCAAGCCTTCATAGAATTTACCTTTGACTCCCAGTCACTAAGATTTTGTATTTGAATCCTTGAATGGGCTGTGGAAGTTAAAGTTTGCAATCATTCTATCAGATATCATCTCTAGGATAGGCTCTGGCATCAATGTAGTATGTTTTATCGTGGAATGCAGTGGCACACCCAGAAAAAATCTTGCGGGGGGGCATGCTTCAGATAGGTAATTGGGGATTCATAAATAATTCATCATCATCACTAATATATTTTGTAACAAATATATTTTGTATGAATCCAAAATATAAAAGAAATAATACAATATCTTCTAAAATAGAAACAAATTTAAAAGATATCTTATATAAAAATAATATCACAATTAATCACAGAAACCATAAAATAAAATTAAAAGAACTAAAACTGAATTAATAAATAAAACTATTACATTGAAATCTGAAGTAGGTATCTAAATATTAAGATTCAGCCGTTTTTTGTCAGAATAAACTTTTCTTGTACCTCCTCTACTTAACTTCAATATTTTGATGAATATACAGGATGGTCTTTTTCAACGTCAAAGTCCAATATATCACAAATGGTTTATTTCACAGAAAAAATGTGCTTTTACATGACGTGTGTACAGATTGCAATGCACATTTTAAAATTCTTTTGAAATTCACAGGGTGTTCTAAATTGGGAAATCTAAAAAAATTATTTTTTTTGTAATGGAACATCCTATATATTTTTATATTTTTGAATTCTACGCATTTTCCTGATTCCGAATATATGGGGTTATGCAGACCTACGATAAACATGGTTTGAGTTATTTGTGTTTTTAATAAATTTTTAACAACTGCAAACTCTCATTAAACAATTGAAATCTGTCAAACTATAAGGAATTAGATCGTCAAATTTGGTAAGGGTTACCTTCACATATTCCTGGTCTGATGGCGACTAAGTTCTCCTGGAATAATACACGCTACAGGATTCCACATATTTTAAATTTCAAACACAAAAAGTGAACTTTTTTAAATGCAACACGCTATATTTTTTAGGGTCATCTAATAACTAATTTAATTCTGTTTAAAATACATATTACATAAAATACCATTCGTGATCGGATTTTGACGTTGAAAAAGACCACCATGTATAAAGTAGCTAACCCGTTTTGTTAGATTTGCTTTAAGATTTTGGGGGGGCCATAGCTCCTTGGCCTTCCACCTGGGTGCGTCATTGTTGGAATGTTTTCTTCCTTGGGAACTGTCAAATTTTTATTCCTTAATTGGTACCCTGCTATTCTTGCTTTTCTTTCCAGCATTATGTGGAGTGGTGGTAGATTTAGCAGGACTTCTAACACAGCTGTTGGAGCCAAACCCATGGCTCCAGTTATACCTACACAGACCAACCTCTGAATCATGTTCAGGTTTTCAATTATGGTGATCTGGGTGTCCTTTTGCTACCATACTAGACCTCCATAAAGTATTCTGGAACTCCCTATTAAGCATAAGGCGTCAATGTATGTTCATTGTTTTCCGTGAATGTGATGATAACTAAGCTATCTTAGTTACAATTACAAAGGATATAGTATGTGTAACATATAAAATAAAGGATCTACTACCTAATAAATATAAGTATATATCAATTAACCCTTGAAGATATTTTAATCACGATTAAATGCTTATAAATATGACTAATATGATTTAATTTTCAGTAATATAATATAATATCTTCGAAAATATCTACACCCTCAAACTTAAATCTGTTACATTTTTATATAATAGAATATTTTAATATAAATAACAATATACCCTCGGCAATTGTACCACAACTAGTTTAAAATATTTTTAGGAGTGGAATTGAACCAAGTGATATGCAAATTGTTTATCAGTACTTGATAGGAACTTTATTACCAGCTAATATCGAAACAGAATTACAAGGAGGTTCTATGCCCAGAAATGCCTCTTCTCCTTTTGCTGCATTACGCCATGGACGATTTATAACTGGACCATCAAATTTGAAATTGGCTAAAACGGTTGGAAAAGTTCCCAAGGTGTATTTGTTTAGTAGTGGAAAACCAGAAGAATACTATTTAGTTGTATACAGAGCTTTGAGTGCTTCTGTATGTTTATTTATAAAAAGTAGGCAGTATTATTTGTTTTAAACTATATATTATTTCAACCACCAAGATTTAAAAGACAAAAATTGAAACTCGAAAAGCAATTGAAGCTACAAAAATTATAGGCGTTTAGTGAAGAGACTTAGAGCCGGTACTTTTACACTTTGTTAGTGTATTAACCACGAGTTAAAATTAGCAAGTAATTTAGAATGTGACCTACATTTATTGAGGACTAAAATGTCCACAGTCTAAATATGGGTTATATTAGTTAACCGATTAATACTTTCATTGGTAGTGAAAGTACCGACCCTTAGATGGATTAAATCTGTTATGATACAGAATGAATATATAATACTTCTGGTTTTATTGGAAATCGGTATCATAATAATTATCAGACACATCCTATAATAATGTCTGTAACTTATTTATGGTGCAGCTTCATGATTCATTTTATTTTCTTTTGGGATTACACCACCTGTAAAATAAAAAAACTTTGGGTCAATCTTTAGAAGTTGATACTACATTTTTGATATTTATATTGAATACTTCTGTTTTTCAGTTTTTTATTATTTTATAGGTGGTATAATCCCAAAAGGAAATAAAATGAATATTTTATATATGTTTTCAGATGCAAATAGGAGGCCTTGCTGGGACTAATTTTTTTAATGTTGTTGTAATTTATCTCATAGCAGCTTATCTATTTATTCTTGTAGAATGTTTTTGAGATATCTATTATTTTTAAATCTGTAAAAATATACAGAGGGTCATTACAATAAAACTTGTAATGATAAAATATATTTTTACAAAATAGAGTATAAATCTTAAAAAGCTTATAACATTATAAAATAGTCTCTTATTTGTTTATAACAAATTGAAATATACTCATATATCTAATTTACAGGTGACACAGAATTAACACTTGATTTATTTAAACAATTGGATGAATTTGTTAGCCCTAAATTGATCACTATAGTATCAGATATAGCAGAATACTGTTCAAAGCAAGTAGTTACGCCTTCTAATATACCTGAAAATTCGCCAAGGTTTATTTACTTCAATAAAATGAATCTCGCGTACAAAAGTACAGTACACTTGGATAATAAACAAACAGGAAATTTGGCATGTAATAAAGAATCTGTTAGGATAATGGCTGATATGAATAGTAAAAATGCATTATTGGGATATTGTGGAGAAACTATAGTAAAAACCATGAATGACTACTGGGTAGTAGGAAAAATATCAGATGCAAGGGAGTTTTATATAGCTCTTCAGCAGAAAAATGCTAGTCTAATAGATGTTAGTGGTGAGTTAATTAATTTTCATAGTTTATGTTTAATAGGGACATATTTATTATGCTTTTATTTATATTATAGTTAGAGGGGATAATGCTAAATATATGATTTTTGTATTAAAAAAAATCTTTACGAACGACAAACTTGTTAATTAACAATAAATAAAATTAAAATTTTCAATGTAATAAACGCAAATTATACCATGCTAGAAGAGTATGTCACTGGTGATTTTTTTAATATGCAATATACTATAAATAGTCACTCCAGAGGTCAATAAACAACAACAAACAACTGTTCTGATTGATTACTTTGAACCTGATAACCAATCAGAGCAGTTATTTGATAAGCGCCCAGGTAGTGCTATATTCTGATGAACATGACCATTGTCTTCTGAATTGTGAAGCTGATTGGACATAAGTGCTTTATAAAATTGAATTTCTGGTTTAACCTGAAGTGGTATCGGCTTTCTTGCAATATTTGTCAGGTTATGCTGATCAAATCATACATGACAACTTTATATTACTTAATCAAATAGGTAGTTACTAATACTCCTTGAATCTATCTATCCAAGGAGTATTAGTAATTATTTTGAAGCTACTTAAGTAGGTTATGGAAAGTTGCAATTCTCCTAAATTTTTATTAATAACATGAAATAGTATTTCTATAGGTATATGTAATTTATACTTGAGCTGTAATATAATTTATTACAGCCCATTACTTCATGTTAAGAATAAACACAGTTTTAATTTATTAGTATTCCAGTATTCCAATTAGTTTATTTTTCATGTATTCTAATTTGTTACATTTGAATGTAATGCTAATAACGATGAATGTTTACAATAAGTAGGTACTGTACTGTACAAGTCCAGTACAACTACTGGAAGTCCATGAGCTATCTTTTAATATATCTTCCCCATCAGGGGATCAATGATCTATTAAAAAAAAAACATTTTTAGAGTTATACATTTAACAAATACTAAGTTGTGATAAATCAATTATTGAAAACTAAATTTAAAGTTGAATATCATATCATCTGAATTAATGGGGGGGTTGTCGCTTCAAATAATAATATTCCAAGACTAGTTTCTGCCCTTTGAGCCTCATCAGTAGGGAGAAACTGGTCTGAAGATAATGTAGGGCAACCCATACCGGAAAAAGGGTTCATTAAATAATGAGTAAGCATTTCTAATGGTATGCATTGCATTTTCTTTTGTCCCACTAGCTGTGTGTACGAACAGATGTAGCTTTTTCTTTTCTATTTACCCATTGCAAACACTTACTTGTGTCAACCCACCAAGAACTGAGCCCCATATGTAGTTGCCCGTGTCACATCTGCTTTCTACTGATGATAGCTAAAATGCAGAAATGAATCTAAGAATGATGTGATGCAACCCTGGTGGGCAAAATGACTTTATTTAAAGTGGATACTCGAAGCGGATGGTTCTTTATGAAACATCGTGAAAATAATTGTTTTGAAAAAAACATTGATCTCATTTAGATGTTCCAAGAAATATATAGTAAACACTTTATATACTAGTATTTCGGCTTATTAGGCCTTTTTCAATAGAGTAAATGCCTATTACAAAATGTTTCCAAGCACGTTTTCGTTATTTATTTGTTTACGAGCACCTACCCCCGATTGATCCTACCATCTGGTAAAGCCCGAGTTTTTAGTACCTTTTCTAAGAAGGACAAAAGTGTAAAATCTATCTCATCATTCGTAGTACAAGGATTTATAATTAAAGATTTTTTAATTTCTAATTGCTCTAACAGATCGAAGCGCTTTCCTTTCTTTTCACGATGCAGTACCTTTACATTTTTCTGATCTATAAAATGATTGTTTTCTATACAATGCGTCGAAAATCCTCAATTTTTTGCGTTATTTAGTATGGATTTTTTATGTTCTTTTACTCTAGTTTCAATACTTCTACCGGTTTGACCCACATACACGGCATTACAATCCACGCAGTTAATTTGGTATACTCCAGATTGTTTTAATTTATTCACCCTTTCTTTGTTGTTTATCAAAATCCTGCCAATAGTACGCTTGTTGACACTAATCGTTTTACACCCGTTTCGTTCTAATCTGCGAGCTATTTTTTCACTATAACCTGGAATGTGATTAATATAACTGTAGGTGCCTTCTTTTTCCCGAATATTGTAAAACTCCCGACGAATTAATTTCCTCCTTTTGTTTTTTATCATGTTATCTATTAGTTTTTCTTTATATCCGTTGTTTCTTGCAATTTGTTTGATTGTACTTAATTCTTTTTCAAAATCTTGTTTTTCTAGCGGAAACATTAAAAGCCTATGTATCAAACTATGGAAAAGCGAGCCAGGACTGCCGTGAACTTGCTGTTATAATTGCGTTGGAAGTTGTTGGTTTTCTATAAACCAAGAATTTTAATTTATTTTCTACCTTTCTTATTGTTATATCCAAATAGTTTAATTGATTGTTTTCCTCCTTTTCCATTGTAAACTGAATATTATCATTAAGCGAATTTAAAAAATTGAGAAAGCCTCTCAAATTTCTTTCAGTACCAGTCCAAATACAAAAAACTTTATTTAATGAGTTAACTCATTGAGTCTGACTTTTGTCAGGAGGTGTTGAACGATTTTATGCCCAACTAAATTTAAATTTGATTTATCTCAAAATCTAGTGCTAATTTTATAAAATATAGAAATAAGTAAACTAGTGAGGCGCTTGTGCTGCTAGCCATGAGCATTTGGCCAACAGTATAATTAATCAAAGCTACTTGCAACCAAGAATTTGAAAATCTTGCTTTCTCACCTTCACATGCTAAAAGACCGACTATGTCCAGTATTGAGCATTGAGACAGAGGTTAGTCCATGTTAAAAAAAATACTTTCTAATATGATAAGGTGTAGGAATTGACAACTAAAACTTATCAAGGTCAAAATATGTTGATCCTTCGTGTTAACTCACTCTTGATATACCTACCTCCATGAATAATCCACGTGACATGAATATGCTGTTTTTTACAATTTTATCTGTTCGTACACATTATCATGAATAAATATATTTGGCATTTGGTATTAAGAAGTATTTTTATTTACAATTCAATGATTTATGAATATAATTTGTTAAAGTTTAATATTTAAATTTTCTTTCTCTTTTTTCAGCTGAGGTCAAGAAGTTATGTGATACTGAATTGAGAGGCATATTCTTTCATCAGTGATATATTATTTTTTTTATTTCTAAGATATAAAGTAAGTACCTATGTATATTTAAATCTTCAAATAAAACTATTTGCTATCATATGAATTCCATTTTTATTAAAAAAATCCTCTAACAAAAGGTAAAACACTAAAAATAAATCACATTTTTGCATCTGTATAATAAATTGTATTATTTAAATATTTTTACAGAACATTAATGTTAAATTCAAACAAATGGGAACATAATCTCTAAATCAAGTCTTTTCGTGAATAGAATAAAATTACGATGAAATACTACGTTTTATAATATAATTAATTTAGGATAAAATTAACATAAACAAACTACTGGTTCTTTATTAATTTTATTCCAAATTTATGTAGTACACAAAACTAGAGAGCTTTATAAATTTAATAATCCTTGGGAACAAAAGTTAATTCAGTTTGTGTCTGACTAAACAGGATGAGAAGTTGGGAGTCTAAACCAACATTTTCAACTCTGATAACTCTTGCTTCAGAAGCTCGAGGTTCCTTTCTGACTACTGCTAATCCGGATACCCTCATCAGAGATTCATCATTTTCCATCGAAGCACCTCCTGTTCTAGCAAGGCGTATGTGGCATATTACGTCTATATGTATATATTTTTGAATAGCATAACCAGTGGGTGTCTTAATCTGTAAAATATATGTTGTTAAAAATATTGTATATAAGTTAATATAATGTTTTTATGTGTGAACAGGAAGAAAACAATTTTACGGCCATAAAACATGAAGTAAAATAGGTGTTTATTATTCCTTTGAAATTTAAAGGAATGGAAAACAGCTGTATAAAAAGTATAATGTACATAATTTCTTATGTCAAACAGAGTGTCAAACAGACAATGAGGGAATGATGCTGCGTATATTCTACATACAAGATAATAATTAAAGTACGAGCAATGAGAAACTTTTTTTGTTTTACTCAATTAGTTTAATGGTTAACATCTTATTGACCATAACACCATAAACTAACACTATACAAACTTAACACCATAAACTTTGTTGCAAGTACTTGTGTAATTTTAAACAGTATTATTGAGGATCTCCTATACTGGGTCTCCCATGTCATCTGATGCATGAAAATTAACATGGGTTATTACATTTTACAAATTTTTTTATGCCTAAGGCATACTATGAGGAATAATGATAATGGAACCAATAGAAGTGACAGATTAATACTTCTTTCTGAATACCAAAGTACTGGAGTGAAATGCTTTTTTAATTAAAATATCATTAAAAATCGGTCTCAGGTTAATATAGATAGTTTACATAGTTGTTTCCGAGCATGTGACTACAAGTAACATGCGGTCTAATATAATACAGCAAATTGAGGTACAAAGTTTTGCTAGTTTGAGCCACACTGTATAAGTTTTTTTATTTTACATTTAAAGAATCAACCATAGATAGTGAACCATATTTCTTCAAATAAGTAAACATTAATAATTGTAATTTAGTAAGAAGTATAATAAAAAAAAGAGTTGCCTGTAGTAGTGTTCAAACTAGTGAAATTTTGTACTTCATTTTGAAAGGTACATACATACCCCTAGACCACACGCCTGGTGTCAACGCAAGCTCTGAGGTAACTATGTAAACTGTCCCTAGTAACTTGAAACTCATTATTGATATTTTAATTTAAAATGCTCCACTCCAGTATTTTGGTTACAAGAAGTGTTAGGGAATCAGTTCTATAGATTTTGTTAACAATATTTCTAATGTGTGCCTTGGTATATGAAATTTAATTAAATGCAATAACCCATGTTAAATCTCATAGTCCAGACGACATGGGAGACCCGGTTGTATCTGATCTATGAAGGGGAATTAATTACCTTTTCCATTCTTTCTTCGGATTGTGAATGATCATCTCTAAACACTTGAGCTTCTCCAAGAACTTGGTCTCCAGCTTTAATAATGAATTTCATCCCTTTATGAACTGCTCTTGGTTCCAGTCCCAAACCGTCTGGGTGATTGTCAGACCACAGATAATTGTCTGGTGAGACTAAAGAATCTGGTTGGAATGTAAGTCTCTTTGCATAACCCATTCCAATGCTTAGTAGTTTTAATGCCCTTCCACCAAAGAGATGTTCTTTTCTATCATTTGGCCTAACTTTGTAGTAGAATCCGGGAATAACTCTTGGGTCAACGTAGGTTCCTAATGACATTAATTGGGTTAAAAATTGTGAACATAGCTATATAAGAACTGAAAATAAGATTCATTTGGACTGCAAAAGAGAAATTAACGTAAAGGATACTCACCTACAACAGGTATTTCATAGGGTTCCAATCCAGTCATTGTGTACTTGGTAGGTACGTCATTAATTTCCACACCACGCACAGTGACTCTTCTATGGATTTTTTGCATTCCTGGCAATAAGTGGTATCTGTGCCTGTTGATATTAACATTGATAACCTTTACAATTTCAGCATTGCATTTCCCTTTGGTTTTTATTGATACGGCTATGCCACTCAATGGCATCAATTTAGCGACACCAGTTTCGTAATACTCAACTTTACCTGTAAATTTAACAGTGGCTTTTTTTTCAATGCCATCTTTAGTATGAGAACTTTTAATTTCAATTTGCGGTCCCTGAAAGAATGAGTATCATAAGAAAATATAAACTACACAGGGAGCATTTTTCTTTAAAAGACTTACGACGCCCACTCTGCTTATGTGCGGTGGTTTAGGTTTTGGAACTGCTCCAATCAATCTGGCTGCGACGTGTCTGACAAAAACATTTTTTCGAACATATGCGCAATTCATCACAAATAAAAAAACTATTCCTTAAAAGTTATAAGTTGGCAATATGCTTACCTCTAAGTTGATAACTTCTATAGTTCCCTGTGGCTCTTTATTTGTATCAAAGAAAGTAAATTTATCTCCTTCTGAAATCAATTCCAATTCAAATGCATAACCCTCTGGTCTGTTGTCACTCCAGAAATAGTGGTCATTGCTGTTTAACTGGTTCTTATCAGCTTCAAAAGTAAATCTTCTTGAATAACCTCGTCCAATGCTTTGAAGTGTTAATGCTTTATTATCAAATAGGCATTTGTTTATTGTTGGAGACTTCCCCACTTCTGGAAGTGGCCTAACACGGTACTTAAAGCCAGGAATTACCCTTTTATCGATGTACACACCAATAACAGGTATTTGATGTGGTTCTACTGCACAAATGGTATATTGTGCTGGTAAATCTCCAATAGAGGAAGCATCTAATTTTAGAGGTCCCTTTTCAGGAAGTGGTATTGAAGTTGGCTTAGGTGGTAAAACAGGCTCCTGGAAGAAAGGACAGGAATATATAATATATCTTACTAATGACTAGCAGCTGCAATGTGTATTAGCAAGAGTAAACTGCATCAAGTTTTCGTATAGGTAATTGAGTGCATGTCTAAGCTGCCTGACGGCATAAGTAAATATACTGAAAAGAGGATAAAGAAACCGCTTGTAGTAGGTAAGGGCACAGTAGAATAATCCTAAGCCTCTTCCACATGACAATATGTAGTAGTAATAGTATTGTAATACAGCTCGCTATTTATTTCTGATTATATAGGTACCAAAGTATTTTCTTTGCACTGATATTCATATAACCCTTCCATAACATATGAATTTTACATCTATTTAAATAAAATTCAATGTAACATTGAGTTTAGAATTTAAGTTAAGCAAGAGGCATGGAGTAAAATACTTAAAGGAAATTAGAATAAATATGTTTGTCCACATTTTGTTTCTTCATTTGGATCAAAAAGTAAATTTTAGTACAAATCTGGCAATAGCTTTTTCATATTTTATACAAAACATTTTTTCTAAAGCACTACTAATTGAATTGAGACTAAGGGCCGGTCTTTCCACCTCCTTTTAAGTTCCTGATAAATATTTGGCAGATTAGAATGTGACATTTCAGTTTTTGCAGTCTAATCTGCCAAATAGTTATCAGGAACTTAAAAGGAGGTGGAAAGACCGGCCCTAAGTGCTATTAATAAAATAAATGTAATTCGCAGAAGCACAATACCATATACGAAAGTAAATGAGTTCAGTCGATTCTGTTATGAGAAGAACTGAATAAATTAATAGCCATGAGTGAGAACGGACAAAGATGGTTACATTTTACATTGTTTCTTTAATGTAACAGCAAGCAAATATGGTTGCATTAAGGTCATAAAATAAGATCTAAAGGGTGGCATCTATGGATATGTTATATCGCTGTGTAACTGCCTTACACAAGTTTATCTTCTTCTTTCTTATTGTACCAGACCACCAAACACTCACTTTCGTACATGGTATATATAATTAACATATAATTAATTTTTAATTTATATGAGAAATTTAGAATGAAAAGATTCAGTTTGTTATAAACATAAAAAATTTGAATATGTACAAAAGCTTCAAAACTAATTAAATATTGCAATGGCAGTCAAACTGCAGCATATATGTTACTGTCTTTATAAAAGTGTTACCTAGATTACATATAGGATAGGATCAGATACTCATTATTTGGCAAAGGACAACTTCTGCCAGAGGATCTGAACAAATTCTCACCCAATAAGGTGATCAGCTACATTAAGAAGCTGGACCTGTTGGGTGAAATATAAGTAGGTGTGAGCCACAATAGACCACATGGTCGCGGTGGAGGGTCTGGTTTTCGGCCCACTCACTTTTGAACCTAACCTAACCTAACCTACCTAGATTACATTCTAGTGCTCATATTACTTTGTTGGCAATACTTCAAAATACAACTTTTGCATTGAGAAGCAAATCAACTTGGCAAACAAGTTTAAAAATAGGTCCGTCTTTAATTTTAAATTACTTATCGAGGCATTGCAAGGGTATATTTGTTACAGAAGAAACCAAGGGGAAAAATACCAATTACACTTCAGCAGGTCATAACTTTTCAAATGAATTTAATATGTATTAAAGTTTTATAAATATATTTGTCTCTAATCGAGAAACATTTGGATTTAATTTTTTAAACACTACATCTTTAAATGTCTACCATATTCTTGTAAACTAAAGAAATCATCTACTCTATGTAAAATATTCACTGGAATGGCATTAAATTCAGCACGGTTGTAGTTCATAAATTCTTTCGTTCTGTTGTTTGGAATATCCGACCTACATATTTGCTCGGAGTTTGGAATATACTTTTTCCTTCAAGTACCCCATAAAAAGAAATCAGATGCTGTCAGGTTGGGACTACAGGATAGTTATGCGATATCACCAAAGTGCGAAATTAATCGATGAGAAAATATTGCTTAATGTTATCCGGGTCCAAAAATTATTTTTAATAATTTTCATTGATCCAGTGCCATATCAACAATTATCATTGAACTATGCAAAGGTTTTTGATGCATCTCTTTAGAACCAGAGGGCCTTTTGCGACCAGTGATCCATTTTTATTAAATGCGACAATTGACCATCGATCCAAAGCTAAGCAGATTTTTATGCATATTTTGAAGTCAGAATCAGACGAAATGGCCGACAGTTGTGACTTTTAAAAGTTAAACCTTATTATGCCCAACCTTGTATAGCTAAAATTTTGTTCATAGTAGTTGATGTTTTTCATTGTGAAACTTATTCTTAAGACTGTTCTAAAGTTGCTGCTAGAAAAACCAATAGGCATATAATGCTAGAAAAGCATGTGCTATATGTAGTGAAATGAGTAGTTTTAAAACTAGATGGTATCGTAGCATTTGATAAGATATTTCATGCAGTATATTAACTTCTGTTTTTAAGTACTTATACGTATATAACCACTTCAGAAATGAAGTAGGCACTAAGTATACTCTGGATCAAGTTTTTCGATTTTCAACAGTTTCCGAAAATCAGTTAGAACAAAGTCAGTTAGACCAACTAGATCAAATCTGATATAGGTAACTACATGTCCAGAGCATTGACTAACTTATTTACAGAATTAATAACTTTATCAATGTCCAGAGCTCTTCTGTTCTAAAACTAAACTAACTATGAGAGAAACTACATCTTTTTGTATATTTTATCGTTTTTGAACTAATTTTTAAATTGTTTCTTATTTTTGAGAAAATGAGTATTAATAATTTAGAAAATTGTGATTGGAATAATTTTGTAGAAAAGTATATGGAAAAGTCTCCAGACCATGATTCAAAACCATATTAATTTTTGAGGGTTGGTTCATGATCTTTTTTGTCAACAACTATTTGTTGTGCTTCTTACTTATGCTTATTTTCTTATATATTTTCTCAGCTTTTTGACGTTTGGAGAACACTTTTTAAAATTTAAAATGTATGTAACTATTCTGGTGGTGAGGGCATGTTATACCTAACATAAAAATGTAATTTGTCTAATATATTTTAGAGACTATACTTACTTGGAGGTCCCAGACCTCTGCTTCGTTGTCTCCCTCACATGATGTGGATTGAGGGGGAGGTACACAGGACCCTCTTTGGTTTGATGTACGAGTATTCTAAAACAAAAGTGTAAAATGAAGATTCTATTGCCCGAACATATTTTGGATAAAACAGAATTTACATATTCTATAACAGTAATCAGACTAGTATTTTATGATATATTTTGTATATTGGAAAGTAGTAAAGAATTAAATTTGAATTTAAAATATTATATATTGGTGATGGTTTCCTTGTGTTGGTCATTTATGAATCTTCATTTTTGGCTACAGATTTTATTTTGAGTACCTACTTAGGTATATAGAAAAGTGTAATTACAAAAATGTACAATAGTAAATAAAAATGCATTGTTAGAATATTGTAGAATGAAATATCTCTCCCTTATTATTACATATTGAGAGGATATCAACCCCTTTATCAGGAATACTTTAAATGCTTCATTCAAAATCCAAATATGAAAAAATGCAGTGTGTCCCATTTGTGCCTGAGAGCTGTTTGTTACAATGTCTTTAGATGCAGTTTTTCCACTCATACTTCCCAAATTTAGTTGACATATCTTGTAAAATAAAAAATATACCTCGTAGGAGTGATCCCATCATTCCTTGTTTTACCAGGTATGGTAAAACACATCTGTTTTCGAAACATATTTTCCAGCATTTGGTTAGTTAATTTATTTAGATTTCCGAAGTTGAATACCTAATTAAAATGGTTTATAGAGAGCATCCACCATAGACACAATAAGGGGGCATCCACCCTGTCAGTAATTTAACAGTCAAAAGTAATTCAGAGATATTTATTTTATTTTACTAAGTTTTTTAATTCTTTATTTGTTATTAAAAACCCCTCCCAAAAGCGAAGTGTTTTTATTCAGCAAAGTGTTTTCTGTTTTATCATACAAATTACATAAAAATGATAAATGTGCACCATAATTATTAATAATATAATAATAAAGAATAAGAAGTAAAAATATCAACAAATTTAATACTATTAAAAAAAGTGAAAAGGTTTCTAATGAATTATATAGGTCTATTATAATTTGAATGAATTTATAAACAGCACTGCATATATAACATTTATAAAGTGTCAACCTCTATCAAATGTCTATTTGTAGAAGCCAAATATGTCTAGATTTATGCATTCAAATACCATATTTCCCTATAGGTTGTTTATGATTTATTTTTATGTAAATAAAAAACTATTTACTTATGGATCAATAATAATAAAATAACATTTTCTGATATATCTAAAATATCTATATATGAATATAATTTTATTATATTCATATATAGGTACTTAATATGATATAAAAAAATTTGGTATGTAGAAAGTACTGATAGCAATAAGTCAGGAAGGTAAATTTATTTTAAGAGAGGTTACTATAAAATTATCTTTCCAAAATAGTGCATAATGAATGGATATAGCTTTTTAAATAATCTGTCATACTTGCAGTCAGTTTTGGAATACCTGTGCATGTATAACTCACCTGGAAAGGTACAAGAAGATCTTCAGTTTCATTTACTTCTTCAAAGAAAGATATAGATGAAAGTGGTCCACGCCTGTTTTGCCAATGACGCTGCATAGCATCAAGTTTAGCTTCTTCTTCCAAGCTTCTGGTAAACATTTTCTGAAATTAAATAAAATTGTATTAAAGATGAATTACTAAGGCTTAGGTATATTAAATTGGTGTCTAATCTCTACGTATTAGTTTTATGTAAGTATATTAGTAATAATAAAATAATTTAATATTTTTATTTATTGATAAATTTTATGAGATTTACTTAATTGATAATTAAGTATAATATTTAATTCTAAACTTATTTGTTGGAAAAAAAATATGAAAAACGTTTTTACAAGTTTGAAAGCTAGTTCCCACAAATCATTTTCATTAATTTAATGTATTCAATTTCTATATTGGTAGGTAAATTGAATATGACTGGCCTAGATGAAGAGATACTATACCTACTATAAATATTACAACTTTAGCGCACCTGTAAATTCCAATTATTTAGATATTTAATTCAATCCCCCTACCTGTATAGAAAATAATTGATTAAAATGTTTAATTGTAGCTAACATATTTAGTGTTATAAAGAGCTGTAAAATGTTACACAAGTTAAGGAAACCTGCCGAAATCGATTTATATTTGACTAAAATAATCTTAGCAGAAATATGGCAGAAATCCGTTTACTATTGAATTCAAGTAGTTATATATGAGTAAGTTGTCTCGTTGGTATATGGTGGTCAAATTTTGTTTTGTTTTTATAGGTTAACTATAAGTGATAGATGAAAATTAACCCTCCCTTTGGTTAGATAATTGAAAGGTGGTGTAGTGAGATGGGTCTGTCAGTCAACCCTAGGAAGACTGAGATGATCCTTTTCACAAAAAGAAGAAAACTAGAGGAATTCAGGGCACCCACTATGTATCAAGAACTCTGACACTCGTGGGAGGGGTGAAATACCTAGGGGTATCCCTAGATAGTAAGTTGACCTGGGGGCCACATGTTGACAAAATTATTCAAAAGTCAACGGCCACCTTCTAGCAATTAAGACGAACAGTAGGCAGGAACTGGGGTCTCAGTCCTAGGATGCTGTACTGGCTATACGCTACGGTAATTAGACCGAGGATCCAATATGGTGCCCTGGTCTAGTGGCTAAGCGTCGGCCGGGTAACGGTGTCCAAGAAACTGACAAAGGTCCAAAGACTTGCCTGCATAGGAATTACAGGTGCTATGAGGACGACACCTACACCGACCCTTTCGTTCCCCTCGGGGAACGAAAGGGCCGATGAACTGGCTCGACTCGAATCTCAGGGACCCGGCCAGGGACCAGAACCGATTTTAGGCATTACACGGAGGCAGGTCAACATAGCTCTTAACGATTGGGCTCATGAGACACTAAGTAAACAGTGGAGAAGGAGTGGGAGCTGTAGACAGGCTCGCAACTTTATAGTGGAGCCAAGCAAGACCAAGACGGCCTGGCTGTTAAGTCGTAGCCGGAAGGCTCTACACCAGTTGGTGGGAGTTTTAACGGGTCATTGCAGGCTTAGAAGACATCTATCATTGATGGGTGTTGAGGGAGACCCTATCTGCCCAAAGTGTGGGGAGGGCAATGAAACGCCTTCCCACTTCTTGGCAGAGTGCGCGGCTTTCTGCAGACTGAGACACGACGCCTGGGGGGCCGGGGAGTTGCAAGAGGAAGAGGTTAGTTCCCTTGAATGGACCGACATTCTGACCTACATTAGAAGGTCGGGTAGGTTCGATGAGGGAAGAGGTGATGAAGCTAGGTAGGGACGACAGAGGTAGGTAAAAAGGGCCCGCTTGCGGCCTACTTGCCAGGTCTTGGCCGCCCCACTGCTACTACTACTAACCCTCCCTTTCCGATCTTTTCTTCGTGACCAACTTGATGGTGAAAACCAAAATGACCTCTCGTCTATTGACGGTCTTTAGAAGAAAAAAAATCTTTATTTTAACTAACCTATTTAACTAACCCTGATTTGTATTTAAAAACAACTTTAGGTCATCATAACTTAAAATTTAATTAAGCAAAAAAAATGAGCACGTCACTGGATGCTACTCAAAAAAGTGTCAGAATAACATGTCTGTTATTCTTTTCTATCTCCACAAACAACCTACAAGATATGGACTATGGACATGTAAGTACTCCAAAGTTGTAAAATCGAAATTTTGTTTATTACTCGAAAACAAAAGACGATAGGCCATTTTGGTTTTCATCGTTAAGGTTACGATTGCGAAGGTGGGCGGGGGGGGGGGGGATCTTCTATCGCTTATAGTTATAACTGGATAGCCTATAAAAACATTTCAATTTGCTCTTCCTGCACATTAAGTACTTATTTTAAACGAATTTTACATAATAATTAGTCATTTGTACACGGTATTAATACCGTGCACAAATGTGCTTAATGTACAAGGTACAAATAAGGTGCTTAGATACCTATAAACTTGATACTTGAATAGATTGTAGATATTAATATATTAATATATGCGATCTACCTATAGTAGTAACTTTCCTATACTTAACTAGATCTGTTCTTCCATCTAACCCCAAAGTAACTGAGATCTTGACAATAAATTAGTATTGTGTAAATTCATTTACTTAATACAGGAAAGACTTTATGTCGTACTACTATTATAGATATCTACTTGTACGAGTAATCACACTAAATAAAAAATTGCCTGCCTTATCCGTGCCAGCCGATTTATCATTTTACCGATTTTTTTTTTTTTTTTAGATTCAATAGTTTTTGAGTTTCAAGCTTTTTAACAATTGTGAAGTATACGTAGTTACATATTTAAACTGCTAAGCTAAGTTAAGGCTTATGGTGTTTTCGAGCAAAATAATAGGTAGATAGACCTTGTAGAAATATAAAAATATACCTACGTTTCTTTTTGAGTAGACTACAAATATTTTACTATAGTAGGTACTGATTTTTTAAAATTTGAAATAGGTAGGTATTAAATTAGTCGAATTTTAAAACTCTGAAAAATACAGCGGCGATATAAAATAATATTTGTAATTTAGTAGAAAACTGCTATTTTGTGAAATTCCTACGAGAAGATATTGAGTGAAAATATTCTCGCTGGAAATCACTGTCACGACCATCATCTGCTTGAGCAGAACATCGTGATGCTGCATTAAACGTAACTGCGTAACTGTTTTAAACACATTATTATAAAAAATATAACGTTATCTTTAAATGATAAATATTTTTAGATGTCCTACATTGCATGTCCTTGAAGATTACATATGTCTATTGATTTATTGTTAATAATGGCGCTAAGATAATGCAAATCATATTTTTCCATTAGGTACCTATACATTTAAAAAAAATAAATTGTTGCCTACCCATTTATACCCTAAACACACTACAATTAAATAAAATGTTTAGAGTATAGTTAAATTAAAATGCATCAAAATCTAATAATAAAAGTACATGTGTAAATATTTGTAGTAATGCTAAAACATGATGTAGGTAGGTAATTATTACTATGGCAAATACCTACTAAAAATAAATGTGTAGGTATGCCCTATTTTTAGTTTTGCACACGTTAGGTATATTTATATGCAACTACGTATAAGGGCAATACAAAATTAATAGAAAATGTACATATTTCTTAATTTTCACTAAAAAGATATTCACGTAAATTATAGAATCAAATTGTCTTTGTGGTTCTGGTTCAAACTTTTAATAATTGCTTATGTTTTTTATAAATCAAATGCGTAGGTCCCTATACATTCACTGTTAGCGCGATTATAGGAAAATATTTTATAATCTGACTAGGTGACTTATACAGTATAAGTCACCTATTCAGATTATAAAATATTATACATCTATAAGTCCCTGGTAGGTAGGTACCTATTCCTGCTGAGAAGGTAGGTAGGTAGGTAGGTAGGTAGGTACCCACTATTTATCTCTATAATTTAATAAAACATGTATTGATAAAACCATTCGTTGCTATTAGATAATAATGAAATGAACAACCGTGAATCATTATCGTCGGTAAACATAAAATTTTTATGCGGAAGGCACGTTTACGGTGCAACACACTATACAGTGTCTGCGATGAGTTTATCTGTGTTTACTTATAAAATGAATAATTTGTCCTATCGCAGTTGTGGATTTCGGCCTGCTGTATTTACATTTGAACAATTATTTCTTAGAAGTAATTGTAACTTGGTAACTTCCTCATTATGTTTCCTTTTTATTACTAGCCTAGGTAGGTAGATAGGTACTAGCAAAGTTTACAGAATATTCTGTAAACTTTGGTACTAGCATGTACTAGGTACCTACCTATTATATGTATTTATAGGTCTTATGTAGTATGTAGGTAGGTACATAAAATATATCTTATAAGAACACGAAATCCTTACATGGATAAATTTATTGGTTAGGTACCTACCTAATTATGTAATAATTTAGCTAATGATGCTTAGGTATATTATAGGGTGTGCCAAAAAGCCATAAAAGTAAATATGTATATAGCTGAGGAATATTTTTAGCTAATAATTATTCCTAAACTATTTTAAACTTCAGATCTTAGGGCCGATATAATTAAAACCCTATGATATTACAGCTATTTAACGGGCTTATAACGACTGCATTGTGATATTTTAGATTTAGTACCGTGGATACCTACTATAAATTCACCCACATACATTAATGTATATAGTTTCACATGTCTTTAAATCACATTTATTTTATAGGAATATCTATATATAATGTATCTATGTATAAGTTCTGTAGTGTCTAGTGTCATCGATTATAAATTCGTTTTACTATTTCAATAGATCACCATCGCACATGATCAAAATAGATAAAACTTAATAAAGACACTTAAGACAACTTAATAAGATAAAGAAAATAAACTTAAAAACTAGATCAAACATTTTTTTAAAAGTTATACCTACCAGCTAGGTATCTCTTAAAAAAAAATAGTTAAATTCAAATTTGGATTATACCTAGTCTCTTATCACTTTTGAACGTAGTAGGTACCTAGTAAGTTTTGGCTTATAAGTATTGGTAGATATTGTACCGTTAAAATGTTTAATTACCGTTAAACTGTACCGTTAATTTTAACGGTACAGTTTTCTATGAATGTTTTATAATAATATTGGACGAGTGAACTTTTTTTAACATATTTTTAGAAGCAAATAGGAACTTAATGATCATGCGTTCATAATTAGGTAATAAGTATATAAAATAATTAAAAAATACTATAGGGTTAAAAAAATATCCTGTATACCTAGTTGCTAGGCATGCCATTGAAATATTAAATATAGAAGAAATGCAACTCCCTTGCTTGTCTACCCAGTGTCAGTGTACCTAGTACCTACGTACGTAGGTACTTACCTAAGTTTTCTTAGAACGCGGATGTGTATGCATACCTATACCTATACCTTTCTTTAGAACGGAACGTTCTAGAACAGTAGAAAGAAAGTGTACAGTCACAGACAGTTAGATACCAGGTAGGTAACGTATGCGTTCAAGCAAGCAACAAAAATGCGGTCAACTGGGCCATCCGAGGCCAGACTCCTGCTTACCCTAGAAAAATTGACCGACAAAATCAATAAAGAGAAAAAGAGGATTCCTTGTCGAGTGGATTGTTGCATTGATTTTACACCAGCGCTCTATATCCTATGTTTATGTAATAACTATGGAATAATAATAGTAATATATGTATACTTAACACAGACTCTACATTTATATATATAGGTACCTAATTAAGAGATAAATAGGTAACTTAACTTAAAGGTATCTACATAGGTACTACTAATATACTTAATTCATATAAAATACTGATTTTTTTTTACTTACCACAAATTTAGCTCGAAATCGAATGTAAGTAAGATGCGGTTGATAATGATAAGAATTATTCACAAATATTATATAGCTTGAGACAACACTGAATAACTTCTATAGTGCTGCTAAGGACGCGTCTGCTCTCGAACGCTGGCCAGACAGAAATACTACTTTCAGAGACAGGGAAAGCAGTTTGAAATAGCTTGTTTATGGTGCTCTTGAACGTGCAGTCAATGCGGGGTCCTCCGACCACGGCGAGTTTCATTGGCTTTTGCAATTGATCACTCTTTCCGCACTAGTGGAGTAAAAACGGTAGAAAAATGTTTCAAAAAATTTTTTAAAGGTATAACCACATGAAACCTATACAGGATCATTGGTTGGGTCCTTGTGCATCTGAAATGACTAATTACGACATCTTTAGGGGGGTCAGACATTTTTTATCCCGAAAAATGTCAATAATTTGTCAAAATGTTATATTTATGTTTTTTAAGACATACCACGCGATAACTTCGAAACTAATTAACTTATAAACATGAGGTTTTTTTTAATCGATTGAGGACATATAGGCGGTCATAACTATACTAATTTAAGTCCCCTAGTTAGCGTATTTATTCTTGGAGAATGGAGTAAACTCGAAATTTTACTTTTATTGCTGCATGATTTTCGGTAAGCGAGAAACTTTTTTATTTCAAGGAATTTTGCCATAGTATCTGCGTATGAATTAAAGAAAAAATATTGAAAAAGTTTTTAGAACATGAACCAACCTTCTGTGACAAACAGTTTTCGAGTTATGGCCATTTAAAATTAATAAAACAGGGGCGCGCTGCGCCGCGCGACGTGCATTTCGAAGACGCTATCAAATTATCGCACTGTACCGCGTTCTCGATGTGTTTTGAAGACCCGCTTAGGTGATCTCCTGACCAATATAAAATATCCAAAAAGAATTTTGTATTAAAAAAATAATTTAAAGTTCTAGTATAATATATATTTTCTAATTTCATATGATTCGATAAATATTTTCTATCAGGAACACAAATTTGCATTGTATTTACATTCATATTTTTAATATAAAGTTAAAATACGAATTACAAAAAAAGGACAGAAATTTAAAAAAATTAGAATTTTCTAGACTCCGAATCTGACGAACTGAGGTCTTAGTTTTGTGGTCTGTTACTATATAATGGGTGGTATAAATAAAAACGAAGTACCTGCTACTACTACCAGTATTAGTATATTCTACATTACTTTAAAACGAAGTAGATACTACATTTCAAAGTACTCCCTTCTATTTTTCCGGAAATGCTAAAAATAATAGCATTCTTCTAAACATTATAATTACTTTAATACTTTTTACTGGTAAGTACTTCCATTTTAACAACAACTGAAATATTTTCTCCGTCATTAGCGAAGTTGATATCATAGCAGCCTCATCGTGCGTGCTACAAAGTGAGTACTTTAAAAATGGTTCAAATACATAGAAATAAAATTTATACTGCAAGAAGACACTACGACGCTGATACCATATACCGTCAAATATTTAGGTAAACAATTAAGTATCATCAATTTAAAATGTTTTATGTTTATATTTTTCATCTAGGTTTAGTAGGGAAAACGTTACTTTCTCGTTACTCGTTACTCTTCTATCACACTGCCTTCATCCGAAGACATCTTAAAGGACTGCTGATGTTATAAATACATACAAAACTGAAACTGTTTCCCAAAAACTTTTAAACATGTCTATCTCGTTACCCAGGGCCTGGCGCACGGCGTATGTGTGACGGAAGTAAGTACTACACATTTCAAAGAATGTACTACACTTGTTAAGTAGATACTTCGTAATGGAGTATATTATACTTTGTGGTGAAGCATGTTCTATGTCAAGTAAAGTAGATACTACCGGAAATTAGTAAATCCTTCGTTTTAAAGTAGATATTACGTAGAATATACTAATACTTGTAGTAGTAGTAGCAAGTACTTCGTTTTTATCCATACCACAAATAAATTGCATATTTACATTCGCCGCAACATCTTAATCTTTGTGCTAAATGCGTGCACTTATTATTGTTGCAATTTCTGTCGGAACATCGGATTGACAAAAATTGCAACCATAATAGGTGCACGTTTTTAGCCCAAGGATTAAAATGTTGTGACGAATGTAAATATGTAATTTGTGGTATGGATAAAAACGAAGTAGTTGCTACTACTACTACAAGTATTAGTATATTCTATGTAATATCTACTTTAAAATACATTCTTTGAAATGTGTACTTGTACTTAATTCCGTCACACATACGCCGTGCGCCAGGCCCTGGCTAACGAGATATACATGTTTAAAAGTTTTTGGGAGACAGTTTCAGTTTTGTATGTATTTATAACATCAACAATCCTTTAAGATGTCTTCGGATGAAGGAAGTGTGATAGAAGAGTAACGAGTAACGAGAAAGTAACGTTTACCCTACTAAACCTAGATGAAAAATATAAACATAAAACATTTTAAATTGATGGTACTTAATTGTTTACCTAAATATTTGACGGTATATGGTATCAGCGTCGTAGTGTCTTCTTGCAGTATACATTTTATTTCTATGTATTTGAACCATTTTTAAAGTAATCACTTTGTAGCACGCACGATGAGGCTGCCATGATATCAACTTCGCTAATGACGGAGAAAATATTTCAGTTGTTGTTAAAATGGAAGTATTTACTAGTAAAAAGTATTAAAGTAATTATAACGTTTAGAAGAATGCTATTATTTTTAGCATTTCCGGAAAAATAGAAGGGAGTACTTTGAAATGTAGTATCTACTTCGTTTTAAAGTAATGTAGAATATATTAATACTTGTAGTAGTAGCAGGTACTTCGTTTTTATTCATACCACCCATTATATAGTAACAGACCACAAAACGAAGACCTCAGTTCGTCAGATTCGGAGTCTAGAAAATTCTAATTTTTTTAAATTTCTGTCCTTTTTTTTGTAATTCGTATTTTAACTTTATATTAAAAATATGAATGTAAATACAATGCAAATTTGTGTTCCTGATAGAAAATATTTATCGAATCATATGAAATTAGAAAATATATATTATACTAGAACTTTAAATAATTTTTTTAATACAAAATTCTTTTTGGATATTTTATATTGGTCAGGAGATCACCCAAGCGGGCCTTCAAAACACATCGAGAGCGCGGTACGGTGCGATAATTTGAGAGCGTCTTCGAAATGCACGTCGCGCGGCGCAGCGCGCCCCTGTGTTATTAATTTTAAATGGCCATAACTCGAAAACTGTTTGTCACAGAAGGTTGGTTCTTGTTCTAGAAACTTTTTCAATATTTTTTCTTTAATTCATACGCAGATACTATGGCAAAATTCCTTGAAATAAAAAAGTTTCTCGCTTACCGAAAATCATGCAGCAATAAAAGTAAAATTTCGAGTTTACTCCATTCTCCAAGAAAAAATACGCTAACCAGGGGACTTAAATTAGTATAGTTATGACCGCCTATATGTCCTCAATCGATTAAAAAAAACCTCATGTTTATAAGTTAATTAGTTTCGAAGTTATCGCGTGGTATGTCTTAAAAAACATAAATATAACATTTTGACAAATTATTGACATTTTTGGGGATAAAAAATGTCTGACCCCCCTAAAGATGTCGTAATTAGTCATTTCACATGCACAAGGACCCAACCAATGATCCTGTATAGGTTTCATGTGGTTATACCTTAAAAAATTTTTTTTCGAGAAGGAAGCGACTTTTTCCCTGGTTTTTACTCCACTACACGTGATTTTGTTGGTAAATACATATTATATATGCCAATACGTATTTACCATCACAGAGCAGATAAGTGCCTAGTTAATCTAGGAATACCATATATAATAGCATGAATTCTAAAACATAATTTCTGTGTTTTCTTTAACTTTAGAGTAATCTGTGTTCTCTTACTCCCAAAGAAAATATGTTAAAAGTAATGTTAACATAATAATATACTCAAAATTACAAATATAACACATGTTAGTTTATAATTCTTGAACTTTGATATGTATCATTTACGTTCTCTAGATTTTTTAGAATTAGATATGTAGGTACCTACCTGATTCATATAGAAATATCTATTGACTATGATACGAGATACCAGAATATACCTTTGATATTTGTATCCATTTTTGCTGCTATTGTCATCGCAGTAAATAAAACTACCATATTCCACATATTATTGTTTATAAATAGATTGAGCTAACCATTCCTACTTTGAACGAACTAAAATGAAGACCAAAATGTTTGAATTGGCTTTTTGAAGCAGCTAAAAACAATTGCTAAAACAAGATGTACTCGGTTCTGTATACAAGTTTTGGTGCTGCTCTATTCCATTCATCCAAACTTTGATGTTTTCTATGTTTCAGCCCATATGCACCACTAACAGATAGATTCAAAAAAGTTCCATTCAATCAAGAATTAAAACTTCTTATAGGTATCCATCCCTAACCAGAGCCTAATCGGTTTAGCCTAAAAGTTCTTCTTTTCTTTTGTATATCTGTTTCAAAGTTATGCCTGGATCCTACTTTCTATATAGTGTATAACTTAAAAGAAAACCCACATTTACTCATTTGAAATTGGCTCGATAGGAATTATTTCAAATATTTTGTTGAAGATCCACTTTATCTGCGTAAGTACTGCAGGGTCAGTGACGTATCCACAAGGGGATGAGAGCAATAAACTTCTAGCGCATTGAAAATTGTAATAAATAAAATAGTAAAATATTTATATAAGATGGCGCCAACCTGTTCAAATAAAAAAGCAAAAATTTAGGTACGATTTTAGGAAAAAAGTACAATCTTATGTTGATTAAACCGATTTTCAAAATGACGTTTAGAAGCAATAATTAAATACTAAGTATTTTGTAGCTATTCTGTTACATCAGGGTGGACGTTTTTCCCACTTAAGAGGATTAAAAGCAATAGGTACTGAAAATTTTATCCCGGAAGATGTTAAATGGTTTGGTTCTTCTACTAGGCCAATTCATAAAGAAATAAAGTACATTGAGAAAATATTACTTCAAAAGTTAGCTAAAATGTTAATGCGGCTAGATTTTGTTCTTTAATGTATATTACCTATACCTTTAATCTTCTTTAAATATGCAACATTGAATATCTGTAAATGAGGTATCAAAAAACATATCTTTTTATATCTATCCGAGGGGATTGGCTCTAGACCATCTGGTTTACTTTAATTTGAAATCTTCGAATGTAAGAGTATTTTTTATCACCTTCACTCTTTCATTACAACTTTGCTTATTCTTTCTTTTATTGGGTATGTTGCCGAACTTCCCGCCTGAATATATAATATTATACGTTCGAAAAATGCATAATATTAGGTAAATAAAAATATATAATATTATACATACGAAAATAAATTGACTCAACAAATTGACAGTAGTCAATTTGTTGAGTAGTTTTTATTTAACTTTATCGATGCCAAAACTATTTAAGTAAAATGGCGTAGAGGTTTCATTTCTTTTTATTTATTTTTCTGAACCATAATATCCACACAAGTAGTAGGCAATACCACAAATACGTAGGTTTCGACGTAAAGTTAAATATTCGTATGCATTTTGTATCATGGTATGCATTAAGGAATGTGTCAATTTTTTAAAATAATCTGTCATTGACTCATTAGCCAATACGACCTCTAGGAGGTGTTGCATTAGCATTACTTTGTACGATACCTTAGTTCATTACCCGCGATTATGAAATACGTAGTACAAAAAGTAGAATATATAAATTTGTGTAAATACAATAGGCTTGTTTTGGTTCTAACAAGAACCAGTTTTGAATTATACTGAGCGTGCGCAGTTTGAAAAAAGCCTTAGGTAATTTTTAAACTGCGCGTGCTCAGTAGGTACAATTCAGAACCGGTCCGTGTGTAACCAAAACAAACCTAATGAGACTGAATAATAGCATTGTCTAACTTTAATAACTTTATCGATGATATTGATAATAGTTGGTTTGTTAGTCCTAAGCACACATTGCATATTGCAAAGTAGTAAAAGTAATGAATCATACTCCAGATATAGTTGCATAAATTATCGAATGATAGACAACATTTTTCTGAATTTCTTGGTATCGGCATATTGGATAATACCATAATTAATATTCAATTATTGTAATGTTAAATAAATGAAATTCACAAAACACATAATTAAATCGGATTCCTATTAATTACTATCATAGAACAAACATATTTTAATGCGTCTTACATAGGTATAACGTGCGCCTTAATAGATAGTAAATATTTTATTTAATTGTCATAAGCATAAGTTTATTTTTATATTTCTTGGTCTCAAGCAAAAAATAACCATTAATAATATATATTTTACGACAACCCGAATCCATATTTAAATAAAGAACTAGTACAAGTTGAATACTGTAAATTTATTACTAAATACAAATGGCTAGGATATTTTTATTTTCTGAACTTTCGATTCAAGGGATTTTTTATAGGTGGATTCTAGGGGGATTTTTAGGGAATACTCAACTTCCTATTAGATACATAATATTGAACTGTTGACAAACCTAACGATTATTTTATTCAAGACTTGACCTATCAAAATGTGTACCTACCGTTTTTAATAATAATTCACAAAGTATTGACATCTTAACCGAAGTATTACCTTCAAGATTTTACATTATTTTAGAAATTTAGATTCAAATCAATGAGAGAAAGCTTAGCCTTATGCTCGTATATTCTGAATACAAGTTAGAGAATATCTTTGGAAAATCCCGTTGAAGGTTCCTATCATATTTTTTGTAAGGGTAACTCCTTTTCTTTTGATTACTGAAAGAAGCAAATAAGAAGAAACATGTGCTCCAGTATAGCAATGTACAGGATGTCCCAATAGTACGTCAAAATCTAGTATCCGAAATTCAAATTACCGAAAAAGTATAAATATCTCGGAAAATATTGATTCAAATATCCAATAATATGCGGGATAATCCATAAAAAAAATGACGGTGAAGGGTCAATTGGTTAAAATTGACTGTGTGCTTCAAAATATTTTTTAAAATGTGGGCCTTTTCACGCTTCATCACTTCTATAAAAGCACTTTCCTCAAAAACCTGCAATAGGGTTGATATTACCTTTGATGCACTCCTGGGGGGCTCTCTGTAGGTGTATTATTATATTGTTTTTTAACATAAGAGTCGTTGTACGATGTTGCTTAGTAGGCATCTATTTTCTAATCCTTTAACCAAATAATATTAAAAAAGTTTACCACAAATTTTATGTATACCACAAATATTTATAAAAAAAGAATGCCACTAATGTCGTAGACATACTTTCGATAATATTTAACTGATTATTCGGAAAAAAATATACAGAAATAGTTGAAATACTTTTTAACTGATGGCGAAGAACTTCTTGCTGTGCTTCTTGCTTACTTTTAAAACATTAACGATCTAACCATTCGGAGCAGCCATATTATATTTAAATTTGATCCATTCTTTGTTTCGTATTTTTTTTTTTTCATTTAATCGTTAGCAGGACATAAAACTAGACACATATTGACGTAGATTATACCTACTCATGTTCTTACGAGCATATATAATTTTTATAAGAATAAAAATTTATTTTTTGACTACTACCATGTTGAATTATTGCGTTTATTATTGTGTGAAGGGAGCGCCTGCCACGGCAATTTTATAACGTACAAAATCAGGGGAACGGCAATACAATAGACCAGACAAATTTTCAAATTTTCGCTCTCGTGGTATCTTTTACATTGTTTAACTGGTCAACATGAGGGAGTTCTGTGCACTGCTTTCAATACCCGCGCTTTCCTTCGCCCCACCTCTAAGAGCCCTTATATTGGAATAATTGGAAATTTTACACTGTTTAGTGAGCTGCATCGGTCGCAGTACTTGCAGTTAATTTGCATATAAAATCGAGCATGTTTTTCGTGCACGTACGTAGAATTATTTAGTGTAAACTTATTATTTATATTGATAATAGATTTCACAATTTGATTCGTCCGAAGAGAAGAAATTTACCAGGAAAAAATTGAATTAAAAAATAAAGATTTCAGGAGAGAAAACATATAAACGCCAGTTGAAAAGAAACATTTATTTAAGTAAAAATTGGATTTGTGGGTGTAAAATGCATTGTCTTGCTATCCTTGTATTCGTTTTGGCAGTGATAAAGCATGGGCGGAGGTGTGACAGATTAAGTATGCCTGACTGAAAAAATAAAAACATAACTGTAAAAGTCATCTTCATAACCCAATGAAACTAGGTTTATTAGGAACTACTAATATTATAGCCCAGTTAGATTCAGTTTATTGGATAATTTATTTACAAAGACATATAATGACAATGTAACAAAAAATAGATATGCTTTATCCACGATTATAAATTGCATAAAATTTTGGGGAATTTTTGAATTGGCGGGAGAGGATATTACGAATCTTATGCAACGGATCGTAGAATTGAATTAAATTTTAGAACATGAGTAAAGCCAACATTTGAACACCTACATTATTTCACACGAGCTGCCCCTGCTTATTCATAATATGATATAGATGACAGCCAAACTTAAATATTTTAATACCTTTTATAATTTGATTTGATTTAAAAAATTTATAAGCGTGCATCCCAAATTTCTAGTGTTTATGAGTAATATAAAAATAATATTGTTAATTTCGTCTAAGATTTATCAATATATTTTAAAAATAGGTATTCGTTTTATGTAATTACAGAACTCCCAGCAGATAATAAGAATATTTCGAAATTTGCATGTATAACATAAAATAATCACTATATTTTAAAACACTTTGGCAATCAGACCCCCAGCAAATAATATATTTTGAAACTTATTGTGCAATATACCGAAATAATTCCTGCATTTTTGTCTTAACCAAAAGATATATTTCTTATCTCTATATTAATTAAACTAGCAATACATCTACTAAATGGTTTTGACGTCATAGACCATGAATAAATAATATGTTGATAATTTTGTGCAATTCATATTAGAAGGTATCAGTTAGTATCTTGGGTACCGTTTATTGCTTGGAGATAGCGCTTTTTGTGTGTACTACCTACTGAAAACAAATAATCCGGCATTGTTTGACAAGATAATTACCTGTAAATTTTATGTTTAAAATATTTTTCGATAGCTCTTGAAGCAAGTTCTACCTGTAAGTACTTATATACATGTTTCGAAATAAACGAAAAACCCTGTGCAGTTATGTATTTCTTTATAATATTTCTAGGTTTGAATAAAAATTCCATTTTTACCAATTTTGATACAAATAAATAATAATATGGCTAAGTGATGTTGATATTATTATCAGTATGAAGCCCTCTACTACAATAAAGAATAAATCTGTATTACTAGGTTACCTCTTATGCTAATCATTCTTAACCATGAGTTCTTGTGGTAAAATATGACGATTAAAAAATACACAATTGAATTCACTGATGAGTAACATGACTTTTGACATTATTAGTAAGTGAAGTTACTTGAATGACATTTTTCCTGTAAAAGATGATGGTTTTATAAAAGAAACTGTACAAATTTGATAGTTTATCTCTTTCCTCGAAAAAAATAATAATAAGAATAATAACTGATGGAGATGGACACATGGAATTTATAAATCAATCTTGCATTCAATACAGTCAAGTTGTCATAAAAAATACAACGCTAATAATCAACAATGCTAAAATAGAGCCGATGGCTCAGTTATGGCCACCAAACATAAGTCGTTCCTGAGGCGCAAATCCGGCCCGCGCGATAATAATATGTCGCCTCCTCTCCCACACAAGTCTCAGATTTTCAGACTAATCCTTGTGATTAGAATGAGTGGTAAAGATATTATTATTATAATTTTTATTATTAATTATTAATGCGTTGCATTGTAGTGTATAGCGCTGGTGAAAAGAGTTTATCGTTTTAAAATTCTGCACATTTTTCATAAATTATTATTATTATGGTTGCCCTACATAATTACAACACAATATTTTCTGTTTTTATCAACGTTTACACATTTGCAATTCACGTTATATATTTTCTGATAGAAGGCAACTTGTTGTTAGAATATAAGCTTGAATTAAATGTTCCAATCGTGAAGCTACAACGTAGTCACATTATACATTGTGTTTTTTCGGTAAATCGGTTAGAGCTAGGTACTAAAATTTTACAAGAAATTCATAATTCCGATAACTCCGACTGTTGGTTCATACATTTCAGAAACGCCTTGTAGATTGAAGCTTTTATTGGATCTGATTTAAAAATTATGTAATATTCTCAAAACTGTTTCCTATATGCCTCTTATATCTTATCCTCATCATGTGGTGTTAGGTAATCATTATTAAATTAATGTTACTGTACCGAAATTTCATGGCTATAGGGATATTTTTAGTTTCTGTTTGGCATTGCCGACGACTCAGTAAATCGGTAATACTGAAAATAAGCTAAAAATACTAAGTACTCATGGACATGAAATCCACTACAACGCATTGCTTCAAGTCTTACGTCTTTCTCATATTTTTCGATGTGTCGACGGCATTTTGTCAAAAAAGTACTAGAATTTTTTGAAAATATCTAGATGATAACATTTATTATTGGATCTATAGTAGCTGTTATTTTAAAAGTTAGGCCGTTTAAATCATATTTTACTTTTTAATCAGATGTAGGTATACCTATGTTTGATAAAGTTATATAGTAATTAAGATCTCCTCTTCTGATAACTTTTGAACTGATTATAAGATTTTGGATAAAGTACAAGATTAAGCGCAAAATGAAGTATTTTATCGCACACTGGTTTTGAAAAAGTAGTTATACATTCTATTGTTACAAATGTGACTCAACTCACCAATGAAAACATTAAGTCGAGTGGAAAATTTAATTGATGCAAAGTAATATTCGGATAGGAATAATAAAAAAATTTATGAGGAAGAAAGGCTTTTTCAGTTTTTCGAAAATTATCGATACATTTCCATAATTTTCGGTTTCCACGGTAGTAACTCCAGTGCATGATGAAATGTTATATGCAAAACTCTATCGTCTTATATTTTTTAATTTAGGGAATTCCTAATTGTAAATATACGAATGGCACTAGTTTAAAGAATATTTTTGTAATCGCTACAACAGTATAAGTGTGTCCCACGGTGACGGCCTAAGAAGTATCTACTCGTAGTAGGAGGTCCAAGGCTCTGAAAAATGAAATTACCCATGACGGTAAGTTAAATGATTTTTGATTTCACTTAGGGATAGAGGGTCCCTAGGGGCATAAGAAATGACTTGTTGGACTTTTGTTGGCTCTTGCACAACTTCTTAAATAGCAAAAAAGGGGGCGGAGCCGTGTTTATAAAATAAGTGATTTTGAACGTTTACACCTTTCTAGAAAAATAACTATTTGAGATATTCCTATGATTTTTTATATGTGCTTCTGCCTGTGCTAATAGAATTTGAAAATATTTTTCTGTTTTTTTTTTAACAATGGCTAAAGTCGTAGTTACGAGATGTATGTATCGAAAATTTCAACATGCGGGCAACTATATTACATTTTCAAAATTTGCACATACTATATGTGAACGAAATGTGGTCTAAGGCTTGAAAAAGTTTTAAGAAAAAAGATCAGTTCCTTACCTTATCTAAGTTTCGAGTTAAGGCCGATTCCCACATAGCAGCGCCGCAGCAGTGCGGCACGGCGTTCCTTTGAGCGCTGAGCAGCGCTGCGCCGTTTATGTGGGAACTGTTCCATTTAATTACATGAATATTTTTTGGAGCAGCATTTGCAGCGCCGCTACGCGCTGCTGCGGCGCTGCTATGTGGGAATCGGTCTTTAATCATTTTTAAAGTAAAGCCTTGTTTACACTCGCACCTGACCCGTGCCATTCAATTTATTGTGGTGCGCGCTACCATCTAATCCAATATAATATATCCGCATATTAGGCCAGACTATAAAACTGCGAAATCATTTAGATTCTTATAGTTTGTGACTATTGTTATTATATATTGGTTTATCAGTGTTTTAGCTATTAGTGTATTGTTATTTATTTTAATTGAAACTCACCTTTGACAGGGATTACGACGTGTCGCCTTGTCGGATATCGCATCGCATTACTTCCGTATTTTAGCCCTCAAAACAATTGTTAGGAAAAGCTGTATACATGTGCAAGCAACAGAACACTAAGTACAGGCACATTTTTTATCACATTTTACTTTGAATTTGTACTTTTTTATTTTTTTAATACATATTCGGCAATGGTTTCTTTGACATCATTTTTGGGATTATTTGATGATTAATATCCACCACATATTCAAAGTTTTTGGGTAAATTGGGAACCGGGTCAGTTAAGGTCAGCTACGTCAAGTTGCGTTTAGTTAACGTTTCGTTACGTTAAGTTACATTATGTTACGTTAAGTTATGTTACGGTAAGTTAGTTACGTAAAGTTAATATCAGTCACGTAAAGTTGCGTTACGTTAAGTTACGTTACGTTACGTTAAGTTACGTTACGTTACGTTAAGTTCCGTTACGTTAAGTTACGTTACGTTAAGTTACGTTCCGTTACGTTACGTTACGTTACGTTAAGTTATGATAAGTTACGTTACGTTACGTTAAGTTATGTTACGTAAAGTTGCGTTACGTTACGTTCCGTTAAGTTACGTTACGTCGGGTTACGTTAAGTTACGTTACGTTAAGTTACGTTAAGTTACGTTACGTTACGTTAAGTTACGTTACCTTAAATTACGTTTCGATTAGTAAGGTTAAGTTACGTTAAATTATGGTAAGTTATATTAAGTCACGTTAAGTTCAGGAACGTTGCAAATCGGAACGGAACGTAACATAACTTAACTTAACTTAACTTAACTGAACTTAACTGAACTTAACTGAACTTAACTGTAACTTAACGTAACTGAACGTAACTTAGCTTAATTTAACGTAACTTGCTGTAACTTAACGTATCTTCATGTCACTTAAGGTAACGTAACTTAATATAACTTAACGAAACAGTACGTAACATAACTTAACTTAACGCAACTTAACTGAACGTGACTTAGCTTAATTAAACGTAACTTGATGTAACATAACGTAACTTGATGTAACATAAGGTAACTTAACGCAACTTAACTGAACGTAACTTAGCTTAATTTAACGTAACTTGATGTAACTTAACGTAACGTAACTTAACATAACTTAACGTAACGTAAGTAACTTAGCATAATAATGTAACATAACTTAACATAACGTTACTTACCGTGACTTGACGTAACTTAACGCAACTTAACATAACGTAAAGTACGTACGATAAACGTTTGCCCAGGAGGGTGGAAGGCAATAGAGAAGGTGGTGAGAAAGATTATGACCTAGAAGGAGCAGGACGAGAGGGACGAGAGAGGTTAGAGTTATTGGGCTGGTCACTGAAGTATGTTCTCAAGAACGGTTCCGGTGATTGGTTCTTGGGAAAAGAGAGGGGTTTTCGCAGAGAAGCGGCCGTCACTAGGGGTACGATAAACGTAACGCTAAATTACGTTATGTTCTGTTAAGGTCAGCTACGTTAAGTTGCGTTTAGTTAACGTTACGTTAAGTTACATTATGTTACGTTAAGTTATGTTTCGGTAAGTTAGTTACGTAAAGTTAAGTTCAGTCACGTTAAGTTGCGTTAAGTTAAGTTACGTTAAGTTACGTTTAGTTACGTTAAGTTACGTTACGGTAAGTTACCTTACGTTACGGTAAGTTACGTTACGTTACATTACGTTAAGTTACGTTACGTTAAGTTACGTTACGTTAAGTTACTTTACGTTAAGTTACGTTACGTTAAGTTACGTTATGATAAGTTTCGTTACGTAACGTTAAGTTACGTTAAGTTAAGTTACGTTACGTTGAGTTACGTTACGTTAAGTTACGGTCCGTTACGTTAAGTTACGTTATGTTAAGTTACGTTACGTTAAGTTACGTTACGTTAAGTTGCGTTACGTTACGTTAAGTTACGTTCCGTTAAGTTAAGTTACGTTACGTTAAGTTACGTTACGTTAAGCTACGTTACGTTAAGTTACGTTACGTTAAGTTGAGTTACGTTACGTTCAGTTACGTTACGTTAAGTTACGTTAAGTTACGTTACGCTAAGTTACGTTACGTTATGTTAAGTAACGTTACGTTAAGTTACGGTACGTTATGTTACGTTCCGTTAAGTTACGTTTAGTTACGTTAACTTACGTTACGTTACGTTCAGTTACGTTTCGTTACGTTAAGTTACGTTCCGTTACGTTAAGTTGCGTTATGTTAAGTTACGTTACGTTAAGTTACGTTACGTTAAGTTACGTTACGTTAACTTAAGTTACGTTAAGGTCCGTTACGTTAAGTTACGTTACGTTAAGTTACGTTACGTTAAGTTACGTTACGTTAAGTTACGTTAAGTTACGTTAAGTTACGTTAAGTTACGTTAAGTTAAGTTAAGTTAAGTTACGTTATGTTAAGTTACGTTACGTTAAGTTACGTTAAGTTGCGTTACGTTACGTTAAGTTACGTTACGTTTCGTTACGTTCCGTTAAGTTACGTTTAGTTACGTTACGTTTAGTTACGTTGCGTTAAGTTACGTTCCGTTACGTTAAGTTACGTTACGTTTAGTTACGTTACGTTAAGTTACGTTACGTTACGTTAAGTTACGTTACGTTAAGTTAAGTTACGTTATGATAAGTTACGTTACGTTACGTTTAGTTACGTTAAGTTACGTTACGTTAAGTTAAGTTACGTTAGGTTAAGTTAAGTTACGTTACGTTACGTTAAGTTACGTTACGTTACGTTAACTTACTTACGTTAAGTTAAGTTACGTTATGATAAGTTAAGTTACGTTACGTTAAGTTAAGTTACGTTACGTTAAGTTACGTTACGTTACGTTACCTTAAGTTACGTTTCGGTAAGTAAGGTTAAGTAATGTTAAATTATGTTAAGTTATATTAAGTCACGTTAAGTTCAGGAACGTTGCAAATCGGTAAGGAACGTAGCATAACTTAACTTAACGCAACTTAACTGAACGTAACTTAGCTTAATTTAACGTAACTTAACGTTACTTCATGTAACTTAAGGTAACGTAACTTAACATAGCTTAACTGAACAGAACGTAACATAACTTAACTTAACTGAACGTAACTTGGCTTAATTTAACGTTATTTGATGTAACTTAACGTCACTTGATGTAACATAAGGTAACTTAACGCAACTTAACTGAACGTAACTCAGCTTAATTGAACGTAACTTGATGTAACTTAACGTAACGTAACTTAACATAACTTAACGTAACGTAAAGAACGTACGATAAACGTTTGCCCAGGAGGGTGGAAGGCAATAGAGGTAGTGGGAAAGATTATAACCTAGATGGAGCAGGACGAGAGGGACGAGAGAGGTTAGAGTCATTGGGCTGGTCACTGAAGTATGTTCTCAAGAACGGTTCCGGTGATTGGTTCCTGGGAAAAGAGAGGTGTTTTTCGCGGAGTAGCGGCCGACACTAGGGGTACGATAAACGTAACGCTAAATTACGTTATGTTCTGTTGTCAGTAGACTGTTTGCAGACTAAAATATGGACAACGTGCGTTTTACATGGAGTAAAAAAGTATTTCCAGTAAGAAGTAGAGAACGTAGAGAACTTAGAGTAATTGAAAATAAACGTTGAGCATCCACCTCCAGCATGTTGAGACGTTGAAAAATTCAAGCATAATGTGTGGTACCTGAAATCTGCAACTATCTTATCAATGGGACGATCTTCAAAACCCTGAATTTTCTTCAGTAACTGAAAATCTTGAATTTATTTGGCTTTAGCATAAATGGCATTCTGCTTTTCTTGGGTGGAAATCAAGAAAACCTCACGTTTTCCTTTTTTATCTCTATCTTTAAGGCATAGAAAACATACTATTTTAAAATCCACTGGCTGATTGTAACTACAACTTGATTTTTGTTCATTAGGGAAATTTTTATCGCCGGATTACGGATCAATTAGTGCAAGACTCTTTTTGTGAGTATATTCAGACCAACACTTCCGATGAAACAATAGTCTTTTATTAATAAAATTGTTGTGAATAATATATGTATGTGTTGAACGTTTTTTATAAATTGAAAGGAAGTTAATGAAAAAGAAAATTGAATGGCTGAGGCTTTAGATCTAAAAAAAAATGTATCATATGCCAAAATATGTCTTCTTAATCCTAAAAATAGGCTTATAGACTATTAGAAAATATTATTTACAACAATTTTATTAATAAAAGACTATTGTATCATCGGAAGTGTTGGTCTGAATATACTCACAAAAAGAGTCTTGCACTAATTGATACGAAATCCGGCGATAAAAATTTCCCTAATGAACAAAAACCACGCGTAGTAACAGTCAGCCAGTGGATTTTAAAAAGTATGTTTTCTATGCCTTAAAGATAAAGAGATAAAAAGGGAAAACGTGGGGTTTTCTTGATTTCCACCCAAGAAAAATAGAATGTCATTTATACTAAAGCCAAAGAAATTCAAGGTTTTCAGTTACTGAAGAAAATTTAGGGTTTTGAAGATCGTCCCATTGATAAGATAGCTGCGGATTTCAGGTACCACATATTATGCTTAAATTTTTTAACGTCTCAACATGCTGGAGGTGGATGCTCAACATTTATTTTCAATTACTCGGAGTTCTCTACGTTCTCTACTTCTTACTGGAGATACTTTTTTACTCCATATAAAACGCACGTTGTACCAAATTTTAGTCTACAAACAGTCTACTGATCCTGTTCCCAATTTATCCAAAAACTTTGGATATGTGGTGAATATTAATCATCAAATAATCCCAAAAATGATGTCAAAAAAACCATTGCCGGATCTTAAAAAAATAAAAAAGTGTAATTGCAAAGTAAAATGTGATAAATATGTGTCTATAGTTAGTGTTCTGTTGCTCGCACATGTATACAGCTTTTCCTAACAATTGTTTTAAGGGCTAAAATACGGCAGTAATGCGATATCCGACAAGGCGACACGTCGTAATCCCTGTCAAAGGTGAGTTTCAATTAAAATAAATAACAATACACTAATAGCTAAAACACTGATAAACTAATATATAATAGCAATAGTCAAAAACTATAAGAATCTAATTATTTCGCAATTTTATAGTCTGGCCTAATATGCGGATATATTATATTGGATCAGATGATAGCGCGCACCACAGTAAATTGAATGGCACGGGTGAGGCGTGAGTGTAAACAACGCTCTATATACTTTAAAAATGATTAACTCGAAAACTAGATAAGGTAAGGAACTGACTTTTTTTTCTAAAAACTTTTTCAAGCCTTAGACCACATTTCGTTCACATATAGTATGTACAAATTTTGAAAATTTAATATAGTTGCCCGCATGTTGAAATTTTCGATACATAAATTTCGTAACTACGACTTTAGCCATTGTTAAAAAAAAACAGAAAAATATTTTCAAATTCTACTAGCACAGGCAGAAGCACTCATGTCTCAAGTATTCACATATAAAAAATCATACGAATATCTCAAATAGTAATTTTTTTAGAAAGGTGTAAACGTTCAAAATCACTTATTTTTTAAACACAGCTTCGCCCTCTTTTTTTGCAATTTAAGAAGTTGTGCAAGAGCCAACAAAAGTCCAACAACTCATTTCTTATGCCCCTAGGGACCCTCTATCAATGGGTGAAATCAAAAATCATTTACCTTGCCGTCATGGGTTACTTGCCGATTTTTAGGGATTTTGAATGCCTGGACCCCGTACTAATCTGGAGAATCAATAAAACTATTAACTTGAAATTTAAGGCGAAGTCAAAGTGGATCATGATTTACTTGATGGAAAAATAGTTTGAAGTCTCTACCGCTTTCTACCGATTAGGTACACCTACCGGAAGCCGATATTCCCATCTAATTATGGACAACATTCATTAAGAATAGTTACTTTATTATACCTATCTTAAACGGGTCGACATATCGCTTATTTCATAAAAAAAATTACCGTTTGGCACTATGAAATACATCGTGTATATACTTCTTTCATCTTGGACTCACAAGTCTGAAATTATGGTGCGGTTAATATACAATGCCGGTATAATTATCACAAAGTGAATCTACTATATACAGGATGTTCAGAAAATAAATTTAAATTAATGCATAATACAAAGGATTAAAACTAACTTGTCTTAGAAATAAAACACCCTGTAATTTATTACATCAGTGTATAGTCCAATAAGTTATCTGTGAAACAGAATCATATTACCTATCCTTAAATTTTGTAATTTTCGAGTTAGTTGCAATTATTTACGAAATGCATTAAAAGCTAAAACTATTTTGTTCGTTGTTGAAAAGACGACCGAGGAAAACGAAATTTTTGTCGATTTCGTAGTTAATCATTGTAACATTTTGTGTTAATTATTATAGATTGTTGAGGAAATAGAAAATAATCCATTTTTATATCTGGGATGTAACAAAATCTGATTAACTTCAGGGAACGTTATTGGCAAAAATCGATAGAACGTTTAATAATTTAAATATAGATTCGAAATTCAGAAAGCTATTGATTCTGTCAGGAGACGAATCAAACATGCGTTTGGAGGTTTACAACATTTATTGTAAATTAATTATTATCTTAGTTTAAGTTTTAAGTACAATAACCATTTAGTCTACCTACACTTTAGTTTTACTTAATATTTTCTCTGATTATCAAGAATTCTTCATTTGAGTAACGATTATTATTAGTAACTATATTAAAGGTAGAAAATTCAAAATATTTTCATCAAGTAATTACTTAAATTCTGAAATTTAAAATTAATAGCTTTATCAGTTCTTCGGATACCTCTAATAGGATATCGCCGTGGTGCGTGGTTACCATGTATGTTTTTCATGAAACAGAAGAAATTATACGATATAAAATAAAACGTTCATCGTTATTGAAAATATAGCCAAAATGTAATGACTTTCAATTAAACACAATCAGAAATGTTTATTTTCATTTTGTTTCAGAATATTTTATATAGCCCAGTGTCTAAATTATCGGAGTGTGAGGTGTCGCATGATAAACGCTATACATCCTATCTTGATGACAAAGTCATCAAGATAGGAATACTATATATGCAAAATTATATATGGCACCAGAAAAATACAGGTAAAATATGGTTCAGAATCATATTAAAGAAAAAATGAAAATATATTATAAGACTGAAAATATTAAATTACAAAAATATTCACCTACAAAGAGTATCGATTTGTAAGCAATTTTTTTTAAATTATAATTTAAATATTTTATTTGTGAATAAACTAAAAATATACTGATCAAATTTCACTAGCTATTTTATTAAAGTATTATACAATTGTATTTATTAATTACATTTTATATATATTATTGGTATCAAACTTTTAGAGTTTTAACTTTCTATTTCTCTTTAGGGCAAGTTTTAAGCTAATGATTTATGTTTCCAGTAACAGAAAATTGCAAAAACGTGCATGCATTGGTGTCTAATATGAAGATATTTTAAAAAGGCATAGCTATCTTCAATTATGCTATAAAAGTATATGTAAAGTAGATATAGCAAATTTATATTAGGTAATCAGTAGATTATCAGAAGCAGTAGTTATAACAAATTTATACTAATATACCTACTAAAAAACATGTTAGTCATTTACAATTCACGTATTAATTTCCTGTGTATGCATACTGGCAATTACTGTACCAATAAAACAGTAATTTTGTTTACAAAAAAAATTATACTTAATTATCTCCATTCTTCAGATAAGATACGCAGAGAGGTCGGAATGATGTGTCTACATTATATACTTCAGAAATTGTATCTGTAAGTCTCGCGCTTGTTTTAGATAAAACAGTATCGTCTGCTGGAAACTTTTTTATTTTAATAGAGCTCGTTGATAATTTCTTTAAAATATGTTTGAAGATTTATTTATTTAATTGTCGATTTATCTCAAGTTAAATTATTCCACATTATTAAGCTTAAACTATTAAGCTATATCGTTTAACATCTGCTTGAAATTGATTGTCTATTTTTTTTAGTATTTCATAATAATGTGCAATACTACTTCATACTGATAAATATTGATACAAATCTAACAATATTTGAAGATAAAATATGGAAAAGTAGATATATAGGTATTTTAAAATGCATAGGTAATTGATTCAAAATAAAAAATAAATTCATAAAATTTTAATTCATCTATTAATTTTAATCCCTCAATTAATCGTTATAACAACTCATCCTAATCTTCTTTGGGATTGCATCACCTGTAAAATACCAAAAACCAGAAATCAGAGGTAGATATTCAAAATAAATATTTACAATAATTTAAATATTCTATATCTTTATTTTGAATACTTCTTTCTGGTTTTGTTATTTTACAGGTGGTGTAATTCCAAAGAAAATTACGATGAATCAGATATAGCGACATCACAACATTCTATTAAAATTCTTAATTAATTGTACTTGTATGTCAACAAGCAAGTCGCCCATAAATTGTTTATCTGTACAGGGTGGGCCGTATAAGAGTGCGTATCCCCTTATCTCAGAAACTATGTTAGATAGAAAAAAAAGTTTTATATAAATGTTGTTTGCGTTAAAGATGTCGGTATTTTTTTAATATAGTTATATTTGTAGCTCTTCTAGAGCTAGAGGGTGATGAACTAAACTTATCTTTTTTTAAATGGAACACCCTGTATATTATTACATTTTTGAAAAGCTCTTCAAAAGACTTGTTCAACGATATATAATATGATGGGTCTGTAGCCCACCGTTTCGGAGCTATTGACTGGTATCTTCAGGAAAAGGTTAATATTTATAGCGAACTAGAAAAGTTACTGATTGAGGTGATAAGCTGTAATTTGGGCCAAGAAATTCTAATTTGGTCTATTTTATGAAACTTCTGTCTAATACTATAATAAAACAAATTGCAACAGTGATGCCAAGTTTCGTGAAATTTAATTTTTCATGATTTTTTTAAATGGAACACCCTGTATTTTATTACATTTCCTGAAAGTCCTTGCAAAGACGAGTTTATTGATATGTATTTTATGAATACAGGGTGTTCCGTTTAAAAAAAGATAAGTTTAGTTCATCACCCTGTATATTGAAGAGCTACAAATATAACTATATTAAAAAAATACCGACATCTTTAACGTAAACAACATTTATATAAAACTTTTTTTTCTATCTCACATAGTTTCTGAGATAAGGGGATACGCACTCTTATACGGCCCACCCTGTACAGTATAAATGCTGCTTAAATAATTAATCTTGGGCATATATATTCTGGAAAATTTTCTATTTTCTTAATTGCAATATAATAGAGCATCTATTAATAATAGTTAATTTTATTGGGAAATCCAATGGTTAGCTTCAATAACGTCTTCGAATACTTAATATGAATTAAGTATGTGGTTACTTACGTTTAAAATATTTACATTTACATATATTTAAATATTAAAGCATAATACTTAGTTTAACGTGAAATAAGATTTGGTTATATAACAGTAAAAATCTAATTTGATAGTTTTTGATATTGATATTGTTGAGAACATTTTCTCAAGTGGAGCTTTTAAGTGATAAAGGTTACATGCGAGAATTACTTACATACGTACATGCTTGCACGTGTATTGTATTTACAGATACTGATCATTGTGATCAACTTGTATATACATATCTAATCCATCGTTGTCATTTCGAGGACGGTATTAATTAAACCATAAATTTTATGAATGTCAATTGGTGCCCACTTTATGATGACTTTATAGTGATGTATTACTTTTATTAGAGCGTCATTCCACTTTTTTTATTTTTATGAATTTCTTCAACATTATTGCTCCCGAAATAAAAATTCTGTATGAAAATATTGCGGCGCAATAAAGTGAAGTCGTTCGCTGTAAGTTAACCTGGAATGCACCTCGATTTACTTAAAATTTGACCACTACATATCGAGAAGGCTGCATTTTAAATATGGAAAACTTGGTTACTGATGCAGAATTCTCTGCATTTGGTGTTTGCAGTGTAATTTGCATGCTGAAGTTTATGAGGGTGGCCTCTGAGTCTTTCATAATTATTTAACGAAAATATGGTCGTTAGATCTAAGGAGAAGGCAGGTTGCAATAAGGTTTCCTCGAGCTAATCTCTCTATAGCTGTGGACAAACCAAATATATTAAGTCTTTTGGGATAAGATGGCCTTTGGAGTCCGTAAGGTAAGCGCGTGGCGGACTAGCCAGGGCGACCAGACAGCAGAACCAAATTCGAGAGTAGGTCTGATGTACGTTTTATACACAGCACAGGCGGTAGCTAGCCAGGGACGATTAAACACTTTTTTAAATATATAAAGTAAACTATTGACCTTTTTACAAGACTGCAGTATATGATCACACCAAGTTAAATTTTCAGTTATTAATATCCCAAGGTCACGTTGAGAGGGTAATACCTCTCAACGTACCTCAACTCTCAATACCGTTTAATGTATAATTCAGTTTTGGTTTTTTCTTTCTCATGTGAAGCACAGTATTTTTAGAGATATTTAACAGTATGAGCCAATCATTACACCAATCTGAAATATTATTTAAATCTGTTTAAATGCGGCGTATTCTACATTCGAATTGCAGTAAACTTTCGTGTCGTCTGCGTACTGTGAGATCTTGCAGCGTAGTAATCTAGGAATGTCAGACGTGTAAAGTAGAAACAGAATAGGTCCTAGAACTGATCCTTATGGAACACCGCATAGAACAGCAACATCGGGGGATAAATCAGTGCCGATTTTCACATTAAATGAGCGATTGGAGAGATATTGTCTTATCCAGTTCAGTAAATGCGGCATCGAATTCCAAAGTGTTCAAGTATAGTACAAGATAATGCAGATAAACTGAAATTGATATTTATCTAGTAAAATCAATTATTTACAACAGTTATAGCGTATACTATCTGCGGTTTACAGCAAAAGAAAAAACCACAAAAGTATTATGGTGTACTGCTTTTCCAAACATAGTTAACCAAACGATAAATACATTTTGACTACGGTAAAAGACTGTTTTCGGTAAGAAAAATATAATTAGGGTACATAACGCAGGTAAAAGTGTTGGGTTAGATTTAACATTTAATATTAAAACCTCAAGTTTGGTGCGTTGTGGGTTGTGCGTGTAGTGTATAATTTCCTTCTGTAAGTAGAAGGAAATATACAATATATTATTTTCCTCTTAAAAACGTTACCATTTCTACGCAGGATGTTCAGCATGAATTAACAATTTCTGTTGCCGCTTAGGTATAACCAATCGAACGTTACAATTATTTTAGTAAAATAATTTGTATGAATATGAATATGTATGTACTTAATATGAATAAAATTTACCTGGGTTGAAAGCGACATTTGTCAGGGTGAAAGGAATCACTTTCCACCCTGGTATATGTCACTTTTCATCTGGATATATGTCAAAGTCAGAAATATGTTTCTTTCAAATTTGAGGCGGTTTCAAAACTTTGGTATTTTTTATTTCTTCAATAAAAAAACCAAAAGAAAATCTTTTTATTTTTTTTTTATTTATTATTTATTATTATTATTATTATTTATATTATTATTATTATTATTATTATTTTATTTATTTTTATTATTGGATTATTTTTATTATTATATTATCAAACATCTTAACAAATGTTGTAGGAAAAACTATTTATAGTGTCAAAGACTCCTGGGAGTTAAAAAAATTCATTGATGAAGTAAATATACCTGAAAATTATATGTTAATCTCTCTTGATATTACATCACTATATACTAATACACCAATAGACTTGACAATAGAAGCCATACAAAACAAATGGAGTGTTATCAAACAATTTACAAACATAAATGAAAAAGAATTTATATCAACCATAAAATTCATATTAAATTCAACATACTTCTCGTTCAATAAAACATTCTACAAACAAACAGAAGGACTAGCTATGGGCCAACCATTATCGGCAGTGTGTGCAAATCTAACTCTAGAGTATCTCGAAAACCAACTAATACCCACGCTTTCAAATAACATTGCATTTTATAAACGATACGTAGACGATTGTCTACTATGCGTTAATAAAAATGAAGTATCTTACATATTGCAGAAATTCAATGAACAACACAGAAAAATTAAATACACAGTAGAAATAGAAAATGAAAATAAAATAAACTTCTTAGACCTGACTCTAATTAGAGCTGGCGGTACAATTAAAACCAATTGGTATCAAAAAAGCATCAATTCGGGACGGTATACCAATTTTCTATCTAAAACTAGTAATAAGTACAAAATTAGTGTTATAAGCAGCCTTGTAGACAGGGCCTTGTTACTATCAGATAAACAGTTTCACAAAGAAAACATAATCAAAATTAAAAACATTCTTTTAAGTAATTTCTACCCGCTACCATTCATAAACAAGTACATGCAAAAGAGAATACATATAATAAACAACAAAACCCATCAAAATCAGGCTGACATAGATTTACAACCTAACTGTTTAGGACCCATATTCAACAACACAAACCAGAACAGAAATCTAAGCAATCCAAATAAAGACAAAATATACATATCGGCCCCATATATACCACAAGTATCAGAAAAAGTTCAGAAAGAATTAGGTAAATATAATATACAATTAGCACACAGAAATGACAATAGCATAAAAAACAAACTATATTCAAAACTGAAAGATCCAGTAGATAAATTAAATCAAACTCATGTTATTTATAAAGTAGACTGCTCAGATTGCGATAGATGCTACATAGGACAAACCCAACAGTATTTAAACAAACGTATAAATCAACATAAGTTATCAATTAGAAATTCTATAGCAACGCCTAATTCATGTAGCACGGCATTAACTGAACACGCCGTAAATAAATTACACAACTTTAATTTTCCGAATACAACTATACTACATAAAGAAAGAAATACCAAAAAACGTATGTTTTTGGAAATGGCAGAAATACAAAACAACAAAAAGACAGTTAATTATCAAACGGATATAGAGAATCTGAGTAGCATATATCGCAATCTCATACAATAGTAAATTGCTTTTCAAACACCCAGTAGATGAACAAACTGCGAAACCTCTTCTCAATAGCACTCTCGAGTCGTGAAAATGTTTATAATAACTCTGTCGTTCGGACCATCAATATTAGGCTATCTGAACCACTAACATACGCACTTGACTTAATTAGGTACCTGCTTTCAAAAAGAAACACATCGACGGCGACACCTAAAACAGTCAGATCACTGCTCAAATCATGGAGCAAATGTACATATAAAAATAAAATAAAACCATAATGTAGTAGGTAGTTAAAATAGAAAGATTCTAGTAGGTAAGAAAACACTCTTTTGGATAAATATTCTGTCACTAATCTAATTTAATTATTCATGTAAAAACATTATTTTCAGTATTTAAGTAACTTATGAAGAAGTCCGAAAACTCGGACGAAACGTCGGAGAAGGTATCAATGTAAAAAAAAAAAATGAGCTGAAAGTCCTCCAATAATAAAAAAAAAATAAAAAGATTTTCTTTTGGTTTTTTTTATTGAAGAAATAAATTCAACTATAACAGCCAACAACTTGTCTAGTATCATTTGGTATTTTTGCTACGAAATAGTGACGTCATGAGTTGAATGTTTTGAAACATACTCATTTGGTTTCAAAACGCCTTCCGTTCTCGTTTTAAAATTGTGGAGGTGGTGGGGGAATTATTGTAGCCATTTTGCCTTCTGTGTTTTTTGGTTAGAATTATCTGTTGTGTATATTTTTGCTGCTAATTTACAAGTTAAATATGGTTTCAGTTCAATTAGGTACTTAATTTTTAATATATTATTGGTGCTCACTACACAATCTCAAAAGTTTTAAATGTAAAAAATGTGGTTATGTTAAAGTTTCAAAACAACATTTTCGCGACTGTCAATTTGTGTCACGTAATAGATGAATCGATTTAAAACTATTTATGTTTCATACGGTTCAACGCCAAAAACTACTTTAATTTAATTTGGAAATATCAACATTACACACATGGTTGTAAATAAAATACCTTTTTGTATAGTTTTATTTAAACAGTAGTCGAATCATGTGTGAAATACGTAGGAAAACCGTTTTTCCGTACAGGCTTGTTTTTGATCTCTGCTCTCGCCTCGAAACAAAATTTTACGTCTTTCTTTTTCCGAATTTCGCCTGAAAAAAACACATTTCTATAGATGTTTCACAAATAGCTTGGTTGGTATTATCTATTTCGACATAGGCCATAGATAGATAACATAAACTCATAGGTTAAAATTGTTTACGACGGTGAGGAAAAAATATAGGCAAATGATTTCCAAATATTTTCTTTTGGCCGAAACCAGCATTATAATTTTGATAAAATTATCGTCTAGTTTTGCCCGAAATTTAAATGAAATTAACTATCTGTACCTTCTCCTACTGCCATAATACCAATTTAAAATTAAACGTAATATATTTTGCTCGTTTTTTAGAGATGGATTGATGCCCAAGTTAATAATTTCCTTCTCTTTGCTTAAAAAAATAGGTACGAATGTTTTATTCTGACAACAATTATTTTTGTCACAATCCAACGGCATTCCATTAGTCATTAATCATTGTCATTATTTATTAAGGATCAAGTGGGTCGCTGTATAGTTCGCAAACTTAGCGAGAACATGAGATATCTAATTAAAGGTCACGCTAAAAATAGCTGGAACTTTTTTAGCACAGATATAAATATGTTAATAACTTAATATATTATTAGATTGAAAATTTTCCGCTACCTACTGAATAACTGAATAAAATTAAAAAATAATTAATACACTCAGCTATATTATGATTAAATTCTCATCAGTCATTAGATTTTTAACCACACAGGTTGATGCTGAATAGTAAGCTTTGATTTTTGCCTGACTAAATAGTTTTTGAAAATTGTAGAAAAAATAATTGTGGTCTCTTCTTTCTGTATAGTGTCATTGGTCGAATAAAATTATATATGGGAGTTATATATTTCAATAAGAATGGATAAAATTATGTGCGTATCCAGTGAATCATGCAGGAAACCTAATAGTTGGGAATCAGCACCCTGAAAATCGATCATGTACTGTGTACTCGAAGATATACTTTTTAAAAAATATATATAATGTGGGGAATGACCTTGCGGATGAAAATCCGGAGGGCTCCATTAAATTCGTAATTGCAAAAAAGAATAAAAAAATATTTTCCGATTATTTTCAATTATCGTAAAAAAACTATTTTTTGTGTTTAACTTGCGATTGTGATACCATTTTTTAATATTTTTTAAAAATTTTTACACCTGCCGAAAGCCTAATCATTGTAGATTTGAACGGTATTTGCAAAAAAAGCATTTTGTTAATACAGAATTTGTCAGATTATTTAAAAGGAGGTGCGGTACCAAAACCGAGGTGAAAATTTCAGCATCGAGAAAATTTTTGAACGGTTGAAGATAGACATATGATTAATCGACAAAAAATGTGCCCAAAGAAGTGGGAAAGTTTTTGGTGAAAAGAAATTTTCACTAGTGGTAACGGTTTCCGAGATAGGATTTTTTTTGTGAAACGCCAACGCGCGCTGATCGCAGCCGTTTCAACGGACGCGCTGTATTACGCCTTGGCCGGGCAACATAACATCGTCCTTGTTATAACGGTGTTACAACCTTATAATATGTTGCTCCTTTTTCTGTGTTGTAACTAATAACATACAAGCAAAACGTTATAACAAAAAGCATATATATATATATATATATATATATATATATATATATATATATATATATATATATATATATATATATATATATATATATATATATATGTTTGGAATGGAATGATTATATTAATACAAACATAAAAAACAAATTTACATAATTCAGTCGCAGTAGTTACGTTATAAAGTATTAGGATAAAACCTAATTAAGACTAACTTAATCTCAATTTAGATTAAGATAGACAACTACAATTTCTAGTACATCTATGGAGTTTGCATTTGCAGCACATATTTTCGAGTTTTACATCGAGACGGATACCTATTGTGGTTAATTTTGGAGTGAGTAAATTATCTTTCAAATCCCAACCAAAATTAACTGATTGGGAATTTCTGGACTAATTAAAATCGCACTTTTCCAGACAATTATTTGATACGCAGCTCTCAATACGTGTTGATGAAATGCATCCTCGGTAGGCGGCAAATTCCTTATATCGGATTTACAGGTATGAAATAGATGTTCCCGTAATTTATTTAAATCGCCTGTAAATAATGGCCTACCATACAAAATTTTGTAAAAATATCTAGCCGCGTTTTCGAAAGTAATTAAATTCAGGTCACCATTTTGAGGATAATCTAAAAGTGCCTTTAATTTTATGTCGTGTCTGTAACTCAAACATTTTTTTAAAGCATTAGTTTTACCTTTTTTAAATATGAAGCTTACTGTATCACAACCAGTTAAAATGTAAATACTCAATACTAAATTACCCAAATCCATTTGAGTGTTTATAGAGTTATCCGTAGATAATTCTTCTATTATGTGGTGCACTGGTATATATGTGTCAAATTTACTATTGAGTATTTACATTTTAACTGGTTGTGATACAGTAAGCTTCATATTTAAAAAAGATAAAACTAACGCTTTAAAAAAATGTTTGAGTTACAGACACGACATAAAATTAAAGGCCACTTTTAGATTATCCTCAAAATGGTGACCTGAATTTAATTACTTTCGAAAACGCGGATAGATATTTTTTCAAAATTTTGTATGGTAGGCCATTATTTATAGGCGATTTAAATAAATTACGGGCACATCTATTTCATACCTGTAAATCCGATATAGGGAATTTGCCACCTACCGAGGATGCATTTCATCAACACGTATTGAGAGCTGCGTATCAAATAATTGTCTGGAAAAGTGCGATTTTAATTAATCCAGAAATTCCCAATTCAGTTAATTTTGGTTGGGATTTGAAAGATAATTTACTCACTCCAAAATTAACCCCAATAGGTATCCGTCCCGATGTAAAACTAGAAAATATGTGCTGCAAATGCAAACTCCAGAGATGTACTAGAAATTGTAGTTGTCTAAAAGCAGGGCTAGATTGTATAATAGGTTGATATTGTGAAGGTGGGTGTTATCTAAATTTAGTTTAAGTTAGTCTTAATTAGGTTTTATCCTAATACTTTATAACGTAACTACTGCGACAGAATTATGTAAATTTGTTTTTTATGTTTGTATTAATATAATCATTCTATTCCAAACATATATATATATATATATATATATATGCATTTTATTATAACGTTTTGCTTGTATGTTATTAGTTACAACACAGAAAGAGGAGCAATATATTGTAAGGTTGTAGCACCGTTATAACAAGGACGTATGTTGCCCGGCCAAGGCGTAATAAAGCGCGTCCGTTGAAACGGCTGCGCTCAGCTCGCGTTGGCGTTTCACAAAAAAAATCCTATCTCGGAAACCGTTACCACTAGTGAAAATTTCTTTTCACCAAAAACTTTCCCACTTCTTTGGGCACATTTTTCGTCGATTAATCATATGTCTATCTTCAACCGTTCAAAAATTTTCTCGATGCTGAAATTTTCACCTCGGTTTTAATACCGCACCTCCTTTTAAACAATCTGACAAATTCTGTATTAACAAAATGCTTTTTTTGCAAATACCAGTCAAATCTACAATGATTAGGCTTTCGAGTGGTGCAAAAATTTTTAAAAAATATTAAAAAATGGCATCACAATCGCAAGTTAAACACAAAAAATAGTTTTTTTACGATAATTGAAAATAATCGAAAAATATTTTTTTATTCTTTTTTGCAATTACGAATTTAATGGAGCCCTCCGGATTTTCATCCGCAAGGTCATTCCCCACATTGTACATATTTTTTAAAAAGTATATCTTCGAGTACACAGTTCGATGTTTTAGAAGCGTCTTTTCAACCGTCTGTTCCCTAACTATAACTCTCTTCGGTCCGTGAAGATAGCAGCGCCACATTAACTAATCTTTTAAAATAAAAGAAAATCATTCTAATTTGTTACCGAATGTTTTAAGATTCGAGAAAAATTTTGTTATAATTTGGTCTAGAATATTAGAATTTGTTTGGTTCGGTCAAATAAAGAAGATATAGCAATACTGTTTATCCTCAATGGGGGGAAATACTGTTTCACTACATCTTCTCTATTTGATGGTGTTCCTTTTTTCCCTAGCTCAATGGCAAACCATAAAAATGAGAGAAACATTTTGATGAGTCACCCTGTACATAGTTTATAAGAGATATTTAAATGTGTTTTAATATTGTATTCTACATTGAATGTTTATGAGCGTTTATTTATTTATTTTGAATTTCCGATTAAGTATTCATCATGTATACCTAGTATTGTATATGATATATTACCCGTTCACGTAATCGAAAAAAATCAATATTCAGGAATAAAGCTTTTATGCTTTAAAGAATAACGCTTCACTGAATTTTAGAAAGGTCGGTTGATGTGCGCTGCTGCGTGAAGTTAGTGGAAGTTAACAGCGCCAAGCGGTTTTTTCCCGAATTTTAAAATGTTGCTCTACTATCTTCACGGACTTCTTCTTCTTCTTCTACTTTCCTCCTTTTTTACCTGACAATGTTTGATGGTTAAAAGATTTTCGAATTTGGAAAGGTCGGTTGATGTGCGCTGCTGCGTGAAGTTAGTTGAAGTTAGCAGCGCCAAACGGTTTTTCCCGAACTTTAAAATGTGGCTATACTATCTTCACGGACTTCTTCTTCTTCTACTTTCCTCCTTTTTTACCTGACAATGTTTGATGGTTAAAAGATTTTCGAATTTGGAAAGGTCGGTTGATGTGCGCTGCTGCGTGAAGTTAGTTGAAGTTAGCAGCGCCAAACGGTTTTTCCCGAACTTTAAAATGTGGCTCTACTATCTTCACGGACTTCTTCTTCTTCTACCTTCCTCATCTTTTACCTTTTTTACATGACAATGTTTGATGGTTAAAAGATTTTCGAATTTGGAAAGGTCGGTTGATATGCGCTGCTACGTGAAGTTAGTTGAAGTTAGCAGCGCCAAACGGTTTTTCCCGAACTTTAAAATGTGGGTCTACTATCTTCACGCACCTTACTTTCCTCATCTTTTACCTTTTTTACCCGACAATGTTTGATGGTTAAAAGATTTTCGATCAAAGGAAAGGATGTCATAAACAGATATAGAATGTAGATCTATTTTCTACTTTATTCAAGGTGAATTGTTCACTTACAATAATAATAATAATACGTGTATTGCCCTGCAGATTACTTCAATGATAGGACAATACAATTACACTCACTAGCAGTCTGTCTTAATTGTTATTAGCTTATAAAGAGAATATACAGGGTGTCCACCTAGTGCGCGTAAGTCCAATATCTGGGTTAATAAAAGAGATAACTTAATTTTTTTTTCTACAGGGTTGTCTAATATCCCGAGCTGCACAAAATGAAAATATATTTACATATTCAGGGTGTTCAGTTTTTCCTGGACAGGTACCAACTTCGTTTTTCTAAATGGAAATATATATTTTTTATTGCTTTTTCGAACTAAACCCTTGATTTTAGTAGGACTTTCATCAGCCTTCCCTATACCTAACTTAAACTGTTTTTGAAATATTGACGGGTGAATATTGACATTTTTGCAACTTTGACACCCTGTAAAATCTAAACGGTTTGAGATAAAGCAAAACGGTTTGCACATTCCTATCTTAACTTTTCATAAGCTATCGTTTGGTACTAATTTCAGAATTATCCAAAAATTTAAAATTTTCTGAAAATTTTGAAAATTATTTATTCCTGTATAAATTTGAAATTAGTACCAAACGATAGCTTATGAAAAGTTAAGATAGGAATGTGCAAACCGTTTTGCTTTATCTCAAACCGTTTAGATTTTACAGGGTGTCAAAGTTGCAAAAATGTCAATATTCACCCGTCAATATTTCAAAAACAGTTTAAGTTAGGTATAGGGAAGGCTGATGAAAGTCCTACTAAAATCAAGGGTTTAGTTCGAAAAAGCAATAAAAAATATATATTTCCATTTAGAAAAACGAAGTTGGTACCTGTCCAGGAAAAACTGAACACCCTGAATATGTAAATATATTTTCATTTTGTGCAGCTCGGGATATTAGACAACCTTGTAGAAAAAAAAATTAAGTTATCTCTTTTATTAACCCAGATATTGGACTTACGCGCACTAGGTGGACACCCTGTATAATAATTGAATATATTGTAAGTATAGTACAAACTAAGAGCAATGCAGAAAGAAACCGACAATCGAGAGCTAAATGACATTGGCATATAGTATTAAAAAATACAAGAATATAAAAAAGAAATAGTAAGTTCCTGCGATTAAGTAGTAAAATTTTAAATTTTAAAATTTCCAGTTAATCTGAATTAACTGCAAGGGAAGCAGTTGATGATAATAGCCTCTAATAGGATATACATCATTCATTTTAAAATTGAAAAACTTCCTTTACACCCTTCCTAAGCCAAGTTTATGTACGGTATTCAAGCTTTCATCTAATATGAAAAATAAAGAGTTCTGTGCTAAAATACTGTTGAAATTATTACAATTCCTTGTAATAAACCCCAGCACTAAGTGGTGGGCTCTTAATTTACATATAAGCAAAACGTCTCTGGAAATTTTTTCCAAGCAAGTGCTATTGGTGAAACTACGTAGGTATTGGTTTTCCTAATGATGTTTATAAGTATTATTTTTGTTTTCGACTGCATTTTTATTACTTTGTTTGTTACCTTCAATTAAATCTTGTTTTTGTTATTCAAAGTGAATGTATTTGCGCCACATTTTTGTGTTATAGGTAGTAATAATGATTCTCTAAATGTTAATAATTGTAAAACATAAGCAAGTAGGTATTCTTTTTAAGATAAGTTACAGTTTTTTTGTTGCTTGTATATTTTGGAGTAATATATGCAGGTATCTATTTAGATTTGAAGGTTGCAATCATCGCCATGTTAAGATTTGACCAAGTATGCAGCTTGCTCCGTCATGATTCAAGGCAGACCTTAGTAGAAGAATGGAATTAACTAATTATTTCCTATTAATTTCCGGTGGAATAACATTCAATTTTGTCAACATGTATTTAATTGTAGATTGGAACAGTAATTTATATTTTAAACTATATACCTAATTGGCCTACAAAATGTTCTGGAACTATCAAGTTATAATAAAGTGGATACTAGAAGCGGATGGTTGTTTATGAAACATCGTGAAAATGATTGTTTTGAAAAAACATAGATCTCATTTAGATGTTTCAAGAAATATATAGAAAACACTCTATATACTAGTATTTCGGCCTATTAGGCCTTTTTCAATAGAGTAAATGTCTATTACTGTAATAGATTAATGGATATTACCATTTACTCTATTGAAAAAGGCCAAATAAGCCAAAATATAGAGTGTTTTCTATATATTTGTTGAAACATCTAAATGAGATCTATGTTTTTTTCAAAACAATTATCAAGTTATGTGTAATTTTTTTTTAAAGTATAACTTGGCTTTGTTTGGGTATTCTTATAATAGTAAATAAATAGGTGTGTATATTCCATAGTAACGTTTTATTTATAATAATTTTTATTTAAGTTTCTGTAAGAAATATTGTAAGTAATTAGAAAAAACAGAATTTTTAGTACCTTGTATAAAATTAACTATACCTAGTATATAGGTAGATATTATTACCATAAATGTTCAAGTCATATTTAGCTGCAAAATAATTAATCAATAATAATAAGTTAGAATAATGCACATGCACAAGATATTGAAGTATTAATAATAGTAATAATATCTCTGATAATGATAGGTCCTATGTATTTTCATTCTAATAACAAGGATTAATCAGAAAATCTGAGTCTTGTGTAGAAGAGAGTGCGGTGTATCATTATTATTTAGCCCACATTAGTTGTTAGGATTGATTTAAGTTGGTAAACCCTAACCATTTAGTACAAAAATGAAGGAAACTTGGAAAACCAGGAAGAATATCAAGTAGGTGGTTGGACGATTTTTGTAAGAAAATAAGTGTTAACGAGCAAGGTTTTCTATGTTAGTCTATTGGTTTTAGCATGTGAAATGATATTATGTCTGTATTGAATTTGGCAAAAATGATTTTGTTTGTTAGATTATATAACATTGATTATTCAAACTTAAATTATATAAACAAACAACATATATATATATATAGGCACAACATTACATAAACAACATCAATTATTATGTAAAATTAAATAAAAAATACAGATTACAATTTTGACAGGCGTCATAATAAATATTTGACTATTTTCTCTGTTAAAGAATATACAGGGTGGGCCAATAGTGCGTGGGGGAAGCATAGTTCCGTTGCTATTAGCAATAAGATTGTTTTTCTTGGGTATATCGGTCACTTAATTACATATAAAAAAGGTTACATTTTTTTATACATATATATATTTCTGACGTTTCGGCTTTATTAGGCCATCTTCAGAGATTATTTATAGGATGTTTCATGTATTGTAACTAACTAAATTATAATAATTTTAAATTGTTTGAAACGATTAGTGCGTTATTATGCTGCATACATGTTGTTTGAGGGCTTTGACGCGACACGCGAAAGTCGCGTCAAAGCCCTCAAACAACATGTATGCAGCATAATAACGCACTAATCGTTTCAAACAATTTAAAATTATTATAATTTAGTTAGTTACAATACATGAAACATCCTATAAATAATCTCTGAAGATGGCCTAATAAAGCCGAAACGTCAGAAATATATATATGTATAAAAAAATGTAACCTTTTTTATATGTAATTAAGTGACCGATATACCCAAGAAAAACAATCTGTGTTAAATCTCTAACGGTCAAGAAAAGAAAAGTTAAATTAGCAATAAGCAATTATTATTCTTTGATGCAGTCAGATCACCCACGAAAACCCATTTTCTAAAATTATTTTTATATATGCATATACAGGCTGATTTACTTAAGGAGGCTCACCATTGGGATATCAGTAATGGTAAGAGATACAGGGTGGCTCAAATTACAAAAAAGTTGCGCAATTTTATGACGAATATTTTGGTAAAAGCAAACCTGAAATATCTTTTTTAATTTCTGAAATATTCTGAAAAAACTGAAAATTTAGATTTTTTAATTGTTGCCGTAATTCATTTGTTTTTCAAGATAAGTTCATGAAATTCGGTTCCCAGGCATAAAATGCTCTATTGATTGAATTGGCGAAGTCAGATCACCTCTATCTCTTATTGTTTTTGAGAGACGATAGTCAACTTTTTTTTTTCTTATGGGCGCCATATTAGATTTTTATATTTTCAGATAGCTCTTCTCATTCTCTTTACGACGATGTATCATAGTATGGGTAAATTTAAATTATTAGGGTAATAGTCATAATTTTTTTTTATTAGGCTGTTATGACATCGCTCTTTTGAGAAAAGACCTTTTTTGTATTCCCGATCAGTGTTCGGCATTTTCTGTTAAACCCAAAGTAAAATAAATAAGTTGATGTGATTATAACTTTGCAAATGAAAAAAATCTGTAGTAAAATGTTATAAAATTTATTTAGAATTGGCTCCCTTACAGGGTTATTTAAAAAATATAATACATAATATTGTTTTTATTTAGCCGCGGCGATAGCTCATTCTGTTAGATTCTAGGTGATAGCTTGTGACTAATGAATGGTATATTGCTGCGCGAGTTCGAGTCTCGCCAGGGGAGAAATGACACCTCTCCCAGGGAATGGTTGTGTGTCTGTGTTTTTTTTTATTAATTTTATTAAACCTAATAACGTTCTATGTGGTTGTTCTCTTTCGGGATACATATTCAAATACATCTGCTCAGCTGCTATAGAATTTCTTCTGCACTGAATATAAATAGAATACATATCTGCTTTTTCGTCGTTTGAAAACATTTTAATGGTAACAGTAGCAATACAAATATGAACGAATTAGTGCAACGATGCTAGAATAAACACTTTTGACAATCAATGAACTGACAACTAAAGCATGCAATTGTTTTAATTTAATTTCATAGCAGTCTAATCAAAAATATTTTTTTATGACTATTACCCTAATAATTTAAATTTACCCATACTATGATACATCGTCGTAAAGAGAATGAGAAGAGCTATCTGAAAATATAAAAATCCAATATGGCGCCCATAAGAAAAAAAAAGTTGACTATCGTCTCTCAAAAACAATAAGAGATAGAGGTGATCTGACTTCGCCAATGCAATCAATAGAGCATTTTATGCCTGGGAACTGAATTTCACGAACTTATCTTGAAAAACAAATGAATTACGGCAACAATTAAAAAATCTAAATTTTCAGTTTTTTCAGAATATTTCAGAAATTAAAAAAGATATTTCAGGTTTGCTTTTACCAAAATATTCGTCATAAAATTGGGCAACTTTTTTGTAATTTGAGCCACCCTGTATCTCTTACCATTACTGATATCCCAATGGTGAGCCTCCTTAAGTGAATCAGCCTGTATGTGTTCTTACTTGAGCCTTACAAAAAATATATTTTTTTTAAATGTAACGTGCTAAAAATATTTAAAAAATATATATTTTTTTAAATGTAACGTGCTATACAGGGTGTCCACCTAGTGCGCGTAAGTCCAATATCTGGGTTAATAAAAGAGATAACTTAATTTTTTTTTCTACAGGGTTGTCTAATATCCCGAGCTGCACAAAATGAAAATATATTTACATATTCAGGGTGTTCAGTTTTTCCTGGACAGGTACCAACTTCATTTTTTTAAATGGAAACCTATATTTTTTATGGCATTATCGAATTCTACGTAAAAAATTAGTGGGACTTTGTGCATAACACTGCTATTGAAATATTGATAGTTTTCGAGATATTTGACTTTTAATTTTTTTTTCTTATGTTTCGTCACTTCTAATAGTTGACATAATTATGGTTGTATGACAGCTATAAATTATTTTTTTTCAGAAACTGTAGAGTGAAGATGGCTCTTTCGAAAAACGTATCAAAAGTTGACCTGCGATATACAGGGGGCAACAGAAATCGTGCCAAACCTGATGGTTTAAAATTTAAAAAATCTCGACTTTTTCAAATGGAACACCCTGTGTTTTATGATTTCATTAGATGCCTTTCTGTAGACTCTACAATTTTATAATAGCTTTCCCTATACCTAAGTTGCGTAGTTTTTGCAAAAAACCCACTTTTATGAAAAATACCCGATTTGCGCACGTTCCTTTCTCGGGAAAAACGCAGTGAGCGTCTGTCACGCAATAAAATTTGTGACAATCAGTTTACATGTCATTTCTTCTTTTACTGAATATTCACGTACGAGTTTAGAGTAAGTACTAAGCGTGCATACAATGAACTATTCAAAAGAAGAATTAGTGAAAATGGTTTATGCCTTAGGAGAAGCTCATGGAAATTGTTTGCTAGCAGCACGTATTTACAAAGCAAATAATCCAGATTTTCAGAGATTTCCACGTGCTGACTGTTTTGAAAATGTGAAAGAAAGATTTGAAAGAACAGCAAATACGAATTATGAGAAAACTACCAGGAGACATGACGGTAACAATGACGATATTCAGTTTAATGTTGTGGCGTCTGCTGTTGAAAATCCAAATATTAGTGCCAGGAAAATCAGTAATAATCTTGGAGTTTCCAAAAGCTTGACAAACAAGATACTGAAGAAGAATAATTTTCATCCGTATCATATTAAAAACCATCAAACACTGTTACCTCAAGATCACCTAAACCGCCTGCAATTTTGCCACTGGGCATTGGATAAAATTCAGGAAAGTCCAAACTTTTTTATGAATGTCTTGTTTACTGACGAATCAACATTTTCAAACACATGCTTACCCAATCGTCGCAACTTTCATCACTACGCTGACAATAATCGAAGATTATTGAGGGTACTAGATAATGAGCATCGTTTCAAAGTGAACGTGTGGGCTGGAATTTGTGGAGAACATATTGTTGGACCGTACTTTTTTGAAGGCAATTTAAATGCCAATGTGTATTTGCATTTTTTGCAAAACGAACTTCCCCTTCTACAGCTACAGAATATGCCCGCTGATTATTTGGTTCAACAATGGTTTCAGCATGATGGTGCCCCTCCACATTCCACTTTGGCGGTACTGTGATTATTTTATTGTTGTAGTACTTTTCCTATTATCTATTCATATTTCAGATTAGAGAACACCTAAACCACGTATATCCAAATAAGTGGTTAGGTCGTGGTGGTCCAGTTCCTTGGCCTGCACGTTCGCCTGATTTAAATATTCTGGACGTTTTCTTGTGGGGTTATATCAAGGAGCGAGTATACGAAGTACCACCAACGGATATGCAAGACTTGAAAGAAAAGATCCAAAATGAGTTTCTAACCATAACACCCGAAATGTTAAGAAATGTTCACATTCATTTTCGTCGTAGATTAATGCTTTGTGTTGAAAACAACGGTGGACATTTTGAGCATTTACTTTAGGTTAGCTTGCTTGTATGAGTATTGCGTATTCTTTTTTCAATACTCTATGTATATTCATCCATTTCACTAATAATTTTTCTAACTACGGTAACACCGTTTGGTTTTCAATATGATACGTATGAAACTTCTTCTTCAATATCTTATTTGTCGAGCTTTTGAAAACTCCAAGATTTCTACTGATTTTCTGATACTAATATTTTTGGATTTTCAACAGCAGAAACCACAACATTAAACTAAATATTATCGTTGTTACTCCCATGTCTCCTGGTAGTTTTCTCATAATTCCCATTTGCTGTTCTTTCAAATCTTTCTTTCACATTTTCAAAACAGTCAGCACGTGGGAATCTCTATAAATACGTGCTGCTAGCAAATAATTCCCATGAACTTCTTCTAAAGCATACGCCAGTTTTGCTAATTCTTAATTACATGTAGAGCTTTTATGATTTTTTACTTTTATTTACAAATAAATGGTAACTTTCCATAAAGACTTGTTTATTAAACTGAAATTATCTAAATTTTTCAGTTATTTTTATTTTAAGAAGTGTAAACTAATACATTTTATAAAAATAAATAGCCTTACAATATTTTTTCCGTCAAAGGAGTGCGCAAATCGGGTATTTTTCATAAAAGTGGGTTTTTTGCAAAAACTACGCAACTTAGGTATAGGGAAAGCTATTATAAAATTGTAGAGTCTACAGAAAGGCATCTAATGAAATCATAAAACACAGGGTGTTCCATTTGAAAAAGTCGAGATTTTTTAAATTTTAAACCATCAGGTTTGGCACGATTTCTGTTGCCCCCTGTATATCGCAGGTCAACTTTTGATACGTTTTTCGAAAGAGCCATCTTCACTCTACAGTTTCTGAAAAAAAATAATTTCTAGCTGTCATACAACCATAATTATGTCAACTATTAAAAGTGACGAAACATAAGAAAAAAAAATTAAAAGTCAAATATCTCGAAAACTATCAATATTTCAATAGCAGTGTTATGCACAAAGTCCCACTAATTTTTTACGTAGAATTCGATAATGCCATAAAAAATATAGGTTTCCATTTAAAAAAATGAAGTTGGTACCTGTCCAGGAAAAACTGAACACCCTGAATATGTAAATATATTTTCATTTTGTGCAGCTCGGGATATTAGACAACCCTGTAGAAAAAAAAATTAAGTTATCTCTTTTATTAACCCAGATATTGGACTTACGCGCACTAGGTGGACACCCTGTATATCTTTATATTTTCATTCGTCTTGCTCTCACCTATCCACCGATATTATGTTTTTTTGCTATTGCATATGGCGTTGTCATTTTATTAACTTTTTCTCAGAAACTCGTGAATTAGGTGCGTGTAATTGAAATTTTCTATAAATGGAAATAGGATCTTGCTCCATCTGCACATACGATCAGAGTTAGAGTGTTCCCCAGTTCCATACAAGGTGTTCGCCAAATATTCACAAACTTCATGATTGTCGGGGGATCAAAACTTGATTTTTAAATGATAAAATATACTGCTAAACACCCGGTATATTTTTACATATCTGAATTGTCTACTCATATCTATTTAGTTTCCCTTAAACAAGTCCTATACCTAAGTTTTCTGGTTTTCGAGTTATTTGACGTTTTTGCACCTTCAGTATACCTACCTAATAATATTTCGAGTGTTATTTTTTCTGCTCGTGACTGTCTACACACTTTTATGCATTGATTATTATATATTATTGCACATGACAATTGAATTAATTAAAGATATTTTTGCAACTTAGTTGCAACCAAAATATGTAGTTGCTGTTGTTGGAAAAATATTTTTAATGAATTTCGTTTTTATGTGAAATGATCTATAATCAACGTATGAAAGTGTGTAAACAGTCACGAACAGGATTGTTTTAAGCCTGTACTGTAGAGCTTTAAGTCTCCGCTCCTTTACTTAAACTCTGATTAACTAATAACAGTTTGCCAACTGTTTTTTTAAATTGATACACCTATAATTGACATATAATTGGTATAACTTATTTAACTTCGAATCTGTAAATATTTATTGACATCACGTTAAATGATTATATATGTTTATAAACATTAAAAAATGTAACATTGTGCCCTGTAACCCAACTAAAAATGTAATATTGTGCCTTGTAAGCACAATGTTACATTATTAATTTGTAAGCATCAGCTCAGGCATGCTATAGGTAGGTACATAAAAATTTGATGCATGGGCGCGTTCAGTTACAAAAAACATGCTTTGGAGCGAATAATGGACCTTTTTGATATAGTCCTGGTAACTCAAGTAGTGATGAGAAATTTGAAGAAACAAGTCTAATTGTAAAAATAAATTACCATATATTTTACTGTACATAAGTATGCTTTTATCACTAATCCTTTACTTTGGAGTAAAATTGTATCTTGGTTTATTATCACATTACTATCGATATCGGTAATTAAATGATAATTTATAGGTTTTATCGCTGTAGTTTGCTCACAGATATCAGAGATATTAACAAACCCGTGACTTCCTCCATTGTAACCGAAGCCATGTTGAATGCACACTGTGCAGTGCCTGTCGGGTAACTGTTACCATACTTTCCGAGTGGATAACTTTTTACCCGTACGTCTTTTTTTTTAATTTTCGAACGGCTCAGACGTTTTGGACGGATCCGGACGCGTCTATCTTCGATATCAGAACGCACCCCAGTTGTTTTTGCTCGTTGGAAAATATAACTTTTGCAAGAGTCAAAATCTTTTCTATTAACAAAGTCTTTTGCTGCATTTTGTTCAGAAAAATCAAACAATGTTTTTACACAACTTCCGGTATTTGAATATCACGATTCAGGAATCTAATTTATATCATATATAAAATAATATATATGTATATAAACTTGTTAAAACATAAAAATTCAGTACCTACGCTTTAGAAAGGCGCCTAAACGCCTACTTAATTTACTACATATCATAATGTATTTACGTCAACTGATCAGAGTACCAGTAATGTTTGTAGTAGAAATACTTTTCAGAAGCGTCACACAGTTACCGATCAAAGTTCGTATTAAAATTATACTTTTGCATATTTTTCTGAGCACATGAGCAATACATTTTTAGCACAACCAGGAATAAACTGGAACACGACGTTTATAGTTTTATTTATTTTGTCTGTACTATGTACTTTATTCCTCATGAAATCACAATATTGCTAAAAGTCCACATATTTATTTTTTCATGGCAAAAATAAATCTTTCATTTGTTGACATACTACTTTCGAGCACCACCAACGCACTAGTCGTTTCCTGATTTTTCTAGTTACTTTGACAAATTTTACATAGTTTTCTAAACACTAAATATATAAAATATTTATGTACATAACTTGGCTCTAGGTTCCGTTTAATATGTTGACTACTCTTTACACGTTTAAATTTTGACAAATTGTACAATTTGAAATTTGTTGTACCAACGTAATCATGCAGGAGAAATTTTCTTATTTTTGTACTGTGTACGAAATGTAAATTAATATTGTTATCTAAAGTATCAGTACCATAAAAAATTTAAAAATTAACAAAACTATATTGATAGCTATGATTGTTTGATGTGTGATATCACACAAGGGATACAATAAGTAACAATTTTGCTGGTTCTAAACTAAATTATTTTTTGAAGCTGCTTTTTAACATTTACCAAGTTTTATCTCTTAGATCGCTCTCAGGTAATTAAAGTGAAAAAAAGGTTATCTACAATGTAAATATTTATAATGAAAATTCACAAGGATCTATTTTAGGCTCATTGTTGTATATTATGAATATACTTCTGATATCTTGCTATTGCATTTTCTTGCTATTGCAATTTTTTCTTGCTATTGCAATTTTTTCTTGCTATTGCATTTTTTGAATTATGGTTTTCACCACATAGCACAAAATATGCATGATTGAAACCTATTTTCGAACTGACGTGTTAATTAATGGAATCTAGAGATACTATCGAGGATGTTTTTGTTTGGGCTTCTTGGAGATCATTCCTCATAGAGAGCTGTTATACCAAACGATTTTTATAAGTGCTTTACAAATTGTGTCGGTGTGTTTCACCAAAACTTTGCTCTATGACTCATCAAAAGGATGCTTGTACACAAATCCTTGAAACTCAAATACTTCAAATAGCCTCAACTCAAATTTCTTGAGTTTGTCTCAAGAAATTTGAGACTTTTCAATTGAAACATGCTGAAAGATGAACTTGAATAGACATCTATATAAGATGTAATCATATTATGCTCTTTTTCCGGAGACCACCACAGACGCCTTGAGAACTGCCAGTGGTTTATCAATAATTTAATGAATGACGATCCATTAAACTGAACTTTTTTTTTGACTATGCATGATTTCACCTTTCAGGGTACATCAGTCCTCAAAATATGCGAATGTGGAACTTTGAGCACCATATTTTTGTTAAATATCTATTGCGTACGAGGAAAACTGCTGTTTGGATGACAGTTTCTCGGATGGCATATTTTTTAAATGTCATCAGTAGGTTATTATAGCCGGAATTGAGACTCCCCCCACCCCTTTTGACCTTGAATGACCTTGAATGACCTTTGGATGACCTTTGGATGACCTTTGAATGATATTGAAGTGACCTTTGGATGACCTTTGAATGACCTTGACGTGACCTTTACATGACCTTAAAGTGACCTTTGGATGACCTTTGTATAACCTTGAATTGACCTTTGGATGACCTTAGAGTGACGTCATTTAGTAAACAGACACGACTCCTCCCCCACTCCCCAATTCCATATTTAAAAGGAGGGAATGGGCAAGCTGAAATCATTTTGAAGTAAATTCTCGTGAGGAACGTGTAATACAACAAAAAATGCATTTGTGTAGTAATTGTGGTAAAACGTTTACGCGCAGTGACAATTTACGTCGTCATGAGATAATGTCTTGCAAATCGAAAATGACTAGTGATGATGGACCCAGTGCTAAACGTGCTAGAATGGATTCCTCAAGTACTCAAACCATTATTTGTTGTAACAAAAATATACCTGCTAATCAAATAAATTCGCATCGCAGAACCCTCGAGCATAGATCAATGTCTTGTACTCCTAAATGCGATGGCGTACAAATTATTAACAGTGCCTTCAAATGTAGAATTATTAGTTATCGAGTGCATAGTCAAAATCAGCATATAGATTACAATTTGTTTTTCGACGAAGTAAAGGAGAAGATATTGAAATTGTTGGAAGAAATTGTAAAAGTCCACAAATCTGCAAAAATGAATATGGAAACATTTGCTAAATATACATTACCGAAACAAGAAACAACGGATGTTAAGACTTTCAATAGTTCTAACAAGATTATAGATGAATCCAAAGATCTGAATAATATTTATCAAGAATTTGTCGATAAAATGATATCTCAAACATCTGAATTTGAAGAAAAAGATTCTGGTATGTAATTCATAAAATAACAATTAATTAGTTTTATACATGTATGTATTCAATGTTTCAGGTTGGGCTATCGTTGAAGTTTTATATGTGGAAGTAAATATAAATAAAAATAGTCCTCTGTGCGCATCATCATACATGAAGTTACCAAAGTTTATCGAAAATAAGAAAGCTGTAGTGAACATAAGAAACGATGATCAGAACTGTTTTGCATGGGCCATTACTTCAGCACTATATCCACCTAGAGGACCAGTTCAGGAGGTCTCTTCGTATCCACATTATTCTACAGTTTTAAATGTGACGGGTATGGAATTTCCAATTAAATTAAAAGATATTACGAAATTTGAAGTGATGAATAATATATCAGTTAGCGTTTACGGTTTAGAAAAGGAATTTGTTGATAATAAAATGAAATACGAAATAGTAGGACCGCTGCGCTATGCATCAAAGAAATTACGTTATCATGTAAATTTGTTACTTATTACAGAGGACTGTGGAGAGAACCATCATTGTAGAAAGGAATGTATAAAAAGTCACTACTGCTGGATAAAAAATTTTTCAAAATTAGTTTCCAGTCAAGTTTCACTTCACGAACACAGAAAATATTTTTGTGACGGTTGTTTAATGTATTTCAGTAGTGAAAAAGCGTTATTACAACATCAAAGTAATGATTGCAATCATGTTTATACGACGACGCCTTCAAATAAACTTCGTATAGATAAGTTTGGAAATAGCGTTCCCGAAAACATATTAAAATTTGAAAATTTCGAAAAGCAATTGAAAGTACCTTTCGTAGTTTATGCCGATTTCGAATCAGTTCTAAAACCACACGACACTTGTGAACCCGATCCTACAAAATCTTTTAGTAACAAAACGTTCAGTCACGAACCGTTCTCATTTGCATACATAATAAAATGTTCATTTGACGATTCTTTATCTAAATTTGTATTATACAGAGGGGAAAATGCCGGTAAAGAATTTATAAAGCGCATCGAGGCGGATTTAACTGATATCTATAATAAACATTTGAAAGAGTTCGTTCCAATGAATCCTTTATCTGCGGAGGAAGAACAGGACTTTTCGAATGCAACCGTTTGTGGTATATGTGAAAACCCGTTTCTTGAAGGGGAGGTAAAAGTCAGAGACCATTGTCATTTGACGGGCAAGAAAAGGTTCGGAGCTGCTCATTCTGTTTGTAATTTAAATTATAAATTACCTAATTTTGTCCCAATTATATTACACAGTATGAGTTCTTACGATTCCCACCTTTTTATTAAAGAGTTGTGTTCTAATAAAGATAGAATAGAAGTAATAGCTCAGAGCAAAGAAAAATACATATCTTTTACTAAAAACCTGTATTTGCATGATTATACGGACAAAGAGTGAAAAGTAAAGAAAAAATATTTGAAGATGAGATTTATCGATAGTTTTAAATTTTTATCCACTTCACTAGAAAATTTAGCGCAAAACTTGAGCGATAATCAATTTCAAGAAACGGTTAAACATTTTCCAGATTACGAACAATTTAATTTAATTAGGCAAAAGGGCGTTTTTCCTTATAGTTTCTTAACGACATTGGACAAACTAAACAATAAAAATTTACCCGCGAAAGAAGAATTTTATGACAATTTATCAGAAGAGCATATATCAGATGCCGATTATCGTAGGGCGCAAAAAACTTGGAATATATTTAAGTGTCAAAATTTGGGGGAGTATTCGGATACTTACTTAAAATCAGACGTACTTATATTATGCGACGTATTTGAAAACTTTCGAAACATTTCATTAGATAAATATCATTTGGATCCCGCACAATATTTTACTGCCCCGGGATTAGCTTGGGATGCTATGTTAAGACTCACGCAAGTAAAATTAGAATTACTGACAGATATTTCAATGATTCATTTTATTAAAAAAGGAATTCGTGGCGGTATTAGTCAGTGTTCGGAGCGAAAACACATCGCAAATAATATTTTTGTTCCAAATTATAACCCACAAGAACGTTCATCTTTTATCACATATTTGGATGCAACAAATCTATACGGCCATAGTATGTCACAGTATTTACCAACCGGCGGATTCGAATGGTTAAACGATCAAGAAATCGGTAATTTCAACGTCATGAATATTCCAGATGAGAATCGTTACGGGTATATGTTAGAAGTTGATATTGAATATCCGCTGGAATTGCACGACGCACATAGAGATTTACCATTTTTAGCCGAAAGTATGATTCCACCCGGTTCAAGATCAAAAATTCCTAAATTGATACCCAACTTGAATAATAAAAGTAAATACATAATACACTTTAGAAATTTAAAACAAGCCATAAGAAACGGTTTAAAATGGAAAAAAATACATCGCATAATAAAATTCGAGCAGAGTTGTTGGTTAAAAGTATACATAGATTTAAATACCGAAATGAGGAACAAGGCAACAAATAAATTCGAACGGGATTTATACAAACTAATGAATAACGCAGTGTACGGAAAAACAATGGAGAACGTGGATAATAGAAGAGATATTAAACTGATAACTCATTGGGAAAGGAGGGGGAAATCCTTAGGGGCAAACACATTAATCGCTCGTCCTAATTTTAAAACTTGTACAGCATTTTCAGAAGACTTCGTGGCTATACATATGGGGAGAACAAGAACTCATTATAATAAACCGCTCTATCTGGGGTTTTCAATTTTAGAGTTATCCAAGACAGTGTTGTACGACTTTTACTATGACACCATAAAGAGAAACTATAAAGATGAGGCCTCTTTGCTATATACGGATACCGATTCGTTAATTATAAAAGTGTATACAGATAATTTTTATGAATTTATCAAGTCAAATCCGAGCATATTCGATACGTCAAATTATAAAGAAGGTAATAAGTTCGGTATTCCCGTAACGGCATCCGTATTGGGAAATATGAAAGATGAATTCCCTTCGGATCCCATAATGGAATTTTATGGAACAGGTGCAAAAGCTTATTACGTAAAGTCGGTGAATACTGAAGTCAAAAAGCTAAAGGCGTAAAGAAATCAGTAATAAAAAAGAATTTAACAGTCGAAGATTATAAGAAAATCGTAGAGCAAGGCGGTACCATATTCAGAAAAATGAGTTCGTTTCGGAGCGAATTACACAATATATACACAGAAATAAAAAATAAAGTGGCATTGTCTTACTTCGACGACAAAAGATTCATAATACCAAATACAACACGAAGCCTACCGTGGGGCCACAATGATATACAATATTATTTAACGGATGCGGAGAAAAATTTTGAATGGTTCGTAGCCGCTTTAAGTCAAACAGCTGGGTGCAATATCGATAATAGTCAAATTAGATTGAGATATTTGATAAACGCGCTAGAAGAATTAATATGATGATTGTACATAGAGACGAAACGAATATGTGTGTTTACTCGTACCATAAGTAATTAGAATAAAGTTAAATGTAAAAGTATGTATTATGACGTACAGTGAAGTAAGAAAAGATGTAATTATAATAAAAAAATATTATATAAAGTAACTGTAACATATCATAATATTCAAACGCATGTAATAGATGTATATGTATGTAATCTCGCATGAGCTCGGTACAAAAAACATTATGATATTAGCATTAAAATAATTAGAAACGTAGTAAATGTTTAAGATTATAGAAAATAATTATATTATTAAGTACAATGTAATTATAGGCTATCGAAGAACAAATGTAATGATTATATTGTAACGTATTTCTCTCTGTTCTTTTGTGAGAAGATAATACTTATGTTACACAGCGGACGGCAGCTGTTCGCCTATTAGAGCATGAGTCGTAGGTTCACTTGGTCAATCGTGTTTTCTAATAAGAGTCAACAAATCTCTCAATTTTGGGCGCCACTCCACCCTTAAGTTAATTGGTAGGCAAGTGGAGTACCTCTGAGTGAAATGTACCAAATTAGAAATTAACGCTAGCTAGCTGAAATAAAAATATAGTACCTCTTTCGACAAATAAAACTACACAGTATATGGCCCGAGATATGGTCTATTTAATGATTATTGTTACTGGTGGATTAAATAATATTTAAGTATTACAGCAGGCAGTTTAACCGGTATAGAATTACAATTGAGATCTCTAGGGAAATCAAGAATCTAGATCCTTTTACAAGGTTAACCAATTCTGAAAGAGTGAAGCTCATGTACTTATATTACTAATCAAATTTGAAAGAGTGAAGCTCATATACTTAAATTACTAAACAAATGTGAAACGAATTAATATGTAAGGCTTATCTGACCATCCGGTAACGTAACCATCAAAACAGGGCTTCGGACAGCGGTGATAACCAACTGAGATTTATCCTAACATCTCCAGCAGGCAAAAAGGCAGGTAGTATTCAAAATTCTCAGGACCATAAATAGTTCATCCCAAACTAAGACTTCAGGTTATCCATAAAAAATTAAGCCAGGACCAAAAAAAATTATATAACCAGATTTATAACTGCAAACAGGATATCATCCTCTTGCTTAAATAATACCCAGGAAACCAGGTAGTCTAAGACTCTTGAATCTTAAAACTCATACTATAACCTAAAACCTAAACCCTAAAACCCTCTGCATAAAGAGGGTTTTAAAAACTTAAGAAACATACTGAAAGTACGTCAGGAACGGCAATGCGGCAGCTGTGAGGAATTTACACTGACAAATAAATCCGACTGGGATAATACTTCGTAGTCATAGTCGACTAATACTATGCATAAAAATCCAATAAAGTATACAGGAAGTCTAACCCTTGCGGATGTAAAATAGCTCTAGCAAACAACCGACTACTTGCTCATCTCGATTGTAAAGAGGAACCCAAAAAGCCAGAGTTCCCTGTGAACTTCTCAAAAAACCCCCTCACAGAACATGATCACAGAATCCCTAATTCACGGAATAACAAAAGAATATCACAAAACAACACTATGAAACGTGTACGAAACTTCTGTATTATATGGAGTGCTATTAATTTAAAAAAAAGAAATCTGTAATTTTTGCCAAGTATGAATACCACTGCCTATGCTAGATGTCCTGGTGTGTACTAAACTGCTAAATATAAAATAAAATGTATAATTTCGTGGTTTGGAAAAACCAAATGCTACACTACCCCTCTCCAAAAAAAAATTAATCAGAACAAACCATTACCATTGAGATGATTAATTGTCTGACTATTTATCAAATTGACTATGTACCTACATATCATACTAAAATATACCTACAATACCAATATAACATGTAAAGTAAATTATACGCACATAAAATCTTAAGTCTAAATACACTCACTTACTAAATTTTGGTTTAGTTGATATCTGCGCGTATCATACGCCCTACAGGGGTCACAATTGGGAAAGTCATTGTCGAGCATTGATGAGCCGGGAAAAGTCGAACCAAACAGTAGTGAGCGAAAAGCAATATATAAAATATTACTAGTAATACAAGTAATAATACTTAATACTCGAAAATATACAAGTAATAATACTACAAGTAAAAGTTACTCTAAAATGTTTTCTAAATATGTTCACCCTAGCACGAAGCTAGTTAACATCACTAAATCCCAGAGTAAGGTATAATGAACATTTATCACTAACTACCATACTAAAAATAGCCTTGGTTGTCTTCTGACATTGTTCACACTAGCGCCTAATGAGAGCGTCACCAAATCCAAGAAAAGGCTGAAAGTGAACAACGGTTAAGAAGAAAAACAGCAAGCACAAATACATATTTTGGCGGTATGGCTGTGAACGAAATCACGAACTCTAACGAATAAAGAAAAGAACTAAATGAGTTCAACGGTAATAATATAAGCGATACTAAATATTTAATCGGTAATACCTACATAAGCGATAATAAATATGTATACACATACTTAGCGATACTAACGGTAATTAAACTACGAGAAACTACTGCTTAATGAACAGTAACAGTTAAACTAAAAAATAAGTACGTAGTACTATAAATAAGCGAGATATGGTTACTTTAGGTTACAAAATTACAAATATATTAACAGGGGAAAAACTATTCTATAGCTATTCTAAACAGAGACACTAAACAGAGACTACTACTCGGAATCTTCGGAATCAATTTCCTGGTCTGAACCAGATGATTGTCCACGGTACGGTTTTAAATCTTTAATATGCCAGTTACCCACCTTAGTACCATCTAAGTTAGATAACTGATAAACCAAACGAGACAGTTTTTTGACAACTTTACTTAAAATGTACTTTGGAGCTAGTTTGCTCATAAATTGATTTGCTGCACTAGAGAGAACTTTATTCTTTCTCCATACTTGATCACCTACATAAAATTGAACATCACGCTTTCGTAAATTATAAGCTTTCTTATTTCTCTCATAACCATGGTGCAATCTGTTCCTAACTGTACAAAATACATCTTGAAGACCATCTAAATCTGCGGCGTAATCTGAAGGATTACCCGGAGTAATTTCAACATCCTTATTAGATATATCACCATAATATTTTCCTGATAATGGAATATGCCTACCAAAGTTAAGAAAACACGGAGTAAAACCTGTGATTTCATGTTTCGCAGTATTAATAGCATGTTGGATCTTGGCTAGTTCGGTATCCCAATTTGGGTGTTCATCAACATAACAACGGATAGTGGTACCAACTGTCTGATTGTTACGTTCTACAAAATTACATTGCGCGGAATAAACGGCATTGTACCAAATTTGAACGTTATATTTTTTACAAACATTTTTAAATATTTTTCCGGACATTTGACTTCCATTGTCACAAATCAATATCTCACAACAGCCATATACTAAAAAAACTTTATCCTCTATAATTGACTCTAAACTTTTGGATGTAGCATTACGTAAAGGGAATAAAAGAGTATATTTTGAAAACCAATCGCCTACCACTAATAACCATTTATGACCTTTTTTTGATCTAGGAAACGGTCCCATTAAATCTATAGCAATAATTTGGAAAGGAACTTTAACAATTTTTTCTCTACCCATTAAACCCATGCGGGAAGTATTCGAACTCTTTTGTGCTCCACAAACTAAACATGATCTGACAAATTTTAGAACGTCATGCCTCATTTTTGGCCAATAATAATTTTCTTGCACGCGTGACAAAGTTTTATAAAAACCAAAGTGACCTGCTACAGGAGGATCATGACAAGACCTTATGACATCTATACGTTGCGGTTTTGGAACTAGAACTTTCCATTCTTTCAAGTTACTTTGTAGAGGTAGGTTTAATGGAGTGAATTTATATACAAAATCATTTTCTACTTTAAATTGTGGATAGTTGGTTGGAGAATTGATAATATTAAAACGTAATTTTTCATACCAGCGATCAATTTGTGTAAGGTTAATTTCCAAAAAAGATATTTCAGGTTCTAGCGGTACTGCTCTTGACAAGGCGTCAGGTACAACGTTGAATTTGCCCTTACGGTGAACTAAATTAAAGGTATGTTCTCTAAGTTTAACTGCCCAACGAGCTAATTTGCCTGTGGGGTTCTTTAAATTATTTAACCATAACAAGGAATAATGATCGGTCACTACAGTGAAACGAGTGCCTTCTATAAATGGTCTAAATTTACTAATTGAAAAAAGTACTGCAAGTAATTCTTTCTGGGTCACGGTATAATTTCGTTCAGCTCTGGAAAGAGATCTACTAGCATAAGCTATCACCTTTTCCTCATTTTCTAATACTTGGGTTAAAACTCCACCAAGACCTGTATCGGAAGCATCACATTGAACGGTAAAAGGTTTGCTAAAATCAGGTTGTGACAAAATTGGAGCAGAAACTAATAATTCCTTGATAAGTACAAAAGACGCTTCGGCATCCGAAGTCCAGACAATTTGTTGATTTTTCTTTTTACCTTTAAGCAAATCGTTAATTGGAGAAAGTAAGGTAGAAAAATCCTTAATGAAACGGCGGTACCATGAGCATAAACCTACAAATCTTTTAATTTCAGTTGTCGTAGAAGGTCTAGGATAATTTACCATACTAGAAATTTTTTCAGGGTCTGTCCTTAAGGAATTAGAACCAACAATAAAACCAAGAAATTTAAGGGATGTTTTAAAGAATTCGCATTTATCAAGATTAATGGTCAAATTGGCTTCCTTCAAACGCAACTTAACTTCATTGAGAAGTTTAATATGTTCCTCAAATGTAGCGGAACAAATAATAATATCGTCAAGATAAGTAAAGATATTTGGTTCATAACGAGGTCCGAATATAGCATCTACCAGTCTCTGTTGTGTCTGCGCAGCATTACAAAGTCCGAAAGGCATAGTTACAAATTGAAAAAGTCCGCGACCTATAACACTAAAAGCAGTTTTTTCCCGAGAAGCGGGGTCTAAAGGTATTTGCCAAAAAGCCTTGCGTAAATCTATAGAGGAAATATACTTTGCTCCTCGAAGCATGTTCAATATTCTATCGATATGTGGTAAGGGATAAGAGTCGTGTTTCGTAATCTCATTCAGAGCACGCCCGTCAAAACAAAAACGATACTCGTTGCCAGTCTTCTTCACCAAGAGAACAGGAGAACTATACTCACTATTGGATGGTTCCACCACTCCCAACTCAAGCATGCTATCTAATTCCTTATTCAAAATTTGTTGCATATATGGAGACATTAAATACGGTCTCTTTTTAAAAGGTTTGTTATTGCCTGTATCGATATTAAGAGATATCCTATTAGTGCGCCCCAATCTATCTTTACTATCAATTTCATTAAAAGACTGAATTATTTCATTAGCTTGAATACGTTGTCCCTCGGTAAGATCATCAAGTGTCACCAAGAATTGCTCCTCTATTGAGTTCGTAATAGGTATTTTAGATATGGGTACCTCAAGATCTGTATCATCTGAGTATACATGCCATTTCTCATCTTTAAAATCTAAAATAAAATTAAATAGTCTAACAAAATCGGCACCAAAAATAAAAGCATGAGGTATAGACGGAACTACTAAAACTTTGACAATGTGACAAATATTGCTTACTGTTATAGGTAAATCTACCACACCTTTAATTTCTTTCTTTGTGTTATCAGCGGTACTAATATAACGTACTGGACTTCTATTAATTTTAATATTTAAATTTCCTAAAAGCTTTAACCCTGCTGCACCCACTACAGAGGAAGTTGCGCCGGTATCACATAAAACGGTTATATTTTGATCAAAAAGTTTAGCGGAAATATAAGGTCGATTATCTAAGGGTTGTCTAATAAATAAAGGAGCGAACTCAGTTACTGTTACTGCTTCTCTACAACTATAAAAATTTTTAACAAACGCCAACCATTTATTCCAGTCAACACAATCAAAATTTTTTTTAAAATTACATGAGTATTTATTGGCCTTAACACGGGGATAGGTGTCGCGACCAAAACGATTCACCCCCCTTACTTGTTTTTTGAACACGACGAACAATTCATAACGGTACAATTCGGTTGTCCACATCGAAAACAAAATTGTTTCCTTTTTTCTAAACACGCGGTATAACGATGATTAGGTGCCTGGCAGTTCCAACAAATTACTTGTTTTTTAGTAAAAACATTTTCGGTAGTGCCTGAAGTACTGGGTTGATCATTAGCCGTCACTGTACTAGTTCGATTAAGCGAAATATTTAGCCTTTTAAATTTTGAAAAATTTTTACGAGAATTATTTTGATTTCGGTAGGTATTCGGTGTAGGAGTACTAATACTAGTTTCATGGATATCTAAAACTTCAGAAACTCTACTCTTAGATTTGATATAAGCCGCTGTCTCAAGTTTTTTACATAAATCTGTAAGCTCTCTCACGGAAGCTGTTTCCCTTAAAGCAAGCTGCGAAATATATTCCGGAAGTAAATTTTTACGAATATGCTTAACTTTAGTTGCTTCAGCAGGTAGTCTAGGTAAACGTGTAAATAAATTTTCCATTTGAGCAATAAAAAGGTTAACCGATTCATTTTTCCGTTGCTTTCTAGTTTTAATTTGATCCCAGATCTCATCTTCAGCATCAGGAGGTAAAAAATCTGTTTTTAACCGAGTAATTAATGAATCCCAATCTGTTAATGACGATTTAACACTGCGGTACCATACAAATGCGTCACCTACAAACAATTCTACTGCAGAATTAAAAAGATCTGACTCACTAACTTTCCTCGATAAAGCTAACTCGTTAATACGTTCTATAAAGGAATAAACATTTTTAGAATCACCAGTAAATCGTACACCCCATTCGGAAAGTGGTTTCAGCCCAGCTGGATAGGTAAATGTTGGAGATGCTACATTAATAACTGGACCGGTATGCGTTGCAAATGAAGTTTCAAGATTTCCGCCATCATTATTTAATTTACTAAACAAATCTGCTTCTAATTCTACACTAGTAGCATAAGCCTCGTTTTTAAACTCGGTTACGACCTCTACATTATCATTGGGAATTATAATACGTTTTACTCTATTTGAAATATGATTAAGTCGTGACTTGATTCTCAAAAATGTGGAATCGGATTCGGTAGTAACTCCTTCAAAGTCTAGTAATGCGGCTTTAACTAACCGTAAGGACTCTAAAATTTCATTTTTTTCTTCTTCAAAAAGCACACTATATTGCTGCATATCGATATGGTATGTATCACCTCTCTGCCGTTCTTTACTTAAAAGTCTACCTAATATTTTCCGCTTATCCGCTATGGGCTTCTGCGTAACGACACCTCTAATTGCTAATTCATAATTTATCTCTGATTGCAGTAAATGGTTAGGTTGAAATATATCATCCATCTTAAAAAATTTTAAAATATATTAAATCCAAATAGGAGAATTTAAATTTAAGGCTGTAACAAATATTTAAAATATTCTGAGTTGCTCACTCGGAAACTAATGTGATTAAAACTTCTAATCGAATGCAGATAATTTTACAATCTATAATAATTATTATGACTACCACCCTGTATAACTAATACGATAAAAATATTAACTACTTAATTTAGTTACTAGTACCTTATCAAGAAAAGTGGAACAATTCTTGTACACCCTGTATAATCTTTAATGTCTACGATACTCTACTTCAAGAATAAATTACAAAAACATTGTTTTAACTTACAACACACTTAGTAGTCTCACGGAAAACAAATACGATAAGAGCTAATGGTCCTGAAAAAAAACTTTTTTAAAAAAACTTTATAACTGATAGGTATAAGCAGCACTAACAAAATAACTGTACCCTAGTGCAACCTAAATTCTGAATATATATGCTTTATATTAAATAATGTAGCTGACCCACAATTTAATGTCAATCTGCAGAGTGTAAACAGGCTATTATAAAATTTACTTAAAGATATTCAATATAAACCTGCAAAAAACATTCCTTGGAAAAAGGCAGTGTAAGCATTAGAAATTCTAAGAACTTCTATAAAAAAATTTAAAGTTTTTTATCCACCAGGTTCTGTACTGTATTTTAGATAAGCTAACTATCAACTGCTGTCTAACAATAAAAAAATTACTTAAATATTTGTCGAAAAAGTTACTTGGGAAATAAAAATGAAATAGAAAGACTTGTTGAATCTTTAATAAATTTGAAAAACACGAGCCCCACGTTGGGCGCCACTTTTGTGTAACGTATTTCTCTCTGTTCTTTTGTGAGACGATAATACTTATGTTACACAGCGGACGGCAGCTGTTCGCCTATTAGAGCATGAGTCGTAGGTTCACTTGGTCAATCGTGTTTTCTAATAAGAGTCAACAAATCTCTCAATTTTGGGCGCCACTCCACCCTTAAGTTAATTGGTAGGCAAGTGGAGTACCTCTGAGTGAAATGTACCAAATTAGAAATTAACGCTAGCTAGCTGAAATAAAAATATAGTACCTCTTTCGACAAATAAAACTACACAGTATATGGCCCGAGATATGGTCTATTTAATGATTATTGTTACTGGTGGATTAAATAATATTTAAGTATTACAGCAGGCAGTTTAACCGGTATAGAATTACAATTGAGATCTCTAGGGAAATCAAGAATCTAGATCCTTTTACAAGGTTAACCAATTCTGAAAGAGTGAAGCTCATGTACTTATATTACTAATCAAATTTGAAAGAGTGAAGCTCATATACTTAAATTACTAAACAAATGTGAAACGAATTAATATGTAAGGCTTATCTGACCATCCGGTAACGTAACCATCAAAACAGGGCTTCGGACAGCGGTGATAACCAACTGAGATTTATCCTAACATCTCCAGCAGGCAAAAAGGCAGGTAGTATTCAAAATTCTCAGGACCATAAATAGTTCATCCCAAACTAAGACTTCAGGTTATCCATAAAAAATTAAGCCAGGACCAAAAAAAATTATATAACCAGATTTATAACTGCAAACAGGATATCATCCTCTTGCTTAAATAATACCCAGGAAACCAGGTAGTCTAAGACTCTTGAATCTTAAAACTCATACTATAACCTAAAACCTAAACCCTAAAACCCTCTGCATAAAGAGGGTTTTAAAAACTTAAGAAACATACTGAAAGTACGTCAGGAACGGCAATGCGGCAGCTGTGAGGAATTTACACTGACAAATAAATCCGACTGGGATAATACTTCGTAGTCATAGTCGACTAATACTATGCATAAAAATCCAATAAAGTATACAGGAAGTCTAACCCTTGCGGATGTAAAATAGCTCTAGCAAACAACCGACTACTTGCTCATCTCGATTGTAAAGAGGAACCCAAAAAGCCAGAGTTCCCTGTGAACTTCTCAAAAAACCCCCTCACAGAACATGATCACAGAATCCCTAATTCACGGAATAACAAAAGAATATCACAAAACAACACTATGAAACGTGTACGAAACTTCTGTATTATATGGAGTGCTATTAATTTAAAAAAAAGAAATCTGTAATTTTTGCCAAGTATGAATACCACTGCCTATTCGCCGCTAGATGTCCTGGTGTGTACTAAACTGCTAAATATAAAATAAAATGTATAATTTCGTGGTTTGGAAAAACCAAATGCTACAATATGTAATGTAAGCAATGTCGTATTAACATGTGATTACTTGTACAATAATTAGAAATGTAACGAACGTTAAGGATTACAAAAAAAAAAATAATTATAATTATTAAGTACAACGTGACTATAGGCAATTGAAGAATAAACTTGTAACATTGGTAATGTACACAATGTCTCATTAACGCGTAACTATATATACAGAAAAATAATTATAATTATTACATACAATGTAATTTGTATTTGTACAGAGAGTAATTATAATTATTACATACAATATAATTACATGTAATTGAAGAACAAACTTAATAATTATATATAACGTAAGTAACATAGGTAATGTACATGCAATGTTTTATTAACGGGTAACTATTTGTACAGAAAATAATTATAATTATTACATACAGAGTAATTATAGGTAATTGAGAAACAAACATAATAATTATATGTAACGTAAGTAATATACATGCAATGTCTTAATAACATGTAACTAGTTGTACAATAATAATTAGGAATGGGAATAAAAATAGTTATTAAACAAGTACTCTTTCATTCGTACAATGTCATTCACGCTACCTCATTCACACTGAGCATCAGAACGTACTTTATGGTATATGATATCTTCGTGGTAGAGTGGGGATGTCTTATATTAAGTAGGAGGGGTGAGTGGCCAACTTTAAAACCTACCATTCAATAGTAAGTGGAAGGGAGGTTCAGATTATCTCTCTCATTCAAAATGCGAGAGGAGGGATGACTTTTGCCTATATATATCCGTAACTTGAATCTGTTTGGCAGTTAAGCTCAACAGTTCAGACTGACAAGCAAGATGACAAGCATCCTCGACTCAGAAAATTGGGATGGAGAATGTGTAGAACTTGGGATGCCATACCCGACAACAATTGTACCACAGATAGGACCAGAGCCGCCGCAACCAGACATCCTCGACTCAGAAAATTGGGATGGAGAATGTGTAGAACCTGGGATGCGATACCCAGGGATAACAATTGAACCACAGAGAGGACCAGAGCCACCTCAGATAGAGGAGAATTGGGATAATGAGTGCGTCCCAGGACGCACATACAATCCCAGGGAAGCGATCAAGGACCGGTTGGTCATCCGGAGCTGCCATCCGGTGATCAACAAATGTAAGAGTGACAAGAAAGCATTTAGATATGATGAAAGAGGGCGATGGCTCCACCTGATGGCTCGCCGAGAGGAGAAGAGCCAGGAGTGGAGTAGCAAGAAATAATTTTTTTTTGCATTCTATTTTTAATTGTATATTTTTATTTTTTAACTGTATATTTTATTTTATTATTTGTATTGTATTTTTAGTTGTATATTTTTATGTTTTATTATTTTGTAATGTATTTTAATTTTTAAATATAGTGTGTTTTCTGTCCAAAGTGTGTTTCTTTTTATTCCAAGTTCTCCTCTTTTGTGCAATATGCATAAAAAACAAAAAAAAAAATAATACTTGAAAAGTAATTTTATTGTGATAATAGAAAAAAAATATAACTATAAGTGTTACATACAACTGCAAATATAATAAATTAAGCATATATTTTACCATATCATTTTACAAAGCAAGATAATTACTATACATATATTAAACTATATCAGTCTTGTTGATCCAACCATTCTGATCTGGTGGTAGTCCGAGCCATTTGACAAACAATTTATTACCCTTTTTCTTTAAAATCTTTTCCACTAAGTATACATCGGGGTGTTTAGTCTTCTGAAGTTCATAATCATAAAAACATCCTTTAATAGGTTGACCTCTCACATCTTCTATCATGTATGTGACGGGATTTGTTACATTAACTTTAACAATTTTAAAAAGTTCCGTTGAATAGTTGGCTGTATACCCCTTTTCAAATATTCCTTTGTATTTGCTAATCCGAACCATGTCACCAACATGAAATTTTGATTTTAATGCGACTTTGGGATGGTTATATACACTTAACTTTGTTGTATATTTTACATCTATGGGCTTCATCCCTATTGTACGATGGACTTTATTATTGTACAACTTTATAATATCAGGAAGTATATCAAACCATTTGTAATTGCCTCTGGCCGAGAATTCTTTATATAACCAATTTTTTAAAGTTTTAATTACACGTTCCACGATTGCTGCCTTTTTTGTACTGAATGTGGAATAATGATTTATGCCATATTCATGCATCACTGTGGAGAACTGGCGATTGTAAAACTCGAGTCCTTGATCGCTCTGTAAGTTTGTTGGGGAATAAACAGCTTCTTGAAGAATTTCTTTCATCGCAATAGAAACTTCCATAGCAGTTTTTTTCTTTAGCGGTTTGGCCCAAACATATTTAGAATAGCAATCAATTACTATGAGTATATATCGATAACCTTTATTTTCATTTGCAAAATTCTGCATTTCTGCCAAGTCAATCTGCCATAAGTCTGCCAAACCTTTTATTACGGTTCTTCTCCTTCTAAAATTTTTTCGTGCTGGTTTATGTAATTCATTGACAATTTGTCGTTTTGTGCCACTAATGAACATTATACCTTTTTTATTATTCAAGTTTATTAATAATAATAGTAATATACATTTAGATGTTCCACGTTCTGTTTGAAATGACTTATTGTGATGAGCTGCTCCTTGTTTTATTTATATAATGCATAAAATTTTTTACTCAACTTGTGATGATCTTAGAATCGGTTGGTCGTAATGAAATACCTGGCCATGCTAATCCTCCTGTGTCTCTCGGGGGATGGTATTTCGCAATAAGTTGTTCAATTTTTTCTACATCAAGTATGAAACCAGTCATATTTTGCACCAACTTAGTATGAGCATCCGAGTTTCTCTCACTTGTATTTTTTAATTCATCTATTTCAGTTTTCATATCGCTTATCGTTGTATCTATTTTTAGTTGTAAATTTTGAAACGTTTTTGTTATTTCATCCACGATTTCGTTCCTTTCTCTCTTTATGTAGTTTACTAAATTATCGTTTATAAGATTAGCTGATTTTTGTAGAGCGGAAAGGATATCTTTTTGCAGGCATCCATAACTAAATTCACGTAGTTTAATGTTGCACCATCATTTTCATCTCTAGGATCTCCTATATTTTTTAATTGCTTTCCTTGGATGTCATACTGTTTTTCAGCAGTAAGTTTAAAACCGATGCCTTGCGGACCACGATGACCTTTACAATGAGGTCCTTTTCGGCGTCCAAATTTATCAATGGAGCCCATCGTTCTATTGCGTTCAAATTACAATTGACAAAATAAACTGATATCTGCTTTATATATGTATTTATGGTTGATGAAATAAAATGCGATAGTTATTTCTCTAATAGATGATTCCTTCTTCCCTTAATTCATCAATTAGGGATATTATTTCATTCTCATGACCTGAATGTCCAGCCATTTTAGAACTCCACAATAATCTTAAGCGGTCGATTAATTCTTTGGGCTTATTCCAGTATATGTAATCCACCTTTTTGCCTGTATATATTTTCTGAGATGACATTAGACCCGCACCTTTCTTGGATCGAGTTGACATTCCACGTTGTAAAAGTGGTTTTATAATTTCGACGTACTTTTTTGATTTACTAGGATTGTATCCCAATGTTACATTGTAATTTTTATATGCCGCATTCGTTATATTCAATATGTCTCCAAATATATTTTTATTTTCATCGGTGATTCCATAACCCGCACTGTTTAGATCTGGGGGAAATTTTAAAAACAGTAAATCGTATAACTGAGAATTTCCTTTATATGTTCCAATTTTCTTATTATTTTTCCAAAATGATATAAGGTCACCCTGAAATCGCACTTCGGAGTTGCCCATGGCTAACTTTCCAGTATCGACATCAACTCGCACCCCATACTTGTTATCGAACGTAGATTCGCCAGCTTTAACACCATTGATGTAGGTTGAAACGACATCAGTTAAATTTCGCAAATTACTACTAGACGTGGTAGAACTTGAAGGTGTCCCTACAGATGATGGTGGCGGCGTTTCCATATAAGAATTACTTTCCCTAATTGTTTCATCTGATTCGAATTTCGGTGTTTTGATTACTGCAGAGGGTTTTTTAGGCTGTGTTGTTAAATACTGCTGTGTGGTTTGAAATTTACGATTTGTTTCCTGCGTTGTTTCAGAAATAGTTTTTAATGGCTTCGTTAACGGTTCATATATTTTTTCCAAAGCCATTTGACTTTCTACATGTTTATTTTTTATGTAATTGAATTTTTTGCGAACAGCGTTCGTGGCTTCTATTAATTTACGTTTCAAATCTATTTCACTATCATTATTTTCCTCCTTATCAACTACTGATCTCTTCATTTTCTTTCGATGTGCACCCACCATCACTACCTTTACAATTGATATATATATTGGCATGCATTACGGATATATGTAACTGTCCAAACCTTTTCTGTATCTACCATCTTTTAGTTCTCTATCTTTATCGATTACTAAAAATCCATATTTATCTTCCCAGCATTTTGCACACATATCCAAGAACTCTTTGAAGGTAACGTCCGGTGATACATGATCTTGAAATATATGATGCAAATTCATTTCATCTTGCTTAAACATTATAATAAAATTCGAATTGTCTCTAATCAATTGTTTTGGTACTCGGGAATATGTTTGAGCCAGATAAAAACTATCTATGGATTTGTGTCGGCCCATACTAAAATATGACCTAATAATATCTTGTTTTTCACATATGATATCGTCGAAAATGAAAACGGAGTCCGGTTTTGCTTCAGATGGTTCCACAATTTCTACGTTATTATTAAATGTGTAAAATCCTAATCCATTAATGGGTTTTAAAATCTTCTGAAGATATTCATATTTGGGTTGGTACAGTGACTTGGAATATAAATAAATATTAGCAAAACGTAAACCGTGGGGATGTGTAATAAGGGAAATCATAACATTTGTTTTCCCACAGTTCGAAGGACCGATTAACAAACCCCGAATTGTTGAAGGCAACAAGGGTCCATGGCGTCTATTGTTGATATTTACACCACTTCCTACACGTTCATCGAAATTATCCACTACAAATGTTTGCTTTTGCTTTACAATCCGCATTGTTTGAGGGTTGGATACAATATAAATAGATATAAATAGATATAAACGGTGTATTCAATATTTTAATCGATAACTAGCGTTCCTAGTGTTACCATCGAAGTAATCGGTGTTATAAAGAAAGTTTTACTACGTTTTGTTTATTTTAATGCCGTTCGTCAGTCAGTCTAGACGTAAAGTGTCTAATTCGCGAACAGGAAGGGGATTTATAAATTCTTTAATAAATAAACTACCCTTTGAATTACATTTACCCGGTGGCTACCAGTACTGTGGACCGGGTACAAAATTTCAAAAAAGGATTGCCAGAGGTGATCCAGGCATTAATGGTCTGGACCAAGCTTGCAAAGTTCACGACGCTGCTTACGAAGATCATAAAGATTTACCAACACGCCATAAAGCAGACTACGAATTAGAACAGCGCGCCTGGGAAAGGGTTAAATCTAAAGACGCCAATTTTAGAGAAAAAGCATCCGCCTGGTTAGTTACAAATATCATGAAAGCAAAACGTCGTTTAGGTATGGGATGTAAATCTAAATCAGTTCCCAGAAGAAAGGCAAATAAAAAGAAGAATATTAAGAAAAAGAAGGTCAGCTTTGGTGGTAATATTGTTCATAAAGTACGAGATGAAATACGTAAAGCTGGCGGTAAACGATTCGTTTCTAATGATACAAAAAAAGCAACACATTTTGCTTTACAAGCAGCACGAAAATTTGTGAAAACATCAGGGGGTAAAAGGAATATTCGTACTCCGCGAATTATACCTATACCGAAAGTTGGTGGAATTTTACCATTAATTCCTATATTTGCGGGATTATCGGCGCTGGGAAGTTTAGCCGGCGGTGCTGCAGGTCTATATAAAACAATAAGTGATGTAAAAAATGCAAATCAGCGCATGGCTGAAGGGGTGCGTCATAATAAAAAAATTGAATCTATGCCTCTTGGAAAAAAAGGCGAAGGATTGTATTTAAAACCATATCGAACTGGATTAGGACTTTATCTGAAACCGAACAATCCAAAAAACTTCTAAAGTCTCTACCTCGAAGAGCTCTCAGCGACATTGATATTAGTTATTATGCTAATATTTTTAAAATTCCATATTTTCGAGGTGTATTTATGCGAGACAATCTTCCTGAGAGTGGTGTCCTACATACTGAATCTGCAATTTTGAATTTAGACGGTATAAATGGTAGAGGAACACATTGGGTAGCCTACAAGAAAATTGGTAATATTATTAACTACTACGATAGTTTCGGAGATCTTCCCCCACCCAGGGAACTCTTAAAGTATTTCTACATTAAATCAAAGCCGATAATCTATTACAACTACGACCGTCAGCAGAACTACAATACAGTGTGGTGTGGACATTTGTGTTTAAGATTTCTAACTAACAATGAATTTTCCAATGACTCCAAAAGAAGAACGTGAAAAAATTAAAAAGACGGCGGATTCGTTGCGAGCTTTCTCAAAGTATAGGACTCTTACAAAATTGACAAAGGAACAATTAGCTGATTTTCCTAAAGAAGTGATGATCACCTGTGCTTCAAATGAAATCGCATGGGTGTGGGATAAATTACCTGAGCATTAAAAAAGCGATATTGATGTAATGAAGTATCAATATTGTTTGGAACATTACAGTGGCGATAATACATCCCAATCTATTGATGTGAATGACGGACCTCCACCACGAAAATATTTGTGTTGTTATTGCAATATACGCGATGTTATTGTAGCGTCCGAAAATAAAGTTTCTGCAAGGTTTAATATGGTACCATCAAATTCAAGACAGGAAATGTGTCTCAACTGCTGCTGTAAGCAGCAATAAAACGATGTGTTAACAAGTTATATGTGTTAGTCATGTCTCGTACATTCACGTTCTCAGGACAATCTAGTGTGTTAAGCGCTAACTTTTACCCTCCAATTGAACTCGATACAAGTTGTCGATATGGATTGGGACTACATGGATTCTATTCTTACAATTCAATATTAAATGTTGATGAGAAAAATAATATTATTGGATTCAAATTGAAGAATAGATCACCTACTACTTTCTTTCAAATTCCTCCAGGAGCATATGAGTTGAACGAAATCAATGGAGCAATTCAAAGTGCTTTGGAATCTATAATAAAACGCAGTGTTAAGGATGACAACTTCAATATTAATAAATATTTCACATTAAAAGCCAACAATAATACGCTGAAATGTGAAATAGTATCTAAATATGAGATCGACTTTACTCACAAGTATTCTATTGCAACTATATTAGGATTTGAAAACAAAGTATATTCTGCAAATAATTCACTTGAATCTACATTACCAGTTGACATAATGAAAGTTAGAATTATTCGTGTTGATTGCAATATCACTTCTGGAGCTTATATGAATGGCGAAGAAGCACATACTCTCTACGAATTTGATATAGATGTTGAACCTGGATTCAAACTCTCCAAGGAACCACAAAATATTATTTATATGTCTGTAAGACCTGAAGGACGTCAGTTTATCGAAAACATTACATTACGTATATTAGATGATAATGGTATTCTGGTAGACTTTCGTGGTGAGAAAATTATTGTGAAGCTAGAATTAAAAAAGCTATATTAAACTATCAGGATATAATGGGCTTTTGTTTTAATCAAAGAAAACATTTTCCATCTCTGTTACATACAAATAGTAATAAAGTTTTGAACAAGTGTGACAAGCCATTTATTATACGAAAGAACGTTAAACGGTCAACATCTAAATTGTCTGCTAGAGATCGTATCTTTCTTCAGTCAATTGGATTAAAGCTGAAACCTTAATATTTGTAATTATGACGTCAACTAGTGCAAAGTTGGATGTGTTTGATGAACCTTTCTTTGATAATTCACTTGTTAGTCTACATGAGCACACTTACAAACCATATGGATCACCGTACTATAGAAATTCGGATGAAATAAGAATTCCTATTCACTGCCAAGATCTTATTCTCGATATTGCTGAAAGTTATATATATATCGAAGGTAAATTTACCCCAAGTGATGCCACTAAAATTTGTTACCTATCCAATAATGCGTTAGCATTTCTTTTCGATGAAATTCGTTATGAAATGGGTGGAGAACAAGTAGCTGTTATTCGAAAACCTGGTATAACAACAACAATGAAAACCATGGTGTCATGGGGACAAACACATTTAAAATCATTACTATCTTGTGGATGGGGACTAACAGTGAAAAACCAGGACGTTTTGGATACCAACAGTCACTTTTTTAGTGGCAAATTGCCTCTAAAGTATCTTATGGGTTTCGCCGAAGATTATACAAGGGGCATTCTCAACACCAAACAAGAGCTTATACTAATAATAGCTCGATCTTTTAAGAATTGTTACATTGGAGAAGTTGATGCAGATCTCGAAATTAATAAAATCGAATGGAGGCTAAGGCACATCATCCCTGAAGATACACAAAAACTGAAGTTGCTGAATCGCATTAAGAAAGGTGGTGTAAATGCTACGGTTAAAATGGCCTATCGCATTTGGGATTTATATGAATTACCGACTCTAAGAAAAACAGCTACTGATATATGGCCTATAAAAACCACAACAAGTTTAGAAAGACCTCGATATATTATTATCGGCTTTCAGAGTACTGACAGTTCTGATAATATAAGCAAGGACGTTACTCAATTCATCCATGCAGATGTAAGTAACATCCGATTATACTTAAACTCAGAAGTATATCCATATGAACGCTGGAATTTAGATTTTGGAAAGAAATTGTATTCTTCAGCTTACTATGCTTATGAAAAGTTTCAATCCAGCTTCTACGATAAAGATAATTATGAACCGATGATGGATATTGGTGAATTCCAAAAAAATCCATTATTTGTTATCGACTGTTCACATCAACAAGACGCCATGAAGTCATCCACTGTAGACATAAAACTGGAATTTGAAACTCGAAAGAAACATTTTCCTGAGAATACACGGGTTTATGCATTGATAATTCATGATTCTTATTTGGCTTATAATGCTTTGGATGGGTCTGTACATAATGGATTTAAGTAAACTGATGAACATTTTTTTTACATCTTCCAATTTTTATATGTTAATGTACTTTATTTTATAAGTATAATCTATTTTTAATATATTTTTTGTATTTACTTAATATATTTATATAGTGTTTTTTTTTTGTACTCATGTGACAAATAAATGGAAATAAAAGATTTAAATTTTTTTATTTATTTTTTTTATTTACACTACATCGTTTTTTTTTTGTTTTACAACAAAATAAGAGAAATATTTAGTACAATACAATTTATTACTATAATATACAATGTATATAATAATGTAAAAATAATGAAAAACTTATAAAAAAAATTAATTATATTACTTTTGATCATCATTATCTTGATCATCACTACCATATTCTTGAGATGCTAACTTATATTTCACAACAATTGCATACGGTAGATAATCGAGCAAATTGGAATTGAGAAAACATTTTAGTCCTTTCTCCACCATTTTCTCACAAAAATTATTCAAAGTTAAAGTGTTATTTAAATAACTATCACACAACGAAGCACCAAGGCGATAGTTTTCAATATCTTCCTGCAATTGTTTAACCAATTCTTCGGAAAAGCAGTAATCCCTGTCATAATTACAAGCATGAAGTCTATCCATTACCAAGCTATCCAACTCACTCTTCATTCTTTTCACAGCTGACTGGATATCGATAGCTTCAGTCCAGTGTTGGCTAGCATAATGCATCCACATTTTAATAGTTTTCTACAAAATAAACGTTATTGTTAAAACTGATAGTATAATATAGCAAATTATTCATTACCTTTTAGACTTATAAAACAAGAAAAGCAACCTTATATGAGATACTGCTAAATAGTGTAAATAGGTAAATATACTAAGATATGATCTACAAATTATATTTATTACTAATAGATATATTTTTTTAAATAAAATTAGTTGGCAATACCAAATTTTATCAATGCTTTAGATCTAATATCTTTATATGTAGGCTCGCTTTGACCTAAATAAGTTATCGTGTACTGTTCCCAAGAAGAATTCATTTTATTCATAACATCCTCTGTTATGTGTTCTATAACCCTCTTTGGTAAATAACACTTAAAGCTTACATTGCTCTTACTATCGAGCAGTATAGCCAAAACGCACTTTCCAAAACGTGTATTGACAAATGACATTTTTTTAATCAAATAAGGGGTATCAATTTCTAACGAGGAAATTGATCGTCGAGCAATATCAATAAAGTCTCTGTTAATGTTACTATTAATTTTGTTTAAATCAACACTTGGTAATGCCATTTCTTGTTTAAAGATAACTAGCTGTAATATCTAAATAGTAATAAATACAACAATTGTTCTCACTTGAAAATATTAATACAGGACAACACACAATTTGCACTATTGTAGACGTTGACTATAAGGTTGGCAGTGAACGAAGTGTGATTCCTTGCTATAATCTCCTCTCTATATATACATATTATAGAATACCCCTTCCCTAAACATTCGATTACGTCATGTCTTGTGTTGACAATTACAGAGGTCAAACGAAGGTCACTTCAAGGTCATGCAAAGGTCATTTCAATGTTATCCAAAGGTCACTTCAAGGTCATCCAAAGGTCACGTAAAGGTCATCCAAAGGTCACCTCAAGGTCATCCAAAGGTCATTCAAGGTCATTCAAGGTCAAAAGGGGTGGGGGGAGTCTCAATTCCGGCTATAATAACCTACTGTCATCGTCTATGCAGAGACATACAAAAGAATATGCAACTAGAACACCATAAACCCTCCAAAATGTTTTTGATAACACGAGCAGACGCGTAAACTTTGGCGATGAACAAGTATTGGGTCATTTCCAACAGTTATTTAATTGGGATTTTTTGTTAACAAACATGTGGAACGTAAATAACGACCTGGTCTCAGTTATTTAAATTTTCATATAGATCATTACTATTTTATCTATATAATTAATAATACATTTGTAGGTCATTGATCATGTCTGTATGATAAGTAACTTAACAAAGGGTGTATTCCGTTTCCAGCCTTGGTTTCGTTCCGTAAATGTCACCGTAAACTTAATCAATTATGGAATGTGGTTCCTGAAGTATCTGTCACAAGAGTAACCTCCTAGAAATCTCAGTTTTTTCGGTTTTTAACATAGGTAATTATTTTTAGTTTAAGGTCATGTGTCAATAATTAATAATTAGTAATAGCCATTAGTAATAATTACTGGTAATTATTTATCCCACCTTTACTTAAACTTAATTTTATTTAGATTTACACAGTGTTTAATCTTGGGACATTTAAGGACGTTTAATTCCATTTCAAAATAGATATTCATGATATTATTTTGTATAGTGTGTTTCATATTCGAGAGTTTCTATGGGGATCTTGCTTATTATTAGAGATAGAGAAATAGATTCGGCAAAATTGCGGAATTTTATGCTTCAAGAGATGTCGCTGAGAAAACATTCTTATCCCGCAATCGTTTGCGGGATAGGACAAAAAAACATTTTTTTTTAATTTTGGTTTTCTTGTTATAACTCTGTTATTTCTTAAAATTTCCACATTTCTTTTGCACATTGTTAAAGCAATTTTTAATTTTGCTTTTGAAGCCACCATTAATATTTTAATAAGATGTTTCGGTTTTTTAATACCACCATCAACTTTATTTTTTCTTATGGACGTCATATTGGATTTTTTCATATCTAAATAGACACTTCTTTTCTGAACACGGCAATATGCAATAATTTGTTTCAAAAACAATTATAGTATAGGATGAAACATAGTCTTCCAGAAAAATTCTAGGTAAATAACTATATAAGCTCTAAAGTAACTAAAATAACTAAAAGCTAAAAGTAAAGCTAAAATAACGGTTAACTGGAAATGACAATTGTAGCGCTTGTTTTATAATTGTCTATTTTACACAGCCACCTACAATTTTTCTAAAAGACTATGTTTCATCCTATACTAAAATTGTTTTTGAAACAAATTATGTCATATTGCCGTGTTCAGAAAATAAGTGTCTATTTAGATATGAAAAAATCCAATATGCCGTCCATAAGAAAAAATAAAGTTGATGATGGTATTAAAAAATCGAAACGTCTTATTGAAATATTAATGGGGGCATCAAAAGCAAAATTAAAAATTGCTTTAACAATGTGCAAACGATATGTGGAAATTTTAAGAAATAACAGAGTTATATAAGAAGAAAACCAAAATAAAATAATGTTTTTTGCTGTATCTCGCAAACGAATGCAGATAAAAATGTTTTCTCAGCGGCATCTTTTTAAGCAAAAAATTCCGCAATTTTGCCGAATGTAAACCCACCCTCTATCTCTAATATAAGCAAGATCCCCATAGAAACACTCAAATATGAAACACACACAACTGCTAGCTTTTCTATATTTAGTATTCATAAATTCAAATACAAATTTAAATGGTTGTTATTTGATATTTTACAAATTATTGTTAATAGTGATTATTTATTATAAATTTTAGTGTTACTGTTAGTATTAATCCCATTGTTATTGTTATTATTGTTTTGTTTTTTATTATTATATTCGATATTAACAAAAGTTGTAAACATTTACAGTTTGATGTAATTCAGTAACTTGGCACTATAAATCATGCAGCATAAATTTTAAACTTCCGTGGTTACTGCAACCGACTTTTTTGTTTCATTGCTTCATATTTGGCAAGCAGAACAATAATATTTTCGTATTATTTTTGGAAGTACAAAGTCAGTTATTTATAAGCGGATATTTATCGGATTTGCCCCGACTGGCGTTGCATTACTCCGGCATCTCCATAGAAATCGCCACATCCTTCATCGAGATCAACTACCAGACACTGACCAGTTTCGCGCTGGTTATGCGCTGGTTAGAGTGCCATAGGTAGGGGAATCGATTGATGATGTGACATGATTGCCTAAGGGGCATCGTGAATGTTAGTAGTGGTGAGAAATACACCGTAGTCAGTGTTGCCAGGTGGGTGCGAAATTCCCGTTTTGGCGGGAATTTAAGGCGGTGGTGGGAAAACGGGAAAATTATCTGAAATGGCGGTAATTATGTATGTATACACTTTAAATAGAATTATACGTAACTTTACAAACAAGTTTACTTTAGAAATGTAAACTCATGTCAACTTTATGAGATATAGTTCAGTGGGCAACAGCGTATTATTGCGAACGTGTCCACTGTCATAGCATTCACTAATAGAAGCAATGAAGTCATAGATGTGGCAACGCAGCAGGTAGTCAAACAGAGTAGGTAGTGGTCAGTTGCATCTTTACGGCCGAAAAGCGTTTGTTTACAGAATATTGTTATTAAATAGGACGATTTTTGGGAACAATTAAAGTGAATTATAGTCAGTGTGTATTGTAATTATTTCCATAAACAAGGGTGCTTTTTACAGTGGTAAAGGTATCCATTTGTGTGTGTAAAGGTGTGTAATTCTATCCAAAACTAAAAGTTAGGTTATAGTGCAGTGGTTTTGTGCATTCGGTGTTGTGCTGTTTTTGTTTTAGTGTTGAAGTGAAAACTTTTGGTAGGTAAGTATCTGCACCGAGGTAGGTAAGTGGTAAGTACTTTAATAAAAACTTTACTTTATAGGTATTTCAAAAATTATGCCTCGTCACTGTGTGGTACCCGGTTGCAAAAGCAATTACCCAGCAACATTAAAATTCGAGGGCCCACAATCTACTTTTTCTTTTCCAAAAGACCCTGAAGTGTGTAATCGTTGGATAAGGGCTATACATCGCGATAATTTTGTTCCAACAAAGTCATCTGCAGTCTGTATAAAACATTTCGATTCAACAGATGTAATAAAAACTGAAAAATATAGGGATAAAAACGGTAATGTTTCTGATATGAATTTGACGTTTCCAAAATTAACAGTTAACGCTTTTCCTCGAATATTTGATAATCTTCCTAAATATTTAACAATTCCAAAATCCAAAAATAGGGCAGATCCAGAAGAACGACGTCACAATATAACAACAAGGGAAGAAGCTGAAATAGATCTATTTCTGGAAGAGGATATTATCCAAAATTTTTCTGATTTTGTGACAAACGTAAAGAATAAAGTAGTTATTAACAATTGGGAATTAAAATGTTTTCAAAAATTTGTAATATTTTATAAACTTGATATTAGTAACCAGTTTAATCCTGAAGATCAGCTAAAAATATTGTGCAGCATAAGTATACAGGAAAATTTTTCAGTCACGGTTAGAATTGGTGAAAATAAATTGTCGGAAAATGATTTGAAATGGATTTTACCGGAAAATAAATTAGAACGGTGGTCTCAAATAGAAAATTTACTGTCACATTATAATAATTTTAACAAAATTGATCAAAATCTGGAATATTACCTGGAACAAGCTCGTCATTTAATAAAAAAAGGTTGTGACCAATTAGATGAAGAAAATAAAGAAAAATTTTCCTTAGAATTAATTTTTGATCAGCTGAAATTATTTTGTTTAAAACAGAAACATTATTCCAAATTTACAATGTTATTAGCTTTTACAATTTATAATCAATCTCCATCAGCCTACATATAAATGAAACAGTTTCTTTGTTTGCCCACTAAACGTCACCTACAGCAAATTTCATCTTCTTTTTGTTTAGCTCCAGATAATGACAAAAAAAATGATAACTATCTGAAACACAGGTTTTCTTTATTAAATGAAAGAGAAAAAATGGTTTGCTTGCTTGTAGATGAAATATATTTAAAAAGCGGGTTGCAGTATAAATCTCAAAATATTAAAGGCTACGCCGAAAATAATTCACAAGTTTTAGCAAAAACTGTACAAACATTTATGGTTTCATCCGCATTTGGCCATTTCAAAGAGGTCGTTCGACTTTATCCAGTTACAAATTTGACGGGCATTGAACTGAAAAATGTAGTTTTAGAAACAATTAGTCAAGTGCAAAATTTAGGCATAAAAGTTTTGTGTGTGATTACTGACAATAATAGATCAAATCAAAATATGTTCCGCAATTTATCAAACACAAATTTTATTGTTAATCCTAATTTTCCAAATGAAAAAATATTTCTTACTTACGATTTTGTTCATGAATTCAAAAACATTAGAAACAACTGGTTAAATATCAAAGAACCTACAAAAACTTTTATCTATCCTGATTTTGAAAATACATCTATAGTTTGCAGAGGTTCTTTCCAAGATTTGAGAACGTTTCATAGTTTAGAACAAAATAAATTAACAAAGAGAGCTTATAAATTAAATAACAAATCATTATTTCCAAATAGTTTAGAGAGGCAAAAAGTTATGTTAGTGGCTAATATATTTCACGAATCTACCATTGCAGCTTTAAAAGCAGTAAATTTGTGTGAAGGGACCGTAAATTTTCTTGAAATAATTAAAATATGGTGGGACATAGTTAATGTTAAATCTCTTTTTAAAGGAGTAGCAAAGAGAAATGAGTGGTCAACTCCTATCTGTGCAATAGACGATCCCAAAATTGCATGGTTACAAAAATTTCTTAGCTGGTTCAATATTTGGCATAATAGTCCAAATTTTGTAGGTTTCAGTAATGATACATACAAAGCAATACATCGTAGTACTTCCGTTTTATTGGACATAGTAAATTATTCTTTTAATAAATTTGAGATACAATACATTCTTACAGGCAAGTTTCAAACTGACAATTTGGAGAGTAGATTTGGGCGATATAGAAACCTTTCAGGGTGTAATTATAACGTTTCCTACACACAAATTTTAGAGTCAGAAAAAAAAATTAGACTTCAAAATCTTTTCAAGAGTCACGATCATGATATCGTGCAATTAAAAACATGCCTCTCTGAAAACGTTGATGTACCAGATGTCGATATTTCACATTTTGTTCATATATTTGATTCAAATTATTTACAACTATTTCAATGTGATAAATCTACCCAAGATTACATTTGTGGTTACATTGCTCATTCATTTTCTAAAAATAGTAATATAAAATGTACCTCATGTAAAGATTTAGTAATTAGAAGTGTAGGAGAAGAGGTTGTGGATGATGATTATTTTAATTACCTACAACGAGGTGGCTTATGTCTTTCTACAGATGAAGTCTCTTTTATATATTTCCATTTGTGTGCCATCTTAGAATATATAATTAGTAACAAACAATTAGAGAATATGTTTTTAAGTAAAAATAATCATCAATGTTTATTGTCTTCGCTCGGTCTTGCTAGTTTGGAATCGGGAGAATTTTTAATCCACTTTGATAGAGTTTGTGATTGTGGCACGGTTTCTAAAAAGATATATTATAAAGTTTCAACAGTTCTGGCTAATATAATGCTTAATAATTACACAAAAATGAAAACTGATACTATAGGACAGTGTAGTTCAAATAAAAAGAGAAAATTAGCAACTTTCAATAAATGAAAACGGACTGCATAAAATTAAGAGTGACGAGGCTACATTTTTTATAATAAAAATTGTGGATTAGGCCTCCCGGGGATACCACCTATAAAAAAAACGCACCTTTCGCTGAACCTCCAGGGTGGTGTGGAATAGAGTGATATTTATAGTTTAGAATTTACAATATAATATATATATATTTTAATCAGTGTCTGTTCTATTTTCCATTTTCTGTGTTTTCCTCATCCTGTAATTAATATTAACTATTGGATGTTGTAATTAAATAAATAAATAAATAAATAAATATACGTGAATATTTTAATGTAAAAAGTACGCCAATTACCTATGAAATTCGTTTGGAAATAGATGTAATGCTATGCGCTCCCGTATATATTATGACCATCGGTTGACTACCTACGTCAGTAATTGCGACGTTGCCTTTTTCACTTCACGGCTTCTACTGTCGGGGGCTACGCCACTGTTCAATGATCTAAAGTCCGTCCAACAGTGCTCCGTGTTTTTGAATAAATTGTTGTGTCCAGATATTCTGTGGTTATGTCGTTACTTTCACAGCAATGCTGAAGCTGGGAGAATTGAAATTTTTTTCAATTCTGAATGATTTAAAAACTAAAAAAAGAAATAGAATTGTCGATGAAACCTTAAATTCAATTTGTGTCATTTGATCTGCATTTGCTGGTAGCAATATAAACTGCACAAATTTTGTTCCTAAAAATGAAGATTTTTTTTTAAATGTATAATCAAGAAATATATAACTTCAATTAAAAAAAAAAAATAAATACTTCCATGAAAAATGTGATAAGAATTTAGAGTTTAGTTTATGTTTTATATATTACATTTGTGCAAATATATTTTGTAAAAAAGATTTCCAAATTTGGCGGGAATTTGGTACTAAAAGAGGGAATTTTTTTAATGCATTGTGGGATATTTACTTTACCTAACCTGGCAACACTGACCGTAGTGGCCTATGACACTCTGATGAGCACAGTTGGGTAATCAGCGCGAAACCGGTCAGTGTCTGAGTGGTAGTTGATCTCGATGAAGGATGTGGCGACATCCATGGAGATGTTGATGTAATGCAGCACCAGTCGGGGCATATTGCCCGTGGAATAGTTGTTTTCGGCATCTCCTTCAAATAAGAAAGATGTAAATGCGTTCAAAACATTATTAGTGCAAAAATGTATGCACAACATTTGTGGAAGAGTAAATTATTGTTTATAGATAAAAAAGTCAATCAGAATTAATTAAGTATAAATTCTTCTACGTTACTCCTTCTTAAGACTAGGTACTTATACAAGCTTCTTACTTTAATTTTTGGTCTAAGAAAATTTGCATTGTAAAAATAAAAAAGCCTACATAAATTACAAAAAGTAATATATAAACACATGCATTTTAAAGTAAAAGTTAAAGCTAAAGAAGAATATATAACTAAGCTATAGGTATAGTGATTGAATTAATTTTGCGATATGAATGGAAGGTAAAAGAAACACATTTAAATATTATTTTTTTATTTTTTACATCCCCAAGCAGAACAGCCACAAGTTATAGCTTTTGATGTATTTCTTACTTCGCAATTGTTATTATTGTTTCCATTACTTCGAACACTCTCACATATAGTAGATTTACAACATCTTTGGCAAAGAGGAAGTCCAGATGATTGAAGTATTCATACGGTATTAAATAATCCTCAACTACGTTGGGCAAGTGGCTTTTTAATATCGTCACGTCCTACAAGCAAAATAAAAATAATAGATTATGTATTTTAAAAATTAAAGAAATACCTACATTATATTTGGTTATATTTAGAATGATGCCTACATACATTATTTTACGAGATAACTTTTTAAAAAGCAAATTACTGGAACTACTAGATATATTTAATTATAAATAATATTAAAATATTTCATTTTGGCAAATAAAAAAATACTGATAAACTTTAACTTTCTCTGATACCGCACACCGCAATGCTTAATTTCAAGCTTAATTTAGTGACTTACTTTAGTAACGTTTCATTTAGGAGTTTATTTTGAATACTTCTGTTTTCCTATTTTTATTATTTCATAGCTGGTGTATTTCCAAAAGAATTTTTGATGAATTATAAATATATTTAGAAATTTATTTAAATACTTAAAAACTAAACACATACTTATTCTCCTGATTTCCTCAAATTTTAAGTTTGCAGTGTAACATTGCAGTGGGTTAGTGAAGAATTCTGTTTTGCAATATTTATTTTTCAAATAGTGATCTGAAGAAATGAAGTTTAAGTGAATAATGTCAAACTGATATTTCATAAATCGTAAGGGAAAATATCGGTTTGCGTTTATTTATTTCAACTTCGCTTCTTCAGATCATCACTATTTAAAAAGTTTTAGGGAATAAAAAGTAAAATATATTTGTGTGTTACTAATAATTAATGTTATATTGATTTTTCATTTTTCATTTAGTTATACTTGCCGCAGTTTTTGTTTAATGAAGTTTCTATAAACATAATTGTAATATTAAAGCAGTGGATTGGTAACAAACTAATAAGCCACTGATGACACTATATTTTGTACAAGATTATCAATATGTATTACCATGACAAGGTTATGTCACCCCCTTTCCTGTCATCAGCTTTTGCTGTTGTGGAGGCTATCATAACGTTTTGTATAATATTGAACTTTAAAGAGGTATTCTGAAAAAACTACCAAGTATGAAATGAAGGAGATAAAATAGTGGATCATAAGAGAGTTGAACCGAATAACGGAAATGGCAGATTTGTTGCTCATTCTTCATGTGATACATTGCCCTTTACGGCACACTCTTCTGGGGATATCTCGAGATAGATACATAGATAGATAGAGAATCCACATATAAATGAACTCGTGAAAGGGTGGGTGGCCTTATTAGTATCTTATATAGGTTGATAAATCTTAACAACAATCTAATACAGGTATGAGAAAGTTTACTACTGGAAAACTTCATTAGCTAGGGATCACGTTAATCTCTCACATTGTAACATCTCGTAGGTATTAGAGATGTCTGATGCGTATATTTTTATGAGCCGGTTCGAACCTAATCAAGTCCAGATAAGAACCTAGTCCAAAGATCAGTTTCAGTTTCTAGTGCTAGACAATTCGCTCGTTGAGCGGCTGGATGGACTGGGAGACAAACTGGACTTGTAGGAAGCTCAACGGAAGCTCAACTAAGTGACATACATACATAATATTTCATATTGCATCAACAAAAATGCATTTAATTGTTAGTTTTTAACATTAAATACTCTGATAACGTTAAAGATAGATAGAACAATGCAAAATATATTTTTTTCTTTGTGCCTCTATATTAAACAATACTATAAGAAAAACCAGTGCCTCAGGTTAGGTCACAAACTGACCTGGTCTGCTAGATTTAAGGTAGGTACCTATAAATAAAATTGGATATAGTAACTACTAACTACCTTATGGGATTTTGCCATGAAATTTTATAAGTTTTAATTTAAAAAATTTGTTATTTAAATTTAATAGTCAAACATTACACAGTACAGGATGTCCAAAATAAGATCCTCTAACCCCTTATCTCAGAAAGTGTAAGAGTTAGAGAAAAATTTAAAAAAGAGTTTTTTGTTCTACCTAAATTTCTTATTTTTATTACTTCTCTATATACAGGTTGCTCAGATTTTAAATAGGACCCTATATCTAATTACGTTTTTGAACGCGCATTAATGTTCTAGGCCAACATTGTTAAGGGTTCAATATGAAATTTTTGAGATTAAACATATATTTGTTTGAGTCATCTCTGAAGAACACTCTGTATATCAATAAAGTAATATAGATACAGTGAAGTATTTTCTTAGTTTAATTATTTACGAAATAATCCTTTTTAAGTTTTTTTATTGACCTAGATTTTTTGAGAAATTTTTTTTCTTTAAATGCTATTTTTCTAACGGTAAAAGATATGTATAGTGTACCCTTAACAATGTTGATCCAGAATTTTAAGGGGAGTTACAAGGGAATTTTAAGTAATTACATAGAGAAGCAGATCAGTAAACTGAGCAACTTGTATGTATATGAGAAAGTACCTAATAGGTATAGCTATATGAAAAATTTGGGTAAAAACAAAAAACGTTTGTATTCAATTTTCTCTCCACCTCTTGTACTTTCTGAGGTAACGAGATAGAGAATCTTATTTTGTATACGCTGCAGGTATATAGATTTTGAATAGCATTGAATATAGTTGATACAACTTTGTTGAAAAAAATGAGGTAGATAAACATCGTCCACAAATGAATAGATAATGGAACTTGACTCACTTTGTTTACTTGCTTAAAGCGTAAACAGGTAGGTAGGTACATACCTATTACAAGTAAAATAGTTAAAATAGTTTTAAAGGAATGAGCACCTCTAGCATTTCAGCTGATACAATTCTTATCTTTTCGTTACTTCTACGTTCTACCATTGCATGGCTCTTCAAGTAAGACGCCCGGGAGAAAGAATGAGACGTATTAGAGGGAATAAATAGCAAAGAAACACCGAGAGACTCATACCTATTACTATATTTAATATGCTGTATAAAACCTGTGTTCTTTTAAAAAGTTTTAGATGTTAGTGTTTAGGTAACTATTTAATCTATTGCATAACATACGGGCTAAGATCTGGTCGGCGGGATAGGGAATACGAGAATATATAATATTTTGTCTATGATAATCACGATTCACTAATACTGTATCGTGTATGATAAAATGCATTCAATGCGTGACTCTATAAGGTCTTTTACAACGAAAGTATGGCGTCCATAGCCTCTTCATTGGGTTGAGGTGTATCACCTAACAGCACTGTATAAACAGCATATGGATTCTAGTGACAGTCGAGGAGTCACTAGCGAAGAGGTTGAATAATCCTATAACATGCTTTTTTCTTAAAATACAAATTTATTGTTGCACGCTATTCCCTGTTTAGGAATAAGTTTAGAATTTGTTTGTTCAAATCCCTCAGCATTAAAACTTGTAGCACGTACTTACAACAGTATTATTTATATAACAAATTCAAACTGTATCTAAATAAAAAGTCGTTTGTTCTTGTATTCTGCCTTGAGACATAAAAAAGATGTTTTAGTACCTAGCTATTACAAAAAAAAACGTCCCACTACACATGTTTTGTTATTTCGCGCAATTAGCTGGGACTAAAATTATCCAAAATTTAATTTCTTATCAATTAGCCCATACGGATTATACTAATAAGCTAATACTTCTTACTATCTTTAGGAAATGATTTAGGTAAATATGCATGACTATCTCTATAGACGTTCGTGAATCTGGTGCCCCAGATTTAGCAATTTGAGAGAAAAAAATTATTTAGAAAATAAAAATTGGTCAGCAAACTTAAGAAATTCGAATTAAGTCATATTTTCAGTTCTGTAATAATATATTTATAACTATTACCTACAGTAGACATGCAACACTCTATACTTCAGGCACACCTGAAAATTAAATTTTAATAATAAAATTTAATATAATAGGTACCTACTGTTTAAACGGACCACGGGAAAATTCATATATGTATATAATACTACTATATTGAGCTATTCGAGCTTTTCTTGAAGCCGGTTTATGAGATGGAGTTATATATTTCGTTCTCTTTCACGGACAAATGTTCCTGTGCACATGCCCAAGTGTTGTCCAATCCAATCCAAGAATTTCAATGTGGCGCGAAAGTAAAGAAAGACCGGGCTTTTGTTTTGTCATATACAGGGTGTGCGTATGAGCGTACAAAAATTTACCAGGGGTAGGCCAGACCAAAATAAGAATAAAATTCTTATAAAAAATTTCTCTGATGCTCGCCTAACGAGTTACAGGGTGTTATTTTGTAAAAAAACAACAATTTTCCGTAATAACTTAACTTAAACAACTTAAAAACCGTTTCGTAGATTTAAGTAATTTTTGGGTAACGTGTACATCTATTAAAGGTCATTAAAACTATATGGTGTTTGTTTAACTTTGACACTTGTGGTGGCCTAGGTCTACTCTTCCTTATGGTTTTGTTTTCATAACTCTTGTATATCCTACTTTTTCGCGAATTAACTAAGTTTTCCATAATCGGCTATCAATTCTGAACAAAAAAGGTGCTCTTGTTACACAGCTCTAAAATCAACCATTTTCGAGTAAATTGAGTGTAAAGTACCGACTGTATTCCTTTATGCAGAAAAATATATGCAATGATTTTAAAGTTTAGAGTTAAACAAACACCATATAGTTTTAATGACCTTTAATAGATGTACACGTCATCCAAATATTACCTAAATCTACGAAACGAGTTTTTAAGTTATCTCGGAAAATTGTTTTTTTTTTTACAAAATAACACTCTGGAACTCGTTAGGCGTGCAGCGAAGAATTTTTTTTTATAAGAATTTTATTCTTATTTTGGTCTGGCCTACACACTGGTAAATTTTTGTTAGCTCACACTGGGACACCCTGTATGTGTTTTGTCATCTATGTGTTTTGTGGTGTGGTTATGTCACAGTTTATCTTTTGTATTGGTAGGTATGTTTGTGTTTCACAGAAAATAAATTTGTGTTTTTCGTAGAGCCGGCAGTTTTAGAAGTGTTTTATTTATGTGTAACTTGTAGTTTTAGTTTTGTTCATATACCTATTAGACTTATTAGTGATTAGAGACATTTGCTCATCAAATTATTTCGACGGTATTTTTACAGTCGCAACTGCAAGTTTAGGTATATAAGAACATTTTGTAAATTTAAATATGTAGTGAATTAGGTATATGAATTATACTGTACCTCATTTTCATTAATTTAATTCCACAGATATCGCAAAATGCCGAAACGAAAAACTCAGTCGAGGTTTTGTCTTTTGTGCGAAGGAAATATTCCATATGAAGTCGCATAGGTACCTGAAGTATGTATTTTTAAAATTTTCTTTTCAAATACAAACTGCATCCACTCTTTTGGTAAACTTGATAAATACGGGAACATCCCAATAACAAGATTGAAAAACCGTTATATGTAGATAAAATACAATATAAAATAAAGTTAATTTATTGTATTCTACAGTATATGGAGCAAAATTCCCGCGGTTTGCTGCGCATGAGTATTTGGTATTTTTTCCGTGAAAGAGACAATAGATATGATTCTGGACTACTCTAATTTGGCTTCACTTGAGAAACATGGTAAAGATTACATAGGCTTCCTCTGTGGTAGTATTATATATATGGGAAAATTAATAAGTCTAATAGGGTTTTCGGTTTACGCATGCTCTCAGATTGCTCCTAAAGTAATTTACGATTTAATCGAATACGGTTTTAAATTTGACATTCCTTGCTTTTCATCTGTAAGTAAACCCAAGTTTTGGGTTTGGTTTTTCTATGACTTTTGGATTTTTCTCTCAAACATTGAAAAAAGAGAATGAATACAGAAGTTATTTTATTATTAAGCATTTAATACTGGACAAACATCAGAAAATATAAAGTAGGTAATAATAGGTATAATAACATAATTTTTTATTTTGTGTTTTGTTACCTTGCAATAATAATTATTATTGTATGCTCATACATATGCAAACTCTTCACCTGAGTTATCAGATAACATTTCCAAAGATTGCAAAATTTTCTGGTTCGGTTCAAAAATTATCTATGCGCACAAAAGAATTCTAAAATTTCAGGTTATCTGTTTAAAATTTCAGTTGATGCTCTGATTGGCCTGCCAATTTTCTCAGGTCAATTGAGAGCACTCGTTTTAAGATTACAGAGCAATAAATTGAATAAATCGTACATGAAACTCCGAGCTAGAGCAATTTATATCCAACATGGAACACGATAATTCAATCCATAACTACCATTAGAGATATGCAACCCTCTATTATTCAGACTTAGTACTTATTCTCATCAGGATAATTAATTATTAGCAGTAAATAGAGAAGCGAAAACTGACTCATTAATATAAATACTAAAAGTACAAAGATGGTATTGCACTATTTTAAGATATTATTAAAGTTATTTATTATACTAAAATTATTTATTGTAAACAATAAAATAATATTTTTATCGACGAGTGAAAAGCTATAGTTCACGGAGCGACGAAAGACTCATTCCTTCGTCGCTCCGTGAATTAAAACTTTTCACTCGTCCATAAAAATATTGTTTTATCGTTTACAATAAATAATTTTAGTCAATGGATTAATTTCACTTATAATTCAATATTTTATCGTCCTGTTATATTCAATTTTTTTCAATAGGAAATTTTAAAAGAAAAACATTAAAAAAGTTAATTACTTATTGAGTTTTAAAATCTCAGTGGGCAGTTGAAGTTAATAAAACTCGAGTTGAGGTTGAGTTAATGCATGGCAACGGTAAATAACTTGTTTATTTTACTCTTATTAAATTAAAAAACTTAACAAAGCCACAATATTCATGTGCCTGGGAAATACTTTTATTTTGTAAATATATTTGATAGAGAAAAACGTTCCTTTTTTATATAAAAGAATTCCAATGTTCTGTAACTTATTAACCTCTAAATAATGTTTTAAATTAGCCCTCATGTAAATTACTTTCATTAATTAATAACTTTTAGGCAGGTCAATGCTGCGTATTATTCAGCTAAAAAATTTACAGCAAATCTTCTTCGCTCAGAAGACCATCAACATTATTGCTGCAATATGTCATTGCATGATGCATGTATTATTGCGAAGTTTTATTTATTTATTTATTTATTTGTTTATTTATTGTAGTTACACCAACCCACAGTACAAGGCCAATTATGGGATAGAAGTTTACAGAGACAGTTTACATATACATAAAATAGAGGAAAGTAGCCTAATTTCTGATAAGATTTCTGAATCAGCCATATAATACGTAATTAAACATAATTTAACAACATTTTGATATGACCTCATTTATTGTAATAATATCTTCACAAAATTTTTGCATTGAGTAAGAAAATTTAAGTAGATATAGAAAATAAAAATTAAAAACTAAAAAATGGCGAATTCGCCAGTTTAAAAAATGGTATTCTAATTTCGGATAGGGTATCTGAAATTATTTCTTTTTTTCTAACAGCATCTATTGCCCGTTTCATGTTAACGGGAACCCACTGTTTGCTTTTGCCACGCACCTTGAGCATCTTTCTCTATGTAATAAAATTTTATAATTAAAAAAGTTTTAAATTTCCGAATTGTGGATACCTATTTGCCTAATTTCGGATATCTGAAATTGGGTGCATTTTAGTATACGACATTAGGAGCAAATCTAGTTTTAACTTAAATTACTTTTTTTGTCAAAACTATGGGTGAAAATAACTTTTCTTTATAAACATACAACTATTATATCCTATGCTTATTGAGCAATCTATCCAAAGTTTTAAAATGAGAGTAAATATTAAAAACACCACTCTCAAAATATCACACATAAAAATCTCTGATACTCCGCTGCGCAAAATAATTTTACAGTTAGTTCACCTATCGGACGTAAGCACAACTATTTTTCATATCATATTATTAATATGCAACCAAATACATACAACAGTAATGAAATTGCCTTTAACATAGCGATAATTTGTAGAATTATTATGGGTATCCGAAAATGGGAACTTGTCTGAAATTAGGCTACTTTCCTCTATATACATAACACATATACACATTCGTACAATACACATATAGAGTAGGCCAATAAAATGTTTCCACCTGGAATAACTTTGTATTGTAACTAAGTATTTCAAGCAAATTTAAAAGACAGATCAATTTTTATTTCAAGGGGGACACATATTTGCAAGGTATTGACATTTATACAGGGTGTCGCAATAAAGAGATATACCACAACTTGTATTTTTTAAATGGAACACATTTTGTATTTTTATAGATTTGGATAGAACGTCCTCTTACCAATACATTGATATAGGGTTTGACGGATATAGCCCTAATAGTGAGGGAGATATACAGAGTGTTCCAAAAGTATAATCAGTTAGAAAGAGAATATTGATTCGTTGCTAGGCTACAGTCGTTGCAAAGTCTTTCTCTAACAGACTGCTCTTATGGAACAATATTTGAGGTATATCTTTCTCACTATTAGAGATAGATCCATCAAACCCTATATCAATGTATTCGTTAGAGAACGTTCTATCCAAATCTGTAAAAATACAGGGTGTTACATTTAAAAAATATGAGTTGTGGTAAATATCTCTTTTATGGGATACCCTGTTTAAATGTCAATAATATGGAAATGTGCCCTCCTTGAAATAAAAATCGATCTCTCTCTGGAATTTGTTTGAAAAACTTGTCTACCAAGTAATTTAAGGTGGAAATTTTTCATTGGCCCAACCTGTATATCTGTGTACAGTGTATCATACACATGTAGGTATCAGTTGTGAAAAAATTTCTTGCCACTAATAATTCTACAGTTAAATATACCTATCTAACTGTTCCTGTGTCCTGTGTAGACATATAATATTCACACATAACGTGCAAGGGCGAATATTTCAAAGTATTTGTTCTTGAAATTCCAAGATAAAAAGTTTTCAAGTTTCTTGTGTCTACAGATGGCGCGTGAAAATTTAGCATAGTCACAATGCTTTCACAGTCAATAACATTATTAAGATAAGTGTTCTTATGTATAACATGGTATAACCACAGACAAACCTATGTGTATAACTGAAAATCTTTCCAATTTGTAGAAATCTAGTAATATCGTAAAAAATTCCATATATAGTCCAATAGTCCGATATATGTATAAGTTTCGCTTATATATTGGACTCTTGCGCACTAGTGGGACACCCTTTATAGTTTTTGGCTAAATTTCAATCCTATTTGGAGATTATTGTTTTCTATCTGCGCAATTATTGGATAAACGTTATTGGCTATTGTTTCTCTGTATTTTTACAAAATACAAAATGACAATTTCGTCGATTATATACTAAGTATGGTTTTTACGTAATTTTATTACTTATATTATATTATTATTTATATTACTAGTGTATACTTATTTATAGTTATTTTAATTTTTATCAACATTTTTTATTATAGAAATTATATTATAGATACCATTGTGGTACCAATGTTCCAAATACTCACCTCTATTGAAACTAACCAGTCATTTTTAGCATAGTATAAACCCATTGGAGCAGTGATGAGAGATAAGTTATATACTGGAGGTGCAAGGGATCCATATAATGCCAAATTGCAAATAAAACCATAATCAAAATGACTGAATTTCCCTAAAATGAGTTTAGGTAAATATACTTATACCAAATAAGTTAGAGACTCCGGACAGTGAGTCACATAGCTTCAAATTTACTAATTTTTGGAGTAAACTTGAAACCGGAATATTCTGGAATAGTGTGGTTGTGATACCTCTTTTTAGAGGTATTTGTTCAATCCAATCTCTATCTCTCAAAGTTCTCTATCCAATAGTGGTTTCTTTTTAAGTTTTGTCAATATTTAATATTTTCTGGAAATAGCATTATCAGCATATTTTGCATTATAAATCATCTTAGTTTAATGCAAATTACGCATCAGTATCAGCATAATGAAGGAATGCTTCAGTTTTTTCATTCAACGGGAGGATGCGAGCCTTTATTTTATTATTAACCATATGAAAAATAACGTGAAAAAGAACAGTTGTGACAGTTATCAGCGACAAATGAAATTACCTAAATACGATCGGAACTCCGGAATCAATTAACGGCACTTTAAATTAAAACCACCGTTGGATAGAGAACTCAAAGACTTTTGAAATGAGGTACCACATGCCATTTGAAAATTTAGTTGATAGCGCTATCTATAAATATATTCTGGTTTCAATTTTACACTAAAAAGTAAATATGTAATAAAAGTAATTACTCGAAAAAACATACCCGATCTTATTTCTTGGCCAAAATGTACGAATTGTTTTGTAGAAGCTCCAGCTGGTGTGGTTTGGGCAATTAACGGTATTAAAGACTGAAAACAAACATTATGTTCAAGATCTAAGATATCATAACTAAGATTTATTATATATTTATGAATTATGTGTGTATGTGTATGTTAATCGAAATTCCTTTAGTACAAATGAATTTTATCATTCTGTTAATGTTAGAAATAAAAAAGATATCCATGTACATTTCTGTAAGTATAAAGTGTCTTTGAACTCTCCAAATGTTATGGGCCCTAATGTATTTAACCCCCTGCCAGTTAACTTAAGAAATATCCAATTATTATGTCGTTTTAAAAAACAACTCAAACGGTATTTAGTCGATAAGTGTTTTTATTCTTTAGATGAATATTTTCGACCTTAGCTTTAAGCTTGTTATGACTATTCCTATACATGCCTGTAATGTCTAGAGGAAAATAAATATTATTATTATTATTATTATTATTATTATTATTATTAGAACTAATTTATTAAAATAATTAATTTAATAGATATACGTATTTTTAAAAAACTTGGTTTACTATTGATTTATCTGTATCTATATAAAATATTTTCTTGACAGTTTAAACTTAAATTATTTAATAATAAATCAAACCATTTTAGGTTATATAAAATATATAACTTAAAGTTAGCAGTAAATTAACAAATTTGTAGCAGTTATATATAACTGCTACAAATAATCAAGAGAACAAGCTCCTAATATTTTCTCTATAAATGACATTCTTTACCCTGTCCAGTTGCCTAGAATCATATCCTGTCGTCAGAAACAATATATTAGCACATAATTCTTGCATCAGTATTTCTTGTTTACAAACAGCTTCCCCAGCTAAATTTAGAAGGTCATTGTTGGGAATTACTTCACTAGCTCCGAAGACATTTGTGAAAAACTGCAAAATGTTACACATAAGGTAAGAAATAGATAGGTACCTTTTGACCTTTATAATATATATTATTTCGGAACAATTATAGAAAAAATCTGCAATTTATTAGTTTCCAAATAAATTATGTTTATTTCTTTAGGGGATTTCCTCTTTCCTGGATATATAACATCGCTTTTCTCGCAACTTCATTTGATAACTACATGGAGTAAATGTGGTCACCGTGGTGCCCTCTTTGGGTCTTTGCTACTATCTGCCTGACAATTATGTTCAAATTGACAGACAGATAACGACCTGCTTTCCGCATGTGCCATTACAGCAATGGCCTCTATTGTCTTTAAGAAAGACAATCCTACTTATTTATTTGAAGAAGATGCCGAAAACAACTACTGCACGGGAAATGTGCCCCTACTGGCATTGCTTTACTTCGGCATCTCCATAGTAATGTAATGGAATGCCAGTCGGGGTACATTGCCCGTGGAGTAAATGTTTTCGGCATCTTCTTCAAATAAATAGGAAGGATTGTCTTCCTTAAAGACGACAATAGAGGTCTCTGCTGAATTGGCACATGCAGGGGACTACGGTGTGTTTCTCAATACTACTAACATTCACGATGCCCATTAGACAATTACGTCGCAGCAGCATCATTCATCGAGTCCACTACCTATGGCAGTCTGATGAACGCATATTAAGCGCGAAACTGGTCAGTGTCTGGTAGTTGGTCTCGATGAATGATGTGGCGACTCCTATGGAGATGCCGAAGTAATGCAATGCCAGTCGGGGCACATTCACCGTGGAGTAGGTGTTTTCGGCATCTCCTTCAAATAAATCTTTAATATTAATACATTTTCAATAAAAAAAGATTTACTATTATATTAAATGATATGATATATTTTTATTATCTTCCTCTCACTGTTTTAACACTACTTTGCAAAATGTTGACACTTGCAGGGTTTTTTCTAAATAATCTTTGTTATTTGTCAATCTTAAAAAGTCAATATAGTAGGTACCTACTTGTGTTTTAAAAATGGTTGTTTAAGATTGACAAATGACAATATAAAAAAGCCAATATAGTAGGTACCTACTTGTGTTCTAAAAATGATAGTTTAAGAATATCTTATCTAGAAGTTTATTAACTAACTGAATAACTTTGAAAATATTGGAACTCATGTTTTAAAGAGAACACTTCGTATATTTCTAAACAGTTTTATATACGATAATTTTCTGGGTAGTGGTTTTTACGGCAGACAGACAGATACGTCTAAAAGAGTGAAATTGTTCTATTTTGACAGATAGTATTTTAAAAGTTCAAGTGTTAGAAGTAGATTTGGTTCAAAAGTGATAATTAAAATTTAAACCTACAAGTGACCAAGAATTTTTTAAGAATATCCTCAGAAATATATTTTCCCATTAACATATACGAGTATAAGCTTTCACTTTTGAAATAATATATTTAGAAAGTAATCATATAAATTCAAACGAAGATTATAATACCCTCGTAATACCCTTATTGTCTTAAATTTTCAATATTTTGTTGTTTCAAAAACCCGGCCCATGTGATTTTGCTTGTAAAATTTAATTTCAATTTCTAAATTTTATTTAAAAATATACAGGGTATATCAAACTTTTTTTAATGGAATACCTTATATATTTTGCAAAAATAAAATCTCTTATTATTTCTTAATTCATCGATATATAACTCTTTGGATTTATCTTCAAAGGTTTTCGAGATATAACTGCAAATCCACATAATAGAAAATATGAATCACCTAAACAATGATGAAATTGTCTTTGTAAGCTTTCGCCGTTTAAGCCGTCGAATTCGCCTTTGTAAGGATCTAATCTTACTACTAGGTGCAATATCTGAATGGTAAAATGGTGCAAAAAATAAAATTAGCTTATTTTTTTTAGTTTGGTAATTTCTTAATTTTATAAATTTTTTTTTATTAATTTATTTAATCTGATAGATATATCTGATATTATTAGAAATAAATGCAATAACGAAACTGTAATAACTGAAAAATAGAAGATTTTTGTTTTTATAAAATATATTCGTTACATTCCATCCTTTCCATTGAAAAAGTTAGTTTTGATACTTTGGTACACATAGACATGACATTGCTTTGGCATAGTATATATCTTTAAGCAAATATCATTTTGAAATCGAAATAAAATTTTAACGGAAAAATCACATGGGTCAGGTTTTTGAAATAAAAAAATATGTTTTTAGTATAGCGTACTTACACTTATTCCTTGAGTAAACAGAGACAAAACCTGTACGGCTGGGTGAGGTATATGAGACATGAAAGCTACCGGAGCCATGGCTGTCATCAGCTGTATGTGGGCATTAAATTCAGGTTTTTCTGATGCCATCACGAAGAAAGCAGTAGTACCCTGAGAATGGCCCATGTATGATATTTGGGTAAGAGTTGTTGTTTCCATTATATAGTTTATCTGTGCAGGTAAATCATAGATACCAATTTCATGCCAGCTGCAAAAAAAGAAAAAATGCAGTACCTAGTAAGTGCAACTAAAGTAAATAGAACAACTTCAAAAAGTTAATGTAGTAATTCGCTGAATCAGGAACATGAGAATATAAGGGCAAATTAATATTGAAATGAACGGACATTGGTATTTATTTATTATATTATCGTTACAACAGATGTGTGTTGAAAAGTAGGGAATGAAGATATAGGCCAGGTCAATTTTCTTTAGAAATTTTTAAATTAAATATTAATGTAATCCAAATATGTATACAGAAAAAGTTATATATCTAAAATATATTTTCTTTAGGACAGTTAAAGATGATATAGAGATGCATGTTTGCAACTTTTTGATATTTCCATATATTCAATTAACTATATCCAATTGCAATAATATTGAAACATTAGGATTACATAAAATTCAAAACCATTTATATTATGTGCATCTACAGGGTGATTCAAATAGTCCAAATTGGTATGTTTTAGAGGGTTACCGTGTAATAGATAGAGAAAATCTGATGGACGAGTCCTACGCTCTTTTTTTTTTTTTGAAAAAATAACAATGTCTCAAACTGTATCTCCCAATCTCCTACCGTTTTCGAGCTACAGGGCGTTTCTCAATTTTTGGCAAAATCGGCTGATGCGCTTTTCTCGTTTCTCTTCCAAGATATCTCAAAATGGTTTAAACATTTTACAGGCACTTTTTTGACATACATTCGATGTCATAAAAATAAATTTAATTTAATTTTTCCCATTCTTCTATTATATCTCTATTTCCAATTGTAAATATTTACAATTTGAATGTAGTAAAAGTAACACAATAATATTTTACACAAACTTATTGGGTTTTATGGTATCCAGAGAAGTCACAATCATTTTTTCCAGAAATAGTTCGAAAAGTAATATATAAACTATATTTGGAACGCATTTTCAGTCCTCTTTCCGTTTTAGAAATTAAATACATGGTGTTCCATTTAAAAAAACACAAGTTGTGGTCATAACAAGAAAACGAAAAATTAAAGCAAATCTATTTTTATGCCATCAAATGTATGTGTAAAAAGTGCCTGTAAAATGGTCAAACCATTTTGAGATATCTTGAAAAGGAAACGAGAAAAGGGCATCAGTAGGTTTTGCCTAAAATGGAGAATTGCCCTATAGCTCTAAAACGGTAAGAGACAGAGAGATACTCTGTGTCTCTTACCGTTTCGGACGGTAACAGGACTCGTCCATACAGATTATCGGTAACCCTCGAAATCATACCAATTTGAACCACCCTGTACACGTAGTATAAGCATATAATACTGATGACCTGATATAATGTTAAAAAACATTTTAATTACTTATTGCTTATCAGTCATTACCTTATTACTTTACCAAACGTGAAAATATTTACGATAACTAATAAATATAGATGAATATCTATTAAGTTAAGGACTCAACTTACGCAATGTATGACATAATGTTGAGGACATTTATTTTTATTTGTATCGTATTTTTTGTTTTACTACTACCTACTTACTACTACCACTACGTTCAAAATAAATATTAAATGTCATACATTTTGCGATTTACGATTTTCTGTCAAATTAGAATCACGTGTGATACAAATACAGAGAGTTCCAGAATGATTGTCCGTGCCGCTTCATAATGATTTTTTATGTGCCGCCTTTCTATTTTTAGTATCTGCACTAGAATCATGAGCGTAGGCAAGGGAATTTACTGATTTCATTTGATTTGTTCCATGCCATGGTACGTCAGTAAATATAGGTTACGTCAGTAATGTTAAAAGTAAAATAAAGACAATTTATTAAAAATAATATAGTTATTATTTTGTATTATTCTATTCCTATGTATCACCAGTATAACCTATTCAAATTGTCAATTGTGGAGCGTTAAAAAACGTTAATTTATGGTTCTCATATTAATTTGAATATTAAGAAATACAAAATTACCAACCTGATTTAGGACTCTCTGAAACTGTATAGTATTGAAAAATACTCTTCTAAACGCAAATGATACTTCAGTAAAACAATTTAAACACGAAAAATGCTAAACGCCACTGAATCAAACGTCAAATGCTGTCAAATATGAAAATTCTCAAATTAATAGTTAAAAAGAAAGTAATTTTAGCAAATGGAAATAAATTTTGATTATATTCAGGATAGGCTGTGTTCCCATACCGGACAATCATTCTCAAACTCTCTGTAGAACAGAACGAATAGAATAGAATGCACGCGTTCAATTTAAAAAAGTTAGCTTTTATTTGGTGTGCTTTCAGAAAATGTGCTGTATATCCATCTAGTAATACAAATACCGTACCTTATAACCCATTTTTTAAATTTTTAATCGAGATATCTTGAGTTGTGGAAGTGGAAGCGTGTGAAAATTACCATGACGCATGATTTTGAAAAAAATGATTTTTACTTCTTTTATGACTTTTAATTTGACGTACCTAAACTGCCAAAATTCTTTCTGTGTTACTTCCAGTGTAGCATGTTTTCTACAATGCATTGATCCTCTTGCATTGCCCAACCAAACGTCGTATCCTCTGTCTGCCAGTAAGAATCCTAATCCCCTTTCGGGTCCAGTTATTACCCAACTTTCTGCAGAAGTTAGTAAGCCATGCATTAAGAATACAGCAGGCCTGGGAGCTAAAGATTCCACATTTCCTTTCCCGTATGGAATTCTGAACATTTGCAACATATAACCGTCTTCAGTTTGTATGTTTTCATATGTTTCTATTTGATAACCAAAACTTGTTACATACTCAGTCTGTAAAATAAATAAATAATACTATTACTTTAGTACGATTATCATCGGATCCGGAACAAAACCATTGGCGTACAGCTAGGGTTTGAAATACCTAATTACCTTTTTTTTTAAGTATAGATGTCTAATAATTATAAATATATAGCAAAAATGAAATAAGCCACATGTTCTTGACTTACTTTGATGAGTACTACAGGCTGTATCAGTTAAGAATATTATTTTAGGAACACCCTACACATATGTAATAATATGTATGTGTGTATGAAGAGTATACACTATATACTTAAAACAATAATAATAATAATAATAATAATAATAATAATAATAATAATAATAATAATAATAATAATAATAATAATATTAATAAAACAGGCAAATGAAAATATATATATACAGGGTGTTTCAAAAACGTGTATCCTAATTCCTCATCTGGAAGTCCACAAACCCAAAAACAGGATAAATAGTTTCTATCAATAAGGGTCCACTTTTACTTCGTTCTTAGATACAAGGGTGTTACAAGTTTGTTTTATTTGTTTACTTTATTCAAAATATCATGGAATGGCTTTAGAAATTTGAATAAAATTTGATTTCTGAAAACTACGTAAGATAGAACATATTTCAGAATTAAATAATGGCAGTCAACTTCACCAGGGCCGTGGGTACGGGTTGGCACTGAAATAACTTTACCCTTTTAAAAAAATTTACGTCACTGAATTTTAAATTTCTCGCTAGCACATTGTGTAGACGAACAAATGCCTTATAAAATTCTTCTCTTCATATTTTTTAGTTTTCGGCCGTTTTTTAGTTTTATCTCTTCTTTTAAGAGATACTTTTTTAGTATAAGTTATATGTTTTAATCAGTTTTCATCATTTACTAAGTTTTAATCATCTTGAGATGATGCCAACTTGGTTGGCGAGACGCGCGTAGAGTGCAGTATACTGTTTTGGTGTTATGTGGAAAACTACGTCAGTGATACAAGTTATACTTAATAACACATTTTTTAAAAGTTAAGACGACTTCAACTTGATATTTATTATTTAAATTCACCTAAACACGATCACAGAACAGCCGTTTCATGATATTTTGTAAAATAATAACAAAAATAACAAACAATTTTTAACAACATGTATCTAAGAAATGTAGCAAAAGTGAATTTGTTTTGATACGTAATTGTGTAATTATTTATTGCACATACTTATTTTTAAATATTTTTTAAAGAAGATATTACTCAAAATGTGATGTTATGGAAATAAGTATTCAAATTAGGACATGTAATTTGTTAATATTATATTTCATCTCCGTTTTAATCTCGCGAATTTTTTTTAAACGAGACACAATGGCTATTGGGTGCAGAACCGCAGTTCCATTTAATATAACATGAAACACACTCACATATCTATATTGTTTCTTCACTCCCCTTTAGCAAAGTTTGTGTCAATTAACCAAAACATCAGAAACTAAGAATATTAGTACCTATGGTTATTTCACTCATACATATTATTATTTACTATTATAGAGTACAATCTGTATTAATTAATAAGTAATAATCTGATAATTCACAAAAAATTACAGCGATAATTTGACGTTAGCAGGGCATCTCTATTTCCTTATTTCCTAATGCTTGACCTCTTATTCGAGAAATAATTTTCCTACCTAAATACCGCTCGAGCTTTAAAATCAACCAAATCTTTTTTCACTCAAGAATGTTTTCATTACAAATTTCATTCGTCCCTAAAGGACTGCTGAAATTACAGAAAACATGCAATCGTAAAAAATATTAGTAATTTTAAAGCTCTTATATGGTTTTTCGAATTATCAGAGGTACCACCTCTGATAATTCGAAAAACTTCTCGAAGGAGAAATTTTAATATTTAATTTACTGCAGATTTATTATTGTTTTAATTTAATGGAAATAAATACCCTGTAAGTATTTCTCATTCGACCGCTCAACCCAGAGGTCGTGGGTTCTAATTTCCATTCCACCAAACAATTTTTCATTAAATTGTTTACTCGCAGATCAAGGCTTATTCGCAGGGATGGCTTGGCAACTATCCTGGCGATGGCCTAGGATGGAAAGAATGTCAACTTGGTGTTAATGTGAGAGATTAAAATCAGTTGATGTTTGACTATCCCCCTAACTAATGAGGTTTCCCAGGTTTCCCTCATTCCAGCACGGAATGGTGGTTAGGGCCTACCAACGTAAGTCATTCCTGAGGCGCAAATGCGGCCCGCGAAATAATATGCCACCCCCTATCCCACATAAGTCTCAGACTTTCGGGCTAATCCTTGTGATTAGAATGAGTAGTAGAGATATTATTATATTATTATTATTATTATTTAACTGTAATTAATTATGTAACCATATTTTATGAGAAATAAAAGTTGGACATTGGCAGCATGAAATCGCTGGTTTTGTTTCCACCTATTTTATTAAATTCAAAATCAAATCAATCACAACAAAATTAATAATATGGGATTTCTCAGATCAATTTTAAAAATGTTTTCCTTATTGGGCAGCTAAAACGTACTTCAAATGATAATATTGAACTGATTTCGTTTTGCCGACACAATATAGTATTTGCAAAAGTATTTAAAAATATTAATATTTAGTAGCGTTTATTACTGTGATAAATCACACGACAAAATCCATGCCTGTGGTTGTTTTATATATCTGCTAAATTTATTGTTTATTGGATTGAGGTAGAACTTCATTCTCTGATTTATTAGTTCTATTATTATGTAATAAGTGTTATAATTTATGTTAAACTATCTTATAAAAGTTCAATAATGTCTGGTTCAATACATGATAAATGAATTAATTTCGTTAAACCAATTTCACTAATTTAACTAATCTTTTGGCATCACTCATTTCGCTACATTATTACTGTTTTTTATTTGATTATGACCAGCAATTCAGTGCCTACTTATAAAACACCCTTTATATGGGCCGGATGTCATGATTTTTGTAACCATTCACTTGTTTATTGCTTTAATTAACTTTAATTAATTTAATTGAATTAATTTATATCAGTATAAAACAAAAAGTAAACTTATAATTAGATATAACTTTAAGAACATGCTTTTAAGGTTCTTAAAAAAATAAAAATATGACAGACTGATTTTTTGTTTATATAATATATTTATAATACTATTCATAGCCCTATTGAACTGTTTAGACCTTTCTTTATGTGAACAAGAATAATTATTTTTAATGTAATGTAGCTGCTTGTTTAATATTTCCATATTTAAAAGATATAGAAAAAAAATTAAAAAATTATTAAAAACAAAAGTTGAGGTTATATGAAGATATGCCCTTGTAATTCAATGTTGGGCATGCATATTGCAAGGAAAGTAGTTGTTTTCGACATATCTTAAAAATAATAAAGTTATTCCTTTGTGTACCTAGGCATATAGGTAACGAGGAAAATTAAAAACTTTCTTGAACCAGAATATTTGATAATTTCATTAATAATTTATTTTTTAGTTAACTTTTTGGCTTGGTTCCTATATAAAGGAAGATATGATTTATTGTTGTTCTGATGTTAAAGTGTACATCAATCGATTAATTCTATAAGAAAATATTTATGTATGTAATGTATGGTAATTATTTATATAAATAAGTTGTACAATTAATATTAGATATAATGATTATGAATACACGTGTATATATGGTAATAGTGTAACATGAAAATTAGTAGCATACTTACGATGGAAAATGTAGATATTGTAGTTGTCGTTTGCACTACACTGGAAACAACCCTTAAATTTAAAATTAATATACACAGAGGATACGTGTAGACTAGATAATCAGCTGCTGATACCATGGTTCTGCTTGTGGTCTGTTCTGGCAGTAACTGCTTTATTTTTTGTAAAATTTCGTTTTATGTACTCATCAATTAAAACACTATGCACGAATTATGCACTATTTCATCTCGCGTTAAATGGTGTGAGGTTCAATGTCAAATATGATAAAAGACCAATGAATTGGCGCTGGATCGTTGTTCCACGCGAGTGGCAAACCAATCATTATTAATAATAGTTGAATTATAAACGAGACGAGGTGTTTCTGAATACCTCATCGTGAAAATTGAATTAACCTTGTCACCTGTCTTGACATCCTGTTATAGTTTAGATTTGGCCGATATTTAAAAATGTTATGGTTCAAAATGTGCGTGCGTGCGATTCTACGCGTTTTTTAAGAGGACTTTTATAAATAAAATATTTTTTTTTTAAATATTTATAAAATTCCCTACCTAACTTAAAATTATTATTCAAATATTATTTAACTATTAGTATTTCTAGCTGTACCTTGGCAGTTATTTAAATATATACACGATGCTGAAAATTTAGTATCAAGTTTCGTTAACTTCAAGCCAAGAAAAGTAATTTTGTTAAAAAGAACATCCGTAGTAACTCAGGGGTCTGCTCTGAGGCCACTTCTTTTTATGCTGTTTGTTAATGACATTATTGCTGACCTTAAAGTATCTTATTTGTTATATGCTGTTGATGTGATTTTTTTTTATCTCATACATACCGTTACAGACTGTATAAAACTCCAAGACATTCTTAACAAAATAGCGAGTGGTATATCGGTAACAATCTTTCTCTGAATGAGGCAAAGTGTAATATAATAACTTTTTCTAAAAAATCATTCCCGATTATACAGGGTGTCCTAAGATAATGTGACACATTTTAATGGCTTATATCTTCAAGGTAGAATGAGATAGCGACGAGCGGTTTTCACTGGTGCTCTTAATTTTACAAAAAGTTTTCTTTTGTTATTGCTACTAGTTTGTTTTACTTCTACAGGTGCTTGACAAAAGATTGCCACTTTTTAATTCAAAATTGTGATCATTTTTTAAATGGAACACCCTGTAGATTATATTACTATTCGATAGAGACACTTTTCCTCTTTTCAAAAATATATAGTTTGATAGACTTATACCAAAAAATAAAGCAGTTATTTCAATTTACACCCCAACCCTTTTCAATAGACCATCATTTATTTGGAAGATCGCATTTTATTTTTTTTTTTTTTAATTATCAGTACAGAATAACGGTACCAACTAAAGCTATTATTAAGAAAAGAACTAATTTACAAATTTCTACAAATTACATTACAGCATAAATTACCAAGTTATTGAAACAAAAACACCAATTAAGAAAAATTCAGTTTGAATATACAGATGTATGTATTGTACAATTGTACATCTTTAATGTTTGAGGTTAAATTGCTGAATGTGCCCATCATTTTCTTCAATACACTTTTGCAATCTAAACTGCATATTGTTGAAGGCAAGTTTTAACATTTCCGGTGTTATGGTCTGAAAAACATTAGTTATATTATATTTTAGTTGTTTTATATTTTGCACAAGAGTACTATAACAACGACCTTTGACATAACCTCATGAAAAAATCAGGTACCGTTAGTTCGAGAAAATGTGCAGGCCATTCTATTGGTCCGGCTCTACCTATCTATCCTTTGATGCATTCCGTTATTCTGTACTGACAATGTAAAAAAAAATAAAATGCGATCTTCCAAAAAAATTATGGTCTATTGAAAAGGACTGGTGTGTAAATTGAAATAACTCGTTTATTTTTTGTTACAACTCTATCAAACTATACATTTTTGAAAAGAGGAAAAGTGTCTCTATCGAATGGTAATATAATCTACAGGGTGTTCCATTTAAAAAATGATCACAATTTTGAATTAAAAAGTGGCAATTTTTTTTCAAGCACCTGTAGAAGGAAAACAAACTAGTAGTAATGACAAAAGAAAACTATTTGTAAAATTAAGATCACCAGTGAAAACCGCTCGTCGCGATCCCATTTTGCTTTGAAGTTATAAGCCTTTAAAATGTGTCACATTATCTTGGGACACCCTGTATATAATTACACGTTAGATACTACTATTTTGAAACGCCCTGATTCAATGAAATATCTAGGGTTAATATTTGACAGCCAATTATCTTTTAATTGTCACGTAAGTAAGGGATGTTAAATCATCATACAATAACCTATGATTTATTATCCGAAATTCATCTGGTTTTACAGATTATATGCACATATGCACAGTTACTTTTTAACGTTTACGTAAAATACAAATTAGAATATCCGGCAATTATACAGGGTGTCCCACCGGGAAAGGCCGCGATCAATATATGGAAAAGTACGTACAGGGTGATTTTGAAAATTTGGTTATGTACACATGTCAGCGGGACCTACCTGTATGTTTTTACCCTGTATGTTTTTTCAGTTTTAGATTCTACGTTCAATTTTAAGTCAACTTTGTGTAAAGTTGTCTATACCTAAATTCAGTTATTTTCGAGATATGTCAAGTTTTAAGAAAAAAGTGACAGTTACAGCACCATATTAAAAATGTTGAATCTTGAACAGTTGAAGACCTTTAATTACAATATTTGCAACAGTAATGGTTTAGGCATCGCTATATTTGAAAATGATTGCATAATGTCTGAGGAGCATACAGGGCCTTCAAAATTTATAAGCCAATTTACCAATTTAAGAAGTTACAAAACTTGATTTTTTCAAATGGAACACCCAGTATAGTAAATCGGTAGAAAGAAGAATTAAATTTTGACATATAAATTTGTATGTATCCATTTTTTAGGGTTTCCCAGTTACAGCGAATTTTGTTATAAAAATGTGTAAAAACTGAAATATTTTATTTTGCCAAGTAGACTGAAAAAATAAAACAATTTAGTTTATCTCGAGTGTCAAATTTGTTGTCAGAAGCTTCATCAGTATTGTTTGTATCCACAAAAGTGTTAATAAAGATGCCATCACTATTAAATTATACTAACGAATATTATTTAAATTTATTTGTAATATAAGGACAATGTGACAAAGTTATAATAAGAACTTGCGATGCATTTGCTGATTGATATCCCCATAAACAGAAACCATCACGACATGCTGTAAGACGCATCCTAGAGAATTTCAAAAATATTATTGGTAAATGGTATTACGAAATTTCTTCTTTGGATACCTCCTTTCGTAATACCATATAGTAGAGAAATTTCACCCTAAAAATAGGTGCTGTACTTAAGTCCAATTCAGTTTCTGAGAAAACAACAATTTTTAACAACACGCAAACACATACTGCAATAATATTGACATGTTATAGGTCTCCAAGTGGTGACTTGAATACGTTTTTTACCAGTCTTATTAGAGTTCTGGAATTTTTATATAGTCCTACCGTAGATGTAGTACTCAGTGGTGATTTTAATCTCGACGCGTCTTTAAATACTAATAAGGATTTTAATTATCTTAAAGATATTTTGCTTTCATTTGGTTTGCATCCAATGGTTGAGTGGCCTACTAGAGTGACTGCTAATACATCTACAATAATTGACAATGTTTTTTCTAACATGTACTGTGGTAGCGTGGTGTGTGTATTGGATAATGATATGTCGGATCATAGATCTGTATTTCTTGAGCTAAATCTCCCTAATAAAATTCATAAAAAAGCAGCGTCTTGTAGCAAAAGAATATTCTCCATTGACTTAATAAATCAATTTATCGCTGCTATACAGAAAGAATCTTGGTCTAATATGTATACGATATCTAATGTCGATGATGCCTTTGAGTATTTTCTTAATATATTTTTGTATTATTTTAATGTGTTTTTTCCATTAAAAACTGTTTTTGAGAGTAGTTCTAGAAATAAACGATGGATAAATAATGAGGTGAGACAGTCCAGTTCAAGGTTGAAAGACTTACATATTCTGAAAGATATGTGTCCAGAATTAGATGGTATATACAAATTAGCTAAAAAAGAACATATAAAATTGGTACAAAGTACAAAGAAGCACTTTTATCAACAAAAAATTGTTGTCAGATAATGTATCTAAGACTGCTTGGAAAATAATCTCGGAATTATCAAACAAGAATAAGAAAAATCAAAACATTAATATAATAAATAACGGTGTTATTTGTGAGGACCCTGTAACAGTAGCTTCAGCATTCAATGGTTTTTTTCTTGAGGCGCCTAAGAGGGTGACTGATAAGATATCTGCAGCTAGTACGAGTACAATCGTTAATAACTTGCAATTTTCTGTTCCTTATAATTATCACTCGCTTTTTTTGGAGCCTTTTGTTTGTCAGGAAATGCTAAATTTATTGAGTAATAAATTAAAAAGTAAAAATGCATCCGGTCCTGATGGGGTTCCCATGTCTTTGTTAAGAAAAGTTGTTGTCTTCATTGTGGCTCCCCTTACTTATTTGGTTAATTTGTCTTTTTTAACTGGGCGATTTCCAGAGGAGTTGAGGGTGAGAAAGGTTGTTCCGATTTATAAAAAACATGATCCTCTGCAAATGGATAACTACAGGCCAGTAACTATATCATCGGCATTTTCTAAAGTGTTTGAATATTGTTACTTAGATCGACTATTAAGATTTGTAGATAAACATAATTTATTTACTAAAAACCAACATGGCTTTAGGGCTAATAGATCTACACAATCTGCCATGCACTCTTTTTATTTTAAACTTTTAGAATATTTGGAAGCAGGCGAGTGCCCTGTTGGGATATTTTGTGATCTCAGCAGGGCATTCGACTGTGTTAATCATAATAAACTTTTGAGCAAACTTGATTCATATGGTATACGTGGAGTAGCACTGAACTGGATAAGATCATTTTTAAGTCACCGTAAACAATATGTGAACTTAACATACAAGGAGCAGTTTAATATACGGGTGGTTAAATCAGAATGTAGAAATATAGACATGGGAGTGCCTCAGGGCTCGGTGTTGGGCCCCATTTTGTTTTTGTTTTATACAAATGAACTGGACTCTTTTACCAGAGAATTTTTTGTAATGTATGCAGATGATCAATCTGCTCTGATTTCTGATCCTATAGATGAACAACTAGTACAAAAATGTAATGGTGTTTTGCAACTCATAAATGAGTGGTATAAAGCGAACTTCCTGTGTTTTAATAAAGAGAAAACTCAAATTGTAAGGTTCCATAATCGACAGAAAACCTGTTCGACATTAAATATCTCTTTAAGAAGGGTCAGATGTACTCACGTTTAGTAATGAAGTAAAGTTTTTGGGCATTATAATGGATGCGTGTCTCGATTGGAAGGCACAATGTGCACAGTTAATTTCGAAATTGAATTCAATTTGTTTTGTTTTGCTGCTAATTTGTTGCTATTTTACGAAACTTACGTACTGTTTTATCACATGAACAGCTCATCATGGTTTACCATGCGCAAGTGTCTTCTAGACTGAGATATGGGGTCTGTTTTTGGGGACGGTCCACTCAGGCATTGGATGTTTTTAAGGTACAAAAGCGTATTATAAGATGTATAGCTGGTGTATCTGATCGATTTTCCTGTCGAAACTTGTTTAAAAACATGAAAATTTTGCCTTTGGTAAATGTATTTATGTATGAAATGTGTGTCTTTGTTTTTAGGAATAAGACTGATTTTATTTTAAATAAGAATATCTATTCAAAAAATACAAGACAAAAAAATAATTTTTATGTGCCGTTCTGTAAATACAATGTTACTTTTAATTCGCCAACTTATTTAGGCTTAAAAATTTTTAATAGGTTACCTGTGCAAATAAAAAGTGCTATAAGTTTAAGTATTTTTAAAAAACAATTGAATTGTTACCTTCTAGACAATGTTTTTTATAGTCTAGAAGAATTTTATGAGAGTACATAGGATAAATAATGTAGGTACTTAACGTAGTAATTAGTAAAAGTGTGACTATTCCTATACAAAATATTTTGTCAACTGGAAAATAAATTATTATTATTATTATTATTATTATTATTATTACTTGCGCAACGTGAAGTTCAAGTGCACTTTCTAAGGAAGAAATGATTGCAAAGCTGCAGTTGGCTTAGCTATTTTTGCTGAACACAGTAAAACAAAAAACCCAGAAAGAAATTTTCAAAACAAATGGCCCTTATAAAGAAGGACTTTTTCGCACATGAATTTGATACGTGAACTGCAACAACATAAGAAAGGCCATTTTCTAAATTATTTGCGAATTGACAAATGCTTACTTTTTACTTTTACTCTCTAACCACTCAATGCATTAGAAAGCTAAACTAGTCACTACGCATGGTGTTATGCGGCGATACCTATCCACTCAAAATGAAACATGCTTGAAAGGTCGGTCTCAATGGGTGGTATGAATAAAAACGAAGTACCTGCTACTACTACAAGTATTAGTATTTTTCACGTAGTATTTCCTTTAAATCGAAGTAGATACTATATTTCAAAGTAATTCTATCTTCCTTCTATACCTTCTATTTTTCCGGAAATGTTAAAAATAAATATAGTATTCTCCTAAACATTATAGTGGGACGCACTAGAACTTAAAGTATCTACTTTTTACTGGTAGATATTTCGATCTTAACAACAACTAAAGTATTTGTTCCGTCATTAGCGAAGTTGATATCATAGCAGCAGCTTCACCGTGCGTGCTACAAAGTGATTATTTGAAAATGGCTCAAATACGTAGAAATAAAATTTATACTGAAAGAAGACACAACGACGATGATACCCTATACCGTCACCAATATTTAGGTAAACAATTAAGTACCATCAATTAGAATGTTTTATGTTTATATTTTATATTTTTATCTAGGTTTAGTAGGGAAAAAGTTACTTTCTCGTTACTCGTTACTCTTCTACCACACTTCCTTCATCCGAAAACATCTTAAAGGACTGTTGATGTTATAAATACATACAAAACTGACACCGTTTCCCAAAAACTTTTAAATATAGAAGTAAGTAGGTACTACATATTTTAAAGAATGTACTACACTTGTTAAGTAAATACTTAATAATATGGGGTATATACTTTTTGGTGAATCATGTTCTATGTCAAGTAAAGTAGATACTACCGGAAATTAGAAGTCCTTCGTTTTGAAGTAAATACTACGTAGAATAATATACTAATACTTGCAGTAGTAGCAGGTACTTCGTTTTTATTCATATCACTCAATGATACCGTTTCAACGATGCCTGATACCAGCTGATACAACACCAATCACATTGATATATGTCTGAGACCTTGTATCGCCACATACAGCGAAGTACGTCTCATCGTGTTTTATGAACATAAATATCCTTAACACTGATGTAGTCTTCCACATAACAGCAAAACACCCGACGCGCGTTTCGCCAACCAAGTTGGCATCATCTGAAGTTTATTAAAACTGGTTTAATCATCTCCAGATGATGCCAACTTAGTTGGCGAAACTCGCGTCGAGTGCAGTATAGTTTTTTGGTGTTATGTGGAAAACTACGTCAGTGTTATCTTCACACCAAAGGTTCCAACCCCTTTCAAGATAAATATCACTAAAAAAAATTGAGGCAGATAACTTACCACATTTAATTTGCCTCCTATAGGTTCTCAATATTTATATTATATTCTAAAAAATATCACTTTATTCGTCGAGTGACAATTTTGTCACTCAACGCTTTATCTCAAAAAATAAGCAAAGGAGGCATTTTTTCAAAACAATTACAATGATTTTATTAAAAAAACTGAAAAAATTGCTACCTAATATTAGGGATTATGGAAATATAGCCATTTAAACATTGATGTGACGAAAGTGTAAAAGTACTTATAATCTCACATTTTCTCTTATAAATTAAATCATTTTCGAAATAGTTAATCAAATTTCAACGAGTGGTTCAGAATAGTCATATCACATTCACATTACACATATCTTTTTAAATTTTTCCGCAGTATTAAAGATATACGATAAAAGCAGTTAAAAAGTGAGAGCTTAATCCAGGATTCACTGTTTTATGTTTCGTAGAAACTCTACTTCCTTGTATACATCGAAACCCCTATCAGTCATATGCAATGGCCTTTCCTGGACCAGGTATAATCAAATTTTCGGCACATTCACATGTTCCATGAATCACCATAACCGGATATTTCCTTTGATTCACTAGATTGTCTATTCTTGCCTCTTGGAATCGATGCAGTGTGGGTATATGTACCCATCGTTGGTAACTAACTCGTGAAATTCCACTGAATATTCATATTTCGAAAAAAATTCACTCTTAAATGCAATAATACCATTAATTAACCGGAACCGCGTAAATATCACTTCACTAACTAGACGTATAATTGTAAGATCTCGATCTGGATGTAGTCTGAACTAATAAAATTAATAATTTAATAATAATAATAATAATATCTCTAGCCCTCATTCTAATCACAAGGATTAGCCCGAAAGTCTGAGACTTGTGTGGGAGAGGGGGCGGCATATTATTATTTCGCGGGCCACATTTGCGCCTCAGGAACGACTTACGTTGGTAGGCCCTAACCACCATTCAGTGCTGGAATGAGGGAAACCTGGAAAACCTCATTAGTTAGGGGATTATAATATAATTAATAATATAATATTAACTAATTAATCTATATTAATATAAGTCCAATACTAACCTGTAACACATTTTATCATTTGTTTGTTGATAATCGAGTAAAATAAGTAAGTAACCTTCTTATTGATTATTATAGAAGATATTACATACATTCACTCTAGTTTTCGTATCTCCCTTAAGACGGCATTGTAAAATGAAAAACATGTACCCCTATAGTCTTCTGTTAATTACATATTGTAATGTACCAATGAAGTGTACAACAACAAACTATACTTAGGTATACAAGGTTCAATAATAAGGATTGCAGTAATATATCATATTGCTTCTTTGTTATTTTATGATTATTTCTTAAATAATTGTTAAGTAACAACAATACCAGATATAATCAATTATGTTTACAACAGTTTTCCATTTACTAATAAGTAGATGATACAAATTTTTTTTTTCAGACATTTTAATCAGTGAAAATTACTAAGTATACTCAATAATTATAGATTCTGTAATGTTTGATTCCCTACTTTTTCATTGAAAACCATTGTTTCACATACAGGGACGGTGACAAATGATGCGTATGAATAAAAGTATTGTTTACAATTTATAATCGTCGACAATATTCTATCAAACATTATAAATAATATGTTCTCAACCATTGTAGGAATCTTCGGTGTAGTTTGGAGGCCGTTCCCATTTGTGTAAAAAATTATACACATTTTCAGGGAACACTTCGTATATTTTTTAAATTATGTTTAACTGTAGATAATTTTAAATCAGTTAATAAAAATTATTTAATATAACCCATCTCAACAAACAATACTGTTTGAAAGACAAAAGACTTTTTCGCAAAAGAGCCAAAGGCCCAAGATGGGTAATTCCCAAATCGGCTAGAAGAAGAATCTTATTGTGTTACCACGATGACGCTGGGCACTTTGCAGTAGACAAAACTTTGGAGTCAGTAGCACCATGCTATTGGTTTCCTCGTATAGGGGATTATACAAAGAATTACATAAATTCTTTCCTGGATTGTCTCTATAACAAAATACCGTCAGGAAAGCCCACTGGTAACTGCATTATTATACACTCCTCATTTGCAAATTTTTTAAATTTTTTACTTTGCCTATTAACCGATTACACTTGATGCCTCCAGTATATAATTCTTGAAAATATCTGTGAAACATTTAGTTAAATTATTGCTATTGCTCATGCTCATTTGCAAATAGTCATATAATATAGATATATTAGAAGCAAGAAATATACTTATTTCTTACTCGTAATATTATTTGTACATTTACATATTGAGACTTTCAAAGAAAAGAGCTTTTATTACCATTTTCACTTGTATACTTCAATATATTAATATAAGTAGATGATACAACACTCCAGGAATGACAAATGAGTAAATATGAAATGTATAATTTATTGTAGTCTCTTTTGGGATTACACCACCCGTAACAAAGAAAAAGGAAAGCAGAAGCATACAAATTAAATATTCAAAGTGCATTATCAAGGCAAACTTCTAAAGTTTGCCCTCAAAAACCACTGCATAATATGCAATAAAATAAATATTTGATAAATTAACTAAATTTCATAACTTTTTTTTTTAGTTTTATACAAAATACTATAATATTACAAATCATATTTTGAATTATGTCTAAATAAAATAATTATAATAAAATTTAAAAGAAATTAAACAGTTAACTAGCTTTTTTCTAAATGTTTCAAGTTGATCCTCAACTCGTTGTCAGTAAAAGGTTTGTATGATAAAAAATTTGTCAGACTGACAATTTTACTTCAAAATGTCATCACATGCACTGATCATTATGATGTTATTAATTTTCCACTGGTAACATTCCCCTGCATGGAGTAGAGGAAGCCACCTTTAATCCATGAATATTGTTTCTGACGAGATAGAGTTATCACCATTAAGTTTTAATAAAAGAACTTTTCTTTCTTCTTTTTGTAAAATTTTAGCCTGTGTCCAATCAACCCGGTGACCGTTATCCTATACTCGTACACGTTTTACTAATCTAGACCTATCAGCTTAGGTAATCCTTAACATAATTTTTATGTTTTCGATTTGAAACGGTCTAGATGTTTCACCAATATTTAATATTACCACATTCACAAGGAATTTAGTCAATACAATTTTTTGAATTTTGATAATTATTAATTGGTTTTGTTTTTGTAAGTATTGATCCTTAAAATGTTTTTCGTTTTAAATGAAATGTATAATTTTTCTCAACATATTTTGATCAAGTTCATATGAAAATAGATATAAAATGTAAAATTAGGAGTTATCGTAACTTTACGTGCTATTTGGAATGACATAGGTATACCATGAATCAAATTGTCATATTATATTCGTTCTAGCATGGTGGCCCCTGTTATAATTTTAATATATCAAACTGATAATACAATAATAATTATTAATTTTATTGAACCCTTTCATTTTAATAGTAATACAAATATAATTGTTTCCCTTAAGCTGACTTGTTTTAGATTGGTACAGAAAAACTCAAAAGGAAACTTTGGCATTAATTCTATTCACGAGTTTGTACTTCAACGAATTTTCGTGATCTTCTGGGCTGTTTTGCTGTGTCCATTCTTAATTTTAAAGATTTTACTATTCTTAACAGACTTCAGTGTTTCTCGTATCGTGATCGGCGGCTGATGGCACGATCACGACACGATACAAGAAGAATTGAAGATGTCATCTGTTAAGAATGGTGAAATGTCTGAAATTAATCATGGACCACGGCAAGACAAAAGATCTATATAATTTATCTGGTACCAGCCCTGAAAACTTACGAAGTATCAATTTCCTAAAAATAAAAAAACATATATTCCGTAACCTTCAAATTATGAACAATATATTATGAAAATAACTACTAATATTTTTTAAAATACAGACGCAGAAGTTTTAGTTTAGACGTAGTTTTACAGTCACCAAATTTTTTTCTAATTATTAGGGGAAAATGGAAATGTAATGCTATTGAAGCGTGCAGATATTGCGGAACAAATTATTGGGTACTTCACAAAATTTCGTTACACGTTACGTAGAATTAAATTGACTGCATTCAGTTCTAAACAAATCAAAATCAATGTTCCTTTCCTAGAAATATATGCATGAATATTTAAAAGAGTTCTTAGAATAGTAAAAAATATAAAACACCTAAATAGTACCAATATTAGATATTCGCATATAGAGCAATCCCTAGTCTTACACTCCATACATAGATTGAAATAGTTATAATCTAAATTGCTCTACTTAAATATAACCTGTTTAATTCAGAGAACTACTTACATCTTCAAAACATCAAGGACCAAAATAAATTTGAAATATCTTGAGAGTAATGCGAAAGTGGTTTATAGTATTTCATAATTGTACTTATAAGCAGTTTTAGGATTTATAGGAACTTCTTAAATATCTTAGAAATTAGATAAATAGGAAGAGCGGAGTGAGTCACCTTTCTATCTTTCTTTGTTATACATGATATATGTAAGTATGTCCAGAAATAACTTACAAAGATGCAATGATGTTAGTCGCCCACTGGAAAATCAATTTTTTTCTTGGAACGTTGGCAGAATCTTTTATATGACATGTAACTGAGTGGATCTGAATTTGTCTGATATGTCACTTCCATATGATTTAAAAATGAATCACATCCGTACTTTTTCTTCAGAAATGTAGTGCATGAGTGAATCTCGATTCTACTTGGTCCCTGGCTTCGTCCACTTATGAGATAGTCAACGTTTAGAGTAAGAAAATCGAAAAAGATAAAAATATAGACATTTTTCAGGTAAATACTATTATTAACTTACGTAACTTACTAATTGGGAAATGTGAAAATTTTTTAAATATTATATACCTAAGTTTCATCTTTTATTCCTTAAATGTTTACATTGATAACAAGTTAGTACAAAGACCATTGCCAAAAATATATTGGAAAAAATGTATATTACCCCAATAACCCAGGCATCACTAATCCAAAATAATGGTGTAGAAGGAATAGCTAGGTACTTTAAATCCCCAAAAATTCTTATACCTGCTATTATTATTTCATAGATGAGATTCCTCTTATTAGTAGGTACAATTAAAATTGACAGCCATTGTTTATTGATTTTTCATGTTTAACGCATCAGTGTTCTTGTATTTTATTGTTAATAGTCGTCAATTCAAAGAATTGCAAAAAACAGCTTAGACAGATGTCATGCGCAAAGCCAAGGACTACATAACTGTACGTTCCACACTCCATAACAGTATTCACGCAGGATACAGCAATTTTACGAAGCAAATTACTACTCGCATGCATTAATTTGTCACGTAGATGACACCATCAGTGCATTTTTATTAGCCACGGTGAATCAGACTCTACTTCTTTATAGACATTATACTGGGTGTCTAATACGTTTTCTCCTTTTTAGTTAATATTTATTTATTGTCAGATATTAATGAAATTGGAGTCATGTCATGTAAATTGAGTCATGTATGTTGAAAAATTTAACGTTTTATGTGAGGCCTATAACTCATAAACAAATTTCAAATTTTTACTCTAAAGCTGTAAGTACGCAACGGACCATTAAAATACGGATAGAATGCAAACATGCAAACAACGCAAAAAATGAGCTACATGAGTGGTAGTCGTTGTTTGCATTCTATCGGTATTTTTACGGGCCGTTCCGTGCCCTGCCGTGCCGGGCAAGTGAGGGGAAAAACCCGTGGTTTATGCGTTTTTCACTCATGGTTTTGGTAAGGTTTTTAAAGATATATGTATAATTCATCGGAAAATAAACTATAACAACTTTTAGGCAATCCAAAAGACAAAATAGAAACTAAGAAGAAGTCGGGGATTTACGAAATTAGCTGCAAAGACTGCAATCAAAAGTATGTTGGGCAAACTAGAAAGTCAATTCAAACTAGATTCAAGGAACATATGGCTCATCTCAAATATGATAGAACAGATAAGTCAAGATAAGAATTAATTAGGAATGTAACAAATTCCAGACAGCTAGATGCGTTTGGAAATTGAAAAGTGTAAAAGTAGTATGAATAGTGACAGTGGGCCAATCCCATGCAGCCCGCTCTATTGGTTAATAAATCACGGTTCACTGATCCGTCGCGACGGTTCACTAAGCCGTCGCAATGGTTCGCGGAACCATAACAATAGTTTAGATATAAATAGGACATAGTGTTAGCATTCACAAGGTTCACTGATCCGTCGCAATGGTTCACCGAACCGTAACAACAATTTAGGTATAAATAGGACGTAGTGTTAACATAGGTTTATTTTTAATCATCTTCAGATGATGCCAACTTGGTTGGCGAAACACGCGTCAAGTGCAGTATAGTGTTTTGGTGTTATGAGGAAAACTACGTCAGTGTTAATTTCAACTCGGCCAACCTTTAATCAATCTAGCTCATCATATATACGTCAACTAGAAGAGGCAAAGCCTGAAAGATTTACCACTTTGAAAGTATCTTCCATGAAGAAATAAAATAAATAAATATTTTAGTTTTAACGCGGTTTTCGTTATTCTCGGGAGTTAATGTTTTTAATGTGATATGTTAAATAAGATTTAAAAAACTAAAAACGAATACCTATGTGAGGTTATCTATAACTTGCTAATTTAAATAAAGTTATGGTCATTGTCATTATCAAATCTGTGCAGGGTTAGGTACAACTTGACAAATGGAAAAAAAATAACATCTTCATTTTCCTATTAGAGAAGAAAACATTCGATTTGTGATTTCATTTTCATTGAATGCTTTTTGTACTCTGTAGAATATTTAGCTATATTTGCTTCACAATCCGTTCTGGTTTTCTTGTTTGAGTAATGGTTATAACACAGTTAACGTAATCGTCTTGTGGTGACGTCATAATATAACCATGAAAAGGGAGGGAACTTGGCTGAGGCCACAAATGTTTCATGCGAATTATTATTGTGATAGCACTTTGTTGTGATAGTTTTTTGTTTTGTCCACCCTTTAGCTATAGTCGCCAGATTTTACCTATTCATCTTTGCGGGATAATGTTTGAAGTTTACTCTGAACTACTGAAGTGAACCTTTGGTGTGAAGATAATACTGACGTAGTTTTCCACATAACACCAAAACATTATACTGCACTCAACGAGCGTTTCGCCATCCAAGCTGGCATCAGCTGCAGATGATTAAAACTGAACAGTTTTAATCATCTCCAGATGATGCCAACTTGGTTGGCGAAGCGCACGTCGGGTGCAGTATAGTATTTTGGTGTTATGTGGAAAACTATGTCAGTACCATTATGCGTTAATTTATCTCCAAAATCTTCTCTCTCACTGACAAAGTATTTTTTACATGAATGTACTTACAGTACTATAATTGCGTTTCATTGGTGAGGCACTATAATGTACCACCAAATTTTATTTATTATATTCAGTTATGCCAACAAGTTAAACAGGATCGACAATATTTATGTTCGCCAAGAAAATATTTTTGTATATAATTGCATACATATATTAGTTCGTTAATGTTCTTATCAATCTAATAATATGTGACATGGTTAATTTAATTGTAATGTAAAATAATACAACTTGTAATTAAAGATATTACTATCTAATAAACTAATGTTAGGTACACATAAGGCCTCAGATTCAATAATTCAGTTATTGTGAGTGTTTTCAGTACCTACTATAAAACTAATATAATTTATGACATTGATATGGTTTGTATACCGTTTCTACTGGTATTTCCGGTTCTAATTAATGTTTCGCTTTCATTAAGGTTTGTCAGTCATCCTGAAGCTAATCTAAATTTTGTAAGTATATTTCTGTAAGTATAATATTTAAAAATCTTACTAAGTTTATACACATTGGAAAGAAGCTGGCCATACAAGTAATATTGACCAACTTTATTCTTTCACAAAGTAACTAATAATAAACGGGACAAGCAATCGTCAAAAAGAACAGGACAAGCAATTTTTAGCATACCTTTCAAATGGCTATGGCTCGAAAATGGGTCAATGAATTTTTATGAACTTTTCGGATTATGAAAGCTCATTTTCATTACTGTATAGCAATTTTATTGACAAAGCTGCATACAATCAATTTGCAGTTTATTTAATTTAGAAACCCGTCAAAAATACACCGAGTATGTCAAAATGTGAGTAACATAAATTAAATGTGCAGGATACAGTAATAAAATTAATTGAAATGGGCCTGTAAAGGACATTTGTAAACTTTCTTTTTGTATTTTATAAAGGATTAAAAGTTCTAGTGAATAATAGGACATGTCTGCAGACATGTCCTGCGATTTTTTTATCACTGCCTTACGGCAGTAATACTTATTTTTTTTCAGAAAAGTTGCTGCTTCTTCACATACATTTTGATTTGTATCAACTGAAACATGTTTACTGTGGCAATTGTAATCGCAAATAGAGGCATAATCAATTTTCAAACTTTTTAGTTAGAAAAATGTTATTTCTCAAAGAGATTACAGGTAGTAATGATGACACGTGTAAATATTGGCAGGAAACAATGCAGTATATTTATACAGACACCGTTTCAATGGGAAAACATTATTTACTTAGGCAATTCCGCAATTTATACTATACATCTCAAATTAAATGAATACTTAGTACTTACTTACATGAAAGACGTCAGTATTTTGTTGATCCACCGCTGATTTGCTGCACGTCCACTAACCTTCTTGGCATGCTGTGCACCAAGTTTGCAATAAAATCTTGAAAAATAGCATCCTATTCTACTCTAATTGCATTCGCTGAATGTTCCAAATTATTAAAATCTTGCTCACTTTGATTCAATCTTAATTTCATCCTACTCTACACGTGCACCATTCAGCCACTGACAGCGGTCGTGAGATCACTCCGAGTACCCTGCTTTCCTTACCTTGCATAAAGCTAAAAGGCCAGTTTGCTCCTTTAGAGGTGGATCCCCGGCTACACAGGCACTCCTGACCTATCACAAACCACCACCCAGGACGAGAGCGGCACTTGCCGCCCCCGTCTACAGATAGACTACCCCTGCTGGGTTAGACATGCAGGCGAAAAAAGAAGACAAGACAGAAGATTTTACCCAGCCTGCAGGGTAGAGCCAGAACAGGAGGAGACCCCACGAATCGCCCACACCTACCACTTTTTGTGATTGGGGTTGGTGAAGGATGGGGTCCACCTCTACGAGGTAGTTCAGGCCTACAGCGATGGGGGAGGGTAGAGAGTGTAATCCCGCTTTTCCCCAAACCATCACCGGTCATGACTACGGTTAATGAATATTGACACACGTGCACTATTACATTCATATCCGGCGATCTAGCAGGCCTTCCATGCGCTCAATGTTATTCCTCCTCAAAACTTCCTGAACAATGATTGCCCTGGCGTGGACGAGCATTGTCTTCTATCAAGATAAAATCTTCACCAAAATTTTGAGCGAACGAAATTACAACTTCATTTATACACAAATCCCTATATCTAACCTCATTCATAGACTCCCCTATTAAAAAACCAAGTCCTTTTTCCCATTCCCCATAAAACCATCTCATACAGTCACTCCACCACCTCCAAATGCTACTCTGGGGTTCATATTTTCCCCTCGATATCGCTCATTTCCTTCTCTCCAAACTAAGACTCACCCATCAGATTGATACAAATTAAACCAGTATTCATCCAGGTGTTAACGTGGGTACAGTTCAAGGTAAAAGTCGAAAAACAGACTTTTTCGGAGAAACGAGATTTTTTTTTGTTATAGGATGGCAATTGAAAAACGGCCAAAACCGTTTCGAGACATCAACTTGGACTTCAAACACCCCCAATAATGCAGCGCAAAAAAAATTATTTACGAATTGACAGACACTTCAACTTTTCCTATTTTTACATTACCTTGTTCTCCACCCTGTGTAAAATATGAACGTGCTACTACCATACGAAAAACCTTTGTGAAACAAAATCTAAACGAAATAGGCTTTCATAATACGAAAAGTTCATAGAAATTCGTCGACCTATTTTCGAACCATAGCAATTTGAAAATAGTGCAAAAATTGCTTGTCCCGTTCTTTTTGACGGGCAGTTTATTTAATTTTTCGTCAACCAGAACAATATATTTCCTGTTTAAAGAATATTTTCACTTATTATTGAGTTTGGAAAGATAGTCCCTATGGCACCTACAAATAGATTTATACCCTGTCTTAGTCACATGATATCACTTTACAAAGTAACGAAAAATACGTACGAAAGTAGAGACATTCTTCATCATGAAATTAGTTACTAAAAGTAAGTGAATTTGAAAGCTGTAGCTTTTTTGCAATAGAAAAATATTAAATCAATATTTCGATAACTACAAGTTTTTGGAATAGATGACCTTATACAAAGTTACCCTTATTCTTAATGCGGAATAAGATAAAATAATAAAAACAGGGTTTTCCCATTTGAAAAACTTGACTTTTCGCAGTTTTTCAATTTCATTTTTATTTTTGATTTTTGAGCACCCTATGTTAATAATAATTAAAATATTATACCAAGTCTGTTAAAGTAAGTACGTTTTCTACATAGAAACCACTTTAAATTATAAAGGCTATCGTACAGTCAAAATTGGTAATTATTTTTTGGTCTGCAAACGTACATAAAATTTGAAATATGTTAAAAACGGTTAGACTTAAGCATATGATATTATACGCGGAACGTCTTTAGAATTTGACTTAGAATCCAGAAATGAAATAAAATATAAGGTACCCTATTTAAAATAAGCAAGTTGACATCTACTTCCGGTATAACCAGAAGTGCGACCATTTTGAAAATATTTTAGCCGAACTGCTCCTTTCGACGTTAGTATACTACCAAATTTTCAAAATTTTATAAGGCTACTTTTTGAGATATTGATCATCGCAGTTCGTAGTAGGACACCCTGTATAATTTATTATTAGATATACTTGATATTTTTTTCAAACATTTTAGAAGCAGAAAGTTAAGAAACATGGATATCCTCTAGAAAGTCATGAGGTTACAACCGAAGATAATTACATTCTTACCATACATAGAGTCCCATATGGTAGACGGAGAATAAACAATAGTACAAATAAAAGAAGTCCTGTATTAATAGTTCATGGTATGGCTGGTAGACCTGAATACTTCTTTGTACTTGGAAGGCGATCTTTAGTGTATTACTTGGCTGATAGAGGGTTTGACGTATGGATATTTAACGCAAGGGGATCAGATTATTCTCAGAAGCATAAATATTTTGATTTAGAAAAGGATAATAGATATTGGATGTTCAGGTATAGTCTTCACTTATTATTATAGATCATGGTAAAATCTTCCGAAATTAATCTTGGTAATTTTGTAATCTGCTTATTCTTCTCTACTACTAAGTTCTAAAATGAATAGAGTTCCAACTTTCAAAGTGAGCGGAGCAAAAGTCACTTAGTTATATTTAAACATTAAGTAGCCTGTAATCCTATAAACTTGTGTGGTCTACGTCTGTGGGCAACACAGAACCTTCATTCGATTTACCCAAATTGGTATTTGTTGTCAGACTTGATCTATAAGTAGATATAGGTAGCTTTAATTTCAAGAACTTTAAGAACATATTACTTTAAGTCTAACTCTGGAACTAACACATCATCTTCGTGTCTATGGGCTTCGGAAATGGTGTTTGCCTTAGTGCAGTGAATAATCAGTTTAATAGAAATAATTATTTTCTAAATATAAATATACATAATTTTCATTTAAATTTTGACCCGTCCAAAAAGGATTATAACGTATAAACAGATCTTGTTTCGTGTTATCATTTTCCATGAAAAATCAAATAGTTTAAAAACAAAAAATACCATCTCTTTAAATTGAATTAGGTAAATTCGAAGAATTTTCAAATACCTACAAGATTTTTCTGTCTTGTGTAATAATATTTCAGGTAGATGTTAAAATGTATACTTATATCTTATATCATTTATTATTTATATAAAAACACTGTACATGTACCGAAATTAACAAATTTTTTTACTAATTGGAATGAAGTTAGAAATTTATAATATTGAATCTCAATATATACAACCAGTAACACATCTGGAAACTTGAAATAGGCTGTGACACAGTCGGGAAATTTGAGTTCATTAAATTCTAGTTGGGTCTGACTAGTGCCATAAAAAATATAAACATACATAGACGACGAATAATTCAATATCATCATACTGATAAGTGTCTTCCCAATTCATGATTTTTCATAAAAGATGGATACGTCTTCTATCAAAAATTCCTTAAAACATTACTGGTAGTAAAGTTGATTAGATAAGAAAACTGGAAGTTCAAGTTTAAAACTTTTCGGCCATTTTCCCTATAAATTCGATTTGATGTACATATAAATTTCATCATTTTATAATATTTAAAAGAATCAAATTTATCTTTTATAATATTATAAAGTTATAAAAAGTAAGTAAATAATATGTTGTTATATATTTTCTTCTGAAGATAACATAATTATTATCATAAAGAAGTTAATCATCATGTTTAAAACATCTAAAGGGGGGTATCCATTTGTGTCAAATGCCTAGTAACGTAACACCGAACATGTTACGTTACAGCTAATGGAGACGGAGAATTGTTGCATGGAGCGTGTAACCAATTTGACACGCCTAACCAATGTGGCGATACGACTAAAACCACATATACTTTCGCAGCGAACCGTGTCACCTTTGCAACAGGGCGTAACATGTTCGTTGTTACGTTACGGAGCATTGCAACAAGTGGATACCCGAATATATATGTATATACCGGGATATCAAAAATTATCTTGGTCAAGGGTGGTTGTGGAATGTAAAGCGTGTTTCTTACTTTAAATTTTTGAATATGTTTTGTTGTGTCAGAATCTGTCAAGTCATTGTGCTGAAATTTTCTAATCCAGTTTTTGAATCATACCTCTTACCACACAGCACAAAATTTTCATGATTGAAGACTATTTTCGAACGGGTGCGCTAGTTAATGGAAATTGGTAATACAGTAAACGTTTGTGTTTGGACAATTTTCGAGAGCACTTCCCAAACGTGGCAATATTACCGGACAATTTTTATGCGTGCCTTATAAATTGTGTTGAAGTGTTTCGCGAAACTGGTTGTGTGACTCAAAAGGTGCTGGTAGACCAAGAGTTCGTACAGAAGAAGTTGTCAATGACGTTCCTCAACGTATGGAAGAGGAGCCTGCAAAACCTTTGAAACGTCTTTCTCAGGAAATTGGACTTTCTTATGGAACATGTCATAAGATTTTAAAGAAAGACTTGAACATGCATCCATATAAGATGCAAGCACATCAAGCTCTTCTGCCCGCAGACACCCCAGCGCCTTGCTTACTGCCATTGGTTTGTTAATAATTTAATGAATGACGATCTTCTGGACTAACTTTTTTTTCTGACGAAGTGTGGTTACACCTTTCGGGATACATCAATTCTCAAAATATGCGAATGTGGAGCAATGATAACCCTCATGTTTTTACTGAATCGCCACTACATGCTCAAAAAATTGGTGTTTGGATGGCAGTTTCTCGCAGAAGAATAATTGGGCCAATTTTTTTCGATTTCACCGTCAACGCAGAAAGGTACAGACACAACTTTTTGGCTGAATTTGTGCAACAGTTAAACGATGATGAACTTCGGTACGGTTATTTCCAGCATGACGGTGCAACAGCACATACTACACCAGAAAATATTGCTTTCCTCCGCGAGTTTTTTGATGACCGGCTGATAAGTTTGCATACAGAAGTTGAGTTTCCTCCGTGATCACCTTGTTTGACAATTATGGACTATTTTATATTTCCTTACTTAAAAAACAAGATTTTCGCAACTCCGGTAAATAATTTGCAAGAACTGCAACAAAGAATTGTTCAGCAATGTGCAACCATAACGCCAGAAATGCTGCAAAACGCTTTTCACAGCATGAGGAGGCGCGTCAACTTGTGCATCGAACAAAACGGGGGACATTTCCAACAATTACTGTAATTTAGTTTTTCTTGTTACTAAAACCGTTATTTCATAATTTGTAGTTCATTATTGTTTTACAACTGAAATAAATAGGTATGAAATTTGTAGGTTATTGATGATGTCAATGTGACAGTGACATAATTATTTCAAATTTAAAGTAAGACACACGTTTTACATTCCACAACCACCCTTGACCAAGATAATTTTTGATATCCCGGTATATACATAACATTTATGGAACAACTAACTAATTAAATAATCTGCCATTTGTATTCGTGCAAGAACGTTCTATTCAAATATGTACACATATGCAGTGTGTTAAAAAATACTAAATAAAAAATATAAAAAATACAAGTTTTCTGTACAACTTTTTTATCATTCTGTACAAAATTATTAATTATCAGATATTAACACAACGGGCAAAGAAAATTAAAGATTTTTCTAGTAGGTTTTTATACTTAGAATTTAATTGACATTCAAATATTTTCTAGTTATCACGAGATAGGAGTTTATGATATTCCTGCGAACATTGACTACATAGTCAATAAAACAAATCAGAAAGTTTTTGTTATTGGCCACTCACAAGGCAATACATGTTATGCTGTTATGGCTTCTGAGAGACCGGAATATAACGAAAAAGTAAAAATCGGCATTTTTTATGCACCAGCTATTATCCTGCATGTGGACAATCCCGTGATCATGATAGTTTGCCACATAGTAGAAATTTTTGAGGTAAGTTTAGAATTTAGCTTCGTCCCTTTCGAAGTATAAAAACTGGGTGAAGAAAATAGCACTTGAGCGACCTAATCTGTAAATTATTGTTAAAAAGGTGACAGACAATAATTGTAAAATACGATTTTCTCGGAATATTCGTGTATATGGCCTGGCCACTCATTATAGATACAAACTTCAATACTTTTGTTTTAGAAAAAATATTAAATGAGAAAGTAAAAGATAATACTGAATGTAGTTTTTAAGATAACAGGGTAAGATAAGAGATTAAACAGGGTTCTCTGAAAAGCACTGGCAAATCAAATTTACATAGAGAGAAACATAGACAAGGAACTAGGATACTAGTCAATGGCATTATTTTTTGAATGTTGTAGGACACGATACATGAAAAAGCCTGCAGCTCAATTTGTGCAACAAAATAAATCATATTATCTGGCATACACCACAACCGGTCATTAATAATTTCAAATATTTTCAGTGAATGTATTCGTTTAAAATATGTCGATAAAGAATATGGAAATATATATTTTTTTAAATTTGTAATGAATTTATCGTGACTGTCACTGTTCATTTATAATTTTTATCGGTGCATTCATTATACAGTTCATTCTCACATTCGAATTGTCCTGGAACCAAACATGCTTCATGTATCATTGCTTTGAAGCACTACTTTATGTAGCAGAGGACCCACTCACTTCCAGCACAATTGGTTAGTATCTTTGCATCTCGTGCTTAGCCAACACCTGTAGTAATGTTTTAGTGCATTGCATACGTGGGAGTTACTTGCTTATAGAAGAAACATCCTGAAATCATCACAGGGTGTTCTGAATAAGATCCTCTACCCCATTATCTCGGATAGTATGAGAAAAATGAAATACAAAGGCTTTTTGTTTTGCTTAAATTTTTCATTTTTATTACTTTCTTATACTTATACAAGTTGTTCAGTTTTCTGATCTAAACACCAACTTCCTTTCCTTATTTTAAATAGGATACCTATATTTCATTACTTTTTAAACTTCCCTTAAAACTCTTCAAAAAATGTTTGCAAAACAAATAAGACAACTAAAAAAGTGCAAAACGAATTTACTTCGTAGACAAGTAGACTGAGAATCTGTATCTGTATCTGTATCAATATGACCTTATATTAGCTTATTAAACGAAAAAAACTCGTATTTTCGTCAACAACTTGAAAATCAAGAAAAATAAGAATAGGGACCGTTATGCAGAGCATAGTTAAAATTGAATAGATAATCTAAAAATATATATAATAATACCTATAAAGAATTTTAATATATAGGGCGAGTCAGTGTCTTTTCGTAGAACTTGAACAATTGATAGAACACCTTTTCTTAAGAAGAAAAGTTCACTTAACATTGCTGGTAGAAAGCTTCGTTTGTGAGATACAGGGCGTTGAAAATACAATTTTTTAAAGAATTTTCCTTAATATCTCTAAAACGTCAATAGATATTAACCTGTAATTTGCTTCCGAGATGATTTAGTCACTCGAAAATGGGAGAGTCCTGATGGAAAAGCCATTGTGTACCAATCGGTCGTGCCACAGGCATTAATCGAGAATGTTCTTAGAAATCGAGAAAGTGGAGGACATTTTGGAGTCAATCGGACACTGTCTAGAGTAAGAGACCGCTTACTACTGGATCAACTGTCAACAAGGATGTAGAAGAATAGTGCGCAAGAGATGCGACATGTGTGCATCGGAGAAGGGTCCAAAGACGAGATCCCGTGGAAAGATGATGCAATACATCTCTGGTAATCCATCGGAAAGAATAGCAGTGGTTATTGCAGGACCATTCCCATTGACAGAGTCTGGAAATAAGTATTTGATGGTAGCTATGGACTATTTCTCTAAGTGACCAGAAGTTGTTCCAATCCCTAATCAGGAAGAGACGACGATAGCTGAGGCATTGTTGGAGAATGTCATCTGCAGACATGGAGTGCCCTTGGAAATTCATACCGATCAAGGACAAAATTTCGAATCAGATGTATGGAAACATCTGATGGAGCTCTTAGGAATTAGAAAGCCTCCGACGACACCCCTTCATCCTCAGTCCGACGGAATGGTTGAGAGGCACAACAGAACCATCAATCAATATCTCTCGATGTTTCTCAGAGAAAACCAACGAGACTGGGACAAGTTAGTGCCTCTGTTTCTGTTAGCCTACAGAAGTTCCCAACATGAAGTTACTAGTTATACCCTGTCGATGTTGCTAACTGGAAGAGAAATGAAACTTCCCATAGACCTTACTTTTGACAGGCCATCAGCCGACAACGATATCGATGAAGTGAATCTTCTCGAGTATGTAGCCAACTTAGAAAAAAGATTGAGGATAGTACATGACCTTGCTAGATATCGGCTACTTCTGAATAGTGACAGAATGAAGATGCGACTGGATAAGAAGCCCAATCAGGACCCTTACAAGGAAGGAGATGTGGTGTGATTGTATCAGTCTCAAGGAAGAAACGGATATAGTCCCAAACTTCAGAGACCATGGCCAGGACCATACTTAATAGTCAAAAAGATCAACGACTTAGTGTACAGTGTACAGATGTCTCTGAAAGCGAAGCCCAAGATCGTTCAGATCAAGAGAGGCTGTGTCCCTACAAAGGAAATGATCCACCAACATGGAAGGTTCCAGAAGCTGTTCAGGGCGAACAGCTCTAAGGGGGGGGGGGCAGTGTTACAAAATCGCCGTCACAGTGCCCGAGTGCGGCGCTCCCAAATCTGGGTTTTCCCCAGCCTTAGGGAAATTGCGCACAATATGGCAACACCGCCTCTGGGGGTGCCAGGGACAATCCCCCAAGGGCGACGTCTCAACCCTCTAGGTCTTTAAATAAGGGAGATAGGCCTTTTGCCCACATTTCCTGGATGTCTCCAGCGGTACTCATCGAATATCCCTCGTATGACTTGGCTGTCGATTGGTTATTGATCTGCCTTGACATGCGGATTATTCGTGAGTATTCGATGGAAATTTCTACGAAGATCTAGAAGCCTAGTTTGCCTATATAAAGGCGGCGGTGTGCCGGCGAAAAAGTCAGTCTTAATCAAGCAGCGACCAAGAGAAGAAGCAATACTTAGGTGAAATAAGTGCGATTTTCGAAGTGTTTTTGGTGTGTAATTATTTAGATATTGTACAAAAAGTGTTGTGTTGTGTCTGAAGTGTTAAATTTGTACTGTTGTATAAAAGTCTCACTTATCTTTAGAACCCTGGAAGGAGTAACATTATTTTTGTATCTTTTATATTGTAGGAGATATACTTCGTCCTCGCGCTAATGGTGAACCCTGTACTTCATGGCTTGATTATCGGGTGCACAATGAATTAATTTCTTATGCTATTAGATATATTCTGACACAAATACATTGCAACTCAAATTTTCAGAATGTATCTAATATAGCATAAGAAACCATTTTCTTTGTAAGTGATGCACGTCAAAGACGGATTCAATTTTCAATTTAAAAATTGCTATATTGATATGAAAATACTGAAAATCAATAAAACAAACTGGGTCTATCATACGATATTTTTTTAAGACAGTTTTTGATTAACTACATGTACCGTGAAAAGTTGCTACGTCATCTATTACATATTGTAAATGTTTAAATGGTTGACAGTATTTCACAAACTCCTTTTACTGCTGTAAAAGAAATTGTTATGTTATAATGGTGGGGGTGTAGGTACTTTGTATTAACTTACTCGAATTACTACTATTTATTTATGTATTTTTTTGTAGATTATTTATAATTTTCTTGGTATAAGCGAATTTCTACCAATAACCAAGTCTGTACATCTCATAATCAAAGCTTTGTGTATAGAAACAACATATTTTATGCAACTTTGCATTGATGTTCTATCTAGCATAGGAACTCATGAATCTAAACTACTAACGAAGGTAAGTACAATTTCTTTTTATATAATTTTTTGTACATTATGTTACTTTCTTAGTTTGCTTTAGTATTAACATAGAAGAAACGTGTATTAGTAAATTCGCCCCGTGATAGTGTGTAGAATGTAAAATATAGAGAGCAAATATTACACTGGTTGCGGGAAAATACAATACAAAATATTTTTTTATCGACGAGTGAGAAATTTTAATTAATTAATTCCACGAGTCTATAATTGAACATTTTATCATCGCGTATATTTTATTTTTTTCTATAGCAAATTTTAACAAGAGAAAAACAATCAATCTAATTGAGTCACGTTTTAAAATGTCAGTGGGTAGTAGAGGTACTATAGGGAGAGTACATGCCAGCGGAATAAATAACTATTGTTTATTATGCTGTATCAGTTCTGCCTTGTGTTGCCTGAAGATGTATTAGAGACCGTGGGGAAACTATATCGCTGCTGATATACGAAAATAGTATACTAAACAACCAGTGGCGGCTCGTGGGTCAGTAAACAGGTGACGCGGACTACGGGCTGAGGTGCGGTTCGCAAGTTCGGAAATGAAATTGCTGAAAATTTCAAGCAAATTCAAGGTCATTGCAGTTGAATATTGCTTGTGAACTTTATGATAGTTGGACCAGACAAATACTAAGCGGCGAATTCGCCATCCAAAAGTTCCTTAAAATTGCCACGATTGTCCGAACACTCCGAATCAATGTGACCTCGAAATGCCAACTCTGGTCTGCCTAAATAAATCACTGCGCGAATAGGTAATTGCATAAACCGTCTATTTAAAAGGACGTCATCGTTAAATTGTTTAATATATAGTCTGGAATTTTCCCTCAAAGCGTCTCCGATTGTACCAGAGACGTATATGTAGATGTATAAGTCTCTGATTGTACTGAGGTTTTTTCTAAATTCTGTGAACATTAATGCACACCGTATAAGTTCTAAAGAAGCATCGTGTTTACGACAGCCTCGCGTAACATTCCCAAAATTGTTAAATCCCTCCTTATTCAACACGCCTAATTTTTTTACACCCACAATTAAACACAGCATACAAAAAAGTTTTTTTAAATAAATACTTCCACACAGCCACTTATACTCCGAATACCACTCATTCCGAAATTTCCGAAGGAACACTTTGTGTTTTGACTTTACCCTTTTTTCGAAATCGAGAGAAGGCACAATTCTCTCGCAATTTAAAAAATCTTTTTTGTCCTCATTTTTCCATCTAGAAATTGGTGTTTCTAATAAAACACAAACTGGATCATACATAGAAAATATTCCTACGATTGATAGAAAAGAATGATTATTTATTATTGTATAAGAATTGTTTTTTAACCGGCGCGGAGGCACGTATAGAGGCAAACTGGCCAGGACGGTAGGAGTGATGTGATGCGCTATTGAAATCTGCGGCACTCATTCGTCCACAGGACAGTTTAGTCACGTATCGGCCGCATTGTTGCCATGGCAACCGCCGTTCCGACTGTCGCAGAAATACCACCTGATAGCGATCTGCGTCACTTGCTTATTATAGGAAGGGAACGGTACGGGGTTTAATGTTCGCTCCCAATGAAAGCGATGTTTTTTTAGAAGGCGTTCAGCGCGCAACGTTTCATAATAATTATTCTGTTTATTAATTATATAAATATATCTATTATCTATATACATGTAAATATATTTAAATTACAGAATTTATATGAAATTAAAAATAATTTTAAATGATACAACCAAACATGGAAATTTTAGGTGAAGCGGCGCGTCACTTGCGTCACCTGGCGAGCCGCCACTGTAAACAACAAGTATCATAAGGCCTACTGTTATCGCACACGTCCAAGCTTAGAAATCGAGCCGCCATGTGACAAGAGTTTTATAAAGGACAAGTGCCACCAGGGTTGCCAGATGATTTTTTGTTTATTCCCTAGACTTTTTGCCGAAATTTCCCTAGATTTCCCTAACAACCTGACAACCATATTTACCCTAGAATTCCCTATATATTTTCAATATTTACGTTTATATTTTTTGCAATATTTCGGTAAGAGTATTATTAACACATGCGAATAAAATTTTCTTAATATAATGGATTTATCAACACAATAGGCAAGTATAAATAAATATATACAACAAATAACATTTGTTTTTAATAACCTAAAATACATATTAGGTATAAATACATAGCTAATATCAAATATACAAAAATAAATAACTCAATAAATAAATAAATACTAACAAACAAACATCAGATAAAATATAATTGCAAAAACAAACAAAATCAAAACACCCATAATTTATTATTTATTGTACCATTTTATTATATATTGATGAATCCATTTTTTTTTAACAAATCATTAGGAATGTTAAATTTGTAGCAACTGTCATTTTTAAATAATACTTGGTTATGTAAAATTTCAGTTAAACTTTCAGTTGATAATTTATTTCTTATTTTAGTTTTGTTCAAATTTATTTTGGAAAATATCCGTTCGACATTTGCACTTGAATGTGGCAGACTAAACAAACAAAAAACAAAATTAGACAAGGTTGGAAACATATAGGTGAATCATAGGTTTTTAGTCTTCCAATTTTTACCCAAAATTCTTGCACACTTAAATCTTTGTATTTGATTAAATCGAGGTTTCCCAAGCTACGCCATTCTCAATCTATATAATTTGATTTATCAACTGTCAAGTTGGGAAAATGGAAGACTAAAGCCCCTAAAGATGTATGTTTTTTCAATATTATTTCATCTGGTGATATGAGTGACATATGTTTTAACGTAGCGACAGTTGTATTTCTATTATCGAATCTTTTGTAAATCTGTGAACCTTCTATCAAAAAATCTAAACACCTTCTTTTGAAATCAAGTAATTCTGCTGCATTTAATCTATGTTCGTTATTACTTATAGCACCTGTTGCATAGACACCTAAATAAATACTTTCTATTTCTACAAAATAATGAGGATTTTTGTATTCTATATTTTCAATTAAAGTTATCTAAATAATCCTTTTTTAAGTAGGTAACAATCCAAAAGTGTTCTTAAAACATTTTCAACTCGTTAATATAAAATGTGTATTTTAATACTTTCAGATTGCATTTCTAAATATCTGTGATAAGAATTCCCTAGATTTTGTATAGAACTGAAAAAAATCCCTTTTTTCCTAACCTGGCTCTAAATTCCCTAGGAATAGGGAAATTTCCCTAGGTCTGGCAACCCTGAGTGCCACGCCTTATGAAACACGTTGTTTATACTATTTTTTTTGTATTTTGCAGGTATTACACCTATGAAAGCAAAAAAAAAATCTGCAGAAAATTGAATTCCCGTAGAGGGATTTGTATACATATTCTGCGACAGTTGGTATCATTGATATTTATCATTTTTCATTTTTTGATATTTACCTATTTATTTTATACTAAAACGTACATATTTCCTATTTAGGTACACGATAGCTATGTATTTGATGAAAAAGTATGACAAACAATATGTTTATTTGAAGGAAATGCCGAAAACAACTACTCCACGGCCAATATGCCCCGACTGGCATTTTCATTGCATCGGCATCTCCATAGGAGTCGCCACATCGTTCATCGAGACCAACTACTAGACACTGACCGGTTTCGCGCTTATTTTGCGCTCATCAGAGTGCCATAGGTAGTGGACTCGATGAATGGTAATGGCATGTAATGGCATTACCATTAAAACAGTGTAATGGCACCTGCCGAAAAGTAGGTCGTTATCTGCTTGTCAATTTGACAATAATTGTCAGAGAGGTAGTAGCGAAGACCCAAAGAGGGCACTACGGTGTGTTTATCACCACTACAAACAATATGTTATTGTAGTTACCTGTACTTGGTTTATATTCCTTTGAGGACGATGAAGGCACTGCTGTTACAGGCAACGACGGGCGTTATAGAGCAATGCCGGATAATTTTTTGTCACCTCAATTGGAAGTTCTAGGACTGGTTATATGATGGTTGCAATAGGACGGTGCGACTGTGCACACATCCAAAGAGACAACGGCCATTTTGCGTAACGTGTTCTCTGCGCGATTAATTTCTCGATTTGGCGATTTAGCATGGCCTTCGAGATCACTAGATCTTTCAGCTCCTGATATTTTTTATGGGGATATTTCAAAGGAAAGGTATACGATAATAACCCTCAGACGCTACAGTAGCTTAAACACAACATCCGTTAAGAAATAGAGGCTCTAAGGCCAAATGTCTTGACTCGAGTTATGGAACATGCCGTAAAAAGAGCTCAGATGTGCATCGCAATAAGAGGCGGCCCTTTGACTGACATCATCTTTAATTGATTTTAGGCTTAAACTTTAAATCAAAATAAATGCTATAACCCTGTTTTTTTGCTTTTTCTTTCATTGCATTGTACATAGCCGCCACATAATATCGTGTACTTGATTATGGCCGTCTCTGTACATATGTCGCTCGTACTATTTCCCAGCTTTGTGTAGTGCTCGTCATTATCGAGTAATATAATAGTAATAATAAACGTAAAAATTTCTCATATTTGTCGGCCTTTCGTTGTGAACGGAGAGAATTACATCAATCACAAGCGAAATTACTGCTAAAAGAATAGCAAAAAGAAATTGCCCCTAACATTAGGAATTTTACTGGTGGTGAGAAACACCGTAGTGCCCTCTTTTGGTCTTTGCTACTAGGCGTCTGACAATTTTGTCTAATTGACAGATAGATAGCGACCTTCCCCAGATGCCGTTACGTCTTTGAGAAGAAATCCTACTTATTTATTTGAAGTAGATACCGAAAAAAACTACTCCACTTGAGAGTGGAGTAGTTGCTTTTGGCATCTCCTTCAAATAAATTAGCAGTTTTAGTAGTACAAGGACCCTAAAATTATGGCGTTCTTCTATTCACTTTAAATACTTCGCATTAGCGTAAAAAGTAGTAAAAACGTTCAATTTAAAAAACATTGTTTAGTCCTAAGATGGTCCTAAGCCTTTGTTTTTGTATCTTTATACATATCTATACAGGGTGTGTCATTAGTAGGTAATTGGTTGATTACTCACAAACGGTACATTATATCAAAAAACTTTTTATATGAAAGTTTTTTGACACTAAAAGTGCATATTGTAAAAATATTTTCAATTACACAGGTTGTTCCAAAAAGTCGAGACAAGGTGCAAGTTGGTTATTTCAAATGCGACACCCTATATATTATTATATTTTTGAAATCTAGGGATCACTAGGAATATATTTGTATTAAGGTTCCCTATAGCTATCTCTTTTCGTTTTCGAGATATTTAACAGTTAATGGAAAAAAACCTCGTGACACTGCCTTGGAAAATAAATAAAATTTCTTCTATGACACATAGTGAAAAGGAAAAAATCTAGTGGCAGTTAGCACAAAGGATACCTTAAATATTGCACTTGAAATTATTTGGCCATTTTATACAGGGTGATTTTTATCGTGGTTTATATTTCACAATGTTAAATTGCCTAAATCTCATTTATTTTAAATGGAACACCCTGATTTTTTTTATGGCATTAGATGTAGAATTTAATTATCTTTCAAATGGTATTAGGATGTCCTATACGAAAAGTTGTCCGGTTTCGAGATATTCACGATTTTTTTAAAATTTAGCTTCCATAACTGATAATTACAAATTATAGTCAAGTAAGTTATGAAAATAATTTATTTTGTTGTGGAAATTATTTAACTGTCAAATAAATATTCGATTTTCTGTAATTTGTACATTTTATATGCAAGGTGCACTATTCCAAAATGCTCTCAAAAGCACCACGAATTCCGTTCATCATGTTTTCTCGTGTGGTTGATGGTGTGCGGTAAACTAAATCTTTTGTATATCCCCATAAAAAAATCTAATTTTGTAAGTTTGAGAGCATTTTGGAATAGTGCATCTTGCATATAAAATGTACAGAATACAGAAAATCGAATATTTATTTGACAGTTAAATAATTTCCACAACAAAATAAGTTGTTTTCATAACTTACTATGAATTGTAATTATCAGTTATGGAAGCTAAATTTTAAAAAAATCGTGAATATCTCGAAACCGGCCAACTTTTCGTATAGGACATCCTAATACCATTTGAAAGATAATTAATTTATGGCATCTAATGCCATAAAAAAAATTAGGGTGTTTGTTCCATTTAAAAAAAATGAGATTTAGACAATTTAACATTGTGAAATATAAATCACGATAAAAATCACCCTGTATAAAATGATCAAATAATTTCAAATACAATATTTAAGGTATCCCTTGTGTTAACTGTCACTAGATTTTTTCCTTTTCACATTGTGTCATAGAGGAAATTTTATTTATTTTCCAAGGCAGTGTTACGAGGTTTTTTTTCCATTAACTGTTAAATATTTCGAAAACGGAAAGAGATAGCTATAGGGAACCTTAATACAAATATGTTCCTAGTGATCCCTAGATTTCATAAATATAATAATATATAGGGTGTCGCATTTGAAATAACCAACTTGCACCTTCACCCGACTTTTTGGAACACCCTGTGTATTTGAAAATATTTTTACAACATGCACTTTTAGTGCCAAAAAACTCTCATATAAAAAGTTTTTTGATATAATGTACCGTTTGTGAGTAATCGAACAAGTACCCACTATGGACACACCCATGCAATATGTAATTCTAATTCATTGTACATTTTAGGAAACAGCTGCACTAATTTTTAGTATACCTCCCACACGAATCTCTGCACGACAAATATTTCATTACATGCAAAATATAAAGTCAGGTTAGTATTCGCTGTAATTATTACATTGCTTTCATTAAAAAATTAACATTGAATGTGAAGCAAACGATTTCGTCAGATGAATCAGTAACTTCATCTGACTAATCGTTATCTTGTTATCCAGTTATTCATCAGGTTATGTTAGATTTCTATTTTTATATTTAAGTGTACTGTAGAAAAATTCTCATTCCAACTATATTCGTAAGTTTCTTAATCAGTTCATTTACTATCAAAAAAATAGCAAGTGTTTGAAATTAAAGTGGTATAGACCAGAATATAAAAAATTAATATACAGATATTCTATTTAGTCTAGAGCTTACTGTTGTTAATCTAAACAAATCACAACTATTTAAAGGTGATTACGAGTAGTCTGGTATATTTTATATACATTAAAACCAGGCTGTATTAACCACAGGTCCGAAAGGGCTATGTCCCATGGGCGCCAAGTTTTTGAATGGAGTTGTATAGAGAAGAAATTAGGAGGACCATTATATTAAGAGAGTCAATATCCACTTATTATTTTATGTAATCTATCCAGTTTTCTATTGAGCTTTTTTTACAATACGTATATTAAATTAAGTTACTAAGTATTTTAACCAACCACTAATGTAAGTTCTAAGTATAGTATCATAAAAAATAAAAAAATATTTTTCCTTGATATAAGTATAAATAAGATTAATTAGGTATGAACTTAAAGTAAATGATGTATAAACTTTTGTACTGACTCCTCAGCTGGAGTTAGGCAATCATAAACTTTATTTTTATATACATATTATACATATGGTTAATACTTTAGTGTATTTACCATTGACAGTCCTAATAAATATAAGCAATATTTTAAATGTTATATCGTTTTCACGATTGTTGACGTGTATGCCCAAAACATCAAATAAGGAAGAAAACAACGAACCTTAAACCAAGCACTAATCGTATTAAGGGTTCTTCCCTTATCAAAACGCACACCTATTACATTATTTATTATTATTAGCCCTTTTAGAGCATCGGTCTTCAATGAGTGTACCTAAGTATCTGTAAATTAGTTAAAATTAGACTGTAATTTTCAAGGTAATTGCGGTCTAATAACAACGAAATATGATAATTAGCTTCTTTTAAGAATAAGAAATAATTTATTGAGAAAAGTACTTTTTTCTTCCAGGGATCTTCAGGCAGTATGACTATGGAGAGAATGATAATTTAAGAAGATATAAAACTAAAACTCCTCCTCTATACAATTTGACGAAAGCAGTGGCTCCTGCAGCTATATTCTATGGAGAAAAAGACGACTATACAACCGTTCAAGTAAATTTTATTAACCCTTCCCATTCTATTTGATTACATAGTTGTAGATAAAACCCAGTCAAGGAGCACAAATGATACCCGACCATCTTGAAGGGAAATATGGCAAACTTGCTTCGTTTTTAAGTTACGCAGGGTGTTCAAATTGAAAATAAAGAAAATATACTTTTCTATGCTTCTGAAATCAATCAATAAATTACTTTCAAATTTGGGAGATGATACCACAATATAGTGTTCTAATCTCACATAAAATGTTGCTTTAATATGTAGTTCCAGTGGCGTGCGATCAGTAGAGTTGGGATTTGAGGCCAGAAGCCAGGCCAGCCCAGGCCCGGCCCGAAATCGGGTCTGGGCGGGCCGGGAAATTGTTCACATTTTACTGGCCTAGCTGGACCTGGCCGGATGCTTTGTAATACCGGGGTGAGCCGGGCTCCAATTAAATTTGGCAGGCCCGGGCCCGACTGGCAGGCTTCGAACCTCGCTTAGCCGGTTCGGGCCTGGCATGGCCTGGATGGTTCGGGCCGGTTCGGACCGTTTCAGACCTGACCTGAGCTAACCGACACTGATACTAAAAATTTAAAGTGCTCTTAATAGTAGGGGGTCCAAGGCTCTGAAAAATGAAATGACCCATGACGGTAAGGTAAATGATTTTTGATTTCACTTAGGGATAGAGGGTCCCTAGGGGCATAAGAAATGACTTGTTGGACTTTTGTTGGCTCTTGCACAACTTCTTAAATAGCAAAAAAAGAGGGCGGAGCCATGTTTAAAAAATAAGTGATTTTGAACGTTTACACCTTTCTAAAAAAATAACTATTTGAGATATTCATATGATTTTTTATATGTGAATACTTGAGACATGAGCGCTTCTGCCTGTGCTAATAGAATTTGAAAATATTTCTCTGTTTTTTTTTTAACAATGGCTAAAGTCGTAGTTACGAAATTTATGTATCGAAAATTTCAACATGCGGGCAACTATATTAAATTTTCAAAATTTGCACATACTATATGTGAACGAAATGTGGTCTAAGGCTTGAAAAAGTTTTTAGAAAAAAAATCAGTTCCCTACCTTATCTAGTTTTCGAGTTAATAATTTTTAAAGCAGAGCGTTGTTTACACTCGCGCCTGACCCGTGCCATTCCATTTACTGTGGTGCGCGCTACCATCTAATCCAATATATCGGAATATTAGTCCAGACTATAAAATTGCGAAATAATTACATTCTCATAGTTTGTGACTATTGTTATTATATATTAGTTTATCAGTGTTTTATCTATTAGTGTATTGTTATTTATTTTAATTGAAACTCACCTTTGACAGGAATTACAATGTGTCCCTTGTCGAGTATCGCATTACTGCCGTATTTTAGCCCTTAAAACAATAGTTAGGAAAAGCTGTATACATTTGCAAGCAACAGAACACTAACTATAGGCACATTTTTTATCACATCTTAGTTTGCAATTGCACTTTTTTATTTTTTTAAGATCCGGCCATGGGTTTTTTGACATCATTTTTGGGATTATTTGATGATTAATATCCACGACATATCCAAAGTTTTTGGGTAAATTGAGAACCGGATCAGTAGACTGTTTGTAGACTAAAGTTTGCTATACAACGTGCGTTTTACACGGAGTAAAAAGTATCTCCAGTAAGAGGTAGAGGACGTAAGTCACCCCCAGTAATTGAAAATAAATGTTAAGCATTCACCTCCAGCATGTTTTGACGTTAAAAAAATTAATCATAATGTGTGGTACCTGAAATCCGTAGCTATCATATCAATGGGACGATCTCAAAACCCTGAAATTTCTTCAGTAACCGAAAATCTTGAATTTCTTTGGCTTTAGCATAAATGGCATTCTGATTTTCTTGGGTGGAAATCAAGAAAACCTCACGTTTTCCTTTTTTTATCTCTATCTTTAAGGCATGGAAAACATACTTTTTAAAATCCACTGGCTGACTGTTACTACGACTTGATTTTTGTTCATTAAGGAAATTTTTATCGTCGGATTTCGCATCAATTAGTGCAAGACTCTTTTTGTGAGTATATTCAGACCAACACTTCCGATGATGCAGTAGTCTTTTATTAATAAAATTGTTGTAAATAATATTTTCTAATAGTCTATAAGCATTGCCTTTTCTAATAAAAATAGCAATTTTAAAGTTGCAAATCCCCGTTCGCCAAGTTCATTTAAAGATTGAGAAGACACTTTTGGCATGTGATACATTTCTTTTAGATCTAAAGCCTCAGCCATTTAAAATTTTTTTCATTAACTTCCTTTCAATTTATAAAAAACGTGCTGAAATTCACAAATTTTAATACAACACATATATTATTCGCAACAATTTTATTAATAAAAGACTATTGTATTATCGGAAGTGTTGGTCTGAATATACTCACAAAGAGAGTCTTGCACTAATTTATGCGAAATACGCCGATCCCTAATGAACAAAAATCAAGTCGTAGTAACAGTCAGCCACTGGAATTTAAAAAAGTATGCTTTCTATGCCTTAAAGATAGAGATAAAACAGGAAAACGTGAGGTTTTCTTGATTTCCACCCAAGAAAAGCATAATGCCATTTATGCTAAAGCCAAAGAAATTCATGATTTTCAGTTACTGAAGAAATTTCAGTGTTTTGAAGATCGTCCCCTTGATACGATAGCTGCGGATTTCAGGTACCACACATTATGATTAATTTTTTTAACGTCAAAACATACTGGAGGTGGATGCTTAACATTTATTTTCAATTACTTGGGGTGACTTACGTCCTCTACCTCTTACCGGAGATACCTTTTTACTCCGTGTAAAACGCACGTTGTATAGCAAATTTTAGTCTACAAACAGTCTACTGATCCTGTTCTCAATTTACCCAAAAACTTTGGATATGTGGTGGATATTAATCATCAAATAATCCCAAAAATGATGTCAAAAAACACATGACCGGATCTTAAAAAAATAAAAAAGTGCAATTGCAAATTAAAATGTGATAAAAAATGTGCCTATAGTTAGTGTTCTGTTGCTTGCACATGTATACAGCTTTTCCTAACTATTGTTTTAAGGGCTAAAATACGGCAGTAATGCGATACCCGACAAGGGACACATTGTAATTCCTGTCAAAGGTGAGTTTCAATTAAAATAAATAACAATACACTAATAGATAAAACACTGATAAACTAATATATAATAACAATAGTCACAAAGTATGAGAATGTAATTATTTCGCAATTTTATAGTCTGGACTAATATTCCGATATATTGGATTAGATGGTAGCGCGCACCACAGTAAATGGAATGGCACGGGTCAGGCGCGAGTGTAAACAACGCTCTGCTTTAAAAATTATTAACTCGAAAACTAGATAAGGTAGGGAACTGATTTTTTTTCTAAAAACTTTTTCAAGCCTTAGACCACATTTCGTTCACATATAGTATGTGCAAATTTTGAAAATTTAATATAGTTGCCCGCATGTTGAAATTTTCGATACATAAATTTCGTAACTACGACTTTAGCCATTGTTAAAAAAAAACAGAGAAATATTTTCAAATTCTATTAGCACAGGCAGAAGCGCTCATGTCTCAAGTATTCATATATAAAAAATCATATGAATATCTCAAATAGTTATTTTTTTAGAAAGGTGTAAACGTTCAAAATCACTTATTTTTTAAACACTGCTCCGCCCTCTTTTTTTGCTATTTAAGAAGTTGTGCAAGAGCCAATAAAAGTCCAACAAGTCATTTCTTATGCCCCTAGGGACCCTCTATCAATGGGTGAAGTCAAAAATCATTTACCTTGCCGTCATGGGTTACTTGCCGATTTTGAGGGATTTTGAACGCCTGGACCCCCGACTTATAAATGGAAAAATTATACTTAACAATAACTACTATAAGTATTACTCTCCTATTTAATCACATCTAAAATTTTTATTAATGTAGGTGTGATAGGCCATTAGATATGTATATTTTCCAATATAAACATAAATATTTACTATTGAAAAATTAAGCCGCAAAATTTTTTATGCAATTAACATAATTCATTTATTTTAACTTTAGTGCCAAAAATTATTATTGGTAATGTTAACAAAAGTGCAGTATCGCCTTACGAAATACTTTATTATGAATATTATAAAAGTCACTAGTGGCAATAATATGACATTATTTTTCATTTTCGTGCGTTATCCCGGACCCGCTTCCCTTATTTTGTCATCTACTTCTCAAATGCCATTTCTAATGGAAAGTGATCTGTGATCTAATAAAATGTTTTTGTAATTTTCCCGTTGTTGTTCCCGACTTCAATCTGGTTTGGTCGGTTCTGGCCTAGTCTGGCCTGTTCTGTCCGGGCCTGGCCTGGTCTAGCCGGACCTGACCTGGCTTGCTCTGGCCGGTCCTGGCCGGGCCATTACCTTGACGGTAAAGGTAAAAAAAAATAAAATGTTTTTACCTACTGAAAATTTTACCAGGCACCTGAACCCTGGACATGACAGCATAAAAATATACAGTTTACAAATTAATCACATTAGGTCAAGTGGAAATACTAGCAGATTTTAAGATTTTAATTAATAAATGTAATTTTTAGGTACAGGTAGGTACACATATTAACTATATATCGTTTTAGGGTGCACAGGAAACTATGGAAGCTTTACCCAACGTGATATTTGGCTACAAAATACCACATAAATATTTCAATCACATAGACTTTATTTTTGGCACCAACGCATCTTTCCTTGTATATAAGCCAACTGCAAAACTACTTAAAGATTTTGATAATGGAAAGTTCAGCGAGAAGAAAATGGGGAAATAATGCAATCAATCAGTTAACATTAAAATAAAATATTTCTTGATATTAAATTTACTACATCATGGTATTAAGAAAAGACTTAAGGAACCAATTATCTCATATTAATGAGATTACGATCATAAAATTTAAGAAATCGAAAGTAGTGAAAGTAGTTAACAAATGTAAAGCTATTCATATACATATATTTAATTTTTCTTTAAGGCAAGCTAGTAATAGGGCTATTTTAGTCTTTTGCGATTAAATAAACTTCAGTTGATCTATTTATAAATATTCACTACTTATTTTATAAAATTTATAGCATAGGCACATATAGCACATTGTTTTGTATAGGTATACATTTTTTATTACTATTTTATATTGTTGGATAAGATTACTTGGATTTTATGTATTGCTAATTTATCTAGAGCAGTAGTCTGTGTAGCCCTGTAATTGGAATTTATTGTTAAATTCTGTTGGCATAGCCACTTTCAAATAAATAAATAGTAATATTAATAAATATATATATAACAGGAACAGGAAACATTATTTTCTTGCGTATTTTGAAAGAAAAAAAGTTATCTTTGAATCTTTGAAAAAAGTTATATTTGAATTGTGTATTTTTGGTAACTGTCTTGAAAAGATCTAAATTTATAACGAGTCGAAAAGCTTCTATGTTTATGTGGCATCTTTGTATCTAATTAATTATTATTAGGTAATTTGAAGCATACGTACTGAAGATGGCATTCTCTGTTTATGGTGCTTTTGATTTTAGGTGTAAGAATATAGGAGTTACGTGTTAAAACAGAGTTTGAACACTTCATTCATAATAATGCAACAAAATAAAATAATAGGTTCCTTACTATTATGAATACACAAATTTAAACTAATTTTTTCTGTTTCTCTTGTACATATCTATCATTACATTTTGGGCATTTTGGATTTACAACTAAATCATATAATGTAACTACATATTTACAGGTAAAGAGACAAAAATTCAAAGGGAGAAAGAACTCTGAGAAGGGCATGGCCCAACCCACTTTTTACAATTATTATTATATATTCGTTTCTTTTGCTCGTAATTTCTGCTGCTAATTTTCGTAATCATTTGACTTATTGAAGTGTAACGTATTCTAGGTTAAATAGTCTCAGTTAGAAGATAAGATAAACTGCTCTTTAGATTTCTGTTTTTCCACTTTTTAGTAGGTAAGGTATATATTTATGTGATGTTGGCTTCTATTTCTTAAATCTTTTATTGTTGTTTCTTTTATTATAAACCTAGTGTTCTTCGCACGTCGCTGCTGAATCGTAAATATATTCACATCTATACATCTGCGAAACTACAGCGTTCGAAATGTTTAGGGGGTGTCAGCCTAAACAGCCTAAAAGCCTATAAATTATTTTGCCTAATCGTAACGATTCCCTCTACTAGTGTTTCGGTTGAACGCACTTTTTCGTGTTTAAAACGAATTAAAACTTATCTGCGTAACTTGATGGCAGAAAACAGACTTATGAATTTAGCAAAAATTTCTATTGAAAAAGGACTTTTCAATTAACTTATAAATGGCGGACCATTTTATGATGACATCATCGATAAGTTTGCAGCGTTAAAGGATAGAAGAATACATCTTATATTTAAAAAGTAGATGAACATGAACTAGGGTAAATCGGGTAAGTTCCTTAGATACTTTTCAAATATGGCGAATTCGCCGCTTAGTATCCATCTGTTTTCACCTATTATAAAGTTAATCAGAATACCTTTAATTAGAAATTCTAGTACTACGAATGATCAGATAGATTTTACACTTTCGCCCTTCTTAGAAAGGGTACTAAAAACTCTGGCTTTACCAGATGGGAAGCATCAATTGGGGTAGGTAACTAGATAAATAACTAAAATGTCCTTGGAAATATTTAGTAATAGACATTTACTCTATTGAGAAAGGCCTAACAAGCCGAAATACTAGTACATAGAGTGTTTTATATATATTTATCGAAACATCTAAATGAGAACTGTGTTTTTTTCAAAACAATTATTCATAATTATTATTATTTACAGTAATGAGAGAGAGCATCATGACAGACAATATAATTAACAAAATTAACCTGAAGCAGAAATGATGAGCCTTGGATGCAAAGAACAAATAATAGCATATACTGTAATAATTAATTTCAAATAAAACAGCAAAATACACAAATGTAACATACAAATAACAATATAATCCTTTGAAATGATTCCTCACGGTTAACTTTTAAAAATCCTTCAAATATACAGTATAGGTATACACCTCCTGTTAAATAATATCTCAAAACGATAATGAGAAGATGGTAAACTAAGATTACAATTACAACTATTAATAACAATTAAAAACTAATACTGATTACATAAAAAAACATTTTATTATATAGTGTCAAAAAGGGTGGGTCAAAAGAGGAAAAAATATATCAACGTGATACCTTCAGTGACATTTGTTAGTATGTCTGAATCCTCTCTCCAACACACCAAATAGCACTTAATATAGAAGATTTCAAAAGTTATAAAGGAAATACGGAATAAAGTTATATATCATTTCTCAGATAGGCTGTAAAGCAGAAAGTCCCTTGTCTATGGGATCCTAAGCTAGTAGAAGTCCTTACTCCATGACAAAGTAGGAGCTGCGCAAAAATTTACACGTAAAAGGTTGTTCATTTCCTGGCGTTGATGATAATCGGGGAAAAAAATGGTTCAATAAAATAAACAAACCCAGTAGCTCAGGAAATCTGTGTTAGCATAGCAGCTTTCATTATACAACTTGTATAACGGGTTGCCTGACTTTTGTAAAAATGGACTCGTATCATAGGTTTGTCTATACTCGTATGCTAAGAATTTGATATCAATTTATATTTTCTTAATTTAATAGTACACCCTACTTAACTTTTGTGCAGAATGTTTTGTTAGGAACACAATGCAGTCGAATTGGTTTATGGTTGCAGTATTTCAATTTAAATAAAATATTTGAGCACGTCCAAAAGCCGGCCGGAATTTTATATCAACCAAGTATTTTAAATCTCCGGACTTTTATGATCAGTCAATACTTCTTTGTAGGATTCCAGACCGACTGATCTCTGAATCGCGGAATTTGAAACCTTAGTTTACATTACAGGTTTATTTGTTATAATAGTCAAGGCCGGGTTAATTATAAGGTCGATGGGGAAATTACTGAGTAATGCGAAGCTCCCTGGACGGTTGGCATTATGGTAGGTATATCAAATCCCTCAACCCCCAATTTCAAAACAGGTAAATGAAAAAAGTACTTCTTTATTTGTACGTGCTTCATGTGACCGTGCGAATTATCTTATACTTAGGATATATGATACTTATGCATATATCTCATACTTAGGCATAGGTATTTGGTGACTTTATGGCATAGATATAAACACGGTTTCGAAATTCTTTGCTTCGTTTGTTTATTAAGCACAGTGGCGCAGCCAGAAAATTCATTTGGGGGGGGCCAATAGAATCGATCTTCCCAGAGGACGAGGAAAACTTTTCAGAAAATGGTTGGAAAATATTATGTTACCTCATTCATAAATAATAAATAAATACCAATATCATGAATTTATTAAAAATAAAAAACAGAACAATGAACAGTAATAAAAAATATAATAGAAGTAATAAAATAAAATATTTTCCAAAACATAATAAAAAATTGAACAATATATAGTACTTAGTTCTTGAAATATAATATAACAGTTATATTATAACTACAAGGTAGACTGCTAAATTACAAATTAAATTACTCTTTGTTTTCCTCATTTGGTTTTCGTTTCTTTAAAAAATTTAGTAAAATATTCGGACTGCCCTTATGTTTAATTGAACGGTGGTTTTCCATCTCTGTAAAACAAAACAAAAATAATACAATAAAATAAATGAGGACTTTAGGACTTTACATTACTTGTTCTTGTTAGTTACTACAAACTAACTAGCCTACCTCTGATACCTTATGTCGATTCGTCAGCGTCGGTTATAATCAATATCTTAAAAACAGAAAGCTAAACGAATGGGACACACCACACACAACACGAATACACCACAATACAGTGTTTAAAGCAAACTAATTGCTTACGCTTACACACCTACACAGTTAAGTCACAGTGGGCTAGGCCACAGCCTGCTTTAGTACTAAAGTACTAAAGCAGGCTGTGGCTAGGCATTCCGTATGATCACGTGATGCGCAATGCAATTATTGTTAGATGAGATCTGACACGCCTCCAATTCTGCAGTGTGATTTTACTTGCGTTTTGTACGTGAAAATGCGATCGGATATACCTGTATAGATTCCTCTATTAGATAATATTGGCATTAATTACAAAATGCTTATTTCAAGGGATAATTTTCGCTTTATACTAATAGAGATTATGCTTCTTTATTTTTTTGTTCATAGAAGAAGGCTTGGGGGGGGCCCGGGCCCCCTGGCCCCCCCCCTGGCTGCGCCACTGATTAAGCATGTAGGTAAGAGATAGATTTAGACAATTAATCAATTCTTTACAGAAGGCCAAAATTATTGAAAAACTAGATATACTTTTCAGAAGACTTTTTACAAGAATGTAGAGTTTAAATAGGTTTTGAGAAGTTTTGGTAATATTATACATAGGTACTTACATATTTATTTTTGTTCTTTGTTATATAATTATTCTCATTATAATTGATTTGTTATTTTATTTTTCTTCTCCATTTTCCCTGCACTTTAATGGCAAATTGGGAAATATCTCATTAATAATAATAACAACTCGGTAAGTTTTATGGTTCTATTTGTAATTTCTCTGCACTGTTTATGCATAAAGTGTTAATATTTAAAACTTGAATAATATAGTATTTTCATTTTCTATGTTCATAGAAGAATTAAATTTAACTGTCAGATGGACAACAAATAGAATTCTGACAGATTAGGTGTTTGTTTTGAAGGTCTGCTAAGAATTTCATACCCATCTTCAACAATAAACGTTAAATTGATATAAATTGTCGTCATTCTATATGAGATTAAGCAATTTTCAAAATTTTTTTGAAAAATATAAACAGCTCAGGCGTTTAACTGTCCTCTTGCGAATATTGTTTTTTTTATGAAAGAAAGCATTATAAGGTAAGCATATTACTCTCGATACTAGCGTTATTTTGCACAATAAATATAGAAGGACTTAATAATACTTTTTCATTAAAAAAAGTGTTACTTGGGTGAATGATATCTGATTTTACTTCACAATGCATTGATTGTGAATTATGACATGCCCCCAAAGAAACTTATATTTATATAACATTAAGTTTTTGAGTAATTACCTGTTTAATAGCTATTTTTTTAGAGACGATCGAGCAACCGTCAAGGGCCTGTCAGCAGTGATCTGTTCCATTTTTTCCTGTTTCATTATCAATTTTTTTAATGCTATTGGACCAACATTTTCGGCTGGCTCAGTCATCGTTATAAGTATTAAAATCTCATTAAGGCTTTGCAACTTAAACTAATTCCAATTATCAATGGTTAGTTGGAGACATCCAGTTACCAAGATAATTCCTGTTTAATAATATATGGGTCTGTGTGCCGGTGGTGGTATTAAGAATTGGTAAAAATTTGGTTAAGAATTATACATATTCAGGGCATACTTAAATCTATTTATAAACTTACCCTTACCTACCTTAAGGTACCTACCCTTAAAAACCATTAAATGGTAATACTATATAATTAAACTGTAGGCAAGGAATCAAACTCACTCGCGGTCCTAATTCCTCCCTGTGAACTTGTGTGCGGTATACGATTTAAGGTATAAACAAAAATCTCATGGTGTTAAATCATGGGATCCAGGAAGTCAATCCCATGGACCCAAACGCCTAAACCACCTACCCTCAAAAAAACTGGTCAATTCCACACTAACTCTTTAAGTATAATAAGTCAGTGCACTATGTAGTCCTCCTCGATCACTAGCTCAAGACAATGTTTATCATCGAGTTCTCGGCTCCTGCCGAGACTAACATTGTCTTGAAAAACGAGAAGAAACCGACGAAATATTGAGACCTTCTCTTCAAACCCCCACAGACTGCATCCAGATCATACTGTGAAGCGTGTGGTACTGATTATAGCACTGATTATATACTGATATATGTGGCTCCCTTGGTGGAGCAAAAGATACAATTCTTTCAGAACTGAAGATCATACCGGCATGCCGAAATTCGGCAGATCTTCTAGCCGGAAGAATGCAGAAGGGGTCATTTTGAGTTCATTACGTCTACATAGGGCACACGACTCCCGGACCCAGTAGTTATTTACCCCACGGACGTGGCGAATAGCTACTGGTCAAAAATACACATTATATAGACCACCTATTACGGATTACACGTTTTAATTCATATTTTATAAGAGTAAATGCCTGTTTATGCTTTTACCACTGTGGTGAAGAGTCATATTTCTGGTTGTCAATGTGGAAATATAGTTACAATTAATGTACAGGATGTTTCATACAAAACTATATAACATCCTTTATGTTATCCAACTTTACTCGATTTTATTTTAATTTTTCTTTATCAAAACTTTCCATAGGTGCTAAATTACCTACTAAATAATAGAATAGAATAATAGAATTTCCTCAATACTTATCTAATTACGAACACATACAATTCATAGTGTCAAACTGAAACTAATGTAGATTTTCATATTCAAAGGTTTTTTATAATGAGGAAAGAGGAAAGGGACTATAGGTTACTGACCTTCAGTAAAGTATATTTTGAGTTTTTGAACCTCAACACGGTTAGCTTTTGAGATATTTTAATGGCCTGAATCCAAGTTTATTTGAAGAGCTATTGAAAAAAAGAACAATTTCTCATAACAATTTTTTACTCTGTCGAATATGGCGTAAACAGTTTTTTTAAGTAACTTTTAATCTCTTCAGAACCATCCTCAACTTTACAGATCCATTAGTTAAATCCATCCAGATCCATCTGTTAAATTGGAAATATAAAAAAGTATATGTAATTGTATAATTAAATTAAAATTTACTTATATTCCTATGCGATATCGGTACTTTTGAGCTTTTTATGTAATTGTCCGTGCTCAAAAATATATGAAATTTACTTGTCTTTCGTGTTTTAAGTTTGGATGACATGTTTCTATGAGTACACTCTGTTTTGAATTTAGGCACATGAAAAAACTTGTTATATGATTATTCATGGAATTTTCAAATGACATGATATAAGGTATAAGTAAGATTACAAAGCTGTCTCAGTACATATCCTATTTATAGTTGCAATAAAAAAATCTTAGAGTAAAAATACGTCAAATGTTTTGAGAACACTGAAACATTAACATAAATTATTGTAGGATTTTTTATTATGTTTGTAAGACGTGTGTATGTGTGTGGTGTTCAAGGAGACGGTAATAATCCTATTAATTTTTATGATGCTTCATACGAATCTAGGTCAAAATAACTTTATAAGTCTTCCTGTATTATGAAATAAGAATGTATTTTATTATTCAGCAGCAAACAGCAAACATTTATTCTACAAAAATGTCAAACTGTTTTCTACATAAGTTAATGTAAATTAAAACTCTTTATTATGATATTTTGTCCTATTTGTTTTTGGGAATTTAAATGCACTTCCAGTGCCTCGCCACAACCGAAACTGTTATTCAAAAAATTTTTAAAACGTGACAGGTTTTTAATTTAATACTTTTCTACTGGTAAGATAAGAAACAATTAAAAAATGTCCGAGCCACTGGCTAAAATGACTTACTAATATCTTAAAAAAAATAAATAATAGATGTTTTATCTATGTAAAAATTTGTCTTTACCATGAAGTCATTTACTGAAGAAGTTATAGGAATAGGGGAAGGGTTTAAATTTGTCTAATTAAATTCAATAAAAATTTATATTTATTGAATATGTAACAATGCCAAAGGAATATAAGGGGTTACTTAATTACTTATTAGCCCACAACAACATCAACATTGATAAATACATGTAGGTACCTAAATATGTCACGACTAGCTGAAACGTTCTACATATACCTATACATGAGGTGAAAGGTAAAATTTTTAAAATTTGCAGGGGCAGCTAATTGATCGCGCTGCCTTTTGCAAACATTTTTGGAACCTTATGTCATTTCCGATTATATTTGAAAAGTACATACCAAAGCTTAAATAGAATACTACATTTTTTATTACATTTTTGAATTCCTTAATAAATTTAAGGATCATTAGGTCACTCGTGTAGGTAGGTATTTTAAGGTGAATTAGTCCCCTAGACAACCACGCAAATTTTCAAATATACAGACAGATTCAGCTCGTCGTGACGTACCCTGTATGTTAAATAGAACACCGTGTTTATTTACGTATATTTGATTTCATTGTTAATTTTACTTAAAAATTATATTGGAATAATTCCTATAAAGCGTCTAAACTTTGAAATAAATATGCCGATTGGCTTGTAGGTGATAGTGTTGTGCTATAGCAAATAAAAATTATAAATGAAGACGATAATAATACATAGGAATAATTTATAAATCTAGTAACAGTTGTCAGTTACTTAGATAATTTATTTCTGTAGATTGGGATTCTCTGCTTTGAATAACTTCGTGTAATATTCTATTTACTATTTACTATTGGAAGCTACCTTTGGAGAACCTATATATGTATTTCATCAGTTCCCATTACTTACAGATGTCTTGGTTTTAGTAACTTTAGCTTTTTCTAGCATGTATGCGTTCCTAATTAAATAATTTTCTGCTTTTATTGCAGCACAATCAAATATATTTATTTTCATAACATCTGAAAGATTTGCATAGTACGGCTTTTCTCGGACATTCAGAGGCAAACATTCTCGTCGTAGCTTTCCAGAAACTTAGTTGTTAATTCAGTCCTCCATTTATTACTAGTTTTTTGTTCATATATTTTTTTGCTCATTTTCCTTTTCCATTTCCTACTTTTTCTTTTCTACTTCCTACTTTTCCTTTGATAGTATCACACCACAACAAAATACACTCCTTTTTTACAAATTTGTAAGTGACGCTAAAATATAAGTTTACATGTGCTCTTGTGGTGTTCTACTTGTATGCAAATAACAGAGATTATAAATGCACACATGTCAATTATTGCAATAAAAGTGGGAAAGCAACCAACTTGTCTTGTCTAAGCTTGCAAATCATATGGAAATAATCACTTACGCACAAAAGTTCTCGTTTACACGTGCGAGGTTGCAAACACAAAGGCCAGTTTTGGTTTTCAATATTTAACAAACCGTATTTCTACTTAGGAAAAATTGATAAATTTTATTAAACCAAAATCAAAAAGCTCTTCTGAGTGACGTCATTTATATAGAGTTTTAAACAGTGGCGATTTTCCATACTTTTGAAAAATTAATAAAATTTGAATTGTATCAATACCAACACGATCTTCTTCTTGAAGTGCCTTCTCCATTCAATGAAGATCGGCAACAATTCTGGCAAATTCGTCTCTGTCTTGGGCTCTTCTTAGCAGGGAGTTTGTCCTGTCCAATTCCTTATGTTTTTCAGCCAAGAGCACTGTCTACGACCAGGACCACGTTTTCCCTCGATCTTGCCCTCCATAATCAGTTGCAGGAATCTGTACTTGTCCTGTCTCATGACATGACCAAGGTAAGCAGTCTTTCGTTTTTTTATGGTTTCGAGGATTATTCGGTTCCTGTTCATCTTATGTAAGACTTCTTGATTGGTGATATGATCGGTCCATGGAATACGCAGCATTCTGCGGTATATCCACATCTCAAATGCTTCCATCTTGTTAATACTGCTGACTTTTAGCGTCCAGGCCTCGACTCCATACAATAACGTGGAATACACATAACATCTAACGAAGTTAAATCTGATGTTTAAATTAAGTGTTCTGTCAGTTAAAAGATTCCGCATTTTAATAAAGTTGGCTCTCGCTTGCTCTATGCGGGATCTAATTTCTATCTCAGGATTCAGGTCCTCGCTGATCCAACTACCCAGATACTTAAATTTTGTGACCTGCTCTATTGGTAATCCGTATATATTTATGTTGAAATAGTTGTTCGGGTTGCGACTTATTTGCATGATCTTTGTTTTTGAGATGTTAATCCTCAGTCCCATTTCGTCCCCAGAAACCGATATGCTGTCTATTAGGCGTTGCAGCCCTTCCGGGCTGTCTGCGATTATCACTGTGTCATCGGCATATCTTAAATTGTTTATGAGTTTCTCATTGACTTTCAGACCGTCCTCCGCCTCGTCCAGAGCTTTTTGGAAAATTATTTCTGAATACATATTAAAGAGCATGGGGCTAAGTACACAACCTTGTCTGACTCCACACCTTATAGGTACGGTGCTTGTTTCGGTATTTTCCAGTTTATCAGATGCTACTTGCTGTTCATAGAGATTCTGTACGATTTTTAAATCCTGGGCATCAACCTTTTCTTTCCAGCAGTTCTAATAGTGTGGTGTGATCTATACAGTCAAAGGCCCTTGTGTAGTCTATGAAGCACATATATACTTCCTTCTGCTGGTCTCTGCATTTTTGTATCAGGACAGACAGTGCGAACAAAGCCTCCCTGGTACCCATTCCTTCGCGGAAACCCATTTGCACTTCACTTAGATCTTGTTCGCATTTTCTACGTATGCGCCTATGAATGATTTTCAAGAACACCTTTAACACCTGGCTCATCAGGCTGATCAATCGGAATTCTGCGCACTTCCGTGCTCCGGGCTTTTTAGGTATAGGTATGAAGGTTGATTTCAGCCAATCCCGGGGGATGTATCCCGATTTATAGATATCATTAAAAAGTTGAACCAGGCTGTGTATGTTTTCCTCTTTTATAAGTTTTTAGATATCTGGGCAGATGTCATCTGGGCCTGCTGCTTTCTTATTTTTTATCTCTCTTAACGCTTTTTGGACCTCTGATTGGAGTATTCCTGGTGTCGGCTCCGTCGTGTCTTGACTGTGGAAAGCCAAGCCAATTAGCCACGTATTCTGCCCATACCTCCTTAAGTTCGTCATCATCTGTGATTAATTTGTTATCTTGGTTCATTATATGGGAGAAGACTGGGTATCTACGGCAACCTGTAATTTCCTTGACCTTCTTATGTAGGTTGAAGAGGTCGTGTTTTTTATATAGTTCTTCCACTTCTTGGCACCTTTCTTTCATCCATGTTTCCTTGGCTTCTCTAACATTCCTTCTGATAAATTTTTGGGTTTCCCTATATTCTTCTGCGCTTGTGTTTTTGAAGCTACGTCTCTGTTCCATCAGCGTGAGTATTTCTTGAGTTATCCATTCCTTATGTTGTTTCGTTTTGTTTGTTACCAACACGATAAAATTACTAAATTACCAAAGTTTAAGTACTTAACCAGAAAGATATATTGTTTTAAAAGCCTAATCAATTGTAAACCTGTGGTTTTCCTAAATCAGTAGTTTATCATACCGGTGGAAAAACCGGTCATGATGCAAGTATTTAATGGCGCCAGTAAATCCGTGCACCTATAAATGCGATTTAACATTTTTAAGTAGTATGGTGCATGGCTTGATCCCGTGTGTATTTGATCCATAGATTAGGTCCAACTAAGTACATATTTTTGCTTATTTTGTATTAATTACAAAATGTTCGATATGATAAAAATACCTAGATTGATTCAAGTAGATATTCTTGTGCAATTACTCTTAACAATCATCACTCCATAACAATATGAAAATCTTGATTTCTATTCGATTTTCTCTTACTTCTTCTATCTACCTAGGCAAATTATTTATCTTCACACAATATGGAACTGCACAAGACACGTTTGAAATGCATTTTATCTTACGGAATTAAATATGCATAAAACACATAACGTAAGCTGACTTTTCATTTTCTTTCTTTTAACCATTAAAATATTGTGAATGGAATTGTTTCCCTTGAATTCACAAAACAATGTTGCTAAATACTGAGACACAATCAACTGCAACAATCTAATTCAGATAATTCGGGACAAATAAAAATGTATAATATTAAGATAATGCGTTGATTTAATAATTTTTAAACATAATAACAATTTGACAATCTACGTATGTGATTAGCAGTTTTCTTATTTTCTTATGATTGTTAGATGCTAATTTTTTTTTTGTGAAACAGTCTCTGGAGAAGACGTGATGAAACTTATGAAATTTGTCTACAGTCCTATTGAAATGATTTGATCTTACATTTCTAACAAAGTTTGGATCAATTTTCCTTTTCCTCTTCTTAATTTAATCATCTATTAATTTCTGATTCTGTTATAATTATTTACAGTAGGTAGGTATATAGAATTTATTCTACCTTATCCTTACACAAGTATTTATTATTTAAGTATTGAGAAAGTTAATATATGGTACTTCAGTTGTTGATAAATAATGTGAGAATAATGTTTATGAACTGTCATCTTGACAGAGAGGAAAACTTTAAACCGGAATCTAAAAGTCATACTTTGGGTGTGATCGATCATTTGCTGGTATAAAATGAGTTTTTGCCCTAGGGCGATAACAGTATATTTTATGTTACTAGGAGTACCTAGAGGGCGAACATTATTTGTGAGCCCAGAAGCTTACACATCCGAAGCGTTAGTCCAGGCTGAGTAAACTGAGCGAAACACATTGAGAACTTTGTACTCCGAGTGACACTATTTTTCAGTGGCGGCTGGTGACATTTGGATATGGGGGAGCGCAGAATAAAAAAATGCGCCGCAGGCGAAAATTTTGCCTGCGTCTAACTTTCGTTAGACAAATATCCTCCTTTTTAATACGATTGACGGAAATCTCGACAAAAATTATTTAAAACGATATTTAAATAGGTAATTAATATTTAGAATAAAAAATTTACATATACGTTACCTTAAAAAAGCTGTAAACTATAATTCAGGAAGCAGGAATATAACTATTTTTAGTTTTTAGATATCCGTTAATTAAAAACGATATAGCACAATCACAAACTCAAAAGTATTTTAGTTATTCAATTCATAGTTATCAAACGGCACATTAAATTATTACGTAGGTAAAAAACAAACTTCATACAGTTATTTATAGGTACACGAGTACACTTACTTTCTAAAATTGAAATCAGCTCTACGGTCTTTCGTAGAAATAAATTTTTCCATAACTTTTTCATCGAAATTATTCATTGGGCAGGCAATGCCCAATTCTTTTATTTGTACTTTATCTTCCAGTGGAAGATTTGCAAAGTTAGCTCTAATTATACTACTAACAGTATTCATGTTAAGTAAAATATAAAATTGTCTTTTCACAAAAATTAAATAAGTACTTTAATAATGTTAAAAATATATGTATAATGCGTTAAAAATACGTTATAATGTTTAATAATGTTCCCGTAGGGCCGCGAAATAATTGCGGCCAAATCTGCATAATATAAAGCATATGGAAAGTATCATAGACTTAATAAGACGAGACCTCACGGTTCATTCATAAATAACCTTTTGTTTTGTATCAATCATTGGCAATGTGTATGACAAAGAATACCGAGAGAAAGAACGGCAAAATTCCGACTCCCAGCAACACCGCACAAAAGAAATACTATAAAATACTACGATTCTCGTGCTTGTTACCGGTATGAATGAACATGCGGATTTGAGTAGGGAGCAATAATGCCTGTTCATTCCATTTTTGCGTTATGAAGTTAGTTTTTATCGCAACATTCTTAAGAAAATATGATTTATCTACTTAAGTAGAAAACGGAAAAATATTTTTATGTAATATTTTAACCTTAATCCATAATCATGGTAGTTTAAATGTGAAAATATAAATTACACAATTGACAGTTTGGCAACAGTTTTTCGTTCAACCATAAAGTAGACCTTGCAGTTGACCAGATAAAGAGTAAACGATGGGTTCTCTGATTGCTTTAAAATGTAAACAATTACATCTCCCTTGTCTTATAAATCTATGGAAAGTATCTAACGAGTGTGGTCGAAAAATAGATCGGGTCGGTTGCCATGGTTACCTGGGCCGCGACTCAAAGTGCGGCCACAGCATAATGCTGTGGTGCGGCCACGAATCACGAATCTGTGATCTTTTGCTCACTGTGCAGTGGCAGCGTGCTGATCCAGTGATGCGGACTGTGACGTTATAAGTACAATAGCTCAAGCGCTCGAGCCCTTCCTTATAATAGTTTTGTACGACAATAAACATGTTTTAACATTTGCATTTAATTTACAATAATGATAATAATAAGGATTCCTTTTGTAGTTTTGGAGGAGGGGCGCGCGGCCATGCGGCCTTAAGGAGAAGCCGCCACTGCTATTTTTTCTTCAGGCGTCAAAATTAAAACTGTATTTCTTCAGACATTTATACTCATATAAAAAACGATCTGACGCGACGTTAAATTTCAATCTGGCTGTTCTGAGTAATCCTGGCTACATGACATGACTCTTTTTTTTAATCTGTTGTGGTTTCACTATCACTTTTTTGTATTAGCTATTACTTACTCTGTGGTAGGTATTAGTAAAAGAATGAAAAATTTATTTACTATAGCAGTAAAACAATAGGTTTTTTTTTTATAAAACGTTCTACATAATATAATGTAAGTAAGTATATATATAGCCTTTTGCGGAGCGCTGCGAACTAATTCGCTCAACGAGTACAAAGTAAGAGTACTGGGCAACTGCTACTTACTAATCCGGAATTAGTCCGCAGTGCTCCGCGAAAAAGGCTATTATACCCTTGAAGAAAAATTTTTTATGAGCCTTATTTTAAATCCAATTAATTAATTAATAAAATTCAATGTTAAAATCAATACTTATCAATGGGGTTTACCAGCTCAGGTTGTACCTGGGAGCAGGGGCGGATGGGGTACGGCAAACCGGCCCGGGAAAATCAATACCGGCTTGGCCCCGTTTTGCTATAATAGCAAAAAAGTTTTTTGTTTCAATATACCTACATACTTTTAATCTAATAGAAGATTTTTTTATCCGATAAAAATAAATGTCCAATTATTTTTTAAGACTTTAATAGCGCAAATAAAAAAAGATACTGAAAATACAAGCTCAAATAGTTACAAATACAGTGTGGCCCATTAAGAACCAGGACACCATTCTAAAAATTTTTTGGTAAGTGCGATTCCAATGAATTTTTTTATATATATATTAGCGCCCTAGATGTACTTGTTGAACCTATTACGATGGTCCAGCTGCTAATCCTCAGCCTACTATAATTTTTTTTTCAATCAATTTTTTCGAAAATTACTTTAGGGATTTTTTTATAAAAAAATTGGCATTGTGGCATTCTTCAGCATCACTTAAAACCTCTGTGGCCCAAATTTCTTCAATTTGTATCGAAGAATAATTCTTTTATAGAGCCTTAAATGTCTCAAGTTTATTGAATTTAGGTTTCGTTTAAAATATATAGCAGGCATTGGAAACTCTAATAATTATTGTTAATCTAGAATATTGTTCCTTTACTTACTTCACAAATTAATAATAACGTTAAAACAACACTTTACAGTAGTCCGCTATATCCTTAAATGCCTAAAGTAATTTAAAAAATTTGATTGAAAAAAAAAATCGTAGTAGGCTGAGGATTAGCAGCTGGACCATCGTAATAGGTACAACAAGTACATCTAGGAGGCTAATATATATATAAATAAAAAAATTCATTGGAATCGCACTTACCAAAAATTTTTCAGAGGGATGTCCTGGTTCTTAATGGGCCACACTGTATAAAACACAAAAACAAATATAAAAAGTCAACATATAAAACAAAATTATATTTTTTCAAAAATAAAAAATATGTTATTGCATGAACTAGATATTGCAACAAAAAAACTTTCTTAAAAAACTACATACTCAAAAATGTAACATCAAAACATGATTAAAATATCACAAACAAAATAATCCACAGCTAATTCTTTGGTAAAACATATGTTAAAAAATAAAAAATCTCAAACTAACTTTAGTTCAGATCACAAACATAAGAGAAACCACCCTATTTCACTAAAAAACTAACCAAAATCCAAAATATAGGTAATATAACCAAAAATATGTACCTAAATAGAATAAAAGTAAATTACAAATAAGAATTTAATATAAAAAGAATTTAATATAATTTGAATCGCCAATCGCAGTGGGTCGGACCGGCCCCAAAGGCTATCAACCCTTCGGGAATTCTCCCCAACTCCCAGCCGGCCCATCCGGCCCTGCCTGGGAGTTAATAATTATAATATATCGCCCAACGAGTACAAAGTAAGAGTACTGGGCAACTGCTACTTACTAATCCGGAATTAGTCCGCAGTGCTCCGCGAAAAAGGCTATTATACCCTTGAAGAAAAATTTTTTATGAGCCTTATTTTAAATCCAATTAATTAATTAATAAAATTCAATTTTAAAATCAATACTTATCAATGGGGTTTACCAGCTCAGGTTGTTCCTGGGAGTTAATAATTATAATATATCGCCCCTTCAGGTCGAAACTTATTATGCAGGCTCTGCTGCTTCACAGTATCTCTTCACTTGTGGGATATCTTTGTAAATTAGAATGAGAGGTGGAGATATTAAAATAATAAAATGTTAGTTGGACTACATTTTGAAATTTATTATCTGCTGGTTTAGTAGTAATTTAATCAACTTGGAAACCATGTTTTTGAATTATTCATATTATACGCATGTCCACCGCGCTTACCTAATAGAAACATATTTTTATTATAACAACTAATTTGAAAATGTTGTAAAACATCTTACATCTTATTCTTATAACATAACTACATATTACACATATCTGAAAACACCAGATAGATTAGATAACTGATAAGACTGAAAATTTTACGCTGCGTAAGCGCAACTTCCGCAAAATCGAGGACTGAAAAAGCCCTTGTAAGGGGTAACGTGAAGCGTAATGGTATGTCCCAATCTGAATGCAATCAATGCGATTGCGCAACAGATTCGCTACCGCGAGACCGTGTTTCTCACTCCAGCTCGCATGGGATCTGTAAATAGACAAAGCGGCGGCATACGCGAAACGACAGTCGAATCTCAACTGTTGCACCTAAAATATATTTCAATAGAGATACCTGACTATTGACATTTGACGGGCAGTGCTCTGTTATTGTGTAGTGTTTAGTATAAGTTTCATTAATTTATTTATCAGCGATGGCTGAAGAAGAGGTGAACGAGGACGGAAATGATCTGAATACAAAATTCGGGTTACGGTTACGTGGGCGGAAAGGTGCTCTTAAGAAAAAAAATGTATACAACATCAAGGATCACCGTTTTATTCCCAGATTTTTCAAACAACCTACGTTTTGTTCGCATTGCAAAGATTTTATTTGGTGAGTATTTGCCTATCTGTTGTCTTATTGTGTCGAATGACTCTTACACGATAATTGATTTTTGTTTCTGCCATATTATTCATTCATAAAAAAACTATTATTGCTCGCTGCTAAGATACGTTTTTTTGATCAGTTAACTGTCACCTTAGAGGAACGCCGGTATCCGGCATGAATAAATAATTAATTTTGTCGATATCTTCTACACCCTGTAAAAAGTTGAGTACACACTATTTATTTAAAATCCATGCACCATGCAACAACTGTAACAAGTAACAAGTTATCTGAATCTGAAAGCTCCAGGCTCCAGGTAGGTAGGTATTCCGGACAATTGAAATATACAGTGGCGCAGGCGGGAGTAGCATGGGGGGAGTTTAGGATACTACCATAAACATAATTACATAAATGGCTTATGAGCCTGTACCTTATCAGTTTATATTGTTGTTTATCTTAACTATGACTGGGTTTATAATAATATATAATATATGTATTTTTTGTTTCTTGATATAATTTATATTTTTTATTTAAAGTTATTTAAACATAATCTCTATTTTTACCCAATTTAATGAATATAATGAGTATACAGTCTCGAGTGTAACTACTACCAGTCACCGACCGACATACTTACAAGTGATTCTTATATGAATTTTTATATTACTAATTTTATACATACTACAAACTATTGTCTTCTAATTTCAGATTTTTTATATATTTTTTATATATTTGACAAGTGTATAATTTTTAATTTGGCAAAATTAAGAAAGAAAAAAATCGACCTTTACCCATGAGAACATCGGTCTACGCCGCTGGTAAGATGGAGGTATCAATTAATATTTATGTTATTCATTTATTTAAGTTGTGTGCGAAACAGAAGTATTCAATTAAAACTACTTGTTTATTCTGAATGTTAGTAAGACCGGTTCGATATTTATAAAACTTTAATTTTATATGTACCTACCTATATCCGCGATGTTTTTTTAAATTGGAAGCTGGCTAAAAAGTATATACCTACATTGTGTCCAGTTGAAGATGAACTGTATGGGCGTCTCGGAAATATATTTGGAATGCATTTTCAGTTTTCTTTATATTCTAGATTTAAAATACATTTCCACTTAAAAAACACAAATTGTGGTCAAAACAAGAAAACAAAATAATTAAATCAAATTTATTTTTATGCCATCGTATCGTCTAAAAAGTGCCTGTAAAATGTTCAATACCATTTTGAGGTATCTAGAAACGAAAACGAGAAAAGGCCAAAAATCGAAAACGCTCGGCAAGCGATAGATAGATGCAGTTTGTGCCTTTATTATTTTTTCGAAAAAAGAGCACAGGACTCGTTCATCAGATTTGCTCTATTTATTATTTTTTTCTCTGTTTATTTATCATTTTTTATTCTAAAATCCCCATTTTCAATTAAACTGTCTACTCGTAAGACTTGTTCGCAGGAATGGGTTAGCACGAGGGTTGGCAACTATCGCGGTCATGGTTTAGGGTGGGAAGAATGTCACTTTGTTAATGTGAAAATTAAATTCAGTTGATGTTTGACCTAGTTAATTAAGTTTTCTAATGTTTCCTCATTCCAGCACTGAATGGTGGCCCGCGAAATGATAATATGCCGCCCCCCTCCCACACAAGTCCGAAATATTTTTATAGTATACCTAATATGTTTATAACTCGTATAGTATTTCAAAACTCGTTCTTAAGCATCTGAATTTGTTTTGGGAGTAAGTATATCTACAATAGTCAGTTTAAAAATAGAATTTTAGTAAAAAATTATTACTTAAATATATTTCTAAATCTACTTACCTTTTCAAACACGAGTTTGAACAATCAGCACCTCTGCTTGTGCGTTAGTGCATTATTTGCTTGGCGCGGAATGGGTAGTATACCTCGAGTATATAATACTTGATGTATTACTTTATAATTCCCGTGAATTTCCCGGTACTTCCCGTACTTCCCCCGTATTACCTAAGTATTATCCAAATTTCCCCAAAAAATTAGGGATTACTTTGTATTACCTCGCATTACCCAGGTATTTCCCTGTAGGTGTACCCCAAATTACCCCAGCGGTTTACCCCTCGGTAATACGTTAGTCGGCATCTATTTATAAATATTTATACGCCCGTACCAATGGCTCGTGGTTTAGTTATAGTATCTTGCCTATGACCTGGAGTAAAGGAGTATTCGGACAAATTGGCTGACATTAAAAAGACCACAGCTTTAGTTCCAGTCACGTTATGGCTATTCATATGTTTTTATTTAACCTCTAGGATTTTTGTTTTCATCATTTAATATTCATTGAAGTTAAGAATATGTAAACGAGCCCATGATTTATGTATTTTTGCCACTATATTAGCGTTTTTCTATGACCACATCGTTATCGAACGACAATAGACGTGAGTCTACTGTGCACGAGCACAAAACAGACATAAGTGACGAGTAGTAAATATTTGACTAATAATTATTCCAGTACCATTAAATATTTTCCAGTTACACATTCACTGTGTTCATGTAGTACTATACCTAGTATTTAGAATCATTATTGCTACATTAGTCAGTTGGATGGAAAATTAAAATAATAATCAACAGCTACCAGAGTCTACAAGCATTGTATTTGCTACCTAACTGAGAAAATATTAAAAACATGTACAATCTTTATTCTGCAACTGAAAAAAATGTATGTTATGGGATTGGACAACCCACTGGAACTCCACTTGGGTGTTTACGGTGGTCGTTTTTTTGAAATGTCTTGAATTTTGATTACTGTACGTATAAACTCAACAATGTTATTCCTTGAACTTCTGCTTGGTATCCTAACAGCATTCTAATACAGATAGTATCAAGGAGTCAAAAACAATAAGAATGCCTTGCTACATTTATATCCAAAATGTGTATTAAAAATAGAGATTCAATTTTATCGTCTGTTTACGATATACTAGAATCAAGAGATGCTTTGTTTAAACTATTGACGCAGCTAGTTTATTTATCAGCCACTAAATTGTACTTTTAGGTATACTCTAGGTATATATAATTTATTTTCCTGAATGTATGGGTGGTCTAGAGTTGTGTAAAACATGTAGGTAATACGAGTATATATAAATAATTTTAGCGATCGATTATGCCCTAGTATAATTATTATAATATCTATTGCATTGTTATATGCATTATTTTGAATATAACTATTTTATTAAACTTTTTTTAGAGGTATTATGATTTAAAATTTAAGTTTGTCAGTTTTATGAATCAGAGATATAGTCAACCACGAGGTTAACCACATCTGGTTTAATGAATAATATATTATCTTATTTTCTAAACAAATCCGTGAAAATAACTACATTTTCTCTATGTAGTTAATAATGTAATAATAATGTGTAATAATGTAATAATGTAATGTATATAAAAAATACGGATATTATTATTTCATCAAATACCGAATCAAATAATCTGCTTATTGTATACATTCGTTCTATAATTTTCTTTTCTAAATTTCATAATTTTTTTTGACATCAGTAAATTCTTTAGTTAGTGTGTACCGATTTCGATACATACACATATAAATATAATATCTAGTGTAAAAAGAAGCTTTATAAGCAACTTCGTACCCCCGTCGAAAAACCGTTGAAAAAACATTCAAGTTGTCAAAATTAACATAAGATTTAGAATGCATTAGAACTAAATAAAAACAGTAATTAACTTAGGTAGTATTCATACTTTAAAGTGGGCAATATTGGAGCTACAACATTATTTTATTATTAGTTGTTTATAAATCTATTACCTATATTTAAATCTATATTTAATTATCTATACACCTTAAATGCATGCCTATATTATGATAGAATATTTGATTTATAATTTATACTGTTACCTATATTTAACCATTTTAATGAAATTACATTTAATAAATATGACCTGAAGAATACATTAAGTATGTTGAAACATTGAAAAGGAAATTGCTACAGATTTTGCTTTATAGTTAATCTAATTCGCTGCCTACAAGGTTATTAGATAGATTATAGTTATTATAAATCACAAAATAAAATAAAAATGATTATAGACTTCGTTATTATTTACCAAGAAGTGTTTATTTCATGCCCTCTGAAATGTTCAAACCTGACATGAGTCAGGTAGACAACTCTACTAGATTTCATGTTACCTAACATACACATCCTGGTTATCGTAACATTGCGCTGATTACTCACCTGATTTTCTTCGACATTCGACATTCTTCTCGACATCGATCTTGGAAATTTTTACATACCTATGTAATACATATGTACAATATGATGTATTAATTATGTGAAGAGGGACACTTTTTTATATGACATTTATACAGGGTGTTTCAAAAAGGAGAAGTTTACCACAACTTATATTTTTTAAATAGAACACCCTGTGTACTGTTACAGATTTGGATGCAATGTTCCTTCACGAATACACTGATATATGGTTTGATGGATATAGTTCTAAGCGAGGGAGATATGACCATGAATGGTTACCATTTTATATATATATCTTCCTTACTATTAGGGCTATATACCCATCAAACCCTAAATCAATGTATTCGTGAGAGGACGTTCTATCCAAATCTGTAAATACACAAAAATGTGCCCCTTCAAATAAAAATCGACCTGCCCGAGCATTTTCTATGGAAACCAATCCTTTAACAGATAATCGAGGATGAAACTTTTTGTTCTCACTCTGTATATCCAAAGTATCTTTTGTACTTTTTGAATAACTTGATTGTATTGATTGTATTTCAATAATTTGTTACTTGAATAATTTTTTTCCTGATACCAATTAAGTTTGTCAAGTAACAATTTTTTCTTGACATGCAGTGGTATGAAATGTGAATGGTACGATTACGATATCTATAGGTTTTAATCCAAGGATAAATTCGAATGTTTAATATAAATTCATAAATGATTTGTAAATTAATTTACTAGGTATATTACTTAATATTGAGATTGATATATTTAAGAGTAACCACACATTAACTTTTTTTGTACGAGGTCATTGTACGAGGATTGATGGTTCAGGATTGACAGTACGAGGATTGTTCAATAGACACACGTTTAGAGGTTGAAACAGTTTTTATTCAACGAATTTCAAAGAAGTTTTGGTACGAGTCTCATTGTTGCGCTAATCTATAGATCCCTTCGGGTTAAATTCTTGCGGTTATTTGCGGAACCATTCTCTAACAGCAAACTCTACTTTTACGTTCGAATTCAACCACCGCTCTTTTAATGATCTTTTTAATAGGCCAAATAAATAGAAATCGCATGAGGGCAAGTAGGGAGTGTGTATGAGGTGTATGTTGTAAGAATTCCCAATTTATACGACCAAGTAGATGGGCTAAATTGCATCAAGCATTATTCTGAAGACCATTACGGTCACCATTACTTTTTCTGCCGAAGATTGGAATCTACATTTTTTGGCCCTTGGAGATTGTCCAAGTAAGAACCCAATCAGAAATTTGTTTTATAAATTAAATGTTATGAGTAGGTAAGCAAAGCCACTATCAGCTCACTTCAAGGTCACCAGCGTCGGATGGCATGTGCGTCGATCCCCAGCGACCAAAAATTAGGGTTAGGTTCAGTGAAAATGAGGTATTTTCAAACTGGTATGGAACAGCTGTTGAACAGAAAACAGGTATTTTCAAACAGGTATAAAAGAAGAGCTGTTCCATACCTGTTTGAAAATACCTGTTTTCTGTTTAACAGCTGTTCCATACCAGTTTGAAAATACCTCACTTTCACTGAACCTAACCCTAATTTTTGGTCGCTGGGATCGACGCACATGCCATCCGACGCTGGTGAGCGAAGTGAGCTGATAGTGGCTTTGCTTACCTACCGTTATCCAATTATTATGTCTTATTGATGTCTTATTACTACTTGCAAAATGCTAATATAGTATACTAGACTAGTAGAAAACACTATTTTGTTGTCTGCAAATAAACTGTTTTGTAAATTTATCATTAAAACGTTCTTGCAAGAAAATTATAAAACTGCTTATAAATCAATTAAAAAAATTATTTTATAAAAGGTTCTGTGACTGAGATATAAAACATTTAAGCTTATAAAATCATACTGTTTTATAATGCGTATTTAGTAACATACTGTGGCATTTATACAAGAAAATATACTTATTTCTATACCTACAAATACAAGAATTGCTTCCTGAGTACAACCCCATGAATCTCACAGGGCTTGAACATATTACTATTCCTTTTAATGAATATTGAAACACTTCTCACACGCCAAATACTCATCTTAACCTTAAATTAGTCATTACACCTTATACTATTATTACACTATCCCAATAAACTATCGTCATGGTACTTGCGACATGGAAGGAATGGTGGGGTAGGGTACGACAAATCAAAACGGCTTATACTTTAATTTAAAATTTTAAAAGTATGTATGTTGAAATAAACGGTCTTTTTATAATATCTTTATTTTTAAATATGTCTTTATTTTATAATATCTTTATGTTTATAATAAAACTGTTGATAATCTTTTATGTAAAATAATTAATGTTTTCATTCAAATGTAACCTAAGCACTTTTAGTGAATATTTTGCTACTTGAAATAAGAGTGGGATGGTTAACTTAAAGTTATATTTTAAATATACAGTGAGGTTCAAAACTCTAGAACGCCCCAAATAACTTTCAAAATATTGTTTTTTTGCAAAAACGCTCAGACACGTCAATTTTTCATTCTACTTTTCTGTATTTTTGAGGTATTGATTTATTTGTACAGTGACGTATCACTGAGGTGCAAAAAAAAAATTTTTTTAATGGCAACCCCAAGTTTTTATTCGGAATTCATGAAAAACACAAATTTTTTTACGTATCTTTGATTAAAACTTTACAGAAAAAAAACCTTTATAGGGTTACAGAAAAAATTTTTCGATATAAATCCAATTTACAGTTAAAAAACCTACAAATGTTCTCTAAATTTAAACCGAGTAGGTTCTGGAATTTATTGAAACCAAACAATATCATTACTTCATCTAATGTCATTTAGTTCTGTACCAAGATTGGTGAAAATACTCAACTTGACGTTTTATTATTAGTTCAAGAAAATCCCCATGTTTGTACCCGCCAAGTTGCCGCAACCATGGACATAAGTAAAAGTTCTGTTCGCAGGATTTTACTTAAACATGAGCTTTCAGAAGACGATTTTGATCGTAGAGTACAATTTTGTGAAATCATGCAGGAACGTTGCAATAACAACACCATCTCAGTAAAAAATATTATTTTTTCTGATGAGGCCACTTTTTGTCTTAATGGGTCCGTCAACAGACAAAATTGCCGCTATTGGGCAACACAGAACCCACGGTGGATGCAGGAATCCCACACGCAATTCCCTAGAAAAGTTAATGTTTGGGCGGGTATAGTAAAAAACAGAATTTTGGGACCATACTTTTTTGATGGAAATTTAAATGGGGAAAGATATTTGGAATTCCTAAGAATGGAGTTATTCCCGACTTTAATTGGTTTATTTCCAAATGCGAATGATCCAAATTCAATTGATGACCAGATATGGTTTCAGCAAGATGGTGCTCCACCTCACTATGCTCTTCCTGTTCGTACCACCGCCTTCTAGATTTACTCCGTTTAACTCCGTTAAATAGCCTCTCGCGTCAGCTACTTTTCTTGATTCTGAAGAAACAATTGCTGCGTCCGTAGTGTGGCGGCTCCTCACGGTCGGTTACAAAATAATCAACTTTGAAGTTGTCAAATGTTAAAAATATAGGTTATGTTACTTTTTAATGTTTTTCCAAGTCAACAAAGATTTTTCTTATATGTTTTATTGGTTTTCTCACGCTTTTCTGTGATCGCCGAGTGAGTACCGGTACTAAGGATTTTGTGAAATAAGGTAGGTATTTCAGTTAGTTTTTGAACTAGTGAAAAAGTGCGGTGCCAGGAACTATAAAGACAAAAAACATCTCCGATTTTTAATTATCGGCGTTTATTATGGTTAAAAATTGTGAATTTGCAGGTAAAACATCAAATTAGGTAGGTAGATGGTAGATACCTGCATCAGGCAATATTTATGAAAGATCAGATCTAACTGCAAAATTTATTTTTACTCAGTACCTACCTAGTTTTAAATATTTTTATTTGATTGAGTATTTTGCCACCACTGAACAGAAATATTAAATTGTCTCATGTTTTGGGTTTTGTTAAAAACTCTGCCTAATGAAAATAACACACTTAAGCCATCGATAAAGTTATTAGTTCTGTAAATAATTTAGCCAATGCTTAAGCTTAATTTATGCAGTGTGAATAGTACTTACTAGCAATGGTATTAAAAACAAGATAATTCTTATAAAATACTTCAAGTTTTACAGTAACTATTCAATTCTCTAAAAAAACACACAAAATACCCAATAAATAATGTTATTGAATGTATAGAGACATCATTTATATTTCGTTTTGTGGGCATGATATTGTGATTCGTCAAAAACACTTTCAAAATAACTGGAAGAATAAATAAAAAGAAAATGATAGTCATCACATCAGCAATAGGTGGATAGATACATACAATATTGTTTTAATCTCAGATAAATCATTGTTTATTTGTCTGAGTTTTTTATTATGTATTTTTGAAAATTTATTTATTTTATTTCTCATATAAACTATACTTCGTACTTCAATATTTTTATAGTTACCTAGTTATAGCATGCAAGTGATACCGACATTGTGATAAAACGAAAGACCAATTTGATGATTAAATAACACAAGTACGTGAAACTTTCCTTAAATTGTTGGAAAGGGATTTTACAAGATTTTTTTAAAATGTTGGAAAGTAATATCTGCACCTCTGCATGATCCTAAATATTGTGCTGCCAGTATATTGGTTTCCACTAAGCATTGACGTGTTTAGGTAACTAATGCACCGTACCAACTGTTCATGAGCACAATTATTACTCTGTTCTAGCAGCAAGGTATATATAAGCTACTTCGTAAAGTTGGTATATGAACCACATGAAAACTTGGCCGTTGGTCGGCACACATACTTGTATGGATGATCATGTACCGAATATTTACGATGCCTGCCCACCACCTAGTGGCTGATATGCCAGTGAATTATCAAGAGCTGAACTTTAGCGATTTGTTTTTAGAAGATGTACCATCGAGGATGTAAAATCATATCCGCAATAGGTAGGTACATACAATGTTTGTTTTAACTAGTTATTTTTGAAAAATTATTTGTTTTATTTCTCATATATTTAGCATTTCGTTTTTTCGTGTCATTATCCCAATAGTTACCTCATCATATAATCAGACATTGGTCCATTGACTTGTACTCTATTACCTATTTGATATTGTCTAGTATAGTGTAACCTTAAAACTATGGAAGTGATACCGATATTGTAATACAACAAGACTCATTTGTCTACTTAAATGACCAAATATACAAGTATGTGGAACTTTCCTTAAATTGTTGGAAAGGATTTTACAAGATTTAGTAAAATGTTGGGAATTAGTATCTGCAGCTCTATGATTGCAAGTGTTGTGCTGCCAGTATATTGGTTCCCACTGAGCAATGACATGTCTAGGCTCTAATGCAATTTACCAATTGTTCAAAAGCATAATTATTACTCTTTTCTAGCAAGGATCCTCCATATAACAATATAAGCTACTTCATAAAGTTGGTATGAACCACTTGAAAGTAAGCCATTTTCTGGCATACATACTTGGATGGATGACCACATGTAGAGGATACCAACAATGCCTGCCCACCACATAATGGCTTAAATGCCAGTGAATTATCAAAAGCTATACGAAATTAAGCGATTTGTTTACAGAAGATGTACTATCGACGATGTAAAATCGAGGTCCCTTGTATATACGATGATAATCAATTGAAAATACTTACCCCATGATAAAGTGGGGCTTTGCCAAAAAAATTCCAAGATCATGATTATGCCCATGTGCCGGAGGCGGTGATTAGCTTAGTCCTTTAATGATTAATTAAACATTGTTTTGTATGTATCTTTGTGTATTGAATGTGTTATGCGAGGTGTAATTTTAATTAAACATTGTTTTGTATGTTTCTTTGTTTATTGAATGTGGAATGCAAGGTGTAATGTTTTATACTTATTTTTAGTGTTGAGACCGCTCGAGCGAAAAAGTACTCGAGCACTCGATTATTGAAATAACCAACGGCACTCGATTATTGGCGCATGATTCGAGTTATAAATGCAAGCGATGAAAAATTGGTTTTTCATCTACTGAACTGAGCACTGAACAGGGAGCACTTGGCGACATTATGTAGGTACTCGGTACTCGGCACTCGGCTCTCTTATGTGTCGTTACTTTTAGGGTCAAAATTAGAGACCCTTTACTAAAATGGCCCATATTGGCGTTATTTCTCACATTTAACTATTGACACCTATTTTTATGCAACTACAATCAATTAACACAATCGATCTATAAATAAAAATTGTTTAAATATGTTGAGATAATAAAAAAATGTTATTACAAATACTTTTTAATTGAATTTTACTGTAGGAAGAAGTAAACGTTATTGGGATCAATGAAAAAAAATATTTCAATCGTTAAATATTTATAATATAATTAGAACGTTTGAAATACCTACATTCCTTATTCCTTGGTGTCAGTATGCCAAGAGGCATTAAGGTTCACTATTAACTGGGAATAGAAACATTAAGGTGAGAATGAAACGTCACCCTTTTGGAGTCTATTACGAGTCCGAGCGCTGCAAGCTGTAAGTAAGTACCGACAAGGGGCCATAAAACCGTTATTTGAATTCGAGCGAAATTTAACTTGAGCGATCGCTCGATTATTGATATCGCTCAAGTAGTGAGTACTCTATTATTAAATCAATCGGTTTTTCCCAACACTACTTATTTTATAATTCTTAATTGTAAATTCGTTACGACCTTCTGACTTGCCACATACCATTGTATTCTTTGTGACTAATACTTAACAATTGTTTATATATAATTGTAATTTTATTGACGGGTCTTATTACTTTGCCAGTAAAAAATTATCCAATTTCAAAAAATTGCAATTATAATTGTCTGAAATACAGTATATCCGATATTATATCTATAAAATTCAAAAAACTATCTGTTTTATTTCTCTAATTGGAAATAATTAGCTTATTAAAACCAAATAGAATATATATAGATGTTCCTTTACACAAAAATATAAGATAACACTACTGCTGCATTAAGTACCTATAGGTATTTCCAATATTTTTCGCCAATGTAAAATTATTTAAAGTAAAGTCAAAGAGTTCATTCAAATCTAATTAAGTATTTAGGTAATATCCAGTACAATAACGAGATGTAGAAACAAATTCTACTACTTGACAGATGGAAGGTACATAACACATAACTACGAATAGTATGAATCTACTTTATATCCACCTATACCAATCTACTTTATATATATTGTAGTAATGTGTTATATACATCATATATGTCAAGTAGTAGAGCTTGTTTTTACATCTCGTTATTGTATTCGATTCTCATACAATTAGTTTGATTTGGATTGTGTTGCGAGAACTACCAAAAGGTGGCAATATGGTATAGGGTATACGTATGCAAAACGTACCTACTGTGTTAAGCACTTGGGTCTTCACATCTTTAGGTATGATCACCTATATTGCACTGATGAGACCATAAAAGACCAGTTTGCAGTTATTAACATCCCACGATATAGAGGTTCAAGTTAGTGTTGGGCGATCTAGCACATTTTACTGTATCGATACATTAGATACGATACAGTGAAGTGCATCGAAACACTGTTTCGATACTCAACAGACTTGTTTTTGTGGGTTGCCTGCTTGAACATTGTATCATTGAATATATGTTTGTATGGTGTATTACCCACCGACATTTTTAGTGCCAAAGCTGGGGATTCAACACAAACCATAATAGGCAGTATGATAATGAGATCCCACTATTAAAAATACGAAAGTTAGAGATATTCTGGTTGATCTATAACTAATTATTTATTAAAATTCATTAAATTAATATAATATAAACATCCAAAGAACTTATGTTTTTTTACTACGCTGTATTTTTTTCATCTTTCACTTTGAGCTAAATACTGCTGCTATTACGTTATATCATTACAAACACAACAATTTTCGTTAGATTTTCAAGCTTTTTTAATAAGAGTAATGAATACGGCCTGTTGAAAAATACTTTTGATTGTTGATGCTTATACGGTATAGGTATATGGCCTAAATGCTAAAATTATGCCCTTAAAGTTAAATATATTGAAAATGGTTTGAGGAGTAACAAAATTAGAATTATTCCACTTCTTGCCTAGTACAAATACATTCCATTCACGTAAACTGTTATATTTTTGCATAAGGAAGGTACTAACGTAAATAATAATAATTTCCTAATATTGTTGTTTACCCTAATGGCTAAATATCCTGGTAATTATAAAATGCCACAAAAAAAAAACATCTATAAATATTTAGGTATGTGTTCTCAGAGGGTATTTACTTAAAACATACCCAGCAGTTGATATTCATGCATTACACAACTAGTACAGATATTTTCCAAAAAGATTTAATGAATCTGTGATAATTGCTGACTTTTCTTTAGTGCTAGAAATATTTCACTATACCTACCTATACTCAATGGCATCATATATACATCATAGGCATCATTAACGAGAATACCTTAAACCTGGTGATGAATATATATTAAAAATATATCTTTCATATATTTTTAGCAACTAAAAATCACCTGTTCTTCAAAAATATAAGTAGATTATTATAACCTACCTAATAATTTATTTGTGGCACAGTTCTAAAATTCATCAAACACTTTTGCGAATATCTCATTTGCAAATAAAAAACTACAAACTTTTGAAAATTAGGTACAACTGCAACATCGAGGCTAACTATAAGTTTGAAAAACCCCTGTACGAAATGTAATATGTAATGATTGCAGTTGTAACACTTAATAAAGTTAAACATTATCAGTATACCTTAATACAAATAGAATACTTAAACTTCAATTAAAAAAGTGTTCTCGTTTTTATTTTGCAAATAATTCCTCAAACTTAGGATCCAACACATTTTGATAGATCACCTCTTAATATTTATTTCTATACAGAGGAAGCATGTTTCATTGGGAAATAAAAATTCCACTGGCACCATATTCATAATCATATATAGTATTATTAATGACAAAATCCAGATTAATATCATATATCATTCTTACACAAACAAAACATACATAGGTTATTAGAGGTTATGGACAACTTTGACACTTTTCATCGCATTTTATACGTCGTCTATTTTAACCGGAACACAAGTAAAAGATGGTTAGGCGCGGAAAGATTTAATTTCTAATAAACCTTATTAATATTCATAAAAGATAATTAAAATGATATGAACTTTACGTTTTAACAGTTTTTACTTTGATTGCAACAAGTTAATTTGATGATTTAAGCTAAAATCGTTTTAATGATGTCACTTAATATATTTAACCGGTCTCAGAGGCCCGTTGCTAAAACATGCTAGCGTCCGTAAAGTAGCGCTCGGTGGGAATCAGCCAAACCCTCTATTTCAGGTATGTTCAGGGTGACGCGAGAGGCTTGTTAACCAAGATAATCGCGGAGGCGCTGGTTCGTACTTACCTAAATGAAGTTTTTCCTAATAGGTGGATAGGTCGACGTCACAGACCAACTAGACTGTACCCGTGCTATTTAATACAACGGTACCGATGAAGCCGCGATAAGGGGATCGGTGGAGTGTGTGTGAAGCTTGACTCCACCCACTGACGACAGGGTCGGACTAAACTTCGGTCGCATTTTTTAAATTTTATTATTTATTATATATATTTAATATAATAAAATAAAAAATATATAATTTCAGTATAAAATACAAAATAAATATAATGTATATTTAAAAATAAAATATAAAATAATATATATTATAATATATAATAATAATAATAATATAAAACCATAAATATATTTTTAATAATAATATAATATGGACCCCAATATAAAATATTTAATAATATTGCTAAAGCTATATAAATATTTTGAAATCTGGGTATGAAATAAAACCCTAGTTATTTTAAAATCTTTATTGTCCTTTAAATATTGTTACTTTATTCAATACGTGTCGTTTTGTAACTTTTAAAGAATTAAATATTTTGGTTTCGTGATTGATTCTTACATCTACATATTTTTCACAAATTGCTTTAATAAGATCTAATATGTGATTAGTATTATGAGGAAAATTATCAAATTGATGCTGATATAAATTGTTGAATATATTTACATTAAAAAAATTTTTTAACACTTGATATGAAATTCTATTTTTTTTTTCTTCACAAATGACAACAACATCTTTTGAAGGATAAATTAAGCCACCACGATTTTTAATAAAAATTAAGTCATTATACGAAAAACTCTGATCAGTTGACATTAGGCCATTTACACAGTATTCACATTTTATTTGTTTTGCCAAAGACCTTACTACAAAACCTCCAATATATGTTATAATGTATTTACTATACTCAGACAACTGAATGGATTCTAATGATACATTAAATGAAATTTGTTCTTCGCTCTCATTTTCTTCTGGTAAGTTTAGAGATCTATATTTATCGCAAGTAAAGTTAATTCTTTCGATGGCTGAGCTGCAATTTAAAACTGTGATTTGTTGCAGTGGAATACAGTTGCCAGAAAAGGTCTCTCTGAGTTCTAAATGAGTCAATATTTTTTTATATGCGGCCTTAAATTATCTAGCCGTTGGATTGTTATTAAATCCACCTTGTTGCCTTATATTACAAAAAAAAAGTTCCAGATGATCTTGACTCACTTTGTACATTGGTAAAATATCAATGGCCTTTTCTGTTTCAACCAAATTTTGAAACAATGTTATTGTGCTGTCAATACAACAGCATAAACCAATAAAACCTACTTTCCTACCCGAGTCAATTAATTTGACATTATCAACTGTTTTTAAATTTAACAAATAATTTTTTGCCTCCACTAAAAATGTAAATATACTATCTCTATTGATTAAAGTTAAGGGAGCTTTAAAACCAGAATTATTTATATTTCTTGAATTTAGTATATCAAAAAGGTTATTTATTAATAGAATAAATCTTGCCGTCGCATCTACATTTTCAAATTCCTCTATTTTTAAAACATTTTTACAAAACATTAATGCATCGGCAACACTTTTGCTAAATAATTGTGCGGCTAATTTAACCTTCATCTTATTGTTATGAAAATTAATATGTTGTTTTCGTAATTTTGTACCCAAATGAAGACTCTCTTCAGTCTGAATTTGATTTAGTTTTTCCAAGTAACCCCATTTAATTTGATTATTATGTTCATCAACCAAAACTTTCTTAAAATCTAAACAATTCCTCACCAATTTTAGCATGTGACAAGCATCCAGAAATATCACCACATCTTTGTTAGTAACAGGGTGTTTAAAAGTAGTCTTAAAATTTTTAAGATTAAGAGAACACCCTAAAATATTTGTCATTGCAATATTGGCAGCGCAACCGTCAAATGTTAAAGACACAACATCAACACTACATTCGTGCGCTTCTTCTATACACTGGAGAACTAGAGATGCACGTTGGCTACTTTTAACACCATCAACAAGAAAGTAACCTACAGGTAGTTTCCATGTTTCATCGATAGCATTTAAAAGAAACACAAAAGCTTCCTTTGCAATTGGCGGGTTGTCCATATCTATATCACTTGCAGCTCCATAATCTACATGCCCATGATAAGTTTTACCATCCCATTCTTCATGCTGCCTTATTGCCATTTCGTCTATTATTAAGCCAGCAGTAATTTTCTTCTTACCATTTTCTGACTTTATTTTTAGGGCCTGCAAAGCTTCTTGCGTAAAGCCAGCTTCTCCATTTAGTTTTCGGTACCACTTCCTTAAAGTCCCTGGATGAGGTAAACAGGTGTCAAATGTTTCCCTTACATATTCATACGCTCTCGGCGAGTAATAGTGCAGAGTAAGGGCAAAAGCACGTAATTTAGGAGAATATTTCTGTGGCGTCTCACCTTTGTTTTTAGAAATTTTTCTCAGAAATAGTTCTGACATAGGCAAATTGCCTTCAAAATAGGACAACATTGTCTTTTCATCAGTATTTATTAATTTTTCTTCATTAAGTTTATTGAGAATATTTGTTAAAGTCTTCAATTTTTCTTTACTTCTACGTTTATTTTGTTGAAGAACTTTTATGGTTTTTTTTCTTTTTTCCGAAATAAAGGAAAGGCGTCTAACTGCTAGTTTTAGTTTTTTCTTTACAGGTGAATCCTCATCCGAAATAACCGTAAGGTCTTCAATAAGGTTCGATTTAGATGATGTGGGAGTACCAACATCAGAAAAAAATGATTGGGATGTAGAAGGTCTGCTGGAGTCAGAAGTTACTTCAAAGGGTGACGTTAGAGACTCTTCATCGGGATAAGAGTTTACATTTAAGTCTCCTGTTTGAGTGTCTTTATCCAATGACAACTATGAAGGAAACCAAATTGTTAAAAAATGTTTATGTCTTAATATAATTGCGTTATTTATTAATCATTAAAATAGTTCACTTACCATTTTTGGAAGGTTTAAAGATGGCACTGCATCTTTGGTTAGATTTCTAAAACCACTTTTATTACAGATAATAAACTTTTTTTCAAAATGCAGAGAACATATGACTGAATATTTAGAAGGTATCCAGTCCTTTTTCTGAATGGCTTTGACCCATTCCGATTTCCCTTGCTTAGGAAACCTATTAATAAAAGCAAGAAATATATAAGCTTTTATTTAGTTATTAATCAAGAATAATAATTTAATGCAACATTAATGCATATTAATATTCCTTATTTAAAAAAATAAATCGCAATTTTCAATATTTATAATAATAATAAATTTAAATAAACAACATGAGAATAATCGGTACTTTTGGCCAGAGTTAAAATTTTATTCAAATTTAGTTTCAGATCTAATAAAAGTAAATGTTATCAAATTTAATAAAAATGGGAACAATGGGTATACTGCTGTTTCTAATATCAGTTGAAACATTATAAAATAGTCCGACAAACGACATCCGTGCGTAAACAAAGAGGCCGACGTTGAAGTCCTTTGTCGGTAATTTTTTTAATGTTTCAACTGAGATTAGATATACCTTCTGAATATGTAAAATAATGCTCGTTTATTATCGATATTTGATGGCAATACAAATATTGAAATTTAAGTAATGTGCATTAAATACTTGTTAATAATAAGTAGTTAAAGATATGGGCACTACAAATATAGAGCCCGGCACTGAAAGTGGACGCACAATGCCTGCGCAGAACCGTTTAAGTGTCCTATAATCTGTTACATTATTTTTAATTACTATTTACCTAAAGAATGAAATTTCGCCACTATTGTGACCAGATCGGCTATTACAAGTATCAACAATGCATTTCCCCATGATTAGACAAATAAAAATGGTATATTTCAGAATATAACCACGATGTTACTGAACCGAATGTCTAATAGTAACTGAGAGCGCAAGGCCGACAGGGCCGAGGTTAGGCCGACGGATGGCTTCACCGGTTTGCCCTTAAGTGGCAGTCTAGTTGGTCTGTGGTCGACGTGGTGCAATAGAGTGGCTTGCTCGCTTCCCAGACCTGACCCCACTCGATTATTTTTTATGGGGCTACGTTAAAGGTCTAGTGTATGAGAGTAGACCAGAAAATATTGATGAATTAAAAAACAGAATTCAGCAAGTAATAGAAGACATTCCGCCTGATTTTATCAATAATGTTCAAAATGAATTCATCTCTCGTTTAGCTCATTGTCAGGCAGTCAATGGACAACAATTTGAGCATTTGATTTAATTAATGTAAGTAATATTATTGTAAGTATTTTTGATATTTTGTTTCAATAAATTGCATTGCATTTATAACGAAAATTTTCTTCTGTAACCCTATAAAGGTTTTTTTTTCTGTAAAGTTTTAGTCAAAGATACGTAAAAAAATGTGTTTTTCATGAATTCCGAATAAAAAATTCGGGTTGCCATTTAAAAAAAAATTTTTTTTTTGCACCTCAGTGGTACGTCACTGTACAAATAAATCAATACCTCAAAAATACAGAAAATTAGAATTAAAAATTGACGTGTCTGAGCGTTTTTGCAAGAAAACAATATTTTGAAAGTTATTTGGGGCGTTCCAGAGTTTTGAACCTCACTGTATGTTGGTTTCTGTATAAATAGTCAAAAATAATCTTTTCAAATATATTCAAGGAAACTATCTAAACTTTTATAAGATTTCTTTTTTTGTGTGTATAAGGATATTCATTTGGTGGAACTGTTTTATGCACTCATTCATTTCATAATCCTACTTTAAAATGTATAAGGCTGATGTGCCTTCCTGATACAAAGTCTGAATTCTCATTCTTCATCACTAATTAAATTTTAAATATTTAAGAAAATAGGGCTAGAAATAAAAGCATAAATCAATAATAATTAGCTGAGAAATTGCTAAGTGCGTGCAGGCCACTGGAATTACCATCTACTGGAATTACCGATCAGTAATCGTTCTACGATCACAAAATTAGTCGTGACACCAAAAAGATCGTCCAATAAATAAATCGTTCGAATTGAAACGCGGCGTTTGGATAAGCCGACTGGCAGGATACTTATCAATTTACTTCTAGAACTAACTACTGCTGTATACGCGTCCTAATGTTAATACAGTATGCTTACGAACTTGGAATCTATTTATAAACAATCTAGGAACATCTATGTATCTATCTCACTGAAAATTTATGTGAATCTGGTAAATATTTATTCTGTATTTCTATCAATCCCGTAAGTGTTTCGCGGCCCAAAAGATATTTTACAGTATTGACAAATACATACAATCCTCCAGCTGAGTGTATCGCACTCCTAACATTTAAAGATTGCTAGTGTATAGGTATCAGCAAAAAACAACGTCACGTCATTTTTTCATTGATGTTCGTTCAAAACGAAGACGAGGTGATGAGAAGAAACTGAAGGCAGCCTCCGTTTTAACAAGCTAATCTCACTATCTTGGGCAATTAAGAGAAATATTTTTGACATATTTAAAATTTGATGAAAGAATGACGTTTGCAGACTGAAAAATAATTAATTACCAATTTTGACTGTAATCTAGTGACTTTATTATTTAACTTGGATTGGTTTATATGTAGAGAGAGATCTACTTTAGCAAACTTCGTATAATAACTATCAAAAGTCAATTTTCTCAAATCGAAACTCCCTGTTTTTATAATTTTATCTTATTCAACATTAAAAATACGGCTAACTTTGCATAAGGTTGTCTATATTCCGAAAATTTGTAGTTTTATGAATATTGGTAATTTAATATTTTTCTGTTAGAAAGTTACTTGCTAAAAATTATCAACAATCTTGCCAGGAATTATTATTAAATTGCCAATATATTCAAAACTATAAATTTTCGGAATAGACAACCTCATGCAAAATTAGTCTTATTTTTAATGCTGAATAAGATAAAATTATAAAAACAGTGAGTTTCCATTTGAAAAAATTGACTTTTGACAGTTTTAAGTCATTCAGGTACAGTACAATAATTATTAGTAATTAAGTGGATACTCGAACCGGATGGTTCTTTATGAAAGATCGTGAAAATAATTGTTTTGAAAAAAAAACATTGATCTCGTTTAGATGTTCCAGAAATATATAGAAAACACTATATACTAGTATTTCGGCTTATTAGGCCTTTTTCAATAGAGTAAATGTTTATTACTAAATGTTTCCAAGCGCGTTTTCGTTATTTATTTGTTTACGAGCAGCTACCCCCGATTGATTTGATTAAGCCCGAGTTTTTAATACCTTTTCTAAGGGCGAAAATGTAAAATCTATCTGATCATTCGTAGTACAAGGATTTATAACTAAATTATTATTAATATTTACATTTATAATTAAATTTATAATTAAAGATTTTTTAATTTCCAATTGCTCCAACCGATTTAAGCGCTTTCCTTTTTTTTCACGATGCAGTACCTTTACATTTTTCTGATCTATAAAATGATTGTTTTCTATACAATGCGTTGAAAATCTTGAATTTTTTGCGTTATTTAGTATGTTCTTTTGCTCTAGTTTCAATACTTCTACCGGTTTGATCCACATACACGGCATTACAATCCACGCAGTTAATTTGATATATTCCCGATTGTTTTAATTTATTAACCCTTTCTTTGTTGTTTGTCAAAACCCTCCCAATAGTACGCTTGTTGACACTAATCGTTGTACACCCGTTTCGTTCTAATCTGCGAGCTATTTTTTCACTATAACCTGTGACGTGATTTATATAACTATAGGTGCCTTATTTTTCCCGAATATTGTATCTATTGAATAAGGCCTAATAAGCCGAAATACTAGTATACAGAGTGTTTTCTATATATTTCTTGGAACATCTAAATGAGATAAATTTTTTTTCAAAACAATTATTAGTGATTAATTATTTTTCGTTCTGTAAACGTCATTTTTTAAATAAAATTTTAAATATGTCAAAAACTGTTAGACTTGGGTATAGGACATTATACATAGCCCCCATCGGCATTGGTACGCTACCAAATTTTCAGATTTCTCCTAAAGATAATTTTCTCATAATTGATGGATGGATATTCCAGGGATACCCTGTAGGTATATCAATATCAGGAAAAAGTCTTTTTCCTGAATGCTTTAAATATATTTTAATGAATTATGCATAAATAAGAAAGGTATGTACGAATTTTACTCAAATAAATATACATCTCCTTATTTAAAATAAAGTTTACAGTACTTATATGTTAAGCTCGTGAAAGATAGGCTAAACACCATATTTTCACATACATCTTATTCAGTAATTTATTAGGTTGAAGTTATGCCATCATACTATAAATATCACCTGAAAGATAAATTCAGACTTTAAATTTGTACATATTTCACTAATGCGGGTAGGGTCGTAGCGTACATATTATATTATCTTTGTGTATGATAAATCAGCTATATACGGAGCTTACTGACGTGAACGAAACTAACGCAATTTCAAGGTTCCATTAAATAACCATTTTAAACTGAATTATTGTTTCAAGTTAAAAATAATGATATAGCCAGCGTTTGAAGATCATTGTCTTTAATATTTTAATTCACATACAGCAGCTTAAAATTCTTATAATGGAAACTATGTCTGCTTTATCGCATTGACAGAAATAGACATCATACAACAACCACTAAAATTTTATGCTGTTTAAAAAACGACCAAGTAAATAATTTTTTTTAAGTATAGAAACAGAAATATTTTTAAAGGACATATACCTACTGTTTTAGCTATTGGAAATATATAAATGGGGGTGTATGGGCCATGTTTACCATATCTTTCTTTAGCTGAGTGGGTACTATAGAATGCTGTGGACGGATTCTGAACCATCGATCTAAAGTCATCCAAAATCGTACTATATTATAAGAGGCGTCTAGTATCAAAACTTACATTCTCCAGTTTTCGTCAATTATGAGTTATTTATGCCATATTGTAGAGGAACTTAAAACCTATATGCTTATAACATACGTGTATAGAAAAATTAACATCGTACACTGAAAAACTCACATTGTCCATGTTTATACATCGTCCCGCCAAATACCACGTGGTGTTGATATGAAATAAATGTTTTTTATATCATTTTCTTAGTTGAACGTTGAATCATCAAGTCTAACCTTAAAAAAAACGTGGTGTTTCACGTTTAAATTTTGATTATAATTTACAATGTTTCGTTACGGAATAGAGAATCCTACAGAAATTCGACATAAAATTATACACATGATTCTGGTGGTAAGTTTCTATATTATGTCAATTTTAAAGTCATCTCTTAAACGTCAAAAAATATTCACTATAATTGTGCTTTTGTACCCTAAAGTCAAAAAATATTCGGTAAAATTTTTTCGTTGGCATGGCAACGACCTAAATTTTACATACTTGATTGGTTAAAAAGTGGAGGTGTTAAATTTCATTTATAATATCACAAGAGCTTAAATTATTTCCCGAAATTTTTTTGAGGCCACTAGTATTTTGAAAATTATCCCGAGTCGCGCAGTGACGGGCGATAATTTTCTTATAATATTTGTGACCCAAAAAAAATTCCGGAAATAATTTAGGCTCGTGTGGTATTCGGTAAGAAAATTTCACACCCCAAGTATAAATCAAACCTGACATTTTAAATTAATTTCACTGGTTGCGAGGACGGCCAAGGTATTGTTGTTGTTGACATGTTGATTTGTCATTGTAAATGTTAATTATTAGTTCGAAACGTATGTACACCGTGTTCCACATAAAACGACCCACTATACTATCTGGAAATCTATAAAAGATGTGAAAAAAAGTTAAATACAAAAGTGTTTCAGATTTTCGGGTTCTTTTAAAATATGATACTTCCATGTATACAGGGTGTCCCAATTTTGCTGGGACGACATCAACTCTAAAAATTTAAATGGGACACCCTGTATTTTTGACGATTTTTCGATTCTTTGTCAAAAATAAACTCGACTTACCTATTTAAACTATAGTCGAATTTTGCATAGTTTTCGAGATATTTGAGGTCATGTGTGCGTTTTTGCAAAATCAAGGTATTTTTCAACACGATATAAAAAAATTATCAAAAACTAAAATTAAGCGTTTGGGTGGTAATTCCACTTACAAAGCGTCAATGCAGATACAGAATACAAAATTTTTGTTAACACTTATACAGGGTGGACATATTACGAAATCAATCTTGCAACTTTATAATCTGAAAAAGGTCGATTTTTTTAAATGAAATATCCATTATATAATTACTCTATGTTAAAGACAATGAAAATACCTATCATTTCGTATATATATATATGTCCTATACTTAAATTCAATGGTTACAGAGAAAATCGCAATTTTATAGAAATTTACAATGATTTCTGGTATAATGATATTGTAATGCTGGATGCTCTCAAAAAAACTAGGAGGCTATGGAATGAATAACATTGAAATTTGTTTTTATTTGACAGTTCTGCAATTTGTTTGTGTTTATACGGTGAGGACATAAAGTCCGTCCCCCTCTCTCTAATTTTTGAACCACTGGGTATATTGTGATGAAATTTCGAACGATAATATATGAGTAAATTCTGCATTTTTTGACACATCAATGACAGCTCTGAATGTCAAAGTGACAGCTGGACGCGCAATAGGAATATTTTTTTAAATGGAAATGGGGGTCGAGTAATAACTCATTTTGAAGCTATTTCTATGCTCACAACATTCCCCAATTTTGAGAACATTTGGTTCAGTAATTTCCAAATAAAAACCAGTAATATCGATTTCCACGTTATATCATTTTTAAATTTTGAAATTAACTTTCGTAAATATTTTTTGCATATTTGACGTTCCGGATAGCGTTAATTGAACATACGAACAGCAGCATGGTAATTTCGGTTAGCTTCGCCAAAAATAATAACCGCTTCAAATTTATCTTGTAAGGAACGAGCTATTCTAGACAATTTCGAGCAAAAATTTGACATTCAGAGCTGTCATTAATGGGTCAAAAAATGCAGAATTTACTCATATATTATCGTTCCAAATTTCGTCACAATATACCCAGCGGTTCAAAAATTAGAGAGAGGGGGGCGGACTTTATGTCCTCACCGTATAAACACGAACAAATTGCAGAACTGCCAAATAAAAACAAATTTCAATATTATTCATTCCATAGCCTCCTAGTTTTTTTGAGAGCATCCAGCATTACAATATTATACTAGAAATCATTGTAAATTTCTATAAAATTGCGATTTTCTCTGTAACCATTGAATTTATGTATAGGACATATATATATGAAATGATAGGTATTTTCATTGTCTTTAACATAGAGTAATTATATAATGGGTGTTTCATTTAAAAAAAAAATGACCTTTTTCAGATTATAAAGTGGCAAGTTTGATTTCGTAGTATGTCCACCCTGTATAAGTGTTAACAAAAATTTTGTATTCTGTATCTGCATAGACGCTTTGTAAGTGGAATTACCACCCAAACGCTTAATTTTAGTTTTTGATAATTTTTTTATATCGTGTTGAAAAATACCTTGATTTTGCAAAAACGCACACATAACCTCAAATATCTCGAAAACTACGCAAAGTTCGACTATAGTTTAAATAAGTAAGTCGAGTTTATTTTTGACAAAGAATCGAAAAATCGACAAAAATACAGGGTGTCCCATTTAAATTTTTAGAGTTGATGTCGTCCCAGCAAAATTGGGACACCCTGTATACATGGAAGTATTATATTTTAAAATAATTCGAAAATCTGAAAAACTTTTGTATTTAACTTTTTTCACATCTTTTATATATTTCCAGATAGTATAGAGGGTCGTTTTATGTGGAACACGGTGTACATACGTTGACGTTGAGTTTAATAAGTGTACCTATACTGAAATGTCACGATTTGGTAAAGAAAATCGCATGGTTGTAAAGTAAAGTAAAAGAATGGTTGTAAAGAAAATAGATAAGATGGCAATGTGTAGATCATATATGTTTACCTTCTCAACTGTCAAAAAATTTCACTTAATTATCACCTCGCCTCGAAAAAAGTTCCGGAAATTTTTTTGGTTGCCATGGTAAAGAGTCAAAATAAAGGCATCTTATTGGTTTTAAAGTAGAGGTGTGAAATTTTCGATACAATACACCATCATTTCGGTCAAAGTATTCCAAATTCCCAAATGCATCTAGTCTCAGTTTGTTTAAATACCGTTTTAGGTATTCTAGGTATCTCCAGATTTAGGCAAAAATAGAGACAAGTATTTTGGCAAATGAATTCTACTTGACGGGTGAGTTACCCATTAAAAAGAGGGGGTGATAGGAAAACGTATGAATATGCTTCAAAAGAAGAATCTCTTATGAGTTTTTTAAATAAGCTCAAGTGTGTTGAAATTCATTACTGCCGTTCCTCCGTCTCATCACGTATGTATTTATCATCAGAATTAAAAATAACTAAACTGTATAGGATGTATGGCGGTATTCCCGTCAAGCTAAGTTTCTTTCGAAATATTTTTAAGGCCCATTACAACCTCGGTTTTGGGAATCTCCGTACTGAGGTCTGTTCTACGTGTTTACAACTATTTATAACTCAAAAACTTGTAAACTGAAAGCAAAAGCATTTTTTAGCCTTTTAGAGAAGATAAAGAAGATCTGTTGATTATATTGTTATATTTGATCTATTGTCAAAAAAAATCAACGACATCCAAAGTATAATTACATGTATAAAGTTTTCAAAAGGAAGACAATCTACAAATGGTTATTTTTTACTCTTGGACAGAGAATCAGTTTCCAAAAGGGTCTAATGGGATTGCGTCCTGTTTATACGATACACTACAAAATGCCATTCTTACAAAATATAATAGAATAAGGTTAATATCGGATGGATGTGTGAGCCAGAATAAAAATACAATATTAGTTAGAATGGTATGATCATAGCTTATTTTTGCACCGGAGAATATTAAAGATATAGAATTAATTTTACCGGTTACGGGTTACATAGTAATCAAATTACCAGGATCCTGGCATTTTCAGTTGAAGCAATCCAAAAGAAAATGTTATGCTAATTAATATGTAATAAATCTTAATCTAAATTATTATTTTAAATACACATTTTACAAATCTCATACCCACAAATTTATACAAATAATATGGTTGGAGATATTGTTTCCAACAGTATCTAGATTTGTCAGATTATTCTACGTAATTGCCTTTAATTTAATTTATATCGGACATTACAGTTTAAAGACACTTCCGTCAATCATTCAGTTTTATGTTTTCTTTACAAAATACCTTATATCATTCCTATTGAAACTTATTACTGCACTACCTTAACATTAAATATTGTTTATCTATTATGGCTATAATTATTAACGTAGATATTTGGCACAGCTTAACTAAAATGACTGAGTCGACGCTAATTTAATGGTGAGGTACTCTAAGGAAACAGGAAGCACAGCAAATGTAAAGCATTTGTGGTATTGGTATCGAGCAGGTGGCTCAGGGCTTAGCGTCTCGATCGCTCAAGTTGAGCTCAACGGCTCAACCTAGAGGTCGTGGGTTCTAATTCCCATTCCACCAATAATTTTTCTTTAAATTGTTCACTCGTAGATCAAGGCTTATTCGCAGGGATGGCTTGGCAACCATCCTGGCGATGGCCTAGGATGGGAAGAATGTCAACTTGGTGTGAATGTGAGAGATTAAAATCAGTTGATGTTTGACTTGTCCCCCTAACTAATGAGGTTTTCCAGGTTTCCCTCATTCCAGCACTGAATGGTGGTTGGGGCCTACCAACGTAAGTCGTTCCTGAGGCGCAAATGCGGGCCGCGAAATAATAATATGCCGCCCCCTCTCCCACACGAGTCTCAGACTTTCGGGCTAATCCTTGTGATTAGAATGAGGGGTAGAGATATTATTATTATTATTATTATTATTATTATTGGATATTAAGGTAGGCCGTGATTAATAATGGAAAAAAAATGTGTTCAAGAAATGCTCATTTTATTGACTGTATATGTGAAAAAAGTTTAAATTAATTAAAAAATAAATAAGGAAGATACGGGGGTGTGTAGACGAAAGGTGGGATACTGTCTATAGATATAAATCTTTCCCTTTTCCCAATTCACTTTGGAAAAGAAATGGCAACCGGTAGAAGTAAAGTAGATTCTTTAATTTAATCTCATAGGGGTAGGATAAAAATATCATGGAGTTACAAAAAATAATCGATTTCTCCATGGTTTACTCTATTCGTTCAAAGTCATTTACTGAAAAAAATGGCGCCTTCAACATCCTCTTAGAAAATGATTTCTTAAAACTAGTATCCGACTGAGTAGGCACGTACTTCTGGATTTATAATCACTGCACCTATGTACGTAAAAATATAAATGTCTACTTGAGATTATGGAAAATCTAATATTTTAATTTCTCATGAAATTCGGCTATTTATTAGGTAGTAAAGAAACGATAGTGTTTCTTTGCCATGTTATTTGATCGTAATATGACCGAAAGAGACTTCAGGCAGTAGAGAACAGTAGTCTGATAATAATTAATTATAATGAAGATTTATGTATATTATTTATATCTATGTATTTTTGCACTTGTCTTCATGTAATCCAAAGTCATGTAGATATTTTCCAATCAGGTTCGTGTATCTACATGATAATACATCACATGTGATAACTTACTTATCACCAGAGGAAAAAATTTCCATGAAAAGAAAGAATAGAGGAAAGAATTAAAAAACCAAAATTTACCCCTTTTAGCAAGAATTATTATTTTAAATTTTGTGTTACTGACACAAATTTTACTAACAGAGTTATCTCCTATACTTCATTACACTTTGAGTTTAATTGTGACGCGGATGAGTCATTTATTTGTAGTAGCAGAGATTAATAGATACATACACTAGATAGTCAGAGAAAATGTTCCAGTTTCTCGCTATAAAAGTAAAACGACATCTATAAAAAATTTACTGAAACTGAAGTTTCTAGATGGCGCGGTAATATCATTTTGTTCTATTCTTCTATTCATTAAATAAGCTCCACCTTTTCATTTCTCCCTTTGCAAATAAGATCGGCGATGGCGATATGTCACGCAATGATGCCAAAATTATATTTCAGGTTCGAAGCAAAGACGAAATTATGTATAATTTGATTGAAACGATAATCTCAATCTTATGATTTGATAAACATATTATTGATCCTGTTCTTTCAATAGGTATGTAGGTACAGGGTGATTCCCTATATTTTGACCCCCCTGTTAACTTTTTTGTTTACATAATTATAAAAAAAAAAAAATGTGAAATATACAAGTTGCACGATTTTTTATGAAGTTTTAGAAAATTATAGTAGAAAAACAAATGAAGTCCAAACATAATGGCCGCGGATGTTAACTTTGTTAATTTAAATGGAACGCCCTGTATATTTTTACATATTTTGATAGAACGTTATCTCACGAATACAGTAATATAGATATTGATGGGTCTATATTTAATAATAACGTTGATATGACCAAAAAAGTGCGCCATAATAGTGATGGAATAAATAAATCGATGGAATAAATGGATGGAATAACACTCGAAAATATTATTTTACTACACTTGCACAAATGTCAGATAACTCGAAAATCAAAATACTGGTTCTTTATTGCACAAGTGCAATACAAATTTTATTGCACTCATCTGTCATTCTACTACAGAGTATTGTGATCATGACAAACATAAACGTTAAAATCGACGCCATATTTAGTTCATTTAGTGCCACCTAAATAAAAATTTTTTTGGTTTTTTCATGAATGTAGAAAAAATATTCTATGCAGCTCGTACAAAGTGTTATTGAACTCGACGGGTTGTCCAACTCGACCTAACGACCTCGTTGGACAACTTCACGTTACGTGCAATAAACACTTACTTTTTGCACTTGTTGCATAAATAACTATGCATTTGTGAATAATAATAATATAATAAATATTATTTTATTTTCATGCTGTACCCGGTCTTCTAAGAGATTGCATGCAGTATACACTCCTATTTTATGACTTTTACTCTAAAGTACGCAAGTTGATTATATCTGACAAGCTATCAAAAATGCTTCATATTAAATAAAAAATAAGTAAGTATCTATATTAGGTATAAAGACCTAAGACCATTATTTGGGTTCATGAATTCTTTCCCAGAATCATCCTTATTAATTAATGTTTATGATGAGTTTTAATTTCAATTCATTTTTATTGTTAAGACTAGAGTAATGAAACGATTGTTATTCGAGCAAAACCGCTACACCACGGCGTTTGAAAATAGTCTGAATTATAAATACTGGTAGGAATAATGCGTGTATAAATCACTAAATTTTTAAACTAAATATACATCAGATTCCAGAGATCGGAAATTATAAAGTATATATAAAACTATCTTTAAAGCTTATCATCCTCCCACATATATTTTTTCAGATGCAGACGGTTTCGCGGTTTTAAATTTTTTAAGACATTTGATGCTTTTTGTACTGTAAGTATGATAAATATGATTGGAGTAGGCACAACATGAAATTGTACATATTGTCCAGGTTTAAGTTCACAAGAAAATTTTGCGTAAAATTATCGTTATTTCTAGCTCATTTATTGTAACATATAGAGAAAGCCTTAAATACGGAAGCTGTCGGACATTCAGTAAGGTATATTCTAGTGTTCTCGATAATTACATATTCGGTCATATTCTTGAGATATGACTACACTGACTACACCCTACATAACACCCTATATGCTATTTAATTTTTGGATAGGCCAATCCTTCAAATTGATATTAGATTTGATGAGTCTTTTTCTATAATAATATGGAATATATAATAATAATATCTTTATCCCTCATTCTCATTGTAATACTGCCCAATTGAATGTGACAGAGAACAATGGATCATAAACAGACTGTTGTCTAGCTACAAACAGTGACTATAATTCTTTCTATAGTCACTGCTACAAAGTAGTCATTCTTCTATTAACTTTATACTCTACTTTGAGACTGACGGTTTTCGGCTGTTATATAAATAACACTTACTTCCATGTGTCATCTCTTAGTAAGTAGCTAGTTTTATAAATTCGAATTCGATCTTTCGAATCGAGCCAATTTGCATACAGATATCTACAATAATTGTTTACCTCGTTTCCTTAATAGTTACTTAATGGCGTCACCATATTTTGATATTGGGAATTACAAATTCCCAATTAAATGTCCCTATTCTCATAAAGTCAATGTACTGCGATAAGCACAATTGACTAAATTGAACTAAATTATGTTTATATGCAACAGACAATACCTTTCGCGAGTAGTGATTCAGCCGATAATGCTCCTACTTAAAGTCATGGATATAAAGTCACTAAACGTAGAGTCCTCTTTATATAGGACTCTTAACTAAACGTATAGTAACACGCCATCTCCTAGTAAGAAACATAGGTTCTTACTAAAAGGAAACTTATTGCTCTGCCTTCCAACTTGAGGTAAATGTTTTTTATAATGCTGTCAGTTTAGATGCTTTAATTCTAACTCATTGCTCTTCTGATTTCTGGCACATGCTATGGACACACTTACTTATTATTAAAGATATACCCAGTAAACCCAATACCAGTGATATCAATTTATTCATTAGAGAATGGCCTAGGTATCAGAAAATGAAAATATACAGGGTGCATGTTTTTCGGGTGCAATTTTCGATAAAACTATAATAAACCTAAAAACTATAAACCTTTTGAAATATACTAAAATTGTTAATACTAAAACATCCCCATTCTTTGATAAGGTTCCGATTGAACAAATGAAATTAACCAATGTTATAATATCGTTGACTGTCACTTGTATGAACATTCAACTATTTCGGTAGCAGCCACTGTCATTTTATACGTCAATAAAGGTGGCACCCCCACTTCGATTAATTTAAAATCTTTTTAGCCTATAATTTAGTGCTAATTAAAGAGTAATTTGTACCCATTAAAAATAATTTGTACCCATAACCGTTTAGCTGTAATTCGCATTTCAAAAGTGGGGGTGCTGAAATTAAATCAACTTAGCACCCCCACTTGCAAGTAGGAGAAAATTAATCAGCCCATAACGAAGTACTAATTAAAGACTAATTTGTACCCACTTCAGAAATTTTGTACCCATTACCATTTAGCCATAATTCACACTTGATAAGTGTGAAAATCGAAATAAAATTAATTTGACACATCCACTTGCAGTTAGGGGAAATGTAATTGGGCCATAGCAGTGTCCTAATTAAAGACTAATTTGTACCCACTTTAGAAATTTTGTACCCATTATCATTTAGCTATAATTCCCACTTGAAATGTAGAGAAACAGAAATTAATTAAATCAATTTGACACATCTACTTACAGTTAGGGGAAATTTAATTGGGCCATAACAGTGTACTAATTAAAGACTAATTTGTACCCACTTTAGAAATTTTGTACCCATTACCATTTAGCTATAATTTCCGGTTGAAAAGTAGAGAAACCGAAAATAATTAAATCAATTTGACACATCTACTTGCAGTTAGGGGAAATGTAATTGGGCCATAGCAGTGTCCTAATTAAAGACTAATTTGTACCCACTTTAGAAATTTTGTACCCATTATCATTTAGCCATAATTCACACTTGATAAGTGTGAAAATCGCAATTAAATTAATTTGACACATCCACTTGCAGTTAGGGGAAATTTATTATAGTTTTCTTTCAATTTTTTAAAATAAAAGTAGGGCTGTGTATTATAAAATATCTTATAATCATAAAAACCTAGTAGGTACGCCTGAGAAATAAGTTGATTATTTCTAAAATCAAAAATATAAAAAGTGAACAATTGTAGCTACTGAAATTTGATTAATTAAATTAATTTGAAATTTTTAGATAATTAGAAGCAACTACTCGTAAGTTAATTTATGCATGTCAAATGTTCATTAATAGATTGTCTAATTTGTCAATGGTAATGATTTGGTCAAACCTATTAAGATTTTGAGAATTTTTTTTGTTTTAATTACAGAGACTCGTAATGAGCGTAAAATAATATAGTGTTATATTATTATTATTATTATTATTATTAAAATAAAAAGTTGGATGCAAAAATATATATTTCTATTTATATATAATAAATAATGGTTGCACTTTTGTTTTGTTGCCCGTGCTTCTGGTGTGTTTTGTTAGGTCGTCCATTATTATCCAGGAACCGTTTGGCCTTTTTGATAAAGCTCTGTAGTGTCCCACATCGCTTTCTTTCATAATCCTGGCGTACCTCGGAGGGATATAATCTATAATTCCTCTTAAATTATAAGTCTTATCTTTCAAGTTGAAATTAACTACTACCGAAATATTAAAAATCTTAATAAATCGTGAGGGTGAGATATTCCAATACTAAAAATAGTATTGGAATGGTAATTAATTGACCGTTTTTAAGAATGTCATATTTGTAACTATTATTTTAACAATTTTTTTTCAGACTGTTGTTTAGGTATAGTTATTTACTACCTAGTTCAGTATTATTCTTAAAAAAAAAAAAAACAATATTTACGGAGATAGCACTCCCTTCTGTTTTGCTTAAAAATGAAAAAATGTTAAACTTTTGAGACAAATGACCTTCACAGTACTAAAGACAATAGTTCGGCTTATCGCCAGTAAAAATTTGAATTTTTTTTATCAATTAAAAAAAAAGTTATGATGTGATAAAGTGTCAGGTATCAATCTTGTAGGCAGAAAACCGTGTTTTTTCTACATTTTCATTAATAACTAAAAAATCGCTAAACGAAACTTACTGAAATTTTAGCACACAATAAAGTAATAGTGAGGCTATAATATATGATCCCAATTTCGCCCCTACGTTTTCTTAATATCGGTTTCCAAACTCATGGGTTTATTTCATTTATTTCGATAGTAAATGATCATGGGTACAATTTTTTATTGGGTATAAATTAGTCTTTAATTATTACACTGCTATGGGCTAATTAGATTTCCCTTGACCAAAAGTATAGGTGTCAAAACGATTTAATTTCAGATTTTCCTGTAATTAAGTGGCAGTTATTATAGGAAAATCAAAGGTTTCTGTAATAGGTACAAATTAGCCTTTAATTAGTACACTGTTGTGGCCCAATTACATTTCCCCTAACTGCAAGTAGAAGTGTCAAATTGATTTAATTAATTTCGGTTTTTCTACTTTTCAAGTGGGAATTGTAGCTAAATGATAATGGGTACGAAATTTCTAAAATGGGTACAAATTAGTCTTTAATTAGGACACTGTTATGGCCTAATTACATTTCCCCTAACTGCAAGTAGATGTGTCAAATTGATTTAATTAATTTCTGTTTCTCTACATTTCAAGTGGGAATTATAGCTAAATGATAATGGGTACAAAATTTCTAAAGTGGGTACAAATTAGTCTTTAATTAGGACACTGCTATGGCCCAATTACATTTCCCCTAACTGCAAGTGGATGTGTCAAATTAATTTTATTTCGATTTTCACACTTATCAAGTGTGAATTATGGCTAAATGGTAATGGGTACAAAATTTCTGAAGTGGGTACAAATTAGTCTTTAATTAGTACTTCGTTATGGGCTGATTAATTTTCTCCTACTTGCAAGTGGGGGTGCTAAGTTGATTTAATTTCAACACCCCCACTTTTGAAATGCGAATTACAGCTAAACGGTTATGGGTACAAATTATTTTTAATGGGTACAAATTAGTCTTTAATTAGCACTAAATTATAGGCTAAAAAGATTTTAAGTTAATCGAAGTGGGGGTGCCACCTTTATTGACGTTCATTTTATTAACACACTACATTTCTAGTTCTTCTATGTGTTTACCATTCCTCACCTTAACATTACTTTGGCTACTGTTGTGAAGTTTTAGTCTCTACCCACATTGCCTTCAATGAGACTACAATATTTCTTCCCATTTTCTTCGCCCCTCCTTCTCTAACTTCTCGCTCTCTTTCCTATCTGGTGTTTCCCTCTATGTTTTCCAAAAAAATGGAATATTTGTGTGTGATGATAACCAAATAAAATAATTACTGGACGTAGATATATGATTAGGTTCCAATGAATTTGGTATATTATATTCCACGTTCTGTTCTGAATATACTTTATCGGATTACTCAGAAAATGCAAAATGAACATTTCATGTTTTTTTAAGTTTCTGTTTACGTAATTAGCCTCTTGAGCATTTATATTAAGATAATACAGCCTCGAGTCTCAATTTTGGCTCTTGCTTCACGATTAATGGAAGTCAGACATTGGAGAGGTAATTAAATATCTTGCTTGACGGAGCAGATAAATGACTTCTTTTACGTCGGGAATCATCTGGGAAATTGTTTATTAAAACCCCGCGGGGCTGTGTCGTGGTAGACATTAAAAATTAAAATTAAATTTAGAAAACATAATTACTTAATTTGTATATGCTGCATACTGTTGGATAAAACGTAGGTAGGTACTGTGTTTCGTTTGTAACAGAAAAACATTTTTATTGGCCCGTTACGTCTGGCGTACATTTTATTTATCTGAACTCATTTTAATTTAGGTAAGATTTGCCCTATTATGTTACCGCCATGTAATTGTTTCTAGTTGAATGCTACTTTTATATGCTTTTTAAAAGAAGACTACAAATTTAATAAAAAATCATGCATAAAATTAATTTTTACGTTATTTCATGAAAAAGCAAAACCAGAATAACTACCTACTTTACTTTGTTCACATGAAAAATCAAGTAAAAAAATAAATAAGGAGCTAAATGTCAACTGAAGCCTAGATTTTAATCCACAAATATGTGTATGAGCCATATTCTAGAATGCAATGGTAAAGTAAATTTATCTCCCCCCTACTGACTTTAAATCAGTCAACATAGTAACATAAAACAAAGGGGTCAAACTAGTCTACAGTACCTACTTTTTGTTAGAAATTTTAAATTTGTAAGTGGTAAGAAATGTGGTTTATATTTTTACCAATAGTGGTTTGGTTTTTAATAAATTCCATCAATTAACTTCGTAGTTACATCTTTTGAACGTGGTTTAATAAACATGTTGGATACATTGTTTCACCCTCGTATTTTACTTTATTTTAAAAGAAACAAACACCAACTATTACCAAAGTCTACATAATTAGAATATATGTAGATTTTGCTATTGCTTTACAAAATTTACCGAAGATCAATGTAAAGTAAACAAAAAAATCTGGTAGTAACACCATCAATGACCATCACCATCACCATCAACAGATAAACGGAGAACGGAGTTGTTTTACTTTAGAAATCACCACGATCAATATAAATTAATTCCACGATCAATATAAATTAATTCATTAATTAATATTTTTACAAGTGTTTGTAATTCCAGGACTATCAAAATTGAATAAATACGACGCCGAAACAGTTTATTTACCATGCATGGGACTCATCAACACATTTAGACAATAGATTTTTTTCCTATGGGCGAAACATTATTTTACCTACATTCTGCCTAAATTCATTATTATTCTGCGTTCTAATAAAAATCAGATAGATCTATCTCCTTATCCATTAGATGTTCAATCTAATGTGTTGCTTCTAATCTATTTTTACGTTTTGTCATTTCAAGTTCTATTTATTGTCCGTCGACATCTGTTTCCTTAGTTTAAAAATTTACACACAAAAATTTTCTACTACAAATTTTTTAGCGGATTTTTAACGTTGGTGAGAATGGTATTTAATTCTTTAAATACCCTACCTGCAGGTGAATTTTTGGGAACTCTCAAATACAAATTGGCTATGAAAAATGTTATACGTGCCAATCTACAGTACGACAGTGTGTCCAGACAGTAACTTACGATCCATATCTCATAAACTATTGCCACACGACTTTTCTAAAATTTTCTACGTGTAGCAAATATAGGGGTGTTCTCGGCAAGTAAAATAGTTTGATAGTTCTGTGACTTCCGGCTGTACCGGAGGTAGGTAACAACTTGCTTAATTTGAATGGTACACCCTGTATATTATTATGAGCACCTACAGTGAGTTTCTATTGTTAACTCGTGGTAGTCGTGAACAGTTAAACGAAGTGAGAGATGCTGCTGACGTATCAATAAAGCACGTGCCATGACAAAGTATTCATAAAAACATTAGGTAATAGTTTTTTTCTTCTCGAGATTGGTGATCCAAATTTAACTATGTATAGGTGAATTTTTGTGGGTACAGGGATCAGTATTTTACATAAAAAAACCAAGTACTTTAATAAGTCGACGTTTCGTTTATTTTATAAACATCCTCAGGACACTAAAATTTACAAAAAACACATGTAGAAAAAAAACACAGAAAACAAACATTACAGCAATTCAACGGATGTAGCCATACACGTATACATAGTTACATGTACACGTACATCTCTCACACATATAAAATTAAAACATTGTACAAAAAACCTTAATTAAAATTAGGTACTTACAATTATAGTTTGGTTTTTGTAGTCTTAAAAAAAAAAAATTAAACATTCGGACATTACTAAGTAGGAGCTCCCAAAAACAATTAAAACACAATACACCAGGAATCTTTGTTTAACAACACAATATAAATCTTTATTATCTAGTCTACTCGCAGTATCCACGTTGAATGATTTTAAAATACTGTCCACAGCAACACGGAACCTATATTCAGATAGACAATCTATAAAAAAGATCCATCAAAAAACAAAAAAAAGAAAAATATGTTAGAGTATGTTCACTACCTTTTTGCTTTCTTAATAATATTAAAGTAGACTGAATTTAAGTTTTCGATGTCCGTTCGTTTATTAACGCAATTTTCATTTTTCTTTATAGCCATCATTTCATGCAGCTGCCTCTTTTTTAAAAAATTTTGTTTCCCAATTATTTTAGTGTCATCAAAATTGAAAGTATGGCCAATTAACACATGTTCTACTAGTTGAGTAGGATTGGTCTTTTCTAATGCATTCCTACTATCATTTTTATGTTCCCTTAGCCTCTGTTTTAGGTATCTGCCTGTCTGCCCTATATAACTCTTTTCACATATATTGCAAGGTATCTGATATATCACGTCTGACTGTAGCTCCATTGGGGTACTAGATTTTAATTTCGTAAAGAAATTTTTTTTGACAGTGTTTTCACTTTTAAAAGCAATCTTGAACCTATCAGTTTCCCGGGAAATTGTTTGTTTTAATCTTTCCGAGAGATTCTCAATATATGGTATCTTTAAGTATTTTATGTGTGTTGGCGTTTGTATGTTGTTATTGCTATGTGGTATATTGTTATGAAGAATCTTTTTTATTAATTTAGGTGGATAATTATTTTTCACACGTATTTTATGTATATAATTTAAATTGTTTTCCCAGAAACATTTACTGAAAGTCTAAGAGCTCTGTTTCTTAAATTGTTTATTATATTTATTTTCTGACTAAAAGTATGATGTGAATGGAAATTAAGAAATCTCTCGGAAAAAGTTGGTTTGTGGTACCAATCTGTTACAATTCTGCCAGTATTTTCCCTAACAACCAACACGTCCAAAAATGCTAATGTATTGTTGGTTTCCTTTTCTATTGTAAACTGCAGTCTCGGATGGAAGTCGAATAATTGGGAAACAAAATTTTTTAAAAAAGAGGCTGCTGCATGAAATGATGGCTATAAAGAAAAATGAAAATTGCGTTAATAAACGAACGGACATCGAAAACTTAAATTCAGTCTACTTTAATATTATTAAGAAAGCAAAAAGGTAGTGAACATACTCTAACAAATTTTTCTTTTTTTTTGTTTTTTGATGGATCTTTTTTATAGATTGTCTATCTGAATATAGGTTCCGTGTTGCTGTGGACAGTATTTTAAAATCATTCAACGTGGATACTGCGAGTAGACTAGATAATAAAGATTTATATTGTGTTGTTAAACAAAGATTCCTGGTGTATTGTGTTTTAATTGTTTTTGGGAGCTCCTACTTAGTAATGTCCGAATGTTTAATTTTTTTTTTTAAGACTACAAAAACCAAACTATAATTGTAAGTACCTAATTTTAATTAAGGTTTTTTGTACAATGTTTTAATTTTATATGTGTGAGAGATGTACGTGTACATGTAACTATGTATACGTGTATGGCTACATCCGTTGAATTGCTGTAATGTTTGTTTTCTGTGTTTTTTTTTCTACATGTGTTTTTTGTAAATTTTAGTGTCCTGAGGATGTTTATAAAATAAACGAAACGTCGACTTATTAAAGTACTTGGTTTTTTTATGTAAAATACTGATCCCTGTACCCACAAAAATTCACCTATACATATATTAGGTAATAGTGTTTCTTTAGGTATCCAAAACGTGTTGGCTGATAAGATCATTTAATTCAACAAAAAACTCGAGAGTTAGAAACAACTGAAACGGAACAAGAATACAAAAGCGAAATAAAGACATTAGAGGGCAAGGATCAATTCTATAAATATGAATGGAAGCAATTCCAAATGAAGTATCACCTATAATTGCATGCAAATCATTTCTGACATAAACGAAATAAAGAATCGTGACAGTAATTTTATAATGTTCGTCCAAGGATTCCAAGATCAAATCCAAGGATTTGTTACAGAAGCTGTTAGTGTAGTAACTGGTAATATCAACGTTACCTACATAATTATTAATGGTGTTAGGAGATTGGGTAAACCGAATTTTAATAATCATAGGCCAATTAAAGTATCGTTTCAGAACAATGCCAATGTTCTTAATGTTATTAAAAATAATAGGAAGCTTCAATCTACTGATAAGTTTAAAAATGTATATTTTCGACCTAACCAAACAGTGCGACTACTTTCTTTAAAACGTGATTTAAATATGTAATTGTATACAAGAGGGTCAGACAGATTTGATTATTAAATACAGAAATCGAATTCCTTATATTACCAAAAAAAAACCTACAGGAACCAGCACATCAAATGTATACATTGATAATGTTAGTACTTTTTATCAAAATTGTTGGGGTTACTACGGGGTAAACACTAAAACAAACATTTTACCAAAATATCTTGGATACAAATCATAAAACAATTCATAAATCATAAAACAAATCATAAAACAATTGGGACACTAGGGAAACTTCGATACGTGAAGGACTACACAACAGCGAACCGTTCCTTGAACATTTTACAGTATATCGTAAAGACAGATCTAAAGGCAAGCGTGGGGGTGGAGTTGTTTTGGCCGTGGATAGTAGGTAACTTGTTTAAGTCTGAATACTGTCCCATTAGCCGCGTAGATTTTATATGTGTGAAAATATTTTTGGAGAATTTCCAACCTACCCATTTATGACAGTTTATAATCCACCGGATACTACACTGGTTGACTACGACGAATTTTTCGAATTTGGGTATAGAGAACCTACCAGATATTGACAACAATACTGACTGCTACGAGATTTTAATATCACCCAGTTTCAGGAGTTTTATGATACGGGCTTTCAATCCAACTTACAATACAAAACGATACAATTGCTTTTTAAATTTTTGCGATTTTGTTCAACTTAATATTATTAAAAGTCTGAATGATCGCTTGCTGGACCTAGTGCTATCGCCTTCAAATTTGGTATGTGATGTACTGTATGATCAATCAAGAATCTTTGGAACCTGTGGACTTACACCATTCCGGTTAAATTATTATATTGCCAAATCGGATTTCAAGAACTCAGAATTTTGGTTTTAATAATGATGGTTGGTATTATAATTTTAATAAACTGAATGAACGGAAATTTCGTGAATTATTAAAATTTTGTTAACTGGGATGATTTGTTTGGTGATTGTGAGGACGTGAATAATGCATGTACAATTTTTGTAATACTCTATAGGATGTTGCTTCAAAATCTGTACCTTTACAGAAATGTAATACCTATAAATATCCTGTATGGTTTTCGCGTGAGAGTGTATAAAATATAGTCAAAAAATCATTATGTATTTATTAGCTAGGTACTGCATTCCACAGAACAATACCAATTATTAAAGACTTCAGGAAACATACATACAATTTTCGCTTGGAACGTTTGCAAAATCTGAGAAGATCAATAAAACGTGGAATAAAAATTACTTATAAAACATTTATAGAAATTTCTGAGAATAATGTAAAAAATTACCCTAGATCTTTCTAGAATATGGTAAATTCAAAAAAGAATAGATCACGCATTCCAGGGCAAATGCAATACAATGATGAATGCATGACTCTGTCAATGATATAGTGAATGCCTTTCCAAATCATTTTGAGAGTGTATTTATTACAGATGTAACTAGTGATGACCATGTTAATGATGACAATATTACGAGTGAACTCATAAATCCCAGTAGCTTTTTGACACTTAACAGTAGATATCTCTGTAGATCAATTAATAGCGGCTTCAAGAAAGCTGAAAAAGCTGTGGTCGTATGGTCCTGACGGAGTGCCAGGCGGTGTGGTCAAGTAATATATGGAATTGTTCTCTTATCCTCTGCTTAAAATTACGAAAGGGGTTGGAACCTTTGGTGTGAAGATAATACTGACGTAGTTTTCCACATAACACCAAAACACTATATTGCACCCGACGCGGGTTTCGCCAACCAAGTTGGCATCATCTGGAGATAATTAACACTGATTCAGTTTTTATCATCTCCAGATGATGCCAACTTTGTTGGTGAAATGCGCTTCGAGTTCAATGTAGTGTTTTGGTGTTATGTGGAAAACTAAGTCAGTGTTTTATTTAATTTTAAAATATTCACTCTTTTCCAAAACGTGGAAAATTTCAAAAATTTCTCCATCTTTAAAAGCGGTAATTTAGCAAGATTTGGCTAACTAGATTTGGCATTTCCCAAAATATTATAACGCTTTTAAGTAGGTACCTATTTGAGGGATAGAAAATTATTTGTAGAATATGAAGGGGTGAAGTCATACAGTTTTTTGGCTACTTCGGGTGTTCCGCAGAGCTCCAATTTGGGACCCTTACTATTTGTTATTTTATAAATGATATACATATATGGCAGTATTAATTTTGGAAAGTTGTTATTTGCTGATGATTTATACGTATATACGTAAATAAAATTATACGTATTATAGGTATAATTTTATTTTAAGGTATTATTTTGTTAAAAAGGACATGAGACATGATTTCATAAAATATAGATTTACTCCCTAACGATGTGTTTTGTGAAAAAAATGTGAGTATGCTTTTTTGTAGAGAAATGGGCGGATCGAAATATCGTATTATTATAACGTTAGTCAGTGGCGTAACATATATTTTTTTAGAAAAGGGGTCCCAAGAGTGCAAGTTGCACATCACTGACTATTCCCATTGAGCTGATTTTTTTTGTGGAAGTAAAAGTCCCATTATTTTTACTGGTTTCAAATCGCGAATTTTGCTGTTGTGAAAAACCACCTTCAAATTTATTGTTACAATTTTAAATTGAAACCTTTAAAGTTCCCCGCATTTTGGACTGCATCGATATTATAGTCCGCTATAATGTCGATGTCTCGCTGTACCGAACACAGAGCCATCTACTCAATGCTTTACCTTAAGTGCAAGAGAAAAGTTGTAGGCTTTCTCTCTCGAGGACTAAAAATTTACATTAGCTTGATCATCTGGTTAATCTGTGGAAAGTGGTTTACGAGTGATGGTTTGAACAATTGTATTTTTTTAAGATAATTTTTTTAAATTCTTATTTGTAATAGATTTAGACTACAGTTATGTCCGTTGATTAATACATTTTTTTAAGTTATCTACTGCCTTCCTTATCGCGCCCACAGTCAAATGTTTTTCATTTCGTTGACGGGTTATTCAAAGATATATTTCTTTGCAAGTCTATCCGTAATTTTTTGTTTAAAAAATTAGTATCTCGAAAACTATATATTTTAGGAATAGGATTTGGATCGTGTAAGCTCCTGGCTGGATACACTCTATATGTACTGGGTGACCACAAATGTATACCTATGCCTACGAAATACGAAATAACTGTTAGTGTGAAAGACCCGTAGTGCTACAATTTTTATATTATTTTCTTAACTTGGGTTTCAAGGTGAGTGAGCAGAGACAGATTTTCATTTCATTCGAAATTTTATGTTACTAAAATGTTACGTACATAATAATTTTCCTACGTCTATATTATTAAAAGTTGCGTATTTTAAATGTCTAATGATGCGCCCAGTTGTTTTATGTCATGACATCCAGCTTTAATTATTTGTTATTCAATGTTGTATGATAACTTAATATTTGCTTCGAATAATAAAATAATAAAATAATGTATAATAAAATCATAAATCTTTTAAATTTATAGACGAAATATGAAAATATCAAATCATGAAAAAATCATCAAATATCATGTATCAAATATCATCAAAAATCATCAAAATCATGAAATATGAAAATATCAAATATCGTTATGCCGCGAGAATACCTAAAATTGGTATTTCTTGAATTGATTACTCTTTTCAATGGGAAACACAAATAACCTGTTTTGAAATGAAGATTCCAGTTCGAAAGTGCAAATATCAATTCAGTGACCACCTTGTGAGGCCCTGACGGCTCTTTTTTATAAATAGAAGTGTTTGATCTATGGTATTAGATATCACGAAAATAACAAATACAACAGTACTTGATGAGGTATCAGTAAATTTGTATTTGCGGTTATGGTTTCAGATTATGTTTCTCTAGTCAATTGAAAACAGCCCTCGAAATGGCGAGTTCTAAAAAAATATATCGCAGTTGAGCAGTGCATGTCACATTTACTATTATTAGATTGATTGTGCCGCCGTAGTTCGAGTATCCCTCAGGCTTGCTCGCACGATTAATATGAGTGCAGTTCGATAAGTACACGAACACGATTCGCATGTTACTCCAGATTATCCGTTAACGAGTAGCTTCGTAAGGAGCGACCTTGGCAGAATTAGAATTGGCTGTTTTCAATTACTTTAGGTTTGTTTCCATACAGCAGTATCTGATAGTTTGCAGCACTGATTTAATGCGCAAGTGCGATTCATGCATCAGTTGGAAACTAATTTGAATTATTGTGGTTGGAACACAATCTTTAGTTCACATAATGTCCGGTAGAAACGTCAGTTCCTTTGTTTTGTTGATTTCGATTTTCTACGAGTTAACCTTAAAAAAATGCCAGGTAATAGATAATAAAAAGTAATAAGTTGAAAATTTACTCTAATCCCATGTTTTCTTTAAATTACATGGATTTACAAGAATTTTTAATTCTCAGTTCCATAGTCCGTACCAGCAGTGTTGGAACTAAGCAAATGCTCATGCAAGTCGGGTAACCTCTAGCAGTGCGAAGTGCGGAGACAAATAGGTAAGGCACAGGGCACATAATGACACATTTTTATTGGTAGATTTATATAAGAAAATTGGAATAAAGTTGGAACCCAGCAAATTCCAAACCTTAAAAAAATGTAACAATTAATTTCGCATAATGAAAATAAAATTATAACACTTCAAACAATAATCGATGTTCTCTCAAAATTTAGGTTGGTTTAGTTAAGATTTGCCAGTTTCATTTTCTGTGATTTTATCCACTATCCACTACGCATACGTGTGACTAGCAGTTTCTAAATACTCTTCAAATCACAAAGTAAGCCTTGCTCATATTGTGGCAATTTGAAAAATGTATATTACTGGATGATTTCTGAAGAAAATTATTTTGAATGTCTAAAAATGCAGATGGTATCAATAAGTTAATTTACACATAACTATAAAAATGTTTTATTTATCTTTAAATCATCAATTGCATGGACGTTACTTTACCCTCTTTAGAGGTTATTCGCCCGAGAATTTAATTGTATTACATGAATTCGTGAGCAAAGTAATTTTAATAATAAATTTGGTTTGATGTTAATATTTCATCCTTGTTAATTTTTGTCGCAAGTCTGAATAATTAATATTATAATGGACAATGGAAAATGAATTTAGTGGGAAAATAAACGTAGATAAGTACCTACCTCAATTTTAGTGTTTCAAAGTTAATAGATTGTTTTAATGGAAAATATCTGACAGAAAACTTTTACAATGATAAAGTCTGTGACTGTATTTAACAAAAAAAAAAAATATATATATACATATATACGTTGAAAGACTAATTGCATAAACATAAACGTATATATAATAATTGCATGCGTTGTAGTAACCATGACCTTTTTGAAAACCCAATTAATCATTATATGCAATAAGTAAAACACGTTACTTATTTTCCAAAGTTTGCTTTTATGTTTATTATTGTACCATTATTATTTACATATTTTCATTCACATTATCAATTGAAAAAATAAATAATAATAACTTGGCACTATAGAAAATTGGTAGGTATATACATCCAAACCAAATTGGTACATACAAACTAACCCACACTATTTACATGTCGATTGTAATATATAGGGTGTCCCAAAAACATACCGACAAACTTGAACGGGTGGTAGGGGACATGAAAACAAACCTTTGTTTAATAAACATATTATGTCCACAAATGAGCCATTTGGGCTGCAGAGCGATAAAATGTTTTAAACCATACCCAAATAACTAAATTAATTCTTGATTTAGTGGGACACCACTGTATTTCATTCAATATTTTTTGTTTGAATCACGCTTCTTGTTTGGAGAAAAGAAAATTCTTTATCACAATAAACATTCCAAAGATACCTAAAGCGTCCTGGTGGTGGTGGTTGTCCAAGAACAGCTCGTACGGTTGAATTTGAAGGAGTTCTACACCGTGTGGAGGAAAATCAAGTGCACCACAAGTGGTCGCGCAATTGCTCACCAAATGGGATCCTCCAGATCGACGGTACACCGTGTCATGCATGAACAACTCTTTTATCTCTACTATTTACAACGCGTACAACTTTAAATCCTGAAGATTGATCACATAGATTCTATCAACTTTAAGTTATCTGAAATCTTTAGTCTACGAAATGTCTATTCGTAATGAGAAAGATCTCTTAGTAAGAGTAATGGCCAGTTGTACACATGTAGAAGGTAGAAGCTATTCCCGGAATATTCCATAGGGTCCGCCAGTCAATGAACCGACGGTGCAATCTTTGTATTGAAGCAAATGGTCAACATTTTGAACACTTACTGTAAACCATCATTTATTTGTCAATGACACAAAGTCCAACACTGACAAAAAGTGATTTATTAATGTCCTCCTGAACATTTTTTGTAAATGAGTATATTAATTATTTATCACTGAAATAAATAAAAGTTAAAAAAACATTTTTCCTTTTTTTTTGGTAAAACGGCTCATTTGCGGATATATGTTTATTAAACAAAAAAGGTTTGTTTTCATGTTCCCTACCACCTCTTAAAGTTTATCGGTAAGTTTTTGAGACACCCTGTATACACGCTCTAGTTGATTTTTTTAAATGATGATTTTTATTTATTATGTTTCTGATCGAAAATCGAAAGTATACATATAACAACTTAATCTGACAACTCGTATTTAAAATGCAGGGTCTTTTGAAACAGTAGGTACTTTTAATTAAAACTAATAATTATTATAATACCTTAATATGTAAAAATAAACATACGGTAAGTAAGAATTACCTTAAACCGTTTTCTTATGATCCAGTAGTAATCTAGACCTAGTAGTAATCTTTTTTAGTTACTACAAACTAGTTGGTTGGTTATTTCTTACGAAATAAGAAATTGGTATTTATTCTAAAGTTCTTCTACAAAAAATGTAGGTATACTTTAGAAATCTATCCCACTTCCACTTTTAGAATCTCTTGAGGAGGGTACTCCTCGAGGGTAGAGGAAGATAACTATTCAATAAAAATATTACGTTTATTTAAGATAGTGATCCACCTCTGGCGTAAATTGTTTTTTATGTTACCATATAATAATAATAATAATAATAATAATAATAATAATAATGGTACTAATCCAGAATGGTACTGGATGGAGCCTGCAAGGTAATCAGGAGTTCGGATCCCCTCCTCTGCATGGTCCAAGGCCATGAAAATGCAGGGGTCGGAGCGTTTCTATTTAAGGCAGCACGAAAAGCAGCTGATGAACTCGGTCTCATCTTCGACGTTGAACGGAGAAACCCAGACTCTGTCACCGAGCTTGGACCCGTTCAGCTGAAAGCCCAAGTTAAAGCTGCAGAAGGCCGTAATCTTCTGCAGCTGCATAAGGATAAGCCATTGCACGGTGTCTTCTATAAGAGCCTTGAAGACCATAGCTTATCCGAAAGACTGATCTTTGCCTTCTTAAGGTCAGCGGGACTTAAGTGGGAGACCGAGGGATTCATAATGGCTTGCCAGGATGGTGTATTTAACACCCTCGTCTATCGAAGCCGTGTCATGGGTATGGAGGTCCCTGATGTCAACTGCAGGGCCTGCCATAGGGCGCCGGAGATAATTATGCATCTGCTCTCCGCTTGTTCGGCATATGCTGTCTCGGCCTATATCCATAGACACAATGCGGCTTTACGAGTGCTCTACTACTTTCTGCGGCATTCGTACGAGATAGACAAAACACCAGTGTTGCCATTCGCTCCGGGGGATATTGAGTCCGTTGTGGGGAATGAGAAGTGCCGAATTTATTGGAACTACTCATTTCCCACGCTCAGGCAGATTCGAGCCAATAAGCCTGATGTAGTCCTCCTCGACCACCAGCTCAAGACAATGTTTGTCATCGAGTTCTCGGCTCCTGCCGAAACCACGTTGTCTTGAAAGAGGAGGAGAAACGGACGAAATATCGAGACCTTCTCTTCGAACTCCGCAGACTCCATCCAGAACATACTGTGAAGCTTGTGGTGTTGATAATAGGAGCCCTCGGTGGAGCAAGAGATACACTGCTTTCGGAACTGAAGATCATACCGGCATGCCGAAACTCGGCAGATCTTTTAGCCGGAAGAATGCAGAAGGCGGTCATTCTGGGCTCATTACGTCTACCTACTTAGGGCACACGATTCCCGGACTCAGTAGTTACTTACCTCACGGACGTGAGGAGTAGCTACTGATTACCACCAGCGGCCGACCCTGAGAATCGGAACCAGGGAACCGGCCGACTGGATTTTAACAAAAAAAAAATAATAATAATAGTAATAATAATAATAATAATAATAATAATATTTCTTTCCCTCATTCTCAGGCCGACTGGATTTTAACAAAAAAAAAAAAAAATAAAATAATAATAATAATAATAATAATAATAATAATAATAATATTTCTTTCCCTCATTCTCATCTTAGTGATGAGTCCGGAAGTCAGAGACTTGTGTGGGAGAGGGAGCGGCATATTATTATTTTGCGGGCCGCGAGTGCGCCGAAGAACGACTTACGATGTTATAATTTTAATTACCAATGTATTTTTTACGTTCACTTGCACTACTTTATATATGTCAAAAATAGGCAGTGTACGTTTTGGTCCTAATTAAAAGTCAAAAGAACTGCTTTATTATGTACCTACAGTAGTTTCTTGAGTACCTATTATGTTTGTTTTGGTCGTACCTATTTCGCAAAGATTAAAATATTTTCAGATTGGTATCTAAATTTATATTCTCACTCTAATTAAGATGTGTATTTTAACTCCACCACAGGAAATTGAGCACCAACAAATTATACGCTAACAAGCAACCGTTTAACACCAATCACCGCCTCGTGCATTATGATGAGTGATGCCTCGTGCTCGTGCCACACACAATAAATAAAAGTTTTCTACGCTACGGTTATATCAAAATGATAGTTTCTAGCAGCACCAATTGTATGGTAAAAAATTACTATTTATACATGCCACTTTGTATTTTATAATACGTTGCGAGGGCAGTGTATTTTAAAAAATGTAAATTGCGTTTTACACCTTTCTAACTATTCTAACGCCATTATTCCCATACTCAAACGCGGACCATCTTGAATGGCTTTTAAGGTACTTTGAAGTAATGTCAGTGTACTAAGAAAAATCTTAGTGGAAAAATATTTGAAATAATTTAATATTTGCTAAATGTATGACGATCGTAGAAAAAATTATACATGTAATTGATGCCCACAAGGCGAAAAGGAAATTTAGAAATAATTCAGACCTCAGAGGAATAGTTTACGTATTCCTCTGAAATTCACATTAATAATTTTTATACCGCTTGCCGTAAATACAGGCACAGAGCTTTATTTTGTGATACAAATTTTTGTGATACAACCGCGATATGCGCAGGAACCGAAAATTTGAAAAATCGAATTTTTCGCCGAAGAAGGGCCATTTTGTATTTTGGTATTAAGTTTGTCTCAGAAATAAAAAGATTGAGAAAGGGGGTACATTTTCTTCTCTCTTACTTCAAGAGTTGTCCTATAATAAATAGCACGTAAATTTGTGCACCCGGTACATGTTGCATAAATACCAATTATTTATAGAAACAAGTTTTTCCTAGCTCCGATGGCGATGGTTCCATTCTGTAGCTCAATGGTCCCCCATTTGATTTTTAGTAGCACATATTTCAATTTGTCTTGATTTTAGCACTGAAAAATGTGTTCCCTATGTATTATATAGTCTGCTTCATATTGTGTAAAAGCTTTTGTTTGGTAATGTTTTTAAAATTAAACTATTACGTAAAGTTCCCTGTTACTGGTTTCCCTTACATATTAAAACGAATTTTTCAGCTGTAATAGAGGATTTCTAAATATTCCCAGTTCAGCAAAGTTAACAAGTTACAAACTCCTTTTGAATGTTATTCTACATTCTGTAGATGATTATTTTAACAACCTGGCAATACAGTTATTACTTGAATTTTTATCCATTCTGGAAGTAAATGATATTTTCATTCTCTTTAGGTTGTAATGAGTCGAAAGAGAATTAATTGAATGAATTTGATTTTTATACACCTTCAGATGTAAAAAGTTAAACGTAAAAGATGGTAAATTATTTTTTTGGCGGCCTCACAATTTAGTCTAATTTTTATTTCTGCCTGCTATTTCTATTTCTCAACATCTTGAAATTATTATAACTTGTGGTTTTGTAATTTTGCGAAATTATTATGCAATTATTTACAAAATTAATATGTACCAGAATCCTCCATATCTTTAGAGAAGGCCGTTCGCAATACCCAGAAAAAAAACACGTTGGGGCAGGCATATCAAAGATACTATTATCGGTCCTGTAATTTTCAATGGAAATTTAAATGGTAAAATTTATACAGGTATACAATTGCAGATAGATGTATAGATACAAAAAAAAAACGCTAATAGTCATGAATTGGAAACCTAGACCAAAGTCTACATATATCCTAATTATGTAGACTTGGCCCAGAGCGACATACACGGAAATCCATCTCTGGTATGAAAACTTTATTCACACACAACCCACGCTATGTTGTCCCAGTTAGACAGTGGCTGAATGATCTTTATCTAAATCAATGGTTTGGTAAGAGAGGTCCGGTTGAATGACCTTCAAGGTCACCAGACTTCTTCCCTTTGGATTTTTGCCTCTGGGGTCATCCACCTTTGGGGTTGAAATCCATTATTTATAAATCTTAATCAGAATCAGTTCATCAACTATATCAAAAAATAACTGAAGAATGCAGATCTAAACCCAAAGAACATTTTCAGAATGTTCATCATGAATTTGAAAGCCGACTAGTATTTTATGAAAAATAATGGAACAAAAAGATCTTCACCGCATTGAACAGTTTGTTGTTGTAACAGTTCAGTCAAATAAATCAATTTAGATTACTTTCTGTGATTTACTTTTTAATCAATATAAAACTATAATCTATCGTCATAACCGTCTTTGTAATATCCCTGGAAAGCATTTTAATGCAAATCATTTCAACATGTTCAGCCTTGGTGTAAATCATTGTGGTACGTAACCAAGTTAAGATGCGAATGATGTGTAGGGCATAGAGTAGGTTAGAGACAAATAATTGATTTTTTATGGCCAAAAATCATTTAATGGCAATATGAAAGTGATTTCACCGCCTTTACCGGTAGTGACTCCAACTTCTCAAATTAAATGGAACACCCTGCAAAGTTTATTGTTATTTAATTAATACTTTTTGCTCTGCTGATCGTTTAAAATTAAACCTAAAGATCGCCCAATGTAATTGAGCAAGATTTCGGTTAAAATCACAATTCGTCAATGTCAGTGGGAAAAAATATTCTAAAACTAATCAGATAGTAGTAATATCAAATGAGTTCAATATTTTCTTTTCAAATACCTACACATTCTTTACTCTTCTCGCAAAATAAAAATGCCAATAGAGCATTAATAGCTACCTTTAGTATACAGGGCGCCCTATTTCTTGACCCGTTGCATGGGTAACTTTTTTATTAGTAGAGATACAAAAACGCTTAAATGAGCAAATTAGTGCAGTTTCGTATTAGTAATTCTACGGTAAGGCGAAAAATTATATACGGGGGAAGGTTGAAAAGTTATTGACAAAAAACGAAAAATCCAACTTTTCTATTATTCCTCGTAGCTCGTTCATTTGAAGAGTTAGAGAAAAATGCTTCACATGTTTTTTGCAGTATTTTTCATGTAAAATGACATGCACTTGCTACTTTTTATATGTCTCTTAAAATGGTTGAGAATCACAGTAAAATATATATTTTTTAAATGTAATGGATAGGTGGCTGTGACATTAACTGAAAGTCCCCTTTTTTCTCTTTCAGATGATATAACATAGTCCATATTTTATCCTTACAAAAGTAATAATAATCGTTGTTTTTAAAGAAAGTTTATTCTCACATCAAGAATGCTATGGATTATGGAACAAAAGAATGTTTTGAGAACAGAAATTATTAATTAATTAATTATATTGAAGTAAATGTTCGAAATGACCACCATCCTCTTGGATACATAGTAAGCAACGTTTCTGGATACTTCTTAAAACATTATTTATTGTATGTCCATGTATGCTTCTAATTGCATCTTGAATCCTGACTTTTAGATCCTCTATATCTAGAGGAGCTGTCACATAAACTTTATCTTTCAATAACCCCCAAAGAAAGAAATCTAAGGGGGTCAAATCAGGTGTTCGCGCTGGCCAGTCGATATCCATTCTATTTCCTATAACATTATCAAACTGTTCATGTAAATATTGTTTTACCTCGCGGGAATTATGCGCAGGTGCTCCATCGTGTTGGAAGTATTTAAGATTTCTAAAAATATGAAGTGGTAATTCATTTAAATATTCCTCTGTTAGAGTATTCCTTAGAAAATGAAGGTAATTATTCGCATTCAAATTATCTTCGTAAAAATATGGGCCAATAATTTTGCCACAAAAAATTCCACACCACACATTTATCCCAAATTGACGTTGATTTCTTCTTTCAGAAACAAAATGTGGATTTTCTCGGCACCACATTATGTTATTATGGCGGTTAAAAATACCATTGTTGGTAAATCTACTTTCATCACTGAATAAAATCTTTTTCCAGAAGTCTAGATCCTCTTCGCATTTTGAAATGTACCATCGACAAAATGTCATCCTTCTTTGATTATCAGCTGGATATAAAGTATTGCATATGGAATAATGATAAGGCTTTAAATTGTTACCTTTTAAAATAGCTCTTACAGTTTCCTTGGAAGTGTTGCAGTGATGTGCAATTTCTGCAGTTGAAGAATCAGGTTTAAAATTTACATAAGCCAAAACATTTATTTGTGTCTTCATTGAAGTTTCTTTCATCTTTAGGCTTTGAAAAAGAACCGTATAATCGTATATTATTTTCCAGCTGTCTAAATATTCTATGATGGGGTTGTCTTCGTTCCATGTAAGTTTCAAAATAAAGATTCGCTGCAGCTTGTGCATCTCGATTTTGGTTATAATAACAAAATAGCATATCATTTTTCTCTTCGTTGGTGTACATATTTGCAACACTATTATTTTGTATGCAGTATTAATAATAAACAATAAACTACTTAACAAAAACTAAAAATGTCACTTATGATCTGTCAATAATTAAATGCCAACTAGACGTTTTTAAAAATATCAGGAATCTTATTTTTTGTTTTATTTCCATAGCATTCTTGATGTGACAATAAACTTTCTTTAAAAACAACGATTATTATTACTTTTGTAAGGATAAAATATGGACTATGTTATATCATCTGAAAGAGAAAAAAGGGGACTTTCGGTTAATGTCACAGCCACCTATCCATTACATTTAAAAAAAATATATTTTACTGTGATTCTCAACCATTTTAAGAGATATATAAAAAGTAGCAAGTGCATGTCATTTTACATGAAAAATACTGCAAAAAACATGTGAAGCATTTTTCTCTAACTCTTCAAATGAACGAGCTACGAGGGATAATAGAAAAGTTGGATTTTTCGTTTTTTGTCAATAACTTTTCAACCTTCCCCCGTATATAATTTTTCGCCTTACCGTAGAATTACTAATACGAAACTGCACTAATTTGCTCATTTAAGCGTTTTTGTATCTCTACTAATAAAAAAGTTACCCATGCAACGGGTCAAGAAATAGGGCGCCCTGTATATCTACAGAGTTATTCACGCAAAGCGGGTATTAGACGTTTTTAGGGTTCTGTTAACGATAAAAATCTGATTTTTTTATGGGGGAGGTTTTCCATTATTTCCGATTCAATGAAAACATTTTCAGGTTTGCATCACTTCCGGTTATACCGGAAGTAGACCACAACTTCGTTATTTCAAATGGAACACCCATATTATTGCAATTTTGAACTCTACGTGATATTCTAAACACATTTCATGCAGGATGTCCTATACCTATCTTCAACTGTTTGTGAAATATTGACAGGTGAATATTGACATTTTTCAACTTTGACACCCTGTAAAATCTAAACGGTTAGAGATCAAGCAAACGGTTTGCACATTCCTAATCTTAACTTTTTAAATGCTATCGTTTGATACTAATTTCTGATTTAACCAAGAGATTAAATTTAATCCAAAATTTTTTATTTCTGGATAAATCTGATATCCAGAAATATCTAAAATATCTAAAATTATACCGTTGTTTAAAAACGGTGATAATAAAAAGCTTTCAAATTACCGACCTATAACAATATTATCGGTGTTTTCTAAAATATTTGAAAAACTGTTATGAAAACGCATAATTAAATTCTTAGAAAGTAGACAAATTCTGTCACGTAGGACACCGTGGCTTTAGGGAACATAGGTCAACAATATCTGCACTTTTCAGTATGATTGACTTTGTTTACAAAATTTTAGACACGGGTAATAAAGTAATTGCTCTGTTTATTGATTTGTCAAAAGCATTTGACTGTGTAGACCATGATATCCTGTTAAAAAGCTTAGAACATTATGGGATACGGGGTAAATGCAACGATCTACTAAGATCGTATCTAAAAATCAGAAGACACTTTGTCGATTTTGATAGATTTAAGTCTGAAATACAGATAATAAACACTGAAGTGCCACAAGGAAGCGTTCTGGATCCTCTATTATTTATCTTATACACAACTGAGATAACAGTTATTTTCAACGTTTTTCATTTCCTTTGAAGATGAAATATCTATAATTGCTAGTGAAAAAACATTAGAGGATGCCATCAACTCAATATAAATTTGAATAAAATATCCCAATATTTTTATAATAAGAAATTAGTTTTTAATCAAAGTAAAATTTTCGTATTACAATTTCATCCAGTTGGAGCACACTACAATACAACTAATGTACTTATAAAACACAATAGCAAATCTATTGAACAGGTGGACTCATATACATTATTAGGGATCAATATAGATTTATCGCTAAACTGGAAAACTCATGTCGCATATATATACAACAGATGTGCAAGTAATAGCTTTGAATTAAAGCGTTTACGTCACATTGCCAGCTTTAACACTGAAAATTTATTATTTCTTTAACTTTGAATCGCTTATTAGATATGGTATTATTTTTTGAGGATATTCCACCTGGTCGCAAAGGGTTTTTATATTGCAAAAAAAGAGCACTTCGTTGTGTGCTGGATTAAAAGTTGGAGAGACATGTAGGTAAGTTTTTAAACAGCAAAAAATTTTAACAGTTCCATCGCTTTACATTTTTGTGTTAAGTGTTAAAATTTGTTAACAACAATTTTAGTAATTTTGTATTGTTGAATGCTAATCATACCTCTGAAACTCGTTAGGGTACGGATTTGCAGCATGTGATTCATAGACTGGAATTGTTTAAATTAAACCCTTTCTATATGGGTTCTGCTTTATACAATAATGAACTGGCCACCCTAAAAGATGTGGACAGTATGCAGTTATTTTTGACAAAGTTAAAATTATTGCTCTTAGAAAATATACATTCTATTCAGTAGAATTTTTGTCATTTCAGTATTAAATGAAAAAGTCATTTATGTCATTATGCTCGTATATGAGTTATATTCTTTTATACTAGATTTTATTATTATTGATTATTAGTGATATTATTTTGGATCTATGTTTTTTTGACCTGTCCTATATCATGTAGATATGATCTATTAGATTAATAAATGTAGGTATCTCAGGCATCCACCAATTGTGCGAAATAATGTATGAATATGTAAATTCTGACAATTTTCTTAAGTAATCCATTTACTTTTTATTTAAATTGGACAATCAATTACTTTTTCATTTTCTGGATTTGCGAGTGGGTTGGATAATCTGACATTAATTCGACATTGACATACAAAACTGAGGAAATCCGACATAGGTAGCTTATGGAATAACTTTCGCAGTTACCATTTTACACAAAATATTTAGATTTTAATTATTCATCCTTTCCCGTTGACGGCATTGTCAGGGACTGATATCAAATGACCAGAGTCGCACATACCAAAAAAACGCGAAAACGCTTAAAATATGAAATAAGATGTTATTTCATATAGCATAGTTAACTATATTTTTTAATATATAAGGTTTTCCTTTTAAGTGACTGTAAGTGTTCTGTAAATGACTGTAAAGGTTCTGTAAATTGACACAGAACGGTTTTGGAACAGTTCTGCCATACTTAAATAAAACTAAAAATACTTTTAAAAGGAACATGTGCAATACGCACTTGGACTATTCAGAACGGTTCTAAATCTTATAAATTTTGTAAAGTTATTTGTTAAAGTCAGCAAAACTTTTTTCTTCAATCATATAATAATACTTAGATTATATTATGTAAGATAGTATTATAGAAAAAGCCTATTGTTTTACTAGTAAAGAAATACTCTCATTTTTTTTACTAGTACAAAAAAGTAAAAGTGTAACAATAGCAACAGTTTAAAAAAGAGAGTCATCTAGCCATAATTTCTCAGAATTGTTAGTGTGAAATTAAACGTCACGTCAGAGCGCTTTTTATAGAAGCATAAATGTCTGAAGAAATACAGTTTTAATTTTGACACTTGAAGAAAAAATAGTATAAGTATGTCACTCGGAGTATAAAGCTGTTTATGTGTTTCGCCCAGTTTACACAGCCTTGGCTAACGCCTCGGCTGTGTAAGCTTCTGGGCTCAACAATGTTCGCCTTCTACTCCTAGTAACATAATATATTGTGTATATATTAGGTAGTCTATGCCAACTGATTTAATGTCAATCGGTGAAAAAATATTAAATAATGTGTAAATAGAATAAGAATAACTCAAGAAAGTATTTACTTCAAGTCCATCGGAAAGTTCTACGACGGTTGTCGCACTCATTTTTTACTAGGAAAGAATCGAACAGGTTGATATAGTTTTTTGTGTGAATATGGGTATATTGGACCTTAGGGGAAAGGCGAAAAGCGTAGCTATATCAGACGAAAAAGCTATAAAGAGGTTTTGTTTTTGTATTGCCTCTTATACAGCACGACAGGACCGTGTTTTTCTGAATGCTGCAGATGAATTCCACTTGAAAACTTCACGGCAGCGTTTGATAGTGTTAAAAATGAATTCTTTAACATTAAAAACTGATTTATTAGATATATTTTAAACTGTATAAAATAACGTCATTTTAATTAGGTATTATGGTTATCGTTATTACCGATAAAGATTAGAACGGCAATCAGAAGTAGAGACTTTGAGCCGTTTAAAATTAAAGGCGTTTACTACAAAAACATATTTGACAGTTGACAGTGTTAACCTAAAATATCACTTGGATTTTAGGCTGGATATATGTATTAAGAAATGATTAAGACTTTCTTTCTTAGTTTAAGTATTAAGACCTCAATATAATAAATTTCAGTTTTATCTTTAGAAAAATCAAAGCCCTAGCAGACACGGATCAGGCCCTACAAAATATAATATGAAGGGGAGATGGTAATATTCCTAATGAAATTGATTGATTACAATTTAATAAGAGGGTAATTTGAAAACGAAGACAAGGAAATGAGGATTTAAGTAGCTACCCAATACGTTTATACAATAATTACACATTTTCAAATCACGCTTGGTGATGATGCACCCAGGTTCCTTTTATCTCCTCTCCTAAGTGAAAGGCAAAGAACAAAACTTAAGTGACCTAGGCATAAAAATCCACTTATATATTTAGATTTTGACTGAATTGGTCACATTAAATTATTGAAATGATATGGCCAAACTGTCTACAACTAATCTGTTAGGGTCGCTACTTTCACACATAATAATCGCGGGTTAAAATTATCAGCGTTTAGAATGTGAGTTCATACAATAATTACTTAGGACTAAAACACTCGGATTCATCAACGAGGCGTAACGTTAGTCCGACTAGCGAAGGTTACGCGAAAAATTTGCGCCGTTGTTGCGCCTGCTAAAATAAAAGGTGTAGTCGGCCGTGCAAAGTTGGTTAGTCCGACTAACGCCTTACGCCCCTTTCATGAATCCGGGTGTCACTGTCTAAATATGCATTATATTTGACAGCCGATTAACACGTCAATCGGGAGTGAAAGGTCCTAAGTATGTAAATTAATTAAATTGTAACATTCATTAGTCACTAATCAATAATAAATTAGTATACATATACTAATTTACCTTAAAGAATCGTTTATGTTTATTTGAAGTTGAGTTTACGTTCAAGTTAAAACATATTTAATTAATGACTGCATCACATTTTTAACTATAACCATAAAATATATGAAATACGTAACCACAACGATAATAGAGGAACTTGGTTATTTCTTCATAACTAGCTGAAGCCGTTATCATGAATAAAGTTAACATGCATTCCATTTGAGACTGCGCATGTCCAGAATAACGATTACACCATGTAGTAAAATAAGGGGTTCAAAATCTGCCTGTTAACATTAAATTAATTTATTTTCTTTTTAGAAAGCAGAATTATGATTTTTAAGTTGGTTGGACTATAAACTGTCAAATTTTGAATTATCTTACTTAATTATCTTATCGTATTTAAAGTTTTTTAAAATATGTGTCTAAACGACTAGAGGCTTAGAAGATACTTTTTCAAAAAAAAATCCGTATTACATTTTGTGGATAAAACAGGCTTCATTAAAGAATTTACTTTGATTCTAATGTACAGTTTAATGTACCGGATGACTTCGTATCAACTAGCATCACCGTATCTTTTTATTTTTTTATCGTACGGGAAAAATAAAAAACTGACATACAGGGGAAATGCTTTCCTTTCCAAATCTTCAGTGTAATTTCCGATAACTTTGCATATATACGGGGCGAGGGGAACAAAAAGTATATATTTTTTTAATGGAATGCCCTGTAGGTATATTTTTGGCTAAAATGAAAGATCTTTTTTTTCTTATTTAAAATATACCATACAAATTGACATTTGGTTCAATCGTTTTTGCGATATGTAAGTTTAAAGTTGCATTGAATTTACATTATATTGATATACCTACGCTGCCATGATTACTGCATAGAAATCAACTTTTTGAATAGTGAGCCATGAAAAGAACAGTAATAAATGTTTCAGATTTGACATTGTCATTTAAATAACTGTTAGTGGAACTAAATCGATTACTTCTAGACAAGGTGTTCCACTTAAAGTGTTGGATTTGGTAAAATTGCTACAAATTTCACATGAATGTATGATGTACATGATGTAAAAGACATTTTCTTAAAAAACATCCGGTTATTGAGGCACATATATCAGAGATTACATTATGTCCACAGAACAGTATACCACAAGCATTTTTACAAGAAATAAAATAGAAATAAGACGTTGATAAATAATAACTTGTTTTTCAATCGCATATAACGCGTTACACGTTGAGCGTGAGTCACTGTGTAAGTGCCTGGGTACCAAACGGTACCTGAGGCAGGTGAGGAGGGTGGAATAGATAACGCGGCATGTGGTCGAGAGTGGGGTAACGTATAATTCTCTAAACTTTGATTTTATGAACTTCTCTAGATAGGTACTCCCTCCACTAAGCCCCGCCCATGCCTAAACAAAACTCGTGACTAAAATGGCATTTATAAAATTTGTTGCATAATATACCATATGTATATTAAAATTATCATGACAATCCACTCCCTATACCTACAGAATTATTTTAGGCATCAAATGTCTAACTCTAACTGAATATACAAGGAAATAATATTTGATTTTCTAGGGTCCGATTCAGTTTCCTACACATCATTTGAATTATTTGTGTCAAAATCCAATTTGTTACTTTTTCCTATAGTAAACTTTCTAACAATGTTAGAAGTACTCATAGTTGACAATGGATACAATTTGCAACTATATCAACAGTACGTGGTAACAAAATGCTACGAATTTATTACTTGCTTTTTTTATAAAATGGGGATACTTTAAACGAAATACATTATATAATATTGACATTTCGATAAAAAATTCTCGAGCTCGTCATTTCTTAGTATTCAGTAGCTACATTTCAGCATAATATTATTACTGTGGCTCTTAGTTTGTGTTAAGCCACAGGGGTATAAGCAACCTAATTTTTGTCAAAAATTAGGTTGTATTAAATGACTTATCGTTCGAGAGAAATTCAGCGCATTTTTTATTTTCTAAATATTCAAGGGAGCCGAGTGTTAAAAAAAATAAAAAACTTACTTATGTTAAACATTATAGAAGTTGTTAATATGGAATATTTTCAAAATATGCACTATTTCTATATTAGTTAAAATGTAATCGTTAATAAAACTCAGATTATCCTGATTTCATGGCTAAGAGAAATTGCGGACTGCTGTAGGCTCTGCTGCCGCTGGACTCTCAATGTTGTCCAGTTTTGTTATATAAACCCGAAGTATTCAGTTATCCTCACAGAAAAAGTCAAGTGTAATAAGACCAGAAGATATCTGCGCCCACTCAATAGGACCACCACCGGCCACCTACTTAAGAAAATTTATTCTAAATACTGACGAACGGTCACAGCATATTGCAATGGAGCATTGTTTTGTTGTTACCAGCCTTTGGTCGGGAAAAAAATTCGTTATTTTTTGCAACTGCTGACCATAAGTTTCTCGCATCCAGGGAGGGTTATAAACAGCTCATAACGTACAGTATGTGCGCTCTAAGAAAGTGAAGTAAAATAATTCTTGGAATCTGAGAAAAATGTTGGTAGCACCCAAGTATTTAATAAACACTGGCACTATTGATTTAGAATGGTATCATGTGGATTGTGGACGTTAGTAAACCATTGTGATTACTGCAGCTGCCTCAGTGGCGTGGCGGCATGTTAGGTACTCCTATCGCATTGCTCCAATGCTCTCTTGTCGTGCATTTCATACTTTTGACAAAAAAATATCCGTTTCAAAGATATTTAGTTCTGTATGATTAAGTTCATCATTCGATCGCAAGATAGAATAGATAAATCTTTAAGGTCGTCCTCAGTTAATTTTTCAACCATGTATTCCGTAAGGATCTATACTCCCGTATATTCTATTCGCGTTAGTATTCACAGGACTGATTTTATCTAAAACCAATTTTCGAAGTAATATCGTTGGATTATTTTAAATAGTTAACAATACGGTCAACTAGTATCGTTACCAACAAGTGGGTTGTTGCTGTCTAAGCACATCTGTCTTATATCCCAACTTCTGATGTCTTGCTTCAGTTTTATTAATGGTATCAGTCGAGTAGGTGGTATATATGGGGGCATTATTATTCTATAAATAATCGATCGACGTCAATATGAGATGAGGAGGTCAGCACCTTTCACCATACCCGATTACGATTAAAATCTTGATCTTAAACTCTTTATGTTAAATAAGTAATTTTTTGACCTTTAAAACTAACAAATTTAACATTCTCTTTTGGCAGAAGATAAACAAAGCCTCTACAAGAAATTTATTAAAGGAACAGTTGTTAAAACCTAATAACAAAAAGTTGCGTCAAGATAATGAATGCACACTATCAACATTTTTCCATGTTTCTAGCTTCAGCTATTTATATAAGAGCGTTTAAATGAAACACATTGCCAACACCTTTTACATTAAACAGAGTTTAACTAATTTTTGAATGAGTGTTATTTGACATTCGTCGAGTCGGTGGGTCAGAGTTCCCCATTCCGCCTGGCATTTTTTAATTAAATTGTCTACTCGTATATTAAGGCTTGTACGCAGGGATAGGTTGGCGACAATCTTGGCGTGCGTGGAGGAGAATGTCGGCTTGATGTTGATGTGAGAGTAGAGATTAACCTCGATTGATGTTTAACTGTCTCCCTAACTAATGAAGTTTCCTAGGTTTAAATCATACCTGCATTGATTGGTTAGGGCTTACTGACGTAAGTCGTTCCTGAGGGACAATTGCGGCCTACTGAATAATATGCCGCCCACTTCCACACAAGTCTCATATTTTGCGCCTAATCCTTGTGATTAGAATGAAGGATAGAGATATGATTATTACCGTTATATTTGAAAATAAAAATCGTTTCACCCCTCTAGGTGAAAATAAATTAAGAACATTATCACAGAAATGTAAACCAGTGAAAGTAAAATTGAGTTGTCTTCGTAAATTTTATAGAAATACTGTTTATCCAAGTTAATAATTTGTTCCACTTTAAACCTATAAAAACATTTTTTTTGTATAGGTGTTTTTGTAAAAAGGTGAAAATAGGGCGCAAATTTTTGTGAAAATGAAATTAAAAGCTTTTTAGAAATTATACGTTCATACTAGATGTACCTATTTAAAATATATTGTTTTTTTGACACGCTGTATTATATTAATTGTTCAGTATATTGATTGTCGTTATCATGGTGTTGATAAGAAAAACATAAATATCCCATTATAAGAATTATCTAGCCAACTAAAAAAATCCATATGTTGACGATTAATACATCAAATAATGAATTTATTTAATTGAATATTATATCGATGTCTTATATTCTTCATATAAATATTTTAAAATCAAAATATTGGTTTATGTAAACAATTCCTTGTTACATGGTGGAAATAATTACAGGTTTTTAACACAAAATAACATTTAGTTATCAGTATTTGTTCATATTTATCTTTCTACTTTTCAGTTGTAATATATTAAACTATTAGCAGATCAATTCTATTTTATAGTACTCTAATTTACTGATTAAACAATAACTACTACACAGATTTTATTATGTATACTTGCAGTTTTATTGTCTATGTTATAAAAAAATTGGCCTTCATCTCTAAACGGTTTATTATTAATAATTGTTCGTACTCCAGTGGCTAATCGTTGAACATCACATCACAGCGATGCATAATGCGGTAAAGTACGCTTTTAAAAGTCTGGCTTGTTCAAGTAGAAGTTGAACTGATTACTTTCTGCACTATAGGTATAATTCATCTAGGAACGTGGGAAAAATCGGAAACAATTTATCTATAGTTTCATTGAACAGAAGCACGAAGATGTAGCGATAATAGAGTACTGAATTATTATGTGACAATTTGTTAAGTGCTCCGTGTTTGAAAATATCTTCTATTTCGAACCTTTAGTTAGTACAAGGTGATCAGCGACTATTCTCAGGTTATTCTTGGTATATCGTAAATTATAACACATCGAATCGATGACAAAGTTAAAATTGCCACCGTAACATGTTTTATTTATTTTTTTTGTTTCTGTTATTTAACATCGGCCTCTTTTTGGGACTTAGGACAATCACGGACGCCAGGAAACAAGCAACCCATCAACCTGGACATTTTGCCGAACATCCACTTTTGTAATTGAGTCCGTGTCTTTTACATGTCCATCATCTCATACACAAGGAACCGGCTTTACATCCTATCAAAAGAATGGTACGTCTTCTGCACAAACATGCCCTGCCAAAGTTTGTATAGCTTCTGCGAATTCACCGATGTACAGGCCACTAAAAGATGCGGTCTTCCTTGTATGGTCGCTCAAGCAAGTACTAACTTCTAAGTTTCCTATCGATAATATGAAATCTAAGTCAGCTATCACTTGCTCGCGAAACCTTAAATGTTGAAATTTGTAAATACCAATCTTTAATAAATTTAGTCTTCAAAATTAATATTTTTTTATACTACCAGGTATAGAAGAAACTTGCAATACAACTTAAATTCAATGCACTTTAATAAGGTAAATTCGTATTATATAGGGTGTCACAAATTAGTAGGTCAAACCGTGTAACATAGATTCTTTGAGCGAAAATAGTGGGGCTTTCATTATGTCATTTTTAATTTGGACGCCCAGTTTTCGAGATACAGGGTGTTAAATTTTAGTGAGTTTTTTTTATCAATAACTCCGTTGTTTTATAACACACTAAGTTGAAATTTTGTACACGATTACTAGCTACTGTCAGACTTTTTTGAGACATTTAGTTAAAAGAAATCTGAGCGCAAGCGTTGGATTGGGGGTGGTGATACACATCTGCCCTCAATTTTGGCACGCACGCGTATTGTGGAGAAATACTGTTTTATTTGATAAAATGATTATTTTCCTAATTGTTCCTCTTTTGTAAAATTTTGATTTTTCGCTTGGTTTGCTAATCTAAAAAATTAGGAAAATAATAATTTTATCCAGTCAATCTAACAACCTGTACTTCTCCGCCATAGGCGTGCTTGGTAAAAAATTTGGGAGGCCCATGTGTATCATCACTCCATTCCTACGCATGAGCTTGATATTCTTTTTTAACCAAATTTCCCAAATAATTGTGTCGAGTATACCTAGTAATCCTGTGCAAAATTTCAACTCAGTATTTTAGAAAACATTATTGCTAAAAAAGTTATTGATAAAAAAAACGTTTTTAAAACTCAATACCCTGTATCTCGAAAACAGGGCACCCAAATTAAAAATTACATAATGAAAGCTCCATTATTTTCTCTCAAAGAATCTATCTTTCACGATTTGACCTACTAATTTGTGACACGCTGTATATATACAATTTTGAATAATAAATTACTACCTTATGTATTTCGCTGTATTTTTTCGAATAATAGGTATATTATATGTATGATTATTCTCTTAGTTTTATTTTAATCATGGCTAAATCGGGCTATCCGAACCAAGTCCAAAATCATAATATTATTATGATTTACATACATACTGTATCAAGTATAGTCATCCTGTCAAAAATATCTCAGTAGAGTTCTTGTTTGTACTGACATTGTTTTATGTGAGTTAATTCGCTTTTTAATAGATTTTGTTTAACTGCCCCATAAAAGATGACTTTTAAATTAACTCATATTATTTTTTTGCGTGCATGGCGTGAGAAATTCTATGAATATATTAACGATAATGATTCCAGTTTTCAGTTAATGTACTTTTGAAATAAGTACACGGTTCGTGCCATGTCGTCTTGATTACTCTAAAGAAACGGAGCGCAGAAGGCGGTTCAGAATTGATCCTGAGAATTCATTAACTTTTATGTGTCTGGAATCGGCAGCTGGGGTAGCACTAACTTTTAGAAAGTCAAGGTTTATTATATTGTTGCAAATTTGAAATAGGAAAAATACTGAAAGAGATGGTACTTAAATTTATTTCTTAATATTTATTAATATGATATGATAATATGATAATTTATGTGTTAGTACATACTTTTGATATATGTATTATATAAAGACTTAGTGAAAACTTATATTGTTATTGTAGGAGTGCAACAATTTGAAACAGTATGTGTATCTAACAGTGCTTAGATAATAGAAAAAAATCACTATGCATTTTCATAGATATAAAAAAAGCTTTTGATACACTGAAAGAAAAGACGCGGTTTATAGTTAACAATTGTTTATTTGGATGTCATTTATTTAAAATAAATAATACATATTTTAGGTTAAACAATATTTTTTACTATAAATATTCTTGTAAATATATTTTACTTATTAAAAACAAATACTTTGTTTGGTGTAAAAATGTTAATAGTTAATGAGAAATGTTTCATCTTAATAAATTCTTTATTTGGTGGTATTCCCAAAAAATATATTTACTATTAATTTGGATTTTATTAATATTGAATAATCCAGACTAAAAATTAATATGTTTGTTTCTAATTTACTCTATTTTATTTATTATGAAGTAATCCATTTTTTTGTTAAAAATCCTGAAGTAGTTTTTTAATTAATAGATATTTTATTGTGGCATTATAAAATTGTGCAGTTGGCAGTGTAGGCTAGGTTGGCATTGTTGACAGTGAGTAGCAGACATGTTTTTCTATTTACCTTGGATTGGGTGACTTTATTTCATTTCGTTATTTTCATTTCATTTACCTATTATTTGGGTGCGGCGCGAGTGCTTCGTTTTCGTTAATGTGAGTGTACGTTACTTTACTTGATACTTGAGATGAGACGATACACGCCGCACTGTGCTGTACGGTATACCTATATGACCTATATGTGTATGGAGCACAAGGTAGGGACGTCAAAACTTATATACCTTTGAAAACGTAACTTTGGAAAACTGCCGATTGTGTGATTTATTAAAAATGTTTCGAATTATTACCTGTTCAGTGGTGATTGCTGTGACATAAAAAATAGATCTGGACTATAACTATACTAAATAAACGTAAAATAATTACTGGATGTGATAAATAAGACACTATTCATTATAAATAATCTTTATTTTTTAAAATTAAAACAAATATTTATTATAAACATTGTTCTTTATATTCTAATAAAGTCGAAATTTTAATTAGTATGCTTTATTTATAATAAATAACTGAAATATTCATAATAAATAAGTAATGCTACATTTACTCATAATAATATTTATTAAAAACGATCGTTATTAATAGAAAATAAAAGATATATTGATTATCAATAATCCCTTACTTGACGGTAATAAGGTATATTTGAAAAGATTTAATAAATTGTTTTTTTCTCATAAACAAAAATTTATTACGCCATTATCCAATAAAGCCTTTGTTAGGTGTCAATCAATATCATTAATTATTAATAAACTGTTCTTTCAGTGTACTGTTTCTCATTCTCTATTACTATAAAAATTAAGTATGATAGGCATTAGAGGAGTCGGTTATAAACTGTTTGAAACTTACCTCAGCGGAAGGCAACAAGCGGTCCAAATAAGAGATACGATGAGCAGTTTTATACATATTACATGTGGTGTTCCCCAAGGGACTGTGCTCGAACCTCTGTTGTTCAACATATATATTGATGACTTATTTAAGGTACAATCAGATGGAACTATAATCGCTTTTGCAGATGATACGGCCATTTGCTTTGAGGGCAACACTTGGGCTGAACTGAAAACTAAAATAGAAAGAGACATGGAGAAGATACTTTCTTGGTATTCTAATAACCTACTTACTATAAATATGAATAAAACTGTGTATCTTGGTTTTTCCTCGTATAATAACACCTTGCCAGAGTTCCAACAACTAGAAATAAAAGTAAAAGACGAAGACTTCATTATTAAACCTGCAGAAAAGTTACTTACCTTGGCATTGTTATAGATAAACACCTTAGATGGAATTCTCATGTTGAAGCTCTGAAAAAAAAATTAAGGTATATATTATGTAAAATAAGACAAATAAAATACATTTTAGACTTTCAGCAGCTGAAAATAATATATCATGCACTTGTGGAGAGTCACCTATCTTATGGAATAATAGCATGGGGAGCAGCTGATAATATATATATAAATGACGTTAGCATATTACAGAGGAAAATAATAAAAATAATGATGCACAAAGAAAATACTTACCCTAGTGATGCCCTATACAAGGAGTTGATCGTTTTGGATATACGTCAGCTCTTCTATTTAAAGGTGGCTGTACGAACATATATAAAAAGTAGCGAGCTGGTGCCCATTGAGCACAGTGTATTATTATTATTAAATAGCGTATTATTGAATACAGTACACGCTCTAAAGACAGACTGGTGGTGGTGGTGGTTCCGAAAATGCATACTTCTAAAGGACAGCACAGTTACGGTTACTTAGCTCCAAAAGTATACAACACAATATCTGAACATATAAAGAAGGTAAAGAACGTCCATAGGTTCAAATTCTTACTAAAAAGAAATCTTCTCCAAGGAAGTAGAGAAACAGTCCTACAAATATTCAAAGACTGAAACTACACCTTTCTGTGCAGGACTATTTTACTAGCTGGGGCGTATTGTTATTGTTATTGTTGTATAGTAGAATTATGATACTTACCTCCTATTTGTATTTAAACTTATTTTAGAATAATTGTTTTATATTATTGTATTTGTGTATAATTGTGTAGAAGCAATTCTGTATTAATTTTCTATGGCAACGTGTTTAGATGATTTTTAATTTAATAGGTATCTAATATTTTTAGTTTGTCTTGTAACTCACACACAAGTTTAACTTACGTGAGTATTTTGTTTATTTGCATATAGTTAGCATTGGTTTATGTGAATGTGATTGTTATTTATTTTGCTGAATAAACATATTATTATTATATTATTATTATTATTATCTGTCGGTCGATTGACTTCTCCAGCAGCCAAGCAGTGTTAAAAGCGATCGATCCCATGCTAGATTCTTCGGAAGTGCACGAGCTCTCTCAAAGAGCTGATAAGTTAGAAAACTGAGAATCTACTATTAGCATAACAGATAATTTTCCAACTGGACATTATAAGCTTAATACTCATCAAAGATCTAATGGCTGTGGCAGAAGAAGATCATTCAGATTCTAAAGAGGAAACCAGAGTAGACATATTGGACTATTCCGAATGCTCGACCAGGCTGCGATATCTAATACACAGAGAAGAAAATCTCAGGGTTAATAGTTTATACGAAGTACATCCCTTTAGAGGTTGAAGCTCCTTATAATGATCCCGTTTCGAGTTTTCCAAAGGCTGTCGCGTCACGTCGTAAGTTAGGTCAACGGCACCTTACGGAACATCAACACCTCTTAGTTATGTTGGTCTTCCGTTTTCATCTCTCTGAATTCGCTAATATCGAAATGTCCAACCTATATACCTTATTTCATATTTCTTTGTTAAGCTGTTTTGAAAAGTGCATATTTCAACACTATTAAATTTACATTGGGTTCCTTTTTGTAGAAAAATCGCGGAAGAAAATTTTTCGAAATTTGTTTACTTTAAATGCCGCATATTTTTATTATTTCTATGACATTACATAAAAAGGCTACCATCCGCATCCTAGTAATAGTCGTAACAACTTTTTCGATAAACTACAACAGTTCCCGTCTCATGGCTTCCACGGCGATAATAGCATCAAGGAATTACACTCTCATTTATATAACAACATGCCTCAAATCAGCTTCATTTAGCTCGTAGTATCAGATCGTGTTTCATAATGCGTCTATTCATTGTCAAAGAATCAATCCGTGAGTTATTGATTTTGTGGAATCCATTTAAGAACATTTGCGATAAAGCGATACATCATATGAAATTAGTAATGAATTGTTAGGCACGTTGCCAAATAAAAGCAAGTTTTTTGGATGGATAAATTAATATCGAAAGAAAAAGTATTTAAAAGGGTTTATCGGTTTAATATGTCTGGCACTTTACTTCGTTTTAGAAAAGTACTTTTTATATAAGTTTCTAATTTTTGCAAAGATAGTAGATGTTTCCCTATATTAATATTTTACATACGAATTTTGTTGATATTAAAATATCATACATTTTCTTGATCATCGATCTTAGTTACTCTTAGGTTTAGTCAAATCTAATATACTACTATGTTTTCTAAATATGAAATTGGTGATTAATTGGTATAAGTAATTGATAAAGCCACGAGTCAACGGGATCGACTCTATCTTACATGTATTTAAGATCAAATGTCTTTAATTTGTCATATGCTGAAGTTACTGTTTGAGATGCAATATTAGTATATTTGCCAAATGTATCAGATATTCAAAATGTCAGATAACTGGCGAATTGAGGCGGTAACTCAGAGGTTATTAGAGACTATTCGTCTTTGAATCCAAAGGTAGCAACGAGTACATCTCTACGGCGATCCAAGCAGTTTTCTTTAATTTGTGACTCTTATAGAAAGCTATAGAGATGTGTTGGCAACTAACATTGCATATAATCCAGATCAGGAATAATGCCTACTAGAATAACTGTTTACCTAAACAGGTTAAAGGTTTTTACCTTACTAACTGTAAAGTATTACTTTTTTTTCTTAAAATCCAGTCGACTGGTTCCCTGGCTCCGATTTTCAGGATTGGCCGTTGGTGGTTCTCAGTAGTTATTCCCCACGCACGTGGGATAAATAACTACTGAGTCCGGGAATCGTGTGCCCTGAGCAGACGTAATGAACCCAGAATGGCTGCCTTCTGCATTCTTCTGGCCAGGAGATCTACCGAATTTCGGCATACCAGTATGATCTTCAGTTCAGAAAGCAGTATATCTCTTGCTCCACCGAGGGCTCCTATAATCAGTACCACAAGCTTCACAGTGTGTTCTGGATAGAGTCTGCGGAGTTCGAAGAGAAGGTCTCCATATTTTGTCCGTTTCTCCTCTTTCAAGACAATGTTGGTCTCGGCAGGAACCGAGAACTCGATGACAAACACTGTCTTGAGCTGGTGGTCGAGGAGTACTACATCAGGCTTATTGGCTCGAATCTCTCTGAGAGTGGGAAATGAGTAGTTCAATAAATTCGGCACTTTTCGTTCTCCACAACGTATGGCAGTGTATGGTAGCACTGGTGTTTCGTCTATCTACTCTGTCTACTCACTAAAAGTAGTAAAGCCGCGTTATGTCTATGGATATAGGCCGACATTGCATATGCAATTGACATCAGGGACCTCCATACCCATGACACGGCTTCCATAGATGAGGGTGTTAAATACACCATACTGGCAAGCCATTATGAATGCCTCAGTCTCCGACTAAGGCCTGCTTACCTTAAGGTCATCTTTTCGGATATGCCATGGCCTTCAAGGTTCTTATAGAAGATATCGTCCAATGGCTTATCCTTGGGCAGTTGCAAAAGATTCTGGCCTTCGGGCGTTTTAACTTGCGCTTTCAACTGAATGGGTCCCAACTCGGGTTTCTCCGTTCATCGTCGAAGATGAGACCGAGTTCATCAGCTGCTCTTCGTGCTGCCGTAAATAGAAATGCTGCGACCCCTGGTCTTGCGACCTATTTTCATGGTCTTGGACTACGGAGAGGAGGGGATCCGCACTCCTGATTTCTTTGCAGGCTTCATCCAATCCGGTACCATTTTGCTGTGCAAACATTCCAAACTCAAGAGTCCACGGCCTGCCTGATGTCTTGGGAAGTACAATCGTGGAACAGTTAGCACTGCTATTGCAGAAGTCCACTTACGAGAGTATACGTCCATTACGAGAGTAAAATATTGATTATTTTGATCAACATGATCAGCATTAATGAGCATGAGATGTAACTATTTACTGTATATAAGTATAAATCCAAAAGCTGATGTTCATGCTCTTATCTTTTCAGATAACATAAAATTGTAAAACCTACATGGAGCACATGGTATGTTTTAACATATTTTGATAGATAATTCTACCACTAAATACTCTACCAATAACCAATAGTATATTAATGATAAAATTCAAATATGTTAGGAATAAATAAAATCAAGTCAATAAAATCAATGGCTACCCAGTTTATGAAGTCGTATAAATAGTTAATACCAGACAATACTGAAGCCAAGAAAACTTCGAGGAAAAGTTAACAAAACATCAATGTAAATGAGCTTGAGATTCTAAGATTAAAATAATATGGCTTTTCAAATATCAGATATGTAACTTAAGGATTTTTATTTATTCTTTTTAAACAGACAGTTTACAAAGACCTAATTATATGTTTCTAATTACTTTATAAAGGAAATAGTAGTTACTACATTATGCAACAAATATATATACAGGGTGGGAAAAATTTTAATGTGCAGCATTGGTATCTCGGAAACGGTAAAAGATACAACGTGGCTCAAATTAGGAAAAAGTTGCTCAATTTTATGCTGATTCAAAATATGTGAACAAGTTTAATATATTCCGGGCCGTTCGGGAGTTATGCCGGAAAAATCAAAATTTGCCAATTTCTTTTAAGTCAAATAACTTCTCTTGAAATAAATGTAGGCTTTTGAAATTTGGTACGTTTACATAGTTTGATGAGAGCTTTCGATTGCCATACTAAAACATGTTCTAGGCGTACTAGTTTTTCCGCAACAAAATTCAACTTTTGAATTTCTTATGGCCGCCATATTGGATTTTTACTTCACTAAATGCAGAAAGAAATTACAAGTACGGTGATATATCACACTTGATACTTTCTTCAACAAATATGGATAATACACGCGAATAACGATAAATATTATTTATTTACAAATAATAAACAATCATTCATTTATAGTTAATTGTTACAAAGTGTGGTTTTAGCTTTTTAGAGGAACTAATTATTAAAATAAGAAAAGCAACTTATTTATACTGCTCGAATTGGCTGCCGTTACTCTGAATACAAAGTTGAGTCCTTACAGACATGTCATCCACTGCACGTCTGACTGTTCCACCATCTATTGAATTTATGTAATTTATATAATTAATTTATATCTAAAATTCCACACCAAATATTTACTACATCCTGGAGACAATGAGCGGAGGTTGCAATTTTGTCACTAGATGCAAAGGTTAATGAATAATGACAATGGTTTTTGTAGAAAGATATTATGGAGTGATGAGTCAACGTTTAGTAATTAATTGTGGGATATTCAATAGAAAAAATGAGCACCATTAGCCACAACGAAATCCTCACCTGATTAGAGAAACGAGACCTCAAATTAGATTTTTAGTAAATATTTGGTGTGGAATTTTAGATAATAAGGTATTAGGGCCTTATCGTATTATTGATAAATTAACTTCTCGAAATGATTTACACTTCTTACAAAATGATTTGGAGGAAATGCTGGATGACCTTCCTTTGCAAAATATACAAAATTTACAGTTGTTTCAACGAAATGGATGCCCTTCACACAATGCTAGGATTGTAATCCAGTACCTAGATCAACGTTTTCAGAATTCGTGGATGGGTACAAATGGTTCCATTCCATGGCCACCGCGATCACCGTGTCTAAACCCCTTAGATTATTATTTCTGGGGAGCTGTTAAAAATTATATCTACAATAATCCAATGCCATCGAAAGAGGATGAAATGTTGGAAAGAATTAATGAATACATAAATTCAATAGATGGTGGAACAGTCAGACGTGCAGTGGATGACATGTCTGTAAGGACTCAACTTTGTATTCAGAGTAACGGCAGCCAATTTGAGCTGTATAAATAAGTTGTTTTTCTTATTATAATAATAAGTTCCTCTAAAAAGCTAAAACCACACTTTGTAACAATTAACTATAAATGAATGATTGTTTATTATTTGTAAATAAATAATATTTATCGTTATTCGCGTGTATTATCCATTTTTATTGAAGAAAGTATCAAGTGTGATATATCACCGTGTTTGTAATTTCTTTCTGTATTTAATGAAGTAAAAATCCAATATGGCGCCCATAAGAAATTCAAAAGTTGAATATTGTTGCGGAAAAACTAGTAGGCCTAGAACATGTTTTAGTATGGCAATTGAAAGCTCTCATCAAACTATGTAAACGTACCAAATTTCAAAAGTCTACATTTATTTCAAGAGAAGTTATTTGACTTAAAAGAAATTGGCAAATTCTGATTTTTCCGGCATAACTCTCGAACGGCCCTGAATATATTAAACTTGTTTACATATTTTGAATCAGCATAAAATTGAGCAACTTTTTCCTAATTTGAGCCACGTTGTATCTTTTACCGTTTCCGAGATACCAATGCTGCACATTAAAATTTTTCCCACCCTGTATATATATATATATATATATATATATATATATATATATATAGAGGTCCAAATAAAAATTTGTTCAGTTTGGATACAAGAACAGGTCGACATAAAACAGAGTGTATTAAACAGAGAAAAAGAACGGTGCATGGGTGGGAACTTAATATCAATATATATATATATATATATATATATATATGGGTGGAAGTAATTGCTTTTGCTTCCAACAATTACTTAAAAGTGCAGAAATTGCTTCTAGTCAAAGCTTTTTCTTAAAAAATAGAAGGAATTGCTTACATATGCTTAAAATGTTATGAATAAGGTAAGGTATTAATTGCTTTTTCTAGTGTTGCAATCGCTTCCAAATTTTAAAGGTAGGTTGACCCTTGAATCATTTGCTTGAACAGTCAAGTTTGGTTCTCTGAGTTCTTATTTGCTTCAGCGTTTTTAATTATGACTGAATATATGAATGTGCGTAAAAGAAAAATATACAGTTTATGTAAAAATTGCAGAGACCATGATTTCAGAAAGTTACATCGATTTGACCGCGAAAATGTTGAGTGGTTGGGAAATTATTTTTTCTGATACTGATGAAAGTAGAGGGGCTGCACTATCACCTATAGATAAGATGAAAGTCTTTCTGCTTATTTGAACTGATTTTAATCTCTCACATTAACACCAAGCTGACATTTTTCTCATGCTAGACCATCGCCAGGATGTTTGCCCACCCATCCCTGCGCACAAGGTTTAATCTACGAGTAAACAATTTAATTAAAAATTGTCTGGTGGAATGGGGATTTGAACCCATGACCTCTGGGTGGGTATCCACCACGACTCGCCAAAACAAATAAAGTAATTTATAGTAATAGTAGTATTATAATAGTAGTAGTAGTAGTACAAACTAGTATAGTAGTACTCATACATACATACTCAAAACATGTGAATGGAATGTAAATACTAAAAAAAAACAGAATTTGTACCTTGTACAGCCTAATTCCTAATGTGCAATACTAAGACGTTTAGCAGTGATATTTGTAAATCAGGCTTTTTTTTATTAGTTATAAGTTATAAAATAAAAGATATCTATTTTGGTAAATATTACGTTATAAATTATGTATGATATTGATACTCGTATAAGTATTAAAACCGACCTTTTATTTGGTGAGAAGAAAAGTTTGGAGCACAAAGAGCAACGGAGTAGCTTCATCCATTCGAACAAGTATCTATATAAGGGAAAAATGTCACGTTTCCAATATTATTCTGTTATTCTTGTATGGGGCTGAAAGCTCTCAAAGAATTTTAATGCACATGTGGAGTGGAAATCTATACTTCTTTTCTAAAATAGGGGAGAATCACACTAAAAGTCTATTCTGCGTATTTTGACAATATTAATGTTATAATGATTGATAATGATAAAATCTAAATTTAGTAATACTAAATACCTATTATATTCTTTTCCTAAATATAAATAAAACACATTAAGAGATGTATTTAAAATACCATAAACCTTTTATATGATATGGATATACAATAATATCCTATACTGATCTGTACATTTTTTTTTAAGATATTTTAGGCGGAATCATTCTGTAATGTTCTATTTCTAATGCTACTGAATCTGCAGCATCATAAATATCACTTGCCATTGGATGAACAACCTTAGATTTATTATTATGGATCTGCTCACTGAACATTTTGTGACACAAGTAGTAGATAAATATCAGTCTATTTTTAAAGTTAAAATAAATACATATACTTAATATATTTTCTGTGTAATATTTATAACCTTTTACAACATTCACAATTTTTATTCAGTGTTTTCCATTAATTAGTAAGAAATAAGTAATTAAGAAATAGTTTATTAAATTAAATTATTTAAATAAATTGAAATCTTATTTAAAATAATAATTGTTTCTAGTTTAATTTGAATATTTGTACTTTTAAGTCTAAATTAAGTAAAATTAAATTATTATCTAGTGTAGGAACTGCATGGTTTATATATAAATGTTGAGATATATAATGTATCAAGAATGCTATGCACCAGAAAAGTAATATAGCTATAAATTATTTCCTCTATCAGATTAGAACCTTAAAATCAAACACACCCATCAAGATTCCGTTATGTTAGGTTACGTTATGTTATAAATGAAACCGGCCACAAATAAAGTGCCCCAAAATAATGTTCATGATTATTCATGTGATTTGTTCATGTCATAACTAATTTGACTGTAATGTTTACGAAAAATACTTGAAAATAAAAGAAAATTACAAATATTTCAAAAAGCTATAATATAACAATTTGATTACTGGTTTGATAATTGATGTGTATAAAATATAGAAATATGTTGTGTTTCAAATAAAAAGGATTCGTAACTTTGACAAGTTCAAGGGATTGAAGTTGTTAAAGTGAAGAACTCTTTCACTTTCGTATAGTGTATGGTTCTGAGTGGATTCGAACCACCAACTGTTTTCCATAATTATGCACTGTAATATCAAAAATTTTAAACGATTAAGTACAATGAATATTAGTAGTGGAACTCAAACTTAGGAGTTTTATGGTGGAAAGGTATCTATTTTAAGCTAATTTATAGCGTGGCGTGTTATACCTCTTTAATAAATATCATTAAATCACTTGTTACGTTTATAAATCTGTTTATAGTGGCATGCTACATTTATTATTGATTTATAAGTGTTTCATGATATTTTGACCCAATTCTTCTGATGTTTTGATTTCAAGATTTATATATTTAATTATTACAGGTTGTTTGATAACACTTAAGTAATTTATTTCTTCTATTTAATCCAACATTCTGAATCTAAATTTATCAGCCGCTTAAAATATAGTAGGCATCCCAATTATAATGAAAATACGTCTTAGGAGAAAAGCTAGGTCAGTGGACATACAGGGTGTGGCAAATATAATGTCAAAACAGTGAAAGTACACGGTCTAAACACGCGGCCCGGTGTAAAAAAGGTGTATTTGGTTCCATGGATTGATTCTTTTCTATAAATTAGAAATAGGCTCAAGAGTCCCACTTGGTTGGATAGCTCTGACGTATACTGTAATCGTCATAATTCGCGCAGTGTGAAGTTTAAATAATAGCGAGCATGAAATTCAAATCTTAAATGACGTCGAGCTAATACCTAGTTACTTTTTCACAAACCAATTAACCATTATCAATGAAAAATATACAGGGTGCTTCAAATTCGATGCAATACATGGGGATCTCGGAAACGGTAAGAGATGCGAAGTCGGTTAAATGGAGGCAAAGTTGCGTATTCAGGGGGGCAACATAATGGTCAAAAGAAATCAAGGTTAACTTTATTAGTTTTAGAAATATTTAAAAAAAACAAAAAATTTCGATTTTCGTTTTTATTTTTTTGCGGGCCTATTTGATGAGGTATTCAAAAATAAAGAGCACTTTTTTTATAGAAATTTTTTGGCCTTTATCGAATGGTGTTAGCGAATTTTCCGCAAAACGTTTCCTTTCCCGGAAACCAACATCAACTTAAATTTTTTAAATACGGACCTGGAATTTTTTGGAAGTATTTTTGTAACTTGATAGAATGCCATCATAAAAGGAACCAGATTTAAACGTTTTGTCTAAGAAAAATCCATCATTAATAATTTCCCGTGATCCTCTTAGATTTAGTTTTATCTAGGCAACTAGATTTTTCTTAGACAAAACGTTTAAATCTGGTTCCTTTTATGATGGCATTCTATCAAGTTACAAAAATACTTCCAAAAAATTGAAAAAAAATTCCAGGTCCGTATTTAAAAAATTTAAGTTGATGTTGGTTTCCGGGAAAGGAAACGTTTTGCGGAAAATTCGCTAACACCATTCGATAAAGGCCAAAAAGTTGCTATAGAAAAGTGCTCTTTATTTTTGAATACCTCATCAAATAGGCCCGCAAAAAAATAAAAACGAAAATCGAAATTTTCGGTTTACAAAATATTTCGAAAACTAATCAAGTTAGCCTTGATTTCTTTTGACCAATATATTACCCCCTGAATACGCAACTTTGCCTCCATTTAACCGACTTCGCATCTCTTACCGTTTCCGAGATCCCCATGTATTGCATCGAATTTGAAGCACCCTGTATACGTAACTTAATTATAATATCAGATTGTCTAAATTACAATCCAACAATAGAAGGTATTGCTCACTGCCTCGGTGTAATAATCACGATTCAGAAAGTATTTCCCTTCACTTGCTTCCCTGTATTTGAAGTGGAAAAATGCTTTAAAAATTAGGGTTAGTTTCGTTTCAGCATAAAATCTCATGTTAACCGAGCATCGAGGTTACGGGAAGGAATAGAGCGCGTAATAGGGAGACATGCTGCTGGTTATTTATTTATTCTTGCATGTGTTTGTAGTATGGTTCATTAGTTTACATTACAATTGTCGATATACCTCTTCTATTGCGCGTCTATTTTATTTATGAAAAACAGTTAAAAGAATATTATTCCCATGTCTGCATTATTATTAGTTGTTCTTATATACTAAAATATATTTCCATATTTTTTAAGTGTACTGATAGTAGGGTTAGGTTCGGGCAAAAGTGTGGATCCTGTTCAATATATTGAATACGAGTGGCGTCATTCAAATGAAAATTTATATGGAAGGGGTCTTAATACATGACAAATGTAATAAGCCTACTGACAACTTTGGAGGAATTCCGGTTCAACCGGAAGTGAGAGCAACTTCCTTATTTTAAATGGGATACCCTGTATATGTTTTTTGGATTTGGATAGATCTTGTCAGCTATTCAGAAATATAAGGTTTGATATCTGTAATGTCAAAAACTATCAAGATATTCGTTAAATTTGCCATAAACTTTTATTTAGTTCTTGAATCAGCTGTATTTTATATCCAGGGTATTTCTCTTTTTTTTAGTGTTCGCCCAACAGAGCGGCAACTAGTACCTTGTATCGATGCAAGAGTTTTAATGTATGTGTTTGACGTCTCTTGCAACTGAATCGCTAGATCCTCTGCGTTCTATTCATTAGTTGCTGTCTTTGGACGCCCACTTTTGGGAACAATCTCGTTGCGCGAGTTATAGGTTGTCGATTGTGATGTAAATTATTAAATAAAGTGAATACTTCTTTTACAGACATCACAGTCTGTTCTGTTACTGTTAGTTAAATGAAGCTATATACATGTGGTGGTGGTAGAAAGGATAAAAAATGAAATCCTTTGCTTCAAATAAAATAATGAATACATGATGTAGGTCAGACCTTGTACCTTGTTTTCCGTGGCTTGTTTTTCGATTTTCTAGTTTCTTTTGTAATTGAGAACGTTATCATATCCAGGATATCAATTCTAATGTCTTACGGTATGATTGCCAGATTTTGTTACTTATTCTGAAAATGTCAACCACCCATTAGAATATTTTAGAGACTATTACGATTGACACAATGAAAATTTAAATCCAAGGTTTTAGAGCATTCGCTCTTGAAGAACAAGAATGGCGCCCCTTTTACACTAGGTGGGCAGGAAGTTTACGTAAACTTTTTTATTTTAAATGGAATAGATATGGACATCATAAACATTTTGAACAGGAACTATTTGGTTAATTTTAATACTCCTTTTTTCTCATTATCAGTTATTTCGCTGCCATCATCATTAGACCATTGTGTTTTCATATTCTTAATATAGAAATATATGGAAATATTATTTATTAAATATTTATTTTTGGTAGTATTTAATATCTAAAGGAATCTATCTCAGGCTAGAACTATTCCCATTTTAAAGTAATAAAAGTATGTTGTCTAATGACTACACAAATTGATATGCGCATATTATAACCAACATATTACATATCTCCCATTGGTAATCCATAGCTACAGTGTATTTCACTCATCACTTTCCCACTCTTGTAAAATTTTATTGAGAAGCAGAATTTGGATGATTATTTTTTTCGTAGATTGATGTGCCCGAGATCGTTGAGTGACAAAATCCATATCTTCCATATATACCTTGTCACTTAACGCTAAGATATACTTCTACAATATAGAGGGAATAGGTATACATCTGACAAACGTTGCTATTCGTTCGCATTTTCGAAGGTTTATGTAAATGCGTTCGTCAAGTGTAGACGACCGTTTGCAACCATTTGCAATGAATTATGGCCAACAGTGCAAACGAGTGTTTTCCATCGACTGTCGGTTAAAATAAAAAGATGAAAGAAAATGTGAACCACGAATGTCTCTGGAAAGGTTGCTATGTGGTAGTGTTGGAAAATAATTTGCAGTAGGCCACTACCATTTGTCGAGACAAGTTGATTCTGGCTCTTTGTGTTTTCAAAGGTTGGTTTTTAATTGAGAAGATTAATATGAGTAAAATTGAAGCGATTTTATAATCGATTTTTTACAGAAAATGTGACAAAGTAGAGGTAGCCCCTTCATTTTTCAAATTGGTGTTAAAATAATTAAAAAAATATTATTTGTTTTAGCTAATAAGCTGCCTTAGGGTGAGCTCCACCTTAATAAAGTCATTTATTATTATTATTATTATTATTATTATTATTATTATTATTATTATTATTATTATTATTATTATTATTATTATTATTATTATTATTATTATTATTATTATTTTTTGGTTGAAATCCAGTCGACCGGTTCCCTGGCTCCGTTTCTCAGGGTCGGGCGCTGGTGGTTGCCAGTAGCTATTCCCTACGTCCGTGAGGTGAATAACTACTGAATCCGGGAATCGTGTGCCCTGAGTAGACGTAATGAACTCAGAATAACTGCCTTCTGTATTCTTCCGGCTAGAAGATCTACCGAATTTCGGCATGCCGGTATGACCTTCAGTTCCGAAAGCAGTGTATCTCTTGCTCCACCGAGGGCTCCTATTATCAGTACCACAAGCTTCACAGTATGTTCTTGATGGAATCTGCGGAAGAGAAGGTCTCGATATTTTGCCCGTTTCTCCTCTTTAAAGACAATGTTGGTCTCGGTAGGAGCCGAGAACTCGATGACAAACATTGTCTTGAGCTGATGGTCGAAGCGGACTACATCAGGGTTATTGGCTCGAATCTGCCTGACAGTGTGAAATTAATTAATAGGTCCAATAAATTAGGCACTTCTTATTCCCCAAAACGGACTCAATATCCTCCGGAGCTTATAGCAGCAGGTGTGTTTCGTCTATCTCGTACGAGTGCCGTAAAAAGTAGTGAAGCACTCGTAAAGCCGCGTTATATCTACTATGGATATAGGCCGAAACTGCACATGCGAGACCAGCGGAGAGCATATGCATAATTGTCTGCGACGCCCTACGGCAGTCTTGCAGTTGATATCAGAGACCTCCACATCCTTGACACACAGCTTCGATAAACGAGGGTGTTAAATACAAACACCATCCTGGCAAACCATTATGAATCCCTCGGTCTCCGACTTCAACCCCGCTAACCTTACAAAAACACCCTTTGGAAGAAACCATGGTTTTCAAGGCTCTTATAGAAGACATAGTTCAATGGCTTATCCTGTGAAAGAGATGGTTCAATTGGGTGGCCCCCTCGATCGCCCGACCTTCATCCGCTTGACTTTTATTTTTTGAGTCATAAATAAAGTTGGTGTATGTTACCGAAGTTAACACTGAACAAGAGTGGCGAAATTGCATACATGCTGCCGCTGAGGCAATTCGACTACAGCCTTGTTTGGACCGTGCGTGTGGGGGACTCATGGATTCGGCGAGCTCAACTGTGTATTGAAAATCACGGAAATAACTTCGAACAGTTAACTATGATAAATTAAATGCATTTTCAATTTATGAAATTCTTGTTCTTTTATTTTTATTTATTTGATTTTTATTGTCATTATTTGTCCTCCGCTATAATTTTCCAAGTTTATGCGTATAGTATAAGAATCACCCTGTATATACATCTCAGGCACACCTATAAAAAGTAAATCATTTAAATTGTGATGCTCATTAAAATTTTACAAGGCCAAGAGTGTGAAGGTGAGAAGTTAAACACACTATATATTATAGTACTGGATGTCCTGTGAATAGAAGCGGATGCGTCAGGAGAGATACTGCGATGAGATCGCCACGTTTTTGTGAAATACGATTAAAATATTATCTTTCCAATTGAGTATGTGCGCATGCAATTATCAGAAAAATATGTTATGTAGTCAGTGGCCAAAATTATAGTCACTCATAGCCAGCAATGGATCCATTCGACAGGTGAAGTGTGCAGAGATCAAGATTCCAGGCGCGTCTATTACATATTAATTAAATAAATGTGTAAATAATTAAATAAAAAAATATATCTTTAAAAATATAAACAATAATATTATGGCATTTTTTGTCGTATTAATTGAGCACCGCGTATTAAAAATAAACATTAATGCCTTAACTTACATTTATGCATCTCTGAAAGAGACCTCGTTAAATCCTTGAGGGAAAACCACTATAACGGTTTATAAATCATGATACACTCTATCACCCTTCTCTGATTGCTCTCTTGTTCTATAATCCAACGCTGAATAAACACAGCAAGGACCTGATGCGGAACGAGTTTGAAATAGCCCTTTTCATGATTTCAAGGACAAAATTGAAATTATTTGCAAATGTATACCGATACAAACATATGTTATCTGAAATACTATAATTGTTTCTATTAATTATTATGAAATATAGGTAGATGGAGAACTTCAATTAATCCATATTTACATTTTTATATTTAATATAAAATATATCAGTTACTACATTAATTTCTTAAATAAATATCTAGGTAGGAGGGTTCTTATACCAGAAAATAATACGTATTCCTTTATTTCACTCTATTCATATCTATTTTACATATCTATTTTATGAATAATTTATATAGGAATGTTATATAGTTTTTTAACCCTCTTTTAATTTTACATTGGATGTAAAATGGACAAAATGCGGTTAACACCCTCTATCCTATTATTACAGATAAGATAGAGCGTTTTGTTCCCAGAACTAATGCAGGAATCATTTACTTGATCTTGAGCTTCACCTTCAACAGTAAGGATTATATAATCATAACTATTATTTTAATCACACTACAGTATCACGTAGCGATACATTATTAAAGTATTATTATGTGGAATTTCATGATTAGCGAATACCTACTTACTAGAAATATATCTCGATGTGTGTTTTCATCAAAGCGTCGGACCATGTCGGTCAGCCCGTAGCTATATGTATATGGTTAGATTATAACTATCTGTCGGACAGTTATTGTGAAATTGGACTCAAATTATTGTGGCGAGTCCTATGGAGATGCCGATGTAATGCAATGCCAGTTGGGGCACATTGGCCGTGGAGTAGTTGTTTTCGGCATCTCCTTCAAATAAATGTTCGTATATTTGAGATATTAAAGCTTCATGGGCGTCGCTTTCAAAATCTACAGAGGGGCGGGCAAAATAATTGTTTTTTAGAATTTGCCTTCAAACAGCAAAATATAATTTTTCTATTCACTTCGCAGTGAATAGTAAAACACATTTAGTTTCGTTGAAAAGACAAAAATTATTTGAAAACATATTATTTAAAATTTGCCTCCATGGCGACCCCCATGTGTAACTTATAACCCGCTAAGAAAGCCAAAAGGCGTGGATACGGTGTCTGAGCAAGACATTCAATAGATACACGACGTCACGATTTTCCACAAAATTATTGTTGATTGTGACAAGCTTAAATATTTTTTCATTTCATTAAATAGGTATGTTTAAAATTTGTTCGGGTGTTAAAATGAGAAACGTTTGTAATTAGAGAAGAAAAAACATGATTTTCGATGTTTCAAAAACGAATATGCATAATGGAAATATCTTGAAATCATATAAAATATTTGAGTAGATAACATTAATTTGTCACGGCATCTTAGATTAAAAAGATTTTCCTCAAAAATTCTACATCCTATCATCCCAATTCTACATCTAAAGCCTTTTTTACATGATTCAGTTTATTTTATCCCAACTCTTTAACAAAATAAAAAGTTAGCAGGAGTGGGCCTTTATGCCGTATTAGCTATACGGTATAAAGTTCCATCCCACCCCATTACTTGTTTAAACCCGTACTTTATTGGTTTTAATTATAATTTAATTGTTCCTATTTAAAATTGGTTGCTCGGTCAATATTTAAAAATGGTTTATTGGTTTAAATTGAATCAAACCAGTGTAATATAATAATAATAATATAATAATAATTTATTTTCCATTATTGACATTATACAAAAATGAATAGGAATTGTCAGAAACAACTTACATCTACAACACAATACTAACTAAGATATTCTGAAGTCGAATAGTAACAGCTATCAAGTAAAAAGTTTTTTAATAATTTCTTAAACAAAAATTCCGTTTTTACGGATCTTATATCTAAAGGCAATTGATTAAAAATTTTTAGTCCTAAATAATTCGGTGAATTGAGTGTCATTTTCAGCCTAGCAGAGGGTACATGAAAATCATCCCTCTGTCGCGTATTAAACTCATGAACAGAATTATTACGCATAAACTTACATTTGTTCTGATAAACATACAAAGACATCTCATAAATAAACAAACAGGGCAGTGTCAAAATTCCTAAATCTTTAAATACTTGTTTACATGAACATTTACTCCCAATACCTACAATGCACGGCAGAATTCTCTTCTGTGCAATAGAGACCTGAGATGAGAAGGTAGAACCTCCCCAGAAACACAGACCGTACCTTAGTCGTGACTCGACTTGGGCGTGGTAAAGGAAAAGCACCTGCTCCAAAGAAAGTACCGTTCTTATATTTCTAAATAAATATGTTAGGGATGAAAGATTGTTAATCAATGCATGACATTGTGCTTTCCAATTCAAATTCTCATCAATATAAATGCCCAAAAACTTGACAGTATCATTATCAGTTTTGGTACTTAATACAGTATTATTTACAAGAAACTCAATCACATTGCATTCTTTCTGAGCAGTATGAAATCTCAAAATCTGGGTCTTTTTTGGGTTAAAATATAAAGAATTCTCCGAAAACCAGTTCATCAAATTACCAAAAAGAGCGTTACCATTAGTTTTCAACACCCCATCATTCAGATCGTGAATAATCAGAGAGGTGCCATCCGCGTACATCGTGAAATGTGTGTCATTAGAAATGTCAACAAGATCATTCACGTACAGTAAAAACAGCACAGGGCCCAGGATTGAACCCTGTGGAACTCCCATTGTTATATGTTGTTTTTGTGAGTAATTATTATTTATTGAAACAAATTGGGTTCGGTTCTCAAGAAAAGTTCGAATCCAATGATGTGCCAGACCTCTGACACCATGACAACTCAACTTAGAGAGTAATAAAAGAGTAATGTGTTAAATAGATACATTATTATAGCCTTACCAAACTGATTTTTTTTTAACTGAGGTCTTTGCTACTTGTAAAACGTGTATTTGACAATTTTTAAATATTCTGGAATACTAAAAAATGTAACGGTATCTCAATAAGTAATTGCGTTTGTTGTCCTTTTGCGAGTATCTTATCTTGCAAATAATTCAACTTGTATTAAAAAGTCGTTTGACATTTCAACTGCTGTTAAAGAAAGGGGTGTCTTTCTGCAGATACAGGAAAAATAAAATAACCGGGTGGTACAACATGGATAAGCGGTTCTTTGAATAAATACTATTTTAGCAGATACTCATGAAACATTGTTTTATCTTCTCTGTTTTGTATACCTACTATATTTTATTTATACATGCTTTTAGAACAACCTTTGATATACTTTTCTCTTGTTACAGGGGATTTGGAAAACAAGGATATCAATGTCAAGGTAAATTTGTCTCTTTTATACTTTCCATATTGTTGTGTACTCCGTATGCGTAAGCAAGAAAGTGAATACACAGGGTACTTTTTCCTGAGAGAATAACCGTATAATACATAATATATTATCATTTATAGTTAAGTCTACAGTAGTTTACTATAGTCAAGTACTAGTACTATCGGTAACTTTTTTTTTATCTACAATAAACGCGGTTGTTATTTTCTTTATCAGTTAATTTAATATTTCAGTACTAATTGCTGTTCCCAATCAAGGAAACTAATTTTAGCGCTCAAGTTTAACCACAACAATTAAAACCATAGTTTTAATTTTGACCTACATAGAGTGTTTGTTTATGTACGACAAAGCTTTTATTCACTATAGTTGATTGGCGTATATTCCAATTAAAAATGTATTAAAGGACAATAATTAGTGCCATATCGTATTTTCAATAAATAAGTTTTATCGCCGTTTGATTCTCTTGATTGAATTTATCAAATTCTAAAGGTAGACACTAAATGATCTTAAAATGATGACAGTGACAGGTAACACTTAGTGCGGTTCATTATGATATCTTTCTTATTTATATTCTGTGGTCGTCTAAAGCATTGCACACGGCAAATTTTATAATAATGCCAAACAAGGACTTGCAATACAGGACCAGCTTACAGCGACAAATATACAGTCTGTCCATAAAGTAACCCCCCCCTGCTAACTTTTGAACGAATAGAGTTAGAGAGTTTTAACAAAATACAGGGTGAATCATGTAAAATGAAGTTGATTCTGACGATAAATTCAATTCTTCAAATTCAAAGATGGCGCCACAGGCGCTGTCAACTCAATTTTTTTAAATGGCAAAGTGTGCAACGTTGCACCTCATTTAAAAAGTAATTCAATTATCTACATTCTCGATTTTGAAAAATGACAATCGAGTTATCCGTTCTCTAGTTACAAGCGTTTGTAATTTTGCTTTATCAAGTCTCCTTGCCTTTGCTTGCCACTGTCACTGAAACGTCAATAAGGCTCGAGAAAGTAGTTTAGCGTTCAATTTAAAAGTGTTTGAAAGTTTCTACAGGTTTTTTTTTTATATTTTTTAAGTTATTCAATGTGATAGATTTGATAGATTTAAGAGAAAATTTAAGAGGAGAGCGGTACTTAAGAATGCTGCGGGAGGAAATTTTTCCAGAGATAGAAAGAATAGCAGGCAATAACATTCAAAGTATTGTATTTCAACAAGATGAGCCCCGGCCTCATTTCTATGGACCTGTTACCGATTTTTTAAATAACCATTTCCCGGCAGATGGATTAGCAGAAGGGGCCCGACAGAATAGCCGGCTCGTTCCCCGGACTTAACTCCTCTTGATTTTTTCTTATGGGGAAGTCAAAACTCTACAGAACTCCTCCAGTAAATATCGACGAACTACAGCAACGTCTAACACATATGTGCAGAAATATCCCGGCAGAAATTTTAGGAAATATCAGGCAAAAATTTCAAAGTAGACTTTTTATGTGTCAAGAAGTCAATGGACAAAATTTTGAACAACTTATTTAATTCTTTTATTTTTTGTTTTAATAAATATTTGTTCAAAATTTGTTGTATTAAAATATTAATTAACATTTTATTCATGGATCAAATTAGAAACAGAAACGCTTGTAACTAGAGAACGGCTAACTCGATTGTCATTTTTCAAAAACAAGAAAGTAGAGAATTGAATTATCTTTTAAACGAGGTGTAACACGGCACACTTTGCCATTTAAAAAAATTGAGTTGACAGCGCCCGTGGCGCCATCTTTGAATTTGAATAATCGAATTTATCGTCAGAATCAACCTCATTTTACGTGATTCACCCTGTATTTTGTTAAAACTCTCTAACACGATTCATTCAAAAGTTAGCAGGGGGGGTTACTTTATGGACAGACTGTATATAAAAAATATATTTTGAAGGATATTTCAATTAAGAGCGATAGGTGCAGAAAATGTCACCAATTCCCTGAAACAATAGAACATATAACATCCGGATGTAAACAACTAGCAAGTGTTCAATATACCAATAGACATAATGCAGCGGCAAAAATTATTTATCAGGCAATAGCCCTGCGATATACAGAGTCTTCATAAATGTCCAAAAGCACGTATTCGCAAGTATAGGCAACCAACATTTCATGCAATTGGCATTGATTAAAAATAAATCCCTAGACTCAGTGCAGTCCTCCAGACCTGGTTAGAGGTTAAGTAAATAAAAATATTTTGACAGAACTAATTAACCTCACAAAGGAACTGTTCATAATACTGAATTTACATGCAGTTAAGTGTTACATATGGATAATTGATAACTACGGGAAAAATTTAACCAAGTTGGTTGGTCCAATTTTTACAATATTTTTTTTGTTAATCAACTATGTTAAAAGGACAATACTAAAAGACTTCACAACTTTTAATAACAATATAAGCAAACAGGTATGCTGAACAGCCCCCGGATTCACAATGCTCGATACAACACGTGTCGACGTCGACCACTATTCGACGATCGAGACCAAATTCGATATCGTGAACAAAGTAATTCCCAATCTGTATCGATTAGAATTGGAGCATCGACGTAGCATTTGTTCGTAAGAGTCGATTGTCGAACTGTTATATCATTTTGTGGGTTATGTATTATTATAAATTATTAATCTATAGTCATAATCGAACTTGTTTCCTTGTTTATAAATATAATTTGGACTTTTGGAGGATGTTTTTTAAATATACTCGGAATCGCCATGGTTTTTAAAATGAGGGAAGAACATTTAGTAAGTTTGGTAGATTTTATGGAAGAACACAGATAATTTGCGACCGGTAGAGTATCAAACAAATTACAAATTCTAAACAAAATACGTCTTTCTTTCCTTAAATCGCGTATTTGATTTCTTCTGCGAATTAAATCAAAAATAGGCAACATTTTTTAAGAAAAAAGTGATGAGAGCAAAATTCACAAAGCTACCGTAAAAAATGGGGTTATGGTTCTCTAACATAAGCGTTCGACACCTACTTTCTTGTCGAGCAGAATTGACAGATATTCTCGATATGTCGATAACCATTGCGAATCGCTACCTCCTCGATTTCTATATAGAAAAAATATATATCGATGTCTATTCGACACGTGTCAAATCGAGGAATGTGAATCCGGCTGCAGCTTAGTTATTTTTTTTAAATTTAATATCCAGAAAGAAAGAAACACATTGTGATATTTATTTTTTATTAGATACAAAAACTAGCATTGAAACACTCTCTGATTTTACAGTACCATTGCACTAACAATAAACCCGAACTTATTTAAAAGTTACATAAAAAAAGTTACATATTATGTTGAAAATGATGTCCTTCACGAGCTATACACAAATTTACTCTTCTATTCATGTTTTCAAACACATTTTGCAGCTGCTGGTCAGTTATATTGTTAATTTCTCGAATAATCGCTGCTTCTAATTCTTCGATATTATGCACTGCAGTTTTAAAAACATTATTCTTTAAATGACCAAACAAACAATAATCTAAAGGCGTTAAGTCCGGTGACCTGGTTGGCCACAATTCTTGACTAATCAGTCTATCACCATAAAACTCCTCTAAAAACTGAATTGTCACTCTTGCGGTATGTGCAGTTGCTCCATCTTGTTGAAAATAACCTACTTGCAACTCATCATCGTGTAATTGTGCTAAAAAGGGCTCTAAAATAAGTCTTCGATATCTTTCACTATTTATCGTCTCGTAGAAAAATATAGGACCTACTATACGTCTCCGTGACATTGCTACCCAAACGCCAACTTTTATGGGATGTAAGCTGGTTTCTACAAATGTGTGAGGATTTTCTGCAGCCCATGTCCTATAATTTTGGCTATTTACACAACCTGATAAGTGGAACCATGCTTCATCAGTAAAAAATGTCAAATTTAACAAATTATTATTCATGTTTTGGACAAACCATTCACAATAACGTAATCGTCTTCCGTAATCAAGGGGAAGCAACTCCTGTACAACGGTTACCTTGTAGGGGTGTAGATGCAGTCGTTTCTTTAGAGCTTTATGGCATGTTCCAACTGAAAGACCTACAAAAAGGAAAATTTCATTAATATATAAACACAACTTGATTTTCATTTCAAATAAAGTTTTCAAGCTGTTGATTTTAAGTTGCAAAGCAATTTTAAAATAAACTTGAGAATATTGGGTCATATTGAGAACATATTATGAAAAATTACCTACCTGTCTGAGCGGCCAACTTTGAAACAGGTTTTGTTGGACTTTGGTTCATTCGTTGCTCTATATCATCGATAACATTGTCTGTGAGAACAGTAGGCCTGCCAGTCGATTTACCTTTGCAAATGCAGTGTTTGGTTTGAAATCTCTTAACAATTGCACATTTATGGGTTAAGAATGTGTCATAGTCAAGGTTTTCGTCTGGAAATTGGGTCATAAATTGCTCAATGCAAGATTGCACGGAGTATGTCCATAATCCGTCTTCATTTCTAGTGCCACTCCGAAAATGATCCATTAAAATAAAGGCGTCTTGTTCTGCACTAAAAGGCATAATGTGTCGATCTGAAAAACGATTTTTTTTTTTAGTTAACCTGAAAGTTTTATTTTTACTTATACTTACGAGAAACTTGAAAAACGATGTAATTTAGCTCTGAAAAGAACTGATTGATATCAAATATGTAGGATATATTGAAGCAAAAGGAAATACAGAAGACTAGCAGAAAATCGCAGCGAAAACAAACGATGACGGGCGCTAATGAATAAAGCAGAAATGTCAAATATTGGCATCAATCGTAATGGTTCGTATACAGTAAACACTGACATTCCGTTCGTCGACGGTCAAAGTAATACGATCACCGATTGGCTACTTTCAATGTCAAATGACATATAACGCCAATTGCGTGCCGTGACACGGAAACTTGCGTTTTAATGTAACCTTCACCTTATGTTTTAGTTATTTTAAAAGTAACTAGCATTTCAGACGCCAACGCGAAGAAAATAAATTCACTATTTTTAAAATACTTACTGGTCACGTGGCTTTTGGCATTTATGAAGGCACGGTATTATAATCTGGAATTGGAGCTCAAGCATATTACTAATATTCACCATCAACTCTTAACAGAAAACAAATATTCATTATACTGGAATCTAACCATACAAGCTGATAAAACGATAGCCCTTAATAGACCAGACAACTTCAAGATAAAATAAAAAGGATCACCTACAAAACATAGCTAAAAAATATACAGAAAAGAAAGAAAAATATCGTCAACTAGCAATAAAAGTTGAAAGAGTATGGAAACAGAAACAAGTTCACGTCATTCCATATTTATTTATAGATCACCTCACTCAACTTAGCCTGGAAGAAAGTGGCCAGTCACAAAAAGCAGCCATACTTCATACATGCAATATAGTGAGATCGTTTTTAAACCAAAAATAATTTCTTGATAGACTTCAAGAAACATAAACCAGCGAAGAACTGAGAAGTGCATAATGCAAAAACACGAATAATAATGATAATAATAATAGACTTCGGTAAGAATGCTTTTTGTTTTTTATGTTTATTTAGTGCTGTGGAACAATTCTTGGCATATTTGTACCTTCTATGCGATTTTCTAAATTTTGACGTCTTTTAAATATACCTGCGGTATATTGAAGTTATTGCAGTTATTACATGGAATCTAATAAATGACATGAGAATTTTTGAAAAACGGAGTTTTGCTTTTTAATGGCATGAAAAACTTGTTTACGCCATTAAAAGATTTATGAGTCACAATTATATTATATTTAGACACGATCATTTTTTTTTCTAACAAATTTTGTGTTTATGGCACTGAAATATATAGGGGAATCTTAGGAGTTTGACCTACGTTTACATTTTTCTTTTTAAATATATTGTAAAAGTTAAGAGCTCTTAAAAACTTGACAATTTTGCTTATGAACATTACAGGATAACAACTTTGACTTTCTTAATTATATTGGGACGAAATCACCTCTATATAATCTATGAAAACATTTATTTGAAATTCAACATGTTAAAATTAATTTCGTTGGATGTTATCTCACTATACGCCAACATTCCCAGACTTGACCACTACAGTGATTGGAGAATAATGCGATGTGTTAAAAACCAAACCACACGTCCGTCCGATGAATTTTTGTTTGCTATTAATCTCACTTTATTTATATTTTTTTCCATATAAAGATTTATTTTATCAACAAATAGTGGGTTGTGCGATGGGTGTACCAGTTTTGTCCACAATAGCACAATTAGTCATGGAATACTTTGAAGAAAAAGTAATAAATGAATTTTAATACGATTTTTTTTTTCACACGATAACTACGTTTATTTCGCCAATTTCAAGCCGGCTTGAAGCCAAGCGACTTGGGAAAAAAAAGGACTGAAAATCATGCCTTCAACGCTTGGAACTGATAATCCAAGCGGCTTAAAACGTTCAAGTCAATCCTAAAATATTATAGGATTTGATATTGAATAAACGCGATTTGATTGCGATTGGATTTAATCAGATCTAATTGTAGAAGTTTATATGCTTCACGTACTGAAGAATCACATGTGATGAATGAGAAAAACTTTAGTGATCATATATTTTTTCATCGTCCAATTTTTCCCTGGCAATATTTTTTCTTGGAATTGCTTTCTTTTTAAATTATATAATACCTTATGGTTTCCATCATATCTTACTATTATTAGAGATAATGTGTACTTCACCTTTTTTGGCAACTTGTAATTTTAGGGGACTCTCTCCAGGGTTCATTTGATACTTATTTTTTTAATGGGAAACAGCTGTTAAAATGGATTGTAAATATTGACATAAATTTATCCCAATGTTTGTTTACCTACTTCATTTACCTTAATTTCTAATATGCCAGTCTGGCATTTCAATTTGTACATGACTAGTCTGTTTGTTCAAGTTTATTATTAAATGGAAATTATATTTGTTTCATTAAAGCAATGGATATGTTTGAAATTATGTGTTGTTCTAATTTATAATTTTAGCATTAGTTTCTGTGCCCTGTGGTCTGACAAGTGAACATCTAAAATATCTATAATAATCACAATTTTCTATAGTAGCGCAGATATTTTGTCTATACATGATTTTGTTGAATGAGTTTAAGTATAATCATCTATTAATACTTTTACATTAAAGAATTTTAAAACAGATACAATTCTTTGTGAATTGGCATTATTAACATTTTTTAAATTATATTAAAATCTCTACTGATGAAAAATGTGTCATAATTAACAAACAATATTTTCAACAATTTCCATACAATTTTCTCAAAAAAAATATCGTATCTGTGAATTTGCTGCTCTGTAAATAGTAATTATAACATATTTATAGTGTGGATAAGTTACTTTTACCGCAACACATTCAAAAATGTAGCACTCAGCTTCGCTTCTTCTTTACAGCAAATTGCAATCCCCCCATATTCTCCTACTCCTCTGCAACCAATTCGAAATCGCTCACCTTATGCGATTTTAACTGTTCGGAAGATTTTCAGTCTTCTGTCACTGTTAATATATTACATTTGTTTTTATGAATTAAGTTTGTTAATCTTTCTATAGTGCTGCCAATAGGCTGCATATTCTGAATCAACATAATGAAATCACTAAGATTCATAAAATTCTCCTTATTTTTTCGTTATAGTTTCTTTAAAAAAAAATTTATAACACCACAATAATGTATAATTAATTAAACTTATCAAAAACTAGATTTAAGTCTTGATCACAAAATTAGTGTTATCTACAGGCTGAAATAATAGTTATGATTCTGTACAAAGACTTGACTGCGATCAGGAATGTGTAATTGGAATAGTCTGCAATTTACATTATTTTGTTTATAGTTTTGTTTTGATTTAAACATCGGAAAATACACAAAAAGTGCAGTCATTTGAAATAAAAATGGTTTTCCTGTCAACAAGTAGGTACAGTATCAGTATGGCCGGAAATAAACATCACACTACTGCAATTGTCAATTCTTATTTATAGTTAAATACATATTTACATATATTATTTAGATTTTATTATATGCTCCAAATAAAGAAATTTAAGTAGCGAAAACTTTTAAATCAAAATGTACTCCTTGTATCTTTTTACATCATAGGAGTAAAAAAATTGCGGTACCATCACTTAATGGTTTAAAAATACAAATTTTTGAGATATGTACATTATTTGTATTTGATTTATTTATATCTATTATTTTTTGGTAAAGAGGGTCTTGATTTAAACTGACAGGTTGATACAAACGAATCATTTTATTGACTTTTCTATATTATTATTTCAATTTAAAATTTTGCTTACGTTTTCTAACATTATGTTCGATATATTTTTTATGTGAGGTATGTTACAATGGAATACTCAAATGAAGACATATTAAACTTATATTCATGGAAAATGTTGTAACAGGCTGCCCGATGTACTATACAGGCTTCACGAAACTTACTTAATTATTCAGTTATCTCGAAAGGTAGTCTAAAGTTTTACTATTGAATCAATTTTTCTGTCGCCGGGTTCGAGATATGATGTGATTGAGTATAAAAAGAGTATTGACTTACCGTGGGTTGTCTTATCCTGAACCTCGATGTAGGTATGTATTCCTGGGACACTTATATGCTAACACTGAGAGGGTAGTAGGGCGGATTTGCATGAAAACACGGCACACTTTCAGACAAGGGTTTTAATAACGAATAAACAGAATTTAAAAACATAAACAGAAGAGAAATGCAAAATACTGAATACTATTGGATCTATGGAACAAATGAATACAACTCTACTGAACTCTAAACTGACTGACTATATATAAAACAACTAACGGCATCTACTTCGAGCCCAAGAACCGTACTTTACCCTGCCTTGGTGGTTGGCCCTCATACTATGGGGAGAAGCCCCAAACAAACACAAACAACTTGTTCCGAAGTCGTACCGCGGTAGACTAACTTTTCTTCAGTCGAATCTTTCCAAGTAAAGTTTCTTTGCATTAAAATTTAAATATAGGTACTAATCTCATTGGTTCTTAAAGTACGTTTCTTCTCTCTGTCTAGTACCGCGAACCATGACCTGTCTCTGTCACGCTGTCCAATCAAAATCGTATTTGCTAGCTAGTGACCTAAAACCCTTAGATATTATGCCTTTGCCATATTGTATATGAACATACAAAAGACCTTATTTCAGAGAACTTACAAGTACCACCATAATTCATTATAATTTACTGGACTTATTTAGTACGCACATTTTGGCGCTTTGTCTACCAAACACTGTTCCGTCTCCAGGGGTGCATGGATTTAGACATCCATAAAATGTTTTAATAAATCTGTTAAGACCGAACAATTCTCAATACTATTTATGACCCGAAATTACATATATTTGCTAAAGAACTAGAAATGGTTCTACTTAATCTATCTATTTGAGCCAGATGTTACTGTCTAAAGATATTGAATTTACACGCAAAAGGTCGCTTGACGTGGACCATGTGAGCTTTTGTTACAATGTCAAAAAATAATTGGAAGAACTTGTTGAACTTTCAACAAGCTTTTCCCCTCGTTTTCCCCTGCTCCTACACTACGCTTCTTCCCCTACTGAAGAAAATCAGAAGAATCGAATTAATTTTGGAAAAAGTAAATGTTGCCACGGAAATAATCAGTCCGGCTGTCCGGATGAAAATAACGTAATCAGGATATTATTTCAGTGCTTACCCATTCATCTATACAGAGAATGTTGAAAAAGCAAAAGTAACAAGAGAAAAACTTACATTTAAGTTGGAATAAACATAAACAACATTTCATTTTACTGACATGATATAAAATTATTTTCATCACAAAATTCTACAGTTGGTAAATTAAGAAGATGACAGATCATAATGAATGATAAATAAAAAATTTATGGCATGTATATTTGTACCTGACATTTATTGCACTATAAATTTATGGCGGGCACCTACACACAGAGATATAATGAAGATAACGTTATAGAGAATGTGAGTAAAATTTTTAATTGGAAAATAGAAATGTCAATAAACTGATTCATTTGTTTGAACCTGTTAGTTTAAATCAAAGGCATCTTTACTAAAAATTAATAGGTATAAATAAATAACTCCAATATAAACGGAAATATCTCAAAAAGTTGTTAGTTTTAACCCATCAAGACAATAATTTCTCTATATTCTTTGTCAATACTGAAGGAAAGAGGAGATAATTATAAATAACATGATGTACAAATACAGGGTTTCCATTTGATTTAAAAACGTTTTCGTTAGTTGGATTTGCCAAAATGTAACATGAGATACTTGGTATAGCAGTATTGATTTTATTTTTCTTCTAAAGTATAGCACAACTTAGCCTCTTTTCTTTTTCCAAGAACCAAATAAATCCCTCATTTAACGACAAAATGTATAAAGGGTCTCCAGAATCCTTGTATCTGTCAATTTTTTATAAAATGGCAAGTATCTCCGAAACGGCTGGGTTTAGCTATAAGGTATTCTACATATTTTTCAGTCAACCGTTTATGCTCTTTTCGGAAATACAAACATGTACAAGGTGTTTTATTTAAAATAAGCAAGTTGAAATGGATGTTTTGCCAAAATTTCAAATTTATATCGCTATTAGTGTTGGAGATATGTCTAATAGGCGGTCGTCGTGAATTACCCCGTATAATCAAATATACACAATGTATTTTTTCTGCGACCAGCTGGCACAAAGAAGGAACAAAGATTCTTTTTGAAAAATCAAAAACTTGGTAATGCGGAAAAACAGATAGGGTCATACATAATTCTACAAAATTGGAAGGACTATACGAAGTTTCTGGGTTTCTCTGTTTCTCTACGGTACAGAGAAGGAGACCACTTTAAAAAGTATGGGAGTGGGGTTCTAGTTTCGTCGCTAGGAGGTATATTATAGACGACTCTATAGAAAATAAAAAAAATATTGCCAGCAACATTCCTCAGCCAAATCTAATCCAGTATGAATCCAATACGAATTGATATGCTTTGAAATCCATTTTAGCAAACATTCATACTGCCTCGAGATATGTGGGTGCAACTGGTCTGTTTCTAACCCAATTGTAAAAATTGTACTTTTACAATAAATAATAATAAATGATTTTGCTGAAATGCTAGATTGTATTTTATATGAATACATTTACATATACCTATAGGCAACTGTATATGCTTAAACTGAAAAAGTCTATAAGAATACCATGCAACCTTCTGCGGGCGCATGCAAGCAAGCGATTTTTTTGCTCGAGAACATTATACGGTTTCACTCAAATAAAGCAGATTTTTCGAATACTTACAAGCATAAAAATAATCTGCTTGGTTATTTCCTTAATAATTGCCCCACCCTTCTTTTTAGAGAAATTTACAATTTTTTTGCGTTTTGCTGGTATTGTAGACAAATTTGATACTTCTTAAAATACACCTAAATATAAATAAATCCAATACTCTGAGTAGGTAATATCTTTCTGCCGATCCCAGTTAAAAAACCGTATATCACAATGATTTTATTTTTTTTGCAGTTTGCAGTTTTGTTGTCCATAAAAGGTGCCACGAATACGTAACTTTTACTTGCCCTGGTGTAGATAAAGGAGCAGACTCAGATGTAAGTATATTTTATTTTTATGGTAAATAGAAAATCAAAAAATTGTTGTTGAAAAGATGTTTTAAAAAGAAACCAATTTAGAATTATTGATATTTAATAATTCTTGCTTTTTCATTCTTCATTTTAGAACACAAATTTTAAATACAAATGTTTTGGCGACTTTTTATGATAATATTGTACTTTATGCATAGCGCGATAATCTAATTGGTTTTTTAACTGGAATACCCTGTATTTTTTAGCAGGGCATTCACCCACGAATCTACAGATATAGGGTTTGCTAGATCTATCTCTTATAATTAGAGAGATATTGAATAAAGGGTGTGGCATAAGAACAATACATCGGGCAAAAATAATTTTTTAGCAGTAATTTTTCTCACTTCTTTTAACTAATTTCTGGGACACAGTTTTCGACTCTCATATCGAAGACCATTTTAAAGCACGTTTGGTTCACTACGGCGTTTCAAAGCACCTAGTGTAAACTTTAATATTGACATAAGAAACTAGGTTAGTCTCCAGTACTTCCAGAAAGTACTCCAGTACTTTCAAAAACGCGCGTTTTTTAAAGTTACCATGGCAACATTAACAACCCGAGAAACGTGTGAAGTCTAAATGACAATTTTTTGATTATTGATCTGACAGGAGTACCCTTTAACGTCAAATAAAATATTACTAAGTCAAAACCTTTATTTATTAAACCAATAAAAAAATAGCGTAAAGTATTCGTGGATAACTGGTCTTTAAAACTGCTCTATTTCGAGGACTCCAGCTGCGCCGTTGTGCTCGAAAAATCGCGCGTGTTTTAAAAACCTTTTTATCCACTTATACATTAATATACTATTAATATTCTTCCTTTTACCAATTTCATTCAAAATAATAAAGAACCCTCAGACCACTTAAACTTCTGTTAGATTTGCTTCATTTTTTCTTTTTTGTTGGAAAAGTCATCACTGCTATGTTTTTGCCATTTTGTTGTTTGTCTTCAAGATAATATGTGCTTCCGTCATCGTATATCTGCCACACGTTGTATATAATTAATAATAATAACAATAACAATAAATGTAATTTGAATTTTAGGTACCTATATGAATAAAAAATTGTCTCTGAAAAAAGTACCTAATGTGTTTTTTTATTTAAAAATATTTATCAGTGTTTCTAAGTTTCAATTAAACAAACACCGACTTAAACTTTTGACTCAAGAGTTTTGTTTTTTTAATGTTCAAAAATGTGAAGCCCAAAAAATGAATAGTGCACAGAAAGTCGTTAGGGAAAATTGTTAATTATTTTGCCCATTTCAAAATACCATTCAAAAAAATACTGTGTCAAAAACAAACTGTAACAAACTTCGGGTTGATAGTGAACCCGGCCTATTAAGAAAAAACGTTCCTATGAACGCATTTCCTAAAATGCGTTTTTATAGAGTTATAGCTCTCTAAAATGGTGAAAAGTGATTTTTATTTCAATATCAAGTGAAATTTTTTTCACATATTTTATTTTATTTATTTAATTTTATTTTATATTTTTATTACATGTTTATTTTATTTTTTATTTAATTTATTTATTAAGTATTTCAAGGGGTAGTAGCTATGGCAACACAATAACTTGTGACGTATACTTCTTCTTGCAGATACGAAGTGTCACTTGACGCCTGAGTATCGGTTTCTCTTTGGATTTGCCTTGGGCTCCAATTCTTTTTATACTGCAGAAACAGCACCACTCAGGTAGCTTTAGTCAAGATATGGTACGCCAGGAGGTCGTTAGGCAAAACTAGACTTCACACACAGTTAAAATACACCAATGAACCTTATACCTATATATCTATTTACATTAATCCTGGTGTATACTATGCTCAAAAGGATCATTACCTATAGAGAAGCAACCATGCGGTGTAAGCAAGTGAAAATAAGCGCAAGCGGGGTTAATTTACGAACAGGGTAGCAACAAGCTACGTGGAGGCACTGTTGTGGGTAATAAGCAACTGGGTCAGCTACGGTGGTCCTGCGCGGATACCAGGTGAGGAAGCAATAATTAAGCAAAATGTTAAGCAAACGACTATACATACTCCCCTTGGCCATAGTCTGCAAGTTATATCTGTTGTAATCAGGTTCAGGCTGAAATAGAGGCATGATTAGAGCTACAACGTAATTAGTGCCAATCCGCCTGAAAGAGCAGGTCGTGTCTGACTAATTGCTCATAGACCAGAGAAAATAATGCTCGGAAGAGAATTATTTGATTAGTCACAACATTTATTTCCGACACGAAGGATGGGGGATAGATGTGTCTTTCCTAAGCTCATGTACCGGTAATAATAAAGCTGAAAAGAGAAGTATGATTAACACAATAGCTAAGGATCGATTCCCTCTTTGGAGTGTTTTTTCCTCAAACTCCCTTCCTGAGCGGTTCTGGGCACTGCTGTCTCTGGTCAACGGTCCGGCGGTACTGCTGGGCTTGTTCGCTAGTTCTCAGGAACTCTTCTGACTGACGGTGGGGAACAATCGGTACCTCTGCAATAGTTCGACTTCCTGACTTAGAACTGTTTCTTACTTTTTAATCCTTCATACAAGTAACAGCTGTGGCGACAGGCAGGATTGGTCTCGTTGCTGGACGGCTATCGACCAAATTTTCGAGTTGGTCCCTATTGACTTGAGGACCAGCGGAACCTCGGACATGCACAGTGCGAAATCCGTCTATTCCTCATACTTGTAGTAGCTGTGGGACGGCAATCGACACATTGCTCTTCTTGGCCACGGCTGGCAAGAGGTTCTATTAAGACTTCGGAACCGCGCAATGGCAAAATCGGACTTAGTAAATTCTTATACTCGACAGGCCTGGACGGTGAAAATGTTTCCTCCAAGTGGCGTTTTTCTGGACTGCTCTGTGGCTGTGGATTTGTGGAGAATATTTTGTATACAAATATACAAAAGCCGGCGAAACTTTTCTGTTGTGGACTTAACGAATTTTACTTACTATTTCTTGATAGGAAAGATGGAGGTGTCGGCTGGACTGGTCTGCACTGGTGCAGGATTCGGACTCACTGTAAATTTCGTGCGCGGCTTATTCACTTGGATCTAGCCGTAGCATCGCAACTTTTGCGCCGAACCAATAGAATACTTTTATCGCTTCTATCACGCAATTGGTTGATTTTGTATACTTTCGCCTTGAAATTTGACATGTATTTAACCTAATTTTGTGCAGATATTTTGTGCACAGTATAATGCTCTAAAGAAATTGTGTTTGTTGTATACAGTTGCATATTTTTGTGATAATTAAGATTAGATACCATAAATACCTAATTCAATTCTGGAGTAGACTACAGTCTTTTTTTTATTTTGTGCTACAGTGACTACAAGTGACTGTATAATAGACAATAGATATTACCATGGATATTACCTAGATACGTTTTGATTTGATACCTGATGATGAATAAGTGCAGTGAGTGTGAAAAACAATTTGGAAGGTTGACCGATTTACGAAAACATGCGTTAAACGGTTTCATAGTCACAAATCTGACGAAATTGCTCCATTGAAGAGACAACAAACACATTTTAAATTTATTTGCCACTGTGGGAAAAATTTTAACCGCACAATAAAAATTTTATTTCCCATAAAACGGCTCGAGAGGGAGAAACAATTTTTTTTTAAATGACGGGTTGAAATAATGGGTGTGTTGATACCCCTTTGACTGCTACATGCAACTCTAGAAGTAAAAATAAAATCGGCAAAGCAAACAAAAATAACAATTTTTTGAAACTTCAAAAATTAAAAACTTGATGCATTGCATAAATGTAGGATTTATTAGTTTTTTGCTCCCCTTGAGCGGTCCCTCTGAAACTATCCATACATTATATGGATAGTTTCTATAGTAGTAGAGATAGTATACTATCCAATATAAAATATAAACATTGACCTGTCAGATTTTTTTATATCTGCATGTTATATTTACATTATTGTTTAATATAAAGTTGAAGTATAGAAAGTGAATGGTGTTTTATTTCTTTGTCACCAATCTCAATATTATCTGTTACCCAGTGTACCTACATGATAGAATAAGTATCATATCCAGTGTATCAAATAAAACTTTAAATTTATCATATTTATTATTCATAGTTTCTTTTGGGATTACACCACCTGTAAAATAACCAAAAGAAACTATGAATCATGAAAACACACCACAAATAAGTTACAGACATTATTTATCATATTAATTGTATTAGGTATATACATAACTTGGTGGATACAAGGGAAGGTTTAATTTAAGGTAATCATAATTTACATAGATGATCATACTTTTTCTGTTATATTCACAATAGATTATAGAATAAAAAGATTGTTCTATTTTAAATTGAACATACCTATATAATGTTATTTAAACAGGTCTGATGATTTAGTTTGATGTTTGCTTTACATTTTTTTTTTTTGTGAAGGAAACTTTCCCACCTTCATTTATGTACATATCATCGCCAGAAGATGTTTTGATAGTGTTTCAGCCTTAATTTGATCAGATTCAATGATATTTCTTAAATTGTACCGAGAGTTAGTTCGTTTAGTTGTCAGTATATTTGGATATCGTATACCTAACAAAATAAGTCGCAATAAAAAAACAAGGTAATTTTGTGTTAAAATTGTAAAGAATATGTTGTTAATGAGTCCATAAACTTAAAATCAATCAGACCATTATAGTAAACATAGACATGATATGAAAAATAACTTCTTGATATTTGTTAGGGCTTCGTGTTATTAATCTATGTACATAACAGTTAAAAGAATCTATGGTTAGGGTTCGTAATGTTAGTATGTTTTGTGAGGTTTAAAACTTTCATCTCGTTTTTGTTCAGGCGCGGCAATATTTAAATGGGCAATGCGTTTTTATTGGCCAGGCGCAATAGTTGCCTTGCTACGGCTAGATCCAAGTGGCTTATTCTAGCCAGCGTAGCAGGCGTAAAGGATGCAAGTGCGTGCGCCTCTCTTCAAGTCTGGTCGGCGGGGTAAATTGTATTTCTCTGGTCTTAAATGTTGTTTTAGGTATTTGATCGCGGAATTATAATATAAATAATTACAGATGTCAGATCTATTAAATTTTATATTAAAAAAATGTGCTTCATAACAAACTTTTAAATAAATAAACAAGGTTGATGCTTTGTTTCAAATCGATAGAACTAATTGTTTTCAGGATATTTCAGTATAAATGTTTTAATACGCTACGTGTAAAAGGGAATCTAATGAATGATATATTGTTATAAAAACGCCGTTTTTAAAATCAGCGCCAAAACGACGTATTAGAATGTTACAATAATTGTATTTTGTTAATATCTGTGGAGATTTAAAAATAACTCACTCATTTTATTTTGAATTTACCATTTAAGTAGCTGTATCATTTAATAGGTTGTAGTTCCATAGAAAAGCAAATTAGGTCTCAAAAGGATTCATAAGGTCTTTTTTTATTATTTTGACGAGTATCTACTATTAGCCCCTGAAGTTCGTTACAGTATTTTTCAAACGCTATATGTTTAGTCAAATCTGATACTAGTTTATTCTCAACTCTCCGTGAGATTGAATTACATTAACTTTGGGCAATATTCAGTAAAAGTTTCTAATTTTTTACACATTTTTAACTGAATTATAATTCTGAAACTAGTAATTAGCTGATAAAAAAATATTGATTCAGTTTAATTTCAATTTAGGCTGTTAAACTAATGAAAATGTTTTTAAAATTCACATACTTATTTATACCTGTGAATTTGTAGAAATAAAGTCGATTAATAGTTATACTTAATAAAATATGGTAAGCATGTACATAGATAGCTATATAAGAAAGGAACTATAAAATCATTTAGGTACCTACTAATAGAGCGTGATCATGAACATATAATATAAGCGTTGAGTGATGATAAGATATTAATAAGCCATTTGTGGCCATTCCTCCCTTCTACTATAGGATCAATACATATAGGTATCCGACTAGTACGGTAAATACACTACATATAATTATACAAAACTTTCGTATTAATTATGTAATTTATAAAGTAGATAAGGATACTTATCGTTTATTGTGATGTCGATAATTTAACTGTTGCATAAAATAACACAAGAATAATAATACAGAGATCAATAATTGTGAGATCATACGATTACAGCATGATCAATTCTCTAGTCTAAGATAATCCGAAATATGTATTCAAATTCTCCCGACAATTTAGAGGAGCCCGATTCTCGAGTTACGCGAATACATTAGTATGGAAAAATTACGTAAAAAAGGCGTTGCCAGATACTTAGGTCTTTATAACGAGAGAACTGTCAAACTACGTCGTAAAACAATATCTATTGACGTCATTTTTTTTATACGAATCTTTTCACACGACTCGAGAATCGACAGGAGTGTTGTTGACCAGGACAGGAGTTAGAGAATTTAAACTTCGGTTTTAGTTTAGTCATTAAACAGTTACCCAATTGCCTATAATATGGTTGTACAGGGTATTCGCGTATATTTTGACCCCTACCTACAGGGGTTATTAAGAAAGTTAGAAAAAAAGTTTAAATACAAAAGTTGTTTGGTTTTTCACGTATTATCTTTTGGCTAGGTCGAAAAAAAAATTGCATGTCGTAAATTTGAGGAAACCAATTGAACATCATATTTTCAAATGGGACATCCTGTATAATTTTAGACGCTCGGGAAAACAATTTTTCCCTGATCTCAAAAATATATATTTTGTTGACATTTGCACTGACAGTTTTCGAAATATTCTCGAAAATATTTAATATTTAATGTTTACAATAAATCATAAAAAATATTAAAAAATGAAAATATTGGAAAATATTTAAATAACTAAGGAGGTTACCTCGAAAATCGTTAAATATTTTTTATTACTGTTGGTTTCTACTGTTAAATATTTTTAGTTCTTTGTATTTTTTGTATTTTTTTTATGGTACTCGCTGTAGAATAGTTGTGATGGCCGCGGATGAGTGAACTTGGCACGAGACACTACCGTGCATCTTGATGCATGTCAATTTTTGACAGTTTGTATCTTAGTATCCTAGTAGTAATAATGTATCTTAGTAGTGATGAGAAACACACCGTAGTGCCCTCTTTGAGCATAATAAGCACGTAATCATTACATAGTTACGCACTCTGACGAGCGCATAATAAGCTCGAAACCGGTCAGTGTCTGGTGGTTGGTTCCGATGAAGGATGTGGCGACTTCCATGTAGATGTCGAAGTAGTGCAACGCCAGTCGGGGCGTCGGGGCACTTTGCCCGGGGAGTAGTTGTGTTCGGCATATCTTTCAAATAAATAAGTGTATCAATTTGACTAGTCGGATAACTACCTATGTATTTGTGCATCTAGACATATGTTCTCCTTTTTATTCAACTTTACTTACAGAAATATCCATTACCTATTACTATTTTGAAAATGAGGAAACTCATTCATTATTAGTTATTTTTTTATTTTTGTTAATTTTTAGGATACTAGAACTCGTCACAATTTTAAAGTGCATACATATGCATCTCCTACATTTTGTGACCATTGCGGTTCATTATTGTACGGAGTGTTACATCAGGGAATGAAATGTACAGGTAATTTATTTTTCATTTTTCCCACAACTTTGTATTATTTATAATTGTGCACTTAGATAAAGTAATTATTCAACGTATTCATTTTGCATGTTTAAAACATAATTCCACTGCATGTGTCATTTATTTTACGTAAAATACTGCTACATTAACGTCTTTAACTGTTAAACATGCTTACCTTTACAAAAATGGCACTCGCTTGTAAAAAGCTATAAACTATAATAATATAAATACCTACCTAATGTTAATAAAATGTTTAATGCTTGCTCTGTTTTATATTGCCAAAATCTGACATTTAATATGTTTGAAGCAAAGACCAGCGATTAATTTATGACATAAAAAAAGTATTTCAATTAGTAATTGTTGCAACTAATATCAATTATTTTGTAAAACATCATAAGTTCACCTATGTTTTTCGAGTACACAGATATAGTGTTTGATGGTGCTCCCACCAATAGTGAAGAAGATATGTTCAGATGGGGATTAGTTCGAAAGAGTTAATACATCGTTTACTTATAATACCCGTATGGTAAACTATTGGACGTATCTTCTTGAAAAATCCATGAAATATTAAGCGTAGGTACTCGCATAGTTAACATAAAATGTGTTGTACTTGAAATAGATGAAGATAATTCCGGAGTTGCTGTACAGTGTTATTATTTATCTTGATATATAAAGATAACACATTTTTTTCTGATTTCAACTATATACCACACTATATACACAGTGTCCCACCGGGAACGACCGCGATCGATATATGGAAAAGTACGTACAGGGTGATTTTGAAAATTTGGTTATTTACAAAAGTCAGTGGGGCCTACCTTTTTAAAATATTTTCACGTTTCTGGCACTTCCGGTATAACCGCAAGTTGACACCAACTTGTTTATTTTAAATGGAACACCCTATATACTATATATTATTTCCGGATTCTACGTAAAATTCTAAACACATTTCATGTAGGACGTCCTATACATATCTTCAACTGTTTTTGAAATATTGACAGGTGACTATTGACATTTTGCAACTTTGACACCCTGTAAAATCTAAACGGTTTGAGATCAAGAAAAACGGTTTGCATATTCCCATCTTTAACTCATCATAAGCTGTCGTTTGACACTAATTTCAAATTTAGCCAGAAATAAAAAATTTTCGATTAAATTTAATAGCTTGGTTAAAGGGTCCCCCAAACCAACGCGGATAATCGCAGCACCTGCGGAAGTTCGCACCGCTTGCGATTTGCATCATATTGTTTCCATTGCGTTAAATATGTACGTTCACACCAACACGATTTTTTTCGTTTAGACTGCGAATTGTCTGCGTTTATTTCGTACGGAGTTTTTGTTCGCAATCGGCTGCGTTTTTTTCTCGGATCCGTAGTAGTTTCGCAGTCTCTTAACTAAGAAAGTAATTAATAAAATGGAAAAAATCTTTAAATTAGTGCGAAAGTATCCTATATTACACGACCTTTCTCATGACGATTACAAAAATATTCGAAAAAAGTATTAAAAATATAACATAGATTCTCGTCTTTTCGAAATTGCGGCATTAATGTATGAAATTCCCTATATTGTCGTCTTTTTTATTAATATCGTGAACCCATTTTATTTTCTTCCTAAGGTTAGATACATAATATGATCAACACATTTATTTTTAAATAATAATAATAATTTTACCTTAAATTGTCTTCTTCCAATGCAAGCAACACAAATGCTTCTTCTTCATCCGATGATGTAGGTATACATATTTTTGTATGATAGGTAAGTACAAGTACAAATTGTTTATTTTTCGTTTTCAGCAATAGCAATCAACCTTTTCGATACTGAAAATATGACGCATATGATGCGATTATATTCGCTTTGGTGTGGGGTTCTCTGCGGATTCCGCCACGAATTTCGCTGCGAACTTTCCGTCACGAATCCGTTGCGAATAATTCGCGTTGGTTTGGGGGAGCCTTAAATCTGAAATTAGTGTCAAACGATAGCTTATGAAAAGTTAAGATAGGAATAACGTCTATAAGATAGGAATGTGCAAACCGTTTTGCTTGATCTCAAACTGTTTAGATTTTACAGGGTGTCAAAGTTGCAAAATATCAATATTCACCTGTCAATATTTCAAAAACAATTAAAGATAGGTATAGGACATCTTACATGAAATATGTTTAGAATTTCACGTAGAATCTAGAAATGATAATATATAGGGTCTTTCATTTAAATTAATCCAGTTGGTGTCGACGAAGTGCCAGAAACGTGAAAATATTTTAAAAAGGTGTAGGCCGCACTGACCTTTGTAAATAACCAAATTTTCAAAATCACCCTCTATGTACTTTTCCACATATCGATGTGGAAACCGGTGTGACACTGGTGGGACAACGTGTCTATTTTCCGAAATATTTCCAAAAATGTGAACACCTGTATATTGCATGATATAGGGTGCCTTAAAATGGTGGCCACGTAGAACAATATCATATGTGAAATTATTTATGTTAATTTTTGTTTTTAACTATAATATAACATTTACAGCAATACTAGATTATTTTCACGGCACACTATATCGTGCAATATCATAATATACGCGTTCACATTTTTAGAAATATATCAGAAAATATTTAAACAAAATATAATGTGTGGTATAGGTACCATTGAAATCAGAAAAAATATGCTATCTTACCAATTAAAAATATATAGAGTGTTCTACTTAAAACAAACCCACAGTTTGGTTTTTGGTTTGTTTTAAAACCTTCGAAAATAAAAAAGTTATATCAAATTAAAATGTTATCAGGATAAATTGATAACACTGTATAAGACTTCATTATTGCAGGAAGCCTTACCGGAAAACAAATTACATGTTGCCTTAAAAAAAAATCTATTCAAGAGTTACAGGGACTTTTGAAACAATGTGTATAAAGTTTTTTATTTGCTTGTTTGCTTCCTATTATACTTGTTTGCTAAAATTGTAAATAAAAACTAAGTACCTACTATCTATATCTGATGAATGAAAATATTTATTCATCAGATGTTATTCTTTGTCACCTAATCTGAACTAATAACGCTCATTTTCATAATAATACAAAATATTATAAAAACACAATAAGTAAAACTTATAAAACAGAGCATGCATTGACTTACAATTATTGAGAGGACGTATTAGTCATAAATATTCATAATTGTGCAAATTTAATAGTTAGCATTAATGTGCTTTCATAAGAAGAAGGGTGGATATATGTGTTATACGTATGTTAAATATTTCTGTTAAGTACAAAGGTGATATTAGTTTTGTTAGGGAATTAGAGTGTGATTAGACATTGTTTGCATAACAACTGACCGCAGGTGCCAGAGATCAATTTCAAGTGGAAAACTATGACAAATGTAGACTGCATAGAACTACACGCAGCTTGGCAAAGTCGTCAAAAGAAGTATCAGGAAGTCATGAACAGGTATCTTGATAAAAATTACATAATATAAAAATTCACTATCACATTCAATATTGTGAAAATAAGAGTACTCTTTTGTATTTTCATCAACTTGTCCACTCTTCTACAAATTTCACTTATTTCAGGTGAGTCTCTCAATATAACTTAAAAGATACAGGATGGCGTAATAAATGCCGTCTCGTTTGTTTTATAGATAACAGATTTATTTTTAACAAAATTGATATAGAATTAATCAAATGTGTCTAAAAAAATCCTAATAGATGGTAGCATATTAAATATGCCCGGCAGTTTGTCACAAATCTTCAATTATGAACTATATAAATAAATTGTAATAATAACGAATCTCTGAGTGGCTATATTTTTTACATTCCCTGGGTACAACTTTTTTTGTGGGAAACTTCACAGAAAGAAGAAACACGTAATTGGCAGCAGTATCAACTATTCACCATGGATACTGCTGTCCCAAAAGAAAACACAATATGTTAGGTTTTTAGAGTTTTGAGGTAATTAGATAGTGCTGTATGTGGTTTAATTAGAATTTCGCGAACTAACAAGAGCACATTTTGGTTTACAAGTTCAGGAGTAGAGATGAAAGGTATAGTGGTAATATTATATTTGTAAAATAATCAAAATTTGAACAAAACAGTTTGAAATATTTTACTGAGATTTGTTTTTAAGCTTTGATTTTTATTTCACTATTTTAAATCTAAAAGCATATAAAAATATCTAATATAAAAGAACACTCATACAAGCGGAAATCTCGATATCAAAAGTACTGTCAAAAATAGACTCAACCACCTGCTATGTGGTGCCATGCAAGTTACGCGTTTGGCCGTAACGACTCCGTTTTTAAAAATTTTCACAAACTTTATTTTTAGGTAATATTAACTAATTTAAAAGAATTACAGTTTAATTTACAAAACGGAGGACTTTATTATTCGAGCGTCAAACAATAAGTGAAATCATAATACAGGAAATCAAAGCAGTCTAGGATTTTATCTAACATATTATATTACTTGATAGCAGGGCAGCTGTACTCGTAACTCCTCCCAGCCTAAATTGAGCAATAGCCTTTTAGGATATGCGAAATGGTCCTTGTTTCATTTCGGTGGATTCTTCTATCTTGTTTTTTCTTGAAGTCATTTTTATATATAATTGCTTCAGTCTAGGGAATAACATATATATTATAATTATTATAAGCACAAAATATATTATCAAGTTCCAATAGTTGAAGTAATATTTGTTAACATTTTCAGTTTCTAGAAAATCATATTTATGTTGATTGATCTCATTATTTAGTTTATTTATATCATCTAAATTTATGTGCGAGATCTTTATCGGCTTAAAATTTGTGTTAAGTTTCTCAAAAGGTATATTATTGATTTCAGGTAAATAACTATTTAATTGTTTTATTTTTACTTCAGATTCGTGTAATTGAATTTTATAATCATTAATGAAAATTAAACATTGTGGCTCTAATTTAGTAATATAGGTACCATGAATTTGTTTATTTTTTAAATTATTATTGCAATTTATTTTAGCAACATTCTTATGTGGTGAAATTATAATATAACGATTACTTTCTATTTCTTGAATTTTTATATCCTCTAGTGTTATAGTATTTTTGGTACAATTTAAAGTTTGTTCTTTTAGTATGACTTGAAGTTCACAATTATCATTGTCAATGTGTTGTGTTTTAGAAATTTTACAGAAATAATTTTTATCATTTAATAATATACAAGGTTTATCGAAAAGGCTGTACGATTGATCGGAAAGTATAAGGAATTTGAATTTAGGGATAATAATGTCAAATTGATAATCTGAAGACGCAATAGGTAAGGCCCATAAATGGAAGATATTGTAAATTTCATTGTATGTTAAAGGGACTTCTAATATAAAGGTTATAATGTTATTGACAAGATACGCCTTAATTTCGGTGATTTGTTCATACAGTAATACATTTTGTGTATCATACGGTAATTTATTTGGATCTTCGACAAGGTCATTTATTTTTTGAAGTTCATTATGGAAATCTTCAGGGTCGATAATGCTGGGGTGGAATTGTCCCATTTTTGCGAATGTAATAGAAGTTTCCAATTCGTCGAGTATTCTGATTATTTCATTCAAGGCAAGTATCAGCTGATTATGAGTACTGTGAAGTAACGTGATAGCTGACCATTCTGTAGAAAATATATCTTGTTTCTTCATGTGGGCTTCGATTTGCATTATTCTGCTTGTAATTATAATTTCGTTATCTTGAAGTGTATGTACGGTTTTATTAAAAGTTTCTATGGCTCTTTGAATAAAGGAAATTTGATTCTCGCTCGTATGAGATAATTTATGTTGGTTACTTTCTAGTATTCTTATCTTTTCTTCGAAATATTCTCCATCGTCGGCATCTAGATTACCAGTAATAAATTTAAATGTTTTTCCTAGCACATTTAAAAGTCCTCTTTTGTTTCTATGCTTGATAAACAATTGCTTAAATTTTAATTCTAATGTATCTAAGATATTTGTATCTATAGCTAAATAAATCTTATATTCTTTTACATACGTATCGCCGTATTTGGTATTATTATAAGTATCATGTAACTTATTAACTAGACTTCTTATATTAATATAATTTTTATGAAGTTTATCTAAGTTTATTCGTTTAATAAGAGTCCACTTGGTTCTTTGAATTTTCGAAGTTCCTAAATGTTGTGGGTAGAGAGGTGGTTTTCCGTTTAAATCTTCTAATTCTAGTCCTCTGACGATTCCGAGGAATCTGGAATATTAAATGAATGTTTTAGATTGTCTAAATGTACCTTTCGTAATTGATTATTTTTCTTATTGATTAATAAACAAGTCTTATCAAGATGTATGTCTCGAATTACATAGGGACCAAGGAATGGATTAGCTGTCTTTGATCTAGCTTGGGCATTCTTAACGTATACCTTGTCTCCTATTTTAAACTGTTCTAGATTTTCTTCATATCGTCTTAAGTTTTGTTGATGGGTAAGTTCTTTTTCTTTCATAAGGTTTCTTTGAACAACCTCGTATTGGGCTTGTGAGACTTTTTTAAGTTCATCAATATAATTTTCATACTGTTTATATTGTACATCGATAGAGAATGGATTATTGGCATCAGTTTGTCCTAATAATAATTCGAATGGTGTGAATTTCGTAGCTGAATGGATCGTATTATTATAAGCTATTACACATTGTTTTATTCGTGTAGAATTCTTCATGTTTGGGCTAATAAATTTGGTTATTCGGTAATGTTCGATCATTGTTGAATGAAATCTTTCAATTAAACCATTTGATTTTGGATTTTGCGGAGTTGTTATATGATGTTCGATTTTATATAAACGTGTAAGGTCCTTAACCAGTCCATTATCAAATTCGGGTCCTCCATCCGTTATTATTTTTTTCATAACACCATAGTGCATTATATATGTATGAAGGGCATCACATACTTCGATAGCATTTTTGGTTTTTATTTCATAGGCCATTCCCATCTTAGTAAAGGAATCTATTATAGTAAGGAATTTAATTTTATCGATTTCAAAAGTGTCTAAATGTAATAATTCCATTGGTTTCGCAGGGGTTGGTGTTAAATTTATATTTGCTGTAGGTGGTATTCTATCATACTTAGCTATATTGCATGCTTGGCAATCTTTTATATAATCGGCTATCTCTTTGTCCATATTTGGCCAATAAAATGTTCTTTTTAGTAAAGCTGCTGTTGGTAAAATTCCTCTATGATTATTTTTTTCGTGTGTTTCCTTAATTATTTTAATTTTGTCATCTTTATTTATAATATATGCTTTATGTCCAAGACATCGGATTAATTTAGGTCTATTAGTATTGTATAATTCTGTATAGGCTTCGCATAATACAGGGTACAGTTGATCTGAACAAGATATATAGTATTTTTCTTTAGGTACTAAGTATTCTTTCATCCATCCTTGTACTTTATCTTTATCTTTGGGCATATTTATTAGTAGAAATTGTTTTTTGTCGTAGGTGTAGAATTTTGTTGAGGATTCTGTAATATTCGGGATGTCTGTAAACCACAATTGTTTCGGTTTTGTTTCTATAGCATCGTCAATTATTGGTATTGATTCTTGGCTATCTATCTGTGAATGAATTGTTTCGTTATCGCTAGGGGGAAGTGGTATATCTTCTAAATTTATTTCGGTTGGATTTTCTACTACATTTTCTAATAGGTTCTCATCAATATTTTCAATTGCATTTTCGGGTAGATTTTCGGTTAAATTTCTGGCGGTGTTGTCTATTACGTCGTCAAGTAGTCTATCTATTTCACTAGGTGTTGGTGATTGTAAATCTCGGGAAGTTCCAGCGGTGGCGATTATTGAATGATCAATTGGATAAATTTGAATACGTGATAAAGCATCAGCTGTTACATTACATTTTCCTTTTCTATGTATTATTTCATAATCAAATTCTTGTAATTTTAATTTCCATCGAGTCAGTCTCGCATTACATTCTTTTAAATTTGCTAGCCAAAGTAGTGGTTTATGGTCAGTTACAATGGTGATTTTTCTTCCAAAAATATATGGTCGGTAATATTTTAATGAGAATATTATAGATAATAATTCTTTCTCTGTTGTACTCATTTTAGCTTCTGTTTCATTTAGCGTCCTTGAAGCGTAACATATTGGTAAATCTTCGCCTAATTTTCCTTGTGATAAAATCGAACCAATTGCAACGTCAGATGCATCTGTAGTTATAATGAATGGTTTGTCAAAATTGGGATATTGTAGTATGGGAGAATTTATTAATATTTCCTTACATTTTTCAAATGAATTTACGAAATCTTGATTATGTATAATTTTGGCGTTCTTCTTGAGACATTTCGTTAGTGGTTTAGTCAAATCTGCGAAGTTTTGTATAAATTTACGGTAGTAACCAAGGAGTCCTAGGAATCTTTTTATTTCTCTAGTTGTAGTTGGTATTGGAAATTTCTGTATCGCTGCTATTTTATTGGGATTCGGTTTTACTCCACTTGGGGTAATAACGTGTCCAAGGTATTCGGCTTCTTTCTTTAAGAACTCGGACTTATCGAGCTGTACTTTAAGGTTGGAGCTTCTTAGTCGGTCAAATACTTTTTGGAGTCTTTCAATATGTTCATCTAGTGACGTGGAAAAAATTATGATGTCATCAAGATATACAAGACATATGTTATTTTGCAATCCTCTAAGGACATGATCCATGACAGATTGAAAAGTCGCAGGCGCGTTGCGTAATCCAAAGGGCATTCTCTTAAATTCATAGTGTCCATTGTCCACTGTGAAAGCTGTTTTTTCGGCGTCATTTTCGTCCATCTCAATTTGGTAAAAGCCACTGGCAAGGTCTAATGTGGTGAAATATATGCAATTTCCTAGTTTACTTAATAAGTCATCGATGTTTGGTATCGGGTATTTGTTTTCGATAGTCTTTTCGTTCAGTTTCCTATAGTCGATAACAATTCTGTATTTTTGTTTACCACTGGCATCTGCCTTTTTAGGTATTACCCATATAGGTGAATTATAAGGAGATATGGATTCCTGTATAATATTAGTTTTTAACATTTTATCCATTTGGTTCTGGACTTCATCTTTGTATATATGTGGATATCTATAGTTTTTCGTATAAACTGGAAGTTCATCACTTGTTCGAATTTTGTGTTTTATTTGGCTAGTAAATGTAAGGGGTAGATCTTCTTGGTGAAATATATCTTTGTAGTTGTAACATAGATTCTCAATTTTTGTTTTTTCTTCGGAATTTAAATGTGATGTTCTTAAATTGTTTTCCAAATTTTGTATTAAGAGCTGTTCAACATAGTCTAGGTCCATAGGTACATTTTCTTGTAATATTTCGGTATTATTTAGAAATTCTTGTTTAAATGGCTTAATTTCTATTGGTTTTTCTATGTGCAAAATTTGAGTGTCCTCTGTGTTGTTCGTCACAGTTGTTATAATATGATTGTTTTCTACTTTTACTAAAGCTGTGGGTGTTTCCAAACCATTTTTAAAATTTTGGTGAGGCATAATACCTTCTTTCAATTTGGTGTTTTCAACTGGTAATTTGGTAATCATTTCAGTTTTCGGTGGTATAGTAATTTTCGTGGTATTTTTATTTGACATATTTAAGGTGATAGATTTTTTTCCAGTAATCAATTTATTTTTATTAATATTGATTTGAGCTTTTAAATCTTTTAATAAATCTATGCCTATTAATCCTCCAAACTTTGGGTTAAAATCAAAAAGATAAAATTTGTATTCTTTATGAGAATTAAACGTTTTGGGAAGTTTAATTTTTATACTTTCTTTATGCGTTGTTAAGCCATGAGCCGTTTGTATTGCAAAGTGGTCAGATTTAATTTTGTTACTAAAATATTTTTGTGCTAATTTTGGTTTGATTAAACTTTTTGTCGATCCAGTATCTATGAGAAAATTAGCTTTTAAATCTTCTATAAATATATAGGGCAATTGTGTTTCGATCAGGGAATAAATTTGTATTATTTCGTAGTTTTTATTGGAGGGTCCTGTGGAAAATTCTGATTTTCTGGTTCAGTAATTGTAGGTTCTGGTTCTGATGGATCAGGGATATAATCTGGTTCAATACATCCATCCAAATAGGAGTTATTTATTTCGTAATATTCGTGGGGCAAATATGATGTGCTTGCTTCGTATTGATCTACAGGGTACTCTTCTTGTAGGTCACCTTCATGATTTATATCACTGTAATGAAGTTCTTCAAATGTAAAGTTGGGCTTTTGCAAATTATTTGGTCGAAAGTGATTATTATTTGGTTGAAATTGATTTCTTCGAATGTAGGTGTTACCTGATGATGTATCCATTGGTATAGGATAACTTTGTTGTCTTCTTTGGGTACCTGAATTATTAGTTGTATTATTCTGTTGTCTAAAAGGTTGTATTGTATTTTGACGATTAGCTGTTTGTTGTTGCCAAAAATTGGGTCTGTTTGGCCATTGATATGTTCTATTTTGTGGATTGAATGCTGGCCTAGGTGGGGTGATAGCTGGTCTAGCGTTATAGGCAGGTGTTGGGTTTCGTCTTGGCATCTGATAATTATTTGGCTGATTTCTATTGATTCCAAATGTATAATTAGAATTTTGTGAATTTTTTCTAATATAATTTAGGTTATTTTCTTCTGATACAATAGTTATTGCTTCTTCTAAAGTTTGAGGGTTTCTGCATCTTACTATTAGACTATAGGGTTCTTTTACACCTTTCATAAACGTTTTGACTGCTAATTGTCGATACATGTTTGTTTTTTCAATTTTCAGTGCTTCGTTTTCTGCTCCTGAATTTATTTTAGATAACAGCAGACTTAATGTGTCTTGGCATTTTTCGCCAAACCTTAAGGATGATTCATTATTATCTTGTTTTAACATAATAAGGTCTCTCAATAGGGAGTCTTCGTCTCTTTGATCTCCAAATGTAAATAAAATTGCTTCTTTTAAATCCGTCCATGCTTTTAGGTCTCTTACAGATATTAATTGGGCTGCTCTTCCTACCAATTTACTTCTTATATGTGCAACCAGGAATGAATTGAAATTTTCGTCACCATCTCTTCTTAAAGAAGTTATAATATTTTCACATGCCAAAATAAAATTTGAGACGAGAATTGGATCGCCATTAAATTGTGGAATGGTGTCCAAATAATCTTTGATAGAGGGTTGTGCCATTCTTAGAGGTGGTATGATTCTTGGTAGATTAATATTTAGTCTTCTTTCGGTAGGGATGTTTCCAAATTGATTAGTTATTTCGTCAATGTCGCTGGTATTTGTCGACACTCAGTATATACTCAATAATTATATAGTGGTTAGTAAAATCACACTTTGTTTTATTTGTTTTTATTTTATGGTGTGACTCAAGTTATATGTTTGATCGCAACGAGGGATATACTTGAATAATCAAGCAATGCTCTATCACGACAATATATAACAATTGTCAGCGGGTCGATTTATTTTTATATTTTAAAATGTGACTCAGGTTATATGTTCAATTGCAACGAGGGATATACATGAATAATCAGGCAATGCTCTATTGCAACAATATATAACAATTGTCAGCGGGAAAGTTTGTTTTACTTTTTAATGTTTAAAATCTTATAACTAGAAAGCGTATTAGTAATTATGTCACAAAGCTGATCATAACCTACTCGATCCAGCCAATCACAACTTTGAAAGACATAAAATTTGAATACTGCAAAGCGTAAAAATAAATTGAGATTTAAGGTTACAAGGTAAATAGGATTGGTATAGGTTTGATTTTTAGGAATAAATGATCAATCGTACTTACAAAATAAAAGTTAAAGTTGTCTTCATTTCTTCTTTTTCTTAAGTATGAACTACTTTTCCTCTCCAGCGCCTGGCGTTGACCTGGGGTACTTTTTCGTTCGTTCAGGGCGGTCCTTCGAAGTTAGTGGTTGAAACCAGCGTCGATTTTCAATTTTCGGAAAATGACTCTTCTCAGAAATCCCACTTCTGACACCAGTTACGCGTTTGGCCGTAACGACTCCGTTTTTAAAAATTTTCACAAACTTTATTTTTAGGTAATATTAACTAATTTAAAAGAATTACAGTTTAATTTACAAAACGGAGGACTTTATTATTCGAGCGTCAAACAATAAGTGAAATCATAATACAGGAAATCAAAGCAGTCTAGGATTTTATCTAACATATTATATTACTTGATAGCAGGGCAGCTGTACTCGTAACTTGCATAGTAACTCGTTAGATAAAAATACTTTTGTTTTATTGTGGTTCTTCCCTATATGTATATGTACTAGGGTAGCATTTCTTGCCTAGCATAGTGAAAAACACACTTACATAATATTGTGTTTTATCTACTACTCATACCTTGAGATTTATTTCTTGTACTGTCACCAAACCGTTCACAAACATTGAAGGTGGGTTATTTACTATGAAAATTTATACGTTCCCAAAATAATGTTAAAAAAAAGAAAAAAAAAGAACGTGATCGTACATTTCGAGGGAAGATTGCCACCGAAACTTCATTCTATTATCTCAAATTACTCTGACAATACATTTCCACTTAGATATCAAGCTATACACCATAGTGGACTGTGTATGTCTGTGGTCAAGCCATTTATGAGCTTGTATGAGAGTGACGTTTGCTCCGTAGCAATGTTTCTGAATCAGGAGGGTTTGTTTGAGGAATTACTACTTGATGGCTGTTACAACTGGCTTCAGAGCGTGTTTTCTTCCAAAGGCAAAAATATAGGTGATGCTGAGGTTAGGAATTGTCATCACTACCTCCTTTAAAGTTCGCAACTATTATATATTTTTATATAATTCAACCTTACGAAATTGAATTGTTACCTAAAAGCTCATCTGACTGTATTTAAGCGGGGGTCAGTCAAATTGCAAACGCATTGTGAAAAATTTTTTTTCTAGTTCATGCAAGATCGAACACGAATAATACAGAGCCAACCTTGTTCTAGAGACATTTGATTGTCATTTTCATATATTTTCGAATAGGTTGATGCATAATGACGACATAATACAGCCTATAAGCCATGATGACGACAGAATACAGCCATCTAATAGCTTGGATATTATATAAATCTATAAAACTCTCAGATTTTCTCAGAAAAATTATACGGTCATAAGAAAAGTCAGCACGTATTGCAACTCTTAGTGCAAAATATTACATGGAGATTTATGAGAGAAGTTCGTTAGTAAAAGGATACATTTTTAATATGACGTGATCACAGTGAATATGTTATCTTCAAATTTATTTAAAATATGTCTGTTATATATAAACAAACGAGAAGACACTTGGTGCGCCACCCTATATATTACTAATAGCAAATTCTATTAAATTAAACATTAAGTAACAAACTCTTATGTACTAAAATCTTTGAGTTTATTCTGTGGCATATGACATTTCTTTACTCTTAAATTTGCAAATATCTCTTAGAAGCTTGTGTGTCAAAACTGTCCCTTTTATTTAGAAGCTTGAGCTTTTTCTAGTAAACAAATTTGAGGGCATGATATTTTAACCAGTTTTTTATTTTATGAAAGCTAAATAATGTGCATTATACTTAAGTGTAAATGTACAACAAATGTATTATTTTATTACTGCATCATTCATTATTAATCTATAAAATCACTAGTACCTACAGGATAATGGTAACCATCTAATTATTGATTTAGGGTGAAGGATATAATTTGTAATCATATTACATTTCACTACTTATGTATTATTCTTTATTTTTGTGTAATCTGTTGTGATTATTTTTTTGTACAAGAAAAATTTGTTTATTTTCCATCTACAGTGTGTTAAATGAAAAGCATTCAGTAACTTTAACTTAGGTTTTAAAAATCGACCGCAATATTGAGATAGTTTTTTATTTAACCAGATAGAAAATAAGATACAAAAAATGGGGAATTTGATTTTTTTGTAGATGGTGTTGTAATTAACTGTTCCCCACTAGTACCATAATATGTCCATATAACTTACTTCAAAACTATTAACATTTTCCAATTTCATTCAGTTTCGAAAAGTGACATTCAATAAATCAAAATTAGAAAAAATTACCAATGTTGCACTTTTAATAAGCTTACGACGAACTCTTACGCTTTGAAACGTAATTTTATCATTTAAAAGATTATTATTTTCTATAATAAAGTTTTATCTACAGTTGTTTTTGATATGAGAAAACTATTGAAGACAACCCCAAAGAGTTACGAGGATTGTTCAATGGGAACAGCTTTAGACGCTGTAAAGCAGTTTTTATTCAACAAATTTAAAAGAAGTTTTCATTAACATTAAGGCATGAGTAATTAACAATAAGACATTGTTGCACGAATTAATAGATTTTCTGCTGGTAAAATTACCCTAACACTGCAAACTCTACCCTTGTGTCGGAATTAAACTACCGCCCCTTCAATGATATCTTTAATGGGCCAATGGACACATGAAAAGCGCATGGGCACAAGTCGAGACTGTAAGGTGGATGTTGTAAGACATTCCAATTTATACGACCAAGCAGATCTTAAATCGTTTGGGTTAAATGGGGTCCAGCATTATCATACAGAAGAATTACACCATTTATGAGGTCCTCGAAACATTTATTCCGGAAGCCGACACGTACCCAAACGTTTTAAGGTATCTGGATATCGCTCAGCATTGATGTTGACACCAGATTATTTAAAATCTAAGAACAGTATACCTATACTGTTACCAGTCGATCAAAAAAAATACGGTCATCATTACTATTCCTGCCGAAGGTTGGGACCAACATTTTTTCGCCTTCGGATATTGTACATGTATACTCTGACATTTAGATTGATTCGTTCTGGTAACACCAAGACTAATCCCGACAACAATTTGGTATAATAGGCATCACCTTGTTGTTGATAGCGCATAAAATGCTGTAATTATAAAACAAAACCCAAATTCTTCCGCTCATCAGTATGCAGTCGTGAAATCCACTGAGCAGCAACTAGCCAAAGCTATGAATAATAGAAGGCACAGTTCCCATGCTGTTGCTCAACTTCTGAAAAAGTTCTCTAACTTTGATGCGCTTATCTGCGTGGAAAGTAATTTCTAGCTGTCTCGTATTTTCATCTGATGCCTCAATACGTGTAGGTCCGGGAAGGGCCAAATATTTAGTTCCTTGTGAATATTTATTGTACCATGTACCATTCAACCACTGCCATATCAGAATAAGTATAGTGCCCATACAGCTTTCATTCTCAAATAAATTTCCATTTGTCCCTCAGGTCGTGTAACCTATCCAACAATAGGACCTCTAAGTTCTGATACAGCTGAAAGGGGTAAACCGGTCTTTGAAATGCGTATTGTAGTCTGTATTTAGTGAACCTTCGGCATTCCTTAGTGCGAATTTACCGAAATTAACTTGGCAAATTACCGAAATCAACAATTTATGGAAAATTAACAAATAATTAACGTTTGCTAAAGTTATTCTCTTACACCTTCTGCTGTTTCTGAATTCGTCGGACCAGAACGGGTGCTTGGTATATCCTCGAGTACTGCCAAAGCAACTCTCTTGACCTAGGCTGAGGGGAAAATCCTCCAGTACTGGCAAGAACTACCAAGATTAATTCATTCAAAGGCGTTCATAATAAACCCTTCAAAAACAAGAACTAAAAAACTTTTAGAGTTAAACGTTGCACTTGCGAACTTTAATTGACCTATATATTGGGCACTACCGTTTAAAATATCTGTACAAATTCGGCCTAGCAGAAGATGCTGATTGCCGCTTGTGCTTAGAAGATGATGAAGCGGCAGAACACATATTATGTACCTGCCCCACTGGGGAAAGGATCAGATACTCATTATTTGGCAAAGGACAACTTCTGCCAGAGGATCTGAATAAGTACTCACCCAATAAGGTGATCAGCTTCATTAAGAGGCTGACCTGTTGGGTGAAATATAGGTAGGTGTGAGGCACAATGGATCACATGGTCGCGGTGGAGGGTCTGGTTTCGGCCCACTCACTTTTGAACCTAACCTAACCTAACCTAACCTAACCTAACCTCACACCTTCAGCAACCAAAAACTGAATAACGCCACGCACATTATCGTTGGACGGATTTTCTATCATAGATGCCATTATTCAACTCAATCACAACGCATTGAGAAGAGCAAAATGCAAATATTTTTTACAAACGCATCAGTACTTGTACCTACTTAATATAATATACAGGGTGGATCATTTTCGAGCCTCATTGCAGACTCATTGCATTGAAATAAAAGTATTTGACTTATCCTATTTTTTTAAAGTCACATTTACTCATTTAGGATTTAAAATTTAATAAAAATTATTATCTTCGTATTTACCATTGTAACTTAAATAAGTTAGATATTTACCAATAAAAATAAATAAGGTAACCAGGTATCCAGGCAAATAAATCCAGGTCCGTATTTAAAAAAAAAATAAGTTGATGATGGTTTCTGGAAGACGAAACATCGGATTTAAATTTGACAGCGGCATCTTGACAATGGCGAAGCGTTATTCGTTTTAAAATTTGTTCTCAAATACCGTCAGAAAAAATAAAAAAGATTTATCTCTTTCGGTTTCCGAGATCGCAACGATAAGGCTCGAAAATGGGCTACCCCGTACACAAATGAATTACATTGCCATTGCCACGAAGTCATAACTACGCAGATCAAACGTGTTTCCATTGAACAATCCTCGTACATATCATTAGCTTAAGAAAAAATACAATACAATACAATTTTAGTTTTTACAGAATATATAGTGTTTCATTTAAAAGAAGTTAGTTTTTGATAATAATTTAACCATACTGTTTTCAGCATGTAATACTGGAAAAATAAACTGCTCGTCAAAAAGAACGGGACAAGCAGTTTTTATTTAGCACCCTTTTCCAATTGCTATGGTTTGAAAGTGGGTTAACGAATTTCTATGAATTTTTCAGATTATGAAAGCTCATTTCGTTCAAATTCTGCCCCCCGAGGGTTTTTTGTATGGTAGTACCACGTTCATATTTACAGGGTAGAGAACAAGGTAATGTAAAAACAGGAAAAGTTGAAGTATCCGTCAATTCGTAAATAATTTTTTTTTGTGTTGCATTACTAGGGTTATTTGAAGTCCAAGTTGATATCTCGAAACGGTTTTGGCCGTTTTTACATTGCTATTCTATGAAACTGCAGGTTGCAGTACTAAAATAAATTGAAATGAGCCTGTAAGGGATATTTGTAAACATTCTTTCTGTATTTTATGAAGCATTAAAAGCCCAAGTGAATATCTCTAGATATGTCCCTCAATTTTTTTATTACTGCCCTTCGGCAGAAATATTGAATTTTTTTCGAAAAAGGTGCTGCTTCACATAAATTGTGATTTGTATCAAGTGAAACATGTTTACTGTGGATATGTAGTCGCAAAGGGAGGTATAATCAATTTAAAGATTTTTTAGTTGGAAAAATTCAAATTTGTTATTTCTCAAAAATATTACAGATAGTAATTATGACACGTGTATATCTTAGAAGAAACGATGCGGTATTTTGTTGGTCCACCGCCGACGTGCCGCGCGTCGGCTAACCTTCTTGGCATGTTGTGCACCAAGTTTGGACCAACAAAGTACTGACGTCTTTTATGTAAGTAAATACTAAGTATTCATTTAATTTGAGGTATACAGTATATATTGCGGAATTACCTAGGTAAACAATGTTTTCTCATTGAAACGGTGTCCCTATAAATATACCGTATTGTTTCCTGCTAAGATTACACGTGTGATTATTACTATACCTGTAATCTTTTTGAGAAGTAACATTTTTCTAACAGAAAAATCTGTAAATTGATTATGCTTCCCTTTGCGACTACATATCCACAGTAAACATGTTTCACTTGATGCAAATCAAAATGTATGTGAAGAACCCATTTTTTCGAAAAAAAAAAAAAAAAAAAATCAATATTTCTGCCGTAGGGCAGTATTCAAAAAATCGCGGGATATGTCTGGAGATTACTCACTTGGGGTTTTAATCTTTCATAAAATACAGAAAGATGTTTACAAATGTCCCTTACAGGCCCATTTCAATTTATTTTATTACTGCAACCTGCAGTTTCAATTTATATTACTCACATGTTGACACACCCTGTGTATTTTTAATGGGTTTCTGAATTAAATAATCTGCAAATTGATTGTATGTATCCTTGCCAATAAAATTGATGCAGTAGAGGTGTTAACGTGTGTGTACACACGTTAACACCTCTACTGCAGGTAAAGTCGAAAAACATACTTTTTAGAAGAAACTAGATTTTTTTGGTTTTCTAGAATAGGAACTGAAAAATGGCCATAACCGTTTCGCGATATCTACTTGGACTTCAAATACCCCTAGTAATGCAACGCAAAAAAAAATATTTACGAGTTGACAGACACTGCAACTTTTCTATTTTTATACATTACCTACCTTGTTCTCCATCCTATAAAATATAAACGTGCTACTAACTACTGCTACTATCATACGAAACATCTTTGTGGGATAGAACAAAATGAGCTTTCATAATCCGAAAAGTTCATAGAAATTCGTTGACCCATTTTTGAACTGTAACAATTTGAAAGTGGTGCTAAAAACTGTTCTAAAAAATTGTGTAAAAAATTTCTACTAATTATAATGACTAGACAATGGCAAACAAACCTTCTTGTATCACTAAATTAAAATTTAACGTTAAAAAAACATAAACTTAAACCATAGACAACAGGAAAGACATTTTTTTAGAAAATCTGTAAATGTCTCGGAAAATCAGAAATGTCTAAAAAGAAAAAATAGCTTGGACACCCAAGTTATCTATCATAAAGTCAAATTAAAGTTAATCGTGGAATTAAAAATGCAAATTGATATAATGGACGTTTACTTTCAAACAACGAAGTTGTAGTACCTACTTCCTCCTACCTGAGTAGGTATAAAATGTATGATAGTGGACAGAAAAAGACGCCAAAATATTTCAAATTTTTTTTAAGGTAGGTACGCCACGTAAAAACTATATAAAACGTTAAACACAATCTTGATCATCTGAAATGGGCAATTACATTTTTTGGTATGTCCAACATTTTTTATTATGAAAAATGTCATTAATCTGTCAAAATTAAATTTTCATATATTTTCACACATACAACGCGGTATCCCCGGAACTAATTCAGATAAAGCCAACTTTTTTTTTAATCGATAAAGGATATGTAAGTGAAGATTACTGTGTTAATTGCATTGTTATGGAAGAGTTAGTTTTTTTGTAAAACTATGTAAAAGTTTAACATTTACTTTAATTTTTTTGCAGCACTATTTTGAGTAAGTGAACAACTTTTTTGTTGTAAGACATTTTACTATACTATCTGCGTAAGAAACAAAGCTAAAACTTCAAAGAAGTTTTTAAAAAAACAACCTCTACTCTACATCTTATAGTTTTGAAATTATCGTTAATCAAATTTGAAAGTTTCCGCGGATGCGCGACGTCATGCTGCAATACTAGCAGTTGGCTGTACTGTTATTCAGCGTGAAAATAGTTGAAACTATTCAAAAATAAGCAAAATCTATTATTTTTTGAGAATAATAATATAAACTTTATTATTGGAACATGTTTTATAACAAGATGTTAAAAAATTAGTATTATAAGAACTTATTTTAAAGATTTTTCTTATTTCTACATTGTCCATTATTTATTTTCTTGTACTTTTTTATGAAAACTCCATATTAGATTTAAAAAAAAAACTACCTTTAGTTAACTAACACTTTAAACTGAAAAAATAAAAAATACTTCAGAAACCTTCATCTTCGTAATCTGAATTAACATTGCTGCTTGAACTGTTACTACAGTTTGTATATTTACAATCACTAGTAGATATACTAGGGGGGTTCTGGGTCAAAAAATCCATGTAAAAACCCATAAGCCAAAAACGTGGTCAACATTTGTTCCCAGATGTGGGTATGTCCGATATATTTTGTGGGTACGCATGACATTTATCCTCGTTATCCTTACACGTTATCCTCGTTATCCTTGTCATCCTTACACGTTATCCTCGTTATCCTTGCTCATATATATGTCATGCGTACCCACAAAATATATCGGATATTCCCACATCTGGGAACAAATTTTGACCACGTTTTTGGCTTATGGGTTTTTACATGGAGTTTTTGAGCCAGAACCCCCCCTAGTATATCTACTATCACTGTAACATTAATATGCAAAAGAAGTGAATTTTCACCATGTCCTAACTGTATATACTGGGTGTCCCAAATTCAATGTTAGAGCAAATGTGTCCGTTACTATAGAACCTACTAAAAAATATCTTACATAAAAGTTGATCAGACATGTAAAATATATTATGTGATCGTTCGATATTTTCTATAGGATCATTACAAAAATCAAGAAGCACCAAACTTATTGTTTTTTAAATGGAACACCCTGTACGGTTCCTACGGTTAATCCTAAATATGTTTCACGTGCTATATATTAACTTCCGTAAGTCATTCGAGGTTAAAATACAGGATCTCAATGACTAAGAGTTGAAGATAAATTCTTTGGAGGCTTGCAGCCTTGTATGGTTCACAGATGGCTTCAAAATAGACAGGGGAACAGGAGCTGGAGTATTTGGGCTGAGACCTAGATGGCGTACAAGCTATGAGAGGATCTCATAGTATCCCTAACATAATTATTTGCAATAATAGCATGTTTGGCGGAGAATGTGAGAGAGAGGGTAAACTCATCTCCATATTCTCTGATAGTAAGGCCGCAATAAAGGCTCTGAACGCAAACAAGATCAGCTCGAGAGGCTTTTTTGGAACTGTTTGCAATTGCTGGTGGAATTGGCAAATACAATACGGTGAGACTGTGTTGGGTGCCAGGTCATAAAGGCATCGAAGGAAATGAACGGAATGATTCATGAGATCGGAGTCAGCTTGCGGAGTCGCTTATAGTACTGCCAGAATGATTCTGGGAAAATAGGTCGAACTAGAATATAGGAGTTACTGATTTTTTAAATAAGGACAGAATGATGCAAAGGCACTCATGGAAGATTCTTTGCAGAGAAGAACTGTAGAGATGCTGGGCATGAGTAAACCTCGGCTCAGGAGAATGACAGGACTCATAACAGGGCACTGCCATCTCAAGAAGCATCTCTATAATTTAAAATTGGCAGAAATTAAAGATTAGAAGATTAGCCCCGGTATGCCGAGCCTGCGATGATGCAGTCGAGACTGCGCTTCACATTTTAAGTGAATGTGAAGGCAACGCTCGTATGGGGCTAACGCTCCTGAGTAAACCATTTTCGGAACCTTGCGAACTAAGAGAAATTTCAACAAGTAGACTTTTGGACTATGCAAAGAACAAAGTTGGTGGCTGAATAGAAGATTGGCGGGGTGCACAATAGGTCCAGATGTGGCTGCAGTGCTTTGGGAGTCGCTATAGAGGAACCGACCCGCAGGAAAAAGAAGAACATGTGCTATACTTAAGGGTTTTCAAGGTATTAGCGTTTTTATCAAAACACTACCAATGAATGATGGGTAGATATACTCTGAGAATTTATTAAATAAAAAATATAAAAGCTTCAAGTAAACACCAATATCTCGAAAACCGTTAACTTTAAGTAAGTATAGCATGTTCAATAATAAGTTTGGTGCTTCCTGACTTTTATGATCATCCTGTCGCAAATATAGTACAGCACATTCACATTATACATTGTATATACCTGATATACTTCTATAAAAAAGAAAAATTAGTAGTACGCAGTAGTTTTTAGTAATTTGTAGCAGTGGTTCAGTGGTTGTAAATATGCAACCTGTAGAATGGTAGAATAGTCCAAGCAACAATATTAATTCAGAGATTACGAAGATGAAGATTTCTAAAGATTTAATGCTTCTGCTTTCCTGTTTATTGTTATTTTACAGGTGATGTTATTCCAAAAAAAGATTAAAAGTTTATATTATTCTCAGAAAATAATAGATTTTACTTACTTTTAAGTTTACTCATTTTCATTTACAAAATATTATTGTGTTGAGCCACCAAGAACAAACACAACTGATAAAAGTAAGTAGATACGTACATTCGACCGCGGCCGGACGGCCGCTAGTATGGCGAGGCATCAAATGTAGCGCGTCCGCAGAAACGTTCAACATTGATTAACGATAACTTCAAAACTATAAGATGTAGAGTAGTGATTGTTTTCTAAAAACTTCCTTGAAGTTTTAGCTTTGTTACGTACGCAAGCGGTTATGCAAAATTTCTTACAATAAAAAAATTTTTCGCTTTCTTACTCTTACCTAAAATAGTGATGGAAAAAAGTAAATGTTAACATTTTACCTAATTTTACAAAGAAACTAATTCTTCCATAACAACGAAATTAACACAGCAAACTTCGCTTATATAACCTTTATAGATTAAAAAAAAGAAGTCGTCTTTATTTGTATAGTTCCGGAGATATCGCGATGTATATGTGTGAAAAAATAAGAAACTTTAATTTTGAGACATTTATGACATTTTTCGAAATAAAAAATGTTGGACCTACCAAAAAATGTTGTAATTGGCCATTCCAGATAGCCAGGGACCTACTCTATCATTTTGTAAAGATCACACGTGGTTGTACCGTAAAAAAAAAATTCGAAAATCAAGCTACTTTTTCTTCGTTTTTCAGACCATGAATAAATGATTGAATTGATTTCTCATTGATTTTATACTAATTCCTACTACGTCTACTACTACTTTTATCATTTATTTGATACTATTTACTAAGTAATTTTGTCCATTCTACGAAATTTTCTTTAGATCAGTCTAATATTTACTTTGTCCTACAACAGAATAAAACTACAACACTTCATTCAGAAACTAGTTTATACATACATTTTTAAATGAAAGACAAGTTAGCATTTTGTAAAAAATTAACACAATTTTGTTGCAACACGAGAATGTTGCTTTTTGTTTTTACTGAAAGTATTAGTTTCCATTCAATTCCCGTCAATTCTTGTAAACGTTTGGATTGTTGGCGTAGGTATACTTTTCCACAAAATAGTGATAGTTGTCGATTTGGTCACTAATATATTGCTGATTGTTCCCTCCACATCAAAAACTCAAAATTGGGGAAAGTATCAGCTGAACATCACGTTTTTGCCCATATTTTGCGTCTGACCTTAAAATTTCGATGATTTGTTTGTTCGATGTCTAAGTATTTGCTTTTATATTTCGGGAACAAAAAATTCTTTTTACATAAAAAAAATATTGCAATGGAAATATGTTAAGTTAGATAGATAGATAGAAGTTAGATAAATGCTAATAAAATTATAATTTTTTCTCTATAAGTAGTTGCCATATGTCATGTCATTTATTTTTTCTGACCTTCATAAAAATAAGAATAATCTCACGTAATATTGGATTGGACATTTATGTCCTATCCTATCACTCATAAACAGCATACATAACATAAACATTTTTTGGATTACAGTACTCCAAGAAAGGATGAAAGAAGTTTTAAGATATTTATTCTTGTTTCTAAAATAAGGGGCATACATTATATTTGGAAAATCTATTAAATATGCTGTAAAATATTTTCTGCTAGCTCTTAACAATAATCCATTGTTTGATCCATTTTTTTCCTATCTTTTCTGCTACTCAAGAAGTTAACCACGAACCTTAAATTTAATTTTGTAGGTATTCCTCCAGAATTTAATTTGGGAAAATAGAACATATTAATTAGTATGGTAATTTTAGATGGCTGGCTTATTATATAAAATATTTTGAAATGGTCTTTCCTTTTTAGAGGGGGCTGCCTATAAATAACTATACTTAGTTGTATAAACATTTAGGTATAATGTAGGTGTAATTAAGTGTAATAATTGTAATATAATTTAACCAAAACTAGATAAGTATTGTTTACAAGAAATTAGATATGTGGATGTGAAAAATTTTGTTTTCTCAAAGCTTCAACAAAATGTAATGTAATAGAATTTTCCGTTTATTGTTGACTTTGTGGAAATAATGCACAATAATTTTATACCGAATCAAACGTATACGTATTAAATTTAAACGAAGTAATGAATTAATTACTATAAAAGTTTGTAGAGGTGTGGTCTATGCTATTATATTTTCCATTTGAAATTTTTGTACAATTCATTTGATACCTACACTGTACATACATACCATAAGCTTTAAAATTTATTTTATATTTGTTGCACATACAGCTTTCATAAATTAAATTTATTTTGTATTATCTACCCAGTCCATAAATTTTCATTTGAAGTCAATACTGTATTAAATATTTTGAGTATTTATAAAATACAAGTTAATTGTATTAGGTAACTAAAAGTACCCACATGTTTTAATACCTGTTAACTAATTTCTTAACTTAATTGCTAATATGTTTTTAGCATGTGATATGAATGTACACAAACGATGTGAAGAAAGTGTTCCCAATTTATGTGGTTGTGATCACACTGAGCGCAGAGGCCGAATACAACTAAAAATTAACTGTTCTGGAAGTAAACTTACAGTTGAAGGTTTGTATTGTGTTATATAAATAAAACAGCCATTGTGATAAATTTCTGGATAAATCAGTCTGTGAACAATAAATTTGCCAACTATTGTGTTAAATAGCTACTTTACAAAACAAAACAAAAATAATGTTCTGTGTACAACTAGTATATTTGAGATTGAATTTTCTTTATTGCCAGATACTGAATCTTAAGAATAAATAGAAATTTTTTCCTCGATGATGGGACCAGTAAAATCACTGCCGACTTCCTACTACGGCCTCCACTGCCTATATAGACTGGTCTCCTTTTTGAATATAATTTCAGTAATCGGTAAATTAAGAGTTGTACATCTTTACATCCAGCCCCTATTATATCTAAAATAATCTTCGCATTGAGAGTCTTCATGAATATATTTTTTGTTTTAATTACTAAGTTTGCATATTTATTCGATCTTTACTTGTACCCACTTGTAATTTATATCTTACCAGGATATATTTAATAAATCACTGTTTATTGTGCTGCTTTAGTGATGCAAGGACGTAATTTGATACCGATGGATCCAAATGGCTTGAGTGATCCTTATGTGAAACTTAAGCTTATTCCAGACTCTGATAATGTAAAGAAGAAAACAAAAACTGTTAAAGCATGTTTGAATCCTGTTTGGAATGAAACTATTACATTGTAAGTGTAAACTGAAACTAGTTGACTATAAGAAAATCAGGGTGTTCCTAAATTACCCAGTTCATATAATATATGCAAAAGCAGAGCAAAGACAAACATTACCATATGTGTATATACAGGGTGCCCATTATCTATCTCCTTACATGGCTAACTTTCTTAATAGTGGAGATAGAGAATTGGTTAAATTAGCAAAATTGAGCAAAATTACAAAAGGAATTCAGTGCCTCCTTCAAATTTAATTTTAATTTTCAACTTTTCGAGATTTTACGCGGAATTCAGCGGTGATATTGAAAATTTCACGGGCATCTTAGTTTTTGAGAAAAAAAATAAAGTTATGTTTTTTTAAATGGCAACCATAGTTGGCTATGGTATCAATAAAATGCTTATTTTTTTCTGATTTCAAAAATATAACATTTCATAAATTGTATTTTTCTTCGTTTGTGTACATTTCACAACTATTTTAAGATGAACGTTTAATTTTGACGTTTATAATGTGACTTTAGGGTGATCTGACATTTATATTTTATTGTTGTTTACTGATCTACGTTTGTTTTTCATAGCTTACTATGTTAATAAATTATTTGTTCATTACAGTAAACAAAACAAAAGAGAAAGGTATATTAAACATTATATTTTTGAAATCAGAAAAAAATAATATTTTTGTTGATACCATAGCCAACTATGGTTGCCATTTAAAAAAACATAACTTTATTTTTTTTCTCAAAAACTAAGATGCCCGTGAAATTTTCAATATCACCGCTGAATTCCACGTAAATAACACTATCACACAGTATTTTTATATTATTTGTATCTTTTATAGTTTTCGAGATATTCGAGTTTAAAAATTTTGGCGTTTTTCAGTTTTTCCAAAATATCTCGAAACGTTGAAAATTAAAATTAAATCTGAACGAGGCACTGAATTCCTCTTGTAATTCTGCCCAATTTTCCTAATTTAAACAATTCTCTATCTCCACTATCAACAAAGTTAGCCATGTAAGGAGATAGATAATGGGCACCTTGTATACAGAGTTTAGTTATATCTTGAGTACGATATCTTCACACACTTTAGAAATTAATAAATAATGTTAAATTATAATAATCTTGTATTAGTGAAGGTCTATTTTTTTACTGATTTTTCTCCAAAACTTTTACACCCTATATTAAAATAATAATAATAATAAAGGTGACCGATGTTTATGTCGAAATGTTTTGTTTATTCTTGAATATTCTATACACTTACATTTACTTCATTAAAGTGTCTACAGCTTAATGAATAAGAGCAAGTGTGCAAGTATCTTGCGTCTTTTCATTCTTAATATCTCCCATAGCTGACATTTTCTTCCAATTTTTGTACTTGTACAATGTAAATTTGATACTTAACATTTAAAAAATTTCAGTGAATTAAAAGCAGAGGATAAGGATCGCCGCCTATTAATTGAAGTATGGGATTGGGATAGAACTTCTCGCAATGATTTTATGGGGTCTATATCATTTGGTATTTCAGAAATATTAAAAGCTCCCGCTGATGGATGGTTTAAATTGCTTACCCAAGAGGAAGGAGAATTTTATAATGTACCAGTTCCAGCAGAAGGTGTTGATATGGTTACATTAAAAAATCAGCAAAGGGTTTGTGTAATGTTTTTAAAACTACAAGCTAAACAATATTTTCAATACGTGTTTGTAGAAAACTTCTATCACTAAAAAACCATCATTATTAGTAGATAAAGATGTGCCACATAATATGGGCAAGAAAGACATTATAAGGGCTAGTGACTTCAATTTTCTCATGGTATTAGGAAAGGGTTCGTTTGGAAAGGTGAGAAAGTATACAATAGTAATTAATAGATTACAATAGTAGCTAACCCCAAAGGGAATTACGGTGGATCAGTTCTTACTACACAAAATAATTCATGGCAAACAAATCTAATCTAATGAAAGAGTATTTATATGGATTGATCTACTAACAATGGTTAAAACTTTAAATTTACCCCCTCTTTGTTATACTGAAATTATTTTGATTTGATGATACTACAAATATATTTTGGGTTGTTTTTATTATAATTTTTCATGTTTTAATAAAATAGACATTTGTTGCTTAACTTCATTATTTATTATATTTTATATGGTGCCCTCATCAGGGTTGCCAACTTTAAATTTCTTCAATCGCCAAGATCTGAAAAAAAAGTCGCCAAAATGTCGCCAACTTTACAATATTGGAACATAGGCAAAAATTCGTCAGTTTATTTTTAGTTTCTGTTCAACAAAATGTTAAAAGTGGGAGGTTTTAAATTATTAACAGTACTTTTTCTAAAGATTTGTTATTAATATGAAAGAAAATATCAATTTATCAAAGATAAATGCAAACAGGCAAAAACACAACTTTTAAATATATCAATATATTATGTAGGTAATTGAAAACATTGGTTTTGCCTTATTTATTCAAATCAAACAGCAGAATTGGAAAAAAATATATATTTGCTCCTGAAGTATATAAAAACAAAAAATATTGCCTTGCCAACATAAACTGATACAAAATGAAATATGTATTATGTTAGGGATATCAAAAGTATTAAAATCAACAAATTCAAGTAATTCCTGATTTTCACTGTAGTACCTACCGCAGGCAAATACAAAGATATTTGGTAACTGAGATATCAGTACTTTCATCCAAAATTATTGAAAAGGGTTGATCCCCCATATCTGCAATGATTTCATCCAACATGCACGGTGCTAATACATTTTTTATAATATAAGTGCACTTTGTGTGATGTAATTGGACAGTGTTTCCTGTTATTCTATTTATTACCTTGCCCAGGAGATCTATTGATCTGATTGCAGAATGTACTGCAATATTTGCAGACAATATGAGTTCATTCTCGATAAGCAAAGGTAAAAGTCGTCATGTCGTCAATCAAAGTCAAGGTTCAAGGTTTAGTCGAAACGTCAAAACCATAGACCAAAGACTGGAAAACTCAAAACCCAAAACAACAAAAACAAGAAACTCACGCTCACAGTTGACAGTGGGATGTGATATTCCAACTCTTTGTTGTGATCATATACATTTCGCCAGATAGTCGCCAATTTTTACTCACATTAGTCACATTTCGCCAGATTTTGTCGCCAATCGCCAAACAAGAATTTTAGTCGCCGTCTTGAATAAAAAGTAGCCACTTTTGCGAAAAATCGCCACGGTTGGCAACCCTGGCCCTCATAACAATATAAAATTTTATGAACATGATGAATTAATTTGATTTCTTCCAATCCGGAATATTTACTTTCATACATTCTGACCATCTGACAATACTGCGCCTATCAAAATTTAAATGACGAATAATAATACCTAATAACAAATTTTATCATTTTAAATTATAAAGTGAAGTCAGTCATAGGAATGCACTATTTAATTTTATCTATATAAAATAATATAAAAAGAAAACGATAAACCACAAAAGTAAGGGCTTAACCCTTGAAATAGTAGAAAAATAAGTAAAGAATGTCATTTTATAATTTAATCAGTTTTATATAAGTTAGTGATAAATGAATAATTCATTATATTGAAAAACATAACTTTTCCACTTTTCTTGGAAACTTTTACACATGAAAATTTAAACTGCTACCACAAGATTTACTAATTCACGGCCGATTTATAGCATTGATATACGTAGAAAGGAAAACTTTCATTGAAAAGAAAACAATAAAAGGTGGATACATTATCAATTTATACTAGATATCTACTCCTTGGAATGTTCTAAATTATTATTTATTTCCAAATTATAACTTTTTATCCTATTCTCTCTAGAGGGGTGTCACTCGTAGTAAATCACCTAGTGTATAGAAAATGTATAAGTATACTATTTTTTAATAGACAACTACAAAGATGTAAAAAGTAAACAATGGAATTTTTATATGTAAATGGTAAGAAAAATTCTTTAGATAGATTAGTTTACCAATATTGATTTATAATACAGAAAATGTTTAGAAGCATTACAAATTGTGTAAGAACTTTTTCATTGCTGATTTGGTCCCATTTCAGAAATTATATGTCACAAAATAATCTTCATTAAGCATAAAAATTCATTTTTATTCTTAAAGGCTATCCCTGAAATTCATGTACAAAAAAAATGTCTCATCAACTGGATAATGGGCAAAAAAGTCTTTAATTAAAGTACCTTCCTAATTTAGGCAACTTTTAAATGCTGATAATTAAAATTAATAACTGGGTGGGCACATGAAGAAATGTCACTTATTAATATGTATTCACTACCAAATTTCACTTAAATCAATTGACACTGTCACTTTTGGTAGAAGATAAACATTTTTTTTCTGAAACTTCAATAAGTTCTACCACCACCTTCATGGTAGATTGTCATATGTGATATATAGATAAAATGATTTCAATTGTATTTTAGTTATATTTTAACTCACAGAAACTTATGCCACCTGCTGGTAGGTAGGTACTTATCTTTCAGGGACACTCTGTATAACAGTATAGAGCCATTATGGTTAAGTTATTCCAATTTATTTTAAGGTTATGTTAGCAGAAAGGAAGGGCACTGATGAATTGTATGCCATAAAAATTTTGAAAAAGGACATTATTATTCAAGATGATGATGTCGAGTGTACGATGGTGGAAAAACGTGTACTGGCACTTTCCAGTAAGCCTCCATTCTTGGTTCAATTACATTCCTGTTTTCAAACAATGGTAAGAGATTCAATATTTAGTTTCATTTCACTAAGCTGTAATTATTATTTTGTGTTATACAGGATCGTTTATACTTTGTTATGGAGTATGTGAACGGAGGTGATTTGATGTTTCAAATTCAACAATGTGGCAAATTTAAAGAACCAGTAGCAGTGTAAGATGCAAAAATGTACAAAAGTTATGTTTAATATAAAATCTATTTTAATTTATTAGGTTTTACTCTGCGGAAATTGCAATTGGTTTGTTTTACTTGCACTCTAGAGGAATTGTGTATCGGGATTTAAAATTAGATAATGTTTTGCTGGATCAAGACGGTCACATAAAAATTGCAGATTTTGGCATGTGCAAAGAAGGTATCAATGGTGATAAAACAACAAAAACATTTTGTGGAACCCCAGATTATATTGCACCTGAGGTAAGCTACTTTTGAAAAGATTTTCTTAAAATCAAACATTTCTCTTTATACGTATATGAGATATGAAGGAAAGTAGCATTGCTTCCATTAGATTTTGCTCACTTACTATTTTATTTTTATTCAATGTAGTAGTGTTGTAGCAGTAGGTAGCTATAATAGTAGAGTGCCAGCTTGAATTTATTTTTGCTTCTGTGGGCGTCAAGGGGTTACAAGCTGAATTGTGTATAGAATTGAAGATTATAGGTACTTTAGTGAATCGGAATCTGGAAGTATTAAAAAAATAACACAGGCAGAAGGGCAGTAAAATAAAAAAAGTTCAATGTACAATCAGTTCATTGCAGTAATTTTTTTTTATAGATAATTTTGTATCAACCATATGGTAAGTCGGTAGATTGGTGGGCTTATGGCGTCTTATTGTATGAAATGCTTATTGGGCAGCCACCTTTTGATGGTGAAGATGAAGAAGAATTGTTTGCTGCCATTACTGACCATAATGTTAGCTATCCAAAGGCGTTATCAAAAGAGGCAAAAGATGTTTGCAAAGGGGTAATATATTAAACCATTAATGTGTGTAAGGCAATGTGTGTAATAACATACTTTCAATGTTTTAGTTATTGACAAAGAATCCTAATAAGAGATTAGGTTGTGGACCCAGAGGAGAAGAAGATGTAAGAATTCATGCATTTTTCAGGCGTATTGATTGGGATAAAATAGAGAACAGAGAAGTGCAGCCCCCTTTCAAACCAAAAATTGTACGTATAATATTGTTATGTTATTGTATATGATCAAAACAAGAATTCAAGGTGAGCACATCATCAGTTGAAAATTATTTACATGACATCAAGGGGTCAAAAATATGTATTTTCTTGTAATTATGTAATCTATGTAATCACAGTAAATCACAATAGTGTAAGCTATGATGAGGTACACCAAAATTAAAAATATATAGGTACTTATATATTATGTTTCTGGAAAATAACATTATGGATCCTTTATGACGTGCATCGCTCGGATTCTTTTTCGAGTTTAGTTACATTTTGTGCACCTATGTGTAGAAGACCAACTATATTTCTTTTTCTTTTTCCAGTCAACTAAAATTTGTTTTCATCTTTTCCCTATCTGAAAGTGAAGACAATTTTCCAGTTTTCAACTGTCCCAGCATTTGTTATTAAAATGAAATAATTTTCTCAAATAAGATGTATCTATCTGTTCTGAAGTTTAAACTCAACTTGGAAACCCCTCTTCCTTCCTATTCCTCAATTTTAGATTTTTTTCCATAATAACTTTTACGTCTTTACAAGTTTTTATGAAGCAGTTTTAAATATACCCATATCCCTAAGGGATATTTATATCCTTTAATTCTCAAATATTCGAAAATCGTATAATATCCTTTTATTGCATAGAAGCCAACACCATTACTATTTTACTCCCATTTTCATTCACTATAAAAGATTAGTTAAATCCAAAGAGATAGCAGGTAATGTGTCTGCTTTACTTTTTCTGGCACTGATCCGGCTGCCGACTGTGCAAATTGCCGGCTGCTGTATTGATTGTTACTAATGAATAAACTTCTGATTCTGTCCATTACAGGATTGATATACACTTCACATTCAACAAAAATGCTTCAATTTGTAGCCAATTAGTGACCACAACGTGTATTATATAATATGTAACAATTTATGTCATGACATTAATGCTCTGCCAGTCCAATGATAAAAATTCAAAAAGGTCTTCCTTTAAACTTGAGTCTTTCAAAAAAATTAATATAAAACCAGAACTTATAATAAAATTTCTTAAGTCATATTTGGTTAAAACTGGCCCGCCGCCAATATCCATTGAGCATGGTCATGACCTGAGATGGTTTGAGGCCGAGCGGGATTATCGCTCTTTACCCTCCCCATCGCTGTAGGCCTGGACTGCCTTGTAGAGGTGGACCCTATCCTTCACTAACTCCGATCACAAAAGTGATAGATCTGGGCGATTCGTGGGGTCTCCTCCTGTCCTGGCTCTACCCTGCAGGCTGGGTGGGATCTTCTGGCGCTCTTCTGTCTTACCTTTTTTCTTTGCCTGCATGTCTACCCACTGGGGATATTATGTTTCGGGCGGGGGTTGCAAGTGCCGCTCTCGTCCTGGGTGGTGTTTTGAGGTAGGTCAGGAGTGGCTGTGTAGCCGGGAATGCACCTCTAAAGGAGCCAACTGGCCCAAAAACTTAAAAAAAAATTCTGACATGTTTTTTATTTTGTACAAAGATTATGAAAAATGCTTATTTCTCAACCTCTAAGGCTAATGCAATCCTTTCACACTCTATGTTCTGTAGATTTTCAGAATTATATTTCTATAATTAATTTATATTATTAAAATTATAAATAATATGAAACAAAAAATAAAAAGATCATATAATTAGCGAAAGTTTCAAAATATCAGAGATTCTAATACAAGTCAGAGTAAAGTAAAATAGATACAGTCTTGGTGTCCTTTGGTTTTTGTGTTTATAATAACTTCTACATCCTATAATTTCTCTACAATCAAATTAGTGATTTTCTCAGTTTATATTTAGTTGTTGTATACGTTAAACATGATTTTAAGTTACGGGGAATTCCAACAAAATGCAGGTGCAACAATTTGCTGATATGCAGAAAGATTTCCTTTAAGAAATCAAGTGACACCGTGAATACGGGGTAGGTACGTAAAGAAGCAATGAGCAAAAAATTCGGGAAGGCACCTCCAAAAACAACAGACATTTTTATAAACTGTTGAAAATGACCTAACAATGAGCAGTAGGTCCATGGCAAACGAAGTTGTAGTAGCCCACAGTAAAGTGTAGCAAACAGAAATAATTTTATTCATACCATCATCAAAGGATAGGAGTTTTACAACCTTAGGATCATTTTGTAAGAATTGAATTTTTTCGGTGGCTTCTACTTCAACATGACAACAATGAGAAATCGAATGAACAATTTTTGTAAACATACTGGGATCGTCATAGGAACAATTGTTTTGGCACATTTTCTATATTTATTTATAGAAGAGTTTATAAGTTTGTTTATATTCTTATATCTTATATTCTTATATACTGTATCGTGTTAAAATAAATGCCTCAACTTTGAGAATATCTTATTATATTGCAAATTAATAATTCATTAATAATTAATAATTATTATAATGTAATGTAATTATTAATGGCATTAAAATATTTATGATTTTTGTTTCTGTTATAGAAACACCGTAAAGATGTCAGTAATTTTGATAAGCAGTTTACTTCAGAGAAGACAGATTTAACTCCAACTGACAAACTTTTTATGATGAATTTGGATCAAACTGAATTTATGGGCTTTTCATTCCTGAATCCTGAATTTGTGCAGCACGTTTAAGTCAAAAATGATTAATAATGCCATGTAAAGTTATGTGAGATTTGGTCACAACTAGTAACGATATACTTTTATTATAGAGAAGAGTACTATGTAAGGCAAACCAACATATCTCAAATAATAATTCTCTTTTAGAAAGTAACTTAAAATATTTTTAAGCGAAAATAAGCTAATACGTCTTAGTTTTCAATGGTTTCTAGTGTCATTGTTCTGCTATGCATTCCAACAATCTAATTGTGTTCTTCGTGGTATGGAAAAATAAGACGTAGATGTAGCAATAACATTCCTTAGAATTAGGTTAGTTCTTTAATTTAAGTGACTGAATCACACGTTAAATTTACAGAGATGGAAAAAATTATATTGGCTATTTGGATATTGTATTTGGTCCCAATCTATTTTCACAATTATCACACATCTAATTGTATTGATAAGGTAGTTCATTTAATATTCTTACAGTTCTTCCAAAGTCTAAAATGGCATGAATTTTGTGTAAACTTTATGATGTGAATTTAAAAAAAGTCAAAAAATATTTCCCATGTGAGTGATTATAATGCCCATCATTTTTGATGGCATTTGAATGTTAATGTTGCTACTGTCTTGAAATTATTATACTTAGTGTAAAAATAGTGTTTTGATACTTAGGTGACAAAGATTAGAATAGCATTTTCTTGATATAATTATTTAAAAAGTGCCAATCTAATTATATTTATCTTTGCTGAGTATGGAGTGTTAAGATGTTGAAATGAAAATTACTTACCTAGGTACTGATATTTACATAATTAATATTTTAAATAATATTATAATCAGTAAAAATAGTAGATACAATCTTCAAAAATATCAAAATAATTATTGTCAACTATAATATAGCTGTGTTAGTTGATTTGCACCTGTTTTATCTACTGAAAACGACTACACTCAAGTATTAATATACAGTAAAAACTCGTTTATACGGACTATGTGGGACCGGCGTCACCCGGATGATGAAAAATCCAGATTACAGAGGGAAACCATAAATTGTGTGTATATTTTATTTATTTATGCATAACATACCTAAAAAAAAAACAAAACATACATATGAACATATGTATACAAACAAATTAAACACAGGTTTATAATAAATGACTACATTACATACTAATTTTGAAAATAATCACTTATTTTTTTCTGCTTCAGGAAATAATATCTTGTTTGAGCTGAGCGGTCTCTCAAACGTTTAAAAATCCGGAGCTCTACGGCAGACCATTTCTTTTGTTCCTCATACTCTAATAACCGATTGTCTAATTCCACCGCTTGACTGAGATATTATGTTTGATTCGTTGCGCTCTTCATCGGAACTTTCGTCATCCGAGGAAGTGACTGTTTCCTTTGACCAGGAAGCAATTATATCGTCATCAGTTAAATGTTGATGTCTGGCATTGTTTTCTGCATTCATCTACTCTTATACGCCTTGGATTTCTTCACAACCATCTAGTGACTGAACCATTTCCACATATTCATGATTGTTGACACTACAAGACTTGTCATTTGATGGAATCAAACTTTCCTGCACTTCGGGCCAAACATTCTTCCATGCGTACATAATGTAAATTGATTCACCTGGTCCCAAGCACTTGCTCTCATATAAGTGACAGTTTTAATGTTTATAATTGACTTTAAAGCCAAGTTAATGCTGTTTTGTTGACTGGAACTCGCAGTATTAATATTGGGAAAGTTTCTATGACTCCCTGATCCATTGGTCAGAAATATCATCGTTTTCCATTCACCAGCTGAAGGATGAGAGGGTGCATTGTCTAAAAAGAGAAAAGCTTTAAGCGGCGGTCCCAATTTGTTTAAATGTTTTTTGCACTTGCCACGAAATGTCCAAAAAACCGTTTTTAAATAGTTGTGAGTTAATCGAAGCTGATTTCTCCGAGTTATAGATCAGTGGCAGAGGGTTCATGTTCACATTTTTAAAGGCAAGTGGTTTAGCGACTTTTCCAATGAGTAATAAAGGCAGTTTATGAGTGCCTGAAGCATTACTGCAGACTAGTAGTGTAACTCGCTCTTTGCTTTGCCTATACCCTTTGGCTATGTCGTCCACTGTGGCTGTCTGTGTTTTTTCCCGGCATCATTTTAAAAAACACCAGTTCCGTCAGCACTATAGATTTGTTCTGGGGACAATTTTTCTTGCTCTATAATTTTCTTCAATTTGTGTTTATATTGTTCACTTGCTGTTTTATTGGCAGAAAGGCTTTCTCCTGAAATGGTAAGTTATCTTATGCCTTGTCTAGCTTTCCATTTGCCGAGCCATCCTAGGCTTGCATTGAACGAAGGATCACCATTCATTTTTTTGTTTAAATTTCTTGCTTTTTCCGGTATAATTGGGCCAGATAACGGTATTCCTTGGTGTCTTTCTTGACAGAACCAAAGATACAAAGCTTCCTCAAGATGATCGTTTTTGGCTTTCTTGGCTGTTGCTCTGTCTTGCAAACTCTCTTTCGAAACCAGTTTAGAACAAAAATTTTCAATTTCCGCACGATTTTTTTTCCAATGCGAAACTGTTGGTGTGCCAACGTAATATGTTCCCGTGCAATATTTTTTAGAAGTTTCCCTTTACCCACTCTGTTCAAAGCCTCAAATTTTTTCTGCATATTAATCACCACCTTTTTGCACATTAAAGACGTAATGGAAAAATATTATCTATTACAAAATACCAAACTATTGTCGAAGATTCTTGCCATGAGCTAGACAGGTTAAAACTGCAGACTATATTGCGCCACGTTATGTATTATGTCTATCGGCTCATCGGTGTATCCCCCCTCCCGACATTCAGCAATACCGTTACCAGGCATGAAGCTTGGTAAGTGGATCATCAACATTACTATGTTTTGAGGTATTTCTACTTACTGATAAATCTCGATCCCAATAATGGAGATATCCAGATCATCGAGATCTGGATTATCGAATTTTTACTGTATTTCATTTCATTAAGAATTATGTATATAGGTATATGTAATTCATAGATACTATGAGAGTATGTTATTTCGGTTATAACATACATAAATTCTATGGGGTGTGGTTAAATACTATTTTGAGTAGGTTTAGAAATTTTATCTTTGTTTAAAGGAGTGCAGTAATTTATAAACTATTTTTAGTTGTTATGATATTAACAAACTAAAGATTTCTACCAATGGTCTGTATAAAAAATTTAATATGTCCTTTGTCCAATAGGCAATAATTGTTTTGAGTACTGATCTATGGATAAGTGTCGATATAACTTTTTAAAGTTGCATTCATTTAATAATAGAGAAAAATATTTTCATAGATTATCTACAGATAGCTGGCAATGGTTATCCTAATGAAGTAGTGCTTGATCTAATATCAAACAGAAAACAGGATGCATCTATTAAGTGCTACATTTTGTGTGACTGTAGGTAACCTTTAAATGGCACGTAACGTAAATAAGTCTCTTTGGTTAGTTCCCAGCACCACAAACTAAATGATGTAAAGTGTGTAATTTATAAAGATAACGCTTTCTACAAAATGCATCGATTAAGTAAACGGAATACTACAACTTTCCAACAAATACTTATTGATATATTAGAAGTGGCATTTCCAATAGCTGCTATGGTTATATTTTTAGCTGCATATTGCTTGGGACCCATGACCTTTCATGAGCATGATTAATTTGTCACTCACGGTAGATCGCGTACCATACATGGATATTCACAATACATCACATGGTCATAGTGGAGGGTCTGATTTTGGTCCTCTCACTTTTGAACATTTGGAAAGATTCCCACACATCAGAGTTTTCTTCATTTATAGTCAATAAAAAAATAAGTGTGAGTGTATTTGTTATCTGGATCTAGGACAACATTGTGCTCTTTCTTCATTACCACTATGAATCACAATTTTCTCAAATTTATACAAATTTGCTTGCCATATTAATAATTTTGACAGGGTACATACATAATTCATGTAAATACAGGCTAAATATGAGAATTATGCCTAGACATTTCCTACTGTCAAAGTCTCGTACCATGACATCCTGTGGCTTATTTATGTTAACAAGTTTATTTAGTTTAAGCAATCTGGTAATGTCACAATGTGTTTAAAAATTACTAACTAGACACATTTTTTCTCAATGTAATTACTAGATTACTAGTTGATATGTTCTTTGGGACACCCTTAGGTATAGGTATTACTTTCTTTACTAGAGTATGAAAGAAGTATAAACACAATTTTCAGTCATGCTCACAGTATTAATGAATGATGGACTTTCACCAGAGTGTAGAGTGCACTAAATACTGAAAATTACATGTACTGTTTAGTGCATCTAGTACTGTCTAGTTATTTATTATTTTTTTTTCAACTTAGAATTGTGTTCTGTATTACCAACTGCCTCAAAAGCATAGTACATTATGGGTTTTCTTCCATCAGTTTTATGTGAAGAAAATACCTGTGCTCCTTAAGTGGTACATAAAACCGAATAAATAACTATCTCATATAATAGCATAATATCTACTTTGACATGTTACTATAACCATTTACTTTAAAACTAAGAGCTTAAAATACCTACTGTATGTGTTTAGATAATTGTCCGAACTGTGACAATCAAAATATATTTTGTATTTTTTGAAGGTTTTCCTTCATTTGTAGAAAAAACATGTTTAACAAATTATATTTTGAGTAAGATATGTACAATCAAGTATTTCAAATGGTATGTTTGAAATACACTTTTGAGATTTAGCAACATTACATAAAAAGGTTCCTCCATTACTTGTGTACATTTCTCTAATCATATTAAAAAGTAGTATTAGACAAACGTTGTATTTGATTATCCTTAAGGATATAAATAATATGTTACACTCTAAATAGAATTTTCTATCGCAAAATATTCTTTAGGAAAAATTCTATCTTTTACCTATGGTATTTTATTTATAGTTTAATTATGTAACTACATAAGTAAACAAATGCATATATTTTTAGTTTTCCTGTGATTATTATAATGTTTCAATCGAATATGAGTCACACAATAAATGCTCTTTGTTAATGTTAATATAAATCAGTTGTTAACGAAATGTATTTTACATATTGTATTGTAGCACATTTCATCATTGTTCAAACTCAGCCTTTACTTTAGTAATGTTCTAAATGTACAGGGTCTACTCATGGGTTTTATATGTTCCAAGGTGAAACATAAAATTAGTGCCAAATATTTGTATATCGCCCACATTTTTTATTAATTCATTATTTGATGTTTCTAATATTGATTGTTGTCTGAACATGCCAATCTAGATATATCATAAAAACGAATTCTATTCTCAGTTAACCTTTCTAATAATAGAATAAAATAGTAAGGTATTATATTTTATCGCCACTTGAAACAATTTGTGCCCGAGTAATGTGGCATTACTTTAAAGTTTAAAGATATTTAACCATTTTTCTTGAATTACAGTTTTCTACAATTAAAAAGGAAATATGTCCTTTATCGCGAGGAATCTAGGGTAAAGTTCATGATGCTAATGACGACTGTCAAGATAAAGAGGCAGGTCTGATATTTCCTACATTTTATTTTTGTGAGCATTGGAAGGTCAGATTTCACTTAGCAATGGCATCAATAACAAATGCAGTATCTAAAAATAATCGTCCCAGTAAAGCCACCTATTTTTTGTTTATGTATTCTTGAGAACACATATATTTTCTACCTCATTTATTTTGTTTCCACAAAATATTTCTTTACAATTGTATAAGTAGGACTTCTAAGAATTAACTACAACCAAGATTAGACCATATTGTTGCAGTGTTTTATTCTCGCTCACTCACTTTTTGAACCTACACAGCTGTTTTTTTATTATTTAATTTAAATTATCTGGAATGACCATTTGAAAGCTGGTCCCTATTCATTCATAAGCATATACTTAATGCTTTATGATTAATAAAAATATTTTTGATACTCTTTCAGAAATCAATATAAAAAGAAAATATTTTATTTAACATCTTATTAATTTAATTTCCTCAAATTATTTCAGTTTAACTTATAGCAGTAATTTGTAATAGGTAATTTTGGCCTTGTGTATAGAATGCTGAATTGGATTATTCAATTAGGTATATTTAACATAACAACACAAGACAGTTAAGACATTTTTGAAAAATAACCCTGAATTAACTCGATAAACTTAGCATCTTTATTAATCAAGAGTTTTTAGTAAGTGGGATGTAAGTTCTGTTACATGAACCATATAATTATAACAATAACAAAAACACAAGTGCAAAATTTATCACCTGCATGCACAAAAGTACCTGGTGCAAATTCCAATAAATTTTTCTGCCAAATTTTAAAATCGCAAATATCAGCACTGGTTAATAACCCTACATTCAGGTCTCCCACTGGGAATTCCAGGAAAAAATATAATTAGGGAAAATCTGGCATGCCAATATCCAAGAGGGTCATTCGACTAAAATATTTTCAAGATGATGGGTGGCATCTGGTTATACTGGAAATAGATGTCAACTAGCTTATTTTAAATAGGACACTATATATTTCCATTTTTAGATTCTGAGCAACTTTTTAAGCACATTTCATGATAATGTGCCATACCCAAGTCTAACCATTTTTATTTAATTTGAATTGTTTTCTATTAGAAAATGTAGAAAATGAGCTACTTTAGCAAACTCATATAATATTTTGATAATAATTAATTATTAACATAGAGTGCTCAAAAAATAAGAATAAAAATGAAATTGGAAAAACTGTGGAGTCAAATTTTTCAAATGGAAACTCCCTGTTTGTATATCTTATCTTTTTCGTTTATATTTTTGTCTTATTTAGCATTAAAAATAAGGTTAACTGTGCACATGTCTATTCTGAAAATTTGTAATTTTGAAAAAATTGGCAATTTAACAATTTTCTATTGCAATAATACTGTAACAGGCTGGTCTATTACTCTACAGGCTTCGCGGAACTTACTTAATTATTCATTTATCTCGAAAGGGAGTCTAACTACTGAATCGATTTCTCTGTCGCGGGGTTCGAGATATGCTGTGATTGACGTATAAAAAGAGTATTGACTTACCGTGGGTTATCTTATCCTGAATCTCGATGTAGGGACGTATTCCTGGGACACTTCTTATATGCTGACACTGAGAGGGTAGTTGGGCGGATTTGCACGAAAACACAGCACTTTTAGGCAAGGGTTTTTAATAACAAAAATAGAATTTATAAACGTAAACAAAATAGAAATGCAAAATACTGAAATATTTGACCTAAAAAAACGACTCAATACAATACTAATGAACTCTAAACTGAATGACTCTATATAAAACAACTAACGGCATCTACTTCGAGCCCGAGAAACGTACTTTACCCTGCCTGGGGGGTGTGCCCTCATACTGTGGGGAGAAGCCCCAAATAAATACAAACAACCACCTATTCCGAAGTAGTATCGCGGGAGACTGACTTTTCTTCAGTCGAAACTTTCCAAGTAAAGTTTCTTTGCTATAAAATTTAAATACACTAATCCCATTGGTTGTTAAAGTACGTTTCTTCTCTCTGTCTATTACTGCGAACCATGACCTGTTTCTGTCACGGTGGCCAATCAAAATACTGTTTACTAGCTAGTGACCTAAAACCCTTAGATATTATCCTCGTCTCAAAGTGAGAGGGGGTTACGACTTACTCTACTGTTATTATTCCTGGAAAACCCCCTAAAAAGCCAGGATGACCTATACCTTTGCACTATTGTCTGTATGAACATACAAAAGATCTTACTTCGAAGAACTTCCAAGTACCACCATAATTCATTACAATTTACTGGCTTTAATTAGTTACGCCCAATTGGCGCTTTGTGTCCTCAACATTGTTCCGTGTCCAGGGATGCACGGAATGAGATATCCATAAAATGTTTTACTAAATCTGTTAAGCCCGAACAATTCTCAATACTATTTATGACTCAAAATGACATCCTTGCTACAGAACCAGAAATGGTTCTCAAAATCTATCTATTTGAGCCAGATGTTGCCTTCGAAATATATTTAACTTACAGACAAAAGGGCCACTTGACATTTACCGTGGGCTTTTGTTACAATACTATGACTTTTAAGTTTAGTTATTCTTAATTGACCATGTCGTCCATAGAAAACAATCAACTGCTGAATAAATGGTACCATCACCTACTTGTTAAGAATATGAACCAATCAATCAATTATTAATAATGGTGAACTAAGAGTAATTAAACTTAACATTGTATTTTTGCAATAGAGAAATTGTTAAATTGGTAATATTTCGAAAGCTACAAATTTTCACAATGGCACAATGGCCAACATTGTGCAAATTCAGCCTTATTTTTAATGCTGAATAAGAGAAGACTATAAAAACGGGGAGTTCCCATTTGAAAAAAAATTTGTTTTGACAGTTTCTTAACCCTGTGTTAATAATTATCAAAGTATTATACGATCCTTTCTATATAGAAAACTATCCAAATTAAATAATAAAGGCTGTCTTATTAGTCAAAATTGGAAATTGGTTTTTAATCAAAATAAAATATGTCAAAAACAGTTAAGACTTAGGTATAGGACATTATACATGAAATGTGTTTAGAATTTGGCGTATAATCTAAAAATAAAATAATATAGTGTCGTATGGTTTTTCCGGTGGGATACCATGTATATATAATCAGGTGGATGATCATGCATTTGAGTTCTACAATACTATTAGATTTTCTTTAATGAATAACTATTAAATTATTTATATTATAACCAATACAATATAACAATTATATTTTTTTATTGGTAATGATGAAGTGTGCTGTTTTTTAAGTGCATGAAACATTCTAGTCATTTATTATATCATAATTAAATAATTACTTCTAGTCTCAAAAAGTATGTGGTCTAAGTGATCTTTTTGATATAATCTGTTTTATTGTTAGCATCTGATATGTATTATTCTTATTGTAATCATATATTGACTACATGTATTATAAATTATATTATACATCAAAAAACTTCTGTTTTTTTTTTACTTTTCTTCAACCCCATACCACACAGTTGTTCTTTGATTTAGCGTGAGGAAGTTTAGCTTCAATTTAAAATTTAATATTACAAATATGATAGTAGGTTTGACTAGTTTGATAGGTAATCCTAAAAAATGTATAAAGGAATGGGCAGGTTAATCAGGATAACTGGAGTTTACCAGGAAAATATATTTCCTTGAATTGCTTGTGATTAGAGGGCCATGAAAATTAAACAAAAATCACGTTTCCTTTCCAGAAGAAAATGAAGGTAGAAAAAAATCTCTGTATAAAATTAAATAGCAATAAAAGAGAAGCTTAACCTAACTTTCCTTAATATGTTTCATCTTATGTATTGAGATAACACGAGGTCTGATTCTTGAGTCATGCGAAACTATCCGTCAGTCAGTTTTACACGTCAGCAGACACAATGTATCTGCATGTCTCGAGAATCCGGCCCATGGCATTACGTTATTGGTTTTCAAAATAGATGGATTTAAATGGAGAAGTAATTAATATTCATTATTTATCATGGAGTATTAACCTTGTCCATGCGATTTAGATTTTAAAAAAAACAAGTTGTAGAAAGAAAATTTATATTATAAAAATTTTTAATAATTTTTATTCCATAAATAATTTAAAAACAACAATGCCGCTCATACTATTGACCCGTACTAATGCTTAAGTTTTTAATTACTTAACTCTACAAAACAAACTGAGAGTATTTCTTATTATAAGGTCAAGTAAAATATAATTTACAAAATATCAAAATAACAACTGATAAAATAAAAAATGTGGCAATTGGTTTTTGTAACTGGATTAAGTAGTATACCACTAAACTACAGCTAATAAAATAGATCACAATAAAACAATCCAGCTTATGCTTTTATGCACGAGTAGTCACACCTCCCGACTCATTGTCTAACTCCTTTTTCTTTTCTGACTGTGGTTGATCCCACGACTGGCGTGCGCCTGATCCAAAGATGACATAGAATGTACAGCAACCAGCATAAACACATGCAGCAGTAATGAAGACAGTTCTCCACTTAGCTATGCTTGGCTATAAAACAAAAAAATTACTGTATTATAGTATTATGATATATCACACTAGATTTTTTATTTTGTTATATAAAAATTATAAAAACTATTGTAAAAATCACTGTATCTACAAGATAATTATAGAGAATCTTGGTACAAATTCATTGACACTTTTTTACAAAATGTTAAATTTTTAAATCAAATAAAAATAAAATAAAAATTGTAAAGGTTTATAAAACTTCATCAGACATAGATCATGTATTTTAATAAAATTAGTAGTATTAGCAATGAGAATTAACGAATTAACTAATGAATTTTCACATTCATTCATAATAGACCAAATTTCTATCTTTGCCCTATGCGCCAGGCATATACAATTTGAGTGAAAAATAAAGCACCTTTCGCAGCTTTTAGGAAGTTGTAGTAAATTTATGTGACTGATTTAATCATCGTCATATCACACATCAAGTTATTATAGCAGTCTATAGACATTTACTATCCGACCAAATATTATATAGACAAATTATAGCAACACAGTTTTGTGACCAACAATATTTAAAATGAAAGCTTTTTGTTTACATTAGTGCCCAAGCATTTGGTCCAATCAAAAAATGCCATTTGAATTTACCACCTAAATTGTTAGGGATTTTGTGACTGTCACCAATGGGCGTGGTTTACACAGGTAAGTGGCCATGCATAAACGTAGAATCGGCGATCGTGAGAGGGATCGTCAATGATTTTACAATTGTTTTTTAATAGTAAATATTAAATACTATTATAAATAGTGTAGTGAATATAATACACATATGTGTATAAATTGTTGTTCTTGAATATGTAAATCTTAAACTTTGTATTTACTAAAATAAAATATTCTAATTTGTACTTTTAGTTTTATAATTATTATTTTCACCCCTTAAAACATAGCCGCCCATGCCGTTGGGAACTGTGACAGGAAATTTCTTTAAATTGAGGTTGTGTTTTTTGTTATTCTTGGAAACGATTATTTTATATACTAACAAATAGGCAATTACTTATCTATACATATTTGATCGGAGCATTTATTTTATTGAGAAAGGCCTGATAAGCCGAAATATTAGTATATAGAGTGTTTTATATATTCTTGAAACATCTAAGTGAGATCTGTGTTTTTTTCAAAACAATTATTTTCACGGCGTTTCATAAAGAACCATCCGCTTCTAGTATCCACTTTATTAAATACTTACAGTTCCAATCACAATATTTCCAGCGTAAATTGGAGCAAGTAATCCAGCAAGATTAGCTAAACAATTTGTAAATGCCATCAAAATGCCAGCAAATTGTGGAGATATATCCAGATGATTAACTTTGAAACCAGAGTAGATACCGCCATTGAGTCCAACTCCAATGGTGAGAAGGGCAAGGGTTAACCATTTATCACAACCCGTAAAGGATACAGCCAGCAATGCAACAGCTGGACCATACTGACCTAAAGTAGAATTTACATACTTATTATAATATCTAAAAACCATTTTGAACTTTAATAATAATTCTTAAAATAAAAACAAATCACTATTAACAATCCACAATCTTTAAATAAAGCATTAGGTACGTTTTTCTTAGTTTTCCTATAAATTTGTTATTTCCAAGGATGTCCTTGGTTATTTCATTATATTCTAAATTAAAGTAATTTCAATAAAGAGCAGTTCTTTCTTAAAAACATTTTAGTTATGTCCACATATGACAAATAAGGCATAATCTATGCAAAGGCCAAAAAATAAACAGTTGCTAAATTAGCACACTGTAAAAAATGCAAGTGTTTGCACAGAAGATTCTATGTGCTTTGAAGCACACACCCATGTTAATTTCTCACATTAACACCTGGAAGGTATTTTCCATCCTAGCTTACTCACAATAGATGATTGATTACCAATACATCTCTCTGGGCAAACTTTATATACAAGTTAACAATATACCTCTCATGATATCTGAATTTAAAGACCAAAACTCAATAATCTGAGCTAGCAACTTGATTTAGCAAAATAAAATATGTTTGTGAGCTAGGGTAATTACATATTGATAGTCATAGCATTAGTTTTAAAAACTTACCAATTCCATTAATAAGTTTTCTTACAATAGTATGAGTGAAGTATGGTTTGGTTAACATCCAGTCTGCTACATGACTAATGAATATGGAGAATAACCACATAGCCAAATACGGCAAAGCAGATAAGATTCCATTCTGTAAAATAATTTAAAGTATTTCTTAATATTAAAAGTATTTCTTACAGTTTACAATTCTGAAAGTGTAATGTTCAATTTGCTGAATTACTATTCACCTTGATATTTGGAATCAAATGATAATTAACTAACTTTAAAATAGGGATGCCGACGGGTACCCGGGTACCCGATAACGACTCGGTACCCGGTTCCCATTTTAGGACCCGATATCCCGTTAAAAACCCGATAATCCGTTAAATACCCGATAACCCTCTAAGCACCTGCACTCGGTCGCCCTCGGTACACATATTCATATGACAACTTGTTTTTTTTGCGGTTTTGCGTTGGCGCAGGTTTACCAATATAAAATATGATATGAATTGGAAAATATTTGCTATGTTGAATGCTATGGGTTGATATCGCATAATAGATAAATAGCGGGTACCGGGTAAATAACGGGTATACCGGGTTATTAACGGGTAGCGGGTAATTAACGGGTAGTGGGTAAATGCCGGGTATTGAAAACGGGTACCCGGGTAGTAAAATTAACGGGTATCGGTATCCCTAGTTTAAAAGACATCATTTTTTAGAAGTTACAAGGAAAACAAGAAATTTCAAATTACATAATATATTCGTATATCTATTAGGTATATATTACTATAGTATTAACTCAAACCTCATATATTAGGTATATATTACTATGGTATTATCTCAAACTGCAAATTATTGTATTATATTGTACAAATCATGCATTATTGGCAGGCCAAAGAAATACTGACACCATAATTTTAAATTGTAATTTGTACAGTGAGATCTGGAATGATTGACCGGATTCTGATCGCATCTTGTCCAAATTGCTATCAAAACTGGTTTCCCGTTGCAAAACTTACATTCTTTCCTATTGTTAATTGTTCGATTTTGAAAATTAATCAGTTGACAATATAACACAAATAAGTAATATTTCCCGTTGCAAAAATTACATTCTTTCCTATTGTTAATTGTTCGATTTTGAAAATTAATCAGTTGACAATATAACACAAATAAGTAATATTAACAAATGGAAACCAGTTATGATAATTGGGCCAGGGAGAGTTCAGAATCCGGACAATCATTTTGGATCTCTCTGTATATTCTCCTAATAAATCAATTTCTAAGTACTTCGTGTTGAGACTATTATTACTAGGACTAAGCAGTCAAGGTATATACAACATTAACACATATAGAAAAATCTTTAGATGAGAAATACATAATACATTTTATAAAACTTTTTTTCGGATAAAGTCACTATATATATTTTATATTGTTATATTATATTTTTATATTTTTTGTCAATATACTGCAATATTTATTACAATTAAACTCTATTCTACACAACAAGATTATTTCAGTTGAATTGCAGGGTATTTTAGAAACTATCAGAAATAGAAAAAAACTATAACCCCCATAGAGTTTGCAAGATAAATTGAATTCATTTAGTTTCAAATTATATTGAGACATTCATTGGTTTGACATTTTTTTGTCACCTCTGGATTTCTAGATTTAATAAGTTACAATTAAAGACTATTATTTTTTATTTTAGTAGTTCCTAAGGTTAGAAGAGTTTAGGAAAATTTCCATGAATTTTTAAATTTTAGAAATATTACAATATTAGAATTTTACAGATTTTTTTCCGATGCATGTTATGATATTATATATAGAATACCTACAGGGTGTTTAAGATGAAATTCCAGTACGTTGTAATCTTGTGAGCCAAAATAGTGGACCATATAATTTTAATATACTTACTAGGTAATCATCATAATATAAGTAAGTATATTATATTTATTGTCCTTCAAAGTTTGTTGTTACTTGAGTTATCAATTATTATGAAATAAATATGTCCAGCATATGCTATACTATTTTTTCTATATTATCAGTTTGACGTCATCAAAAATTAAGCGATATATTAATTAAGACTAAGAAAAAGTAAATCGAACAGGAACTCACATCTTTAATACTGAAATGATGAACTTGTTTCATGTAAGTAGGTAACTCGGTCATGAGTGTTTCATAACCATAGTTGTGCCCCATATGGGCCAGAAGAATAGCCCAAAATGGCATTGATTTCACAATTGACTTCCAAGGGATAGGAGGGATCTACAAGAATCACATTTATTGTGTTTACAATATGAAAACTATTTCAATTTAAAAAATCCTACCGGAACTCCTATTTTGTTTCCCAATTCCTTTTGTATGTACAGCCTTTCCTCTGATTCCATGCGGGAATTAGCCTCTGGGTCTTCATAAACAAAAATGAGGAAGAAAATACACCAAACTGTGCCAACAGCTCCAAAAACGTAAAATATTGAAGGCCAACCAAAAGCACACTCCGAAAGTAAACCACTCAAAGGCATGGATATAACCGTCCCAAATTGTGCCCCTAGAAATTTTAAAATGCAATGTTGCAATCATTAACTCTTTATAAAAATAAAAATAAATGCCAAATTGAAACTGAACTGAAAACTGTATTTCTTTGATTTATACGCATTTTTAAATATTTAAATAGGTATTAAATAGGTAATTTTCAAGGAGTCATATAGATGCAATTACAAAATTACAGAATGATGTGGAAAGTTCTGATTTAAGACAGGTTTATGAGTATAAAATTTTACATAAATATTATTGTTGTAAATTATATACTATAAAACTAGTACCTTATTCATAAAGAATTTTCCACATTAATAATCAACAATTACTACTTGTACAAGTTGTACTTTATAAATACTATAATTCAAAAAAGTTTGCTTTAATAATAATGCTTACTAAAGTGTAAAATAATACATAAGAATTTGATTATACAGCTTCCAGTAATATTTAATAATGGTAATGAAAATATCTATTGTTTGTTTATACACTTAAAATGTAAAATCTCAAACACTGCAGTAGTTGATTTATCTAGTTTATGATTGAGAGTTGTTATCAATAAACTTTCAGACAAAAACAAAGCATTGCACAACAAATCAATTGTTTATGTGTATATTCTTTTCTAGCCAGTTCTTATTTTTCTAATTAATCAGCACACTATTGTTCATACTTATGGAGAATTTACAAAATTGAACATTTATTAATGAAGGCATATTATGCCACACAATAAAAGAAAACTATTTAAAAAATGGTTACATGTTTAACTGGATATATCAACACAATTTAATAGTACTTCGATACCCAAAATTTTGAAAAATTCTCCATTGATAATAAGAAGTCCACATTCCAGTTCTTTCACAAATTTTAACTAATTCTGTAGACTAACAAAGCTTTAACATTTAATACCTACATTACCTAGATGAAAGACATTGTATAATGAAAACCAACAAATAAAACTTATTTTCCTTATGATGTAAATGGAGTATAAAAATAATTTATGATGTAATTATGAATGTATGAATGGAAAAAACATAAACTACTATGCAACAAAGCTTATTACTCCACTTAAAAAAAACTGTAGCAAAGCTAAAATGCTGCATTTTATTTTACCTTACTTAAAGGCAATTGCACATAAACAGATAAAACACTGGGCCCTTTAAAAGGAATTACAAAAAAGTAGGCATGTAATGTAAATAACTAATTTCAATACATTTGTAATTAAGCCCAATGTTTTCAAACTCAAACATTTCTAATCCAGATTCAAGGTTTCTTCATCTTACCTAACACACACTAGAAATACTTTTTAAATAAAAACTGCCTATACTGTGAAATATTAATAATCAAACCACTGCACTGCCTACGTACCCATACAATTATTACAAAATGTTCTCTACTACTAAATTTCATCTCTCGGAATTGCAGAAGTATAATACCTGCATAAACGAAAGCGCCCATTCGACTTCTCTCATTAGGGGGGATCCATTTTGCCAGAAGAGCGTGTGTGCATGGGACAATAGGGCCCTGACCAGAAAGGTACAATTGAAAACCAATACCGGGTACGAAAGTGAGAGGTAAATGTTATTTTTGTCTCTATTTCTGTCAAATTGCCATACTATCCAAGAAAGGAATTGCACAACCATCATTAAATTGACAAAAACAGGTCTCTCACTTTGTACTTGTTAAAATTGCCTACTCACCTCCCCGAGGCCTTGTATAAACCTCACTGTTATCAGCCACCAAATACCCATATTCGCAGCAACAGGTACCAACAGACCAAATACAGAATTAATCAACATTCCTACTCCCAAGAAGTAGATATTTCCATACCGTTTTGATAATATACCAAAAGGAATCTGCGTAATCACATAACCATAAAAAAATGAACTCAAGACGTAACCCTGAACATCCGTTTCCCATACAAATTCACCATCAGAAGAATCGCTTGAGGTCTGAAATAATGTATTCATTAAGTTATTTTAGTTAATTAAGTTAGTTTCTATATATTGTCATTCAATATATTGTAAATTAATCTACAAAATGCATTTTCTTCAGATAAACAATTGAAACTTACTGTATTATCAGTAATAACTCCACATTCATCATCAACCGACGTAGCATTAGAATCAGGGTCAGCTATTGCTGTATGATTGACCATAGCAACTATGGCGACAGACATATTTGTTCTCATGATATATGCATTCGCCATTCCCAAGAAAAGCATGAATGTGACGAAATGCCTTGTGCCTAAACTTCCCCAACAACCTGCAATAAAAAATAAAACAGGAATAAATAATATTATTTATCTGTGTTTATTACAAATTATCTTACACACACATAAACGCCACAGTTTAAATAACTTTTAAGTTTTTAGTCAAATGAAAGAGTAATGATACTTTATAATACATCATAGTGAGTGTCTTTATTAGACTTCATGGGTAAACGTAAAATAATTGTTTAAAAATTTGTATATGTCGAGGGATATATACTCGAACGTTACTAATAATGGATACACTTGTGACAGGCAGTTCCAGTCATGAACTGACTGAAAATGCAATTGTTTTAAAAGAAACACCGTGTTTTAAAAGAAACACCGTGCAAATATATTTGAAGGAGATACCGAAACCAACTACTTTGCGGACTATGTGCCTCGACTGGTGTAGTTGTTTTACATAGTATGTATTTTATTTTTTTAAATAGCCGTGGAATACTTCTTCTCGGCATCACCTTCAAATAAATAAATAGGATCATCTTTATTAAAGAAAATAGAGGTCAATCGAAAGAGGACACTTACTGTGTCTCTCACCAGTATTAATCCTGTAAATCTCATGTATGCGAACTGAACTGAATCTGAATCATCTTAAAAACCGCTGATCCTCTAAAAAATGTCAAGCTTTTTGGCTTGGAGTTTTTGGTCTATAGGGTATTACAGGGTATATAGAGTACAGCTAGAGTTCGTCATACGTTTGTCAGTTATGTTTTTTACTAATTGTATCCCCTTTTCAAAAAAGCATGATCATGTGTTTCATTTAAAATAACTAAATTTTCAGTTACTTTATGACCGGAATTAAAAAGAAAACAAATGTAGTGGAGAACTATCAAGTATCCAAAATTATAGAGTGATTTATGAATAGTACCAAAGCAATTTTACTATTCACAATTTCATTATATAAAATTTAATATGCCGCTCTATATACACAGTGATCTAGAGTAATCTAGTCTAGACTATTAATTTGTAGCTCTATATGAAGTGCAATGTAATTGGTGAATTTCAAAAAATAAACAATTTAATTGGCTAATATCGAAACATGTTCACGAAATCAAGGTCATTTACATATCGCCAACATCCAAGTTTGACGGTTAATTACGAGTTATTAGTTTACATTGTTTCTACGATTGCTTTTTTTTTAATGGAGGCAAATGCGGAAACTCCTGGACTTTCTAGTAGTACTTTAGTTTAAAGACTTCAAGGCGCCGGCCCTGGTCAACTGCTGAGCCAATTACGACGAGGCAGGAGTTGAATAGGCGGAGATCTAACCCAAACAGACGAATTTTCGCCCGAGCGCAAGTCCATTCTCTCGTTGGATTTAGTATAGATATACTATACATATAGATAACTATATATGAACATTACTTTTCAGCTTCCACTTGTAGGTATTGGTATTACTGACAAAAATCGTTTTGCAGTGCCTTTGAGGCCGTTACAAGTAGAACCAGTGACGCACGGTAGTTGTACATTGCTACATACTACATACATACAGAAAGTGGAGCGCAGCCTTCTCTACTAACGAGAAAACTGTGGTCAGAAGTAATGCAACTTGCTAGAGGCAAAGAAAGATCAAAGGCTACGAAAATTCCACTTTGCAACACATTAATAGTAAAAGCTCGAGTAAAAGTTATTTACTTCGATGATAAATGGTATCTAAACGCATTTACTATCAGATGGTTTCATTATCATTATTATTTTTATTTTGAAAGAATGACTCAAATAGTAAAGCAGATAGTCTTAAAAGAATTTTTAAAAACGGCGCGAGGGTTGGAACTCTATACCGAGAACTAGCGAAAGTAACCGGGTCCTATCTTTCCTTCGAATTATGTTTGGCATAACTATTTCTTTTTTAAACAAAGACTTTACTTATCGCTATCATGTTACAGTATACTTTCCTGGAAGTTCGCCCCAGGAAACTACCATTCTTAAGAAAATAAATGCAAGAAGCGTGGTGCGAGATTTTACAGCATTTATATTTACAAGGGTTGGTATATACCACCTTTAGGTAAAAATTACTGTTAGCTAGGTAAATTTCGAATGTGAATAGTCACAGATCAAATGGTATAAGAAAGCCACATGCTAAAGTTAGTTAACAATACCATAACAAGTGGTGGATATACAGGGCGTATGAAGTCATTATCTATTATAGCTGGATACCTAAATAAATAACTGGTCCTATTTACAGATGATTTAAAAAACTATAGGTTTCTCATAATGTAAGTTTCCAGGCAATCGAACATGCTATTAAATATATGAGGGTACCGATAATTAATATAGGAATTAAAGTGCCCTTGTATATTGTCATGGATTAAATACTTTAAAAAATACCTACTGACTAAATGAATACCGGATATCCTATTTTTTGTAGCGATACCTGTAACCACATCTGCTTCAATGTCGAAATAATTAAAATCAGAACTATAGCAGGTACTGAGTGCATGATGTTTGCACTGAAGTATTAATTAGGTATTTACCCATTTTAATTTGTTCATGTGCACAATAATAATTTAATGTCTATGTATTGTATAGTCGACCGATTTAGAAAGATTAGCTGACAGTATATCTGCATCATTGAAATTTATACAATAGCGTACGAACATAATTGGTAAATCTATTTAAAGTGATAAGTGTATGTGCCCAATATGCTACTAAATTGTTTTCATACAGCTGTAGATGATCTGAATAGAAATAGATTTATTATTGCGAAATATAATTTCTGTTTATTTTCCTTGAACTAAAGAAGTTTTCATCTTTACCTTAGCTGTTGTTATAAACAATTTCGTAGTATGATGATGGTTATATATACAAAATTTCTGATTATACTCTGAACTGTAGTAGGCATCTTTTAATTTAGGAATTATTAGAAAATGCAAATTAAATAGAAAGTGTTTAGTTTTACTAAGATCAACGGGATAAACTGAAAAAATGAATATGTTAATAATAATTCGGGACTCAACATAAAATATAATCATAGCAACCTTATTGTTTCAAATTACACACTTTGATGCTGTCACAACAGTGGCTAGAAGAGTGTATTGATTAATCTGTTATTCATTTAGAGTTGCAAATGGAATTTCTCTTAATAAAGAATTTGTATCCAATAGTGTTATAAGATCTTTTTACAAGACTTGGACTAGTTGTGATAGATATTTTACGGTTATGTACACCGATATGTACGATATGTAAACCAAAGTTTACATATTCTGTACACTTTGCCACAACACTCATCATCATCATTTATTATACAGGGTGTCCACCTAGTGCGCGTAAGTCCAATATCTGGGTTAATAAAAGAGATAACTTAATTTTTTTTTCTACAGGGTTGTCTAATATCCCGAGCTGCACAAAATGAAAATATATTTACATATTCAGGGTGTTCAGTTTTTCCTGGACAGGTACCAACTTCATTTTTTTAAATGGAAACCTATATTTTTTATGGCATTATCGAATTCTACGTAAAAAATTAGTGGGACTTTGTGCTTAACACTGCTATTGAAATATTGATAGTTTTCGAGATATTTGACTTTTAATTTTTTTTTCTTATGTTTCGTCACTTCTAATAGTTGACATAATTATGGTTGTATGACAGCTAGAAATTATTTTTTTTTCAGAAACTGTAGAGTGAAGATGGCTCTTTCGAAAAACGTATCAAAAGTTGACCTGCGATATACAGGGGGCAACAGAAATCGTGCCAAACCTGATGGTTTAAAATTTAAAAAATCTCGACTTTTTCAAATGGAACACCCTGTGTTTTATGATTTCATTAGATGCCTTTCTGTAGACTCTACAATTTTATAATAGCTTTCCCTATACCTAAGTTGCGTAGTTTTTGCAAAAAACCCACTTTTATGAAAAATACCCGATTTGCGCACTCCTTTGACGGAAAAAATATTGTAAGGCTATTTATTTTTATAAAATGTATTAGTTTACACTTCTTAAAATAAAAATAACTGAAAAATTTAGATAATTTCAGTTTAATAAACAAGTCTTTATGGAAAGTTACCATTTATTTGTAAATAAAAGTAAAAAATCATAAAAGCTCTACATGTAATTAAGAATTAGCAAAACTGGCGTATGCTTTAGAAGAAGTTCATGGGAATTATTTGCTAGCAGCACGTATTTATAAAGATTCCCACGTGCTGACTGTTTTGAAAATGTGAAAGAAAGATTTGAAAGAACAGCAAATGGGATTTATGAGAAAACTACCAGGAGACATGGGAGTAACAACGATAATATTTAGTTTAATGTTGTGGTTTCTGCTGTTGAAAATCCAAAAATATTAGTATCAGAAAATTAGTAGAAATCTTGGAGTTTTCAAAAGCTCGACAAATAAGATATTGAAGAAGAAGTTTCATACGTATCATATTGAAAACCAAACGGTGTTACCGTAGTTAGAAAAATAAGCAACTTAGGTATAGGGAAAGCTATTATAAAATTGTAGAGTCTACAGAAAGGCATCTAATGAAATCATAAAACACAAGGTGTTTCATTTGAAAAAGTCGAGATTTTTTAAATTTTAAACCATCAGGTTTGGCACGATTTCTGTTGCCCCCTGTATATCGCAGGTCAACTTTTGATACGTTTTTCGAAAGAGCCATCTTCGAAATTAATTATGTCAACTATTAGAAGTGACGAAACATAAGAAAAAAAAAATTAAAAGTCAAATATCTCGAAAACTATCAATATTTCAATAGCAGTGTTAAGCACAAAGTCCCACTAATTTTTTACGTAGAATTCGATAATGCCATAAAAAATATAGGTTTCCATTTCAAAAAATGAAAATGGGTGTTCAGTTTTTCCTGTCCAGGAAAAACTGAACACCCTGAATATGTAAATATATTTTCATTTTGTGCAGCTCGGGATATTAGACAACCCTGTAGAAAAAAAAATTAAGTTATCTCTTTTATTAACCCAGATATTGGACTTACGCGCACTAGGTGGACACCCTGTATATACCCATATTGGACAAAGCCATACCATAGACAAACGTATTAGAAATATATGACAATGCCCACACTGCACACGACTAATTGTAGTTCACGAAAATACTAAAGGATGGCGTAAAAATTCACTTTGCCGGAGAAAATGAGTTATGTTGCAAACCACACGTCAAGCGAGTCGATAATAAAAATTTTGAGGTATGTCCAAGATTCCCGCACTAAATAGCCATATCGCTTCTTTTCTCAACTCATCGCACTCATTGTTCTTGTGGGGTATTTTTTAAAGCAAGAAATAAAGCAATGTACAAGGTATTCCAGTTTTTCAGTTCAAATGCTTGTAGGCTATTAGTGCAAGCTATTATTATTATTATTATTATATATAATAAATGTTGTGTTATGGAAAGCTATTTGCACACGATGGTATTACTTATTCTGAATCTCTTATTAGCTCGGACATTAGCTACTTTTCGTTAGAATTTTTTGCTTTTCTTAGTATTACGAAACAGATAAAGCTAGTCATCTTTGTCAATTTGTAGCATCATGAAATGATTCTACCCGTTACTGATAAAACTTTTTATCTTTTATCCACTTAAAAAATTAATTATATCTTTAAATATATATCATCTTTGAAAGTAAATAGATGTAAGTAAGTAAATAGAAGGAAAAATGCTCGGAAAAATGTAATAAATGTGTAATAGGAAGATAAGTTTAAATAAGTTTAAATTATTCAAGTACGAAAGGAAAATGGTATGCGGAATGAGATATTTACTTTAATTTGAGCAGATTAAGGTAATCTAATCATATACATACTTAAAATATATATACATAATGATATGAGTACGTACCTAAAGGTAAAATTGAATAAACAATCCCATGCAAACCAGAATGTTGAAAAGGCATTTTTTTGAATAAGTACCTTAAAACATACATGGTAGAAGTACATAAAAGGAAATTTCGGAAGAAACTACCGAGGAAACTACTCTGCGGATCTAAGTCCGACTAGTATTCTAGTAATCTAGTATACCAGCAAATCCTAGTTTCAGTTCTAGTCAGTATCGCATAGATCATAGGTGGAGGTTTCAGCATCCAAATACATATATCCAAGTAAGTATGGACAGATAGATATCTGGCGGCACTTTGATGTTAAAAATTCGCCACCAATGGACGTTTAATGAGTCTATCGTCCCTTCTTATTTTCACGATAGAAGACGGTCGTTCATAAAAGTCGAATTGACAAATCAAATAATAAATGACAAATTAAAGTCAATCACAGTCTTGCATCACAAGAATAAATAAATAACCAGGATATCTCGCAGGCGGAACCTTTGATGTGGTTACCGTACTGATATGCTCATAACTTTACCAAATTTCGTTTGTTCTGCGCACGACGTCATTCTTGATGCAAAAAAGGGGAAAATTCAAATACCTTACTGTCAGTATGACTGTCAGTGATATAATTATTTTCGTGTTTGTCAATTGTATGCCCGTATTATTATAATTGTGAGGCTCGGGGGTTATCAAGTTGTTATTTTTATATTATAGGGTGGTATTTATTTACAGTAGTGCTTCTTATTATCTCTTCAAATTGTAAAATTTAGGTTAGAATTATATTCGGTAGGTAGATCGGTACACAGAATGCGGTTTGAATTAAAATAAGAAAGATTGATATTAATCAACTATTATTTTAGTTTCCTGTATGAATCCTGTATTATAATTCCATAATCGACGTTTATTTTATTTTGTTATCTTCGTTTACAAGTATTTTATTTAATTTTGTATGATAACTGACGTCACGCATTTTCGTAAATTTTATAGTAACAAAATAAAGTAACTAAAATTAGCGAAACTTAAAACACTATAATTAACAAAACTAGATAAAATGTCTTATTAAACCCAACGCGTAAGAAACAATTGCTGCGATCGCTTGAGACGCTACAGCACTGCCTGTTTCAGGATACAATCTCAGGTTAAAAGCACTGAGTTTACGGGAAGGAATAGAGTGCTTAAATACCGGAGATATTCTTCTGGTTACTTACTTACGTATTCTTGTGATTGCACACTAGTGGCGACCGCATTCTTGGGTTTTTTAAAGAGACGCCATGCTCAAACATTTCAAAATACACGCTTACTGAGACAGATACAGGTCTCGTTAAGATATAGGTCTTTACCATAGACCTTATAAATCTATGGTCTTTACCTATATACTTGTTATGTATGTACGCTGGAGGAACAGAAAGATGATACAGAGAATCCCATGCTACGTGAGGCAGAGAATCACTACCTCAAGTAGCTAAAGTCAGTGAGAGGCACAGTACTACCCTCTATTGGTTTGTGTTTGTCTATATTCAATGCTGGTGAAGCGTTGCCCGCAGAGTAGTGATTTCCGACATTTCAACGAAGACCAATAGAGGTACTACCGTGCTACTACTGTGCCTCTCACCACTACTAATACATTTATGACTAATTATTTTACTGGAAAGATCTTTTCCCGCGATTGAGAATTAAGCAAAGTGCAATGACCGGAAAAAGAGTAGATCTGTGTTGTCACATTTATTTCTAAAGTATTCTTATTTAAAACAGGAAACGTATTAATTACCTTATTTACCCATTTTTTTACTTGTCTTTAACGTCCCTTATTCCTATTGTACTTTATTAAAGCAAACACAATGTTTAATTTGCTTTTACTTAATAATATCACAAGTATAAAGACATAATATATCTTTATACTTGTGATAATATCAAGGAATTTCGGAATATCTGACAACTATGAAAGCCGTAAAGTTGACGACAAGTTGTTTATCCTTATTTAACATACATATTCTTGCATTTTCCCTTTCTTTTTTCTGAGCCTCAACGACGTTGATTGGTCGAATTAGGAACCAATGGGAACCAACAAGCGACTGCGCTCGAAACAGTGGCGTGATGTTGGGTTATTTCGCGCGCGTTTCTTAACGGTAAAAATTGTGGTAAAATTATCAGTGTATTTATTCTTTGTGTCAGTGTTTATACTTATTTGTGTTAGTTAAAAAAGTGGAATTGCATATACTAGAAGTAGTCTATAGAATAGTATACGAGTATATATTAACTGAAATGTGCCCAATGGTAAAACAGAATACGCACGCCCATGCTTCACCGCATTTTACCAGATCGGCGAGGTCATTCCACTTTGCTTAATTCTGAATCGGGGTTTAGATAAAAGATAAAAGAAAGAGCGTTAGAAGCCCTAACCATTTTATTTGTATATAATTTCTGTTAATAAAGTTGATCTCTATTTGCTTGATATGTTTATTGGGGAGCTCGATTCACTTTTAAAATTTTCTGGACTATTTTCTTATAAACATTCATTTAGTTACCAATATGACTTACGGAAAACGTGAATCACGTTTTCAGAAAAAATAATCTACTTATTACTAAATTGGGTACCGAAGCCAAGGGGAGCCACAAATTATTATAAATATAAATTTCATTAAACCAATTTAATATTCGTCACCTGCTGTTGTCTAATTCTCTTCTTTTAAACTTGCAATATTAACAAACTTAAAGGATGATTACGTATAAACATTTCTTTAATAAAAACGTTTGAGCTCACCACAAATTAAATTTTCTAGCGTTATCGGCGGCTATTTATTAAAAATATGAATTAACAATATAAATAAATGATCTATCACTTATTTTCTAAGAAATAACTAAGTACTGGTTTTAATAAAAACCGAAACTAAACCTGACCTTTGTATTAAACATGTACAGCATGACGAAAGATCATGCAGAAAAAATGGAAATAGAATTTTGTGATTAATTTCTTTATACATATATGTCTACAGTATTATCTGTAGATATAGCATTATAGATTTACTTTGTACCGTGCTGATACTTGATCTTTCCTTCATATGGGCCAAGGCGCAAATCCTATATGGTAAACATAAAGTCAGACTTTACAAAAAATATCATATATTATATTATAAGTAATTATTGTTTAGCACATAGATATTTATATAATTAAGTAGAATGTATATTACTTATACCGTATATCGAAAGGGCAAAAGTAGTGAAATTTTACTTCACCTTACTTTATTCAACACAAAGGTTCATTATACGGAATGTTATAATTTTAGGTATGTACCTATTGTTTTTAAATGTATAAATCAAAAGAACAATAGTGAACTGAGGTGAAATTTTACTTGAAAAATCAGTACAATAGGACAACAAAGATAACAAAATTGAATGTAATATAGCAGCTGCCATAGAAAAAAACTGAACAATAGTCAGATGTCACCAATAATTTCGCTAAGCACGTTGCTTTCTGTCGAACAAAAAAATTTTTATTTGAAACCTCCACAAACCAAACAATGGATCAAGTATCAATTACGTTACAGTTAAGTTTTCAGAGCAACATTGGAGAGACGGTACAAATAAGGCACATTGTCATAAAATTTCAACGTACAGGCGAAAGGAAAGGAATATATGGGCGAAAGATAACTGTGCGGAATATTAAAAACCACGGCAGGGTCCTGGACGAAATCTTACCATCTCCAAAGAGGAGTCTCAGAATGATTGCAGTCAAAATGAACATAAACAGGGAAACTACACGCTTAATTTGAAAATATATTAATGCATTTTCGTATAAAATTCAAACATTTCATAAATCAAAAAATATTGCCAATAAGCTGTTATGTGTAGAATACCGTGCCCGTATTCTAGGCACACAATATGAAGAATTTTTGCCAAACATATGGTTTTCTGACGAATCGTATGTCTGATTATTAAGGTATGTCGATACAGTCGTATAGATTTCTTGAATTCGAAAGACGTGTAGAAATCCTACACGTACCTCTTCACTATAAACGCGTAACTGCACAGTTTCTGGACACGGAATTTTTGGGTCTTTACCTACTTCTTTGAAGATGAAGATCTAAATGTAACAGTGAATCAAGAAAAATATAAACAGATTAAGTAACTCAAAACGCTTCTGCAGAGCTAGAAATTTGCCTTATCGCAGACAGTGGATCCAGAAAGACAATACATACTATGAAATTTGAATATAACATAACAGATTCTCCCAGACGAACTTTAACATGCATGTTACGGTAACATAAGTAATACGCGGTTGGGCTGATTGTTTCTGGAGTATTTCCGCTGAAAATGCTATTTTTTCATCATTCCTCAGATGCGTCACGATGGTTCAAGTCACGATGGTTCAGTTTTTCTGGAAATAATTTTGTTGGCAAAATATTATTTTAACATTACAAGAGTGGCATTAGGAGTGTAACTTGTTTCATTTTAATTTCTGAATTAAAAACAGCAATAGAATAATTTTTCCAGAATTTACATAAGCCTCTATTTAGAAACGTAGTATACAATCTTCAGCAACGCTTGAATTATGCTTGCAAAGAGATGGAGGTCAAGTGGAGCATATCGTACATAAATGATTATTACCTATGTGTAAATATTTTAACATTAAATTAATTTTTGAGTTTTCGGTATCCTTTATTTATTGTCCCACTGTAATTTATAATATCACGATTAGAATAATCATAACTCAGTGAAATTCCATACTGACCTCGACTCTAATAATTTTTGGCTCACCCAGTTACAATTCAAATAACATAATATTTCGAAAAACATTTTCGAGTTGATTGTATTAACTTTGTTGTTTATTGTTTAAGAATTTTGATAGATAAAACCATATGACTGACTTGTTTGTCGGTAAAGAAAACTGTGTAGAATATTTACTGTAAATATGTATTTTGCTTGTTTTAATTTGCTCAGAAGTATTATAGCTCATATAGGTACACATTCTATAAAGAAAGCCTTATAAAATGTGGATATTGACAACTTTTGAGTGACAAATGTCACTCAACGTCACAACATATTATGTAAACATTATAATTAGTTATTGCTATTATATAATCACAAATAATGTGGATGCCGCTTTATTAGAAACAGAAAAAAAAATATAATTGGAACTGACTTTACATGTAAATAGGGCCCAAAAAAAGGTTCCAAATATTTCATTTAAAATGTAGCCCTCGAGATAATGGAAATTTAGCTACCGAAACGTCGGCATTTTATTTACTTGTAAAGTCCTCTGTACCCCTCACTCCAATCACAAGGATTAGTCCGAAAATCTGACACTTGTGTGGGAGGGGGCGGCATATTATTTAGCAGGCCGCATTTGTGCCACAAGAAGAATTTTCTTCCGCATAGGTAATTTTAACTTAGTTGTGAATATATTACGTGTGTATATAAACATGTCGTGTGTGTATATATACTTGTGAATATATATATTATAGACATAAACATAATCACTTCACAACAAAAATAATTATCTGTAATAAACAAATAGAAGCAATTAATTATCAAATTGCCAAATTTTGGAGAACAATTTTATTTGTTTTATTTGAGCAGGATAAGTATAAGTAAAAGCTATTGTAATAATTATCTACAAGTACCAAGGAAAATTTAATAACGCCATATTATCGTAAAACCTAATTTCACACTTGAAAAACTGATCTCATCATAGTGAAAACTTAAGATTCTTAAAGTGAGGAATTACCAACTTCAATTTGAAGTTCAGCTAAAGGGAAATATGAAGTTAACATTAAGATTCTCGCGAATTAGCTAGTAATCTACTATAAAGCTTCTAAAAAACGTCCTCCTTGAAAAATCCAGTTAGATTTCAAGAAACAATGTAGCAAATCTAAATGAAATTATTTATTTTGAAATAGAAGTGCCAAGTAGTGTTGGTATAACTAAAAATAATTATTGTGGCATAACATAAATTGTATAAAGTTTAGGAGCTCCGTAGCCGTGCGGTTAAAGACGTGAAGTTTTTAATCATTCTCCGCGGTTGATGACGGTTCGAATCTCATTTATTCTAGTTGGTGGGCAACTTTTTCTAGTTGCTCCAATATTTAAATCTGTATGCATAAAACTGGTAGCGTTCTTAATATGCAACTAGTACTGTAATATCCCCGTATAAATGGCTAACAACCTACTGTATTTAATTAATAAAATTTTCCAGGTTTCCCTTATTCTCTTACTAAATGGTAGTTAAAGTTCATCGCGTACATCATAAGTCGTTCCTGGGCGCACTCGGCCCGCAAAATAATAATATGCCGCTCCCTCTTCCATACAAGTCTCTGACTTCCGGTCACCGGACAGTCATCCAACCCCAGTTCACATATGCGTCAGCAGCATGGGCGATTGCTGCAAAGACGTATATGAAGATCCAGGCCGTCGAAAATATCGCGCTAAGGAGGGCGGTAGGTAGGACCCTGGTACCTACGGACAGCCGATATATATATACCGAGATCTCGACTACGTCCCAGTCCTAGAAGTCATCAGGAGACGTCAAATTCTTCGCACGTGCCGAGACGCACAGCTACCCGCTAATCCGGGAAGCCGTGGGCTACGAACCCGATGCGGCCACTTTACCCAACTGCTGGGCCAAGACTCCAATTGCTGGGCCCAGGATGAGTAAGATCTTCTGATGTTTCAGATTACACCCGGAACAAGCGTAGTTACGAAGCGACTAAAAAACGACCCCCAGACCTCCCCTCGAAACCAGACCGCCGACAGGGCTCGCGGGTTCACTTCGAGTACCCTTCTCTTACCTTGCATAAAGGTAAAGGGCCAGTTGGCTCCTTTAGAAGTGGTGGATCCCCGGCTACATATCCACTCCTGACCTATCCCAAACAACCAGTTAGGACGAGAGAGGCACTTGCCGTCCTCGTCCGAGAAAGCGGCGGGTTAGACATGCAAGCGAAGAAAGAAGACAAGACAGAAGAGCGCCAGAAGATCCTACCCAGTCTGCAGTGTAGACCCAGGACAGGAGGAGACCCCACGAATTGCCCACACCTATTACTTTTGTGATCGGAGTTAGTGAAGGATGGGGTCCACCTCTACGAAGCAGTCCAGGCCTACAGCGATGGGGAGGGTAGAGTGATAATTCCGCTCGGCCCAAAACCATCCCAGGTCATGACCACGGTCAATGGATATTGGCGAATGAGGGATAGAGATATTATTTAAAAGACTTGTTTTTTATATCCACATCACAGACTTATATCCTATACTGAGCATTCCCTATCTTTTAGCTCTCTATTGTCTAACTTCTGAAAAAGTATATTTACTCCACACTATGACTTGTGTTGTCATCCTGCCCCGAATTATTTAATTTTTTGTGAATTATTTGATATTGTATAATCAGGACTAAAGTGGTACATCGTGTCCATCATGATCATGAGGAAATTTGTTGAATGATTAATAATTGTTGAATCTTTTCATCAACAATGATTTTGTAAATTATCTGAACGTGGTTAATCTTTTAAACTTCTAAGTAAACTTTGCAAATGTTTTTAAAAATAGAGATGTTTACTACAATTCAATTTTGTATTTAGTTAATCAGGCAGTTGGTATAAATTATATTGGAAAACACTCTACATTCAATCTTCGATACAATGATTACACACGAGACCGTACACGATTAACTAAATATACAATCACTCTTCAATTATGATACGCTTCTGGGGTAAAAATCGACATACTTGCTAATGATTTGCAAATAATCAAACTAAAATCAGTTGAAAGATTCACAGTTGGCTGTCAAATGAAATACCTCGATAGGTAATTATTATTAAAATAGGTTGGTATGTAGAATTTTTGGATCAAGTGTCTATAAATTTCGCAAAAATCTACAGCAAAATAAACATGAGTTCTCCACGTCGCGCGCTGTTAGCCTAGTTAAGTAGGTATGTCATTTTGTTAGGTAAAGGTTAAAGTCGCTAAAGCTGCTAATCATTCCTTTTTCTGGAGGAAAGTTGAGTTACTAATGAACATTTTCGAGTTGCTAAAAGTTCCTAAGGATTTGCAAATGCTTGGGATGAAAATATGTTGAAAATTAAGTGGTAATCAATTTTATATGGATCGGAGAAGGCAAAGCTATTTTACGCCATGTTTGAGTCCTCCACATCCGTAGCAGTTAGAAACTAAATGATCGTTCATAAAATGTCTGAGTAGTGCACAGCGGTTAGCACATTACAGAAGAAAACGAGGCGACAAACAATTTTAATAGCGAACCCAACGCGACATGTTGGGTTCTTCAAATGGTATTCTTTGTATGACCTAAGTAAGCATTGGAAAATATTATATTACAATTAGGTATACCTTCAGTGTGGCTACTTACTAAATTAGATTTTTTATTTTCTAGTTGTACAATGCGGGGTACTAGCGTAAACTTGGGCTAACGCCAACAGTTTTCTGGAGAACCATAAAAGTTACAAAATTTAGATTTGTGACACACAATGGCGACAAATTATAGAATAGTTTTTCTGAAGAGTGCGACAGATGGAGTACTAGGTACATGGAGTATACATCCCATAATATGAACATAAATAATTACGATTATGAATATATCTCGCCTACTCTAGAATGTTCTGATTGTCAAAATAATTAACACCTGTTAGGTCATCCAGATATTTTTACATCTGTATTAGTACATCAATTAATAGTCCTTTAATTCATATTCATTGAAGATAGCAATTAAATATATAAAATGTCTCATTTTATATATCTAATGTAGGTACTCAATTCAACTTGGTTATGTCTTAGTGGCTGTTTTAATAATTCAATGTTTTCTACGTTAGTTAACGAATTATCGAGTGAATTATATTCAGAGGAATTATTTAATAATACTAGTTAGGTATATGCAAAATGAATAATCAGTAGATAAGTAGGTACCTCGGTAGGTACTTCAATCTGTTAGCGTAAAGAACAATAATTGAAAATCAACTTGAAAAGATTTTCACAAATTCCAAATATATTTTCTTATATATATTCAATAGACTGCTCTCCTATAAATACACTGCATACAGAGGCAATTAGCTCTATCTTACAAAAAACTTTGTTCGGAATAAGGAATGAAGTAATCAATTATACAAGGAATATATTTTAATCTAGAACAAAATCAGCGCATATAACTGCTTAATTAAAGGTTAACTCCTTAAATGTAAAACTAACCTCGGAACTAACCTATCAACCTGTATTTAACTGTACTCCTAAGAAAAAGCTTTAATCCAATCTGTAAATATAGATAAGTTCTATATTTGAATAAGGATGTTCCTTTTAAAAAGTTACAAGTTGAATTAATATTCTTGTTTTGTCATTTACCTATTCAGGACCTGAATGAGAACCGCCATAACACTACTATATAGGAATTTCCGAAGGAATTTCACATTTAAGTATCGTTTTCTTTTCATTTTAGTAATAAACTTCAAAATTAGAATGAACTCTTTTTTGTTATGATAAATAGGTATGTTTTTGTAATCAAAGATGACGCTGCAAGGTTCACCACAGGATTTTCAATTGGCAAGGGGTATCATGTTGTATATCAGTTGAAAGATATTAGAATTTTCTACATATATTTCTTTCAAATTTTGTTGTGAACTTGAGTTCTAACCTCGTATCAGCTACATTTGTGAATTTACTGAAAAATCAACGCATGTAACTTGATAATGCATAACATGATTTTAATTTTGCACCAATATCTGGAGAAATGAAATATCTAAAGGATTTATACAACTGACACTGATAGACCATATATTAAAGAAGCACGGATCCAATATAAGTATAGTTCCTAACAAAAAAGTGTTATTCCAGTTTGCACAGGAGGTGAAGGATATAATAAAAAAAACTATTTTATGGGAGGTCAGTTCTACAATTAAAAAAAGATGTCAATTGGAAAGTATAAAAACAAAAATTGTATACCAAGCAGTAGGTACTGAAAAAACATTAAATTACCTAGTCAATAAAAGCGAGTAAACAAACTGTTATCATCAGATAGCTAATATGAACCTATTTAGCAGCTTAGAAGAATCTAATTAAAGTCATTGTAGGAAATGACCTCCACTGTCGCACAATATGGTATAATCGGTGTTTAAACATTTCACGAGTTGTTAGAAACGAGGTTTGAAATATTTGCGGAGTTATTTCATGACATTACTACACTATTCGTGTCTTCGCATTCCTAAATTTTCAGTATACCTATGTAACTAACACTTTGAATTTGAAAAAGCCCTAAAGAAAGTCAAATCAATCCCTATAATAGGAAATCTTTCGCTGGAAAAACCTACAAGATTGATTAGCTCTTCTTATAGAAGGTTACCTATCTTCCTCCAAAATTTGAATAAATTCATAGGTATATGGTCTAGCATCTATTCCGAATCTATTCCTTTCTTTAGAGGGCGATAATAACTGCCTAAAGTTGCCTTCTATGAAAAAAGGTAACCTATTGGGTATCAGAAAAAATAAAATTTAAAAAAGTGTTTGAAAGACATGCCTTGACAGAAGAGATAGTATTTGATCTCACAAAAAACTGTTTTTGGGTCGTTGCCAATAACAGGGGGGTATTTTGTAGCCATGAGACAAAGCAATTTAATTATTTATGAAGAAAACTAAAAATAAATGAAAATATACTTAAGAATGTGTATATTTTCATATTTTTCCATAATGAAAAAACAAAAAAAAGCATTATACATCCAATAACATAAACAATAAAACAAACACAAAACAGTCATGCACATAAAGCGCTTTCTTCTGTTTTGTTTCAGCAAATAATAATATTTTTATAATATATTCAGAATATATTCCTCTAGGTGTATCCATATTTCTCTTCTGCTAGGTACCTACGATGATTAACAGACTTACACCACATGCGTCTTTCAATCTATAAGACTATCTTTTTTAATTGAATATAAATTTGGTATCTGTCAAATAAGAATGTAGACAACAAATCGCCTACGAAATTGGGATAGGCCTACGCCTTAGGGCTCGGACTCTCCAAGCTAACTGCCCTCCCGCGTCAAAGTAGAAAGGGTACCCCCAATTGAGGCATCATCCTACCTCAATGGGTACCAGCACAACAGCTACATCCCTGTAGAAGAGGAACCTGTTTCTTTTATTTCCGATGTTAACAGTTGCTGGCGATCCTTAGCTTAGGAGGGTAATGATAATGATATAGCAATTATAAATTTCACATCAACATTTTTTCTATCAGTTACTGGGATTAGTACCTTTTAAATATTGTTTTAAACTTTTAATTTTAATATTGCCAAGTAATAAGTAATGCTTATGTGCTAATATATTTAAATGCGATAGGTACCTAGTTACTTAAATAATCATTCTCAAAAAGCATGCGTCATCAATCTAAATCAGATCAGTCCCGTACGAGATGAATGCCTCAATAAAAGTCCGCCAATTAAATATTGTGCAATAGTAAAAAAAATGTTATCGTAAATTTTATAGCAGATAACAAGGTTTACTGCTAACCAGACATGTGATCTTTGTATGAATTTTATTGTAACCGATATTTGCACACTTTCACAAGTTATGAAACGTAAGCATATTATTTTTAATATATCTACTTACTTATTCAAAGAAATTAGTACCTATCTATGATTGTGATGCTTTTTGACAAAAAAAATTAGTTAGGTACTGCACAGTGGTAGGACTTACTGATCATTTTCTGGCAAGTTTCTTTTAAATTATACCGCCATCGTCTTTCGCCATGAAATAACCTAAAATACCCGGCGTAGGCACACGTGCAACACGTGTTCTTCAAAGTGCTGTCAGTAAATACTAACATAAAACATTTTCAAAGAAATATGAACATACCTTTCTTGTTCTTTATTCGTACATCTCCATTTTCTTGTTCAAAAACTGTAGTAGCTACTGTGGTATATCTGGTATTGGGGTAGTTATTTCCATTCCTTACGTCCCCGTTCATTTTTTATTAATAGGTATTTAGATGTTAAATTTAACTTTTAAATATTTGACTAACTATACGAAACTTCGTTTCATATTTAAATACATCTGTTAAACATTTAAAAAACTAATAACTAAAATATGTAACAATAACGAATAAATATTTGTGTTGTACTTTTAGGCGGCAACAATTTATTAATTGCTTGGTTAAAACCAGGTAAGTATAACTAAGCAATTTTCAAAAACGTGATATTATTTAAGCCTTTTTCTTTTTCTTGACAATGCGAGCGTAAATAGATTAAATAGTAACTTCAAAAATAATTTCATAATCGACCATTCATTTACTAATGTCTTCTTTTCAGATTACTACACGTAACGTAGATAGTTCACTCTGATAAACTTTTCACTGTTTTCTTACTTCAATAATCACTTTCGGCAACACTATGTCATCACAGATCTTTATATTTTTTGCTTATATATAATATATTTATGCACTAAGTACTACGCCAAGAATATCGAGCAGTTATACCACCACTCCTCAACTCGAATCTCGAATATACGCAAATGGTTAAAACGTTCAATAGTTAGCTTTTTACGCATGCTCGACGTGCCGGCCGATATACATTTGCAACGTCGTACTAGATACAGGAACGGATTATTGAAAAATTGGCGCGTTCTTTCGATTTCACAGTTTAGGTATACCTATTCTTCTATTTTATACAATAATAAATAAGGAATAAGAGAAGAGGAACTAAGAGAATGAGAAATAGGTGTTGAATTAAGAATGTGTAAGTATATTGTATACTATACAATTCGATACACTATTTTGTGATAGGTAATTGAATTATCCCATACCGCCTTTTCCATAGTTAGGTACTAGCGTAGGCAGGTAGGTAGGTAGTAGGTAGGTAGTCTTAAGGGCCGTATTCACCACCACTTAAGTTATATTTAACAAGCCTGTTAAAATTCTTATCCAATCAAATATCGTCTTTATGAAAAATCCTTATTCCTGATTGGCTAAATATTTAAACATCCTAGTTAAAAACAACTGATGAGGTGATGGTGAATACAGTTAATAAGAGAACTACCGCTAATATTGATAATAGCGGAATGTGTAAGTATATTGTACACTATACAATTTTTTGATACACTATATTTTGTGATAATTGAATTATCCCTTATCGCCTTTTCCATAGTTAGGTACTAGCGTAGGTAGGTACCTAGACTAAATAAGAGTGCGACCGCTATTATTGATATTAATAGCGGTATTGATAATAATAGTACCTATAATTTAAATATTTATTATTTCAACTATGAGGATAGAACGAAAACTATCAACGCAACAACAAAAAACTTAAATCAATCATAAAAGACCCAAATTCTTGGATTAATCACAAACAGTTGATATAAACACTTCTGACAGTTGTCAGTTATTAGAAAATTAAATTTACCAAAAATATACAGTCCACTGTGTATATGTATATGATAAAATAATAGGTACAATAGTAATTGGTTCCTAAAGTGCTGTCCTGTGGTGCTGTGTCAATGCCGACAATTGCGGTGAGGCATTGAAACGGTAGGTACCTAATAGGTCTAAATTTTGAATTACATCGATTTAGCATTATCTTGTGCTACCAGATAGCAGTAGCTTCTTATATGATGCAGTTCAATGGGGAATAAATTAGAAATTATTCCATATAAAATGGACGCAAGACTATAATTTTGAGAAATGATATAGTGAATTTACGTACACAAATTTAACATCTTTCATTTGAGATCTATCAGTTCTGATTTCTCATATTCTCATCACTTACAACACCTCTTTATTAAAGTTCACTTTTAAGAGCTGGAGATATTTTTATTGAACAATAGTCTACATTTTACTTTTCTCTTTAATTGTTTCATAAATTTATTTATAGCTTCAAAAACTTTATTCCAAATAACCTATTTGAATAAAAATATTCTTAAAATATAATTTATGGTACATCATTTCCAATGTTTTTAATCTAGCATGTTTATCTTCAGATCGTAAATTAATCGCAAAAATTATTCTTAAGCATATACTTAGCATATTCTACAGAACTCTATACTACCTACATCTAGAACTGACAATCATCCTGAGAACTCAATTTGAAGTCCACCGCATCAGAATCAGAAGCACAAGCTGTCTTCTTGAAAAAAGAAAATCATCAACTGGACCTACTCATCTTAATCTGGTTATATTAACTGCCCAATTCGTAGCCTAATAGCTCAGAAGAAGAGACAATGGAATTTTAGGAATTTTGTAGAATACTCAGAACGAAACTATCAACACCACACGTGGCAAAGGGATCTAAATGTGCTGAAGCAACCGCAAAACAACAGGAATATACCACCGCCCTACCAACAAATAAAGGCAAGTCTACAGTTGTCACGAAGGACAACAAAATTACTACACTAATCAGTAGTGATTGAGTTATAATTACAGTGATACTTACAAGTTATGCCAAGAAGAGTGGATCACCGAACAGCACTTCTCCTGAAAATGAATAAATGGGAGCAAGGGCTCATCTCATCAAGGAACTAACACTTACAAATAGTATATCATCATGACTGTATAATGTGATCTGTCAAAGATCTGTAAGAACAACAAACCACTTCGTCCCATTAATCATTGTAGGAAATTGCACGACATCTCGCCAACTTAATGATGCTACTAATGATGCTAATGAAGCTACTGATACATGTAAGCATAGTTTGTTGGTATCACTTAGTTCAATCAAGATTAATCCTCAAGACATTCTGGTCAGTTTTGGCGTGACGGGGAGTCACGGTTAATCTACGTTCTAATACAGGGTACTGTCCATCTGTTAAACGACCACCTGATGATCAAAATAATGGTATCGCGATATGTAGTCGCGGTAGATGCGTGTCGCGTTCACTTAGTCCTGTTATAACCAATTTATACATGAAGAACTTTGAAAAATCTTCTCTAGCAGCTCCTAAGAAATCTAAATGCTGGCCTCAGATATGTGGACAACACTTTCATTGTGTGGCAAAATAGAGAAGACTATATTTATATAAGAATTTCTGAAATATCGGGTTCTTTATGGAAGTAAAGCGAGTTCTGGACGTTCTTAGCGAAAAAGATCTCTGGTACCTTTGGTAATGGTACCTATGTACAGGGAGAAAAATCAAATTAATTGCAGTGGGAGTCCAACCTCCATTCAACAAAGAACCACTCAATAACGAAAACACTAGTTTGTCATGCAGGGTCACACAAACGGCGGCATGAAGGAAGAAAGAACATGAGAGACATGCTACACCAACCCGAATAATTCCCCGGTTGCTGAGTAGGCTTGAAAGGAAGGACACCTGATGCCATCAAAATATTGATACGCACCAATGAGTACAACCTAACTCCCGTAAAGAAGCCCTAGAGATTCGTCAACTTCCAAACAACCTCAACAAGGACGGAGAGATGAATGTAAGTCATTCACTCTGATCATCTAAATCTTATGTCATATTTTTGTCTGTAGGTACGTATGGCCCTAACTTTTAGGCGTATGCCTAACTCTTCATAACTAGAAATTCAAATTTATAATATTGCTTAGCAATTTTATCTGTGGTGTTGTGATATATGATAATTAATATTTATTATACCTAGTACATTTAATAAACTATAGGTACGTGTCCTTATTTTTTGACCTATTAAATACCGGCATATTATCATACGCTCTATAAGTAGGTACACTGAAAGTGTTTATTTAATGTAACTTTATAGATATGTCCTGATTTACATTCCTATAATTTCCGGCCATAAAATTAGGGAAATAAGTACTTTGTGACCCTACAGGGGCGGCAGCGTTTCATTTAAGTGTGGGGTGCTCATAATAATATGAACATAAATACTTGTATGTAGGGACACTTTACTAGGGTACCTACATACAGAGATGTTACCAGAAAGTAGGTATACCTACTCTCTGGTAACCTGGAAACTTTAAACCACGTGATGAATCAAAGAAGTAATTCATGCGTAATAATAGGTTTGTTCCTGCATAGAATCCCTGATAAATCCCTGACAGTCAAAGATTGTGATTTAATGCGCATGTCTGATCTTAGATTAGTTTCTGATTTTTGCTGGAACACCGGATTTTTAAAGAACTTAATAGCAGAAGAAGAAGAGTACAATAAACAATAACCAAATAATTTTTTAACCTGTAAATTATGGAGGAATATCCATGGAATATCATCCGTTTCTGACAAATAATTATTATTTGTTGAGTTATAATATTAATAATAGACAGCGTACAATAATTGAAGTTAAAGTTGGTAAATGGTTTTGATTAATGCGCATTGCGCATGCACCGGACTATGAGTTTCCGAAGAATCAGTGAACTTTTCAAACTATCAGAAAACTGCCCTGACTCAAGCTGGAACAGAGGACAAGAAATCCTGGACTGTCGTTCGACTCTTGCTGGAACGCTTAGATTTGTAATGCGCATGCTTCTGACAGTTACCGACAGTTTTGAACTCCTGCAGGAACAAACCTAATGAATTACCCATACGATTAAAGGAATATAGTGAATACACAGTATTCAGCCCTATATATATTCTTTGGTATTCAGTAAGTAAACATTGAACAGTAAATGTAAAAGTAGGTACCTATATTATAGTTTATAGTTTCAATTTACGTGTGGCGCTTCACATTTTGCTTGTGGTGCTCGAGCACGTGGACACCACTATTGTTGCCGCCACTGTGGCCCTATAAATTAAAAATTCTCACGTTCAGTGTTTAAGGAGAGGATTAAGCAGGATGCTTGAATATTAATATAATTATTTAACGGGGATATATATATATATATATACAGCTGCATAAGGTTTCAAATGTGTAAACCACTAATATGGTACACTCTTGGACATAAATCCCGATATCGTTATATTCGTAAGAGAACGCTTTATCCAAATAGCAAAATATACAGAGTGTTTTACTTCCAAAAGAGACACAAGTAATACGATATATTCATTATTTTAAATCAATAAAATGTAACATCAATGGCAGAAATGAAAATTTCATTTACTTATCATAATTAGCTTCTAATGGCATCTGACATTATCAACGACAAAGTGCCTGGTTAATTGTAAGTAATATCCGCTGTTAGGAAAGAAAAGATCATACGGTTCATGTATTATGTACTGAAATTAGTGACATTAGGTTTTTAATATTAACTAATACAAATATGCATGATCACGGGTGTGCAAAATTCTAACGGCCCACCTGTATATAATGTGCCTGGAATAATGTTCCGCCAGTAGCAAAACAGGTAAATGTTTTCTTTTACTTTTTAAAATAGTATATCACAGGATTTTTTCTGAAATAGATTATTTCATAGATAATGTAAATTTAAACTTCTTACATCATATTTTATATTGAGGAAAAAATAGATATACGGTCGAGAAAATAGTGTTATTTTATTTTTATTTTTATTTTATTTTACAATTATCCAACGATATTAAATTCCACTTATTGAATAGGGAACAAAAGCATAGTATAATATAATATAAAAAAAACATCAATTAATAGGTAGTACAAAAAAGATACTAGGTGGATAGATATACATAACAAAATTTTTACAACAAAAAGATAAACAAATCAGTGTCAATTAACAAAAAAAGAAACAATAGCACGAATTTGCACATAGTATTAACTAGTATTTTATTAATAATAATTAACACATTTTTTTATATAATGAGAGGCATCCGGGATAGATCCACAGTTCCTCACAAGCGAAGTGAGCTTTAATAAGTATTTTTCGGGTGTATCAACCGATCGATTAATCCATAATCAAGTATGGCAAATCGAAAAATTATATTTTGTCTTTTGTCAATTTCTTCAAAATCGTTTAATAAATCAATTGCAATAAATCAATAACTTACCTTTGCCGTCTGTGCGACGCAAGATATGGTCTGGCAACTTTGTATTTAGTTTATCCTTTCATGAAGGGGCTAGCGGTCATTCAAGTTAAAAAATAATTCAAACTTGGGGTTTCCAAGTATTATTAAAACCACTTCTCTTAATTAGCATAGGGAATGACAAAGTTCTTCCTGTTGAGAAAATAATTAATAGCTTTGCCCGCTCAACCAGTAAGTTGAGAAATATTGCTTCTGATAATAGGTATAACTGACATCAACCAACACCAGAAGATTTGTTTTTATGAGAGTTATCTACAATTATTGATTTTGACTTTTGTTTATTTGTTATAACAAATAATGTCGTTGTAATATGCAAATTATTTCATGTTTTCTAGTTAAATGACATTGCTTTTAAAAATAAATAATAACAATTGAAAGGCAACACCGAAAAATTCAGATAATGTAATGTAATAATAAAATCATGGACTCTCATTAATTAGAACGTAAACACAATATTTCGTTCTGTCCACTCCCCAGTGTTACGCCACTGCAAGGATAGTGCAATCCGTTGTGCAGGGTTATCTCTTGACTCTAAAAAATAATTTCATTATTCTCAGAACAAGCATGACTCATCACTCATCACTACATATCCCACTTAACCGCAATATTCCATGAAATCTGAAATCATGTAAATATCCACTATAGCATCACTGAGACACTAAACTTTCCTCCACTTTTTATAGAATAGGGAACATAGGGATTCCCAACCTTTCAGCTGTGTGTATTACCAACTCTTGATGTATCCTGTTTTTTGTTAAGAGTAATAGAGGAGACAGTTGGAAGATATATAGACATAATCCATATTATCTAAGATTTTACAGAAATCTAGTATTCCAGAAGCTGAAACATGTGGGACAACTGTGTACCGTCATCCGTGTACTTTAGGAGATCATGACTACGACAAACAAAACTTTGTCCAAGTGGGTTTGGAATAAAACTTGGAATAATTAATGATATCTTCTGAGTGTTACTTATAGCCGGGCGGAACCCGTAACTTTCGACTTTCGGCGTCTGTAACCAAGCCAGATGGATGAAAAGTTTCTTAGATAAACGTAATCAAATTCATGTGTTTTTTTTATGTGTACCCTTTACATAAGCCTGAGGTTTTCAGAAGGGAGTTTGTCCATTTCAGTGGTGTGTTTAATGTTTTATTCACAACCATATATGTAATAAGGTTATTACTGACTTTTTAGAAGTTTGAAAATTAGTCATTACTAACTGTTGCTACTGTCCAGGTCGGGAAGTGATCACTTTCCACCCAAGGGTGGAAAGTAAAACATCTGAAAGATACGTGATGTTTGTATTTTGAGTGACGTTAATTTTGACAAGGCATCAGTCATCAGAAAAACCCTTATATTTTATATTTATTTATACAGAATCAGTTTACAATAACAATAATTTTGGATTTTAGTTTTTTAGCAAATAATACTAAAAAAATAATCAATTGCTGTCAGTTTGACAGTCAACAATTTATGCCCCCTTTATTAAATAATAATGTCAGCGTCATAGAAACGGATTTTCACTGTCTTCTAAATTGAAAAGTAGTATGAAAAAATATGAATGATTAAATGGAGATATTCCCGTTTTCTTGTTTTTTTAGAGATGGTTGTGAATAAAATCGTATACATACCTCGGCGGAAGGTTTCACTCCTGTCTCGCGCTATAGCTTACCTCGGTGCTACGCACCTCGATTATCTAAACAGCGCTCGACAGTAATGAAACATTTTCCGCCTCAGTATGTAATATACTATTACATTTTTATAAATAAGGCTACTACCTAGTCAATACAGTGCTTTCGAAAAGTAACGAATAAATTCATTATTTTAGAAATTGAGAAGTTTTCGAAAAAAATCCCCTGACACGTCGATTTTGTTTTTAAAAAAGGCACTTTTTGACATACGACCCATATTAGTGACGTCATCGTTCTTCGAGATGTGACGTCATCGACAATTTTTTTAAATAGCAACCCCCAATTTTGACCACGCCATTTGAAAGAGCGTATCATTCTACATACGCATCATGAAAAATTATGGTGTTACATAACAAAAATTTCAAGAAAATAATGTTTGAAGATCTTAGAATTTAATTTTCACAATACTGATAATGATAATGATTATGTAAAAAATCGACTAAATTAAATGTTCAAATTGTGCACCGTTGGCTGCCTGACAGTAGCCAAGACGATTAATAAATTCTTTTTGGACATTATCTATAACTTCAGGAGGTATACGATGTATCTCGTGACGAATTCTTGCTTTTAAATCTTCTAAATTAACCGGTCTAGTAACGTATACTTTGCTTTTTAAGTATCCCCACAAGAAATAATCTAGGGGTGTCAAATCAGGCGATCTGGCTGGCCACTCAATCGGCCCCCTTCGCCCTATCCAACGATTCGGGAACAGCTCATCTAAATAAACACGGACAGGTGCTGCATAATGGGGAGGTGCACCATCTTGTTGAAAGAACATGTCATTTCTTGGAAGATCACGTCTCTCTATATCTGGATATAAAGTTATTAGTGCAGGAATGAGGTCGTCTCGAAGACAATCCAAATATCTTGCACCAGTTAGGTTGACGTCAAAGAAATAGGGAGCCAGAATTCTTCCGTCGACTATGCCGCACCACACATTTACTTTCTGGGGACTGAGTATGATACTCCATCATCCATCGGGGATTCTCGGTAGCCCAATAACGGTAGTTTTGCCTATTGACATGGCCGTTCAAAACAAACGTAGCCTCGTCAGAAAAATTACGTTTTTTACGGAATTATTATCATTATTGCATAGCTCTTGCACTTGCTCGCAGAATTGATTTCGCCGATCAAAGTCGTCTTCAAATAGCTCATGAACAAGGCATACCTTATAAGGATGATACTTTGCTTTTTTAATAATTTTGTGAACTGTGGACGCTGCCATATTGAAATCAGAAGCTAATTGGTTAAGTGTTGAGTGATGATTTTCTTGTATTGCCAACAAAATATTAACCTCATCATCTATTGATTTTGACGGCCGACCAGATTTAGGAAGATCACGAACATGTCCAAAGTTACGGTATTTAGACTCAATATTGCTTATCATGCTTTGGCTAATGGGATGTCGATCAGGATGAGATTCATTGAACAATTCAACTACTTCTCTTTGGGTGCGCATCCTGTCTCCAAATCCGATCATGCAAAGAATTTCAATTCGTCCTCGTTCAGTTAATTTAACCATTTTTTTTTTATAAAATGACAAAGTTACTACTCAATAAACACTTCAAACGCAGTGCTCTTGCTAAACAAAAGATAAGAACTAAAGAAATAACTCAAAAAACAAAAAAAACTATTTAATAAAGCACGATTTCAAGTTTTTATCTGACAGCAATAAAAAACATTCTCGGTCGCTAAGGCTACTGTCAGGCAACCATGATTTTTCATGATGCGCTCGATGTAGTTACAAGACATATAAACGAAAATTTTATTTTTTCCATATCAAGGCATATTACAACGAATGAACGAATGAGTCTATATTTTGGCAAAGTTTGAATTTGGCACATTATTTATAGTTCAAATTTGTTTGGCAAAACAAACAGGTCACGGTCACATCTCTTAATAAATTAATAATATTTTTTAAGTATAATCCAACAGCTGTTTGTTTCCACATTAAAAAATTAATACCTACAGGGTATTGTCTATTTGTTTGTGGCATTATTTAGATATTTTACTACACTTCTGAAAATATAAAAAGATATTGCGAAATGAAATTCTGCGCCAAAAGAAGTCACGTGTTGATTCGTAAAACCCAGGTTTACCTTATACCACATATTATCAATATGTGCTTATACCTAACCAAAATAATATAATTCTCATATATGATTTTTTGTGAGCCTACAGAGCCGGGAACAACTCTTATTTTGCTTAATTTTCACCATTTTATCCCTCAAAAATTATGTATTTAGGATAATGTAACACTTTTAACTGGTTTGAGGCAGGAATGTAATGTAGATGTAATTTTGTTTTCGACCATAATATGATGTCACATCCTATCGATTGAAATCGAAATAGGTATATATAAAAATACGCTATTACATTCTTCTGAATATATTTGCCGTTAGTATCAGAGATATATCAACCAAACACTATGTCAATGTATTCGTAAAAGACTTTACAGAAATTGGCAAAATATACTTGTTCCATTTAAAATAAGAAACTTGTTGTCAGCTTTCGATAACAACGGAAGTAACCCAGAAGAATGTAATAGCGTATTCCATGTAACATGATAAAATTGATGTATTATACTTTATTTGTTATACCAATATTTGGTCGTAACCAATATGTCAATTACGTATACTACATATAAATTAGTTTATTGTATCATGACTATTTTGAGTAATGTCTACCGTAAACTCGTTACTGTCGGTCTATAAAGTACTATTTTGCTCTACAGTAAAAGACCAATAATATTGGTATATTAGTCCATTTTCAGGTCTATTCAATTGATCTGGAATATTTAATGGTGATGGAAAATTAATGCCATTCCATGTTTATTACCTAAAGCCATTTCAGTTTATTTTAGGTTATATTGTTGAAATAGTTAACTCTTCTTCAATACCTTGTATATGTAGGTAAATTTAATAACATAATACAGATATTACATATATTATTTCAATGTACTTGTATATAATAAAAAATTAAATATCATCCGACTACAAAATTAATTACTATATTGTTACAAAATAAATATGCACACATCATTTTTTTAAATCTCTAGCTAATATTGCAAAACTTGGGATAAAAATTTATTGCGACACTTGTCGCAAGTGTATGACCGAATATTAAATACTAGTTCTAGTTCTATGAAAAACGGTATTTAGATAAAGAGTGCTCGATGTACCTGTGATTATATCAACTCTTCATACATTGAATCACAAGTTGTATTCTGTGATTGAAAATTGAATTTCTGCGTAGAGACAGAATGGTCTAAATAATACCTACAAATTGCAGATTTTCATTTTTCTAATTATGCTGCTCCGCTTGTCTATAAATAAGTAGGTGTACCTACTAAAAAATTTTATTTTATATAGGAAATCCAAGTAGGATTTGGAAATAACTTATATTTTGAAATTGTTCTCATAGAAAAACATTTACATCTAAGGCAGTATTCTCAAATCTGAACTGACGAAGAGTAAAACAAGAAGGGATACTTGATACAATTGGATTTATAGAAAAACAGTACCTATATGGCTGTACGATTGATATTTATATACCTGTAATTTTTAGAAATCAAAACTGTAATTTTTTGGGTTACCTATATACGTCTAATAATGCTTACAAAACAAGAAAAGTTAAAAAGGAAAACGAAGATAGCTATTTGTTTGTGTCGACTAAATAGAATGTGCATGAAGAATGTATTGGCATAGGTACATCGTCACAAAGGGGGCAGAAATTTGTTTGTCCAAATCTCCAAATATGCCACATACTCACATTGTTTAGTTTTTAAAAATCAAATCTTTTTGATTTAAGCCGATACTCTGTGTACGTAATAGTAACAAAATTATAATATATGTAGGTACTTATGGGTAAATATTTTTATTACTGACTATAATGCTAACTTCTTGATTTTTCACATAATATCTAAATCTCATCCAAGGCTTTATGTAAATATTGTGTTCTCAGTATAGCCAGTTGTCATTTTATTTGTGAGAAAAAACCAAACAAAGCTTATTTAAGCTTTAATAGCAACTTGAACTTGGTTTTTTTGTTTTTAATATTAATAGCAAAATGTTCGATACATTTTAATTATTCTGAACAAGTCATTCTTACTGATTCATACTTATTTAAGAAAAACTATAGTGACCATAAGGACACTATTGGCTCAAAAAAATTAAAAAAGATAATAAATTCATTAATTTTCTCGGATTTATTGCTACACAAAGAAGACTTTTAAATTATAGTCATGTATAGATCCAGTCATGATGATTTTACAATTTACAGATTTTGATATAAGTATATAATAAAATAATTAAACATATATGTTAAAGAATTCATTAATCTGATAATACTTTTACTTCTAAGTGGTACTTCAAGTAGGTACCTAATTGTAAATTTTGGTTTACAAGTTATGTTGAAAAACTATGTGTTCAAAAATACTTGAAGAAAGTAATTAATAATAGTAGATAGAGGCGACAGAATTTTGTTACATACATTGGCTGTAGAAGAATCTTAGTTTCCTTTACACCGAAATACGTATATCGAACGAGATAAAACACTTCACAGTGTAAGCTTTGATTTTTTGTAGATTATAGACATGCGTTCAGTTTCGGTGTTACAAATTTTTTTACATTGACGTAGGCTTTTACATTCTAAAAGTCACGAGTGCCTATATTTAAATTGGCAGGACACCATCCAAAAAATAGAATTTACATAATGAAGTATATTAGTAAAATAACTTATGTAAATGTATTGCGTCACAACTTTCGTCTTAAAAGTTTATAGACCGGATGAATCATGGTGTGCGATTGCTACCCACCATTTTTAGGTGACATTTTGGAATGATAAAATTCATACATTATACCAGATGATTGATTGAAACTGTTCGTTGGAAGTATTAGAACTTCTACTGATTATTTTCTTCCGAAAATTTCAGCGCAAACATAGTGACTCGTGATCTACTTAAAGTAAATGTTTTAAAGATGGCTACTGCTCGTTATACCGGATGTCCATAGCAACGTCTTTATTTTAAATATATTTTCCTGGTTGTTTTAGAAGGAATTTCATCAGGTTCCCAATTTAGAGCGCATCTTTTTAAATTTTTGGTTTCACATCATGATCTTTTCAATTATCTGCTGCAGCTCTTTTGAAAAAGGAAGAAGTAGTACTAACAAGCAGAACAAAATTAAATAGTCTGCAATAATGACCATGTGCGACTCTTGCAAAGAGGCTGCAAAAACAAATAAAAAATTTAGAAAAATGAAAAAGTCGAAATTGGAAGCAAATGATAATTAGTATACTCATGTGGGCTATCGTGTGACGTCTAAAAAAGGACAAATAAAACATATTTGTACTGACTAAGAATAAGAAATATTTCCTTGTGTAATACACGACCAAATCTTTGCACCGTTTGGACTACGAACACGAACTATACTAGATTTTATAACAACGCAGGATTAATTCTGGAACGTTAACTGAAGGATTAAAACGTGCAACTGAATGGAATCGAAATTTTAGGTATCAGAATTTTTCCGATAATACTAGGTACAGATTTCCGAACAACAGTTGGTATTACGTGCCTACTTGATAGCTACTAAATAATAAACCTGTAATTTTTAATGATAACAAGGGCAAACATATTTAAAGGCAAGTATTATGCGTATAGAGAGCAAACTTATCGTTTTTTTAATCCGATCATAAATTAATTAATTTTGATTAAAATTTGAAAACCGTCGAAATAAGATCTGACTATAATCCAATGGTTAATCTTTAGATATATAATAATTATAAACATATATCATTTCAGGTAATAAATCTCACAATTTTGTATTTTTCTTGTACTTATTATTCACGCAATCGAGTGTACCTGTATTAAACTTGCTTAATAATTTCATTATTTATCTTTATCCATCTACGTTTTATTGCAAAAAATACTACAGTGTTACTGTAGTAATACGGTCTAAAGTCTGTCCATAAAGTAATCCCTCTTCTTGACTTTTGAACGAATTGAGATAGAGAGACTGATCATCTGAATGTAAAAACATATTAAAGCATGTAAAATGTGTATATTCTCAAAAAGTAAAAGGGGATTATGGTGCATGTTGCACATCATTAGAAAGGTATTTTCATTTTCCATATATGTTCGATATTATCCGTTCTCTAGTTACGCACATACATTTTTATGTATAAACTCGTAAATGAATAAAATCAACGTACACGTATCATAATAAAGTGTGGACATCTATTGTCGACTTCTTTGATGTAATTGAGGAAACTCTGAGTGACCTTAGTCACGGAATTATTTGCTGATAACGTATCGGTTGAAACTTTTTCAGTTTGTCAAAAGAATGCGCTTCTTATTTAAAGAAATGATCAACAACCAATAATGCCACCCCTTGGCGAATTCTGGAAAGTCTAGTTCAGCTGGAGCATGCGCCTTCAAGTTTGGCATAATAAAAAAACTGATTGTCTATATTTTCTGATATATATATTCAGCAAGCAATGGTCATCTTGTATCTATTTCATCACGCTCAATAGCTCACAGCATCTGAGTCATTCTTACGGAATTACCTCAAAAATAAAATGTTCCTTCGCAAAACAGTCCCAAGGACTCAGATTCAGTGAAATTATAGTTGCTTTTTTTGTTTCAGGGCAAGTATCTTGAGAACAGATAACGCGATTTTCATTTTTCAAGATCTAAAACGTATAGAACTGAAATGTTTAAACAAGGTGTAACATGATCCCTTTGTATTACAAAAAATGGCGAACGCCCTGCTTCGTCACAAAATAGTTGTTCATTCTATATGATTCACCTTGTATTTTGTTCCAATTGAATTCGTCCATAGCGTTGGGTGTAAATTTGTCAAAAATAATTAATAGGAATCAATTAGCTAACGAATTTGGAGCCTTTAAATGTAGACCAATAAAATTTTATTGATTGAGCCAAAACCTTTTAATTATATCATCTAAGCAGGCATAACAAACGGGAATTTCGAATGCAATTTAAAGATCACGAGACAGTCACGCACTTAGCTAATGCTCACTGGGTAATAATAATGATTCTATATACTTACGCATAAATCACGTTGTGATAATTCAAAGTACGAAAAATTTTATTCCGGAATTTGAATTCGTAATTTCGGTTAGTTGACTGCTTGATTAATTATCTTTGAGTACCTACTATTATTAACAGTTGTTTTCGCGAAAGTACCTAATAGTAGAAATGTATATGACTAGGGGCCCTTCTACGAAAGCGTTTAATCGACACATCTATTTGCAGATTGATGGGTCGACTAACAAACCCATCTGTCTATCAATTACTTCCAATCGACAAATCTACCAGTGAATCAATAAACACTGATTAATACATCTATCTGCTTATTACCTCTAGGTATTGATTAGCGGTAAGTGACTGATGTGTCTATTAGAAAAAATCTTATTGGTCTTCGATACTTCGTAATTAGTGTGTCAATGATTTCTTTGCAAATTGTTTATATAATTATATAAATTCAAGAACGACCCATTTTTTTCTTGTATTTATTTTCAGTGGCAATGATTACACTTTTTTCTCACCTAAAAGACTCACAAAAATTGTATTTTGCTCTAGGTATTATAATTTTTTTTGTTTTTAAAGTAAATGGGAAGAGTATGTACTGTTATTTTTAGAATAGTGATCCACATTAAAAACTGGACACTCCTATGTAGTGCGGGTAAACGTGTAGGTCAATACTTTATTTATTTATAGTAACTTTTCAGTATTATGTTTCTGACCTAGATCACTATTGCGGTAAATAATTGTCCTGTTTAAATCAAGGAACAGAAAATTTGCCATGTTTATGGAGAGCTTCCACAAAGGGTCGGCATCTAATGCCCAAGTGCAGCACATATTTCATTTTGCACCTAATTTTATCTTATGACAGTACGTTATGAATAAAATTCATAAATTGTATTAGAATATATAAAATAATATTATAAATAAATCAAAATCATTGCATATTAAAAAAACTGAAGTGATAAAGTATGGCGGTGATCAATATACCTACATTATATTGCCATAAATACCTCCAAGATGATGATGAAGGAGACTCCACATATTACATATAAAATACCTACCATCGAAATAAATAATAAAACCCTTTCAAAAAAATGTCGTAGCGAATATGAAGTTGTACATCATATGCAACAATACAAAAGCAGATAATGTTACCAAAATGGTATTCAAACATAGTTCCAGTCCTGGTCTCATTTTCTAATTGGTTTTATATGTTCTCTTTCGGATTTCATAGTGTTTTAAATTACCGTTAAAGTTCACAATACACAATCGAAAATAATTATTTTAGAATATCTTATAAACATACGACTATTAAGTTTATTTTAAATACAACTTCTTAGAGAATTTTTTAAATTTTCTCAAAAATTATTTCTATCTAATATAAATTTGTGTTTTAAATGATAGAAACTAGTCGTACTTAGTAGTAAATTAATTTTTACGATTTTTCTAAGAATATTCAGTGTCAGAAACATAATAGGCACGTAGGTACTTTAATTTGTCCTCATTCGTATACTTATTCAATAATGCATCTGTGTCGGTCCAAATTTGCTCCAATTTGTTCTGATCATTATTTATTTCTGCAAATGTCAGCATAAATATCAGCCACTGCTCTCCTTAATTAAAATATTTTCAAAATTCATTATTTTCAATGAAATGATATCCTTTCATTACATATTTGAATTCTAATTTATGGAAGAATCATCCAGTGAAAATAATCCAGTGCAGATAAAATTCTTGGTTTCACACCATTAGAATGATCTATTTGTTGAAGCCCTTTTGGAAATCGAACAAGTGATAATAAGAGTATGGCTAGAAGGACTCTCAAGCTTTACACTGATGTTTTCTTTTTCTAAATCATAACAGGATGACAAAAAATAGTTCAATTATTTTTTTTCTTAATTGAAGCCACTAAAATTGAAAGTTTGAATATGAAAAAACGAATTTTTATGGACTGGAGTAGCCAGCCAGTAGCCAGTATACTTGATCTTTCATGTGGCGCCATACAAAAACGTCTAAGGGCGCTACATCAGAAGACCTGGAAGGTCACCTACAAGGTTCGTTGCTTCTAATCTGACGATCTCCAAACATATAACCTAATCCTCAGTCAGCGGCATGTGCATTTATTTGTTAACAATTTTTTGGTTTTGCGTCTACTCTCTATTACAATTTTTAACAATGATTATCTTCCAATCCATTGGCCAGCCGGTGGCTCAGGGTTTAGTGTCTCGATCACTCACCCAGGTCGTGAGTTCGAATCCTCATTTCACCATGCAATTCTTTTTAATTAAATTGGCTACTCGTAGATTAAGGCTTGTTCGCCTGGATGAGTTGGCAAATATCCTGACAATGGCCTAGGATGGGACGAATGTCAGCTTGGTGTTTGCTTGGTTCCTAGCTAATGAGATTTTCCAGGTTTCCCTCATTTCAGCACTGGATAGTGGTTATGCTGTACCAACCAAAGTCGTTGCTGAGGCGCAAATATGAGGTCCGCAAAATAATAATATGCCGTCCCTCTTCCACACAAGTCTCAGATTTTCGGGCTAATCCTTGTGATTAGAATAAGGGGTAGACATATTATTTTATTATTTTATTTTATTTTTTTTTTTAATTATTAAGAATGACATGCCTCCAATTAAGCATGGACCACGGCAAGACAACTCAGACTATCTCCATAATTCATTTGACACCGGTCGCGAAAGCTTACGGACAATTATGGTATCGTCTACCTATTTAATTATGATAGTAATTCTCATATTCATAGTTTCCTATCGAGAAATAGTGACAATTTATAATTAATTTCAAGTAAGTGAAGCAAAAATCGTCCAAGACAATAAAATAACCGAGGATGGGCATACGGAATGCTATTATTTAGATCGACCAAGAATTTAAAGTTGCATTCTGCATCTGCATCTGGCAACGTTGTACCATTTCCCACCATGACCTCATCCTGTAATTATCATAAAAGCCCTTTATTTGATTTGTAATAAAGAAGCTTATACTAATATTTTCAGGAAAAAATAGAGAGCAGAGCTCTTCATACTTCAAATGGTTAATGATTTAATTAATCGCCTGTACACCTAAGTTTATTATTTCCAATAAGTACTTACTAGATAATCGAATTTAGACCTCATACTTATTTAAGATAAATAATTAATACATTTATCGTAAAATGGAGTAAACGCAACCCTTTTGACTCGGATGACCATTTCTGCGAGGACAAGCTATCGGTGAGGTTTTATATGCTTCAAACATGAACCTATAATAGGACCAAACGGATAATAAAGAATAACGTCAGATCAATTTAAACAGTGACGGTCTTTCTTATTATTGTGCTCTTGTAGGCAATAGGTATAGGAAAATAATCCCTAAATTTTGCTAATTCCCTTTTGATTGATGCAACCAGTTGCCTTTATTTAAATGAGAATCAGAAAACACTTTCTCTTATTAAATTTTATATCAAATTCTACTTCCTAATTATTTAAAATGATATTTTCATAAAGCATTTACTTATGTTTGTTAAGTAATTTTATTATAAATCTATGGATCAATTATTTTTATCACTGGACGTTAGAAACATGGAAAGATTATATTTTACGGCTGTGAAGATAGAAAACGGATAATAATTATTTATCATAAACATTTAATAATTTGTTAAGTATATTATAAAGACAGTTATGGATATATAGAACTTATATAATAATAATAATAATAACAATAATAATAATAAGATCGTAAATTATGTTACAATCTCTCATAATATATGTATAAAGCAGGATTTTTTCAAATTCTTATTTACTACAAATAAATACACAATCATTTCCATGGAAATTATCCGGATATGGAAATTGATTTATTTCTTTTATCTTTCTATAGAAATCCTGTATTCCCAATCATTCGCAGATGTGTCTCCAATAATTAAGTGAATGTTAATCAATTAACTAGAAGGATTGGTGCAATATTTAGATTTGTCAGTGAAGCAATAGAGAATACCTATAATATATACAGAGTGGCCATTATCTAACTCCTTAGATGGGTAACTTTTTACTTTTAAGAGATACAAGATCGGTTAAATGGAGAAAATGGGACACAATTTTGGTAGTAATGTAATGCTGCCCAGGTTAAGAAATGCCTTTAAGTTTCCGAAATAATATCCTGAAAATCGAAAATGTTCAATTTCTTTGATACCTAATATCACGGATTCGACTAATGTTCGGGAAAAGGTGACAACTGCTCCTATAGTAGAACATTTTGCGTAGCATTGTCTCATCCGCAGCCATACGGTTCATCTCATCTAGATATCCTCTAAATAATAAGTTTTCATTATTACTAATTTATTTGAGACAATTTCAAATAAAACAAGTAGGCTTCGAAAATAAAAATATTTTTCTGACAGCTGTCAAATAATGCTTAATATTATTAAGTCGAAGACTTGGAATAGGTACACCTAACCAACCTAACATTGCCAAATGCCTTATCTATGGTCAAAGAACAGACGGAAGTGTCCAACTGGGATGTAATTAATTTTAAAATCCAATTATTGGTCGAAGTTCATTCTCTCTAGTCTCTTATTAAATCATATTGGAAACAGAGTTGGACACTTCCATCTCTTCTTCGACTTAATAATTAAAACTTCATCATCATTTTGATAAAAGTGTCTAGATAAGGTCCTACAAATATTTAGGTATATCGTTGAAATGATTAAAAAATAAGCTTTTTAATGAGCCCATAGCCAACTAAGATTGTCATTAAAAAAAAATGCAAGTTTATGTTATATCCCTTAAAATAAATTAGCTATGGCGTTGGCGGTAGCGTAATTTGATTCTACGCAAAACGTCGTGCTAGATGCAGTTGTTACTTTTTCCCGAACATGAGCCGGTTTCGAGATACCTAAACATGAAACAATTTGAGTATTTTCAGTTTTCATGATATTTCAGGAACTTGAGGCTTGAGGGCATTTGTCAACTTTGAAAACAGCAATGTATGGCCACCAAAACTGAGCCCAATTTTCTCAATTTAACCGATCTTTTACCTCTAAAAATAAAAAAGTTGAGATAGATAACGACCACCCTGGATATATTAAATTTCCAGTGACGAGTTGACAATAAAAATAAGATATGTAACAATAATAAGTTATAATAATAGTGATGATAGTTCCATTTTCTGATAAATATCTACTCAAAAAATATATGATAAAGAAGCCCATAGTCTTCATAAGATGTCAAATATCTAAGTTTCCGTGCTTTTATTAAGATGGACACACTTCTCAGAATCGCTTGCACTACGTAACGTGGCAACAAGCCAATTAAATAACCACGTTACGAGTTGGTGTTGCGGAAAATTAAAAGCGGTAACGTAATAAGAATAAGTTATTTTTAAATGACTCATCGTCTACGGTCTATGGTGATATAGATAGGAAATCTACAACTTAACAAAACTATTTATGTAGTACATAGTTATAAGTATTATTTTTACAGATCGCAAGAATAATTTTTAATCTGATTTTCCATTCGCGACTCCAAGAAACATTATCTGTTAAGTTTTATGAGTGTTCATTTCGTAACATTCGTTTTGCCGTCATTTGGAAACAATTAAATTAACTGCTGCCTCCCTTAGTAATAAATTATATTACTAAGAAAAAAAAATAAGGATTTCATATAACTTACTCACACAATTGATAGGTGTTGCATCCTAGTGTTGCATTAGGTAAAGTTATTTGAATATAATGATAAAGGGTATGGTGATGCTACAGAGACTTAATCAATCTAGAGGGCTACATACAGAAATTAAATTCTGATATTTTCCCGAGGACTTAATTGTAGGTAAATTTTTCTCATTTATTTTTTACCACCTCACGCTGTGTTGGCTGACGACATTAGCAATGTTATTTTAAAATTGAATTCCGAAACTTTGTTGTCCCGCATTCGAATATAAGGTTTTTTAAAAGTGTATTATTAATCGGATTACCCTAGTATATCTATGCGCATTAATAATATTATAATAGTTACCTTTTGATTCAAATGAAAGAGTTGCTAAATTATTTCAATATCTTTGAATTTTCTAGCTATTTGCACCTACATTTTCTTAGCCTAGCTTAAAATCTCAATAATAGGGGATTTTAAGATAACTCGAAACAAGGATCAAAAAGATGCACCTCATAAAATATCCACAATGTTATTTTCCAGAAATATATGTTTTTTAATTACCTATGATGTATCTCAGCATTGCTTGCCTACCATGATTTACTGTCATTACATAATTACAAGGAAATCATTCTTTTATCCTTTAACGTAAAGTAAATAATTTTATAACTAATGATGTGCTTCGCTTGAATTCTTATTTTGACTCTATATAAAGTTTTGAACAAATAATGTAAAGGTGTAACAGAACAATAAAATTAGGAGGTAGGTATTTAAAATAATGAAGTGGTGACCCCCAAAAATGCCCATTAAAAAACCTAAAAGGATCCAATTTATTGAAGCAAATTTTAAAAAATTCGTAAAATGGATTAAGATTTGAAAATGAATTGAGTAACTCTTGCTTCAGTCGACTGTTCAATACGAGATAAGGCAGGTGATTGTCTTTGCCTCTACACTTTTACACAGTTAATTACGTTTAATTTATTTACTGCTAAATTCTAATCGTATTTCACTTGATCTGTCATTATTACTGTTGTTATTTTTTTTATAAAAAGCCAAAAGCAGGAATCACCTTAGAAAGTAGCAAATATATTGATATTTTTACCCTGTATGCTTTTATCTGCACCTACATAAATTACGTAGATTTCACAAAATATTCTTGAACAGAACAAGCTTACTAATATATCAGAAGTCAATCAACCACTGGGAATGCATAACAGAACCTAATTTTACTCAACTTTTTAATGAAGTTTACTCCTTGTATTTAGTAACTGTAATCAAGATGTGGTGACATGAAGAAGAGAACACTGGGGTTGTAATTCTGTAAATTATTTAAATACTAAGGAAAGTAGAGATGGGTCACTGATAAGTTTCCATATTTGAAAGTTTCGTAAATGGGAACTTTCCGGGAAGGGGAGAATCCTGTTCAGGTAACATTTCTAGGAAATATTCCCTGAAGATTTCAGGAAGTTTCCCGGAAATGTTTCCGTATTATTTTAATTTCCCGCCAATTTATAACTACATAAACATAACCTTAGGATTAGGAATTATTGGAATTATGTTGTATTCAGGTTATCTGTTAAAGACATTTTCGATTTTTGTGCATCATTGGTGTTATTTCACTGCTTTTCCTGTTATTTGTACATTTTTTAAAAGACCTGTAGTTGGTAAGTTAAAGTTACTAAAAAATAATAAGTACAAATAATTGCTGTAAATACATGTTGAAACAATTTCCAGATATTAAGTCAAGTACCTACCTGCAACGCCAAAAATAAGTCAATAGTTAAAAAAACAAAAACAGTCTGCAAGTGGTGGGAAATATTTCTGGGCAACTTCCCTTGGAAATATTTCCCTGGGCAACATCCCTTGGAAATATTTCCCTGGAAAGTCTCCCAGGAAATGTTCCCTGGAATTCCCTGGAAACATTTGGCAACATTCCCGAAATATATTTTGGGAATATTTCCAAAAAAATATTTTCCCGGGAATTTCCCATCTCTAAAGGAAAGCAATATACTAAGTCCCTTTATACAAAAACCGTTATTGCTGGTTGATAATTCTAAAGTGGATTTCCTATTTGGAAAATGTTATATTATAATATTTTTTAAATCAACATCTTAGAGAGGTACCCAGTCTATACAAGACCTTCGACGGAATAGAAATTGTAGTCACAACAAAATAAGAAACATAACATTATACCGCCCTAATGTAGTCAAGTTGAGGTGAAACTAAAACTGACAGAAAGTCAAAAATATTTTTGTTGATAGAACCAGCATATGTAATATGCTGTTTTTTGTTTTGAATGAAGTCGAGAATAATCCAAAACCAGTGATCCAGAATTTTTGTATCAGTTGCCAGTAGCAATATACGAACTAAAAATACGATATTGCCATGAATATGTAAATGCAATATTTTTTTGTATCTTTTGATTTTTTACTGTGAACCATTTTAAAATTAAAACATTAGATAGGTACCTAGATGATCATTATCGTAACTTGACCATGATCGTTTCGGCCATTGCCCTACTCGATGACATTATCTATGATCCTGAAAAATATTTAATAATAGGTACTAAGGCGTGTTGTGTTCTCTGTGCGGCTTTGGTTTTCACTATAATATATTTGACAAGACAATATAATGACTAACAAGCATTTGCTCGAGGAAATAATTTTTATCAGATGGCATCATAGAAATGCTAAGCAATAAAAACGAAGGTATATTTATTTAGTGATTGTTTTAGTGATTATTTATGTTACACCATTCATCGTCGTCGTGTGTACAATATACTTAGTACAATATTAATAGAGGTAATATATTTGTTATCCCCTTTGCATATACTTACATTATGAAAATTATTATTTCTTTTATCACGTTGCACCCTTTTAGTGCTAAAATACCTTAATATTGTAATAATGCATATTATTATAATAAAAGTATACAAAGCATGCTGAGACTGAATATACAAAGAAAAGGATACATTTTTGAAGAGGATTTGCTGGTTTTTATATAAGTACCTACCTACCTACACGATACATACAAAATCAGAGTTGTTAAAGTGACATTTGTTCTATGACCCTATCAAGCGATAAAGACCGTAGTTGTTTGTCTGATAAATGAAATTAAATGGTTATGGAACAAAGCATGAGCACGTCACAAGGTAGAGATTATTGAAGCTAGAGACGTAAATCAATATTTGTTTCTGGGAATCATATCCCGTCATGCAGGACAGGGTGTAGGTATAGTAAAATATTAAAAATTCATTTGTCCAAAAACTCCTCAGTCGAAGTAGTAATAATTGCGTACAACATAGGTATATTTCAAAATTAAAGCAAGTAAAATTCTTATTAGAATTATAGAGATATTAATCTAAAATGCATTCCCAAAAAACTGAATTATCCGTTTCAATTTATATACCTAATATATTTTTTTAGTTATGCGCAAGATATGTAATATAAAAATATTACTGTCATACATTTTTTTAAACGCGGTTAAGTAAATACCACTAAATATCGAAGAGGTAAGTATTTTTAGCAAATGCGATTTTTTTATATGTACCATAACAAATTAAAGTGTATAAAGTAGAATCATCAGTGGATAATTTTGACGCTTGAAGAAAAAATAGTATATGTCACTCGGAGTATAAAGTTCTTTATGTGTTTCCCCCAGTTTACACAGCCTTGGCTAACGTCTCGGCTGTGTAAGCTTCTGGACTCAACAAAATAATGTTCGTCTTCTACGCCTAGTAACATAATCTACTATAATTTCTGCTAGATATTCAATACTGGCACAGGTCTCTCTTAAGAAATTTTTTTAATATCAGACCTTCCTTTAAACAAACTTCAGCGATGACATTTTATATGATTACCTTACCTATGCACATAGTAAATATTAGTTGTCTCAATAACAAACATAACAATAGAACAGTGGTAATTTGTAAATATCATTCATGGAAAATTCTGCACTTCTGCGTTAATGAACTTTGTGTAGATGGTTATTTTATATAATATTACGTATTTTTTAATAATATCCTACAATAATAAGTATCTAAACAGAGATAAATCCAATTTGCTTTTAAATAACTGATAATAATTAGTTCAATATTTATCATAATATTCATTCATTAATTAGCGCATTATATTCCGAGTAACATGTAAAATACTGCGAATTTAATTGAAAGTTACAAATTTTAGTTTCTTGCCTATAAAAAAAATAATATACATTTGGAGTGGATTTAACTCCGGATATTCTCATTTACAGGTTATATTAGTTAATCGCTGTAGCAGGTTTTCGAAATTAACAATGACAATTAACCGGGATTAGTTTCTAATAAGGTGTGGCTGTTCTACGTAGCAGAATCTGTACAATTCTTCCTTTACCAGAGCCATTAAACTCATCCCGTGTATATTTGTTGACCCTACTATTTCCGCTTAGAAGACCCTTTCATTCTGGCGAAGTAGATATTCTGGAATTTACAACATTCTTGCACCTTTGACGGCATGCAGCCTTAGTTATAGATGATGTTCATATTGGAGATCTCTACAAAAATACAAACGCTTGGCAGCATTTCCATAGGTTCTAATTTTGTGGTTATAATAATTTCTAGTTTTCACTGTTTAGCCTATTGCAGTGTTATACTGACTGTTTGTTAATAGTCCAATTATTTAGTAAGTTTATAGGTGGTAGGATTATGTACTGAAATAATGTATGTAACTTATTTGTGGTGCAGCTTGACGATTAATTTTGTTTTCTTAATATTTATTATTACACCGCCTATAAAATAATAAAAAACAGAAAACTATAAATATTCAAAATAAATGTCGAAAAAATAAGAAAATAAAAAAAAATTAAATTAAAACCGCTGATAAAATTTAGTTAATTTGTCATATATTTGTTTTTATTATATATTATACAGTGGTTTTTTGGGATAAACTTTAGAAGTTTTCTCTGATAATACACTTTCCATATTTATTTTAAATAAGTACTTCTGGTTTTATGTTTTATATTATTTTACAGGTAGTGTAATCCCAAAATAAAATGAATCATGTACTAAAATATTATGTCTTATAAGAGAAATGTCTACATCCTAAAAGAAGAATCTTGCACCATCTCACCTACTAACAGCATACAGCATCACCTTTGAAGATCTCTTTCATTGTTATTCGCAGAGTACGAGTATATTCGATCAAGGCATTTTTTAATATTCTCTCTAAGCGAAGATAATGTTACCCAAAGAGATTTCACCATTGATGCGTTTAGGGGAATGAGTGTCACGTTTAGCTTCGGGCTTCATTTCCCTTGTCCAGGGGTTTAAGAGAACCATTTCTACTTTACTAGGATTAACAGAGATAGTGATTGTAAGTTTGGCGCCTTTTTTCATTTATTCATAAAACTATGTCCAATCTTCACAGAGCACCTGCTTGTTTTCCACTAAGCAGAAGAGTTAATTATACGATTCAACTGTGATCGAATATGTTGCCTACTGCCATACTATTTTCAATTTTAAGTATTAATTTCTAGATTCCTCTTCATTTCCTTTACATTCTTTAGACTATACATTTTCTTAGATACTATGACTAGATACTAAGTAAGTATATCCTTAAGTCCTAGTTCCATAATGGAAAATACCAATAAAATTGAATATAGATTTGTTAAATTATTCGCATTTTTAATTAAAAATATTCAAAATAATAAGCACAATATTTTTATTACTATTCAGCTCATTGAGCTCATAGCTTTTATTAGCTTATTTCTGATGTAAATGTTTTTTATTAATGGTTACTTCCTTCAAATCCATAAAACTATTAACTTGAACAATATAATTTTACAATATGTTAGTGAATGATATACCAGTTATTTATTTTTATTGAAACAAACAATAATAAAATATAACTGCATAGAAGCTAATTTATGTGATTATATTGTAATTAAGATTTTTATTAGCTTTTATTAGGTACTGATTACAGTTCAAAATTTAAAAAGCTATATTTAGTACTTACGAAATGCATACCTACTCAATGTCCCAATAGTGCGTCAATTCAATATCAACCATTTGAAACAAAATGTGTATGAAGGTAATAAAGTTAAATGTCAAAGCCCCCATTTTAAACATATTTTGAAACATAAAGGGTGAATTACCACAGCTGCGCAACCAGAAAGTAAGTTTTCACTCCTATTTTGGTCTGACATTCGAATTCCACTTAAAACTCTTTCACGATGTCCACCAAGATGTCCATTTTTTAAAAATGTATAGGTAAGTATACGAACATTTTTGTCGTGATAACGTTTTATAAAATATGTTTCTCTTTGATTTTTCTTTAAAATTTTAAGTTATTTTAATTCAATGTTCAGTCAAATATCAATTAGTTACAATACCAAATTTTTTGGATATTAAATTTTCACAGAAAACTGTTTAAATTGATATTTCGTAGATATGTTTATATTTCATTGCTTTATTACATTCTTAAATCTTTTTTTTGTTTTAACTAAAATTTATTATTACAATTTAAATATTAAGTAATCATTAAGTATGACCAAATGCAAATAAGATTTCAAAAAGTTTTCAAAATATGACTGTAGTAAATTTTAACAAATGTCAGTAGATGCAGATCAGAAGTAACCACTGTTTACGATTTGTTGTAGTTGGCGGAAATGGCAGATAAACGTCAACATAACTTGTGCAGTGATTGTAACACAATTCGGTTGCGCAATAAAGTTGATTAATTTTGTTTTATTTCCTCGGCATTGAATTCCTTTCATCACTCATGTGGCCTATTCGTGATAAAAGTGAATTCTATTGCCTAGGTACCCAAATAACTATTATTTGATTCAATTAAATATGCAACCAAATAGCCTGCTTGAATTATAAAATATTTTTTTATTTCAGTGTTTGTTTACTTTCATTTTCTTGATCAATTTTAGCTGTCACTCCCTCCTCCGCAATTATTACCCTCTATTTGAAATTTCAAACGGCAACCCCCTCGTTAACTCACTCACTCAATCAATTTAACATATTTGGGTATCGTTCGATAGGCAATTATATGCCATTTTCCACGATGTATCAATCGAAGGAGGTTGCCATTTGAAATTTCAAAGTGAGGGTAGCTGTGGAAAAGAGAGTGACAGCTAAAATTAAATCCAATGTGTAATTAAACTCCTCCCTCGATATTTCAATTGACCTGTCTTTTGTATTTTTTAAATTTCCTCAAATGCAAAAGATATTTATGGTGGTTCGTTTTAAAATGAAAACACTGTATATTAAAACTAAACTTAAAGCCCATGTATTCATTAAAAATAAGAAAAAGTTCGGCTGAAGCAAACATAGTGCAACTAAAAAATGAAAATTATACCAAGATCTATAATTACTATAAACAAATACATTATCTCAACGATGATTAATAGTTAAATGGCAATCGTAAACTTTCAAATTTATAGCAAAGTTAAAACTACCAGTTAGAATCATCCAACCCCAGTTGACATATGCGTCCGCAGCATGGGCGATTGCTGCAAAGACGTATATGAAGAAGATCCATGCCGTCGAAAATATCGCGCTGATAACCGTAGTAGCAAAGACAATAAACTATATTCTTTGGTAGTAGGTACCCCCTGGTACCTGCGGACAGCCAACAAATACCGGAACCTCGACTACGTCCCAGTCCTAGAAGTCATCAGGAGGCGCGGAGTCAAGTTCTTCAGCTGGAGTCAAGACTTACAGCAACCCGCTAATCCGAGACCCGTGGACTACGAGTCCGATGCGGCCGCTGTACGTAAGCGGCCAAGACTCCAACTGCTGGACCCAGGATGAGAGTAAGATTTTGTGTTTCAGATTCCACCCACAACAAGAGTAGAGGGCTGAAAAGCAACTAAAAAATGACCCCCCGGACCATCCCTCGAAGCCGCGACCGCCGCCAGCTGCTGTGGGCTCACTTCGACCACCCTTTCCTTACCTTGCACAAAGCTAATGGGCCAGTGGGCTCCTTTAGAGGTGCATCCCCGACGACGAGATCGGCACTTACTGCCCCCGCCCAAGACGGACTACCACCGGTGGGTTAGACATGCAGGCAAAGAAAGAAGACGAGAGAGAAGAGCGCCAGAAGATCCTACCCAGGCTGCAGGGTAGACCCAGGACAGGAGGAGACCCCACGAATCGCCAACAGGATCACTTTTGTAATTGGGGTTGGTGAAGGATGGGGTCCACCTCTTCAAGGCAGTCCAAGCCTACAGCGATGGGGGAGGGTAGTAGTAGTAGTGGTGGTAGTAAGACCTGGCAAGTAGACCACAAGCGGGCCCTTTTTGCCTACCCCTGTCGTCCCCTATCTAACTCTGTCACCTCTTCCCTGGTCGAACCTTCCCTACCTTTTAATGTAGGTCAGAATATCGGTCCATTGACCGATGATGGGGGAGGTAAAGAGCGATAATCCCGGTCGGTCCCAAACCATCCCAGGTCATCACCACGGCCAATGGATATTGGCAGATCAGTTAGAACTAAATTGTTAAATAATGGGATACCTAATTGAACGGCTCTTATTAAAAATCTGTAATATTTTTGAATATATATCGACTTTAGGTATAATAATAGAACTTTATATATAGAAATTCTAGTGATTTAAAGTGACAATTTGAAAATATGATAATATACTAGGAATTTAATTTGAATATGCTCTTTGAAATGTACCTAACAATTTAGAACTTGTGTGAAAAACATCAAATAACTGTGTATAAAATAATAAATATTTAGTGTTTCAGGCATTTAACCACATCCATTGGTTGAATGAGTGCCAAATATTGTTTCTATACTAATCATAATATACGGTCAAAATCGTATTAATTTAACTCTATTCCAACAAAAATGTTTAAATTTTTTTAAATTAGCTGCTACTAAAAGTAGAGACGTAGCTTAATAAAAAAAAAAACGTATGGCGCTTCGCTTCGCAATAAGTCACCCAATATATTTGAAAATATCTTTAAAATGGGCTTCATTTAACCCTACATCATTTTCCATAAAAGTATTTCTTTTGAATACTTCGATCTTGACCCACTATTGGAACGCTCTGAATACCTATTATATTATCTCATTCATCATTATCGTCAATTAAATGATTTGCAAAATGGATAAGTACCTTTATCTTTGGAATTATCAGATATCCTCAAGACTTCGCCCACTAAGTTACCGGATATACGTTACTAATACTAATAAGTAAGTAAGTTGTATATTTACGGCACACTATGTAATCTTCGTTCTTTAAAAAGTCGAAGTAGGTAACTTACACTAATACCTAGAGGAAAAGTGAGTTCTGTAAATGCGTAATGCGTTCTGTAAATGCGGTGACTTCTTGGTCCTCCTATAAAAACTTTAAATGAAGATGACAAATAAGATACAGTTCCTAAACTCTTGATCATCAGATTTAGATTTTTTAGTTCTGATAGTCTACAGCTTTATAGTGAGCGTTTCACATTACCAATGCTGATTAAAGTTGGTCACAGTAAATTACATCTTCCTTATTATCTGATTTTTTTTTAAACTCGAATTACAAATATTAATTTGCGAAATATTTCAACATTGTTTGTGTTTTGTAATTTGGTATGGTATCAAGTTCCAAAGGTTAAAAAGTAGACACATATTCTAGTGGCTTACCTGCTGCATATTTCATTAGTCATAACATAACTAATTAATTAAATTGATTAACATAACACTCAATTATTATTGTTATCAGCAGCATAACTTATAACATTATGCAGCGTGTCCCATCGGTGTGAGGACGGAGGATAGCTCCTCACTGAGAGTATATTTTAAAATTCCGTTTCTCGAGACGATAGATACTCCACGTGTGCACATTTTAAAATAATTTTTATTTATACAGGGTTTTCATATTTAAAAAACATATCATATTACATAATATATTACAACATATTTGGTTGTAATGGCCAATATATTTAAGATGTTGATACCGGGTTTTCCCTAAAAAAGAGATTTTTTAAAATATATTTCATATATGGGTGGTGAAAAAAACAATTTCTTTTTTAATATGCAGGGCTTTTAACTTTCGCGATACTAAAAAAATATATTTTTTTTTGATGCAACACTCAGTATATTATGGAATTTTCTGCTACAGGAAGTTAATTGGAAAAAAGGGGTCTACTACAAACGATCAATGTGTAATGGCCAACATATTTGGTTGTAATGGCCAATATATTTAAGATATTGATACCGGGTTTTCACTAAAAAAGAGATTTTTTAGAATATATTTCATATATGGGTGGTGAAAAAAACAATTTCTTTTTTAATATTCAGGGCTTTTAACTTTTGCGATACTAAAAAAATATATATTTTTTTGAATGCAACACCCTGTATACTTTAGATTTACCACATGCAGATATTCATAAGCTTTCTTATAATACCATGATGTATATAGGCTAAAGTGAATAAGAAAGTAGTTACGAAGTTCAAAGTTTTTATTTTTATTGAACTCCAGAATAATAATAATAATTTACTTATCTGGTCGACTGTATTCCAACAAAATAATAATAATAACAGTAATAATAATAATAATAATAATAATAATAAAAATGGTGATGAATATTTGAATTATTATTATTATCATAAAAATATTTGTATACTTCTTATACACGGTGTTAGTTAAACATGCGGCAAAAATTCAAGAGGTTATTCCTTGGGCTATTATAAGGATACTTTATCCTTTGATAATTTTCAAAAAAGCGCTTTGTTGCGAAGATATAGGATATATAGATATAGAAAAAATTTTCAACAAATCCAATTTTGGTATTTTTCACATTATTAATGTAGGTGAAATAAAAGTATGGCGTACTACACTGAACGTATCAAATAAAAGACATGTAAGAAGAAGGAGTTGTTAAGATTGATTGACGTTTGGTTAATTGACGTGTAAACGGTTGTTAGTGAAGTCCTCTATCATAGCTCGCTATACGAATGCCGAGATGGCTGACATGCATTTTATTTATGGACTTGCTGATGGTAATGCATTAAAAGCTAGGCGACTGTACATTGAACGATTTCCTAACCACATTGCTCCCGATAGAAAAATCTTTCACAGTATTCATCAATGTCTTCGAGAAACGGAAACATTGAAGCGAAGTGGTGGACCAGGAAGGCCAAGGACTGTAAGAACGGTAGACGTAGAAGAGAATGTGCTGGACATGATAGAAGAAGATCCAGGTACTTCTACGTGAAGAATTGCAAATACTTTGACCCCGGACTTTATCTCCGGACTTAAACCCCCTGGATTATTTCCTATGGGGCCATCTAAAGTCATTAGTTTATACTAGGCCAGTGGAAGATGTGGACGATTTAAGAGATCGGATAATTGCTGGGTGTAACTCAATAAGAAACGACCCTGGTGTTTTTGAAAGAGTTCGGGAGTCTACGAGGAGAAGATTGGATGGTTGCATCTGAGCTGGAGATAGCCATTTTGAGCAATTCTTGCAGGTTCAGAAATGTTACATTTAATTTTTAGTAATAAATTGTTATTTGTTGAAAATTTTTTTCGCCCTATATCTTCGCAACAAAGCGCTTTTGCAAAAATCATCAAAGGATAAAATATCCTTAGAATAGTCCAAGGAATAACCTCTTGAATTTTTGCCGCATGTTTAACCAACACCCTGTATTCACGTGTAAGGGTAAACATTCACATGCACAGTTTTAGTTTAGCATATAGGCAACCGGTGTGTCAAGTAATCACGTCAGTAGAGTACCTCAGTACTTAACACGTCACGATTAATATAGTCCATTATAAAAGTTGTTTTAATCTAGGCAACCAGTAAATACACAATGCATAAAACAACATGTAGAGGTATACTTTATACGAATATTAGCGATTGTAATACAATAATACAGCTGTAGATGTACTAAACCTTCATTCAGCCTAATTTATATAACTGGTTGCATACATAAAGTTTCATTCAATTCTATTGTTAGTTACGTATGTCATATAGACGTTACGTTATTATTATTTCAATTTGCTCAGTTTTGACAGTCACACTATTGTGGTTTTTATTAAATCAATATTTCGTCATAAAATAGCTAACCCAAGGACATTTAGCTAACCTAATACTGGCCTATATAAAATTTTGCACAGATCATCACATGTCATGTCCAGATTCCCCTTTGGCATAAGTCGTATACATTTTTTATAATAATTTTCGTGCTTTTATTGTAGCGGGAACTTATTTTATTGTAGCGGGAACTTATGTTTATAGGATAATACCTTGGTGGAATTATCCTTAAACCACAACTGGTGGTACATTATCATATGGTACAGACAAATGGCTTTATATCTTGATGTAACTTTAATCCTATTCCTTATTTCTTGATCTGCAAATATCAAAATACAAATATCAATACTTACAAAATTGCATGTTTTGTAAAAATAGGTAAGATTGTGTTTATGATTTAATAATTTTAAATGTAACTGTAAAATAAATATTTTGGAATAATCAGCTCTAATTTTCAATATCAGTTTCTGCCTTAGTCTCTCTAATTAGAAATGTATGTAGTCAAAAATATTTATTTCACAATTAAAGTTCAAATTATTCGATACATACAATTTTTAGATGCTGTTCTTTTCTCCCATATATGTAACAGTGAGTTTATAAAGTCCAGCATAATTTCACTATTTTGAAAATGATAAAATTTTTAGAAAAAATCGCTCGAACCCGTTGATTTTCTTTTCTTTTTACACTTGTTTTACATATATTAAATTTTTTACAGGGCAACTCATTGAAGCTACGTCGATATAAACTTTAATATTTTAAATGGAATACACAGTACTGTTTTACATATTTTGAAAGAACTATTTTTTACGAATATGGTCATATAAGGTTTTATGGATCTATATCTACTAATAAGGGAGATATGGCTAAAAAAGTATGCCATAAGACCGATGTGTTGAAGAAAGACTGTGACGAATCGATATTTTGCAACGAATCGATATTCTCTTTCTGGCACATTGCTCTTATGACACACTTTTTTGGGAATATCTTCTTATTTTAGAGATAGACCCATAAAACCTTATATAACCATGTTCGTAAAAAAGAGTTCTATCTAAATCTGTAAAACAGTAGGTATCGGGTGTTCAATTTAAAATATTAAAGTAGCTTCAATATTTAATAATTAGCTAAAGTAGCTATTATAAGTCGATATATTAAATATATCGACGTAGCTTCATTGAGACACCCTGTAAAACATTTTATATATGTAAAACAAATGCAAAAATAAAAGAAAATCGACGTGTTCGAGCGATTTTTCAAAAACTTTACGTTTTTGAAGTAATGAATTTATGCCGGACTTGATGCTCACTATTATATGCTTTGCGAAATGTGCATCTTGACCAAATAATCTGTACTATAATACAGATATGATGTACGATAAAACTGTCAGTGGCGTTCCACCAAAAAGTTCTGGAACTTTAAGGGGTGCTGAAGTACCTACTCAAAAAGTAACACCCAGTGCGGTAATTTTGATAGAAACGCTGATTACAGCTGAACGCTCAATTAGAGTACATACCTATTTAAGTACTTACAAAAAGTATAGTATTCTATATTGTCTATGTTATAATTTGTTAAAGTGAACTGCCTTGAATGCAATCGGTTTTAGAGTCAGATGTGAAAAGGTAAAAAAGATATACCTAAAAATTAAAGCAAATATCAACGCAAGTAAGCAGCTGTATTTTTAGTTCACTTTGTAATTTGTATATGTGTATCCTAAAATAACTGGAAAATATTTATATATATAACATACTTACCTATGATCAGAGAAGTATTTCGATTAAAGTGCCACCTTTCTGGGAAATATTATAAACATAAGTATATTGTCCCTCCCAATATGTATATGCGGATGTAAACAATCACAAAACTATGCCATACATTAATTAATGTTATTTATTAACCCCGGTCAGACTAAGTGCCATCCATGTAACAATTTTAATTCAAATTTTGAATGAATTGCTATATTTCTAATTGAACCACCTATGAAATTAAAGAATTTTCACCTAGCTCTATGCATTTGTATGTACACGGCATGTCTATGTATATAGAAAACTACAGCAGTATAATGTAAATGAAGCCAATGTCAAAAAATGTTGTATCGTATAATATGTTATAATGTACCTTACATAACTGTGACATAATTAGATCTAAATGTCTTTAAATTCAAGGCTAAATTCAGTCATCAGATTAGCACAACAATATAACAAAATTACAGGTACAAGATAAAATTCATTATTTTGTGAAATATGGCGAATGCGCCAGGGGAGCGCACAGATTTTGTAATCCAATGTGTTTGTAATAAAAAAAAACAACTATACTAATTTTTAATTAAATTCATTAATCTCATAACTGAGTATAACATTCCAGTAAGTTATAAGTTCCTTTCTCTTATTCTGGACTTCTACAATAAAATTTTATTGCTTCTTATAGTGTACCTATTAGTAGGTGTAGAGCGAATTGTAATATATTAGGTACATATCTTTGAATAAGTAGTATTATTCTCATAGAAATACTACTTCTTAAGTAGCCGTTATATAAAAGAATTACACGAATAAAATAAAACGGTTTCTTAATTGTATCCTAAAACATTCGTGTGTTTTTCCTGCAAGTAACGACAGAGAAGATGGTCGATAAAACTAGAATAATTGCACCGATTTAACCTAGTAAACCTTCTCTCGGTGAATATATTCTCGGGTATGAATGATTACAGCCAAGCCAAATTTTAATTTGAAGAAAATTTTACTGTGATTTATATACCACGTTTTTAATACAAGTTTAGCAATGATTTTTATTAATTCTTGAAATTTTGTGTAAAAAAATCACTTTAACACAATACCTACTCTTTAAACTAAATTCATATTGCCCGAAAACCCAATATCCCAATATCCTCTGAAATATTCTTCTGGGTGGTCACCGTGAGACACCCTGTATATATAAGTAGGTACCTACTGTAAATTTTTTGTCATTTTTGTAATGAATCTATCTATCTATTCTTACCTAGGTAATTTATTATGTCTTACGAAAGAATCAAATTAGTATTAGTATTGCTATTGCTATTACCATTATACTTTTACAATGATGATTATATTATTATTATTATTATTATTATTATTATTATTTTTTTTTTTTGGTAGAAACTGGTCAGGGCTTGCAACGAGCCCCGACTCATCGCTGCAGCCGTGCCAAAAGTCCAGGTCGTGACTGCAACTACTCCTCCCCACCAGTCGGTAAGTATTTGCAGGTTCCCAAATCGTGTGCCCTCAGTAGACGTAGTGACCCCAGGATGACTGATTTCTGCATCCGACTTACTAGGATCTCGGCAGAGTTCCTGCAAGCCGGAATGGTCTTCAGTTCATATAGCAGCGTTGTGCGAACTACTCCTAAAACACCGATAATGAGGACTACCAGCATGACTTTGTGGCCAGGGTATAGCGTGCGAAGCTCGAACAGGATATCTTGGTATTTGGTCCGCTTTTCCTCCTCCTTCAGGACTATGTTTGGTTCCGCCGGAGCGGAAAACTCGATGACGTACATAGTCCTGGTTTGTTTGTAGAGGAGGACAATGTCAGGCTTATTAGCGTGTATAAGCCTGACAGTCGGGAACTGGTAGTTCCAGAAAATCTGGCATATGTCGTTCCCGACGACGGACTCTATATCTCCTGGCAAGTAAGGCGGCACGGGCTGTTGGTCTATCTGATACGAGTGCCTAAGGTGGTAGTATAGCACTCGTAAAGTCGCATTGTGGCGATGGATGTACGCCGAAGTGGCTTTTGCCGGACACGCTGACAACAAATGCATCAATGTCTCCGGCGCCCCACGGCAGGCCCTGCAGTTGACATCAGGGACCTGTACACCCATCACGCGGCTACGATAGACCAATGTGTTTATAACGCTATCTTGACATAATAATATATAATAAATAATAATAATAATAATTTATTATTATTATTATTATTATTATTATTATTATTATTATTGTTTTTATTCCACTTATTCGTAAATAAGTATATATAGGTGTTTATATACTTGTCCAAAATTAAAATAAAAAACCAACCCATGACAATTTCTTTTGGCATTGAGGTTTATTTTTAAACATTTTTTTATATATTCAAGAAGTTTGGCAAATCCCCCAATGAAAGAAACATGTTCAGAATGCAACGCAAATAGGTACAGACAATGTATTTATGTCCATAATTAATGCTATTAATAGAAATTTATCAACTTAAGCAAATTAGAACATTTAATTCAATTACTATCTAACAATTTCTTTGTTAGATACGGCAAATATTTAAATAACGCTTAATTATTCGTAAAATCCCTTCCGATTAAAATTTGTGATTAATGTCCCTTATTATTCATGTTAAAAGAGATTACAAATATATGTTTTACAGCACATATAAAATGATTACATATCTGTATAATGTAATCTTCAAAGATGAATAATTATTTATGTACTTATAACAATATGAAATTACTCGTAGGTATTTGCAATTACTAAATATAGTCATATGTAAATTCTTGATAATAAAATTTTTATATTCCAATTCACGGATTATTTGACTGGAAAATTTTGTAGAACTAAGTTTGGTATTTTATAAAACAAATTGTACGTTTAATTACGAACTAATATAAGTATTTCGTTTATACGGGGATTGGCAGGATTCGCTTTATAATTTCAAATAGAAATAAATATTTTATTTGTAAAAGTAAAAACATTTAACAAAGAGAAAGAATGGGAGCTATTTTTAAGAAAAAAATTGTATGGTTTAAATGGCGCCCTTCCATCTCCAAACACTCTTCTAACCGATTAACGAAATTACTCATTACAACTCGTAACAGCGCGCGAGGAATTCCATGAATTTAATCGCGAATCGCTTCTTTTAATTGGTCGATGTTTCGTGGCTTTCGTCGAAATACCCTACTTTTAAGAAATCTCACAACAAATAATCGAGTGTAGTCAAATCGGGTGACCTGGCAGGCCAGTTTATGCCACCACGGCGCAGTGTGAGATTAGACGTAAAGGAAAAAGTTCTCTACAGGCAGTTAAACCTACATCTGCGCCTGTTGAAACGATTGAAATCATCCGGTAGCACCATCCTGTTGAAACAAATACTAGCGTTCATCATCATGAAGTTTAGGCTCGAAAAAGGTTCTTATCATATATGCACATCTCCTAGATGTGGCAGTCACTGCACGTTCATCTTCCTCAAAGAAATGTGGCCCAATTATTCTATTTGAAGATAAAGCACACCAAATAGTAACCCTTTGCGAATGTAGAGGTCGTTGATGGAGTTCAAGTAGATTTTCTGTGGTCCTGTGTCGGACAGTGTGGAGCTTCATCGGACATAAATGGACGGTGTTCAATGTCTGGATGCTGTTGTCGTAATTCTTAGAATCTTATACAGAACTCTATTCGACTTAGTTTGTCTCGATTACTTAGTTTTTGTACTGTTAATTTTGTTAATTTTGTAAGGGTGAAATTTTATGTTATGAAGCATTCTCCGAATCGGATCGGTTGTATCCAGTAGAGTTGGGATTTGAGGCCAGAAGCCCGGCCAGGCCAGGCCCGGCCCGAAATCGGGCCTGGCCGGGCCGGGAAAATCTGCATATTTTACTGGCCGGGCTGGACCTGGCCGGATGCGTTGTAATACCTGGGCGGACCGGGCTGAAATTGAATTGGCCAGGCCCGACTGGCCGGGTCGGGCCAGGCTTGGCTAGGCCGGTGCGGGCCTGGCCTGGCCGGTTCGGGCCTGGCCTAGCCGTTTCTGGCCGGATCGGACCGATTTCGACTTAACCTAGGCTAACCGGTTTGCTGTATAACAATTTTAAAATACTATATCTTGTTCTTCCTATGAGGAATTTTATTTCATAATAACTATAGGTGTTTCACCCATTTATCTGACCACTTACGGCCAATCTCACTCATACTACTTAAAATTTAAGGTGTCCCAAAATGGAAAAATTATACTTAGCAATAAGTATTACTCTGATATTTAAGCACATCTAAAAATTCTTACACAGACTTAGAATTCGATGCAGAATTTAAAAATGAAATATTTGAAAAAATAAGTTGATGGTCGTAACTTCTTTTTGGGCTACCCTGTGTACAGGATAGTACCCTGTATACATGAATTGAGCATAAAAAAATCGCATTAAAAAATAAAAATCCACAAGTCCGAGTGTTTTTGCAAAAAACACACCGCTGAATTTTAAATGAATTTAGACATCATTTCTGGGACTCACTGTACATACATATAATATCTTATACTACTATCAGAGACGTATAGTAGATGTATAAGTCTCTGCTAACTATATATATTACAAGTGTTAAATGTAAAACATTATGTTTTTGTTTAAGTTGAATTTGTTTTCGCAGTTTGTATTTTATTTGATAATGAAATAAAAAATTATTCTATGAAGGTTGTTTTGCTCTATTTTGTGAGACATTTGAACGTTTCATTGAGACATAAAAGAGTTAATAAATTTATGAATTGTCATACCTATTGTCAATGTCAAGTAGGCAGGATTTCTGGTATCGCCGAATGTAGCTTAGGCAGACTGGGTTGTATTTGGGCGGACCGATTCTGGCTAAACTTGCCTTGATAGAGCCGGGCCGGATCAGATTCGATTTGAGCTTCGATTCGACTGGCTTGGTCGGGTCTGGCCTGGTCTGACGTAACCGAGTCGCGCCTGGCCTGGTCTGGCCGGGTCGGATCTGGCCTGGCCGGGCCTGGTCTGGCCGGGCCGGGCCATAATTGTCAAGAGGTCTGGCTTTAATTGGGCCAAACGTTCGGTGGCTTCATCTGGCCTGGCCTGGCCTGGCCTATACTCTGTCGGGCCGGGCCTGGCCTGGCCTGAATTTTTTTAAAAAGTCGCAACTCTAGTATCCAGGTCTTGAGCATAATAGGTCTTCTTGGGCTTGCAGTAATTGCATCACGAACTCGCCTTTGATTTTCTTGCGTGTTTACTGATCGAGGACGACCTAAATGTTTAGCATTGACAGCAGATCCTTCAGTTCGCCACTTTCTGACCCAAAACAATTGTTGGACGCGACAGAACATTTCCCACGCTAAAGTTCTTCCGAAATCACGTTGCACTTGAATAATACTATTATTTTTTATATAAACGTCTTATGTTTAAAAAAATGTATATTGATTTTAGAGCAATCTGCCGATCTGATGCGATTCTGCCTATAATAATTATGATTTGCAGAAAACATCACCAATTATTTATATTTATAGTTATAAAATCTTTATTTACTTGTTGGGTATATTAGGGGTTTGCTAGTTCAACTCAAAACTTATTTAAAGCAGTAACGAGTGTTACCAACGAATTTTAAAACAATAAATAAAATTTTAAACGGAAACAACAGATTATATACGGTAACAAATTATATTTTTAGGTACAGGTAGTGTTTTTTTTCTATATAATTTATTGCCCAACCACTACTATCGACAGCATTCAATGATATAGATTATTATTTGGTCTATTTTAATTCGTCTCTCAAGTGGCCATAGTTCTATAAATAGTTACATTTGCATGAGAAAAACGTCAGTTTATGTCAGAGGAGAGGTGCATAGATATATAAAACAGGATGTATATACGATCTTAAAGTTTCATCTCAGCTAATATAGCATTTTAGGTACTACAGAAGAAGTATTGTTCTTTTTAAATGGTTTGTTTTTCATTTCTCTAAAACTCGAGAGATAGATAGATAAATATTGATATGAATGCACGTTCGCAATTCCACAAAAAAAAATGATTGCAACTGAATGCTAATTGAAATGAAGCTACTGAATTTTTCCTCCCTAATTAAGCCAGGTGGCATTTGACACAAATTTTCTTTTAAAATAATCCAAAAATAAATAACATAACTTAAAATATCTCATGATTTGTTTATGTTAAGTGCAGTTAGTTCTTAATAAGTTCTCCTTTAACTAAATTCAATGGTGGGGGATGTATATGGTACCCACAGTAGTTGTTTATGATATATCCTTCAATGAATGAAGATATTCCTTTGAGTAGGTAGGTACCTAAGCTATATGTAACAAGGAAAATTTCATTGAATCATAATATTTGAATAATTTCACTGATAAAATATCTCTACGTTTTGGCTCAATTTCTATAAGTAAACATGTGAACAATTAAATAAGCCAATAAATAATATTAAAAAATAATATATATGGACAACTGAATCCGTCTTTTACCTTGTGCAATCAGTTTTTCGAAAGTTTATAGGCGTTTGAGGCAAACAGAAAACTAAAAGGTAATTTTGTGGACTGTAAGGAGCGAAAAACTGGTCAAACTGGTTCAAGTTATTGAACCAAATGTTCAATAACTATATTAGTTTTATATAACTATAATAACTAACTGTTAAATAACTATAATGTTATGAATAAGGTGTCTCGTAAATGAATTGGGGAATACGCATCATATTAATGTGTGGCGAATGTTAAAAAAACATTCAGTTACATTCTTACCATTTACAAACAGTACTCTCTGAGGTACTTTCCAGTATTTCTTGGACAGATAAATACAGAAGATCGACAATTATTTCGAGAGTAACAATTAAACGAGAGTAAAAGAACATAAAAAATCCATATTAAATAACGCAAAAAATTCAGGATTGGCGACGCATTGTATAGAAAACAATCATTTTATAGATCAGAAAAATGTAAAGGTACTGCATCGGGAAAAGAAAGGAAAGCGCTTAGATCTGTTAGAGCAATTAGAAATTAAAAAATCTTTAATTATAAATCCGTGTAATACCAATGATCAGATAGACTTTACACTCTCGCCCTTCTTAGAAACGGTATTAAAAACTCGGGCTTCACCAAATGGCCAGAGGTAGGCTCGTAAACAAATAAATAACGAAAACGCACTTGGAATTATTTAGTAATAGACATTTACTCTATTGAAAAAGGCCTAACAAGCCGAAATACTGGTATATAGAGTGTTTTCTATATATTTCTTGGAACATCTAAATGAGATCAATGTTTTTTTTCAAAACAATTATTTTCACGATGTTTCATAAAGAACCATCCGCTTCGAGTATCCACTTCGACAATTATTTCGTTTATTTTGATCACGGATGAAGTATCATTTACCAGAAGAGAATTTTTAACTGTCACAATGATCATTTCTGGGTAGATGAAACAGTAGTAGACACATTTGTCATCAGTCTAGACAGCAGTAGTATTTTTTTCCCTATATGGTCTTTATTTTACCTAGAAAGTTATATAGACCGACAAACGTACCTGGATTTATATAATAGGGAAATCTAGTCATCCTTTTAAAAGCCCCTCTTAATGTTCGGCAACATTTATAGTTCATGCACGGTAGAGCATTTTCATTTTAGTTACAATGTAAGAGACCATTTTAATCTTACTTTCCAAGGAAATTGGATTGTTTGGGGTGAGTCTACTGCATAAGGGGTGCGATTTCTACCTCCGAGGGCTTCTCAAGTAGCTGGTGTATCCCACTCTCATACTGGATGAAGTCTACTAGTTAACGAGTTACCACTACTTGTGAATACGCCAAACACTTTAAATGCTCCGAAGAGTGAGAAGAAATATGCGAAGACGATTTAGAGCATGTAAAGCACAGGGTAGCCATCATTCAGCATTTACATTACATATAAATAAAAAGAAACCGTTTCCTACCAAAATATACTTATTTAAAATAAAAAAAATCAATTTTTATACTGAACCAATAAACCAATTTTTATCTCGAAAACGATGCGTCAGAGTGAAAAAGTACGAGATACTTTTTACGCAACATTTGTTGGGCTTTTAAAAACGATATAAATTTTACTAAATATCAGGAGCTGGTTCCATTTTTTTTTGTTTATTGGTTACTGGTCAGTGGTCATTGGTACAAATACGAGTACATACAATAAATAAGAACCAAAGTTCACGGTAATACCAAAGAGAACAAACTAATTCTTAACCGATTTTCGAAAAAAAAAATCAAATCATTTAAAACGGACAATATTAAACACCCTGTATCTCGAAAACTAAGCGTCCCAAGACTCATATTTATAGAAAATTATTTTCACAATTTTATATGTAGAACCTGCCCTTACAATCTTTATTAGCTACTTTCACAAAGATTTTGCATTTATTATGGAAATTGTTTATACAATTATTTGTATAAATAAATTATAATAAATAGTCATATATTTATTATAAACTATATTAGCTCTTTTTTATTATAAAAAAGAGCTAATATATGACTATATGTGGTTAACATTTTGTGTACATTTTTATAGTCAGTTAATATTTGTTAGCAGATCCGGACAGTTGTAGCATTTTAACACTTTTTATAGACATTTCTCATACATTTTATTAGATACATTACGTTGGTAGGCCCTAACCACCATTCAGTGCTGGAATGAGGGAAACCTGGAAAACCTCATTAGTTAGGGGATAGTAATATATAATAATAATAATAATAATAATAATAATTCATTTATTTGACCATCAGTAAAAAAATATTAAAGTAAGGACAATCTATAGTAATACATACCTAAAAAAGTGGAAAGCACGAATACGTATTATAGGTAAGTATAATATTGACAAAAATTTCAAAGAGCCTATGTATAAGTAATAATTATTAATAAATATATGTCTCCAACTGTATTAAATAAATTTCTTCTAGAACAGTAAAATATATCACAATAGTTACATATTAAATTCTAATTGCTGCATATATTGCTTACTGGTGACTTAATTAGAATATTATTTCTAGATGAAAAACAATAAAATATAAGATTAGCTATAGACAAGATAGCCTTGGTACAGTGAAATTCAACTGGCTGAGAATTGAAGGACAGTGAACCTGGTTATGCAGAGTAAAATGTAAACATTTAAACGAGTAAAAACGTCTTCAAAAATCATCTGTTTTAACCATCTTTAGATCATGCCAACTTAGTTTGTGAAACGCGCGTCGAGTGCAGTATAGTGTTCTGGTTTTATGCGGAAAACTACGTTAGCGTTATGGGTCTGTAGTTTACCACATCTGATAGGTCACCGTTTTTCAATATATAGAACAAACACTAGCTAATTTCCAATTGCTGGGAAATAGACTTTGTTTTAACAAAGTTTACAGAATATAATTTTAACGGCAAATTAGATAAAATTCATAAAAGATAATCTCAAAACATGAATGCACCCTTTAGTAACAAGTTAGGTCCTCAAGTCATTATGTCATTCAGTTTACCAGCAGCCAATTATTTCATCCTCCGTGATGTAATCGATAGTGATAAATGATATGTTATAATCAATTCGCGCCTAATATTAGCTCTTTTTTATAATAAAAAAGAGCTAATATTAGCTCTTTTTTATAATAAAAAAGAGCTAATATTAGGCGCGAATTGATTATAACATATCATTTATCACTATCGATTACATCATAATATTAGCTCTTTTTTATAATAAAAAAGAGCTAATATATGACTATATGTGGTTAACATTTTGTGTACATTTTTATAGTCAGTTAATATTTGTTAGCAAATTAATGTGCATTAGATTGTACGTTGTTAAGTGGTTCAAAATAGCTTCTATTATTTATATGTTTTATCAGAGACTGTAGATTCTATACGTCTCTGGTTTTATTGTCATTGCCAACTAGATTATTGACAATAGTCAATGACCACCAATAGAGTGAGAAACTTGCTTTCATATACCTAACAATAATTATATTGTAATCATATGTTTCATTTAAAAAATACAATATGTGTACCTACTTTATTTTACTTTACATACCTACGTATTTATCATTTTATTATGATTCTGTTGCGGTTCCACATTTTCGCAGTTTTACAGGTCAAGGCAGTTTAGGTCATGCTTAAGAGTTTAATATGTCGTAATTAGCAAATTAGTATCACGACGAAACACACAGGGTGGTACACGCAAACATGTGCTTTACAAAAATATGCTTTTGACAGTTACAACATAAAATACTAGTCTTATTGTCATTTTTGGAAGGAGAAAATCTACAACGTCCTCAGAACTTTGAGATTCACCTTCACTACTTGTATGATTTTTCATTTCTGATACCTTTTCGTCACCATTATTTTCAGAAGAGGTCTTCGACACGCCATTCTCGACATGCGAAGATAAACTACCCAAAATTCGCTATCGGTCGAGGTGACTCGGCTAACTCCGATGCTAATTCTAATAAAAATAATCTTGTAAATTATTCTCTCAGTTACACAATCTTAACGGGTCATATTGACCCAAACAGTACATATGTAATAATATAATATACCTATTTAAAAAACTGTAAACATTAAATTTTTTTTGGGCAAATGAAAAATCTAATACTAGATAACAAAATCAGAAAGTGCTAATTGTTAAAATAAAACTATTAGATTTAATAATTTTCTTCGGGTCTCATAGACCCGAACAAGACAGCAGGATTAAATAGTCATAGGTACGCTAAGAAAACAAAAATATAAACTAAAACTAAAAACATACTGTCTCGTGTTAGAATAGTAATATATAATTTACGGGAGATATTCTAGATGGCGCTGCTCCATGCTACACTACCAAAGAATTGTACACTACTACAAAATAAAAGCACTTGCGTGTTTGGTTGCAGTTTGTGATTAATTTTTGACAATAAATTAATTGATTTTTTAAATAATTATTGTTAAATTGATTGATTCAGTACTTATACTTTGTCTCATTCGCATTACATTGCTTGAAATATATCATCGGTTGTCTTTATTTGTGTGACAAATACATAGGTGAAAGCCGGGCCAAATGTGGGTCCCTGCAAGTTCTGGGGCTATTTGGCTACAGCCCAAATTAGCCTATGGGTAATCCGGTCCTGCCAATAGTAGTATTCATAACGCATAACATACGTTATAGGCGCACATAATTCGTAAATGTACACGTAACCTACGTTATAAATTAATCCCACCAAATTTTACATTTCTATTACCTGAGTGGGTTTTGATGTTTAGATGCCAGTAACGTAAAGACGTCACTGTGGTGTATATTCCTTCCCGTCTCTTGTTCCTGTCTAAGCGATGTCAACTCTTTATTTTTGCCCGCCTATGCAAACTTTTGCAAACTCAGGTTTTGGTTATAACTCGGAAACAAAAGAAAGAAACTAAAATTTGTTAACTCGAAAAATTAGGTTTATCAAGACCCCATTTCTACTCTCATTTTCCGAGATATACAGTGATACCAGGATAAGTAAGTATTTTTAATGTTTTGGAAGAATTTTATATAGAAACAAAAAAAAACTGTGAAAAATAGATTTTTACTGTGAAATATGTTTTATTGATTCATGTTTTTTAAAATTTATTTTTGTGTTTAATACACATTAGTCCTACTCAATTTTTCTAAGTTTACTGAATCTACACTACACAATAACAATCTAATAAACAACAGAATCCATACAATTCAATATATTTTAAATGTTACGAATGTTAAAAGTTTGCTGTTTTGCCAAATAAAAATAGGGGTTCTATCCCTAAAAAATTGTATTAGTTGAAGTAAATTAGTAAGCTACTTCTATTAATAAATAATAAGTCTTCAATCATACTGTGCCATATTTTAAATACTTGCTTACATTTTTCTTTTAATATAAAAAGGAGTTCAGCGAAAGTCCAGGTTTTCAGTCTTTTGCCAATTTGTGAACAAAAATATGTGTTTGACCGGAGGTGAAATTTGACACAGAAGTGACAATGCCTGAGAAAATAAAATGAGGCATTAGTGCGTGACTAACTTTGTTGTCACACGGTATAGCCATTAAATTATTTTGCTAATTTCCACAAAGAAACCACAAAGCATTTGTGTATATTTACAATGTTTTAATTAGAAACATATAATAAAATGGGCAATTTCGGTCACACGCTAATATTTATGTTGACGGTTAATAGAGATACTTTTCCAATGCGGATACCAAATTGTTTACTTAATGTACCAGTGCTTAAAAAACTATTAGTTGGATTTAAAATGTAATAAGACCTAGTTAAAACGCATAAAAGTGGATTTTAATATTGGGCCAACTAAATTTAGCACTAAAATTATTGTCGTCAGTGAATTCGAAACGCTATAACAAAAAATATTAAAATATACAGGGTGTTCCATTTAAAAAAATCAAGTTTGTATATTACATGACTTTGGAGATGACGGTTTTTAAAATCTAAAAAATCCTAAAATCTTGAAGAATAATAATTTAACGAGGTTTTTTAAATTTTGGAATCGTTCCAGAAATAGCCAAGTTAAAAAGGGGGGAGCCAAGTTATTTTTTGTGAACCAGTCAGTACCTACTATATGAATTAGAAGATGTTGAGTAAGATTTTCAGTAGCGTATTTCTCCAATCTAGAAATGGTGATGCTAATTATTAGGCGCGAATTGATTATAACATATCATTTATCACTATCGATTACATCATGGAGGATGAAATAATTGGCTGCTGGTAAACTGAATGACATAATGACTTGAGGACCTAACTTGTTACTAAAGGGTGCATTCATGTTTTGAGATTATCTTTTATGAATTTTATCTAATTTGTCGTTAAAATTATATTCTGTAAACTTTGTTAAAACAAAGTCTATTTCCCAGCAATTGGAAATTAGCTAGTGTTTGTCCTATATATTGAAAAACGGTGACCTATCAGATGTGGTAAACTACAGACCCATAACGCTAACGTAGTTTTCCGCATAAAACCAGAACACTATACTGCACTCGACGCGCGTTTCACCAACTAAGTTGGCATCATCTGGAGATAGTTAAAATAGATATTTTTTGAAGACATTTTTACTCGTTTAATTGCTTTTCATCCAGAAATAATATTTTAATTAAGTCACTGCAGAAAGCAGTATATGCAGCTATTCGAATTTAATATGAAACTATTGTGATATACTGTTCTCGAACAAATTTATTTAATACAGTTACAGATATATATTTATTAATAATTATTACTTAGGCAAAGGCTCTTTGATATTTTTGTCAATATTATACTTATATACGTGCTTTCCACTTTTTTAGGTACGTATTACTATAGATTGTCCTTTAATTAATATTTTTTTACTGATGGGCAAATAAATGAATTATTATTATTATTATATATTATTATATATTATATGTTTAGTAAAACATTTATTTACAAAACTGCATCTAGTTCTAGTAAAATGTATGTGAAATATCTATAAAAAGTGTTAAAATGTTACAACTGTGTGGATCAGTATTGTTACCATTACCACATAATTAATACTTTATATTTATAAACGGATCAGTAAACAATTATATGCACATATGTGCACATACCGTTTAAATATTTAAATGTATACAATAAATAAATAGCCTGTGGATATATAGGTATAAGGTCGACGACTAGCGATTACTATATCACGACATCTGTTCAATATTTTAAATTGATCACTCGATTAAAATTTTAGAAAGGTGTTGTAAAATTACTGAATTATATAAAGCGAACAATAACTTGTAACATTATTAGCAACATTTTTTATTATAAAAGCATATAATATTAATTATTCAGTAATAATATATTCAGTCAATATTAATAGTTAAGAGTTAATTTAAAATACCTACACACTATACGTTTCATTTAAATAGATATTTATACCTAACACCTACACTTTTGCCATGTCCAATGCAATACCCCAGCTAGTCCAGCAAAAACAATGTTAACGCAAAATATTTACACAATTCTGCAGACAATTATCTCCCCTTGACTTACGTTTAGTTTAATTTTGTGTGCATAAATTAAATATAATTAAGGAAGGGAGTTCCGGTCTTGCAACATAAAATAAAATATAGAATTGAATGGACGACCTATGTAGTAATTACATTATATTATGTACACCTACAAGGAAGTACATTTTTTCCTCTCTTCGATTATCCCGTAAAACTTGTTTGAATCTTGTTATATATATTTTTTTATCAACTAATTGTGAGCATTCACAATTATGATAATCCTGAAAGCGGTTGGAACCTTTGGTGTGAACTGTGAAGATAACAATGATGCAGTTTTCCACATAACACCAAAACACTATACTGCACTCGACGCGTGTTTCGCTAACCAAGTTGACATCACCTGGAGATGATTAAAAATCTCATCTCTAAGTTTTACTAAGTTCCTCAAACTCTTAAGTTTTAATCATCTCCAGATGATGCCAACTTGGTTGGCAAAATGCGCGTCGAGTGCAGGATAGTCTTTGGTGTTATGTGGAAAACTACATCTGTGTCATCTAAACGTCAGAATTTCCATCGTCGAGAAGGTGTGTCTTGACCTTATGCGGATTGTGATGCGGTGATTGTTAACATTCACAATTTTGATTTCAATTATAAATCTCTATTATTCAAGAACATCGTTGTATGTACAATGCATTTAATATTGGATAAATCGGAGACACTTCCTTCTAATGGAATTTATCCATGCCTGCTCACCCAGAGAAGACCTGGGTAACATTATGCCACGCATGTTTCATGTAAATTTCTAAGTTAATAAGCCGCACCCTGGGAATCATCTTATCACATTTCACGCTTGTTGGATATGTTTATTAACAAATCAAGAAACTTTTTTTTATTAACTATAGATATCTGTTAGTTACCTTATTCTAAATTTGGGTATGTGAAGGTTAGTGGATTCACTGACCCGAGCAAAGTGTTACGTCATTAGTTTTGTACTCGATTTTCTAATTCGAATATATTACCCATAGGCATGTGGATAATAGCTCATTAAAAAAATTAAGTGTATTTGTGACACTAGTCATTCTGTGCGCATCAGAAGAAGATTATTGTATCTAATTTTTCCAAATTACGTATTCCCCACATGTGGTAGAAGTATTGTATACCTTAAAAAAAACACTATTAGCTATTTTACTCAACATAACCAAAGCATTGGTTTGCTGGCAGTTAGTGGTATATTTTTGAATGTATAAGTTAAACGCAGTGCATATTTATTGTGTGCTATTTCACCTAATATGGTTCATCAAGCTATCTTTGAAAACTGGCAGAAGTGCATATAGTTTCTTTTAAATGCAAAATTAGGCAATTTGTGATAAAAATTACGTAAGTATATAAAATTTTTACACTAATTGATCAACACAAATATCAGGAAAAATATAATTATTTGAATTCGTCATTTTAGTTAAAATCTGACAACATGCATTGGTAATGTCATTTTTATTAATTTGTCAGAAAACTGAAAATAAGCCTGAAGAAATTAAACTAAAACGAAATAAACTAAAATTTCGCCTACGATGCCTTTTATCAAATACAGATAGAAATTTTTGCTTTTGCCTCCTTCGCTTTCCTGCTTCGGTTATTTTCTACTTCCGGTTATACCGGACGTATATATCAACTTGATTATTTTAAATGAAACACCCTGTATATTTTCTGCATATACGAGAATAGTGTAAAATTCAGAGTAAAAAATATGTAATACCCTATCGCTAAACCCAGCCGTTTCGAAGATTTCACATTTTATAAAAAATTTGACAGGTGCAAGGGTTCCCAAGAACCTTTATAACTTTTTTCGTTTAGCACGGGCTTAACTGATTCTTGCCAAAAGGAAAGAACCTTAGTTGTACTACACTTTAGAGGAAATATAAATTTAATAGTGCTATACGAAAAGTTCTATATCTCCCGTTAAATTTTAGAAAATTTAAGTAGCGAAAACTTTTTTAAGTCAAAGGGTTCTGTATTTTTTACATCATGTTATTTAAAATTCAATCATCTTTTTTCCAATGTACCTATACATTATAGGGGTTAAAACTACAACTTTTTGAGATATATCTATTTACATTTAATTTATTTATATCTATTATTTTTTTGTAAAAAGGGTCTTGATTTAAATTGACAGGTTGCAACAAACGAATCATTTTCTAAACAGTTCCATTTTGCATAAAAATTTTGATCATATGCTTTATCATTACTTCTTCGTGTGGAGTGTGTTGGAATGGGCTCAAATGAAAACATATGAAACTTATTTTATATTGGCGGAAAATGTCAAAAAATAATAGGAGAATCTGTCGTGCTTTCAACCAGCGTTCTCCTCTGCTTCTACTCATGACGGAAAAGCTTTAGGGGAACCTAAAAAACTTATTATTAAACTGAAGATCGGTGATCGATCGATCATGGCTGGACCATGGCTGCGTCCACCACGATCAATGGACTTAACATCACTGGATTTTTATTTATGGGGTCGCATAAAAACAATAGTTAGTTAGTTCCGTATTTTTGTAGTCGAGTTCTATTTTCAATTTGTTTTTTTTTTATTCATAATGTTTGTTTATATTGTAGTCTTGTTGTTTCTATATTAATAAAATGTAAGTAACATATTGTAACTTATAATTGTGGCTAATTTAATATCAATTTCTATGAATAATTTTATAAAATTGAAGAAAATAGAAATATCTCAAAAAGTTGTAGTTTTAACCCCTACAATTAATTGTATACTGGAAGAGAGAGAATTTTATTTTGAATAACATGATGTAAAAAAATACAGAGTGTTTACTTAAAAAAGTTTTCGCTGCTTGAATTTCCCAAAATTTAACAGGAGATATAGAACATTTGGTATAGTGTATTGAATATGGCTTTACTCTAGAGTAAACTCATAACTTCGGCTCTTTTCTTTTGCTAAGAACCGAATAAAGCCGTGTTAAACGAAGAGGTTCTTGCGAACCCTCACACCTGCAAAATTTCTTATAAAATGTCAAATATCTATCTCCGAAACGGCTGAGTTTAGCTATAGGCTAGGTTGCTTTTCGGAAATGCAAAAATATGTTTTGGGTAAAATAAGCAAGTTGGCTTTGACTTCCAGTATAACAGGAAGTATATAGAAAACAACCGAAAATATTTTTTAAAAATAGATCGCCTGCCAAAATAGCATATGTAAAAATTCAAACTTACATCACAATTACAGATAGTTTTGGAGATATGTCTAACATAGGGTCACCGTGAATGACCCTGTATATTGTTAGAGTTTTTACAATAATAATTCTCCAAGGATTTTCAGCACACTCTATGAAAAAGGCTGTACCACTAAATTATTTTATAAAGATTTTATAATTAGAAAAGTCTTTACAAAGTAATTTTCTGGCAATTTTTTTTACTGCACCTAGATTGATTTAGGGAATGACCAATAGTATTATTTTTTAAATTCTGTAATTTGATGAAGAATGTCTGATCTTTTAAATTATGAAGTACGGCGTATGTTGCAAATTGATTGTGATTAACATATTCACTAGAATATTCAATAGAAATTCATAGAAATTCATTCACATACATATTCAATAGAAAACAAAATATTCCATGTATGTTAGAGAAAAATTAAAACATGAGGTTATTTTAAAGTATTGAAACATAAAGGTATTTTGAGGTAAGTATACTTACCAAGAAAAATTGAATTACGAAGGTGGTTTAAAAAATAATTTTACAAGAAATACTTTTTTATTGTTCAAAATTAATCAGATACTATATATAGTGACTTAAAAGAGGCAAAATGAGCATTTCATTACGAGATTTATTTCTATTTAAGTATTTATGTTAGTCAGCCTTTTCATAATAAAATTAATTTATTCAAATGATTAAATTATCTACTGTTTTCAGGACTTATGTAGGACAAAAGTATGTAGGTAATAGCGACAAATTAGAAAAAATTTTTAGAACATAAATCGCGGTAATTATATAAATGGATTTTTTGCGCATTAACTTTTTTCCAATAATCCTAAACCATGATCAATCATATTTGTTACATTTGATATCAGCTAGTTACCTGACTGAAAAATAAAAAAAATATATTATCTATTTCTAATTTAAATATCGAGAAATATATAAAATAAATACCTAAACGGATTATTATCAATTTGTACTGGTTTAACGATTCAAATTTTAATGAACAAACACCCACCTACTATAATTCCATTGTCTACAGGAACTACCTTCTAGATATTAATTATCAATAAAAACCGCGGAAGACGCAGGCTATCAGGAATTATTACTAATGCTCTGTCACGTAGATACAATCAGTGTCCCGTGTAATCAGGGATTAGTAAGAAATCTTACGTTATTTATCACTGATTGTTTTCATAAGCCAAGGTGATGCCAAGTATTAGGATTTAAGTGATTTTCATAGAACATAAAACAAAATATTATGCCGTAAAACTGAACAATGGAAATAAAAAATATTACCCAGTTTATAATATAGATATACAGGGTGGCCCAATAGTGTGACAAAAGCTTCATAATTCCTAGACTTCATATAGATTTTAGGACCTCATTTAACCTAACAGGATGCACATTTTAAAAATATATATAGTCATATAGCGTGCTCTATAAACCGGGCCATATCAAACTTATGCTTTTTTAAATAGAATGACATATTTTTTATTGTTTATATTATTTTTTCATGTTTGAATTCGGATCATTTTTCCGAATTCGCCAATATAGGGTTTACTAGTATTACAGAGTAGTGCAGAAGATGTGAGCATTTTGTTTCTTAATCGCAATGAATTGAGCACCATGTATCTTTTAAAAAAAATAAATACTAGATAATTTTTGACTGCATTATGTATTATGTATATAGTCTAATAGTCTAATTTTACTTTCTATAGAATTGACTTCAAAATAGAGTTACTTGTATACAGGGCAAATTAAAACTCGCAACCAGTTGTCTTATAAATGAAACACCCTACATTTCATATCATTTTCTTTAAGGTCTATCACTACTATTCCATAAAGCATTCCTTATATCTAATTGCAACGATTTTTGAGATATTGAAGGATTTATACTCTAAATTCTCATTTTCTCTAGAAGTATGGGATAAACTACTATAACTATGCTATAAGTGTTTAGTCAGAATTAATACAAGTACCAATTGAACTAAATAAGAAAACAGTTCAAATAAACCGTATTCATTTTCACAATTTTTTACTGATTTTTTAAATTTTCCTAATGAACCGAGTATTTCTCTAATAAATTGCTCACAAAATTAGTCAACAGCTAATTTTTTCGTCATATTTTAGAAACTGCATCTCGGAAATGCCTTCGCCGATTTTAGTAAAGAAGGAAAAATGTAAAAGCTCGCCTCTTGTAGAATCAGGGGCGAAGACCGATCTTCAATAAAAAAAGTTTGTTTAATATTATACTGGTGCAGAAGAATGCAATACAAAAATAATTAATCAATTACTAACCTCTAATATCCCAAAAACCGTTGCAATTAGATATAGAGAAACCTTAATGAAAATGATATAAAATATATATGGTGTTTCATTTATAAAAATTGAGAAAACTGCGCTAGCGAGTTTTGATTCGCCCTGCATACATGTAAAACTATTTTGAAGGAAATTCTATAGAAAGTAAAACTAGACCATGTAGCATAATTCATGGAGCTAATGGAAAATTATCTAGTATTTATTTTCTCTAAAAAGATACAGGGTACTCAATTTATTGCCATTAAGATACAAAAATTCATTTAAAAAAAACATACGTTTGATATGGCCCCGGTTTATAAAGCACCCTATATGACTATACATAGGTCCTCTTAGACTCTATGAGATCTTAAAAATTTTTTTTTGTTTATTACGGCATAGGAGTTATAGATTGGGCGACTCTGTAAATATTAGAATAAGGAATTATTAAACAATGCAATAATTAAACGTGATATATTTACAAGAACTTATAAATCAATTAAATCAACTAGTCCGTCTTGTGGTTCTGTGGTATATTGATAAATTGTCTTGTCGTGACTTCATAAATAATGTTAAATGATAATATAAATGAGGCAAGTGTATCATCATGGTGATCGATGTATACCTTGAAATCTTGCCTGTAGTTTGAGAGCAATAAATTCCCTGAAAATTCGTTTTTCATAGCCTCTTTCATTATATCTCTGGAGTCAACAATATTTTCGGTTTACAGATCGTGCTTCTTGAATTCAGTTTGCCCTAATGTCTATATATGATTTTCTACTTTACCATAAATCTCACAGGGAGTACACACAAGTTTGTAACGTTACTTATTTGGTTTAATTATTCAAGAAATTATTTTTGAACTGCTTGAACGCCAAAATAATATTTTAAGGATTTTCCGTTAAGATCGATCTCATTAGACTAACCAGTTTTTGTATTTGAAACTTGAAACTTTAGTGAATAAAATTTGAGTTGCCTCAAATGCCTCATTCGTAATGTGCCCCTCATACCTAAGTATGAGGCATATTAGTATGTCCTACCATCATACCTAAGTATTAAGTATGTTAACTATTCTGCAACAACTAATAAAACCAGCATCCTAAAACTCTAGTGAAAAACTTTTATATTTTGTTTGTACTTTCAATAGAAGTTAAAATAGTGCAAATAGTAGTAAGATTAAGGTTATGTGAGTTGGCATCCCAAACCGCAGATCATTCGAATTTCGTTGCAATGTCCCCTCTACTATCTAAAATCAGAAATCCTTTGGAAAATCCGCGGACTGTTTTGACACTCTACAAACTGTACATTATTTTATGGCACATACTTAAACAGTGGATTCATCAAAAATAGTTGGGGATTATTCTGCTTGAACGCTTTTTTCCATTTACGCATGCTTCTGATAGTTTTTTAACTATTCAGAACTCCTGCTTGACGAAGCTATAAGTAGTTTATTTATGCATCGGTCGCTTTCAATTAGGTGATACTAATATTGTTTCCAACATGAAATTTGGAAGAAATACCATATGACCAAAACGAATGGCAGGAACACACTGAATCACGTACCTATGTCTAGATATATGTATGTACTTACTGTCTGGTCCACGTATACTGCCCCCTACCATTTTTAATATCTTAATTCTCAACATATATTTTTGTTTCAAAGCTTGATCCATGTAATTTTCCATGTAAAATTTAATTCCAATTTAAAAACTTTAATACAAATATGCATATAGAGTACTTAATAACTAACTTTTATAACGGGTCACACTATACTTTTCAATAGTTTTTGAGGTAGAACAGCTGCAAAACCTCATTATAGAAAATTTAATTGCCTAAACAACGATGAAATTACCAAGAAAATGGCAATAGAAAATTTGCTTAAATTTTTTTTAGTTTAATAATATCTTCATTTTGTTAATTTTAAGTTTATTTAGTTGTTCATATTAATGTTAACTTTTTAAATTATTTTGCTTACTCTAATATGACGTTCTGTATTAAATTTGTCTTATTTTAATATCTTTTACCATTCTAGACTAATTCTAGTAAAAAAATACTGTACAATATTAAAAATATATGTAGTAACAAAACTGTAATAACTGAAAGTGTAAATACCTCGAAACCTATTGAAGATAACTACAGAAAGCTGGATCACTGGATTCAGAAAATTTGAGATTTTAGTTTTTGTAAAATATATGTTTCATTAAACAGGTGTTTCATTATAAAAATCGTTTTTGGTACCTACACCTCCTATATTTTATAAGTACCTACACATAATTTTGAAATCGGAGTACATTTTGACAAGAATAATCACATGACCTGGTTTTTGAAACAATGAAATACGTTGAGAATTAAGACAATAAGAGAAGGGTCAGTTTTACATGGACGACCCTGCACAACTTGGTATTTCAATCAAAAAGTCCATCATAACGTTTGTTTATTTAGTAATTAACTCAAAAACGGTACATTGTAGGCATCAGTGTATTTAAATAGTTTTGCCTAATCGTTCTATAAATTTTTAGATTTACTGGCTCAAAAGGCAAGAAGTAAGATATGAAAAAAATATATTTTTTATGAACAACTTAAGTGCATAATTTTTTTTGTGTAGACATTATTGAGTATTTATAAGAAGTATTTTCTATTTTGGAATACTTGAAAAGCTATTAAAAAGTGATATAAAATCCCAAATCCAGTTTAACCTCCTATTATTGTAATTTTTCGTATTTATACCAACACAAACGTAGACAGGAAAATATGGGTTAAAAATTTGTACCTAATTTTTATTTTTCAAAGTAAGTATATAAATAGTAAATACAGCCCAATATAGTTACATGTAGGTATTTTACTCTACAATGAAACCACTTTCCTTTTATCAAGTTTATATTATTGATCTGCTCAAGACATTAGCCAACAATGTTTGTAAATATAACCGAGCATAAACCTCATAAATTAATTGCCAATTTTATGACTTAAATATGTACCAAGTAGTTTCTTTATGAAATATTCATGCTTTATTTCTAGGTCATTGTTGCTGGCAGGTGCTACATAATTTCACGTTCTACGTCACTATACTGTATAAAGAAATAACTTACAAACGAGCAATGTGAAAACAGAAGTAAAAACAGTTTGTATCTAATACTGAACATGGCGTAGTAACCAATATGATTCAAATAGTTTATATTTACCAAGTACGTCTATAATATATTGTAATGTAACCATAATATTTTAAAACCACAATTTTATTCATCAAGCTGAATCTAGAATACACTCTGATCCAAGTACTTTTTGGTCTTATGTCAACAATAAAAGACGTACCTCTCCCATTCCTTCAAATATGGTACTTAACGGCGTTGAATTAAAAAATACTCAAGACATTGTTGATGGTTTTGCCAACTACTTTGAAAGTGTATATTCAAGTAGTTCTTCTGATCAGTCCGCAATATCACATACAGAAGTCACTAATACCATTTATATCAGTGACGTAACTGATAAACAAATCTTATCAGCATTAAAAAGTCTCAAACCTAAAATGACTACAGGGCCCGATTATATTCCTTCTTTTCTAATAAGAGATTGTGCTGCAGTATTCCTAGAACCCGTTAAATTTATTTTTAATCTAATTTTTAAAACATCAGCTTTTCCAACATCCTGGAAAGTATCGCGCATCTGTCCCGTTTTCAAAAAGGGTTGCAAGCAGAATGTTAGTGACTACCGGGCAATCGCCATCATCTCTAACTTTTCAAAAGCCCTCGAAAAGTTGATTCATTCCAGTCTCCTGTTTCATTTAAAAAATATCATTATTCCCGAACAACATGGTTTTATGGCAGGTAGATCCACGACAACCAACTTAACCTGTGCCACACAATTCATATCTGAGGTAATAGACAAGCAAGGCCAGGTTGATATAATATATACAGACCTTTCGAAGACTTTTGATCGTTTAGACCACAAAATATTAGTAGCTAAATTAGAAAGTGTTGGACTATCAGATTCGTTGATTAAATTATTGAGCTCATATTTAGAGAACAGAATCCAGTTTGTTCAGCATAAAGGGTACATATCTAAACATTTAAGTGCTTCATCTGGTGTTCCTCAGGGATCTATCCTAGGACCTTTGTTGTTTAATATTTACATAAACGATATCGCAACTAATCTCAATATAAGATACTTAATATACGCAGACGACATGAAAATATTTTACCAGATTTCCTGCATTGAGGACTGCATAAAGTTACAATACAATTTGGAACAAATAAACAATTGGTGCAGTCGAAACAACTTACCTCTGAACACTGACAAATGCAATGTTCTTTCATTTTATCGAACGCATAACCCAATAATTTTTCCCTATAACTTGGACAAGGTCTGTTTAAAGCGTCCCAATTCTTTTAAAGATCTTGGGGTAATTTTTGATCCCCAGTTGAGTTTTAATGAACACATTTCTTCAATTGCTGCTAAAGCTAGCAAAAATATGGGATTTATTATTCGCCACTCTAGAGAGTTCCATTCTAAGGATGTTCTACTTTCTCTTTTTTATGGGGCTCAAGAACAATTATTAGAAAATTTGCAGCGTAAATTTCTGAAATATGTTTCTTTTAAGATTAGTCGTGGAGCCTATCCGCCTATTGGTTATCCTCACAACATATTATTATCTTAATGTAACGTCACAGCCTTAGATATACGCAGGCAAGCACAATCAGTTATTCTGCTGCACAAAATCATTAACTCTACTGTAGATTGTACCGAATTATTGCATAGGTTAAACATAAATGTACCTCGTATGAATGCAAGATACTCGTTGCCCTTTAACTTAGCAGTGCCTCGTACACGAGTCTTACAATCATCGCCAATTTACACCATGTGTCAAAATTATATGACAGTGCAAGGTAACATAGACTTGTTCAACACAACCGATTCCAAAATAAAATCTGTAATACTTCATTAGTCTTATTCTGTTTATAAGGTAGATGTACATACTGTACATAGATATTTATTGCCCTATACGTACTTGTCATATACTTTATATTTAATTTGTTTGTATCTTACTGTATTTGCTGGCTGTTATTTTACTTAGTTTAGTTTGTTGATATTGGTTAGTGTTCAATATTATTGTACTTGTTTATTTGCCCAAGTGCATTTAGTTCATGTTTGTAAATCGTTTTTTAAGTAATTATTGTTCTCTTAACTGTGTTATATTACAATACTTTTTGTCAACTCCTATCCTGTAAATGGTTTTTTACTGTTGGATAGCCGTAACCTAAATAAATAAATAAATAAATAAATAAATAAATAATATGTACCTACCTATAAATTAATTAAAAGAAACAAATTTCAGTAACCTCGTGTTTTATTAATTCTTTACAGTTTCATCCAATGGAAACAATAGTAATTATCAGTAACCTAGTAAAATAAGGAAGCTATTTTCGTAATAAACACTTTTCACCTTGCTTTTTTTATGAAAAAGATATTTTTCAGTGCCAGCGTAATTTTCTTTGAAATGATGTTAGTAAAACAGACATTCGAACAAAAATAAATTCCTGACATTCGTAAGTTAAATATAGAAAAGTATTTTTGGGAGAAAATGTGTTCTAAAAATACTTTCTCGAAATGTTACTTGAGTAATTAAATAATTTTTAGTTTGGAGCACTGAAGACTTTGTAATTTTACTTTACTAAATACTTCCTTTTTTTGTTAATTATGTTCCGCAATCGTGATCAATCATGATGAGTCAATTTAGATGATTTGTGTGATACAGTAATTCCTTTTATAAAAGAATGTACTTAATAATTGCAATAATCTTGGTTGTATGTTAATTTCAAATGTTTTCCATTTTTATATAGGTAGTCGGAATGGGACAGTGGTGGAGGAACTAAGACAGTTCTTTAGCTAACGTTTCGACCTTTATTTTACCAAATCTTCATCAGAGCTATAACAATACGAGGATATTATTATTAAACGAATTCAAAATTAATATATAAAAAACAAACACAACAATGAAATCTCAACTAAAATGGACGTAACATGTGTCAACAATTTTACAAACATTGGAATTGTATAAGTATAAAAAATTGTACCTAGAATTATAAATACCTCTCAGAACTATGAGTTGTTTTAAACTACGTTCGTTAGGAGTCCCTATCCTATCTCTATCTGTCCCATTCCTGCTGAATAAAAAAGAAAAGTATTCAATGATACTCAATACGATCTCCGTTATACGAATTTTTCAGAACCCTGATAGAAACATGAAAGAAAAACAGTTCAGATCCAGAGGATTATTGCTTGAGAGGTTTGTGGATCAAAATTATTTAGCATTAGCCTTGGCGCCGTAAACTATTATGTATCGAGTCGGTGGCTCAGAGATTAGTATCTCCATCGCTCAACCCTGCGGTCGTGGGTTCGAATCTCCATTCCGTCAGACATTTTTTAATTAAATTATCTACTCCATATTAAGGCTTTTTCTCAGGGACGGTGTTAATGCGAGAGATCATTGTTTGATAATTAGTCTCGTAATTAGTTGTTTAATTAGTGGATGTTTGACTGTCCCCCTGACTAATAAGGTTTTCGGGGTTTACCTCATTTTAGCATTGAATGGTAGTTAGGGCTTACCACTATAAGTCGTTCCTGAGGCGCAACAGCGGTCCTCTGAATAATATTATGCCGCTTCCCCTCCCACACAAGTCTCATTTCTTATTTCAAGAGTAATCAGAGTCACACAAGTCTTATTTCAGAGTAATCGCTATTTATTTTGTTGTTTCTAATAAAGCTTCCTACATATTTCTTAATTACCTAATTGAAACACAAAATTCTGAGTTGAAAACAATACTAAAATGCTGATATTCCATCAAAATTGATAGGTGCAAGGATTGTTAGTTTTTCACAATCTGACTTATTTATACATTTATCGATGATGAAATGTAATTCTATTTTATCTAACCAAAGGATTTACGTTTCAAATAAACTCAATTTACACCTTTTTTAAATATTTCTGATTTTAATAGAAGAAGTTTTCGTAGCAATTACTATTTTAATCAAATTAGACAAGAACTGAAACGATTATTTTAAAAAATTTGAATTTAATTATCAATTATGGACTGCTTTTCCATTGGAGCTACTTATTTAAAGTAGTAATTTGCTCATAAAGAATCTCGAGAGAACTTATTTCGTTTAAAATTCTAATTTACGAGTAATAAAGTTTGGATTTTTTCTGGTTTAATAATGGAACATCATCAATCAAAAATTAAATTCTACTTTGAAGCTCTTTAAAAATTACAATAAATATTGTCTGTGTTATTTAGAATGTTAATTCAGTTTTCTACGTTTATAAAAAATGCAAGAATAATCCATCAAAATAAATCTTGCTTTGCCTGATTGAGAGGTGAGAACTTAGCATCAGAAAGGTAAGAAACAAAAAATACAAAATAATTTTATTTCGTAATATTTCAAGATCTAGCTATAATAACAAAAGCAATAATTGAAACCTTCGCATGCAACATTCTCTATGAAGAATCGATTTTTTTAAATACAAATGTGTAACCAACACTTACACAAGTAGTTAATATAAATAACAGTCAATGGTACCTTACATTTTTAAGCTTGTCTATTAGTAACTACTTAATCTTACTTAAGTAGTCTTGATAGCATTATTATGAAAAATTTACACAGTTTTCATGTGACAGTTTTTAATAAAAATAAAAGAACATTTTAAATTTGATTTAATGCTATTTTTGAAATAGATTTCCTTAACGTACACATTAAATAGGTACATACCTAATAATATAATATTAAAAAAGAAAGTGGAACATATGTGAAAAGCATGTTTTTAGATTCAGCCACTAAAGCTATGGAATAATAGCGTACTTTTTGGATTACAGACCGACATACAGAGTTCAGCAGGTAGAATAATTAAAATATATCGTAACGAGAAACAAGATTAATATGATGAATTTAAAAGCCATATTTGCGACCTCGTTTGCGCCGTTTCTACATTTTTAGTTTCTCTAGAATAATAGCACGTACATTTTTACATATTTATGTAAACACTTTTCTTTCAAATATTCATCAGTATGGAGTCCGGTGAGTTCATCTCAAATAATAATGATCATATGATTGAAACACCTTAATGCATGTGGTATGTGTTAAGACATTTATTTACTCTTCTGGAGTAAATCTTTTGTCATATTGTACTTAATATTGCATATATTATATAACCACCAATTGTTATGTCAATGCATTGTTGAAAAAACATTCCGTAAAATGTAAATATGTATGTGTGTATATCGGATAATTTTTTTAAAATAAAAACTTTGATCCTTGTTTAAAATTATAAACAAGGGTTCGATTCTACAAAAATTCACAATTGGTCTACCAAAGTGTTAGTCGTATCTTAAAAAAGACTGGTAATGTCGAAATTTACCTAGTTTAAAATTCTCTGCCATTCTAACAAATGACTAGTATAAATTTCGTTTAACGTACGCTGATCAATTTCCGTAACATTTAAATTATTTCATACTCAGAAAGAAGAGAAAAGACATTTCAAAAGTAATAATTTTATAAAACGAAGTACTGGGAAATATTATTGTTAAATTGGCAGATACACATAAATAAATGTTAATCATGCATGCAAGACAACACACCTTTATTATTGGTCTAATCTATTTCGAATACAAAAACATGTTTGTGTTCCATTATATTAGGACTATTTATATACAGAAGTCTCATAAAAGAAGACCAATTCTTAACAACATACAGACTCTGTCCTTAGAATATGAAGAGTCAGCGTTAACTTGCCGCACATATATGCCAACATACCTCCAGTATGGTAAAGTTAAAATTGTAAAATATTTTTTTTTATTATTTAGTAAATGCTAGATTTAATACTTTTTTATTTAAAGTTGGTTATAATATGAAGTTCTTATAATACTTATATTGACAAGTATATCAAACTGAACTAAAAAGAATTATCAAATTATTATTGCATATTATAAAAAATTGAATATATGAATTGAATACTCGTATATATGCTGAACAGTATTAATCAACGAAAAACTAACACAGTAATGTAACAACCAACTAGGTAAACAAACCATTACAAATTTCAAGTGAATATCTCTAAAATAGATTAAAACATTTCGAAAAAATGATTTCACAATTTCAATTTTAAGACCTTGCCTATATGTTTTAAGCGAGGCATGTCCTAATAGCGAAAGTTCTCTTATAGTAATGCAGTTCCTGGATAGGTCTTCTTTAGATGAACTGCACATAGTCGTATGTAAAGAATGTGTCATTCTTTTATTTTTAAATTCTTGTTTACAAACAATCAACTGTTTACTATTCGCAAAATATTATGCTACTAAATATAACGGACTTGGCAAAAAACAAACAAGAACATGTTTTCAATTCGGCAAATACAATCTGTTAATAAATAATTTAGAGAAAGGATATAATTGATATTCTAAGAATCTATACCCAGATAATCAGATAAAAACTAAGGTACCTAACTTATTCAGGGAGGTAATGGTGTATATTCAATGTAAGCCGAAAGAATGTAAATGCTATAAAATAATAAGCATTCAAAAAACGCCAAGCAGTCTATGAAAGTAGATTATTCCTACTACATCGGCTAGAATTATTGTTTGAATATTACGTGTCATAAATACTAAAATCTACAAACAGCTTTTATTGCCTGTGACATCTTAGATAGTTAGCCATTGAATAGACATTTAATATTTCCAAATTGAACTAACCAACACGGAATTGTGTTTGATAAAACCTGGCAATAAAGTTTCCACAAAAGTACCTCATGCCTTTCCTCATTTAGGCTAGCTGTGTTTTAGAAATGTAGATGTAGATACATACATATTCGTGGAAGTCTTGCGATACTCTATTCCCTGTTTATACAGATGTGCTGGACGAACACATCCAGACCACTAGAATTGTGGGAGCAGCGTTTTCCACGTAACAACATGAACATTTAAGATGATACTAGGAAAGTTTTTGGCTGTTATAGTTGAATTTATTTCTTTAATAAAAAAATTAAAAGAAAATCTTTTTATCCTTTTATTTTTGGAGGACTTTCAGCTCGTTATTATTTATATGGATACATTTCTCCAACGTTTCGTCCGAGTTTTCGGACTTCTTCACAGGTTACTTAAATACTGAAAATAATGTTTTTACATGAATAATTAAATTAGGTTAGTGACAGAATATTTATCCAAAGGAGTGTTTTCTTACCTAGTAGAATCTTCCCATTTTAACTACCTAGGTACTACATTGTGATTTTATTTTATTTTTATATAATATGTACGTTTGTTCGATGCTTTGAGCAGGTGTCGCCGTCGGTGAGTTTCTTTTTGAAAGCAGGTACCTAATTAAGTAAAGTGTGTTTGTTAGTGGTACAGATAGCCTAATATTGCTGGTCTGAATGACAGAGTTATTATAAACATTTTCACGACTCGAGAGTGCTATTGAGACGAGGTTTCGCAGTTTGTTCATCTACTGGGTGTTTGAAAAGCAATGAATTAGTATGTAGCTATTCTATAGCAACATTCTATAGCAATGCCTAATTCATGTAGCACGGCATTAACTGAACACGCTGTAAATAAATTACACAACTTTAATTTTCCGAATACAATTATACTACATAAAGAAAGAAATACCAAAAAACGTACGTTTTTGGAAATGGCAGAAATACAAAACAACAAAAAAACAGTTAATTATCAAACGGATATAGAGAATATGAGTAGCATATATCGTAATCTCATACAATAGTAAATTGCTTTTCAAACACCCAGTAGATGAACAAACTGCGAAACCTCGTCTCAATAGCACTCTCGAGTCGTGAAAATGTTTATAACTCTGTCATTCAGACCAGAAATATTAGGCTATCTGTACCACTAACATACACACTTTACTTAATTAGGTACCTGCTTTCAAAAAGAAACACACCGACGGCGACACCTAAAACTGTTATTTCACTGCTCAAAGCATCGAGCAAACGTACATATTATATAAAAATAAAATAAAACCACAATGTAGTAGGTAGTTAAAATAGGAAGATTCTAGTAGGTAAGAAAACACTCCTTTGGATAAATATTCTGTCACTAACCTAATTTAATTATTCATGTAAAAACATTATTTTCAGTACTTAAGTAACCTGTGAAGAAGTCCGAAAACTCGGACGAAACGTTGGAGAAACGTATCCATGTAAATAATAACGAGCTGAAAGTCCTCCAAAAATAAAAGGATAAAAAGATTTTCTTTTGATTTTTTTATTAAAGAAAAAAAATTAACATAATTTTTAACATAACTAATCACATGTCGCGATAGCAGAATAAGAAACATAATTATTAAGGATTTTATTGTACTGTGCCACTCAGTGTTCGACGAAATATATGACAAAACTTTTTTTATTTGTACGCAAGAATATTTTCATAATGGATAAATCGTTGTTATAAGTGCACTGATATAGAGGTATGAATGTGCATATTATGTCTTCTCTACCTCAGGACCTGCTTTTAAGTCGATTTTTAATAGACAACATGTAGGTAGTTATGCATAATTATAAAAATAGTAACTGGTAACTATTGTACGAAAACATATTACTGAAAAATATTATAAAATAATGTAGGTAGGTATTAAAGTAGAGTGTTGAGATGATATTCAGTTAGAATAGATATTTTTCCGTTCTTGTGATGTGGTGTTGAAAGTTACTTTTTTAAATAGATCTTAAAATATTTTGAAAATGATGTACAACAGAATAAACAAATTGACGACAACTTCTAGGCAAGCCGTAGCGTTAGAAACAAATATTTTGCGCTTCTATAGGACAGTAGGAGACAATTATTATTTAATATATATGAGTCTTACTAAAATAAATTTTTGGAGTGGTAAATACTAGTATTCATTTTCAGGCATCTAACCACCATACACCTATGTCGAGCTAAAACCGAGGAGGGCATCGGTTATTACCTCCTCTAAATTTTTATTTAAGAAAAAGAATGTAAGTAGAAAAGTGTGATAATACTTTATTTTTTGTATGATGATATCGAACTTTATAGAGAGAGCCTGATAAACTGCGCACCTCAAACACATGTCTTATTAATAGAGTTTTGTAGGTTTAACTCTAGTACCGTAAAACCGCCATAGTTTGCCCAGCCCGGTTAACTTGCCCATGATGACGTATTTCAAATTAAATTATATAATAAATCTGGCCACGCTGGAACCAGGATTAGTAGGGGTGGTATGAAGTAGAAGGGTCACGCGCCAGCGCAATGAAATTTATCATAGAGAGAACAATCTCTTTAATAATCTGTGGAGAGAACTTTGTCACTTCTTTGCAGGTTAGTAAAAATTAATAGAATTTGATGTACTTTTCAAAGTTAACGGCTAAACTCTGTATAAGGCTTAGTATTCACTATTTTAATATGCAATTTCAGTATAAAGTACTTTTAAAGTACCACTTTAGTTACTAAAGTGATACGGAGTAGAAGTACGGAGCGGTATGTCTTCGAGGGTGGCAGAAGAGCTCTTGAAAATTCCAGGTCGAATTTTTTTAAACAAATTAAAAGGGAAATATAACCAGCAAGTTGGGCATCCTACTGCTTTGAGTATGACCGAAGAAAGACAGTTTCTTTCTGGGATACAGGGTGTTAAATTTTTTTTTATATATACTTTTTTGAAAATATCACGAAACGGCTTTAGCAGTTTGAATAAAATTTCGGTTCTGTGATGGTGTTCAGGTGTATTTGATAATAAATAATATACAAATTGAAATCGTCTTAACTTTGAACAAATGTATTATTAAGTACCCTACTCAAATAATTGCATTTATCTCTTGAAAAAGGCTGAAAACTAAAAAAATCAAGAAAAGACCAAGACCAAATAGGAGATTCCATATATCCAATAGGCATAGGAACAAAAAATTCAGTGGCGTCCATATATTTTTTCAAAATTATTTCACTGCCAGCGTATACACGGCCCTGGTGAAGTTGACCTCCATTATTTACGGCCAAAATATGTACTATTTTAAGTAATTTTCAGAATCCAAACTTTATTCAAATTCCTAAAGCTGTTTCATGATATTTTGAAAAAAGTAAACAAATTAAAAAACTTTAACACCCTGTATCTATATAAGAAACGAAGCAAAAGTGGACTCATGTTGATAGGAACTTTTTGCCCTGCTTTTAGGAGAAGATTCACCCAGCAAGCTATGGCACCTGTTTTTTGAAACACCTTGTATAGTTATATTCTGTAAACTTTAATATTACTAATACCATAGTTTACACAAATTACCTATGCTAATACCTTTTGAATTCTAAAGAACTGTATTTATAACATATCAGATGGGATAATGTGCGAAAGTAAAACAATGAAACCTATTTTGAAAATCGTCTAACATATTTTATTTTTGCGAAGAATATGAATGTACTGTAATACAAAACATTAGAAAATTGATTTTATAATAAATCGTTGTACCTTACTTTGAGAAAATTTATATTCTTATATTTATATTTATATACTTCAAGTAGTAAAAGATTTGTTCTTTCGAAGGGGCTGGTATAGGAATAATACGTTATAAAATATATTGTAATTCGAAAAGAATGCCCACCCCTAAGCCAAAATTTTATTGTAATTACTATTTTTTTAATTTTATTTCTCGACAACCGAGCGCTCGAGGTAGGTACAAATATATCTAATATAAATTAGCTTAACTGGCCCTTTTTATACTCACCATCGAAAATAGGCCATTCTAGATTGGTACTGACCTGAAACAAATTAAACATCTATTTAAATATGAACTCATCATGTTAATTGTAGATTATATTATTATGCAAGTTTGGAAAATATTTAAAGTGTCTGCTGGGCAGTCATGGCGAACTTTTTTGGTAAGTGGGTACAATTTTGTTTATTATTTTTTTTTTATAAATTCGACATTACTACTCCACGGGGACATTACTACTATTTAAACCCATTACTTTGGCATCTCCATAGGAGTCGCCATATTTTTCATCAAAATCAACCATCAGACACTGACAGGTTTCGCGCTTATTATGCGCTCATTAGAGTGCCATAGGTAGTGGACTCTATGAAGGATGTTGCGACGTGATTGCCTAATGGGCATCATGAATATTAGTAGTGGTAAGAAAGACTAGTTGTCACAAAGATCCAAAGAGGGCACTACGGTGTGTTTCTCACCACTACTAACATTCACTATGCCCATTAGGCAATCACGTCACAACATCGTTCATCGAGTCCACTACCTATGGCACTCTGACGAGAAAATAATAAGCCCGAAATCGGTCAGTGTCTAATGGTTGCTATCGATGAAAGATGTGGCGACTCCTATGGAGATGCCGAAGTAATGCAATGCCAGTCGGGGCACATTGGCCGTGGAGTGGTTATTTTCGGCATCTCCTTCAAATAAATAAGTAGGATTGTCTTCCTTAAAGACAATAGAGGTCACTGCTGCAATGGCGCCTGCGGAAAAGCAGATCGTTATCTGTCTGTCAATTTGACAATAATTGTCAGACAGATAGCAGTAAAGCCCCAAACAGGCCACTACGGTGTGTTTCTTACCACTACTAACATTCGACATTAAATATTTACAGTTTATATTAATTTTTTATTATTTTCGATGGTCTGTTCTTTCTATTATGATATAAAAAATATGTTTATATAAATCAACACAAGGGCAGGTCATTTAAGAAGCCTTGCTGGGTCAGAGTCTGACCCGTGGGTCGTAAGTTTTCCGCCAGTGTGTCACGACATAAATCAGACAATGTATCACAATTAACATCACGACTGTAAGTACTAAAACTGCAACTTAGTATTTTTTATTTACACGTCTACGACAATGTAATCAATCCACTGACATACTAAATAGATTGATTGCATTGTCTGATCGCTAAAATTAAACCGTCTGTGCCTACCAAATCTACTCATGCTGATGCAAATGCTATGAGCATGATAATTAGCGATGCGCTACATTATTTTAAAAAAGGAAAATACATTTGTTGCTATCTGTTATTATTTTCTACTTTTATTTTCTTCACTAAAGCCTTCTGCAATTGTAAAAATTACCTGCCAATTGTAGGATTCTATTTTGCATAGTAATATTTTTCAAAATTACAAAAAATCTACACATGATATCCGTCAAAATTAAAAAAAATACTGTTCAAATTCAGTACTAATTAATATTTAATTGACTAGCGTGTTAGGAAAGAGATAATAAAATCATTTTATAATTATTTTATTATCCTAACTCGATAACAAAGATATTAAAATATGTGACATTGAACAATATTTTTACTTTTAACTTACCTACTCAATAACTTCATATTTAAAATAATAGTACCTATAATAAAGATGCATGCATATAAAAAATACTTATATTTAAATGTTTATTACGTTTTAACATTGATGGTTCTGACATGTTTTTATTAATAATAAATCTACCCTTTATGGTCTACCGAATGGTTTTATAAACCATTGTTTAACGCCGATGTACTTTTTTATAGCATAAACATCAACCATTTTTGAACTCCGTGCTCTGTATTTTTTTTATTAGAACAGAAGATGAAACTATTTAAACCCCTTCGTTACAGGATATAGCAAATATAATGCCTAAAAATAAAAATATATGTAGCAAATAACTACGAATAGTATGGACGTCATTAAGATCATCCTCCATCTGCAAACGCCTTATATTAAATATAATTATAAAAATATAAAAATATATGATCCAATTAGGATTCGGAGTAAAATAAATCTTATCTTACAGTTTAATTCATTTTTCTATTATAAATGAGCCTAAGAACCATCATTAGAATGATCCGACGGTGGACCGTTTTGTTATTAATTCTATATCCGAAAGCATCATTCCGTAGAGTAGTAGTGGTGAGGTGTGCCCTCATTTGCTATTATATGTCCGTCTTGAAATGGTTTGGAACCACTGAACTGACGTAGTTTTCCGCATAACACCAAAACACTATATTGCACTTGACGCGCATTTGGCCAACCAAGTTCGCATCATCTGGAGATGATTCCAACTAGACTTATCCAGCACTCCTATTTACACCTAAACTATTGCTATGGTTCTGTGAACCGTGGCGACGGATCAGTGACTCGTGGTTTACTAACCAATAAAGCGGGCTGTATGGGATTGGCCCTCTGTCACTATTCATACTATTTTTGCACTTTGCAATTTCCAAACTCTCAAATGCATCCAGCTGCCTGGAATTTGTTACATTCCTAATTAGTCTTAAATTGCTTCTAAATATGTTATGGTTGTTGTCACACGCATGCTGGGCGACACTAGACTTATCTGTTCTACCATATTTGAGATGAGCTATATGTTCCTTGAATCTAGTTTGAATTGACCTTCTAGTTTGTCTAACATACTTTTGATTGCAGTCTTTACAGCTAATTTCGTAAATCCCTGACTTTTCTTTAGTTTCTATTTTGTCTTTAGAATTGCCTAAAAGTTGTAGTTTATTTTCCGATGAATAAACCACTGACAAACCTATATCTTTAAAAACCTTACCAAAACCACGGGTGAAAGGAGGCTATTAGGCAATCCAAAAGACAAAATAGAAACGAAGGAAAAGTCGGGGATTTACGAAATTCGCTGTAAAGATTGCATCAAAAGAATGTTGGACCAACTACAAGGTCAATTCAAATTTAAGGACCATATGGTTCATCTCAAATATGGTAGGACAGATAAATCTAGTGTCACCCAACATGCGTTTGAGAACAACCACAAAATAGATAGTATCAATTTAAGACTAATTAGGAATGTAACAAATTCCAGACAGCTGGATGCATTTGAGAGTTTGAAAATTGCAAAGTGTAAAAATAGTATGAATAGTGACGGAGGGCCAATTGCATATAGCTCGCTTTATTGGTTAGTAAATCACGGTTCACCGTAGCACTAGTTTAGGTGTAAATAGGACACAGCATAATAGGATTATCATAAGTTTAGTTTAATCATCTTTAGGCGATGCCAACTTAGTTGGCGAAACGCGCGTCGAGTGCAGTCTAGTGTTATGGTGTTATGTGAATAACTACGTCAGTAGTTATATGTCCATAGTATATTTATTGATGATACCGCTTTCAAAGTTGTTATCCTCATCAATACGTCTTACATGGAGAATCTGAGGAATAATGCGAACAAAGTAATGGTTATAGCATTGTTAGTTTTGGTCTATTTCACTATATATCCGATAATATTGTTAATGGACAATTAGCGATCGCTTCACAGGTACTATTACAATAGTTATATGTCGTCTTGGTAAATAAAACTATTACTTAAAAGCAAACAAATGTGAGAAAGAAATACTCCCCAACCACCATTCAATTACGGCGGCAAATGAAAGAAATAGAAGAGAAAGGTCATTCCATGTCATTATTTGGTTTTATCCACCTACCCAACTTCCAATTTAAGACACATGTTTAAGACACATACATTGTGTCTGTTTACAAACTCAAAACAGGCGATGTTGACAGCAGGTGTAGCGAAACATTGTCGATGCATACATGTTTACTACATACATAAGAAAATAGTACATGCTTCGATTGTAGTGGCATTACGCGTTTCGTTGGTAGTTTCGAAATTAATTAGTCAAAATATCATCATCAATTATTTTTTAAAGATAGCTCGATATTATAGTTAACCGCCTCGAATGCCTCATAGTTTTCAATAAATTTTGTAATTAAAATAAAATAAATTTTTCTTTCATTTGAATGTTTTTTTTCTAATCTTGTTAATATTGAACACTAATAAACAGCAGCTATTAAATGTGTACATACAGGGTCTTCATATATATTTTGCACTAGCCTCTACCTCTTTCACCTTAAATTTTACAAACAAACTTTGTTCATACGGATTTTAGGGTCTTTTGAAAATTCATAATGTGCTATCAGAAACACAAATAGGAACCAGAAATTGGCCTGCTATTGCGTTTATTAGTGCAATGTGTGAGAACAGATGCATATTTTGTAATATGAAATAAGTATATCGACAGAGATATTTAACGCTTAGAGACAAATTCTATATTTTTAAAAACAGAGAAAAAAGGTATTACCTACAAGATTTATTAAATGTACCTACAGTATGTTCTATTTAAAAAAATTAAGTTTGTCATGTAATTTTGGTCTGAGATGTTCAATTGTGTTTTTGATAGCAAATTCTGAATCTTCAAAAGATATCCTAAAATCCGTATTAACAATATTTTTTTTGTAAAATCAAGAATCAAAGGGAGGCTAGTCCAGAATATACGTGAAGACCCTGTACTATATTTCTGGTGATTATGGTACAACCAACTTTAAGCAGGGTATTTAAACATTAAACAGGGTATTATTTCCGTCAATCTTCACTTTCTTAACATAAATCACAGCCTCAAAAGCTATTATAATCCAAGAAACAATTAATATCTAGCAATTTAATAGGTCATAAGTACTTAATTTCCAATTTCTTCGAGCGAAAAGGTAAAAAGAACATTCATGCCAGCCACGGGATCATCTAATTTATCTTCCTGATCTTGTGATTCCGATTTGAAATTTAACATCTTGTAAAGAGCTTCGATTAATATTGTTATTTGGTTTCCATTTATTTTATAATAAAAGTAGAAATATTCTTACTGAAACAGTCATTTCAGTAAATTTGGATATTTATAGGTTTTTATTTCTATAAATAATTAAAGCAACTACCGTTGCCATTTGTTTCCAAAAATATTTGAATAAATGATATGCAAAGGAAACGGTATCTGCAGTAATATTGTTACGCTACAGTGTAAATAAAATAAATCTGTTGTTTCAGAAAACATTTGAAAGTAACACATTTGAAAGATTAATGGTAAACGAAAAAAGTTATTAGATTCGAAATTGCTTCCTATACTGTTGAAATTTGTTTCGAAATTGTGGCTGACACACAATTCAACCTGCACTAGATGAGATAATCAAGGTTGTCCAAATTATTCATCGATTCCTTCTCCTATAAAGAACTTATAAATACGAAACCTGTCTCACGTAGTGCTAGCGAATGATTTGGCTACCATTTAGGATTTTTCTTTAGGATACTTTAATCCTCGCCGGCTTGTCCATAAAGGAGTTGTACTCTGTCCCAGTCACTAGTGGCAACCCATCGAATTCGCCATTACATCTACAATAATTGATGCTTTACGTAAAACAATTTATTTTTATCAATGTGCAAAATTTGGTATGATTCGTAGAGGAGTAAACTTTTTATAAAAATTTATACTAATACCTATAATTCACTTATTCACTATTATTATTTTTACAGATTGGAAAGTAAAATACTAAGTGGAAATAAATTAATTGAAGCTGATATTATAGTGCTTCTTATATTAATTTAATTTCATATATATGAATAATACCGCGGGTTTTGATATAGAAGTTATACATTCATAAATCTAATTACACTTCGATATTTATTTATAGTGGAAATACTAAATGACCGCAATTTTTATAAACCAGTTTGGCCTAAGTGGTTGGTATGTCAAACGATGTTGACGTAACATATTGCGTATTAAGTAAACAAATTTAGGTAGTAAATAAGTTAGAAGTCAGGTAATTAATAAAAATTACTTATTCTTCACTAATAAGAAAGTTTTTCCATTAGTAAATTATTTAATATAAATTATATACGTATTTTCTTGAACGATTGAACATAATAATCAAAAAATGATTTAATTTATTGGGTTTTATGGGTTCTTTTAAAATATTAATTATTTACAAAGGGCAATGATCGACGTTTCGTTAAAAAATTCTTGAACTTCCTCTGGACACTTACTCAAACAACAAACAAGGCACGTACAACGAAATTAGTAGCATTTTATTCTGCATTAAACAATAACTGGACAAGCATATTGTGTGTGATTTTTTTAAACCTCCAATTTTGAAAAAATCACACACACAATATGCTTGTCCAATTGTTGTTATACTGTAGAATAAAATGCTACCAATTTTGTTGTACGTGCCTTGTTTGTTGTTTTGAGTAAGTGTCCAGAAGAAGCTCAATAATTTTTGAGCGAAACGTCGATGATTGTCCTTTGTAAATAATAAATGTTTTAAAAGAACCCATAAAATCCAATAAATGAAATCAGTTTTTGATTAATATATAATATATGGCAATTGAAGCCTCCTTAGGTTCACTCGTCAGCCTTAATTTTTTTTGCGTTTGATTGCAGCGATTTGTCAAGTTATCAAACTTTTAAGATTTTTACAGGTCCTCTTTATACCAAGCTAGTGTTAGAATTGAGATTTCTCATCAGGGTGTTCACAATTGCCTTCTGAGGTTCTACAGTTTCAAATGATTTTTTTGATTTTTTTTAAATACGACACCCTGTATTTTATAAAAGATCTCAGTAGTGTTTTCAATTACCTTTATTTTGATACCAATAAGTATACCTTTATCTCTGGTAGATTTTAAGATATAGCGAATTAAAGTTCACCGACAATTTCTTACCCTTTACCTGACCAGAAGTTGGATATAAATTTTATGGGATATTTTTTAAAATGATGTTCTTCACGAACGGATAGGCTGCAGTTATATTAGTAAATGAAAGAAAAGATTAGAAGTAGGTGAAAAATATATTTTTTTATTGAAACAGATTTGATTATGATTATGATAACGCCATAGCAGCAGAAAGGAGTACTAAATGGACACAAATATAAAACTGATACCTATAAGAATAAAATTATCCTGGGGAACGTTGAATCGTTGCAAATGTAGTGGATTAAAACAGTAATAATATACTCACATTCTTGCATGTTTCTACTTCTATTAAGCATATATTAACAACAAGGAATCCTAAGGAAAAACAATATATTAAGGAATACTAATTGACCAATTATGTAATGTTTGTGTAGATATTTAGTTTTGTAGATTATATCAGGCAATTTGTAAAAGAAAAATATTAAACTGTCACAGCTTTAGGAAGTATCATAAGAAAGAAAATAGGTATTTAGTTAAATGTTATAAAAGGAAGTATAAATATGTTCAACAAATGACGAAACCGATATGGTAGATAAAATGTGAACAAACAATATAAATATTACGTAATTTTGCGGTTTTATTTAAATAGAAAATCTCCATTATTTTATCTGTTCAAATACATTTTACTTATATGGCAGTAGACGTAAGCGTAATAAAATAAGTGTAAACTCCAAGTAAAATATCTTCTTAAATTAATTTCTGTCTTACGCGTTAAATCTAGATAAATAAACTAATCATAGTAGGTACACACAAAAGTGATATTCATCCTATTTTATTTCAAGTATTGATTAAAACTCCATATTCATAGAATTCAGTGATAAAAAAAGTATTTTACACAGGGAATGTTTGAATTAGGACGTAGTCGGGTTTCGATGTGTATACTTAAAGTACTTATTCAAGGTAGGTATACAATTTATATAACATTACAAGAGAAAAAAATAAAACGTATGTGTAAAATATGTATTCAAAATAAAATATATTTAGAAATATCTGCAGATGGGAGGAATTTGCCTGAAGTTGTGAGAATAGTCTTTCTAGTCACCTGACTTACTACCAGACGACATAAATCCTTATCTTCTAAATAAAGTTAGGTGGATCTCATATTGATATGACTGTACCACAGGACCCAGACAAAATACATTGAATAATCATACCTTTACCACTCAAGCTGAAACCAAGATATTATGAACAATATAAAAAAACATTAGTAATGAAGATTACGCTACAAATGGAATTAAAATAAAGATGATTAACAACGTCATACCTTATTGTGCTTATAGATTGAGAAATAATGTTTATTGATTCTCCTAATAGGTGTTAGTTTCCAGACATATGGAAAACTACTATGTAATATCATTGCGAAAATTTACGAAACCCATTACGAATTATTTTCCGTTTTTATATTTCCCGCGCCTTAAAAAATATTCCAAAATTTTCAAATTACTAATGACTGGAAATCAAATTAAGTCGTACAATTGATGCAGTCAATCGCACTAGATGTGAAACTACATCTGCTTATTAAAAGTTGTGAATGATACAGTCACCGTTTCAGCTTACAATACCAGTTCAATTAGATCAAGGTAAGGAATAATATGGTTTCGTTTGACATTTGAATATTAATTACAGGTTAATAAATTATTGGTTTAAAGTTTTGTATTGACAAAAAAATGCAGTTAGCACAAGGAGTGCTGCTAATAACTGTTACAGGTTAATTTAGGTTTCCGGAAACAGGGCCGTAACGAAATAAATATGATGATTGTTGAAAGTACCCCAAAACTTAACTAATCGCAATGTGCGATATATGGGTAAATTTGGGATGGAAATATCATCCAGAATCCGCATAAAAAAATTCAGGGCAGTATTTAAAAAAAAACTAGTTGATGATGGTTCCGCGAAGACGAAACGTTGGAGATAAAAATTAATAATTAATTATGCAACTTTTTCCCTATGTAAGCGTATTTGTATCTCATATAGTTTCCGAGATACCGATGCAGTTCATTAATTCTTCTCTGGGACACGTATATAAATATTATTATTTGCAAATAAGTTTTTTTTTCGAAAGTTATATATTGTCCAATTACCTATATGGGTGAAATGAAAGAACGGCTTTGATGCAACACCTTTTCGGTTTGGCACTATGAATGTATAATTATTTACTTATTTATTTATATATTCAAAGTTTAAATCTATAAAGATATATTTAATACAGTCTATCCAAGTTGTCCAATAGTAAATGCAGATGCCTGAATTTTTGGTTACTTTTAATGAGCGAAGAGTTAGTGATTTCCATCATATTCTTGAAAGAGGTTGGAACCTTTTGTGTGAAGATAATACTGACGTAGTGTTGCACATTACACCAAAACACTATACTACATTCGACGCGCGTTTCGCCAATCAAATTAGCATCATCTGGAGATGAATAAAACTAAGTTTTAATCGTCTCCAGATGTTGCCAACTTTGTTGGCGAAACGCGCGTCGAGTGCAGTATAGTATAGTATTTTGGTGTTTTTGGGTTTTGGTGAAAACTACGTCAGTGTTTTTCATCATCTTAGAGAAGTCAAATTTTCGATTTGCTAAACTTAGAAAGATTTGTAATATGATACATTTTTAGCACACAGTATTATGGAATTAGTTTTATCAAAAATACAACACCTAGTCATAAGATATAATACTTGGATTTAAGTGCTTAATACTCCCTACACGTGATTTACAATCTGCTAAAGTCTAAAATATAGACAACAATAAAAATTTGGTTGGTAGATATAAAAATTACTCTCAAAATCACTAGGTACAAAACATTGATTTAATTAAGGCAATATAATTTATCCTATATGGCCTTTGTATTTTTTTTATCTTAATGCTATGACAATAATAGTGTTTTATTTTCCCACCTTTTCATTTCAATATAAAACATAACGAAATGAGTTATATGAAACTGAGATGTAGATAAAAAACAGCCACAAATGGCAGTTTATATATAGGGAATAATACTTATCTCGTCCAGGATCTACTAGAATGTACAATGTACATCAATATAATTTTATTCTCCCAAGTTTGTAATACCTATTTACGTGATTTGTTACTTATATTTTTTGTTTAGGAAGATCTACTTTAAAAAGTAGGTGGGGTACGTAATTTCGACAAATGCGGCGTTAATTTCCTACAGTTACTATATAAGAGTTAATATATGATATTATAAGTATGTTTAAGGACTAACATAACCCCATTTTGAACTAAAATGAAAAAGTAATATACGTTCTAAGGATATCAGTTTTCGGGAGCGGGAAGTGATATTTTTAAAAAGATACCTACCACTTTTATATTACAGCGCAAAACTGAAAATATCCATAACTACAGGTGTCGGTATCATCACTACAGATATCTTATGAATATAGATTATTATTCGCATATTTTAATACTTTATAAGTACTTATACTTGTTTTCGTTTCATTTTATCTGATAGAATGCTATACTCACAGAAAAAATCATTTGTGAAAAACATCCTTCGGTTGCATAAGAATAAAAAGTTCTGAACAATTTATGTTGACATATATTTGAACTTAATTGCAGTAGTAACGAAAACAAGGTTAAATGGTACATTTATTAAATACGAATATCATGCGAGGGAAATATCCTGAATCAGATTAAAACATTGATGATCTATTTCGAACGTTTTATCATTATAGTACCTATGCCCTTTTCAAAATGTCTAATTTATCAGATAGCAGCAATCTGCATTTTTAAAATGTGAGAAAACCGACAGGAAGACCCATAGATCATATTAATATAATAATAATAATAATAATAATAATATTTATTTATAAATTTCTAAAATTCAACACAAAAGATACAGCTTTTAACTTATAAATAAATGTACTCAATAAGTGCTAAATGCACTTGTTTCGAGAAAACAGGTAATTACAGAGACGAACATAATAATAATGACAAAATTAAAACTAATAAAAATCTACAAAACAGAATAGATAGATTATTCAACAAGATCAGTAAAATCTACAGAAGCCTTTTAGTAATCAGTGTGTAGAACTGTATATTGTCTATTGAACAGAGAATTGCAATTGAGTTATTTTTTTTTATTCTTTTCTTTTTTTTTTTAAATAAGTGCGAGTACAAGTTTCGTCTACTCTCCAATATGAAAAATTTGACTTTCTTTTTAAAAAGATTCGCATTATGAATATTGTTTATTTCTATAGGAATGGAGTTGTAAATTTTAGGTCCTAGATATTCGATTGATCTCTGACCAATCGATTTTGTCATTAACGGTGTGACATAATGATGTTTTTGTCTAGTACTATAAGGATGGTCTGGCAAATTTAAGCTATATCTAGCAAGATGGAATTTCGTGCATATATTATAACAGTATAGCTGCCTTATGTCCAACAGTCGAGCTTCTTTATACAACAAATCACTAGGATATCCGGAATACCTGAATAATATTAGTTTTAAAAATCTACGTTGCAGAATTTCAAGTAATATTAAATGAGTTTTGTATGCACAGCCCCAAGCCAAAATTCCATAATTAAGGTGGCTTTCTACCAAAGCATGGTAGAGTATTTTCATTTGAGAAGAACCAAGCATGTTCTGCAAGTACTTGAATCTATATAATATTGTTTGTAATTTTTTGATCACATAACCTATATGTTTATCCCATCTCAATGCGTATCGATAGTAATACCCAGATATTTTATTTCCGTTTTAGGCGTAATGATGTTTTGATTCTGATGAGAATTGACCCTGATCTCCTGAAAAAGTGGGAGACCATTTTTCTTGCAGGCAAACGGTAAGTAGTGTGTTTTATCGAAATTTATCGTTAATAGTTTGTGATCGAACCAATTTTTTATATTATTTAAATATTTTTCAGCAAGAATTTTTACTTCTTCCCATGAGTTGGCTTCAAAGAAAACCGCAGTGTCGTCAGCGAAACCAATAATGTCTCCTCTATCCAAAGCTAAACCAAACAAATCATTTACATAGATTGAAAACAATAATGGACCTAAAACTGTGTCTTGGGGTACTCCAAATTCAACAAGTAGATTATGACTAAGTGTATTATTTAATCTTACGCTCTGACGCCTATTTGAAATATAGCTTTGGAACAATTTTAAGTTACTACCTCTGATACCGATATCTTCCAAAGATTCCAACAGCATTTTATGGCTCACTGTATCAAATGCCTTTGATAAATCAATGAATGCGCACAGACAAGGTTTTTTTTCATCTAATGCTAATGAGATTTTTGATGTTAATGTTACTATTGCGTCCTGTGTTGATACGCCTTCTTTGAAGCCAAATTGTCTGGTTGATAATAAATTATATTTGTCAATATAAGAAGTTAATCTTTTTTTTATGATCTTTTCAAATACCTTGGATATATTTGATATAAGAGATATAGGCCTGTAATTTGCAGGGATATCTTTGTTACCTTTTTTATATATTGGAACTATTACCGAATTTTTAATAGCTGATGGCCAGTGCCCGTACTCCATACACTTGTTAAATATAAATACCAAGGGCTCTACGAGATATTCCGAAATTGTTTTCAAGGTTTCAGCTTTAATGTTATCCAATCCAGCAGACTTTTTATTTTTTAATTCATTAATTACATTCTTTACTTCATTAACGTCAGTTGGAATGAGAGCAAAAGAATTAGATGACACTTTTCTTCTTAGTTTATAATTTGGATTTTTCTTAATTTTCTTGGCTAAAGATGCACCTATATTTACAAAAAAATTGTTAAATGTTGGCATTCGTTCATATTATGGTTTGAATACTGACGAATATCCATGAACAAAATTCAGATCCACGTGGCAGATAGGTAGAGGACTTGTCTGGCATTTACAATGATATAATTAGCAATTCTATATTCGTATTATTAAAGTTCTTAGTACCATTACTGCAATATGCCTATACAGTGCGAACGCCGGCTGTGGAACGCTCTGAATAAAAAAATCCCTGGGGGTCTATGTCAAAAATGCTCGGACACGTCAACCTCAGTTTTTGAATGCGCATCTTCTCATGTAGTTGAAATTTGTTTTTACCCCCACCCCTTTTGTGCAATGACGTCATCGACTTTTTTTTAAATAGCAACCCCAATTTTCTTTTACGGATTCTGATTCTATTCGAAATTCTGGTACCAGCAATATTAAATTTAATGTCATATTCATCTGTTAAGTTAGCTGCATTATTACTTTTCATAAAAAATACAGCTTTGTAACAATCTAAGAAAAAACATCTTAGGGGGCCGTGGAAATTTTACTAATTTATGTCAAATAAAACAAAATAAGCTAAACTGACAGCAAAGTGTTAAGATACTTTATTGACAGTTTGTTGTAGAGTCGATTTGGCAGAGCTAATTGTTGTTATTTTAGTAGGTACTCATTGTTACTTTATATTATTTACTTCCCCCTATTATTTGCGTTTGTGAAAAATGGTTCGTTACTTAACAGAAAAACAACGAATTGAAATTTTGATTATGAGAGGTTGTGGAGATAACCAGCGTACACAAGAAGAAGTCTGCGTTTTATTTAATATTAAATATCCCGATGATAACCCCATAGTGCGCTCCACAGTAAGTAAAATTGAAAGAAAGTTTTCCGAAAGAGGTCATGTTAGAAGCGACTCAAGGCACCATCAAAACGTTTCCGAAGAAATACAACTGAATATGCTAGTGGAGTTGCAAGAAAATCCGCATAGTTCTACTCGAGTGTTGGCTGCTAATAATCGAATCAGTCAAACATCAGTTGTAAAATATTTGAAAAAACATAAGTGGCATCCGTACAAAGTTACATTAGTTCATGAGCTGAATGAAGACGATTATGACCGAAGGATTGAATTTTGTGATAGCATTATGGAGAGGTGCAATGCCGATGCAGATTTAGCCAACCGAATTATTTTCTCAGATGAGGCTACATTTTGCCTTAACGGCACGGTTAATAGACAAAATTGTCGCTATTGGGCAGCTGAAAATCCACACTGGATGATGGAGGCCCGTACCCAATATCCACAAAAGTTGAATGTGTGGGCTGGCATTGTTGGTAACAGAATTCTAGGACCTTATTTCATTGAGGGAACACTAACGGGTGACAAATATTTGGAACTACTTAGAGATCATCTCGTCCCAGCTCTAGCTATACTCTATCCGAATCGCAATGACGCTGATATTCCCGATAATGCTTTGTGGTTCCAGCAAGATGGAGCACCTCCGCATTATAGCGTTATGGTTCGAGATTATCTAAATAATACCTTTCCTGAGCGTTGGATTGGACGACGGGGAACAATAGAATGGCCAGCTAGGTCACCAGATCTTACGCCCTTGGACTATTTTTTGTGGGGCTACCTTAAGAGTAAAGTCTATTTTAATAGGCCAAATTCAATCGAAACTTTAAAAGAAAGAATTCGACATGAAATCCGGGCAATTACACCAGCGATGTTACACAATGTTAGGCAGGAATTTATTCATCGACTTGCATTTTGCCAAGCGACAAATGGGGCTCAATTTGAACATTTAGTTTGATATTTGAATATTTTTAGTTTTTTGCCTTCTGTCATTCAATAAAATATAATCTCCACGGCCTCTTGAGATGTTTTTTATTAATTTGTTACAAATCTGTATTTCTAATGAAAAGTGATAATGTACCACCTAACTTAACAGATGAATATGACATTAAATTTAATATTGCTGGTACCAGAATTTCGAATAGAATCAGAATCCGTAAAAGAAAATTGGGGTTGCTATTTAAAAAAAAGTCGATGACGTCATTGCACAAAAGGGGTGGGGGTAAAAACAAATTTCAACTACATGAGAAGATGCGCATTCAAAAACTGAGGTTGACGTGTCCGAGCATTTTTGACATAGACCCCCAGGGATTTTTTTATTCAGAGCGTTCCACAGCCGGCGTTCGCACTGTATATTGCGCAAAATTAATATTGGGTTTGTTTTAGGAACTATATTCGCTTAGACAGTGATATCTTTGAATATCTTCTATCTACAAAAGTTCGTATAAGATAGGTACAGATCTATATAAACAAAAAGCCATACTGCCATTGGCTGTTGGCTGGGGACATTCGATTTTTGTAATAGCTGAATCATCGATATCATCGATACGGTTCTAGCTTTATAAGTTTCTAGGTTTCACTCATCCCCCTAACTAATGACGGTTTCTCTTATTCCTGCACTAAATGGTAATCAAGGTTAAGTATCCTAAGACTTTAATAATAATATGCCGCCTCTTCTCTTACAATAACCGTTTTCTTTTGCACATGATGTCTGAATCATGATTACAATATCTGCAATGCTATTCGTGGATTTAAAAAATAAAGGAGCGTGATTGGTTCATATCAAACCATGATCTCGAAATCAGATGCAAAATAAAACGGTTAATATCTCAGACTTTCAGCCGCTGCTTCATACTGCTTAGTGGCTTCTCAAATAAAAGAGTACCCACACAAATTCTAATACTTAGGTCCAATGTAAACTAAGCTTAAAAACTAATAAATCAAGTATTTACATAAAGATTACAAGGACGTCACCGAGAAATATTTGCAATTAAAATAAGACAAATAACATACTGCACTTGACATTATTGCAGTAATGGTACTAAGAACTTTAATAATACGAATATAGAATTGCTAATTATATCATTGTAAATGCCAGACAAGTCCTCTACCTATCTGCCACGTGGATCTGAATTTTGTTCATGGATATTCGTCAGTATTCAAACCATAATATGAACGAATGCCAACATTAAATAACTAACTCAGGGCTGTCTCTCAAATACATTGTCAATATGAATGAACAGTAAACAGAATTCTTAACAATTTCGTTTGTATAGGTAGTCTGGATTTTCTCTACAATTATTTTCTTCCTATTAAGGCATGCACTGTCAAATAGACAATAATTATCGTTAAAAAGTAGTTTAGAAGGATTAATATTGTATTACACAGGTTTTGGTGTCGTAAATTAAACATCTGTAAAAATTCTCAAGACCCCAGTGAAAACGACCCTTTAAAAACTAAATGGCAAGAGACATACTCGATAATTACCTAAGCTGGCAATGTGAGAATAAGAAGAAATTAGTTGTAGAAAAATTTAAAATAAGAAATTAGAAGAATGTTTGAATGTTTTCAAAAGAAACCAGATATTTATATTCGAATATATTATATTTTAGCATTCTTCCCGCACCACGAAATTAGAAGATTTTGGTCCTGCCAACCAAAATATGTATTAATTGTTTTGAAAAAAACATTGATCTCATTTAGATGTTGCAAGAAATATATAGAAAACACTCTATATACTAGTATTTTGGCTTATTAGGCCTTTTTCAATAGAGTAATGTCTATTACAGTAATAGACATTACTCTATTGAAAAAGGCCTAATAAGCCAAAATACTAGTATATAGAGTGTTTTCTATATATTTCTTGGAACATCTCAATGAGATCAATGTTTTTTTCAAAACAATTATTTTCACGATGTTTTATAAAGAACCATCCGCTTCGAGTATCCACTTTAAAATATGTATTTATTCAATTTAACTGATTTTAATTGACGAAATTTTACTTTTATTAGGATAATTATTAATATTGTGATTATTATCATAACGAAAGACAGTTTGTGAGTGAATAGGTATAATAATATAGGAGATAGTGTGTTTAATAGATAGGTATGTGTATGAATATAAAATGCAAAGCTTATTATCAGGCATATTAAAAAATCATAATTTTTATAGCTTGATAACAAGTGTAGAAATAAAAATGTAAATATCATTATTTAAATTCTATGTCTCACAATCGTTACATTATGCTAAAAGAATAATTCTTTAATTTTCTGAAAAAGTATTTATACAGATAGAGAAAATGTAATGAAGAAACATTTTTATATATTAATTTTTTGACCATCTTCGATCTACTATGCAAATATCGAGGCAAGCACTAACGTCATTACTCGCCTGTTGCGAAAATATTGTTTTCATAGGAGCCACTTACAGATTTATGCAAATATTTATAATGAAAACAACATTTTACATAAATTTGCATTAAATTGTTCTAAAATAATAATCAATTAAGTACAACACTTCAAGTTTAATCGAATACAGACTACATTTTACATCTCAATATCAATCTGTATAATAGAAAAATTACATTAATATATGTTATTAATTATCATATTTATCCATAGCAGGAGGATGGAGAGAAATAATATATGTCTTTATTAAGATATGTGGTATTATAAAGCCAATTATCTTGCTTAAACATAAACTATAAGACAAATAAAAGTAGGGTTTTTATATAATATATAATTGGGGTTAGTCAACAAAATGCAACGACTTATTTAAAAACTTTGGGCTAACTCCAAATGTAATAATTGATGCATGCCCATATTGCCCAGTGCACGTGGCATTAGCGTGGAAGTATTTGCCTACAACCCGTTTCTATTTTTTCCTTTGTTATGTTATAAAGTATTTTGTTACTGTCATTTCATTATCCTGTGAAATGCTATAGGTGAGTCATTAGTACGTGGACGGGCCATAACTCTATACTTTATGTTATTTAAAATGTTATAAAAAAATGTTAAATACAAAAAGTGCAGAATTACAAGAGTCACATTAAAATTATTTTCAAGTAGATATACAAGGTGGCTCACAAGTTATGATTTTTAAATAGAACACCATGTATATTTTTGCTTTTTTTTAAATTCCTCTAACAATTCTAAGGCCACTTTTATTAATATTTGCAGCCGTTTTCGAGTAAATGACCTTTCGAGAAATGTATGTTCAAAAAAGACTAACTTCATATATTTCTTAATATTTATTTTTTTACTTTACCATTACAATTTTACAGTCTTAAATTAAAGTTTTCTTCCTTTTTCATCCAAACTCTTCATTTTTTGAAAAAAGAACACGCAAAAAAACATGTAAAACAGCATTTGGTGGTGACTTCTTTTACAGAATAATATAATAATATCTGTTATTTTAAATTTAAAATATAATCAAATTAAATTTTAACATTGGGTGCAAAATTAACGCCTCAGCACTGCCATAGAGTTGTTTAGATGTTTAAATGTGTGTAAAGGTTTTTTTAAATGAAACATTGAAAATCTAAATATCCTGACCAATTGAGGACAAAATGTTGCTTCGACAAAGTGCTTTCATTTTTCAATATCTGCTCAAATAACATAAATAAAAACGAAGGTACTCTTAGATGTGAAAGCGTCTGTGACCGATGGTATCACTACTCATGTATAGACAAAACGTCAAATTTAATTTTTTTTGTAGGGCCAAAAACTTGTTTTTTCTTTGTGACAGTTGCAAGAAGAAATGCTCTAATTATTGGTAGGAGATGCCGAAAACAACTACTCCACGGGCAATATGCCCCGACTGGCGTTGCATTACATCAACATCTCCATGGGTGTCGCCACATCCTTCATCAAGACCAAATACCAGACAATGACCGGTTTCGATCTTGTTATGATCTCATCAGATTGCCATAGGTATCGGAATCGATGAATAATCTGGCGACATGATTGCCTAAGGGGCATATGTGAATGTTTGTAGTGGCGAGATGTAATTGACAGACAGATAACGATTTGCTTTTATGCAGATGCCATTACAGCGACCTCTATTGTCTTTGAGGAAGACAATCCTACTTAATTATTGGTAGGAGATGCCGAAAACGGTAGGAGATGTGTACAGTGTACAGTGTATTTCACTGTATCTCGCCACTACAAACATTCACATATGCCCCTTAGGCAATCATGTCGCCAGATCATTCATCGATTCCGATACCTATGGCAATCTGATGAGATCATAACAAGATTAAACCGGTCATTGTCTGGTATTTGGTCTTGATGAAGGATGTGACGACACCCATGGATATGTTGATGTAATGCAACGCCAGTCGGGGCATATTGGCCGTGGAGTAGTTGTTTTCGGCATCTCCTACCAATAATTAAGTAGGATTGTCTTCCTCAAAGACAATAGAGGTCGCTGTAATGGCATCTGCATAAAAGCAGATCGTTATCTGTCTGTCAATTAGACAATAATTGTCAGACAGGTAGTAGCAAAGACCCCTAGAGGGCACAGTGTATTTCACTGTATCTCGCCACTACAAACATTCACATATGCCCCTTAGGCAATCATGTCGCCAGATCATTCATCGATTCCGATACCTATGGCAATCTGATGAGATCATAACAAGATGAAACCGGTCATTGTCTGGTATTTGGTCTTGATGAAGGATGTGACGACACCCATGGAGATGTTGATGTAATGCAACGCCAGTCGGGGCATATTGCCCGTGGAGTAGTTGTTTTCGGCATCTCCTACCAATAATTAAGTAGGATTGTCTTCCTCAAAGACAATAGAGGTCGCTGTAATGGCATCTGCATAAAAGCAGATCGTTATCTGTCTGTCAATTAGACAATAATTGTCAGACAGGTAGTAGCAAAGACCCCTAGAGGGCACAGTGTATTTCACTGTATCTCGCCACTACAAACAAGAAATGCTCTATTTGACTATACTAGAAATGTTCAACTTGTCAACGAAAACATTTCCATTTGCAAACTATGCACATCTGCGGATGGCAAATTAAAAGATAAATTTGATGAGTTTTCCGATTTACTCGTGAAAGACTGATATTTAAGACTGATATAGCCTTTCAAATTCAAGACGAAATAACGAGTACCTTAGTAAGCGACATAGTATAAGTAATAAGTTGATTACTTCTGAAATCGATCAAGTGATGCCAAAAATTGATCAAGTGTCTAATGGGTCATACCCGGAAGCATATTTACACATCCTCACATAAGACGGCACCAGGGTGCTGAAAACTGTGAGCCTTTGTGGCCAATAATTACGCTACAAAAGCTCACTGATTTCGGCACTTACGCGGATTGTTTAAGTTACTTATAATCGAGCTTATAATAAACGGCCACAGAGCAAAATAATGAAACCACAATCATGTTGAAATAATTATTTATTTATTTATTTAAAAAAATATATATATTACTGAGGTGATATGATATTATATTATTATGTACTCGTATACATACATAAGCACACACATACGAAGTCCATCTTATGGGTTGCACCATGGCCTTTAGCATTACGCTGAATAAGGTTTATGTTTTGGGAGAGATTGCGAGATCTTTTTATTCTTTTGTTTTTTGTTTCCTCTTTTGAGGGTCTCCCAGACTGAATTCTGCGCGACCCGCAGGTTAATGTTCTCTGGCTATTTCATCTACTAATGGAAGTTGCCTGTACAAGTATTTTTCTTCCAGTGAAATTTTTTGTTTTGACAAAAATAAACAAAAGTCGAAAAATGCTGAAGGGGTCACTAATTGATCCATCTTTTTATTGAATATGTTCCCATTTTTCCCATTGTTTGCTGGGATTATTTTTAACCATATTAATAAAGGAATTTGTAGTATTCTCTAATTTCACAATTGTTCATTACAATTGTCATCCACAGAAGAGGGCTGAGTTTCCATACAAACCATTCCTTCTTTAAGAAACTGTTCATCTGTCTGTCGCTGTAATGTCTTTGAAACACTTGGGGCCTCACTTGTAAAACCACTGGATTCAGTCATTTTCTGAAAAAATGATTCATCGATTTCTTTACCCTCACTTAGTTTTGCTAAACATATTCGATCTTCAAAAGAGAGCATAGGTGAGGTTTTTAAATATTTTTTTCATTTAGTTCCACGGCACACATATGTTTACAGAATGCACCTCCTTGACCTGCTGGACAGTCACACATCTCAATATCGGAGTGCACTACGTATACAAATGTATTATCAGACGAAGTTACGTGAAATGTGCAATTATCTAATTTTTTGACCTGTAAAGTCTTTGCTTTTATACAAAATTGTTTAAGTAGTAAATCTAGATTAGTTTTGCGACTTAGTGCATATGTTCTTAAGCGTCTAATATAGTGTTGTTCAAGTTGGTTTGATACAAAATCGATAGTAGCTACAGTGTTAAATGATTTGCTGCACTGAAGGACGTTCTCTTTGAAAATTCTTATAGAGACTTCCACCATATTATTTGCATTATCCGCCACATCGCCTGGCATACGTGAAAAGAACATAATATTAATTTTGATGTAGGAAAGACTTTAGTTAAGGCTTACGTTCGGCACTACTGTCATCTGTCATAATAACAGCTGGACTTTTATTGAAAAAGCCACATTGTCCAATAGCTTCTTTTAATGCCTTGAAAGCATTAAAGTAGCATTCTTCGTTTTGAGAAGTATGAATAACACAGCCCAGAGGAATGGCGCCGACTTTACTTGCTCCAAACATAAATGTAATATTTGAGCCTGTCTGATCACAAGAGCCTGTTGCGTCTATAAATACGATTCAATAATTCGCGTAGGTGCCAAAATCAGTGAGCTTTTGTAGCGTAATTATTGGCCACAAAAGCTCATAGTCTTCAGCACCCTGGTGCAGTCTTATGTGATGATGTGTAAATATGCTACCCGGAATGATTGATACCAATTGATTTTGGTGATAGTAAGGATTTTTTCTGCTTACAAAAATAAATCTAATATATCCCTTGAGTATTTTTATATATGAGGCAGTTTGTCGAATCACAATAATTCCGATTGACTTGAAATCACAATGTTACCTGATGTTTAATAATTTATTCAGCGCTAAAAAAGACGTAAGGTGATGACGGTCATTTGAGTCCATAAGTTTGACGAAATTATTGGGGATGTTATTCAACTATATCATTAAAAAGATTAAGGTATTTGTCAACTGATAGGGGTGGTTTTTACCTTAGCAGCATCTTCATTTAAAATGTCATGTAATTTGTAGACGCTAACAATAATTTTAAAAAATGGTTGTTAGGGGAGATTTTAATGGAGATGTGACACATTGCAATTATGGAGAATAGCTATTTTTGGCAAAATAGAAGTCTAGATGATAATATTACCATAATATACAATAATTTGGTCACCTTTACATTTTAATTAAAAACATGTTTTTATTAGTTTTATTAATTCTCAAGCAAATAGAAAATTCAGCATGAAATACTCATAGGAGTATACAACAAATTAGCACATTACTAAAATAACACATAATAATACTTTATATCTACACATGAACTATTCAGAAGAAACACGCAAATCTTAATTTTATGTGTAGTGTGATATGTATGGCTTTCAACTATAAAAATAGTAGGTACATTCATAAACTTATTGTAATTACAATGGCTCAATTATGTAATTTTATGTGGGTATTTTCCAAAACGTATCTTTAATATTTAACGACTTAGGAACGGTATCCGTAGATGTTCGTGGAATCTTGTATAAGAATACATAGTGACTTCACTTCCTTTAAATAACAATATACATTTATGTGTTAAAAAAGAGAAATATAATGTCTTAAAAATGTATTATTCTTTAGTACAATATGTTCAAACGAACCAGTTTCCTTTATAAATAAAGTGTATAGAACTACAATGTACCGGCAAAACCTGTGTCTATTGATTTCTTTTATATTTTTCAGCCCACATATATTCAGTTTAGTCTGAAAGTAAGTACTACTTGCTTTCAGACTTTTTCTAAATTCTACGGAATTTAAAATAATCAATAAACAATAATTTAGTCGAGACGGTGGCTCGGGGTTTAATGTCTCGATAACCCTAAGTCGTGTCTTCAAAATTGCTGTTTAACTGTTCACCTAACTAATGATATTTTCCAGGATTCCCTCAAGAGGGAATCCTGGGAATGAGGGAATTCTCCTTTTAACGGACAATTGCGGCCACTAATTAATAATATGCCACCTACTCTTCCACACAAGTCTCAGACTTTCAGGCTAATCCTTGTGATTAGAATTGTGTGAATTAGAAGGAAGGAGATAGTATTATCTCTTTGGTATTAGTATTATTATAAAACCACTTACTATAGTTTTAATTTGATAATTATAATACAATTTATTAATGATAAAAAAAGGAAATAGTAATTACAAATCATTAATATTTTAAGGTTTACAATGCATAATTTTGATAATGGTATAAGTATTACTTATGAAACAAAACTTTATCTATGCCTTTAGAAAAATTTTGTTTAAAATTTATTTCTAAAAATTACTATTACTACAATGGTACTACAATTGCAACTACAATAGTTAAGACTAACCCAGTTTGTAAGTTGCCTTCATAACCTAGTTTTAGATAACAAAAATTAATTTTATGTTAGTGTTTGCCCCCCGCAAAATATAATTCCGAAATTCATCCTGAACTTTCAAAACTGATTGTTAAACATATTTCTTTATTACTTTTATACTATAACATAGGTAGGTTGTTCAGTTTTTACTACAAAAAATAGATATCATTTTCTTGTAATAGATTTTGCTACTATAACCACCAGATCAGTAATTTTCCGGGATATACAAATATGTCGCAGGTATTTTAAATTAACACAGAACTCATTTATTTATAGAGTTATTAAATGACCCATAAGGTTAACCAATATTTAGTAGTATTTACTTTAGTATCTAATCTAATTTAGTTTAGTTTATTTAAATCAAATAAAGTATATTACCTACAATACATATAATACAAAAATGTTTACATCTCTGCCAAATTGTGTAAAATATTATCAAATAGTAACGAATACCATGCAATATTCGATCTATGTAGTACAAATGTTTTGAATGTACATATATCTTAATTTCATAGTTTTCTTTTAAGTAAAAGTAAAATCGGTATACTCTGCTTTGTGTTGTAAGTATTAATAATAAATTAAAAGCAAGATCATTACAAAAATTAAAATTATTTACACTATTTACAGGGTTGCCTTGTATGTCAACTTTATATTTTCTTTCAACATTTTTAAATTTACAGACACAGCAGATTCTACAATATCCCACCCCACATCGTTTTCGTTACATTATCTGAATCTAAAAGTTATTCTATCGAAATATATTTTCTAATCTGCCAACAGATCGTTTAATATGTCTTCCTTCATTATACAGTGCGCGTCTAAAGTCCGCCCCCCCCTGCTAACTTTTGAACTCATTGGGTTAGTGACTCCGGACAAAGTACAGGGTGAATCGTGTAAAATGTATTATTTTTTGACGAAAAATTTATTTTCCCAAAATGAAAGATGGCGCCACAGGCGCTGTCAAATATATTTTTTTAAATGATAAGGTGGGACATATTGCATATCATTTAAAAGGTCCCTCTCTGCATAACAGTCTTTAAAAAATTGAAATCGGTCCATCCTTTCTCAAGTTATCAGCGTTTTTGTGAGTAAGGTTATAAATGAATAAAAAGCAGTCAACTTCAACGGTTTATTAAAGAAAACAAATATTTTAAAACGAATAACTAAAGAACTTGTTCAAAATGAGCACCTTGGACCTCCTGACAATAGAAGAACCTATTAGACATTTCTTGGCGCACGTTATGAAATGTTTGCCTGGAGATAGATGCGCACTCGTTGCTGATTCTCTGCCGCAAATCCAAAAGATTTTCTGGTTGGGTAATGAATACCTTAGATTTAAGGTAACCCCATAGAAAAAAATCCAATGGACTCAAATCCGGTGAACGAGCAGGCCACTCAAGAGGTCTTCGGCGACCAATCCATCTGTCAGGATAAAAGTTATTAAGGAAATTCCTTACTTCCCTAAAATAATGTGTGGCGCGCCGTCCTGTTGGTACGTTATGTTAAGCCCTTGAAACTTATGGACATTATTGTGGACTATTTCGCCTATGGTAGGCTGAATATTGTTTTCTAGTAGATCAAGGTATACCTGTCCCGTCAAATTTTCTTCAATAAAAAAGGGTCCTATGATGTGAACTCCTAGGATACCTGCCCAAACATTCAACTTTTGAGGATACTGTGTGTGACCTTCTCTATACCAATGTGGATTCTGATCACTCCAGTATCTAACATTCTGTCTGTTCACATTTCCATTAAGGAAAAAGGATCATTCATCTGTGAAGCAAATGCTCCTCAGATAGTTAGCATTAATGATAATTGTTTCCGTCATTATCTCACAGAACTCCTTTCTTCTGTCTGGATCGTCTTCTGTAAGTTCATGGATTATCTTCATCTTATAGGGATGAAATAAATTTTTTTAAGCACTCTCTGCACGGACCGCGGACAAATCTCGTGCAGCTCACTCACATGTGATGTAGATTGTATGGGATTTACCACCATTTCCGCCATAATGTCTATCATTTTATCCTCAGGAAGGGACGGCCTACCACTCCTTTTTTCATTATGAACGGAACCAGTTCTTAAAAATTTAGAAATTAGTTGTCGCATATATATCCTGCATATGGGACGTTCTGAATGTCTTTCATTAAACATTCGTTCTGCAGCATGATATGACCTTTGACACTCGAAAAAGAAAGATACTGCTTCAATTTTATCTTCAAGCGTACGGACCATTTTCAACAAATAAATCAATGATAAAATTAGTTAAGACAATACATATTTCACATGCACACACGTTTGACAATGTCAAAATGACAGTTGTCAACAACAATTTTTTCCATTAGTAATATCAAATAATTTTGATTAAATCATTCAATCACAAAAACGCTGATAACTTGAGAAAGGATGGACCGATTTCAATTTTTTAAAGACTGTTATGCAGAGAATTGAGGGACCTTTTAAATGATATGCAACATGTCCCACCTTATCATTTAAAAAATATATTTGACAGCGCCTGTGGCGCCATCTTTCATTTTGGGAAAATAAATTTTTCTTCAAAAATAATACATTTTACACGATTCACCCTGTACTTTGTCCGGACTCACTAACCCAATGAGTTCAAAAGTTAGCAGGGGGGGGCGGACTTTAGACGCGCACTGTATATGATTTTGTATATCCTATCCCTATCAGCACAAGTATAAGGATATATAATCAGTCTTGGTTGGAAGTTGGAAGTAAAATGTTTAATGTACTTAATCTTTTTTTACTGTTTATGATTCAGGACTATTCCCACGAATTTTTATTTTTAAAAACGTAAATTTCACTGGAGGAAAGCACACTGAAAAATAATGTTGAAATACTTATATGGAAAAAATGGACCCAGTGTCCTTTTACGCTATCTTTTTTATACTCATAAATATTCCCCCACGATGGAAAGAATACTCGAGAAAGATTCTAGCATATTAAAGCATAATACCACCTTGATAAAATTGAATAATTCACTAACAATACTCAACTCCCAAAGACATTATTATTATCTTGTAAAATCACAGATATGTTCTGTTCTCTGTGATCCGATATATGGTATCCTAAAATAATCGAAATCAACATTAGTAAATATATTATCAACGCATGACTGATGAACTACCTAGTTAGTCTAGTACTCGTATAAGTCCTCGGCAGTTATTTAAACGTTAAAAGACTTAAAAGAAGAAAAATGGATATTACCATAGATTTATAAGATAAGGGAGATGTAATTGTTTACATTTTAAAGCAATCAGAGATCCCCTCGTTTACTGTCAATTGTGTAATTTATATTTTCACATTCAAACTACCATGATTATGGGTTAAGGTTAAAATATTACATAAAAATATTTTTCCGTTTTCTAGATAAGTAGATAAATCATATTTTCTTAAAAATATTGCGATAAAAACTAACTTCATAACGCAAAAATGGAATGAACAGGCATCATTGCTCCCTACTCAAATCCGCATATTCATTGATACCGTTAACAAGCACGTGAATCGTAGTATTTTATAGTATTTCTTTTGTGCGGTGTTGCTGGGAGTCGGAATTTTGCTTTTGTGAATTTTTCAGTGTTTTTCGTAAGGATTTTATTACTATTCTTCAGAAAATGGTGCGTCAGTGTCAAGTGTATGGAAAAGTGAATTCTTTATATTCAAAACTGTCTTTCCACAGGTAAATTTTGCCAAGTTTTGTTTTGTTATTCGCTCGCTATATTTGTCACGCCATATTTACGGATTTTCAGGGGCGTGCTGGCTGGCTTCCTTATAATTTTACGGAATATAGTATGTATATATTATATTATGGAATGGATTTTGTTATTTTTTAAAATATGGCTGATGTGTTAGTTTTTGGAGTTACATACACACATACTTAAATATGGTCAAAACAGGAATCCAAGCAAGAAGCTAAGACATCATTCAGCACTTTGCTGCATAACAAATTAAAAAACCTATAATGTTTGGTAAGTGTAAAGCCAACATGCAACGTTTGCACACAAAAATTAAAATCAGTTGCGTAACCAAGGTAATTTTTAAAGGTATCCTTTTTCCAAGGTGATCTTCTAATCTAAGAGAAAATCACCATTATCAGGCTTTTAAGAGTTATTTTGAAAACAGTAAGTCAAATAACTTGAAACAAAAAGTTGAATTAAAAACTAACACCAAGTACATCTTTCTTATTTTAAATTATATTTCACTTTTAAATGTAATTGAACCCTGTATACAGAGTTTGAGTATCTTTGAAAAACTGAAAAATATTTTTTTACACTACTGTATATATATATACCTATATATATATATAAGTTTTTGTAATGTAGTAGGTATACCACCTTTATTTAATTCAGAATTTTAAGTGTTCAAGTTTCAATTTATATTCCCTACATTAAAACTCCGATACTAATTTAATTTCTAATCTCACAAGCTTTTGTTGTTGCAATGTATAGTAGTGATTTTCGTAATTCCTTTTTTGATGTTTTATTATCATACCCAACCCTTCCAAAAACAGTACGCCTTTTGGCGTCGGAAGCAAGTTCTCCCAAAACTTTTGCAACGTTGCACGGAGTCGGAATTTTGCCGTTCTTTCTCTCGGTATTCTTTGTCATACACATTGCCAATGATTGATACAAAACAAAAGGTTATTTATGAATGAACCGTGAGGTCTCCTCTTATTAAGTCTATGGATATTACCTTTTTCATTCAGGAGTTCAAGTATTCTTAAAAAACTTGTGTCTGAATCAGTACATCTAAGCAAACTTCTATGTAGAAGTAAAATACATCATTGCCGAAGACTCAAAAACATAACACTTAGATGGTCAAACTGTTAATAACTTCTCTAATTATAGTTTTTAAACACTTAGCAATACGCTATAGTTCGAGCTATAATTCTACCATAACTTCCTGTTTTGCCCTTGCAGTAAGAGGGATCTAGATAAAAGTTATCTATTTATATCGTTAAGAAGATATAAGAATATTTCACTCAACGATATAAGTAAAACTTATGGTTTTTTAAACAAAATAGCTTGTATATTTTTACATATTTGGATGAAACTTTCATACATTTCTATCGGAATTAATGGGTATATTCCAGATATTCGTTAAAAAGGGCATAATATAAGCGTAATGTTATCTTATCATTTCTCGCGATTATCATATGCTTCCGATGAAAATAGACCGGGAGTCAGATTTTTGTGACTTTTAGGAGTTAGTGACAGATTTTTTGTTTTATTTTAATGCCTTTCACAGGGTATTAGGTATATTGCGTATATTTTCATGACCAAAATGATTGAATCAAAGTCATCCTGGGTTCTTCATATAGAAAACGAGTTATCATTTGTGCGTATGCCCTTGGGCATACGCAAACGGTATGTTATTTTATTTTTCAGTAGATTTATAACCAAAAGTTGTATACCTACCTTTTATTGGCAGCCTGTTCGGAAAAACAGAAAAGTCTTTATTCAAATACTAGTTCACGTGACCACATGTTCACGCTTTTGTGAATCTAAGGTAAAAAAATAAAAAATTCTATTCACGAATCTATTTAAAAGTTGCAATGCCTAACTTTATAAAATCTTATCTTCGATATTCTAAAAACAGAGTAAATACGGGAAGTGAATTTGCCTCGCCTTTATTCAGTCTGAAGTTGTAATTTCGCAGAATATAACGGCCGAATATGCCAGATGAAAGGGAAAATCCTGAAGCGGATTTGTCTTTCTAGATTACTTCAAGTTATAAGATTCCTTTACTGAATACGAATTTCTGTTGGTTCAAGAGTTTATTGAAAGATATGAGCGTTTCAATATATGTTCTCAAATGTATATGACGTTTTAGAAAAAAGTAGGTACATTATACTTAATGTCTATAACTTATTTGTGGTGCAGCTGTATTATTATTCATTGTAGTTTCTTTTAGGATTACACTTTTAGTGTGAAAATTTTTAGTGTGATTTTTTATTTATTTTTTTTATAAAACTAAAAAACCTCATGAAATTTAGTTAATTTGTCATATATATTTATTTTTATTGTATATTATACAGGGTTATTCAGAACTTATCTCTAAAACTTTGAGGATATGTGCATCCTTAAATAAGAAATCGATATCACCAAAAAAATTTATAATAAAAGTCTTAGGATTTCCCGTAAACAATGTTTAAAGTTATACCATTATAAAGGACTACGTAGATGGGCAACTGTACGTTCTACATCTGATATACCTACCACATTCCTAAGAATGTGGTAAAAAAGTAAACACGTTTTTGTACCTCGAACGACGACTGAGCGAATAGAACTGGAGCGAAGATAATATCTCTATTGTCTATTCAGTCATCAGTCTATGTGTGTACTCTCTGTGTGCCGGTGTTTTATTTATCGTAGGAGTGTTAAACTGTAAAATTTTCAAAATGGCTCATGTGTACAGTAATGCTGAGTTAATGGACTGTTACCAGTGGATTATCAATTACGAGTTAGGTTTTGTGAGTGGTTGTTGCAGCAAAATGCTGAAAATCCCCAATTTACTTAATAATTTGCATTTACAAGATCAGCAACCAGGAGGAACATTCGGTTTAGTGCGGCAAAATTGGATAAGGGCGTGCCCAAAAGTGTGTACAAGTCCAGGAATATTATTTCGAACAGCTTTTGTAACAAGGTATGTGCAAGTTTTTTATAAATTTCATGTTTCTAATATCTAGTAATCAAGTAGCGCAATTCTTCAAAATTAGTGTAACAAAATTTTATTCATTTTAAAGACACGTCACTTTAGTCACATCTATCTATTTTTAAGTTTATTTTAAAGTAAAAACGCTGCAAATCTTTTTTGCGCCGGGTGTCGGTATACTCTCAGAACTTCCGAAGTTTTTTTCGTGCTAGCCAGTTTGCATTGTCAGTCCCAAGGTCACTCCATTACAGTGGACCAGTATCCAGCGGCGTGCAATGAAAAATTTTTAAATAGTTTTCAGAAGCCGTCAAAAATTTCATTTCTACATGTATGTTGAACATCCCCAAATTTTATTATGGATAAGTTCTGAATAACACTGTATAGTGCTACAGTTTTAATCTTTATTTTGAATACTTCTGGTTTCCTGTTTTTTTTATTATTTTATAGTGGGTGAAAAAACTACAAAAGAAACTACAATGAATAGTAAAGTCTGCGTCACAAGAGAAGTTGTATCTTCGGAATGTAACATAGTCCACATTTTGAACGCAGCGAACCGCATCTGGCGGCCCGAGTCAATGTATTTAATCGTCGCGGTAGCCTTACATAGAACTTTAGTGACTCGGCGATATTAACTCCAGGCGGACCACACCAGGTACCCCTTCTCTTGTGGCGCGGACTGTGCATTATACTATTATTATAGTATATTGTAGGTAATAATACTATATCTTATATCCCTTACTCTCACCATCACCCAAGGATTAGGCCAAATGTCCGGCACTTATGTGCAAAACTAGGAGACATACTATTGTTATGTAGCATACTGTCACAGTTAAATGAATTACATATTAGTTGCCGCAGTGGCTGTCGGGCCTTTGACATTTCCAGATTAAAAGCGTGCCGCGGCCACTTGCACTCGACGGTAAATCGGCGTCTTTACAAGGGGCTACCAAGCGTAGTTGAGTTTCGCCCTACGAATATTAGTGTACGAGGGGTTTCGTAAAAGTAATATATAAAGAGAGTTATTATATTACTAAAAAATATTTAATTATTAATAGTTTTAGAAATTATTATTAATTATTATTAATAGTTTTAGAAATTCACCCAAATAAGAACCTTGTTTAGGTATAATAAAATAAACTTGTTTACATAATATAATAAAATAATCAATTTAATAGTGGCAGTTCCCAACAACGTTAATCTGGTTTACGTTTCTGTTATTTATTTTATATCGAAATTTTTTGTTTGTTTTAAGATGGAGCAGGAAATAAAACAAATTTAAAAAAACAATAGGTATTTATTGAAAAATGAAACATTTATATTTTTTATTACATAATGTTTACAAGTTTTTTAGTATTGTTAGTTTTGTGAGACTTTTATTATTATCCTTATATTATTTATTTCCTCGTTTTAATGACAATATTTATGAATTTTAAGGTATAAACTCAAAAAATAATCGAAGGGAAAGTTTTTACAAGGATGAATGTACGAATAAATAACTTTACAGAATACATTTTTGAGTTTTGTGCCAATTTCTTCCCCAAAGGCCGAAGTATTAAAAGTGTTAACAAAAATTTGTCATAGTCTGTTGTACTTGTGTGAATCTCGTCTATAAATATGTCAAGACAGAGAAATAATTTCGTAAAAATTATTAATATGAATTTTAAAATCTACCTTTTCAACGGATTTGATCGTTAACCTCAAAGATTAGCATAATTATGAATATGACTTCTAGAAGAGTTGGAAAAACTATCTTCATCAAAATGCAAAGCATAAATTCTAATAGACGTGAAACATTGTTCTGGCGTAAAATCAGAGTACTTATGTGATCCTGTAAAGCCTAGAACATTCTTCCAAGTTTGGCAGCTATAAAACATCTTTATTTTGTTTGGGAAAAAATAAATATTATGTAAACAAATGGCTTATTATTTCATTAAGTAATTTACCACTTCGAGGGCAATGAATAATAAAATAAGTACTTTTTATCTCTGAAAAAGTGCTACAATGGTCAGACACATATCTACGTTGGTCTTTGGGGCATCTAAACAATGACAATCCACCTTGAAGTCGATTTTCGCAACCACCCACAGAACAAATTTTATTGTTATATTGCGTGTATATTGCGCTCTCAACGACACAGGCAACGTAACTGAGTCACTCGATACAGCCGGTGGCGGATTGCTAACTACTACCAGTCCGCCCGGGTCGACGGGGTAAGGGGCATGATGTTTTGAACTTTTAATCCACTGCGGCAACTGATATGTAATTCATTTAACTGTGATACTGTTGCTATTGTCTCATTAGTATTAGCACCCATGAATAACTTCGTAAACACTAACCACTATGAGGAAAACATGGAAAACATCATTAATTTGATAGACCTGTTAACTCCTAACGTAAGTATATTAACCACTAATGGACATTTTCATCCTAACTCGCACGGAGAGTTGGATGTTAACCCATTCTCTGTGTAAGCCTTAGGTATATATGAACACAAAAAAAATAGTGTAATCAGGAAAATAGCTGGTAATTTAAAAACAATCCCTAGAATATTCGTTCTGTGACCCCCCCCCCCCCCCCTCCCCGACGACATTCTGAAAAGTCGACGTTTATGATTATCATTGAAATATTTTTAATTGTGCAATTGAACAAAATGTTCTAATATCATAATATCAATAATTGGTATTCGTATACATGGTTGTAAAACATGTATTATTTTCTTGTAAATAACTATGTATACTCATATATTTCAAATAAATTTGAAACATATTCAAACTTATATATTATGGATATATGTATATACCACGTATAAGATTAAAAAATGGTAAAAATTAAAAACTAGGGAAATCCGGAGATGAATACTTTATTATGAATTACGTGTACTTTACTGAAACTGCATATAATGAATCCAGTGATGAATCAGACTGTTATGCTATTAATGCCAGGAAACAATGAATTAATTTTATTATGCAATTGTTACAACCTAATACCCTTACAGTATGTTTCATTTTTGCAGACTATATATGAAATCTGCAGGTACTGCAGTTTATAATTATGTTAAATTGAAACACAAATAAGATTTGGTTAAATATGTTTCCAAAAATATTTTCTGTAGCTATTCCATATTCTTGGAATATGTATCACTCGTTTACAATAAACTCGTAAAGGTTAAAATAAATTTTATTTTTATAATGCACGTATATATGAAATCATTTAGATTCAACTTCAATTTTTAATTGTTCCTTCTTTACTATATGAATTTTTTATGACTATCATTATTTCCAATTCTTACGCCAATTTTCTAAATGACTCGCCTTTTTTGATAGTGCTACTTGAAGAGCACATTTCTCTATATTACACAGTTGTAACTTCTATCTATAACAAGATTTTTAACATTTAACAGCATTATTTGCAATTAATTTCTTTTTATCTAGCATCGTGTGTTTCAGGTTACAAAATAGCAAAATCATGTATAAATTTTCGAAATAATAAGTTTAACACATAAAAAGAATCAAAATTTAGAAATATCTACGATTAAGGAGACTGTCTTTGCAGAGAATTGCTTTCGTTTGAAATTATTCAAATGCAAGCACCCTGATCGGATGCAAAACAAAAAAATATGTTGTAAGTTTTAATTTTACAGAGTTCATCATGCATCTCCAAAAGACAGTCGGTTGAATATCTTGAATTGCAGTAGGTAACGCCTTAAACCTAGGGCGATGTTGCATTAGAGAATTACACTGGTCTAAAGATTTAATATACAGATTGTCTCAGTTTTAATCTATCCAATTTAGTAAACGTGTAGAAATAATGTTCACTTTGTTATTTAAACTATTTTATAAATCTCGACAGTTTCCGACATACATGGTGTTAAAATCTCCTCAATTTTCCGAAATAACAGAAATATTCGGAGCAAAGTTAATGTCACCATAACATACTGTATGATCAAGCCTTTTGAACCACCATTGGCGGTAGTAACCGAATTAATTATTTCCCGGTTTTTAATAATCGAAAATTATTTGATATTCCTAAGTGGTAAGACGAGGAACCCTATAAAGTGATTCTATAAGCAGAAATAATACCTAATATTAAAATAATAAAATATATAATTAGAAACGAAATTTCGTTAAATAAAGTTATGCAAGAATTTCAATTATTTTGTGTTATATCTCGTTGTGATGTATTATTTATTGGCTGTTTAATAACTGTTTATCGCTATTCTAAGTATTCTTCTAGGAAAAAATAAAAGGAGATATATTGTTAATGAAATTATGAAGATATTAAGTTCCAGTGGATTTTTTATTTTGTTGATACCTGTAATCATACAACTTAACTCTTTTCTTCTATGCTATAATATATTTTGCAAAGAAACATATTACGTAGGTTGTAAACAACTCTGTGTGGGGTGGGTCACTGTTATACATAGTTTGTAACACAAAACAGAGTTTGTAATTTAACAATTTTTTGATATCCGTCAACACATGTATCTGAAGGCTCCGGAAGCAAAAACACGTTGTTCAGTTTCAGTTTCGTCAGTAAAAAAAAATAATTTTAAACATAAAGGCCAAACAATTATTTTTATTAAATTCTCTAAGAAACGTATATATAAATAACATTTAAGAAAATATTAATACAAAGTATATACTTTCTGAATATTTTGATATTTAAAGTGATGTAGATAATGTGATAATACTGTTTAAATAGTATAAATGTACAGGGTGGGCAAATAAGAGAGAACGCCGGCGGTATCTCGGAAACCGCTTATCGGAGAATTCCCGGAAAAAAATTTTAATAGTAAATATGGCCAAGAGATGTCGCTGGAAGTTGTTTTCGAGTTCCTAAAATGACCGCTAGGGGGCATAACGCCCATGGCCAACTAGAAAAATGAACTTTTCTCGAAAATTTGCCTAATACAGTAGTACCGGAAATAAGTAAATATTAATCTAGAGGAAATTTGAAACATTTCTGTGCAACTAATTTTTTTCTATCTTTTAAAATAAAGTGGTGGGGGGGCGCCAAACTTTCTTTCCTTTAAACGTTAATAACTCGGCTCAGGATAAACCGAATCTAACAAACTTAGTCTCATTAAAAAGAGCTTTTTTTTATGCATATTTAGACTCATGAAAGCTGGTTTTGTTACTTGTATTATAGCCGCTAGAGGGCGCTGTCTGCCAACATAACAAATATGGCGGATTTTCTAGAAAATTTCAAATGGCAAGGTATATTTATTGTCACATATTTAAATAAAGGACAACAATCCCTAAAATTCAGTGAAAACCGCAGCTTTCTATCTCATTCCTAACGGAAGATATTACCAAAAGGATTGCAACTGGAGATTTGTGATGTAATCTTTCACCTTAGCATTTAAAATCGACTCGTGATAGCCTATTATTAATAAAATATAAGAAAAAAAAAACTGTTGCGGAACTAAAAAGTCGATAGTGCTTGTAATTTTTTCAAAAAATATTATATGAGATAAAAGTAAAAGTTTAAAAGTATAAAAAAATTTAAACAAATTAAACTGATGCGGCAAATGCTGACTTTGTAAATGTATTCTTTATGAAATAATGTGGTGGTCCTGAAAACGACTGATTTATTTGGTGACGTGATGTTCAAGGGCCTCTCAAATGTTCAAAATATCGCCCACGATGGGCGATATTTTGAACTTTTGAGAACATTTCAATGCACAGTTCCAATCATTCTTGGGTAGATGAAACTGCAGTTTTCACTTCTGGCACGGGAATACACCTTAACACGTTCGATCATCCCTTCCCTTGTGGCGACAAGCCTCATTGCGTAAATTAGTTTTTTTAATTGCCCCCATAAATAAAAGTCCATACAGGTCAAATCGGGGATCTATAGAATAGATAGATATAATCAATTTAATTTTCAACTTGTTTAATATAATACCTAGCCGGGTTTCGTCTACCCAAGAACAGGTGTAACTGTGTATTCAAAACGATGGGCGACATTTTGAACATTTGAGAGGCCATTGAGCATCACGTCCCCAAATAAATCAGTCATTTTCAGAACCACCACATTATTTCATAAAGAATTCATTTACAAAGTCAGCTTTTGCCGCATCAGTTTAAATTTGTCTCAAATTTTTATAATTTTTACTTTTATCTCTTATTATATTTTTTGAAAAAATGACAATTACTAACTTTTCAGTTCCGCAAGAGTTTTTTCTTTCTTATATTTTATTAATAATAGGCTATCACGAGTCGATTTTAAATGCTAAGGTGAAAGGCTACATCACAAATCTCCAGTTGCAATTCTTTTGGTAATATCTTCCGTTAGGAATGAGATAGAAAGCTGCGATTTTCACTGAATTTTAGGGATTGTTGTCCTTTATTTAAATATGTAACAATAAATATACCTTGCCATTTGAAATTTTCAAGAAAATCCGCCATATTTGTTATGTTGGCAGACAGCGCCCTCTAGCGGCTATAATGCAAGTAACAAAGCCACCTTTCATGAGTCTAAATATGCATAAAAAAAAGCTCTTTTTAATGAGACTAAGTTTGTTAGATTCGGTTTATCCTGTGCCGAGTTATTAACGTTTAAAGGAAAGAAAGTTTGGCGCCCCCCCACCACTTTATTTTAAAAGATAGAAAAAAATTAGTTGCACAGAAATGTTTAAAATTTCCTCTAGATTAATATTTACTTATTTCCGGTACTACTTTATTAAGCAAATTTTCGAGAAAAGTTCATTTTTCTAGTTGGCCATGGGCGTTATGCCCCCTAGCGGTCATTTCAGGAACTTGAAAACAATTTCCAGCGACTTCTCTTGGCCATATTTACTATTAAAATTTTTTTCCGGAAATTCTCCGATAAGCGGTTTCCGAGATACAGCCGGCGTTCTCTCTTATTTGCCCACCCTGTACCTACTTAAAAAAGTTCTATCCACTCATTCTAAGTTAGGTACACCAACGTTCAGAGGTATAATGTAGGGTAGGTTAATTTAAAATTTAAACACCCAGAGTTCTGGACGAAAACCGCGCGTCCCTGACCTTGTTTTATCGATTCCTCTCCCGGTTTTTGCCCAGTTTCGTTATGCTGAAATTGCTGAAAATGGCTTTCGCTTTCTCCTTATTCAGTGGCGAGTACCAAATAATGGAATAATCATAAAATACTTAAATTTTCCTGCCAATATCTACTGACAAAAAATTACGTCTATTGCGAAATAATATCCAATATCTATTCCGTGATAATAATATCAATATAGAATTTTTAGTATAGCATTATTTATGATGTGGTGTGGTGTGTACTATAAAAACTGATGAGTTATAAAAATTACATTATTTATATGTATACAAGTAATAGGGTAATTACCCCCCTTCCATGAATTTAAATTTTACACTAGCAAGAAGGAAAAACGTAATTAGTTAAAAAAAAAAACATAAACGTACCTACTTAGTCAGGTAAAACATATTTTATACGCATACTTAGGTACAGGGTTTTCCAACGAAATGACTCACCTCCTATATCTTTTTTATTTGTGGTGCTAATAAAAAAAGTTTTATACAAAAGTTTTATCATTTTTTGAGAGCTTTCCAGATATGTAGTTGAATAGCCAAAATTAGTGCAGCTTAAAGAAATATGAACCTAGGTCCAATTTTTTTAAATGGAATACCAATTTTTTTAAATCGAAAATGGAATAAATTGATTACTGCATTCTACGGATTTTTCTGATTTCAAAAATATATACAACCGCTGCAACGGTTGTCATTTTATGGAGCTTTTTTATAACACGTTTTGGAAGCAATTACTCCTATGTGAGGCCTTGTTATAAAAAAAGCTCCATAAAATGACAACTGTTGCATCGATTATAGCACATATATATATTTTTGAAATCAGAAAAACCCGTAGAATGCAATAATCAAAAAATATACAGGGTATTTCATTTAAAAAAATTGAATCTAGGTTCATATTTCTTTAAGCTGCACTTATTTTGGCTGTTCAACTACTTATCTGGAAAGCTCGTAAAAAATGATAAAACTTTTGTATAACACTTTTTTTATTAGCACCACAAATAAAAAAGATATAGGGGGTGAGTCATCTCGTTGGAAAACCCGGTACATACAACCAAATACTTTTTGCCGCGTCTCGATGATATATTTGCTATTTCATGTTTGTTCAAAGAAAAACGGTCCTATCTAAATGTACAGGTAATTGACAAAATTTTTTAAAAATGTGGTTCTTTCAGTACCCCCATGTTGTAAAGCTAAATCCGCTCTTGTAATATATCTTTATTTAAGTAATTTTAATATATAAAATAAAGAAATAGATGTGTAATGAGGAAATTGAAGAATAAAACATTTAAAATCCTGCTGCATCCATCCGATGGCCACACTATCTCAACTACGTACTATAGAACCGTTGAGTGACAACATTTTGTCACTTAACGATAGTACATAGTTTGAAAAAAGTCCCAGAGCGGCCGATTGCAACTTTACGGAACGTCGTATCAAATTCGGATTTTCGGCACTGTAATAATAGTATATTATATTACTAGGAGTAGAAGGCGAACATTATTTGTTGAGGTGAGGAGCTTATACAGCCGAGGAGTTAGCCAAGGTTGTGCAAACTGGGCGAAACACATAAAGAGCTTTATACTCCGAGTGACATAATATAATTAGGGTGAAGTTATCCACAAATTTTCATCCACAAATGCTGACGTGGAGAAAATTTTATCCGATATAGGCATATAAGTAGTACGGTTAACTATAAATAATCGCTACGCTAATCATCTTTCAGACGATCTGCGCATGACCAGTATAGGTATGACACTCGCCCGTTTCTTGTTTCAAAGAATTATTTTTTTATCCCACCAATTTTTACCAGAATTTGATACGACGTTCAGTTCGGCTGTAGCCGTTTTGGGAATTCTGCCCAACCCTATATAATATAAATGGCATATACAAAGAAGAGACGCACTGATATCAAGCTGTATGGCTGTAAGCACTAAATTAGCATGTTATTTTTGGCAGATTTTGGAGATTTAAATAAAAAATGTTTACCATTGCTTTGAGCACTGATCTTCAATGAGTCTGACTTTACGCTACAGTATTTGTGGAACCCTATTACCCTATCCTTATTTTCTAAATCTATAGAAATATATAGAGTATTTTACTTAAAAAATCTATACTTAGTAAAACATTTACTAATATTGCACTATATAAAATACAAAATGAATATTTCCTCTTTTAGATAATTCAGAAAAGAAGTATGTGTGTTTATTTTTATCTTCAATAGTTTTGTAAATTAATTTGTAGCTGCAAAACTTTATTCTAGACAACTTTTAAAGTGGTTTGAAATGAAACAACATTCCAAATAAAATGTTGCGTTTTTTTAATTTTCTCTAAAAACGAAAAGGCGAACGGTACTGTTTTTTCGGTTTATGAAGCAGAAATGATTGTCCTTCATATGCAAATGATGTGTACTTTATGCTGGTCACTGTAAAAGTAGGTATAAGTACAAGGTTGTTAGGTAGTTTCAACAACTATGACCTCTTTAAAACAATTCGTTGGTTATTTTGAATGAGAAAAAACGGATAGGAGTAACAACTTAAAAAACTACTACTGGCACATAAAAAGTTAATAATGTTTTAGCATGGTAATATGAAGATGACATTGACAACCACAACATAACAGAAAGTATTGAATCCTTCGTCAAACAAGACAATAACACAGCCCAATAGAAAACTTCGTCACTCAACGCCAATAGTAATTACTTGTATAAGTACTTTGAAGTGTCAACAATTTGGTATTTAATTAGTTTTACAGTAATTTTGCAGTAAGTGTTTAAATTGGCTGCCTTATTTAATTTGATACTGACCCAAACCCCATAAATATTTTTTTTCGCATGATTTTTTAGTTTATTTAGTGTCTAGATGGTGTTAAATCTGGAGATCTTGGTAGCCACTCAATTTCACATTTCCCACCCATCTGTAAAATTAAAAAAGTGTAGAACTATCCCACAATATACAGGTATGCAAGCGCATCATATTTTGGATCGAAACATTATCAAATGCTTCACCACGATATAAACCACGGAAATATATTTGCATCTAAATGATTTTGAATAAAAATGAGCTCGATTATGTGAAATTATATTAACACATAATGGTATGGTGTTTCATGTTTTACCCTTTTTTATGGAAGTGCAAAGTTATGGGCAGAATTCTATTATTTTTAGAAAGTTTTTCCTATTCCTATCGGATGAAACATTTTCTGATTTGGGCTAGAATATTTATTTTCTTTATAACCATTAAATTGTGTTTGCAACACGATATTTAGAAAAAATCAGGTTGCAACTCCCCTAGGAGCATCGGAAGGTAGTTCACCTCCAATCCAAAATATAGCTTACTATAGACAGTTCACCAATTTTGATTTTTTTTTCTCCACCTTGTAAAACATTATAAGACCGTCCTAGGACTTTTTTCGGACGCTGTATATGTAGTGCTATCAACTTTTCATTTTAAATATTTCTCATATTTTATACATACCTTAATAATTCTTCTTCATTTTCACTTTCTCCTTTTTGAAACATAATTTATACCATTCAGGCTAACAACCAATTCGATTAAAATTTTGATTAGAAAAATGACATTTAATAAGTTTTTTCGCAGATGGGTGAAAGAATGAGGGAGGCGTATTAAAATTATATAAAGAGAAAAAAAAACGCACTCAGACACTGGTTCCCATTCAACCGATAAACAGGGCTAATAGGGTCAGGGACGCATTTTTAGCGTAAAGGAAAAAAATACATTTTAATGGTTCGTATAACCATGTAGCGAAGTACAAATTAATAGTAGAAAGCTCTACATTGATGTAGCCTTAACAATTAACCCTCAACTGGTATCGTGGGGTCTTTTGACACCCCAGTGACATATGACACAGTGGTGTATGATATGACCCCAGTAATATATGATATTATTTTTTGTTGTTTCACGTATTCTCTTAACTTAAGATTAACTTTAGTGTAGTGGCAGTAGCTATTGGTGAAAAGTAACTGTTTGCGAAAAAAAAAACAGGGATCGGGGTGTGCAGATACCCCACTATACCAGTTAAAGCAGTGAATTCTTCTTAAAGTCAAAATGTCGCATCGACCTTTGACTGAAAGTGAGCTGGAAAAACTCGCTTTTTCTCGCTGAAAACTATTATTGTGATGGAATGAAATGGATATGAAAGTGAAGCAGTTTCACTCTGTAAGTACAGAGGAAGATAATGACTTGAGTGATTGTGTTTAGTGAACATGTGCAAACTGTAAAAACAGGTAAAAAACACCTATGCCAGTTTTTTTCTAAAGGGGAATAATATCTATTTTTTGTTGATACCCATGCCTGATGTGAACCATATTTTTATCAGAAGATTTATTTCTATTTCCAATTTTTATTTTTTTTTTGTTGCTTAATAATAATTGGTGTTATTTTTATTTTATTTTGTGCAATATTAGAGCAATTTTGTTTATAATATTTTGTGGCGAAACAAAACGTGTGTTTTATCTTTATCTGTTTTCTTAATGTATAGCCTTGGAACACGTGGTATTTGTAAACATCAGAATATTACGTTTTTCAGGTTCTCAGCAGTAAAGCAGTAAAGGAACTCCAAATTTTGAAGATACTTAATCCGGCTCTGAGAACCAGATAAAATTAGCTAAGTGCAGCAAAATCTCGCACACTAAGGGCACATTGATTCTGCAATTCTAAAATTAACGTTCTATTTAAAGCACAACAGTGTGCACCAGCACCCTTGTATATTTCGCTTCAATGAGAAAATATGCAAACCAGGCTTATTAAGATAAAAATCAATATTTATGTTTGCCGAACAAACAGATAACTATATTTTACTCTCCTTATGTTGATAAGCTAATTTAAACTGATTAAAAACATGGTTTTATGTGTATCGACATGATTTCAAGAGATAATAATAATTATTTCCGATTTGAATATCTACTAAAAAAAAATACAATATGTGCTCCAATATGAGTACTTTTTGTTGATACTTACATTTGTTAACTAATATTGAAAAATGATAATGGAGAACTAATAACATCAAGTTTCCGAGCCAGAACAATCAAATCATCTGCATAAGTAGAAAACATAGGTATTTTGGGTCTTATTGAAGAGGAATAATTAACTACTAAGAAGGCATAAATAACAGTTTTTAGATACCTACATGAATTTAGTAATTTAAAATTATTACGTTTATTATTCGAGATATGACTCTCGTAAAATAGGTAATAATGAAGAAATGTTTACTTTGGTAATATGTTATCATTACTAATAATTATTCTCGTACGTTTAAATATGCATACGTTGTGCAATGTGTAGCTAAAATGGTAGAAATTACATTGTTTTCCGTTTGAAATGTAGTCCAAAGTAAATACCTACTTGCATGAACAACAAAGCTATACCTGTAACAAACTACATTACAGACATTATTTACAAAAACAGATTGTATAGTAAAAGAAACAGCGTATAAAATGGAAATAAATTACTGTTTCCTAATAATTTATCGCCGAAACATTTTTTACACTTTACTTTTACTATAACTAAAATAGTTATAAGAAAAGTAAATTGTTTTACACTTTCAATTAACTTCACTAGATTTATGCAAGCAGTTTGTCCATATGGCCTAAATATTTAAAATATTTGAAACACTTGAATATACGCTGCATGAACACGAGCATAAACATGAAGGCAAGGTCTGTCTTATTTGGTTTTCTATTTTTTCCACTTCGGTTCGTGCTGTGCATTTAGTACATGAAAATAAAAGTAGTAAATAGTTTTGACAATACATTTCGCATTTGAAAAGCAAATGCAAGGTTAATAATGTTTATGTGAAAAATAATAATAAAGATTATAAAGCGTGTACTTTAATCTCCTACCATTAGCTTAACAAAGAATTTTTTTATCATAAAATATGAACCAAATTTTATCGTTTTTCCTTAGCCTATGCTTATACATACATCTACTTCTTTGGTTTACGCATAATACCATGTACAAAATATGAGGAAAACGTTTATGTCAATCAGTTGAACACATTTTTTCTAACAATAAAATCTAGTTCCAATTAAGTATCATTTAAATATTCGACTAAAAGTTATTCATTAATTTTCAACATTTCGATACTATCCTCGGAAAAATTATACCTTTTTAGATATAAAATATACAATCTTTTAATATAAAAGCTTCAGTAAAATCACATGATTTTAATGAAATGCATGTATATTAACACCCATGCCCCCATGTAATCCCAGAAAATAGTGATCACAGTTTTTTTTTTAACTAATTTTATTTACTTAAATATTAAAATATTTAATATTTTAAATTTGGATATTATATAAGTATATTTAATTTTGGAGCTTTAGTTAGTTCTATTTCATTTATCCATTTTTTAAGTACCTAAGCCGCTTCCACGTGGGGCAAATGGTATAACCAGTTTAGGAACTTAGTAATTCAGTAAGTTTCAAATAAAATAGATAGTACTTATGGACAATACAACATAACTTATCTGTTTCTCAATAGAATACCATTAATATTTTTTCTATTTTTATTGTCTAAATTATAAATGCAACAAGCATTTATTTATCGAGAAAAATATTTGTTTTGATATTAAACCAAATTTACACAAGAGTTTGTTAACAAGGTGAAAAAATAATTTAAAAATAATTATTTGATCTTTGATTTCTGTATGTATCGGTAGGTTTTGAAAAATGTTTTACCGTTTTAAAGCAAAGGACACTGCTAATTTCTTAAACTTTAAGCAAAGCAATTTGCAAAAATTTTGTCACGTTTAAAGTCTCGTCCGTATTAGTAAATGTATTGTTGAACAGTGTTAAATATTGTACCTATCTTGAATATAAATAGAATTTAGCTCAAATCGGGTCAGTGACCCAGAGTTTAGTATATCGATTGTGCTTAATTCAGATATCGTGGGTGCGAATCCCAATTCCGCTGGACAATTTTTAATTAGCTACATCGTCTATACTTAAACCATCCTGACGTGAGTGCCTAGGATAGAAAGAATGTCAGCTTATGACAAAATAACATCAGTTGATGTTTGATTATCCCCTAACTGATCAGCTCTCCCTCATTCCTGCACTGAATTATGGTTAGGGATTACCACCGTAAGGCCAGGTTTTTCAATAGAGTGTTAACTCACAAGTTAAAGTCAACTAACTCTGGATTATTTATAATAATCCGTATTTCAAGTGTAAGTTACTTCCCTATTTAGAGTTAACTTGGAGTTAAGTTAACCCATGGATGAAGGGAGAGTTAACTCGAAATGTCAATTTAAATATAACCAAATTAGATTTACACTTTACACAATTAGAGTGCACTTTATATTCATTACAGTTTCAGCCCATTTCAATCCATTTATAGAATGGAATATTATATAAATGCATACTACAGTAGCGATGAAGAGGTTAGAAGACCAAAAATAAGTAGAAATAGATCAAACCATTTCGAAGAATGGGATAGACATGACTTTTTTGTTTGTTTTCGTTTATACCCTAGAACAGAAGCACATTTAGTAGAAAAGATACAAGATATTATAGAACCATCTACAGACATTTATTTCAAATAATCATGTATGCGTTATTCCCAATGTACCACTTAAATTTTTAGGAATGACTGCGTTTCACTACAAAACCAAATATTACTTGCCTTAATGTACTATGCTACTGGGTGGAGATTTTGTGGGGAACATAAATCCACTGCAAGCAAATGCATAAGAAGGGTGACTCAAGCAATACAGCTTCTTCAAGACCAAATTACATAAAAATGCTACAGGCTGCAGAGGAAATAATACAATGCAAACAAAATTTCTATAATATAGTAAGATTTCCGCGGGTAGTAGGCACTATTGGTTGCAGCCATGAATAAGTACAAATTCATTAAAAAGTTAAATTAAAACTACAATTAACTGCTTTATTGCGGTTATCTTCCATGTAAATTGACAAACACATCATGAATCATCTTGAAAGAGGTTGGAACCTTTGGTATGAGGATAACACTGACTTGGTTTTTCAAATAACGTCAAAATACTACTAGATAGTAGCAATTTAAGACTAATTAGGAATGTAACAAATTCCAGACACCTGGATGCATTTGAGAGTTTGGAAATTCCAAAGTGTAAAAATGTATGAATAGTGACAGAGGGCCAATCCCATACAGCCCCCTTTATTAGTTAGTAAATCATGGTTCACTGATCCGTCGCGACGGTTCACTGAGCCGTTGCAATGGTTCACTGAACCGTAGCAATAGTTTAGGTGTAAATAGGACAAAGTGTTAGCATAGGTTTAGTTTTAATCAACTTCAGATGATGCTAACTTGGTTGGCGAAACGCGCGGCGAGTGCAGTAAAGTGTTATGTGGAAATTTACGTCAGTGTAATCATGAATCATGACAAATTACAGATGTACAAAATTCCGAAAATACTATAAAATTCCGAAAACGACAATTCCAACTTAATAATATTTTTCACAAACTTGGGTTTATTAATTCTAACACACATAATTGTTATTGAAAAACACTTTCCTGCATCGTTTCTGGGGTGCAAATGTGGCTTACTGAATAATACTATGCCGCTTTCTCTTCGACACAATCAGATGTCCAGGCTAATCCTTGTAATTAGAATGAGGGGTAGGGTAGATATTATTAATATGAGATACTAATACAATTTGCTTATTGTGAGTATATGTGATATAATTTCTGACATAAATATACAATCAACACGTGCGTGCGTGTTTGTTGGTTTATTTATATTCATTGCACCATACTACATGTACGTAATTCTTCGCAGGTATACGCAAACAAATTTAGAATGACCAATATTTTCATCCAACGATAGTATATTCAATATTCTGCTTCCATCATATTGATTTGATCTTAATCGAGATGTTTCATCCACCAGTGGAATTAAATGAAAAACTATGTAATTACTCTATAGAAACAATACAACTAACTCATGGTGACTGAGACCTATTAAAATAATGAATAAACAAGTCCACACTACAACGATGTTGCGGCGCAAATTTCTATAGGTGCGTACAGATATGCAACAAAACTTCGAAGCGTAACACCATCGCCCAACAAGTTTGGACGGCAGTGCGTAAAAGCGTAACACCGTAACATAGTAACATCAAGGCGTCCCATCTGTTGTCGTCGGTATTTTGCCGTCGCATCAAAGAAATGACACGCACGAATGCACCACTTGTTTGCATGCCAGGACAAGTGGACGGAAGAATCTATCTATATTGATGTTATAAACAATTATCGCAATAAAGAAGTTTTGGGGGACACAAAAAATCCGAAATATTACAAAATATACTACTCCAAGAAAAGCAATATTAATTCTTTTGAGACGAAACGACAGTATGTTCTGCTTAAGCCGGGTACAGATATGCAACAGAACTTCGTAGCGTAACACCGTCGCGTAAAAAGTGTGGACGGCACCGCGTAACAGCGTAACAGCGCAACAACGCAACATCGAGGCGTCGTCCCATCGCTTGTCGGTATAAAAGCGTCACATCAAAGGAATGATACGGGCTGATGTTGCACCATTTGTTCGCATGTCTGTACAGGTCTGCGTAACATGATAGCGATTTGTTTTTCATTTACATTTTTATTCAGTTGAAGAAGTATTTAAGTATGGAGTGGATGGAAGAATCTACCATAAGGTACGTGTCCATTTGAGACCAACTAGCGCGAGTGACTCTCGATAGTTACTGTTAAGAGGGTATCCATTTGAGAGCAATTTGAGGAATTTTTACTGTCAGCTAGATAACAAAACACTCGCCGAGTGCTTACTCTCAGAGATATCTGTCACGAGGATATCCATTTGAGATTTCTGTTTCATCAATTTCCTTTCTTTGTGTGTAGTGTGAAAGAAAAAATAGGTGCAGATAGATAATCAATCATGAATGTACAAAAAAGAGAAAGCAACAAAGAAAGAAAAAATGTTGGATCAAGCCATGGATTCAAAGAAGGTGTGAATTTGGAGCATGTTCTACACTAATAAGAGAACTTAAAATTGAAGATCGACTTCCAATTCTCCGCTTCCACTTTTTGTGTTTTTTGTCTTCTTCAGTTCTTGTGACATCTGAAATCTAATCTATACTGATCGAAAATCTATTTATTTAAAATCCTTACTGTACCTACCTGGTTTCTTAAATTGTGAAGCTTTCGTCGAATTTCGTCTGATGTGCACTTGAACTTCGCTGCAATCTCCAGTAATATTTTATTTTTTGTATCCCTATTTCTATACTCAGTAGCCTTGGTAGGTATCCCATAAAACTGTATTTTCCTCATATATACTTATCAAATTACAAGTCTCGTCTTTTGACCACTCTTTACGAATAGCTGCCATTTTAAATAATTATGGCGAGAACTATCACAATACGAAACGTTTTCGTATTTCAGAAGTAACTGTCCGCTAGTAAAAATTATATGTATACACTTGAGAGCAAAATGCTGCGAGTAAGCTATTTGATAGTAAAATGAATACTCTCTGATAGTTACTCGCAGACGCGTATCCACTTACCAGAACTACTCTCCGAGAGGTTCTCACGCTAGTAACACTCTCAAATGGACACGTACCTTTAGAGTTTATCGACAGTTATCTCAATAAGAAGATTTTGCGGGATACAAAAAACCGAAATTATTATAACAAAATAAAAAAGAATGATAATGAACTCATTTTGGTTGGAGCGATAGTATGTTCTGCTTCTATGATACGCGATGATGTTCTGATACGCTAAAATCTGAAACACTACGTATCGCCGACGCGTAACAAAAATTGTTGCGCGACGGTGTTACGATACGAAGTTCTGTTGCATATCTGTACCCGGCTTTATAGGATACGCAACGGTGTATTGATACGCATAAATCCTTGACACCAGACACACCGTATCTTCGTTGCGTAACAAAGAATTGTTGCGCGACGGTGTTACGGTACGACGTTTTGTTGCATGTCTGTACGCACCTTATGATGTCTTCGAAAAAACCGTCAACGAACGGATAGTGTGTTTGAATGTATAGAGAAAATATTTGTATGTGGTGTTATGTGACAAACACGTCCACACACCCATCTATTTGTTCATGTACGAACAAATAGATGCCAAATGCAACGTAAACGTTTCCTAATGTGGACGCTATATACTGTCTGTCAATAAAAATGTTTTTTACAATGCTCGCGAGAGATCAATGGGCCTTTTCCACTAAATTGAATTTTACTATTTTATGAATATCAAACGTTCTACTGGTACATAAGTAAAGGTAGAATCAACCCAATTTATTAAAGAATTGTAATTAAACGAAGTTATCCAAATACAAAGTGACCGGTCTTCATGAATCATTTCAAACTGCGCGGTTCGCTGACATCACACTCCAGTAGCCATAAAATGTAGACAAGTTAAACACGTGGCTCCACGTTGCCACATATAATTTTACTTTTTTCTTGGTAACGATTAAATTTACATTCTGGTAATTTTGAAATGAAAATATATATTTTTAGGTGAAATATTCTCCATAAATTACTACTAAAGCAAATCAACATGATTGTTTTACAATTTATCCCTTGAGCAAAATAATTTTTAGGTATTTTTCGCTAAAGGTAACAACACTGCACAAACTAACCTTCTTGTCTTAACACTGCGCACTTCAGCACTTAGAAAGTTCATATTTGTGACCTAGAAATCGTTAACCATTTCACTGTCTTCCAACTTTTGGAAGATTGTCTCAATCAGCCTTAAGATATCCCTCTTCAATTTTATTCATTTTAAATCAAATTAATCAAAACACAAAACGAAAGTTAGGTTAAGCACACTTCACTTGACAGAACACAAAATGCAGGGCAGTCAACAGACAACAATGAACTGGAGTATGACGTCCATGGCGCGTTATTTGAAATATATGGTCCTTATATATTTTAACAATTTTTTCAAAATATAAGTATCTGGCGAAGAAAAAAATTCTAAAAAACACTTTTTAGGCATAACTAAATATATATTTTATAATAAGCGAATAAAAAAATATGTGGAAAAGGCCCATTATATGTAGGGTTTATATCTACACTGTTAGTTTTACCAACCTTTCAGTCTCCCTTAAATTTTAAGAAAGGTGGACGAGCATAATACATTTATCAAAAAAAGCATTTAAACGATTTACCCTAAATTGTTCAAAAGCACAGAAATGGAAACGGTAATATTAAGATGCAGTAATGTAGTGTATAAACTGACTATAATTCTCATAAATTAAACACCACTTGCTCGACGCTCTACACGTTACATAACATTATATTGCTATTTGATTCATACTAATGTCTTTTTAAAACACAATTTAATCATAATGGTTATTTCAATAAATCTTGTACACAAACCTTACAGAAAACTAAGGTCAACACTTTAGAAGGCTATTTTCTATTGAAAATGAAGGAAAAAATATTCTTATTGGGTTAAACGTTGTTCCATTTTTGGTGAAAACGTTTTAAGTTTATATACTCTTATAAATGATTTGTTAACACTTTGTGTATATTCTTTAATCGTTTACCTATGTCTCACTCTGTGTATGTTACGCGAAAAATATATTTAAATTTTTTTACACTTTTTTATTTCTGTTTACACTTAAATAAAATTCCTTTTTGATATTTCGCAATTGTCGCTTTCAGTAAACAGGAAACATATAAGTACCCAAAGGTAAAAGTAATAGGTGATAATCAAATTAATTTAGTATATGTGTATGTGTCCAAGGTCTCCGTTCTTTTATATTTTTAACTCTTCAACATTTTCAACCACCTAACCCCTTATAAGTCAAAATACAGTAATATTTGTAATGTAGAGTGTAAAACATTAAAGGGGCCGCCATGTAGGTCAAAACTATAAAAAGTAATATGTAAGGTTAAATACTTGGAATCGTGTTTCAAAATGTTACGTATTACAATCGAATCACTCACTTTTCACTCAATTGCTATTCCTGGAAAGGATAGGTAGTAGTAAATAAATTAACAATAGCCTATTACTAAAAAATATTACACTAAATAGAATATAATTATATAACTAGAGGACGTTGCACATGAATAAACCTTGTGTATTGACTGATGAAACTAAAACGGAAATCAGAATACGTTACTTGCGTACGTACGTTTGTTCACTATTGGTAATTTATCCTATAGATGAATCGCAGAGATAGATAAGTATACATACTCTAAACGTTCAATTATATAAAATAACTCAATTAAATAAAACTTCAATATTATACATTTTTTCGTCTGCAGAAACTGTAATAGTAAATTTAAAACTGTAGTATAGCATTGTCTCTTTGGTTTTTCATATTAGTATTAAAGAGAGCTGAATACATAAATACATATATGTACCATAAATGTATCATATATGTACCATATATGATAAATTGTACCAAGTAATCGTCAGATAAATCGTTAAGAAATATCGTTTAGTCAAATGTTTGTGAATATTCGAATACAAAGTTTTATTGAAGGAAATTATTGTAAAAAATTAATCTGACTGATTATTTGTTACGTACGAAGGCGTGGAAGGACCACTAAAATAATTTTTTTGAAATCTCGACTTGTTAATCTTCAACGTAAGTTGAAGTTTAATTTAACTTCGATTTACAAGTCGAAAATCAACAAAATTTCGAGTTATAACTGGAAATTAAATAAACCTCTGGCTTGTAAGTTGAAGATTAACAACATTTTGAGTTATACGGGATTTTGTGTCTATCTGGGGTTGGTTTGGACGAGTTCACACCAATTCAATTTATTAGTGTGAAGTTGCCCACACTTATCCAGCCACAGTTTATTAAGTGGGATTTATACTGTATCACTTTTGATGTACATCCAAAGTGAATCATCCAGAGTGAATCCTGTTTACACATTTTCATCCAGTTTTGTGGTTTCACATCTGCCACTATTCACTGTTCCTAAGAATTTTGCCATTTTGTGTTTGGTGCAACAACTTGTGCCAACTACCAGGCGGCAGGATGTCTCGTTCCAGAACAAATAAAAGTCTTATACACGATGGCATTGACTTAATTTCAAGTGGTCTGATAAATGAATTTTGCCTCTTGAATGCCATTGTATAACACATTTATAATATAATATAATTGATTTAAATATTTATTTATAATAGCCACAAACATACAATCGCACTGGCGGCTGTACTAAAACTAAAAAGTGAAGTAGCGGCGAAAATGAACTCATCGTATTTACATTTTTCACTGAGCCTTCACTTTGGGTGAATCATCGGTTCAGGGCACATCTTTTTCATTAAAAATAGGTAGAGGGTCGATTTGTTTTATCGTTCATTTTTAATGTACACTTTGGATGCAACACAAATGAAAGGCAATCTACACTTACCACTTTGGATGATTCCTCCAAGATGAACATCCAAAGCGATAAATGTAAATGAGCCTTAACGCATGTTAAATCCAAATCGAGATTAATTTATGGAAACGGCTAATAGATAAAATGGTATTTCTCGTTTCTCGAATTGCAGAAGAGATGACTATCGGATGTGATATAGGCTCTCCTTATGAAGGTCTATACTGGCACGCTACATAAGGAAATGGTTATCACCAACCCCAGATCGGCACAACATCCCCTAGGATAACGACATTAAATCAAAGTAAAACGGTTAATAGATACAATTTTATTTCTCGAATTATAGAAGGATTACCAGTATCACCCGTGATAGGATCTCTTTATGAAATTCTATGGTAGCACCCTACCAAAGTAAATTATTGTCACCATGCCCAGATCGACACAATATCCCCTACAACTCGAAATTTTATTAATCCTCCACTTACAAGTCGAAGATTAACAAAATTTCAAGTTACTAGTCGACCTTTTAAAAAATTAATTTTAGTGGCCCTTCCACATCTTCGTAGTTGCGTATGTGTCGTTTACAACTATTTATCTTTAAATTTCGAAAGGTTTTTCGGTGACCCTTGATCTTTCGGAACACCAAAAAATATGAACAATTTATTTAGTAGGCTTGGGTATTTTTCTTTAGTGCTCTACGAAAACATGAACAAAAACAACCTTAAAAGAGTTATTAAAATAAATAACAATAATTGTACAAAGTGGGTTAAAATATGGTAAATAAGAAAAGAATTACACCACATGCCGCTAAAAAAGCAGATGCAAGAGGGTGATCCTGATGATTTTAAAAACTATTTACGCATGGATGAAAATACTTTTAAGCATTTACCTTCGTAAAGAACATGCGTAGAGGAAAAACGCAAAAAGAGGAAGTTTTGGATTCGCCCTACTTTGTGTTCACGAAAAAATTATAATATTAGTGATATTCTAAATGATTTGAGAGCAGACGACGTTATTTCGCTTAGTGGTGAATTACGTGCGACGGAACTAAAAATTTTTACTAGAATGTCAAGTGAGGATTTTAAGAGTTTGATAAACCAAGTGCAAAATATTCAAGAAGGGCACGCGGTTTAGAGACGCTACACCTGTGCAAGAACGACTAGCAATTACTCTCAGATTTCAGCTACGGAGGACTCATACCACAAAACAAAAACAAAGCAACAGAGGCAATAATCTGCCTACTTATGTGTCCTGGTATTTTAAACATGTAGACGGCATTTGTTTCATGTTATCGATTCAATGTTTTCTTTATCGCTCACTGACAAATAACTTAAGGTGAAATAACAAGTAATTTGTTGCTTTTCAACGATATGTCGGCAACATGTTGAATAACTTTGTTGATAACAATGTTGAGTAACAGATGGGGACAGACGTTAAGTGAAATATAAGTTATCGAAGAAGGACACTGTAGACATTGCGAAGAGCAATTTCAACAGAAGAGCGTCTTATTGCCGGCAAGTGGTCGGTATTACAATAGCTGGATACACACGTAAAGATTTATCGAGCGATTTGAACAATTTATCGTTAGATTTACAGAATTGCACAAATAAAACTGCGAGTTTGGGGAAAAAACTAATTTAAGAAATTTGCACGATAAATCTACGTACATAATTTTGAGCGATAGTTTGTAGTCACAATATTAACATAACGATTAATTGGGCAGACAAATGTCACGGTCGACATTTGGCAATTTGACAATTAGTTGTCGACTCGTGCATGCCACATATATTTTTTATCAAATGTATTTATACGCAGAATGGCAAGTAAAGAATTCATCAGTGGCTTAATTGCACTATATAGAGATAAAACAAAGCAACCATGCACTGACTATTTACATTACACCTCATATTGCAAGCGAACGATCGGTTATATTTTTCAAAATTACGAAAGATCCCCGATCCCCGATAAATTGAACAAATTTAACCAAATTCAAGATATATCGCTCCAATAAAACTTTGCGTTAGTAGCTTGAGCGCGATTTATCTGCCAGATATTTCTTAGCGATTTATCTAACGATTATTTGGTACAATTTATCGAAGCGATAAATCTTTACGTGTGTATCCAGCTAATTGCTTACGATTCTCGATAGAAATTGTTGTTTAAACTTTTTGATCCATGTGTTTTCGAACAGTGACCAAATTATTTTCCGTAGAATTATCAGCCAAATTTTGCTATTTCATGATGACCTACTAGCAGTTTTATTCTACAAATCCAACGATAAATCGCTCAAATCAGTCGATAGATCTTCCTGCGTATATCCTGGCTAATAATCAAATAAGCAGGTGGGTAGGTACTAACATTTGAGAAAAACAAAATAGATATAATATAAAATGAAAATAACTCTTTTAGTGAATAACAGTCAAACAACAGTGACACAACAGTGTTTTTCTTGAGACGTGAATGCTCTATGTTAGGTGCTGTTAATTATTTTGATTGATACACGATACATTAAGGTGGCGATTCCAAGTTTCCACAAAATATGTGATTTTCTACGTTTATTTTAAAATACTCAATCCAGTCTAAAAATAGCCTATATAGTATATAGTTTTAGCGTGGGTGTCTTAACTAAATATACTTTAATGTTTAGGACGGGGATTAAAATCGACTAAAATCGCCTAAAATACGTTGAAAACATGTCAGTGCCTATTATGTAATTTTCGGATTTTTGCAAGATACTTTGAACGTTACAAGTTATGATCAGTATTGATCAGCACGCATTAACGTAAGGTACAGGGTATTCGCGTATATTTTGATCTCTACCTACAGGGGTTATTAAGAAAGTTAGAAAAAAAATTTAAATACAAAAGTTGTTTGGTTTTTCACGTATTATCTTTTAGCTAGGTTGAAAAAAAAATTGCATGTCATAAATTTGGGAAAACCAATTGAACATAATATTTTTAAATGGGACACCCTGTATAATTTTACACGCTTGGTGAAACATTTTTTTCCTGATTTCAAAAATATATATTTTGTTGACATTTTCACTGACAGTTTTCGAAATATTTATTCGACAGCGAATACGATAAAAAAATACAAAAAATACAAAGAACTAAAAATATTTAACAGTAGAAACTAATAACAGAATAAAAAATATTTAACGATTTTCGATGTAACCTCCTTCGTTATTTAAACATTTTCTCCAATATTTTCATTTTTTAGTATTTTTTTTTTTATAATTTATTGTAAACATTTAATATTAAATATTTCGAAAACTGTCAGTGTAAATGTCAACAAATTATATAATTTTGGAATCAGAGAAAAATGTTTTTCCCAAGCGTCCAAAATTATACAGGGTATCCCATTTAAAAATATTATGTTCAATTGGTTTCCAGAAACTTACGACATGGAATTTTTTTTCGACCTAACCAAAAGATAATACGTGAAAAACCAAACAACTTTTGTATTTCAACTTTTTTTCTAACTTTCTTAATGACCCTTGTTAGGGGTCAAAATATACGCGAATACCCTGTACATTCAGTACTTACAGTACTTACAGTACAGTACTGTTATGTAGTACTTACTTAGTAAGTATGTAAGTAGTAAGTAAGTTACTTACCTGTTAGTAGTACTTACAGTATACATAACAGTACTTACGTACCAGTACTTACATTCTGAAACATAATTTTTAGAAGTAAAACTGTAGTTTTTATATAATAAAATGACAGGTTTACTTGTAAAAATCATTCCTACATGTACTACAACCTTACGTTGACGTGCTGATCGTAACTAACGTTCAAATTTCCTTTCAAAAAGCCGAAAATTACATAATACGGAAACATGTTTTCAACGTATTTTAGGCGATTTTAGTCAATTTTAATCCCATTAAATGCCCCGTAGGGCATTTAATGGGATGCCCCCTAGGGCATTTAATGTAGATAGTCGAGATAATATATAATACATTACGTTGCTTTTGAGTTTTTTTGCTCATATATCTTCATTTAATATTCAACAAATAATGTACATTAGGAAACTATTGTCTGTAAGTATACTTTTACTTTTACTGAAATAATGATCTGGCTATATATATATATATATACAGGGCGCCCTATTTCTTGACCCGTTGCATGGGTAACTTTTTTATTAGTAGAGATACAAAAACGCTTAAATGAGCAAATTAGTGCAGTTTCGTATTAGTAATTCTACGGTAAGGCGAAAAATTATATACGGGGGAAGGTTGAAAAGTTATTGACAAAAAACGAAAAATCCAACTTTTCTATTATCCCTCGTAGCTCGTTCATTTGAAGAGTTAGAGAAAAATGCTTCACATGTTTTTTGCAGTATTTTTCATGTAAAATGACATGCACTTGCTACTTTTTATATATCTCTTAAAATGGTTGAGAATCACAGTAAAATATATTTTTTTTAAATGTAATGGATAGGTGGCTGTGACATTAACCGAAAGTCCCCTTTTTTCTCTTTCAGATGATATAACATAGTCTATATTTTATCCTTACAAAAGTAATAATAATCGTTGTTTTTAAAGAAAGTTTATTGTCACATCAAGAATGCTATGGAAATAAAACAAAAAATAAGATTCCTGATATTTTTAAAAACGTCTAGTTGGCATTTAATTATTGACAGATCATAAGTGACATTTTTAGTCTTTGTTAAGTAGTTTATTGTTTATTATTAATACTGCATACAAAATAATAGTGTTGCAAATATGTACACCAACGAAGAGAAAAATGATATGCTATTTTGTTATTATAACCAAAATCGAGATGCACAAGCTGCAGCGAATCTTTATTTTGAAACTTACATGGAACGAAGACAACCCCATCATAGAATATTTAGACAGCTGGAAAATAATATACGATTATACGGTTCTTTTTCAAATCCTAAGGATGAAAAAAACTTCAATGAAGACACTGAAATAAATGTTTTGGCTTATGTAAATTTTAAACCTGATTCTTCAACTGCAGAAATTGCACATCACTGCAACACTTCCAAGGAAACTGTAAGAGCTATTTTAAAAGGTAACAATTTAAAGCCTTATCATTATTCCATATGCAATACTTTATATCCAGCTGATAATCAAAGAAGGATGACATTTTGTCGATGGTACATTTCAAAATGCGAAGAGGATCTAGACTTCTGGAAAAAGATTTTATTCAGTGATGAAAGTAGATTTACCAACAATGGTATTTTTAACCGCCATAATAACATATTGTGGTGCCGAGAAAATCCACATCTTGTTTCTGAAAGAAGAAATCAATGTCAATTTGGGATAAATGTGTGGTGTGGAATTTTTTGTGGCAAAATTATTGGCCCATATTTTTACAAAGATAATTTGAATGTGAATAATTACCTTCATTTTCTAAGGAATACTCTAACAGAGGAATATTTAAATGAATTACCACTTCATATTTTTAGAAATCTTAAATACTTCCAACACGATGGAGCACCTGCGCATAATTCCCGCGAGGTAAAACAATATTTACATGAACAGTTTGATAATGTTATAGGAAATAGAATGGATATCGACTGGCCAGCGCGAACACCTGATTTGACCCCCTTAGATTTCTTTCTTTGGGGGTTATTGAAAGATAAAGTTTATGTGACAGCTCCTCTAGATATAGAGGATCTAAAAGTCAGGATTCAAGATGCAATTAGAAGCATACATGGACATACAATAAATAATGTTTTAAGAAGTATCCAGAAACGTTGCTTACTATGTATCCAACAGGATGGTGGTCATTTCGAACATTTACTTCAATATAATTAATTAATTAATAATTTCTGTTCTCAAAACATTCTTTTGTTCCATAATCCATAGCATTCTTGATGTGACAATAAACTTTCTTTAAAAACAACGATTATTATTACTTTTGTAAGGATAAAATATGGACTATGTTATATCATCTGAAAGAGAAAAACGGGGACTTTCGGTTAATGTCACAGCCACCTATTCATTACATTTAAAAAAAATATATTTTAGTGTGATTCTCAACCATTTTAAGAGATATATAAAAAGTAGCAAGTGCATGTCATTTTACATGAAAAATACTGCAAAAAATATGTGAAGCATTTTTCTCTAACTCTTCAAATGAACGAGCTACGAGGGATAATAGAAAAGTTGGATTTTTCGTTTTTTGTCAATAACTTTTCAACCTTCCCCCGTATATAATTTTTCGCCTTACCGTAGAATTACTAATACGAAACTGCACTAATTTGCTCATTTAAGCGTTTTTGTATCTCTAGGTACTAATAAAAAAGTTACCCAGGCAACGGGTCAAGAAATAGGGCGCCCTGTATAGGTATATGTATATTATTTGGATAATAATTTATTTACTCAAACCTATGGCAAATTTGACTTTCACCGTGTCGACGCCGATGGTAAAGAGATGTGCCAGACAGGGAAAAATACGTTAAATGTATGATTTTTTATACGTAACGAACATTTTTCTATGACGTGCAATAATAAATAATTTATATTAATTGCAAATTCAAAGGTCCTCATTATTAAGGACTTTGGTGAACCGTATATGATTGTTTACCAATTTGTTGTTTTAAATTCTGGTAAAAGAATAGGAGAAAGTTCCAGTGGCATAGTTATATCAATATGTTTGTTTTTCAGAGTTGTGGCCACAGCCCTGAGGCTTTCTTATTATTAATTAAATGTAAATAAATTAAATTTGAAATACATGAAGGATTCATAGAAGTATAAAGGTAATGGAGGGATAGGTAGATAAATATTATGTAACTGTTTTTGTTATGCGAAATTTAAGCAATGGGAATATTTTTATTTATTATTATTAATAATAAATATCGGACGTTATATACAGATTTGTTTAATCAACAATAATCAAGAACAAACTAATTTTTTTTTAATAGCAAATATCTAGATAAATTCTAAATAGGAAATTTGCCAGGTAAGTTATTACTACTCGTATATAATTATAATCATTAACTAACTCATTAAATGTGGCAAGTGATTACTGTTCTATTTAATAAGGTTCGTATGACTTATGGACCCAACATGCTTTAATTGCTGGATATTTCTTCGTTAGAATAGATCTCATACATAATAATTATATACTTAACACGATTGTTACCTACTAGCTGCTTGGATTTCTCAAAAAGGCCGAACTTCGTATATCATAATAAAAAAATATTTTTCATTAAATTTGTGTGTAAAATTGAAAACCTATAAAATATAAAAATTCCTGTTTATTATCATAATATATTATGTCTATCTTCACAAATCTTTAATTAAGTAACTAATTACCTACTTGAGTAAAATCAAATAAAAAGAAGCCACACAAATATTAAACTATGTACTCTTCGAATACTGTACCTCATTTTGTTGTTCTAAACAATTTTGTTAAATAATAACAATAACAATAATATCAACTCAATTATCATATTTCGGAAAAATTTTCTGGTTGAGTTGAACTGAAGTAGAATTGAATTTATTGTAAATGTAGTTTTAAACTAAAGATAATTTTAGTAAGTTAAAGTTTCATATTTATGTATTATTGATAAAATAATATTTAGAAAATCAGTTTTCACATTAATTTTTTTGCTACTTTGACGCAAAGTAACTCTGTTCTGCATGGCTTATATATTTTCAAATTTTATGAAATATCGTAAAATTCTGAGCCAACGATATTAGCATATCATATACCCAGCCGTTTCGGAGATATTTGACATTTAATAGTAGTTTGACAGATGCAAGGGATTTATAACTTTTTACGTATAAAAAATAACCATTTGGGTTTTGGCACAAAAAAAGGATATAAGGTGTGCTTTCTTTCAGAATTATAAGAAACTCGAAAATAGCTTACGAAGTGTTCCATTTTGAGCGTTACATTTTAAGAATTTCAAATCGCAAAAAATTTTTAATCTTAAATGGAACACCCTGTATTGTTTACATAGAGTTATGCAAAACTAAGTTATCTTTAATATGATATAGGCATTTTAGGGGTTGAAGCTACGACTTTTTCAAATATTGGCGATTCTATCCGGTTTTCAAGGATTTCTTGTAAAAAATTATGTGAAAGCCTTTCTTGTGCCAAAACCCAAGTGATTATTTTTTATGAGTAAAAGAGTTTTAAAGGTTCATGCAATCCCTTGCATATGTCAAAATATCTATTAAATGTCAAATATTTCTGAAACGGCTGGGGTTATGTATATCATAATATGCTATATCATTGGATATTCAGAATTTAACGCAATTTTACAAAATTTTAAAACGCACAGGGCGTTCCATTAAAAAATGTATCTCTACTTTGTCACTATATTAAACAAAACAACCTGAACATCACAAACTAATTTTAAAGAGATGTTCTATTAATTTCCTGTTACACCTGTATTTAATTTTTTTTGTATTTTTCATAAGAACAGATATAGTAGGTACTTTCTGACACTATATTGGCCCACCCTCTATGTGTTTTCTCTTATTACTTTCTTATATGTGTCAATTTATTTTAAACTTTGTTGTACAAATATTTATTTCGTCATTTCGAGTCTTGTAACTGGGTTTTTCTGCTGGACAGTACCAATAAATAAATAAATAAATAAACATAATACGTATATTATTGTATTTAGAAAGAAATATGTCCATCAATATATTTGAGATGGAAAGTTCCACCGAAAAATGTAAAAATAAAAGGTGATCTATGTAAATTAAAAATGATGATAACTTCTTATTATTCTAAGCAAGTATTCTGGAATTATACCTTCAAAGTTATAAAAAGTTACGGAGGGTGGAACTACAGCTCGGATAATAAAAGTAAACAACTAATCTACTGTTTTCTTTATGTCTACTGTTATGCTAGATCACTGTTAGTGTAATTGGTTATAACCATAGATTTATGTTATTAAGTCTATGCTTATAACACTTCCCACTTTTACTTATACTCACCTCTTATAATTATTCCTAATTAGAAATAAAGATTGAATTAAATTGAATTGAATATATAGGTACAACCTTAATGATATCACATTGTAAACATTGCGATTATTTTTTGAAAACAGTTTTCTATGATTTCATATATTTTATATGAGGAGTAACATGAAGTGCACCTACCTTTTGGTGGTAAAACTTCCTCGCCAGGGGGTATTTTCTTCTCCATATCGAATCCGTTCTGTTCCATGTTTAATAAAATAACTTAAATAATAATAAATTAATACAGTTAATTAAGGGTAATACTACGGAATGTTTAAAGAAATATTTAAAATAATTTAAAACGAAATAATACTAGCAGCGCCTGAGTGCGTGTGTGATATTTAAAAATTTCCGCGCGTGTCAAGAAAAACGTGTCTCAGTGAATTTTCGATTCGCAATCGCGGAGGCGCGGCTATACCGCGCGAACAGGTGGACGGTCACTGGCTCCTAGGCAGCCGCTGCCTCTATAGTTTTTATTGGGAGCTCACGTGACACACCCATGGTTGTTTTAAAATATTTCCTTAGCCATTAACAATTATTGCCTTTGAATAGGTCTTATCGAATTTATAATTTAATGGTATCTTTGTTGAGTTGAGATTTGTTTATCTCACTGTTTAATCCTGGATTATCTCCAGGATTATCCTGATATTATGCACCTTCTTATTAGTTCATGAAAATGCACAGAGAATTGCGCGCTGGTATAGAAATGCATGTACTTTCACGTAAGGATTGGTTTATGGCGAGAAATTTTAAATCTACAAGGCGAGCAGGTCCAGACACAAAATGTATTATATAAGAAATGAGAATAACAAATTGTAATATACAGGGTGTCCCAATAGCAGGCTATATTCCAATATCCACCTTTATATGAGAATTTAACTGTTTTATCCAAGTCATAGACGCACATTTTATTAATATGTTACAAGGTATAAGTAATTTTTTGTTAAATAAATCCCCCTATATATATATTATTGTATAGTATATATGAATTAGCTTAAAATTTTCTAACCAACAATTTTTCAATATTTTTTATGTGGCTTTCCCGACTTATTTAAAAAAAATGTGAAAATGTTGGTCGAGACAAAGTTTAACAATAAGTCGAGTTAAGTTTATCAATATTTTTTTGTTATAGATAGGTGTAGGTGTAGATATGTGTTAGGTGTAGATATGTAGATATCGATATTTGAGAAATAGGTGCTGCATACAGAATATTCAAATGATGTTAAAACTGAATAAAAAACTGAATATCTCGAAAATATTTTTTTATAATTTGCCTTCAAACAACAAAATATAATAATTTTTCTATTTACTTCGCAGTGAATAGTAAAGAACATCTTTAGTTTTGCAGTGGTGGCTCGTGAATTTCTCTTTAGGGGAGGCATAGATAAATCACTGGTGGTTGGTGAGATTGGAGTGGGTATGAAGGGCGCACGAAAAAAAAAAAAGCGCCGCAGGCGAAAATTTTTTATTTTTCAAGGTCAAACGCCCTAAAATTAGAAATTAGAAATTCTCAGAGGAAAAATATTTGCTTAAAGAAATAGGTTTCGTTTGACAAATATCCCTTTTTTGATACGATTGCCAGAAATCTCGACAAAAATTATTTAAATAATATTAAAATAGGTAATAGTAAATAATAAGTAATATTTAATACCTATTTGATTATCAAAAAATTATACATAGTATGCAAACGTCTATCAATCTTCATCCGTACATGCTTATTTTCCCGCAAATTTCTAAGAGGGAAAGGATGGGAGTAGTAGGCGGTCTTGCCTCCACTTGCCTCTAGCTTTATTCAAAAAGCAGGTGTTCAGATCTCACACGCATGCGCAAATAATTCATTTATCCGAAAACATCGGTTCAAAGGAGGCATCTCATACTTATGCCTCCGGTCGGACACACTCGGCCGCAGCCGTCTTAAAGACGAAAGACGGCTGTTGTGACTCGTCGGCTTACCAGTGCTACCCGCGCTACAAACCAAATAATTAGCAGACCGTGGTAATTTTTACTGAGGCGCCCAAGAAAGACCATACATGGCGTTGGGTCGTTTGTGATTGGAAATAATTTCAAATAATAGTACGGGAACACAAGCATTTACATTTTACATTATTATTTATTATATTAGTGGATATTATTAATATATTTATTAGTTGTTAGTAAATATTATGTATTTAAGAATTGGAATTCTTTGTAATTTTTACAGGAGAGGCACTGCCTCCCCTGCCTCCCCTGACGAACCGCCACTGTAGTTTTGTTGAAAAGACAAAAATTATTTGAAAACATTTAAAATTTAAACAAATGATGAAAACACAAAAATGCATTTTCTTAAAATAAAAAGAACATGTCATTTCCTAACAAAAACAGAACAGAAACCATGTCATGTCATTTCCTAACAAAATAATACCTTAAACTAAAATTATACCGATATAATTTTATTTTAAAGTATTATTTTGTTAGGAAAAGACATGATGATTTCATAAAATATGGATTTACTCTGTAACGATGCGTTTTATGAAAAAAATGAAAGAATACTTTTTTGTAGAGAAATGGGTGGGAAATATCGTATTATTTTAAACGTTAGTCACTGGTGTAACAATTATTTTTTAGAAAATGGGTTCGAGAGTGCAGGTTGCACTACTGCACTACGAAGCTACTTCACTTCGTAACGGTGTGTTTTGTGAAAAATATGAAAGTCAATAAAATCATATCGATATAATTTTATTTTAAGGTATTATTTTGGAAAGGAAATTTCGTATTATTTTAAACGTTAGTCAGTGACATAAAATTTATTTTTTAGAAAAGGGGTCCGAAAGTGCAAGTTGCACCCCACTGGTTATTCCCATTGAACTAAAACTATTTGTGGAAGTAAATATTCATAGTAGCATTTACCAAATAAAATTTGAAAATAATTGGTTTATTACTGGTAAAAGATATAAATAAAAAAATATATTTTTTTTCAAATTCAACACCCTGTATCTTAGAAACGGTATGGATTTGGAAATAAGTTTATATAAAACTTAGTCCCCTTATTTTTACTAGTTCTCTTCATGTTCCCGAATTTTTTCAGCATCAAAATGGGGCACCCTGTATAACAAGATATATAAGAAGGATATATAACAAATTTGCTATAAGTATAGATAATGTAAGTATACCGGGTGGCTTAAAGTGGATGGCCTATTAAATGTATCTCGAGAATGAATATAGGTATGCATTTTTCTGAAACTTTGGCTGTGGACATAACCTCGAAAATTCTATAAAAGCAAAATATTTTCAAAGGTGTTGCACTTCCGGTTATACTGGAAGTCGACCTGGGTAGCCGATAACAACTCGCTACCCGGTTTCCATTTTAGTACCCGATAATCCGTTAAATATCCGATAACCCTCTAAGCACCTGGACTCGGCCGGCCTCCGTGTATGTCATTATAAAAAGGCTAGTTTACATTAGTCGAGTAAATGGTCAAGGAGAACGCCGAACGAAGAAAAGTAGGTCCACTCGACTAATGTAAACGATTGGTCGAGTAAATGGGTAAAGTAATTAGGTAAGTAACGGGCGAGTCGAGTGGTCAAGCGGCCAGCATAGTAGGTCGCCCACTCGCCTTCTCCCACCACTACTCTACTTGACTCTACGTTGAACTTGACTAATTTCTCGACCTGTCTAGACAGATACTGGTGTTAGTGTAAGATGCACCACGAAAAATTTCTTGTGAAAAATTCTCTTAGACTATCATAAATGGCATCACACACTTCTGGTATGAAGTTCGAGATAGCTGGTTTGGAAACTTCTGAAAAAATGTTGCAAAGAACGATAGCTGTTTCCAGTAGCCAGAAAATTTAAGGTCACATCTAATTTCACTTTGGGAGGTATTGAATCTCTCATTTGAGTATCTTGTTTCTGAATTTTAGGAGTAACTAAACCCAAAAGAGTTTCAAAATTTTCAAGAGACATTCGTAAACACATCTCATACTCCTTAATATCTTCATTTGCAAGTTCTTTGAGAAGAAATGCGGGTCTATCTCTTCTTGCTATCCACGTACGTATCCATAATCTTTTTTTCTTATTTTTTTCCATCTCAATAACATCATTAACTTCTTCAAATAAAATATTGCAAATTCTTGGTAAACACCGTTTTTTAAATAATTTTAATTCACGCCATCGATGTATTGGGCCGGCCATTTTATGCGCAACTAAATTGACTCGCGGACTTACTGTGCCATCGAAAAAGTACGTGTAAACAGTCACCAAATATATCAGGAGAGTCGAGTAACTTACCCCAGTTACTGGGCACAGTTACTGGGCCGAATTACTCGACTAATGTAAACTAGGCTTAACAATTTGTTTTTTGCGGTTTTGCGTTGGCGGCGGGGTAATTAACGGATAACGGGTAAATATCCGGTATTGAAAACGGGTACCCTGGTAGTAAAATCAACGGGCATGGGACAGGCTAATTTATGTTATTTGTGTTTCACATTATTTTTATAGCATGCTTTGTTTCACAATATATGATTTTCTTACTACCATTTTTGTGAAACTCTTGGAGTAAGATTTATATCAGACTTTAACGTATATTGACGCACTCTGTATGTATATAAAACTATCTCATGAAGCGGAGAAAATACTAAAATAGAAATTCGTCTGCTAGAATTTCTAGTGATCACTTGGCACTTATGTAAATAAATAATACCTACTTTATACTTACATAATTAAACAAATAGATAAATATTGGAATATTACTTGACTTCATAACTAAATGCTTAATAATAAATGCTAATAATGCAAATCAGACAATAAATACATTTATCTTCCTCAGAATGAGTTACATTTGGTTCCCACCATCAGGATCTTGAAAATAATTTTATGAGCCACAAAAATCCCAGAAAAATTAATTGCTTCTTAATTATTTCACACAAACACAACACACTTTCATTGCCAAATTTTATATCCTATAACATGGAGTAAAACGTATTTATTATGTTTGTAGTGGCGAAATACAGTGAAATACACTGCAGTGCCCTCTTTGGGTCTTTGCTACTACCTGTCTGACAATTATTGTCTAATTGACAGACAGATAACGATCTGCAGAAAAGCAGATGCCATTACAGCGACCTCTATTGTCTTTGAGGAAGACAATCCTACTTAATTATTGGAAGGAGATGCTGAAAACAACTACTCCACGGGCAATATGCCCCGACTGGCGTTGCATTACACCAACATCTCCATGGATGTCGCCACATCCTTCATCAAGACCAAATACCAGACAATGACCGGTTTCGATCTTGTTATGATCTCATCAGATTGCCATGGGTATCGGAATCGATGAATGATCTGGCGACATTGATTACCTAACGGGCATAAGTGAATGTTTGTAGTGGCGAGATACAGTGAAATACACTGCAGTGCCCTCTTTGGGTCTTTGCTACTACCTGTCTGACAATTATTGTCTAATTGATGAGATGGCAATCTGATGAGATCATAACAAGATCGAAACCGGTCATTGTCTGGTATTTGGTCTTGATGAAGGTTGTGGCGACATCCATGGAGATGTTGAGAGTAATGCAACGCCAGTCGGGGCATATTGCCCGTGGAGTATTTGTTTTCAGCATCTCCTTCCAATAATTATGTAGGATTGTCTTCCTCAAAGACAATAGAGGTCGCTGTAATGGCATCTGCTTTTCTGCAGATCGTTATCTGTCTGTCAATTAGACAATAATTGTCAGACAGGTAGTAGCAAAGACCCAAAGAGGGCACTGCAGTGTATTTCACTGTATCTCGCCACTACAAACATTCACTTATGCCCCTTAGGCAATCAATGTCGCCAGATCATTCATCGATTCCGATACCCATGGCAATCTGATGAGATCATAACAAGATCGAAACCGGTCATTGTCTGGTATTTGGTCTTGATGAAGGATGTGGCGACATCCATGGAGATGTTGATGTAATGCAACGCCAGTCGGGGCATATTGCCCGTGGAGTAGTTGTTTTCAGCATCTCCTTCCAATACGTATTTATTATATTTCTTCACGCCCAGACAAGTTCATCCTCACCCGCACTTTTACAGACACAGACCTGATATTTTCCTTACTCAATTTTATGTTTTATGCTTTTTCGAAATACATGCAATTTTTAATGATATAAGTGACCTTTTTAAGCTAAAATTGTAAAGATAAAAGATGTTGGAATGTCCAAATATTAAATTTTTTAAACACATAATTTTGAAACGGAAACGGCATAGTTTTTCCTCTTAGGAAATTGTACAACTTTGGTCCAACTTAATCAGTTTGGATCTCTCGCTTTCGAAGTCTCAATTGTTGGATTTGAATTTAACACACCCTGTACTTAATTTAGAATATTATTATTAATAATAATATAATAACAATAGGTGATATATTTGTGTTCTTTGACATCAACATTAATACCATTCTGTAGGCAGGTAATCTGATCTGAATATTACACATTATTTATTACACATTTTATACTCATTCACATCATTCAAGTACTCAGTCTCATTTTGGATTTCTTGGTGTATTTTTTCTAGTATTTATAAGAATCTCAATATGTACTTAATTAAGAAAATCACTTTTGCCAGAATCCAATCGTTCCTGCACTAAATGGTTGTTAGAGTTTACCAACCAAGTAGTTCCTCAGCACTAAAGGTAAGTACAAACCAGACAACAAAATGTTACCAACTATTGGCAACATGTTGATAGATGTTGGCAACACATTTGTTGGACACAACAACTTGTAAGTATCCGGATACATGTGGTCAACAGTGTTGCTCGTCCAAACCGATACCAGTTGTGTGTCCAAATTAAACGCAGTGTTTACAGTTGATATTTAAAAATGGACTTGTCTACTGCTGCTGGTGTTAGTGCTGCTTTCATCATAATAGCTTCCCATCCCCAGAAACGAAAAAGAAAATTATCAAAAAAATATAGTGAAATTCACAAAGTGGCTCATGAAAAAAATAAGCCCATATAATTATATGAAGTTAATATTATTTAACATACCTATAACTGCAGAAAATAAAATAAAGCAGCAAAAGAAAACCTCACTTTTAGGTACTGTTTCTACGTTACTTGTTGACAACACCGTCCAGACCGAGCGATGTTTTCCATTTCAAATTAAAAACACGAATACATATAACACGCAACAAAATTCTTTGATGTCTTGCCGACCAACATCGGCACTATATTGCCGAGTATCTATCAACTTGTTGCGAGTTGATGGGATACAACATGTATCCGGGAGATTGTTGGCCAGTCTGTACTTAGCTTAATGCAGCCTACACAATCTGCTGCCCACTGTTCGACACATGTTTCTGACTCATGATAATCATTCTGATTATACAATGATGGATTGAGATAGTATTATTATTATTTTTAATAAATTCAAAGTATTCTTTGCTTACCTAGGTTATAAGTTATAAATAACAAGGAAAATATACCTAAACTACATTGGATCATATACCATAGAAACATTTCTTTTAGCTGAATTCCTATTAAAAGTCTAGCTTTCTGAAATGGTTATTTTCTTTTTCAGAACATCTACAATGAAAAAAATATATATTTTTGATTGAAATGTAAGAAAGATACATGAAAAAATATACACCAATTTGAGGTGTACTGCAGAAAAATTGCATACATTTTCCACAAAAATAATATTAAAAGTAAAAATATTCAAAAAACACACAACACAGACAAGGGATATTATTAAAAATAAAATTATTATTACATCATCTTATTACCCAATTAGTACACGAAACAAAAGAACTAGTATTGTGTGAAAAAATTATCTTCAAGGAATTTCATAAAAACCACTGACCATCTACTGACTTTTCATTGGCCAGTGTCGAGCGCAATATAGTATTTTGGTGTTATGTGGAAAACTATATCAACGTTATATTTTAATAGTAATAGTAGCAGGTAAGATAAGATTTTATTGTCAGCTTAAAAACTAGTGCAGTTATGAAAAGGACTATAATCAGTCATAGTTCATTGAAAGATATTATACGTGGCATAGTCTGTTTATAATGTACGTACTTAATACAATAACGTAAATATTTAGTGATTATTACCAACCACAACAATATTTAAAAACAGATCTATATAAAAAAATTGTGGTAAATAGAAGTTAACTTTATTGCTAGTATACACTTCACGTCTAAATATAGTAGAGAAAGTTGTCAATGTAATTACTATAGAAAATAAGTTCTTTAAACAATGTTGCAAACATAATAGAGCAAAATAGAGCAAAAGGCAATCATTTGCGATAACTGACAATATTTATAGGTACTGTACTGTAAAAAGAACATTTTTTTAGACTGTTTTATAGTAAGGTTAACATGATACAGGGAATATTCGAAGTTAAAGGTAAATACTTATATTGGTTAATTTGTTTTACTAATCTCGCCTACATCAAAAGAAGTAGATACACACGTATAAACTATTTTACTTTCAAAGTTAAACTAGTTTAAGTTAGTTTTTCTATCCGAAATTTAATGGATGTTAATTTAATATACACATTAATTACGTCTATTCACACGAGTTCACTAATATAATCCTATCAGATAAACACGCATAGTCACACTTTCACTTATTTTATTTACTATACACTTTAGTTTTTTATTATATATATATTACGATTCACTAACATATCTTCATTTCTACGAATATTTATATCTTAATTATAATCTTCGAGAACCCTCGATGTCCACTCTTCAAGTTCTTCACTGGTAAACTTTAGCTCTTCTAGAAATTTCTTTAAATTTCGACAATAATCGCGAAGAAAAATACTTTCCTCGAAATTAATTTAACAAAAGGGTAATACATAAATACAAATACAAATAAATTACATATTTGAAAATTATTTTACAGTATAAGCGCCATTTCTCTTTTGCTTCTACAGGGTTATTCAGAACCTATCGAAAATAAAATTTGGGGACGTTCAACATACATGTAGAAATGTGGTAGTGCAAAAAGAAATTTTGTTGGCGGGGTCTGAAAACTATTTAAAAATTTTTCATTGCACGTCGCTGGATACTGGTCCACTGTAATGGACTGCAAATGCAAACTACAATGCAAACTTGCAATGCAATGACAATGCAAACTTTAACTAGCACGAATGAAACCGGCGCGCCCGGCGCAAAAAAAATTTGCAGCGTTTTTACTTTAAAATAAACTTAAAGATAGATAGACGTTCCACGTACAAAAAACTTGTTTACTGTTTTTTGTCGGAATGTGGTATATCCGATCTCGTTGAAGTACAGTTGCCCAGCTACGTAGTTGCTTTGAACATTGTTTACGGGAAATCCTAATTACTTTTATTACAATTTTTTTGGCGATATCGATTTCTTATGCACATATTCTCAAAGTTTTTTATATGGGTTCTGAATAAGGCTGTATAAAATATAATGAATAATTTATTGGCCAAGTAAATAACAGCTATACGAGCAGATACACGGTGCTCCAAATTAAATTAACTGAATAAATCCGTTACTAACAAATAACTGTTCCACGTTTTTCCATGAGACAAATTTAAAAACGTAAATCATAGGCAAATTATTTAAGTTAAGGTATAGGGAATGTTATATAAGTAACCATAGGCCTTTCTGAATCCAAGAATGGAGTAAACACAACTGTGTTACAACTATTACAACTTCAATTTTTCAACCAAAAACTTTATAAATAATGTTTTTTAGAATTCCAAAATATGCACGACTTCCAATGAATATTTGGGATCCCATTAAAAAGGAAAAGAACATAAACAAATAAAAAATGTAATACTGCTCCCAGTTCTCTCCTACGAGTACTTAATAAGGAATATATTTCACAGTGCCATCCTTGATTTTTATGCAGACTCTAAAAATATTATAAAAGCTTTTCATTTGAATTAATTGATATCTACTTCCGTTATAAGCGGAAATGCCCGTAAGTAAGTAAGTGTCTTTTCATCAAACTTAAAGATAATTTCTGTAAAATGTACATACATTTTCAGGTGATGATAAATAGGTATTTCAAATAGTGGGTTATTTACTCAAAATCACTGAATGATCTCAAGAAAATTTTTTGTAAAAAAAATATGTCGTATATATATATTTTTGCCTGACAAAATAAAAAGTTAGAAATGACTCATTTTTAAACATGGCGAATATGGTTATAAACCTGACACAGTTTTAAGTGTATTATAAAACTATAATTTTTTTTATTTATATAGAAAATACCCCTTGAAGGATATTTTGCTGTTATTATAATCTGATCAAAGGGAGATCAATGAGTAATTTGGTTCTATCCTAATTTAACTAAAGCTGAAAATCTTAGAGCTAAGGTCTTACTCAGTTGTGTACCTTAGGGTCTGGTAACTTCATTACACTAAAACTAACGTGTAACACAATACTCTGCTTTTATAATGATATAATCAATTCACTAACTCAAAGGACTTAACCCTCTTGAGCCTTCTTACTATGTTAGTGTTGTCGAGGAGCTGGATGGCCTCGATGTTCACATGTTGATGGAGTCGTTGTTCGTCAGTCCTTGCAAATTTGGTAATTGTCTGCTCTACAGTGTCCATCTGAAGATCTCGATGAAGGTCGCTGTTTCTGATGGACCAAGGCGCGTGGACGATGGTTCCGCAGTACTTTGTTCTAAAATCTTAGAATGATTAATATATTACTCTTACTGGCACAGCGCCAGAGCTGTATTCTATAGGTCCACATTGGCTTGAGGATTTGTTTATACAACAGTATTTTGTTGTAAGTTGTTAGCAGGGGTGTCTAGTCTACCAAGTAGCCATTCTTTTCTTTTTAACATGGACTTTCCAGCGAAGTCTTGCGTCTAATGTGATGCCTAGATATTTTGCTGAGTTTGCATATGGAATCTGATTGTTCATGTTAATAGGTGTCTGTTGTTCTCTTTTATTTGTGAAATTAATCTGCACTGATTTGGTTTCATTCAGTTTGATACGCCATCTTCTGGTCCAGTTATTGATTTGGTTACCTGATGTTTGCATCAGAGAGCAAATAATATTTAGAGCTTCTTCATAGCCCTTGCCTGTCGCAAAAATGGAAGTATCATCTGCAAACGTGGCTTCTGTGTTTTGCTCTAACTGTGGTATGTCTCTGGTGTTGATCAGGTACAAGATAGGGCCTAGGACGCTTCCTTGTGGTACTCCTGCTCTGATCTCTTTTAATTCAGTGTATGCTTCATCTTGTTTGACTCTGAAGAGTCTATCCGAGATATATGAATCCAATAATTCTGAGTATTTATATGGGAGTAGCTTATTTAGTTTATATTTTAACCCATCATGCCATACTTTATCAAAAGCCTGTGCAAAATCAAGGAATATCGCTGAACAGACTTCTTTGTTTTCTGGCTACATTTCTTTAGCGACTATAAAAAATGGGTTAATTTTATTTTAACCATAGTGTAACATTAGAATCGATACGACCTTCCATCCACATGTTAACAATATATTAAATTACTTTCACGTTGATTGCTTCAATCAGTATTTACAATGTACTGAAAGCCAATTGTGTTCCTGTTAATTCATTTCTATTTCTGGCAAACTGGAATGAATGATTTGCTCATATTTGTTTATGGCACAAAGGTGTATGGGCCCGTTTGTTTTATATTTATCAAAGAAAATACAGTTAACAAACAGTAAAATTAACAATTTCAAACTAAATTACGTTATGCCTCTTTCTGAAAATTCAGTCATCAGAACGTAACACCCTTGTTTATATATAGGTAATATAAACAAGGGTAACACGAATAAGTTAAATTAGGTATGGTTTAGAAAACTAAAAACACACTTTTATTAGTAACGGACTTAAGAGTTCAAATAAACGATATCATATTATTGTATTGTTACCAGAATTGCATGAATTTGCAAATATTCAAATCGATGCGAAAATTAAAGGTGGGTGAAAAGTGAGTTGTAAGATTTCCTTAAAATATAAAGAAGTTACAGGTCAAGCTAATGAAAACATGTTAAAAATATATACAGTTTATATGACTACGAAGATTATCTACGGTGCCTCAGAAATTATCAGAGATAGGAAAAACTAAAAGTTTTAATTTCTTCAATAAAAAACAAAAAAAGAGGATTTTCAGTTTACAGGATACCTAATAGCATAGCTACTATCAATTCCTATTTTAATTTTATTAAATGGGTTGGTTTTATTTTGTTTTTTATCTCTTTTATTATCTTTACTATCATAAAAACAAAATAAAACCAACCCCCACAATAAAATTAAAATAGGAAATTGATATTAGCTATTAGGTAAACTTGAAAAAAGTCCGAAAACTCGGACTAAACGTAGGATATTTGTCAATGTATCTGGCTGAAAGTCCTATTCTTTTGTTTTTAATTGAGGAAATACATCCTATTTTAATAGCCAACAACTTTTCCAATATCATATAAAAGTTTTAAAGGAAAAAAAAACAGTTTTTTACATTTTTAGACCATTTCTGTATATTTTCACTAGTAATTAGTCTAAAAATTGCTCCATAATAATTAGCATGTCTAGTGTTTATTTAATAAACATTTATCTAGCCTCATTTTTAGTTATCGAATAAAATTTTAGTAGACATTATGATTACGGAGCTATGAAGCTAACCTATATTTTGCGTAATGAATCCTGGATATCTGTGGCATGAAAAGAATCCTTTTTTTATTTCTTTATACAGAGAGTTCCAGAATGATTGTCCGTGCCGCTTCATAATGATTTTTAATGTGCCGTCTTTCTATTTTTAGTATCTGCACTAGAATCATGAGCGCAGACAAAATAATTTACTGGTTTGATTTGACTTGTTCCATGCCATGGTTCGTCAGTAAATATAGGTCATATTAAAAATAAAATAAAGACAATTTATTAAAAATAATATAGTTATTATTTTGTATTATTCTATTCCTATGTATTACCAGTATAACCTATTCAAACTGTGAATTGTGGAGCGTTAAAAATCATTAGTTTATGGTTCTTATATTAATTTGAATATTAAGAAATACAAAATTACCAACCTGATTTAGGACTCTCTGAAACTGTGTAGTATTGAAAAATACTCTTTTAAATGCAAATGATTCTTCAGTAAAACAATTTAAACACGAAAAATGCTAAACGCCACTGAGTCAAACGTCAAATGCTGTCAAATATGAAAATTTTCAAACTGACAATTAAAAAGAAATTAATTTTAGCAAATGGAAATAAATTTTGATTATATTCGGAATAAGCTGCGTTCCCATACCAGACAATCATTCTGGTATGGGACTGATTTTTGCAAATATAAAAAATATAGGGTGTTTTATTTGTAAATTCAATACAATTTTATTTTTGATAATACTAGTTACTAGTAGTCTGCAACTTATTTGAGGTTCAGCTGCATGATTCATTTTATTTTCTTTCGTGATTACGCCACTAAGTGGCGTATTTTTTTTATTATTTTACCAGTCTTTTAAAATAATAAAAAAAAGAAACCAAAAGTGCCTATTCAAAATAAATATCGAACGTGTAGTAAAACTGTTAAAGTTTGGGCCAAAAGACCACTGTATAACTAGATTTCATCAATGGTTTTTCAGTTTGATATAAAATTCTAAAATATTAAAAATTATATTTCAAATGACGTCTAAACAAGCAAATTATAGTAAAATTTAAAAGAAATTAAACAATTCTACTGACGATGTGCCGAGAATCGACTTGAAAGGTATAGAACAAAGCTAGTTCAGTTTAATTTCATTTAAATTTTACTATAATTTGCTTGTTTAGACATAGGTAATTTAACTGCTGGACCTAAGATGAGAGCAAGATTTTCTTATGTTTCAGATTTCACCCGGAACAAGCGTAGAGGGCTACGAAGCGACTAAAAAACGACCCTTGGATCTCCCCCCGAAGCTGCGACCTCCGACAGCGGTCGTAGCTTCGGGGTGAATTTACAGCGGACGAGTACTCACTTCGAGTACTCTTCCCCCACAAAGCTAAAGGACCAGTTGGCTCCTTTAGGGGTGCATCCCCGGCTACAAAGTCACTCCTGACCTACCCCCAAACCACCACCCAGGACGAGGCACTTGCCGCCCCGCCCGAGACAGACTACCCCCGTGAGTGAGACATGCAAGCGAAGAAAAGACAGAAAAGCGCCAGAAGATCCTACCCAGCAGGGTAGAGCCAGGACAGGAGGAAACCCCACGAATCGCCCACAAATATCACTTTTTGTGATCGGGGTTGGTGAAGGATGGGGTCCACCCCTTCGAGGCAGTCCAGGGCTACAGCGATGGGGGGTAAAGAGCGATAATCCCCTTCGGCCCCAAACTATCCTAGGTCATCACCAAGGTCAATGGATATTGGCAGACATAATTTGAAATATAATTTGTAATGTTATAGAATTTTATAGCGGAGAACAGATATACGCGATTGCGACCACGATCGCGTTTGTTGTAAATACATTGGTTATTGTTTAAGCCGCACATACTTGTCTTGTTACGAGCTTTTAGCGATAGAGTGAAAATCTGCAGCGTTCGACCCAGGGGTGGCCGACGATAAGCGTTTTTCGCAGTAAAAATGGCAGATTTAACAGAAAAATTAATTAAACATGTAAAAAACATAATGTGTTGTATGATATAATTATAATATTTAACTAATTTTTTATTGCCGTTGCCTATTATTATCATCTTCATCTAATAACATTGCAAGAAGCAGTGCCTCTTCTTTTTCCAAGTCACGCATTTTCACTAAAATTTCAGTTATATGTTTGTGCGATTGCGATCGCGATTGCAATACCTTCCTCCTGTGATCGCGACCGCATATATCTGTTTTCCTTCTCCGCTTATCAAACTAAAAAACCGCAGACGAAAATATAAGTATTTATTTTCATTGCATGTTATACAGTGGTCTTTTGGGGTGAACTTTAAAAGTTTGCCCTGATACTACACTTTCGATATTTATTTTGAATACCTTCTGTTTTTTATTATTTTGCAACCCCAAAAGAAAATAAAATGACTAGTTAGATATAATAACTATTTATTTCTTCATAATCATCTACGCTCAGCTATTTAAATAATGTGTATTAATTATGAATAAAAGAACTACCCTTACAAAAAAATCAGTATAGAGTTCCATTCAAGGGATTTATAACATTTGCACAGTGTTCTACGTTGATCACAAAGGCCCAATATATCTAAAATACATTTGCTTTTTCGCCCTAAGAGAGCACATGTTAATCTAATAGAGGGGCGCAATTTGAAGCGTAAAAGCCTTTAAGCAGAAAATTTTATTGGAGCAAATAGATATGAGATCTAGAGCATGCTATATAGAAAAATAAATGTACTGTAAATAAAATTTTTCGAGCAATGTTACCACAAATTAATTTCAAAAATCACTTAACTTACAGAATGTCTGAAATAATGAGAAGCTAAAACTTCAATAGCCCTATCAAAGAGTCAGAAGTAAAAATGTGACATACCGGGTGACACAGTAGACATGTAACACCCCGTAGCATGTTTATTTAAATAGATATTATTTTGAAATTTGGTACACTTATATAATGCGTGATTGTCCTGTTTTAAGTACACAAAATTTTTGTCCACCACTTCCGGTTTCACCGGAAGTGACATCTACTCTGTTATTTTAAGTGGCACCCTGTATATTTTTTTTACCTATCTCATTCGTCTCTAGATTCTGTTTTCAACCATGTATCGGAACATGGCATTTGTTTTTAAAATAACAGTTAATATCACATCATTTTAGTTTGTTAAGTCTACGTGGCCCTGATATGAACCTTGGCAGATATTGATGCGTAGTGTGCCGTGATATCGAAAGAGCTCTGGCATGCAACTTGGTGCCTCATATTTTTTTGAGAATAACCAGTAGATGAACAGACTAAGAAGACCTAACTTATTTAAAAAAAAATATCTTCAAACAACCCACGATATCTTAAAAACCAAGATAGGAACCCCATTTTTTTACTTCACCTAGTTAAAAAATACTTATTTATCTTTTATTTTTGTCCAATACAATTGCTGTGCCTATCATATTTTGCTTTCTTCATTAAAATTAGTATCGAATGTTATTGCATAGTAATGAATAACTTAACAAACTAAAACTGATATTAACTGTCATTTTAAAAACAAATGCCATGTTCCGGTACATGGTTGAAAAGAGAATCTAGAGACGAATCAGATAGATAAAAAAATATACAGGGTGTCATTTAAAATAACAGAGTAGAAGTCACTTCCGGTAAAACCGGAAGTGGTGGACAAAAATTTTTTGTATTTAAAAAAGGACAATCACGCATTATATAAGTGTACCAAATTTCAAAATAATATCTTTTTAAATAAACATGCTACGGGGTGTTACATGTCTCCTGTGTCACCCGTATATTATTTCGAATTTCTTTATTATAAAATACGATTATTGTACTGCATTATTATTAGAAATTAAATGGTTTTGAATACATTCAAATAAGTATTCCTATGCTAAGAACAGGATAGGAATGGATAATAGAATTAACAGGCAAATTTTATTCGACTCTGGTTTTAGTTAACATAAAATTGATAAAATATCTATTGATTTACTTTCAAAGTATCGCTTAAGAAGAACCGAAACGAGAGCTGAATAAAAAGGCAGAATGTGGCAGTTGTTATAGATTTGTTAATGTGATTTCAAGGAAGTGAAAAGCTTATCCTTGCGCGATACATTCTCGAATTTGAATTATATGGGACAACGGTTGCAAAAGAAAAGGAATACTATTGATATATGAGTAGCATAAAATTAGGAATCAAACATAGAAAGGCAAGACGTTCACAGAGCACAGATGGAGAAATTTAGTCAAAAGTTAACATGAGGAACTCCAACAATTGAAATATTTTTAAATGTCAATCAATGTTGACTTATTCTTCTTTCATCATACAGGTCGGTTTCTCTGAGGCGAGTCCTAAAGCACTGCGGCCACAGCTAGGCCTGTCGCGTCACTAAAACTACCCGTCTTAGCGGCACGTCGTTCGATAAATAAAAAGGCCGTATTTTCTATGTACAACCTTTAATACAATATCTCACCCCTTTTACCAACGTATAAACAAGCTATCTACAACGTACTAAATGTTCGTACAACATAAAGTACAACGGAAAAGGATTACTGTTTATAAGAATCGGAATTACCGAAAAACTCCCGTGCACACCACGGAATCCGGTTCGATAATTTGGTTCCGATTCTTTCCAAGTTCTTTGCAATACTAAATATCTAAAAATTCAGTTTTCTACTCTACAACTTAAAATAAAGGCACATATTTACATAACCGATACCCACTTAAAATAATCATAAACTCATCTAAACATCGCCCAGCCTTCAGACACTTGTCTACGGCAATAAATATCATATGGGCCCTAACGCCCAACAGCTATATCCAAAGAAACAGAAACTTTCTATTTTAAGTAGGTATGAAAAGATATGCGCCTGCTAAAACCGAAATTACTACAATACAGGGCGTTAAAAATATATAAATGTTTCCAGTTGCAACAAGGCCTATTGTGCTTCTCACTGATTTTCCACTATTCAACGAGCATCTTTGTTCTTTGAATAAATTCCAAAATGCTGAAATTTCCTTTAGCTCACAATGTTCCAAGAATAGTTTATCCAGGAAAATTGGCCTCATACGAGCGTAGCCCTTAGATTTATCCAGAATATGCAACGCAGTATCGTCTGCATCATCAAAGACCCAGCATACCGGACTTTCTGCCAATCTTAGATTATGGAGATGTTTCTTGTTATGAGCCCTGACATACTCCTGAGTAGAGGCTTACTCATGCTCAGAATCTCTACGGTACTTTTCTGCAAAGAACCTTTCATCAGTGCTTTCATGTGACTCCGTCTTTTCTTTGACTCTGTCCTTGTTTTAAGACTCAGTAATCCCATGTTCTAGTTCCATTCATTTACCCAAAATCCTTCTGACAGCGTTATAAGCAATTCCAAAAATCTCGCTGCGGTTCTGTGAAAGCCATGTTAAATCCATTTTTAGCCAGTTCGTCTGCACCAGGTAGACTAAGATGTGACGATTTTGATTGGAAATATGGTGTTGGCGGTGGAGTATTCATTCGGAGTAATGCAAATCGTATGGCCAGTAAAGTCAACAAACCTATTAGAATAAATCAGACTTATGTGCATAATATTAGAACATTCAATTAATAACCAATGTGTTATTGATTCTTTAAAATAAGCGTACCTGTGTAAGTCTACACTTCGGGCATTCTCTATAAAAACACCAAATTTTTTGAAATCGTGAAGGAGTGTATTATATTATATCCGGTATCTAATTACAAGAAAACGGCGTAATAACCTAGATGAGAAGTTATTGAAAAGCCGAAAATACCTGAGAAAACTGCATTTACACTTCAATCTAATTTGAACAAATAACGTGTCCAAAATAGATCGGGATTTAAATACTGTAGAAAATGTAAATTAGATTACGCATGCATTATAATATTTTAATCAAGAAATTTAAAGCAACAAATAATTATTAACGCTTCTTCAAGTTTCATAAGCTTCATAATAATTAATTCTTAATGGTAAAGGTAGCGTTGGTTGATGAATACAATAAGATCCGCAACCGGTAGGATTTGAGGTTGTTTCTTTCTCCGGCAATGTTCTAGGGTTGTTATCCACTTTTTGTACCTATTCTTCAAAAGTGTTATCATTTAAGAAAAACACTTTACTTCTAACGTTGTGCATCGATATATAATGCATACATATTATTCTCTGGAGGCTTGGAGTCTTGTATGGTGGAGTGGCTGGTGGAGTATTTGGAGGAGCTGGAGGAGTATTTGGGCTGAGACCTAGATGACGTTACAAGCTATAGACTGGGGACTTATCCCCTTATATTCCAAGCAGAAATTTTTGCAATAATGGCATGTTTGGCGGAGAATGTGAGGAAAGGGTACACAAGTAAACTTATCTACATATTCTCTGATAGTCAGACCGCAATAAGGGCTCTGAACACAAAAAAAATCAGTTCGAGGCTTGTTTGGAATTGCTGGTGGAACTGGCAAATGTCAATACGGTGAGACTGTGTTGGGTGCCAGGAGGTCACAAACGCATTGAAGAAAATGAACGAGCAGATAAACTTGCTAGAAAGGGATCTAAAATGGCTTTCATGGGACCGGAGCCAGATTGCGGAGTCGCTTATAGTGCTGCCAGAACGGTTCTGGGAAAATGTGTCGAACTACAACATAGGAATTACTGGTTTTTAAAACCAGGACACAATCATGCGAAGGCACTCATGGAGGATCCTTTGCAGAGAAGAACTGTAGTGATTGTGGGCATGAATATACCTCGGCTGGGCTCATAACAGGGCACTGCCATCTCAAGAAACAACTCTATAATTTAAGATTACCAGAAAGCCCGGTATGTCGATGCAGATGCAGATGATGCAGATGAGACTGCGCTTCATATTATAAGTGAATGTAAAGGCTACGCTCGTATGAGGCTAACGCCCCTGGGTAAACCATTTTTGGAACCTTGCGAGCTAAGAGTAATTTCAGCGAGTAGACTTTTGGGCTTCATGCAAAGAACAAAGTTGCTCGCTGAATAGAAGATCGGCGGGATGCACAATAGGCCCAGATGTAGCCGAAGTCCTTTGGGATTCGCTACAGAAGAACCGACCCGCGAGAAAAAGAAGAAGAAGATGCATACATATTAATAACGATTCTTGATACTTACTCTTCTGCATTTTAATGAATTAGATCAGCACAAGAGCTATTATGAATCCCCCCCAAAAAGGCGCAGATACACTGACGTCTACGTCATCTATATTTTTCTACACGCCGTGCAATGACTTATCCGTGTAAAGCTGCAAAATCAAATTATTCTGCAACTCTAATTGTCATAATATTGCAGCCAATACGCTCAATTACGTAAAACTTTTCCACTATGGTCTATTTTCTGTAGAAATATAAACATAGAATAAGAATATTTAAATCCATCAATTTACATATTCATTAAATTGAGGAATATTTTTATAGATAACTAATTTGAAAGTGTAAAAAATGCTAATGTCTGTCTAATTCTAATATAACCGCGCTTTATTGACAGTAGAATTACTTATATGGCAAATACTACGTTTTGAGTGATGCCAATAAACATTACTACAATTAGATTCGCTAAAATATTTATATACAATAATAAAAAATCATCGTTGGTAAAGATTATAAAAAGATTAAGTTTAGAAAAACAAAGTGGTAAAATTATAATTTTGCTTAACAGAGTGAACGTGGCATATTCATGCGCTAGTTTTATGGGAGTTATCTACTATTGCACAGTTGTTTAATAAAGTTCATAATTTTATCCACAGGCAATAGTTCAAGCATAGAAACTAAGTTGTGCAACTAGAAAAAACATGAATTCAAAAAATCTGCGGGTAAGAGCTGTAGGAAATTGTATTAAAAAATAAAACTGTTCATGCCATACCTCAGATTTATGCCACAAGAAATACGAGTACGACGCAGCTGCAAACATCGATGCATGCATACTTACGCGTTTTTCTTCTATTAATTTTAGCATAGCTAAAAGAAATGATCTAGCGCGGTATAGATTTGAACAAAATACAGTGAAAATTGGGCGAGTAGATACAATAAAAGTGAGTATTTCAGATATTTAATAAAATACTACTGCTGTCGTCCAGTGATATAATTCCTCTTAAATAAGTTGTATTTTGTTTAGAGAAATCAACCAAGCCAACATCACTTAGAAACGAAATCAGAATTACGGATCCAACTGTGGATTGTCTGACGAATGAATTGATAAAATAAGATTATAGACCAGGTAAATCTTATTTTTTCAATGAAGTTTAAGGGGACATTTATTTTCCAATGGAAATCGATAGGTTTTATGTTCAGGAACACATATATAAAAATCCCAAAAAATCCGTTGTGAGCTAAAAACGTCATTTTGAAAAAACATGGCCGCCCCTTCAAATGTTTGAAAATGAAATATCTTCTTTCCCTTGGAGCAATTTTAACATTTTTTTTATTTTTGCAGGATTTTAAGCTTAAAAATTAGAAAAAAATGATATTTTAATTTAGATATAACCAAGAATATAAATTTCCTAACAAAAAACGAAAAAGGAAACGATCTTTTTTAAATGTTTTTGACTTCCTACATTTTCCTAACTTTTTAATATCACTAACTAACTTTACAATCTAGTTAACTACAAAAACTCACAAAAACTCAAGTCATTTAAAAGATCCTCGTACATATATATTTTTTTGGCAGCCATTTCTACATTTACAGTCACGATATACACACAGAAGATAGGATGTTGTGCGAAGTGGGTGATCCTTAACATGACGCGTTACGTCACTCAGAGGGTGCTTTTCGTTACGGGGATACGCATTTTGTGCGTTTTTCGCAGAAGATGTTTGTTATGGTTCGTTTTATAAATTAAAAATATAAGATGTCTCAATTTCGCGAAGCTGAGCTGTTAAACACATTATTCTTACTGAAAAATTTGTTCCTCTAAGGTTTTCGCCACGAATTTCGGGAGAACTGTACAATATAGAATAAAATTGTACATACACTATTTTGTAGAGCACAAAATATACTACAAGAAATATTATGGGAGGGTATTATATGCACAAATATAAACACAACACAAGTTTTAAAAATGTGGGATTTTATTAATACCCCACATTTTGGTTCATCATAATTAATTTATGATGATCCAATATCAACCCTTTAAACTTAAGGTTTTGGTTAGATAAGGATACTTTTTACTTGGAGATTGATTTTATGCAAGCATTAGGTATTGATATATAAAAAGTAAATAAATTAAACTAGTTAAGAAAAAAAAAAAGAATAAAATTTTGACTGCATTAATAAAACCCTACATTTTTAAACCTTGTGTTATATTTATTAGGAAAGCAATGGATAGGAAATTTCCTATCCATTGCTGTATTTGAAGATAGGTCCTGAAAATATAAAAAAAAATATTTGCTATTGATGTAATCCCCATTTGAAGGCCCGTATACAGGACCCAAACCAGTGCTGGGGCTTCCGCCTAGTTATGTAACAAGGTCCATTGGAAACTGGATCAAGGTAAGATCAAAGGTAGAATGGTCAAACGGGACTGGGCTGCGACAAGCTAGGCTCTTAATTGAAGGGCCTTGGTCGAACGCAACTCGATCAATACTTGCGCTAAGTCGTAACAGCATAAGGATTGTCACAGGACTGTTGACAGGTCACGGGCATCTTAACAAGCACCTTAACACTATCGGTCTTAGTGACACTAGAAGGTGCAGGTTTTGCGGACACGATGACGAGGACTCCATTCACATCCTCTGTCGCTGTGCCTGCCTCATGGTCAAGAGACACAAACACCTGGGCGCAGCATTTCTCCTGCCTCAGGACATTAGGGAGCTTCCCCTACAACGGATGTTGGCCTATGCGCATAGCACGGGTCTCTTCCAATAGCTCCCAACTAGCGGCAGGCACAATGGGTCGAAAGACCTGAGTGCTGCGGGTAACCGCACCGCCTATCAACAACAACAACAATCCCTATTTGAAACTACCTTAAAATATGTTCCTTTAGTTGGAGGAAGAACGACCAAATCAAAAGATTTTTCGAGCGTCCGCTTTGCTATACTAATGTTGTAAATCCTATATCGTTCTTCTATAATGTCTCGGGATCCGTCTAATCCGTACATAAAGGAGACAAATTTATAACCAACGTTTAGTAGTTCATCTAGATCCGCATTCTTATCACTGAAGACTAACAATTTGTTATACATGAATGTATGCTTCTTAAACACCTTAAAAATAACGCCAGCGGCTATGTTTTTTTAAATGCTGACTTTAGCTCACTTCCGATTTTTTGGGATTTTTAGATTTGCATTCTATGATAAGAGAGCTATCGTTTTCAACAAAGAAAATAATGTCCGCAAAAACTTCACCCTTAACGTATATTTCTTTAAAATTTGTCTGGTGTATTAATATGTAAATATCAAATAATCAAATTTCCTTTCCAGTTTAATATTATTACTCTTTCCGGGGTTCTAAAGATAAATGAGACTTTTATACAACAATAAAAATCTTTATTCAACACTTCAGACACAATACAACACTTCTTGTACAATATCTAAATAATACACAACAAAACACTTCGAAAATCGCACTTATTTCACCTAAGTATTGCTTTTTATCTTGATCGCTGTCTGATTAAGACTGACTTACTCGCCGGCACGCCCCGGCCTTTATATAGGTAAACTAGGCTTCTAGATATTCGTAGAAATTTCCATCGAATAATCACGAATAATCCGCATACCAGGGCAGTTCAATAACTGCCCTGTTAGCCAAGTTACACGAGGAATATTCGATGAGTACCGCTGGTGACATCCAGGAAATATGGGTAAAAGGGTCTATCTGAAAGGGTCTTATTTGAAAGCCTAGAGCGTTGAGACTTCGTCCTTGGGGGGTTGTCCCAGGCACACCCAGAGGCGGTGTTGCCAGATTGTGCACAATTTTCCTAAGGTTGGGGAAAACGTAGATTTGGCAACTCCGCACTCGGGCACTGTCGGTGATCGGTCAGTGATTTTGTAACAATATCCTTTCTCGACATTCGTACCTACATAAAATAATGTGTGCAAGAAGTAGGAAATATTTTTCTGCGTTTACGACGTACTTTTTAATATCTGCTATCGTCCCAATAAAAAATCCTATTTGAAGGAGCTAACAGCTACTACTAGAAAACAGCTACTCCACACTACATTTCCTTTCCCCAACCGTTACATAATAATATACGTTTAGTTAAATTGAGTCATATCACATTTTCCGTCCGCATACAGTGTGTCCATTTAGTACTCCCTTTTTCTGTTATGGCTTAATCATAATCCGGGAAAAAAATCTGATTGGGGGAACGTCAATGAGGTTGAGGAAGGCCCAAAATTAGTGACACATGTACAGGGTGTCTAAAAAAAGTGCGGCGCGGAAAAGTATATACTTTTTAAATGGAACCACCTGTATTTTTCTGTGGCAGTTGAAGCCTCCTTAGGTTCTCTCGTCAACTTTTTTTTGCGTTTTATTGCAGCGTTACAACCTGACCAGATCTTGTCATAATAGTTATTCTCATTATATCTACTGTTTTCAAAATCATGGAGGATCGTATTTTGCCTAACAAGTTCAATCAGCTTCTCATAATTAAATTGTATGATACTGAAACGCATTTATGTTCACACTACCGGTATCCTTTCCAACATGTTTTAGCCTGTCCGTTAAAAATATAGGTATTTCGAATGATATTGAACGGAACTGATCGAAAAAGGTATGTAAACTGAACGAAAGGTGTGTATACATACACATATTAATTTACTCTAATAATATTTCATGTAAAGGGAATAATATGGAAAGAAAATTTAACGCATAGTGAGAATGAACCTTTACGGTAAGATATTAACTTTGACTAATTTGTTTGGCAATATTTTGGTAGTGTGGTTTCTGTAGTAATAAATGGATGAGTGATTGGTATGAATAAAAACTGTTAAGCTTTACAATGACTCAGTGAAATGACCCATATTTAAACATACATAAACATAAAGAGTTATAAGATCATAACATAACTACCTAGTTATTATGTTTTTATGAGTTACCTAATTCACGGTTCTAGATAAAAATGTGAGTTTAATATGGAGGGGTAACGTCTTTGATGCCCTCAAATGAAATTTCACTCGTAAGCGGTAAAGACCTAGTTACTACCCTTATTATATAATAAATTTATTATACCCCACAAGTTATGCCAAAACCTTTTTCTAACTCCGTGTGGTGCATAATTTATAACTACAAAATTATTTTGGAAATCGGAAAAAGAAAATATGGTCAATTAAAATTTCAAAAATATACATACCGGGTTAAATTAGAAAAAAATGTGTCATTTTGAGATACATTCATTATATTCATAAAAAAAAACTAATTTTCTTAATAGATTACACAAATTTGGTGCATTCTGACTCTGACTAATTTTTTTTATTCGTTATGGATATATTGGATTTTGCATGTCTTTATAGGAAACAATTACCCATTCAAAAATATATATTAACCTTATTTTAGTTTACATTTAGTTAATTTATATGTTCAAAAGGCATTATAATGCCCAATGAAGAAAGTCGAGAAAATTCCATTTTAGTAGAAAAGGCAACATATATTTATGGCAATCATCCTGATGTGCGTGCCTAGGATGGGAAGAACGTCAGCTTGGTGTTACTGTGAGAGATTAACATCAGTTATGTTAATGACCAAAAATGATCAATCACAACGCAGGAAATTAGTGTTATTCGTACTTTACTGGATCGATAAATTTGTGGAACCAATCAATACATTTGTTTCAAAAACTCGGGCATAACAATACCTAGCTCGACAACTGTCTGCTATTTACTATTATGAAGATTTAAAACTCATGATATAAGAAGATCATACACCAGTATTAAGCCAGTAACCAGTGACAATGTGAATGGTAATGTAATCTTTCAACAAATTTTAATACAGGTCAACAGCTATTGTTGGAAGCTGTTTATAAATTTGAAGAAGGTAAATTAAATTCATTTACAAAAAGAATAGATAGAAGAATCAATTGTCAAAGTAATTGGTAAAGTAATAACGTTGCCTTTGTTACCCGGATATCCCAGATGTGCACTGTGGTCGAACTATGAATTTGTTTCCACATCACTGCTTTCGGTGATCCAGCTGTTTGGTATTGCATTGTAATCAATTAAATTAAAAACGATGGCGATTTAACTTCCAAATTCAAACGGATGAGGTATCTAGTTTCTTGTAGGCATATCTTTCTTCCAATGACAACTGTTTAAACCAGTTACAAAGAAGATACTCTGAAATTAGTGACATCACTGTCTAGATAGTTTTACTTATATATTTGTCAGATGATATGCCAGTTAAAATGAGATTAAGAAGTTCATAAATAACGATCTAGCCCACGAGATAGATTCGTTGGTTCTGAGAGAGCCTGTTTTAAATTAAATAGTTGCCTAACCAAAAAAATTTACACTGGGTCAAAGTTGTGCGCATAGTGTGTATCTGAATTAAGTTTTAAAAATGGACGAAAATAAAAATAAAAAAATACAGGGTGTCCTAGTTATATGCTGAAATTAATTCGGGAACATGTAGAACTAATAAAAATAATGGGACTTTTATATATACTCATTTCCAAATCTGTACTGTTTCCGAGATACAGGGTATTGAAGTTTTTAAAAAATATATATTTTATCTCTCACAGTAATAAACCAATTGTTTTCAAATTTGATTTGGTAAATGCTACTATGAATCTTTACTTCCACAGAAAATTTCAGCTAGATGAGAATAGCCAGTGGCGTACCACCTGCACTCTTGGGACCCCTTTTACGCCACTGACTATGTTACATGTAAAGTGCATGGGTTTACATCTTGCACAAAAAAGTGTTTCTTAAATCTTCTAAACGCCTTCGCGCATTTCAGAGCAAGTGCCCCGGAATTCCCGAACCACCATAGCAGATTCTTACAGTTTCTTGCTTTTATTACTACTTAATATTTATTTTATTACGATTATTATGATAAGCATGCCTATGTCCCGCTGCGCATTTAGGCCAACCCTACTTATATCGCTGACTTCGTCTTTAGAAGGGCTATCAATTCATACTATGAAATATACAGGGTGGGCGAAATTCGAGGCTCACTATTGGGATCTCGGAAACGGTAAGAGATACGAAAACAGTTAAATTGGGGCAAAGTTGCGTAATTTTGTGACCAATAATATGCCGTCAAGAAATCCAGAATATCTACATTCATTTTTGAGTTATTTCAAAAAAAACAAAATTTTCAGTTTCCGTTTTTAATATTTTTTAGCTTTATTTGAGACGATATCAAAAAACTGACAAGACTTTTTCCTTGCCACTTTTTATGCTCTATAACGTGGCAGTACAAAATTTCCGTTACAGCGTTTCGTCCGATCAGGACCATCTTCAACTTTATTTTTTTAAATAGGGACCCATAATGTTTCTTACGAAAAACGATAGGATTTTTTATTCTGATTCCAATTATGTATGATACTTTATAGTTTTAATTATTGTTTTTGCTCAAATACTAGGAATAACTTTTAAGGCGATCGAATCTAGTATGCTTTGGGCTGATGACATTTGTTATAAAACAATTTTAATTGTCAATACAATTTGACGTTTAAAGAGCTTCGCTTCAAATAATAAGTAATAATGCCGTTTACAAATCAAGAAAAATGTGATATGATTGAAATTTATTATAAATGTTACAAAAATTCAACCAGATTTGAACAAACATATTTTGAAATATACCCAGAAAGGCCACAACCATATAGAACGACATTTTCGAAACTGCACAGACAATTGACAGAAAACTGTAGTTTTGGACATAACAGTATTTACAGGAGAATACAAAATAATAGTCCAAATCATGTTATTGAATGTTCAAATTAGGTTTTATATGGTAACACAAGTTGTACCGTATAATTAAATTTAAAATAATGATAACAAAGTAATTTATAATAATAACAGAAATATTTTTTTGTCAGCGGAATCTAAAATTAAAATTTTCTTAAATTAAAGTGTATGTTCAAACAGGCCACCATTATTTTGCAAACAAGCATTAATTATAATTACTTATTATTTAAAGCGAAGCTCTTTAAACGTCAAATTGTATTGACAATTAAAATTGTTTTATAACAAATGTCATCAGCCCAAAGCATACTAGATTCGATCGTCTTAAAAGTTATTCCTAGTATTTGAGCATAAAGAATAATTAAAACTATAAAGTATCATACATCATTGGAATCAGAATAAAAAATCCTATCGTTTTTCCTAAGAAACATTATGGGTCCCTATTTAAAAAAATAAAGTTGAAAATGGTCCTGATCGGACGAAACGCCGTAACGGAAATTTTGTACTGCCACGTTATAGAGCATAAAAAGTGGCAATGAAAAAGTCTTGTCAATTTTTTTATATCGTCTCAAATATGGCTAAAAAAAATTAAAAACGAAAACACAAACGTTTGGTTTTTTTGAAATAACTCAAAAATAAATGTAGATATTCTGCATTTCTTGACGGCATATTATTGGTCACAAAATTACGCAACTTTGCCCCAATTTAACCATTTTCGTATCTCTTACCGTTTCCGAGATCCCAATAGTGAGCCTCGAATTTCACCCACCCTGTAGAGCATTCTATTTAAAAAAAATGTCGCAAATTTCTATATATCTGCTAATTAACACATTTCAGCGTTTTTTCTTTTTAATCTCAACTAGAAAAAAAATAGTTTGTTCTATTATTTTAGGACACACTGTATATGTGAAATCTAACATTTTTTTATAAGTTGGACGTGTCCAATGTCATTGCCTTGCCTTGACTTGTTCGATGTCATTGATGCCTATTTTACAGATGAACAGATACGAGTTAAACGGTAATAAACAATGTTTACTACATAGTAATAATGAATACCTACCTCATAATGAGTTTCTAAATTACTTGTTCCAATTCTACACTGAATTTTCAACAAATAGGTAATACAGTCCACGTAAATCTTTTGTTTATGTTTGTTGTCACATTTAGCAGTATTAAAGAATTTTTTTTATTCATTTGCATCACCCCCTGTAATTAAGATATACTAGCACACTTAGTTACAATCCTTATTTTTAAATCACCCTGGATCAAGGAAATGCGTCATATCAGTGACAAATCACAAATTACAATTTGTTTACAAGAATTATTATGAACATCTTATTGCGGATGTAAAAATTATAAATGGTCAACATATTACGAATTTAGAAAACATTGTTAGTCAACTTTCATTATTATTCCTAAACCGTATCAACGCATTTGTCATCCTAATAGTTTTCATGTACAATGGTCTTATGTACCTGGTGGATGAAGAAAGTCGCCCGTTTCTATCCTTTTTATTTTCCAAAATTTGTCAACTAACTTTGAAATGTGCCTACGAGATGAAACACCATTTAAATACACTATGAATTATGAAAAACCCTTCGGTTATGACTGGTGTTACGGGTCTATTTTGCGGAACAAACTGATTCATTAATTCCATGGTCTGTCGCAATTAATTCCCTCTGGTTGGTAGCACTGAAAAGTTTCTGAGATTCCACTCTCCGAGGTTTTTGACAGGGCTTCTGGCGCTTTTTCGATTTTATGGTCGTCGTCGAGCACATGTGACGTCACCCTAGACGATAATATTTTATGGTTTTCTGAAGACATCCGCAAGGGATATGCTATTATAGCCTAGTAAAGTAATTCTCCTGCTTAATTTGTTGTTGATGCAGTGTTGTATCTGTGTATGGAGTAATTATCTTTAGTGGAAATAAAACGACGCTACGACCTGGACGATCACACGTGTTTTTGGTTTATACGTTACTATTCTGTTCCTGGAGACCTCCTTGGCATGCTACCTGATTCGAGGGCATCTTCTGTGACGATTTGTTTATGAGGACCCTTAGGAAAAAGGGTCCTTTTTGGTACGAGGCTGTTTTTGGTACGAGTTTAGAATTAACCTTGGTCCTAGGTGGATGTTGTTTTACGCTACGTGGATGTTACGTATTGTTCTACGTTACCCGTCTCCTGTCAGCCTTTATTCTCCGTAGTCACCTCTACAACCCCTGGTGAAACTGATAAGTACCGTTTTTATTGTATGTACATGTTGGGCTAAAGCCTACATTAATTATATATTTGTGTATATGTTACATTACCCTTGCAATAATTGTGAGGATCCTTGATTTGTTGGACTAACCAACTATTGCTGTAGTTTACGATTATTATATGTTTTAGCCTTAGTGCTGAGGTTATATTACCTACTGGGATAATGCCCTACTGTTTACTTGAACTATATTTCAATGAATGACATGTCAATTTAAATAAGATTTTGGGAACCACATGTAGCTACATTTGGGGTGAAAGTGACACTATTAGAGTGTCTAGTGTACACAATCAGTTGTTTGTTATCATACTTCTATAAGACCCTCAGCCCATTAATTTTGATATTACTATACAGGGGATAACCTCAACCGAGTGTAAAAGTTGTCATTGGTGTTGGTACTACTTTTGTGTACTACTATTGTATGGTCCAACAAATATAGTCGTACGTGGGGAAATACTGGTAGTGTTTTATTGGTTAGATATAAGGAAGGAATATTCTTGGAAACAAAACGAGTGTCAACTCTTACATCTCACCGTCAACCATCTATTAGACGGACAGGTAACTATTTTCCCTGGGTACTGGCTAAACCACCGCCTGAAACGACCCTGAGATTTGCTAGAAAACGAGTTGGTCTACACTAGATATAGATATTTACCCGGGCATATTACCTATGTAGACGGTAATTTTCTGTTTGCCGACCACCTTTGCCCAGTGAAAAAAAGAGGTTAATATTAATTAATCCAACTTAGTCTATCTCTCTACTAAGTGACTGAGAGACCAACCAGATCGGTAACACTAGATGAAAGTATTTTATAGTCTATCGAAAGTCCATTAATTTTAAAAATATACCTGGGGTGAACTATATATTCATCCCATCCTGAATGAGAATATATGCTGGTCATGTGAAGGTACCACTCCACTCAAATGATTATTTACTCCAGGTCTGTCTGGACTTGTCTTGTGTGACTATCTTGTGAATTTAGTATACGTCAGACATCAATGAGACTTGCAACTAGATTAAAAAACTATGTTTATCCGATTTCGGAAAAGCATTGTATCTCTTTTCTAACCAGTAAGTACGCCATAAAGCTATCTTTCTTCCTCCTCATGAAAGAAGAAGTGTAATGGTAGCACCATCGCTCAGTTTGAACGTGCGCAGTAGTGATTGTCATTACTGATTAATTTCAATTTTCAAAACATTGTTTTCGCCATTTTCAATTTATCCAGTTATAGAATTTATGGTTTTATTTTTAAGTTTTTACTATTTTTTTTAAGTGCTTTGCAGTTATTATTGTTTTAATGGGAATTTTATGAACTATATATTTTATATCATATGAACTCTTGTACCTGCATGTTTATAGTTATGCATATCTCGCACTCGCACCAGGAAAGGGACCTATGTCCTGTTTGTGGACATGTAGTGGAAGAAGTTAAAAACTTCACTATTTCTCATGAAATTTGGAGAAGTACCTAAGCAAAAACTGATTGAGTTGAGTTCGTGATAGAAAACATAGAAAATTGCACACAGTTCGTGTCCGAAACCGAATGAATCGCCATCAGAGAAGAAACCAAGAGAATTTTAGAAAATGCAGAACCCTCAACATCAAAATAAGATATAAGGACTATTAAAAAGTTAAAAAATCGTAATTGTTACTATGTGAAAGCGGATAAAGGTAATTGTACGGTGATAGTAGATAAAGACCAATACTACTCAGATATTACTAAGATGCTAGAAAGTGGACCCTATGTTAGATTAGAAAAGCCCCCTTTACCTCAATATAAAAAGCAATTTCATGAAATTTTAAAAAAGTTGGGGCACTTAATTACAGAAAGTCTTAAGAAGAAATTAAAATTACTTAACCCAAACCGTAAATTATATTGTCTTCCCAAAATTCACAAACCCGGAAATAATTACAGACCGATCGTGTCAAATATTAACTGTAATACTTACAAATTAGCAAAGTGGTTGAACGATAAGTACCAAAAATTCACATTCAAAAACGACATGACAATCAAGAATTCCCTCCACTTAATCGAATATTTAAAAAATTTAAAAATTAACTCGACAGACAAATTAGTATCTTTTGACGTAACAGCACTCTTTCCCAGCATTCCAATCCCAGAAACTTTGAAGATATTAGAACAATTTTTAGTACACAATAAAGTACCGACAATAGAAGTGGAAGAATACATTTTATTGAGAAAATTGTGTATGGACCAAAACGCATTTACCTTCAATAATAACATTTACAAACAAACACATGCCACAGCCATGGGCAATCCTCTATCGCCTTTTATTGCAGACTTATTCCTTAACCATTTTGAAAATAACGTCAAAAACACCGCCTTAGAATTTCCCACAGTATGGAAAAGGTATGTAGATGACGTATTCGCAGTGGTAAATAAAAATTTCGATATACACAATCTCGTCAATGTACTAAACTCTCAGTACGATTCCATTAAATTTACCTTTGGATTAGAAAACAATCATTCATTACCTTTCTTAGACATTAAAATAATCAGACTTGACGAATCTTTGACTTTTAACATATACAGAAAACCGACACACACAAATAATTACATACACAACTCCTCAGTAACACACTTTAAATATAAAATGGCTGCATTTAATAGTCTAGTTTTTAGATTATTAAATGTACCACTCAATAATACCAACTACAATAAAAAACGTGATCTCATCTACAGCATTGCTAAGGATAACGGTTATGAAAAGAGACAAATAGATAGAATGTTTTATAAACAAAAGTGGAAATTATCAATTAAAAGTTATACCACCTTAATTCCAATAGAGGAAAGACAAAATATGTATAGAAAATTCACATACCATCTCCAAATTAGTCATAAATCTTTCTTTAAAGAAAGTCAATATCATCCCTGCATTCAAAAATACATTCACAATTAAAGCATTATTATGGTCCAATTTCCAAAAAGAAGATGCGCTTCAGAAATCTGGGATATACAAAATAAACTGTAGTAATTGTAACAAACTATATATAGGCCAAACAAAAAGAAATGTAATAACTAAATTTAAAGAGCATATATATCACACAAAAAACTTTAATGTAGACAAGTCGGCCTTAGCCTTACATAGTTACGAAACGGGGCACAAATTTAATATAAACAATACCTCCCTCATAAAAGCCAGTACTTCTCAGAACCTAAATACATTAGAATCAATATATGTGAAGAAATATAAAAATCCTCTACTGAATTTCGATTTAAGCCCATTATCTAATGACCTTTTAAATTTAATACCCTGTATACAAGAAAAATAAAATTAAAAATAGTCAACAATAGTAAATATCCAACCATAATTTAGAAAAAGAGCAGGCAGGCAGACATCTGCAGTTTACCTAAATAAATTTATTTTACAGCCTCATCCTCTATAAATTGGGTGACTTTATTGATAAACTTGTTAGTGTTTAAGTTACCGACGATGAGTACATGGTAGTCGAAATGTATACATTTAGCATTACTAATATATATGTGAAGAAAGGTGTATTGTTTTATTTAATTAAGTACCTAAGCATTCTGTTTAAGTACAAACCAACCAGTTTAACTGATCAATTAATATCGGTTTAGATCTAAAATCTGGAAAGAAAGTATTGGCATGACATATTTAAGAGATTCTCAAAGATGTTTTATAAATATGTTCTGTATATTTCGCTTCGAAGAGTTATATCGCCCATATTGTAAGTTATACTTCTACTCTGTTGTCTGTACTCATATATATATGTCTTGGTACTCTTAGGTACACCATACACAAGATGCTAGTCGTATTATAGAAGGCTTGACTAAGGTGTCGCATTGGTATACGATGGTGGCGCAAGACGACAAGAAAGAACTTAGGGGTACCAAAAGAAAAATGATGAAATTTAAATAGAATTAATTTTTATCTTAAACGTTCAGTAATTGGTTAGAAACGTTAAACATTTGGCACTGGAAATTTACTATTTTAATTATTTTTTATAAACTATGATTAAGTGTAGCCCGTGTTATTAGTATGACATGAACTGAAGTTAATTTAAAGAAATACTGAACTAGGTTACATTATTTTAGATTTTCTTATGTGCTTTTAGCACTCCTTATATAAATCGGGCTGTACGTGCTTTCAGGAAGTTACTGCCATTAGTGTCTTTTTATAAAATGTCATTGAATAAATTTGGTCTGTTGTTGCTTGGTGTAAAAGTTTTTTGTATACTAAAACTTTTACTAAGTATGACACTACAAAACTAAAATCATTAAATTTTTTTGATCAATTTGATATGTACATTGATATTATATGTATAATGTTATACTAATAAATATATACCGCTACTGCCATTGGATATTATCTAACTTATATGTCTCCCTCCTACTATAAGAAATAATGCCTTGTAAGTAAAAAAACAATATTTACTATTTCTTGTGTATTAGTTGGGTAGGTATTTATTTTTATTTTATTTATTTATCTGTAACTACTATCTACTCGTTGAGCAACGAGTGCAACGTGTGTAATCGAGTGTAATCATTTAATTAGTTTCAAAATTTTGGTTAGTCAAAAATAGTAGTTTATTGTCATTTCCAATTTCTGTTGTAAAATTTATAGTTGTTTCTTTGCTGGTAATAAAGTTTAGAAAATCATTTAAATTAGCATATACCTAGCTATGGGGCCATACTGAAAATATATCATCTACATATCTGCACCATATTTTTGATTTATTAACTTAACTTTAAATATTGCTCATTATTGGAGATAATGACGATCCCATAGCCATTCCAAAATCTTGCTGAAAGAAATCATGTAATTGAAAATACGTAGTTTTGCAAAGTGTCAGTAATTACATAATAGTATTTATGTTTAGTTTTGTTATATCGTTTAAAGTACTATCATTTTCTAATCATTCTTTAACAATAGATAGTGGTTCATCAACAGGAATAGTAAATACACTTCTTAATAAATCATTCGAAATAGTTAAATAGGTAGGTAGTTTTTAATTTTTCTAGAAAATAAGGTATATTTTTTATAAATGAATCTATATTACTTGCTAAAGGATTTAAAATATGTATTTAGTAAAAATTTTGCAAGATTTTTGCACTGAGCACCAACAGAGCTAACTATACATCTAAGTGAATTGTTATTTTTATGTATTTTAGGTAATCCATAAAAATGTGGAAGTTTACTATTATGTGGTGTAAGTCCTTTCTCTATCAGTAAAATTGTGTTTGCATTTAAATAGTGTTTTATATATTTTAGTTTACATATTTTGTGTAATTCATTTATAAGGTTTAAAATTTTATTATCATAATGTAATGTATCCATTATTACTATAACATTTTCTCTATCAACAGGCAATATTTTTATATCTTTAAATTTTTATAAATTTCCTGTAACATCAAATCAATGCTAATGTTCTTTAAATTACATAATTCTCTCTTACGTTCAATCACTTTGAATCGTTTACAAATGACTTGAAGCAACTATCAACAGCAATTAAAAAGTGAGTATAGTATTCACAGCATTTAGTATTTACATAATTTGAAAAACATTTCCTACTGTTCAAATGAACAAAATTTTAGGTGAAGGTTAAAAATGGTATGACATAAACAATAAAGCCGACGCGACGTTATAGAATTACCAGTAGTTATTATCATGGCAAAGGCTTTTAGATAATTTATCGGCATGAACTTGGAAAATCTCCAAGAAAAATTGCCGGAGATAAGGCAAGAGAATATAATCATGAATATAACCAATCAAAATCTAAATAACAGTGCACACGCAGAATGTTTATCGTGACTGGTGTCTCTTAGTCTACATTTGCAAAACAAAAATATCGATTGCCTCCTTAGTTCATTCCATATGCAATATAAAGGGTGATTCAGGATGGCTTCCCATTAAACGCAGGGATCTCTAGAATTGCATTCTCGTTTTGATATGTTTACATCCAATATTGAAAAAATGTTAGAATCTCTTGGTAATGGTAATATTATGCATTTCACGTTTCCTAATATTGGGGAAAATACTGTTACTCCTTCCGGGGTTCTAAAGATAAGTGAGACTTTTAATAACAATAAAAATCTTTATTCACTTAAGTATTGCTATTTGCTCTTGATCGCTGCCTGATTAAGACTGACTTCCTCGCCAGCACGCCGCGGCTTTTAATAGGTAAACTAGGCTTCTAGATCCTCGTAGAAGTTTACTCAGGAATAATCCACATACCAGGGCAGTTCAATGTGGACAAAAGGGCCTATCTCCCTTATTTGAAGGTCTAGAGTGTTGAGACTTCGTCTTTGGGAGGGTTGTCCGTGGCACCCCCCAGAGGCGGTATTACCAGATTGTGCACAATTTCCCTGGGGTTGGGGAAAAAGTAGATTCGGCAGCGTCGCACTAGGGCACTGTTTCGGCGATTTTTTAGCAATACATTTCTTTAAAATTTGTAAAATATCACTGTCTTGTAGCATTAAAACTACACCATACAGAAATTAATTTTTATGCCCTTAACGTTATATCAGGTTATCAATAGTTTTTGAAAATATTAGATATACGAGTATATACACAAGGTTTTACAGAATGAGCCAGAAGTTAGAAGTATCTAAAAACCAAAAGAATTATCTAATTTTTTATTTACAATTCCTAATTTGTATTGTTTTAGGCAAATACTTCTAAAAATACCAAAACTAAGAGGTATTGTTATTTATTATAGGTAATAGGTATGTATATTATAGGTAAGTATAATATTTGTTGATTTATTAATTAATGGGTTCAGTAATTAAACAACAAATACAAATGGTCGAGTTAAATTTTCAAATTTCGAACCTATTAAAATTTTAGAAATATTGAACATTTTTATCACAAATGAAAAAAATTAAAACTAAAAATAAAAATAAATAAATATTAACATTGACACATTAGGTACTCTGTGCACCAAATATGCTTTTTTGCGTCGATAAATAACATTAAATGCGAAAGCTACTCTGATATTCCCGCGTCATTATTGTGACATTTAAAATGGCAGAAAAATTTCCAGTGTAATTCTGTGGAGTTGTAGGGAATGAATATTTTCTTACATTTTTTCGTTGCTATGGTAATGATTCAAAATGAAAGTGTGTGATTGGTTAGAAAAAGCGGGTGCGAAATTTCCGGCAATTAGTTTGTGCACTTGGGATATTCGGTAAGAAAATTTCACATTGAGGAAAAATTAATTTAGAATTTCAATGTCATATTACTTTTTTGTCATGAAAAATATGAAAGTAATATTACGAAGGAGGCTTATGTTATAAGTTACTTATTATATTTTGAGAGTTTGAAGCATAAGTACAAGTCTAACATTCAAAAAACTTTTTCAGGTTTAAATTGTTTCAACCGTTTCACGGTGTTTTCACGTTTAAGTTGTAATTATAATTTACAATATATCGTTAGGGAATAAGAATCCTTCAGAAATTCGAGATAAGATTCAACACGTCACTTGTCACTATAATGTCACTTCTTTGTTTCGAAAATTTTTCCAGGTGGCGAATATTTTGGAAAATTATCTCGAGTTGAATACAAGGGATAATTCTCTAAAAATATTCGTCACCGCGAAAAAATTTCCGGCAATTAATTTGTGCATTTAGGATATTAGGTAAGAAAACTTCACCGAGGAATCATTAATTTAGAATTTCAATGTCATTATTTTTTGCTATGAAAATATGAAAGTAACATTACGAAGGATGCTTATGTCATAATTTATTATAGAAGGTTTATGGCATATTCATATGATCTATATCAATAATTATTAAGCAACTTTGGTCAACAGTTGATCATATTATAGGAAAAACTTGCAATGTCTACTTTCTGATAGTGTGTAACTTCAGAAAATTCATAGAATTTTTTCACAACTTTTGCGAAGTTTGTCAAGATATACCATTTCTCTGATAGAATGTAAAGTCAGATAACCCGTATCTATGATGATAGCCAAGTAAAATATCCCTACCTCAAGATAAAATGGGAATTCGACGTAATTTCCTTTTTGAGGGCGGCTACACTCTTGGCGTGGATAATTGGTCTTAGTGACGGAAATAAGCCAACATTAAATAATAAAAGAGAAATAAATAACTGTAGTACATAGTTGATTTAAAAATATGCCAGTTTTTAAATCTCACGTTTATTCTTATTGTAGTATATTTTACAAAATTAACATGAGGCTATAATCATTAGAACATGTAAGTCTAACAAAATAGGAAAATAAATAAAAAAGTTTTAATCAATTTGTTAAATGTTTCCCGATTGCAAAATTTTCTCATGTTAAAAGAGAAAACAAATTCTGTAATTCTGTAATTGTTTGTGGGAACATACATATATTCAAAGATGTCGGTGAAGTGTGAAAATATAAGAAATAACTAATAATGTGAAATGATTATACAGCACAATTAATATCAATATTTTATTAATGAATCTAGAAGTATATAAAAAAAATAATTATTAATATTATTAAATGAGCTCCGTTGCAAAATAGATATTAGGAAAATATATGGAAGGGTATGCTTTAACTAGCCGTAAAGGTACTTTCTTAAAAATTTCACTATAATTTGTATATTTCAATTTCTCAGATGTAGGTACAAGGATGACTTGTGTATATATTAATTATACAGGCCGTCTCCTAAATAATGTTAAAAATCCAGGAGCAAATTCTGTGGCCAAAAATAATGTTTTTTTTGTTAGATAAACCTGTGGTCTTACGGCAGCCGTTGTCGAGCTACAGGATGTCAAAAATATAAAAAAATCAGTTTTTAATTTTTAATTTCTAAGCCGTTTGAAATAATTTAACCAAATTCGGTGTATATAAATTGCTCGTCAAAAAGAACGGGACAAGCAGTTTTTAGCACCCTTTTCAAATTGCTATGGTTCGAAAATGGGTCGACGAATTTCTATGAACTTTTCGGATTATGAAAGCTCATTTCATTCAGATTCTGTCCCACAAAGGTTTTTCGTATGGTAGGTAGTTGCACGTTCATATTTTACAGGGTGGAGAACAAGATAATGTAAAAATAGGAAAAGTTGAAGTGTCTGCCAATTCGTAAATAATTTTTTCTTGCGTTGAATTACTGGGGGTATTTGAAGTCCAAGTTGATATCTCGAAACGGTGTGATATCAAACAATTGATATTCTATAACAAGAAAAATCCTGTTTATTCGAGAAAGTCTGTTTTTCGACTTCTAACTTGACCTGTACACACGTTAACCCCTCTATTATAGCAATTTTATTGGCAAAGATACATGCAACCAATTTGCAGATTATTTAATTCAGAAACCTGTTAAAAATACACTGAGTGTATCAAAATGTAAGTAGCATAAATTGAATGTGCAGGATGCAGTAATAAAATAAATTGAAAAGGGCCTATAACGGTCATTTGTAAACTTTCTTTTTGTATTTTATGAAGGATTAAAAGTCCAAATGAATATCTCCAGACATGTCCCGCGATTTTTAGTTACTGCCCTACGACAAAAATGTTAAGTTTTTTTCGAAGAAAGGGCTGCTTCACAGTATATTTTCAATTAATTCAAATTAAAAAAATTGAAGATTTTCAGAACCAAAACTATGTTCCAGCAGATTAAATCAATCGAACAAAAAAAATTATCTCTTTAGATTAAGTACTGCAAAAATATGGGCTGTTCAGTTTCACCCTAAATACAGCCTTATTCAGAACCCATATAAAAAACTTTGAGGATATGTGCATCCTTAAATAAGAAATCGATATCACTAAAAAAATTGTAATAAAAGTAATTAGGATTTCCCGTAAACAATGTTTAAAGTTATACCATTATAAAGGACTACGTAGCTGGGCAACTGTACTTCAACGAGATCGGATATACCACATTCCGACAAAACAGTAAACAAGTTTTTTGTACCTGGAACGTCTATCTATCTTTAAGTTTATTTGAAAGTAAAAACGCTGCAAATGTTTTTTGCGCCGGGCGCGCCGGTTTCTTTCGTGCTAGCTAGTTTGCATTGTCAGTCCCAAGGTCACTCTATTATAGTGGACCAGTATCCAGCGGCGTGCAATGAAAAATTTTTAAATAGTTTTCAGACCCCGCCAAAAAAATTTCTTTTTGCACTACCACACTTCTACATGTATGTTGAACATCCCCAAATTTTATTTTCGATAGGTTCTGAATAACCCTGTATAGATGTTGCGCTTTATTTGTTGTTCAGTATACACTCGTAATATACAGGGTGTTCCTTAATGTCAGGTTCATATACTGTAGGAGCTAATTCCTTGTCCGATTTTAGTCCAAATAAACGTGTGTCCTAAATTGCCTCGTTTTCGAGATACAAGTTGCAAAAGTGTTTATAAAAATCGCTTTCTTTAAAATTAAATCTTGAAAACTCTTTCGCCGATTTGGATGAAACTTGGTACGTTGGTTTGAAGTAGTAAGGGGCCTATTTTAACATGAAAGGATTAAAATTGTTGGCTTCAGTGGCGTCCCGGAGGGTAACTTATTTGAAAATTTGAAATTTATGGGAAAAAGCATTGGACGGCACTGGTTTTTTACAAGTTTTGGATTTTTTTAGCTGAAACCATTTCAAATACAACTTTATTGTTTTCTGCATTTTTTTCGTACCTGGCTTCGATTTAGAGAACATAAACTATTATAGTGCATGTTTAAATGTTTATTGTGTTAAAAAGTAAGAAACTGGGATGTCACCATTTTTATAACAGGAATTTACACTAGAAAAAATGCAAGATACAAACCTAAATAATAACCGCAAATGACTACAAACCTTGACTCCCTGTATCTCAAAAACGAAGCAATTTAGGAAACACATATTTTTGGACTCTTAGTCATAAAATTGGACATGGAATTAGCTCCTACAGTATGGACATGACATTAAGCAACATCCTGCACCTGCATCCATATTATGCACCTGCGGAAGATATTTTGTTGGCTAGAGTGAATTTGCAGACCTTTATTCCTTGCAGGTGCATAATGTCTCATGATTTTCCACGGTTTTGTGTATTGTTCTATTCGAATTAGATCCAATCGCAATTTTTTTACTAGAACGATATATTTCAACGCGAGTTTGATAATTAAATTTGGAAATAATAGCTCAGCCGAATGGCACTTCCTATCCTAACAAGGTTTTCTGTTACACCTATACTAATACATCGAATAGCTTTAGAATATCATGATTCCATTCCAACATTCTTTTTATACCGTAACGCATTAAGCTAAATACCATTTTTTAGAACATCTTATCAGTTAGATAAGTCACAACATGGTTTACATGACAAGACTACTGAAAAAATCCACCTGATTATTCAACAACAAATAGAAAATAACTTGTGCAATCAATAAGATGGAGTTCAACTATCTTGTGGCAGAATTGTGGAAAAATATTTACACGGACTATTTACCAGAATACCTACTGATTGGGCGAAAGGTCTCCCAAGATTGTTTTCGGCATCTCCTTCACACATAATTACTATTGTTTTTTTATTTCTTATAGGTTAGACATTTCACAAGTTTAATTAAATAATATTGCAATCTTGAAAGGGGTTGGAACCTTTGGTGTGAAGATAATTTCTTTCTTTCTTTCTTTTTTTTTATCAGCGTTTTTTGTGTTTATACTTTGGTACCTCCCAACTTGTAGTTCCTTTAAATTTAGTTGTATATTATACTTGTCATGTTATGTTTATAAGTGCATCATCGTGTATTTTATATAGTTTTAAGTTTTCTGTTTTATGTTTTCCTTATCCTGTAACTGGGACTTTTGTCCCGTTAGATATTGTAACTGAAATAAATAAATAAAATAAATAATACTGACGTAGTTTCCCACATAACACCCAAACACTATACTGCACTTCACGCGCGTTGCGCCAAACGCCCTTCGAGTGCAGTATAGTGTTTTGGTGTTATGTGGAAAACTACGTCAGTATTAAATAATTTATTCGTTTTTATTCAATTAAGTCATTTTTATTAATGTTTATGTTTTTCTCTGGTCTATTTTTATTCGACAATTTTATTTTTTGCGGCATTGTCAAATAATGCTTAAAATTCTATTATGGGTGTCCTAACCAGCCAAGGATTAGTGCGTCAATTTTTATATCATAGTGACTTGTTTGTTTGATAATTTTTGATATTACATCTTATGTCATTCTTTACTATGGTTCGTTCTATTTGTTTATTTTGATACCTGTATCATCATTGGAAATAAATTCTGCGTAATATCACAGACAAAAAATTACTTATTTGTCTGTGGTAATATCGGTAATAAAAATATATCTGCTTGTTTTTAAACATGACAATTGGAAATGAAGAAATGTCAATATGCCTAAATCAATATTTATTAAATTGTTTTATGTTATCCGTATGAATTGTTTATAGTTATCATTTTATAATGCCGCTTTTTAAATTTCTTATTAGTATTAGTACCTATTTTATTTTATTGAGCATAGAGTGTAGTAAATATTAACAATTACTAATTATGCTGTTTATTAGTTGATTACCTAATTTTAAACTGAATAAGCTATGGGCTATTTACTTCATGTTAGTGAAGAAATTGTGAAATAAATATTAGGGTGACTGGGTATTTTCTTCAGTAACTTGACTACGTAAAATTAGTATTTATGTACAGGGTGACGCAAATCGATGTGAATACGAAGTGTCTCAGGAACCATTCGATAGGCACAGAATAATAAGTTGAAAAAATCAATACTAAGTTGCAGACGATCCTGTTTTGTAAGATTTATTTTTAAGGCATGGATCTCTGAGCTAAATTATATTTTTCAAATATAAATAATAATTCTACCGCAGTTCAGAAAACTTTAGGTTTTTTACTTGCCAATGGTATATAATATGTTTAGTTACCTATTTTCTTAAATTACGGAATACAGGATATTTTATGTACCTAAATAACCTGTATACAGCATATTTCTATATTTTATGAAAAATAGTTGGCTTTGTTTTGTTACATAAAATCCAATTTCCTTAATGTTTTCTTCCAAAACTCTTCAGATGTTACAAGATAATGGCATAATAAATACCTAATATATTATTATCTAAGAAAAGTAACCATCAATCGCTATTTTATATGTTTCAAAAGGTCCTTTGATGAGTAATTCTCTCATGCAGCTCTCAGCTGCGTTCCTCCGTAAATAACGAATTAGGAGTTATTTTTCGAGTATTATGTTATTTATCTTTATTTAACTAAAATATATTAATATATTGTGTCTTTGTTTCCAAATTGAACCAATTTTTATTTGGGGCTCTGTATATATAGTCCCAAATTTAGTCCTCTTTGAACACTTCTTGGAAATTTCTTGAGTTTAGGTGTAGGCAATGTTTGTAAAATAATGTGGTGGCTTGAAACTCATGGACATGGACAACCCTTTTTCACTGAAGAAAATTTGACAGGACATATATACCTTGACTTTTAAAAATAATATTCAGCCTGCGATAGCCGAAATAGTCCAGAATAATGTCCATATGACTTTCAAGGGCTTAATATAGCGTATCAATAGGACGGTACGCCACCACATTATTTTAGGAAAGTCAGGAATTTCCTTCATAACTTTTATCCTAACAGACAGATTGGACGTCGACGAGTTCTTGAGTGTCCTGCTCGTTCACCGGATATGAGTCTATTGGATTTTTACTATGGGGTTACCTTAAATCTAAGGTGTTCATTACTCAACCAGACAATCTTTTGGATTTGCGGTAGAGAATCACCAACAAGCCCCATTTCATCTATCTATCCCCAGGCAAACCTGTTATAACGTGCACCAGGAAATGTCTGATAAGATTATCTACTGTCAGAAGGTCCAAAGTGCTTATTTTGAACAAAATCTTTAGTTATTCCTATTAAAACATTGTTTTATTTATAACCTATTGAAATTGACTGCCTTTTATTTATTTATATCCTTACTCACAGAAATGCTTATATCTTGAGAACGAATGGACCGATTTCAATTTTTATCGTCAAAAATAATATATTTTATATAATTCATCCTATATTTTGTCCGGAGTCCCTAACCCAATTAGTTTAAAAGTTAGATGGGTTGGGGGGGGGGGCGGATTTTATACGCGCACTGTATAATATTTTAAATATCGAGTTATGGTCCGTTCACGTACTAATAAGTCACCTTGTATATTTATGTAGGTACTATGGTGTGTATAAAGTTATAATAAACTTAAACAACAATTCAATTAGATACATATTCGGTTATGACCATTGACCAATCATGCGTTGGTATGATAAAATTTATTTAACTGGAATTATTCAACTATCAACAAGCATTTTTCTAATTAAATTATACATATACTTACCTCTATAATCACGTTTATCTCGCAAATCTAAAAAAAATAATTTCAGATATTTTAAACACACACATAGTTACAAAATTATGTACGCAATGCCACCATTGGAATATAGCAAACACTAAAAAACACTCACGCTTTTTTGTTACATGCAACAGTAAAGTTAAAGCTAAAGGAAGACGATCATGGTACTAAAGTTTACATACTATGCTAATACTTAGCCACTACAATAGAGTGCTTCTAATTGTTTTTTGTCTTATGTTTTTACTTATGTTTTTAAAAGAATTAACCACGCGCCGTAAGTATATACCTTTATTCAAGACTTGTAAAACTTTTTTTGAAGAAGAGAGAAGTGTTTTTAATAAAGAATGTTCCATTTTCAGCTTACTATAAGAAATAGAGTAACGTTTTACGAAACATAATATTCCATTGTAGAGACGTTTGAAGATGTTAAATATAAAAATAAAAACAATTTAGTTATTAATAAGGCATTAGGGAGATTCTGAACCCCTTAACTTTTAGCTTATAGTTATCGCAATCGTTATTCTGAGCATGCGCAGTGTCAATTTGCATTAAACCTGCTCAATATACCGATTACGATAACGATAAGGTAAAAATAAGGGGTTCAATATCTCAATATTCTGTAAATCTTACCCGTTAACTAAGAAGCTACTGACTTTCGAATTTGAGAAGAAGTTAACAAGTAAGTAAAATATTTGAAAAATGTTTTTTTATCTTAATCGCTTTGTTCTAGAAATTGGCGTCATCTATACGTTGATAAGAATAGGAACAACCATTGTCGAAGTCTCAAGACGTCATTTTTCTTTTAAATAATGAGATTTAATACACTTATTCCCAACGTCATTCTTCCAGAAATCTCACACTTGCTTTTCCTTGACAAGCCATAGAAATTAGTGCCAAATTTTATTTGGTGAAAGCAAATAGAGGCAGAAAACAAAGATATAAAATCTGCAGTTAAGTGAACAGAGGAAACGCGCAGAATCATTGGCTGTCATATATTGATGAAGTGCACTGTTAGTTACCTTCAATACCAATACTTACGTGTAAACCCAGTTTATGTGCTGATAATGCACTTTGTTGGTTTATTAGTATTGGTACTGGCGAGCCGGTAGCTCAGGGTTTAGTGTTTCGATCGCTCAAGCCAGAAGTCGTGGGTTCGAATCCCCATTCCACCAAACAATTTTTAATTAAATTGTTTACTCGTAGATCAAGGCTTGTTCGCAGGGATGAGTTGGCAACCATCCTGGCGATGGCCTAGGATGGGAAGAACGTCAACTTGGTGTTAATGTGAGAGATTAAAATCAGTTGATGTTTGACTGTCCCCCTAATGAATGAGGTTTTCCAGGTTTCCCCTCACTCCAGCACTGAATAGTGGTTAGGGCCTACCTTCGTAAGTCGTTCCTGAGGCACAAATGCGGCCCGCGAAATAATAGTATGCCACACCCTCTTCCACATAAGTCTCAGACTTTCCGGTCTGAGGGGTAGAGATATTATTATTACTATACTTTAGCTTTCCATCAAATGAAATGTACTATTACTACTAGTATATCTAAATTGCCTACTATTTTTTTTTTCTGATTTTCCTTTAGTATTCGGCTTATAAAACAAATTGAAATATAAAAAGCACTCAAATACTTCCATAGCATATATCTAAAAGATTCAGCAAAATAAATTTATATCAGATTAAGATTTTAAATGGAATGACTATACATAGGATAAAATAAAATAACAAAAAATAAAATAACAAAACTTCCTGAGAATAAAACACGTCTTTCAAAATGCAGCAAAATAATTTTGATCAAATTACCTAAATTTTAAAATGCCTGTACGTAAACTGCTAAACCGATAAATACTTAAAGGAAAGGGTTCTGATATGAACATTCCTTTTAACGTAATAAGTTTGAGAATATTCAAGTGGAAGCGGAAACCAATTTCCGCTTCCGCTTAAACATTTTCCAGCAAATTATCCTCGAGGATTTATTTGAAATCCAGTATAAACTATCAATTCTCTATAATTTATATTGAATAGATAGGTTAAATATAAGTTCTAATTCCCTATTACCACCCCTGTAACGTTATATAATATAATGTAACAAACGTGATGTTTTTAGAAATTGAAATAAAGTAATATTCATACGAACATAATTTTCGGTCCCAAAGCAGTAGCTTAAAGCGAATATTATAAGCAAATTCAATGCAAATGTTGCCAAATCTCATGATATGATTTTCTCAAAAATGCCAAAATAAGAATTACGAAAATATTGTCATAAAAATCTGTTTTTAACCAAATCATAACTGACCTGTGTGACACCTTGTCACACAGACCCTTGTTGGGATTAAAACTGTTGACAAACATTGAAAGACCTTGTTGGTCAAAATTGTTGGCCAATCAGTTGATGTATCTCTAAGTATTACCATAGACAAACCTTTACTCTATGATATTACTCAAAAATGACACTATAATAGATTTTCTTGTAATAATAAATATTGGACTCCAAAGGTTTACAGCCTGTTCAATTATCGATTGTGTTTATGTGCAGAATCGAATAAAACGGAATTCAATTCATTATTTTGTATTTGATTTTTAACTTATTAAGAGGATTGAAGAGTCGTACTCTAATATTATTTGAAGAATATTTAGAAAAGTGGTCGATATTTCCGACATCCAATTTGACAGTTGATTCACATTTCAGATGGGTGGATAATTGGAACAAGTGGATATTATCCAGGAATCTTTAAATAGTACTTAAACAATTATTTTAATTCATAACTCTTCATCGAGATATTTTCTTTATAAAAACATAAACTTTGTCCCGCCCAAAAATCATAATCTTTTTTTTTTTAATGAAAATATGGTTGATATTAGGATCATATAAATGGTCAATAATTATAGAATAGTAAACAAATCAGTCGATATTAAAATCAATTCGGTTCAGTTTTATTTGCAAATAATTTTTTTAAATAAATACCCAAATTCTTAACTTTATATGTCCTCTCTAGAATACGGGACAATCTTGGAATTTTTCTATAGTTCACATATTTCAGGTATGCATAAAATTTTCATATTTTGTAATGGAAGCGTTACAGACCAAGACTGACCCTATGAGAAAACCTCAGAAAAGTGTCCAGCAAAAGCGTTTATAATTTCAAATAGATTATTCTTCTATATCAATATAGCACATGTTAGATGCTATTGTTATATAGTTATATTTTGAATTTACGTGAAATCAAAATTTAGAAGGATTAGAGCACAAATAATTTTCAATTGAATTCAAATAATTTTATAAGCACACTATGCACTTTTCCTTTTCTCTTATATTCTTCAAAGTGTTATAGTTATTGATACTATGAAAGCTTTTACATTATTTCAATAATTGATTTTTTAATTTTCTTTTATCTTACAAAGTTTTTAACAAATCAAATAGGGTATTGTTTTCTATATATTCCACATATCAATGTTTTTCTTGCTTTGTGGACAATGTATTTAAAATATTGTTAAATTCATCAACTATACTACAACCTCTATACAATTACAGAGAAATGACCAGTAAGTATTATATATCTTCATATAGAGTAAATTAAAATAAGATTTTTATAGAGTTTGGACTAGTTGTTCGTTCTTGAAACATAATGTTACGGTAAGTGCAAGGCGATGGGCATCCAAGGGCAATAGGGGTCCAATTGCTCAAGATATTCCTATATTTAATACATCATATTGCTATACTATATTATTATGCATCGAATTATGAAATTGGGCACTACAATGCCCAATTTTACAATTGGGCATTGTACAATACAATAAATCACTGGGATGAAAAATGAAATTATATATATCACAGATCATTCCAGGTGGAATACATAAAAATAGCACGTACAATACGTTGCTCAAGAAATGTATTCTTGCACATAAAATACTTAATATATAAAGAAACACGATTATATAGTATATCACAGATTGGGTAAAGGTTGACTAAAACAGATTCTAATAATTTATTTACAGGCAAAATAACGCAGTTTTTTATATTAGCGCAGATATAATGGCGATCGGAAGCAAGAACATCGAAGCGTGAAACATCAAACAGGCCAAGACTCAGTAAAACCAATCATACTCTGTAGCCGCAGATAAAACTATACCTAAGTAAATTATATGTTTTGGTACGAAGTCCGAGACCGTTTTGGAATGTTTTGTTGCTAGCAATCAAAGTAAAGTGCTCGATTACTATACTGAACATTAGAAAATGAGCGACAGATATTTAAAATTGCAATTCATCATTTAAAACTAACGTAAAGGTTTTGAGATTTTGATGCACAATCGAGTTTATCATTTTGTCATTAAAATGTTAACTATACATCATCATGAATTTTTAAAACGACGTTCTAGCACTACTAATTTTGTTGATGTTTTGTTTTGAATTGATATTGTGTGGAATATCACTACCCTTATTATATATTTTCACTTTCTACTTGATAGGCAGAAAGCAGTAGGTGATATTTAACGTGTTTAGATATGTCGAATATTTAGCTTCTCTGCTCATCTGGGGTTCCACAAGGGGTCCTTATTGTTCAATATCTTCATGTGATTCATTCATGACAATCAATCAAATGAAGACAGGCGGAGATGATTTAAAGAACACTTCAGTGTTCTTAATCATCTTAATCTTTCAGTTGTTAAAACGTCGAGTGCAGTTGCTCCCAGACTGTAAACACATACATACATTTTCAAATCATCAGTATAAAGTAGGCACTTTAGATAAATACAATCTGATAACATATCAAGAAGCTTCCTCGAACTATTTTCCTGAAATTGGTACATGTTACCTCATAATTCTTTAATAGAAAAGTATAACTTTAAAAGCTTCCAAGTTCGTCAACATTGTTACTATGTTACGTTTTTATTTAAGCTAATGAATTATATAATTGACGATCCAACAATTTTACAAAATATTTGGATTTTATGGACAGATGAGATCCATTTCTCTCTAAATGGTGGAGTCAATACTCAAAACTGTCGAATATGGTCAACAGATAATCCACATGAAATTATTCAGGAAGGTCTTCATGTCAAGAAAGTCACCGTTTGGTGCGGTTTCACATCTAATTTTATAATTTTTTTGACCATACTTTTTTGAGGAGATACAGAATGAAAAGGCTGCATCTGTAACTGTTACTGGTGAACGATACCGGCATATGTTACGAGATTATGCCATTCGACGGATACAAAACGAGCATGAAGGAATTGAAAACATGATTTTTATGCAGGATGGTGCACCCCGCATATTTATCAACCAATTTTTCAAAATCGTGTTATAAGCAGACATTTTTTAAATTAATGGCCTCCAAGATCACCTCATCTTAACCCAGCGGATTACTGGCTGTGGGGGGGTTATTTAAAAAATTTTGTGTTTAGAACACAACCAACAACGCTGGAAGAATTAAAAGATTATTATGGAGCAATTCAACCAGAAATGCTGAATAATGCTGTGTACAATTTGGAGGAACGGTTGGTGATTGTGTAGCAGCAAAATGGACGACATATCGAACATTTGCGTTAACCACTGTTGGACATAAGAAATCCCATTATTTAAGCAATCAAGTTTCTTTAACATCCTGTTATTAACTTAATTTGTTAAAAATACATAAGCTGAAATATATCCCCTACTATATTTACAGGTATACCAGAATTGTAAATTGTTAGACTTATATTTTATCAATAATAGGTAGGTATGACATACAATACAATACAATACAATACAATCTTTATTGAACCCAACTTTATACAATATCGGTTACATATTATTGTTAATGATTTCTTTAAGCACCTGATTCCATATGGAATCTTGTTGTGCTTGAACAGTGTTGCATAATAATTATTTACACGGATTACCTGTGAGAACTTGAACCCAATAAAAGTAATTCAAAAATAACAAAAAATGAAACAATAACATACCAACAACAATAGGATAAAAACCGAGTGATTAATTAGAAAATTAATTAGAAAACGGTCTCTATAACAATGTAATAGCTTTCGCAAACAAGCCAATATTTTCTTTGACAAAAACTGTTAATTTTTTCGATAATAAATTATAGTCGTTTATACTTTTTATCGACGTTGGAATAATATTAAATATCTTTGGTCCAGTATAGTTCATCAATGTCTTGAATAGTGAAAGAATAGGGTTGAGGATGTGCATGGTATATTTAGGTTTCGATGAATCCTTTGCCTAGTTGCATGTGAATGATTTATATTTTTTAAAGTTTTATTTTTATATATACATTTTGCCACATTAATAATATATAATTCCTTCAATCCAAATACCCCTGAATTAATAAATAGCAGCTCAGTGGGATATCTGTTCTTTTGCTGAAGTATAACTTTTAAGCGCGCTCTCTCACGGGTCGACGTGACTTCGGTACGGTAACGGCGCGGCAATTGTCGAATTGATGCTATGCCGCAATTCATTCTCACACGGGACTGTAAATTTATATCATAGATACCCAACGGCTCCAAAAAGATGTCGTCGATTTAAAAATTATAAGACGAAGAAAGAAAAAAATATTGGATTCATCCTTATCTTGAAAGAAACATAAACTGCAGACTACATTATCTGCAGTAATTATAAAGGCACTCATATTTTTTGACCTCCAATACAAAATTTAGTTCAGTTGTCATAATTATTTGGACACTTCAATCACTTCATTGTCAATTACGCCGCGCAGTACTGGAAGTTTGCCGATAGAAAATATGCCGATACGCGGTATCACGCAAGCATACAGAATCGAGACCGCGCCGCACCGCGCCGTGTGCGGTCGGCAATTTGAATACATGGAAGCGACATTGGCTCTGCATACCGAAAACATACCGAACCGATGTCGAGCCGACCCGTGAGAGAAGGGCCCAAGTATCCAGTTTTGTATGATTTTAATATTTTTAATTGCCTATTATAAGCTCCTCCCCACACGCATAGTCCATATCTCAATAACGATTCAACTAATGCTTTATAAGTTAATTTTAATATGCGATATGGTAAAATTCTACGTAATTTGTAAAAAACATAAACAAGTTTTTTTAGTTTCGTATCTAGATAATCTGCATGACTATTCCATTTTAAGCTTTGTTTTAATATTATGCCCAAATATTTAATTTCAGAGGTATTATTTATTTTATTTGTACATGTGCAGTTGTTTACTAAGTTACATCTAGCATGAAATATCAACTGGTTTATATGTAGCTGACTTTTTAAACTGTTTGTAAACGATATAAACTTTGTTTTAGAGTAGTTGAGACTTTTAATTACATCAGAGCAGATATGTTCATGGAAAATTAGAACCTTATCATCGGCGTAAGACACTATATCACCACTTCTATCTAAATCCAGCATATCATTAATATAGAGTAGAAATAGCTGTGGACCTAATATAGTCCCTTGTGGAACGCCATATGTGATTGCTTTCGATGTACTAAATGAATTGTTTACTTTTACAGTTGCTTGGCGATTCGACAAATAGCTATTTATCAAAGCTAGAGCATGACCTTTAATTCCATAATGGTCTAATTTATTTAATAGTTGTTCATGTGATAAACTGTCGAATGCTTTTGCTAAATCTAGAAATATTCCTATTATTTTATAATTTTGATTTTAGTGTTCATATATAATATTTGTTAGATGATACAAAGCTTCCTCAGTCCCTGACTTCTGTCTAAACCCAAATTGATTTGGTGATAAAATTTTATGGAACTGTGTATGATTGTGTATTCTGTTTGCAATACATTTTTCATATATTTTTGCAATGCTGTTAATTACGGATATTGGTCTATAATTATTTGTTAAGAGTTTATCACCATTTTTGAAAATCGGTGAAATGACTGACAATTTGAGTAAATCTGGAAATTGAGCGCTTTCAAATGTCAAGTTTATGAGGTGTACAAGAATTTTAACAATATTATTTTTAATTAAGTTTATAGTTTTGCTTGTAATTTTGTATATTCCAGGACATGAATTAGTTTTCAAATTGTTGATTATACCTAGTAATTCCTTGGTAGTGACAGGATTAAGAAACATCGAGTTTTTAGTATTTTTCCGCTTTTTTGGAGTTTCTCTTATATCCGACAATGGTTTAGTTTTTATATTATTAGCTAAATTTACATTTACATATACCATATTTTTTTGTTGATCTGTCTCTAATTTATTCTATCTGAAAAGGTGATTTTAGCAATGTGTTTCGAAAATATTTTTGGAAGATCAAA